>JAQFVV010006274.1:0-2977092 GCA_028023455.1 Epiperipatus broadwayi | reverse complement strand
GGTTGAAGATATTGAGGGAGGAGAAGAGTGAGGTCTGTCCATTAAAGTTTGAAGATTTGCTATCTTAATATAACTGAGCACTGATTATATATATATATATATATATATATATATATATATATATATATATATATATATATATATATAAATAAATAAAGTTTGATATCTGTATTCATTTCACAATATATGTAATATACAAATCAATATATATATATATCAAAATACAGTACAATTTATATAAATTATATTCTTTTAGAAGTACTTTCGACTATACACTTTGTAGTCTTTATCAACTATATAATGTAGAATAATCAAAATGAGGCAACCCTTAACAATACCCATAGTTCAATTCAGATTTCCCACAATTCTGTTATCTTAACATTTGATGACTGGTGATTCATTAACATTTGATGATTTCTTGAAATCAACATAGCCTCTTTTATTTTACGTTTATTATGACGACGTTCAATTTGAATAATTTTCATATTTTTATAATCAAATTTAAATCTATATTGACAAGATTTATTATGATCAAATATAACAGATGATGAAGGTTTATTTACATCTGTTCCATATTGATTCTCTTTTTGAATTCTTTTATATAAAAGCATATGTTCTTTTATTCTCTTCTCAAATGTACACTTAGATTCACCAATGTATTGTACGCCGCATCCACATATCAATCTATATATAATAGAATTTTGATTAAACTTTGAATTTTGAATTTTAGAATTATTAAGCAATCTATTTATGTTATTTGTAGAGAAAAAAGCAATATAACACAAACCATTATAAATTTTCCTAATAAACTTGACCTGCTCATCTGATATAAATGGCATTGAAATCCATTTCATTTTGATATTTTTATTTTTAATTTTATTATAGTGTTGATTTCTTTTAAATCCTTTAATAATATTAGCAATTACATTTTTATAATAACCAATTTTCAACAAGTCATTAACAAATAAATGTACATTTTTAATTTTATAAAATTAAAAATGTACATTTATTTGTTAATGACTTGTTGAAAATTGGTTATTATAAAAATGTAATTGCTAATATTATTAAAAATGTACATTTATTTGTTAATGACTTGTTGAAAATTGGTTATTATAAAAATGTAATTGCTAATATTATTAAAGGATTTAAAAGAAATCAACACTATAATAAAATTAAAAATAAAAATATCAAAATGAAATGGATTTCAATGCCATTTATATCAGATGAGCAGGTCAAGTTTATTAGGAAAATTTATAATGGTTTGTGTCATATTGATTTTTTCTCTACAAATAACATAAATAGATTGCTTAATAATTCTAAAATTCAAAATTCAAAGTTTAATCAAAATTCTATTATATATAGATTGATATGTGGATGCGGTGTACAATACATTGGTGAATCTAAGTGTACATTTGAGAAGAAAAGAAAAGAACATATGCTTTTATATAAAAGAATTCAAAAAGAGAATCAATATGGAACAGATGTAAATAAACCTTCATCATCTGTTATATTTGATCATAATAAATCTTGTCGATATGGATTTAAATTTGATTATAAAAATATGAAAATTATTCAAATTGAACGTTGTCATAATAAACGTAAAATAAAAGAGGCTATGTTGATTTCAAGAAATCGCTAAATGTTAATGAATCATCAGTCATCAAATGTTAAGATAACAGAATTGTGGGAAATCTGAATTGAACTACGGGTATTGCTAAGGGTTGTCTCGTTTGATTATTCAACGTTATATAGTTGATAAAAACTACAAAGTGTATAGTCGAAAGTACTTCTAAAAGAATATAATTTATATAAATTGTACTGTATTTTGATATATATATATTGATTTGTATATATATATATATATATGTATTTTGATATATATATATTGATTTGTATATATATATATATATATATGGGAGATGATGATCTGGACTAACTGATGAGTGCTGGTTCAGCATGAAATATATATATTGGAGATCATTTATCTTTCTCACATGTATTTGGTCATGTGTAGTGGTTGTATAGGATGGAATGAATAACTACAGGGAGCTTGAAGGTCTGAGTTCAAATCCCTTTTAATTATATTAAGTTCAGTATAAACAATATAATTCTATTTAAACATTATATAGATGAATGTGTGAACAAATCATCAATGTAAAAACATAATTTAATAAAGTTCTTTAAAAATGATAATGATAGTTTTTGGAATTTTAATTGCATTTATTTTTTTATTTATTTGGGAAAAGCTTTATTTGTAAAAATATATTGTTATAACTAGAAAAAAGAAAATATTTATTAAAGCAGAATATATCATTTTTATTTATTTAATCAACATCTTGAAAAAGACTATACATATAAAAATTATAGATTATAGTCTGAAAGCATAGAGACTGGAGTTTTTGGACGTTAGCATAGAATTTCTATATAAACGGAACCTTGGGATCCAAGAACATTTGATTTTAAGTCATAATGACAAGGCGGTAATTTCTGGAGAAAACCTATAAGATGCAACATAAATAAATCTTTACCATACTTCTAATAAATTATATTGCAGAGGTGACTGACTTTTTTATACGTAACTATTATTCAGTATATCTGGTTAAAAAATATCCATTGAGTTAATTGCACGCTGATTTCTTCCAAAAATACTTATTGTCCTTCATTATAGTGACATCTGAGCATTTATACTAGAGGGGTAATATACAGGTAAAATTAACTAAACATATTTCATGTTTAACCTTGTCATCAAAATGAAATTATATAAACCTATCAGAAGCAAGATTCTGCATGTTATTTTTATTTTTAATGGCATTTTAAAAAGGAATTGGTATAATCAGCAAGAAGAAAGGCATTCTTCTATAAAAACAACTATAGAGAGATGATTTTAAAAAATGAAGGAAAGAATTTTGCCATTATTTTATTATTTTAATTTATGACTAATTAAAAACTAGGCATTTAATTAATTTATCCATCTAGTATTAAGATATGAGCACAGACTTTCACACGACCCACTACTCTCCACTCCATCTAATAACACTGATACCCTTAAACACATATATGTTGAAAAGATAAATAATCATTCAATTTCATGCTAAACCAGCAATCATCAGTTAGTCCAGATTATCATCTCTACACATATATACTATAAGTGCTTAGATATATATTAAGATAGACAAATCCTCATACTTTAATGGACAGGCTTCAATCTACTCCACACTCCAAATCTTCAACCGTCCATCCAATTGTAAATCTGATGATGGAATGCTCAAAGGCATCTAGTTATTTTTGATATCTTAATTTTTTTTAAAATTAATTTAAAACAAAATTGTTTAATTTTACATATATCAAAATTGGTACCTTAACAACATATGTAATTATCACAAAATGCATTTATGTTTACTCTTATAATTTTAGCAGTTAGAAATCGGTCTGTTTTTAAGTTAATATAATAATATTCAAAAGCTAATTATGCTTTCTTTTGCCTCAAAGATAATCACTATAATCTATCACAATCTTTAAAAAGAAAAATAATTATTAATTATATATATATATATTCTTTTTTATTTTATATTATATATTCTTTTTTATTTTATTTTATATATTTTTCTGTCATAATCAATTATTAAGTCTCACAGATATTTAATATTTATGAACTGTTTTTGATATATAATTACTGTATAAATCAAGAATATTGTTCAAATATTATTTTATTTTTCTTTATTATTAAATTCACATTTTAATACGTAAAACATTGGTCTTTCTTTATTGTCTCTATCCATATATTAATGGTTGATGGTCATTATATTTTTATGCTTATTGTGATATGTATAGGTTATGTATGGTTGTGTGTGTGTTTATACTTGGCCATAGCAATACTAAAGGTAATAGTTAAATGGCTTTATTGCTCAGTAGTTCATATGAAGTACAAGTGCCTGAAATGAGAGATACTGAGTTGTGATCCATCAAACAGAGCTTGTGAGTTTCTCTCTCTATACTATATCAAACCTGCAGGGCTGGTCATTTTAATACCTGAGATAAAAATAAATAAAACCAATAATTATGGGATAAAATATTGTGGCAATGGCAAAATTATTAACTCTTTTATAGTAAAACACTACCAAAAAGAACATCAGTATCCTGGTACAAAATATTATTACACAAATTAGCATTAATCATAAATATGTAAAACTATAAATTTTTCCATTGGGCTAATTTTCAAATTGGAACACTCAACTGAAATGATAAATATTGGTGTTATTTAAGCGTTTACTGCTTTCATGCATTTACATTTGCAAACCTATCTAACCTTGAACAGTAGAATTTGAAAGTCGTAATTGATTCTTTATTAGTTTGCTTCACAACATGATATTTTACCTATTTAATGAAGTTCACTTTTTTGAATTAATAATCAACTCTCATTAATCGAGTTACAATTTTTCCTGTTTATATAAAAATATTAGAAAGAGTATCCACCTAATTGTAAAAAGAAAATTGTCTTCATTAGAGATTGAGATTGTTATTTATATTTATTGTTTAAGTGTTGACTGCTTTTATGTTATATATAAAATGATGCGATATCAATTGAGACGTAGTTTGAAACCACGACAAGAGAGACCGATCACACTCTAGGTGACAATAATGTGGAAAAAGTTCGTTTAAGTCGTAATGTGAAAATGTGATTGAGATGGAGAAAGAAGTGAGTTTACTATTCTCACTTGGCTATTTATTTCCACAGAAGCTAAAACTGTTCCATACTTTAATAATAGATTTGCATTTAATAAAATAATAAATAAATTTATCAGGGTTTTATAATAATAATTGTACTCTTAATCGTATTCTATTTTAATAATAAAAATCATTGCAAATATCTTGTTTCTTACTATAAGAATTAACTAAGAGCAACTTAATCTGTATTTGTCTGAAGGTTTGTAATGATGGTATATTATAAGATGTGATATGTTGGACTATTTTAATCATTTATGAGTAAATGTTGAATGCATATAAAATTTTAAACTTTATTTCAACTTTCCAAATACAAACAACTTGTTAGTAATAACACACAAATAGATAATACAGGTTAGTAATTACACAACGTTTCGAGTAATAGCTCAGTTGATAGAGCGTTTCCTTAAATGCGATATTCAAGAATCTAAAGGTGTGACTTCATCTTCTAAGTAAATATTGTCACTGTGCATAGAGGTGAGCAACACCTGAAGAAGAGTGGAGAATAATACTACTCGAAACGTTGTGTAATTACTAACCTATATTGTCTATTTGTGTGTTATTATTAACAAGTTGTTTGTATTTGAAAATTTTAAATAAAGTTTAAAATTTTCTATACATTCAACATTCACTCATAAATGATGGAAATAATCCAACATATCACATCTTACAACTTAATCTGTGTTTTAAAACTAAAGCTAGCAAATTTAAATACAAATTTGATTATTAATTTATTTCAGGGTTACATAAAATAAAAAAATAACTGTATGAATAATCAAGTGTGGTTATGCATTCTAGGATACGAAAATGTAAAGGGATATTATGTACACTATTCTAATCCAATACTTTTACATTTCAGATAGCATGAAAACAATAATGATGTATTTAATCCAAAATAGATTTTATGTGTAGGCTAATATCTTAAAAATACTTTTATATCGTGAATATGCAGAGACGATGTTTCTTTGATAACGACAAAAGAGAAATATTCAAAAATTAATAATTACTTTATTACACATTATAAAATAAATGATAAAAACGAATAATAACAATAAAAAGTATTGTATAAAATATCTAATAAATATTATTATTTACTTCTTAAATCTAATTTGAACTTGGGATATATAAAGTGCGTTATCAGATGGTGTTGTGAAGACACTAACATTAAATAGAAATAGGTTGTTTATTATTTCAAAATAATCTTCAATTTAAATACTGAAGGATAATAATTATCATCATCATAAAAGGTAAATGTTTTCTCATCATTCTTAATTAGTCTGTTTTATTAACTCATCAATTATTAATCAACCTCATTTAATAATGTTGAAAAAGTTTCCACTCTTTTAAGAGAAGCAAATCATTGCTTAACATACCTAGATAATATTTATTACATTGGGCTCATTTATTTTGCTTCAAGATCTTTTATTGGATTCAATTGTGGGGTTAAATGTTAGGAGCTACTGACAAAATATATGACTAGATCATTAGGCTGCCTTGTTGCATACTATATAACAGTGAAAATTAATGCTAGCATGTAAGAGTGTTGCAAAAAAAATATTGCTTACAGATTTACTCATCTACATAAAGATGATTAACTCTATTTAATTTTGAGGTTGAAACTTAAAAACTCATAAAACATTTAATATTCACAAGATCGCAGTTTTATATAAGCTTAATAAGTTAGCTACATTTGTACAACCTAATCCTAAAGCAAATCACAGTTAATTCCATTCAATATCAACAATAATAATATTAAATAAAATATTTCCTTACATAACATAGTAATAGCTGAGAAAACTTTATTATATTAACAACTATAATATTAACTAAGAAAGAAGTGATGATGAGAAAGTGTATTAAATAATCTGTCCAGTTTACTACACAATTAATTTCATTTTTGTAATATCATCCTTTCTGGAAACATCATAAAGAGTAATAAACTCCATTTAGCATACTTGTTAATCCAAGATAATTTATATTTAACACATTAATCCATTTTTAAGATTGCTTATAACTTGGACATTTATCATATTTAATATTTGATTTGTTAATTCACAATTCAGGAGTGGCATTTAAATATTTAGCTTCATAATCCATTATCATTTGAATGTTATTTAAATATTTAGCATGGATAATTCATAATGCAATTTCTTAAACACTAGATGCAAATTTGTAGTTTTATTCTACTTTATTCCATGTTGCAATTTAATTTATTTGAATAAATGCTATAATTTTATCCAAAAGGTTAGTGTTCATTACTTCTTTATATTTCTCACATAAAATTAATCTAGTCATTTATAGATCTTTAACCCATAATGACAATATTTCTGATCGTATCTCCAATAAAACAAATAGTTTATTATTCATAACAGAGGGATTTTATTACTTTTTGTGACAAGTTTATAAGGAGGCATATTTGAGTTGACAAAATTTTTATTTAACAAATGTTTTCTTTTATAATTAAAGATAAGATAAATTTAACTATTGAGAAGTTATATAATTCTATCTTGTAGTAAAGAAAATAATTATTTTGATAATAATTTGGAAAATAAACATTAGCAACTTGTTTGAAAATAAGAAATATAATTTTCAAAAAATATTTAGCTATTTTCCATTAGTTTCAATTGAAGAAATCCACTAATTTGTTGTTGAAATCCACAAGTCCCTTTTACAGTGACAGTTGTCTCTAATAATTAATGAATTAATTAATGATGGGTTTTTGTTTTATCCATTGTTGTTTATTTTTTTTCCTGGAACAACAATGAGAAGCTATTTGCTTAGCAAAGATAACTACCTAAGCTATTTATCTAATTGGTCACTATCATGTAGGAGAAACACAAAATGGCTAGTTAAAAATTTGAATCTGTTTAGGTTCTGACTGCAATAAGAATTTTATAAAGACTGTCTGGATTTTCCAAACTTCAGCTTTTATACCAGTTATCACATGATGTCTGAATTACAGAATATTTTCCATCATGCATTAGAGTTTCTTAATGTGTCTGGGAAAGTCATCATGGTTATTGCTGAGCAAAATATTAAAATTAAGATTTTTTTTAAAACAAGGCAATAAATTTATTTTAAAAACATGGTTTTTAAAAATAAATAAATAATAATAATTTCAGTCTTTTTCAATCACTTCACTTTTATATTTGGGTTTTGTAAAATGTAACTTTTACAAATATTTATTCAAAATAAATTATAAAGTTCTCAGATATTTATTTCAATTGATTTTAAATTGACTTTTAAATAAATAATTTCTTATTTAATAATAATTTCTTATTTAATAAATATTCAAGTAAACTAAACCAATTAATTTCACTAATATTGTAATATGAAAACTTCCATGCACACACACACAGACAAAATATAAAAATGTAAGAACTGTTTATTCTATGCATAAATAAAATATGTTAGGATTGTAATGTTGAATTTATAATTCTATTCTATATTTCTACTTTTGAATTATTTGTTTTATGTATAAGAACTTCTTTTGATTTATACAATTGATAAGTTTATTCCTCAATAAAAATAACATTGAAATATGAGCATGAATATGAACATACATATTTTATTTCTACAAATATAGAAATCTATCAAAAAAAATCTGCTTGAAAAGCCATTCAAGATGCTTTTGAAAATTATATATTTCTCATAAACATTAGAATGAGGGGCTATTTAAACATGATAATGATTATATTCTATGCTCTACAACCAATGACAGTGATGAATACATTTTTTTGACTATAAAAATTAAATTTTATATTTACAAATTTATAATGGCCAAGTTACAGTGACACTGTAATGTTATTATATATATATATATATGTGTGTGTGTGTGTGTGTGTGTGTGTGTGTGAGAGAGAGAGAGAGAAAATATTTCAGAGCATATCACTAGCTGAAAATTCAAATACAAAATGTTCAAATCATTCTCCCAAATGTTATGTTTTTTCAGAAATACCCTCTGTGAATAAATATAAAGTCTGTTTGATATTCAGACTTTATCTTTACTTACATAGGGTGTTGTTAACATTTGGATGATTTGAACAGAGAGACAGTTTATATAGGGTTTGAAAATGTAGCTATTTTTTAAAAAAATTAAATTTTTGTAAGTTTATAATATGTTATTGTGACTTTATAGGTAGGAGAGATTCAAACTTAGTAAATAGAAGCCTGTAAAGATGTTTAAATAGTTTAGTCATTTTACTATAAATTAAGTAATAAAAATAATGTAATACATTATTTAAAAGATAAGATTAATTTATATTTATTATATTTAATTGGTACCGCAATAATACAATAGTCTAATTCTAGCAACAAGTAATATATACAATGTGTTTAATATGTTTTAAATAATTATTTGTTTAAATTACTATTTAGATAATGAAAAATTTAGTTAGTTTAGAATCTTCTGAAAGTGCCATATGACTTAAAAGGTGTGTGTGTATTGCATTTGAGCTTTCATGTGTTAGAGAAAGAAACATTGATTTTTAGTCTTATTAATAAAATTGGATATATTTTAAAAGTTGCAAAATTAAGTCTAAAGATAATATTTTTAAAATTAATAATTAAAATTATTATGCTGTTTAAATATAATATTTCACTTTAAAATTAATATTTTAGAATCATTAAAATATTTAAATTGTTTTAATAAAGATATTTGATATTTTAATAAAAATATTTCATATTTAAAGTGCTAAATAATTTGGTGTAATATTTTTAAGATGATGGCTCATAGTTTTAAAACTTATTTTAAAGATGAAATTAATTTAGTTTATGTAAATTAGCAAGTGTTCTAAAGGTAGAATTAACCAATGAAATCACTAGATCAAATCAATATAAAAGATGTTCAATCAAGTCTAAACAGAGCAGTACAGTGTCAGTGATTGTGAAATGTATAATCAATATTTTTTTTGTCTAATTGTTTTAAAGTAGTAATTTTTATAATCATTATTATTTTCTATTTAAAAGTTTTAAAAGTATAATTTAGTAATTATTTTAAATAATGATTGATTAGATACCAGTTATTCCCTATCAGAAAGTTTTACTTGAAGCTTACTTAAAAACTATGATTTTTATAAAAAACAATAGTAATCACTTAAGAGTGAATACAATGTGTACCAAATGCTGAGAAGGATTTAACCATAGGACTGGAGATTTGGAAATATGTAAGAACTTTGAATTCAGTATATTTAATATACTCAGGTGAATGAACATTTATTTTTAGTAATTTGATCTTATTATAATAAATATATTTTTTTAAGAAAATTTAGGCTAACTAATATGAAAAAAATATTTGTTAAAAGTAATTCTCATAATGTTATAAATTTCAGGAGAAAGATAAGTTAATATTTTGCATCCAAATTAAAAGTTAGATGAAGGCATATTTTTATGATGTGCAAGTATAATTATTTTTGTTATATAAATGTGAATGGAATCCCTTATCTTTAGTTTATCTTTAAAGCTTAATTTAAATAAATTTTACATCTGTGACTTTTGAATTTATATACTTTTGGAAAAAAATTATTTGTTATAGAGCTGATGAATGAACTATATGTTTTAAAATAACTTTCTTTATTTAAAATAAACTATAATGCATTTCTTTTTTAAGATTTGCATTGTATTATATAATTTGTGCTTGGGTGGAAAAGCTGCCATTTACTTAAAGATAACTAATTGAAATATACACATTTTTCAAAGAAGTCTTGAATATTTTTTAAAAAATCTACATTTAGTGATTACAAAATATGACTGTCTGCTGAAAGAAAAATTAATAAATAAACAAATCTTATGTTATACAATGTTCTACAGATGTTTAGTGATGAAAGTATAGTCATCATGATATGTTTTGCTGTATAAAAGTTTTGAATGCTATAAGAAAAATATGATGTAAAGAATATTTTATTCAACATAAAAATGAATCTTTAATTTTTTTTATGAAAATATTGTTTGCATGAATAAATATTCAGAAAAGAGACTGAAATTTATATTTATCTTTCAAGAATGAACAATATTTTTTCTGGATTTGTTAGGATTTAATTTTGTTATTTATGTATTTATTGAGTGATGCCAGGAGAAGAGAGCAATATTCATTCAGAACTTTGTACTCATAACTAAGCAATGGAGGGAGAATTTTTGAAAGTGCTGAAAATGCAAGGAGAATAAAAGACTTTTAGTAACTTTAAATTTTTTGGTTATTTTAATTTATTGCTAATATTTTAAAATAAAGTTTAACTAATACATTTATTATAATATGTGTTCCTAATTTAAAATGAAAATAGATTAGTTTTTATGTTAAATAGAGAAAAATAGGTTTCCAGAAAGTAACTTTCTGAAGGTAATAAATACTTATAGCTTGTTGAGATGGATGATGAAGAAGAAGCAGACCACCTTCATAGTTTCAATAATTCTTGGAATCAAAGGTAACATTATTTATTTATACTGCATTTTTTTGATAATAATTTTAAAATGATTTTTTAAAATTAGTACTTTATTATTATTATGCAACATATTGCTTGAATATTTAAAAGTTGAATAAATTATTTATATGATTATTATCATATATATTTTATAAAAAAAGTGAATGCAAGAGAATGCCTTATAAAACATCTAAGGATATTTTAAAATATTTTTTTCTCATAAATTCTTGAATATGCATATATATTACAACATGGTTGAGCTATTAATATATTATCATTATGAATGGTATCTGTTGAAATGTAGAGATATGAAAGTATTGGTCTCTAAATTATATATAATTGAATTGGGTCAATATAAGCAGGCATATATATATATATATATATATGCCTGCTTATATATGTCCAGCCATATATATATATATATATATATATATTGTTGGGCTGGACATATTGCTAGAAGAGATTATAAAAGATGGACAATTGAAATCTTAAACTGGATTTCAAGAGATTGTAAAATACCCAGAAAGAGACCACATGTGAGATGGATGGATGAAATAAAAAAGTGTGCAGGATGATGTGGAGAAGAGAAGCTAAAGATCAGAGAAGATGAATTGAACTTGGAGAGACCTTCATCCTGTAGTGGATTGATAATGATTGATGATAATGATGATGATGAATTAAATATATAAATTCAGCCTATATCCAGCCCATCTCTCTTCTGTGTACTTAAATAAACAAGGTCCTATACATGAGGGGTCAGAATGATTTAAAGTCAATTGGCATGACAATAATATTGGCATTGGCAAGGAATTTGGGTATTGCATTATCAGATTTTCAATGGTATGGATTGCTGAAGAGTTGGGGAGGGTGGGGTAGATTGAAGCTTGTCCACTAAAGTGTCACAATTTTCTATCTTAATATAAACTGAGCACTGATTATATATATGTGCATGTGGGATGATGATCTGGACCCACTTGTGATGCTGGTTTCACATGAAATATGTACATTGGAGATTATTTATCTTTTTCACATATGTGTGATCATGTATTGGTTGTATGAGATAGAGTGGATGGCTGAAGGGAGCTTGAATCTCTGTGTTTAAATCTTTCATATACACTGTGTGTATATATATATATATATATATATATATATATACACACAGTGTATATGATCTATTATATACATGTGATTATATATATATATATATATATATATATTATAATAGTAACTTACAGTTATTATTATTGGTCTAACGTGTTTTATCTCTTGTGAAATTATTTATAAATATAAATTTTTATTTGACTATTTTATTATGTAACATATATGTACTATTTATATATACATTTAAGTTTTAAATAATACATACCTTAAGCTTTTGAGTAAAATGCCAGATTTGAAGTTAAGAATAAATACTTATATATTTTTTTTATTTTATTATTAAATCTTAATGTCAGTGGAACAATTGATAGTTGAGTTAAGCATGAACTTGTATATAACACACGAGCAGATTCGTTCGTTCTCTTGATATAAAAAAACGAAAGAAAAAGAAAATCTTTTCTCTTTAAAAATAGCATTTTTCTTTTATCAATACTACTATTTAACGATTGGAATTTAAATATTAACTTTTCCAAATTAAAATAATTTGTGGATTAAAAGTCTGCAAGGAAAATATATTTAATTTTCTACTCAATCTTAAAGGAATAGCAATATAAAAGAAAAGAACGTCTGTTTAAGTTTTTTGGAAACTACGTTGTTTTAATACTTCCGTGATTCTTCGGATATATATAAATTTAAGATAATTATATATATATATATAGGATAAAACAATGTGTTTTGAGTAAAACAGCTTTATATCGTAAAGGTTTCGAAACCAACCTTGCATGCTATTTTAAAATATTTTGAAATATTGAATATATAGAACGTCTAGTGATAATAGAGAAATGAAGATTAAGAACATCTACATTCGAAGAATATTTATTTTATTTCACATTAATCCGGTCATTGGATGTTATTAACAGTTTATCGTTTAAGGATAAATGGAATCATCATTGTACCAATGGATTGGTGATATGCTTCGTAAGAGATCTTCATTGGGATGATGAACTATAGACTTCAATATCTACGCTCAACTCTCTTATAAATAAGTTTCCTTTATTATTTATTTATATATATTATAATAATGCTTATATTATTTTAATATGTTTATTATTATTATTATTATCTTTATTTCAAATTTGGCATCGCATCATATATATCTTAAAAGGAAAATTATATTTATTATTAAATATAATTAATTGAAAGCTTAACATAATTCATCAAATTAGATGAGGGATATAAAAAATAGTTATTATTTGACAGATATCTTAAACAGGATTATATTGTGTTTACTACGTAATATTGTAAACGTTTAATGTATTTTTATTTATTAAAAATACATATAATATATAAGTTATACAATGGCAAATAATACTTATATATGGGTAATTGTGAAGCATATAAATAAGAACGATAAATAAATTAATAAGTTACATAAATTATTAATTTTTGAACCCAGATATTGTTTTTATATATCTGTTAATTTAAGCTATTTTCTTTAATTTTTGAAAGTTTATTATAGTATTGAGTTTTATCATAGGGTATTAAATAAAAAAATATCATTTATTAATATTCTTTTAAAATGATAAAATTCATCCGTATTTATTTATTAATATTTTATTATCTATTCTATTATATTTTTTATTGTTTATTAAATATTGATTTGTTAACGTGATCTCTTTGTCTAATCATTATTGAATTATATTATATATATGCTAGTATTATAAATATCATATGAATAATAGTTATAATTAATGCTTATATAAAGGCATATGAAATAACTTGTTTTGAAATTATTCCTGAAAAGAGCTAATTGCAAATTCTCCGTGAGTTTAAATATCGTGGCATAATGGTGACTGAAAGAGGGATGAAAGATGGATGACCTGGTCTAAATTGTATTTAAACTTATTTAAAGATTATTGAGCTAGCATAATAAAGATATATATAATCATGGATTTAGTATTTCATCGATTCATTTCTAGCATTCTACTTGAAGACCCAAAGTCCGATTGTAGTGAAATGCGTATCCTCTTTCTAAGGAATTTAATCATCTCTTTATATTTAACAAGACCAACTTAGATTTTAAATATAATCCATTCTGTTATATTTGGCGAACCTAACTGTGAAGCATTAAGTTAATGATTTCTAAACATTAAATATAATTGATTATATTACAATTAATACATCAACTGGGATGATTAAATGCCGTTCCGTTATATTTGGTGCCTCAACTAAGGCTATCAAATAGGCTGTCCCGTTATATCTGGCGACCCAAACGTTAGGGGCTTCGATTAATTAAATCTCATACCCTGTAGACTGCGTTTTATCTGGTGTGCAACGTTTTAGGCATTGAATCTATAATTTCGATTCATTATATATGATATTTATAATTGCAAGATTAATATAAATAAAAAAAAAAATGTAATATATATAATATGATTTAGAGAGATCAATATTTAAATAACTAATTATTAAATTATGTTTTAAACAAGAGTTGAGTGGGATAAAGTTTTATATAGACATAGACGTTTAAAAATATACACATATATTATTAGAACATCATAAGTATATATAAATAGCATGGGGTGGTAGAGAACTTTACGATATAATATTTTGGTTATAAAAATATATATACACTTAAGTAATATTTGAATTAAGTTAAAATTTGTTATGCTGCGAAGTGGGAAAATGTTTTCAAACAAAGATATTAAATGCTCTAGTCAAATGCAAGATGATTTGCAAAGTGAACTAAGTGATGATAGTAATATTATAGAACAATCATCATTAGTACAAGCACCTGGGGGTTCTACAACCATAATTGAATACCCTCAACAAACACCGAGTTTAGATCAAGTGTTATCTCAAACACAAAATATAGTTGATGAAGGTTTAAATCAATCATCTACAATTGAGATTAGTCAATCATCTAATGTTGGAACAATTCAGCAAATGTTACAAATGTTTATGAATAAATTAGATGATTTAAAAAGTGATTTGAATCAAAAATTGGATGATAATATTAATAGTTTAAAAAGTGATTTGAATCAAAAATTGGATAATAATAGTAAAAAATTAGATAGTTTAAAAAATGATTTGAAGGTTGAAATAACAGGAATTGAAAATAAACTATCTACAAAAATCCAACAATTAAATTTAAATGTGGATAATGTTAAAAAAGATAACATAGAAATTAAACAAGCATTAAATGATTTAAAGAATGAAATTGATGAAAATAATTCAAAATGTCAACAACGGTTTAGTGAGTTCCAAGGTGACATAATAGATAAATTTAATGTTAAATGTGATGAAATGTATAAAAATCAAGGAATTTTTAGGGATCAAGTAAAAGAAGAACAAAATAAAATACGGAATGAAATCCAAGTAGATAGACAACAAACACAAGCAAGAATAGATCAACTATCTACTAAACATAATAATGAGGTAGAATCTCAGAATAATGTATTGGAGACTATTGATCATCAACTTAAAACTTTAGAAAATAAAATGAATTCAATAGAAATTAATACAAATATAGACAAAAATGTATTGGAAAAATTAAGGAAAGATACTACTGAAACTTGGAATAGAGTAAATAAAATAAAGGAATCAACTGATAGTAGATTTTTGGTTATTGAAACACAGATATGTAAAAGAACACCAACTATAGAAATGCATCAGGTTGAAAATAATGTAAATACTTATAGTTATAATCAAGAACAAAATCATGGTGAAAATCATTTGGAGGTCATTCAAAAAGATCCACAACAAGTAATTGACTCTGGTGATAGATCAAATTTTCAGTATCATATAATGCCTGAAGTTGAAAATTATCCTAGTAATTTTGAATTAGAAGGGTTAAACTTAAATACTTATAGGATTAATCATGAAAATCAAACATCAACTTCTCAGTTGAATGTTTTAGAAAAACAAAAGGTATACAACCATTCAATACCAAGTAGTACAATTAACCAATTTGTTAGGTTAAAAATATTCAAAGGATCTCATAATGAATCTCCGATAGAACATATTAGAAGCCTTAATCTTTATTTTTCCGTTAACCGTAGTTTATCAGAAGGAGAAAAAGTGATCGTTGCATATAGTCACTTACAAGGAGATGCATTGATGTGGTGGGAGTCTTTATCACAAACTCCATCTACTTATATGGAATATCAAGAGTTATTAATTAAAAATTTTTGGAATAGAGATAAACAAGAGGCTTTATTGTACCAAATATTCCAAGATAAGTATAAACAGACACCTGGAGAAACCTTGACCAAATTCTTTCACCGTCAAATAACAAAATTAAGAACACTTAATACTTATCATTTAAGTGAAGGCGAAATGATTAGAATAATAAAAAGAAATTTACCACTTAAAATAGAACAATCATTATTGTGTACCAATATAACAAAAATAGAACAAATAGTAGAACTTTTAAATAGTATTGATATGAATCAAACCAATTTATCAATTAGATTACCTGATAAAAAAAAGGAGGAAGCTTCAATCAATACAATATTTTATAATAGAAGGAAAAATAATAGAAATACCAATTATTGGAAGGGAAAAACATCTCAAAGGAATATACCTTATGACCCCTCTCCCAAAATAAATCGTGATAATTTAAATAAAGTAAAAATAACTTCTTCTAATAATCCAAGAAATTCCCCAAAACCGGGATGTAGTAAAGATATATCTATAGATTCACATAAAACAAACTAAAAGGGTACTTGAGGAAATGTTCCTCACCTCAAGAAACCAAATACCCAATGAGGAACTTGAATCAATCTTTTACACGAGAAATCACTAACATGATGTGTTCATGGGAAGATAAAACACCAAATTTTGTTTTACAAAGTTGCCCTATGATAGAAGTTTTGTTTGAGAGCTTGCTGGTTAAGGCATTATTAGATTCTGGTAGCCAAATTTCTGTGATATCAGAGACATTTTACCAAAAGATTTTAGCAATAAATCCTAATATCAAAATTTTACCACTGAAATCTATGCAGGTTACCATGGCTAACAGTAGAAAAGCTAAGTTAATCCAAAAACAAATTTGGGTTGAGATTAAAATCGGCCAAACAACTCTCTATCATGTATTTTTAATTTTGAATGGTTTGATTCATAATGTTATTTTAGGGGCAGACTTCCTACATTTGAACACTTGTGTAATTGATTTCTGTAATAAAACAGTTAAAATTAATGATGAAGTCTTAGAGATGACATTGCTTCCAAGATATGATCAAATTGAAGTTGACTCTATAACATCTAGCATTCCAGAAACACTTTTAGAGAGTAAACTCGCAGAATCCAACTTGCTTGGAAGTGATGATATATTAAAATTACGATTTGTTATAAGAGAATTTAATTCTATTTTCTCAGACATACCAGGAGTGATAAAGGGATTCCAACAGAGAATTAGATTAATTCATGATCAACCATTTCAATCTAAATCATATCCTATTCCATACCAATATCGGGAAGATATATCTAAGCAAATTAATAAAATGCTGGATTGGGAAATCATTTCCAAATGCTCTTCACCTTACTGTAATCCAGTAGTAACTGTGAAGAAGAAAGATGGGTCGATGAGATTTTGTTTAGATGCTAGACAACTAAATAAAATTACTGTCCCAGACAGAAATATACCACCGCCCATACATGAATTATTCATGAAATTTGGAAACAAGAAGGTATTTTCCACTTTCGATTTAACCTCCAGCTATTGGCAGATTGAACTTCATCCAGAAGATCGCCAATATACTGCTTTTCGTTATGAGGGTTTTACATACCAATTTAATAGGATGCCATTTGGATTGATAAATAGTGGTGCAGGTCTAATCAGGTGTTTGGATAAGACTTTATCTCCTGAGGTAAAACAAATCATAATTATTTATGTGGATGATGTAATTATTGCATCCACCACAGTTGAAGAACACCTTCAACATTTATCTATATTTTTTAAAGAGTGTTTTCTGAAAGGTATAAAAATTAACTTCAAGAAGAGTACTTTAGTTTCCAACCAAGTAGTCTTCTTAGGTCATATTGTTGGTTGCAATGGGATAAGACCTCATCCAGAGAAGATCTCTGCCATTCAAAACTTTCCTAAACCATCTACTCGAAAACAAATTAGATCATTTTTAGGCCTATGTAATTTTTACAACCGTTTCTATCAGAAGTTCTCAGACCACATGGAACCGTTGCTAAAATTGATTAGAAAAGATGAACGTTGGAAATGGACTGAAGAACAAGACCGTGCATTTGAGAATATTAAAACAGGGTTTTTAAAGTTAACTATGTTAGCTTTCCCTGATTTTAATAAACCATTCATTGTTCAAACAGATAGTAGTGGTTTTGGATTAGGGGTAACACTGTCCCAAATCCAAGAGGATGGCCAACCAGGTGTCCTCTACTTTATTAGCCGGCTCTTGAAAGGTCCAGAAATAAATTACACGGTTACAGAGAAGGAAGCACTAGCAATAGTCTGGGCTTTCCAAAAATTTCGACAAATGCTACTCGGATCAGAGGTGATAGTGATCACTGATCACAAAAGCCTTGAATTCCTGAATCACAGTTATCTGACTAATAGTCGTCTAGTTAGATGGAGTTTACTACTACAGGAATTTAATTACACTGTGCATTATTGCAAAGGATCCGAGAATATCGTTGCTGATGTGCTTAGTCGAAATCCATGTAGGTCAGAACAAAATCATTTGATGGTAGACAATGCCTACATTACAAATGTCAATGTGATGGCTGATAGTAATGTAGAGAATGAGTTGGAAAACTTACCAGAGATACAATTTAATGACCCAGAATTAAACCCAATTATAAAAGTTTTATTAGGGGAGGAAGTTTTGGATGCACCTAAAGATCTTAACCATTTTAAATTAGAACAACAGGTCTTACTATATAAAGTGAATGATAACGTTGATGAGTGGAGGACAATAATACCAAAGTCTTTACGTGACCCACTCATAAAATACGTACACTGTCTATACGGGCATTATGGTGCTCATAAGACAGAACATACCCTTAAGAATTGGTTTTACTGGCCAAAAATGTATAAAGACATCTTGAAATCACTCCAGGATTGTCTAATTTGCTTAAGAGCTAAGTCAGTAAACCAAAATTATATTAATTCAATTAATTCTATCATTCCAGAAAGACCAAACGAGATCTTAGCAATTGACTATTATGGGCCTTTGCCTCCATTCAACAAACAAAAATATTTATTAGTCACTTATGATCTCTTTTCCAAATATGTTGCTGCTTACCCGATACCCCAAGCCAATGCTAAACATACAATCAAAGTATTGAGTACTCTCCAATTTCCAATGATAGGAAAGCCGAAAACCATACTAACTGATCATGGTACACCTTTTCTATCTAAGGAATGGAAGAAATGGGTAGATATATCAAAAATAAAACATGTGCTAATCTCTATTAGGAATCCACAATCAAATCCATGTGAACGTATTATGCGGGAGCTTGGACGTTTGTTTAGGACCTATTTAGAAGAGGAGCACAAGGGTTGGGTAAAGCAGACAAAACGTGTAGTAGACTATATCAATTGGAGTTTAAATGAATCTACAGGATTCTCACCCATCCGACTACACTTTCATCAAATTATACCTATATTATTTAAAAAATATAAACCTATTATTAATGAACCCAAAATAAATGGAGAAAATGATATTTTACAAGCTCATAAACAACTTGTTAAAATGGCAAATAATAGAAGTCAGAATAAAAAAAATGTATTTATGAATTTAAAGTTGGAGATAAAGTTTTGATAAAGACTTTCCATCCCAGCAAACCATTGGAGAATAAATACCATAAATTCTTCAATACATATGAAGGACCTTATACTATCGTTAAAAGGGCAGGTCCAAATGCATTTTGGATTAACCAAGAAGGAGAGATTCGTGGTACATACAATTCACGAATTTTAAAACCATATTTTGGCTGCTTATAATATTTTATAAAGAAATGAGGTGAAGACCAAGATAAGAATTGGGCAGTGTAAACCATACGGTTGTATAAAAAAATAATAATAATAGTGATCAATGTAAAGAGAAGTATAGTTAAAAACATTAGCTTTGGTGAGGGTATTCTTTAATGCCTTAAAATAATTAAAACCATAGAGTCAATTCATATTTATAAAAGGATACTCTAGTATTTATTTAGTCCTTTTCAAATCCATAAGTCTTAAAGAAGCAGGAATAAGGCTAGTAAATATATTTGTGGTCCAAGAAGGAAACACATTATTTTTTTTTATTTTTTTTTTTTATAAAAAAAAAAAAAATATTAACCCATCAAAGTCCTTAATTTTTTTTATTTTTGATCATTATCACAAGAATAAAATAGCCCAAGTATTAGGAAGATATAACAGTTAAAAAAAAAAATTCAACCCTTCATAAAATCCAACTATAAATGCAATTAAACTATAAGAATATACTAAAATAGTTGTAAGTGTTTAAAATTTTAACTTAAATTAAAATTTTAAATTTCCAAAGGGAAGGGGAAATATAATAGTAACTAACAGTTATTATTATTGGTCTAACGTGTTTTATCTCTTGTGAAATTATTTATAAATATAAATTTTTATTTGACTATTTTATTATGTAACATATATGTACTATTTATATATACATTTAAGTTTTAAATAATACATACCTTAAGCTTTTGAGTAAAATGCCAGATTTGAAGTTAAGAATAAATACTTATATATTTTTTTTATTTTATTATTAAATCTTAATGTCAGTGGAACAATTGATAGTTGAGTTAAGCATGAACTTGTATATAACACACGAGCAGATTCGTTCGTTCTCTTGATATAAAAAAACGAAAGAAAAAGAAAATCTTTTCTCTTTAAAAATAGCATTTTTCTTTTATCAATACTACTATTTAACGATTGGAATTTAAATATTAACTTTTCCAAATTAAAATAATTTGTGGATTAAAAGTCTGCAAGGAAAATATATTTAATTTTCTACTCAATCTTAAAGGAATAGCAATATAAAAGAAAAGAACGTCTGTTTAAGTTTTTTGGAAACTACGTTGTTTTAATACTTCCGTGATTCTTCGGATATATATAAATTTAAGATAATTATATATATATATAGGATAAAACAATGTGTTTTGAGTAAAACAGCTTTATATCGTAAAGGTTTCGAAACCAACCTTGCATGCTATTTTAAAATATTTTGAAATATTGAATATATAGAACGTCTAGTGATAATAGAGAAATGAAGATTAAGAACATCTACATTCGAAGAATATTTATTTTATTTCACATTAATCCGGTCATTGGATGTTATTAACAGTTTATCGTTTAAGGATAAATGAAATCATCATTGTACCAATGGATTGGTGATATGCTTCATAAGGGATCTTCATTGGGATGATGAACTATAGACTTCAATATCTACGCTCAACTCTCTTATAAATAAGTTTCCTTTATTATTTATTTATATATATTATAATAATGCTTATATTATTTTAATATGTTTATTATTATTATTATTATCTTTATTTCAATTTTGGCATCGCATCATATATATCTTAAAAGGAAAATTATATTTATTATTAAATATAATTAATTGAAAGCTTAACATAATTCATCAAATTAGATGAGGGATATAAAAAATAGTTATTATTTGACAGATATCTTAAACAGGATTATATTGTGTTTACTACGTAATATTGTAAACGTTTAATGTATTTTTATTTATTAAAAATACATATAATATATAAGTTATACAATGGCAAATAATACTTATATATGGGTAATTGTGAAGCATATAAATAAGAACGATAAATAAATTAATAAGTTACATAAATTATTAATTTTTGAACCCAGATATTGTTTTTATATATCTGTTAATTTAAGCTATTTTCTTTAATTTTTGAAAGTTTATTATAGTATTGAGTTTTATCATAGGGTATTAATTAAAAAAATATCATTTATTAATATTCTTTTAAAATGATAAAATTCATCCGTATTTATTTATTAATATTTTATTATCTATTCTATTATATTTTTTATTGGTTATTAAATATTGATTTGTTAACGTGATCTCTTTGTCTAATCATTATTGAATTATATTATATATATGCTAGTATTATAAATATCATATGAATAATAGTTATAATTAATGCTTATATAAAGGCATATGAAATAACTTGTTTTGAAATTATTCCTGAAAAGAGCTAATTGCAAATTCTCCGTGAGTTTAAATATCGTGGCATAATGGTGACTGAAAGAGGGATGAAAGATGGATGACCTGGTCTAAATTGTATTTAAACTTATTTAAAGATTATTGAGCTAGCATAATAAAGATATATATAATCATGGATTTAGTATTTCATCGATTCATTTCTAGCATTCTACTTGAAGACCCAAAGTCCGATTGTAGTGAAATGCGTATCCTCTTTCTAAGGAATTTAATCATCTCTTTATATTTAACAAGACCAACTTAGATTTTAAATATAATCCATTCTGTTATATTTGGCGAACCTAACTGGGAAGCATTAAGTTAATGATTTCTAAACATTAAATATAATTGATTATATTACAATTAATACATCAACTGGGATGATTAAATGCCGTTCCGTTATATTTGGTGCCTCAACTAAGGCTATCAAATAGGCTGTCCCATTATAATATATATATATATATGTGTGTGTGTGCATGTGCATGTGTCTGTATGTGTGAAGAAATCAGTAGATAAAAGCTCCTATATGTCTGCATTAGATTTCACTGTACAATTGCAATAGACATAAAATATTGACTAAATACTCTGTAATATAAATATATTTCAAGAAAGAAACCGCTAACAGCTAGCTATCTTGGGGCAAAGTCAATCTGACAATAAATCTTTCTAAATTTTATATTTAAACTCTGTTTTAATATTTTTTTACATTAATATATATATATATATATAAAAAGTCAGATGTCACATGACTTATATATAGCTTGAATTTACCAATATGTAAACTTAAAAGCATGCTAATGCTCTAAACAAGCTTTTTTTTTATTATGATAAATGCTACTACAAGAGAAGGCATTCAAATCATCTTTATCTTAAGATTGTCCCCATCCCCAGACCAGTTTCGACCTATGGGTCTCTTCAGTGAGGAGTTGAGACATTAGATTCAAAAAACCAACTCAAGCTAAGCATTTATCTAAAAGGTAATTCTCAAGAAGAAGATCTAAACTTTTAGACATTTGCATGTCTTTAAAGTCAGCTCTCCAACTGAAAAATAAATGCTTAGCTTGAGTTGGTTTTTTGAATCTAATGTCCCAACTCCTCACTGAAGAGACCCATAGGTCGAAACCGGTCTGGGGATGGGGACAATCTTAAGATAAAGATGATTTGAATGCCTTCTCTTGTAGTAGCATTTACCATAATAAAAAAAAGCTTGTTTAGAGCGTTAGCATGCTCTTAAGTTTATATATATATATATATATATATATATATATATACGGCTTTTATTGTGCAAACCTTGTTTTTCCAAATACTATTTTTGCATATTTGTTTTTCCAAATAAGTTTGAAGTAAAAAAAAAACCTAATTTCTCAATCAAACTGATTCTACTATAAAGTAAAATTCTTCCCTTATACTTTTTTCTATATTTACATTTTTTTTTAGATACTTACTTCACCTAGCTCAGTTTTCACAATGCAAAACTAAATCAAGAATCATAAAATCATTGGCAAGAGGGTGGTGTGGACACTGTGATCACTCTAGACCTTGAGTTTATCAAGGCTTGCGCTTGCATGATTTAAACTCTCTGCATATACTAAAAAATAAAATATTTTATTACTTGCTAAATGTAATAACATTTCTTTTTTTTTTTTGCTGCCAAATTTTATAATTTGAAGACCCTATTACATGAAGAAATACAAGTGTAGAAGACCTGGTTGTGCGATGATGTAGATTTTTCAGCTACCCGTGCAAAGTGTATCATTAAATATTTATAGTGTTCTATTCATGTTAAAATGAAATCATTATAGGTCAAAAATTTATTTTCTTCATTAGCAATTTTATTTATTGAATCAGAATTTGAAAAAAAAAAAAAATGACTATGTTATTAGGGATTTACAATAAAACATTCAAGGAAATAAAATATAATTTTTTGCATTATTTTTAAATTTTATATGTCTCAAATATTCCTTCAATAAAATTGCATAAAATCGTATTTATAAACAATCATAAATAAGTATTACTTTGTGCAACTTTTTTTTGAGTAAACAAAATAAAATTCACATAAAGAAAAATATATATTTTATTTTCTTGAATATTTTATTTTATTTTAACGAATTCTCATTCAAAATAAATAAAGATTTTAACGAAGAGAATTAATTATTCTTCTCTTGATTTATAATAAGTATAAAGCAAACAAGATAACTTTTTACAAATAATTACGTATTTTTATTATGAATAAAAGACCCCCGCCTGAAAGCATTGCTTTAGGACTCGCTTTTTTTTTTAGACCGGCTCTGCATACACATATATACAAAAACATAATGGCTGGATAGAGCAAGAATATTTCTAATAATAAAAAATACTTCCTAAAGTAATAAAGAATTGCACAAATACAAAATATTAATGTCTTAAGCTTTGCACAATGTCATATCATAAATCTTCAACAATCACTAAGTACTTGGTATAGATCTGATAATAAAGCAAATTTTGAACATTATGCAAAATTATATCTAAAATAAGTTAAATTAAAAAGCAGTTAACTTTTCTAAGTAAATATAAATCGGAAGGGTTACCTCTAAAGACTTACAACTAAAACTTCCAGTTGCCCCAAAATCATTCAGAGAGCAAATGAGACTGTTAAGAAGATCAAAGTTTTTTCAAATATTAAACTTCACATTACATTAATAGCATAGAATCCTCTCACTAAAAAAATAGTTCGATTTCACAAACTTTAAAATAGGAACTTACAAACCTCATCTGCACAAAATAACTTAAAAAATATACTAATTAAAAATCTATCTGAAATTTCTATTTAGTAAAAAGAGATTAAATCTTGACTTTGCTTTAGCTACTATCTGAGTATTAGATATAATGGTAGAAATTGAGAAAGTCATGCAAAAATGTATCTAAAAGAAGTGCAGCTATTAATTTGGAAAATAAAAAGAACAGTTGAGAGACACTAGCAATTTACCTATGTTGAAAAGTGAGGTTTTAAAATGCCTATAAAAGAAGTGCAGCTATTAATTTGGAAAATAAAAAGAACAGTTGAGAGACACTAGCAATTTACCTATGTTGAAAAGTGGGGTATTTAAACCTCTTAAATTAGACAAACCTATGATTATCTTCTTTGCTGACTTAGTTGCAATGGATATTACTGAATATCACAACAAAATAAGAGAAGTCCTCATAGATGGCCAATCAAGAAGTGGCAAGGAAATTATACTTAGCTATAGAAACAGTGCTACACTATTACTCAGAGAGCATTTCAGGTATTTCTGAAAAAAAAACAACAACAATATATTTCAACAAATTCCATATCTCTGTGGTCTAACTAAAACCTATAATCATATATTCCTTTAAGTCCTGTTGTTAGTTCTAGATATTCATTATGCCAAAATTTATTAAAATTTCATCTTAAGATTCTTAGTTCTTTGACATATAATGCACAGTCTTTTATTAAGGATTCAAGTGCTTTGTAAAAGTTAATTGAGAACACAAATACAAAATACTGCCACTTTAGTAGGCTGCTGTGTAAAAAAATTATTCACAAATATTATACTCTATAATGAAGTATATCTATTGTAATAAAACTAAATAAGGTCGATGGATTATAAACCAGAACAACTCTTCTTATTGACAATTTAATAGCATTGTTAACATTTACATAACAATGCAATAAAGTGCAGATTTCTTCCAACAAACCAAGATAGAGTCATAGCTTCACCATTAACTTGTCTGTTTAAAAATATTTACAGATAAAAGCTTGAAGTCATAGATATAAATACTATTTCATTTCCAGCAAAAAACTGACTTCAATATATCAGTGATATATTTATTATATGACCACATGGTGAAGCACTATTATAAACATTCTCAGTATAAATTAACAATACATCTTCAATTAAAAAGACAATAGAATCAGAACAAGAACAAAAATTGGCATTGTTAGATTTTTTTATGATAAGATTTTCTCATTACAAAATCAAAACTGTTTACAGAAAATCTATACACATATATCCAATTATAATAAAATTACAAAAAGTAGAAAACATGGATTTTATTACCACATTAAACAATAGAGTGTGTAGAATAATTATATTATTGATTTCTTCATATTTTAACATTGCATTTAATGTTGAACCAAATACTAGTAGATTTATTATTAATAATAAAGAGGATGCTGTTGATTAAGTCAATAAATGTAATATTATATATAAAATGATGTGCTAGTGTGGATTCATTTAGATTGATAAGTTGAAATGTGAACTGAAAAAAAGAATTCATGAATCTGAACTTTTGCATATTAAATTGCTATGTTCTGTGGATAGATTTAAATCTGTATTTTCAGAATATTCAGATATTTGTAATGGAAATTTTTGCTTTGACAATGTTTTTATCTTACACGAGAAAATCAATTTGGAGAAAAGAAAAATCAAAAAAGCATACTTAATAAATATGATAGATATTTTATTTTTAAAAAAATGCAATTGTGTTAATATGCATAAATTATGAATAGTTGGCCATTTATATTGGAACTTTAATTTTTTTAAATTTAAATTAAATTTTACTTATAAAATGCTACTCAAGATGGAATACATGCTGTAAGCTGGCTACAGCTATTAATCTTTTTATATGTTAGTATTTTAAATATTGTAGAATTTATTTCAGAGCTTTTTATTTAAAAAGTAGAACTATATTATTACTGTGAAACAGAGCAAAAGAAATTTGTTTAGAAGTCAATGACTTAAAAAAAAGTTCAATATAGAACAAACAAACTCTTATGAAAGAATGATTATCCACTAACTATCATAAAAATAAAAACTTAAATAAACAACAAAAAAAAAGATAAATATTATAATGAATCCAATTTCTGCCAATTTAAACAAAATATAAAATCAATATAATATCAGAACAGCTTTATAAAGCCTAACTTTTAAAAAAACCTGAATTTTATCTACTGAAAAATAATAATTGTCTTTATAAAATATTAAATGAATGTGGGAGAACACACATTATTGAAAACTAATCACTTCACTGATTAAAAGAATATAAAACAGTGATTAGAGAGAAAAATAGCTATATATAAAAAGGAGACAATGAAAGTACCAATATAAGTATGTTAAATTAAAAAAACACATGAATATTGAAAAAAAAAGTAAAAATAAATTATATATATATATAATTGAGAACATTTTTATTGACATAAAAGCATCAAAAAGTTAAAGAAAAAAAAAACTCAATTTCTTCTGCTTTCATAAATAAAAGCATAAGTATTCATGTTTAAAAATATTCTCACTTATAATTTATATAAATAGAAATTATATTCTAATGATTTTAAAAAAAAACTCTAAATAAACTTTGATAATTTACAAATCAGATTCCCAAAGAATTAATTTAAAAAATTTGCAATTAATGCCCACTTAATATATTTGTCATATAAAAATAATGAATAGATTGGCATTATTACATGAAAGTAGATGTTAGTATCAAGTTTATTTAAATAATTCTTTGGGAGTATAATTTATGAATTATTATTATAATAATATTTTTATTTTAAAACTTAAATGCCTAGTGCTTTTATTTATAAAAATGAAAGAAAATTTATTTTGTATTTTTTAGTTCATATATGAATAAAAATATTTTTTTAATTATATATATATATATATTACTTTTTAGTTATATATATATTAATTAGAACATATATATATATATATATATATATATATATATATATATATATATATATATATATATATATATATATATATATATACACACAATTGAATTACCAAAGTCAGTTTTCAATGAATTACTTACATTTATTTTTAAATTACAGGATGTGTCATTTAGGCACTTCTAGCATCAATGTTATATATAAAATTTAGATTATTACTAATTTTTTGCTAAAATTGTTTGCAAACTTTTTTTTTTTAAAAAATTGCCATTAGGAATATGTGTGTATGCAAAATTTTGACTGATTGGGAATTTGCAAGTAGATGAAAATTGAGTTACAAGATTTTATCTGAAGAGACAAATAAAAAAGAGAAAGAGAATAAGTTAAATAAAAACCTATAATTTTTTTAAAAAAACTATTCACGTGCTAATGGTAAATAATGAAGTCAACTGAATGTAAAATTCGTTATGTTTGATGTTCTTAATTAAGAGAAAAAATTAAAGACAATCAACAATATTCTTATAAATATGAGAGAAAAAATGAAAAAAATCAGTAATATCTTTAAAGATAAGTATAAATATTTTTCACTAACTATTATCTTTGACAGTTGTAGATTAGTTGGTTATAGCATCACTGTAATTTCAATATTCATGAATAAAAAAAAAACCCATCAGGTTCAATTCTACTGTTAGTTGTCATTGATCAAGCTAACAACACCTGAAGATGGAGGAAAAAAACACAATGCTAAGACTGTGTTTTCTTACTAATCATTGTGTTAATACTAACCATTTATGTATATGGAAAAGTATAAATGAATGATGAATTTTTCTAAAATGTGGAAATATTCTGATAGATAACTACAAACACAATATATATTTAATTTTTGTAATTTAATAATTTCAAAATAAATATGCAATTAACAAAAATGCAAACATGATTATTATAAATGCAAACAGCCATATATATATATATATAAGACATATTTTGGGGGTTCATCCATGTTAAAAATTTAAATATTTATATACCAACATTTTGACTTGCTCACACAAGTCATCTACTTGGTGATAAAAGGTAGAAAGATGGTTGTAGAGGTGCTACAATCACTGATTTGAAAAAAATGTTAAAGTTCCACCAATAGCAAAAATGTTAAATTAAGAATGTTTTTTTAAAAAATCTTTTCAAATAGGAGGAAGTTTGCATGTATCATCTTACTTATTGATACAATCTAGCCTTTTAAATATCTCAATGGCTTCTCTGAATTTTGCACTGGTAGAGATTATCACATCTGGATATGATCCTGGTATTAGAAAAATCAATTTTATGACCTAATTCTATAGTATGGAGTGAGAGTACTGATGATGATTAGTGTTGTTCATCTCACCTAGCACTGATGTGATAATTACTCATACCTATTATAATGATCCAAACGAAGTGGGAGATCGCATCGCACCGCACTGCACTACCAAAGGGCGCCATCTAGGCATTTGAGCCTAGAAAAATTTATAAAGTAGGCAGATACGCGCTGTTAGGATTCCACTTTATTTACATACTTAGATCGTTAGCCCATTGTCAATAGCTCAGCGGAGACGCCGAGATAAAAATCTATAAATTTTATATCTTAAATATAAAAGAATAAAATAATAAAAGTCACTGCCAGAAATTAACACAGAAAAATATTTATTTACGCACATATAAAATCATTCTAAATTCGAGGAATAAGTTTAACATTTAGATTTTTATCTTAAGTTTTAATTTTACATTTAAAGTAGCTTGCTATAATGTTTAATATTTTATTTAGAGGGTCGAGTATGAATGGAATACATAGGTCTGCATTTGAAAGGAAAATATTCTTCCCTTATTTAACCTTAGGCAACAAATTTCGCAATCAACTGGCACCAATCCATCTGATACATTCATGTATTCAATGTAGCATGATACGACAACACAAAATACTATATTGTCAGGAATGTACATCTGAACAATAAGTAGAAATGGAGAAGACATTGACTCTCCACCAACAGGAATGTGACATCTGTGGGCAAGTAGATCAATAAACTAAAACTCCATAGGAATGGACTGCGGTCTTCTGCCGACTTACAAACCCATCCATAGGCAAACAGAGGGTGTGTGGCATATATCTATAATCCTGCCCATAGCGGATCTCATACTACATCTACTAATTACACAAATATATCCAATCCATTGAACCAATTCAACTACGAAATGAATAACCTAAGATTACCCTCCCTTAATACAACTTTACAAAACTATATAGCCATTCGTGCCCGACTTAATTTTAACATTTATATACGTTCGCACAGATTTATTTTAAAATGTTGGGTATAGATCGATTACACAGATTCCACGGTCAAAAACATTTCAAAATAAACATAAACGATCAAAATACAAAATTATTGATACCGACAATCGCAGAGGGAAACTTATAAGTAACCCAATAGTATTCACCATAAGATACTTGCGTTGTCACCAATAACTTAAAAGACATCCGAATAAATACATTTTAGATACTCACCGTAAGGTATCATTATTTATCGAATGTCTATATATTTTGATCAAATATGAAAAACAAAATCTAATTAACCGCAAACGAATCCATGCAAGCGTCTATAGACAACTTAAATGTAATGCATTTAATAATTTCTACAATAAAATATTACTACACATAAAAATATTAAAAGGGAAATGATTCTTTAACATCGGAAAAGATATAAAATTAACCATTATTAATTTGATTTAAAACTTACAAAAGTCAGATAAGAGTCCATTTTAAATAAGTCGGCTTGTTTATTAATTTGTTCAACTTGACGAAAGTTCTTGATTGATTTTAAGAATTGTTCATTTCCTATAGCTTACGGTAGCAGAACTCCTGGTTCCTGGTGTCAATGTCCACGGAGTCTTTAATTGAAAGATCGATCTAATGTTCAGGAGGTGGCATTTGCTGGTTCATGGTATCAGTCATTCCATTTCAGAGATAAGTGAGAGAGAACGATAAAGCGCGTCTTTATCGCTCGTCTCACCCAACCAAGTTGAAAAAAAAAAAAGCCCTTCAACTCAATATTTTTTTCTTTTTATATCATCCACAAGGATTCACTGAACAAAACGTCACTAATCTGTTTTTTCATTATGGTCCGGGCCAAGGCTTAGTGCTTCCATTTGTCAAGCTAAAATCTCTTTCTTCTCTTATCTAACTTTCCATCTGACTTTTTAATTAAACAGCTTTTAGATAATTAATAAACAATCATTTCCTTTTATAGATTACAGGAATTAATTAATACCTGTTTTTATTTTAACTTACGTTATTTTTTTATTAAAATATTTTTATATTTCAATCTTGTATTTTTTTATTTAAAAAAAATACATTCAAATACTTTTTTTTTTTTGTTTATGAAAAAAAAAAATTTTTAAAGTTTAACATCTGTGCGAATGTATACACGTTTAACAATGTTTTAATTTTAGAGTTTAGTTTTTTACTTTTATTTGCAAACTTTTAAGTTTTTATTTTAAATTAATGTAACGACATATTTATATATCGTTACACTATGTAAGAAGCTTTATAATTTTCACATGAGATTTGATAAACACCATGAGATTCAAGAGGGATTGAATCCTTAGGCTTGGTTATTATATTGCTGATCTTTTGATGAGTAGAAAACACTGTATATAATAACCAAGACTAAGGATTCAACCCCTCTTGAATCTCATGGTGTTTATCAAATCTCATGTGAAAATTGTAAAGCTTCTTACATAGTTATGAGTAGTTGTCGCATCAGTATTAGGAGAGATGAATGTGCACTAATGCAGTTAGATAACACTCATCATCAGCATTCTCACTCCATAGTATAGATTCAGATCATAAATTGATTTTTATAGTACCAGGATCATATCCAGATGTGATAATCTCTATCAGTGCAAAATCAGAGAAGCCATTGAGATACTTAAAAGGCCAGATTGTATCAATAAGTGAAATGATACATGCAAACTTCCTCCTACTTGGAAAGATTTTTTAAAAAAAAACATTCTTAATTTAACATTTTTGCTATTGGCAAAACTTTAACTTTTTTTTTTCAAATTAGTGATTGTAGGGCCTCTACAACCATCTTTCTACCTTTCATCACCCAGTAGATGACTTGTGTGATCAAGTCAAAACGTCGGTATATAAATATTTAAATTTTTAACATGGATGAACCGCAAAGCAACCCATGAAAATCTTCATATCAATATATATATAAGTAGTCTGTATTCATATAATTGTCATTTTATTAGTCCACTAGAGGGACCCTAGGACTCCAGTTTTCACTGTTTCAAGCTCCCTGTTCTATTCACCAAAGTCATAATCCATTGTTGGATTCATAAAAAAAAAAGTTTACCAAAATGTAAGTGAATATCTGTTTTATTGTTTTTTCATCTTTAGAAGAAATTTTGAAACAGTTTTCATTCAATGATAATTGAAATTATCTATCCTTCCGTTTTATGCAAATGGATGCCATTAGAAAAAGACAAAAGCTAGCTTAAATAATTCTTGGAATCATTAAAATGTTATAAACCTTTTAAAAATAATTTTAAATGAAACCAAATATTTCTAAAAAGAATAGCCACTAGAAATCCTAATTTTATTAATAGAATAAACAGGAAATTCATTTGCACATCAAATCTCATAGAAAACATGGAATATAATATGTTAGCAGTGATGGTTTTAGGAATTTTATCTTTCATTTCAACAAAAATTTTATTAACAATAAATAGCGATTACATACTAATAAAGAATAGATAAATGAATAAATTGTACAATAATATGATTGTATAATGTTCTATTTGTTATCTGGCTAGATTTTGTTATGAGAGTACAATTGTTATACTCTTTTGTGGTTAGGTATAGTGATGAGATTCTAATAACTTGATTAATGGAATAAGCATTTTTTATATAAACATGAATATTTTCTTTTAGAATTTCCTATTCTATAATGCTGGGTAGGTGGGAGTTGATAATCAGGAAAAGGAAAGTGCAGTTAAAGACCAGGTGTCATCAAAGACTTTACTGGAGGCCAGGAGCTGGTCACATTTCTTGATTTTTTTGAGCGTTTGATAAAACAATGGTATGATTTGTGGCGGGGGTAATTCCATGAGAGTTTTGCATCTCACTATCCATATGGAATAAAGGAAAAAGGTAGAAAGCCTTATTATTGAAAAAAAACCCATTATGAATGGCATTTTCAAGTGAGAAAATCAAATCAGGTCTTATGTTGGAATTGATTATAATTATATCTTTCAGTGTTTTAAGTCTTGGGCACCGGTGTATAATATGGTCTATGGTTTCATCTTCACGAGCACACAGACCACATATAGGGTCAATGCTGGTAAAACCTCTTCGGTGATAAAGAAACCAATTCGTGGGAAGCGCATTAAGATTTATTTTAATGATGAAGTCAAGGAATTTGGGTTCCAGACTCCATCTTTTAAAGTGTGAAATGAGTCTTTGGTTGGTTACTTTTAGGCTGGTTTTAATGGGTTGTTGATTATAGTTGATTATATTGTATGCTTCCCATAAAGTGATTTTTTTGTTAAGGTTAAAGGGCATTATTGGGTTATAAAGTTGTAGGTGGTCTATTAGGGAGGCTATCCATGAACTGGCAGAGGGCGGAGGAAGGAATTTTATCTTTGCATCAGATTTTAGCAGTGTTAAACAAGTTTCAATTATTAATTCAATCTCAATTTTGGAATTGAACATTATAGAAAATAACCTAAGCTATCGCCCTACACAAAAATCAGGTTTTTCTGATGATCAGAACAGAAGTTATCACCCCCCTTCCGGTGGATTGCCCCCCACTCCCCAAAAAAAAATCAATAAATAAAAATTTTTCAAATCAACACAAAACTGCAATGAAGTGATTCCTGAGCTAAAAAATAATGATCTAAAGACAAAAATGAGTACAACTGATGTTTTAGACCTAAACAAAAACTTTGAAGCTACCAATTTATCATACTTTTTAAGCAATAATTATTGAGAAATTTTCCAAAGTTTAACAACAAACTTTCAGATTACACTTGAATCATTCATTACTAATCAAGACCTAAAATTCAATCAAAAAAAGCAGGATCCAACTAGTATCAACAAATAAAAATCATTGTGAGCCCTGAAGGACTTTGGTTGGTGGGTTTAGCAGCTGCTGTGAACATTTGCAGACACAGGAATCTGATGATGATCAAGGGCGGATGTTCAGCTCCATTGACCTCAGTGTGCAAGATGATATGGACAAATGATTTATTCTCATGGTGTGCAAGTAAATCCAGCTTGATTTCAAGACTACATGAATTAAATGTTGTATTGGTGGTTGTGAGTTTGCACTTCTTTTCCTCAAGTGTGGTGATAGTGGTCATAAGGGGCTTGTTTCATTTGAGGGGATGGTCGACGATCATTGTCTAGCCTGGGAATACCTGCTAGGAGGGTGAAAGTCACTACCTTCACATGGACTTCACCATGAAGGGCTACTGCACCCTTTGATGGATTATTTGAATGGTCAGTGTTGATTTGCACTCACTATCATTAGGTTTCATTTGTTAGCTTTAAATTTAGTACATTTGTAAAGCAGTTGGTCTGTTTTGAATCACCGCCATTTTTTTTGTAACATTGGAGTTTTGTTTTGTGGGCATGGGTCTGCACTCCCCTCTTTTTCTTCAGAGGTGGCTGGTTGTAGACATTAGGTATCTGGTTTATGGAGTGGGCTGTTAACAATTTTGCCACTGCCCAAAACACCTGCTGGGGGGCTACATGGTCAAAGTTGGTGCTATTCCTGCTCTAGTTGGCTGCTGTGTCTCCTGATAGGCTGTTTTTGGGCAGTGTCGATCTGGCTCTTTACTTATTACTTCTTAGTTTTTACCCAAGTTGGCTTTCCAATTTTGGGCAGGTAGACCGATTGTGGTCCCTGCTTATTTGGAATGCTAATTGGGAGGCAGAGGTATTCAGAATGGTCTTGACATGGCTCGGCTGTGGTTCAAGAGTTTATTGCTTGGTGAACTTGGGCTTGGATCTTGCTGCCTGTTGTGGTGGTTGGCACAATGCTGGACTTTACCTATTCAGCTGAAGTATTTGAGTCTTTGCTTCAGGGCCCCAGGGGTGGAACCATTGGGTGATGGTTAACTTCTCGACAGTTGGGCCATGTGGATCCATGTGCAGATACACATTAATCACATTACAGCAATTTTTATGGATGTAATTATTTTTGCACATATGTACATTTTATCTTGTTACACTGAATCACTGTGTCATCCTCAATGGGTAAGTGTACCCAGAATTTTTGTAATCTTTTATTAATAAAGGTTACTTTGAGAAAAAAGAAAGATAATATTCTAAGTTTAGCTTACATTAACATTACTTTTAAATTATTTCTAATGTTCACGTTTAATACAGATAAACTGGAACCAAAATAATAATTATCAAAATCAAAAAATAAAGAGTTCAATATTTTTGAAGTACTGGAATTAAATATTAGGTCTTTTACAATAATAAAATCGATTAGTTCATCCAGGCGGAATATATATATATATATATTATAACGATCGAAATGAAAGTGAAGATCACTACCAAGGGCGCCATCTAGGCATTTGAGCCTAGAAAAATTTATAAAGTAGGCAGATACGCGCTGTTAGGATTCCACTTTATTTACATATTTAGATCGTTAGCCCATTGTCACTAGCTCAGTGGAGACGCAGAGATAATAAAATATATAACCTTAGATATAAATAAAAAAAATAATAAAAGCCACTGCCAGAAATTAACACAGAAAAATATTTATTTACCACATATAAAATAATATTTAAATTTTGAGGAATAAATTTCGTTTATAATTTTATATTGATCTTTAATTCTAAATTTAAGTAGATTTCAAATAATGAGTTTACTATTTATTTAGAGGGTCGAGTATGAATGGACTACATAGGTCTGCATTTGAAAAGAAAATATTCTTCCCTGATTTAACCTTAGGCAACAAATTTCACAATCAACTGGCGCCAATCCATCTGATACATTTATGTATTCAATGTAGCATGATACAACAACACAAAATACTATATTGTCAGGAATGTACATCTGAACAATAAGTAGAAATAGAGAAGATATTGACTCTCCACCAACAGGAATGTGACATCTGTTGGCAAGTAGATCAATAAACTAAAAACTCCATAGGAATGGGCTGCGGTCTTCTGCCGACTTACAAACCCATCCATAGGCAAACAGAGAGTGTGTGGCGTATATCTATAATCCTGCCCATAGCGGACCTCATACTACATCTACTAATTACACAAATATATCCAATCCATTGAACCAATTCAACTATGAAATGAATAACCTAAGATTACCCTCCCTTAATACAACTTTACAAAACTATATAGCCATTCACGCCCGACTTAATTTTAACATTTAAATACGTTCGCACAGATTTGTTTAAAAATGTTGGGTATAGATCGATTACATAGATTCCACGGTCAAAAACATTTCAAAATAAACATAAACGATCAAAATACAAAATTATTGATACCGACAATCGCAGAGGGAAACTTATAAGTAACCCAATAGTATTCACCATAAGATACTTGCGTTGTCACCAATAACTTAAAAGACATCCCAATAAATACATTTTAGATACTCACCGTAAGGTATCATTATTTATCGAATGTCTATATATTTTGATCAAATATGAAAACCAAAATATAATTAACCGCAAATGAATCCATGCAAGCGTCTATAAACAACTTTAAATTTAATACATTTTAGTTAAAATATAATACACACAAAAAAAAAATGAACTGGAAATGATTGCTTAAACATCTACATAAAAAAAATATCAATAATTGAATTTGCATTCTTTAAGTCAGATAAGAGTTCTTATTTTCAGTTATTAATTACTTGCAATTTTAGGAAAGTTATTAGATAGATACAATAGTTCATACTTTACGGATTTAATAGATTGAGAAGTCCATCTTCGTGTGATCACTTTCATAGATTTTGTCCTTTGAAATGAAACTGCGACTTGCCATGCATTTGGTCAGGAACTGTCATCCAGAGGCCTCAACTGGTTGTCCGGAAAATTAAATTTATTGCAGACTTCCACATCGTGAAAATCTGCAATATAGCTAGTTATAACGATCTATTCATAGTCAGCTCTCAGATAACAATTTTAATAATCATTTGGCTTTTATATTTTTCTTAGCCTCTTATCATTTGATCATAGGATTCAATCGGCAATACGTCACTAATTCTCTGGTGTTTCAGTTACAGTCCGTGCTGAATTTCTGGTGTTTGCATTGGTCATTTAATTTCTTTGTACTCTCTTATCTAACGTTTCATCTGACTTTTTAATTAAACAGCTTTTAGATAATTAATAAACAATCATTTCCATTTATAGATTACAGGAATTAATTAATACCTGTTTTTATTTTAACTTACGTTATTTTTTTATTAAAATATTTTTATATTTCAATCTTGTATTTTTTTATTTAAAAAAATACGTTCAAATACTTTTTTTTTTTTTATGAAAAAAAATATTTTTAAAGTTTAGCATCTGTGCGAATGTATACGTTTAACAATATTTTAATTTTAGCGTTTAGTTTTTTCCTTTTATTTGCGAACTTTTAAGTTTTTATTTTAAATTAATGCAACGACATATTTATATATCGTTACAATATATATATAAATATATGTATATGTGTTTTCAATAATATGATTTTTGCTTGCAAATTTATTGGTCAAAATCTGAAGATGCAAATTTCTGTAGATTTTATTTCTTTAACGAATTGAGTTCTGGTTATAGATGAGTTTCTTCACACTATTGTCAGCTTACAATTTAGTTCAGATTTAGATAACACTTCATTACAACTTTAGTTACTTATCCGTTTTATTCAACAGACCATTTTTTACTTTGGTTGCATTTTAGTTAGATATTTTATTTAGGGCTTCAAATAATTTTTCTTTGTATCATTTGCTATTCCTTAAACTAGTTGAGAGAAAAAGTGTTGTAACCTAGAGAGAAGGCGAATTTAAGATCACATCTTACTAAATTCACAGGTAATGTAGATCAAATTCATGTTTATAAAGCAATGAATTATGATGTAACTTATAAACTCTTCAATTATAGTTAATTAATGTTTTTTTGGGAATTAGTATTAAATTGATTCTTCTTAATGAGATAGCGCTTACCTGTTTACAAAACTTTATTTCTCATCGAGACAGATCATCGTGTGTGTGTGCATGTGCTCGCGCGTGTCTATAACAATTAATCATTGTGCTTAAAGTATATTACTAATCAGATATTAGATTTTGAACTGCACTTTTCATTTCAAATTTTTTGTATCCTAATTTGTAGTTACTCTTAATTGACCTAGTTAGAGACTCGTTAGTAATAACACACAAATAGACAACACAGGTTAGTCTATTTGTGTGTTGTTATTAACAAGTTGTTTATATTGAAAAGTTTAAATAAAGTTTAATATTTTCTATACATTCAACATTTACTGATAGATTCTGGAATTAGTCCAACAAATTATCACATCTAATATATCATCATCACAAACCTACAAGCAAATTGCTTTTATATGTTTGTGATTTTGACTTCCTTGATTTTAAAGCTGAATACATATGTACAATTCATTGGAAAATAATCAAGGGTTAATGATATACAAATATAAAGTCAAAATATCATTATAGTATGAAATTCAGATGTTCTAAATTTTTAGCTCATTCGATTTCAAATATTGAGGGTACTTTAAAATTTTAAATCAGTTTGATTACATATATATAATCAATGTGCCACTTTTTTTTAATATTATTTAATTTATGAACATGAAGAGGATCATTTTACATTTCTGTTCTCAATTCTTATAAAAATAATAAATATGACAAGCAATATGCAATATGAACTTTAAATTGAAAGTCGGTGTAAGCACAGTCTCTTTCAGTATGGTTAATCATTATGCTTACTAAGAATTAATCTCTATTCATATCAAATATAAGTGTAGGGGATTTGAAAATATCAAATATGTAATTGCTAATAAATATAACACCTTAAAGTATATGTAAATACAGATAATTATAAACCTTCCAATTTCTCTTTATATTAGTATACCATTCACCCCATTAGACTGACCTGTAAATGTAATATGCATCAATGTATATTTGCTTTCTCAGTACTTATAAAGATAATAAATCTAGAAAATGAACTTTAATTCTAAAATGAATGTAAAAAATGTATAAAAGTAGATTAATTTTTATTTGAAAGGATAACTTACTTTGATATTAGAAGGCACTGTATTAATACAGAATTAATGTGGTAACCTTCTTTCTTTCCAATAAATGTAGCTAAAATGAGCTCAAACCATAGGATTATTTTTTTTACATATCATTTTAAATAAAGTTTATAGTAAAATAAAATTACTTTTTTGTATATTTTTTTGCACATATTATTTATCAAGTATTTTTTTAAAAAATAAATTTATGAGTGAAATTTAATTTTATTAAAATAGTGTAATAAATATTTTCTTTTTCTAATATAAAAGTTGAAACAAATCAAAAATATATTTTTAATATTACACATACAATATATTTTGTTTTTATAATTACGTATTAACTATAATATGGGTGAGTGCATATAAATTCATAGAAAGCACATGACCACAATTTTATTCTTTTCTCTATATTATGTATTAAGTTAACAAAAATATATTTAAAATTAAGGAAAAAATAATTATGGAAATAAAAACTTTCTTTGCTTTTAGAAAAATCTTGAAAATGTTGCCCCAAATTCCTAAACTAGTGCTTCGTTTTCAGTGATTTCTTATTTTTTTAATTATTCCTGCCATCTATGAATAAAAATGATAGCTAAATTTAAAATCATTAGCATTAAAATGGAACCATTGAATGCAAGATTGCAGTACAAAACATTTAACTTTTAGTTAATCTAATGCACAATGTATTATTATATAATAACTTTTATTGGAACAGGAACATCTTTACACATTATTGCATTCTATTTTTAAAAAAATGTTAGAGCAAATTTATTTTAATTTAATATATATATATTAATTAACACTGAATAATTTTGTTTCACATATTTAATATTTGATTGCTCATTTACATTGGGGATGGGGAACCTCCAGTCCATAGTCCATGTCTGATCCTTAAATGTTTTTAATCTATCCCTCAGACATTTCACAAATATATATAAAATGAACCTGTATACAACTTCTATTTACACATGCACATAGTGCAATATACATGAAAATATTGAATTAAGAGTTAAATAAAATAAAATATTTATTTTCTTAACTACATCTTTTTCTCTTTCCAAGCTTTATAATAATTCTATTTTATTCTATCAGAGGTGCAATATTCTAGCAAATTATTTATATTGTATAGTCTGTCTGACTATTAATTTAATTTATAATGTTGGGAACATTTTGTTTGTTTTACAGTGATTTTTTCAGGCAAATGTGTAACTAATAAAAATAAACTCAAAATTTACTTCATTTTATTATTATTATTATTATTTCGCATTTAATTTTTATTTATTAAAATAGCTACAGAGATAGATAAAAAAAATTCACAAAGAAAATTCTGTATTTGAAACAAAATGAACAAATGTATACTTTTTTTATAGCAAGAAATATTAAATCAATGTACATGATATATCTGGAATGTATTTCAGTTAATATAGAACACATTATTAACAGACACTATTTATCAAACATTCTGACTACAACAAAAATATTGGAAAAAAATATTAAAATAAAAACTTGAAAAGGAGCTTCATCAAGTAACTGACATGTTTTATAAAAAGTACAAACAAGTCAGAAAATTCTGTGAGAACTAGTTGCTTAAAAAATGCAAATTTTAAACCATTTTCTGAAGATAAGTTTATAAAAGGTTGCAGCCTAGCTGCAGTAGAATTAATCGGTTCATCATAAAAAAAATTGAGAATATATGTCATAAATTTAAATAGATCAAGGTAAATCAGAAAAAATATAATTAAATGTGGAACAGTCACTAATAATAATGATGTTACTTTATTTTTAATACACAAAAAAAAATTATGGCCCTCATTTAAAAGGGAAAAGTTGAAATTGGTCTGACAGTTCAAAAGGTTGCAAGTGTTAATGAGTAGAGGCAAGTTAATTAAAATTTTGATCAAATATAGTAGGTTAATTTTTAAGTTGATAATCTTAAGTGACCTATGAATGTGATTATAAATATCCAAATAGACCTTGGCAGAAAAAGGGTTCCCACCACTAGTTTTTATGGTTATTAAAATGAGGGAGGAAAAGTTATTACTTAGGAATTTAAATTATAAACTGTTTTGAATGAGATTGTGTGGATATCCCTGTTTTGTTTATTTTAATAAATATCATTATCTAATCTACCATCTACACAAGAACTTAAAACTATTGGCAAAAATAGATTCACTTTTTGTTTGTATAGTGGCTTATATTGATGTTAAAAAGCATTAAGTTGATATATATAATTAGCACTTTTTAAAAAAGTGTATTATTCCAATTTATTATATATTATCTAGCACTCTATAATTTGATATATATAATAAAAATTGTAGTTAATGTTTTTTTTTTGTTATATTTCATCATACAGTTATAGATATTGGCAAAAATATAATAATGATTGCATTTTAACAAATAAAATCTCTTCGGCTGATTGATAAAAGTACATTTTAGAGGTCATTGCCATGTTTTTCTCCCTATCTATTAAAGCGTTATTTATATGTGTTTCATAGGTATTTTTAAAAGTCAATAGAAATTTTAAACTAGATATTTTCAGCACATATTAATAAATAAAATTATATATAAATATTTGCACTGAGAAATGTATACAATATTTCTAATTATAAGTTTATTTTAAAAGTAATTATAAAATGAAAATGACATTATTTTATAAAAAGTAATTAAATTCTTATAAACAGAATGAGTAATTAAGGAGATAAATATTTGATGTAATTTAGTCTTGTAATCCATTTCAAAGATAAAATTTTGTAAATGTTGTGATTTGACAAATAAGCCACAGAAAAAACTAGTCTTCAGGAGTTTCTACTACAAATAGACCAAAGGGTTGAAATGACTGATGATGGATCTGATTTTGCTGATAAGCTAACTCCAAGAACTATAAATAGTGGTTGTACATCATTGTACTTGAGATGCTTTGATTGATTTTATTGTGTTGATCTTTCTTGAGTATGCTTTCAGTATGATTATTGTGCTTGGGTTGAAAAATAGAATGGAAGACTAGAAAAGCTGTCATCTATTTCACTCTAGCCATGCTGGCAGAGTGCAGACTGAAAGTCCATAGAGAGTGGTTTTGGGAGAAACTTCTCATCACTTAAACAGTAAACTATCATCTGATGCTGCCTGCAGAATTAGTAACAGTATGATTAAAACCTATCACTGCCATAGCTATAGTTGAATAAATGAAGTCCACTAAAAGAATACCAATACTTGAAGTCTGAACTTGAACTCTTAGTCTTGAAAGGGAATGGATATGAAATAAGTATTAACATTAAGTATTTATTTCTATTATCCTGAAAGTATTTTAAAAATTATTGTCATTATTGATTTTTTAAATCTGTTTATAAACTAATATGACAAGGAATTGCTTTGTTATTTTATTTAATCATGCCACAATTCAGTTGGCATAAATCATAAGAGAAAGTAAATTTTTGTGTAAATCAATTAGTTTTTTATCACAATTCTTGGTCATGCTTATAAAACTTAATATTTTAAAACCAGCCATTTCCACTACCTGTAAATATAAAACATTGTCAAAATAATAATTTAATTGTAGCTTGAAGAATCCTGAATATGATACAAAACAGGTTACATAGTCAGAGTAAATTAAGACTTTCTTATTATCACATGATCACATTTTCTATACTAGCACATTAATTGTTGATAAACAGAGCAAAACTCTCCATGCAGTATTGCCACCTGTGTTAAACAGAGTAATCAATGGATGCCAGAAGGCTTGTGCATAAAATCCCTATCTAATGCCTACTCATCCAATATCCCCAGACTAGTTTCTGGCTTGTGGCCTTCATCAGTGAGGAGCTTTGGATCTGAGAGCACTGCATCTAGATCTTAGGATCTAATGCAACCCTCTAGCACCCACCTTTTATCTCTACTTAACTACAAAACTATGAGAATGAAATTGAAAACACAAAATATATTTTCAATCTAAGCTCAGTAGCTTATATAGTCATATGGGTCTGAACTCAGTTCAGCACCCATACATTTTGATGTCTTTGGCTCTTTTACAACCATAGCCACCACTATCCTATTAGGCAGGATTGGTGTTAAACCATTAAGCATCACATAATCACATTTTCTATACTAGCACATTAATTGTTGATAAACAGAGCAAAACTCTCCATACAGTATTGCCACCTGTGCTAAACAGAGTAATCAATGGATGCCAGAAGGCTATATAAGCTATTGAGCTTAGATTGAAAATATTTTTTGTGTTTTCCAATTTCATTCTCATAGTTTTGTAGTTAAGTAGAGATAAAAGGTGGGTGCTAGAGGGGTGCATTAGATCCTAAGATCTAGATGCAGTGCTCTCAGATCCAAAGCTCCTCACTGACGAAGGCCACAAGCCAGAAACTAGTCTGGGGATATTGGATGAGTAGGCATTGGATAGGTATTTTATGCACAAGCCTAGTGGCATCCATTGATTACTCTGTTTAGCACAGGTGGCAATACTGTATGGAGAGTTTTGCTCTGTTTATTAACAATTAATGTGCTAGTATAGAAAATGTGATCATGTGATACTTAATGGTTTAACACCAATCCTGCCTAATAGGATAGTGGTGGCTATGGTTGTAAAAGAGCCAAAGACACCAAAATGTATGGGTGCTGAACTGAGTTCAGACCCATATGACTATATAAGCTATTGAGCTTAGATTGAAAATATTTTTTGTGTTTTCAATTTCATTCTCATAGTTTTGTAGTTAAGTAGAGATAAAAGGTGGGTGCTAGAGGGTTGCATTAGATCCTAAGATCTAGATGCAGTGCTCTCAGATCCAAAGCTCATCACTGACGAAGGCCACAAGCCAGAAAATAGTCTGGGGATATTGGATGAGTAGGCATTAGATAGGGATTTTATGCACAAGCCTTCTGGCATCCATTGATTACTCTGTTTAGCGCAGGTGGCAATACTGTATGGAGAGTTTTGCTCACTTTCTTATTATCTTTTAATCTCCAGATGTGGGGAAGGATAATTGGATATATTGATGTAAATTAACTATGGATTGTTGTGTTTATAAATGATATTCATTTGTATGTGTTTTATTTATTCATAAATTATTGTGATTTTCAGTCTCTTGCATTCTTATTTTACTTAGAGCTGTAGTATGTGATAGATGGACATTTCTACTCTATATCATCTGCTCTGTTTTTATATATGTCTTGGATGATATTGTTGGTGGTTTCTGATCTTTCTTACACTTAATACTTTTTTGAAGTATGTGATAGATACAAATTTCTATCATATAGCATGTTCCCAGCTCACATATATTTGTATATTCATAAATAATGTAATGCTGATCTTGTATTCCTATCTCTTATATTTGCTTACATAGCACATCCTGAAGGGATTTATGGCAATCCAGTTTTTTAAATAGGTTATGAAATGATTTATCATAGTTAATGAATTAACTATAATAATTAGAAGTTGTGGTCATTAATCTATGTAATGAGTTTATATCTGTTCAATGTATATACTATCTGTGCATAAAATTAATTATAGAATCCCTAAATAGCAACTCTTATTAACTTGTTTAAAAATTGACAGGGCAGTAAAATAAACATAGAAGTTTCACAGATAAAATATCTTATTATTTTCCATAGATTGCAGTCAATTTATATAGTCATGTGTGTTCTCAAAATGTATATACTTGAATAAATTGTAATGACCCATTATCTTTAGCATTTGTCATTATTTTGCAATCAAATAAGTTAATTAAAGTACGATAGAATCTCATGTATCTAGTTGATCTTAGCAGGCTATAAAAAGAAAAAAGTTGTTTATCCTGTGATGTTATACTGTGGAGATCCCATGCAAATTGCCTTAGATGATTTATGTTCATGTTATACATTTTGACAATTGTAGTATGGACCCATGTGTTTGATATATAAAGTTAGCATAGATCATATTTTTTAACAATGTAAAATCACGGCTCATTAATGTAAAGTGATAAGTGATTTAAATAAGGGCATCATTATGTAATTATACAAAAACATTATATAAACATGGGAACTTTATTAAATTTAATTTTTTTATCTAAGACTAAATGAAATGAAATAGTTTCTGATCTAGTAAAAAGTGATTCATATATTTATTTGTTTTAAAATGACTTTTATAGATAATTATTTTCCAGAAGAATAGTATGATAAAATCTTCTAAGTATTAATGCCAAAATTTTTATTTTTTGTCAACAAAAGAAGATTTTTTAGTTAAGGGTTTGTGGTCGAGTAGTCAGCATAGCTGCCTTACAAGCAATTGGCCCGGGTTTGCGGGTTCGCTTTCTGGCCGATGCTTTGACACAGGAAAAAAAAAGATTTTTTTTTGTTAACTAGTAGATATTATAAATAATAACAAATTCAGACATCAATAATTTGCAAGAATAAAAATCCAAGGCAGAACTAAATTTATTTTTTAAATGCTATATATTTCAGCAAAACTTATTTACATTTTACCTTTCAATAATCCTATTTTATATAAAAAAAAATTAATACATGACATTTAAGTAATGACAGATATAGACTTTTAATTTAATAATTGCATGGGCCATTCCTTAATCTCCTTTTTTTCATATTCCATGAACTTATCTATATTTAATGGCTCTTTGTTGCATTAGAATTATATTATTACAATCATTGAAAGGAAAAAAAATTGTGCTAATGTTCTTCAATGTAGGTTTTGATCAGTGAAATGTTTTGGACAAGAAGTGGGGGGAGAGGGAGAATAAAAAGATTATTGTACAAAAATATATATAAGTATATATGATTTTCAATTTTATAAAAAGTGATCTTTATTTATATATTTATTAGTGTTTGCTGCAAATAAGTGTTTATTATTAAACACACACTTATAAAGCAAATTTATTCAATATATGTAAAGAAATACAAGACATTGGTGTGTAGTATTAGGAACCTATATGAAATTTGGTTCAACTGACATAATATCTGGTTAATCGATTGGTCTAATTTTTCAAATGTCGGCAATAGCATGTCTTAAATGTAAGAATGAGCCAGTAATTATATGTAATAAAAGTAAAACTGAAAATAAAAGGAATAAATATAAGGAATAAATATAATTAACATTAGGGTTCCTTATGCAATTTTATTGTGCTCGGCCTAAATATAGGGTTCACAAATAGCAAATAGTGAAATGACCTTCAAATATGAGGATTAATTTATATAATCTTTCGTTATTTTCTTTAGTTTATGAAAAGTTAGTTATTGCTTATGGTATCAGCAGTTTTTTCTATCTTTTTTACATACTGCATTTAGTCATTTCACATTAGTATAAGTTCTGGTCATCATGGTTCTTTTGTGCATTTATGCAAACACATTTATCATTCCAATTACTTTGTTCTATTTTTTTTTAGCTCAAGGCCTCAAAAAATAAGGAAACAATAAAAAGAACAGATATAACAAACTGGAAGCAGTGACTTTTGCTTTAGGTAGTACAATTATTAATGTTTCAAGTGGAAATTGAATTTCCACAGGAGTTTCAGCTTGGCAAACATTGCATGTTTAGGCAGTCCTATTTAGGAACACCCCTTTCTACTTTGAAAATGGAAAGTACTTAGTTGATATAAATATAGTTATGTAGAATGTGCTAATAAACTTTTCAAGTTTTTAATAAAGAGTAAAACTGATAGCTAATGGGTTGACAAGATTTATGATTGATAAATGATCAGTTGTTATTAAACTTTTGCACAACAAATGAAATTACTAAAACAAACATTTATTTAGACAGAAAAATGTTTATATAAGAAAATGGGTGCATTCATATTTAAAACAATGCCATTTAATAGATTACTTTATAATTGCAAGTATGAACACAAGAGAAGTTCTATCACATGAGCATTTAGAAGTGAAAATTATTGAAAAGCTCATAAATTAATAGTGCTTAGGTTGAGATAATAATTGTAATATATTGGCTAGAAATTTTATGTTCATATTTTTTAGAAGCATCTAATAATTTTATTAAATTTCAACCACTAATGAAGATTAAAATTAATAACTTAAACTTTTAAGATTGTTTTATTATGAAGGTAAGGATTGCTTTTAAGTAGTTTATTATACCCACAAGCAAATGTACTTTTGAATTTAAAAATAAATTATGATTGGTTTTCTGATAATAATATTAGTGACTTAATCAAAAGAAAAAAAATCTAAATTTTCTGCTTAGTAGAATAATAAATTGAATGGAAAATGTCATACTCTTTATAAAAATGTAAAGTCAGAAGTTCAATAGCTGACAAAAGACTTTAAAATGATTCGTAAATTAAATTAGCAAAGGAAAAACATATTTCCTGATAGTCTTTTATGTGTCTTTTTGATGCATTGAAAGTAACATATGTACCTAAAAAAGAGTATTACAGTTCTGTTAAGTTTATCAATAACATTCTGTCCATATGATTGCAATGATATTTCAAATAGTTAAGAGGATATTTGATCATTTTTTGAATAATGATAGAAGAATTAAGATGATAACTTTTTAATATTTCCATTTTAACTTTTTATTTAGATTTGGATTAAAATATTCAGAAAGTAAAACCAAGTCAGCTCTTTATAATTTTAGAAACAGAAAAGTTCATATCCAGGAAATATCTGGGGAAGTTTTGAAAATATGGTGGCAATATATTAACATCAAAAATATTGGAATTTTTAAAGTAATATATAAATTGCTGGAATTATGTTGTCTAATCTTAAAGATTCTTCTATTATTCCAATGTTAAAAATAAAGAAAATAGTCAAGATTGTAGTAATTATCATGGAATATCATTGCTATTCACTATCAAAAAGGTATTTTCTATCATTTTGTTGAATAAATTGCTTCTAGTTATAGTTTAATGATTATCTGAGATTTACCAGTGATTTTGTGTTTTTAGTTGCCAGATAAATGCAAGAAAATTTGTCTAAACAAAAGAGTCATAACATTGCTTTTATTTTTTAATGAGTTTATGTAAACTTTTATTTATATAATATAGTTTCTAAATAATAGAATAAGAAGAAATGTTATTATTACAGATGGAAACTCTAAGGCATTTTAAATAAAAACTGGTGTAAAATGGTGATGTATATTTGCTCCAACATTGTTTTAAATTTTATGACTGTGAGTATTGAAATTGTGATCAAGCAGTAGAAATCATGATGCAACATAGATTTAATGTTGGAGTTTTAAATTTGAATCAAATAAAAGCAAAAACCAGAACTTCATTTTCTTGGTTTTAGGAATTACAGTTTGTGATTTGCCAGTGAAAAGTATTATCTACTGCCTACAGAATATTTTGTGTTTGACTGCAACATATAAAGGACATTGATTTAGCCATTAATGTTTAGAAACATCTTAAGTCTTTTTGTCAACCAGTGATAGATGGAACAGAAACTTTTAGCTCTGATGGTTATCAATTTGAGAATGTACATCAATTTAATTGTTTTGGCAACTTTTTAAATAGAAACCGGTCTTACATAATTGAACTGCATTACATATTTTAATATACTCCTGCTTTAACAAATTTAAAGTTTGAGTATTTTTTTACAGTGAATTAATCATTGCAATTAAATTAGCTACATAGAGATATATTATATTACCCAATTTATTATATGAAAGTGAGACTTTGACATTTTATGGAATACAACACAAACACAATAAAAAATTCATTTAAAAGGATGTTTTATAAAATTCTAATGATAAAACTTAATTAAAGACCAATTAAAATGTTCCTTAGATTAGTCATGGAATGAATGAGCAAAATTTCCTAAAAGAATGTTTTATAACGAACTTAAATTAATCAAGGTTCTCATGGGAGAGGCAGATCTTGATTTACGTAATAAAAATTACCTTATCTAAAAACGTATGTTGCTTTTATTGGGAAGATTTGGGGAAAAAAAAACAGAAACAGCGGAGAGCTACAATTAATGACTATGGTGGAATATTTTACAAAAAAAAAACTTTGCACCAGAAATTAAATAAAGGACAGCATCACAAAAAATCACATGATCAGAATAATGAATCAATGTGTTTTATATATGAATTACTTTGTTGGTTCAAGATTGGTTTATATCGTCATCATAAAATTTATATGTAATGAATTATTGTTATTATTTATTTGTGCTGCTTTTTTTTTCTCTTGGAATTGGATGAGGTTACTCATTTGCGAATGGTTGCTACTAACGATGATTGTTGAAAAAGTAAAGACATTGAAACGAATATAGGCAGAACTACGGTAATATATGGATTAATCTTATTATAAGTAATTCTGGATTAAATGCCAAAAGAAAAATTTGATAAATAAATTTTTTAAAAAAAGTTTCAATTTCTCTTGCTAATAAGGGGGTTTACGACAATATTATATGTACATTTACTATATATGGGAGAAAAAACATATTTTAACATTTTTCGTTTTTTAATTAAATTTACCTACATGTGCGCGTCTGCGCGCACGCCTGAAGGTATTCGTGCTTTAAATCATTTCTAAATATTTTAATTTGATATTTTTTACTACAATTTTATATAGCTACGTACGAATTATTTAAAATGTTTTATTAGCTGATTTTCTTAATAGTTTTATTACATCTTTCATTTGACGACGGAAATCTTAACAAGAAATAATTGAAGCAGCACTATTATTCTTACTGCTGTTCTAGAGAACTTCGTAATGAATGTCTGATAGGCTTGCAATCAGGTACTTTGTGTAAAGCCACACAAACAAAGCAAATGTTTAGAACTCTAATTCTAAAGCAGTGGTTAGAGAGATAAATTTAAAATCATTCACGTAGAAGAACGCTTTCAATCTGAAGAGACCAATAATTGGAGCTGATTACCGTGAAGAAAACGGACGGTCTTTTTCTTCCACGCGGTGTATTCGCTATAGCTGCCCCCGACATAACTCTCAATATTTGTGTCTTGTTCCATGTAGTGGAAATAGACCTTTTAAATAATTGTAAACTTTACTCAGTGATGCTACAGCAACATAGTTTAGCTTTGAGAAAATTAAGATTACATGATTATTTCAAGGAAAAAGAGTTAAAAAAAAAAATAGATAAAATAAAATTTCAATCCGCATTCGTTTTGCCTAAGGCGGTACGATGCACTCTAGGTTCTGACGTTAATTTGGCTAATATTCATTCACTAAAATCTCGTTCAATTTTTTTTATTCTCTTTCATTAAATTTATGTCAGGACAGGGGCATTTATGCGTATTTTCTAAATGATCAGGATGGTGAAGTTTTATGCTCAATGTCACCATTTCCGGAAGAGAAGAGAGAGAGAAATGGGAGGGGGGAATATTACTCATACTATCCCCGAAGAAGCAGAACAATTTTCCGTCTTTTTCTCTGTCTGTGACCAGAAATCATTAAGGATATGATCATCACTGAGTAAATCCTCAGGGCTAATTGAGTCAATCAAAGAGAAACACGTTCTTGTACAACTACATTTCATTAAGTACTCCTGGTTGTTGATAGGGTGGACCGGCCTTTGTTTACTGACTCTTGGGTCGATCGTATTTGTTGGACAGCTTTCTCTTTTTACAGTGAGGTTACACAATAAATATAAATTTCTTTAGATGGAAAATATGTTTATGTATTTATTCCACATCTAGGAAAAACAAGTAGAAAGTTCAGCTGCTGATTCAGTTTTAATGAATTTTATACTAGGAATTCTTATAGCGATTACTTTTTTATTGTTCTAAAACATTCTTATGTAAATAATAATAATTTGATAATTGGAAAAAAAATGTTGTGAATCACCGTAAAACTTATTTATATATCAAGATGAAAACAAGTTCTGCAATTAGAAAATAAAGTCAAGTTGATTATTATTTTAGATATATTATAATATTAAAATCTGCTAAACATGATTAATTCTTCCTTAAACAAATGAATCAAGATATCGGAGTTTATAACAATAAAAGGTATTCAAATGTTCAACCGAGTTTAAAATCTAATTCTGGCCTAATAACAATCTCTAATCTAATAACTATTAATAACTTTGATATGTTGATCTAAAAAATGATAAAACTGTTTTTAGTCTTACACATAGATTAAGTACTAATTATTCTAATAATTTATCTATCATCATCTTTATTACTGCAAACATCCTCTATACTATTATCCTTTTTTGCTGTTGTTGTTTTTAATTCCTCAATAAAGATTTGTTTTTTTGTGTGTTTTTTCAATTATATAAAAATACTCTATTATTTTGTCAAATCTTTACTTACTTATTATTAATATTTTTGTTATCATAATTTCTACCGACTCTCTGACTGTATATACTCTTTATATATATGCATCTGATTCAGATTATTTTTTAATAATTCAGTTAATGTAATATAACAATCCATTTAATTTATAATTGTACATGTAGTTATTTGTTCACAGTTTATTGTAATTTGTCTATTTATTATCTAACTACCGCTATCAGATAGTTAGATTTAACAAAACTGCCATAATTAATCAGTTTCTACAAATTTCAGATTTATATAAATTCATAATCAGCATCCCAACCGGAGATAATTAAATACTACCGCAAGATTGATTGCATATTAATAACCAATATCATATTCTTAACTTGATTACAGAGTGTAATATATCGCCATTCATTTTGATTACATCTTAATCATGAAGCCTGCTAATATTAATTTATTATCAACAGATAATACATTATTAACTCTATCCCAGTTCAGCTTTGATATGCTGATACTTTGGATTATAACAAAATCTTTTTATCTGCTCGTACATTTAAATGCAAATATATCTTCATAAATTTTATTTTCAAATTATACTATCCTAAACTGTAAGATTTTGAATCAGGTATTTTTATGTCTTTAAGTTATCCTTGTAATCCTACATTTTTTAGATTGTATTGTTTTGACCATATCTGACTTGATTATGTGTTTATCTAGAATAAGATATGTCTAAAATATAATTCTTATAATACACATAATATGATAAAAGTTAACTATTTGTATAATCACAACTATGTATTGCTTGATCAAAATATACTAAAGTTTCAAGATTTTATGCTTCTTAGTGGTATATTTATTTCTATTTTTACTTGCATTTATTTTCTATCTATGATTTGTTGAAAGTTTATTGCTATTAAAGTCATCTTGTAAAGATAGAATAAAATGTACATATGTATTTAAAGATATTAATTTCAGTATTAAGAATTAGTATTTATTTTTAAAATCAGAATTTTTCTATAGATAAATTTTATGAATAACCTTCATTAGTTGTCAAATGAATTAAAGGTGCAGTAAGATGTCATATATATATATATGATTACTAGATGGAGCTTTACCAATAGCTCCTAACAAGCTTTTGTTTACATAAATGCTGAGAGAGATAGAATTCAATATCTCTTTCATTGTCTCTGCCTCCAGACCAGCTGGTTTCGAGCTAGTTGGCTCACATCAGTGAAGGATTGGGAGACTAGAAACTAGATCTAGTTTGGAGGTGGAGATAACAAAAGAGATATTGAATTCTATCTCTCTTGGTGTTTATGTAAACAAAAGCTTGTTAGGAGCTATAGGCAAAGCTCCATCTAGTGATCATAAAATGCAAGCTAAAAGCAAGTTATGAAATTTATAATTTGCTTTGTTTATCATATATATAATATTTCAGTATATATAGATTTAAAAAATATTGTAATTAGATATATTACAAATATGTCTATGCCTCTCACTAGTCTGACAAGTAAAACTTATTCATGCAATGCATTTATAGTGAGAAAGCTAGTCTGAATTTTTGTGGTGGTGAATAATTGTGATGAGTTGGAATTTGAGGATGTGTGCTGATAAAAAAAAATTAAAAATTGAAAATATCTAAAGTAATATTTATTGTTTGATGTTTAAGTAATATTTCAATAATCTTTTATAGTTAAATGAGGTTCTATTTATATTTTAATTAATGGAGCAAACAATATATGATTCTCAGATAAATGAAAAATATAAACTTCCAAAATTCATTTCAACTGAATTAGTATTATCATTTGACCAAAACAACTTCATATCCTTTTTTATTAATGAGTATCAATAAAGTTAGCTTGTTTATTCATTTTATCAGATGATTATAAAAAATATTCTGACAAAGTAAAAAATTTTGCTTCAATACCAAAAAATAATGACAACTGTCATCAGTGCAGACAGAAAATAAAAAAAACCAATGATTTCTATCAACTACTAAATTTGATAAAAGGGTCTATTTGTGTTACATTTATAATGTGTTTTCATGAATGAAAGACAATTATTAAATATTATAGGTTGTAATGTTGGTCAAAACTTAAGCACTCTAACCTGAAAAGATCAAATTGTTAGAAAAACTAGATTTATATATTTTTGTGTGTGGACTGAATAATTTGTATAATATTATGATTTAAAGTATTTATGATATAACATAAAACTAAAAAAAGTAATTTCATACAAGCACTCTTTAGGAAACAAATTAACATTATAATACTTATGAGAAAACACAGTTTTTCTAAAGTTAGTGATAAGCTAAATCTACTAGGCTATATGATAATGAATCTGAAAATAATAATCTAAAGTGGAACAAATATTAGATCAGAATAGGTGATTTTAATAATTTAGGAAGAATTGCGGAATTTATGTACATAAAGAGGGAAATAAAAATAATATGTATATTAAAAAGCAGTATCTATGTAAATGGATGATTAAAAATGCTGTTGGAGACAAAATAGGTCTGTGATCAAATATAAAAAAAGATTGAGACTTGTCAAAATGCAAGTAAAAAAATGAAAATGATTCCACAATACTCAAACAATAAAAATGAAGTTACTACCTTAGAATGCTTCAACTTTGCAACTATTTACAGATTAAATAAGAGTATATCAGAACAACATTGCATAATTTAAACTTTTCAAGAGTTAAATCCAAAGATAATGCTTATAGTTAAAAAATCTGACAAGATTAAAGATTGATATAGATTCTGTTATTAATTTTTTTATATAGAAAAAAGTTAAAATGAATGGGCAAATGGATTCAAGTTTTTTTTTTTTTTAAGGCAGATCTTCAAGAAAAAAAACATTTTATAGTGTTCGAATCTTTGTGAAGTCTAATTTGAAATTTTCTATTTTTGTCTTCTAGATGTATGATAAATATTCAATAATATTAAAAATTGTTGGCACAATGATACATGGGCCCATTGTTAGTGTTCTAATGTACACATTTCATTCAGAATGTTTAGAGGAAAATTTTTAAATTTTTTTGTTGGATAATATTATTATATTCATCAGCAAAAAACTGATTTTTTGGGGGGGATATTTTAATATATGTATTGATAAGAACCTAAACTTTGTCTAAAACTTTTTAACTACTGAATTCAAATAATCTAAATTAAGATTTTTTGTGTAATCATGAATTGATTATCTATGTACAAAAAATTGCTAAAATAAATCTTGAATGCATAGACACTCAAAACAATAACAACCTATGAGTTGTTATTCTATATAAGTCAGAATATATATATATATATATATATATATATATATATATATATATATATATATATATATATATATATATATATATATATATATATATATATATAATAACCAAAGGAAATATATATAAAAACAAAAAAAGACTTATAAATCCAAGAAATAATATTATATTTCTTTCTGATGAAAACCAGTCCTCTGGTTGAAATATAATATTATTTCTTGGATTTATAAGTCTTTTTTTGTTTATATATATATAATAACATGAATATATGTAGATATAATGTTAAATACAATCGTCTTTAAATTGTAAATGCTGTTATAGTAAATAATACATATTCACACTCCAATATTAATGCTGATAAATATTGAAATGGGAGTATATATTATTTACTAAATAGTATTTACTATTTAAAAATGATTATATTTTACATTATAAAAATAATTCATTATTTTTGGGATTAAACCATGTGCTATTTTGCATTATAAACAGATATTTCGATGGACTAGCAACCACCATTTTCAAGGTTGACTTTTGATATATATATATATATATATATATATATATATATATATATATATATATATATATATATATATTGTAACCAGACAACACCCAACCTCACTCTTGGTTGGTTTTATTTTCTGATGAGCATATTTCAGGAAGGAACTATCAATTGGCATTCCCCAATGCAGACGTCACACCACCTACAACAATATTTCCTGCTCATCAGAAAATTTAGCACCATAGAGACTGGAAGCATCTAGAAATTTATGTGTTTGGTTTCCCAAATGGTGCCAGTAGAGTTTCATCTCACTACAACCTTACTTACCATTGTCTGGTTATGCCAAACACAGCTCAGGAGGCATGAGATTCTTGTGAGCAGGATGCAATAAATGATTAGTGATACAAAATGGAATTGAAGACTAAAATTAATTTTTAATAACAACAATTTTATTAACAATAATTACTGATAAGTCCTTCCAATAGAGTTCATCATTTGTATCAAATGAAAGCTCATTTCAATTCATCTTGTGTGAAGGAGTCAAAAATCTCTTTTTTTTATCAAGTATACATATACATAGGTTTTATAGCTTTATTCGGGTGTGGTTTATTCAGATATGCGTATAGGCCTTTATAATTCATTATCATTTAATTATTCTAATATATAACAATTTCATGTTTGTAAATAATTATTATTCAGTCAAATATAGACATGGGTCTTATCACTTTATCCAAATGTGGATTATTCAGGTAAGCATTTAAACATTTATAAATCATCATCGTTTAATTGTTCTAATATATAACAATTTCATGTTTGTAGATAATTATTATTCAGTCAAACACAGATGTATATTTTTACACATAAGTTTGTTATCAGCCATTCCATATTTGTATAACATTTATAATTTTGAACATATAACACAATTAATGTTTTCATATTATTTCATTAATTTTCTATTGTTAACTTATTATAGAATTAATAATTTATAGGTGAAACATTATTACTATTATAGAATAAATAATTGAATTATTTTCTAATGCTTACCTTTTAACTAAGGTCTTCATTTATTGCTGTTTCTAAATAATGGGGAGGAGGGTCTTGAATTTGAACAGCATTAAAGGATTGGACAGGCACTGGAGGTTTACTTCATGGTAGTGGATAAAGATAAAATGGGCTAACTTCCCATATTACACTGATTCTTCATGGAACTGTTTGAGGGTTAAATTCACTTTTCTAGTAATTTCAAAATTCTTAATAAAAATTGTTGACAATCATCTCTTTCAAAAAATAATATTGTCTTTTTTTCTAATCTGAATTCTCCAACCTATATATACTTTTCTCTCTATCAGAACAGATTCACCTGATGTGCCTCCTGAGTCCAATTGGTTTTTGGTGTGTTTTCATCCATGTTCATGCCATTAATCCCATATCATTGGCTATTCTATTTTGGTGGGATCAAACTGTTTTTACTTATCTGGCTAGGTGTTTTCAAATTTTTAATTAATTTTCTCATTTTTTAATTATTGTTAAATTACTGCCATTCTGCCTTACAAATTATTCTTCTGAAATATAAAATGAACTGAAAGCAATAAAGAAATTTTTATTTAAATGATTTTTAACTTTGAATTTATTAATTTTAATAAAGAAAGATTTATACTTTAAAATATTTAGTATAATTAGTCTTTTTTATTTTTGACATATTGCTAGTCTGATTTAAATTTAACCTGTGTCATTTTAATTTGGGAGGTGGAGATCTTTTAAATTTATATGTGAAACAGTGTATCTGTTTCAATATATATATATATATATATATTTAGAATAATATGTATATATATATATATATATATATATATACACATTATTCTAAACATATTGGTAGGAAATATGACATTTATGTTTAGAAGCAATTACTAATAACTGATGAATTTCAAGACTGTTTATAAACTTGTCATATTACTGAGGTATGTCCAATGTTTTGTCTAAGGGCAGGCAGAGTAACTAAGGTAATAAAATATTATGATGAAGCAATAAAACTTGGTCATCATTCTCATAATTTGTCATTGCTTAAAATCACTCTCTGTGCTCGATTTATTCTAGTACCTGAATTTTAGAGCTATTCATAAACTATAATGAGTCCCTGTTATTATGGTACAGAATTTTCTTAAAGAGTGTAATATAGATATAAATAAATTTATTTGTTGATTCAGTTTTAAAAAAGATTTTTGTTAGTAATAGAATTAGTAATTTGTAAACAGAAAAAAAAGAAAGGTAGCATTCTTTGCTTTAAAAAATCATAAACTGAATGTAAAATTTCACACTTAAAGATTTAAAAGCAGAAGTTCAATACATAACAACAAAACGTAAAATGTTTAGTGGATTAAAACTGCAAAAAAATTACAGTCATTGGCTCATTTGAAAATAACATATAGCAGTTTTAAAATGTCATGATCATACTAAATAAATAAAAAAAAACAGTTTTTATGTAATAATGAAGTATTTTGAAGGAAAAGGAATAAGTAATTACATTTTGAATAATAATATAAGAATTTATATTATGGTCTTTAACAATATAGTTATTTTTTCTGCTCATTTAGATTTTGATAATGGTATCAAGCATTTTAAAATAGTTCTCTGTAATCTCAAAAATAGAAAATCTATAAGACCTGGGAAGTTTTAAAATAGAGTGATTCTTTTTTTAAGGAATACATGGATAACCTTAAAGCTGTGTCTTTTGATCTTAAGATTCCTTTTAATTATTTCTGTTTATAAAAATAAAGAAAGTAGACCATATAATAATAATTATTGTGAAATATTATTGTCTCCAACAATAGTCAAGTACATGCAAGAATTGTCAAATAAGTTGCTTCTAGTCAAGAATGATTAAACAATTTATATATTACTTTAATTGATTTTATTTGCCACAATTAACTGTCAAAGATTTTGTGACAGTGTTTGAAATTAACTTGTTATCCATCAAAATTTATTGTTTTATATAGCTTCTAATGGTGGTGGAAGTTTGTGGCAATTAAAATGAAAATTGTTACTAATCAAAGATGTATATTAGTTCCAACATTGATTTCATTTTTATGATAGTAATTTTTTGGAATAGTTTATAAGTGACTTCATAAAATAGTTATCAAGATGCATATACAAACAAAAACTTCATCTTTTTGGCTTCTAAAATTATGTGTGCTGTTGATTATGATAATGTCTCAAAAGTTTAAACTGTTCTAAGTTAATAGCATAGTAAAAATAAAAATGTCTATTAGATGGGTATGTATAAGCCAGTACTTTTCACCAATAAAACTCAATATTCAAAAACCAACCTAGAAATCTGACTGTTACACAATTAATTAGTATGTTAACTGAAAACAAAAACATTTATTTAATCTAAAATCTACGATATTTGATTTTTTTTTTCAGATTTGAATTTTGTGGATTTTAATAATAAATCTATCTCTTTTTCTCAAAATACAAAGTCTGTTAAAAATTAGACTTCTCAACTTATAAATATTTATTAAATTTGCCTTTTTTTAATTTTATTTGTAAATGTATATATAAATTATATTATTCATTATTAAAAGTTAAAGCCAACTATTGAAATTTTGCTTATATAATAGTTTTTGAATATTAAGTATTTGAATTGATGATATTCTATCTATTTTGGAGTGTTGCAAAATAGATTATTACCTTAATGCAGATTTTAAAGAAAAACCAAGTCAAAAGTATATTAAAATATATTATTACTCACTTAATGTCAAATCTTTATAATTGGGCAAATGGGTTGGATTGATTTCGCATCATTAGCTTCAATACAATAATAAAGTAAAGATGTTTGATGAATGGTTATCTCTAATGCAATTTTTCTCAGTTAAAAAGACTACTTTACACTTCTATGCCTATATAACAAAATAGATTACTACTGATAATGATTGAATAGGAAGCAACTAAAAACTATTTTTGTAACATTCTGGAGTTTCTTTCTATTTAAGCTAATATTTAAAAAATAATACATAATCATTTCAAGATTTTATAAAATTAGTTCTCAGTTTTTAAGAAAAACTAATAGATTTCAAAAAAAATTGATTAAAAAAACCCCCCATTTACTCAGTGTAATTGGAAAAAAAATATCATAAATAGAAATGAATCAAATAATAATGGTTAAAACAATCAACTTAACTAATGTTTTTAGAAACAAATATTGCTGAGTTTTTGATAGATTTTAAGATCAAAAAGTCATTTTAGTGAAAGCAAAATAATTTATTTCCCTCTTAGAAATAAATCTAAGAAAAAATATTTCTTTAACTGTATATATATTGTTATCACTATTATTTTCATCTATTAGCGATCTATTGCAAAAATATCTTTCCAAGTTTAAACTAATATCTACCACCCATATCTTTCCTTCTTCACATCACTTCAGCAAACTTATTTATTTTATTCATCCATTATATATTAGAAATATATATATATTTCTAAGTCCTTTACAATCTTTTGCGATCCAATTTAAAACTTCAATCATTCAACTATTGCTTCTTAATAATATGTCTGTCCAGTGAGCTCTATTTCAATATTGTCGGTAATACCTAATTGTTTTCTCCACATGTATTTCTCTTTCAATATTTCATCAGAGCTTCCAACATATATTTCCCCCCTCATCATTGTAGATCTATAATCCTGACAATGCTTTTCAATTAAGTTCCAATCCATATTCATAAGTAAGAACTAATCAAATAAATCTATTAAAAAATCTTTATTTTTAAATCACGAATACATTTCCTATGAATATTAGATTATTTCTATAAAAATCATTTCATCGGAGTATAATTCTACGATTAATTTTATACTTTTTGTCTCTATCTGCGTTAATGATATGCCCAAGATATTTGTAATTGTTAATATTTTCTAATTCATTATTATCAAACATTATTTCCTTCTTATGTGAAAACCATTGAACATTATTATTTTTAGCATTTATCTTTAGTCTTACTTTTTTACCTTTATCTGACAAATAATTATAACATTTTCTAAAACTTTAAAGCATTAATTACTAAAGCAACTATAACTTATTAAAAAATCTTCACTTATTTTTATTTGCCATTTTAATCAAAAAATACTGTAAAAGTTTTACAGATATGGAATCACTTTGTCATACACCCTTAAATATTAGTTTTTAAAATAATTAGAAAGACAATTGCTATTGTTTAAAAAATATTTTTTTAAATTTCATATCTTTTATATTCGTTTTGATGTTTCAAAACTTTAATTACTTCTGAAATGCTTATATTTAAATGTTTTCTCAAAATGTATAAATTCAAAGCATAAAACCTACTCATTGGTTTATCTATAATTTCTCTTAATATTTGGATGGACCTTTTACCATGCTGAAATCAATTTTAATTTCAATTTATAATTTTGATGGGTTTAAGTTTATATTCTTTTATATAAGAGATGTAATGGTCATATTAAAGATCTTTTATAAAATTGATATGATGTCACAATCCTATCATTTTTAATATCTTTTATTTTTTAAAAGTAGCAATATCTTTAGTACATTCTTCTAAGCATTTGGTACCTGTTTATTATTTAGACATAGTATATAGCTTTGCTAACAATTTTTCTATTTTTCATCTGCTTCTTTTAAAACAGTAATAACAATTCCATAATTTATGAAATATTCTATATTTCATAGATTTAATTGCATGTCCTATATCTTTATTTAAAATACTTGATATAGAGAATATATTTGTTTTTCTATTCTCTATTACTTGTAGTACTCAACTTATCTTTCAATACCAAAATATTGAGTTATATTTAGGTAGTGATTGTATTATATCATTTTCAATTTCTTCTTTAAATTTTCTTATTAGTTTACTATTATATTTCTTATATTATCAATAGCTTTTCTTTTTATCATAGGAAATTTTCATATATTTAATTCTACTAAATCAGTCATTTTTCAAAATTTTTACATTTCTTTATTCCACTTACATTGCCTTGTATTAGTTAAAAATTCAATGGTGAATTTCTAATTTCTCATAACTATTCTTACAAAAGTATATATTACCTTTTTATTATCTATTAAATAATTTTTTAATTTATTAAAAAAATTTAAAATTAGCAAGTTTTTTTAGTTAAATTCATTAAAATATTTGGAGATTAATAATATCAGGTATTAATACTACATTATTTTATACTTTTGTTTTTCTTTTTTAGCTTTTCTTTAATATATATTTTACATCTCATTAATTATATTCATTTTCTGTACTGAATGTATTAAATCTTAAAATATGTATATTTTATTAATCAAAGTATAATCCAACTTAGTTTGTCCTTCTACATCTAGAGAAATATTCGGTACCAATAATCAAAGCCATGATAAACCACTTAGCAGAGGGAAGTCAAGAGATTAATAACATGTATCCAATATCTCTCATAACTTTCCTAAAGAAAAAAGATGGAAGACATGACTTAAAATAATCTGAGACCTATCTCAATGACTTCTCTTTTAATTAAAATCATAGAACAACTAATTAAGGATCAAATTCAAGTGAAAATCTACAAATACATTTCTACTAACTAATATGTAAAAAAAGAGGAGTCATCAATTAATGTCATTGGCCAAATGAAACTTCTTATTGATGTTATCAGAGCCCGGAGGATGTCAAAACTGATTACCATCCAACTTGACATCTCGGCGGCATTTGACTCAGTCAGGCCAGACATTCCGATTGATGTCCTCTGAGTATATGGGGTGCTAAATGTTTATCTGAGGATAATTGCAAACCCACTAACCAACAGAATCATCCACATCACAATGAATGGAAAGATTGCACCTGGGTTTGAGCCCTCCATCTCTATTCCTCAAAGATCTCCACTTAGCATGCTATATTTTATAGCCTATGTCAACCATTTATTGATGGAGATTGAGAGTTCATTGCCTGGAATGTTTGTACATGCCATGGGAAGGGAGATTAAACATCTCAGCTATATGGACCACAATATTCATCTGTCTGCCATTCAATAAATATATTACTAATTTAAAGAAGATACTAGCTTGGTACTCAGACAAATAAAAACTAAAATTCAATAAGGACAAATCAGCCTCCTGGAGCTTGCTAACTGGAAGGAAAATCACTTACAACTTTACAGCTGATCCTCAAAAATTCCTAGGCTTTGATTTTTCGAAATCGAATAGTGCTATGAGAAGAGAAATTAAAGAATCCCTCTTAACAGATATTTTCCAGACAATGGCATCTCTTTCCAAGAAATATGTTTCACTTCATGGTAAGGTAAGATTCTTAAACTCGTTGATATTCCCAAAAATTAATTACTTCCTATCTGGTATCTGCCTCTCCAAAAAATTTATCAAAAAAAAAAAACTCTCTGTGTGCAAACCTATTCTGGGGCCAAAAGGTTGCTGCCATCAGCCTTCAAAAACTCCAAATGCCTAGAAGGCTAAATGGCCTTTCACTTCATTGTATCAAAACCATGATATTTCAGAGAAACTATAACCTACTGTTCTGGCTTCAAAATAAATTCTCACCTACTTCATATCAAGAAGTTGTCACACCAAAAGATAGACCACCACCCACTAATAATAGATGGTGGAATTCATTATTTGATAATATTCGGAAAATGGTTGACTTGAATGAAAATTCAATTATATCAAAAATTAAATACTGGAATGCACATAAAATAATACATTGGGGAAAATAACATAAACAAAGGGTCTCTCAGAATTACCAATTAGCAACTGACTTTGAGATCAAAATTCTGGTTCATTGAGGCAAAATTTCAAGATTTCCTAATAAAAATCAACCTGGACTCCCTCCCTACAAACTCATTTTGGCATAGAAGAGAAATTTCAAGAAGATTGGTTCTGTGTGCTGGATGGGTGAGAGAGAGGAGGAATCAATTGACCACATTTTTCTTAGATGTCCCAGTATGTCCAATTACAGATCGATAACTCATGAATGGTACAGCAATACAAATGGAAACTATAAATCAATTAAAGACTATATAGGTCAGGGTCTATTTACAGACATAAGACTGACAATTTTTGTGAATTATGCTTTGTGATGTGTTAGTTGTAAAGTAACGATTGAAAGGATGAGAGATCCACATGGGACTAAATTTAAAAACATAATGGAGAAAGTCATGAAGAGGAACCAACTAATTGCTCCAAGCTATATGACAAGAGCAACATGGGAGAAGATTGGCTCTACTTTGCTTCAAATAGATATGTAATTGATGCCATTTTTGTATTTGTAGCATTCAATATAGCAATAGAATAAAAAAAATTTTTTTAAAAAGGTATAATACAACTTTGTTATATAACTTGGATGCTTTCATGTCTCATTTTTGCTTTGAATATTTTTCAAAAAGAATTCATAACTGCTATATATTTTTTTTTATTTTTTTTACAAATTTCACATATCTCTTTCATTTTTTTATTTCTGATTTTATAATTAAATTTACCCACATAATTATTTTTCAATATTTAAATTGATTAAAAATATCCTATATATTTAACTAAAACTTGTGTAGTTTTTTTCACAATGAGAAATTGATTTACCTGCATTTGATACCTTCCATTAAGTTTGTTTCTCTCAGTTAATAAAAAATATGGTAAAAACCATGATTATTTGTGGGATGTCCTATTGCATTTAGATTGATTTTTTTTAACCTGATAAAACATGAAATGGTCTAATTAATTAAAATTTCATTGTTTCACCAGGTAATAAACAAAGCAACTTCTATCCCAAAAAGTATGAAGAATTTTTTTTGCAGGATTCTAAATGCATAAAGATTCTAGGTCAGATATAATGTCTTTGGTTCTGAAAAATATAAACTCTGATGCTTTGGTTTTAAATTTCTCTTATAATAATAAAACTTTCTAATATTTTATAAATGAAACATCAAAATAAAAAATAAATCTAAATGCATCCATATAAACATCACATCAAACAATAATCTATCTAGATGTCACAATATTTTTATAATTTACTTTTAGACATTGCTTCTGTCTCCATATAATAAACATAATATATATATATATATATAAATTAAAATAATGAGTGTGCTAATATAATAACTCTACCAAACTTTATTGATAAATGCTGTAAGAGAAAGTATTTAAAAATTTCTATCTAGAAATAATTCCCATCTTCAATTCAGTTTCAAACTATTGGCTATCTTCAGTGAGGTCCTAGGATATTCCAGACACTAGATCCAAAATATCAACTTAAAGCCAGAATTTATCTAATGGTCAACTATTAAGTAGAAGATATTGGGGGGGGGGGTGTTTCTAGATAGAGAATTTTAAATGCTTGTTCTTACAGCATTTATCAATAAAGCTTGTTAGAGTTATTAGCACACTCATTATTTTGGTTTAGAATTACAAGCTTATCAAGTTAAATCACATGATGTGTGATTTGATTTTTTTGCTAATATATATATATATATATATATATATGATTTACCATATATAATATATATATATATATATATATATATTGTACCATTTATTTATATATGATACAAATATATTGGCATTTGTTAAAAGCTAAAAAAAAAAGTAAATTTAAAGATCTTTTAAATTAACACATTAAATTTTTTTTTTGTTTGTGTATTTTTTAAAAAATATATACAATGAAAGTTACATTTTTTGTTCATATTTTTTTTTATATAATTAAAAATAAAAGTTAAAATTGAAAAGAATAAGACATGCAGATTACTAATCCAGATAAACTAAAGAAAAGAGAATTCCACATGCAGATTACAATCAGTAAAATCGTTTTGGAAGCTAATTAAAAATGGCAGGAAGACTTTATAAAAAGGAGAATTTTGTAACAAAAAAATACAAAATAAATGTATAAGATTATAAACCATAGGGTCATAAAAACATACGTGCAGAAGTCTGAAAACTGGACCAGGATTATAAAATGGAAAAACCAGTTGGATCAGGGTCTTATCTGTTTTTTCTTTTGGCTGGTCCTGGATCATGAAATATCCAGAACCATTCTATACTGAAATAATTCATCATGCTGGAGTGGACCAAAGCTTTTGACACTGTTCATCATAAAGAAGTCAACCCCAGAAAAGCTTTCATGACTAGCCTTTAGGACAGAACAAAAAAAATTAAAACCAATGGTCATGAGCTCATTCTACCTCATGAAAAACTATTTCCAATTGTGACTAAATTAAGCATTTACAAACCATTTTCCAATACGCTTATAATATAATCCTGATAGAGACATTACATTTTATTATTCAAGAGACTTTTGTTTGTAGCCTAAGAAATCTAAGTGTAATGTAAACTGTTTTAATTAATTGATTCATGTCTGAATTAGCATGCATGTAATCTTTCCAACTTATTTGTAATTTGTGTTTTTAATATTTTAATTTGTTAAAATAAAAATATTTATTTTTAATATCAACTATTCATTGTAAAGCTAGAAATATAGTACATATTTCTGCTTCACCTAGTGCCAATGTCATCAGCACTAGTATGGGTTTAAACCCAATCTTATATTAACTGATACCCATCTCATAATAGGTGGAAGTATATTTTTAATATTATAATTTTTTATATTTCATTAATTTTATTTTATAATTAAAATTAACCTTTTATGATAGTTTATTTATTTTGTGTTTGTAAAAAATGTATATTGTGTTTATTTTGTTAAATCGAATTGAACCCTGGATATCTATAAAATGTTACAAATATTTTAAATTCTTTTATTAAAATTCACTTTTCTTCAATTAATCAGTTGGTAACATTTTATATTTATCTTTTAATCAATGTACATTAGAGAATCAATTATTTCAACAATGTAATATTTGTAAGAAATGTTTTGTAAATTTCTGCTTAAGTTTATGTCAAATATGTTTGAAAGTCATTGTACCAAATTCCTAAAATTTTTCTGAATAAAATCTACATTTTTGTTAATCTAAACCTTAATTAAATAGATTTTGTTAGTGCAATGACTGATAGACTTAATATGCTTGTTGTTAATTAGCAAATCAACCCTTGGGGCATGTTCATGCAGAGTTATAGATTTTCCTTCCAAAGCAGGCACCAACCTTAGAGAAACAGAGCAATTGCAATTCGCAGTTGTCACTGTAGATTCAATTCTATAGATAAAGATCAGAACACATAAATAGTGGAAAGTTTGATGATTTTATTATTGAGTTTACTGAAGAGAAGTGATTAATCTATATATATCGTGCCTAAAGAAATGACGGGGTGAAAAGATCGGTCGTTTGCTTCTCAGAGGACTGTTCCACCAGCCCATCCATGCCTTTCCAATGCTTTAAACATCTAGCCAGAGACTGTCTGTGTCAAGGAAGCCTGAAATGATCTGACTGTATTAACTGATTGATTCTGAGGTAACGTCCAATTCGCAGCAAGCCATTGATTTTATTTTTCTTGTTTTCAAAATCTATATTCATTTATATTTTATATATCTGTGTAATGTTTATATGGCTTGGTTTAAAATGTGTCTTTTAATTTTATTCAATTTAAAATATCAATTCTTATAAAATTTTACATTATTTTGATGCGGCAAATTAAATTAATTTTTGTCGGTTTGTTTAGATTATTTAACTTACTGAAATTGCCAAATACAAAATTCAATGAGCTATTAGCTTTAAATCCTTTCCCTGTTATTTTTTTCTTTAACTTAAAAATCATTACAAGAGACTTACTTCCCGTAAATTAATTAATAGAAAGCTCATTTAGTTTTGTACATCATATATAAATTTATTTGAATGATTGAAATTATTTTAAAAGTATCTTACTATTACCTCCAATTTAAAATAGCCCTGTAATTATTTCTGAAAGAATAAATAATTTTAGTGAATCAATTAAGTAAAATGTATCATAGAATTTTATCAGTATATATATTTCATACATATATTTTATTTGTCAGAAAATATTAAAATTATGATTTACAATTTATTAGTTTGATATTTAATGCCCATCTATGTTAATTAAAAACAGTCTTATTTTGTAATCTTTAAGAACTTATTAATAAATGAAATATTTGTGAAGTGTGGAAAACAATTTATATTTTAGTTAATTCTTTTTTTTAATAATATATATATTATATTTATGATTCATTCATTAGTGGACTGAGGTTTGTGGGGACTTTCTATCGACGTCAGGGAACGGATTATTTTAATCAGGAATTCATGTAATAATTTTGTTAGTTATACACTATCTATTTATACATATCTGAGGTGTTATGTATTTATAGCTACAACCAATCACTTATTATTATTTTGCTTTGCTAATCATCTCTTAGGACCTTCAGAATCTGACCAGTTCCAACCTTTTATATTCTCTCAAAGTTGATGTAGTTCACACCAAAAGATCTTTTTGAGCATTGCCATTAAGATGTATATGCACATCAAAATATTATTATGATTTTTTAGAGACATGTTTGGCTGGAGGGCTAGCATTTCTCATCATCTAGTTGTATTTACTAGGAAAATGTCTTTAGTAAAGCCACCCAGAGGTTCATAACAGACCTCATTTATTTTTTTGTAATCTATAACAGCATACTGCCTTCTTTATCATTTTATATCTTTATTTAGCAAACCTGAAAGGCTCTCTGCCATGGTGGCACGTCCTTCATAAAACAAATTTCATAAGTAATTAAATCTGACTGTATAATTGTCAAGTATTTATTTAAGAACTATTTTGCCTCCCACACTCATTATATACATAGGACTTTAAAGGTAATAGTGTTTTAAATGCCCATCTTTCATGTTTTGTAATATATATATATATATATATATATATATATATATAAAACAGATTTATTTATAATCTTTTAAAAGGGCTACTAATATTTTATTGTTGATCGGTTCTTGGCAGACCAATTAATAAACTTTTACATTGTTATCAAAGCCGCATCAAAATGAATTAAAGAAAATAACCAAGTTGTATAAACAAAGACTACTTATTTTGTACTAAATTCCTTAATAAATTCCTATAATATTGTTACTTAAATAAGCTTAGTTTGTCATCAATCCCAATCTCTAAGGTTAATTACTCTATTTGTTTATAATATTTATTTGATGTAAATTCACTTTTTTATAATGTTGCCATAAAGAATTATCATTATTACGGTTCAAACCATTAGTAATCGATCAAATCATATCTGTACCATTCTGCAATCGTCAGAATCCATTAAATCATTGATTTTCATATAAACCCTTTTATTATTTTGAGTCTCTATGTGAACCATGACCTCCAGCTGGGACGAAATTAAACCAAGCACTGCTAGTGTCATCACAAACGTTATCCATTAGTCAGAGAGGCAATAATTTAGGCAAACAGGTTAGGATTCATCTTTGTCCTGACATATGTATCTTGTGCATGGTTGGATTCAAGGTACTTTTGCTTGGATTATTGGTCTTGTTGAATGAATACACGATTTTGACCAGCACAATTATGCATTAATAATGATAGTTATTAAATTTATTAATGTTAGTTTATTAGATTTTAGTATTTATTGATTAAGCCCGGGAAAAATATTCTCTAAAAAAAATAAAGTTCCGGGAAATCATAACCCCAACCTTTTAGTTACTTGCATCAAAATTATGGGATATGAAGAAATTAGGAATCTATTGACTATAGCATTCTCTTATAAATTAAAACTAACTTCATCAGCAATTCCTGTTGTAATAATTAGTAGGCCAGTTAATCAGGAAATATAGCTACATTTTTGGAAATAGGAACAAAATATTTTTCTACACCATAGCTTGATTAACTTTCACTTAATAGTGTGTAAAAGAAGGTCTACCAGAATGGACTAAAATGTGAAAATGTTACAATGGCTTCACAATGTGAGACTTCGATACAACAACCACAACCTGAGATACATCATAATGGTATAAAGAACGTTACAATGATGGCCTAAAACCCATAGCCAGAGATGTTTTTTTTTAAAAAAAAACTACCTAAACTGGATTATACAACTATAAAAATATATTTTTTTAAATATGTCTAGAAAACGCTATCGTGGCTGATGTAGATATTAAGTCACAAGTGTTGACTGGGTAGGCAGATACTGGAGAAGGGAAATCATAGCCCCCAAGTCCCTTTATGTCAGTATGTGACATAAGACTGTCTGTAAAGTCCCATCAGGCTACTTATAGCAGGGTTCTTGAGAAATGGGAGGGCAGACCAAGTTGCCGTGAGCCTATAAGACTCAAAAGGATGAACAACACTCTTATGTGCTTATGATTTGGGTTTCTTATTGTTAGTACTATACTTGAGTGGAAAGAACACAGGTTAATGTGGAAATGTTTCTCATACCTGCCATGTTAGACCCTAAATGTGGGCTTTAAAACCACACATCACTTGTGAATAAGTTTACAAACATATATTAGCATGCTAATACATTTTTAAAAATCCAGAAAACAGACTTAAAAGGTTAAGAATAAAATTGATTCAAACCTCTATTTTAGTCTCACCTCCTGGTCCCAGTGGTATTGTACCATTTATTTATACATGGTACAAATATATTGGCATTTGTTAAAACCTAAAAAAGGGTAAATTTAAAGATCTTTTAAATTAATGCATTTAATTTTTTTTTTTTTGTTTGTGTAATTTTTTTTTTTTTAAATGTACAATGAAAGTTAAATTTTTCGATCATATTTTTTTTATGTAATTAAAAATAAAAGTTAAAATTGGAAAAAATAAGACATGCAGATTACTAATCCAGATAAACTAAAGGAAAAAAAATTGCACATGCAGATTACAATCAGTAAAACCTTTTTGGAAGCTAATTACAGATGGCAAAAAGACTTTATAAAAAGGAGAACTTTGTAACAGAAAAATACAAAATAAATGTATAAGATTATAAACTGAAGGGTCATAAAGACAAAGTACGTGCAGAAGTCAGGAGTATAAAAGGAAGAAACCAATTGGATCAGAGTCTTGTCTGCTTTTTTTTTGGTGGTTCTGGATCATGAAACCAAAGCTTTTGATATCGTTCATCATGAAGACATTGACCACAAAAAAGCTTTTATGACTTGCCTTTAGGATGGACACAGAACAATTTAAAACCAATCGACATGGGTTCATTCTTCCTTATGAAAAACTATGCATGGTAATAAACCATCTACGGAAATTTGGGAAACTTTCCAATAAGCTAAGATTAACTATTCCTCATTGTGACTATATTAAGCATTTGCAAACCATTCTCCAATAAAATTATAATATAATTCTGATAGAGACATTAAATTTTATTATCCAAGAGACTTTTGTTTATGGCCTAAAAATCTAAGTGTAATGTGAACTGTTTTAATTAATTGATTTATGTCTGGATTAATGTGCTTGTAGTCTTTCCAACTTATTCGTAATTTGTGTTTTTAATATTTTAATTTGTTAGAATAAAAATATTTATTTCTAATATCAACTATTAAATTGTGCATTATTAATGATAGTTATTAAATTTATTAATGTTAGTTTTTTAGGATTTGAGTATATAATTTACATTTGCCAATATTGGTTGATTAAGCCCCGGAAATAATATTCTCTAAAAAAAATAGTTACGGAAATCATAACCCTGACCTTTTAGTTACTTGCATCAAAATTATGGGATATAAAGAAGTTAGGAGTCTATTGACTATGGCACCCTCTTATAAATTAAAACTAATTTCGTTGGCAATTTCTGTCATAATAATTAGTAGACCAGTTAATCAGAAAATATAGTTATGTTTTTGGAAATAGGATAAAGATATTTTTCTATACCATAACTTGATTAACTTTCATTTAATAGTGTGTAAAAGAAGACCTACCAGAATGTACTAGAACGTGAAAACGTTACAATAGATAAATAGATAGATAGATAGATAGATAGATAGATAGATAGATAGATAGATAGATAGATAGATAGATAGATAGATAGATAGATAGATAGATAGATAGATAGATAGATAGATAGATAGATAGATAGATGATAGATAGATAGATAGATAGATAGATAGATAGATAGATAGATAGATAGATGTAATCTGAGTTCATCCATGTGCAATTAATGAAAACAAATGTTGATTATGTATAAATGATATACCATTTATAACTCTTGCTTCCAAAAATCACTGTAATACCTAAATTACTGTAGTACACCCACCCATCCACAAACACACACACACACACACATATATATATATATAATTAATAAAACAAGAACAAATTGTGTAACTTGCTTTTAAGCTTGTACTAAAATGTTCACTAGATGGAACTTACCACTAGCTCCAAACAAGCTTTAATTATAAGTGCTGAAAGAGAAAAAATTCAAAATATCTTTCGGAAAATCCTCCATCTAGTGTACATATATATATATTTGAAATGTCCCATAGCTCTCTTGTTTTAGCTATACACCTCCTTTAAATAAAATAAAGCTTGGATTTTTGCAGCCCATTGAAAAGGAAATTTTCTTCAATATATATTGCAATGCTGTTATAAATATATTAAATTGATAAAAAAATCGAGTCAGATGTCATATGACCTAATTTTAATAAAGCTCGTATTTACAAATGTGTTATATATATAGAGTACGTAAAAAACAAACTCTTAACAAGCTTCAAAAATACCCTCAACCCCAGACAACAGTTCCTGCATCTAGCGTCATCAGTGAGGTGTTAGGGATTAAAAATACTAGAACTAGTCTAGCATTTTATCAATGCCTAACTATTGAGAAGAAAATCTGAAACTTTCAGACATTTAAATGTCCAAAAAATCCAGCTATCTAACTCAAATAGCCGTATGGGACTGAACTAAATTCAGATACACCATATATTAATAGCTCTAGCAATATAAAATCGCCAAAGCCTTAATAGCAAAAACTAGACTAGTTCTAGTATTTTTAATCCCTAACACCTCACTGATAACGCTAGATGCAGAAACCGCGGTCTGGGGTTGAGGGTATTTTTGAAGCTTGTTAAGAGTTTGTTTTTTACGTAATCTATATATAACATTTGTAAATACGAGCTTTATTAAAATTAGGTCATATGACATCTGACTTGATTTTTTATCAATTTAATTTTAGTTTTTGCTATTAAGGCTTTGGTGATTTTATATTGCTAGAGCTATTAATATATGGTGTATCTGAATTTAGTTCAGTCCCATACGGCTATTTGAGTTAGATAGCTGGATTTTTGGACATTTAAATGTCTGAATGTTTCAGATTTTCTTCTCAATAGTTAGGCATTGATAAAATGCTAGACTAGTTCTAGTATTTTTAATTCCTAACACCTCACTGATGACGCTAGATGCAGGAACCGCGGTCTGGGGTTGAGGGTATTTTTGAAGCTTGTTAAGAGTTTGTTTTTTACGTACTCTATATATAACATATATATCAAAATTCAAACTAATTTAGATAATGAATGTGAAACTAGGTAAGCAAAGATCTTACATTGCTAATAAAGAAATATATTAAATTTAAAATATACTTAGAAAGACTAATTAACATGTTTGTTTATTTGCAATGTAAGATCGTTGTTTGTTTACTTTCATACTTATTATTTATATTGACTTGAGTTTTCATATATATAAGATCATTGCAGTATCCATCGAAGAGAATTTCCTTTTCAACGGGATGCAAAATTTCAGGTTATTCTTTATTTAATAGGGGAGAATGGCTGAAACAATATAGCGATGGGTCTTTCAAATATTTTTTATAGATTTTAACTAGTGCTGTGCATTGCTTCTATTTCTTATATTTAAATTTGGGGAATAAAAGTGACTATTGTATAATCTTTATAAGGATATTTAAAATTAAAATATTTGTTTACTTATAATGTGAAATCTTTGCTTACTAGTTTCATACTTCTTATATAAATTAGCCTGATTATATATAACATCATTGCAGTATACATTGAAGAGATTTTTTTTTTTCCTTTTCAATGAGTTACAAAAATTCAGGCTATTTTATATTTAAAGGGGAAGTGTGGTTGAAATAATATAGCTTTGGGGTGCCTCAGAATATTTTATATAGATATCAGCTAGAATTTTGCATTGTTTGTATATATATATTGTAATAGACTCTCATCATCACCCATTATTGTGAGACTCGTAAAATAATTAGAAAAGATACCAAAACACACTCGCGGTTGTCTTTTTCGGTTGAGACAAAAAAATGCATTTATACTATATCACTTCGACTTGCAAATTATTATGCACATAAGATTTACCTATTTTCAAATGAACTATAATAATTGTAGACTCTAATAAAATCATAAATATTTAATAAAATAATTTCTTTTGATTTTTTTAAAAATCTGTACACCTGTACTTTTATTTACTCTTGTTTTCTTTAGCAATGAACGTTTTCTATTTCAAACTTTAATTAAGAATAATTTAATCGATGTGTTAAAATATGGTTAGCAAAATTAAGTAAAAAAGTTGAATAATAATTTTATCTCAGGTTAAAGTAAAAAATACATGAATATAAAATATGTTTATGTATTCTCGGATAAGATAGTATAAAAGGGTTTTTATATACATTATCTTATCCAATAATATTTTACGTTTCAGACAGCATTACTATAACAATGATGTATTCAATCCAACACAGTTTTCTTTTTCATATGTCATAGCATCGGCCGGGAGGCGAACCCGCAACAACCGTCTGCAAACAAATATTTGCTTGCAAGGCAGCTGCGATGACCTCTCGGTTAACAACGCTTGACGTGTAAATTTATATTTCTAATATGACTTAATGGAGTAAATGTAAATGAAATGACGGTATTCATTCAAGAATGACAAAGATAAATATTTAAAATTAACAATTATTTTATTGCATAACAAAAATTAATAATAAGAACAAATAACAACGATGATAAAAATTATATAATGCATTTTAATAAAATATTACTATTTCTTCAATTAATTCGAATTCGGGATCTGCAAAGTATTTTATCTTACTGTGTTGTGAGTAAATCACATTTATAGGAATAGATTGTATCAATATCTTATAAAATAATCTTCAATTTAATATTGGAGGATAGTGATTATTATAATAACAAAAGTTAAATATCTTATAAACGTTCTTAATTGGTTTATTTTACCAACTAATTTATTGTTTATAAACCTCATTTGCAAATAAGGGAGAAATTTTTCACTCTTTTAAAAATAAGAAAGTATAATTCATCGCATAACAGACTTAAATGATAATTTACCTAGTGGTCTTATTTATTTTTGCATTGCAGGCTTTAACATCAAGATAGTGCTACTTTGTTAACACAAAGTGCAAGTAAATCATTAGGCTGCTTTATTATACATTAGATAATAGTAAAAAAATAATATCAATAAGTATGAGGGATATATAAAATATTTCTTATAGATTTACATATCTACATAAGGATACCTACATTTAATTTTGAAGTCAAATATTAAGAAGTCATAAGCATTATTATTTGGCAATAACCATTTAATGTAAGTTTAAAAATTACTAACATTTGTACAACTTAATTTTCACATCAATTACATTTTACCTTTTTTAATCTTAACACTAAATATAATACCAAATAAAATATTGCCTTTTATCCCAATACTGAAATACCTGAGACAATCTTTATATTTGCAGAACATTATAGTACGTCTTAACTAATAAAGTAGAAAAATCATCAAATAATCTATCTGATTTATGGAACTATTCATTTTACTTTTAAGGTATTATCCAACTGATTATTGATCCAAGATAATCCCTTTTTAAACTCAATAATAACTTGGTAATTCATTATATCTATATATAATCCTTCTAAACACTTTTCTTTTCCTTTCCTTTATTTCTGCTATCTTTATATACAATATTGCAATTCAAATAATTCTTCATACACTTTTTTTAGTAAAAACTTTTTATTATTATTATTACAGTTTTGACTGTACCTTGCAGATCTTATTCTCTTCTTCTACTTCTCTCTAAATAAATAAAAATAAAGTAAAAAAAGAAGAAAAGTGTTTAGATAGAAAATGGAGACTAGAAAGAAGTAGAAGAAAATAATAAGATCTGATGAAGACTGCAAGGTACAGTTGAAACTGTAATAATAATAATAGTAAGTTTTTGCTGAAAAAAAGTGTAAAAAGAATTATTTGAATTGCAATATTGTATCATTCATTATATCCTACATTTGCTCAAAGGATCCTAATTTATACTTAACATCTAAAATATTTCTTTATAATTCCTTATCCATTTTGAATATTATTCACATTTTATGCATGGATAATCATTAATGCAATTATTTCTAGATATTAAACAGATTCTTAAAAACATAAATAGTAGTTTTAATTTCTTAAATATATTTTATTTTTATTCAAAAATTTTAGCATTCAATGCTTTATTAATTCAAATTATAAGATTATTTCAGTCATTTTTGATTTTTAATCCATTAGTTTTTTATCACTGAGGTTGCTGATAAAGCAAAGTTTATTATCCATTAACATGAGTGATCTTTCATTTTTTAATCAAAATTCGTTTCTATAATAGCAAGTTTGTGTGAAGCATATTTGATTTTTTTTTAAAAAAACTACTATTGTTTAAAAATATTTTTTCTTTTATAACTAAAAATGAGATCAAATTCATTTCCTTGAGACTTACAAGTATCCTTTTGTGTAATAAAGAGACCAATCAGTTTTATATTAGTTTATGAAAAAATATGTCCAGCAACTTGTTTTAAATTTAAAAATACAGTTCTTCTAAAATATAATCATTATTATTTAATTGAAGAAAATCCAGTGATTTGTTAATAATGAGACAGCAATTCAAGCAGTCAATTTGTCTAAATTAGCAGTTGATTATGACAAATGGGATTTCTTGAAATGAAAACTTTATGAATTAAATTGATGGTCTTCTGGTTATTTTCTTGTGGAACATCTTTCCTCTGGAACAATGAGAAAATTCATATATCTAGCTTGGAACATACCTAGTTAAGACTTCAGCTACCATCAGGTTGATGAAAAAAATTGATGTTTAAAATTTAGGACTGGTTAGAGTCCTACAAGTACTGAAAAAATTTGTAGACTTTCTGACTTTCTGAATTCTACTTTTATATTGATTACCACATAATGTCTAGGTGTCTTAATATTCTCCATCCTGCACTAAGGTTTTTTCCATTGCCAAACAAATATTGAAAAAGGTTGCTATACTTTCTGATGCTTAAAATACTAAAATTAAAGATTTTTAAAACAAAAGCATGGAAGATCTTCATTTTCAGATTTTAAGACAAAACAATTTTCAATATTTTTATACAAAAAATAAATGAATCATAGAATCTCTTAGATATTTATTCTAAACCAATTTAAATTGACTTTTAATAAATAACCCATTACTTAAATATATTTTTAACAAACCAAAATCAGTTTTTGTTAAATAAAACCAAAATTGATTAATCTTTATTACATTTAAATATGTAAGCATCTATACACATGTGCACACAATATTTAAAAATATAACTATTTATTTTACATATAATTAAAATGTAATGTTGTATTTTATAATCCTATTATCTATTTCCTATTTTTGAATTATTAGTTCTGGTGTGTAGTACTTCTTTTGATTCTATATAATCGACAACTTTATTTCTTAATAAAAATATCAAAAAGCATATGTATTTTTTTCATACAAAAATCAGTTATAAAGTTATTCAAAAATACTTTATAATTATTATATTTGTTATAAACGTTAATGTGAGACTATTTGATTATAATAATGACTGTATTTTATACTCTTTAATTAAATGAAAGTGATAAATGCATTTGCTTAACTATAAAAACTAAATTAATCAAATTAATCAAAGCTAATAACATTTTTATAGTCTTAAAATTTAAAATAGCCAATTTACAGTATAACTATAATGTTATAATATATATATATATAGATTGATGAATCAGTCACATATAACTATGCCAGTTTTATAAAATTGTGGCAACAGATATACTAAAGAAATGTTAAAGAGTAAATCAAAAATTATGATTTGATAATATTTATTTTTATAATAACATTTATTCAAAATTAGTAACAGCATTAGCGAGAATCATTGATCAAATGAATAAAAATAACTTATCATTCAAGCATTAATGTCTCTAACCTCTTTAGATTTATAGTTACTATGTCCAGTTTGGAAACATTAACTAAATCTGACTTTCTTATTAATCAGCAAATATAATATTTTGCATATATTAACTTGATGTTTTTCTGAAGTAATGGTCATTAGTTTCAATATAATAAAAATTATTTGTTGCTGAAATAGATACAATTAGTCCAAAGGTCTCAAATTTGTAGAAAATATAAGATTAGATAATATTTAACTCACTATAGAGAAAATATTCTAAATAATATTTTTTTGTTAAAAACGTACGCGAATCAAAATGAATATCATTATATATGAAACAATTTACAAAATATATAAAACCGTCATAGTAACTTTTGTTTTCCATTTTGATTATTGTTAGACATTTAAATCAGTAGGCATATGGTTTAATGTGTGGTAAAATGACAACTCGGGGAGTAAATGAGTTCTGAATCAATTCTAATTCAGTTTATTATTTTAATAATCACATGGCCTTGAGAGCAACTAATTATATATATTTTTTAAATTTCAATCAATTGATTATAATCTTTAATTGTAATGTTCTTAATGTATACTTAATTACTGCGTTGCAATAAATATAAACAGTAAATGTCATAATAACTAATAATGGTAAATTTAATAAAAATAATTTGCAAATTAAATTGACAAGAGTCTTTAATTTTTTTATTGACATCAGTACCCATTAAAACGCCTTTTTAAAGTTAACTAATATGCTTTTTATTAAATCACGTAATACGCATAAAACTTAATAAATTCTTATTATTTTATGATATATATTAAATTTTAGATGCTAGAATAAAGATAATAACACTTAGTACATCGATCAATTATGACTTTATGTAGACTTTAATCAGAAACTCTATGTATAACAGACAATATATTATGAGGTATAAAATCTGACTTCAAACGAGGGTAGAATAAAAATCTATTTCTAAAAATGTCATATTAAAAAAGTAAAGTTCTCAAATATTCCAGAAGACAGTTAAAATAATTCAGAAATATAAATAGGGTTATAGTTTATTTACAATTCGTCTTTTACTATTGCTGAAACACTTTTATTGTCAAAATACTTTTGGTATTTTTTAAAAATTTAAAATTCAGATAAAGAATCTAACTTTTGCAACAAAAAAAATTTAAATTATTATCTGGCTTTTAAAAGTTGCCTAAAATCTTATTAGATATAATAAAAACAATTGTATAATCTCTTTCTTGGAAGGTCAAATGATATTCATGATAAAATTGATAATCTAAACCCATAAGTTTCAATCAATTGATAAAATTGATATTTTAGTATTTTTTTTAATGAGAATTGATTCACAAGTGGTTGGGTCTTAAGCTCACCACTTTACAACTGTACTAAATCAGAAAAAAAAACAATATCTTATTTAATCAAATTTAGTAATGACTGGAAGGTTGCTATTCTTCCACATGTGCCTTACTATTACTTTCAGACAGCCAATAGCTGTTAAAACAGCAGTCAGAGGAGCGATCAGGCCTAGACACATGACAGAGATTTTTTGACAAGAAAAGAATGATACCACTCTTCTCTTTTATTTAACTTTTATATATATATATAAGCCAGTCCTAAGCATCTTGGCTTGAAAGCATGAATATATAAACATATACATTTATTACTTACTGAGTTATTAACAGATGAATATTAGAAATGTTTATTTAGAACAAAGGTGAACCACAGTCATATTAATATAATTATAAGTATTTTTGTTGGTGAATTAAAATTCATAAGTAGTGTAGTTAACTCTTTTTATAATCGATTAATGAGAGGAAGGGAGTCTGTTATTACTAAAGATTTATTATAAAAAGTAAGAAGCACAATAAATAAAATGAAAATTTTATTAATAGTAACATTATTATTATTCTTAATAGTAATAATAAAAAATAATTATAATATTGAATTTCAAAAATCTTACACTTTTTTTAAATATATTGTTGAAAAAATTATTTTATATTTATAATTATTTAAAAATTTAATATTCAAATTATTTAAATTATTAGGGACTTTATAAAATGTTCAAACTCTGTGATAAATTCTGTGGCTATGATCCACAAATCATCAGTATCAGAGTTTGGAAATATTTCACTGCAACTAAGTCAATTAATTTTTTTAAAAAAAATATTAAAACTTCATTGACTTTTATAAATATTGATGTTTTCTTATGTTAAAACTTCTAATTTACATAAAAAATGCTTTAATAAAAAAATAAACTTATAAAAAAAACTGCAATAACAACTGATTTAGAAATGAAATTTATTAAATTTTATATATATAATAAAAGTATAATATCTGGATGAAAGCTTGATGCAGACATGTTTTGACTTCCTTAATTTTTTCATTAAACAAACTTTTTTATTTTTGTTGTTTAAATTTCAAAAAGAATTCATTGTCACATATGTTTACAAAATGAAAATTATTAAAATAAATAGAGATTTATATATATATATTAAATATTTTTATTTACCATGCACTGAAAAGCAAAAAAAAAAATATTGTTTCTTTAACCACAATTTATGGTTTAGATTTAATTAGAAGTCAAAGCAGGGGATCCAGAAATTAATTACATTGTCATTTCTGGATCTTCATCTCTTGTTTTAAGTTAAATTTAAAAATCTCAATTGTGACAGAAGAAACAATTATTTTTTTTTTGCATTTTAGTGCATGGTAAATAAAAGCATTTAATATATATATAAATTATCTCTATTTATTTTTAACTTTTTAGTATTTGCACAGTAAATAAAAATGTAAAACTATATTGTACTTTAAATCAACTTGACATTTATAGTTTAAATATATATCACTAGATATTTATGCAGAAAGTTAATATATATATTTATCATATTTAATATGTTGTACATAATTATATAGGTGTATAATAAATCATTAAGTAACTTAAAATATAAAAACATCCTTTCAGTTAAAATGTATTTGATTTTTTTTCTTTTTATTTGAAATTTAAAAAAAAAAAAAAACTTAATAAAATTACTATATTTTAAACTAACTTTATTTTGTTCTAACTTAAATCAAGCTTTTAATTGAAACCAAAAAATTGCATGCATTACTTAAAACATGTTGAATGACTTAAATTTGATATCAAAATATTCAAAATTTTTCTGCTCCTGGTTTCATATCTAATAAACTAGGCACCTATTTTAATTATTATAGTACCTTATTATTTTGGTGATTTGGAAGAAATATTTCAAATTTCAACAAATTATTTTGAATTTAGATCTATTAAACCTTGATTTAATAATATTATAATGTTTAATTGAAACCCCCAAAAATCTATATCCATTCCCTTGCAGATTTTATTTAAAACATATTAAATGAAGTTCTAAAAATGAATTAAATTTGATATTAAAACAATTTAAAATTTCTTTCACCCAGTGGTCCAAATCAGAAAACTAAGTCACCTAACTAAAATATTATAGTGCCTTATCACTTTGGTAGTGATATAGAAGAAATGTATTAAATTTAAACAAATTATATTGAATTTAAATCTATTAAACTTCGATTTTAAAATATCATTCTAACTTAAATAAAAGTGTTTACAAGTGTTTATAAATAACAAGGCAAAACTTTCTCCATACAGTAGTGCCACCCTGTACAAATCAGAGTAATCAATGGATGCTAGAAGGCTTGTTCATAAAATCCCTATCTAATGCCTACTCATCCAATATCCCCAGACTAGTTTCTGGCTTGTGGCCATCATCAGTGAGGAGCCTTGGATCTGAGAGCACTGCACCTAGATCTTAGGATCTAATGCAACCCTCCTGCAACCACCTTTTATCTCCACTTAACTACAAAACTATGAGAATGAAATTGAAAACACTAATATTTTTAATCTAATCTCAATAGCTTATATAGTCATATGGGTCTGAACTCAATTCAGTACCCTTACATTTTGCCTTGTTTAATAACAATTATGTGCTAGTATGAGATAGTGATCATGTGATGTTTAGTGTTTACAAATGAACAAATAAACCAACAAATAGGGATTGTAAAAGCATTTAATAAAAAATAAATTGTATTAATACTATATAAAATTATCACTGATGATTCCCTACATGATTTTATACAGTGGCAGATTCTTGAATTCAATGTTGATGTCTCATCTCTTCATCATTTCATTATTTCCATTGTTAGAACTTCTTATGAACTTTCAAACAATAAAGCATTCATGTATTCTTATTATTGTGATAATGATCTATTGCTATTGCTTGGTTGTATTATCTTATTACACAGTTATTTCCACCAGTATATGAAATAAAATATTATCTTTCATATATTTACTGTGGTTCAATTAACTTATAAACAAAAGTGCCTGTTCAATTATTTAAGAAAAAATATCTACTTAAATAAAATTTTTAAAACAATGAGTAAATAAAAAAACTATCTTCATTTTATTATAAATATGCTACTTTTTTTTTCGCATTAAATAGTGACGCTATAATTTTACACTCATTTATAATAGGTTTGCTTAGCACTTTCAAGATTTCATGTTCGAATCTCATATTCATAGCTAATATATTAAACTATTAGAATAAATACTTTTAGAAGAATTTAAAATGTATTTATAATTTTTCAAATACCCTTTAGTAGTTAATAATAACATACATGTAAGTATAAAACACAATAATCTGAGTACTCTTTTTTCATGTGTTTCTGGCTAACCAGTGACTACTGATAGTATTAGCAGGGATTAAATTGGTAACCTTTAGCTTTATGAATAAGTTGGTGCTTTAACTAATTAGGCTATTCTAAAATGTTTGCAGATAAGAAATTTTGTATGGGTGTGGAAAATATTCTAAATAGACACTATTTTTGTGGGAAATGTGATATCTATGCTAATGTGCTGCAAGTATTCATGTGCTCCATAGCAATAAGTAGAAATAACATTATCAGCATTCTAAAGCCAAAGAAATAGAGAGAGAGAGAGAGAGAGAGAGAGAGAGAGAGAGAGAGAGAGAGAGAGAGAGAGAGAGAGAGAGACGATTGCTAAGGCTATTATGTCAAATGCATAATGAGGTTTTATTTATTCTTTAAAAACTAATCTCTCCTAAGGTATGAAATTTAAATGCACTTGAAAACTAGAAACAATTTTTCCATATTTCAAGTAGGTATAGTATTTTTAAGTACCTATCACATAATTAACTGAGACAACCATCTGATTATTATTTATTAAATGGGTTTTTATTTATTATTAGCTAAAAGATAAACCAAAAATATAAAACAACTTTTTGGCAATTAGTTAATCTGCTAAATAATATTTTCTTCACTGTTTCCCTTCAGTTGCCATTAGAGATGTTCTGACATTACAGTGATTGTTTTATGCATCATCATCATCATTATTTTCAGCCATTATCAATCCATTACAAAATAAAGATCTCTCCAAGTTTAATTCAGTTACTGCAATCTCCAGCTCTTCTTCTCTACAACACACCAGCAAATTTTTTTATTTCATCCAAATATCTCACATGCAGTCTCTTTCTGTATTACAATCTTTTGAAATTCAATTTAAAACTTCAACTGTCCATTTTCTATTATACCTTCTAGCAATATGTCTAACCTAGCTCCACTTCAGTATCCTAATTCTCTCAATGATATCAACAATACCTGTTGTTCTTTAAGTCAGGTATTTCATTTTTGATTTCTTTTATTACTCCAACATTACACCTCTCCATATTTAGTTAAAAGGTCTGAAATTTTTGTATTGATTTTCTATTATGTGCTTAGTTATTTGTACCAAAATCGCTCCATCCAAGTTCAATCTTATGATTAATTTCATATTTTCCATCTGTATTAATAATCTTTTCAAATATTTTCCATCTGTATTAATAATCTTTTCAAATATTTTTACTTCATGATTATTAATTTTATTTTATTTTTTTCTATAAAAATTCACGAATATTACTTTATTCTTTTTAATATAAATTTTAGTCCTATTTTCTTATTTTCATTTGATAATCCCCCCCCCCTAGCAATTTCCTAAAGCTTGGAAGTATTATTTGCAAAAACAACCATATTATCAGAAAAATCTAACTGATTTAAATAATCTTCATTGATAATTACTTCCTTAGTTTCCCATTTTAATTCACAAAATACTTTTTATAAGGCAGCTATAAAAAAAATTCTGCTAATATGGATTATACAGATGCAAAACTCTCCATACAGTAGAGCACTGAGTGCAATCAATGGATGCAGGAAGGTTTGTGCATAAAATCTCTATCTAGTGCCTATTCATACAATAACCCCAGACTAGTTTCTCACTTGTGGTTTTCAACAATGAGGAACCTCAGATCTGACAGTACTGCACTTAGATCTTAGGATCTAATGCAACCCTCCAGTAGCCCCATTTTACCTCATTAGCTAGCCAAATAAAGCTTTGAGTCCAAAATGAAAACACAATGTTTTAATTCAAGATCATTGTATAGTCATATAGATCTGAACTCAGTTCAGTATCTCTACTTTTTGGTGTCTTTAGTTTTTTTAATAACTACAGTCAAACCACTAAACATCACATTATCACCATTGTTTATGCTTACACACAGTGGCAAAATTCTCCATACAATAAAGTCACTCAGTGCAAGCCAGATTAATCTATGGATTTAGGAAGGTTTTTGCATAAAATCTCTATCATACAACATCTCCAGACTACTCATTCAACATCCCTAGACTAGTTTCTAGCTGCCACTAGTCAGGGTTTATAGCTAAAAGGCACTAGATAGATTTTTTATTCAAAAACCTTCCTTCAGCCATAGATTACTCTGGCTTGCACTGAGTGATTCTACTGTATAGAGAGTAGTTTAACACCAATCATGCCCAATAGAATTACGGTGCCTGTAGTTATTAAAAAACCAAAAACACCTAAAAAAAATAGAGATACTGAACTGACTTCAGATCTATATGACTATACAAGCTAATAATCTTGAATTGAAAATATTATTGTGTTTTTATTTTGGAATCAAAGCTTTATAGTTAGATAATGAGGTAAAAGGTGGCTATTGGAAAGTTGCATTAGATCCTACAATCTAGGTGCAGTGCTCTCAAATCCAAGGCTCCTTACCAATAACCACCACAAGCTAAAAACTGGTATGGGGATAATGGGTGAGTAAACACTAGATAGAGATTTTATGGGCAAATCTTCCTGCATCCATTTATTGCTCTGGTTTGCACTGAATGGTGCTACTCTTTAGAGCGTTTTGCCTCTGTGTAAACAGCTCATGTGTGCATAAAAAATGGTGTTTAATGTGATGTTTAGTAGTTCAATATGAATTATCAAGTTGTAGGTTTTCTTCAATGTTAATCTTTTTAGTATCATCATGTAATATAATCACTGCTAATGGATTTTGGTAAATATTTTTAAAATATGACCCTATCCTGATCTATAACTTAATAATTTAATCATTTTTAAAATGTTTATATAATTAAATGCTTTTTATAATCTATAACTCCAAAGTAAAAGTGCAACTCATATTCATTGATTCTTTCTTTAATTTCTCTCAATATATGAATGTGATCCATTGAGTTAAAACTATTTTTAAATCCAGCTTGTTCTTTTGGTTAGAATCCAAATTTAACTTTTGCAAGTTGTAATTGGAACAGATAGAAGTCTGATAGTTTTGTAAATTCTAATATCTTATTATTACGTTTTTAAAATAAATGTATTACTACTACACTTTTCCAATTATCTGAAACATTTTTATTATTTAGACATTTGGTTTATAACTTTTCCAAAAAAAAAAGTATTATTTCTGCACCTGCTTATTTTAAAATATTAATAATAATGCCATCATTTCTGAAGTTTTTGAATTGCATGTCTCACTTCTTTATTTATAATATTTAGTAATTTAAAAGATATAGTAATTATAATGGTTGTTTTGTTTTCTTACAATTAATTACTGTATATTTTTTGTAGAATTCTTTCAAACATATTGAGAAGTTTTCTCTCTTTTTAATAATAGTTCCATTTTTTTATTGCTGAAATATTTTTTTTTCCAATATCAATATACTGTTTTATATTATTGAATATTCTCCTTTATAAGTTTTTTTTTCCATATGTCACAGCATCGGCCAGGAGGCGAATCTGCAACAACCGTTTGCAATCAACTGCTTGCTTGCAAGGCAGCTGCGCTGACCTCTCGGCTCATAACGCTTGACCAAGTTTTTCTCTAATTCATATTAAATACATCATTATTAACACTTTTTAATATCATTTTATACCACTGTAGATATATAATTTTTCTTGATGGATCTTTTTTTTTTAAATGTCATATTTCTTCTTTTCTTTATGGATTCTTTTGATTCGGCAGAAAATTTATTTGTATATTGCTGCTTTTCTGTACCAGATACCTTTCTCGCATTTTTTATAGATTATTAGTTATCTTCTTATATAGATTTTCAATCAAATCTGCCCATTGTCAAAGTCTGTTAATATTTAAGAGAGATTTGCAAGTTTTAATTTAAATTTACTGGAGGGTTTTTGAAGGTTAGAAATATCAACTGTATATGTTATTAATCTCATTTCACTTTATTTTCAATATATATATATATATATATATTGAAAATAAAGTATGTATATCTATATATATATATATATATATATATATAATAGAATACATGTCCACTCTTTAAATCAATTGTCTCTCCACCTTTTTTTTAACTTCGTAAAGTTTAACAATGATCCATTTGATATTAGGTAGTTCTTTCAATTTGGGCAACCTTTCTTTACTCTAAGTGATATTATGCCTTTGTAGATAACTAAAAAATGATCATCATTGAATGGCAGTCTGAGTCTACAATCAATGAATTCTTAGTACTCTCTGTCTTACCATTACTTGGCTTGTAATTTTACAGCCTCCTATGAATAATGGCCATGATTTTTATTTTGCCTGTCATGATTGTTAATAATTTATATTTAAAAAAAATTCACATACATTCTCATTTCTTAAAAAAATGCTCAACTGATAACCGAGAAAAAGATTATATTTCTTAAACTCTGAGGTCGTGGAGCAGCCCATTTACTTTTATTTACCATATAAAAAATTATATAGTAATAACAGATGCAACAACAATAACATATGGAATTGACATTAAAAATTTGGCCTGGCAGTTCTTTTAAGGCCCCCAAGAGAAATGAAAGAATTCCTTTCAAAAAGTGGCAAACTTTTCCAGAAAAATGAAAAAATAAAATATATTATTGCAAAGTGAAGAAATCAAATTCCTTATATTTTTGTATAAAAGATATCTTTTCTTTAGTAGGTCTTTTTTATTTATTTATTTTATTATTATTATTATAAAAAAATATACATAATGAAGTCAAAACTTTCATTAGGTCGTCTTGGTTAATGTCCATGATTTTGGTAATAATGTCTTTTATGGATACAGTCTATCTCTCTTCAGGTCATCTCTTTTGGTAAATTATTAATCCCTGGCTGGAATTCCTTGGCAATGCACTTGAAATAATATTACATCCATTTTTTGCAGTTGCTTTTCTTCTCGATCCATTTAGACATTTGGGTAGAACATTTGGTATTTTTTTAAACATTATACAGGTATGTAAATTATGTCATTGTGCTTCCAGGATCAGGACAGTATCACTTCAGTCCTATGGTACTGTTAATTTAGCCAGAATATGTTGCACAACAGTTTATATCAGATTAAAAAATTTTTGATTTGCTATTTGGAATATCATTTTATTTAACTGCTGGCGATGTTTTATTTCTTCTTTATCTGTGTTTGAATAATAGCACAATTTCTCAAATATCAATTTAAAATCAGTTCAGTTATTTTATTAAACAACATGTCTTTTTTAATTTATTATGATTTTATACTAAGAAACTTTAAGGATAATTCAGAATATTCAAACAAGTCATCCATCTTCTTTTGCATTTGAACTTTCAGTTTTAGGATGATGCCTTTATATAGTTAATGTACAAGATGACAGAAATGAACTGGGTTTGCTTTTATACCATGCTTAGTTTTCAGTGTTTGGTATACTAGCTTTTCCATTTCCTTTGACATTGCTGTGGCTGCCTATTGTTTCACATATTATATTAGTTGTAGTTTAAAAAAATAAAATCACTTTTTTAATTCCAATTTTATTTTCCACGCTTGGTAGCTTAGAGATTGGCTTGACATTGGGTCATCACTATATTTACTAGCTTATGTCTCAATTCATGATATACAACCCATTGATAATTAATTCATTATTGCTATATATATTTGAATGATTTCTTTAACTGGGCTTTTATTTTTCATTACATAAAAGAAATTAGTTCCTCATAATATTTGTTTAACTTTGTATTTAACAAAGGAAAAATTCATCTTGTCTATATACATGCATGCTTAAAAAAAGGATAGTGTATATCTAACCACCTATTAGTTAAGCTTATGTTTTGAATGGGTTTTGTTTGAGGGTATAGATAAATAAAGGGTTGATTTTGATAGGACTGTAAGCTACTGTTACAATCCTTGATTATTGCTCTTTTAAGTATTAATATTGGAGTACAATAAGAAGATAATTTATAATTTATGTGGTATGAAATTAAGTTATGATTGTTTATATGAAAAACAAACTCAGTTCAGAGTAGAACTACATATGATGAGCAGCTTGTGGAATTACTATATATGAAGAGTAAAATCTGTAATCTGGTACTGAAGGCAATTAGTAAAGGTGAGTTATGTTAAGAGTAATTAATAGATGGTTTCACTGAATACTATTCAAGATGATTATTACTGGACTAGGGTCTTTTATAGATTGGATGGTTATTTCAGTAGTGATCAGGAGGCATTAAAAATGTCTGGGAGTGTGTATTTTGTCCTAGACCTTGATTTGTTGGAGCTCATTGATTAATGTAGCTGTGTGTCTTCTGGTGTTGTCAATAATAAAAATGCAACAAGTGCATCAAAAGGCATACAGTGTGAAAGTTGTTGCACATGCTATGGGGGGGGGAGGGGAATACCTTCTGATAGAATTATATTAGTAGTTGAACAGATGCAACTGGTATTTTATATATATTTTATATGAGAGTTCTAATTTTGTTGAGAGCATGACTCTGCTGAAAAGATATTGTTGAGTTTTTCTCTCCCATATGATATAAAATGCAGAATGGATTTATATTTCTAATAGATGAGTTTTTCTCTCCCATATGATATAAAATGCAGAATGGATTTATATTTCTAATAGATGGTGATATTGGAGAAAATGAGATGTTGGGCAATGCAGGTAGATTAAGACTAATTAAGAAATTCAAAGTTTTAGGCTCCTGGGACTATCTTTAGAAGGAATGGATTAGCTGTCAGTTATTGATACCAAGCATAGGAGCTTGAAAATCATTATTGGCTTCTGGATGTAGTATGGCATATATTTGCCAGTATGCATATTTATTAGTTATGGGGAAGGTCAATCAGTTAGAAATTAATAGGATCAATTGGTAAAAGGTGGTGAGCAATAAAGCTGAAAGAGGGGGGTGTCTGTTAATAGGTATTTCTTGTAATAGCAATCAGAGTGCTGGGAACTTTTGTGTTCAAATTAATGCAATTGACTTTATAGCTTTTTGGATATAGACCACTTGGATACTGTGAAGGCTCAGACCATTATAATGGGTGGACAACTAAGCCTCTTAGCTAAGATTGAAACTGTCTTGCCTCATAGTAGCTTGTTGCAGAGAGAGGATATGACAGAATTAAATAATTTTGAAAATTTAACAATAGGCAAATAATATGTAATTTTAATCATTGGGAGCAATAAGCTTTGAAGAGAGAGAGTTCATAATCAATGTGGCAACTTCTTAAGCTTGTTTTATAAGGTGTTCTTCATTGCAAGTCTATGTAAAGTGGGAAACTGAAAGAGGTTGCCTTTCCCTGGAATATTTGAGGGTATGATTTGTTGCATTGTTTTAATGATGTTAAATCTGAGTTTATATGTAGCAGTATATTGATTGAGAATGCTCTGCAATATGGAGAGATGTCTACAAGATAGGAGGAAGACAGTGGCATCACCCATGGTTGGTATGCATGGAATGTATTGGTATGTATTATTTGGATGCCTAAAAATGTCTGATGTACATGTAGGGGTTTATGTAGAAAATGAAGAACAGTGCACTAAGATGTAACCTTGGGAGATGGATTGTGTAGGATGAATGAAGGCGAACTTTTCCCATTGAGAATGCTCTGGAGTAAATTGTTAATTAAATGAAGTAGAGTACTTGGAATGCTAGTGTTAGATATCATAACAATCAAAATGTAAATAGAATCAGAGTCAAATAAAAACTCTATATCATGCTGAACTGCAATCAGAGCACTTTTTGGCCTTGAACTCAGTTCAAGACCACTTTAAACACCAGAACAGCCTGTGTGGCAGAAGAGCCTTTTTTGTGAAGTGCATATGGGAGATTAGAGGAAGTATGTGTTGCTCTAGATTATCCTTTATAACGTTTTCCAGTATCTTAATTCCCAGTGGTCCCATGGAAATTGATGAAGGTTGATAAAAATAGAGATAAGCCTGTTTTTTTTTAATAAATGGTACAATTGAGATTGGATATAAACCTTTGATGTCATATATCTTTTGAGACATAATTTTCCAGGTCATACAGACATAATGCAGTAAAGTGCATAAGAAGGGCAAAAACCAAAGCAGAGATTTCATTGGAACCTACATGAGACAAAGTTATTTATGATGGCAAGCTTGTCAGCAAATTGTATGGTTTAGAATGAGGTATCATGATCAGGTAGTCCAAATAAGTCTGAAGGTGATATGAATGCATTATGGATTAACTTATGGTTGAAATATTGATATATAGGAATTAATCATGATATAGCTGCACACATATTACTGTCATCTTGAAGTGCCATAGGGACTTTTAGTGTGAATGGGTGGCCAAGGCCCAGCAAATCTGGGTTCATGTGTGTTGTTGAGTAAGACAAGTCCTTCTTTTATTAATAGAAAGATATTCTTTAAGTTGATTGGTAGTTTTTTGATAATCCTGAAAAAGTGTTTGTAACTATTGGTGTATATGATGTGTACTTCTAATTAGTGTAATTCATATATGCAACTCATCAACCAATGACAGAAATTGGGAAGGTGAATGTGAACTATATATGAGATAGTAGTTATTGAATGATATTATATGTATAAAGGTGAGGTACCTTTGGATTGGATCAAGTTCTAATTGTTTCTCTCTTCACAATATAATATATGTTTCAGAAAATAAGAACTATATAGTATATGAAAAAGAACTTAAATGACTTTATGCAAATAAATGGCTGTGATGTATATTTCAAGATTCAAGATGAGAGATTGTCCAGAGCAGGAAGAGAAGGAAGTGGGATTGAGATCAAAATTGAATTAAGTGCTGTAGCATTGAAGAGTAAAAGCAAAGTTTAATAAGTGTGGCATGCTACTTATTATGGAAAATGACAAAGTTGGAAGACGGAAAGCCTTGACCATTCATAAGTGGAAAGGTTTTTAAATAATGTCATTTTGACATGAATGATTGATAATCAAATTAAAATCCTCATTAAAACAGTTGGATGGAGGAGGGGGCAAACAAAAAGTTAATTATAAAAATAATCACTGAAACATCAGTAGTACCAAGAGGAATATATAAAAATATAATATTTAGTGTTGTAATGTGACTGTGAAGTGTGATGATTAAAAGATAATCTTAAAGATTAGAATGGACAGCTAGAAGTGATAACAATACCAGTTCTCACTGATGATGAAGATGTGTCCCTGCATCAGGCACAGAAACCCAGTCTATTGAGATAAAGAAGCAGGGTCAATATGGGATCTGTATATTTTTGTCTCAAGCACATGAAGTTGTATATTGCCTATCCAAAAGATCTGGTTATATTATTATGAATGTATAATGGTAGTTACTCAGTAGCTAACAATATCTACTGCCAGCTGTTGAATGTATTTGTTGTTGTTAATGAAAGGTAGGGAAAAATTAATGAGACATTTAGGTTGCATGAGGGTATAGCTAGTTTCTACAGACTATGTCCAGCATCAACAGGTCAACCACATTTGTTTTGGTTTTCTAATTGCTGAGTCTTTTATAGGGTGTGTGCATTGCTGAGTCTTTTATAGGGTGTGTGCAGGCTTTCTTTTTGTTTCATTGGAAGTATGGAGGAAGGAGAGGTGGTTAACGTAATGTGATAAACATGAAGAAATTGTCTCTATGATATGCATTGAGATATTATTATAAAGAAGTGGATGGTATAATGTGATAAACATGGAGAAATTGTCTCCATGATATATGCGTTGAGATCATTGTCATATGTATGATTATAAATAAGAGCTTTTAAGGCAAGATTAATTTTATTTGAGACTGTGCTATCTTCAATTGCTGCATTGGAAGAACTTTTGGAAACAATATAATCTTAGTCAGAGATTATTTGTATATCAATTGAGTTGGCATGATTATCCATTATTATTATCTGCCTCATGGAGTGTCATATCAATAAGTTATGGGTCAAGATTGAGAGTGAATGAGTATGTAGGATAAGTAGTATGTGCATGGTTTAACTCTTGGTTATTTATGGATGTAATCATGGAAACAGTTGCTGTTGATTGTTCTTTGTTGACTTGGGAATTTAGGTAATCAGCTTTCCTTTTGAAAGTGAAGTTTGGAGATTAGCATGTTTCACAGCTAAATGATCCTTCTGGAGACAGGAGTAGCATTGTGGTTTTAATCCATTGGTATATAGGCATAAAGTAGCTTCAACTTGTATTGGAATTATGTTTGAATCAATATGTGCAGTTGTAATTTGAAATTACAGCTATCACTAGGGATTATTGATAGGAGTATCCTTTAGAAATATGATGTACAGGTGTAACTTTGTCAAATGACTGCATTACACACTGAAAACTTGAAAAATGTGTTTTTGAGTACCCCTGTGATGCAGTTGTAATGATTTGTAGCCACTGTAATTAAGGTAAAGTTTCTAAGTGATTTTATTTGTGCTTGAAATTGGTCTTTATGTGTAGGCTGAAAAACCTCAATTGATAATATTCAGATTGTCAGCAATACGTGTAGCGGTATTCCACAATGCATGCAAGGGTACTCTGTCAAATAATGATTGCCTAGGAAATTTATATGTCTGCAGCACATAAACTTATGGACTGAGTTGAAAAAATCTTAACAGTTGCAAATAAACCTCTTGGGATTGAATGATTATCATAAGAGTATCTGTGTTTCAAACTATAGAGAGAGGATTGTGATTCTTGGGTTTGAAATCTAGTTCCCTGACATCACTAGGGTTGATTTTTCTATATCTTGGAGCTGACTTGGATGTAGTTAAAATGTTATATTTGTTAACATCTATTGGATCATTATTCCTTTTACTATTGATCTGTTGAGGGTTATTTTTTGTAACATTAGCATATGTTTGTATAATTTTTGAACTTTGAAACTTTGTAAAATTAGAAGTGGTTGAAATATTGTTACTTTTGTTATTTATAACGATTGAATTATGGTTATCTTTGCTACTGAACTATTTTTAGCAACATTGGCATCTGTTTGTATTATATTTCAGTTTTGGACCTCAGTGTTAGTAATAGTGACATCAGACACTTTGAGAATGCCAAATTTAAACAAATGATAAATGAGTTATCAAAAAATTGAAGACAACAGTTGCAATAAGAGATAAGAAATTTATCTTGTCAAATGAAAGCTTTAAAAAAAATTAAGCAAACAAAACTGAAGCTTTTTACCTGGGTTGTTGATAAATGAATGACTGCAGAGCTGCTATTATTATTACTGTTACTACTACTACTAATGCTAGTACAACTTATTATTATTATTGCTGATTACAGTACAATTTTTGAACATTGGTAATTGGACATAATTGTTGTTCATGAAACTTTTTTTGTACAATATATTGTTGGATATATAAAAAAGAAATATTCATAATCTTTGAATTTGCTTTGAGTGACTGGTCTTGTTTGGTAGCCTTCTGTGGTATTGAACCATTGTAATGAGTGTCTAGAACATAGATTTCCATGTATCTAATTGTATTTTAAAGCAGATGAAATGTCCAAAAAAATGTTTATACTATCTACTGTAATCGTGGCAGCTTATTGGCTGGACTGCTTTACCAGATGACCACCAAAAAAATCCAGGGGGATTATGTTGTTACTCTATGCTTTTAATTGGCATAATTTATTAATAAATGTGGATAGTTGTCTTGATATTGTTACCTAATAAGAAGGTGCAACAGGAACACCAATAAATAAACAGGGTAAATATTACTGCATGCACTGAGATATGTACTGGATGGAAGTATCAGTTTGCCTTTAAGCATTAACATAATTTCAAGGGGGAGTTTAGTACTCAGCAGTCATCGATGAGGTGTTATGCTTAGCAGTCATTGATAAGATATTATTGAGTCTTCTAAGCTTCACAATATAGCCCACAAGAATAGATTGATATTTTTGAATAGATAACAATACCACAAAAATTATTGAAAGTGTGTTCAGGTTGAGTCTAATTAGAAAGTCAAAAAACTTTGGTTCTAGTCCGACTTTTTTAAATTGAACATGATGGTTATTTATTTCAAACATAAGAAGAGGGTAAACATTGCTAAGATCTGGATAAAGCAGATAGGTTTGCCAACCAGTGTATTTGAAATTGTGGGAGAGACTGATATGGTTGGTAGCATCTAGGATTGAGCAAATAAGATTTGTGAGATATGGTGTTGCAGGAGAAAGTTTATCTGTAGGGGTTAAATTCAGCAGGCACTGGAGGTTTTGGAACCAGTTGGTAATCTAATAGCTGCTGTTAAGTAAATGGCTTTTTATTTCTAGAAACACCCAAATGCTATGCAAATTTAGACTGAAGTTTATTTTTAAAGTTCAGATATATAGGGTAATCATTTTATGTCCAGTACATACACTTAGATCAATTTGAAGTGCCATAGGGACCAATGATGAGGATAGATGACCCAATGCCCTTCATTTGCATGCTTTTGTCTATATGTGCTGCTGGGTTATGCAATTTTTTTATGGCAAGATAATCCTTCAACTGTTTGCATATATGATGGGTAAGTTTGAATAAGTCTGATTATCTGCTGGTGTATTTGATGAATAGGTTTAGTAGTAGCAATTTGATTATGTAACTCATCAGCCAATGTTAGAAGAGGCAGAGGTGAGGGGGCCCATCATGTTAAGTGTTATATATTAAATTATAATGTGTATGAAGGCAAGATACTTTTGAACTATGTCTATAGCCATTTGGTATAGCTTTTTTTAACATGATATAGGATTCAGAAAACATAAAGTAAGTAGTAAAGGAAGAAAAGATTACATTTACTGTTTTATGTAATTGAATGGATGTTGGGGTTACCATTAACTTCTATTAGGTGATGCAACATTGGAGAGTAAAAACATAGATTGATGAATGTGGCATAAGTCATAAGAAATCTTGGGCACTCATAAGTGGGAATTTTAAGAGATGAAGCCATTTATTTATAAAAGTTGGGAAAATCATGGGGAATCCTGGGCACTAATTAGTGGAAAATTTTAAAAGAGGCCATTTATTTATAAAAGTTGGGTAATTGAAATTGAAATCATCCATTAATATTGTTGGATATGTAGTAGTTTCAACAACTGAATTCATGGTTTGGGTGATATATGTGATGACTGTAGGTCTGGGGAGAAAATAGATGAATACTATGTTTTGTACTACTATATGGTGGTGAAAGTGGTAATTAGTAAATCCCATCAATATATAGAAATTTTAAGTGACTGAAGAGAAATTGAAGGTGATGAGAATATCACTTCCTGCTGATGGTAAAGAAATACCTTCAGAGCAAGCACAAAAACCATGTCTGTGGAATTAGTCAGTGGTTTCAATTTAATATCATCTATAAATTTTGATTTCCAGTAATTTGAGCAGATGAGGTTAAATGATAATAATCCATTGCTGTAATTACTATAGATTTGATGCTGAATTGAGGCCATGAACATGAGTTCTAATTTCAAAGAGTATATAAAGAGTTAATGTTGCTGAAGGGAAGTGAAAGACTGGTAATCTGAAGTATCAGTAGGTGCAATTATTTTTTGATCAATTACTACTAAGTGTAATTGATGAGTCTTCTTGGAGAGTGGTCATGTTCATGGTGGTATAGTGAAGTGGTGGTTTGCATGGTAGTGTAAGGCAATCTCAGTGATGACTGATATGTGATCTGTTTCATTATGTTTTTTTGTTGGTGATATTTCTTAGGTCATCCAGGATTTCTCTTGCCTTCATTAGGAGTTGGGTGTGGCAGGGGAAGGGATATGGTTGATATGCATAATGCAATTGTTTCCATGATATTTATTGTAGTTTTATTTCTTATGTTGTGTTGATTATATGCTGTGTTTTACTGTGGGTCCATCTCATGAAGTAGCTAAACATTCTTGGTATAACCTGGTGGTCTATTGCATGAGGGATGTAGAGGTTGACTAGATTCTGGATTGGAAGTTGACTTGCATACACAATGAATAGACTGAGGTATTTGTTCTCTTGTAAGGGTGGGATTCATTAACTTGAATTGTATATCTGGTGTGGGATGGGAGGTTGTTGAACCATCAGGCTAGTGATGTTGCAGGCCTCAGCTGAGAAGTGGCAAAACTTAATTGGTGGCTAGTTGTTTGTAATTTTAGTAGGATTGGAAGGTTGAAGCACTGAGTTGCAAGATGATATCTCTGTCTATAAGCATAGCTTTGAGGTATTAGACCACAAATATATAAACAAAAAGTTGTCTTTTGGTTGAGAATTTGAGAAGGATCATATTCAGATAAATCTCTTTATGTAGTTGAATTTTGAATTTATATCTATTGCCTGGAATAGACACAAAGGTATCCTTTAAAAGAATTGATTGAAAACAGGTGACTTTTCAAATGGCTAATGTGTATTCAAAATAACTATTCTTCAACATCCCAGTAATGCCGTTGTTCCAATTTTGATCAACTGTTATCAGTGCATAGTTTTCAAGGATTTTGATTTCACTTTAAATGCACTCTCTTTGAATAGTCTTAAAAAAATTCAATTGTTAAGTATCTAGAATTTGGTTGATCAGGTATTTGATTGTTTGAATTCCGTATCTCATGCATTGAAATAGCATCAAAGAGAAATTGCCAAGAGAACTTGTAGAGAGATACATTCATATCAGTGACTGATAGCATCAGAGCCTGGGGTGAAAATGTCAAATGTTGTATAAAGATACTAATATTTGTTAGTATGAGTGATGTCCAATCAATTGTGGGAGGGGATTGAAGCCATTGTATATTTAAGCCCAAATCCACAATGTCATTGACAGTAGTTTTGTGAAAATGTGAAATTGATGGAGTATTTGGGATTACATTGTTGTTATTGCTGATGACATTTGCATATGTTTTTGGAACTTGTACTTTGATCTTTGGAGCCAGTAATACCATTTGAACCTATATTCTGGCTAACCTGGAAAATTTGTGCATCACTGCTGACATTTTATTATGTTTGATTAGGATTTGGATTTGGTTTCTTAAGGTGTTGATAATACTTGAGTTTATATCCTTATTACTATGGGGATTTTTAAAAGTTGTAGTTTGATCTTTGTAGAAAGTAATAATATCTGAATCTATAATTTGATTACCATGGAGAATTTGTGCATGCTTAGGATTTGTTTTTTTTTTTCTGAAGCTGTTGATATTATTAGAAATTATGTCCTTGTTGCCATAGAGAATTTCCACATTATTGGTAATAGAATTCTGCATGTTTGATTAAAATCTAGACTTTGATCTTGAGTTCATTATTATTATGGCAGGAGATCTTGGTCATATGACAGCTGTATTTCCCTATTTGACTTTAATTAAACAATTAAATGCAATAATTTTTATAAAATTTATAATTAAAAAATCAGCAGATATGCAAGAAAAGGTAATTGGGTGATTGAAAATTATAATAACTGTATATAGGTAAGAATTTTAACTTGTCATCTTGGTAATTAAAGTGCTCTGAGATAGTATAAAATAAAGCTAGAAAACCGAATTTTATGCAGGTGAATTGCTTTCTTATTAAATATATTATTATTATTATTGTTGCTACTATTATTGTTATAATTATAATAACAGAAGTAAAATTATATATCAATCCAGAGTTAATTGCATCCAAACTTTGATTATGAGTAACTGTAGTTAGTTTATATAATAAACATGCTTTTTATATCCAAATATAATCATGGGTTCAAATATTAAGGATTGTAAATAATAAAAGTTTTTGGCAATAAGAATTAATTCTACAAATGCATAATCATAAAAGAGACAATAGATGTGTATTTCATTCAAGTATTAGTGAAGAATGATATGGCAGAAAGAGAAGAAGCAAAGAAGCCTATTTTATTGCACACACAAAAAGATCATGTTGTGATTAATAATTATTAGTATTCAAATAAATAAACAATATACTTTTTAAATAATATTTAATATAAAATTATAATTTTGATAACTATAAATAGGACATGAATGAATTGAAAGTATATTAGGTTTAATAAATATTGAATTATATATTCCGAGTCTCTTTTAAACATATATATAATTTGACAAGCTGAACTTATTCTTAAAAATTTATACAATAATAACTGTTAATTATGTAAATAAATATTCTTAAATTCATATATTTATAGCAATAATTTTATAAACTTAATTCATGTTTTGTTATATATAAATAAATCCTAAAGTGCCATTTATTTTATTTTCTAATTATTCTATGAATCACTCTCTGAATGATTTATTAATTGTCTTTGAAGACTTTTAACAAATCCAATTAATGTAACTATGCCATTCTCATTTAAATATTGCTATTATGATGTGTATGAAGTTAAAGTTTGGGTATTTATTTAATATAACTTATTTGCAATGGCTCATTAATATTTATCATTTATTTTTCCCAAGTAATTTGCATGAATAAATAAATGTGGGTTAATGAACATCTATAAATAGAGTTTAATATAATAATACCAGCAAATTATACATTCAAATGTTAACAATGAATATATTATATTAGTAGTATTTAAATAAAATTGATGATGATACACTTATAGAGATGTTATGCTCGAATACATGTCCTACAGAGATTAGTTGATTTTATTTATCGTGTGCCTATACACAAAATAAAATAAAAATACAGTATTTGGCACTTTTAAAATTTAATAACACTTCAATTAATTTTATACTATTTTAGCAATTGCTGATGTACAGATTTTTATATACTGTATCAGTATATATTATTACAATCATATGCTATTAAAAAATGTAAATAAACAAAAAAAATGTACAGAAATAAAAAATTAAAATATTAAAATTCATAAAAAAAATTAAAAATTTTCATGATATAGAAGCAGCTACATTTTTTGTATCAGGGGGGGTACATGATCACATTTATTAATATTTCTTTAGGTTACCGTTAAAATCATTTTTATTATTCACTTTGATAGTTTCACAAAATTTAATAAAATTTGTAAAGCATTTACTTAAGTGATAAAAGGAAAGTTATTAATATAATAATCAATAAGAATTGTAAAATATTTTTGTATTATACCATAAAGCTTAAAGCTTAAAAAGTTTAACTGAGATCTGAAATGTGCAACAGCAAATAAGAATGACTGCATCAATTTTGAAGTCAATATAGACTTTAAAATATCACATCACACAAAAAAAAACTTTTTATTAACATATCCATAGTAAAATTAATTATTAAAAAACAAAAGAATATTATTCAAAATGAGTTTATATTGAGACTTTGTTGTTTATAGTTATGGCACAGCATATTTTGTTTTTATTTTTTGAATGAATGTGAATAAGTGAACACACACACAATATATATATATATGTATATAAATTATTAATCAATGTCTGTATTCCAATTATAATAAAATATATATAATTAATCAAAACAATACAATAATTAATACAGTAAAAAATATTTTAAAAACAAATATGTACCACAATTTAATAGAAGTACTTTCAACTATCTAAGTAGTCGTTATCAACTAGATTCAAATTGTATTACAAAAAACCGCTAGAAATTTAAACAAAAAGTAATACGTCATACATCAATTTTCCCACAATTCATTAATTTTTATATTGGCAACCTATATATTTATCAAATGATGCTTTTCACTTTTTATTAACATAGCTTCTTTAATTTTGCATTTATTATTATTTTTTTCAATACACAAAATCTTAACTTTATTAAAATCAAAATCAAAACCATAATTACAAGTTACATTATGATCAAAAAATACTGATGGTTTTATGTCATCATTTCTAACATTCTCTTGTCTTGATTTTTGTACTCTTTTATATAACAACAAATGCTTCTTTGATCTTTTTTCCAATGTACATAGAGGTTCGCCTACAAAAATCAAGACAAGAGAATGTTAGAAATGATGGCATATCACTGTCAGTATTTTTTGATCATAATGTAACTTGTAATTATGGTTTTGATTTTAATAAAGTTAAGATTTTGTGTATTGAAAGAAATAATAATAAATGTAAAATTAAAGAAGCTATGTTAATAAAAAGTGAAAAGCATCATTTGATAAATAGACAGGTTGCCAATATAAAAATTAATGAATTGTGGGAAAATTGATGTATGATGTATTACTTTTTGTTTAAATTTGTAACAGTTTTTTGTAAAACAATTTGAATCTAGTTGATAATGACTACATAGATAGTTGAAAGTACTTTTATTAAATTGTGTCTATATTTGTTTTTAAAATATTTTTTACTGTATTAATTATTGTATTGTTTTGATTAATTATACATATATGCTCCTTCAATATATTGTTAATAATATATATATTTGATATTGGTTATACTAATTTTAATTCATATATTCATGCTATACACATCCAAATGCATCTGATGATTATCTAGATTTATTATGGGTCTATGGCTTGGAGAAAAACAACATTGTTTAACCTGAATGGAATATTCAATAGAAAATCAAGCACTACCAAGTCAGTTGACCACATTACAAGAAGAGCACAGAAGAAATTAAAAATATTTGGATCAAACAAAGTTTCATATAATTAATAAAAATTAGTGTAAAAGAGTAAGTATAAAATGTATTAGATGTTTTTCATCATTACCTTTATGCTGTTTAAAATATATAAATATTATAAAATAGAATAAAAATATTATGTGAATTGTAAACTAATATAGCAGAAAAAACTAAAAAGTGACTTTCCAAACAATCTTCCAGAATTTTATATATGAACAAATCAAATGATCTATTGCTATCCCCTATAATCATTTACATTCCTATAATCTGGTTTTAAATATGATCCAATTGAATCTTAAATTTTTTTGAACAAAAAGCCTAGAGATAAATTTATATAACCATTTAAAGGTAATCAGAAGATGGGTATTTAGATCTTTTTAGCTAGAGGAGTCCTAGATAAATCTGGATTAATCTAATAAGGTCACTGCATTGCCTGTAAAAATAAAAATTTAGTTATACTAAGATATGGGCTATGTTATTGCTGAGATAAATGTCATTTTTATAGACCCTGAGCCCATAACTTTTACATTTAAATAATTTAGCTCAATTAGAGTATAGTATCAAGCTTTCTGTTTTTGATTGACCATTGATTTGCACTTTGCCTTCCTTTATTAGTATTTATCTTTTAATTTATTTATATGTGAATTTTTGGCAAAATTTTAAAAATATTATTCTCTGGATTTTTCATATTTTATTGACTAGTGTCTTCTCATATTACAAATTTTTCGTTTTTCTTGAAGATCTGGTACAAAATGTCTTAAATCAACTAACTCTTAAAGCTTTTCAAATTAATGTAAGCACTTTCAGTTTCTCTGCATTTCATCAGAGGTAGACCAATAGTCATGAAATGCCTTGCCATAAAATTTATGGACTTTTATTGCCTGAGATATATAATGATTTATACTCAGGCTTCTTTGATTAAATTTAATGTAATATTTTATTTATCAGTTTTAGAAAGTTTATAAATATTCATTGGTAGATGCATATATATATATATATTCAAATTTGATTAGGCATAAATAGGTGCATTTTGATTTATTCAATGATCAAATGCATTTGACATGCAAAAAAATTAAACACCTATTTCTTGGTTTTGTAAATTGATATTCTTAATAATAAAAAAGTGTAATTCAATATATTCTTAAAATATATATATATATGTGTGTGTAAAAACCAAACTATTTCCAATAGTCTTGCATTGGTGGTCGAGAGGTCAGCGTGACTACCTTACAAGCAGTTGCCCGGGTTGCGGGTTCGCGTCCCGGCCGATGCTATGATACTTGGAAAAAAAAACTATTTCCAATATGCATTTATGGTAGAATCAGCCTTATTAAGTTGTTCCATAACCTTGCTCAAACTTGTCTTCATAATCATTATTTAAAATTAATCTATAACAAATTCTCATAATTCAATTAAGATTATATTAAATATATATAATAATTTTTAATCTAATAAAAATGATTATCAAATATTTTATAGGTTTAATGAAAGTTATTGCTATGAATAAATGCTTGCTAAAAATATAACATTGTCGTGAAAATTTGTATAATTCAAATTCATAAAAAGTTTTTAATTTCACCCCCCTCCCCCAGTGTTTTCGGTAAAGTATAATTGTGTACTGTATATGTTTCTATTAATCAATTTTTGTCTTTTATCATCTCTTATTTTAAATACAATATTTACTCTTTTTGTAAGATACAAAATTATCTTTATTCAGAAAAAAAGAAAAATGAAATTACTAGTTTCATTTGTACTTTTTTCTTAATTCTAAAGACATTTTCTCTCTTTCTCTAAAAAGCAAACAGCAACAACGGAGAACTTAAGTTTCAGTTTCAAAGTGCTTCAATTCTTTTAATTGCTGTTTCATGTTTTCATTTAATAACCGTAAAGTCATAAATTAATTTGTATTTCGAGTACTTTGACAGTGAAAATGTTAAAACTAAAAAAATATCAGTTTTTATAAGCATTATTTTAAAATTATACTCTACCAAAGTTTAAATATGAAGAAAACTATATATATAAAATCGAATTAAATATTTAATTTATAAAAATTGACAAAATGTCTGTCGTAATAATATGATATAATTTTAACTACTTTATACGTATATAATGCCACGAATAATAATAAAAAGGTTCGATACACACAAAAAAAAACTATAACTACCATTTGTTTCTACAATTATCAAAAATAGAAACACGTTAAGGATGTGTAATAAAACTTTTGGTTAATTATATACAATATGTATAAGAAAATGTTTATTATAAAAGATAATGATTCTTTGTCGACAAACAAAATACCCATATCTTTGTTCTAGTTTTTCCTAGACAATTTATTTTGAAAAAAAAAAAAATTGAAAAATGCTGTTAAAAGTAGAGGTGTTTCATTTTGAATACAAATTGTGTTTACAATATACTAATCTTTCGTACATAGTATATATATAGTTTTGACTACTAATTGATTCCATAGAGAAAAATAGCCTTTACATACGCCACTATAGTTCAATATTCTCTTAAAAGCCTTCATAGAAAAACCATTTTAAAAAAGCATTATTAAGAAGGCTTGCTGACTGGCTAATGGTCAGGGTTTTAATTTTTTTTTTTTTTTTATCTTTGGATGACTCCATAGAATTAGATTAACTAAACAAAATTCTAATTTTATTTGGAACTTAAAAAAAAAAGCACTATTTTATATCTTGATTTGAACTCTAAGTTATGGATATAGTAGATGAACACATTTATTAACTACTAGATCACGAAGCTCTTATGTACACATGTAACTTTTTTTAAAAAAAAGTTTCATTAATCATATTGAGTTAGAAAACATTAATATTAATTTATTAATAAAATAAATAAATACTTCATTATGCATGGGATACATTTCATAAATTGGATATATCTGCAAGAGAAATGTTTTTTTCTTTTTTCTTTAGCACCATATTATATCAAGCACATCTTAGTAATTTCTGAGTTCTCTAGTAAAAAAAATTAGGAACTATTCACTTGACGATACAACTAGCACAAAAATAACTAGCTGTGGCTCCCGTTCATTCCGCATAAATCTTTCGCCGTAAAAAGAAAAAAAAAAAACTTGAATAAGTTCAAGAATTCAAGATTTTGTAAATAGTGTTTGTTGTTCTTTGAAATGGACGAGGTCCAATGATAGGATGTCGAGAGCAAATAGTTTCTAGATCTAAACTCAGTGGGTGCCTTTTGGTTTATATGATTTTTGAGCAATTCATCTTTTTTATATAATAATTCTCATGATAATTCACATCAATTTCCAGACTTTTGAAAATCCCTTCTGATTCACCAAATACTGTACTATTCATTTAATTTTAGTATTTATTTGCGCTATTTTTGTTTTATTTTTTGATGATACAAGCTGCAACATTAATAGCTATTTTTTTATATGTTGCTTTGAACTGTGGTAGCATTATAATTATACTCAATTTGTCAATATTTATGTCATGCATATATATAATATTTTATAGAGATTTCACCTAACGATATGCATTGTTTCTTTATATATATGTGTGTGTGGGTGTGTATATATATTAAAAAATTGAAATTATAAAATTTATTATACCAGCACCAATTCTGTAAATATATATTATTAAGCTAGAGCCAGTTAACTGAGTTTCCACTAATTAACAATACACGAATCATTCTATTGGGAGTGGAAGATGTACAGAAGCTTAATATTTATTTATTAGGTTTAATGTTATAAAGTTAACTCTAGTTTTGTTTCATTATTTTTGCTGGTTTAGTATGAAATACATATGTTGGTGATTATTTATCTTTTCAATATGTGTATGATCAGGTGGGTCAGCAATATGACATGGCATGGAGAGCTGAGGATAATGTGAAAATTTGAGTTTGAATCCCTTATATATAGCAAATATAATGATTTGAAGTTAGCATTTTTCAGTGTGTATTCATTCTCCACTCCATCTCAAGCAACTGATACATATGAACCACACACATGTGGAAAAGAAAAATGATCCCCAATATACGTATGTCATGCAGAACCAGTCTCATCATAGGCCAGAAATACATATATTAGGGATCATTTATCTTTTTTAAATGTGTGTGGTCATGTGTTTTGGTTGGTTGAAATGGAGTGGTAAATGAATATAGATGGAAAATCCTGACTTCAAATCCCTCTACTTACTTTAGTAAACATGCAGTATATTGGTTAACATTTATTTATACTCTAGGTAAAATTTAGGACAATATGTAACCAGGAAACAATCAAAACTAGTAATGCAAGCTAAAACAATGCCATCTAGAATAGTAATACAATCTGTCTTCTTAATACTCTAGCTTATACAAGAGTTATAATTCAAGCATAAATATTTTATATGTGTGAAAATTTGAAATATAATAACATCTTTGAATTTTTACACAACCAAGCCTCTCCAGTAAAGATTTATGTACATTAAGGATTTTCATGGTCATATTGATGATAAACAGTGAAATATAATGAGTTTTTTTAGGTAATAATGTAAGCAAATTTTTTATTTTGATATAACCAAAAAAAATCAGTTAAAACTGACAATGCAAGCTAATAAAAAGAATAAAAGTTGCAAACATGTAAAACAGCATCTTGATATTGTAAAGAAAGTTGTTTCAGTAGTAAGATGAAAGGTTTTACAAAAAAGGGAAAATGTATTGAAAAGTTCTATAAAGAATTATACAGTAATAAAGCACAAGAAAACAAAGTACTACCTACAATTATTACACCTTCTCAATTTCCAAGAATTTTAAATGAAAAAGTGAGACATGAAATTAAGTTTAAGAATAAAAAAAAAGCTTTAAAAATGGGCATTGTTATTGATATTTAAAAAAAACAAGCACAAAAATAAGAAAATTGTTGCACAAGCTACATATTAATGTCTAATAATAAATATGTATCAGATGATTGGGAGAATGTAATAGCAGTAGTAACATTGATATTTAAGAAAAATGATAAAGAAAGTATTATAAATTGCAGACGTATCTGTTTTCTGTCACTTCTTATGAAAATATTTCCCAGATAATTACAACTTATATGCAGAGAACTTTGGATTATAATCAATTTAAAGAATAAGCTAGATTTAAAAGTTATTTTAATACATAAGATCATTTCTGAGTATTGAAAGAAGTTATAGTATTAACCAATGAATATGAAGTGCCATTATGCTTTGAATTTGTGGGTTGTAAAAAACATTTGATTGAATCAACATTTCTATAATAATTAAAGGTTGGATTATTATGCTATAGACAATTAAGATATAGACACAGGAGAATGTAAAATTCCAAATAGTATTTATTAAAATGCATCAACAGTGGTTAGATTACTTGATGATACTAAAAAGATTAAAATTAAGAAGAATGTACAATAGGGTGGTTCCATGTCTCCAACATTTTTACAGTAGTTTTTACATAAAGTATTTCAAGGATTATCATGAGGATCTAAGAAAGTAAAAATAAATGATTTTTTTATTTAGATTTTGCAGATATTGTGATTGTTTCTCCACAGCAATCCAAGCCAGGTAAAACCCTTGTAACTAATCCAATGCATAATTTTGTTTGTAATCTCATGTAAATCAATAAATCATATATGTAAACCTATATTATGGATTTTCCATGTATGTAATCACAGCAATTCAAGCTATGTAAAACCATGTAACTAATTCACAGCTTGGAAAAATTCATGTAATCCTGAGTAAAACAATAAATCAACTTTTATATATGTAAACCTACAACTACAGATTGCCCATGTAAACACAGCAATCCAAGCCATGTAAACTCTTGTAACTCTTTAAGACAAATAAAGCTTATCATTGAAACACATTGCTTCAGGGTTACAGGAAATATTTCAAGAGTTATCAGATGGAAATAAGAAAATAGGATTAAAGATAATACTTAAAATCCTAAACTAATGTTTAATGGATTTTCTTAAAATAAAGTTAATAAAGATTGATAATTATGAACTAGAAAAAAAGTAAACAATCTATCCATACTTTGATAAGATTATTAATGCAGATGGAAACATAACTGATGAAATTAATTGTAAAATTATTAATTTTTGGGGGTAGAAATAGTTTCTTATTAAAAGAAAGTATGTTTATATGTTTGGGCAAAAAAAAAACGTTTTTAATAGATGTGCTCTACCAATTTTTACTTATCGATCTGAAATTTCTATACTTAATAAAAAAGCAATAAAGAAACTTTATATCTCTCAACAATATATGAAAATTATGTATGTTAGGAGTAAGAAGAAGAGATTGAAAATTAAATGCATGCATGACAGTACAGACAGGCATCATCACTGATATCATTGAAAAATTAAGAGAATGAAATGGAGTTAGGCTGAATATATTATTAAAAAAGATGATAATAGAGGGACAGTTGAAGGTTTAAATGGGATCTCAAGATATTGTAGAAGATCTAGAAAAAGATCACATGTGAGATGAATGGATGAAATCAGGAAGTTTGCTAATATGATGTGGAGAAGAGAGGCTATGGATTAGAAAAATTTAATTAAACTTGCAGGGATTTTTATCCTGCAATGGAGTGACAATGATTCAAAGTGATAATGAGTGTGATTACAAACACATTGAAATGTGATTTCTGGGTTTTTGTGATGATTGCTTTTACTCACAATTAATTGTTGGACTATTTGCATCATCAAATCCATTTGTCAAATGTTTTTAGATATCAACTTTTATTTATACTTTTATAAATATATTTATTTATTAATAATTACAAGCAAATCAGTGTAGAATACAACACTTTTAATGATTTTATTTTACATTCTCTTTTAGGAGTTTCTAGCTTGACCAATAACAGTTAGTATAAAATTCATCTTAATTTCAGTATTTATAAATCTAAAGGCCACTAGTTTAATTCCGATGCTGATCAGCTGAAGAAGAGAAAAGATTAATCTTTGTATTAATACTGACAGTTGAATGTATTAATAAAAGTATAAATAAAGTTTGAAAATTTTTAAAAATATTTAATGATATTATATTTAAAAAGGTTTATATTAATTAAATGTTGACTAATAATTCAACTACACTATAAAAGAATGGGGGAAGTGTATTTTTCATTTCTTTGTTAACAGCAAATTAAACTTTATTATCGAAAAATTGTTAATTACAGCGTATTTATCATTTTAAACTTAATAAAAATTTGTTTATAAATATTTGTAGTACTTAGTTTAAAAGAATGGTTTACATATTCAATATATAACAATCAATACTCGGTTACTCTAAATCTGAGAATGCATTAATTGCATAAGTAGAGTCGTGTCTAAAGTGATCATAAATATTTGGATCAAAATCGGGATATTAGCCAAAACGGGAAATTTTTGAATTCAAAATAACACATTTTTAACTTGCATTTTTAACACGAATACGGGCTCAACGGTTGTTTATTAATAATATATTTTTCATAAAATAAACTAAAAATGTCAATTCCAATGGCATAACATAAAAACAGAAAAAAACTCTTATAATATATAAGTACCTAACAAATAATAGATGAAAACAATTTATTTATATTTTTCGGCCGACAAAATTTATTTAATAAATCTTCTTGACCCCTAAGAAAAATTGTGAAATTCCAGACAATCCATCTCAATGTTAATTTTTGTTGTTACTATTGATCTTAAGATTGCCATGATAATTGTTATTTTTATTCTGAAACCTATATTCTATTAATTAGCGAAAATACTCTTTCCACCGATGCATTTATTCCTGGAAAACAGTATATGTTCGATAACCTTTGTTGTTTTTTGATGTTCTAAATTATTTTTGAAATATTTGAAAATTTCTACTTAGTGTAGTTCAGTTGCAGTTTTTTTTTCATTCCACTTTTCTATTTTTCAACAGTAAAATTCATTTATTAAAATAAATTTGGAAAATAATTTTCCATCATCATTTATATCTTAAAAATTTTTTTGTTACATATGTCTTGGTTTCTTCCATTTCATTCCAATTTATTGTACATTTTAATGAAGACCATTTCAATCAGTTTTAATTATTTATCATAATGAACTGTACATTGATTGAGATATTTGCAATATAAAAATTATGTATATATTTTTTTAATTCAATTTTTATATTATCATTTTCTAGTTTTTCAATTTTTTCTTTAGCTTTTACAGATATAAATAACATTTTTTTTCTGTTTAACAATTGCTTCTAGAGATCAAATATTGCTAGGAAGTTTTAGCTATATCAATGCTCTCAGTTTTTTTTTTTCATAGGGTTTTCATTGTCAATATATAGAAAAATGAATATATTTTTACAATTAGTCACTCAATATTTATTGAGACAATTACTGGCAGTTTTTATTGTGTTATGAACAATATGAGTGGTACAATCACCCCAATTACAGGTAACATATATTTGTAGTTTGGAAAATATATTTCTTGCCTCTGTTTAAAGACTCTTCAATGGTACTGTTTGTGCTGTCTCCAGAAAAAATGTGATTTTGGTAGCTATATTATTAGAAGATAATATATTAAATAAATAGTGTACCACTTTGCCAGAGAGATATTTTAAATCTAATAATATTTTAATTCTTTCTTATTGCGAAAAAATATCAAAACTGGGAAAAGAGTCAAATTTTCATGGTTGTATGCATTAGTCAATAATGTGAATCTATTATACTTTCAATGCAAAAAAATAAAAAATGTTCTTAAAAATTGCTTCACATTTACTTTAGCACATCGGATATTTTGGCTCAAAGCATCTTTGAATCATTTTTAAAGTGCAATCATTCGATATGAAACACGATTTACTTTAATACCATGAAATGCCCACAACCCTCCTTGGCAGCAGTTACTTTTAAGTCTATTGAAGTTGTTGATTTAAAAAAAGTAATCCATTTACTAGTGGGTTCTGCAATCATATCAGCAGTTTTGTGTTTATTTGACTTTAAATGTTATTCAATATCAGATCCTCTGCCGTGATAAATACTAAACTCGGTTCTACATTATTGCATTTCACACCACTATCGGAAACTGTTTTTTTAATAAAAGGATATTTAAATTATACCTTTTCATTAAATGTGCACTTTTTATTCAGCAGGGTTTAATTAGATTTATAGTATAAATTATTTACTTATTTGACAGTTTATTAAAATATAATTACTCTACTGTACTAGTTCGAGAGTATATTGATTGTTTGGCAAGGTGACTTTATACTTTGTAAGCCAGTTCATAGAGGGCAACATGTCATATCATCTGCTGCAAACATTTTGAAAGATGAAAATTTATGCAAAATTTTATTGCTTGTTAAAAAACGGGTCAAATGCCCCCTCCTCCCCATGTAATTCAATGGAACAACGAGAGACTATTTTAAAATGGGATGTTTGGTCACCTTAGTCCTGCTTAAAGTAGCAAACTTAGACATTAGAATGAGGACTACTACTAGCTTCTACATTAAACCTCTGAAATTCTAATCTCAAAAAATTGTAAAATTTTTTAATTATTATCTATGTTCCCAATTTGGCTGTTTGTAATAAAATACTGGCAACTTAACCTTCTAAAGTTGAAAAAATACTGGCAACTTAAAAATTAATAAAATACAGGCAATTTAAAATTAAAAAATAAAAAATAAAGCTGTGAACTTAAAAACATTTACTAATTTATGGAGCAAATCTAATTTTTACGATAAATGGGATCAAATATCAAGCGAATAAATATTCTTCCTTTGTAAGTATTTGATTTAATGAATGCATATTAGTGTGATTTTTTTAAATTTAAAATATATTCTTTTTCTTTTTTATATGTACTCAATAAAATGTATTTAAAATCATATTTATTTAATTATATTTTTTTCTTTTTTGAAATGTTTAAATATAAAGAATTATTTAATTATTGACTATTACTCTAAATTGAAATATGTTGTAATTACACGGTTTTAAAAAAATCTTAAATATTTTACTTTATTTGCAGCTGTTGTTAAAAGGCTAACAAAGAAATGTAGAATTATATATACATATTCTTAGCTAAGATCAATTTAGAAAGAAAAAATCAATATTAAAAACGGAAAAAACTTAAAAGATGGTAAATGTTTTGACGTGCAAATATTTATTATTAAACCAGGCACTTTATATTTTATTATATATACGTATTTAGTCAGATATTTACTATTTACATCAATATATCCGCTTATGTAAGTGTGTAAATAATTATTATAAATAGGTATGTATGTTTTTGTTGTGCTGCATCAAAGAACAATGAATGCGTCTATGACTGCGAAAGGGCGGTCTTCTCAAAATAAAATTAAGATGGATGGATAGGTCATTATTATTTGAACTATTTACAAAGCTAGAGGCAGAAATTACAATATGAATAATTAGTTAGGCATAATAATATTGAGAATAAATATCTCTATAAAGTGTATTTTAATTATTATTTTTGATTTTTATTTTTAAAAAACAACAACTTTACAATTATAAAATATGTAGAAAAAGTTGGTAAAGCGCGTGATTTATGTTTATATCATTTATTGATATGTGTTGGCGTTTATAGATTTATGATACATTCTTCATCAATTCTTTTTATTTATATAAATGTACAGTACATATTCAGGTTTTTATTTTTATCAGTGCATCATTCATCTTATCTCAATCCTTTGAGATTGCTGATTGATATTGACATTGGTATTGTTTAGGTGTGGACTGCTTTTATGTATTTACATTTATAACCTATGTAACCTTGAGCACCATCAGGTTTGTTATTTAAGTAATACATAATTTGGGAGCAGTTTGAAAATTATAATTGACTATTTAGTTTACTTTCAGAACTGGTTATATTTGCCAGGTTAATAATCTTTATTTAAATTTCTTTGAATTGAAAATCTCTGTCTTTAGTCAAGTTGCAATTTTTAGTATCTACAAAAACATATTAGACCATAGGAGGAGGTTGCCTTGACAACAGATTGAGATTGTTGATTATTATTGATATTGGTATTGTTTAGGTGTGTACTGCTTTTATGTATTTGCATTTCAATTTGTCTAGCTTTGAGCATTATTAGCTTATTATATAAGTAATACTTAGTTTCAGTGCAATTTCAAAGTTATAACTGACTATTTGTTATATTTGCTGTTTAATAATGTTTCTTTTAAACTTCTTTGAATTGACAGTCTTACTCTCTTTAGTCCTATTACAATCTTTAATGTCTATAAAAATATATTAGACATAGATAAAGATGGGTGTCTATCTTTATTGTAAAAAAGGTTGCTGTGACAACAATTTGAAATTGTTGATTTTTATTGATATTGGTATTGTTTAGATGTGAATTGCCTTCATATATATATGTTTAGATTTAGATGTGAATTGCCTTCATATATATATATATATATATATTTAGATACCAACCAGTAACCACCTAAACATTCACAGTAAATATAGTAATCAATATTTCTCATTGCTGTCAAGGCAACCTTCTCACCTTTTAATAGCAAGAATGGAAATCCATTCTTACTAATGGTCCATTGAATATATATGGACACTTAAAGTTTGCAACTTGACTACAGAGTATGAAATATTGATACAATGAAGTTTAAATAAACCTCTTTAAACATGTCACTGTAATGCAGACTAATACATAGTCAATTATAACATTACAAACATGTCACAGTGACATGTTTATTTCATGTCTAAAGAGGTTTATTTAAACTTCATTGTATCAATATTTCATACTCTGTAGTCAAGTTGCAATCTTTAAGTGTCCATATATATTCAATGGACCATTCGTAAGAATGGATTTTCATTCTTGCTATTAAAAGGTAAGAAGATTGCCTTGACAGCAATGAGAAATATTGATTACTATCTTTACTGTGAATGTTTAAGTGGATACTGGTTGGTATCTAATTACATCATTATCCCATTTAGCTTTAAGCACTATTTCACTTATTATTTCTAAATAATACATGAGCAATTTAAAAGTATTGCAATTTGTAATGTTATAATCGACTATTTATTAGTCTGCATTACAGTGACATGTTTATTTCATGTTTAAAGAGATTAATTTAAACTTCATTGTATCAATATATATATATCTACTTTAAATTAAACATAGCTCAATGTACATATAAACAAAGGGAGTAAATCACACTTTGCCCAGGCTATGAATTAAGAGTATTCTAAATGTTGAACAATGGATTAAGAATAAAATGAATCTATCTATTCTTGTAACACTAATGTTTGTAGACATAACTGTTGGTAAATCAGAATGATATTAATTTATCAGTCAGATGAAATATGGCATTTATGAGTTAATAAACTCATAATCAATTATGCAAGGCTTGAGACAGAATCTTACTTTTAACACCTTGATTGTAATAATTAAATAAGATGTAATATATAAACTTTAAATTAAACATAGGTCAATGTATATGTAAACAAAGGGAGTAAATGATCCTTCCTCCCGGTCTATAAATTAAAATTATTCTAAATGATAAACAAAGAATCAATCAATAAAAAAATCTACCTATTCTTGTATCTCTTATGTTTATAAACCTTCTTTTGTCAACATTGGTTGGTAATTCAAAGTGAAATTAATTTATTACCAACATTATTGATAAAGGTATGCTTATAAACATCAGAGCTACTAAAATAGATGGGTTCATTATATTCTTGATCCTTTGCTCAACATTTAAAATGCTTTGAATTTATAGCCTGGGTGAAGATTTATTTATTTATTGGGTTACACGTACTTTGAGTTATGTTTAATTTAAAGTTTCCATATTAAATCTTATTTAACTATTACAATTAAAATATTAAAAGTGAGATTTTGTTTCCAGCCTTGCATAAATGATTATGAGTTTAATAATTCTTAAGTGCCATATTCCATCTTCCTGATAAATTAATTTCACTCTGAATTACCAACAATATGTTTTTAAATATCAGAACTACAAGAATAGATGGATTTGTTTTAGTCTTAATCTTTTGTTCAATATTTACAGAGATTTGAATTCATAGCCTGGAAGAAGGGTGATTTACTCCCTTTGTTTATATATATATATATATATATATATATATATATATATATATATATATATATATATATATAGAGAGAGAGAGAGAGAGAGAGAGAGAGAGAGAGAGAAAGAGAGAGAGAAAGCAAATAAGCTCTTAACTAGCTTTGCAGAATACCCCTTGTTAAGAGCTTATTTGCAAACTCTATATATAACCTTTGTAAAACAAGCTTATTAAATAAATTAGGGCATATTACTTGATTTCTTTGTAATATATATAAATAACAGTACTAAATATTTGAATGCAACATTATATTTCGGTAGAAGGCATAAATTTATTTAATCAATCAGAAATTTATTACTAAATGTTTTTACACCTGAAGACAAATATATAATTGGCAAGTATAAAATTATTTTTTGTTTTAATATTACTAATGATTATTTAAATTCTAATATTATGTAATAAATAATTATTTACAATGTTAAACATTTAGATGTAATGTTTTTGAGATTAACTCATTGAAACTATTTATTTTAAATATAACTGAATAACCTTCCAGCTTCAGGAAATGACAATACATTTTTAAAATTTTTCCTTCATTTATCAGGAAAACTGTCTACAAAATGCTTTTGCAAAAAGGCATGAATTTATTTAATCAATCAGAAATTTATTGCTAAATGTTTTATACCTGATTGATATATATATATGGCAAGTATAAAATTACTTTCAGTTTTAATGTTACCATTGATGATTTACATTCTAATATTATATAATAAATAATAATTTACAATGAAGAGATCAAAGTTAAAGTGATATCATTTTAACCATAAAATGTATTGTCATTTGCTGAATCAGGACGACGATTTAATTATATTTATAAATAAACAGTTACAATGAGTTTATCGCAAAAACATTCCATCTAAATATTTTGCACTGTAAATTGTTATTTATTACATAATATTAAAATTTAAATCATTATAGGTAAGATTAAAACTGAAAATAATTTTATATTTGTAAGGATATATGTCAGTCAGGTGTAAAAAACATTAGCAGTACGTTTCTGATTGATTAAATAAATTTATGCCTTTTAGCAAAAGATTGCAGACAACACTCCTGGTGCATGAAGGAGGAAAAAGTAAAAATAGTATCATTTTAACTTTAAATTGCATTGACATTTGTTGAAGCTGGAGCTATTTATTTAAAATAAACAATTGCAGTGAGTTAATCTCAAAAACATTACACCTAAATGTTTAGCACTGTAAATTACTATTTATTGCATAATATTAGAATTTAAATCATAATTGATAAGATTAAAACAGAAAGTAATTTCATATTTGCCAGATATAGCATGAAATACAAATATTGGTGATTATTTATTTTTTCAACATGTGTGTGATCAAGTGTGTCAGCAGTATGAGATAGTGTGGATAGTTGAGGATTGTATGAAACTCTGAGTTCAAACCCTTATATATAAACACATACAGTAACTCGACTTCAACTCTCCATTTCAATGCCTAATGTCTTTTGAGATATAATTAAAACCTCCATTTTCCCACACATTCTTAAAATATATCAATAAAGACATCTTAAAAAGACAAATTCTCTTAAGAATACACATTTTATACTGAAGCAGCTCTCATCAGTTGGTCCAGATCTCTATCTCTTACATATGTCTATATCATTTGTTCAGTACTCATCAGTATCAAATTCTGGTACTATATAATAAATGCTGAACAAATGGTGAAGACATATGTAAGAGAGAAAGATCCAAATCAACTGATGAGTGACTAGTTCAGTGCAAAATGTGTATCTTATGGGGGTTTTTTTTTATCTCTTTATTCATATACTTCAAGAATGTGTAGTGAACTGCAGATTTTAATTATATTTTTTTTAAAAAGATAATATAAAATGAATGATCGCTTGAACAGTAAGTATTTTTAAATAACTACTAATAGCATTTTCCAGATAAAGCTATTTTATATTTATTACTTGGATAAAATTTTGATTTTATCTTACTTTATAATAAATAGTTAATAACCAACGTTAACATGAAATTATTATTTTTTTAGTGTTTTTTTTCTATTTATTCAAAATTTGAATTTTTAAAGTAATTTATTTAATTCAATTCAATTTTTAATTTTCTTACAAAAAATAAATAGAGACAAAATATTGAAATCATAAATACTATTATAAATACAATGTTGTTATCTAATTTATAAAAGGAATCTGATTTACTACTATAAGTCCCATAAAACCAAATTCATAATTAAATGGATTAATTGGATTTTGAAACTTTATTAGAATATTTTTTCTTAATATGGTAGTAGATAAAAATTAAATTTTATATATAAAAATAAACAAATCAATAATTATTTTTTAAATAAACAAAGTCAATTGCAGATATATACAAATGAACTATTATTAATCCAAACAGCATAAATTTGAATGCTTTTATTTTTAGTGTGTTATTAGGCGACCAAAATTGCATTGCAAAAATATATACAAAGACTACAATTTCTTTACATCATAAAGTAATGAAAGGATGGAATTATTAAAAAATCAATTTAAAATCAGCAGGGAAGCTAACCGCAATAAGTGTCTGCAAGCAACTGCTTGCTTGCAAGGCAGCTGCACTGACCTCTTGGCTACCAACGCTTGACTATACGAAAAGTTTTTGCTTATTTTTTATATGCTGTGTACAGCTGATAGTCAACATATATTAAATGTATGTGAATACATTTAATATATGTTAACTATCAACTGTATATAGCATATAAAACAACAACAAAAAACTTTAATTCTATATTTAAAATTTTATTTCCATTAATTTAAAAAAATAAAATACTAGAAATGTTTGCAGATTCTATCAGATTGCTATTATTAGCCAAATTTAAAAAAGAGAACCTGTATAGTTAAAGTGATTTGCTAAAAGTTGATGGTATTTTAATTGTACTTATATATTGGACTATTTCCATCATCTAATATTAAGTATTGTATGTCTTTAGAAAAATTTAACTTTATTTAAATATTCCAATTACTGACAATTGAATGTAATTGGAATATTTCAATAAAGTTAAATTTTTTAAAGCCATTCAATGCTTAATCTTATATGATAGAAATAGTCCAATATAGAAATACAATTGTATTGTTAAAGTTTAATAATTACAATATATTTTTATAAAGAAGTTAAATTAATTTTCATGTTGTATAAAATTTCCAACTTTCCATTGTAGTCCAAAAGCAGAAATGTGTAATTGTCAACTAAAGATTTATATCAAGAGCTTCTAATACTAGATCTCTATTATATTAGCTTAAATTAAAAAGGAAAATCATATGACCATACTTTAATATTTATAATACATTTTAATAGAAAAGTTAAACTAATTCTTAAACTTTCTAACATTTTGTTTGAATCTGCCCATGTGTAATAGATATATTATGATAACATCTTACCAAAAGAGAAAATGAATGTTGGAAGTATCCATGAAGGACATCCTGGCATCAGCAGAAAAAAGAACTAACTAGATCATATGTGTAGAGGACTGCTATGAATAATAATATTAACAAATAATGAAACATGGTAGAGCTTGTCAATCTATCACTAGGCTATCTCTAAAAAATTGTAATCCTGATCCCAGGCCAGAAAACCATGGCAGAGAATACATATGGAATATGCTGGTACTTTCAATGGATATACTTTCATGATAGTTATTGACTCTTACTCAAAATGGACAAAATATAGAGTAGTTAAAAATAAGAATGCAGAAAATAAACAGTTCTATCATATCATGGGTATCCAGAAATTTGTGTCATTGTTATTAAAAAAATTTTTGCTGGTAAGTAAATTTGTCATATTTTAGCATTAAATAAACTCAATTTAAATTATATATATGAAGCTTTAATGGCATCTATATTTTTTCATCATTTTATACCAAGCACAACAATTAGAAAGACACTCTTGAAATGCTAATGAGATGGAAATTCAGAATTCAGGTGTCAATATTGATTGCTACTAAGGTCAAGGAAAAGGAGAATAATTTAGCAAACATGAGATATAAAGTTGGAGAAACAATATGGATAAGTGACATAGTGAGAAAACAGTGGTTAGTAGGAGTTATAATAAAATTATTATCAAAACAGCTAAGATTGATACAGTTGGTTGATGGAAATATACTCCAAAGGCAAATATACCATCTAAGAAATTTCCCAAGAAAGTCACTTGAATAAATGAATATAAAATGTGTTTTCCAATAGCTAAAGTGAGAGATTTCATGAGAGAGAATGATTATGATGATGTATCAGCAGAAATTTGACAAGAAGTGATGTCTAAAACTGAGCCAATATATAAAGCTGAGTATAATAGTGCAATTAATTGTCCAGATGATTTGCCACAAGTATCTCTGGTGGAATTACTCAGGCAGGACTAACAGAAAAAGAAGATAGAGAAATAACAGTGAGAAAGAACAGCTGGTACCACTATCTAGATGGGCAAGAAATCAGAGAAGATTAGAAAGATTTAGGAATTATGTTTGTAATTAAACAAATGAGAGATTTTCTAGCTTGATAGAAAGGGAGTGCAATGTCTGACTAAGTATGTGTATATGCAACAAATAGAGAAATGGAATGCTGATTAACACCTTCATTGTTGGATATTCTAGAAAATTAATGATGCAAATATGCATAATATACAAATGTATGCTAATTATACAAATACCATGTTATTAAGTGGATATATATGCATATTGTGCCTGTGCAAATAAAAAAATATTGAAAGTGATCAGAATAAGAGAATGAGCAATTAGCTTTGAGTATGCTATAGTGTTAAGTAGAGAGAGTATGAGTAGAGCAATAGAATTAAACCATAGAGATAATGATGATCACAGTGAGATCATAGAGTTAAGCCATAGATATGATGGTAAGCATCCACAGTGCCAAGATGTATAATTATATTTGAAACAGAATTTAATTGAAGAACAACTTTTAAGCAAGCTATTTATATAGATGAAGATTTATCCTTATTCATTTAGGACCATTATAACTTAAATATTGATATACATTCAGCTGCTAATAATAAGATTACTTCTGGATATAGCACATACATCAACCTAAATATCCAACTTAATAAAAGAGAAGAGTGAGAGAATGAGCCCAAAGAAAAGTCATAAAAGTTTGTGTATAACAGGAACAATACCTAATCTTTGATAAACAATTATCTTTTGCAAGATAAAAAATAATATTCTTGGTCATGCACTAATTATTGATTTTTTGCAGTTAATCCATTTACGATTACTGTCAAGCTGGATCTGTCAGTAGTATAGCATGCATTTGTTATGCAATGTATTGTAAAAATATTTTGCTTGTTAAAATATAGAAATGTAATATATAAGTTAACAATAATTGGTGAAAACTATTAACATTTAGTAACTGATAATGATATCATTTGCTGCTTTCTGAAAAAGCTTAAATAAATAAATTAAACAATGAAATTAAATATTTTCATTGAAATCAAATAAGAAAGAAACATCATTACTAATATCATTCGATACACATTATTGGATTATTTTACTAAAAACCTTTCTATATTGAAAATAATATTTAATCTAGTGCTGAACTCGAAACTCTCTTACGTTTATTTTTCGGAATGATTTTATAATTAATTATTTGCTTGTTTAATGTCAAATTTCAATAAATTCTTTGAAGAAAACATATTAAAAAAATAGAATCCAATTTTTTTTTTTCCGCTCTCATATATTTATTTTTTTCTTATCTTTTTAAAGACTGCGAATTGTTGATAGTTGTTTACTAAAATAGTTTTCAAAAATGAAGCAATTCAGTCGTCAGCGCACCCGAGACTACACCTAAACGTAACAATTGTATGTTTATTTTGCAATTATTTCTTGTCCAGGAAATCCAAGATAAGTAATGACTTATTTTTTGAATGGCAAGTGATTTCCGCGCATACAATACTAAATTACACATCGGAGAATCGAGCCCATATGTAAATAAACTATAATTGCTCTGAATATTGTAATAGAGAGAACAGATAATAGACGTGAAGTTTGCAAAGCGAGAAATCGTTTGATTTTTCATAATACCGCCCGGGAAGGAAGTTCTTTAGAAACCGATTCTTCAGAAACTTTCTCCGGTGAAAAATTAACAAGAAAAGCTAGCTAGAGTTCTATTGAATAGTATGAAGCAGCTTTGTATAACTAACATTGTAATTATACATTTCGCTTTTTCTAAATATCACTTTTGAGCAAAAGCTTGCTGACTGGCAATCGATAACCTTATCTCTCACGGTGGCACTAATTTGAGATAAACACGATGAACTAATGAGTATTTCATTGTCAACTTGATAATGCTGAGTAGGAAATCACTGTAAGCAAAGCAAATCTGATATCTTTTTATGACTACTTTATAAATTTCTTTAACTACCAAATATATATACACACACCTTCGTTTTAAAGTTTAACGGTAATTAACTTGAGAAAGAAAACAATTGTAAATCACAATTAACACTGATATATATTATACCGTAATTACAATTGCTCTTTTATTACATTTCTTTTGAAGCAAAAAAAATATTTCAATACACAAACATGCACTTACCGCATAAACATAATACACTACATGTACTTACATTAAGGCTAAATTTATGACACAATGGTAGTGCATCTAGAACAAATGAGATTTAGAATTAATGAAATTAAAATTGTCTTTGTCGGATAGATGACCCATAATCAGTCTAGCTAACCATTTAATTATAGCTCGAGAAATGGGTATTTGATTATTCTCCTTTACGAAAACAATTATCTTCATCTTGCTATAGGATCATCTACTGTATACTTGAATAATGTGGATATCAGTTGATTTAGCGCTATAAAATCCCATCTCCAGACCTGTGGACTCTTGGTAGTATATATGAAAGTCATTTGATATTGTTGCCGTACTATTATTAGCTAAAGAGTAAAACGAAGATAGAAAACCCCCCATTAAAACCATTATATTATGACAAGAATGTTAAGGATGCTATCTTCTTTTTTATTCTCATTTAAAGACTTGCTGAAAAGCTCTTTGTTCTACAATGAACTATTGAAAGACGACTTTCCCATTTTATTTATATGTTACGTTCCTCGCAATAAAAACCAGATTTAACATTCAGCGTTATTATTAAGAGTAACTTCATTAACAATTTATCTTAAATTTTCAGTTTTTTGTTTATTTTTCTATCCACTTTTTAATCTTTTTAACTTTAATGCTTTTTCATTTTTTAATGTTATCTTTATTATATTGCTTTATGTATGTTTACAATGGAAAATAATTGTTAGTTTCTGTTTTAATGGTCAATCTACTTTTATCAATCTTTTGTACTTATCTTTCTAGCTTTTTCTTTTCTATTTACATTCCTCTATTCTTTGTAGCAAGTATTTCTATTTAAATTCATCAAATTATTATCTTAATTTAGTTTCAGACAACTAAATATTTTTTTCTAGCACACTGGATATTTTTTTTCTTTTCGCATTTTTAAAAATTATCTATCAATTTGTGAATTTTTAACTTTTCATCTATCCATTTCTCAATTATCAAATATATTGTAAAGTTATTTTTAGGTTGTCTGTATACAGATAGCTATTCTTATTTTTTTTTATTAATCAGATGAATCTTCAACTCTGATATCATAAAAATGTGACTTGATTCTCTGTCCACATTTGCGTGATGCATGCTTTGTATTGTAACATACCAAAGCCATTAGTTTATTTAATACGCAATTCTGTGTATTGACATTTAACTTATTAAACCTAATTGTTATCATTATTATACTATATATATATACTAACATATTTTTATGTACTAATTTTCAGTTTTACATTCAAAATCTCCAACTTGCTTTCAATGTCTACATATTATTACACCAATTGCTAGTTTCTCTTTTGATCACATTTCAATTTTATCTTTATTTATTAGTAAATATTTTAAATAATTATACTATCAATCTAAGTGTATCATTTAAATAATCAATATTATCTAATATCATTTAAATAATCAATATTATCTAATATTATCTGTCTAATATTTTTCCATTTGCATTATGAATTACTACTACTTTATATTATATATTTTTCGTCTTTTCCAAAACCGACTAGTTTAACTTTTCTTTCTTGTTTTCTCATTAAATTTTCTATTTTATAATCATTTCACCTTGCAACTTAACTTACTGGTAAAGTAGCAGATTTAAAATCTAAACATTTATTTATTAAGTTTTAACTGAGAGTGGAAAGTTTAATTTGTTCAGGTAAATGTAACCTATGTTCAACATGTCACTTGGATGCCTGAATTTCACATGACCTCCAGAGTAATTAACCATATGATTTTTTTATTTTCTCATTCTCTGTTTGTGTCAATATTTTTAGAAAGCATGATTTTATTTTTTGTTATTAGCAAAAAGTTTTTTTTTTTTAAATCAAATATCTTGAAAATAATATCAAAAATATAGTATTATAAATAAAAAAATAATCAAATGTTCTTATGTTTAGGAAAAAACAGGAAAATTCACGTAAATTTCGTGCACTAATAGTAGGCCCTACTACTACGTAAATAGTAACCTAAATAGTAACCTACTACTACGTAAATAATAACAGGAAAAAAATAATGAAATGATTTATTGTTTAGGAGTTCGTGAAAAATTAGGTGGCCAAAGTAACAGATTAAGAGGCACAGTTTATGAAATGAGCTCCAGAATCCATCACTCTATCACTGCATCAAATCATGCAGGGAGTTTCTTGCCACAATATTCCGTATGTATATAAACTATTATATTATCAATTATAAATATATATGAAATAAAATATATTGTATCAGAGTATAAATCATTATCATCTATTACAATAATAAATCTTTGGTACAAAGCAATATTTGTCAATTTATATATATATATATATATATATATATATATATATATATATATATATATATATATATATATATATATATGTAATACATGAAAGTAATTTTCTATTGGATTGCTTCAAAATATTCTTCTGTTGCTTTTTTAATACACATTCAAATGAGTATTTGTTTATTCAGCAATAACAATTAATTATAAATATTTTAGTCATGGTTAATTTATATAGAATACAGTCTATTTCATGACACATGGTTGGTTGTTTTTAGTAGTTTGACAGTTAAATATAAGTTTAATTAATCTAACCAAAAGAAATGAAACTTTACTTTTTAATATTATGGAGGTCAACATGGGTGTAACAAGAATCTCAGCCTCAGGGTGGCCTTCGAGCATTCCATCTTCAGATTTTCAATTGGATGGACGGTTGAAGAGTTGGAGTGTGTAGTAGATTGGAGCCTGTCCATTAAAGTATGAAGATTGTCTATCTTAATATATATCTGAGCACTTATAGTTTATATGTGTGGGAGATGATAATCTGGACCAACTGATGATTGCTGGTTTAGCATGAAATACGTATATTGGTGATTATTTATCTTTTCAGCATATATGTGCTTGAGTGTATCAGTGTTGTTATATAGAGTGGAGAGTGATGGGTCATCTGAAAGTCTGTGTTCATATACCCTATATATTACGGATTAAAAATTATTTAATACTTATAGTTATTATGGGATATGCAGCTACTATATCTAGTGTATAATAAATGATTCTATAAGTTAGTTGCTTAAAATATCACATGATCTTTAAGACAACAAACTGAAAGTTGAACTCAGTAATAGTTACCATTAATTGTATTTATATATTGGACTATTTCCATCATCTAATATTAAGTATTGAATATCTTTAGTAGAAAATTTTAACTTAATTTAAATATTCCAATTACTGTTTGTCTTAGCAATAGCACACAGGTTATATGCACAACATTTTGAGAAATATTATCCTCTCTTCTTCAAATGTTACTATATAACCAGTTATAGTACTAACATGGAAATTGAACCTGAACATTTAGATTTTTGAATATTGAAATTTAAGATAATACTCTAACAAAGTGGGATATCCTGCCAAAGTCAACAATCAGTAGAAATTTCATATACTTATCTATGAAGTTCCTCCTGATTTTTCCAGTTTTTTAAATAAAAAAGTGGTTTCCAAATATTATGTATAGTCACACTAGGTTGATTTATAGGATACAAAAAAAAATTCATAGAAGCTGTTCGCGTGACAATAACAAAACCCATAAGGCAAACTAATGTGACTATACATAATGTATAAAAGCCACTAATCAACTTTGCTCTTGGGGAAAAAATGGAGAAATCAAAAGAAACCTTATAGATAAGTATATAAAATTTCTATTGGCTGTAGCCTTTGTCAGGATGACTCAGTTAATTAGAGCATTCCCTTAAAATTTCAATATTTAATAATCTAAGGGTCTAGGTTCGAGTCCCATGCTAGTACCGACACTGATCAGAATAGCAATACCCGAAGAGGAAAGGATAATAATACATCTCAAAATGTTGTGCATATACTAATCTATGTGCTATTACTAACAGCTGAATGTAATTGGAATATTTAAATAAAGTTAAATTTTTCTAAAGACATTCAATACTTAATATTAGATTATGGAAATAATCCAATATATAAATACAACTAATACATTATCACAAATCTTTAGGAAAACACTAGTTACCATTTAGTTGATAAAACTGAGATAGAACTATTCAGAAGTATTAGAAAAGAGTGCAAAGAATAAAAGATTGAAATAAAAAGTTAATAGATAAGGTAATTAGAGGGATTTGAACTCAGAATTTTTCATTCAATTCATCCTCCACTCCATCTTAAGAAACAGAGGATAAGTTGACTGAAAAATTCTGAGTTCAAATCCTTCTAATTATGAAACAGTTGGTATAAGAAAATTACACACTGCCTTAGAATTTAATAGATAAGGGTTTTAAGAAAAAAGTTGCTATAAACTTTTAAAGATCAGAACAAGTTATAGGAACATTTGGAGACAATGGTTTTGAACTAATGTGCAGTTCTATTTGGAAATTGTTTGATAATGGTGATAAAGACTTATTGCAAATAATTGTTTAATTTTATCTAAATTATAATGAAAATCTTAATATTATCTTACAGCATGCAGCAGATATATAGTTAAATTAAAAGATTTTTTTTTTTAAAAATATCTAATCTAAGAAAAATTAACAGATATGCAAACAATGTAGCAAAGTCTTAATCAATGAATGCAAGAAATTTAGTGATCATGAGATGTTTTAGTGGTTTTAATCAATGATTTGTAATATCAAAAAAAGTTAAGACAAGAATTAGGATAATGCTAAAAAAATGTTATTGCTTGACTACATACATACATGTGCAGTACTTTTTATCAAAAGACTCTTAGTGTTCAAAACAGTTGTTTTTCAAACTCTATTGAAGTGTGTGTGTGCGCACATGTTATATGTATTTACTACAAAATTCTAAATTCTACACATTCTTAAAACATATAGATAAAAAGTCAATTGAAAATGGGAAATGATTCCAAAAATATATTTCTAGCTGAACAAGCCATCTTCAATTGGTCCACGTTCTTTTCTTTCACATGTCTTTATCAGTATAGTTTAGAAATCATCCTTGATTAAAAAAATGAGGGGAAGTCAAAATTAATTGATAATATTAAATAATCATTTAAAAATAAGTGATCAAACACATCTATAATATAAACCTGAAAACTGTGTTTACATTTTTCATAGATGAAATTTGTGGTCTGATGTGTGTGTATATATATGCACCTGTTTGTGTGTGTAATGTAACAGAATTGGTAATAACACTATAATATTCTAATTTAGTAGCTACATACAATAAATCTTAAATTGTAAACAGTGTATTTATCTCTAATATTTTCAAGGAGTGATTTCTTGAGACTGGAAATAGATGGTTGATATAACTACTAATTAGAATAGTAAATATATTAGAGAATTAACATAGTAAATATATTGTCAACACAAATTTTATTGTTATATGTACATATATTAATGCAATTTAAACTTTAAGTATTTAATTCCCTGCATTCATATCTTAGACACTATCCACTTTAAACAAATAAATTAATAATTATTAATAATAATTTATTAGATTAGAGATTGTCATATCATTCATAGTCAAGATATAAATTTTATGCTTAGTTAAAGATTAATAAATCTTTTTTTTTCATTATTATTATTATACATAACCACATGATATCATTAATCTATTTCATTTTTTTTTCCATGATTATTTATTTTAAATATAATTAAAATATTTATTTCATAATACATTCTTGAAACATAAAAATAGACTTCTGAAAGAGGCAAATGATCTCAGCTATAAAATGTATTTTAGTGATTATTTGTCTTTTTCAGAAATCTTTATTTATATGTTTTGTGAGTATGTGGGTGGTGGAATGAAAGTTTTAAAAATATATATGTATATTGTACCAGTTGAAAAAACACCACCACCTGAACGACGCAAGTCGGATCCAAACTCAGGCGGTTCAAAACTGAATTCAAACCCAACTCACCAGCTCAGATTAGTAGAAATCAATGGCACAGAGCTATGCACCAAGAAACTATCTCAACAGTTGGTGAGAATTAGAGACCCCTGAACTGACACTAATATGGGATCATAAATTGATTAAAGATAATTTTAAGTCGAATCATATATATATATATATATATATATATATATATATATATATATATATATATATATATATATATATATATATATATATGTTCGGGTTGCCAACACAGACAGCAGGAATTAACATTCAAAATAATTATTGAATAAAAGATAATAAGAACTAAGAAACCAAGTGTGTTTAGAAAATATTTAATAATAATAATTTGTTTTGTTTGAATTTTAAATAATGATTATATTAATCACCTCTAGCCTTTAACATAGTTTATAATTATAATAAGAGTGGCGGTCCTTATTATATGCCAATGAATATTACGCAATATTTGAAAGTCTATGTCTATGCCCCCAACAAGAAATAAAAGGCAGATAAAGGTATTCATTAGTAAAGGAAATTATTACTCTAATTTTATATGAAAGAATGTGATATTTATTTTCACATTCGCAAATCCATTCATGAAGAGCAAGATACGTATTTTAGGGCATAATATTAATCTTTATTGGAAAACTTATTTACTTTGAGATAACTGAGAATTTGTTGGACTTTAATTGAAATCACTTCATCACAAATTACGAGCATCAGAGCGGGCTTTATTGGAACAGAAAGGTAATGATGCTGGTGAATTATGAGCTTCAAAGTAAAATGAACATGAAAGATAATATCTGGTCAGTGATTTAAAAGTAGTATGGTGGCTTGCATATGACAAGTCTTATGCCCTTTAAGTAGATGTGAAACATGGGGAAAAGCCAGGCTGAGTCGTAACTACGAACCTTTGGTGTTCCAAATATAACATACAAGGGAGGAAGTGCTTTCTTCCTCTATAGTTAATATATCAGAAATATCATCACCAACAAGCCTGCGAAATGAACAATAGCCCTATGCCAGTAACGTTGAAGATGATGACTTAATAATCACCGTTTGAAAAATAAAACCTAATTATAGAATGCTCTACGTGATGACTTGATCAAATGAATTAAAGTCAAACGAGCTTTTAACTAACATTATTTTAAAGCATTTATCAAATTATATTAGTTATGCCCCAATCATCATGCCCTTCCTGAATCTTAATAGCAAGTAACTGAAATTTGAATTAGAATATATTTGATTCCTTTATTGGCCCTTTTGCAATAAAGACATTTTAACATTATATGTGAATAAATAAATTAGTGAATACGAAAATAGCTGGGACATAGATTAGCAACGGAGCTAATAATTTGTTATTATCCATTTATAAAAATAACAAACTTTTAATAATTTTTTTCAATTCGATGATTGATAGAACTGTATAAATCTAGTTCTAATGGGTGAGAATTAACTATCAGAATTAAGATTATATTTTGCAGAAGGCAAATAGAACAAAGGTACTCATCGAGTTGAAGAATTATTGGCATATAATTAAAAATAACAACATTAATAAATTACTTAATAAATATATATAATAAAATAAATGAACCACCATCATAAGAAAAGAAAGTTAAATTTAAAGACTAGAGATTGAGAGAATTTATATAATTTAAAATAGCATGAATAAAAGTAAGTTTATACAGAGATTATTACACAGAGATTATTACATTTATAGAATGAAAAGAGCTCTTAAAGGAAGTGTAAAGTAAAGTTCGGAACTGGCCAGAAAGTTTAAGGTTCCTTATGGAAATATATTACCCATTTCTTCCAGGGCTGGTTCCTTAGGTTACATGTCCGAGTTGGTAAAAATGTAGGCACGCATTTAGTTGATTACTTGAACAGCATTTTATTTGATTTTGGCAGCATGATTTGTCTGGAAAGAATTTAGCAGCTCCATTGAAGATTTCCAGGGGACTTCAGGAACTGCAGCCAGATTCCTGATGTTTTAGCCCTTTACCATGATTGAAACACTATTTAAAATGCACAGAGTTTACTGCACTTCTCTACAACAAAGATGGCTTTTTCTCCAAACTTTTCAGAGCTATATATACTGTCCTCTGATGCCTTCAGGCTAGTGCTTCTTTCATTATCAATGTTTTTAGATTTACTGGTTGTTTTTAGATACATTCCTTCGATAAGGCTTTCAAACTCATTAACTTGAATTCATTTTCTAATTAGAAAATGAATTCTTAAAATCAGAAAATGATTTTAATTAGGAAATCCTTACATTTTAAGTACTTATCTTCTTTCTTAATTAATAAAACTTTACCTATTGTTTTTGGAAAGGGAAAAATCTGAAAGCTTATCGAAAGAATGTAGCTTTTAATCAATAAAACTTTAACAGATTATTTAAAAATAAAATCAAACATTCCCGACGCAATGAAACTTTCGAACAATTATATATATTTAAATATTTACAAATATATACGCACAATCCACGCAGTTATAATATATAAATTCATGAATAATTCTATCATGAATTTATTAATAGAATTGATCAATTTAAATCTGAAACTAATTAATTTTAATATGCATTTATAAAATAAGTTATTCTTTATGGAAATTAGCGTGGATTGAACATATAAAGCCCCATTGCATCGGAAATTTAAGGTTAGTACTAGGGTTTGAAGTGGGCTTATGGCTAGATGTCATAAAGCTTGGATCGAACTCAGATCTGACTGCTTCAATATTCATGTGCACACAAGTCCTTTCAATTATTTAAAAAAGATTTAAGTTATTTCTGAAATAACCAACATCATATGATTACCCTACAGTCATAAATTTTAATGTTTGTGCTCTTTTAATCAGAATTTTTTTTTAAAACTATTTTTTAAATTTTATTGTATAGTTTTCCACTTAAAAAAATTATAATATTATCCAAATCAAAATTAAATTTATATGTTTTATCATTGTCTACATAGTAACTAAAGTTTTTTTAAATGTTTTTCAATATTACAACTTGACTCCCGAATATACAAAACTCAACATTTGCATATAATTTGGTAAATTACATTATGTTTTTTGTTTATAAGAGTAATTTCTTTGAATTGTTAATCAGTTTACTTATATTAAGTAAAACACATTTACAGACACACATATATATTGCCATATTTTTTTTTAATAAATTTAATTTGGGCATATGAAAGGTAAGAAATAAATTTTCATTTTTTTATCTTTAAGATTTTGTTTCATTAAATGGATGTGTTTATTTTTATTAAACTGAAGTCCCATGTTATGAATGAGTTTTTTAGTATAATAAATGTGTATGAGCTAATATAAAATTCACAATATTTTGTAACATTACTTTTATATTGGAAAGTCCATCATTATGAAACAGAAAAGTTATTTGGAATTAAATGATAGATAAAATTTTATTTTATTTATTTATTGCTTAGATTATTTATACTCACATTGAAAACTTATCTTTTGATCATGGCAGCATATATATATATATATATATATATATATATATATATGCCATGATCAATATATATATTTGATATATATATATATATATATATATATCAAAACTACCCCAAATCCAAAATTAAACCAGACCAGCAAGTCTGCTTGTAGCAGTGAAACCTTAGGTTGTGTTTTAATATTATTTTTATGCTGGTCTGGTTTAATTTTGGATTTGGGGTAGTTTTGTTTTTATATTGACTAGTTTAGCTTTATGCTTGTAATGTTTATATATATATATATATATATATATATATATATATATATATATATATATATATATATATATATATATATAGAGAGAGAGAGAGAGAGAGAGAGAGAGAGAGAGAGAGTGAGAGAGAGAGAGAGAGATTGTATTATAAAATTTGCTGAATAACATTTTCCATTTATTTTTAAGGTGCATTATTACTTATTACATGAAATTAAAGTTTGTTTTAATTATATAATGAGTAATAATTATGCCATACTTTTTCTTAATGTGAATCTCATTTTTTATCTAATGAAAATAATATTGCTTTCATGATTTCAGTATTTAAAAAATGATGGAATTTTTTTAAATATTACAGTGAATATTTAATTGCCTTATTATCAAAACAGTGAGTATGAACTGCTTATGATTGCTTGTTATTATCTATTTATAATCACAAAATCATTAAATACTAATTGAAATGATATTGTAACCTTCCTTCCAGTTCTTCAACACCTCTGCCCTACCTTCTCTTTTTACCCTCTATAATACTAGCTCAATAATAAACAATCAGGTATAACAACAATAAAGTATAAAACTCTCTGTGGGGCTTGAAACTTGTGATATGTTAAAACATAAGATAGACTTTAGGGATGATAGTAACATAGAGGTTTTAAGATTGAGAAGTATATAAAAAATACACTCTACAATGGTATTGCTAATGTGAAAATTCTCCTACCACTATCATATTATAATCATTAGGAAAATCCCCACAACAAACACTGACTAACATAATATTTCATTTAAATAATGATCTAATTACTCTTATACAATTTAAGAATCTCAAAATAATAACATTAAAACAAAATTACATTATTTTTGGATATCTCAGTGATCATAAGTATTCTATTCCAAAATCCATCATAACAATTAGATTGCTAATTAAATAATTGAATTGCAAGAGGAATTTTGCTGGGATCCAACTATTTAAATATAATCACATTTACTTTTACAAACCTTGATTAACCTCCTATTTGAAAATTAATCTAACTATAATAATAAGACATAAAAATTGACTATCACTAACGACTCATTACCCTTATTTAAACAATTTAATTTACTTTCCTAAGATTTCTTTTTATACTTAGATTAATAACAATCACTATAGAATACCCTTTTTTATTATAATCAAAACCTTTATTATACAATTATTATTTACAAATTCTAACTGAAATAAATACATTTCTTAATTACTTATCATTCAGGCATTGTAATTTGAGCCTTCAGAATTACAAACCTTAAAATATATTTGATCAGTAATTTATACTCTGAAATAATATAATACTTCTAAATTTATGATATGAGATACATTTCAAAATTAAATTACAAAATCAAAATGTGAATCTTAAAACATACTATTAATTTCTATTATAGGCTCTCCATTTTGTAATACTTAATAATACTTTTCACATAGCTCTTAAAGATTTCTCTATGTCTAATAAAATATAGAGTGCTACAAACTCTTTTTAATATAGTTATAATTTAAAAGCCATTGATAATTAATATGTCAATTATAAATTCTTAAATAAAACTCTTCAGATAAAGCACATAATCAATATATGCTATGTATAATTCTATGTGGATAATGTGCTTTATTGATATGACCTTATGATGAAAATGACTCTCAAATATAATGAAATTACTACTACAAAATTCAAATCAAAGTATTCATTTATTTACAGCAATAATAATAAACAACAAATACCTATACACATTTAAATAATTCACTAACAAAATAATCATTGAACTGTTTATAAATTTACAACAAATTTTATCACAGATAAACATAATAATTGTTATATACATTTAACCCTTCCCATATTCAGTATCTGTTTTTTTTTTTAAATGATAAGTTTATTATTCTTAATATCATGTATGCTTTAATACTAATATTATATAGTTTTACAATTCATGAGTTATCTGGTGGCTATCTTCTTAATCATCTTTTTTTATTTATCTGATATTTTATAACTGCTGATATTTTAATGAAATCATAATATTTAAATTATATTTCATATTCAAAATTGATTTAAAAATATTGCACTATAATCTTATCACCAAAATTATTGCTGCTGTGGTAATGTTACAAAAAAAAACAGGATTTATAATGTATTCAAAATGAATAGTGAAATTAATGACTCTTTTTCATATAATGTAATTCATTTTTTACATTCATTCTCTATCTCTCACTTATATTTTCTGTTTATCTTTGATCTCAGGTATCAATTCATATAATGATTTATCCAAATTTTATTCAAATATAAAATATTTATTCTGTATATGGTCTTACTATTTTTAGGCTAATCTGTCAAAACTTAAGAAGACAAATCATAAAATTCTTAAAATATTTAGTCAAATTCTGATGCCTACTCTGTTTTGATTTACCCAAAAACTTCCTACATAAGAAATTAATTTTATACAAAAATATTATATCATAATAGAGAGATAGCGGTTTGTTTCCTTTATTATGATGTGTCATATTTTGGCAGGTAATCATTTTCCTAAAGATTTTACCCCAATTTTACCCTGGCTTATTCAACAAGCACTCACAGTATATATTACACTCATGTCTTTTCAGAAAATCCTCCCATCTCTTTCTAATAAACTATCTGGGTATCACAAAAATTAATCCCATTCAACTATTTAATCAGTTTCTCATGATGATATTTTATATTCTATTCTGGAATTTCAACTCATCTTTCTCTACTGTGTCTTCAGCATCTCTTATTATACTACTTATGGACTAATAATATAATATAATCTTCCCATTAAATATTTTCTATCCACATTTGAGATCATGTTACAAAACAAACAGTCTACCTTTATCATTATCAATATATATTTTTTTCTTTATGACAAATGAGATCATGATTAATATTCTTTTTCTTTACATTAACATTCACTCTTTTTTTTTTACTCTCACAAATTTATTTCATTTTATAATATGTTTATTTTATTTTCATAGAATTCTATAAATATTATTTATAACCATTAGTTCATTCCATTTGTCAATATACTTTATGATAATAAATTTGAAATACCTTTACAACATATTTTACCACACTCAATTTTTAAAAAAAAATATATACCAGCTAAAATATAAAATTAAAATGTTATACTCTACACACTCTTTCATGTTATAATGCATGTATACACTCTTTATATTTTTAAGCATATTTTTTAAAACAAGAATGAGTAATAAAAAGGTTAATATCTTTTGACCTTATATACAACATTGAATATAAAATTATTTTAATTATTACTAACTAAAATACCTAGCATTTATATTTCATATCAAACAAAAAAATTATTAACAATAAATTTAAATTTAAAATCCTTTTCTCTTTGTTTTTTAAAACCCATTTCAATTCCTGGTTTAATACTACCATGGTCACCCTGTAGATGTTCACCATTCCTCACAAGTTCGTGTGCTTTCTACTAAAACACATGTATATTTAACAAAATATTAGACAAGCATAACACTGACTGGACAAAATTTCTGAATTGGATGCATCCTTCCTCCTTGACTAGTTTGAAGTTACATGTGCATCATCATACTCTTGAAAATTACACTAATGAAATAGTTTAATAAATCTTGTCAATAAATCTCTATATTATTTTCCCATGTAACAGAGCTTTAAAATATGTTTAACTAATTCATCAATAAATTTTCTTCCTTATTTTTTCCTATTTGTGTTACTTATTAAGCTCACAAGATTTAAATACATATGAATAATTCATTTAACTTTCTGTATTATAGTGTATCATCTTCATGACTGTCATCTACTATTAAAAAGTTAAAAAGACTTTTTCAATTATCTTTCCCATTTTACTGTTCCTTTCATATAATAATATACTAAGATTTCACTTTCTGTTTTAACATGAAGAATATTAATTCATCTTTCATCGAGTTTTTTTTCATGATCAAGTATAGACTAAACATTTTCTTCTTCAAAAATTTTTTCTTCAAGATATTTATCATATGTAACTTGTTCAATTCCAACAGAATTTTAATTTTTATTAGACTCTCAATTAAGTCATTATTTTTAATGTCCAATAAAATATTTTTACACATTTTATTATTTCTAGAGATTTTAGACTTGTTTCTCATTTTTAATCTATGACTAATAAAAAATACTTAATTTGATGTAAATAAATGAATGCTTTCTTATGTGAATGCAGGTATATTTTTCTTTGAAGAAATATAGTTGTCTTTTCTTTCTTGTGGTTATCTCAAATAAAAATAGCAACTTTGGTTTTTCTTTTAAACTTCTTTAGATATCATCTTAGTTATAAGTGTATGACCAAGACTTACAACTAGGTCATAATAAAAAAACTGGTTTGAACTCATTCCATGACTTCAACAATTGCTATAAAATATATTATATCCTTAGAATGCTTTTTAGACATTATTTTACTGTTTAAAACTTTATATATTTTAAAACTTTTATAATTTTTTATTAAGAAATGAAATTGAAGCAGCTCTCAGCTTTATTTTATGTTTCTTTTAAAAATTCCAGGATAAAATGATGTCAAAAAACTACTTATTTAAATCTCATTGGTCAATATCCCAAATCAACTTACAACTTTTAAATTAAATATTTTTTTGTTTCTATTTAAAATAATTAAAACTAATAAATATTTTACAAATGAAATTAATTTAAATCATTTCTTTAAGATTAAAGTTTAATTCTAATTATATTTTTAATATATTATATTATTAATTGAATTTAAATATAAAATTTATAATAAATATGTATGTTTAAAATATATTATTATTATGATAATTTTAAAATAAATTATTATCTTGTAATCTATAGTTGTTCCTTCTTTCATTTATTACAATTCTATATATTTAGCTTTTGATGAAACATTGCAATAAAAATAAAATCAAATTTATAAGTAACAATGTTTATTTGGATTAAGAACTATTGTATTGACTATAATATAAATAATTATAAATAATGATGGTTATTAAATCTTTACAGAATTCTATCTTTAATCTTTATGCACTACATATTATACCAAAATTTATAGCTTTACTACTATCTAAATTGTAAATTTAAAATTTTGGAGTTATAATATACATTTTATATGCTGTTTCTACCATGGAAAACCAATCAAAAGGTTACAATATATATATTAAATTCTTAGACATTTAATGATTTTTTTATATTTTTCGGATAACAGATATGAATGCATTTATAACTGTTTTATCCATTTACTGCACAAAAACATCAAATACTAATTGATATAATATATATGTAATTTTCTAATAACAGATTTTATAATCACACAGTCTAAAGATTATCATCGATGATAATTTAATATTTTCTATTAATTTTTTATTGATGTATTGTTTTCAAAATTATTTTAATAGAATAATTTTAAGTAAGCACAAACAAATTTTATTATAGTATATATATATATATATATATATATACTATATATAAAATACTGTTTTTAACATATATATATATATATATATATATATATGTTAAAAACAGTATTGTTATAACTTAGCATTTATTAAAATATTTCTCCATTATGTTGTATGTTCTAATTAGAACATTGAATATACACAAGAGAAATTGTATTCTAAAATTAATACTTAATAATAAATATATATCTTTAAAAAAGAGAGGCTGATAATGATAATCATATTTTTGCTATCACCTTCTTTAGCCATTGTAACATTTTTTCCAAATCTATATTTAAATAAACAAGCACATTATGTGAAAAATTTTAATGTTTTAAGTAATCTTCATTTATTTTAATCTCTTTGCCTCTAGAAGATTTAATCCTCAAAACCATTTTGCAAAACTGCTTAAAAGTTTTGGAGAAAATGAATCAGCCTGCAGCAAGTCTGTATAAATTATTTTTACTGTGAAGATTCTAAAAGTAAAAAAGGCAGAGATAAATAATACATGATTGGTTCAACTTTTAAAAATACATCAATTGTTATACAATAGTGCCGAATCCACGATTTCAATAATCACAATTTCAACTGTCCATCAAACTAAAAAATATAAATTAATAAATAAAAAAAGAAATTTTATTTTTCAACGTTTTACTTTTTATTTCTCAGAGCATATACATTATACATACACTTCTATATATGCGTTTAAAAAAGCATATTGTAATGCAAGTTAGCTACTACCCATAAATTTCAGTATTCTCCCTGAAGGTTGAAATCAGATAATATGAATTTGGATAGATTATAAAACTAACCAAATTATTTCAACCAATTATTACCATGATGCAATTATTTTTGAATTTGTTGCCAATTTTTTTACACATGATAATTCGTTTTAGTTCTCCCAGATTCACTTTAACACCTTCAATCAATCATTTACAAGATTGCTATTTAAACATCCATTAATTAATCTTGATCCTAAGATAATATTAAATTAATGTCACACTTATTACTAGAATCATAAATTTTCACACTTCATTCTTCACTTTCCCAAATATTTCCTTTGTTTCATGGAAACTAGCAATATCTGGTAGGATTGTTTTAATATTTAATAACATATTCTTCACTTTACTTCTGATTTGTTTATTATTTTAAGTTTTTATGTACCATTTTAAAAATTTGTGGACTGATAATCTCATACCTAGGAAATAAATTGTAAGTTTAGTATTCTCTTTGATTTAACATTCTTAATTGCTTTTAACCTCTTAATATCCTGTAAAATTTATTTTACTCTTATTTGCATTATTTAAAATCTATAATTACCACTTACTGATTTATTTACTCTTAATTTAATAATTATTTTAGTTAATTAATTAAATATTGAATATACTTCATTATACAAGGATGATCTTTTTTTTTAATTTGTAGCTGTTTTTTTAAGAAGGCTTAAAGTAGTTGTTTATCATATAATTTTTGTGAAGTTTAGAAAATTATCTACTTATTTATAATTACACTAATTGCTTTAAAATGTTGATCAAATAATAAAGATATTAATAAAAATCAAATGGTTTATTGCTGAATCATCAAAACTGGAACACTCTATGGAAGCAATAAAGCCTCTGCAGCCTTCTATTTACCACGTCATAAAATCATACAGAATATTAGAAGTTACTCATAAATAAGTAAAGCCATATAAAAAATAAAAAAAGAATGACAAAAAATAAAAATATTAAAATAAACTCTTAAGATGAGCAGTCCTAGAAACTTAACTATGGATATTTATATTATGTGACACTTTTTTGATTATTTATTTAATACTTTTATATTGACTTTTAATGTGTTTTTTTTTTTCCAGAAAATTCTTTATTCTGAAAAGCAAACCTTATCTAATTAAAGCCAACCATATGTTCTCACTCAGTTTAATCAATATTACATCTTTATAGATAGCTGTCTTTGAAATACTTTTTATAATGTAAACAACGTCATTTTTCATCTCAGCAAACCATGTTCTAGTAAATTTTTTGATAAAATGCTTTTGCCAATTCAATAAAAATGTATTCATATAATTGTAAATTCAAAATTATCACATTCGGTAAACAGAAAGTCTTATTAGTTGGCCTTGTAATTTTGTCATGAAATATTCAGAATATCATGGAGCACTCTTAAGTGTTTTTTTTTCAGTGGCTTTATGTTACATTAATAAGGTTTCATTTCTTGCTTCCATAAAATAATTTTTTTAAATAACTACTACATGTAGTTACATTAAGTGAAGTATGTATACTGAAATATATTTAATTTTAACTTTTTGCTGCATCTCAACAACAAGTTCTTCATTCTGCTTAAAAGCTACCAAAATATTTAAACTGGTTCATCTTATCAATGTGATAAAGTCCCTGAGTTTTTGAATATTACCTATTAAATACTTTTTATGGATTTTATGAAGAAAATTTAATAAATTATCAGTGAATCATCCAAGAATAGGAAAATTATTGCATAAATGCCAAGAATATAAGTAAACTGTTAATTTTAATGTTTGCAATTGGAATATTAACAGAAAACCTTCATTGCATCTTTATTTCTCTTCATGAATTACTTATAAACTATTATAAATGCTGTTAACCAAAAGAAAATGGCAGATTTAATATATTGTTATCTGTTTCAAACCAATTTTATTTAGATTGTCTCTTGATTTTCTATAATCAATAATAATGCTCCTTCTCACTAGCATAATTCTATTGCATATAAAAATAAATATCTATATGCAGACAGCTATTTTAAAACATTGTTGCAAATCTTTTAAATTAAATGAAATAATTTTTAATATATATTTATAACTAATAAAAGTTTTGTTTTACTTTCCTGGCATCAATATCTATTTATCTCTAAAGTTAAAATACCTTGTAATCTATTATCTCTGACTGAGAATGACTTTATCAATAAAATTATTGAAAATGTTGCATTGGATAAGAATGATATTCCATAATAATTACTGCATTTATTTTTTTATTTTTATACAATAAAATTACTTCATGAGTTTGATCACCAACTCATTTGAAATCTTTATGTATCCCATCAAGATCTACTTTTATGATTACTCAGTTTTGTTTTAATGTTGTCAAGTGAATATCTCTATCCAAATCTAAATGAGCTTCTGGTTGGATATATAATTAAATGCTCTATTATAAATTTGTAATGATTATTAAAAGATAATTAAGATATTATTCTATTTAAAATATCATCATCACATAAATGAGTGTCACTCTATCACTTAATAGGACTTTCCTTTTCTTTTATTTTTTGCTCCCATCTCTTAATTTAACCTAAAAAATATCTAAAATTATCACATCATCAAAAAGATTATATTTTGGTTGCAATTTTAATCTATTAATCATTCTTAAGTTGTTGTTTCTCTCTCTGTGTGTGAACTTCTATTTTTAAATCTCTATATTGCTTACAAGATGCAATTTTATTTTATTACTCATCACAGAAAAGAATGGCACTAATACAATGGGGATAACAAGGTTAGAAGATAAATTCTGTTATTATATCAAAAAAAATCTAAGTAATTAAAAAAAAGTTTTTTTCTGATCCCTTTATTTTAATAATATAGATGTTGATTCAAATTCATATTCTAGATATCCCTATAAAATATTATCAATTTTGAAGCTAGTATATCATCATGTTATTTTATTTTTAAAAAAATAATTCCCATCAACACTAGATGATAGAGAAATGTTTTTACCAATATCAATTTCAATATTTCTGTCACAATTTAAATATGTTAAATTTTAAGGATGATGAAAACACAATCCTATCTATCCAAAATAACTATCATATGAGAATGTCATCCACTTACTTAATTTTATTCTTTCAATTCAATGTATTATTTTAAATGGGCCAATAACATCTCATGTAACTATGACATTCTTTGTAAAGCCAACAATCATTTTAAAGTTGCATTTTTTGGCACTTATTGAACTACTGATTTTCAATCTCTATAATGAAGCTCCATATTTATTTTATTATTTATCTAAGCTGAAAATGTCAAGTTTCTTTTAATTAAACTACTGTCAATGCAACTACTGTTAGAGAAGAGGGCAAGAATTTGTTTAATGAATCCAAAAGCACATTCATTTACTTCTTAAATGTAAGTTTCATTGCCATGATTATTTTGACAGTCAAATTTGGTAATTGGATTTTATGACTACTGAAAATTAATCAAGAATTTATTATGAATAATGAATATGGTATGTTGAAATAATGTGTGCATTTGAATGGCACTATCATTTAAACATTAGAACATACTAAACTATGACCTATATAATTAGCTATTATGTAATATAGACTTTTTTGATACATTTCTGATAATATCCATAGTTAATATATATGATATAACTGCTTTGAGTGTAAATGTATCCAGTTTATTTTATAATTTTGACTTTTTTATTTAAATAAAGTTTCATCATAAACTGCCATATGTTTAATTCATAACAATAATTTCCATTGACTTTGGTCATAGTTTACTATAGCCAAAGTTTTCTGTTTGCATTAATGTATCCAACAAAGGAAAAAAATAATCTTTTATTGATATTAGTACAAACTAATCAACAAGAAATTTTACTGAATATTCTCAAGTTAATATTAAATTATAAGCTCTTATGAAAAAGATACAGTTACTATTGTACAAACAATTTTTTAATTATTAGCCTTCTTGCATCCATTTAATAATTATTTAATAAAGAAAACTTTAAAAAAAAATCATTTGCCTGTTCGCTTAATCTTTATTTCTCTACAAATCTTTACTAGATCTTAAAGGCTACAAATGATTTTTAATTAAGATATTGATGGTCTAAAAGCAAAATATTTCACTTTTCGCTAAATATTTTGTTAACATGAAATCTTCAAAACCGAAATATGTTGATTATAGCTTTCTAGTTAAAAAAAATTGTCAGGATATTAGAATGACAGCTGATCTGACTGAAATAAGACCTAGAAAAGAAAGTTTAAATGAACAGGTAAATAACTATTTTTTTTGGAAGGGCAGTTCCTGAATTTTTAAAAAACGATTTTTTGTTTTGAGAGCTATTTGATGGATCTAGAAACAGGTACTAATTTTAAAAATCATTTGCATAATATTAGATCTAGAATGCTCAAAGAAAGAATATTTTTATCCCTTGTTGACTAATGTACCAATGTTAATAAGTTCTTTTTGCTGTAGACATTAGTACATATATTGATAATAAAAAAAAATTAGTAAACTTTGAAATATAATAAATGAAAGGAAAAGTTATTGAAACTTTAGAATCATCATCTGCCAGATTAAAAAAACAACAACATATCTAATTATTAAGTAATTTTGGATGAACTAATTATCTAAAGAAAATAATTCATTGGATACTATATTTGAATCCTAAATCATGAGCTAAAGCTTAATGAATTAACCCTTACATCATGAGCTATTTAAGTTAAGTCTGTAAAACTATTTAGAAATTGGTGTTTCAATCCAGTTTTGTTATGTCTATTGAAGAGTGGTCATTCATTATTGGTCATTAAATGGGTGCCTACCTAGCCTAACAGAAAAGTAAAATACCATATTTACCCTGGTTTAGTCAAATGAGTATTAATGTATTGATTATTAAAGCAAAAAATATTATTGTATTAAAATATGACCCTTTGCCATTGTGAAAGAACATTAAAGATTGCAACTTCATCAAAGAGATTGAAATTCATCTCTGTAGACAAATTGCAATCTTTAGTGTCTATATAAGTATATTAGACTATTAATAAAGGTGGGTTTCCATCTTTATTGTTAAAAGGAGATTGCTTTGACAACAGTTCAAAGTTCTTGAGTGTTATTGATATTGGGATTGTTTAAGTGTTGACTGGTTTTTAATTATATATATATATATTAGACAGTAGATTGATGACTTATAGCAAAATGTTTAATTAAATTTAATTTAACAGTATTAAAAATATCAGTCTCTTCTAAAATGATTTCTTATTAATTGATGCCACAAGCATATTAAAATGAATACACTGAGACTTTACATTGTGAATATTATCTAATGCCAATTTGAATTAAGCTGCAAAAATGTTTCTGAAAAATTGATATTGAAACTATATGTGGCATTCTAATAAGTAATAGATGGGGGAGTGCTTCAGTTTCATCTTCCAGAGCAATTTATTGATGAAACAATAAATATTTAATTAAATTTAATATAAACAGTACTAGGAGATTTTATGGTTTCCAACATTACACACACACATACACACATATATGTAATATAGGGGATTTGAATACAGATTTTCAAGTTTTCTTCAGCTATCCACTCTATCTTGTACAACTGATATACAACACCACACGCATGTGAAAAAGATAAATGATCTCCAATATACTTATTTCATGCTCAACCATCACTCATCAGTTGATCCAGATTTCTCCCACATACATATAAAAGCAATGCTCAGTTTATATTAAGATAGAAAAGCATCAAACTTTAATGGACAGGCTTCAATCTACTCCATTCTCCAATTCTTCAGCCATCAATACCATCGAAAATCTGATAATGTAATGCCCAAAGTCCTAGTTAATGCCAATATTAATGCCATGCTCATGTTGACTTTAAGTCATTCTGATCCCTGATGTATAGGACCATATCCATTTAAAAACACAGAAGAGGGATGGGCAGGATACAGGATAAATCTGTAATATTTGAATATGTATTCAAACAATACAGGAATTTGGCCATTACATTATCAGATTTTCAATGGTATGGATGGCTGAAGAGTTGGAGTATATTGAAACCTATACATTAAAGTTTGAAGATTTGCTATCTTAATATAAACTAGGCACTGATTATATATATATATATATATATGTGTGGAAGATGATGATCTGGATCAACTGATGAGTGCTGGTTCAGCATGAAATAGATCATTTATCGTTTTTTTACATTTGTGGGGTCATGTGTATCAGTTGTACAACATAGAGTTGATATTTGAAAAGAGTTTGAAAGTTTGTGTTCACATCCCCTACATTAGATATATAAATAATGAAAATATATAAATGTGTGTGAGTATATATAACTTTAGATTCAAAAAATTGAGGATACATTAAATTTTCTGCTTGGAAGTTTTAATGCACAATATATTACAAACAGTAGTGTACCATTGTTGAATATTTGCACAATACATCATTGATTATAATAAACATTTTGTTTTAAACATAAAATTGCTATAAAATAACATGTATGCTTTCATGTTTAAACAAGTGCATCATATAGATGGCATTATAACAGCCATAATACAAAAAAAGATCATAATAAACAAACTTATGAGAGCAGATATTAAACAGATCATAGACTAATATATGCTTCAGGATTCCAATGTTAGATGCATTAAACATAGATTTTATTTTAATCATATTGCAAAAGAATAATGCTCATTTCCTAATAGCTATTGGTGATCAATTTCAACAGCTATTGAATACTATTCTCAATTTGAACTTTTACAATTGTCATGAAGCTGAATCATGGATTCTTTTAAAGACCACATTATGAGTATTAATAAATCTATATTCTTGTGTTCAATAAAAAAAATATGATTGATTGTCTGACAACTATTTTATTATTAATGGCATTATTAAAAGTCATGCATTTTTTTTGGGAAAATAATAAATCCAATATGGAGATTTATAATTACTATAGACATTTAAATATAGAAGTTTAACAACTAACAAAAAGGCTTTAAATGAACAGTGATTGAAGCTGCAAAAATATGGCAGGTTATGATCACTTTAGAACTTTTTTGATGATTAAAAGTAAATATATAGTCATGAAAAGTGATAACAAATCCCATCAATGATATTTTGAATAGAAGGACACAGTATTTATCATTTGAATAATGATACAATAAATGAAATAACTTTTAATCATATATCCACTTTAATTACTCTAGACTGGACAAAGATATTCATCTTAATGAAATTAAATCAGCGCTTTGTAATCTTAAAAATAAACAGATTGCAGATCTTTAAGAAATATTTAACCTTAGGGCTATTTTTATTGTCCCCAATTTTTAAAAATAAACAAGGGGTAGGAGATTACCGTAATATTTTTAAAATTTGATTACCTAACTACAGTAAGATTATTTTTTAAGAATTTTATTGAATATATTGCTTTTATTTATAGATAAATAGTTACAAAAAATTTAATTTAAATATAATAGCACTACATAATTCATGTTCATTGTCAAGCAAAAAAGAAAAAAATTTGTGGAACAAAAAGTTAGGACATTTTATTGATTAAACAATTTATTGTTTAATTAAAATAGTTAGTTGTACATTAAAGTTTATTCTAATATACAACTCCTTAATCATAAAATGGGAAGTGTTATTACTATAGTTAAAAATCTAAGGTATTTGAAATGAAAATGACAGTTATGTACAAAATCCAATTTTGTTTTCGATTATTATATTAGTGGAATTATATAAGTTAGATGTGCATACAGGTTTGATGATAATGCTTTTAATTTAAATTGATTAAAAGAAAAACTAGATATAATCTTATTGACCTCAAGATTTATAATATGATGACAAGTTTATTATCCATTTCAATTCAAAAGATAATTGAAAATGTTTTTAAACTGCAACAGCTACAATGCAATTGAGTAACATTTAGACTACAAGTGGTATCTCATAATATTCCTGATACATTTGTTTTATATAATTATCACTTAAGTTATTATTATTTACTAAATGTTAAATTATTTGTTTAATTTTTTTTTTAAAATATAGCCAGAAAATGAAATAAAATTACTTTTGTTTAACTGGATTTTAATTGACATCTTTTTTATAATTAGTCAATTGCTTTCTATATGATCAGTACTTTTAATATTAAAAATTTGATATTTATTGTTGTTGCCACTATCTACAATATATTATATATCTTTTTAAAAAGTAACAAGTCTGCTGTCATTTGAAAAAGATGTAAAAAATTTTCAGCCAAATCTAGATTACAAGTAGTATAAGATATTTCTAAAACAGAAAAACCTGTGATATAAAATTTAAACTAAGCAAACTAAATTCAAACGAATTTGATTCTGCAAAATAGAGATTTTCCTTAGGAAGGTCTAAATGGGTCACCTGTTCAATTTAAAAAAACAACAACATAAAATTAAAACATTTGCAAAAATTTTGACTGCAATATATAAATACTTGTTTTATAAATTAATTTTCTAAAACTTAAAACCTTTTATCAACTGGTAATGGATAAAAATTAACTTTTGGATTGGATTCTTATTATTATGTATAGTGAAGATAACCCAAACTATTGTTTTAGATGTTTTATTATGCAATGATAAGATACACAAATGAATGATATCTTCATATAACAAGGGATCCAGAAGATAACAATAAAAATGTAAGCATTTCTTATTAAATTCCATACTATATCTGCAGATAAAAGGCTAAGAGACAATTCCTTCTAAAAAGACAAAATAAATGAATCATGAGGAAATAATGTTAATCCTCCCATTATTCCCATTAGTTTGATATATATATATATATATATATATATATATATATATATTGATATTATATATATATATATATATATATATATATATAATTCAATGATAATCATTTTCTATTCACTGAAATCCAAATATCATTTTTTAAAAGTAACTAGGATTACCTCATATCATTCTGTCCTACTTAAATGAAATAAGCCACTTATTTTGTCATATCATACCCTAAACAGGTGTTTTGGGACAATTTTTTTCTTGTGTTGTTTCTTTTAGCAATGATTAGACTGACACCTTTTCTGATGTTATGACTGGTTATCTCTAATTTTGATATTGGCAAAGCTTTGGTATCAACTGATTTTTGGTTAACCATCTTCTGGTGGAGTTGCTTATTCTGATTTATAGAGTCTGGCTATACCAATTCACCACTGGATATTTCTGGCTAGATAAAGATGGCCCAAAGTTTATCATTATGTTATTTATTAATTTGAGCATTAAAAATTTTTGCTACTAGTAGCTGTTGACCCTTTTTTCTCATAATTGTTACTGGGATCTGGTTTTTGTTTGGATGCATATAGCATAAAACTTTTATATCACTTTTGAAGTAGTCATAATTTGCTGCTTCATGTCCTTTGGTGATAAGTTTAGTATGAAATTAAATAAGTTGTTTTTTAGAATATGATTCATTGACATTTCAGTTACATTTATGTCATGAGCAATGGATGAAGTTGTGTCTGGATTAGTAGCACTTTAGCTACACATATTCCAATCATTTATTGTTTCCTTCTAGAAGTTATTAACCTCTCACACCAAATATTTAGCTTGTTCATTGTTCTCTGAGTCATGTAATTATGATGTCAATTTGTGATTTATTTCATTATTTCCACAGAAATCTTGGAATTAACTGGATATAAACATTTTCATCAAATAGTCATTTATAGTTGGGATGTTAAAGTTGGGCATAATAACTACTTTTCACCATATTAAATTGGCATCAAAAACCATATTTTTTTTATTCTTCCCATGTCCAGCATGATATAAGTGGATTCTTTTCCAGGACCCAGCTGCCTGTGGTCAAGTGTTGTACTTTGTTCTAGCTGACATAATTTGATTTATTTTGTATTTCTCACAATAAAGTATCTAAAATTTTAAAATATCAGACTCTATATTAAGCCACCAGATATAAGTTGTAGTCAGATTTTTATTCTGACTATTTCTGGGTGACCATATTTTGTTTGTGGCCTAGATGCAATACGAAAACTTAATTATTCTTTAAAATTCTTTCATTCTCTATAGATGGGTTATATTTTTTACCCAAACGTTAATTGGATACTTTGTGTATATCTAATTACTCAAGCTCTTACTCTTGATCATTTTGTATTCAGTGAGCTATTACTTTACTGGTGATTTAGTTACTCCTTTCTAAATCAATCATATTTTTAATGGTTTCACTGTATATGTGTTGTTGTTTTTTTACTTTTATCTGATAATCTACTGGGTGCATTAACATGTAGGCTTTTTTATTCTACATAACAAAGTTTAAACTATATGCCCTTAACAGATTAAATTAAACCATCTTAGTCTGCAAGGTGGCAAATGCTAGAGTAGCCTTTTTTGGCAACAATCATTAAATAAAGGTTTATGTTCAGTTGGTAAAATGGGTGATATTCGGAACACATATGCTTTTTTATTTATTTGAGAGTAATATTTTTCAGTCTTGGTCAATGTGCAAGATGTGAAGGCAATAAGTACATCACTCCCATTTTGTAATAATGGTCTAATAATGTCCCAATGCTGAATGAGACAGACTTGCATTGTAAGATAAAAGTCCATATTTGGATCATAATAGTTTAATTCATTTGCATTAGTTATTAACTTTTTAGGTTATCAAAAGCTATATTTGTTGAATATTCTATAGCCATATAGTCTCTCTAGAAGTTGTCACAATGAATCAGTGGCTTCCATTTTGTGCTTAATGAAGTTCTAATCACAACAAATGAGTCCAATGAATGTTTAAAACTCCTTTTTGTTAGTAGGGTTAACACACTCAGAATAGCCTTTATTTTGCTCATAGCAAAAATAAAATTACCTAACATATTCCCAACTGCCTCAAACACTTATTTATTAGGTTTTAGTTTAATTCCTACTTCCATGTGTTTATTTAATAAGCTATTTAATAGACTTCAAGAATTGTTTCTTACTTCTGGCTACTAACAGGAAATCATTAAAATATAAAATATCCCCAGAAACTCCAGCTATAAATTGATCAACTTTCTTACTGGAATACGATTGAAGCCACTAAAATATTAAATGGCAATCAATTAACTTTTATAAAATCCTTTACAATTGCTAGTGCTTTGGAGGTTTTATCACCTATTGGTAGTTGAAGATATGTATTCCAGAAGCTTATTCTAAAAAATATTCTACTTCCAACTAAAATAAAAAAATATCCATTTAATTGTAAAATGGGCTAGGAGTAATGATTGAAAAGTATGATTTTATTTAAAGTACAGTGATAATCTCTTAATTATGTTTTTAATAATGGGTACTATTTGGATAGTCTATTTAAAATGAAATATTAATTCAATCCCTTTTTCAGATTGCAGCCTATCCAAATTCTAAAAAACTTTAATTGTTAAAGAAAAAGATATTGGTCACAACTGATTAGTTTAACATGTTTGTTTATAAATAATCAAATGGTTATTCCTTGATAATGACTCAAACAGTGTTAAAAACATAGCATATTATCTTTGAGAATTCTATCTCCCAGCATACTTGATCCACTTTGCTTAGTAAATAGCCCATTGGTTTAATATTATTTTATCTTATTGTTATTATGCTCTCTTGAAGACATGAATAAAAGCAAATGCATATATTCAGACCCCTTCCCTAACATTAACCTAAGCTTCCCTCAAGAATGTAACTTTCTCAACCTGAAGATCATAGGTTAATTTTGGGACTGGGCTTCGGATTGGATTTTTGTTTTCTAGTTATCTTTGCCCTCTACTTGAGATAATGGTAACTGCTAAGACAAAATCAATCTCCATTCCCATAAAAATTGCCATTAATGATAATTAGCCTTTTTTAAAAAGTTGGCACTTCACTTTGCTTGTTAAGTGTATTTAGATTTAATTTTTTTGCACTTGAGTGATGGTTTTGTGTATTAGATGAATCATTATCATTATTTCATCTGCCTTTATAAGACAGATATCTGATACATTAAAAAATGACAGCAACATTAATATATAACCCTAATGCTGACTGGCTAAATGATTTTTTGTTATGGTAACAATTTTGTTTCCTTTATTGCAATGTATTGATTTTTGAACTCTATTTTTAGTATGTCACTTCTATTTCAGCATTTGTACTCAGCAAAGATGTAGATTGATTAAGCATGCCTAGGTAGTATTGGTGTTCATTACCAATATGACTCTTAATTAGTGTGATATAAACCCAGCTCTTAATGACATCTTGAGGAATGTTCCAAAATTGCAGTCCAATACTTCAATTTTGGTACATAGCTTTTCTTCAGCTTCCTGATTGCATGATTTGAATTCATATCTTTCCATTTTTTATTAAGGGTTTTGAAGTAAATATTGCTTTATTAAATATAACTTTATAAGGGTGTAGTGGTTGTATCTTGTGATATGAGAACTTGGTAAGTAGCTAAACTATAGACACTCACACATGGAGCCAAACTTAATTTTGATTTAATTTCATTAACATCTATTAGTCCAAGTATACTGGCCATGATTTCCAACAAATTGAATTAAATTTTTCAAAAGATCTAAGTCATTATTAGAAAAAAACCTCCAAGACAATACCAAAATGACTATTTGTTATTTCACTTCATGGGCATTCAGCCACTTTTCATACAATATATCTAAACATTTCTCATTTTTATTGTCAGTTAATTGTTATATATTGTGAAGATAAATTCAAATTAGCGGTTAAAGTGTTTTATTATACAATAATATTATAAGTGAATGAAGGATAACATTGCATAACAATTATGGAGTTTATCCACAATACATACATTGGTTCTGAAGAAACTAACAAAAACATAAGCATTTCATTCTAAAGTGCTTACAATTCCTTAAGTGTTTAAATGGCCATATCTGCAGGTAAAAGGCCAAGAGACAACTCATTTCCTTCTTTAAAAAAATAAAAGGAACAAACTAAGCAGGAAAATATATTAAAATTAAACCATTATTTCCATTGGTTTGTTCATTTATATATATTATCTAATGATAGTTATTTCCTGTTCACTGAATCCAAGTAATAAGTTCATTTCTAAAGCTTGAAATCACAATAGTTACTATCTTAACCATGTATGCCAGTTTAAAATATCTAAATGATTATATTAAAATTACTTAGATTGTGAGATGCATTGCAGACACTAAAGTGTTGGTGCTATATTTAAGAAATTAAAAGGTAGAATATTTTATGACATTGATATAACTATTAAGATTATTTTGCCTAAGATGTAATATGTTGGACTATTTTTATCATTTATGAGTGAATATTGAATGTATAGAAAATTTTAAACTTTATTTAAACTTTTCAAATACAAACAACTTATTAGTAATAACACACAAATAGACAATACAGGTTAGTAATTACACAATGTTTCGAGTAGTATTATTCTCCACTCTTCTTCAGGTGTTGCTGGCCTGTATGCACAGTGACAATATTCGCTTAGAAGTTGAACTTGCACCTTTAGATTCTTGTATATTGAATTTAAGGCAAACGCTCTACCAACTGAGCTATTCTGTCAAAGGCAACATATAGTAGAAATTTGATATATTTATACTTGAGGGTTGGTTCAAATCCTCCTGAGTCCTTCAATTTTTTTTTTTTTTAACAAGTCTAATTATTTTTATTTTTATTTTTTCCTAAGAGCAAGATTAATTAGAGGCTTCCATACATTGTGTATTGCCACACTGGGTTGACTTATAGGATTATTTACCATTGTCATATGAGCAGCTTCCTTGAATTTTCTTCTATGCATTTTTTCCTCTTTATCCAATATCTTTGTATTTTCCCACCTAAGCATGTGGTCATTAGTACATACATGATCTGCTATGGTAGACACATCTGTTTTTTCTCTTTTAACCATTAGTTTGTGTTTCTTCAATCGTTGTTCAACAGGCCGACAGGTCTCACCAATGTATTTTCTTCCACATTCACATGGTATCTCATAGATGCAGTTTTTGTTCTTCAGCATTTCCAATTTAGGCTTAGTGAAAGTAAGCATTCCTCGAAGTGTGGTATGGCTTTGGAAAGCAGTTCTAATATTATATTGACTGCAGATTCTTTTTAGTTTGTCCGCCATTTCTGGTATGTATGGATACACCACCGTACCAATAACTGTTTCCTCTTTTGGTGTCTTTTTCTGTTGTCTATTGAAGGTTTTTCTGATGACTGCTGATGGATAACCATTCTTCATAAGCATTTGTTCTATGTGAATCTTTTCTTTTTCCAAATCACTGGTTTCTGAATAAACCTCCTTCACTCTGTTCCATAGTGACAGTACAATTCCTTGTTTAGTGCTTCTTGTATGATTGGATGTATATGCCAAGTATTTCCCAGTGTGTGTTGGTTTCCTATATACTGATGTTTTTACTTTGCCCTGAGGGAGTCTTGTCACAAGAACATCCAAGAATGCCAATTTTTGTTCTTGTTCTGCTTCCATCGTGAAATTAATTGTAGGAGATATGTTGTTAATGTGCATCCAGAAAGACTGTAATTTTACCTTGCCATGTGGCCATACTACAAATGTATCATCAACATATCGAAGCCACACTTTAGGCGGACATGGAGTAGTATTTATGGCTGTTGTTTCAACTTCTTCCATGTAAATGTTGCTGAGCAATAGTGACAGTGATGATCCCATGGCCATCCCTCGATTTTGTTGGAAGAATTCTGAGTTATATTGAAAGTATGTTGTTGTTACACAGAATGTTAATAACTCCATTATACTATCAACAGGTAGAACTGTTTGCCATATAACCTTTTCCTTACAATAGACAATGCTTCATTACATGGTACATTTGTAAACAGACTTTCCACATTAAAGCTTACTAATATGTCAGTTCTTTCCATTTTCATGTTCCTGACTAATTCTACAAAGTGCTTAGAGTCCCTGACGAAAGATGGTGTTCTATATGCCAATGGACTAAGAACTTCGATAAGAAATCTTGACAAATTTTGACAGGGTGAATTTCTAGAACTAACAATAGGTCTTAATGGAACATTCTCTTTATGGATTTTAGGCAGTCCATACAGGTGAGGAATCTTGCTGAAATACGAAGTTAATTTTCTTTTTTCTGAATCACTGAAATACCTGCGATGCTTCCGGAGTAATGCTTGTAGTTTTACCTCTGTACTTGGAATTGGATTTTTTGCTACTTTTCTGTATTGGCCTGCTGTGAGAAGTCCTTGAATTTTGTTATCATAATCAGTTTTATCCATTACAACTGTAGTGTTACCTTTGTCAGCAGGAAGAATGATTATAGATGCATCCTGTTTGAGAGATTGAATAGCTCTCCTCTCATCACATGAAATGTTTGACTTCTGCTTGTGCACTTGATGTTTTTCCAGTGTTCGTTTTATTCTCCAGTGTAACTCCACTGCTTCCTCTAGATTCAAATTTTGCGTCACCTCATCAGTCGCGGCCATTATATCCAATAGTGGAACAGTAGTTGGTGTAATGGCGAAATTTAAACCTTTTTCCAGAACTGATAATTCACAATCGGTAAGTTGTTTAGAACTAAGATTTTTCACTGATGATGAGGATAGACTAGTTGCAGTATTACTTTTGACTTGCCCATGTAGATTTACAAGCTTCTTCTTCTGTAGTTCTTTTATCCTTCCATGTAACTTACAATATGATCTGTTCACTGCTTGACAAATTCTTGAGAAATCTTCATCTGTAACTTTGTTTTGTAGAAACGATTCCACATTTCTAATAGATTGCAAGGTTTGATGCTTGATAAACCGCTGAACCTTTATACTCTCTCTCAATAAAGCCTCATTTGCTCTCTGAACAATTTTTTCAGCTCTCTTGGAGGAAATAGGAGGTTTTAACTGCAAACCCTTAGGGATAATCCCTTCTGATTTACATTTACATAAGAAAGTTAAATGATTTTCTACTTTAGCCAGTTTTAGACATAATTTTTCATAATGTCTAAATTTCAACATAGCATCGGGTCCATACCGAGTACTTAGTATTTGTCTGAAGGTTTGTAATGATGGTATATTATAAGATGTAATATGTTGGACTATTTCCATCATTTATGAGTGAATATTGAATGTATAGAAAATTTTAACACAAATAGACAATACAGGTTAGTAATTACACAACGTTTCGATTAGTATTATTCTCCACTCTTCTTCAGGTGTTGCTGGCCTATATGCACAGTGACAATATTCGCTTAGAAGTTGAACTCGCACCTTTAGATTCTTGTATATTGAATTTAAGGCAAACGCTCTACCAACTGAGCTATTCTGTCAAAGGCAACATATAGTAGAAATTTGATATATTTATACTTGAGGGTTGGTTCAAATCCTCCTGAGTCCTTCAATTTTTTTTTTTTTTTAACAAGTCTAAAAAAAAATTGAAGGACTCAGGAGGATTTGAACCAACCCTCAAGTATAAATATATCAAATTTCTACTATATGTTGCCTTTGACAGAATAGCTCAGTTGGTAGAGCGTTTGCCTTAAATTCAATATACAAGAATCTAAAGGTGCGAGTTCAACTTCTAAGCGAATATTGTCACTGTGCATATAGGCCAGCAACACCTGAATAAGAGTGGAGAATAATACTACTCAAAACGTTGTGTAATTACTAACCTGTATTGTCTATTTGTGTGTTATTACTAACAAGTTGTTTGTATTTGAAAAGTTTAAATAAAGTTTAAAATTTTCTATACATTCAATATTCACTTATAAATGATGGAAATAGTCCAACATATTACATCTTATAATATACCATCATTACAAACCTTCAGACAAATATTTTGCCTAGTTTATTGTAAGAATATGGGATTTGGATGACCTATCAAACTAGCATAAAGATATTAGAAAATTTTTATTTAAGAATGCTCTATAAAATTTTAAAAATATTCTGGCAAGATCATAAGTCCAATCAATATGTTTCTCATCTTGCTTGATTTGATACTATAGATTTTAGTAGTAGAAAATCGTTTATTAATTGGACATGTGAAACAAATGAAATAAAAAGGAGTTTCTAAAATTATTTTATGGCTAAAAGGCAGAATCATGTAGATAATAAAATTTTATCTCAAAACATTTCTTAAAAGGGTAATTTTGATTGATTTCATTTACAAAATATAGCTGGTGCTAGGATACAATGAAAAGTTACAATTAGACAAGATGTTGAAAACCTTCAGAAAGAAAGGTATCCTGCAAAAAAAGTTATATGATAGCACTCCTAAATATAATGACTCATCATATTCTTTATGCAGATACATCTTTGGATAATGAGTTTCTGGTCTTAAATGCTACTCAGAATGGCAGTCATGCTGTAAGCTGGATGTATTTTTTGTTTATTTATTGGTGTGTTAAAAATTATAGTTATTTCAAATATTTTGATTCATTATTTATGATTTTGTCCGATATTATGTTCCTGATAAATATCTGTAACCAATCAAATCTTTCAGATTTGCTAAATATTCTTCCAAAGCTTGCTATAAATACTAAACTATGATCAATATAAATTTTTTCAAACCAGTAACAATCTCTTTCCCATCATACTTACAATTTGTGAACAATCTCCATTTGTCAAATAAGCTAGAGATTTTAAATATCTGAACACCCTCACAAAAATAATATTCAGATTTATTTATTTATATATATAATTTGCAAGTAATTTGATTCCGTTGCCTAAAACAGTAGATTATCGTTAATCTAAAAAAATTGGGGTTCAAAATTGTTTTGAATTCAGAAAAATTTTAAAAATAAATAGTCGCTGAAACGCAAACACATAAATATATTACGAAAATGAAAAATGTTTAAAAATTAAACACAATACTAATATTCCTTTAACAATGAATTCAGTATTTATTACATTTCTTGAAATAAAAGACTCTTTTGTGGTTTATATGTTAAATAGAACAGGTTATCAAAGTTTCCTTCTATTTATATTTTAAAGATAAACATTTAGCATAGAATTCTGCAAGGGTTGGTTATATATTTTATAAAAAAATGTAAAATAAATAATGACTAATCTGACATTACTTTTTACCAATTTAACTTTTTCATAAAGGAAAAATGTATTTTTAAAACATATTTCTACATCATATTAGAGTTATGTAACTTTGTTTAAACATTAAAACTACTGCCACTTTTTGTTACTTTTCAGAGAATATAGATTTGCCAATGATTTGATTTTGGTTGTTATTCAGAATTGCAAATAGATATATATTCATATAGTTTACAAATAAATTAAACTTATTCATAAAAAGGTATGTTATGGACGAAATACTTTTTGATTATGTTATTGTTATACAAACAACTATTGCAACTAGTTTCAAATATTAAAATCATAGCCACATTCTACATATTTTATTTGAAAATTAATATTAGTATATAGTAAATTGGAAATTTCACCCAAATTATATGATTTGTTTAATTAAATTTTTATTTAATGTAAGATCTCTGTATGCTTGGGTCAAATCTTGTAAATGATTTTTAATCTCTGCTGAATGGATTTTCTTTAAATTTTGTACACATGTCCAGTTTAGATTACAATAAATATAACATTGCAATCTTTCAGAGTTTACCAGCCTTTTAGTATTGTCAGGCTACATTTTAAATGCAATTTGAAATGGTTCTGAAGGTTTTTAGGTATGCAAAATAGATGATGCTATATTTTTTTAGAAAAAACTTTTGATTAAGAAAAAAAATTAGGGGCATTTATCATTAATTAAAATTAAAAAAAAGAATCATGTAAAATTTGGTTTTTTTAAAAAACTGCCCTCTTATACTAAAATCTTGTAACTAATTTTTAACCTATTTTTACCAAACAGACTTTCATAAAACTGTATGCATGTGCTCAGTATAATTGATAAGACAATTTTTGGGATTAGAATGAAAGTAATTTTTTTAAATTTTGTACACATCTTTAGTTTCAATTCCAATGCAATATAAAAATTTAGGATTGTGCAGATTTTCAGTATTGATGAGATACACTTTAAATCTTATTCATTTTGGTTCAGAAAATTTTTAGTCCTGCATGATGGCCCTATATATTTTAATCTTTCCATCATTCCAAATGCAGTTCCATATTTTTAGACTTATTGGTCACCTATTGCAAATTTTCACCAGCTTTATTTTTGAATATATATATATGTCCACAGATGGCGTTCTACCAAAAACACCGATCAAGCGTATGTTTCGTTTACATAAACGTCAGAGTAGTTAGTATTCACTATCTCTAACTATAATTCCACTTTCAGATCATGATTTCAAGCTATTTTTTATCATCAGTGAAAGACAGGAATAAAGAAACTAGATCTAAATACAAACTCTGAGCGTTTATGAAACAAATTTCTATTCAGCTTGCAAGCGTGAATTTTTTAGACACGTAATGTCTTCAAACTCAGCATAGCAAACCAGATAGCTATATGGGTCTGATCTCAGTTCAGCATCACCACATAGTAGAAGCCTCTGCAATCTATATCATTGCAAGAAAGACCTCAAAGGTACATTTATGATAAACAAAAATGCAAGTTAAAAAACTTGCTAACGCTTGTATTTATGTCCACAGATGGCGTTCTACCAAAAACACCGATCAAGCGTATGTTTCGTTTACATAAACGTCAGAGTAGTTAGTATTCACTATCTCTAACTATAATTCCACTTTCAGATCATGATTTCAAGCTATTTGCTATCATCAGTGAAAGACAGGAATAAAGAAACTAGATCTAAATACAAACTCTGAGCGTTTATGAAACAAATTTCTATTCAGCTTGCAAGCGTGAATTTTTTAGACACGTAATGTCTTCAAACTCAGCATAGCAAACCAGATAGCTATATGGGTCTGATCTCAGTTCAGCATCACCACATAGTAGAAGCCTCTGCAATCTATATCATTGCAAGAAAGACCTCAAAGGTACATTTATGATAAACAAAAATGCAAGTTAAAAAACTTGCTAACGCTTGTATTTATGTCCACAGATGGTGTTCTACCAAAAACACCGATCAAGCGCCATCTGTGGACATAAATACAAGCGTTAGCAAGTTTTTTAACTTGCATTTTTGTTTATCATAAATGTACCTTTGAGGTCTTTCTTGCAATGATATAGATTGCAGAGGCTTCTACTATGTGGTGATGCTGAACTGAGATCAGACCCATATAGCTATCTGGTTTGCTATGCTGAGTTTGAAGACATTACGTGTCTAAAAAATTCACGCTTGCAAGCTGAATAGAAATTTGTTTCATAAACGCTCAGAGTTTGTATTTAGATCTAGTTTCTTTATTCCTGTCTTTCACTGACGATAGCAAATAGCTTGAAATCATGATCTGAAAGTGGAATTATAGTTAGAGATAGTGAATACTAACTACTCTGACGTTTATGTAAACGAAACATACGCTTGATCGGTGTTTTTGGTAGAACACCATCTGTGGACATAAATACAAGCGTTAGCAAGTTTTTTTAACTTGCATTTTTGTTTATCATAAATGTACCTTTGAGGTCTTTCTTGCAATGATATAGATTGCAGAGGCTTCTACTATGTGGTGATGCTGAACTGAGATCAGACCCATATAGCTATCTGGTTTGCTATGCTGAGTTTGAAGACATTACGTGTCTAAAAAATTCACGCTTGCAAGCTGAATAGAAATTTGTTTCATAAACGCTCAGAGTTTGTATTTAGATCTAGTTTCTTTATTCCTGTCTTTCACTGATGATAGCAAATAGCTTGAAATCATGATCTGAAAGTGGAATTATAGTTAGAGATAGTGAATACTAACTACTCTGACGTTTATGTAAACGAAACATACGCTTGATCGGTGTTTTTGGTAGAACGCCATCTGTGGACATAAATACAAGCGTTAGCAAGTTTTTTAACTTGCATTTTTGTTTATCATAAATGTACCTTTGAGGTCTTTCTTGCAATGATATAGATTGCAGAGGCTTCTACTATGTGGTGAAGCTAAACTGAGATCAGACCCATATAGCTATCTGGTTTGCTATGCTGAGTTTGAAGACATTACGTGTCTAAAAAATTCACGCTTGCAAGCTGAATAGAAATTTGTTTCATAAACGCTCAGAGTTTGTATTTAGATCTAGTTTCTTTATTCCTGTCTTTCACTGATGATAGCAAATAGCTTGAAATCATGATCTGAAAGTGGAATTATAGTTAGAGATAGTGAATACTAACTACTCTGACGTTTATGTAAACGAAACATACGCTTGATCGGTGTTTTTGGTAGAACGCCATCTGTGGACATAAATACAAGCGTTAGCAAGTTTTTAACTTGCATTTTTGTTTATCATATATATATATATATTCTAACCTTATAAACGATAAGAAGAAGAAGACATTCCTATCATCAAAATAACACGGACTATTATTATAACCTAGTAACATCAGTGAGCGGCTTCTATTAAAGCGCATTCGGACGCCTCCTTCTGATGCTGCGGGTTGCAAACCCTATATATTACTTATCTAAGATAATGTTTATTAATATAGCTCTTCGTTAGGTTAGTTATATAATTCAGCTACAGAGATATGCAGTTCAGACAGAGATAGAATAAAAAAATAATTATCATTAATAAAATAGATTTAATAAAACAATTTAGAATAAACTAACATTCTCTCTCTATCTAAACACATTCTCTGAGCTATAAGTACTTACACTGTTCGACAATGATGATGATGATTTTATTTCATTGTTAATATTACTGACTAAAATAAAACATTCAGCAATTTGCCAATATGATCTCAATATTTTATTATCATACAATTAAAAGTTTCCATCTCTTTAGCCATGCCACAATTGTAATATTGATCATACTGAATCAATTCTTTCTTTAAGAGCATTTATGATACTGACACTAATCTCAGGGTTCTCTGTTATATTTACCAAAATGCTCGGCAGTATTGTGTTATCCAATAGAACTGACATTCTGGTTGGCTATAGAAAACATTTAACTTATTTAAATTCCAGGTGTCTTCATCCACATATCAACTATTATAATATTTAACGAGATGATGACCCTATTCAATAACAACGCATAATTTTGAATAATACTGCCAATTTATAATTCAGAATCTCAGTCGGAATGATGAAGAGACAAGGGTGCTTTTGTGTCCTTCCATCACCCATGACAACACAATAATTAAACTAAGATTTAATACTTAGACACTTCACTGACATGTGTATGGAACAATATGCAATCAAATATACTAGTTTGGGAATAAAGTGATTTTACACACACATAAAATAAAATGTTTTGGTCTGAAGTTTCAATTCCATAAATAATTCTTATTATATTAAAAATATAATGAAATATTCTGATCTGCTTAAAATTGTCTATCTGGTGTATTGAATTTGAGATTTCATAAATAATTTTGGACTCAAGAAAGTATTGCAAGTATTATGCAGATACACTTTTATTTAGCACACAAGAAAAATGACTCAAAACAGCTTTTAATAAGACTATATTTATTATTAAATTCTAACAATATTCCAATTTATTCTTACAATTTAACAAAAACAATCCCTTAGGATTAACATAATAAACAAAAATGTACACTTTAGTTGATCCCATATGGATAAAACAAAATAATAACTAATAGTAATTTGTCTATGCTTTTAGACTTGGATTTGAACTACTTCTTCATCTTCGTTATAAATTTACTCAGATTAAATATAACAAAATAAATATTATTATCGATACATTAACTTATCAGTTTAGTGTATCTTATAAGAACGGCTGCTTAACTTTATTAACTACAATTTGTTTTAAAATAAAAATAATTGGATTCTAGGCAATGCGTACAAACGATTATTATAATCATATCTTTAATTAAACAATAGTTTTTATTTAGATAACTTATTATAATTTATGGGTTATTTATCAGAAGTTACATTTATTATTTTTAATGTTTACCTGAATAACAACTGAAGTTGTTATACACACTGTTCTTCTCCGTATAAGTTATATCGTGAGTGCTACTTAATAATTAACCTGAATTAAACTTAGTATTTGAACCCTCCCTTGGCAAATAAAAATTTATAAATCACGCAATTTTAAACTTATTCTCTCCATTGACTTATGTGTGGATTACCCGCACTATTCCGTCGCACAGTCCAGACATTGATCATATATACTAGCACGCTATTTTTACTAAATGGATCGTAAGGAATTTACCTCCAGTATACCCGTTATCTTGCCATAACTTTTTAAATAAAACACAATATTCTACACCTTCCGTGGTGGAATTATCTCTATTTTCTCATGAGGAAAAGGGAATAATACCGTAGATACGTAGAGTTAACGACTATATTAAAATAGTTTGGTGGGTCCTTGCCTCTTTCTTGGGCATAATAGGAACACACACCAATGATGATCCTCTCATGGGATTTTAACGAACGAAATAAACAAAATACGGTATAATTGCTGATCGTCCTAGCTCTGGGAAGCGATCGCTTGGGCTATCATACCTGAATTCTAGATTTATTTATTCCCCTCATGGAAAATAAAGCTTTTGGGGAGATTATTTTCCATCCCACAAAATAAATACATTCAATTGTTACTAATGTGAATATTAATCATATACTGATGCTATTCGGGGCAAGACAAGCAAATATACTAATTACACAAAATTTATATTCCGGGGTATACTTAAATCAACGTCCGAAATCAATGGATAACACAAAATAAACATAATAATTTTCTCCTTTGCCCAAAGAAACACTCAACAAGTAATTGGTAATATAATATTTTGAACTAAATTAAGTGAATGCGTTAATAAAAAATATACTTGAGAATAAATTCCGCAATTAACATAGTATAAATTTGTTTAAACTTTAAATAAATAAGATTCTGTATAGCACTTCTTTTTAATTACTTCTGATAATTTTAACTAGATATTTTATCTATTAGGTATCTGACTTTTCTACTTTTACGCATTTAACATATAAATTTATACCCATAATTGCCTATCATAAGTAAACACATTTTACAAAAAATATTTTCCATGTCAAATATAAATTTAACCTAGAATAATTAAAGGAAAACATACCTTTATGATTACAAGGTCATGTAAATACTACTTGACTATACATCTTTTAACCTGTTGATAAAAAAAAAATATACATAATTTTTCAAATCAAAAAAAAAAATTACTTAACAAGTGTTTATTATCTCTCTAGAAAAATGTTTTTCCGTTGGGTAATTTATTTAGATGAAAAATTTGATCCTTTCGTAGTTCACGAAGCAAAATCTTTAAAACAGGAAACACATTTTATTATATATCATTTCTATAAAAGTTGCCTCCATTCTGGGGCATTTAATAAATCAATCAAAGAAAACATATCAGCGTTGGGTATTAATTCTTCTTTGAATTAACCTATATAATTTTGGGATCCATGAAAAACAATACAGATTTTAACATGACGAAGATTTGACGATTGACGAACACATATACAATTCTTTTATTTTTAATATTGGCGATACGTACCATTTTATTTAGCTAGCTGGCTTAAGAATAAAACTAATGCGCGATTTTTACGAACTATTATTATTATAAGGACTGCAGCTGACTTACGTATAGATAAAAAGTTTTAATGATTCCAGTTAAGGTATAATATAACATATTATTTTAGGGTTATAATTAAGTCACTTATGTTGGTAGTTTTTTATTCCTACTCTATGAATTATAAGTCTTCTTTAATAATGAATTTTCCGTAATATGCACGCATACAAATTTTTCAATATTTGCCTTGAGAAAATTTATATTTCTTTTTAAAAATTATACAGGTGCATAAGTAAATATCCTTTATTATTAATATTATTTCTAGATAAATTTCATTGAATAAAATATATTTTAACGTGGGGAGCTTACATTATTTTTAAATGCAGACAATGTCTGTTAGAAAGAGCGCGAAATTTTATAATTAACTTTCCTTGGCTTTTATAATATGTCTTTTAAATTATAAATTTTTTTTTATACCATGAAAAGATTATTAAATAAGGTAAAGTTAACAAATAATTATTTATTTCCTGGAAATTATTTATATTCCTAATTTTCAACATAATGATATTTCCATGATTGCTGTAGTCAATACGGTCATTTTGAACTTTAGCATACGATGGTATAATTTTTGAGTATAAAAGCTTTATAATAGGTAGATGGTCATAGAAAAACAGAATATCCTATCAATTAAAATTAGCCAAACATGATATTATCAAACATTTATTGGACTGATATTTATTTCTGCAATAAAAAATATAAAAAATTTGTTACCGAATTTCAGTACTGACTCCTTCTTGTAAAACTAATAGCAGACTAAACTTTTCTCCAGTTTTTGGCGGTCTTGTTTTATTTAGCGACCTCTTACAGAGAAAAAATCATTTAATTATACATAAACAAAAGAAAGGAAAAAAAAATTTATTACAGTTATATATTTCTGTATGATTTAAATAGATTACTGGTTCATCTGACAAATAAGGAAAAATAATAAATACATGTAATTGACAATGTTTATTAGTAGTGTATATTTCTGTATACATTATTGTCTAAATAATTTAAAAATAAAATTACCAGAAGCTATTGTGTTATGATAAGATACTCATTTCTCCCCCCTCTGTCCATCTAAAATCAATTACTGTTTATAATATGTGCTTTTATACTATATTAAATTGCTCTTATGGTTAATATTTTTAATTAAACTATTTATGCTCTGTTTCAAATGACATCAAATTACTAAATTTATTAGTTATTTGCTTAAAACATTTAAAGTGAGTAATAGCCTATTTTATTAATCACTTAATATTATTACTATTTTATTTTTCTATTTTCTAGAAAAGGATAGCATTGTTTTCCTGTGGAAACGATGCTAAATAGACCAAGTGTCAATAACACTAGGTTACAATATATATATATGTATGTATATGTCAATAACACTAGGTTACAATATATATATATGTATGTATATGTAATTCAATGTAAAATTTTAGTTCTGAAAAAATTCCATAGATTGGCCAGAAAATCAAAATTTTGGCAAAATATCATTAATGTCACTAATTTTTATGACATTCATGTTTATTTGTGAATTTATTACAATTCAAGATTCTTTTTGTAAAATAATTCTGTAATAATTATTACAAATCAAGAATTTAATTTATTAATAATTTATTTTGAACAGATATAGTTTATGTTTTAAAACAGAACATTATATTTTTGGATAATGCAAATTTATTCTAAAGACATTTACAAGCTTACTTACTATGTAAAAGATAGTCTGAAAATATTGTAATATAAAAAATATTCAAAAATTTCAAAATGTAAAGCATAATTCATTAAATTTAAGAAAAATAAATATTTATTCTTTTACATTTTAAAAACAAATGTCATATAATGAAATTTATTTGAGTTTGGAAAATAAAAATAATCTTTCCAGAAATGGTGACATAAAGGCTTTTTGTTTGATTACAATCTCTTTTTTTTTTCAAAATAAAATGTGATTATTTGAAATTTATTTCATTTATAAACAAAAATATTGATCAAATGAAAAGAAATTAATTAATTTCTGATAAATAATAATGGTTTAATCTTAAATTTAATTTTGAATGTGAAGACAAAGAAACAACATCTTTCAAAGGGATTAAGAAAATTCTTTCACTTATTTGAAAAAAATTTTTTAGGGATATTTACAGTTAGTTAAGTCACTGCCTTTATAAAAACAAAAATCCTAAAATTGATTTTAAAAGATTTTAGAAATACTTTATTTAACATTTTATTTAGTTTGTTTGATTGGGTCAAATTTTCTATCTTATTTTAGCTTACTTCTATTGATCAAATCTTTTTAGATTACTCTATATTTGCAAAAAAGTACTTAAAATATTAAAAACTAAAAATACTATGTATAAAAAATATTTTTTAGAATATGCTTTTATTTAATTTTAGGATAATGACACTAAAAACCAAAAAAAAAATATTTTTTTCTTGGACCACAATTTTTTGTTGTTACATGTCACATTAAATAAAAACATGGGCTTTCCATAAATTAATTAATGCAAGCAATACAGTTTGTGATCAAACCAGATTATGAATGATCAACATTCTCCTTTAAAGTTTACATGTAGCAACCAAAATTGTAGTCCTAAAAAATATTTTAAATGCTCTTATATTAACTTGCCTCCATCTGTGTTTCTGTCTGTATGTCCACATTTTTGGAGGAAAAAAATCCATTCCCATTAGAAGTTAAACTCACATCTTTTCACTTCCCAAGATAACTCCTTAACAACTGAATCAATGAAAATATTATATTTATAGAATAAAATTTGGTTAATATTAATTCAGCTTATATTTAATTAATTTAATTAATTAAAAATTAAATAAAATTTTGGTAATATTAATTTAATTATTACTTAATTAAAAAGCCAATACATATTTTTATATAGTAGACAATCACATGATATTTAAATTTAGAATTCATTTATTAGAAAGCATTTTTTTCACGTCTTATTATTAAATTATAATTTTTGTCAGTTTTCTTTAGAAGGTTTAACCATTTTCTAAAATAATATGTAAATATAACTAAAAAATAAAATAAAAATATGTAAAAAAAAAAAGATTTTTTTTAAATACTGCTTTTATGTAAACAGCTAACTAAAAAGTATAAAAATAATAAAGCAATTTGATTAACAAATATGTTTGTTGTTTCAAAAAAGCATATGTGACCATAAAAATCAAAAAGCCCTCAAATGCTATTATGAAATAATACAACATATTTTTTTAGTCAGATTACTTTATTATTTTTCTACTTTTTATTCTTTTAAAATATATTTATTGACATAATAAAATTGTACAGATGAATAATAAATACACTTTGTTAATGTTGGCTCATCCATTGCTGGCATTGGTCAGCTGTTGACATCAAAGCATTATTTTTTTTAAAATCTTTTTTACATATTTTTTTTTTTTTTGTTTTTTATTGCATTACTCCTCAAATTAAATAATAGCATTTCTTTAAAAATATAAATATAATACTTTTGAGGTTAATTGGTTATTTATTTTAATCTTGACCAATGAAATAATATAGTACTCTCATATTTAGAGTTTTTATTGTTTTTAATGTATTTGTTTTATTAGTTATTGAAATATAAAATCATAATTTTTTGCAGAAAGTTTATAGAACTTAAAGAGGAGTTTAATGTTATTTATATATCCATATACATTTTGTAATGGTAATATCTATACAATGTTTACAATTCCAACATGTAATGATTAAATGAAGTAAAGCAACACTGTAGTGATGATGATTGAAATGTTATTAAATCTTTGAAAGTTAAATTTAGCCAAATACATTTTTTATTTATTTTTAGATTTAATTTAAATTAATCTTAGATGTCACTTTCTTTATAGATAGAATACTTATGGATGAATTATTATCTCTTATCATCATCTTAATGTAATTTCATTATTCTAGCATATCCCCCAAAAGATTGCATGACTTCTCAGGTTTAGTATTACATTTATTGTATATATTTGGAAGTTCAAACATCAAAATAATTAAATCTGATAACATAGTAAAATAATAATTTATTTAAAATAATTATAAAATAAAGAAATTGCCACTTGTATGTTCATAATTAGTCATAAAATCATAAAATAAATACCATGAAAAATATGAAATTAACAAATTGTCATAATTATTAAATTTAAATGTACTTACGACTATACATAAACTCTTACTGATATTAATTCTAAGGCCATGTATTTGAATATAAAAGAAAAAGTCTTACCCATATAATTAAATGTTTTTATCATGGATTTTGTTGATGTTGTAAGCTTATGTTTTATATTTCAGATACATCTTTGATAATAATCTTCATAAATTGAATCTTTATTTTAATTAACCTTCTTGGGCATTAATGATTATAAAAAAAAGAAATAGTTCTCATTATAGACAAATACATAGCAGGTCTTATAGCAGAATTCTATTCTTTTCTTACAATATGGTATTCTTATAAACAGGAAATGTTCTTTTCTGTCCTATGCATGATCAACAAAATATGTGAATAAAACTATGTTGATCCAGGTTTTGGGCTGATATATCTTCAGTTATTTAGCTGCACATGGCAAATAATTTTTGGGTAGCAATTATTATTATGATTGCTAAGTTAGATATAGTATTGAAAAATACTTTTAATTAGTCAGATGTTAATCAGCAATTTGAAGATATTCTACAATAGTAATATGTAGGAAAGTATCTTAATTAGTGGGGAGGGGGAATGAGGGGTCTATTAAAGATAAAGTTCCAATAGCTATTGCATTATACATTCTTTGATTGCTTATAGCTGACATTCTTTTTCTGTTTTCTTGTTCTGTACAAGCATTTTACTTCTCTATTCATTTTCTTCTATCTTCCCAGGATCAGTCTGCAATGATATTTTCTCCAGTTCAAGTTTAAAAAACAATTGTTGTTTTTGAATCTATTTATACTTTAATCTTGTAACAGAAACACTATATCCCATTGTTGTAAATCTTTAATGGTATTTATTTTGTTACCTTGATCACATTGATCAAATTAATGAATTTTGTATTAATTTGTACATAATGTTATACAAAAGCAAATCTAAATACCAGATTTAATTATACAAAATGTGGTTTTTTTTTTCACATTTACATAGTTATTTTCCAAATAATTATAAAATATCTTTACTTTACACTGATTGGGAAGAAAGAGAAAGAAAAGAGAAAAAAATTATAACCACATTTAAAATCCATTCTTTAGGTTTATTGATTTTAGTTCTACCTAATTTTCAAAAATATATCTGAATTTACCATCAACTTTACTACAAAAAAAAAAACTTATTTCAGTTAAACCTCTATCAGAAGGTAAATCTGAAAGCTCATAAAATACAGTACTTTTTTAAAACTAGTAGTGCATGTAAAAACTTTAATAAATGAAGTATTTTCCCTTTCTCCCCTTTATAATAGTGATTATAATTTTTTGCATTTTTAATTTTACATATTACATTTCTTTATAGAATATTTCATGGCTTTATCAAAGCTATATATCAATTTTCTTTTAATTTCCTTAATTAAACCAATGTAATTAAGTGCTAGCATATATACCTCATACATTTTCATTTATCCTGCAACTTATAAAATTTACAAAAATTCATTATATTTGTTATTAAATTGTTTTTAGATGGTGACAAGACAGCTTTCTAATACAAATGATTCTACTTGCATTCTATTATAATATATATGTACATGGAAACAGTCAACATTTAAATAAAACCAATGTATATATATATATCCATAGTATTATTACCAGAAATAATACTATAAATTCATTTATCCATGAAAATATTAGAACAATATATATATATATATATGTAAAGTCATGTGATATTTGCCAAATTTTTTTAAAACAATAAATGAACTGCCCTCTAGCTGCCATGTCCAATATTTTTTTATAATAAGAAAATGAACCACTTCTTACTGTAATTTAATTCTTTTCATTTAAAATAGAATTGGTAAATTTCACATGATATTATATTTATTCAATTTTTTAAAATATTATTTATCATTACATATGTAATATGTTTATTTATTATAGAGTTTTAAAAGTAAGTGAAATATCTCCACTCCATAAATTTAATATTGGTTATTTGAAAATCAATTTACTTTAAAATATATATGCTGATTTGAATTTGCTCTTTGGCTGTTATTGTTTTAGATGACTCTAAATAAAAAGATCTAAAATACACTAAGAAATGGTTTGTTTTCTTATTGTAAAAATGTTATTGAACATGGCAGTTAGAGGGCAATTCAATTATTGTTTAGAATAGAATTAGTAAATTTCACATGATATATTTATTCAATATTAAAATATGGATAGAAAACTGTTCAATAGTTTTTACTTTTTTGATATCTGATAAAAGGTTAATGGTTTATCATTAGAAGTTGCTGCTGCATTTTATTTTTAATTTGTAATTAAAAATAAAATTTTAGCCTAGAATCATAATTTCTTTGCTTTTGTATTGCATTCAGACAATCTTTGTAGTTTAAAAATTAGTTTAATTTTTTGTTTCTGGATTATGCAGAAAGTTTATGCAGCTTAAGAATTAATTTAATTTTTTTTATAAAGTGTATTACAGGTAGAAACTTACCACATGGTTTTGCCTCTTTTTTTCACTGTTAGCTAAAAAAACAGTCATGTCTATTAGGCACTGTCTATTTTTTTATGTTTATCTTAAATTAACAAAAATAAATATCTAAACAAATTCAAATGTTTATATTTATGTTTTGGAATATATATTCATTAGTAGCATTCAGATATTAATCTGCTTTTTTAACAATTCAACACTTTCATTAATAGATGCAGTATGATAATTATAGTCTGATTATATCGTGATGACATCATATTAGCCCATCTGAAAGTGTTCAAAAAATAGAAGGGTTTGAGTTTATGCAGTCTGGATTAATGAAGAATGTATTTGTATTTAGAAAGCTATTTCCCAATTTAATTTAATCACTTTACCTGAATTGCAGTTATATATCTTTATTGAAAACTTACAACTTATATAGAATTATTAAAATTTTAACTTAGACGTACATATACAATAAGTTACTAAGTAATGGCAAACAACTACTAATGACAATCAAGTGTTACTAGTTAACCATGATATCTATAGCTAACAATTTTCTAATTAATTTGGGCAGAGAATATATATATATGATTTTTCTTTTTTATAATAATTTTACAAACCAATAATGGTTAATGCTTTTTTAAAAAAAAATAAAAAATAAAAATGTAATATTATATTAAGATAATAATAAATATAAAATCTCGAATATAGAAAGTTTTTTTTTTTCCAAGAAGTAAATATTTAACTTTAATACGATGAAATAATACTAACGCAGCAGAAGATACCTTCAGTAATTGATTTGCTTCGCCTAATGATCGTCATTCGTTTTGTTTTTTAGGGAATCAGTGGTCTCAGATTGCCTGTCCCAAGCTATTCACTAACGTTTTACTCAGAATCTTATTTCCTGCTTGCTTAAATATATTTTTTCTCTTTACTATAGTGGCCTAAATATTAGATAAATTACACTTAAGTACCAATTTCCCCAAGGTTTCTATCTAAAATTCAGAAAAATTGCAAGCATAAAAAATAGTTTTGTTTTTTTTTAAAAAAAAGAAAGAAATAGTTTATAGTATATACATAAAAAGGTAGATGCAATATTATATATTGTGTATCATTAGTTTAATTTAAAATAACATTTAAATTGGGATATATAGAGTATCTGCCTGCATTTGTACATATATATGTATTGGCTTTTTCACTTCATCTCTTATCTATACGTGACAGCCTGTTTATAATTTATAGACAGTAAAAGAAATAATAGAATAATTATCAGCCTAAATATAAATATGGAGGTCAGAAAACCCAGCATTAAATTATTTTTTAAAAATGTAAAAAGATATTATACATGGAAAAATAAAAATGAGGTTGAATTATTCCAATATTTATGTATTATTTATAAAGTGGATATAATAATTTTTAAGTGAGATTTAAAATTATATTTGGACTAAAAAATAATGTGATAATTTCTAGTTTACTAAATGATTAGTAATATTTAATAAGTAATGTATATAAAGTGTTTGATATTAAAGTTGAGAATGCAGATTGATTGATATTTGTAACTCAAATTGTAATAATCATATCAAATTTTGATATATACTTTATGAATTCAAAAAAATAAAAAATAAGTTTTAATTTTTATGATTTTTCATTGTAATACCATCAATAAGACAGCTATGTAATATGAATGGAATGTTAATACAAACTATCATACTAAACTAAGTTAAATATCTTAAATTCAACATAAATAACTTTTTCTTATGACACTTCTTTGGATTTTTCGGACAACAAAATTTATCCTATAGTTCTTAGTTGTTCTGAACCTCTACTAATAACTCAAATTATAATTGAAAGAAACTTATTCACTAAAATTGTTTTGATAATAACTCACTGCATTTTTATTGTTAAGATTATAAAAAGTTGTTTTAACTGCATTAATCAGATTTAATATTTCTGTTCAAACGTGTATTATTACTTAAATTATAAACTAAATTAATCTCCACTGTCTATTCAAAATACTGATGCAATAAAGTACATATATTAGTTTTAGGTCATTTATTAGTTTCAATGTTTCCAAAAAGATGTATGAGTGATCTATTTAAAAAAGTTATATATCTTCTTTGCAATTTTTAAGTTTTCTTGTTTTGACATTGAATTTTATCAATGAATGTTTATATTATTTAAGAAAATTCACTAATTAATTATTTAAGCAAGGGGTACCATATGTTTTTAATCAATACTAATAATATAATCATTGTTAGAAACCCGGAATTTTTTTTCCGTAAACAAAACAGACCTGTCCACAACACATAAGAGAATTTAATACTTTAGTACATAACCAATTTACAGTATTAATTGTTTTTATATATTGAATTATTTTTATCTTTTAACATGAGTATTGAATGTCTTTAAAAAAATTTAACTTTATTTAAATATTCCAAATACATTCAACTGTTAGAAATAGTATACAGGTTAGTATATACACAATGTTTCAAGAGATATCATTTTACTCTCTTCTTCGGATATTGCTGGACTGATTAGTGACAGTACTAGCATGAGAATCAAACCTGGAACCTTAGATTCTTGAGTATTGAATTTTTAAGATAATGCTCTAACCAACTGAGCAGGACCGTTAGATTCTTGAGTATTAAATTTTTAAGGTAACACTATAACCAACTGATCACTATGGCTCAGTTGGTTAGAGTGTTATCTTAAAAATACAATACTCAAGAATCTAGGGGCCCATGTTCAATTCCCATGCTAGTAGTGTCACTAGTCAGGCCAGAAACACCTGAAGAATATGGGAGAATAATACCTCTTGAAACATTGTGTATATACTAAAACTGATAGAAATAGTCCAATATAAATACAACTAATTTGCAGTTTTAATGTTTAACAGCTGCTGAAGTTTAGAATAAGTAGCAGTTGCTTTTAAAAAACAAATAATACATTTTCTACAATTATGTTTTGAAAACACTGATTCTTTAATGCCACTATTATTTTTTATCTATCAACAGTGATTGCAATAGCTTTTGTAATACTGACTTTACTATATTCAGATTCCTAATATAATATATCTTACTATTGTACACTTAAATGGATCTGAATTCTTTTATAGTAATTTTTTACCTAAATAAAATATTGTATTGTCCAGTTTATCACTAGGAAAAATTAAATAACTATAAACAAAAACTCAAAAGCTCAACATTATTATTTCTAATAGCTTTGAGTTATAATCTATTATCTCTACTGACATATAAATCGAAATCTATAAAAATACAAATGTGATTATTGCTGTGTTATTGCAAAACACTATTCTACAAAGAATAAAAGTTTTCATTTTTTGAAAATATAAAGTTGAAATATATATACTAATAAAATGGAAGTTAATTTTATTGCTCAAAGGAACTACGATTATTTTTAGTTTTTCTATCAACATGTTTAGAAATTCAAAAACAGAAAATATTAAGCTAGATTTTATTGAGTTAAACCACTTAGAATATTCAGGCATACAGTCTCAGTTCATTCAATAAACTTTTTAAAGGAAAATTACAAACATTCTATTATTCTACTAAATATTCTTCTTATGGTATATAAAGTTGTACTAAAACTATTTTATAAATATTACATCTTACCAACTATAAGTACTATAAAATTGCAAATTTTCACAATCTGTATTAACCAAAGTTTGCACATTTCACATGTCTATATTAAAAAAAAAGAATTGTAAAATTAACAATTACTATGATGATAAAGTATGAAGTAGTAGTAATAATAATTTTTTTTATTCTTTATCAAAAATAACCTTCTAGACATGGCAACCAAATAAGATATTGAGAGAAAAATCATTTGTAGATAATCTTTTCTAAGTTTTTTTCTAGATTCATAGATAGAATTATTTGAGAATACAATTATTGTCAAAGAAAACTCCTGTCTCAAAATCAATTTTAAAATATCTCATTAATAGAATGAATTTTAAAAATATCTGCTTTGCTTTTCTGTCCTCATTAAAGCCTTATATACTTATATATGTTTCATAGTGAACAAGAAAAGACTGGAATCAAACAAATTATTGTATATGTAATTAAAGAATAAAAAAAATAGTTACACTAACATATAATCTCAAATTTCGGTAACACACACACACACACACACATATATATATATATATATATATATATATTGGTTACTGAAATATGAGATTACATGTTTGTGTCAATAACTAATATATATACTTACATAAATAGAAAATCATATAACATTACAAAACTAACCCAAAAACAAAATTTATTAAGATATAAACAACATATATACAAAATAATCTTTCCATAATTCACTTCAAAAAATAATACTTTAACATTAAAGGATGTCTTTATGAGATTGATAGCCTCAGATTCAAAAAGAATTATTTGATGACACCAATCTCAGGAAGTTATCTGTTGATGTTAAAGGTGGTTCATTTTTAAAGTGAATTATAGAAAGGCTATTTTTATTTCTGTGTATATATATATACATACATATTTTAATATATATATATATGTTGTTGAATTTTACTAGAAAAAGTCTGTTTATAAATAGATGAAACAATGATCGAGAATTTTAATAAATTTTGTGTTTGGCTCTTTTATAATGATATATGATATTTTATTTTATTTATAATTAAGTATATTTAATTTATATATATATATATATATAAAGGTGAATTTATATATTATTATCAATATAAGTAATTGGATGAGATAAATTTCCAAGCACTAGTTATATTAATATGGTTCTCTCTAGAATCAAAACAATCCACATAGCAGATGAAAAATAAATCTACTTTCATCCGATATTCGTGATCTTACATGGGTAATAGATTGGACAATGATATATATTAGAGTGAATGTCAAATTAGTGAAGATGTCTATGTGGCCTTATTTTATTCATTTAGAAATCTTGTAAACAAATACATATCAGATACATAAAAATCAAATTAAACATTGCAAACAAAATGTAGCAATTAAAGATTCTATGAACATTTCTGGGATTTGATATTTACCTTAAAAATATCACTGTCTAATGTATTATCTATATAAGGTAATGGGCGGCAGATAAAAGTGCAGTATATTTCTTTAATAATGCTAGTACTTGAAAGTTTAATATGATTTTTATTGACAAAGTATGTGGTTATATAGTTTATATTAGTTTAGGTATATAGTACCTATTACATATATACATTTTATACTTTAGTTTGTAATTAAGAAAGTTAATATTGCATATCAGATGCACTGAGAATTATATACAAATAGTAGGGGATTTATTATGGTATGAGCTGTGCTGTTAAATTTGAACTGGTTTTATGGGTTCGATTGAGTGGCTGATTAATTATATATATGAATGTTATAATGAGTAAACTATATAGATAATGAAAGATATTGGGTATTGAAACAATGTCCATATTTTAAAATTTTCTCTCCAATTATTGTCTATATACTGTATGCATACATCAAGAATGTGTTTATAATGTATAATTTTTTTTGCTATTTTAAGGTGTTAATATTTTTTTAATAGTCAGTTTCAAAAATTAAATACAATATTGTACTTTATTCGCCATATGTGGTCTTACATATTTACTTAAAGATAAATTTATATAAAATAACATAATAGCTTAATAATTAGCGCACCTTCATATTCAGGCTGGATAAAATGCAATATTAAAACAATATTTTTCTCATTGTTCAAAGTATTTTCTTATAATTGTTTTTGTTTTCAGTTATCACTTACTGTAAATCCATGATTAATTTTCAATAGAAAAAGATTATGAAATTATCAAGTTGTATTGAAGAAGAAAAAGCTTTTCTTTTCTAATAATTTTATATTTGTAACGCATTTACATTAATTTATTTTAGGCAAATAATATATCTAATTTTTTTAAAAGTAACATATATATACAAAGTATATAACCATTACAGTCTTAAGTTTTAAAAAAAAATCTGATTATTTTTTCATAAATGATTTGTTCTTGTTTTATATATATATCCACAGAAATATACAGAATGTGTGCATTTAAAATTTAAAAATTACCTATTAAATACTAAGCAAAAAGTAAAGTTTTAAATAAAGCAGTAGCTATGGGTTCTGCTTTTTAAAAAATCCCAATTAATTACTCATCCTATTAATATTGCTCTTTTGCACCTGTCATTACTTCTTTAACTTACTGCTGGTCACCTATTTTAATAAGATGGTTTATAAAAACTCTCAGCACGGTTTTTAACTAAATGTCCACCATGCATCGATAGATTCTAGAGTTAGTTAATGATTAAACTGAAGAATCTATTATAAAAGGTCAAAAGACAAGAAAAGATATCCTGTAATTAAATGTTATATGTTTCTATATATATATATATAGAGTGTGTGTATTTTACAGTAGTATTTCAAATAATTAAATGCTTTCAAAAAAATGAAGTCATATTGTGGAACAGTATTCGCTGCGATAACTCGAATAAAAATAACGGTTATTATGAGAAAAATTTAAAATGATAATAAAATTCTGGAGTAAAGGTAAGAATTATATAAATTTCAAACACCGCAGACGTATTTAAAAAAAGAATTTAATACTATAAAAAAAAAAAGCATGAGTATATAGAGGGGTAATAGAAAATAAAAAATGTAATTAAAAAGAAAAGTAGATTACAAAAATGAAATTTAATTTATCAGTTCCTTGTCATACTTTTAAGTGTAGAGGATTTGAACTCAGATTTTCAAGCACCCTTCAACTATCCACACTATCTCATACAACTGATACACATGGACCACACACGTAGAAAATATTAATAATCACCAATATACGTATTTCATGCTAAACCAGCACTCATCAGTTGGTCCAAACTATCATCACACACACACACACATATATATATATAATCAATGCTCAGTTTATATAAAGATAGCAAATCTTCATACTTTAATGGACAGGCTTCAATCCACTGCAACCTCCAACTTTTCAGCCATCCATATCATTAAAAATCTGATCATGAAAACTCAAATCCCATGCTGATGCTAATATTATTGCCATGCCCATGTTGACCTGAAGTCACTCTGACCCACATGTATAGGACAGTATCCATTAAATACATATAAGAGGGATGGATAGGATACAAGCTTGATATGTAAATATTTGAAAACCAGGCACTCTTCACAAACCTGGGAGCTTAATTGTAAGTGTAGAGGATTTAAACTCAGATTTTAAAGCACCCTTCAACTATCCATACTATCTCATACAACTGATGCACATGACCACACACATGTAGAAAAGATTAATAATCACCAATAGACATATTTCATGCTAAACCAGCACTCATCAGTTGGTCCAGACTATCATCTCTCACACACATATATATAATTAATGCTCACTTTATATTAAGATAGCAAATCTTTATACTTTAATGGACAGGCTTCAATCCACTACAACCTCCAACTTTTCAGCCATCCATATCATTGAAAATCTGATGATGAAAACTCAAATCCCATGCTGATGCTAATATTATTGTATCTTATATGTATTTAATGGATACTGTCCTATACATGAGGGGTCAGAGTGACTTCAGGTCAACATGGGCATGGCAATAATATTAGCATCACCATGGAATTTGAGTTTTCATCATCAGCTTTTCAATGATACGGATGGCTGAAAAGTTGGAAGTTGCAGTGTATTGAAGCCTGTCCATTAAAGTATGAAGATTTGCTATCTTAATATAAACTGAGCATTGATTATATATATATTTGTGAGAGATGATAGTCTGGACCAACTGATGAGTGCTGGTTTAGCATGAAATATGTATATTGGTGATTATTAATCTTTTCTACATGTGTGTATGAGATAAGCTCCCGGGTTTGTGAACAGTGCCTGGTTTTCAAATATTGTCATACTTTATAAAAAAATACAAAATAATAATGATTAAATATATAAAATCTACACAATAAAAATTAAACAAAATAATACATCATTTAGGATAAAGAAATAATAAAAACATTGTCAATGCAACAACCATATTATGTGGCATGAAAAGGAGAATTTAGAAGATAAAGATGAAATAGATTATGGCTGCTAACGTGAAACTTAGTAAACGTATAGCGAAGTTTAATATAGACACCACTTCCAATTTAAAGTGAGAATTTTTGTTTCATTAATTTGAATGCCTAACAAACGAACAATAATTTGTCAAAAAAGAATTATTTAATATCAAATATTCTCTTTAAAAAAAAAAAAAGAGACGAATTCTACTGCTAAAATATGAAAGCAGTTTATTTCAACAGCTTTTCACTGATTTTTTTTGGCAGAAAAAGGTAATACTTAAATTCTAGCTTTCTTTGCTCAAATAAAAATTAATATTAATAAAAAAAAGTTAAACCGTCAATGTCTCATGATATTTGAACCCAGTAAAATAAATGTTTCTCATAATTCTTTTTAAAAAATTATGCTTTATAAACAACTGGCATCAAACCTGTCATTTGGAATAGATTATTTCAATTACACATCTGTTAATAAAACAATTAAAAGCAAAAAAATACATCTCAAACAACATAAAAGTCTGTAATATTAATAAAGTAGATTCTGATACTCATATTCCACAAATATTTAACCAATTTTTAGAATTCCGTACATGATTAAATGGAATGCTGTCGCAGCTTATTTACTGGAGTTGATATTTAAAGCTAAGTATAAATTAACAACACTAATAAATTGAATAATCTTATTACTAACAACTTAATGCTATAAACATTTAATAGATATATATTGTGAATAGGGCTTTTAGAACAAAAAATAAATAAAATAAATGAGTTACTTATATTTACAAGTAAAATATCTTCCTTGAGTTTCTCTAATTTTAGTTCACATTTTGTTAAATCTAGTTTCGGTTGTTTACTTTTTTAATGATCCTTCTCTGTCGCTTCTTATCAAAAATCAACAGGCCATCTATTTTATTGCATCTTTTATTTCCCTATTAATGAATAAATTGAGCAGCCCCTGATATATTAAAAGCAAGTGAATTTAATGCTTGTATAATAATAGAATTGTATATCAAGAAAATGCATATTTCAAGATTGTAATGTTTGTAATAAATTTAACACTGGAAGTGATCATCGATTAGTAAGATGTAACACACTGTTACTAGAGAGAGAAAAATTATTAAGAAAAACAATATTTACAATTGATATTCCTAATTTTCGGAAACATTTTAATGAATTTAAATTAGAACTTACAAATCGGTTTCCAGTATCAGTAGATTTTGAATATGATTCAGATTTGAATGAAATTAATAAGAAAATAACTGATACACTTTTAAAAACTGCAACAAAGATAGCTGGTAGAAAAAAGCAGCAATTGACCAATAAAATTTCTACTGAGCGCTAGAGAATTTATGAAGAAAAGCAGGAATATGAAGATATACAAAAATAATTGAATACCTCTAATTTTGTAGAATGGTGTGGAAAAGAGTTGAAAATGATATAAGAAAGTATAACTGTGGACTAACAAGGAAAGCTGTAGTCAAGAATAAGTCTCAAGAGTGTAAAACAACATTTTGGTATTGGTAGGAAATTTATATTTGCAATAAGAAAAAAAGTTGGAATTATTACTAAAAAGAGAGCTGACATCATGAAATTGATAGAAGACTTCTATCAAGAATTATATAGTAATAAAAAAAAACAAATACCTCCTATATCTATTATATCTTCCGAATTGCCCAGAATTTTAAATGAAGAAGTGAGACAGGCAATTAAATTTATGAAGAAAGGAAAAGCTCCAGGTAATGATGAAATTATATAAAAGAAGCAGGTGAAGAAGTAAATTTTTTTTAGCAAAGTTATGTACCAAATGTCTAAATGATAAAGAAGTACCAGATGATTGGAAGAATGCAGTATTAATATTAATATTTTTAAAAGGCTATAAAGAAAATATTAGAAATTACAGACCTACCAGCCCTTTATCAGTTTTATACAAACTTTTTACCAAGATATTTACAACTTATCTACAGAGAACAAGCTGGATTTAAAAGTGGTTTTAGTACAGTAGATCATATCCAGGTATTGAGAGAAGTTATAGAAAGGACAAATAAATATGAGTTGCCATTATGCTTTGGAATTGTAGATTATGAAAAGGCATTTGATTCTATAAACATTTCTTCAGTAGTTAAAGCATTGGATTTTCAAGGTATAGATCCAGGATATTGTCATATTTTGAAGAATATTTATAAAAATGCAACAGCACAATTAGATTACATAATGATACTAGGAAAGTCAAGATTGAGAATGGTGTAAGACAGGGTGACTCCATATCTCCAAAAATTTTTACAGCAGTGCTGCAAGAAATATTTTGCTGGTTAAAATGTGAAGCTAAAGGAGTGAATGTAAATGGAGATTATTTATGTCATTTAGATTTTCAGATGATGTAGATGTTTTTGCAAATAATGCTTTAGAACTGCAGGAAATGTTGCAGGAGTTATCACATGAAAGTAAGAAAATAAGATTAAAGATAAATGTTAAAAAGACTAAAGTAATGTTCAATGGATTTTCTCAAAGTATGAAAATAAAGATTGATTTTGATTAGATATAAGAAGTTAGCAGCTAAAAATACCTTGGTTAGATTATTAATACAGATGGAAATATAATGGATGAAATTAATCATAGAATTAAACTTGGTTGGAGTGTTTTTGGTAGAAACAACTTGATACTAAAAGGAAATATGCCTATGTGTTTTAAAGGTTTTTAATAAATGTGTTTTATCAGTTCTTACTTATGGATCTGATACTTTGAAACTTAATAGAAGAGCAATATAAAGACTTCAGATTACTCAAAGAAGTATGGAGACATGCATGTTAGGAGTAACAAGAAGAGATTGAAAACACAATATATAAGTAAGAGAACAAACAGATGTTACTGATCTCATTGAAAAAAATAAAAGACTGGAGTTGGGCCAGACATATTGCTAAAAGAGATGATAATAGATGAACAATTGAAAGCTTAAACTCTATTCCAAGAGATTGTAAAAGAGCCAGAAACGAATCGCATGTGAGATGGATGGATGAAATAAGAAAGTATGCAGAGGTGAAGTGGAGAATAGAAGCTAAAGATCAAAGAAGATGATTGAACTTGGAGAGATCTTCATCCTGCAGTAGACTTTGATGGATTGAACTTGGAGAGACCTTCATCCTGCAGTGGATTGATAATGGTTGCTGCTGTTGATGATGATGATATCAAGAAACTATGTAAAAAACTACTAAAATATTTTTAAATGTTACATTTTAAAACTTTGTATTACATGTTAAAATATGTTAATTCAATTATCCACATAGTACTATTATTTAGCTTCTGGTGATTTTTCTTGTGATCTTTTTCAATAAAAGGAATCATATTTAGCTCACCTAATTAGTTTTCTCAGGGAAGTAATTATTATATGCATTAACAATTTTCACAAATATAAACAGAGTTTGTTTTTAAATTGAAAGAAAGTCCACTAACCATTTGCTGCATATATATATATATATATATATATATATATATATATATATATATATATATTATAACAGTCGGGGAAGAATAATTAAAGTTTTACTGTATCTGCCATACAGGGTGCCACCAGGCTATTTGAACTTGGAAAATTTATATAGTAGGCAGATACATAAGTTAAAATCACAATTTTACATATGTATTTTATTACCACTGTCAAACCATGCCACTAGCTCAGGGAGTAGCAAAGATAATTTATAATATAAATTCTTATAAATTTTAATCAAGATTTATATTCTCAAAATATATTAATATTTAAAAATAAAATAAGCCACTGCCAGTAATTAACACACAAAACATTTATTGGTGCATATATAAATATTTAAAATTGAGGAATAAAATTTATCTTGCTTAGATTTTAATATTAATTTTAATTTGGTTATTATTTTTTTTAAATTTAAATTATTAGGAACGTCTGCATAGATGAACATTTTATAAAAGTTTGTTTTATAATGTTGAGTATAGATAGGCTATATACATTTCTCAGCTAAAAACTTTTCAAAACAATAATTCAATCTCAGATTAAAAGTTCACAGCCAAAACAATGCCTGCTTCCAGATATATAGTCACAACCAATGCAATATGAAGATGCTAGCATAAAACTAGCTGACAGGAATGTGCATCTGACAGCATGATATTATTTGAAGGACATGATCCTCATCCAGTACAGGAATGTGCATCTGTCTGGCAAAGGAATCAATGTATATACAATAATTAAAGAGAAATGCTACATATGGGGGATAGCAGTCTATCTGCTGACTTATAGTCCCTATCCATAGAGCTAAAAAGGGGGTCAATGGTGCAGGAAATATGTCTGCATCCATTGCAATGCAATGACTACATCTTTGGGTCATGTATTCAGTTGGGCACGTTGCACTGTATGCTAAACATGCTTCACATTACATTGATATAAATGCCCATATGTCCCTCCACCAGCATCAACCTAATTATGAAGCAAATATCCTGAAATGAAAGCCCTTTAAAATAAATATAAATAATTCAAATATAAAGTTATTGATGGAATTGCAGAGGGAAATTTACAATAAACCCAATGGCATTCATCATAAGATGCCACATTGACACCAATAACTTAAAAGATATACAAATAAATATGTTTGGAAACTCACCATAAAGTGTCTATATATTTTAATCAATATAAAAATAAAAAATAATTAGTTAATGAATGTATGCAGCCATCTACCCCCAACTAAAATTTAATACATTTAAATAATTTAGTCAATAAATATTATTAATAATAAAAAATGGAAATGATTAAATCAGCAAACTCAAATATTTAAAATTAAACATCAATAATTGATTTTGAAATCTTAAAAGTCAGATTAAAATTCATTTTAAAAATTAGATTTAGTTGATTATTAAAAGCTTTCCAAATCTTGACAAAAAATTTTTTTTAATTTTTCAGTTCATATCTTACAGTAGAAGAGCTCCCAGTTCCTGCTGCCAATTTCTGCACAGTCTTTATTGGTCATACTTTCATGGAAGACCAGTCTGTTTTTCCGGAGATGGCCTTAGCTGGTTCAATCCTGGTACTATTTTATTGTAGGACCCATATGATTTGGGACTACAATAGTGCCATTCATAAATTAACAGTCACTTCATTTGAAATAAGAGAGAGAGTGAAAAGTGCGTCCTTTCATCCTTCTCAAAAAATCAAGCTGGAACTGTCTTTTAATTTGAATTGCTTTCTTTTTATAGTAATCCTCCAGATTCATTGAACATACTTTCCTGTTCCAATGATTTTCATTAAGGTCAGAGTGTTGGTTACTGCTTCTATTGGACATTCTAATTTTTTTATTCTCTTATCTGACTTTTTAATTATATAAAAGCCCCAAAGGCTAGTTTGCTTTTCATTTAATTTATAAAACAGTCATTTCCATTTACAGAGATTACATAGGAATCTTTTAACAAAAATATTTTATCTTTAGATCTTGTACTCTTGTACTTTTTTTTATAAAAAAATACATTCAAATACTTTTTTTTTTTTTTTAAAAAAAATACTTTTACATCTGTGCGATATATTATATATGTTAAAGAACACTTTAATTTTAGCTTTTAGTTTTTAATAAATTTATTCTTATTTATGAACTTTTTATTTTAATTTTAAATTAATGTAAAGAGATGTTATATACTGTTATAATATATATAACAATAATACTAATTATAAATATGCGATTTTTTTCGCATGCATTAGTAAAGCTATAATTATAATATAAGGTTTAATGTGCCAGTTTAGCACTTTCGAGATTTAGTATTCAAATCTTATACTCATAGCTTTACAAATGAAGACTGTTGAGATTTGTTATGCACATATACAAATGAGCTTGAATTTTTAATTAATTAATCCATTGTTTGGAGAGAGCAAAGCATGTTTCTCTTCTATTAATGGCACTAAGGTCATTTGCTATGTAAAAAGCTTCTTTGATCTTTCTTTTGGCATCGTTCTTCTTTGTGCAAATTATTTGGGCAGAACTGGATTCAAATATGTATCCTGTAACTGCTTGGTAGTCCCAGAAGATTGACATTCCTTTATTTTTATTTTTTACCTGTTGTATGCATATCTGAAGCTCACAAATTTAAAACTTTCTGCATTCTAAATATTTTTAGATCAGTGGTGTTCAAAGACTATAATTTGCATAAAGCCTTTATCAGTTAAAAAGTTGAATTCTTTAAAAAAATCAGATCAAAATATGTTTGTTAGTAGGCTATATATCTCAGCTGTGCACACCAAGTAAAACCTAACAATTTACAGTTCTATGGCAGAAGTTTATTTTCAAAACAAGTAGAAATAGAAAAATATGATTACTGCTTCTGCTAATATCAAAACACTATTATGTTAATTTAAATATAAAAACAAAACAAAATCATTTGGTAAAAGAATATAATATCTAAGTTATGTAAATAGTACATATTAATTCACAGCTGTATATGATATCCAAATGAAAAAATTACAATTCTATAGTAAAATTATTTTTCAAAATACAAATGTGGACAAGTAAAATTATTTTTCAAAACAAATGTGAACAAGTCAAGCATTGGTGCTCAAGAGATCAGCAACAGCTGCTTTACAAGCAGATGTTCCAGGTTAGCGGGTTCGCTTCCTGGCTGATGCTATGACACAAGAGAAAAACAAATGTGAACAATAAACAATGTGTCTTATTAAATAATCACAGTCTTCTTACACCTTTAAGCAAATAATTTTTATTAATATAATAACAGTTTTGACTGTTCCTGGCAGTCTTCTTCAGATCTACAAAAATTCAAATATTATAGTAATACAACCAAAACTTATATATACATCAATTCAAATATTATAACACTACAATTAAAACTTATATATACATCAATAAACTTTCAATCAATTTTATACATATATTAATACTCTTAAGCAGTATATGTCATTTATTATATTATACCACTAGATTACTCAATCTTTAAAAACTTTAAAGAAAATTTTAAAATAATTTTAATATTTTATATTCTCTTATACTTATACATTTTAATAAAATACTATTACATATATACCAATACATTATTCCTATAAAATTCTTTTAAAAAATATAAAACTTAATTTTATATATTATTTATTACACCTGTAGAGGTCCCTACTATCGCATTTTATACGCATATTATCGAGGTTATAGCCTCAATAAATATTACTTACGTAATCAATGTGCGTTTAATAAATTTATAATTATTACATTAATAAAAATTATTTACTTGAAGGTGTAAGAAGACTGTGATTATTTAATAAGATATATATTGTTGTATATGAATAAGAAAAATTACCGAAGAAGAAGAAGAAGTATGTATAGAATTATATAGAATAAACAATGTGATGACAACTTGTAATGTCAAGATAGTATTATATCAGCCTAGAAAAAAAAATCAAATCGATGTATATTTCTATAAAGAAAATTTTATTCATAAGTTGTATGAATATTGAGTATTGATTAATAATTGTATGTGATAGGGGTCAAAACCATGTGGCTCATAAACCATGTGCAGCTATTTGACTCCAAGCTTGTCACTCTTTTATCATAAAGAATGTAAAACCTTTATTTTTACTTGTAAATTGTCAATAAATATTTTTGTAACTCTAGGAGTGGAAAAAAATTCACTTTTCCATATTGCTCCTTGGATTCGATCTCATTATAGAATAACAAATATTATATGTGGTGAGTGTATAAATAATAGGAATTTATGAATAAATCAAACTATTAAAGTAATTTTTTTTGTTTGTTTTTTTAAAAATCAATTTGCATAATATATACATTGACCCTGTTACATGTTATTACTAAAATAAATGTTTAAATATAATCACAGTTATTTAGAAATCCATATTTTTCATCAACCTGTTTTTATCTCTTCCCTAGCCGGTCTTTTAATTTTTTGATTGAGATATTTAAACAAAATGCTACTTCATATTAAAAAAATTGTCAACCTCTTGTATGTGATATTTAAAAACAAAATTATGCAATTCTATACTAAAAGTACATTTTCAAAACAAATGCATAATAAAAAAAATATATCAACAATTTAATGTTTCAAAACAATAACATCTTAACTTAATGTTAACAAAATGATGTTCAAAATATAGTTCTTAAATTGAAAAGTTTTATTATTGAAATCATGTTAATTTATTTGTTACTGATTAACATATGTATATAAAATATAAAGTCAAAAAGGTTGCAATTCTGCTATAAATATTTATCCTCAAAATATCCAACAACAACAACAAAAAAAACATTATCTGAAAGTGAATATTTTTAGGTTAAGTCACAGTTTCTAAAACAACATGCAAAACAAAACAAAAAAAAGTTATCAATTTTATTATGAATTTTTTGCTATAAACAATATAAATTTTTTCCATAATCAAGCAAATGTATTTTTAAAAGCAATATAATACTAATTAATCTATTGCATTATATATATATTTAATTAAACTTAAATTATTAATGAATATTGTTTAAAAACAGTAGTTGCTAATAAATTACACTTAATTTTGTTTAATTAAGACAGTTCATTTTTTTAGTTAATCTTTTTAATTTGTAAACATTTCTTATATTTACTATCACTTTTATTTAGACCCTAATTTATTAAACAATGTCCAAAGATAGTGATCATTTATGAATTTAAATTTATTTATTTTATTTTATATTTAAGTAATTCTTTTAAATAATATTCTTTTAATAAGATATATTTAAACATACATATTTAATTTTAGAGCATTTTACCATTACAATATATATTTGTGAATGTTTTTGAACCCAAAAGGTAAAATTCAAGGATTTTGTAATATTGGTGTATAATCTGAGATGTCTATCTTCTATTTTTTTAATGAATAAACTTTTATATTATGCTATCAATTAATAAACAAATCACATTCTTAATTGAGAAAAAAATAAAGTTTCACAATACTGAATTATATTAATGCTAATTAGCTTAGAAGTCTCGTTTATAAAATCATATGTATTAAATTAGATTAATCTGATATTATATTTATTAAGATATTAAAATATCATTATAAAATTCTGATTACAAAAATTTCTCATGTGACTTTAGAAATGAAAAAATCCATAGAATATTTGCAGTAAAATAAGCTTCTTTGGTTTTCAACTTGAACGTCACAGATATAATTTTGTAGACATAGTCATTTTTTGACTAAAATTACTAAAAATTAATTTGTTTCTTTCAAATTAAAATTATCCAGAGTCATGATGATGTTCATTTCTCTCTCTTTCCTTCTGGCCATATTTACTTTGCATACCTATTATGCTTCTGGTAAATGGATAGTGATATGTACCGTTCAATGTATATATATATTATAAATCATGTTTTCGAGAGCAATCGCGTTTAACAAAAAAGGCAACAGCAATGAAATAATAGCAACTGTACTGTTCAACAAGATAACAATTTTATCTCTGGAGCAACCACATGATTACCATTTTACCCAGCTGAGGGCAACTATTATTTTGTCGAAATGTCTGGTTACTATTGTTTCATTTTACTTTTGTTTTTATTTTTTATTTAAAAGAGTTGCTCCTGAAACATGACTTATATAGCTGTTTTGAAGGTTCTATTTATTATATATATATATAAGCAAAAGATTTTGGAATAGACTCTGCAATATTCAATATATCAATATAAAAATTAAGTAATAGCTACAGCGACCTTACAGCATGTATCTTTGAGTTGTCATTCTGAGAATATAAATATCTATAATAATTAGTTGTAATGATTTATTATTAATTCAAGCGAACAAATAGTATGTTTTTAAATTTGTTAAAGGATAGAATATATGAATTATCTGAAATAGATTTGTGGTACCTTTATTTTTTTCCGGGATCACTTGATAAATTTTTTGATATCTTTTTATGTTTTTATGAATTAAATTATCTATAATTATATATTATAGCAGTTTTAAAGTCAATTAATATTATATAATCATGTTTAATATTATATTAAATTACTATCAATAGAAAAGCAAACACATACAAACTCAATATTTATAATCAGAACACTTGAATTCAATTGTGAATTGAATCTAACACCACCGTTAATTTGTCAAATTTGGAAAGTTTTCTTAACATGATAAATATAGTATTTAATTTATTATTTAATATTCTCATTGTTTTTTGGAATGAATGGTGCAAATACAATTTTGTTTGTAGTATATAAACAGAGAATATGTAAACTGGATGACTTTATTAGCTTGCTTAATATTAAACTTATAAAATATGCGTACACAGCGAGTCACTATTACAGACTATATAGTCTATAATCTGACTTATTAATCAAGAAAGCATTAAATATGACAAAGCAAATGAATCGGAATTGGAATACCAGCGAATACACTTATCGAATTTTTATTTGCAGCATTTGCAGCTACATGCTTTCTATTATTCTTTAATTATTTATTGGTATAAATTCTTAAAGTAAAAACTTTTATGCATATTACAAATTATTAAAACAGGCAAAACTCTCCATACAGTAGTGCCACTCAGTGCACTTAGGTGCAGTGCTCTCAGATCCAAAGCTCCTCACTGACGAAGGCCACAAGCCAGAAACTAGTCTAGGGATATTGGATGAGTAGGCACTAGATGGGGATTTTATGCACAAGCCTTCTGGCATCCATTGATTACTCTGTTTGGCACTGGGTGGCACTACTGTATTGAGAGTTTTGGCTGGTTTATTAACAGTAACGTACTAGCATAAGAAATAGTGATCGTGTGATGTTTAATGGTTTAATACAAATGTAAAACATAATTTTTTTTCTGTCTGTTATAAGTATGTAAACATTATTTTTCATAAATAAAAGCTTTTGAGATTAATACAAATTATTATATATTTTAAAACGTGATTAAAAATACTTTTCATTAAAAAAAAAGTTGTTATTTTTATTTTTATTTTATAATTGCCTTTTTTATTTTGAAATAAAAAATTAAAATAGTTTTTTTCTGGTGAAGATTTCAAGATTTGATTAATATAAATCAACTCAAATTGTAAATCAATGAATGTTGTTGGGCATCTTACTATAATAGTATCAGACGTTTTCTGCTAATATAAAGAATTATATATGGCCAACAGAATTTATTTTATCTTGAAAATTGTAGTAATACTTCTGCTAAAATGTGATTCAATAAATTTAAGCTATTTACATACTGCAATTTCCTCGAACTTTCTTTTTATATTTTTAGTTTTTAGTTTCTAAATAAATGTATTAAAGGCTAAATTAAGTTACATTTTGTCTACATTGTTATAATAATTATGTGTTATAGGTGATTATTATTTTCCCTTTTTTTAAATATAGAAAAAATTGATTTAGTCCATATTGATAGAGTGTATTGTTGTAGATCTTGTGCTACTTGTAGTTCTTGGGGATTTGAAATAGCTTCCAGGTCTCATCGAAGATAAACTTGGATGACAAGATTTTGTCTCTTTTATTAATTTTTGAAGTGATTGAATAAAGCATAGGTCTTCATCTGGCTGGGGCTGTGTGTACATTTTTTTCACCTGACATACCAAATTGAGTATATGAGGAATATCGATAGTCTTATTAAAAGAAATTATCTTCTTTTGATGCGTTCTTGCAATGATGTTATAGATAATAATCCACTTTTACCTTTTGGTAGATAATGATTCTAATCTTTCCCAGACCATTACATGTGTTTATAATATGCGAATAGGTTTCATCCTCTCTTTGACAGTTTGGGCATGCTGGGTCCACTTTATTGATTTGTTGTTTGCCATAAACTCAAAACTTAAAGCTTCTTAAAAGTTTTTTTTTTTTTTTTTTGATAGCTACTTCTTCAAAGTTATAGATCATTTTAACAATAAATGGCAATATTTCTGTCATTTAAAATAATAAGTATATACAATTTAATTTGAATATTGAAAATTATTATATAAAGACAATTCGGATAGTCTTTCCACCTACACTGAATAAAATAAGGATTTATTCTTCTTTATAAATAAGTCATTATCATCCTTATCAACCATTATCAATTATTATAGAATGAAGGTCTCTCCAAGTTCAGTTCACCATCTCTAATCTCTAGTCTCTTTTTTTCACATCAACTCCTCCTTTTTTTTATATTTCATCCATCCATTTCACATGTGGCTCTGTCTGGATTTTTTACAATCTTTTGGAATTCAGTTTAAGATTTCAACTGTCTATCTATTACAATATCTTCTACAAATATGTCTAGACTAACTCCACTTCTGTCTCTTAATTCTGTCAATGATGTTCAGGGATGTCATTAACATATGTTTGTTCTCTTATCTATGTATTTCATTTTCCATCTCTTTATGTTATTTCTAACATACATCTTTTCATATTTCTGTGAGTAGTCTGAAGTCTCTGTACTGCTTTTCTGTTGGATATCCAAGTCTCAAATCCATGAGTAAAAACTAATTAAACTTTACATTTATTAAAAACCTTCATTTTCAAACACATAGGCATATTTTTTTTAATATTAAGTTATTTTTCTATCAAAAGCACTCCAACCAAATTTAATTCTATAATTAATTTGATTCATTATGTTTCTATCTGTAGTAATAATTTGACCAAGGTATTTGAATAAGTTAACTTCTTCTAACTCATTATTATCAATCTTTATTTTCATTTTTTTAGAAAATCCATTGAACATTATTTTAGTATTTTTAACGTATATGTTTAGTTCTACTTTCAACTGAGGAATTTTTGCAACATTTCCTGAAGTTGTGAAGCATTATTTGCAAAAGCAACTACATCATTTGCAAAATCAACATGACTTAAAATAATCTTCTGTTACTTTTATTTTTTGTCAACAAGTATATATATATATGATAACAGATGGCGTTCTACCAAAAACACCGTCAAGCGTAGTTTTCTGTTTACATAAACGTCAGAGCGAGTATTCACTATCTCTAACTTTAATTCCACTTCCAGATCATGATTTCAAGCTATTTGCTATCGTCAGTATCTGGCTTGCTATGCTGAGTTTGAAGACATTAACGTGTCTAAGAGATTCACGCTTGCAAGCTGAATAGAAACTGTTTCATAAATGCTCAGAGTTTGTGTTTAGAACTAGTTTCTTATTCCTGTCTTTCACTGACGATAGCAAATAGCTTGAAATCATGATCTGAAAGTGGAATTAAAGTTAGAGATAGTGAATACTCGCTCTGACGTTTATGTAAACAGAAAACTACGCTTGATGGTGTTTTTGGTAGAATGCCATCTGTTATCATAAATACAAGCATTAGCAAGTTTTTTAACTTGAGTTTTTTGTGTTTCATATATATATATATTAGTTTAACAATAAGTTTATAAATGCAGACTAACTACCTATTTATAAATTCTTCAGTTGATGATTAAGAGGTCACATTTATAACTATGTAAAGTAAAGATTTCTAATTTAATTTTAAGCAGAGTAAAATATCATTTATCCAGAAAATGTTTGTGGCAGTTGAAATATTTTTGATGCTTATCACTGTAATTTTTTTTTGAACTTATTTGCAATAGAAGAAAAAAATAAATTCATACATAATTAACTTGAATCCTCAGTAAAGTTTTTTGTATATAAAACCAAAAAAAATTTACTCTGGCATGGAAAAAAAGATTCAGATTGCAAAATTTAATACTTTTTATTGAACAATATTTTTCTTTTTTAAATAAAAATAAACATTTAATTCTTTCACAAACCTTTATGGAAGAATTCATGATAGCAATTATCAGCAATTTGTATCCATTGATTTGATTAACTATCACTTATTTACTATAGCAATCTTTTTTTTAAAAAAATGTTTACCATTTTTTTAAATGGTGATCATTTTATAAAACTATCAACATCATAAAATATTTGCTTCATAAAAATAAGATAAAATAGCAAGTTTCATTCTAAAAAAAGAAAATATTGTATAAAAGTTTTAATTACACAATTAAAAACATTTAGAGGATATAAATAAAAGATTACAGTTATAATAAATAAAAAAATATGACCCACATAATTTATATTCTGTATTCTCATATTGCAGTCTATAATAAAAATTCTGACATACTATAGGAAAAAAAGGACTCCACCAGAAATGTAATCAATATCACAAAAATATTAAATTTTATTCAGCAACTAATTAAAAATAAACTTTTATTATATACAGAATTAAAGTGTGCTAAAAGTAAATTGTAAAATGTATATATTATTTAAAAAAATTTTTTTAAATTTAATTAATTCCTATTCAAGATTTTTGGACCAATGAGAATTTTAATTTCTCTAAACAAAAATGCCTGATATAATAAATACATATAACAAAAGATGAGATTTAATCACTTACATTATTAAACTATAGTAATCAACTATATCTTATATTTTCCATCTAATATGTGTTAGATTAATGGTTTGAATCTCAGTAATGGTAATTTTATGCTGTACTTTCTGTTTTGGACATTGTGATGACACTGTGGTCAACCACTATATCTTCTCTACATTGTTTTAAACCTATCTATGAATTTACAGTTTGGTGTGCAGCTTTTTTACAACTAAAACTTTAATGTATTAGTTGAACAAAAAATCTGAAGATGTCAGCATTGTATGAACTTTTTGCATGATTGACAATACCTGTGGGTGATTATCTAAAAGACAATAGAAATAAAAATTTCTGATTTTTTGCATGTTTTTGCATGAAGACAAATAATTAAATAATTTATATTTCTAAAGGAAAATTGTAATTTTCAGTAACTTGTTTATAAATTAATGATTATGATGTAATATTTTTGTAAAAAACTAAAAACTACATCACTAATAGGTGATTGTTTTTGAAAACAAATTATTTTTAAAAAGACAATCTTAAAAAATTTATTACAACAATCAGAAGCAGTTTTTACTGTGTAAAATAAAATCATCTTTAGCATATTTTTTAATTTAATAACAATAAATAATATACTAAGTTTTAAATGTTTTTTTCTTGATGATAACTAATGTAAATTTATCTTCTTTTAATAACATAAAATTCAGATGTCTAATAATTTATTCTACTAATTTTTTGAATAGATAAATACTATCCAGTGATACTAATCACCAAATAAGAACTACATTTAGATATTTATTTTCATATTTTTAAAATGACAAATAGTAACTTTTAAAATACTTAACACTTAAAATCTTGGATTTGTAATCAATAATGTTAAGATTATCAATATATTACACAGAAAAAAGGATTAATTGCAAAAATAAAGGTTTAGATATGGAGGAATATTAATGTAAAACTTGCTAGGTACCATTTAAAATAGAAAGGTGGATTTTTTTCTGAACACATTAAGACATTAGTTTTGTAAAAAACAATGAACAATGGTGATTTTTAAAATATATTAATTGTAGCTAATGCTACAAAAAAATTCAAAGTTTCATTAGTAAGATAATTACTGAACCAAAGAAATAACAACAATGATAATGGAGCATTAAATGCATTAAAAATAATTTTTAACAAGTACATTATGTTAATTTATTTTTTGTATATTCTACATGTTTACATGGTGTATCATCATTCATCAGAAGGTCAATCTTATCCAAGATAGTAAATTTATAATTGTTATAACATAATTTTAAATCATCTATACATTTTTATCACTGTCTTACAATAAAGTGCATAGATGATTTAATATTATATTATATACATTTGGCAATGCAATAAAAAGATTAATTATTATACTTCATAATTGTTTCTATAAAATATAGCATTATCATTTTTTTTTAAATATAGCTACTGAAATGAACTTATTATTAACTACACACAGTATTTTTTCTTAATGATCATGTTTTGAAATTTTTTTATTTATTAATTATCACTGTTTTTCAATTTTTATTTTTTTTTATGATCTATTGATGACCAATTAAATTTTTTGCCATAGGAAATCATTATAATTATTTATTTTCTATATGAGAGTTTTGACTTACAAGGCATTTTGAGAAATCAATTGAGTTCATTGACCTAAATAAAACTGTTCACAAATTTAAAAAATATGTAAACACCATTTTACAATAATTTCTGGAGGATTTTATATATTCAAATTGACTAGTTTAAAAATCTCAAAATTCACGTTTTTGTTTTGCTAACAATTCTCTGATAGGTCTATTTGGTGTGACAAATTTAACTTTCAACACTTTGTGTTTGGTGATATTAATCATTGAAGAATAGTTTACTAGCACATACTTTTTTTTATAAATTTAATAAACTAATTAATTAATTAATATTCACTGCAAGACTTTTTTTAAAAAAATTGTTTTTATAGAACATTATTTTTTTTCTACCAAAAATAATTATACAAATGTAAATTCTAGATTGTTGATCAGTAAAAGTTATAAAATTGTAGATCTATTTTTATACTTAAACAATAAAAATATAATGCTCTGAAATTATTGTTTTTGAAATCGTTAGGTTTTTTCGAACTTGATCATTTAATTTCAACTTTGTCTATTGAGGGATACAATGAATAACTATTTATAATTAGAAAAAATATAAAGTGCCACATTTTTATACTTCAGGAGTAAAAGATTTAATAAAACCTCATGCATAATGTAGCTCTTTATTCGAACCTGTATAATTTTTATATATGGTTATGAATAGCAATTATCTTGCAAAACCAAACATTCTACCAACTATAACATATTATTATGCATGGGTTAGTTCAATGGTAAAATTGTTGGCATTGATGCTCAAAAAATAAAGATTAGTTATGTTATTTCTGTTTTTATAATCCCCAGTGATAGAATAAAGTATTCAATATTTATTTTTATTTATTAAATTATATATATATATATATATATGTGTGTGTGTGTGTGTGTGTGTTATGCATTTATCATAATCATTTTTAAATAGAGCTTAAAAGTAGCTAGTTTTTTTTTAATTAAATTTATGTTACTCTATATTATTTTGTATTAGTTTTGTGAATAAATTAGGTTTAAACTTGTTAGATAGGAAGTTTATAAAGAGATTCAAAGTATTTTAAAGTTATTTTAATATAATTTAAATAATAAAAGTAATATATTATATGTTATTTGAAAGATAAAATTAATTAATATTTATTAGATTTGAAATACATAATATTAAAACAATAGTCTAATTACAGTATTAAATGTTAAATAATATATCTAATATATTTTAAATAATTTTATTTGTTTAAGTTGTTAGTTTAAATAATTAGTAATTAAATTATTCTAGAATGTTCCAAAAGTGTCACATGTCTTGAAAGTGTGTGTATTTGTCTTTAAGCTTTTATGTGTTAAGCAAAAATATTATTTTGGGTTTTTGTTATTAAAATTAGTCACACTAAAATATTGCAAATAATATTTTAAAACTAACAATTAATTTTTATGTGTTGTTTAATTTTTATTTTATTTTAAAATTAATATTTTAAGTTATTAAAAATACTTTGTTTAAATAAAGGTATTTTATAGAAATATTAAATAAATTTAATATATTATAAAAATGATGAGTCATAATTTAAAAAATTATTTTGTAGATAAAATAGTTTAGTTTATATGTAAATTAGTATTGAATAAGAACTTAGATTAACCAATGAGATTACTGGATAGGATAGGTATAAATATATGTGTTCAATCAGTTTAATCAGTAGTAACATTTCTTATCTAATTTTGTATTGTTTGTTTGTCTAACTGGGTCTTGTTTTAAAGTTTATTCAAAAGTTAAAAGTATAATTTTAAATAATTATTATTTTAAAGTACTCACTGTTTGGTAAATTAATTATTTCCTATAAGTAAAATTTCACATTGAAACGTGATAAAAACTATGATAATTTTATGGAAACTAATAGTTGTCATCGAATTATTGACTAATGTATCTCAGATGCCATGAGAATTTAAACCATATAATCAAAGGAAACTTAAGGATTTGTAAGAACTTTATGTTTAATATGTTTTATAAGTGTGGAATGAAAGAACATTTATATTTAGAAATTTTGATAAACTCTTATAAATATATGCTGTCAAGAAATTTATATCTTATAAATATGCGAAGGATATTTGTTGAAAGTTATTTAACCAGTTTTATGTATTTTAAAAAGAAAAAAGAATGAACAAAAAATATTATGCAATTGAATTAAACACATATGAAGAATCTTACAAAATGTGAATATATTTTACATTATTTGTAAATGCGGATAAATATATTTTATTACTAGTTTATTTTAAGATAACAGCTTGAATAGATATTATATGATTTAAAATTATGCATAATAAGATTGAGAGAAAATATCTTTTGAACTTTATATTTTTTTTAAAAGTTTTCTAGTGAAAGAAAGATGAATAAACTAATCTTAAAAAATTTTACTATTTAAAGAAAAATGAATTAATTGTACATTTTAAAAGATTTTCTTTATTAAAAGTAAGTTGAATTGTGATATGATTTTAAAGATTATCATTATGTTATATAATATTGTCTAGATGAAAAAATTGTATAATTTTACAAGAAATTATTGATTAATATGTGTGCATTTGAAAAGATAAAATTTTGATTTTTTTAAAGAAATATCCTGTGATAGATTATCGCCTTTAAATATTTGTGTAAACATTAGTAGGAAAATAATAATGAAAGTTGTCTGCTGAAAAGAAAAAATAACTGATAAATAATCTTGTTCTATAAAATGCTTTAAATGCATTTTGATGAAGGAATTTTATTGTTATATTTTTCCATAAAGTCTGGACCAGCATGCTGAAAAATATAGTACGTGAAAAATTATTACTTAATGTGAAAATTATATTAGTAAATGTTTTCTTTTTAAAATATTTATTCTGATAAATGCTAAGAAAATGGACTTAGTGAAATATTTCTTTGGTACAGATAGACAATATTTCATCAAGATTTTCAAAGATTTAACTTTGTGATTTAAAGAGTTTTGTTTAGCAATGGTAGTGGTGGGGTGGAGAAGTTCTTGTTCAAACTTTTTCTGTTTTCCATAGCAACAGGGTAAGCACAGCACTGGAGGAATGAAAACAAAGAAGAATTTTAGTAGCTTTGAATTTTATTACTTTTCTATTTTTAGCATTAATATTTTATTATTATAGTTAATAATATTCAGTGAACATGTTTATTAGAAATATGTTTAGTTTAAATATTGAAATTTTTTTCAAATAAAGAAAAAGATAGGTATTAGAAAATATAATTTTCTGAAAAGTAAAAATAAAATACTTATAGCTTATTTTATGTTTGAACAATCAAGAGAGGGGATTGCTGTATTTAATTTCAATAATTGTTTCAATTAAAGGTAGATTGTTATGTAGTTTAATAATATTTTAATGATATTTTAATTTATATTTTGCTTCATTTATTAGACTGCTTAAATATTAAAGCCAGATCAATCATATTTATATGATTATAAACACATTCATTACTTTATGAAAGTAATGTAAATGTAAGAAAATGCCTTGTGAGTTATCTAAAGTTATTTAAGAAATTTTTATGAATGCTTGAGTATGCACATATTTTTATAACATGATTATGAGTTTCAAATATATTATGGATAGTATCTGTTTAGATACAATAACAAAAAAATGTTGATTGCTAAATTATCTGATACTATATGTGAATGAATGTATAATAATGAAGAATATTTTGTTGAAATCATTTGTGTATAAAATGTTTTGAACAGTCTTGAATTTAATATTGAATAATTATTTTGGAAATGTAGTTTGAAGATTACTTTATGTAATGAGGTTAGTATTTTTTGTGATGTTAGGAGAAGTAGTCAAAATGTGGAAGACAAAGGATAGTGGTCTGGGAAATTCCTGGGTGCTATGAATATTAAGGAAGAATATGATTTGGGAATCATCTTATTGTAAGTTAAAAATTAAAATACAGGTAACAAAGGTCTGTATCATTAGTATATAAACAGGTGCATTCTTTCCATAGTTCAGTAGAAGCTCGGGTAAAAGTCATGACTGGAATTTAGGGTGCATAATAAATATGTGACCTTAACATTGTAACCATATTGTTTCATACTTGTTTGAGTTATTATTGTATTCATATCCCTATAGTTTAAAGATGGTCAAATAATAACTAGACTGATGAAAGTTGTCAATATTTTGTGAATGCAAGAGGAGAGAAAAATTCTATCACAAATGATGTTTAATTATTTACTGTTTTAGTAAAAATGGAAAAGAAATGATTTGATATTCCTTGAAATATTTGAATGTTAGATATCATTAAACTCAAATATTAATGCATATTTTGTTTGATTATGAGAAAAAATGATGAAAGGGTGATATCTGAATGCTATTATGGTAATATATTATCAAATGAATAAATAAAGAATGTCAAGCAATATAATTCTTTAATATAGTTTGAATTTTTTTTAAGAATAATGAACTTATAGAAGAGTAAAGTTATAGGATTACTTTTTAAGATGTTTTTAAAAGTAATTAGCTTTATAAAATGATTAGAATTATTTCAGTAACTATATTTTTCTTTTTTAAATTTTGCATTGAAATGCTAGAACATATCTGAAAGGTAAAGAGAAATGCTTTCTTTACTGGTATATAAAAGAAGTGTCTAATCTTTTTCAATATAATGTTATATGCTAAGTTTTGGATAAGTGCTAACTTTAATTTAAATTTTGTAGTTAATAGGCATTGCTATAGTTATAATCACTTTCTAAATGATGTGAAGCATATTATTAGTTAAATAAGTCATATTTATTTATTATTGTTGTTTCATTATAATAATAACAATAGAATATCATTGTTGTAATAATAGAAATAATAGATTACTACTATTATGTATCATATATTCTATTGTTCCACAGTAAATAGTCAGCATGAAGGTTATTCAATGTTTGTTTATTTTTATTATGTTGTCTTATGTAAATATTTTAACCTAATTAATTTTCTTATGTTATTTTCTTCGTAATTTAAATTTTTATACATTTATATTGTTGTAAATATAGTATATTGTTAAATCATAGTAAAATTGTTAATGCTTTGGAATTTATATTATCTTGATAGTTTAATGTATCCAAGTGTTTTTTTTTTAATCTTCATATTTACACATGCTTTATGAAAGTAATTTGGGAACATTATCTTATTGTACCTGATTAATAAAAATATATTATTATTATTATTATTATTATTATTATTACAGAAGATCTAATTATTAGTGATTATGAAAGTTATCCAATGCCAATTTTAAATATTTAATATTGCAATTATATTAAAAATATAATAAGAAATAAATGATTATATATGTTTTATAAGAATTTATGAATTTATTTACTTTTTTTGAAGATTATTAATAGTCAAATAGATATATAATTTTAAGAATCATTAAAGTATTCTAGTTGTTTCTTGTTGTTTTGTGAGAGTAGTTGAAGATATATAAAATCACTCATTATATTTAACTATATAGTATTAATTTATCTATTATTATTATAGGGATGAACCTGAGATGTTAAATAATTATAGAGTTGTATGAAGTGATGATGGATAGAAATTGAGGTTAATGTTAAATTTTAATATTTTATGAAAGAATAGTAATTGATTTATTATTTTCATAATAAATTTCATAAGTTGTTAAGTTATGATTATTCTATATGTGTCATAATACATGAGAGTATTACAAGGTAGTTTTGTTATATAAATTAAGTCATTGGGGATGTATCTTTTGGGATACATGATACATCTTCAATGTTAAACTATGTATCTTGTTGGATATCTCATATAAAGAGTTTCATAATTTTTTAATAGTATTTTAATCAAACCATTTGTTAGTAGTAAGTAATGAGCTAGTTGTAATTTAAATTGTTAATATAATAAATGAATTGGGCATTTAATTTGAACCCTGATTACTTATTATTATCATTATTATAATTATATTTTAATTTGGTTAATTTATTATATTTAATTATTATGAAATATTAATTTTGTTATAGATATTATAGATTAGAAGTGCATTTTGAGCTAGTTATAATAATACTTATCTTTAATAGTTATTGTTTACATAACTTGGTTATAGTTATTATATTTATCAATAGTTAGCCAGAGAGTCTTTAGGTGTAGATTTGCCTAGATTGTTTAAGCAAGGGTACAATATATATATATATATATATATATATATATATATATATATATATATATATATATATATATATATATATATGAGAGTCAATTGAAATATTAGAGAGACCTACTGGTTTAAATAGGGCTGATGAAGCACACGTATTCCAGCCATATGGATACCTCTCATTTTATCTATCTTCTAATATTGACTTTAAATTAATAGGTGGTAAAACTAAGAGAAATATACATTATGATAAACCTCGTATTCTAAATACTAAACTATTTCAAACTGATTTTCATGCTTCGTCTCGCACTCAGTCACATTACAGTTTGAGAATGAACAAATTTTCTATCAAGAATTTACTTTGACAATGGCAGATGCTAGTTCATTAAAATATTGGTATATAATAGAAAATAACACATGGTTTTACCTAAAAAATCATTTATATATATATACTTTTATAGATTATTTATGATGTAAATACAGAAATAAGTGAGAATATTCTATGCAATAATTAGAGAAATATGTTTAGATGTCATATTTTTAGTTGACTAGTTGCCAAAAATAGTTTTTTTAACTTTAAATTCACTTATAAACAAAGGAGGTCCTTTTACTTCCAACATAATATTTTATATGGTGTAAACTTAGATATTTTTATATGAGTATAAAAACTTAGAAAAACGCCATCTCTACAATATGTAATATCAATTCATATCCTCTTGAAATCTATATAAGCTAAATTAAATATTTTATTAATTATGATTTGAACAAAGGAATAAGTTCTATTACTTATAAAAACATGTTTGTTTGATTCCATATAAAACTTTGGGTTATTTAAGAGATTGCCTTTTGCTTTTAAGTACCCTCAAGACAAAAAAGCTGTTATTAATTTAGCTTGGTTTGTCAATAGTAATGATAGTTATCTACCAACACCACTGCTAAACATATTTTTCTAATTAAATTCATTGAATATTCCCACTTATTCTTTTGTTACAACATATAGTCACATATGCATAGTAATTTTTATGTGTTTTTAATATAATATTTTTTATAATATTTATAATTTTATGTTTAAAGCTTCAACAACTATGTTTTATCACAGTTAGTATTTAGTTTATTGATTTTTGTTGAATTATTAATTGTTTATTTGATGGAGAGAAAAATGAAGACTCATTAATGTTATCCAAATTGTATAAATGGATATTAAGCTGCTGAATGCATTTCACTAGATGATCTGTTAGGCCATCTACTGTTATGTATTGGCAAGTTAGTAATATTATTAATTGATTATGAAGCAGAACTTTTTTTATCAAAATGATTTTAGATTGGTCAGAAGTATACTAGAACCTATGTGTCAAATTCTAATCAGGTGTTGTAATTTAGTAGGTAAGCTGTAATCTATAAAAACAAAGTCCTCATTTCAAGCTTTTATGCACTTAATTATTTGAATAAAAATATTAATTTACATTAAAATTTGATCTTCTACGATGATTATCCATTCCATCATATACTGTTTTAGCAAATATTAGCAAAAATACTATTCCTAAATCTGACATCACTATTAACTACAAGCATCAAATCAAGATTTTCATTTTTGGAACCATTTTTAATAATTAAACAATTAGGATGCGCAAGAGTTGAAGTTGATGTGTAGTCAGATTTGTATTCATATGCCAGCAATCAAGATATGTATATTTTATTCTTTTAAACTCTGCTTATCTGCTTCAAAAATTAAGTATATAGATTTTTTTTTTTACTTTTATGCGCGCAATGGTAAGAATAAAGTACGTAATTAAATCATAAACTAGTCTATCTCTTGCTTAAAACTTGCATATATATATACATGCTGATAATTAAGAATAATTAGCTAAACAAATAATTGTTTTTATGTCTACAGAGATAATATATAAGAAAAAATGAGGCTGAAGTTGGAATATGGCATTCTGAAAAAAAGTTGGAATATCATGTGATTATGTTTAATTAAATAAAAACTATATATATAAATCTTTAAGAGAGTTTAAAGTTTATATCTGAGCTAGGAATAATACAATATTTTTTATCTTAATAAATGATTAATAATAATCATTAATATATTGATCTAAAATGAATAGGGTCAAAGATGTGATTGTAGAACGTTTGACATTTGTAGATCAAATTATGATATATATAAATATCAGTATGTCTGTATGTGCGTATACATTCATATAATAGCTACTGTATATATACATCCGTACGTGTGTATTCATTTATATGATAGACACTGTATATATAAATGCATACATTTATAAACAATTCCTTCATGCGAAATAAATGATTAGTACTTTAAGTTTTCCAGTGCTGAGAAAATATAGAATTAGAAAGAATTTTGTTCTTAATTCATGCTGGCTTTGTTCTTGGGAACTAAGAGAACAATAGAAAATAGAAAATAATCCAATAAAAATTATTTATGCTGCCTATAATTTTAGCAATCTGCCGAATGACATGCATTCAGCTTTTTCATAATGGGATTTTAAATTTAAGAACCAATGGAGCACAACGTCAATACTTTGACCACGGTCCTGTTTTCACACTTCATGTACCCTGTGAATACAAAACCTTCAAAATTTTTCCTAACTATTTTAAATCGCCTTCTATCAGATTTAAGAATATTATCGATTAGTTTAGACTCAGTGACATGAATTGATATAGACTTAACAGGGCACGTGCGTTATACGTCCTGGACAAGCAGATAGGGGATCTTAACGTTAGAAATTTTAATTTAACTTTGATTAGAAATGTAAAACTCTTCTTGTGGCAATGTTCAAACAATATAGCACGTGCCGAGATCAATATACCCTCAGCTAACAGACCACAACAAGCTTAGCAAAGGTTCTAAAATCAACTAATAAACATGAATATAATATTTATAAAACACATCCAAACATTGATTCTGGCCAAATATATTTAAAGATTTTGAGAAGAAAGCAAATTATAAAGAGAGATCTTTTTATTTTTAACAATAACTTTTGACATTGCTGATAGGTCAATGAAAAACTTGGACAGATTTATTTTTACAGAATTGTTATAAATAGATTCTCGCTGAACACAACCATTTCGTATATTATATTTATATATAATTAATACATGCATACACATTACGCATATACTTGTACACACGTACTATGTGTATATATATTCTAACATGAATGTATACACATATATTTATACAATCAGAAAAATCATATTTTCATAATTCCAAAAATAATTAAATACGCCAGCAAACACACGGTCATATTAATGCTTACTATAACTAAGCGATTATTCTTGATCATCACTTTAGAAGTAGATAGTTTGCCATTAAACATCGCAATGTTTAGAGCTATATCTAAACTTTATGCCATTAACATACAAAATATATATTGTAACGTAGATTTTCCCAATTAAAAAAGTAGATTTAAAAAGTTTTTGACAAATACCAGAATGTCAGAAAATTATTTTCATCGGTAATAAAAGAATCCTGTTTAAAGTCTTTTAGAAGGATCTAATTTATAGACATAGAAAATTTCTTCTGGGAAGTAGGTTTCGGTATCATGAAGTACTCGTTTTTACAGTAACTTTAATGACTTGGAATTCAAAGTTAATATCTGGACACTGGTGTTAAAAATATATATAATGCTATAGTTAAAGCATCACCCTCGAAGCAAGTAAATATTATTTCTTGCGAATTATTATGAAATTATTTAAACAAATTGCTTAAAAAGAAATTCGATTTGTTAACTATTTTCAAAGACAACTTACATTTTATAATTTAAATATTTATCAATATAATTCATTGTGAAGCTTTTTGGTTTCATTTATGAATCAAATTGAACATTAAATAATAATAATAATAATAATAATAATAATAGTAGTAGTAGTAGTAGTAGTAGTAGTAGTAGTAGTAGTAGTAGTAGTAGTAGTAGTAGTGTTAGTGGTGGTGGTAGTAGAGGTAGTAGTAGTAGTAGTAATAGTAGTGGTAGTAGTAGTAATAATAGTAGTAGTAGTAGTAGTAATAATAATAATAATAATAATAATAATAATAATAATAATAATAATAATAATAATAATAATAATAATAATAATAATAATAATAATAATAATAATAATAATAATAATAATAATAATAATAATAATAATAATAATAATAATTATAATAATAATAATAATAATAATAATAATAATAATAATGATGGCTGTGAAAATGTTTGGTTATATTATCTCTGGCTTGTAATTTTCCAGTTTGATATTAAATGTTGATGGATATCACCTTGTGTTGTTACCTAAGGTGAATGTGCAATGAGTGCACCAATATGCATAGAGCTCAAAGGTGGATACATGGATTGATGGAATTGAGCCTTTGTAATATGAGTTGAAGATAGTCTGAAGGATGGTGTTGGGTTATCTATATGCTCTTGACATGATATTGTGAATTCTGTCTATTGCTAGATCATCAATATATATGATCTTGAATGATGTGAATAAACAGATTGGGGTTATAAGTAGTCTAGTTTTACCCCAAGGTGATGACTTGTCCCTGTAGCATGCAAAGAAGCTTTCAGTGTGAAGATGTACTGAAAAGTCAATTTGTGATCTGCTATATATTTTCATCTCCAGAAGTCCTGATATATGTGTTTGTATGATTTTGGTCTATTGTTTAAGTGGATGTATTTTGTTTTCCAAGTTTAACCCATGCACATTATTCTGAACTTCATTACTAATGTATGTGTAGGGTGTTTACAGTTCAAGATATGTCAGTTGCTGTTTTTTATTGTATATACTATATATTGTTGGAATTTTATTTGTTATTCTGATAGGAGTATATCCATTGGTGACCAATCTTCTGTTTGAATTCTGGTTAACAATGATGCTCTGTTGTGCTATTTTGTTTTTGTTTTTTTATTGTTTTTTGGGGTGACCTGGACCTTTCTTTGGTTCTATTGTACTTAGCTCAACTTGTGGAAGGCATGGATTGATTTCTTCTATGATATATGTTGATGTGTTATTTTTAATTGTGTGTGTGATATTTGTTTTATTGGTACTTTGTGTTTCACTGTAGGTGCTTTGCAATAATTCAACTCACATTCAGAGTGGCTTATAGCAAATGTAACACTTTGGTCATCAATAAAGTTCTGCTTTGAAACATAATAATAATAATAATAATAATAATAATAATAATAATAATAATAATGATGATGATGATGATGATGATGATGATGATGATGAAGTTGTGTGCCTAATTTTAAGGATATTCTTATTGCTCCAATTTTTAAAAATAAAGGGAATAGACATTGCAATAATTACCATGAACTATTATTATTAGTAGTATCCACTATAGTAAAGGTACTTTCAAGAATTTTATTGAATAAGTGCTTCCACTCATAAGTAAATGGTTTCTAGTGACTAATCTTGTGGATTTAGAGAACAAAGAAATCCTATGCCAGGTAAATGCAATAAAAGTATTGGAAGAAAAGAATTGATTTATATATTGCTTTTATTGATATGGTTATAGTGTTTATCTTAATTTATTGAACATGAACTAGTATTGCTTGAAATTAAGTAGTCATCCATGAAAGTTTATTCATATTATAGGTTGGATATAAGATGGAAACTAGAAAGTATTATTACTATAGATAAAAAATGTATATCATTATGTGAAATAAAAACTGGAGTTAAACAAGAATGTGTATGTTTGGAATTGTTTACAGCAATTTACTCAAATAGGGATCAAGATATAATAACATTTTGATGGTGAAATTTTTAATTTGAATCAATTAAAAGTGAAAAAAAACCTTTTTTTTTTTTAAAAAAACAAAAAATTTTATTAACAAAGTTTACATGGTTTCATGATACTGTTTTCATACATGGTATATTGCATGACTGATTGCAAAAGTTCATAAGATCAAATGCTTGGTAGATCAATCCTGGACCAAGTCTCTTTGTATAACCATTCTGGTGCAAGCATCCGGTCTCTGGCACTGTCTCTGTGACTGAAAATCCTGAATGACGGAAAACACATTTGCATCTGGTCAACCAGACTGCAAAAGTAAGAAAGACAGAGAATCGGATAAGAAAATAAATTCCTGTCTTGATGGCATTCTGGATATTTAAGGCTTCTCTGATGTCAAATGTAACTTTCTCTGTGATGAAGTTTCTGATTTGGAAAAGAAACGGATAATTATAAAGTAAATATTGGATGGTTTCATTGGCAGTATTACATAGCTGGCATTGAGGATTGATTTTGGTGAATCCTCTTTTCCATACTAAGAAATGGTTAGTGGGTAAGGATGAGATGTTGAGCTTTAAGATAAAATCTATGTATTTTGGTTCAACAAACCAGTTCTTCAATTTTTTGAGCAATGGTTTATTGTCTATGTTCAATGTGGTCAGGAGGGCAGTCTGGTTTTGAAATCTGAGGTTATAGGCCTGCCAGTAGGTTATTTTACCTTCAAAAGAGGTTTTAGATAGATTTATCAGCTTGGTGACATGTAACCAAATAATTGTGGCCCATCTGCTAGCAAGAGGTGGGGGTGTGTCTGTAGGTTCCACTGGAGTGGCTAGGTTTAGTTCTGGCTGTTTTAAGTGAATTGCACGTAGAACTGCAATTGTCTTCTGTAAATAGATTGTTGAAACAGAGTGCAATCCAAGTCCATTTAACTCTCTGGGCATTTGCATCTTACAGATGCTGATGGCAACAATCTTTCCACTCCACATGAGCTTTGAACACAATGAGTTCATTGACGACTGAAATGCTTTAGTGGGTTTAATTATGGGAAGATAATAATTCAATCTCGGAAACACCAGCATGTTGAGAAGGGCTACTTTGCCCAGCAGGAAAAGAGAGATTCGAGATAAAGATTGAACCACTTTGCTAGTTTTTTCCAAGATGGAGTGTTGGATATCTTTTGCCATAGCAAGTCTGGACTTGGCCATAGGAAAACCGAGGAAGAGTTGCGGCTCAGCTGTAAAGACTGACGGAATCACTGAGCCAGTGCTGATTTTCCACATGGAGGACTTACTGTAGTTTATGTTCAGATTTAGTTTCTTAGAATATTGATCAATGATTTGTGTGAGTATTGGAAGGTGAGTTTTATCGGGGAGGAAGATGGTGACATCATCAACATAGGTTATGTGTTGTTTATGATGTTTCAGGGCTGGCATGAAAATTCCAGGGAGTCTGCACTCAATCTCTCTGAGCATAGGATTTATATAGGTGATGAAGCAGAGAGTGGCAAGTGGCAATCCCTGAGGAATGGAAAGATGAGGTCTGAAACCATTGGACAGTCTTCCATCCAGTGACGTAAAGATAGATCTGTTCAAAAGCAGATTACAATAATTCTGGTATAGATGCCAGGGACTTGATAATCAAGGAGAGTCTGGAGTAGGACAATGGATATAACAGAGTCAAAAGCCAAGGCAAAGTCAAGTTGAATAACTATAGGCATGGATTTTTTGTGCAGTCTGATGTGTTCTACCAGAAGAAGAAAACGCTGCACAGCATCCGTGGTGGAAGAGCTCTTACGTGCAAATTGACATGGCATGATGTGTGTATAGAGTTGATCTTGGATTTTGTCCTTGACTATGGCCTCAATGATCTTAATTAGGAGGGGAATCATGGAAATGGGCCTTATGCTGGATAGGGTAGAGGGATTGATGGGCTTTTTTAGGAAAGGAACAAGGGCCACAGGGTACAGGTCTGGAATGTTTTGAAACTCTCCTGCCAGAACATCTATCATCTGCAGTACAATGGGGATTGTGAAATGTCTCAGGTGGACAAGTACAAATCTCAGAATTCCATGGAGTCCCAGATGAACACTATCCGGATAGGCTGTGAGCTTTTGGATTATCTGATTTTCACTGATATCATGAGCGATCCCATCTTCCAAGTGATTCCAGATGTTTCCAATTTCAAATTTATAATTCTGTAGCCTGGCCTGAAAGTGTTTATGAATCTTTGCAAGTATTGCTGGGCCACTGATGCAACTCTGATCTACTGACAATGAAGTAGGTGTGGGTCTGGCCACTGAACCAATTGCCCAGCGAATCTAGTTGTGATCCAGCTATGCTGGTTGGCCAAGAAGATTTTAGACCTTTAGTAGCAATGTAATGCGCGAGGACCTTTTGCTTGCTATGGTATTGAGTTTTTGGCTCCAAAATATCTTTGGGATGAATGTCAATATGGTGTAGAGATTTTAACCTGTTGTTTATGGCATCCAAATCTTTTAATAGTTGATTTGGACCTTTGGTTTTCTTTGTGTATGAGTCTATGAGTGAGCTAAATATACCGGTGAAAGATGGCCAAGCCTGTAGTGGAGGCAAAGTAAGAATTTTGATTTTTTGGAACAAGATATATGCTTCAGAGAAAATGAGTTCTGGAGTTGCTGCTTTGTTGAGTAATCTAATGGTAGGTGTATAATCTATATGAACTGTGGTGGTGGGATCTATATGAAGTGAAATTAGAAGAGCTAAATGATCAGTGAAGGGAACCAATTGAAGCTTGGCGCATATATCAAAGTGAAGTTCAGGTGAATAATAGAGAAGGTCAATTAGGGATTTCTTTTGCAGTGTGTAAGTTCAGGTGAATAATAGAGAAGGTCAATTAGGGATTTCTTTTGCAGTGTGTAGAAGGAGAATGATCCAGAAGGGAAAAACCCCTCTCCACACAAGAGGACTCTATTAATTAAGTGAAGATGTTTTTTGTTGAAGTTATCATAACTCATGTTGAAGTCACCAAAAAAACAATAGGGGAGGCATCTGAAGAGAGAAGAGAATTGATTTTATTGATTACTAGTTGTGCTGAGTAAGCATAATTTCTGATGTACAAGTAAATGATATTTATTCCCATATTTCCAAAAGTGAACTTAATGACCAATAGATCATTGCTAAGGTGTAATGTTCTGAAAGAGCTGTAGGTCAGGTTCTTATTGATTATAAAAGCAACTCCAGAAGATGCTGTGTTTGAGGGTACATAATGAAATAGACCATATTGTTGCATCAGTTGAGTTATTTGGTAATTTGAGTTTATATGTAATTTAGTTTCGGATAGACAGACTATGTGGAGGTCTGTTTTGTCTAGCCATCTTTTAAGTGCAAAGACACGGCCCAGAGAGTTACAACCCCTTATGTTTATTCTGGCCAATTTAATAAGCATGTTGAGTTGTTACAGAGATTTGTAGGTTATGTATACTAAGCTGTGATTAGTACATCACATAGGGGAGATTATTGACATAAAATTCTGATTTTGTGACACCGTTACCAGTTGAGTTGGAACAGGTATTTTGGAGCTTAAGTAGGGGTTGGAATTGTGTTTATCTTCATTGTGATCATTTTCAAAAGCTGTGTTTTGGGAAGAGCTGCTTTCTTGTGTGCTGAGTGATTGAGCTAGTTTCGTTCTTTTTTCTCTCTTTTTTCTCAAGTTAGTGCATGGCTTGCTGCTTGTTTGTTGTTTTTGTCATCATTGTCCAAGTCAGCTGTACATGAGTTAATGTCTTCTGGCTGCGAGCTGGATGAGTCTTGGGTTTTTCTTTTGTTGTTTGGAATGGGATGTTCTTGTGAGACTTCATGACTGGAAGAGTTTGTTTTGTTGATAATGGTTCACTGTTGGGAGCTTTTGTTAGATGATCTTCCTTTGAGTGAGTTTTGAATGCTTCTTGCATCTTCTGGGGTGTCATATTGGTAGCTGATGTTTGTTGTTTTGGGTTCATATGGGTTCTGGTGTGGTTTTGTGTCTTGTGTTGTAGAATGGGAGGCTGAAGTTTTTTGACTGGTGTGTAATCATTAGATGAGTTGGTTGAAGTGTGATGGTCCATTTCTAGATTGTTTTCCAACAGTAAGTCAGTGTTGGAGTCTTGTATCTGCCCTTTCATGTGGTCCTCTGTGTTAGTGGGTGAAGAATATGATAGCTGAATTATGCGTATTTTTTATGCATCTATGATTTTTGCTTTTCCTACTGTTGCAGACATCACAAATTCTGTTTGGGCATGACCTTACAAGATGTGATCGGTCTCCACAGTGGTAACACTGGAATTGTACACCTCGAATAGCTATGTAAATTGGACATTTTTTTTCTTCCAGAGTTATAGGAATATCCGATGGAGTGACACCTTTATTGAGCTTGAGAGAGAAGGCAGCACTGTTGGATGGAAGCTCAATATCTACCCTTCTCTCTGCGAGGTACTTGAAACTAGTTAACACACCATATCTAGCAAGCAGCCTCTGTAGATCAGCATCAGTGAAATTAAAGTAGCAGTTACGTGCTATTCCATAGGCTGTTCTTGGTTTATTCATATCTATTTTGATGAGATATCGGTCTTTTAAGAACAGTTGTTGTCTTTTAAAGAGTTCTTTCTGTAGTAGATTCTGAAACTCAATAATGAAGTAGCATCTGTTAGGGTGGTGATAGACCCTGCGAATAGATTCTGTTAATTGAAGACTTATAAGAAGCAGAAAGAGATCATCCGTTGGAAAAGTGAATAACTGACAGAGGTCATTAGTGGTGGTTAGAATCAATGTGTTATCGCTGTGGTAGTTGAGGAAGGAGTTAAATAACACTGAAGGAATTCTAGAATTAAATTCTTGGCTTATGGCTTCATAATTGTTCATATAGGACTGGGAAAGTTGGTATGGTTCTGTGTTGATCTCATCATTGATTAAGATAAGGTTATCATCATCAATGAAGTCCATGACATTGTGTTGAATATCTGGTTCAGTTGCTTCTTGGATATGGGCTTTAGATTTAGTATTTTCCAATACCGTAGCATAGCTTCAGTATTTTGTTGGGTTGGAATTGACATTTGTATTTGATGTTGAAGGTTGAAAACCTATAGTATGATTACCTGCTAGATTGTGGTCAGAGATCACGTTATTGGTTTGAAAATTGGTGTTAATGCATGGAAAATATGTTTCAATAAAGTTTATTTCAGTCGGTGATACTAGCGGTTTTCCTAAATTTATTATTGGATTGATATACGAATTGTGTATTTTGCTATTGGATTTCGAATCGAATTTTCCACTTGAATTTTGTTTTATGGGTATAAAACCATCAGATTGTGGCTGAGGCTGAGTATTTTTACTTATTTCTCCTTTATGAGCTTTTAATTTTGTTTGTAAAGTGATTTTTGGTTCATCTAAAGGATCGTTACAAAGATCTATAGCCGTTACCGGGATACGCCACCTTCATTTAAAAACTTTTCAAAACTTGTCGTGCTGAAATCTCCAAAAGGATTTTCTCCTAGATTTGGGCTATTTTTGGACATATGACATTGTTTTGGGTGTTTAGTATGTGGGTTTTCAGGTGCATTGATAGGTTTAGATAGGTCTTGTGAGATATTAGTGGGAAATTCTGATTTTTTAAGGTTTACGGTCGAATTTACCGTAACAACTTTTTGCATTTTAGAAGTCGCGGTCGTGTTATTTTTGTTTGGATTCACAAGAGTTTTTTTTGATTGCTGAATGCTTTTACTTTTTTTTTTATTAAGAAAGCCAAGGCCTTCCTGCTTTGTATCAACCGATTTAGAGTAATTTTGATAGCTTATATTATTATTTTTTTCATTAGGGCTTATGTTAGGCATGGAAATAGATTGCTTTACGTTACTATCGCTGTGCGATCTTATTAGCCGCGTTGACCTGACGTTTTCCCTTTCTAGGAGATTATAGCTATGACTCATTTTTGTAAATAATATATTATAACACAAAAATAAAGCTTACCTGCTCTGATGAGCAGCTTGGATTGAAAGACTTTTTTGATTTAATATTTTTAATAAACTTTTTAAAATGAGTATGTGAAGAAATGAAAGCAGATTAACAAAATATTTTTCTTCTTGTATTTTGAATTTACAGTATGCTGAAGATTGTGCTATTTTTGTCATTATACAAAAAATAATTTACAAAATGGATTTAATATTTTGAATGCAAAATATAACGAGTTTTGTTTAATAATTAATATTTATAAAAACTCAAATTCTTTTTTAGTCAGTGATAGAAGAAAAACCCTCAATAACTTTTAGCTTGGATAGTTATCAACTTGAGGCTGTAAACCAATACAAAGAAGAACTTAGATGTTGAGGTGCTTAACATATTTTAATATGCTGCTGCAACAATATTTGCTAGACTGTTATTTTGTCTAATTTACTGTATAGATGTTAGATTTGGATTTTGTATGGTATAACATAAAGGCATTAGTAAATTTTCATTTAAGAGTGCTCCATAAAATTTTAAAAATGCAATAAAAAAATCACAAAAAGAAACAATAATTTTTTAACTTGCTAGATATGATATACAGAGTTCAATATTGTAGTCACAATCTTGCTGAATTAGTTATGTGAAACAAATGAACAATACTAGATATCATAAAAAAGGTATTTTTATGATTAATTAATTTTTATGGGAGATATATTTCATTTATGTCATAAAAATTATCTCTTAAACATTTTAAATTTTATTGAAAAGATACAGATATAATGTTGAAATATTTTAATAAAAAAATTTCCAGAGAAAATTAATAATCGACAGAATCACTGAATATTAATAAATAACAGAATAAATGAACTAATTGTTCTATATGTGGGCAAACTTGTGAGTCACAGAATGGTTTTTATAGTCACTACAAAACTTATCTCTTGTGGTCATCTTCATCATCATTACTATATAACTTTTTTTCTTGATGTTGAAATGGCCATATTCATTTAAAAGTGACTGCTGGTGATGAAAAGTACCTCCAAAAATTTAAGTAAGAGGTATCAGAACGGAAGTTCATCAAAGTATTGAAAAATCAAAAATCATAGTATGCATAAGTTTTTGTTGCAAGAAAAATAGAAGAAAAAAAAATAAATGATTGTAAGTCTTGTATGTGTAGATTTGTCACTACATCTGATTCAAACTGAGATTTGTTGCATTATTAGAAAATACTTATTTAATTCCTGGTGTACCAAAATATTTAAGCCATTTCATTAAGATTGTTTTGAAAAAATTTTAAAATAATTATTTCTTTCCTGAAATATCAAGTCATCTAATTAATTTACTTGAAAAGATTTATTGTAATATTTGAAAAACCTAATTATCTTCTGAAGTTTATTTAAATTATACAAGTGTTCATGATGGTGTAAAAAGAGACTGTAATAATGATCACAAAATCAGGAAAGCTTAAAATAAAACTTTATTTTTATAGAATAATTTATTATAATTAACTTTTAAGAAATATGCATTAAGATGTAAATAGATTTGATCAACAGGTTTTTTTATTATTATTGTTGTTGTTGTTGTTGTCATTGTTATTATTATTATGTTTCAAAAGATACTTTATTACTTCCTTTGGTTTACATAGTTTCTATTACGTTGCGTTTACATTTGATCGAACAAAGATTACAGTTCCGGTTTACTATTCCTTTACATACAAATTTTGCTTGTGATAAGTTTGAAAATGTTCTTTGTTCTATAGTTTACAAATTTAGTGTCTCAATTTTTTTTGTCTTGTGTTTCTTATAGTCCTGATTGTTTTTTTAAAAGCGACTAAGTCGCGGCATATAAATCGAGTTCACAATATTTCTATCTCTATCTTTGATTTGTATTAGTTTATTTATAAATGTATCCGGAGTCCAATTATCTGCAGGTGTGTGTCTTTGATCCAATTTTTTCTTTTGTAAATTTTGTTAATCGATTTTAGTTTTGTGATGCTGATAGTAGCTATTCTAACCTTCGTTATGATTTTATATTTATTCCTTTCGTTCCTTTCCTCATTTTGTGCATTAGTATTTTATTAGTAGCAATTCTCATCATATTGAAGCTCAACCTCTTTGTCCGACTGTGTCAAAGTTTTCACTTTTCTGCTGAGGATTTTTGATGTTTAACTCTTCAATTCTGATTTGAAAAAAATTTTTTTGTTCTTCTTTGGGGGTCTTCTTGGCCTTCTTTTTTCGCTTGCACATGCTTGAATAATCTGCAATAGATATAGTGTAATTGCTTCCATAATAAGTTCTTTGGTATTGTTTCTAATTTTTTTGGGTGAGATGATTTGGTATCTTCTCTTTCTCCTTTCTTAACACCTAAAACCTGTTTCTGTGAATCTTTGCATTTCATCAGTTTGGTGTGCTCATTTGTTTGTCTTCAGTTGGTCTTTTGTTTTTGTAGGTGGTTTGAACTGACATTGAGATTTGCTGTGATGTGTCTAATAATTTATTAGTTTGCATTTCATTCTTGCTTATATTTTCTTGGGTTAGGTATTGTTTTTTAGTTTTTTGATTTGGTTTCTTTTCTCCATCTTTGGTTGTTATATATTTTTTGCTATTTTTGCTTTCTAAATTTGTGCTAGATCTGAGTGGTCTTTATTATTTTGAGTATGTGTATTTGGTAACGCATTGTTTTGTATTTCTCGAAGTGTTTCTGTATCGCTATTTTTTTATTTGAATCACATTTGTATTCTTTATTTGCATTTATAACGGTTCTTCTTTGTCAGTTTCTTTTGCTTTCTTGGGCCTTTCACCTTTCTTTTGATCACAGTCGGCTGCAATGTGTCCATGCTGTTCACATCTAAAGCATTTTGGCCTCAACTCTCTGGTAAAAATGGTTAATAATGCGTCTTGGTCAACCATTTGCGCGCCGGTATATCTTCTGAGTTAATGTTTTCTTTTAATTTTATCTTAAAACTAAAACTGTTAGTTGCAATAGGTATCGGAGTATCACTTAAATGAATTGGTTTAATATATATTCCTTCCCCAAATGGCTGTATTAGCTTTTTAAAGTCTTGAATATTATAGCTAAAATATGTATTTTTTATTACGCCTGTGTAGCAATTTTGTGAATTTTTATCAACAATAGCAATTTCTTAGTGTTTTAATCTGGTTTTTAAATCTTTCTCTTTTGGTGCTCATTAAAAAACTTAATCCCCGATGGTCGATATTGTGTCCAAAAGTGAGTTTTTTGTTATGGTCTCATACAACTACTCTCTCGGAAATCTGTATAAGGAGAGTTTTCTATCCAATATGACCAGCAATTGGGAATCGTGCTATGGAATCCGATGTTTATATCTTGCAGTTCTTGTTGAGTCCTTTTATCAATGGAGGTTTCAAGGGTACTGTCTTAATGTAAATGTAGATCATTTATTTCATCCATGGTTATTTCTCTGAATCTACTATCCTGTTCTGTAATTGTTTTTCTTCCCCTCCTTGTGTTTTGAAAACTAGTTTGGTAATATTCGCATACGTTTGCTTTTGCTTATTTGGGTTAGAATCGGGTTTTATTAATTTTCACGCTATAGGCACTGATGGTTTTTTTTATTAACGCCATTTTTTACTTTAAAGTGTTTGCTGATTTGTTGACTTAGTAAAGGTTTGTATTCCTTAAGATTGCATTTTTTTGTTGTTGTAGTAATCTTCAAAGTTATATTTTGAATCTTTTTTTAATCTTTTTTCAAAGTTTCTTAAGAGCCTGTGGTAGTTTGCTCTTTCCGTGACACGATGATGATGGTGGTGATTATTATTATTATTATTATTATTATTATTATTATTATTATTAGTAGTAGTAGTAGTAGTAGTAGTAGTAGTAGTAGTAGTAGTAGTAGTTTTCAATTTCATTCTCATAGTTTTGTAGTTAAATAGAGTTAAAAGGTGGGTGCTGGAGGGTTGCATTAGATCCTAAGATCTAGGTGCAGTGCTCTCAGATCCAAGGCTCCTCACTGATGAAGGCCACAAGCCAGAAACTAGTCTGGGGATATTGGATGAGTAGGCACTAGATAGGGATTTTATGCACAAGCCTTCTGGCATCCATTGATTGCTCTTGTTAGCACAAGATGGCACTACTATATGGAGAGTGTTGTTTTGTTTTGAATTGTTTAGTAGTAGTAGTAGTAGTAGTAGTAGTAGTAGTAGTAGTAGTAGTAGTAGTAGTAGTAGTAGTAGTAGTAGTAGTAGTAGTAGTAGTAGTAGTAGTAGTAGTAGTAGTAGTAGTAGTAGTAGTAGTAGTAGTAGTAGTAGTAGTAGTAGTAGTAGTAGTAGTAGTAGTAGTAGTAGTAGTAGTAGTAGTAGTAGTAGTAGTAGTAGTAGTAGTAGTAGTAGTAGTAGTAGTAGTAGTAGTAGTAGTAGTAGTAGTAGTAGTAGTAGTAGTAGTAGTAGTAGTAGTAGTAGTAGTTTATGATTATAATTTTTTTTGGGAGGATTGGTAGTTTAAATATTTATTTGTTAATTTATTTTTGAATATATCTTACACAATTACTTTTGAGGAGGGTGCAGAATGCATATGTTACATTTGCAATCTTTACTTCCTGTAATGTAAGTTCTCTAAAACAATCTTGTGTTATCACTGTTCAATTGCAAACATCAACATTATATTTGTTGTGTTGCTGAGTTTTATATATTTTCCAATCTTTAAATTGATTGATTGGCATAGAATTGTAGTTATATGGAATCACTTTGGAGATTTGATTATTGTATTATCAGTGACTAGGTGTGCAATTTTATTATCTCTGGTTCATAAATTTTCCAGTTTGATATTAAATGTTGATGGATGTCACCTTGTGTTGTTACCAAAGGTGAATTTGCAATGAGTGCACTAATATGCATAGAACACAAAGGTGGCTGCACAGACTGATCGAGTCTTCTGATATGAGTTGAAGATTGTCTCAAAGGTGGTGTTGGGTTGTCTATATGCTTTTGTAATATTGTGAATTCTGTCTAGTGCTGGACAATGATAAAACAGATATTGCTGTGTTTTCTCAGCCTTATTGCATAGGGAGCAAAAAGGATCAATATTGGTGTACAGTCTCCAGTATCTCAGAAAATATGACATGGGCATTACAAGAAGATTCAATCTCAATAAGAAATCCAAAATATTTTGGCTCCAAATACCATTTTTAAACTTGCAGAGTAATTGTTTATTGTTTATTCTAAGCATTATCAGATTGGTGTTTTGATTCAGATTTGGATCAATTAATGAATAAATTTGCCAGTATGAGTACTTGTATATTATCTGTGTGGACATGGTTTTAATATAATTGATGATAAATAATATTTGGTCATAGGTGGGGGGTCTATCTGTTTGTGAAGATGTACTGTAGGATCAATTTGTGATCCACTGTATATTTTCATCTCCAGTAGTCCTAATATATGTGTTTGTGTGATTTTTGTCCATTATTTAAGTTGATGTATTTTCTTTGCCTAGTTTAACTCATGCACATTAAAAACTGTTATTCTCATCTTCATTACTAATGTGTGTAGTTTTTTTTTTTCAGTTCAAGATATATTAGTTGCTGGTCTTCATTATATGAGCTGTATATTGTTGAAAATTTCATTGGTTAGTCTGATAGGAGTGATGTCCATTGGTGATCAATCTTCTGTTTGAATTCTGGTTAATGACAATGCTCTGTTGTGCTATTCTATTTTTTAACTATTGTGCTCTTCTGTTTTTGGTTTTTATTGTGTTTATTTTTTTTGGGGTGACCTGGCCCTTTCTTTTGTTCTATTGTACTCAGATCAACTTGTGGAAGTCATAGCTTGATTGCTTCCATGATATGTGTTGATGTGTTATTTTAATTGTGTGTGATGTTTGTTTTATTGGTACTTTGTGTTTCACTGTAGGTGTTTTGTGATAAATCAGCTCAGTTAATATTTGCATCATTTGGATGTGTACATTTTGACCCTTGTTTGCATTATTTGGAGCTTCTTGCATGTTATTTGGATTTATTTTCTGCATGCTGTTTGGTTTATTTATGTTATTGTTTAGTTTGTTTGCAGTTTGATCTATGAGAGGTAGTGATAACAGTTCTTTGGATGAAAAAAATTGTTGCATATGATTATTCATATCTGAATTGTTTTTAACTTTGTGTATGTGCCTGATATCTTCAGTTGTGTGTAGTTGAATTGATTATTTGTCTGTTATGATTGTAGACTCTTTCTGTTTTTGTGTTATTTTTCCAGATGACTACTGTTTAGTTCATCTATGTTTTTTGTTATTTTTGTTTGAATTTTGATTAATGAAAGTGAGTGAAATTGTCTCCTCAGATAGAGAAGTTGTTTGACTATTGTTATGCATAGTTGAATTTATATTATCATTGTGCTTATAGTTGGTGTCTTCAGTATTCAGGTGGTTGAGCAACTTGTTTGTGTTTTGTAATTTTGGACTCTTTTTGCTGTCACATTGTGTTGCCAGGTGGCATTGCTTCCCACATGTGTAACATATGGGTTTAAGTCCTCTTACAAATAGGCTCAGCATGAACTGCTGATCTACAATCTGTGTAAGGATATTGTTTGGTTTTATTTCTGGATGCAATCTCAACTTGAAGTCAAAGCTATTGCTGAATACAAGCACTGGTGTATCTTTCAGATAAATTGGGTTGAATGCTATGACCTTGCCAAATGTCTGCATCATTTTTTGAAAAATTTTAATGTCATATCCAGGGCATGGATTTTTTAGTGTTCCAGAAATTTGGTTATGCTTATCTGGATCCACTGAGATGAGGGCAGACTTGCCTAAAGTTTTAATAGTGGTTTGAAACAAAGTATTTTAGCTTTCTTGATAAAATTTGGGGATTAGATATCTTGGATTAGGATGATCAGGAATTCTTAGGATGCTATCTCAAAGGCCATGAAGCATTTTTGTTTTGTAAAGTAAATTCCTAGGGAATTTATATAGAGATATATTTGTGTCTGTAGATGATAATATTATTGAATGAGGGGAAAAACAATCATTTGAAATGACATATGCAGGCCACATGGGATCATATTGTTAAATCTTTTCCATATTAGGTTTAAATCATTATTCCACTGAGTGGTATGGGGGATTGATTTTTTTTGCATTTGTATATCCATCTGCAACATATTGTTAGTGTTTTTTTCTTCCAAAACAGGGGATTGATTTTTTTTGCATTTGTATATCCATCTGCAACATATTGTTAGTGTTTTTTCTTCCGAAACAATGGAAAATTTTGTTTTCTGAGTTTGCAATTTGATTGTATTCATTTTGTTGTAAATTTTTTCCAGAAGACCTGCTTTTTTGTGAATTATTTTTTGTAGCATTGGCATATGTTTTTGTTTCACCTGTAATTTGTGTAGGCTTGGAGATGATATTGGCACCATTCTGCTGGTTACATGCCCAGGGTGTTGCCATTGAAATTACTTTTTGCAAGCAATGAGTATATTGATTTTTGTTTATCCAAAACTTACTGTTCATAGTCTCATAATAAATGGTGATTTTGACAGATTGTTGCTTACAGAGATCCTAGGTTTTAAGGCAAAAAAACCATGAAATGAACATATTTTGGATTTAGTCATATATTATTATTATTGTTGTTGTTGTTGTTGTTGTTGTTGTTATTATTATTATTATTATTATTATTATTATTATTATTATTATTATTATTATTATTATTATTATTATTATTATTATTATTATTATTATTATTATTATTATTATTATTATTATTATTATTATTATTATTATTATTATTATTATTATTGTTTCAAAGGGTAAACTTTATTCAGACTCAAAAAGAGTTGCATAAGTTACATTTGAATATATGAGGTTTTAAATATAAATTGAATCATGATACTAAATATGTAATAAAGGTTTACAATCTTGATACATAACAAAATACATGTTGAATTAGATCTACATAGAATTTTAAATGCAATATTGAGAAAAACACATGAAAACACATGATAGTATGAATGAATGATATGGATATTGACATATGGTCCCATAAAAATTGAGTTCATTTGCTGAGAGTATTATAGTTTTCATAGCTAAATATTACTGCTCATTTGTTATATAATTTCCAGGTGAAAAAAAAAAAAAAGAAAAATACTAGTCAGTATGAAGTGGAAAATTGAAAAATACTAATCAGCATGAATTGCATCTTGGGGAGAATGGAAAAATACTAATCAGCATGAATTGCATCTTGAAAAAATACAAATTAGCATGAACTGCATATTGTAAAAATGGAAAAATACTAGATCAGCATGAATGCCATATTGGAAAAATGGAAAAATAGTAGTCAGTCAGAATTGAATCTTGGAAAAATAGAAAAATACTACTTCAGCATGAATTGCATCTTGGGAAAGTGGAAAATATTAGAGCAGAATGAATTGTATTTGGGAAATTGAAAAAATACTAGTCTACACAAATTATATCTTGGGAAAATGCAAAAATATTAGTTATTATGAATTGCATATTGGGAAAATATAAAAATAATAGTTCAGCATGAATTGCATCTTGTAAAAATGAGAAAAAATACTAATTCATAATGAATTCATTTTTGGAAAATGGAAAAATACTAATCAGCATAAATTGAGTCTGGGAAGAAAATGAAAATAATACTAATTCAGTATGAATTGCATCTTGGGAAAATGGAAAAATCCAGTTCAGCATGAAATGTAATTTGGAAAATGAAAAAATAATAGTTAGCATAAATAACATTTTGGTAAAATAGAAAAATACTATTCAGCATGAAGTGCATCTTGTCAGGTTTAGATTTTGAATTCAACAAAGTATGTACAGGAAAGTTTTTTACCTTTTGAGCTTGATTCTGAATAGGTGAACCATTTGCTGCTGAACTATCATCATCGTCATCATCGTCATCATCATCATCATTATTATTATTATTATTATTATTATTATTATTATTTGAACATATAAACGATAAAGTTCTTTTTTCCCCTTCTAGATTTACAATAAGCTAATGAAAGTGTTATTCTTGTCATTTCAAAGATTAATTTACAGAATTTTTTATCATTTTGAATACATTTCATAAAAAATTTGGTTTAGTAATTAATATTCAAAATTTTAACAAGCAGTGAAAAAACATCTTTACCAACTTTTGATTTGAATGGTTATCAACATAACAATATAATAAATATGAATTCGAATGTATACACGTTATGATGTGCTACTATTGCAGTTGGCAATTTAAAAAATATTTTATGATTTTATACAAGGAAGATATCTTGCCAAAGTTATTGTAATGTGAAGCACTTAAAATTCTCAAAGTGTAAGGGCAAGATCATAAGATCAACTTTTACATTCTCCAGTAACATGATATTAAATAGGTAATTATTAGAATACATCATTTTATTGGTGATGTGCAATAGGTGAAAAGCAATGTTATAAAAATATTTTTAAATAATCTGAGTATGATTTTCATAAAAGACAAACCCCATTATTTTCTAAAAGACTATTTTTAAAAACTGAAATGTTGACTTTCTTCATTTTAAAAAGTGTGGTTAAGGATAAAATTCAATAAAGAGCTACAGTTGAAACAGAGAAACGCATGATAAATTTAATATACTAAAGGACAGGGGTATGAGATATGTGGAAAATTCTGTTTCACTTACTGTTTTTAAGATTTTTATTTTGATCTCTCTCTAGAGTTAAGATTATTGCTAATAAAATACAGATATATTCAATTACTACTTTCGCATAGTTTATTATTTGTTATTTATAGACTCTAATTTTTATTCTAAAATAATTAATTAAATAAATATATATATTTTTCAAAGAAATAATCTTTTTTTAAAAATGTTTTCTCTGGGCTTTTTCTCTCATTCACGCTCCATATTTTTACCTGATTATCTTCAATTATTTTAATTAGTATGAGCGAATCGTTTCAAAGTTCTTAAGCTGTTTATCATTATTCCTGTATAAATTGTGTTAATGGAATTGTGCGTTTAATCAACCACATTTCCATACTTCAGTTACATGCCAGAAATTCTGATTTCAATTTTCACCACCCACTCCAAAAAAATATTAATATTTAATTCTTTATTCTTTGTTTTTCGCTCTTTCTTTTTTCTAGAGTTATAATGGTATACAGAATTCATTTAAGAATGGCTACTAATTATGATGATGCAAGCCGATTTTAAATAATAAAAAATATAATTTTAGAGAATGTAGATAATAGATATTCTCTAAATAAAATTGGAGGTTATTTTACCTTACAATTGGTGTGTATGATATATTATTAGCACTTTGGTATTCTTTTGATCAGTTCGTTTGGATCTTACTTCAAGATCCAATATTTACTAAAAAAAATGTTAAACTCAATTTTTTTTAACTATCTAAGAGAAAAAAATTCTCGTCTTTATCTAAAACTAAATATTTTATTGACGTTTGTGAGAACACTGCTTTTTTTCTTTATATGTGGGCATTTAATTACAATTCTATTAGAAATCAATATCCAATAATCGTTTAATTTTTTTCTCTTACTGTTTTTGATTATATACGGTTAGGATAAAAATAAAAAGGTTATTTTAATAACTAGGATAAATTTTATCAGTAAACGTATTTAAATATTTGAAAACGCATTAAAAAAAATCGGAAACAAAAGAAGCTTTAAATTTAAAATAACAGCAGAGAAGCAGATGGTAAAAAATAATTTGAACTCAATTTTAAAAAGCGACATTTATTTAACTATTATTTGTTTAAAGAAATCACTTTATAAAATGTAAATATTATAAAAGTATACTTTCCTTGATTTTTTCATACATATAATTCAAAGCAATCGCATAAAGTTGAAATTAAATTTTATTGTCCCACATGGTTCGGTGCAGTGATAAAGTAGCAGACTGAAGCTGAAGATCCATGATGGCGGCTAGCGCTGTAACTTCAAGTGTCCCAACTTATGAATTCTCGAGCAATAAACCATTTGATTATTATTAATATTATATTTTCTATATCTTCTAATTTATTTACTCATCTGCTCTTTTGTGTATTGAATATATTAATACATACATAATTATATACCATTGTCATTATCATCATCTGCAGTCACTATCGATCATAAAAAATCTGTTCAAGTTTAATCCAGTTTTTTCAATTTCTCTTCTCCACAATGCACAAGCAAATCTTCTTATTGTAACCATCCATCTTACATGTGATTGCTTTCTAGAATCTCTTGGCATTTACTTTAAGATATTAACGGTCTATCTATAACTCTAGCCCATTCCATTTGTCTATTATTTTTTTTCACTGATGTCTGTTTGTATGCTGATGCATGTATTTCACGTTCATTCTCTTATTGTTGCTCCTAACTTACATTTTTCATACTTCTTTAAGTGATCTGAAAACTATGTATTGCTCTTTTATTAAATGTTCAAATCTTAGATTCACAAGTAAAAATTGATAAAGCACATCTATTAAAAGTCTTTATTTTTAAACACATGTGTATATTTCTTTTTAATATTGTTACTTCTACCAAAAACATTCCATTCGAGTTTAATTCTACAATTAATTTTGTCCATTATGTTTTCATCTGTATTAATAAACTGATTAAAATACTTAGAGTTGACAATTTTTTTTAATTTAGGATTAATCATTACTTTAATCTTTTTAGCATTTTTCTTTATTGCTACTTTCTTATTTTTATATGATAACTTTTGCAATATTTCCTAGAGCTCTGGAACATCATTTGCCAAACTGCCATATCTTCTGCAAACTATTGATGAATTAAATAATGTCCATTTATTTTTTTTACTCTCTTAGTTTTATATTTTAATTCTCCAAATACTTCTAAAACTGCTGTAAAAAGTTTTAGAGATATGGAATGATCATATCTACAATGTCAATGTTAATCTTTTTAATATTAACCTGTAATCTAATCATTGCTGTTGCATTGATAAATATTCTTCATAATATAATATTTCTGATGAATATCTTGATAATATAGTATTTTAATCATTGTAGAAATGCTTATAAAATCAAATGTCTTCTCATAATCTACAAATCCAAAGCATAATGGCAATTCATGTTTCTCCCTAAAATTTCTCCCAATATTTCGATATTACCACTTTACTATAATCACTTTTAAATCCAGCTTGTTCTTTTGGTTGGCCAAAAAACTATAGATGTATAATTACCTTCATAAAGATATTGTATAAAACTGACAAAATAGTGTGTCTATAATTTCTAATATCTCCTTTAACACTTTTTTTAAAAATCAATCATCTGATATATCTTTACAATATCATATTTGATATATAGCTTTGAAAGAATTTTATTTATTTTTAAATGCTTTTATTGAAGTTGAAAAATCTGTTTGTTTGTTTGTATGTTTATTTATTTGTTAACTTTTGTTCTTTTTTTTAACTATAAGTATTAAGTTAATTTAAAGTATGATATAGTTTTACATTTTTATTTACTGTGCCAATACTAAAATCTTAAAAACAATAGAGATAATATTTTTATATATTAAAAACTATTAAGCAATTGAGAAAAAAAACCATGGCATTTCTTTATCTTAAATACAATGGTAAAATCCAATAAACCATGCTAGTTGATGCATGTTGATGAGAAACCCATCTATATTTTTTTACTATATGAATAATCATATAGTTATAATAACTGCAACAATTAAAAAACATATGAACAGAATTTGCCTTGCTTGGTTTCTATAAAGCCTCAAAGAGGAATAAAAATATCTTCTTTCAGTTAATGACAAACTTCTTTCTGTAGCCATACATAAAGAGAATGGAAAGAATGTCTTTAGGTAACTCAAATGCTTGCAGTGTCTCTAATCTGGGTTTGAATCCAGATAGATCGAGCTTGAAAATTTTTTCAAGTATAATGAAGTTTAGAATTGTTTTTTTAAAAAGCCAACCCACAATGAACTCTCTAGTCATCTAATGTTGGCAGATAAATGGATATCAAACTATTCTTATTTGGATGAGAAAAAAGACTGGCATACGTTTCAACTTTCGTCACCTGACAATAGTCAATTCTGATTAATAATGCATTCTTCTTCACTATTTTTCTATTAGAGGCTGTTGAAAAGTTTTTACCCAGCAGTAGGCTTTCTAATATCATTATATATATACAGAGAAAATATATACATATATACATACAGAGAGATAGAGGAGGGACACATTCTACTTATCCATAGGTGTGTTGAGGAAAATAAAAAAATAATTTTGCCTTAGACTAATCAACTAAATTTTGTATTCACTAATCAACAGCTATCTAAATTTTTGGGCTCCATTCAGAATTTGAATAAAATTAGATTAAGGATAGCAATCTCTATATAATAAGTTTTTAAACATATTACAATCACATAGGTACTTAAACTATTTAAGAATATTTAAAACTTCATATATATAATTATATAGATAAATATTGGAAAATAAATATGTAATTATAATACTAAATAATTTCCTAATATTAAATCACATAATAAATCAAACTAAACTGATTATTTATTTTTATTTATTTAATAAGCTTTTAATATACTTATATTTAAAGCATTTAAACGGGATGAATTGAGGCGAAACTACTAATGATTCTTAAATTAATAATAAGTAACTGTTGTTTTTTTTAATACTTTCAATACGTTTCTCGGGAAAGTTTTAATTATGCTACGTACTCCGTAATTAATACGAGATTTTAGCCCAATTTTCTCATCTTAGCAGGTGCCCTCGTGCCTCTGTCACCGCAAGATGTCAGTTCTGTCAACTATTATGACAGGACTATCTCATTAGCGGCGACTCAGGACAATATTGTGTCTTAACGTCGAATCTCCACAGGCATAACTGAAAGACTTTTTAATGACCCAAGAGTAAAATATTGTTCACAATAGAATGACTGTGCAGCTAACTATTGTATATATGTAGATAAATACATGTATGTGTTTGGACATTTTCTCGTACAAACAAATGTAGACACAAATCTATATAGTATAGGTGTGTGAGAATATACGCAATTGTTTATATGCACACGTATACAACTTACATTTTTATAAAAAGCACATACTATGTTTACGTTTTGTCTTATGAAGATGATATTTTATACAGATATGTTTTTGGAAGCGCATATGTATGACATTCACACAAACAGTTTATTACTCAATATATATATATATATCATTATTTTAAAAAGGTAAATAATAATAAAGTAAAAATGGCATCATAAAAAAACTCTGCGTGTATTTGTGTAATGCTTTATAATAATAATTTTAACATGTCAACATCTAGTACAAAATCTTAACGTTTAAAGGCAAAAAGAATAAATATAGCAGAATGAAACTAATTTCACTAGGGAAATTATTTGCAAAGAGAAGAATTGGAAGATTATCATGAAACTGTTTATATATATAAAGAGAAAAAGAAAATGAGAGAAAAGTAAAAGTAAAAAAAAAAACTATCCTTAAAATTTATAATAGCACATTTATTTAATTAAAAGTCTGTATAAGTGATCTAATTTTAGAGAAAAAATAATAATTAATATATGAAATTCAGGCATTCTTCATATACCTGGAGCCTAATTATAAATATAGGAATTTGAACTCGCACTTTCGAGCACCCTTCAACTATCCACACTATCTCATACCACTGATACACATGACCACACACATGTAGAAAATATAAATAATCACCGATATACACATTTCGTACTAAACCAGCACTCATCAATTGATCCAGATTATCATCTCCCACACATATATGTAATCAGTGCTCAGTTTAGATTAAGAACTCTTCAGCCATCCATACCATTGAAATCTGATGATGGAAAGCTCAAATACCATGCTAATGCCAATATTATTGCCATGCTCATGTTGACCTTTACTCACTCTGACACCTCATGTATAGGGCCTTATCCATTTAAATACATAAAAGACGGTTGGGCAGGATGCAGGCTTAATGTGTAAATATTTGAAATACAGCCACTCTTCATATACCTGGATCCTAATTGTAAATATAAGGATTTGAACTCGCACTTTCAAGTGCCCTTCAACTATTCACACTATCTCATACCACTGACACACATGACCACACACATGTAGAAAATATAAATAATCGCCAATATACATATTTTGTGCTGAACTAGCACTCATAAGTTGGTCCAGATTATCATCTCTCACACATATATGTAATCAGTGCTCAGAATTATATTAAGATAGCAAACCCTCACACTTTAATGGACAGACTTTAATTTACTCCAACTCTTCAGCCATCCATACCATTGAAATATGATGTTGGAAAGCTCATATCCCATGCTAATATCATCCCTCTTCTATGTATTTAAATGGAAAAGGTCGTATACATGAGGGATCAGTGTGATTTGAGTCAATGTAGGCATGGCAATAATATTGGCATCAGCATGGGATTTGAGCTTTCCATTATCAGATTTCAATGGTATGGATGGCTGAAGAGTTGGAGTAGATTGAAGCCTGTCCATTAAAGTATGAGGGTTTGCTATCTTAATATAAACTGAGCACTGATTACATATATGTGTGGGAAATGATAATCTGGACCAACTGATGAATGCTGGTTCAGCACGAAATATGTATATTGGTGATTATTTATCTTTTCTACATGTGTGTGGTCGTGTGTATCAGTAGTATGAGGTAGTGTGGATAGTTGAAGCGTGCTTGAAAGTGCGAGTTCAAATCCCTATATTTACAATTAAAACAATATAATTTTTAGAGACATTAAAAGATTGTAGGAATTGAGATAAAAATATATAAATTATTGATAATTTAAATGTAAAATTTGTCATTAAATAATAAATTAATTAATGCAGCATCTTCATCTATTATTAGCTCAAAAAAACGTACTAAACGATTTTTCAAAAATTGGAACAGAATATGAATGGAATCAAAAGAATTTTTTTTACAGTAAATCCCTTGGTTCATGGCATTTTTAAAATTGTGATCTTTTTCTTTTTCAGGATTGCAAAAGTAAATTTTTTTGTTTTCTTGTAGAAGAAACAGTTCACTACAATTAAATTTGTTAATTTATAAATATTCACTGAATATTTTTGTTTTTTATTAATGCATCACTCTTCTCAATTTCAAAATAGATAATCACTGACAGAAAGAAACTCAGACTTTATACCCCCCCCCCAAATAACTAGAGTATTTATTGATTTTTTTTTGTAAATGTATGTACAAATTTAACCTATTTCTCTTAAAAGATTAAAGATCATTTTTGAAAAGTGTTTGAATAACAATAGTTATTGAATAATAAATATTCAAATTAATGGAACTTTACTTGTATATATAAATGCTTCATCTAACTTATTGTTTGTAATATTTAATTGTAATGTATGTCTAAAAAAAAAAAAAACTACAAGAATAAATAATTCAAATAACTTTTATTATGACTAAAAATTGTAACTCATAATCACTGTTTATACAAGTTTGATAAATAATTAAATAATCATTACTGCCGTGAAAGAATAGATCTTAATGTATGAAATTAACAAAGGTAGATAATTAATTCAATTTGGGAAGTTTTGTCTCGTAATGTCTATATCACTCTTCATCGGCAATATCCATGACTGTTAATATATATTGGTTTTGTATCACTCAGTTAAAAAAATTCGACAAGTTTTTGCATAGATGCTAAAATATCAATTGTTCTCTTAACAGCATTGTTGAGATGATTATTTTGAACCATTTTATTTAAGTAAAATCATTAACCAGTACCTCCTTATATTTCAATAATCTTTAGAAAAATGGATTAAGATATTTTCAGGATGTATTTTACTTAATTAGAGCAGAATTAATGGATTTTTCAACAATTTAATTTTACTATACTCCCAAGCTCAACATAGTCCATACAACAGCAACATAAATTAGATATGAATGTCTGTAATATAAAATAAAAAATTAAGAACAGAAAAAATTATTGACAAAATTAAAATAATATAATCCATGCTATTAATAATAAACAACTATAATATCAAGTTTGAATAGGTATAAACCCCAAAAAATCTAACTAAACTTTGTCCACAATCTTGACCTGTACTGAACAATGCTATGTCAGACATAATCAAACTTTGAGTATAATAGTGTACAACGATATTAGATCATGTGATTTTCTCCATTGATACTTAATATGTGACTTTTAGAAGCACTTTATTTTATTTCTGAGGCATTTATTTTAAGATTAAGTAGTAAATAGATAAGAGTTAGTTATACTATTATAAGAGGGTTTGGATATAATAATAAGTAATATTTAGGGTCTATTGATTATTTGCAATAGATGATTCTAAGATAGAACTAAGAGAACTGCTTTTAATTGTGGTCTCTGAAGATCCTTACTAGAGTTTCTAATATAAATTTAACTTAGTATTAACTTTATTGTGTTACATACTTTATTTATATTTGAAATTGTTTGAAATGTATGTTTTATTTTACATTAGTTATTTATTTTTTAATTAAAAAGATTATTAATCCAATAAGCTAATGCACATGTGCTTTGTAGATGTCACTATATAAATGAATACTCCCACTTTTTCAAACAAAAGATAAAGTTTTTGGGAAAAGATAGAATGAATCCATCTATCTTTTCGACCCAAACGTATAAGTGTGGGCAAATGCTCTCATTTTCAAACACTTAAGATTTACCCATACATATACGTTTGGGTCGAAAAGTAAGATGGATTCATTCTAACTTTTTCCAAAGACTTATCTTGTGTTTGAAAAAGTGTGAGTATTCATTTATATAGTGACATCTACAAAGCGCATGTGTATTAGCTTATTAACTTATTGGTATTACAGTTTATAAAAACATCGCCCTATATAAAATAAATGTCTTGTTTACATAAAGATTATTAATGAAAATTTTAGAATTTAAAACTTATTAATGAATTTAAAGTTCTAATAAACAAAGCACTCATAATAAATAAGATTACAGACTATGAAGACTATATCATATTACAATTATAATTTATATTTTGCATCAGTTAATAATCAGTGGTGTAGAGAGGAAGCAATTCATTTTTTTTTGTAATTAAAAAAATTTAGTATACATTAATTTGTTTAAAAATTAGATCAATTTTTCTTTATTATTTTACAAAATCTAGTAATTACTTTAGTTTCTTTATGATTATTAAGCAAATTAATTAAAAAGGAATTTTCTATTGTTAAAGCTAATTTTGTTGACATTATTACAGATAACATTTTGATCATGATTTTTAAATTCACTTAGTGCTGACAGAAAGTATACTCAAAATTAAGATGCCAAATAATATAATTGTTAGAAAGTAGAATTTAAATCTATGATATTTATATAAGCAATAAATTTATTATCGACGTTTTAAAAAATTATCTGAATTATAAAATCCTGTTTTACTGTCCTTTTTGAGCTTTAAATAAATTATTTAAATCATTCATCATCATCATCAATCACTATTAATCCACTGCAGGATCAAGGTCTCTCCAAGTTCAATCCATCTTCTCTGATCTTTAGCTTCTCTTCTCCACATCATCCCTGCACACATTCTTATTTCATCCATCCATCTCACATGTGGTCTTTTTCTTGGTCTTTTACAATCCCTTGGAATCCAGTTTAAGATTTTAATTGCTCATCTATTATCACGTCTTCTAGCAATATGTCCAGCCCAACTCCAGTCTTTTAATTTTTTCAATGAGGTCAGTAACACCTGTTTGTTTTCTTGCCCATATATTATGTTTTCGATCTCTTCTTGTTACTACAGACATGCATCTCTTCATACTTCTTTGAGTGGTCTGAAGTCTCTGTATTGCTCTTCTATTAAGTGTCCAAGTCTCAGATCCATAAGTAAGAACTGGTAAAACACATTTATTAAAAAAACCTTCCTTTTCAAACACATAGGCATATTTCCTTTTAGTATCAAGTTATTTCTACTAAAAGCACTCCAACCAAGTTTAATTCTATGATTAATTTCATCCATTATGTTTCCATTTGTATTAATAATCTGACCAAGGTATTTGTAACTGTTAACTTCTAACTCATCATAATCAATCTTTATTTTCATACTTTGAGAAAATCCATTAAACATTACTGTATTAGGAATTTGCCCTGCTCAGTTCCTTTAAAGCCCCCAAAAGGAATCAAAGGGTCTTTTTTCAGTTAATAGCAAACTCCTTTCTGCAGCCATTTAAATCATTATAACCTGATAAATCCCATACTTTCTTTTATTCGCAGGAAAAAAGCATGATCTACTAAAATAGTTTTTTTTTTTCTTTACATGCTAATCAATTTATTGTTCCATAATAGGTAATATTTTAATGCAGAATACTGATTTTAATTTTTGCAATAAAGTTGACCTTTTCTGACTTTCATTTTCCTGTTTTTATTATTGTTTTTTTTTAATCGATAAATTCTGAGATGTAAAAAATACATCACACACAAGCAAAAATACAGTTTGAAATATTACTCATACCTTACTTATATATGATAAGTTAATAAAATGATTTTAATAATAGTTGAATGTCAATAGAAAATTTACTTTTATTGTATTTTTTATTTAGTATGTGGGTCAAAATACTATATAAGCTATTGCAAATATATATGAAGTACGGCTAAATCATACTTAACCTAACTATATATTGAATTATTTAGTGAGTTTAATTTTACAATTACTTTCATGTGATAAAATACTGTATAAACTATTATCATTATCTTTGGTATAAGTTTTTGATACTGCATAGATTTTATTTAAAAATTGCTTTTTCTCTACTTTTATACATGACAAATATGTAAGTATGAAAAATCAGTAGAGCACATTATTTTGAAAGTAGCAGTTAGGTAACATTCAATGACCAGTTAGACTAAACAAATGCTTTATTTTGCCATTTTTGTGAAAGAGAACTTATAAAATGTGATGAATATAAAATTGTTATATAAAAATATATGTAATTATTTATGGGTAACAATATTTCCCTTGTATGCATGGGCCATAATCCATTTTCCATTTAGTACTGATTAGTTAGATATTTTAGCTACGAACTGTAAGCTTGCTTGAAATCCAAAAGTTTTTAAGATTTACCTAGTGTAGACTCAAAAACAAGTATGGCAAACATTTGTATTAATCACAGATGTCATGAGACTCATCCATAACAAAGAAAAACAATAACAGACCTATTTTCTATAAATAATAATTTTAAACTTGTATTTTTGTGTAGGTATATATTTTTTCATAATAAGACAGTCATTAATGTTTTTGGTATAGCTCTAAACTTAAAATGTTAAAAATAAATTGTGTTAAAAAAATAGCAATCAATGGCACTAATAATCAAGCATTGTCACTTTTAAATAATACTTCATGATTTAATTGATAAAACCTGTCTTCAAGCTAAAAATATAATATATATATATATATATATATATATATATATATATATATATATATATATATATATATATATATATATATATATATATATATATATATATATATATAATGTTATATGAGTTCATCTTTGTATAATTAATTGTACTAAAAATATATATACCAACTTTTTAGCCAGGCTACACTGGTCAACTGTGTATAATTAACTATACTAAAAATATAAATACCAACTTTTTGGCCAGGTTACACTGATCATCAACTGAGTAATAAATATTAAGAAAATAGTTGTAGATGTCATTGGCTATACTTGATTATTTAATAAATAACTCAGGCCATACATGAAATTGACTTTACTTTGTTTGTTTTACATTCAAATAATAATATGAAACATTTAATTAAATATAATCTAAATGTTGCTTGGATATTTCATCACATCCTAAAGAATTATATAGAAAATAAATTAAATAGTACCAAATAATATGAAGCTTAATCAGGAGGTAATATCATATCTTGAATGTATTGTGATATTTAATGTAAAATGTCATACCCTTAAATGTCAGAGATGTAAGGGAATGAAAGAAAATGAAATCACATTTATTCACTTTCAAATTTTTAAAAGGCTATGTTAAACAGATTATAAGACTGATGAATGTGAAATTAACTTCAATAGAAATAACAATGCAATGTCATTCAAATAGACAATATAATTTACAAAGGCAGAATTAATTACTATTTATATTAGTCTTATAAACAAGCAACAAACTATCAAATCTGAAGAACAAAGTAAAGAGTATTAAATAGTATTAATCAGAAAAATAAACTCCTGATTCCCATATCATGTGATGCCCCCCCCCCCAGTGTTATTAGAACTATGATGCAATGAATAAAAATGAAATCACTTTCATTCACTTTACATTTTTATAAGAACGTATTTAAAAGATTATAATGCATTTTTACAAGAGCATAAAAATAAAGGAGGTTGTCTTGACAACAGATTAAGATTGTTGATTGTTATTGATATTGGGATTATTTAAATGTTGATGATTACATATATATCAAACTCTTATTAAAATATATCAACATGGATCAATAATGTATTGTTGTAAACTGAAAATATATATATATATATTTAAAGGCAGAGGCAGATAATAGCATATATACTTATCAAGTTATAATTATTTTAATAATAATAATAATAATAATAATTATAGTTATATATTTTATATTAATAGTAAAGTTAATTTTACATTAAAAAATGATGTCAATTAAAATTTTTCTAAAATTAACACTGCTGACATGGTTTTAGAATCATTTTTAAACAATATTATTTTTATATATGTTTGTGTTTGTGGATCATTTTATAGCACTAAAACTTATTTAACTTGTCATTTAATGTGAAATTCTTTTTTTAATCATTAAAAAAATAAAATTTGACAATGAAAAAAGTAAAATTTATTTAACATTGTCAGATTGATCATTGAATCCCTTTCCAAGTGTTTGAAATGGTGCTGCATTTGAACTTCATTTAGGCTTATGGTGGTTTGTAACTATTATATAGAGTTTGTTTTACAATTAAGCATTCATTTGACTGGGAAAAACTTTAGACTAAAAACAATATTGATATTTTAATTTCAAACAAAGTTTTTAAATGTCAGTGTTATTCAGAAGAAAAAAAGAAGAAATGTGTTTTTAAGTTAAGGGACATTCAAAAGTGTTCATTGCAATTTGTGCAATTTTGGCTTGTTTGTTTATATGTTTACTTTATTTTTGTAAAATTAAATACAATAATTTGTTGTTGTTTTTTTGACAAGTATTGTTTAGATTTAGATTTTATTTGACATATTTATTTTTTAGAAGAATATAAATTAAAAAAAAGGGTTAATAATGTAAAACAGGGGATCATTATGAAAAAAAAAGTAAAAACCTTTATGTAATTAGGAAGAATTTGAACTCAGACTTTCAAGCTCTCTACAGCCATCCAATCTATCTTATTCAACTGATATACATAATCGCATACAAGTCAAAAATATCAATGATGTCCAATATACATATTTCATGCAGAACCAGCACTCATCAATTGGTCCAAATCATCATCTCCCACACACATATATAGTCAGTGCTTGGTTTATATTAAGATAGAAAATCTTCAAACTTTAATGGACAACCTTTATAAATATCATAGCTATTATTTTTGGCAGTTTTTTTTTGTAATCATAAATGGATTTTAATATTTCAAAAAATAATTTCATTGTTTTATATACTTTTTACAAAAACTGATTTTTTAAATACAAATGGAGTGGAAATAATTTTTAGTTCATTAAAAATACACTGTTTAGCCTATTGGTATGATTATATATTTCAGTTTATAGTTCTTTTTCTTTATTTTCAAAGTTGATACATTATTTTTAAAATTACTTGTTTAATTTTAAAGTTATATTTGTCACAAATTCTTTAAAAAAATGTAAATATGGAATGAATACTGAAGATTTACTTATTAAAATCAAATAAAAATAAAAAGTTTATTAAATTTCCACTATAAACCTGTTCAAGATACTATGCTTCTGGGGGATTAATGAATGGAATCAGCTAAAAATAATCAGATAATTTGTAGTTGATAAAAAATTCTATAATTTACACTCCAGTTATTCTGTAACTATCACATTTAACCTTTTTATTTAGTATATCAAATATCACTTATTAAGAACTATAATGTACTAAAATATTGATTTAAAAAGTGTCAAGTTACCTATATAAAAAATCTTGAGAGTAATAAATTGATAAAAGGAACAGCTTTGTTATATTATAGTTTCAATTATTTTAAGCAAATTAACTAATTAAAAATATATTATTTATAGTTTGTTTTGCAAAAGTTTTCAGCATTAATATTGTATGCATTCACAAACAACTGGCTATAATTACAGTAGTACAAAAAGTTAAAAATAAAATTTAATATCTTTTTAATACCGAAATATAAAAAATAAAAGAAGTTCTATGTATATATAAAAATACATTTAAAAAAATAAATAAAAGTTCTATATGAAAAAATTTCTTGCCTTAAATAAAGAAAAAGTGATATACACCAGGATCTCCTTTTATGCAGTAGATAGATTCCGCAAAAAAACGCACATTTAAAAAATCACACAAAAATAGACTTAACTTACCTTGAAAAATGGGGGATATATTCAGTAATTTTCAGAAATCGCATAAAAGCAAAGCAACAAGGAAAAACTACTTTAAAATTCACATTAAAAAAAAATAAAAAAATAAAGTATGAATAATAAAAAATTGCAAATATTTGAAAAAAAACTGATACAAGACAACCTTTTTTTCCTTTTTTTTAAACTACAATATTTAATTTTACATTTTTTCACAAATATTTTAATCGTTATCACTATTTGACAACATGTATTCATTTGTGAATTGGTAAGAAATCAGATTCATCACAAGAGGAAGTACAACTAGTTCAACTTCTAGTCTTGCTGTGTTAATGGTTTTCTGTTGACAATGATCAATAGTTAAACTTTGAGATGATGATTTTACTAAATATTTATAAAGCTCACAATATCCAGACACACAACTATTTTTTTTCATTGGAATTTAAGAAGTTGTTCATTGCAGCAAACTCTCTCAGATTTTAGCATTTTCTGACATTTTTCTTTATCTCACACATCAACATAAAATCTATAATTAAATGATTTTATTTATCAGAAAATAATATTTTTTTTTCATTTGATAGATATTTTTGTACTACTAAAGTAAAATTTAAATGTTCATACTTTGTTTCTATATTAAAAAATGAGATAGCAATCAAAACAAAAAGATTATGCATTATCATTAGAAAGATTATTTTCAGTTTACAAAACCAACAAAATTTTCATTAATTCTGATTATTTTTAAAAATCTAAAAAGAATATTTATTTCTGTTATATCTAACAAAATATGTTTTAAAAGTTGAAAAATTTTGAATATGTATTGCGATATTTTTATACTCATAAGTATAAATCTATTATTATTATTTACTCATAAGTATAAGTAGGTTATTTACAGAAAAGCTAAGATTCTAAATAGCTTTAGGCCATATTCACATTAGCTGCTAATATAACATATTTTTGAGAAAAAAAGTATTGCAAGTCAAAACAAGTTATTAATAATTTAAATTTCTTGATATCTAATAAATATAGTGAAATATGAACTTCTTTATCACATAAAAGAAAACTCGTATAAAAAGATATATATTAATAAGAAACATGAATCACATAACTTCAAAATCACATTTAAAAAATCCGCATAAAATGAGACCCAGGTATATTGTCTTTCTATAGTTCTATTTAATTAACATAATAATTTGTCTGCCTTTATATTGTTGTCAAATCTCAATTATGAATAAAACAGTTATGCAGATTTCCTCAACTTTACAAGTGATCTCCAAGTTGAAATGCTTACTAGTACTATTACACTAATTATGGTTAAATTTAAAATGAAAAAGTTTATTTTTAATATTTTCTTATATATTTGATAATATAATATTCATTTGTATATAATTTTTATTGACTTTTATATTTCATACCCTTTATAATGTATTATATTGTTTAAAAAATAAAATTCTATCTACTTATTGTTAATTTATAAATTTATTAGTACTTTACTTAAAATGATGTTAATGCAAGAGTAAAGGGAAAAGTGTTGCAAGATTTTAAAGATGTTACATAATTTGGATCATATATGTGTAAATACAAAATGCCAAATTTAAATTAGATGGGTGAGAAAATGCTCAATATTAAAATTAAAAGAGTGAAATTTATCTTATTTTAAATAAATATTAAATAAAAGACTTAGCCATAATCATTATCTTTTATTGTATTCATAGCTGAAAGCATGCAAGTTTAAAGGTGTCATTAACTGCATAATCTTTTTTCAATTACATATATAATATAAAGTGAGGATTTTTTTTTGCATATAATTTTATAATTAGAAATTAATAGATCAAATTTGATGGAATTGCTTTTCCACATATAATTCAAACCTTAGAAAAATTTTTAGAGTATTTAATTTCTGGCTTTATCAGTGGAATAGTTCTAGAACTAAATAAATGCCATATCCTACATTATGCATGATCAATATGAAGTTTCATTAAACTTTATTCACTTTTATCTTCTAATTTTAAATATTTTAAAAAATAAATAAACATAGCTCATTTATGCAAGTATATCAGTCAATTCCAGAGCTATAATGGTAGCACAAATGGAATTACAAATATGAACATTTTTAAAATCTGTGGGGGGGGGGTTACTGCCATGTTTTACATGAAGTAAAAAAATCTAGTATGTCTTTATTTATGTACAATGTATGCAGCTCCGTCAAAAATAATTGAATGAAAATGAACATTTCAAACTTACTTCAGGAGAATATGGTAAAAGTCACTAAATATTAACAATAATTAGTCTTTCTTGTTTATATACTGATGACTAAAAATAATTCCATCAATATGTATATATTCACATCATGATGACAATAAGTTTACTTTCAAATTGAAGCTAAAATTTGCATAAAACATTTCCAGATGTTTTTTCGGTATGTAATATTTTAATTTTAATATTTATAAAATATTGAATCATGATTTTAATAAACATTTCTTTTATATTTTATTATTTATAAAATTAAAATGAACTTTGTTATTGAAGTGAATATAAAACATATGCAAGTGACTAATAACTATATTTTATATTAACTCAGATTTTTTAAACAATTGGTATATTTCTCTCTATATATTTACATATATAAAATAAAATTTATTTCATGACTCCACAAGTACTATATTAGTGTTGATAGGTTTTTCAATTGTAGCTCTATTTTGAAGACAACAATTCATAAACAATTTGGGTGACAATGAACTTGTTAATGTTAGTGGTACCTTCTGGAGAGTAGATGTCTATTCACATTATTTTAATAAAACAATAATAGTTTTAATTTAATATTGTAGGCAAAATAAACATAATATAATGAGAAATGAATAAATATTATTATTTCATTAATTCATTTCACTAATAATTGGTATTACTATTTTATTTAAATTAATCACCGAGGATATGAGAGTGAATATTGCATTAGACTTAAATTATATTACACTTAAATAGCATGTATAATGTCCGAAAAGTAAATTTATAACTTAATTCCAAAGCAATAAAGCCAAGTAGAAAGCTCTGAAGTCAATATATCTATGCTGTACATTAATTATTATGTGTTTTGCATATAGACTTTTCATTGATCTTTAAAATCATTTAAATTTGATCATTGTTCCACTCACAGGAAGAAAATTAAGCAATGATTATTCACCTCCACCCTTCACTTTAGGTAGTAAGTTTCATAAGAATGAATGGAGAATGCTTTTTTCATCCTTCTCTTTTTATTATTATGCTCTACGTTTTTCATTTTCTTACCAATGTGTTTGCAAAATTGAAATGAAAATAAACCATTCTTCCTTAATCTAGAATGAATACCACTCTTTATTTGAGCTAATGTAGAGTGTTGTTTTTATTTATTCATAACTCATAAGAAAATGGACTATATCATTCTAAATTGATATTCATTAAGCTACGCTTAATTTATATTTATACTCATATATGTGTGTGTACAATTGTGCTAGATTTAAGACTTTCACCGATATATACGTAGTATAATTATGGTTTAGCTTTAAGGAAACTTTTAATACTTTCCATTATATATTTTTTTGTCATGATATAATATTGCTTAACTGCAAATAAATAAAAATAAATGCAACTTGTATAAGAATTTAATTTTTTTTATATTTACTATAGCTTTCTGCTATATCTTTTTTTTTTTAAAAAAGTAATGCTTTTGCATTCATATAGTTTAAAAACAATAATAATGGAGCAAACTATATAGAACAATAATAACAGAGCGAAAACTAGTTAAAATAAAAATCGATATATTAGTATAATTTTGATCATTTTTAAGTTGAAATATATAACTGATATTTAAATATTTGTTAATTAAAACAACTCATCAGCAGCATTAGCAGATAATCGTAAATGAGTATGACTATTTTAACACCAGAAGAAAATGAGAAACCAAAATAGGAAGAAAGACAAAAAATTAAATTAAAAGAAAGGCGAAATAAGAATTTCTGTGTATATTATAAAAAAATGACGATTAGTTGCACAATAATACTCAATCCCTATTTTGCATTTAACACAGATAGACAACCACTAGTATAAAAGGTTAATCTACAGAATATTTTAAAAGACTGACAATTGTTGTTGATATATGCAGGGATCTTAATTCATTATGATTTACGGATTCTGAGAAAGTAATTAAATAAATGAGTGAATATTATATAGGTAAGGGATCAAAACCACAGAATAATGACAGTAATATTTGTATTTTACAATAGTGAGAACAAAATTTTATATTTTTATATACATATAGATAACAGTGCATTTAAGCAATATATAGATATTAATAGTGTAAAAACAAGAGATGCATTTTTATCAATCTCAGTAGTATTAATTCGAAATAATTTTTTATTCATGGTTTTCTTTCAGACCAACATTATAAATCTTCACAAGGTATACTTTCCATTGGTTAAAAAGAACTTATGTTAGAATAGTAAATATATATTTTATACAACAATTATATTAAAAGCAATATAATATATATTATATTTTAAGAGTGTGAAAAATGTCAATTTACATAACAATCCACAATCTCTGTTACCATTTTATACAAAATATGTGGTGCAAATCAGAAATAATACATGACTCACTTTACTAAACTTACATTACAATATGTATTACAAATTGATAATAAAAATTTATTTAGTTAAATAATAAAAATATAAAATAAGTAAGCACAAAAGTTAAAAGATTTACAAGAAAAGAAAAGTCAAGTTATAAATTAATAAACACAAAGTTGCTATTTATTTTTTCCTAATCATTCAGTTTTTTTAAAAAAGAACCAGTTAAATGCCATTTTGATTTTTTTACATTATAATTTTGCCAATAGCAGTTTTATTTTGAATTTAAAAGCACACTTAAAAAGTGGATCATTTTCTATTTTTTATTCAAATTTTAATTGTGGCCATAACAGTTTTAATTCATTCTTGAACAAGGAGTACTAAATACATGATGCTTACATATGATAATAAAACTGAAATCAGCTATTATATTATGGAATCACTTGTATGTGGGATATTTTTTAAGCTTGTACATTCTTTTATTTTGTAAACTTCCAATTCATAAAACTTTCATTTTGTAAAGTAGTAAAACTTTTTATCATGTTCTACAAATGCCCAATCATGATTGATGAAGTCAAGGTGAATGAAGATGTATTCAATGAGAACACATCTGCATATATATATATATGCACATGTGTGTACATTTGAAAAAATGTACTATTAAATACTATGTTAATACAGAAAAACCTATTTGGTGGCCATAAACACAATAAACATCAGATTCATCATAAAACCATCTGAAAATTTTATTTTAAAAATGTATTTAGTCAGAATTGTCTACTTTTCCTATTCTAAATCAACATTTTTAGGACATTTTTTATTAAAAGAAAAAACCAACCAATTAAATATTTTGTAAGTGATTCCACTTTAAAAATGTATTTCTTTCAATAAAAAAAATTTTGAAATCTTTTTAAGATTTTATAAAGTAAACATGTGTTTCTATTAAAATGGTATGTCATATATTAAATTGCACATCAAATAATATGTTCTGATTTTGACAGCCACAAAATAATTTCTAAAATTTTCTCTCTACATAGTAAATAATGATAATATGATTCTGAAAACTTGTAATCAAACTCTAGAAAAATCCTTACTAACTATTTGACTAATAACATTTTCAAATAATTTTTAGGTTTATAATTTTTATCTAAGTGTTGGATTATTAACATTAAAATTTAACTTACAATCAGAAGTTTTGTGTTCTTCAATCTCAGAATCATATAATCATAACTGTTTTCAATTTTTTTTCTGTTTTGAGCTTCAGATAAGTTATTTTATATTTTTTCTATGAATTGGAGCAAACATATCTAAATCTTTTACTAGTAGTATCAGAAATACACACAGGATGCAATGATTCAATATCAAAAAAGTAATTTTACAATAATTTAATTACAATGGAATTAATATACATATTTGGAACTGAATATACACATACATTGCACATAACCTAATATTGCTATGATTCTGGTGTAATTCACCAAAAGAGCACTCAGCTAATTCTATATCATTAAGAAAAAATAAAAATTTTTGTGATGCAAATGTTCAAATATTTTGCATATTTTGAGTATATGTATAATCTTATATAAGTAATTCTACTTTTAGTTTATCTGTCATTATAATCTACATTATCCCATTGAGCTTACTAAAAATATAGTAAAATCAGGGTGACCTGTAGAGAAACTATATAGCTCATTGGCTACAGCCAGGGGACAATTGACAGGGATATAATGTCCAATAGTATCTTCTGCTATTTCACCTCTGAAGTCTGGATAATCTTGGAATTTGATCTCCCATATTGAATAGAAAATATTATTATTTATTTTCTCTATTCCTTAAAAATATAAGCTTGTCTCCACTACTTTTTCTGGAGTAAAATAGTCATAACAAGGTTTATCTAACTCTCAGATTTTATTAGCATTAATTAAGTCAATGTTACCAGCATGTCAATTAGTTTGTTAAAAGTAGTTATTGTGTGTTTAAAAATCTACTAATTACTTTTAGTTTCACTTGGAAAATCTCGTGCATAACTTGTTTACATTTTCTATTATCAATGTTAACTTATATTCTTTTAATAATAAAATATTTACACTACTTTTCTTATTTAATTTTTATATGCTTTTTATTTTCCTAATTGTACATACTATATTATATACATATTAAAGAGTTCAACATTTTAAATTTTCATACTTATATTGTTCATTTAATAAATTTTTAGAAGCCTTAGCATGCATTTTCACTTTATTTTGTTTAATGTTACATTATCTTATGCAATTATAAAAATTAAGCACGTTGTTTATTCCATTAGACAAATATTTTAGACACTTTCCTAACTGTATGACAATTTAGAAAAATATCATATAGTGTACAAAGTGGCACTAAATGATAATATTGATATAATGAAATTTATTAAGAATTAAATATTTGGGTACATAATATCTTTTTTAAAAAATATGTGTTTTTTTTCCTATTTATCTTGAATTTAAATTATCATGCAACTAAAGCCGGCCATTTGTCAAATGACAGACTAAAATATGTAAAAAAAATAATATCAGTTTTTAAATAAATGGATAGTGCATTTTTAAAAAAAGCATTTGAGACAGCAGAAAAATTAATCCCATGATTCCATATTCCAGAATCTGACAATCTCCTATTATACTACACCAAGCATCCTATAATGTTATTTGTAAAATATGACTAATAAATAAAGTGAACTATTTATTCTACAACTGTTATCCAATATACTGCAGAATTTTCCTAATTATTATTAGGTAATATTTTAAATAAGTTTATTTTTAAATAAATTATTAATAGTAATGTATCATTTTTATATAAATTAGAATATTTAAATAAAAGTTATTTCCTTGAAAAAAATTAATTATTACAGTAGTTTTTATAATGGTAACAAAACCTCTTCTAATTACTCTGATTTAAAATGCTGATATGGATTGTTTGGTTTATTGCACAGATAGAGTGCATAATATGCAGCATGGTTCAAGGAAGTGGCATAAAAATAAGTTAAGAAAATCCACTCATATTTAAATAGAAAATATTTGCAATCAGAACATGTTTTTTAACAATGGAGTGGTTTGGTAATCTAAACATTTTAATTTACATATAAATTTTATTAATTATCATGATGATATGGTACCCCCCTCCCATGATAAGGCGTGTCTGTGGTAGACACAATCTACACATCTGAATATGGCAACCTTGTCACCATATGTAAAAAATTCTCAGATTATAATATTAAATACATCAGTTTTATGTCTAATCAATATTTTAAAATAAGAATCTTTCTATAACAGCTTTATCATATCCAAATGTTTATCAAGATCAAAAACAGTAATTTTGCCTTTCTATAAGTTCATTCAAAAACATTTTTATTGCCATGTCTTAGTGGAATAGTCAGGTTTATTTCCTAAATAAATAATATGTTTGGTACACCAATTTAGAAAAGATTTAAACTTATCTGTTCTTTGTTATTTCCTAATGCAATCAAAAAAGACACTTATGTGGCAAAAATTAAATGACAAGCATTATCTGAAGGTTTCTAAACTAATAATAATAGTAGTAGTAGTAGTAGTAGTATAGTAGTCGAAGTAGTAGTAGTAGTAGTAGTAGTAGTAGTAGTAGTAGTAGTAGTAGTAGTAGTAGTAGCAGCAGCAGCAACAGCAGTAGCAATAGTAGTAAGAAACTTTAAGACCTATTTAATGAAAAATTTTATTTAAACTGTTAATACAAATTACAGCAAAAAATAGTAGCCTTGGGATATTTTTTGTATTAATTAAAATTTTTATTTTATAATTGTTTTACAACTTAATATTTAAAAAATATTTCAGATGTTTAAAAACAACAAAGTTGTTACATTTTACAAAAACATTTTTGCAGAACTTAAGTTTTTGTATAAAAAAAGATTAAAACAATTATTAAATAAAATGTTTATAATTAATTGAATTAATTTTAAAATATTTTTAATTTTTGAAATTTGATTTTAAAAATCATTTTTTTAAAGGAAAAACTGTTCTTTTGAACTTTTGAATAAACAACATTAATTTAAATTTCTTAGCTTCTAGATAATGCTAATTATTTTTTCACATTATAAATTATTTTAATAAAATCAACAATATAAATTTTACATAATTAATTAAAATATTTTTTAAAATTAACTTGTCATGATTTAAAAAACTTTTTTTAAAAAAAAGTTAGCAACTTAAACAATAATTTCTGACTTAAAAAAAAAAATCTTCAACAATTACAGAAGATAATTTATTAATATTTTTACTAATTTTTATGGCTATTGCTTTTTATTCATATTACATCTTAATGACAACATAAATATTCAATATCTTTTGCAGAAATTATTATTATTATTATTATTATTATTATTATTATTATTATTATTATTATTATTATTATTATTATTATTATTATTATTATTATTATTATTATTATTATTATTATTATTATTATTATTATTATTATTATTATTATTATTATTATTATTATTATTATTATTATTATTATTATTATTATTATTATTATTATTATTATTTTATTATTATTATTATTATTATTATTATTATTATTATTATTATTATTATTATTATTATTATTATTATTATTATTATTATTATTATTATTATTATTATAAATTATTATTATTATTATTATTATTATTATTATTATTATTATTATTATTATTATTATTATTGGTAATTGATTTGTTGGCAGTGTTGGTAAATAGATAGAATTATCAGTCTGTAATCATGGTAATTTTACTTAAATTTGATAAATCTCTGGATATATTACAATTTGATTTTGTAAAAAAAAAGAAAAGAATTGGAGTAAGAAGAACATTAAAAAAATATCTGTCAAAAATTTGGCTTTTGATATCTTCAGAAATAGAGGTTTAACAAAAAATGTTTTGAAATTTGTTTTTTTTTTTTAGTTTACTTTTCAAGTTTATCATAAAACACTTTATAAAGCTTTTGTATTTTTTATTTTAGATTATGTACCTTTTTAATTGCTCTGTTGATGTGTGTTTTTCATATTTAAAAAGCTAAAAGTAATTTCTATCTAATTACAATTTATCTTTATGATTATGTCAATGCAAATATATGATTTTTAATCTCTCCTGACAGCCCTAATCTTTCTCAAGTTTGTCTTAATAATTTGTAATAGTTTATCCATAGATTTATATTTGAAATAATATGAATAAATAATTTATATATAAGTTGTAATTAATATTGATGTATAATTAACAAAATTTCTATTATCATTTTTTTTCTTAGTCATTAACCTTCTTTATATTATTCCAACTCTTCTGAATATTAATACATAATTAATAAGTATTTGATGAGTTTCACTTGAAAAGTTATATAACATTTAAGCACTAGAAGTATTTCTTCTGTCATAAATATAAATATTTTCATTATCATTCCACATTCCATAAATACTATCTAACCTCATTAAAGCTAATTTTGCAAACTTTAAATTTTTGTATGTATGGGCTTCAATGTGAATAAAGTTTCTGATAAAATAAAATTATTTTTAGCCCAATTATTATTAAAATTAATTGTATACATAACTAAAATAATAAAAAAACATATTAATAATTATATATTTAATTAAGAAAATAAAATAAAAACTTCTAAAACAACATATTTTTAATCCAATAAATTTAAATATTTGTAAAAACATAATGAAATTATACGAAGAAAAGATGTTTTATATTTAATATTAAAAACATGTTTTCAAAAAAAAAATAAAAGAGAACTTTGAAACAAAAAATTACATTTAGAATCATTTCTATTTTACAAATATAATATGAACAAACAGTACTATTTTTAACATAGTTACTGCAATTTGATCTTTGCATTACAGAGATTTCTTATCTGTTAATATATATGACATCTAGGAACAAAAACAAAAATTAAAATATAAATTCATTACCATTCTATTGAAATAATTTCATTTAAAATTATAATAAAAGAATTTGAAATCAAATCATTCTATGACCAGCAGCAATATTCCAAGATAATGTGGACTTTATTAATTCTTTCAGTGTCAATCTGACCCCACATAGTGATAAAAATGTTTACTATGACACCATGTTTGATTTTTTGTGTGTGCAACTAAATCTTTTTTAAGTATATTACAAAAATTATTTATAGTCTATATTATAAATATGTAAGCCTTCTAATAATTAAGATTCTAAAACTTGAAAAAGTAATATTTTAAAATTGTGAAAATAAGTATCTAACTGACAGACATACCAATAACAAATGTAAATATTATTATTGGCTTCAGATATCTATTTAAAAAAGTTTAAAAAATATTACATATTAAAATTTTATGTTATTAAAAATTATATATTTAGAATTAGTTATCATAAAAGAAACAAAAAAAAAATTCTAAAAGATAATAAATTATTATTATTAAAATATTTCACTTACAGTTTTTACAAAAATGATTGTCTTTTTAGCCTCTAATGGCTGTTTTTAATAATTTCTGTTTTTTGTAATGTACTTCATATACTTCCTAAGAGCAGTCTTATTAAATAAAAATGTTTTCAAATACAAATTCTCTCTTGTGGTATAATTTTTTTATTTAATAATAAGATTTTTACAAAAGTATTGCATCATAGTCTTTGACAATTACTGAAAATCACATTTTGTGTGGCATTAAACTGCAGGGGAAATGAATCTAAAGAATCAGCCAATTCCAGCTTTTTAGAACAATAGAATATGCTGTGAATCTCACAAACAAAGGACTGTAAAAGTTTATATACTTCCAACATTTTTTTGAAATTTTTTTAAATACATTAAAAATGGATGCTTCTTAGAATGAATCATTGCACCCTGTCACATACCATAATTTAATATATACAATGCTTTAAAACAACATAGAAGAATAGTGACTGTAGCACCATTATGCTGCCTAAAGTGTCAAATATGATATCACTATCACAGCTTACTTTTGTGAGAAAGAATTAAATATTTAAAATAAAATTTGATCAGATAGTAAAATATACAAAACTAAATATAAAATCTATACCATATTAGCTAAAACATATTTTTTATTTATTTTATTTTATTTAAATAAGTTAGCAATAATAATAAAAGACCCATTTTTATATTTTACAATGAAATTTCAATTGACAACAAAAACAAAAGTAAAAAATTTATGTAATTGCAAAATGCATCTAAAATATATTAAAAATATGCATTATTTTTTTATTTACTTTATTTTAATATTTTTTTAAAATAATACAATGAACACCTTTTTTTTTCAAACAAAATAATATATAAGTTAATTATTTTATATCAAAATTTAAATACACCAACCAACAAATTTATATGTACAAATTCTTACCAACTTTGACATCACTTTTAAATAATCTGCCAATCAACTTCCAGAAGAACTTACAACACTGTTCTCAGCTGATTGCAGAGACCATTTTTAGTATCCCAATGTAATGCACAATGAGATCATTTTTTAATAGATACTAAATATAAGTCTAATTAGATTTTAAAGTTTTAAAATAATAATAATGAAGTCACTGTAAATATTAACTTATTCAATCATAAAAATGCAGCTTTTTATACAATGAACAGTGATGTGGTCACTCTCAGTTTAACTTTATTCTATTATGGCTATTTATAGGGCTAGTTTGTTTGTTTTGCATTCGGGTCATCTTCAACTTATTTTCATTTTCTTATGGCTACATGTAAAGCTACTTTTCTGGTTTTGCATTCAACTGGAGCTAAAACATATATATTATTTGTATTTATATATTGGACTGTTTCCATCATCTAATATTAAGTATTGAATGTCATTAGAAAAATTTAACTTTATTTAAATTTTCCAATTACATTCAATTGCTAGTAATAGCGCATAGGTTAGTGAATGTGCAGCATTTCTAGAGGTATTATTTTCCTCTCTTCTTCAAGTATTTCTGGACCAATTAGTATATGTACTAGCATGGGATTAAAACCTGGACCCTGAGCCATCAGTTATTCAATATACAAGATTTTAAGGGTTCAGGTTTGATTCCAATTCTAGTACTGTCACTGGCCATACCAGTAACACCTGAAGAAGAGAGGAGAATAATACCTCTTGAAACATTGTGCATATACTAACCTGTGTGCTATTACTAACAGTTGAATGTAATTGGAATATTTAAATAAGACATTTGATAATTAATATTGGATGATTGAAATAGTCCAACATATAAATACAACTAAAATACCATCATCACAAATCTTCAGAAAAACACTAAATATATATTAGATTTTAAAAACTCTGAAGATATCAATCCTGTAAAGAAAACCTAAAACAAACGAACTGTTAATACTGCTTATTTATAGATTCTTTGTTTCAGGTTTCAAAAATGATTGTAAAAGTATTTGCAAACACTTTTCTTTTGTATGACTTTGTAAAAATGTTGTATATTTTTTATACTTCTATACTTCATTTATATATTTATACTTATTTGTTAAAAATATTTGTAAAATATTTATTCCAAAATCAAAATATATTTACGATTATAATTAGATTTTATCCAAAAACGTTTTTTAAAAAGTACAAGAAAAATATTATATAATGGTAAAAATCAAAATTATTATTGGCCCTGCCTTCACAAAGACTGCAGAAGAAAGTTGTTGTCATTTTAAAAATAATTATAAATGTAATTTAAAATTTTAGAAGAAAATTTTATTGGTCTGTGATGATTTAACAATAATTCATTCAGATTTGAGAAACAGAGCTCAAATAAACATTTAATTCAAATATTATTTTCATTGATAAAAATATGATCTTGAGATAATACAAACAAAGTTATTGTTGTATATTACAGTTTAATGTTTATATATCTAAAAAGTAGAAATATTTTCTAATCTTTTTTATTTGTAAACTTATATTTCTAATAAGTAAAATATATTAATAAACAATGCAGACTAAAGGTTTAATCTTTAAATAAAATGTTGAAAATATAACCCAATCAGCCACTAAGAAATGACAAAAGAAAATGCTAAAATATGAAAAGGTTATTTAAAAACAACTACAAATTTCTAAATAATGTTTAAATATATGATACCTATGAAGATTGCATTGTGATTATTTTGCACTTTAAAATAAAATTGATCTTATGTTTAGTATTTACTAAAAAAAGATTTGTGTATATTACACTGGATGTTACTTTTGAAATGTGCAGTTTAAGAATGATATTGCAAGCCATGAAACAATTATTCTGGAAGAACTGATTGATTGGTTTCTTTAATGAAATGTGGAAGTTGGTAAAAATTTGTTATATGTTAATTTATTAGCTAGTGTAATTAAACTTTTTTAAAAAGTAATTAACTGTAAATATTTTTATCACTTTAACATATATATATGCATTCCATCCTCAGATTTTTAATAATATGGATGGCTGAAGAGTTGGAGAATGGAGAGATATAAGCTTGACTGTTAAAGTTTGAATATTTACTATCTTAATATAAAACTGAACACTGATTGCATATATATGTGTTAGAGATGGTGATCTGGCCCAACTGATGATTGCAGGTTCAGCATGAAATACATACAGTGGAGATCGATGATCTTTTTTATATGTATGTGGTCATATGTATTGGTTGTATAAGTTGGATTGGATAACTGTAGAGATCTTGAAAGTCTGAATACAAGTACCTTATAATTACATTAACTATACTATAAACAATATACATGTATTTAAATATTATATATTTATATATAAACTGAACCAAAATCCAATTAGAAAATATATATTAATTTAAATCTTTTTCTACTTATTTATTAAAAGCAATATGATTATCAGCATATAATATAAAAATGGTAGCAAAATGTAATGCTTAATTACAAAAACTAACAGTTTATGCAGCTATGTTTATATACAGTTTCATATTTTTGATTAATATTATATTTAGGTGATATTTTTACTCATTAATAATCACTGATTCTTAATTTTGAATTTTTTTAAAATAAGATAATAGATTTGGAATAATATACTAAAATTTAATTAAGCCTAAAATATTATTCTAATTTCATTAATATATATATAAATTGTTGATACATTACACTTAAGATGAAAGATGTATATCTTTTGCATGTTTTTTTTTATTATTTTCTTATATAATATATTTATCTGTATAGCTCTGAGGATAGAACTTTGAAAAGGTTAAAGGCATGTGCATATTCTCTCTTAAATGTTTAGTATTATTTATGATTTATAAAATCCCAATATATTTGTAACATATATAAATAAATGTTACAGTATATACTAAATACATATTTATTACATTACCACCACTACTTCAATGATTTAATGCAATGATAGAATGAAGGATTTGATAACTAAAAGTTTATGTATCAAAACTCCATCTATTATTTTGGTGACATCAGATGACTTCTGAAACAATAAACATTAATTATTTTATTTTATAGAGTATAACAATTTTTGATTTGTATCAAAATCTGATTTAAAATATTTTTGTATGAAAAAATACTTATTAACTCCAATTTTCTTAAGTATAGTACAAGACTCCTTGAATAATTAAGGCGAGATGATTTTCTTATTATTGTTATAATACTAAGATAACTCTACTTAAATGTTTCTCTTTATAGCCTTATTTCTCTTATGATATTAATATGACTGTAACTCAATAATACTCATTTAATGTACTTTTTTAAATATATATCCAGGCACTTTTAAACAAATCCTCAAATTATAAATACAACTCTTCACAAAATTTCTATATTTTGATTAGCATTAAATTGGTAATCAACTTTTATGAATATGTTACATTAATCATCTATTTTATCCATTACATTTATTACACATGTATATAATTTAACTTCTTTTCCCAAAGTAGAGTAATTAAGCAATAGAATACTGCAACCAAGCAAAAACACTTGTTTATCATGTTAAGTAGTTTAACATTTATCCCCAGATTCAACTCAATTTATATTTTAACACTTTATTATAGAGCTATATTGTAAGCTGTAGTGATTTTAGAAGGTCTATCATATTTATAGTTTTTTTTTTAAAAAAAAAAAATAAATAAATAAACAAACAAATCCCTAACATATTTAAAATAATAAATCCATTTAATGTACAATTCCAAAGCGTTTTAGGTCAATTAGATTGCACAGAAATTATTCAAATAATATAAGTAAAATTAAGAAAGAATAACAGAAAGAATATTTAAAAAAAATGAAAATGTTATCATCATAATAAATTAATGAATCTATTATCTAGTAAGGTCACTAGTAACATTCTTCATCATCCAGAATAGTTGCAAAAATCTTTATTATAAAAATCCAGTAATCGTAACGAAAGAGAAAATTTAAGAGTATCTAAATAATAGATTTTAATATATATACAAAAAGAGGTGACTTTCTAGTTTTAAAGTCTGCATAGTTGAATGATATATTTGCTACCAAATTTTAATTAGTCAATTCTGATTTCCTATAATAATTTTAAAGCAAACTCTTATCTCCTTTTTCTGAAAGTAGGAGGAAAAAACCGACATTTTTGTAAAAGCCGATGTATCTATAAAACTGGATTTTATTAATATCCCATCATCTGGACAAACTTTTAAAAATTAAAAAGTTTTTCTCCATAATTCTTAGTTAAGTTAATTAGATTTAAATATAATAAAAATCTCTATCTTGAAATTCTTGTATTCTTTAATAAACCAACATTTCCCAACAAGTTAGTTAGTAAAGTGAATTTTTCTCAAAATTTGTTACATTTTATTTTTTGGATATCACCTTATTCAAAGTAAAAAAAAAAAAAAGAATTTTAATATTGAACTTATTTATTTTTAGTTTCGTTCAATTGATCTTTACTACAAGCACATTCTCTGTCCAGACAACTTTTAAAAATTAAAAAGTTTTTTCTTCTCCTTACTTTTTTTAGTTAAAAGTCAATTAGAGTTTAATTGCTTTTCAATTTATTTTTAAATAGTTTTATTTCCATTTTTATAAAATATATTTATTTCAGTTTACCTAGAAAGTATTTTCTTATTGTCATTAAAACGTGCGATTATGATTTTTTAATTCTGTTTGTTTATTTCGTTGAGATGCTCATAATTGCAGTAAGTTTTCATGCCTCTGTTTATTTTTCCGACTAATAAACTCTACAATATTATTTTTTGCGACCTTCTGCCACGCGGAGAACGCATTTATCTTGACATTTAGATCTGATTAATAGTAAGCGTCAAGATTTTTTTTTGAATGATGGTTCCCAGTTGACATTTCGTTTCCTAACCAACCAATTCCTTTGACACCGTTCTGACTACGATTACTTATATTTCTTTGAGAATTATCACAGCACAAACTTGAGATGCGCATGCGTAGAAAAACTAAATTCTGAACAAATTATTCCGTCGATTTTGATTGATATAATATCCGTGATTATGTGTATAAGAGTCTCTATTCATCCACAAATAAAAAGATAAAACCGTTTGACAGAAAACGGAGATTTATTTTCTTATACTTTTGTATTTTTTTTTTTTTAAAAAAAAGCTTATTGAATTTTTTTTTTTTTTATATCTATGAAATAACACATATTTTCGTAATTACTACGAAAACTTGAAAAATAAATAAACAAATCCTCCACTTTTCAGACTTTAATTCCTTTAAGGCGGAAAATATTGCATTACATGAATAGCTAGAAAATTGAAAGGAATCATTCATTAACAAGATATATTATTTATCAAAGACATGCACGAATAAATAATAACTATTAAGTATTCTATTTTCAATCTTTAAAAATATATTTGCGATAATAAAAGAAATACATAATTAAACTTAAATTTTCTGCCTACATGAAAAATATAACAATTATTATAATTATGTATAAAAACAAAATTTACAGTAAACCATTAAAATTAAGTTTATCATTACAAATGAAATCAAATTAAAAAAAAAAAAAATGCAATTTTATCCCTATTATGTCAAAGGTTTTCATAAATTGCATTAATAAATTTATTTATTTTCTTTTTACATCTGCAGATTTTACAAATAATGAACTGTTTAGAAAATTTTTTTTAATTTATTTTCTTTATCCTGAACATAAAATATCTAACTCCATTTGATAACTTCTGGATCTCCATTTGTTTATTTTTTTCTATTAACATGATATTAGAAAATAATAATAAACAGTAAAAATTTTGCAAATGATATAATAATCCTACCGGTATAACCTCGTCCGAGCTAAGCAGTAATAGTCAATTGCTGGTGGTCAACTCTGAGTTTGCATTAATAAATTTAATCACAAAGGATTTATCACCTTTTAGTTTTTTAGGGTCTTGTTCAGATTAAAAGCAATTACCAATTTCTATCTTTTATAGAATTTGTTCATTTTTTTTAAGATCATTAATTAACTACTATCAATAAATCGGGTGGAGTATTATGGCAAACTAATTTTTAAAAATTCAGTTTAACAATTTATTGATGACTGTTTGGTTCCTAGACTGTTGCAAGAATTTCCAACTTATACTATATTAGTCTTCTTTTTTTCTTAGCCAATTACTTTCTTTTTAAAACAGGCAAAACTCACTATAGGTACTGCCACACTGCAGGCTAGAGTAAGCAATGGATGCCAGAAGGCTTGTGCATAAAATCCCCATCCAGTGCTTACTCATCCAATATCCCCAGACTAGTTTCTGGCTTGTGGCCTTCGTCAGTGTGGAGCAAGACTCAAGGTTCCTCACTGATGAAGGCCACAAGCCAGAAACTAGTCTGAGGATATTGGATAAGTAGGCACTGGATGAGGATTTTATGCACAAGCCTTCCTCACTGACAAAGGCCACAAGCGAGAAACTAGTCTGGGGATATTGGATGAATAGGCACTGGATGGGGATTTTATGCACAAGCCTTCTGGCATTCATTGATTACTCTAGATTGCAATGTGGCAATATGTATAGTGAGTTTTTGCCTGTTTTAATAACAGTTATAAGCAAGCATGAAAAATGGTGATCATGTGATGTTAATTGGTTTACTTCTTTTTTTCTAAATTTTCACTTTAAGAATATATTGAGAAATTTCAGTTTCTAAAGACTTGTACATGTTATACTCACTTTTGTGTGTATATGATTTATATAAGCATCATTTTTGTTCAACTGTGCAATTAGAAGTTTTTTTAGACAATTTGTTTTCATTATTTTCTTTAGTTATCTAATTTCAATTGCTTCTAATTTTTTTTTACATGCTTTACACAGTTGAACCTAAATACTTGATATATTACTTCAGCATGTATTCCTTCCTATTCAAATTCTATAGCAAAAAAAAAAATCCTTAGTCAAATTAAATTATTGTTTCTGCAAATGTTTTTAATGCTTAAATTTTAATCCAATCCAGAAATTTAAGCCATTACGTGAATTTTAACATTAAAGAGCTTTGAATTACTGATTCAAAATAACTGAATTGAAATCAACCTTACACATAATTTTATAAAGTATATGCAAAACATTTCTTGCCTCTCTTATTTTAAAGATTCCTCTCATTACCAGCAGCAAACTACTTTTATTTTTTTAGTGTAAAAAATGTGACCAAATATTCTTTCATATTCTAAAAATACAGATGTTAATATAGAAACATATGGGAGCAATTTCTAAAGTTATGTTAAAAACATGCTATATCATTTATGTGATAGTTATTGATTTCACTCTTATCTAAAAAGATTTGTTAGGTCGATTACATTTATATATTTCTGAGATTGCAAAAGTAAATGGTCATTTTTTATTTGGAAAAACAGGGTTGGTATAAATAATTTTAAGGCATTATGTTAAACAGGCAAAACTGGAAATTACATATATTATGTTGTATCTGGTAAAATGAAAATACGCACAGAAAGTATTTTTTTAAATAATATTTAGTTTTATTACTGCCTAGCATGCTTTCAATATATTTTTTACTACATCATATTCATAGCATATAATGCTGTGATTAAATGATTCTTTGTATCAACTTTTAATTAACTGTTCACATATTCAATTTCAATTTAAGATCCAAATTTGAATAATCAAATAGTCCATTTCTTTGAAATGGGTACACTTGTTTTTTTTTTGTTAATAGAAATATAATCACCAGGTATTGCACATGCTTCTTTAATCTTCTTCTATCCTGTCTCTCTATGTACACTACCTCTACCTTTATCAGCTCAAATCTATGACCTTTTTCTGCTCATAATCTGTAAATATTGAAGTGTGATATTTGTCTCTGAGTACTATATTGTATAAATATATCTGTGTTGAGCAAGTCTTGTTGACAAATTGTTCCTTGACTCCCAATAATATGCAGTATTGTAAGATGATTTGCTGCACTTAATTCTATAGACCTCTTAATGTGCTGATTTGTTTGGTATAGTGTTTTTAGAATTATTGATTAATTGGTTAAGCTACAAAGTGGTTCAAAAGCTTATATTAAATTTATATTTTTATATTAATTTATGTGCAATCTTTGGAATATAAGGTAGGCTTATCCAGTTTTTAGGTTCCACTTGTTGGATGGGGTGAGAATTTATTTTGTATAGAATTTCTTCTCTTTATAGTGTTTATAATTTTATCATGATTATATCCTATAGTTCAGGGATAATTTGTATACTGTTCAATGTTGTTCTTTTTATCATATTCAATGCTTTGTGTGTAAAAAATCCTTCAATCCTACATATTTATGTGATATTGGAGTTATTAATCTAGGGTAGATGATTAATCTTATATTTAAGAGCTTAATCATCATTCTGTCATTTAGCATGTGGTCCTGTCTTTCTATAGATGTCAGGAAACTTTATTGCTCTATTATTGTATTCTTTTTCCAGTGTCAATGCTTGCTCCAATTCCTGTTGTATTTTATCAATCTGTGGCTCTGTAGCACATATAAATGTGTCTTTTACATATCTCATGCATATTAAACTTGAGTTTAAATATCTGTGATAAGATATAATACATTTTTCCAATTTTTCTAGAAAGACTACTGATAATACTGCTGATTGGGATCCCCATTGACCAGCCATTATTCATTTTATAATATGTTCCATTTGCTGCCACTGTGAGATCCTTGTTATCCATTTCAAAATCTCTATTATTAATTCCCTTTCATTAATCACCTCAATTGATTCCATTCTGGGCACTGAGCCATATAAGAAAATATAGGATATAATCACAATAAAATTATAAACACCATAAAAAAATTATATAAAAAAATAATAAGTCCTCATGCCAACCAATAAGTGAAACCTAAAAACTGGATAAGCTTATCTTACGTTCCAAATATTTCAGAAATTAATATATATATATAAATTTAATATAAGCTTTTTAACTACTCCATCACTTAACCAATTAATCAATAATTCTAAAGACACTATCCCAAACAAATTGGCACATCAAGTGGTCTATAGAATTAAGTGCAGTCAATCAGCTATAATGCTGCATCGAATGGGGAAACATGGGACAATTTGTCAACAAGACTTGTCCAACAGAGATATTTATATTTCTATTGTAGAGCCCTCAGAGATGAAGAACACATTTCAATATTTACAGACCATGAACAGAAAACTGGTCATAGATTTGAGTTAACAAAAGCAGTAGTATACAAAGAAGAGAAAAGAAAGTTGAGGATTAAAGAAGCATGTGCTATAGCTGATGACTGTTTTCTAATAACAAAAAAAACACAAATACACCCATTTTTAAAAAATAGGCTATTTGAATATTCAAATTTAAATCCTAAATTAAAATTGAATACGTGAACAGTTGATTAAACATTGACATAAACAACCATTTAATCACACCATTACATGCTATGAATATTGTATAGTAAAAATATATTGAAAGTACTCTAGGTAGTAAAAACCCTAAATATTATTTTAAAAAACTACCTTTTCTGTATGTATTTTGATCTTATCAGATATTCCTTTGGCTCAGAAAAAAAAATAGTAACAATTGAATATATTATGTTGGTAAATGCTATAATTAATAATATTATGTATACTTGATTGAAAAAAAAATAGTAACAATTGAATATATTATGTTGGTAAATGCTATAATTAATAATATTATGTATACTTGATTTAACTGCAAAAAAGAAGTTTGCTACTAACTGAAAGAAAACCCTCTTAATTCCTCTTTAATGTCTTTAAGAAATTTAGCATGGCCCATTCCAAGTGTTCATTCCATACATTCTTAACATTGCAAACTATTAATACTATATGATTATTCATATAATATACAAACATGAAAGGGCTACTCACCAACATAATATCAGCTAGCATAATGAGCCTATGGGCTTCTTAGCTCTGGGTTTAAGATTAAAAAACACTATGTTTTTCCTTCCCAGTTGCTTGATAGTTCTTACTGGAACATGAATTGAGTTTTCTTAAAGGCAAAATAAATGTATATGTGAATGAACTTTTTAAACAGATATTTGCTCTTAAAGTTTACATATTGGTAATTGCAAGCTATATATAAGTCATGTGATATCTGACTTTTTATTATTACTATTATTATTTTGCTGTTGGGGCTTTGGCTAAATTAAATGGCTAAGCCTATTAATATATGGAGTATCTGAATTAAGTTCAGGCCCATATAATTTTTTCAGTTGGAGAGCTGACTTTAAAGATGTGCAGATGTCTAAAGGTTTAGATCTTCTTCTTGAGAATAATCTTTTAGATAAATGCTTAGCTTGAGTTGGTTTTTTGAATCTAATGTCCCAACTCCTCACTGAAGAGACCCATAGGTCAAAACCAGTTCAGGGATGGGGACAATCTAAGATAAAGATGATTTGAATGCCTTCTCTTGTAGTAGCATTTATCATAATAAAAAAAAAGCTTGTTTAGAGCGTTGGCATGCTCTTAAGTTTACATATTGGTAATTGCAAGCTATATATAAGTCATGTGACATCTGACTTTTTATTATTACAATAATAACTGAGAAAACTAAATCATTCTCCTTATTCCTAGAAGCTGCAAAGTTATTAGTCAAAGTTGTGTTTGGTGGTCCAAATAGATGCTAAAAATCACTTGATTGCAGTTGCAATCTGCCATATTGATGATGTCTTTTTATTTAGGTATTTATAACTGCAGATCACTTATAAAATAAAGGGATGTTACATGAATTGGAAGAAGTCTTATTTAATATTAAATAAGACATTGTTGGTCATTGTGAAATTAGAAGAAAAGGTGAAGAGACAATTAATTTAAATAGTGTTCATTACTTTACTATAAGGACACAAATATTTTAAGCACAAGTGGAATTACATTTATTATAAATAAAGTGGAAAAACAATATTGTGGACAATGGAAGTTACCAAATGCAGATAATTCAATTTTATGTCTCAATAAGAAGTAAAAAAATTTTATAAGGATTTACAAAAGATTTGTGATCAGACAAAACAATATTTTAAAATGGAAGACTTTACTGCTAGAATTGATAAATAACTGAGAGATAAAAGAGCTGTGGATAAATTTGGTTATGGTGATAGAAGTGAAAAAAAACATAGACTTGTGGAGTTGGACTGAAAAAAAACTGAATGTTATGAATTCTTTCTTTGAGAAAAATCCTAAAGAGAAATGAACATGGAAGCATTCAAATTATATTATATTTTTACTAACAGAAAATATATATTCCATGATTATAATATTCTTAATAAATTCAACACAGAAAGTTATCATTAATTAGTGAGATGTAAGATGTTTGCAAAACTAAATACAAAAATTGTTAAGAAAAACAGCATTCACATTTAATATTCCTAACCTTATTCCAATGAATTTAAATTAGAACTTGCAAATAATTTAAAAATATTAACAGATTTTGAAAATGATTCAAATTTAAATGAAATAACTGATAGACTGCTGCAGCAAACATAGCTGGTATAAAAATAGCAATTTACCACTAAATGTTTTATTGAGACCAGACAATGTATGGACAAAATAAGGTATGTGTATATATATATATATATATATATATATAATTACATTAAGGTATGTGTATATATATATATATATATATATATATATAAAATCATTAAGAACAATTTAAATCTGGAGTTTTGTAAAATGGCGGAATAAAAAAGATATAAGAATATATAATTATAAATTATCAAGGAAATCTATTGAAAAAAATAAAGGTCTCAAAAGAGTAAAGCAACATTTTGATATTGGTAAAAAAAACTTATTTTTGTTGCATAAAACATAGAACTATTACAAAAAAGAGAAATAACATCATGAAATATGTGAAAGAATTCATATGAACAATTATAAAGTAATAAAGAATAAGTAAACAAAGTATCCCTACACACAAATTGAGCAATAATTTAAATGGATAAGTGAGACATGCAGTTAAATGTATAAAAAACTATTATAATCTATATTTTTAGAGAAGCAAGTGAAGGAATAGCAAAATTGTTGGCAAAGTTATACATCAAATGTGTAAATGATAAAGATACACCAGATGAAAAAAAAATGCAGTAATATTTTTGATATTTAAAAAAGATTATAAAGAAGATATTAGAAATTACAGACTATCAATTTTTTATCAGTTCTATACAAAAAAATTTAGCAGATAATTACATCTTATCTATATTGAATTTGGATTTTAACCAAAATAATAAGCGAAATTTAAAATTGGTTTTAACATATTGTATCACATCTAAATATTGAAAGAAGTTATAGAAAGAACTAAAAAGTATGAGTTATTATATTTTGAATTTGTAGTTTATAAAAAGACAATTGATTTTATACAGATTTACCCATCATACTGAATATTCTAAAGAGTATTTAAAAAAATGCAACATCCATGATTAAATTATATAGTTATAGTAGGAAAATTAACAATTAAAAGGTTGTGAATTAGTGTGACTCCATGTCTCCAAAAAATTTTCCAGGAGTTTTAAAAGAAGTACTTTGTAGATTAAATTGGCAAACTAAAAAATTAAATTAAATAAAAATTATTGAAGTTATTTAGATTTTGAAGGTAATGTAAATAATGCTTCAGGACTTCAGGAAACCTTACAGAGCTATCAGGCAAAAATAAGAAAGTAGAATTAAAGATAAATATTAAAAAGATTAAAATGATATTCAATGAACTTTCACAAAACAAGAAAGTGATAATGATGAATTAAAAGAAGTTAACAATTATAAATACCTTGGTCATTTTATTAATATAGATGAAAACATAACATAAAATTAAACAAAATTAAACTGGGGTGGAATGCTTTTGATAGAAATAACTTAATATTAAAAAAAAAAGGCTATGTATTTGAAAAGAAAGGTTTTTAAGAAATGTGTTTTGCCAATTCTTATTTATTCATCTGAGACTTTATCACTTAATAAAAAAGCAATATAAAGACATGAGACCACTCAATGAAGTATATAGAGATATGTGTTAGGCATAACAAAAAGAAATCAAAAACAAAATACATCGATGAAAGAACAAGCATGTATTACTGACATCATTGAAAAAATCAAGATTGATGTATAGCTAAACTAGAGATAGTGCTTAAAGGAGATAATAATAGCTTGACAGTTGAAACCTTAAACTGAATTCCAAGATTGTAAAATAAATAAAAAGAGACCTCATGTGGGATAGATGGAAGAAATAAGTATATATATATTATATATATATATATATATATATATATATATATATATATATTTTATTTTTTTATAATTTTAATACAACTACTCTTAATTATTATCTAATTAAATTTCATATCTATCTTTAATATACTTTTATATTACATATCTTATTAAATTTATACAATTATCAAAATCAATATATTTTATTATACTAATTAAATAATTTAATAAAATTATAGACTAATAAATAAAATAATAACAGATTTACACTAGTCAATATCTCCTAGATATCTAATCATAAGAATATACTATACTTATCATCTTAACTACATCTATACATTCTTATACTTTTAAATGAATAAATTATCTTCAATCATACTAGAATAATTCCTAACTTTTAATTCAAAATATAATTAAATAATCTCATTCTTCTAAGTTTTTTAAATAATAATAAATTTGTAAATAGTATATGTATTTTATATCAAACTTAAATACACCTAACCTATTTTAATAATAATAATAAATAATACTAATCTTATGTGTAATTTAATCTCATCTAATTCTATTATATAATCAATCATTAAATGAATAAACAATTATATGTATATCTTTTATTTCATATGGTATCTTCATTTTTTAAAATAGATCAAAATCTTATACTTAATAATCTCAATAAACAATATTGTATTCTTATAATTGTATTATAATCATCTTATGACCATTGTAATATTTATTTCATTCAATCAATTCTTATAAATAATTTAACAAATATGTATTCAATTCTAAATAATAATAACAAATTCATTTCAAATATTATTTTATTTCAAATCATCTAGGTAAAATTGTGGTGAAAAATAATGAAACTCGACACACTTTTAAAACAAATTAACAAATTTATTTACAATAACTCCAAATAAAATTTATTTACACTATTTACAGTTTTAGAATTTAAGAAAATAAATCAAAATAAAATAAGAAATTACAAATACCAGAAGTTTATATTTTACTAATTCATGTGCTAATAACAATTATACACTCTTCAATTACTATACTAATAATATCATAGTATGTTTTCAAAACTTAGATTTAAAATAAATTAATAAACTCCATTACAAATAATAATATATCAAAATTATTTATTAGCATGTAAACAATAAGCTCTACTAATTAAATAGCTACATTAATTAAGTATTACCATTTATAATGTATTATCATATATTTATTTATTATTAGATAATATTTATAAAATTAATATCTTTTAATGTAAAAACAAATAATTGAGTATTTATACTTTATTAATGTAATTCCTGTTATATTTTTATCAAATATGATTATATATTTACTTTCAAATACTATTATTTAAATCATTTATCAATTTCAAATTCATAAACATTACTTAGATAAATTCTATATTTTTTTATTAAAAAATCATTACTTTACTTAATTTATTTTAATCCTTTCTAATAATTTCTATCTATAAAACATATTCTACATTTACTAAAATTTCCGAAAACAAAATCAACTTTAAATAAAATATTATTCCAAATTACCTATACTACACGTCTATATAATAAACTTCAATCAAAATATACTTCTACCCATAACGTAACTTAACTTATCCAATAAAATAAAATATAAAAAAAATATAGACTTTTAAAATCTTTTCTATTCAAAAATAAAAATAATTACTTAGATAAATAATAAAAAATCATTTAATACTAAACATAAATAAAATATCAAAATTATTTATAAAAGAATATATAATTATTTTAAGTTTACTAATGTTGTATCATTTGATATTATAAATCAAAATTATGATATTTTAATAAAGTTTGTTGCAATATAGTATGTGTTTATAATATATCTATCCATTCATTCCACAACAACATAATATTCGTTGATCTAAAGAAAACATATTAAATTCATTAAAAATCATTATACAATATTTTTACCATAACAATAATATCAATTTGTATCACATTCTTAATTTGGCTTATAAAATAAAAATCATTCACATTTTCACCATAAACATTCATTAGAATATTCGTGTTATATTAATTATAAAAATAAATTATGTAATTATTATTATATTATTTTTAAGTTACTATTTAATAAATACCTAACCTACTTTTTAATGTTTAATAATATTTTAAATTTTTTTAAATAAATAAAATAAAAATTTATATTACGTTCACATGACTTTTGTTTAATAAAAGTTCTAACAAATATCCTCCAATAGCACTATTTCTTCCTTGTATCATTTCTTGAAGTTTATATAAAAAGATAATTCTTTTTCAAAAAATAAGTTCCCCAAGAAAACAAAATAAAATTAAAAAAATAGTTTATAAGTTTTTGGATAGTTCTCATAGAATATTATTCAAAAATTATATTTCTAAATTAATTTATAATTGTTGAATTATTCTATTTAATTACTTCCATTAACTTAACGTAATTTGGTTTGGTGGAGCATATTACTGTTTATAAACAACATATTCAGGTAAGAATTAATTTTATCTATAACCCACTTTTAGATATACAATATAATACTCTTATTATATTACGTTTTAAATAATCATATTTATAATCTATTGCCTTTTCAAATCGTCAATATTTATCTTTTAAGCACAAAGACTTAACAAGGCAAGTATTTATTAAAATTACTACTTCTTATATCTTTACTTAAGATATAATTTTTTTAAATCTGCAAAAAATACTTTCTTTTATAGAAGTATTATATTTCTTTTAAATATCTATTTATAATAGACAATAATAATTTAAACTTTTAAAACTATTTATAGTCCAAAATACTACTTTTTCATCTGTAGTTTTAGTACTACGCGTCGTTATTTTAGCATAAAGTTTCTGATATATTTCTCCGATATGTGAGTTTCCATGATTATTTGTGTAAATTGAGTTCGATATTGAGAAGACAATAGGGAATATTAAGTTTCTATGCATACTTATCTTTAAAAATTATAAATATATACAATAACACTCTTATGATTTTAAATATTTAAGAGCTTTATAATTTACTTAGCTATTTTCCAATAGCACGATTAACTTAAAATTATTGTAGAGAGCCCCTTCAACAATTGAATCAGCTTTTATACTGGAAGAGACTCACATCTGATTGGTCGTTTAAACAATCAAACTTTTTTTTACATATTTATTAACACACTATTAAAAATAAATAATGACTTATTTAATATTTAATATTATCACTTTTAAAATAATTTTATCGTTTTTCAAATCTATCAAACTTTTTAAAATATTCTTCTCCTTGTTTAAATCTTAACTTTTATAAGACATTTAAAATAAACTAAATCTTTTTAAATACGTTATATTTTTAAAGTAATATTTTTAAAAATCAGATTTAATATTTTACATTAATATCTTTATTTTTATCTCGTGATAACTCACGTATTATTTATAAATTTATAACATGATTTTTTAAAATAATTATGCAACTTTATTAGACAACTTCCACGCATGTGTGTGTAAATTTAACAAACATCTATTCTTTTTACAATAAAAGAAACGCTTGCTGTCGTCTAAAAATAACTTAACAATTGCTTTTTTAAAATAAATATTTATTTTTAAAATAAATAAGATATTATATCAGATTTAAAATAATTATTTGATATGATTAAAATCAAATATTAATCTCAATTTAAGTACTTATAATTTAAAATATTTTTATTCACTTTTAACATATATTTTAAATTAAATAAATATCTTTGTCTAATTTTAACTTGTCTTTTAAATACTTTAGCTTTAAACATTTGTTATTAAATTTATTAATGCAGTATTATATGATAATCATCATCATTTTAAATGTCTCTCAATATCAACACAATTCACATATCAAATACTCATAGATTGCTTTAATTAAACTTATGGTAACATTACCACAAGCAAAGTCAACATCACACTTTTAAAATACTTCTTAAATTTAAAATTTTCTACTAGATTAGCATAAAACTTAAATGGTGACCCATACACAAGGGCACAATATATATATATATATATATATATATATATATATATATATCATGTGGGATAGATGGAAGAAATAAGTATATATATATGAAACTGCAAACGAAATACTCATTTTGCATTTGCTTGGTGGGCAAGATAGCAATAATAAAAAGATTTGATAACATTCTTTCAAAGTAATTAAAAATTACATTATAATGTTGGAAAATGCTATAATTAATAACTTTACATATATATATGACTTATAATTGTCTACTTATGTGGTTTAAAATAAACAGAAAGTCTCTTTTATGTGAGAAGTATTCTAAATATTCTAAAATGTATAAAAAGAGGATATTTACATATATATATATACATATAAAAAAAAAGACGCAAAGAAAGCATTTTCATTTGAGCATCAAAAGAACAAAAAAAAAAAAATTCAGTAACTTCAAAACCAAAAAACATGTACATCAATATCTAAAACATCTCATATCAAAAAAGCCAATTTCTAAAAATTAATGCATCAGTTAAAAAGAACAATCTTTCATTTTAAAATCCTATTCAAAAGTTTTAAAATGTTGAAAATAATTGGATTTTCCTATAAATAATATATTTTTTCCTACTACTATTTAAAAAAGGCAACTAAAATTTCAAAATTTCTTTTAAAAAGTATTGTTAATATTATATTATTTTTTTTATCTATTAGCAATTTTAGCCCAAACTTTGCAGATAATTCTAAAGAGAATATTATAAAAACACAATCAATATGGTCATTTTTCCTAAGGATATTGACTCAAAAATTTTGAATAAGGTGATTAAAAAGAAGTTGAAAAGGAAGTTAATAAAACTGAACAGAATAAAAAAGTCAATCAAGCCATTAAAAAAATACCAGATATAATCATTGATAAACTTAACTCTCAACTATATATTTTGTTTTTAAACCTTATGAACAACAACCTAATACATTTGTAAATAAATTAAGGTATTCACTTTTAGAAAAATAGAGAACTTTTGGCATACAGATTCAATTATAATAGGATATATCAATTATCATTTTTTGTAATTCATTTACTTCCGTCTTCTACAAAACAGTTCTTGTTTATAAAACTATCATATTAATCATTTACAGATTTTGGAGGAGGCTGTTAAATCATTAAGACTTCTTAAAGTTATCCAAACGTTTTCTTGAAGTTTCATATATGACAGTAAAAAGCAAATGGATACCAAAAAAAAAAAAAACTGATTTAAATCCGAAATAATGATAAAATCTATTATACTTTTAAAAAAACTCTAATTTTTGTTATTTCTGGAAAGTTTATACATACATTCTTGAGATTCAATTTATCAAAATTTTTTGCTACTTAAAAAAAATATTTTAACATTGATCAGTTTTTGAAGAATATACATGCAACAGCATTTACTTTGGAAATAGGAATGACTATTGATCATTTTCCTACGTCAACTAATTACTTGTATCGATATCTGTTTACATAAATGATAAACAATCTGATTTATTATGCAATTAGAAATATTGCAATATGGCTGATGCTGTTTTAGTGATAAATTCTTAACATGACAGCAATTTTATAGACAGGTCTCAAGTAAGTCTTTCCAAATATTATTCTATTAAGTAATGATGAAATGGAAAAAAAATACTACTGGCAGAAAATCAAAATATAGATTTTATCTTTTCTAAAACAAAATAGTATAGTAATTGGTAAAAACAATAAAAATAAACAAATAAATACAAATAAAAAACTTCAAGATATCATTAAAATTGTCAGAGAAGTCTCCATGTAATGATTATTCAATCAGAATCAAACAAAAATATTCTACTCTCCATTTGGAATAATCTTTCATGATTAAATGACTCTTTAAAAAAAAAAAAACTTTTTTTTTTTTTACTGATAAAAATTTCACCATTACAAATTCAAGTAAATTAAAATTTCATCAATAATTACATAAAAAACAAAACAAAATACAAATCACATATTTATGAGATCTATGCCATTATAGTTGACTAGAAAGAAACCAACCCCCTTTCAAATAGAAATACACTCTTTCAAAAATATTTTTAAAACAACCACATCTTATCTATTGATGGAAACATTTTCCTTTCTCTATTTATTTTTCTGTTGTTGTTTTTCATGATTACTATAAAATTACACTAAAAAATGACTTCACAACTACACATAAAACAAAAATGAAATATTAATTTCATGACTAAATTTAGTTCAATTTCAATCACCAATTGTAAACTGCCAATGAATAAAAAACAAATTGCTTCCAGAAAATAGATAAAATGGAATAATGAAGATAATTATTTCAATCAGATTTCTTTAAAAAACCTTTAACAAAAACTAAGTTCTTCCAGCAACAAAAATATTTTAGTAATAAAGAAATATCTTTTTGAAGTGATTAGGAGAATTTTACTGCAAAGATAATTTCTTAATCTAAATTTTATTACATAGCAACCTCTATTTGCAATTGATTTATTGTTGATTTAAAGACAAATAAAAATAAAGTAAAATAAAATTAATATATGAAAAAAACATATGGAGCAAAGCTTTAATGAATAGTTTAATATAATGTGCTTGGCTAGCTTTTGACTAGTATTGGTCATAAAGATAGCAATGGTTGTAGTGGGGAGGAAGGATGTATACATATTGCTTATGTTTATTTACATTTAATTTACATGTAGGGTTATGGGTGGGTAAGCTATTTTTGAAAAGGACTTCCTCTTATTAATGGCATATTTATCTTTAGAGATGTGACATGCCTATTAATTTTTTATTTGGCATCATTGCATTCAGTGCATACAATATCAATAAATGAGTTGAATAAAGGCATGGCCAGTTGTGAAAAAATGTTCAAAAAAAATTGAACATGTATTGGAATTGGTTTTAGCTTTGTTATAGAAATAAGTGTGTGAGCAATGCAAATTGAGAGGTTGGCCTGAGATTCACCATAGTATACAGAAAGGCAGGTGGAGATACAGTATTTGATTTTTTACACAATCTGGAGTGAAATCAGCTGACAATCTATACTTTGAGTTGTTAAGTAAGCATTGTAGTAGAGATGAATTATATAGAGTTATTTGATGGTTGGGAGTGATAATTTTAATGATGAGGTAGGTTGTGCTAGATATATAAGGAGAAATCCAAGGCTTCAAATTGGTGTGGGGGGAAAGGGGTGTTATATTTTATGGTAAAAGTTTCTAATTATTTGAAGGAGAGCTGGATCCTTATATCCCTTTCTGAACAATTCTGATATACATGTGCTAATATTATCTTTCCTGTGTGATTTGAACATATAAATTATGGTTATGGTGTAGAAATGCTTTAAGTCTGGCTAGTTTGTGAGAGTGCAATGTATGTGAGTCAGGGTGGATAGGGCCCATGCATGTGTATAGGTTTAATAATCCTTTGAAAGTTCAAGAAATGTGGTCACATTGTATATAGAGATCAAGGTATTTAATCTTATTTGAAATATCTTTGCTTCCACAGGCACGCTTGCAGAATTTGGGACATTGTATGGTCAGGATCTCATAAGAAGATGTTATCAATATAATGAAGATATATCAAAGGATTTGAGGCATAGTATGTGGGTATAATCCTTTCTTTAGTGTGATAACTCTATTTGGCAGTCCTATGGGCCATCCAAGATCCATTTTGTAGTGGATATTGTTGAAGGAGGCTGTGATATACTTATGGATCCATATTCAACATTCAAGATAAACTCTATTTTATGAGGGTTGTATTCTATGCTTTATAATTTTTGTTTGATCAGTTGTATGGAAACTATGTGAGGATTGATCAGTAGAATTCAGTAATGTTGAGTGATACATTGTCTTGTTGGTTTAAGCAAGTATTCTTAATTAGATTCGTGCACTCAAAAAAGGGAATTCCATAATGTGTTTGTCAAAGCCAAATGAATCAAAAGTCGTTGGCTTATTATCTTAGAAGCTTTATAGTAATAAGTGTCACTGTACATTCTTGTGTAGCTTAATATTGGCAAATAGTCTAAGGGGATATGGCAGCTGAGGGATACTTACTTTAGTATTCCTGTTTTAAAAAAATCCTTGTTGCAATATTTTCATAGTACTGTAGATATAAAATTGTCTTTTTTACCATTTTATATTGTAGGAAACTGTTGGATTGAATTTGAAAATTAAACTATTTGAATATTAATGTTAAACTATTTGAATATTAATGTTGGATATAAAATCTTGTTTGGGTAAAAGCATGAAGCACTGGCTATTATCTTTCTTGACATGTGTGATGTTATTATTAAGAAAGTATCTCTTGGTCACAGCAATTCTTTTGAACAATCCCCACTTCTAAATATACCAATTCTGGAGGTGGTAATTTGTGCAACTTGTTTAATGACAGCTCTCAGTGTGAAAGCATCCATTGAAAAAAGTTGGACAAACCACTACCTCCTCGCTTGCTACATTTAGAAATGGGGATTGGCCCAAAAGAATTGCTTTGACTAAGAGATACTTCCTTTGCAACAACTAGTGCTTTGTGCTTTTGCCCAAACAAGACTTCATATCCAAAATAAGCACCTAGATTGCTAATCTAATATTCAATTCAATAGTTTTCTGCAATATAAAATGACATAAAAACACAAATGTATATCTACAGGCTATGCAAATACTGAAAAAAAGGCATTTTCAAAACAGGAATTGCCACACACTCTAGACTATTTGTCAATATTAAGCTACCCAAAAACATACAGACTTTGTGTCTGATAATCTATTTCAGTGGTACTTATTACTACAATGCTTTTAAAATAATATGCCAATGGCTTCTTGACTCACTTGGCTTTGAAAAATACACTATAAAATCCTCCGTTGAGTGTTTCAATCTAATTAAGCATGCCTATCTAAACCAACAAGACCACCTCACATCACTTGACATTACTGAACTCTACTGGTCAACCCTCACATAGCTTCCATCTAACTTATCAAACAAAATTTACAAATTATAAAATATAATTCTCATAAAACAGAGTTCATCAATGAATGTTTATCATGGATCCATAATGACATCATGGCCTCCTTCATCGATGTCCACTATTGAATGGATATTGGCTAGCTCATGGGATTGCCAACTAGTGGTATGATCTCAAGCATTTTCTTGAAAACCCATTGAAGAAAAGATTATACCTGCATACTATGCTTCAAACCCTTCTTTGCTACTTCATTATATCAATGACATCTTTTTATGTGCTCCTGACCCTATAATATACCAAATTTATCAAGACTTCACACATGCCATATCACTCACTCTAACCTGTGAAAGTAAAGATACTTGGAATGGGATTAAGTACCTTGACCTCTATATACAACATGACCACACAAGCTTGAACTATTCAATGATTATTAACCCCATACATGTGTGTGGCTTTATCCATCCAGACTTGCATACATTGCCCTTCACAAATTAGCCAGACTTTAAAGCATTCCCACATGATAATCTCCATTTATGTAAGTTCAAATGTCACAGAACAGATAATATCAGCACATAGTAATAGTATCAGAATTGTGCCGCATGAGATATAGTGATACAGCTCCTTACAAACCATTAGAAACTTTTTATCATAAATTACAACATCTCCTCACACCCACTAACTTGAAACCTTGGATTTACCTTGCTTGTATACCTAGAATATTGTACTGCATCACTAAAATTATCATTGCCACTCATGAAATAGCTCTAAGAACTTCCCTCCACTATAATGCTTACTTAACCAGTCAAAGAATAGTTTGCCAGCTGATCTCCAATCCCAGATTGTGTTCAAAATCAAATGACATAAACACCACCTGCCCCTTCATAACTATGGTGAATCTTGGGATAACCACTATATTCACAATGCTCAACACCCTTATCTCTATAACAAAGCTAAAAACAATTCTGATAATCATTCAATTTTTTTTAATATTTCCCCACAACTGGCCATGTCTTTATTCCTTCCTTTAGAAACATTGCTTGCACTGAGTGCAATGATGCCAAATGAAAAATTATGGAGGCATGACACATCTCTAAAAACAAATATACCATTAAGAAGAAGAAATCCTGTATTTTGCTTTCCAAAAAAATGGTCTATCCATCTTTCATAATGCTACATACAAATTAAATGTAAATTAGCATGAACAATATATATATATATATATATATATATATATATATATATATAGATGAGAGGAGGGTGTATATATATATATATATATATATATACACCCTCCTCTCATGTCATCAATTGCTACATCTCTGACAGACACCAGTCAAAAACTAGTTAAACACATTAAACTATTCATTAAAGCTTTGTTCCATATGTTTTTTTGCATCTATTTATTTTGTTCCATGTGTTTTTTGCAGCTATTTATTTTGTTACATTGTCTTTAAGATAAAACTTATATTACCTTAAAATAAAATGAATAAATGAAAGCATATATGTGTAAATTTGTACATGATTTTATGTTAAATATTGTTACTTGACCGATATGATTTAATGCAAGTTATAGACTGGACTCACAGCTAGATATTTCAGAATTTATTCACAGCTTTGTAACAATTTTTTTAAAAAAAAAGTTGAATCAACTTGTTTTTATTGTCCATTAAGGTGCCCAAATGTTACATTACATTTTCTTATTGTAATATATGTGGGATTTGAACTCAGACTTTCACATGACTTACTACTGTCAGTGCCATCTCATATTGCTGACCCACCAGATGATGGAACATTCAAAGCTCATGTTAGTGTCAAGGTACAATGTATTAATTTATATAAATAGTGTGTAAAAGGTCTGCCCACCCCTCACATATGTATGTATAAATGCATTATTCTCCTGTACATGAGAGATCAGAATGACTAATATGTAAACATGGGTAGGATGACAACCTTGACATTAACATGAGTTTTGAATGTTCTATCATCAGATTTTCAATGAAATGGAAGGCTGAAAAGTTGTGGGTTGGAGTAGTTTGAAGCCTGTCCATTAAAGTATGAAGATTGGCTATCTTAATATAAAGCTGAGCACTGATTGTATATATGTGTGGAGATAGTAATTTAGACCAACTGATGATTGCTGATTTAGCATGAAATACGTATATCGATGATTATTTGTCATTTCAACATGTGTGTGATCAGATGAGTCAGCAATATGAAATGGCACTGAGAGTAGTGTGTTGTGTGAAAGTCTGAGTTCAAATCCCGAATATATCACATATATAAATGCAGGTTTAAGCTTGTACAATGTATTAATTTGCTTATTGTGTTATTTTATGCAGTTTATATTATTAACATAATTTATTATCAATGTGTTAAAGTTTTTTTTAATGTGTCAAAGCGTCACCCGGGAAGCGAACACCGGGACAACTGTTTCTATGGCAGCTGTGCTAACCACTCGGCCACCAACGTTTAACATGTGTTAAAGTTTAATGCAACTCACAGTCTATTACATGTTCCTGTACTAATTATATTATTATAATAATTTTTATTGTACATAAATAACATTTTATAATAAAAAAAGGTAAATAAATAATCACTTTATAAAGAGTTTTATCGATAGATATTTTTAAAAACATGACATTAACCATTTTATATAAGCCACACTAAAGAATCAATAAAAAGTATATAAAGTATTGATAATTTAAGAAATCTAAAATGATAAAAGTTCCAAAAATTAGCCAATTAAGAATGCCTTGTTGTTTATGAAAGTTGCAACTGTATCTTCTTAATCAGAATGTCTGATAGGTTTAAGTCTATCTAGGTTGCATGAAAAATAAAGAAAGATGTGAACATCTCTGTAGTGGTAATCACTCTGCTCTAATGTTCACAATGATTTGAAAATATCTGGGTATACTAGTGAGAATTAAATATATATATATATATATATATATATATATATATATATATATATATTCTCTAATGGTACGAAGTCAGGGGTGTATCTGGGTTGATGGCACTCCATCAACTTCACACCCAAGTCAATGACAAAATATAAAATTTTAAAAGGAATGAAATGAAATGACATAAGCATGTGAGATCAGCAAAACAACACTATAAGTAACTATAAGTTCACCAACTAACACATGAGTAGTAATCAGTCATCATGATCTACTACTGCCAAACTTAAGGCAGCAATACACAATAATTTGGATGGACAGACTCAAGTGCTAATCCAGCTGAGTATATACAAAAAATAATATTGTTAGGATATAAAAACCATGCTGATCATCATCAATTCCCTGGTTACTTAGTACCATTAATGTACTGGCCAACTATAAACAATTTCTAATTAGAAATAAAATTGGGTATATGAACTTTAAAGAATATCTCTTTGTGCCATACAACATTAGAGAAGTAATGAAATCATCATCAATTGGATGTCCGTAACACTAAACATAAATCCCAATCCATATAACTAACTGTTATGCATGAAACCAGCTCAGTCAGCAAGAACTCTATAATTATCTGTAACTGTGAACAAAAGATAATTCTAATGGATAATGTTTTAAACCTTGATTAAGATTAAATAAATTCATTCAAATAAAATTAGTAAAATATAAATTTATTAATAACAATAAAATTAGATTAACATCTGTTGATTACTCTATAAATCCAGCATTATGATTTTGATTAGAATAATAGTAAAAAAATTGCTATTACATTGTAGTTTACATATATCTCAATAGGTTTACATAGAACACACTTATGTATAAGCACTCAAATGTGCTGCATAATAATTTAAAAGCAACATCTTTAAATTATTATAAACCAATAATAAAATTTCACTTTTATAATACATAATTATATGTGTTTGATGACTGATTTTAATACATATGGGTATAATTTGTGTGTACACACTAGAATTTATAAAAAAATTAACTCAATAAATGTATATTGTTATATTTTTTCAGAACATAATTAATTCCATGTTGAAAATATGCATAAACTGCACACATATGTGTGTATTATTATTATCCCCTACAAGGCAAAGTTATTTATTAATTCACTATTTCTAATGATAAGTAAAAGTTCTTTTTTTTAAAAAATATTATGCCTTTGACAATCCTTCATAAAAGTTTTTTTTTAGATTGATTATTAATGGTAACCATCTTTAAATATATGCTAGCAAGTTTTATGCTAGCAAGTTCTTTTGTTCTTCAGAGATTTTGGGAGTTTTCCTTTTTTAATAAAATAAAACTGGAATATATCTTATTTTTCTTTCATTATTTTAATTTTAGTTGAATAATTTAGTCAAAAATTATTTACCTTTAAAACCAACTGATATCTGTATGTACTTTATATTCACAAAGCAGTACCTTTGTCTGTGTTTCCTTGCATGCAGATAAAGCAATATATCTGCAAAATCATAGAAAGATAATTCTTCAGCAAGCCAATGGAATATTTTGGTAAGCTCATTCATTCTAAAACAGTAGATTGGCTTGTTGACATTTTTGAGAAAGGTAAAAATCAGATATATGTACAGACTATGAATCACATAAAACATGGGCCTTGCTTCAGTGTGAATTCAAACTCTTATCATCATTGCACCAGCAGCAGCATCTGGAAACTATCTCTTGCCTTCAGTTATAAATTTATAATCATATTGCTGTAAACTGTCATAAGGGTTATGAATGATTCGAATCCACCTTTTTATAATATATCATGGAATTTAAAAAAACACAGTAATTAAAATAATTTTTTTATCTTGATTTTAAAAACACAGTAATTAAAAATAAATTTTTTTTTATCTTGATTTTAAAAAAAGTTAATGATTTTTTTTTTTAATTCATCTTAATTAAATAGCAAATATTTATCTAAAAGTATTTCTTAATCCTTTCAACATCTTTATAGGATTTTTATCAAAAAATGTTGTACAAGTCTTAATTTTAAAAAATTTCTTATTCTAATTAAAATAGGTAATGAAATTTTATAATTATCAATATATTTATTGTAACATAAAAGCATCCTTGTGTTAATTATCAAAATAGAATAAAACATTAAATAGGCATTGTTTTAATGTATAATTTATAATAATTTTTAAAATTCAAAATTATTATTTAACTCTTATCTGTTATTCCAGTGTAATATAAAAAGTGTCTACAAAAAATTTTGTGTTTATTCCTCTTTTTCCTTTCAACTTTATATATATAAACAAAAATGCAAGTTAAAAAACTTGCTAACGCTTGTATTTATGTCCACAGATGGCGTTCTACCAAAAACACCGATCAAGCGTATGTTTTGTTTACATAAACGTCAGAGTAGTTAGTATTCACTATCTCTAACTATAATTCCACTTTCAGATCATGATTTCAAGCTATTTGCTATCATCAGTGAAAGACAGGAATAAAGAAACTAGATCTAAATACAAACTCTGAGCGTTTATGAAACAATTTCTATTCAGCTTGCAAGTGTGAATTTTTTAGACACGTAATGTCTTCAAACTCAGCATAGCAAACCAGATAGCTATATGGGTCTGATCTCAGTTCAGCATCACCACAATAGTAGAAGCCTCTGCAATCTATATCATTGCAAGAAAGACCTCAAAGGTACATTTATGATAAACAAAAATGCAAGTTAAAAAACTTGCTAACGCTTGTATTTATGTCCACAGATGGCGTTCTACCAAAAACACCAATCAAGCGTATGTTTTGTTTACATAAACGTCAGAGTAGTTAGTATTCACTATCTCTAACTATAATTCCACTTTCAGATCATGATTTCAAGCTATTTGCTATCATCAGTGAAAGACAGGAATAAAGAAACTAGATCTAAATACAAACTCTGAGCGTTTATGAAACAATTTCTATTCAGCTTGCAAGCGTGAATTTTTTAGACACGTAATGTCTTCAAACTCAGCATAGCAAACCAGATAGCTATATGGGTCTGATCTCAGTTCAGCATCGCCATCTGTGGACATAAATACAAGCGTTAGCAAGTTTTTTAACTTGCATTTTTGTTTATCATAAATGTACCTTTGAGGTCTTTCTTGCAATGATATAGATTGCAGAGGCTTCTACTATGTGGTGATGCTGAACTGAGATCAGACCCATATAGCTATCTGGTTTGCTATGCTGAGTTTGAAGACATTACGTGTCTAAAAAATTCACGCTTGCAAGCTGAATAGAAATTGTTTCATAAATGCTCAGAGTTTGTATTTAGATCTAGTTTCTTTATTCCTGTCTTTCACTGATGATAGCAAATAGCTTGAAATCATGATCTGAAAGTGGAATTATAGTTAGAGATAGTGAATACTAACTACTCTGATGTTTATGTAAACAAAACATACGCTTGATCGGTGTTTTTGGTAGAACGCCATCTGTGGACATAAATACAAGCGTTAGCAAGTTTTTTAACTTGCATTTTTGTTTATCATAAATGTACTTTTGAGGTCTTTCTTGCAATGATATAGATTGCAGAGGCTTCTACTATGTGGTGATGCTGAACTGAGATCAGACCAATATAGCTATCTGGTTTGCTATGCTGAGTTTGAAGACATTACGTGTCTAAAAAATTCACGCTTGCAAGCTGAATAGAAATTGTTTCATAAACGCTCAGAGTTTGTATTTAGATCTAGTTTCTTTATTCCTGTCTTTCACTGATGATAGCAAATAGCTTGAAATCATGATCTGAAAGTGGAATTATAATTAGAGATGGTGAATACTAACTACTCTGACGTTTATGTAAACAAAACATACGCTTGATCGGTGTTTTTGGTAGAACGCCATCTGTGGACATAAATACAAGCATTAGCAAGTTTTTTAACTTGCATTTTTGTTTATCATAAATGTACCTTTGAGGTCTTTCTTGCAATGATATAGATTGCAGAGGCTTCTACTATGTGGTGATGCTAAACTGAGATCAGACCCATATAGCTATCTGGTTTGCTCTACTGAGTTTGAAGACATTACGTGTCTAAAAAATTCACGCTTGCAAGCTGAATAGAAATTGTTTCATAAACGCTCAGAGTTTGTATTTAGATCTAGTTTCTTTATTCCTGTCTTTCACTGATGATAGCAAATAGCTTGAAATCATGATCTGAAAGTGGAATTATAGTTAGAGATAGTGAATACTAACTACTCTGACGTTTATGTAAACAAAACATACGCTTGATCGGTGTTTTTGGTAGAACACCATCTGTGGATATATATATATACATGCACACACAGTACTTTTCTATTTTATACCATGAGATACATAAACATCTCATATCCCTTCTCATAGGGAAAAAGAAAAGAGAAATGAAAACAAATCTAACAATATTTTTATATAATATACATGTGTAACTATAAAAAAGTTTATACCTCAAACTGTTTTTATTGTTTTTTAGAGGTCTAAGAGGTATCTCACAACTAACAGAGTACACAGTGACCTGAAAATCTGAGACCAACCACCAGACTATAAGTACATAATGCACCATGAACACCAAGTGGGCTACCACAATTTAGATACTATAAGCTACTATAATTCTTGATATGAAATAAAAATGCAAAAATATTTGCAAATGCCTGCTCCTTTGAGTCTTAGGGGCTGGAAAATATGGAACTATGCCTTGCTCTTTTTGTTGGAGACTTAGAGACTAGAGATCATGGCAGGACTATGTTAACTGCAACATGATAAACAAAATAAAATATGAAAATGAGTTTGAGCTACATCTGTCATAGAACATTTTTGGACTTTCATGAAAACATTGTATCCTCAAGTCAATGACAATATTCTCCATCCATCATGAAAACTGAAAGTACAGATAAACAAACTCTAACAGTCAAAAACTCAATCCAATCTTAAAAATCATACATTATCTACTTTATTTCAAATATGAACTCCATAAATATACTTTAAAACTAATATTTTATAATTTATAACTATCAATATTATTGTTACATATTTCACAGTAATTTTTTTATATTAATTTTGCATAAATGACATAATTTTCTTTACAGATGTGATTATATTTGAGATCAAATTGAGTGGCAATTTTGTAGTAATGTCCACTAGTACTTGATCGTCATCAGCTCCACCTTGGGCATCATTTGTACTAGTACAAAGTGAAAGATGAATCTGGGGTAGTGGTACTCCATCACCATCATCCCAAAGTCAATGACAAAATAATAAAATTATAAAAGGAATAAATGAATGATATAAACATGCAAAATCAGAAAAAATGAAACTATAAGTAACTATAAGTTTACCAGCATTTTAGATGAATAATAATCATTCATCATCAAGAATGATCAACAATAAAAAAAATCAACAGTCAACATTTTGACTGGATTTTAAATGGGTCTAATATAGACTGGCCTAATTAGCCACTAACAAAGTTGATGCACACACACAGGTGCTAATTGAGAAGAATATATAAAAAATAATAATGCTGAGATATAGAAACCATGCTGATCTTCATCAATGCCCTGGCCACTTAAGATCATTAATGTATTGGCCAACTATAAACAATTTCTAATTATAAATAAAATAAAATGTGGTGCATGGACTTTAAAGGATATCCTTTTGTTTCCTACAGCATTAGGGAAGTAATGAAATCATCATCAATGTCCATAACACTAAACATAAATTGCAATCCATATTATTGATTGTTATGCATGAATCCAGATTAGTAAACAAGAGTTTCATAACTGCTACTGTGAACAAAAGATAATATTAACATATAATATTTTAAACCTTGACTAGGATTACATAAATTCACTCAAATAACTTAATAAAATATAAATTTATTAATAACAATAAAATTAAATTAATGTCTGTTGATTACTCTAAAAATCCAGCATTCTGATTTTGAATAGAATAATACACAAAATATGCTATTATATTATAGTTTACATCCATCTCAATAGGTTTACATAAAACACAATTATATATAAGCTCTCAGTTGTGCTGTATAATAATTTAAAATTAACATCTTTAAATAGTTATAAGCCAATAATAAAATTTCATTTTTATAATACATAATTATTTTTACCATATATATGGTTAATGACTGATTTTAATATATATGGGTACACATTTAAATTTGTGCAAATATTAGCATTTTTAAAAAAATTAACTCAATAAATTCATATTGCTGTATTTTTAAAGGATATAATTAATTCCATGTTGAAAATATACATAAACTGCACACATATGTGGGTATTATTATTATCCCCTTACAAAACAAAATTATTAATTAATTCATTATTTCTAATGGGAAGTAAAAGTTCTTTTTTTTTTAAAAAAAAATATTATGCCTGTAACCATTCTTTATAAAAGTTTTTCTGAGATTACTGTTAATGGTAACCATCTTTAAAAATATGCTAGAAAGTTCTTTTCTTTTACAAAGATTTTTGGAGATTTTGTTTTTTAATAAAATAAAACCATAATATTTAAACAGCATTAAACTGTTGCATTATTTTTTATAAAAAACATTTCGCTATATAAAATAATTGACTTATTTAAAATAAAATTGGAAATGTATCTTAGTTTTCTTTCATTATTTTAATTTTAGTTGAATAATTTATATATATGCACACACAGTGCTATGTTATTATATGCCATGAAATACATAACCATCTCAACATATATATTTATGTGTGTGTGTGTGTTGAAAGAAATAAATGTTCTTAGGGGCAAAATATTTTTTTTTAAAAAAAACATGTTTTCAGGAATAACCATGTTAATATAATAATATTAAAGTAATAGACATTTCAACATGATAATACTTACCCTCAATGGATGGAAATACAGTAAATGAATACAAATCAGTGCTAGAATATTTCAACAGGCTACCTATATTTATAAATACAAATCTTGATTCAGACTTTGTGATTACAAATACAGGTAGTGCTGTTGAAATATTCTAGCAAAGATTTGTATTCATTTGCTATATTTGAGTTTCAACTAGCAATATACAATCATTGATATATATATATTGTAATACAACATTTTTAATGAATATTTAGATGGGAATCTTGAATATGTGGAGTAATCCATTTAAATCAACTTTTGTATGCATTATTCTATCAGTTTTTCCTAACTCTTGGCCTGGGGCAGTTGTTCTAGGTTAAGTGCTTTCTAATTAAATTGATTTAAATGGATTTCTTTACAAATTCAACATTTTCATATATATATATATATATATGTGTGTGTGTGTGTGTGTGTGTTTTGTATAGGTCAATTGCACATCTCTATTATTATTACTCAATTTCAGGCATAAATGTAGAGGTAACATAAAATAACTTAAAATAGTCTTTTACAAAGTAGTAGTTTTTCTACAGCCTCTTACTTCATAAAAAAATAATGACAGAAGAGATATTACTCATTGTGAATCCAATTAGTACAATAATTAGGATTTTTTTTTCATTCTTGTTGCCAATCAGTATTATATGATCAATTGGAATGAATATGAGTCAAATTTTAGATTATGGTAATGGCTACTAACAATAATAACACTTTTTAATCATACATATACATCAATCAACTCTTAAACAATTCCAATATCAATATCAATCATAATCTCAACTGTTATCAATGCAACCTTTTTTTACAATAAAGATGGATCCCCACCTTTATCTATGTACCAATATGTTTGTATAAATACTTAATATTGCAACTTGACTAAAGAGAGTGAGATTATTAATTAGAGAAATAAAATAAACTTCATTAAACAAGTAATTACAATCTATTCTGAAATGAGACTAATAAATAATCAATTATAACTTTCACATTCCACTGAAACTATGTATTACTTAGATAATAAAGCTAATAATATTTACCTAGTATTAATAATGTCACCTAATATTAAATTAACTAACAGTGTTTTTTTGAATGTTACAAAATTTCAAAACAAATAGAAACAAAATAATAATTCAATGTAAACCAAATTTTTTTGATTTTAAATAAACAATAATTCAGAATAATGTAAACAACAACTATCCAGATAGCACTGGTAGGGATTTTAATGTTGGATGACTGGTATTTATTATATTTAATTTCAGATCAGCTTCTAATATATATATATATTGAAATTTTTATTTCAGTTAATGGTAGTCATTCACAGAAATTAGGAATAACATATCCATAAAACAAATAATAATAACAGTTTTTGTTAGAATTAATATTTAATATATATATATATACACACACACATGAACACATTAAATTATTATCAGGTGCTTATTTTGAATATATATGGATAAACGTTTAAAAATTTTCCAATTAGAAAAAAAAAAAAGTTGAAATTCAACTCTAAAACATTCTTCTAAAAAATTTTAAAATGGAGAGGGGGTTAACCAAATAAGTTTTTTACCTAATCTTATTCAAAAAAATTTTTAAAAAAAGACATAGCTTCAGTGATGGTAGCATGAGTGGCAGCTAATTTGTTGTAATTTTGTTTTCTTTTTAAAATTGCAGAAAAACTATGTGCATGATGTTTACAAAAATCCCAGTATTCCCTACTGCTTGATTTTTTTTTAAAAAAATGGCATATTGCATGATAAAATCGAACAAAATTTGGATTTTTAATTAGTATTTTTATTAATAGCTTCATTTAAATTTTCTTTGTTTCTGCTCAGTTTACTAGATTGCACAAAAAAGATAAAGGCACAATTTTTGTATTGGCAAGACTCTAATAAAATGGATTAAATATGTCTCAATGATTCAAGGCCTTCATCCTGATAAAAACATAATATCATAAGTATTCAATTTTAATTTTTTTTTCTGCATAGCCTTTTAATTTTTCTATTATTTGCATAGTATTATTTATTTATTTTTATTATTTGAAAAATTATAATTTATTGATGTGTTTATGTTTTTATTAATGTGTGTAGTATATAAATTATATTTGTATTCAAATATAATATGGTGATTTATGTACAATGTAATTTTGGGGCCCTGATCCAAGTTTGAGGCAACCTTATTTTATAGACATAATGATTCTCAAAAGGTTTAATAATTTATTAGTGTGTTTACATTTGTATTAGCATGTTTGCACTTGCATGTCTGTGTATTTATGTATAACAATTAATGATTTTTTATATAAAATTAATGTATTATAGAGCCATGCAGTGTAAATTTTATGACTGATTATCAGATGTATAGAAAGGTTGCAGTTGATAAAGCAATCACAAAATTTACTGGGTATAGTACAGTGTGAAAATATAAACTCTTAAAACTAACAAAAGAGGTTTCAAGTGGTATATGTGGTGATAGCCACAATAGTTATGTATACCACATGGAATTGTATGCAGGCAAAGAATCAAATCCTGATTGATACTCATGCTGTGGAGTCAGTAGTTTTGCCACATCTTATATCACATTATTTTCAAGTCTATAAAGAGAAAATGAGCTAAATGCAAATAAATTATATATTTGTGAGACAATAAATATAACAAGATAGCATCACTGGTGTGCATAAACAATATAAACACTACTGGTGTATACAAAAAATATAAAATGAAGAGATAAAATTCATTTTATCATTGATGAAGACAGCAGCCTTCAAGTTTGAGTTTTGGATAGACAAGAAGACAATTTCTATGATGACAAATGTATATCCACCTTCTGGAAATGATTTATTTTGCATCTTTTATTAGGATGAATCTTTTTTCTTATAGACACCCTGAAATTTCTTAACTTTTGGAGTATAAGATAAAGTGAAGAATGTTTATGAGACTATTTTTTGGAGATTCTGAAGCTGTGGATTATCTCAGGTAAGAAGTATTATATATGGTTTGAATGAACATTTTGTGAGGAATATAATAAAATTATCAATGAAGATATAATTTAAACTTAATTAATGATAAATTAGAAAATATGAACAAACAATAAAGTAATAATTATTTTGGAGGTTGAAATTTTTTCCTTATTTTTTTAATGGTGATTACTATTTGTCTTGGCCTTATGTTTTTCTTAATTTTTCTATTTTCTGTCAATATATAGCATTTTGTTTTAACATATTAAAACTGAAATTATTGTGAAAATTGTGTCTCAAATCAGTTTTTTAAAAATTCAATATGGTGGCAAGGACCCTGATATATTAAAAGAATTTGTTAATTCGTTATCAAATTTGTTTTTAATTAAATTTGTGTTTTTTTTTAATAAAAAACAAGGATAAATAATTATTTATGCTTAAGAATTAATGGATTTGAAATCACAACATAATCTACATTTATTTTTTATTTCCATATAAGGTAAATAAAAAAAAAACAAAGTAAAGTATATTGTTTGACATTTTGGGGTATTGTTTGTTCAAAAACATATATAAAGAAAAGATTTTTAAAAGGATAGTGGTATTGGTACTTATGTATTCTTTCTTCACTCTCATTGCTAGTTGTTTTTTGGTTAGTTGTCCATTTTCAGGGTGTCAAAGTTTTTTTTTTTTTTTTTTTTCAAAATTATTCTATTAAACATGTGTTACTTGTTAAGTTTAAAAAATATTAATAAATCGAATATAAATTCATTTTAACTTTAAAAAATAATTTTTTTATAGATGCCATTTGCAACATTTAATGAATTATATTTTTTACATATATTATAACATAAAAACCATTAATTCATTGTAAACATTATCATGATTTTTTTTATATTTACTATAGCATTTGTTCAAGCTGTTGGTTAATTATTTTTCCTATCCTTTTGCAAAAATTTTTAAAATTTATAATTTACCAGTGTCAAAAGAAAATGCAGTGGAGTATTTTCAAAAGTATGAAATAATAGTTACTGAGAAAAAAGTGTGTGCTAATGGGCTTGATCTGAAACTTTATGTGCAAACAGAGATAATGGCAGTATATCTCAAAATGTGTTTGAAGTGAATAATCTTTCATCATGGTTTTATTTTGTTTATTACAGTTATATTAAATTTTATTTAATTACAAACATTTGGAGCTTTTGCGTAAATTATTGTGTTTTTATTATCATCTTAAAAAAAACAGCCATATTGTTTAAAACATGATGCCCCTAAAAATAGATAATTAATCAAAAAAATGTCTGATGAAAATAGTAAAGGAACAATATTTAAGTATCAGAATAATTACACCCTCTGTGTTAGCTTGACTGTGTGTCAAGGATATTCAGATATATTAAATTGTTTTTCCTTGAGTTTTTTAGCAGAAATGTTAACTATTGGAAAAGAATTTATTTTCAAAGCACTAGCAAGCACCAAAACCTAAATGATAATGGAAATCTTTAATAAGTAAAAGTCAAGAGTAAATAAATAAAAACTTCTAGGATCTCTATTTCTTGAATGTCTGCTTCAGTTGTAAAATGGTATCCTAATTATTACATCCCATACTTGGCTACAACTATCCTTCAATCATCATTTGAAGAGATTTGTAAAACTTCAAGGAAAATTAATAATATTATAGATTTTCTTTTATTTTAGTATTTTAAAAACGAAAAAAAGAAGAAAATTTGTTTATACTATTTAAAATACTCCAGAATTCAGAGATAATTTACATTAATGTTCACGGGTTATCAGAAATCTATACATACATTCTGAAACTATGCTACAAGTTTAAAAAAACTTATTTAATCAGAGAAAACTGTAAGTTATTTATTTATATAAACTTCTAATAAAATATTTATGAACAAAAAAGAGATGTTTAAATGTACATGTATATCACAAGGTTAAATTTCTGTTTGTTATCCTTTGTAGGTATAATTTTGTTAAAATATTTATATATAGATAATTAATATTTATTTGTACTTTACAATAGTTTTTAATATATCAGATTAAAACATATTTCAAAAAGCAGGAACGATTTAATAGAGTTTAAAAATAACGTCAATACTATTGGTATTACATAATTACTTAAGCATGGCTGAGAGAAAATCCGTCTTAATATAATTGGAAATGTATTACTAGAAATTTACTAAGTGAAATAATATGGTTTATTTTATATCATGGATTTATGAATCTTGAGATATTTTTTATATGTGAATATTATTTTAATAAAATAAAATATGAATGAATTCCAAATTATCTTCAAAGCAATAAAAAGTTTTAAATAAAGCTTTCTGAATAATAAACAATTTGAGATTACAAAAGAAAAACAAAAAAAAATTATGTAAAATTAATTTAGAAGTTTTCTTAATTATTAAAAATAAAACTATTTAACATTATCATATAAAAATATTTTTAATTACTGATACGCTAAAATTAATTGCATTACGGTGAAATTTTTAAGTTTATTAATTAGTAGGCTTTTTTTTTTTTTTTTCAACAGTATGAAAAGGACTATGAATATGGAGCTGCAAGGGCTCTGAAAGCGCTAAGTCTAATAGATTTAAAAAAAAAAAAAAAAAAGGCCTACTAATTAATAAACTTAAAAGTTTCACCGTAACACAATTAATTTTAGCATATCAGTAATTACAAAGTAAGGGTGAAATAAAAATTGTTATTAAAAATATTTTTGTATATATATATATATATGGGGGGGGGGGCATGGTGAAGAATTTAATCCATTGGCTACATGACTTTGGAAATGAATCTAAGAGTACTTACTAATCACAGATTATTAACTTTTAAAAATTATAGCTATATTTGCAAGATATGAAATAGCTTATTTTTCTGTTTTAATTAATACAGTAAATTTAAAAAAAAATTAGCAAATATAATAAATTTGTTTTAATTACTGTCCAAAAAAAAACATATATGATTTATCATATGTATAATATAGGGTTGAGATTAGTCAGCTTTGACATTATTACAAACTGATGGAGAAATTGAAATGCAAAGTTGTACATATTAGTTGTGTGGCCAAACAGTATTGATTATAATTTAATCTTTTCATCATTGGATGTCACTGAATTTAGAAATTGTTAGTCATAATTATTCATATGAGTTGTGAGTTTTTATTCATTGCCGGTTTATGTATACTTTTACCATGGGCAGTTAAAATAGCCCTTTACCATGAATTACAATGAGATATTTGAGCAATAATTTTATTGAAAAAATGGTTTATATTTTTCTAAATGAAATTAAAGAAGCCCTGTTACATGTAATTATAAAAATGTTATATATCATAGTTTAGATCAAATCAATATTATTAAGAATGTTTCCTTATACATTTAGGTTTTATGATAAATGTTATTTAGCAACATAATAGTATATATTCCTTGATAATTTTATGAATTATCTCTGTTTATGAAGTGTTTCATAGTTGGCATATTTTAATTTGGCTATGAATTATAGGCAGTATGATTGAGGTAATGAACTAGAATGCTTGATGATTGTCATTGAGAAGATCAAAAACCACGAATTACAAAAGTAGTCAATCTTCAGAAAAGTCAGTGACATATTGAAAGAAACCTCATTTTCAAAATGTTGTGCTTGCAAATGCATATTTAAACATAAAGCGTATGTCTCATGTGTTCACAACATTGTTAATGTTAAAAAAGTGACAAAAATAATTATTGTGAAAGTAAATAAACTTATGCAATGATAAAAGTCAATAATAAGACATGTAAGGAGTATTCACAAAAAGGGGCTCATTAACAGAGTAGCTAGAGAATCAAACTTATTTAAAGCTAGAATTAGAAATAAATAAAAAATAAGGTAAGAAGTAACTCTTTGGTAAAGTTTATAAATCTTATGTGTACAAATTTAAAATGTAATGTATGGGTAATCAATTGATAGTGAAAGTATGTAGCATATATTGCGATTTTTTGACTTGTGTAGGAAATAACATATATGGTGCAATGGTCCAAATATAAATTGGGAAAAAATAAAAGGCTTCTCAATGTAATGGCTTGGTAATTTTTTTATAGTTTTGATCAATACTATTGTTGTATTTATTTTATAAAGCATACTAATAATCAAGACAAAAGAATATTTTTTGAAAAGGTTGAAATAAACTCAGTCTCAATCATCTTCCATGTTCTGGAAGAATCAGGTGATACCCAATTCAAACCATAAATAGCTGTCAAAATATATTGAACAAACTTTAAATTGTTAGCATCTTTCTTCCAGACCTCTACAGCTATATTTTAAATTATTTTTGGTAATGTCCAACAATTACTATATATATTGCAATAGTAATTTTCTCAGAATAAGGGTTTGAACCCAGAATCAAAGACACAATCTATTATGAGATCTTCAAGATTTTTACCATAAATTTTGGTTCAAATAAATATGAAAATCGAATGATTAATAAATTTCAAATAAAAAAACATTCAATTCATTTTTTTTAACTAATGTGATGATGATGATGATTTCTAACTTAAAAATACAAGTATAGCCTAAAGTATTTTGTTTGCTTTTCAGTTTTACTAAAAAAAAAAAAATACAAAGGCACCAAACCTTCTAAAAAGAAAGTTCACTCTTGGAAAACTTATTACTGCCATCCCAATATGTCCCCAGTGGATTGCATGATTTCTCAGGTTTGTGGATATTAGCTAGTATATGGGTGTAAAAAATATAATATTTGGATTGAGTTAAAAATACAGACTAAATGGATTGATAATAACAAATGGTAACAATTTATTAATTCATATAGTGAAAGTAATATCAAATCATGATCTCAGTGCATGTGGATAGTTGAAAACCTTCACTAATAGTGATATAAAACTATTTCATATTATTATAATAATATTTTTTTTATTTATAATCAACATTTGGTCAACTTAAACTAATCTAGGGCATTATCCTCATAAACAACAATAGCTACAAATTCATATTTTAACTGATAGTTGATGACTACTTAAATTATTTATTAATCTGTATCTCCCAAAAATCTAGACAGGTAGTTGTTTAAATAATTTGCTTAAGTTAATATATATATATATATATATATATATATAACCCGTGCAAATCTTAATTTAACATACATATATATATATATATATTTGACAATTATATATAATTTTGTTATTAAATAAACATAATTGTAAAATTAGTTGTTTGGAAGATCAAATGATATTCTAGCAATAAAATGTAAGCTCAGCACAATTAATATAGTTAATAAATAGATTCAAAAAATTTTATCTCAAAAGTTAATCACTTACATATCTGCACTGAACCATATATAAAAATATAATTCTTATAAAACATTTCTTTATATATATATATATGTGTGTGTGTGTGTGTGTGTAATATACAAATCAATATATATATCAAAATACAGTACAATTTATATAAATTATATTCTTTTAGAAGTACTTTCGACTATACACTTTGTAGTCTTTATCAACTATATAACGTTGAATAATCAAAACGAGACAACCCTTAACAATACCCATAGTTCAATTCAGATTTCCCACAATTCTGTTATCTTAACATTTGATGACTGGCGATTCATTAACATTTGACGATTTCTTGAAATCAACATAGCCTCTTTTATTTTATGTTTATTATGACAACGTTCAATTTGAATAATTTTCATATTTTTATAATCAAATTTAAATCCATATTGACAAGATTTATTATGATCAAATATAACAGATGATGAAGGTTTATTTACATCTGTTCCATATTGATTCTCTTTTTGAATTCTATTATATAAAAGCATATGTTCTTTTATTCTCTTCTCAAATGTACACTTAGATTCACCAATGTATTGTACGCCGCATCCACATATCAATCTATATATAATAGAATTTTGATTAAACTTTGAATTTTGAATTTTAGAATTATTAAGCAATCTATTTATGTTATTTGTAGAGAAAAAAGCAATATGACACAAACCATTATAAATTTTCCTAATAAACTTGACCTGCTCATCTGATATAAAGGCATTGAAATCCATTTCATTTTGATATTTTTATTTTTAATTTTATTCAACACTATAATAAAATTAAAAATAAAAATATCAAAATGAAATGGATTTCAATGCCTTTATATCAGATGAGCAGGTCAAGTTTATTAGGAAAATTTATAATGGTTTGTGTCATATTGCTTTTTTCTCTACAAATAACATAAATAGATTGCTTAATAATTCTAAAATTCAAAATTCAAAGTTTAATCAAAATTCTATTATATATAGATTGATATGTGGATGCGGCATACAATACATTGGTGAATCTAAGTGTACATTTGAGAAGAGAATAAAAGAACATATGCTTTTATATAATAGAATTCAAAAAGAGAATCAATATGGAACAGATGTAAATAAACCTTCATCATCTGTTATATTTGATCATAATAAATCTTGTCAATATGGATTTAAATTTGATTATAAAAATATGAAAATTATTCAAATTGAACATTGTCATAATAAACGTAAAATAAAAGAGGCTATGCTGATTTCAAGAAATTGTCAAATGTTAATGAATTGCCAGTCATCAAATATTAAGATAACAGAATTGTGGGAAATCTGAATTGAACTATGAGTATTGTTAAGGGTTGTCTCGTTTTGATTATTCAACATTATATAGTTGATAAAGACTACAAAGTGTATAGTCGAAAGTACTTCTAAAAGAATATAATTTATATAAATTGTACTGTATTTTGATATATATATATTGATTTGTATATTACATATATTGTGAAACGAATACAGATATCAAACTTTATTTATTACATATATATATAAATTAACTTAAAAAATATATAGAAAAAATAATAAAATACAAAAAAAAAAATTACTTGCATATAAAATTATTTTAATATTTCAATCAGAGAACTGGTTTTCATCAGAAAATATATATATATAGTAAAATGGTGTTGTTGTTTTTGAACACAGCCATTTTACTATATATTTTTCCTTTCTCATGAAAACCAGTCTTCTGGCTGAAATATTAATTTTATACACAAATATTTTTTTTGTATTTTATTATGTTTTTGTGTATATCTAAATACATAAGTTAATTCTAATATTTTCACAAATAAATGATGATTTCATATTATATTATTTTTGAAATATTCTGTGTAGTAAAATGGCTAAATAGCTTACATTTTAGTGCAATATCAAGTACCTTTCTCAGAGCATCCTCTTTCTCAAATCATAGGAATGCATGTAGCTGACATAAATCAATACAATATCAAGTACCTTCCTCAAACTGTCCTCTTTCTCAAATCATAAAAATGTGTGTGAGATCAAAAATCTCACATGCATTTCTATGATTTGCGAAAGATGACACTCTGAGGAAGGTACTTGATATTGTACTGAAACATCAGCTATTTAACTATTTTACTTCATGGAATATCCTGAAAATAATATAATATTAAATATATATATATGAAATTATGAAGTAAAATGGTAATATGTGCTATATGGCCTACTTGAAAAAGTGTATGTTTTAATGTATTTATAGTGTAAAAGGTTGGTCTAACTTTTGGTTTGATGGATGGTTGTGATAGTATTGAACTCAAAGGTAAAAAATGCACTAATAAAAACAAAATCTCGCATATATATATATAAACAAAAAGTGATTGCAATTAAGAATAAAAAGTCAAAATAATAAAATAAATATTGAGAATATCAAGTCTAAATAAGAGAATGAACGCACACACATATATATATATATTGTACCGGGTTCAAATATGGGACATTTGAAACACCGATCTCTTAGGCAGAAAAGAACATACTCAGAAAGTATGTATGTCTAAACGATAGCTATAAAATATATAACTAGTGTCACATTTCCAGGACATAACTTCTTCTTGACTGTTGAGTTCAACACCAAGTTCAAAGCACTTTTTTGTTTTGTGTAAACACAGGCACCAGCTATTTATTCAGAAGAATACACAATGCACTTTGAACAATGGCCACTAACTCACCACCTAAGTTATAACCATAGACTACCTCAGCTACTTGTAATTAATAACAAATTATACAAAATTAGTGGTGAAAAGAATTGATAAAAGAATGGGTAAAAGGAATTGATAAAAAGAATTGGTAAAAAGATTGTAAAAAGAATTGTAAGAGAGATTGGTAAAAAAAATTGACCGACAAATAAAGTTTAAGTTTTAAAGACCATTTATTTTAATTAACATTTACTAATTTTAAACATTTTATAAATCTAATATAACACACACACATTTTAAATTAACGCACTATAATATAACTTATGACAAAGCATAAATAATATTTGATGTTTATAAAAATCATATAGCATTCACAAACACACACATCAATAGTTCATTTTATGCATGATTATAGAGTTCAAATTACTTGTCTCTGGAGGTTTTACGAATTAATGTGATGGCTACTATAGAAATATTATTACCTTGGATTTTGAATATGGACGTAGAACTTCATTTTTTTTTTGGTTACTGCTTTAGGTGAGAATATTTCCAGCTGGCTGGGACTTTTCCTTGAGAAGTTTCATTATTATTCACTTTTCTTATTATTGGAGCCAATTAGATATTGATGGAGATTCTTCAAGCTGTTATGCAGACATTATTTTCATGGGCAGGTTTTGCTGTTTCACTGGACTAAGGGCTGAAGTAAGATCGTATGTTCCCAAAAGCTGCTCAGCACTGCATTTTTGTTTCTGGATACATAATAAACTGAACTGTTATCTCTGATGCAGTTAACTAGACTGAATGTCTTCACTGACTGTCTGATAAAAAATTGGCTATTTATACCTGCGATATGTTGTCCTTTTAATATCCTCCAGCAATATCTGTTGTTAAAATTCCTTTGATAATCTCATGTTTTTGAAGATCGTTTAATTAGTAGTAGCCATCACAAACATGTTGTTTTTATATCTTTAATTAGTAGCCACCACTGGGTTTTTAAATATATTTTTAAACTTTCATTTTAATATTTATTTTCATGCGTTTTTTTCAATATGATTTTAACATGCATATATACATACATTTATTATTTATTTTATTAACAAGCTTACATTTACGCATATGTATAATTTATTCTAATAAACTAGAATGAAAAGAAATTTATATTTTAACTTTTAACTTATAATAAATAAAACTCTTTAACTTCTCCTATTAAACTTTTAGTTTTTTCTACAGGAAAACTCCTCCTCTTCTCTTTTAATTAATTAATTGTAACTTTTATTTCAACAACACTTAGACTTTTAAACTTACGTTTATGAAAACAAACTACATTTTGTTTAATGAAGAAACTTGAGATTTTTTATAACTTATTTATTGATTTGTTGATTCCTTACTTTAATAATTTTTTAGATAAAATTATTTTCTATATGTGCCAATACAGCCTTGATACATTATACCCTCTTCGTTTGAGAATAAAATGCATCATTTTTGACCATTTTATCTCTGACAACTTTAATTCTTAATTGTAAATATTCATTAATTTTCTAAGTTTGCTTTCCATATCTTTCACTTTACATGCTAAGGGCAATCTTTATTTATGCTTTACTTCTTTCGATGCTGGCAATATTGCTTACAATGTTCTGAGACCTGGATAGTGACCACCGGGACAAACTAATTTTGTGGCACAGGGATCCTTTGGAAATGAAGTGAAGGCAGATTCACTGACTTATACTTACTTACTTACACATATGAAAATGAAGCTTCATTTGCTGGGTTTTAACCAGACTTAAAAAAGAAAGGGTCACTGCGAATGGCAGGAATTCTCAACTGTCCATTTCCGTCTTACACTTTGGAAAACAAGGTACAAGGTATAGGAATTCTTCCCTGAAAAAGTGACTTGTGGCTTATGCTGAATTGTCCCCAGTGCACATTTTAAAAGAAGAATGATCCCTGCCAATTCGTTACAGGTACTACAATTTATCCAGTAGACAGATTTAAACTTATCCTTAACTAAACTTATTTTACACTACCCTCTTCCCTTAAACCCTTATACACTTTAATACAACTTAGATTGACTTTATATTCTATCTATTTTAACTGTACAATATTATATTTAATTCATGTGACCAATATCTTAAACTATTTATTTACATTAACCTTTAATCGAATATTATTTTAACATATTTACTTACATTACACAAATCGTACAATATTATTTTTAAACCATTACGAACATCATTTAAATAGATTAGTCTTAGGATATTATTTTTAAACCATAAGTTTACCTTATATATTAACATGCATATACTTAGAAACTATTTTATTTTATTACAATCCTTTATTATACAGATATTTTATTTGACTTGACTTTAAATCATTTATTTGCTTCCTTTTATCACCGTGCGTGTATTCCAAAAAAAAATCTATTAGTTTATTACGAGTCATTCTTTATTATTATTTACTACAGATATATTATGCTTATTTATTTAACTTGATTTTATCGATTTTATTTTAACTATTTGACCTACTTATTTATTTACAAACATTTTTTTTAATTAATATGTGTGTGGAAAAAAAAAATCTTTTATTCAATGAAGCCCCCATTATTATTATTACTTTCAAACATTTCGTTTATCATTATTCTTTTTTTTTTTAATTTATTATCTTAGTTTTAAATAGAAGTTTCAGATTTTAACTTCTCAGATTTATTTACGTTAGAACAATTATTTTCATGCTCATTGTCCATTTCCAGTCCTTATTGTTTCCGTCTACTTTAATATTCTGTCCTTATTACTAACTTTTAAACTTTGTCAGGTGGTTCCTTTTTTCTACATACTTACCCTATAATATAAACTAAATTTCCTCTCTTATTTATCCCTCTCTTATAATTTATTACTTAATCTCTTTCCCTTTATTGTTCTAATTTGTGCCTTGTAAATTAGAAAACCTTTAAGCTTCACAGACCTCCGTATTTTGCCTAACCGTGAATATTTTTTCCTACGCTTTCTTTTTTTATTTTAAATCTACATTTAAAACAAACACAAACTTTTACTTTAACCTTTTAAAATTTTTGTAAAAACTTTTCAACACTATCTTCTACCTTGAAATTATGTCTCTCTTCTATTTCTTGATCTACATTTGTTTCTACTTTCTCTGTAGCAACCCTATCTGATTGTAATTTAATTTCTATTTCCCAACTACTATAAGTACCACTATCTGACTACTATTTTTTTCTTGACCTCAACTTCCTTACTTTCTTTAACAAAATCTACTTCTACGATCTCTTGATTTTGCTCTACCTTTCCTGTAATTTCACATCTCATTTCTCTAATTTCCGTTCTAAGTTCATTAATTTTTGTTTTAAGTTTTAGATGATCTTGTTCAAATTTCTGACACAATTCTTCTTTGAGGTCTTGATGACTTTGCTCAAATTTCTGACACAATTCTTCTTTGAACTCTTGCATCATATTCATCATCATTTTCATCATCATTTGCATCTCAGATACTTCTTTCTCTTTTTTCACTAACTGAGAATTTTTGAAATATATTGGGCTTTCTTCTGGCTTCATTTCTTTATTCATAGTTACACTACTGCTTTTTATTTTTTTTAAATTATCTTTTGCATTAACAAATCGAATATTATTGTTTATTTTTTTTACTAAGATTGAAACATGCTGACTCAACCCAATTGTCCATTTCCTCTACCCATTCCTAATGCTTCAGCTTCACCAATAATACCCATTTGTCTCTGATTTAACATAATCATTTATTTTAAATAATGTAAATAGCATAAATCTCTTTTCATTTAATGAAAAAAAAGGTTTCAGTCAATTTTTTTTTTAAGTTAAACCACTTTAAATACGTAATTTAGCTTTTCTTTAAGGTTTTTATTTTTAAACAAGAAACAAAGTATTTAATTACTATTGTTTCTTATATCCAGCCCCATGTTGGGTGCCATTTGTACCAGGTTCGAATATGGGACATTTGAAACACTAGTCTCTTAGGCAGAGAAGAACATACTTGGAAAGTATGTATGTCCAAACAATAGCTATAAAATATATAACTAGTGTCACATTTCTAGGACATAACTTCTTCTTGACTGTTGAGTTCAACACCAAGTTCAAAGCACTTTTTTGTTTTGTGTAAACACAGGCACCAGCTATTTATTTAGAAGAATACACAATGCACTTGAACAATGGCCACTAACTCAACGCCTAAGTTATACCCATAGATTAGCTCAGCTACTTATAATTAATAACAAATTATACAAAATTAGTGGTGAAAAAAATTGATAAAAGAATTAGCAAAAGAAATTGATAAAAAGAATTGGTAAAAAGATTGTAAAAAGAATTGTAAGAGAGATTGGTAAAAAGAATTGACTGACAAATAAAGTTTAAGTTTTAAAGACCATTTATTTTAATTAACATTTACTAATTTTAAACATTTTATAAATCTAATATAACACACGCACATTTTAAATTAACACACTATAATATATCTTATGACAAAGCATAAATAATATTTGATGTTTATAAAATCATATAGCTTTTACAAACATGCACATCAATAGTTCATTTTATGCATGCTTATAGAGTTCAAATTACTTGTCTTTAGAGGCTTTACGAATTAATGCGATGGCTACTATAGAAATATTATTACCTAGGATTTTGAATGTGGATGTAGAACTTCATTTTCTTTGGTTACTGTTTTAGGTGAGAATATTTCCAGATGGCTGGGACGTTTCCTTAAGGAGTTTCATTATTATTCACTTTTCTTATTATTGGAGACAATTAGATATTGACGGAGATTCTTCAAACTGTTACACAGAGATTATTTTTATGGGCAGGTTTTTCTGTTTCACTGGACTAAGGGCTAAAGTAAGATTTTATGTTCCCAAAAGCTGCTCAGCACTGCATTTTTGTTTCGGGATACATAATAAACTGAACTGTTATCTCTGATGCAATTAACTAGACTGATTGTCCTCACTGACTGCCCGATAAAAAATTGGCTATTTATACCTGCGACATGTTTTCCTTTTAATATCCTCCGGCAATATCTATTGTCAAAATTCCTTTGATAATCTCATGTCATTGAAGATCATTTAATTAGTAGTAGCCATCACAAACATATTGTTTTTATATCTTTAATTAGTAGCCACCACTGTGTTTTTAAATATATTTTTTAACTTTCATTTTAATATTTATTTTCATGTGTTTTTTTCAATATGATTTTAACACGCATGTATACACCCATTTATTACATATTTTATTAACAAGCTTACATTTACGCACATGTATAATTTATTCTAATAAACTCGAATGAAAAGAGATTTATATTTTAACTTTTAACTTATAATAAATAAAACTCTTTAACTTCTCCTATTAAACTTTTAGTTTTTTCTACAGGAAAACTCCCCCTCCCCTCTTTTAATTAATTAATTGTAACTTTTATTTTAACAACACTTAGACTTTTAAATTTACATTTATGAAAACAAACTACATTTCGTTTAATAAAGAAACTTGAGATTTTTATAACTTATTTATTGATTTGTTGATTCCTTACTTTAATAATTTTTTTAGATAAAATTATTTTATATATGTGCCAATACAGCCTTGGCACAATATATATGTTGTGTTTTGTAACTATAATGAATCCAATGTGGCTCAGATTAATTATATTACAAAGCTATAAAGAAAAATATATGTTTACTAAAAACTTACATGAACGAACTAATAAATATACAAACTGTCATTTGCATATGTGCACATATATACATGTCATTAGAAAAAGAAAAATGTAAACTGCCTAAAGGCTGAGAGAAAAATTAATTACTGCACTATATTAAAGATTATTAAGTATTTATTTTGTAATATATGACAAACCAAACAATAAAGTACATTGTAAAAGAAGTTAGAAAAGTAGTCTTGATATAGGAAAGAATTTGAATTGTGTAGTTTAGAAAAATGTAAGCATTACAAACCCTATTTAATTTGCTTTTCAAATGGAAGTTTTATTAAAACAACTTATCCATTTTTATAAAAAATCTGATGATGAATTTGACATTAATATTAAAATTTTGGAATGTATCATATTTTAGAGATTATCAAGCTGTAAGTAAAGGTCAACAATGAATTTTCTTTCTTTCTATGTTAATAGATATAAATAAAGAGAGGAAATAAAAATTTCTTTTTTCTTTTTTTTATTTCACTTATTTATATATAAAATCATGATATAATGTATATAAAATTCATATCTGCAACATGTTTTGAAGAAAGTAAAAAGGATGTTTTTCAAAAAATATATTATTGTAATGATGCAAAGATTAGATTTTTCCTAGTTGATGACATATATGTTGTTTTAAATCATGTTGTTTTAACAACATCAAATAGATATAAATAGATCTAAAACAATTTAATTATTTAACATGAAATTCTTTGAAATACTCCAGAAAAACTTAGCTGAGTCAACTGTATAGATATATTCTTACTTAATAGCACTGAATTAATTTTTAATGAATTCTCACCAGAATAATATTGCAAAATTAGGTAGCTGGGGGTTTATAAACTATGCAAATTATTGCAGTGAGAAATATAAATTATAAAAGTCAGATGTTCCTTTTTTTGACAGAGAAATGCAAGACTCCTCTCTATTGATTGAATTCAGGTCTCTTGCAATAACCCATTCCTCCTTGAACTTTCTCTTATAATAATCCATCTCTACGCAGATGGTCTTAATGTTAGAAGGGGAAAACATGAATCTTATAGCAAACTTGTGATCCAGGAAAATTTATTTATGTTGCTTATCTTGTTTAGCCTTTTTATAAAATTTGGAATGCTGGATGACTCTCATAAATCTATTAGCTTGAGACTACCCTTAGTATGCTGCTCTACAAGCTGTAGATGGACATGAAAAAGTCTATAAAACTTCATTCCTCTATGTTCCTCAAATAGCCTATAAAATTTCATACTCATCTCCAGCTTATAGCACAGCATAGTCTCAAGCTAATAGATCAATGAGAGTCACTCAGCACTCCAATCTTTATAAAAAGTCAGAATAAGATCAGCAACATAAGTCAATTTTCCTGGATCATGAGTTTGCTATAATATATATGTTTTTAATCTTCTACTATTAAGTCCATCTGCATAGAGAGGGATGATCATAAGAGAAAGTTTAAGGAGGCATGGATTATTGCAAGAGACCTGAAATCAATCAACAGGAAGGAGTTTTGCATCCCTTTGTAAAAAAAAAAGAAAACATCTGATTTTTATAATTTACATTTCTCATTGCAATAATTGGCATATTTTATAAATTATATATTCATCCTGCTTCCAGTGCAGTTAGTTAATTAATTTTGCACTATAAATATGGTGAGAATTCACTGAAAGCTAATTCAGTGATATTAAATGAGAATATATCTGTACAGTTATACCTTTTCTTAATGGCTTGACTTAGCTGAAGTTTTTTTGGAGATTTTAAGCAAGCAACTAAGAATTAGTATTCTAATTCTAGAAATTCAGCATTTCATTCAATATTGCTTTGCATTAGGATGCTGTCTACTATTAAAGCCAGATTGCCATGATTCTTGCTGAAGAGAGAAACAACTGTTGATTAGAACTCTTTTTCGACTATAAGCTGTATTTCACTGACTGTTTTTAAAAGCATTTTTCCATACTCCAGTTATAACAGTCAGTATGAGGACTGAATCTATTTACTGTGTAAAACTAGATAATAATCTATTCACCATTTAAAACTAGATAACAAAAACACCCCAGTCAAAAGGTCTGAAAAAAGCAATTAGATTCAGAAAATAATACTGAAGTTTGCAAAAACAGCCTGTGCAATGCCTCTATAATGTCATGAAAGAAAAAACAAATTCTTTTACACTAACTAAGATCTACAAATATTATACCTCAGATAATGTGACCAGTGTTGTTGTATTTACTCACTAACATCACCAGTGTCCAAAAAGAATTATCATTATCGGAGGAACTAAAAAAAATAACAGTAAAATATTAAAAGAATATCTGAAATAATTATGGTTTGTGACCGTTTCATTATTTAGCATGGTAAGATCTTATCATTATAAAATACTATATCACCTTAAACTAAATTTAAAATATCTCTTAAGATATTTAATATTTTGTGTATGTGTTATAAGTATATATATATATATAAAGAGCTAAGCCTACTAATATATGGAGTATCTGAATTAAGTTCAGGCCCATATGATTTTTTTAGTTGGAGAGCTGACTTTAAAGACATGTAGATGTCTAAAAGTTTCAGATTTTCTTCTAACAATTATCTTTTAGATAAATGCTTTGCTTGATTTGGTTTTTTAGATCTAATGTTCCAACTCCTCACTGAAGAGACCCATAGGTCGAAACCGGTCTGGGGATGGGGACAATCCAAGATAAAAATGATTTGAATGCCTTCTCTTGTAGTAGCATTTATCATAAATAAAAAAAAAAAAAGCTTGTTTAGAGTTATTAGCACGCTCTTAATTTTACATATTTGTAAGTGCAAGCTATATATAAGTCATGTGACATCTGACTTGTTGTTATTACTATTATTATTTTGCTGTTGTGGCTTTAGCTAAATTAAAGAGCTAAGCCTACTAATATATGAAGTATCTGAATTAAGTTCAGGCCCATATGATTTTTTCAGTTGGAGAGCTGACTTTAAAGACATGTAGATGTCTAAAAGTTTCAGATCTTCTTCTAACAATTATCTTTTAGATAAATGCTTTGCTTGAGTTGGTTTTTTAGATCTAATGTTCCAACTCCTCACTGAAGAAACCCATAGGTCGAAACCGGTCTGGGGATGGGGACAATCCAAGATAAAAATGATTTGAATGCCTTCTCTTGTAGTAGCATTTATCATAAATAAATAAAAAAAAGCTTGTTTAGAGTTATTAGCACGCTCTTAATTTTATATATATATATATATATGCAACAGGTTTATTTATTCATTATTAAATATAAAAATCAGGACTTAAAAGTACCTCCTATTCGATTTGTAATTAAATAAAATATTAGTTGATATAAATATATTAATAGAAAAATAATATTGTTCTGATCAAAATATAACATCATTGACCATTCGGGCTCTGAATTTATAATCTTAGAGATAATTTTTTTTTTTTATTATTGAATATTTACAAAAAATACAGTAGTAAATGAAAAGCATCTCCAAATAGTAAAATATTTGATGAAAACCAATATCTAAGTGTGGTTAAGGGACAGAAATCATCCGATGCTATTCTAAAGCTCACATCATTGTCACAAAATATTGTAACAATGGGTATATTGGAAAAACAAGAAAGGCTACAATAAAAGTATATACAATGGGTATATTGGAAAAACAAGAGAGGCTACAATAAAAGTAGACATATTGATTTATATTAAATATAAATTTCCAGTCATATAATGCTATAGCTAATTGTTGATAGAAAAATATGATAAAAAATAATTACAAATTTTTTTTTAGTATTATTTTATATTATTGTTTATTTTGATAATTTCCTCAATACCCCCTCCCCTTCTAGATTAGAAATCAAGCAGTCTCGTGTATATTTAATATTCAGATTTTATATATTTTTCAAAGTATTTTAAACTTGTACATAATTATTTTAGACATGTGACATTCAGAAATAGGTTAGGCTAACAATAGAGTTTCTTTAATGAAAATATGTAAATATTTAATGTTTTTAATATATTTATTTTTCAGTTGTAAGATAAATTTGTTCACTTTGTTGGCATTAGGGATGTAGATATATACTATGGTTTAATGCTGTAAGATTGGTATTTTTTGGTTCAATCAGCTAATGTGACTCAATAAATACTTATTATTTTATGAAGCTTAAACTATCTGCTTTATCCAAAGAACTATGGAAAAGCAAATTTAGCTTTATTATCATTTGGAAAGATATTTGGGTGTTTTTTTAAAGGAGGATATGTCGGTAATTTTCAAACCATTCCAGATGATCTTGAATATCATGGGTCAAAGATTAATTATTCTTGCTATTATTTTCATTCAAAACAAACCTATTTTTAAATATTTAAATCCTAATCCAGAAAATATTTTTAAAGCCAACTGGTTAAATTGAATATAGAGATTATAATTGTAAAGCTATAAGTTTTATATCCAACTGATTTCTTCATGAATAATAAATTTTAATTAGATATTGTGGATAATCACTAAGATAAGAGAATTTTGGTTTTTGATGTGGAAAGATTGAATTAAAAATGTGATCTAGTTTAAGTTTCTATGCAGAAATTTAGCACATTTCTAATAAGAAAAGAACAAATCTTAATTCTTCAGTAACTGCATTAGCTTTGAATATCAAGCCTCAATCATAAAGGCAAAATCTAAAAATAGTTCTGATGATGGGATTGTAAAATGCAATAGGATATCTGGTAGAGATCTGCTCTTGTTTTAACAGAAAACATCTTTGAAGAATTATTCTACTGTATTAGCATATTTACTTCCAGCAGTCATTTTGGCTTAATTTATTGTCATTTATTTTAATAAATGGAAGTATTATTTTTTAGTTAAATATAGCACCATATAATCAACGTCTTTACTTATTAATATCATTTTTAATTTCTTGATTTCTTATGAAAATTTAGCATCACTACATTATAATAAATTAAATTTAAAATTTTCAAACTTGTAAGATCCATACAAAAAAGCTAACTTCAGCCTTATTAAATAAAGAAAATTCTTTTTTAGAAATTTTAGTTACAATGTGTATGAAATTATAATGTGTTTACTGACAATGATTCTAAACTATTTTTAATTCTTTGATCACCATTCTTACTTTTTTCCTGAGAAAATAATGAAATAAATGAATGCAACAAATGTATTCATAAAACTACTAAAGCAATCATCACTTCCTATTTTTATGCAAGCTACTGTTTTTAATTTATTTATGTTAGTCTTGATATTATTAACTGAAATGTTTGTGTATTTTCTTCAGATTCCATTAATTGACAAAAGTAATATGTCTTCAATTCTAGAAGTCAGTGAGTTTGTTGATTTTTATACACTTTTGCCAAAAAATCAAAGATTTCATCAACTATCTTATAATTGAAATCCCAATCTAAAGTCAAACTTACATACAAATAAATTGTGTATTTTCTTCAGATTCCATTAATTGACAAAAGTAATATGTCTTCAATTCTAGAAGTCAGTGAGTTTGTTGATTTTTATACACTTTTGCCAAAAAACAAAAGATTTCTTCACCTATTTTTTATTTAAAACCCTACTATAAAGCCAACTTCTTTCAAAAATAATTTGTGTATTTTTTCCAATTCCATTAATTGACAAAAGTAATATGTCTTCAATTCTAGAAGTCAGTGAGTTTGTTGATTTTTATACACTTTTGCCAAAAAATCAAAGATTTCATCAACTATCTTATAATTGAAATCCCAGTCTAAAGTCAAACTTATATACAAATAAATTGAATCCAATTCCAAACTAAATATTTGAAAGTTTTAAGTCATTTCTTAAACTGAAGAGTAATTTAAAAATTATTGATAAATATAATCCAAATAAAATTTCTTTCAAAAGAAGGCTAAAAGTCCAAAATCAATTTAAAATGATTTCACTCGGACTGTTAGTGTTTATTTATTTTTCTAATACTTACATTATATTTATATGTTGGAGAAAGGTGTTACTATAAAACAGCAATGTTTTTATACGTTTTCTCTTTGATCATTTTTTAAAAAATAAGTTAGGCTGCAGACCTCTTAATTCTTTTTATTTTTTATGACCCAACTATTATTGATAAAACTATTTTACATTACTTTTTTTTAAATATTTGTCTAATTTCTTGATTTCTGCACTTTTTATTTCAACTTTTTTAACTTTTTGTCTTATGTACAAATATATATATATTTAGTTTCTGAAACCAAAAACAATTAATAACTTTTTATTCCAGATTTTTCTCTCTATAATAATTTGCTTACATAAGTATAATACTAAAATAGAATTTCATAGCATATGATTTCATTTCTATGTTAACTTCATTTAACGTAGATTCTTGATGATATCTGTCTGTGCAATCATAAAATATTTTTACCTTGCTTTTTATTAGTCATGTTAGTATTTTAAAGATGTTTTTTTTTACTTATATTTCAGATTCATATTTTAATTAAAATGAAAGCAAATATGGTGAAGTGCCTTTAGATCAATATTTTAAAAATAATCTTTTATCATGCCTTTTTTTAATTTAGATTGTTCTTTGCATTAAAACACAGAAAAGTCATGAAGTCACATATAAGTTAAGGTAAGAACTAGTTTACTGCAGAACAAAATATGTCTGTTATTTTCCTCAAAACGTAATAAATAAAAAAAGATATACATCAAGTTGGTTAGCTATCATCTAATAGTGATTTTAGCTGTTTTTGTTTTATTCTGATTCTAAGAATAGCCAGATACTTATGTATTGATCAATAATTGGATGTTTATATATGTTGGCTATGGATTTGCTAATTAAGTTTTCTTAGAATTCTGGTACAAAGTAATCACGGTTTATTGTATTCGACTTATAAGAAATAACATATAACATTTTTATTTGTTTTATCTTTAATATTATAAATATAAAGTAGGCAATTTGACAATTTGATTTTTGTTGAAATATTAGAGTATAGTTGTTGTAAGGTTATCAGGTCATGCTCTATTAATATATTACTGTTTATTAATATATTTTAAGATTAATTCTGGATCATTTGTTAAAAATATATTTATTTTTCCATTTATTTATTTATTTTATAATGTGAAACTATTTTCAAATACATAAATTTATTTTATTTTTCTGTAGTGAAACAGACGGTGAAAGAACAATTTGTTACTTTTTTAATCTTTTTTTTTATTGCAGTAAAAAAAATGAACCCAGAAATTAATTACTTAGACTACTAGTAAACAAAAACGGCTGGAAAAACATGTTTAATCCAATAAAATTCTTTTAGAGGATATAGAATGTTACCTTATCCAGGATTAAAACCAGTCCTTTGAGAATAAGCAGGTAATCACAAGTTGAATTAGTCAAGCGTTGGGGGGCCGAGTGGTTAGCACAGCTGCCTTACAAGCAGTTGTCCCGGGTTCGCTTCCCGGCCGACGCTTTGACATATGGAGAAAAAAAAGTTGATTTATAATCTTTGTAGATTAAGTTATAATAAACACATTATGTCTATCTATTAATACTTTAATTGTTATGTAAGTTTTGTCTTTTGTAGCTAATTTAAATGTTGAAAGTTTGGAATATTACGTATCAAACTTAGGCCTTGATGGTAAAGAACTTTTCTGAAACCAGTACTGAATTCCTGTTTTTTTTCTTTCACTTTACAATAAAAATAAGGCATGTTTAATAATTTAATCTTTTCTAATATATATATATAAGTGTAATAAAATTATTGAAAAATATCTTAATACATTTATTGATTATGAGGCTGAAAAAATTTCATTCTCTGAAATGATGTATAGAGTGTTTTCATATAAATGTATTTGTGTATTTGATAAATTTATGTTTGCGATTTATTTGGAAGCTGAAAAAGTCAATATTGCTCAGCCAAAAGTTAGTCTGTAATAGAATAATTTATAAATATTTAAAACTTGGTTAAATTAGTGAGATTGATTAAAGTATTTTCTATACAAAATTGATGAGTGCATTCCATGTTAACCTGATCCAAGTATTTACATTGAAACACATCTTGGCAATAAATAAAAGTTTTATAACAAAATAAAAAATAAGTTTATGTGCAATCACAACACACCTTTAGAGCTTTTTCTTGCATTGTAAGAAAGTTACTTTTTTTAAAAATTCCACATTCTTGTCTTCCTTTCTATTCTCAAAGTTCATTAGAACACATTTTTATAATTTAAAAAAATGTTTTGAAAATGGTGCATTAACAAAAACATTAGATATTTTTTAATGTAATTTTTCTAAAATACCCTTTTGTTTGATTGTCAATATATACTTTTAGAAAAGTTTTAGTCATATTTATATGGTATGGTGAGGAAATAGAGCAGCCCCAAATTTCTTTTATACATTTAAAAAATCTAATCAAAATAATTTTAAGTCATATATATGAAAACAAATAAACATAAAATATTTTCTCTTAACAACAATTAACTTAATATATATATATAGTTGATTACTCAAACCGTACAAGTATGTAGGTTTGAAAAATTCTAGTTATGTATATATATATCAATGCACAAAAAAAAAAAACAGCCATTTCATCCCTATGTATTATTTCATCCCAAAAGAGGGATCTTGTCGGGTGACTCTGGAAATTAATGTGAACCCTTCCATACATTCACATGTGGCTTTTAATATTTAAAATATATATATATACTACAATTAATAGAAGGTAAAAAAAAAACTCTTTAAAAATGTATATCTACATATATAATACAAATTATAAATAGTATTTAATTATTAGAATTCACCATATAGACGTTTGTGGTGGAAGCATTATGTCAATTTCCAGGGTCCTTTAACAAGTTTTAGGGTGGAATATTGTGTAATGTGTGACTAAAATATTTTTATTAATTGACATCTCGTGATTTAATTGGCTAATTTTATTACATATATTTAAGCTTCATTTTGATATAATTCTTGTATATATATTTATATCTAAATGTAGATTTTACACTATAGATATGTAATTCATCAATGAAAAAACAGAAGTACTGAGTAAGAATATTTTACTAAAATATGCACTAGCAAGTTTGTGTTTATTTATAATTAATTTAAAACTAAAATAAAAGTGCATATATTAATAAATTATGTTAAAATATTTAAATACAATTATGCTCTTAACTTCTAGTTTCAACTAATGTTTGTAAGCATGTTGTCAACATCTTTTTATGTGTAACCATCTCATTCTTTATTTTCAAAACTCATTTATGTCAAAGTCATGACTAGTCTACATTTCATGATTCAGAAATAGAGAATTGAGACAGTTACTTTTAATCTCAGTATATTAGGGCACATGTTATATAACTTTTTTTCTTATTTCCCAATAATATATTAGAAGGTAATATATATATATATATATATAATGTTCAAATGTGTGTTAGACAATACTATATGTAAAACTTTAATATTTGCGTTAATATTAGAAATATTAACGCAAATATTAAAGTTTTACATATTAGAAGGTAATATATAAAAGAGCACTGTTCTAAATACAATTAATAATATAATAGAGCAGTCCATTACATTCAGGTTAACTTCATAATTAGGTATCATTCTATTGAGATTAATAGGAATTCAGGAGACTGCTTTTGAAATATTTATTATACATTTTCTTTATAGGTTTTAGCACATATGAACTTTCTCCATGCAATATTACCACCTAATGCAAGCCATAGTAATCATTAAGTGAAAATATTGTATGGAGTAAGTTGCTACTGTATCAACAGAATGTGTACACATAAGAAATAGTGATTATGTGATATTATAGTGGTTAATACCAACCCTAGCCAAAGAATCTTGATGACTATAGTTAGTTAAAAAAAAATAAAGATACCAAAATATATATATAGATACTGAACTGGATTCACATCTGTATGGCTATACAAGCTAATTAACTTGGCTTGAAAAAACTATTGTGTTTTTAATTTGGGCTCATAGTTTTATAAATCTAGTTGCAGTGCTTTCTGATCTAAATCTCCTCGCTGATGAAATCCATAACCTAGAAACTAGTCTATGGATATTATATAAGAAGGCACTACATAGGGATTTTGTCACACAAATGTTCTAGCATTTATTGATTACCATGACTTGATTAGATCCCAATATTGTATGGAGAAAGCTGCTATAATGTTAAAACTGATTGTGTAAGTATAAGAAATGATGATCATGTAATATTATAATGGTTTAGTACATATACAACAAGTTAGATATAAATCTAGTTTTTCCCTTGATTCTGATTTCTATTCACATTTCTAAGATACTTCATTAAATATTTTAAACCCCCTACAAATACCATTTTCTTATAACTCATTTTTATCAGATTACTAGTTTATGTTTCGCATTTATACACAACTATCATATGTGTGCATCAAATGCAATACAGCTAAAAGTAATCATATTTACAACTCTGTACTTGGGGAATCATGAAATAAACACCAGTCATAAATTTGCCTTAAGACAGATCAAAGTCATCCATAATAAATAAAGCAATCTAAAAAAAAAAAATAGAAGAGATATAATTCATTATATTTGCATACAAATGATGGTGCTTAAATTGGAATTTAAATATTTGATTATCCAAATTATAAAATCTATAGTATTAATTTTAGATTAATATGACCTACAAGTTTTGATATAGTAGTACAGTATTAGAATCTGGAGTTCAATGTACATGACTTCCAGGACGCGAACTTTTAATGGACTTTTAATAATAAATAAACCACTCAATTATATATTTTTAAATAGGAATATAATATAAATGCGTTAACAAATATTTAGTGCATATATTAAAACTATAATTATTCGTTTTTTTATTGCTGAATTATAAATGTATATACCACAACACACAAAGATAAATCTATATTACATACCTCCACTCACAGACGCATATAGATAGATAGATAGATAGATAGATAGATAGATAGATAGATAGATAGATAGATAGATAGATAGATAGATAGATAGATAGATAGATAGATAGATAGATAGATAGATAGATAGATAGATAGATAGATAGATAGATAGATAGATAGATAGATAGATAGATAGATAGATAGATAGATAGATAGATAGATAGATAGATAGATAGATAGATAGATAGATAGATAGATAGATAGATAGATAGATAGATAGATAGATAGATAGATAGATAGATAGATAGATAGATAGATAGATAGATAGATAGATAGATAGATAGATAGATAGATAGATAGATAGATAGATAGATAGATAGATAGATAGATAGATAGATAGATAGATAGATAGATAGATAGATAGATAGATAGATAGATAGATAGATAGATAGATAGATAGATAGATAGATAGATAGATGGATAGATAGATAGATGGATGGATGGATGGATGGATGGATGGATAGATGGATAGATAGATAGATAGATAGATAGATAGATAGATAGATAGATAGATAGATAGATAGATAGATAGATAGATAGATAGATAGATAGATAGATAGATAGATAGATAGATAGATAGATAGATAGATAGATAGATAGATAGATAGATAGATAGATAGATAGATAGATATTGCTGATATCTGGTGGTTTGATGATTATTATACATTTGTTATATGGGATTTTAACTTATATATAAACTGTATGCAATTCAACAATGCTTTTTATCTGGAGAAAATTTTAAATATACACCCTTTTCTGTTTCAAGTTCAACATTTGCTTTTGTAAAAGGTCTTGACATGGAAACTGCATTAAAGTTATTGTTTAGATTTTTTAATATTTTTTGATGTAAGAAATATGGTTATATATGCACATATAGTTTATTATATTTCAGTGATGGAAATATTATATTTTTATATATACATATAAAATTTATTAAATAATATTTGTATTTAAATTGGCATTGATAAGATTAAAAATGAAAGAAATTTTATGCATGCCTGACATATAAAGTCAGTCAAATTTGAAAATATTTAAAAATAAACATCCCTTCTAGCAAAGGCTTTATAGAAAATCCTCCAGATATAGAAGGAGAAAGAAGGTAAAGAAATATCTCTTTTGCCTTTAAAAATCTATTGTCATATGCTGATACTGAAGTTGCAATGAGTTAATCTCAAAATATTACATAAAATATTTAGTACCATAAATTCTTATTTCTAATACATATATGTAAGTGTGTTTCACAATAATATGAGGATAATTTTTATGTGTCTAAAGTTGTACAAGAACTAAGAAAAGTATGTATTGATAAATACGACACCAATTTTCAGTCACCTACATCTTTAAATAGATTGTTAAACAACTCAAAAGATAAAATAACTAGAGCAGTTGCACACCAAATAGTGTACAAACTTGCATGCAAAGAGTTGAATTGTTTAAAGGTTTACTGTTGAGAAACAAGAGCTAACCTATCCATAAGACTGGCCAGACACAATTACCTATACAATTGGGTTAAAAAAGGCAATGAATACTCATGTAGATCATGAGCTACAGTTAGGCCATAATGATAGAAAGAGAAAGGTGAAGGTGGCATGGTCTATAGCAAAATATATGCATGCTATAAATAAAAAAGAAACTAGCACCTCTCTTTCTAAAAAAAAAATGGCATGTATAACTTCCAGTATAGTTATTAGAATGTGAATTAACTTTTAATATTCAATTTTATGATAATTCAATTTACAATATACAAAACAACTTTAAAATGAAAGTTTAACAAACTTTAATTGTATAATGCTATGATTATGATACGTTTTAGTATTGAAAGCGCTTAGCTGAATACAATATATATTTATAACTTTAAAAAAACCTATTCGCCTGTTAAATGTACAAATATTTATTAAATCTTCATAGTTAATGCAGAAAATGGGTAAAATAAATTCTTATAAAATTATATATATATTCCACAAAAGTTTGTTGACAATTAAAAATTAGTAGTCTGGCTTTAAGAATCTAGACAAAAAATTGATACAGCAAATTTTTATGTAAATACTCATCATAAACTAAAATACTAATTATTATTGAGTAATTTGCTTTAATAACAATAATGATGATGATGATGATGATGATGATGATAATAAAAAATAATAATTCAATTCAATATTCATTATGCACATTTCAACAGAAATAAACAAATTAGTGTCAACACAATATTAATAATTACAAAATTATATGTTATATACAAGAAAAAAAAACATTATATACTTATACATGTCATAGTAAACTATTTTCAATAACAATTCTTCTATATACATATATATATTAGTAATAAATCAATTATAAAAATGTCAATATTTTCAATAACAATTCTTCTATATACATATATATATTAGTAATAAATCAATTATAAAAATGTCAATATTAATAAATTTTCAATTATTACTTTTTTAAAAAAATATTAAATGTATTTATTTCTCTGAACAAATGAATAGAAACTTTTAATTCTACCTTAGATATGTATGGATCCATTAATATTAATTTTTTCAGTAACCAATTGTTTTAACATTATCAATTCTTTAAATATTCTTCTGACAATTAGTATTGTTTTAATATTTAACTTTTTCCTCTTTATTAATCTAATAACCTTTTTTTCTGTGACTTCCAATTTAATATAAACTAAATCTAAATTCCACAGAACAGACTAAATTCTAACAATGCAGCAACAAAAGAACATAATAATATATATTTAATATAAAAGTAAAAATCTCTTTCATATCTCAATATACATCCTATTCATTTATAAGCTTTATGTATAAAGTTTTATATGTACATTAAAGTAAATTGTTTACAAAACATAATTCCTAAATCTGATACCATGTTTTTATATGGAATGAAATGTTCTTCAATGCTATGATGGTAAATAAATCTGTCTGTTTTATTAATGTAAGAAACAGTACTTGTTGGGTTACATTTATCTTCATATTATTAAATTTACACCAATCATTAAAATGTTCAATATCACTTGTGGTTTCATATGATTCTCATAAATATCTATTCTTTTAAAAAATTTATGGTCATCAGCACATATATCTTTTTTTTTTTAAATGGCACACATAAAAACATTAAAAAATATGGAGCAATTTCTTCATCTTGAGAAATATCTATCTCATTACTAAAAAAACTAAAATTTTTTGTTCCTACGTATAAAAGAAACTTTATTTATCAAATAATATTCAAACCGGTAATTAAATGAAGACTAAATACCAGCAGTTTAAGTTTATAAATTAACCTATTATAAAGTATTCTTTTAAATGCCTGTGGCATATCTAAATAAACAACATGAAGTTATGACTGCTTAGATAATGCATGTGTGATATGATCAAATATCACTATTGAATTAATATAAACAAATTTTCCTAGTAAAAACTCATGCTTAAAAACAGGCAATATTTTAATCACATCTAAAATTATATTATTATAAATACAACTCTCATAAATTCTAGAAAAGGTGACAATACAGAAATAGATTTATGGTTGGTAGGATCATATTTCACACTTTTTGTATATAGACAAAATCTTAAATATTTTTTATTGTCTGGAATAATACATTTATTAATTTATAAGTTGATGATAAACTATAGTGGAGTTGCCAACCAATCAGCACAACCATTAATAAAAAAAATTAAGAATGTCATCACAGCCTATAGAAGATTTTGATTTATGTTTTGTAATTTGCATTAATCACTTTAGTGATATTAATTTTATTAACATTTATACTCAAACAATTTTCATTATCTAACATAATATCTGAAAAATCATATATATATATAGCTTTACTTCTCACTATATGTAAAATATATAATTGTTAATTAGAGAAGATATTAATTAGTATTAAAGTTTATCGGCTTAACATTTTCGAGGATCCATGCCTCATATTCATAGCCTTCATAAAATGTATAATAAAATATGCAAATACAAATATTCAAATAAGCTAGTGTTACGTAGCCCATTTCTTCGAGAGCTCGAAGCAAGTATCCTTTCTAAAACTTTAATACTAATTAATATCTTCTCTAATTAACAATTATATATTTTACATATATATATATATGTAATAAATTTATTGAAAGCAATCATCACTTACACAGTACCAATATCAATAACAATCAATAATCTCAATCTGTTGTCAAGGCAACCTTCTTTTAACAATAAAGATGAAAATCACCTTTATTTATGGCCTAATAAGTTTATAAAGACTCTGAAGATTGCAAATTATTGATACAAATAAGTTTAAATAAATCTCATTAAACAGGTCAATATAATTTGTTCTGAAAGCAGGCTAACAAATAGTCAATTATAATTTTCAAACCGCATTCCAACAATGTATTACTTAAATAACACAGCTAATAATGCTCAATGCTAATAGGTTTATAAATATAAATTCATTGTGTATCTGTGTGTATATATATAATGAGTGTGCTAATAGTTCCAAACAATCTTTTTCAATAAATTTGCAAGAGAAAACATTTAAAATCTCTATCTAGAATTATCCCTATCCACAAACTGGTTTTGAGTTAATGGATCTTATCAGTGAGGCACTAGGACATTCAGATACTATATCTAAAATACAAACTCAAGCTCAGCATTTATTGAATACTTAATTATTAAGTAGAAAATCTGATATATATATATATAAAATGACAAGCCAGATCACTGAAATAAGACTGATAATAAATATATCTACAAATTACAATAATTCTCATATTTTAAATATAATTCTACAACATTTGAGAACATTGCTAAGAGACTGAGTATAAACAGGCAATGTATTAAATTTCATATGTAATTCATTACCATTAGACATTTTATATAAACTATGATATTTATGTTTTGTGTTCAAATCTTTTTTTTAATTCTTTTAGAGACTCATTTGGATATTTATTATTGTTACACTGAAAACGCCTAACTGAAATACATTTATCAAAAAAAAAAATTGTAAAAATACCAATGAATATTTTAGCACCATATTTGAATCAACTTCTGTATAAATACATTCCATTTAAGTTTCTCAAGACTTTATATAAACTGTAATGTTTACCATATTCATAATCTCTAAAATTAGTTTTAATAAACTTTATCATAAAATCTAATGATGATTGATGTGAATCAGGAGATAATTAAGTCTGATCTGCCACATTACATTTCAAATTATCCTGTACTAAAAACAAGATCTAATGCTTTTCCTTTAAAATTGATAACATTATTATACCATATTAATTTAATTAAATAACGCCGCTTTTAATTCTATAAAGTTTAGCATCATTACTAGCATTGTTAGCAATGCATAAATAATAATCAGCTGTATTAACATCATCAATCATAATAATATCATGATAATATTTTAATAAAAATTCTTCAATCTTCATCAATTATTTATCTAAATCATAATATCACAAAGTAGGTCATAAATATATAGTATCTATTAATATTTTCTTTTTCTTTTTATTAATTAAATCCAACATGATTCTATAATAATAATAAAATGAAGAAGAAGAAGATGAAGATAAGAAAGACAACAATGACAATAAATAAGACAAAGAAGAAGAAAAAAAGAAGCTCTGCTGCATCAAACCTGGGTTAAACAATTTTCAATATTAATGCTATCTTCTTAATAATTATTAATTATCCGAACTATCTTGTTGAATATAATATTACATTTTACTGCAGTTGAAAAATAATATCTAAAATTCCAAATAGAAAATATGTGATAATCATCAAAGCATTATATATCAATAAACATTGATAATCAAAATTTAAAAAAATCTAACGGCATCATTCTTATCTTCTTGATTTCATCTCCATAAACTTAATTGGATATTCCAACATACATTTCCATCCATTTCATTCTAGCAAAGCAAATATATTTACAAAATGTCCAATTCAATTACTCAATAGAAAACTACAGTAATGTATTACGAACACAAATTCAATGTGTTATTAAGAATTTGCATTAGAAAAAAAAATAAACTGAAAAGAATTATAATGTGAGATTGGGATATCTGAATACACCTTAATATTTTTAGCTATAAGTCATAAAAGCAAGATTTAAAGGCTGATTTTTAAAAAAAAAAAAATTCAAAATAAAAAGCAAAAATCAATGTTTAAAACATATTTTTAATTTAATTCATTTATTTTTCCTTTCTCACTAAGATAAAAATGTGGTAAATATTTTTCTTCAAAAGTATTTTTATTTGTGTGCATACTATAATAATTTTAGCTATTAATAAATTTTAGCTAAAAAGTAATAATTAATATTGACATCAAAAACAAAACAAAAAAATTCAAAGTGAAAATACATGTGATTTTAAGGGCTAAACTAGAAATTTCTAAATTGATGAATGTCATTGGCTGAAATAGAAAGTTACAATAAGCACTGCTGACTGGTATAGAAACTATGTGGATAAAGTTTTTTAGAGCATATCAATTTTGAGTAGCATTAGACATCTTTATCATGTTCCAATGAGATTATTTGCTTTATTTTTGCTTTTGTTATTTGTTCAACTTTACTAGTTTATTTTAAACTTTTTTCTTATATCTTACAAACATGTTAAATTAATCATGAGACAGAACAATAGTAACAAAAATTTGATCTATACTGAAGTAAAAAATAATTTCTATTTTAAAAAATCAGTGATTTAAGTTCTGCATGCAGTAATATGATTAAATCAACTGCTATACCATATATTAAAAAGTACAGATAGCAAAAAGCAATTTTCAGTTTGAAAAATTTATATTGTAGTATTACAGAATAGATAAAAAGCCTTTTTCTAATGTGGACTAATCAAAACAAAATGGTAGGTTATAGTGTAAATAGTATGAACACTTGTAAAAAGATGACACAATTTTTTTTTTAATTTTTGATAAAACTCCTAGTACAAGTGCTGTTCTTGTAGAGATGTTCATTATCAGAAAAGTATGATTTGTTGGATTCACTAAAATAAAAGTGGATTGCATAGCATTATAAGAAAAGTTCCAATTACTAGGCAGATTACTATTACAGAATATCATCGTACAAAAAAGTGAAAGTTATAAAATCAATGACTTTTGTCTTTTTATTATGTGAGTTTCTTTACATTTTAACTTCATACTTTTAAAAAATGGCTTTTAGTTTACATTAAAACCTAATTTGTTTAGCAATTAACTTTATATGTATTTTTACATTTATATTTTTGAATGTTTGTTTTATCTGCAAAGGACATGAAATGGATTACTTCTAAATACATATATGTCAATGTAAGCTACATCAAATTCGTGATAAAGTGAATGGCAATCTGGAACAAATTACAGTACTTAGTTATAGCAGACTTTTCTATATATTAAATTGAATGTACATCTATAAACTTTATTTTTTATAATACTATTAAAAAAATTTTAAAAATTAACTAAAATTCATTTTCATTAGTAAAATATAAATTATAAATATTAGGCAAATTAATAAAGGAGTTGCATATTCTATTATAAAGTAAATTTAAAATATTGTTTTATATATACAACTATTAATGGAAATACTAAAAATTGTATATATTAAGGTAATTTTCTACAAAACAAGTTTGCAAACAGCTCATAGATTATAACTTAGTTTCAACTTAATATATTTTGAAAACCTATTCTAGATCATAGAATTCTATGAATGTCTCTTTTATAAATTCAGATCCAAATGATTTATTCTCATTCCAAAATGGAAAGGAGTAAAGACGTAAATAATTTATAGTCAAAATAAGAGTCATAGATCACATGACCCTATTCTCTTAAACTTGTAAGTTATAAACAATGAGAATTGCCAATTCCTCAACAAGCTTTGTGATAAATGCTTAGCTAGGAAAGCATTTAAAATATTTCTGTCAGAACCCCCCCCCAACCTCTGACCATGGTTTTGAGCTGTTGCACTTCTCAGAGAGGTGCTAGGATAGATTCAGACACTAGATCTAAAAACACCAACCCAAAGCCAGCATTTAATTAAAAGTTATCTATTGAGTGGAAAATCTGAAATTTTCAGACACCTATAAATCTTCAAACCCAGCTATCCAACTCAAATAGCTATATGGGGCTGAGAGATCTTCAGCCATACCATATATTAGTAGTCTTAGCAATATAACATAGCATAAGACTTAAGGCCGAGACTATAAATAGTCAAAATAAGAGTCATAGATCACATGAACCTATTCTCTTAAGCTTGTAAGTTATAAACAATGAGGATTGCCAATTCCTCAACAAGCTTTGTAATAAATGCTTAGCTAGAGAAAGCATTTAAAATATCTTTGTCAGAACCCCCTCCCAACCTCTGATCTAATGTCTAAGAATAATGTCTGATTATCATGTCTAAGAATAATGTCTACGATTTAAAAAGCTTTACTGATCATAATTTGGATGCATCTGAAAAATCTCTTCACTACAAACTAATGGCAAGATCTGTTTAAATGACAATTGGATTTCTTTTTCATGTTTTAACATAGTAAGAAATGTTTAAAAGTCAAATTTCTTTGAATAAGAAACAGTTTAACATTGTTTGTATTAATATTTATCTTATTATTTTCCCACAATTTTATAAAATCATTTATATCCCATTATAAAAATTGCAGTCATAGATTATACTAATATACCTAGAACATTTTAAAATCATTTGTATTTCTCAAAAATTACTTCAGACATAAGCCTTCAACATAAAATTAAACAGTAAAAGTATTTAATATGTTGTCTTAAAATACTCATATTGTTGTAATATGAATGAGAAGACATTAAATTTCACTAAAGGCTTCTCTCCGTAATAAAGGATTTAAACTGTTTAATTAAATTCTAAAAGAAATGTAATTTCCAGTTTTTTTAATATGGTATGATCCACTTTATCAAAGGCTTTGGATGAATCAAAATAAATGACTTTTAATTGACATTGCACTATGATCAAATAATGTAAAAAATTATATTTTTGGTAAATTTGTCAGACAAAATGGAATTTAAAACTTTACTTATATCAACAATAATTTTATTATAAGTACACCTTCAAATATTTTTATAATTTCATAAAAAACTAAAGTAAATCTATAATTTTTAATACAATATTTAAAACCAGTTTTTAATAGAACAATTGAATGTATAGTGATGTATATTCTGCACACTTTTTTATAGATTAAAAAAGTCACTTTTTCGCAATGTAAATTTGAAAGTAATTTAAGTTGTTTAATAGCAAATACATTGTCATTAATGTTGAATCAATCAATAAAAATATTTCCCTTAAATAATTTGAATGCTGAATAGATTTTTTTTTTCAAATAGTTTAGAAAAAATAAAGTGAAAAATAATAATTTCATAAAATAGGGTTATAATTCTTTTTTTAATAATACCAGCAGTTTTCCTGAGTTTAATATTTTTTATAATCAATATTTTGAACAGCAACTTTTTATTGTTAATGAGAATTGCTATAAAAATTATACTTTGTGTTTTAGCATACTGATTTTTAAGATAATTTTTCTAATCAAAAAAGAAAATCAAGAAGAAAATAATTGTGTAAAATAGGCTTTTTTTGGTATATATAAAACAATCAAATACAATTAAATAATTTCATACTATGACTAGTGTCTATAATGGAATATAAAGAACTCCAAATGGGACTAGAAATAATCTTTTTTATAATATTCTTCAATAGTCAGAAAAGATTCTATTACAATTCAATAAACGGATAATGTAAATCAATAGGAAAAAACAAAGATGAAATTTAAAAACATTCACTTTTGAACAAGCTACTTAGAATGCAGTAAAGTATTTGGTCATGTGATTTGAAATAAGAATTATATTGTTTTAATCTTAATAAATCAATGAACAAAAATAATAAAACATTTAAATAGTATTATCATGAAAAAATATATAATTATAATATTTATTTTATAATTTGCCAAAAAAAAAAAACTGTTCATATGACATAAGTAAACCATCCAGTTCATAAAAAGATAAAGATAATTTGATATAAATATTTTTCTAAAAAGAAATTTAATATTATGATTAAAAGAAATTTACATATATACATTAACAGCAGATTTTTTTCAAAGAACACGAATATTCTACCTTCTCTTTAAATTTTTTTTATGAACTCTATTTATTCAAAAGCTTTATATGTGTGTGATTTTAAAATGTGAAACATGTATTTGAATATTAAAGCAAGTTTCTGTAAAATAAATAAAGTCATAATTTTTTAAAATAAAAAACTTTTAATTAGATTTTCCTTGATTTTCATTCTTCTAATGTTGGCATAAAAAAAAAAGATTCCATAGTAGCAGAAAAAAAAGGATGAAAAAATATAAATAAATTATTAATAATAAAATTTTAATATTGGGTCAGAGATCCATTAAAAAAGAAAATAATTGCAAAACTAAATAAAGTTCAAGAGTTGTAGTCTCCCAATATTTATTTTTAGGAATAGATATATAAAAGCTAGATGATCTTATAGAGTCTAATGCCAATTTTAGGACAAATTACTTTAATCTTAAGCTTGTTTTCCAATTGTTGCTTTTTTTAAATTTCTAATAATTTCATTTTCGCAGCCTTATAATAATAATCCTTATTATTATTTTTACACATTAAATGCTTATTGTTGAGTTTTCAATGATATGCAAAACTTACAATTTCATCAATGATTAATATTTATAATACAAAGATATCTTTATTTCAAAATACATTGTGACTTTGTCATTATCTGTGTCAGAATTTGATCCTAAAAAAATTATTAAATAAAAGTAATGCTAATCTTAATGCATTTATTATATATATAAAACAAAATATCACAAAACTTTTTTAGCTTTCATTGATGGACACCAGATATCTGTTTTATTATCTATGCTTCCATAGATAGCTCTAAAGTTCAATGAAATAGAATGGACAATATTTATTATAAATTTTTAAGGTCATTACTTAAGTTTTTTCTTTAAATCTATACATTTTGATAATTCACATATACAAAACAATCTTCAAAATATAATTTTTAAATTTTAAAGAACTGATAAAAATAAAAAGAAAATGGCCTCTTTTTTTAAAAAAAATTATTAGTCTAACTAATATAAAAATTTATTTCAACAAATAAAATTTCTATATTTATCACTATGATATTTTTGTTTCTATAAAATTTATATTTCATAATATAGAAATTTATCATTATGAATTTTAAATTTATATAAAAGAAAATATTTAAATCATTTATAAAATTAAAATTGCTTTTCAGCTAAATTTTATATAATTTAATTTATTATTTATTGGATCAATAAGCAAATTACTTTATAAATTCCCTTTTGGCATTTTTTCTAGTCTGTTTTAATCACTTAATCATCTCTTTTGGACACCACAATAGATTGTTTTTTCTGCTTTATTTTTTAATGGAAAAAAAATTATTCTTCATTATATATTTATGTTTTTGAAAAATTTTGTTAAAAACTAGAATTCAAAAAATAAAAATAATTTAAAACATAATATATTGTAACGTTTATTTATATACGTTGCAAATATATTGGCATTTGGTAAAAGCTAAAAAAAAAGTAGATTTAGATTTTTTTTTTTTACTATAATTTTTTTTAAAAAAAAATAACGTATAATAAAAGTTAAATTTTTCTTTCGTATTTTTTTTTACGTAATTGGAAAGAAAAGTAAAATTGGAGAGAACAAAAGAATTCCAAAAGCAAGTAAAAAGATAAGCTAAAAGAAAAATATTTTAGCTAATTAAACATGGCCGAAAAACTTGATAAAAAAATGAGAACTTAGTAATTGAAAAATGATAAAGACTGTATAAGATTATAAACACAAAACGCCATGATATTAGCACACGCAGAAGTCCAAAAACTGGACCTCTAGTATAAAAAGAAGGGATTCGGATGGAGGAATGTCTTGGTTTAGCTGATATTCTTTTGGTTGGTTTTGGATTAAAGAATCCAGACCACTCTACAATGAGAAAGTTATTCATACGAGAGTAGACTGGAGCTTTAGCTGACATCATTACCGATGGACACCAGAGAAGCTTACGCGACTAGCCTATGGAACCAGTACCAAGATCAACTAATAATCAAAGGCTGTGAGCTCAATTCAACCCCGAAAAACTATGCATAGTTAACTACAACCTTTGTGAATTCACAAAACTTACCGGTAAGTTCCTGATTGTGACAAAATTAAGTGTTTGCAAACGTCTTAAAATAATCCCGATAAAGACTTTCATTTTTTCTGTACAAGAGACTTTTCTTTATACCAGAACTTTTTAATTAATTATTCTATTTTATTGATTGTGTCATGTTTGAATTAATATGTGTTCTCTCTAATTTACTTATTAGGAATTCTCATTTTAACTTAAACAGATTTTTAATCTTAACTTAAACAGATTTTTAGGCTGTTATAATAAAAAAATATTTCTAATATCAAATTTTCATTTGTGCATTATTAATAATAGTTATTAATTATTATTAAATTTATTAATATTGTTTTAGTGATGTTTAAAATACATAATTTACCTTTGCCAATATGTTTCAATAAGCCCAGGAATAATAATCTTAAAAAAATAATTCTCGTTACAGTATGATGTAATACCGATTAGTTTAAAAATATCTTTTCTTTTTAATTTGCGAGATGCTATGTGACGATTCAGTGGGTTCTTGCAGAACTCTGGTGCCTTTCAAATAAATTAAAAGCTGATGTTGTCGATAGCATAATTCTCAACAATTACAAGGCCGAGTTGATCAGGAAATATAGCTATGTTTTTAATAGAAATCAAAATACAACTTTCTTCTTTTTGACATAGCTTGATCAACTCACGTGCAGTTTATATTAGCGTGTAGAGGCCTAGCAAAACAAAAAACGTTATATTAACTTTGCAAATTAAAAAAAAAAAAGTAATAAACAGAATAAAAATAATCAAAACAAAAGATATCATTTTAGGTTTCAAGCAAAAATGTATATATTTTAATAAAACAAAAAAATTCTCCACTAAATTTATTTTAAAAAATTTTAAATCAATTTTTACTTATTAAAAAAAATAATAAAAAGTATTAAGAAAGTTTACTTGCAGCAAGTGATTTTTGGTCTATAATTTAAACTAAAAACAAAGTAGTTTATGTGTGTATTCAAATACTTTCTGCATTAAATAAAACAAAATGAATAGTCTCTGAAAATGTAGGAATAAACTATGTTAGACATTATATCTATATTTTCCTGGAACGTTGACAATTGAACATTTATTCATTAAAAACAAAAATTGCTTAGAAAACAGTTAAATCTTTAATCTTTACATTTATTCTTTTTAAAAGTAATTTTATAGTTCAAATATATTTTTTCTCCTATTGTAGGATCTTAGAATATCTAATATTAAATGTAGAAAAAAACCACACAAATTAATCATTAATTGAGGGGAAAATCTTATAACTAAATTAGATGCCAATAAATAGAAATAGCAAGTAGTATTGATCATTTAGTTATTAAAAATCAAAAACCTATATTGAGTTGGTTAAAAGGTTTAGATCTTTATTTATTTTAAAATTAAATTATCAAAGATTAAAATTCAAAGTTTATTTATATGAAATGCAAGATGTTCCTAAAACAAATAAAATTAAAAAAATTTACAAAAAAAAATGTCAAAGTAAAATAAATCAAAAAATTCTAAAAAATCACAGCAAACAGAACTATTGATAACAAATTAGACCAAGTGATTAAACTTCCACCAAAGCTCTAAGAAAAACAAAAAAGAACAAGTAATAAAAAACAATTAAGACTTGAATATAATCATAAAAGTAAAAATGGTGAATAAATCTGAAGATTATTTAAATATCCAAAATTTAGATATACTTTGCATGTCACCTTTATTTCTCTGTTCTGCATTTCACATTATCGCTATGAATATGAGGCAAACAGCCTCAAAAGCACTTAGCATTTAATATTTTTGCACTCTTTATAGCTTCTCTTTCAAGTGCTTTATATGCAATTTAATTTTATATATTGTTTTTATCTATGAGTTCATAAGTCAATGAAATGTCAAATACTCATGTTTAGAAGTGATTGTCAAAATATAAAAACTTTCAAAAAATTAACTCTAAAAAACTGTTTATTACTTATAAAATAATGAAGCAATTGCAACCTGCAATAGTCTGAAATTCAACCTTACTTTATACAAAAGCATTATTAAAGATGTTTGTGAAAATAAAGTTTTGAAAAAAAATTGTAAAACATATTTTATTCATCTATGAGCATAGTCATGTTATCTTATTGAATGATTGGATTACCTGATGAATAATATATGTATTGTAATGCTAGAGTGAGAAATATATGTTACAAAACCAACATGTATCTGCATTACATGTTTCATAATTTTAAAAAAAATTATAATCAAATTTATTTGAGAGAATAAGTAGACACAATTATTTAAGTAGTTTTAAAGCATAGTTTTGTAAAAATAAAAATAAATTGTGTATATTTACTTTTTACAAGAGAGTAAAACTATTTATTAAAAGCAAGTAGTGGAAATAATTAGAAAAATAAGAGATTTATAAATTCTCTACATTTTAAAGAAATTAATAGAGTAAAATGTATAAAAAAAGTAAATATAAAAAAATCAGAATAAAAATTAGTTTATAAAAAAAAAATTTTGAAAATGTAATTAGTTAAAAGTGGATTAATTTAAAAAAAGATTTGATTAAAGCAAATGTAAAAGTCAATTAGATTAAACAAAATGTAAAAATAATTTAAAAAACATATTCAAGTTATTATCAAAATTAAAAAATAATCAGTAATTAAAACAATGAGAGAGAAAGAGTATAAAAGGTAACAGCTGCTATTATTATGCAGTTCTGACCTTCAATTTGTGATTGAACTATTCTGTTCTTGAGTATGTAAATCATTCCAGTTTTCATTTTGTGCTGTTACATTATTCATTGCTTCAGAGATGCTGTGGAATATATTATTGCAAAAGCCACAGAACTAGTGTTTGACTGAATTTCAGGTTCCAAAGTCCTCTGAAAATCAACTGTCTCACCTGAACCCTCACTGGAAACTGATGCCAGAATGGTGAAATAGATGATGCTACAAACTCTCTCCCCCTCATTGGTAAGTCATAGAATTGAAGACAAGCCCTGAAACCTCTGATGGGGACCAAAAGCCAACTAGTTGAAAAATAACACTGATTAAAACCAAAATCAAATCAAATGTGTCACCTCAATTTTATAAAAGTCTAGATAAATATGTTTTCCATAATAATAGTCTATAGACACTTTATTTTTAAATAAAAAGAACATTAATGAAGGACTATTGTAAATTTTAGGCTGATATAGTCACATATTTTTTAATGTCAACTTTTTTATTGTGTTATATTAGATATATCTGTATGTGAATAAATGAGGTTTTCTTAATTATTATTTGGTCTATTCTTTCTCTCTCTTGTCACTGTGTCACCATTTATTTAAAAAGATAAATGTTTATTTGTGTAAGTTAGTGTGCTAGATCCCTGATTAAGAGTGGAAGCTAGCTTAGGATATTTCAAGCACTAGATTTGTGGCCTGCCATCTGATCATGCCAACTATATATAATTTATATGGTTAGATGGTGCCTGAGTTGCATATGCAAAACAAATAAAGTGCTCTGGATGTAGGGTGTTGATTTAGCAGTCAAGGAATGCCATGACCTGAAAACATGATCATAGGCTGTGCTTTGTATAGCCTTGATTTGGCCATAGGTATCATTGATAGTTAATCTATCAAAGATATTTTACTCCTCTGCTTAAAGGGTCAGTCCATTGCTGCAGTCACAAGGTTTCCAAAAGTTAGTTACAAAATTTTAAAAGTTGCAATAAATGTGCAACTTTAACAAAACTGGTTTAAATGCTATCCAATGTGGGTGCCAAAGTGTGATAAATTGACCTAGCATAATCAAAGTTAAAAAAATAAAATCATAATTAAAATTTTAAAAAAAGTTTCAAACTAAAATTCAAAATAAATTCCAAATTGCATAATAATAAAAATTAAAATTGATGAGCAGGGTAAGAAGAGAAATGGACCAAGTTAAAATTATAATATTATATATATAAGATAATTAATAATAGTTAAAAATATAAAATAAAAGAATAAAAAAGAATATAAATTGTAAATAAAAAGGAGAGAGAAAAAAGCAGCCAAAGAGATAAATAAATTTGTTATTGGGAGTTGTTTATAGTCAGGTGGAAATTAGAGAGGACTGAGGGGATTTTGAGGTATCAAAATGATAATAACAAATACATGGATTATATGAAGAATGGAAATAAAATTAAACAAATAAAATAAAACGGTTTTTTTCTGTTTTGAGAGATAATAATGTAAATGAAATAAAGTAAAACAGATTTAATTGAAGGTAAATATGTGGTGATAAAATAAAAGTAAATAAATAAAATAAAAGTTTTTTGTAGAAAATCAATTTACATAAATGAAAAAAAGATTTTAAAAGCAAATAAGTTGAATAAAGCCCTAATAAATAGAATGAAATCTATGATAAAAATAAAATAAAATATTGCAAAATAATCTCTCAAGTGGATGTAGATTGTGTGTAGGTTGATAGAGACATGGAGGTGGGGAAGATCAGATAAAGGTTGATGAGTATTAAATGTAGGCTGTCATTGTGTAAACTTAAAGCTCATAATGAGCATGAAAATGGGAGGGATAGTCTAATAGGAGATTCCAGTAGAAAGGTTTTGGGCCCATTCAACATACTGGAAGAAATCCCAGTCCCTCATATAAAAATGTGCACCCCGAAATTATAATTTCTGCATAAGTTGCAAATCAATTCATTGGAAAAAAAATTTCCAACATGTAATAATAAACCTCATGTTAGTGTAATCCAAATGGTCAGTGGATGAATACTGCCATTTTCAGTGATCCTGTATTTTCTAGGATACAGTCCCAAAGGAGAAAGTCCTGGGTTCATTCAAACTGGTGAAAAAAAAAATCCCAGCATAGTTATAATAAATCTTGTTTTAGCATAAGCCAAATGGTCAGTGGATAATGCCCTTTGCAGTGACCCCATGTCTTCTAGGATGCACATTCAACCCACTGGTAGAGAAATTCCAGCACTTAATAAAGTTATATTAGAGTATATGTTTGTTGTGTAAGTCAGATATAAGCTAGATGTGTTCTTCCATTCATGGCACTCACCATTTTTATACACATTGGAAAAAATGCATGTTGTCTATAATGGTCATTACATATGACATAATCATTGCCAGTCAATGTAGATTATAGCCTGTTAGATAAAGCAGTACAGGAAAGATTACTCTTTGTTGTTTGTTGAATATCTGTATGCAATTTTCACAATGATAACATCCAAATAAAGTCAGACATCAAGCCAGGTGACCTGCAATAAATCCTCTAAGAACTAATTCATAGTTTCATAAGTTTCCATATTTGAAACCAGAAAAAATCCCCAAACACATTTTTTCTAAGTAAAAATAAAAAAACATATAAATATTAAATACAACTCAACAAATTAAAATAACTTTTCTTTATTAAAAAAAAGAATTATTACCCATGGAATGGATAATAAGCCAAAACTATCATTCACCAACCTGTACAACCCCCTCTAGCAAGAACATTTCACACCAATATACCATGCATGATAGTCTAATAATCACCCCCAAACATGTTTTATAAAAAAATATTAATATCTGCCTACATATAAAAATTTTCATAGATATGTATCTGTTTGAATACTTTGTAATTGTTTGCATAAAACAGTAGTGATCATTTGATTATTGCCTATTCAAAATCATACAGAAAAACATTTATATTTTTTCTCAACTTTTTTATTGTGTTATATTATATTAGATACATGAGTAAATGAGGTTTTCCATTCCCTCTCTTATCACTGTGACACCATTTGTTTAAAGAGAGAAATGTTTATTTGTGTATTAAGTTAATGCACTAAACCCCTGATCAGAATAGGAGTTATCAAGAGATATTTCAAGCACTAGATTTGTGGCCTGTCATCTGAGCATGCTGACCATATATAATTTATAGGATTGGATGGCACCTGAGTTGTATACTCAAAACAAATAAAGTGTTCTGGATACAGGGTGTTAATTTAGCAGTCTATGAATGCTATGGCCTGGAAATATGATTATAGGCTATGTTTGTGTAGCCTCAATCTGACCATAGGTACCATTGATGTTTAATCTATCAATGATATTTTACTACTCTGCTTGAAGGGCCAGTTTGTCACTGAGTCACCAAGTTACCAAACGTTAGTTACAAAATTTTAAAAGTTGCAATAAACATGCAACTTTAACAGATCTGGTTCAATATATATTATTTAAATCTGGATTTAGAATATTCAAAATTTCAATGCTTATAAGAGAATATTTATTTCCAAAATAGTGAATGCTGCATTATATCAAACTTGCAATTTTATTTTTAAGTAAATACATCTCCGTTCATATTACCAACCAAACATAAATTAGAATCTCTATTTTCTAGCTAAAAATAGCTAGATACCCATTTAGTAGTTATTATCAGATAGATGCTCACCTGAAAATAATCTTAAGTCTTTTAAGGGATTTCAATAATTTTTAAGATATATTTGATCCATATCTTAATCTCAAGCCATGGGTATAGTAAGAAGATATGCTAAACATTATATCATAAGGCTATTTTTAGATTTAGCAAAATAAGATAAATTTGAACTCAAGAGTAGAGGATGAATATACTAAAAAGTTCTGAGTTCAAATTCCTCTATTTACATATATAGGAAACATTCAGTATAAGCAAATAATATACTACCTTAGAATTACAAAATAATTACAGGGAATTTGAACAAAAACTTTCAGTTCAGAATGAAATACATATATTTGAAATCATTTATCTTTTTACATGTGTGTGGTTATGTATAAAGGTTGTATGAAATAGAATGGATATGTGTGTGGTTATGTATATAGGTTGTATGAAATAGAATGGATAGCCAAAAGAAGCTTGAAAGTATGTGTGCAAATCCCCTATGATTATATCTAAACTCCAAGTATATAAATTATACTTGTATTCAAATATTACAAAATAAAATGATATATGCAGGATTCGAACTCAGTCTTTCACACGACCCACTACTCTCAATCCCATCTCATATTGCTGACTCACCTGATCACACACATGTTGAAAAGATAAATAATCACCAATATACGTATTTCAATTAATTTATATAAATAGTGTGTAAAAGGTCTGCCCATCCCTTGCATATGTATGTATAAATGGATTATTCTCCTGTACATAAGGGGTCAGAATGACTAATATGTCAACATGGATAGAATAATAACCTTGGCATTAACAATGGCTTTGAACATTCCATCATCAGATTTTCAATGAAATGGAAGGCTGAAGAGTTGTGAGTTGGAATAGTTTGAAGCCTGTACATTAAAGTACAAAGATTGGCTATCTTAATATAAAGCTGAGCACTGATTATACATATGTGTGAGGATAGTAATCTAGACCAACTGATGATTGCTGGTTTAGCATGAAATACGTATATTGGTGATTATTTATCTTTTCAACATGTGTGTGATCAGGTGAGTCAGCAATATGAGATGGAACTGAGAGTAGTGGGTTGTGTGAAAGTCTGAGTTCGAATCCCGCATATATTACATATACAAAATTCAGGTTTAAGTCTGTACAATGTATTAAAATAAGATGATGTAACAACTTAATTTTTTTTTAAAAAAATGTATCCCCCTATTTCAAAATGCTCTTTTACATCAGTTGACAGTTACTCTAAAACATACTGCAAATTTTTTGAAAATCTAACGAAATCAATATAATGGAATAAAATAATGTGTTCCAAAAGAACCAGTTTTTTATACTATAACTGTCTCTTCTAAATCTGAAACTTTTAAAACTAAAAAAAGTATAGACTAAAATACCTACTGAATAATACAAAATAACATTGTATTAAATGAAGTGTCATATCTTTGATGTGATAAAATTACAAATATTTTAACTAATTGTTCCACTGGTAAATTTACAAATACCAAAAATTTGCCAGATTTGATCACAACTGCTTTTTTGCCTAAGATTTAAAAACATATTAATTATTAACAATTTTATACAAATTGTCCAATTTAAAATAAAAAAAATTGATCAGAAATTGAAAATATAACCATATTTTTTCTATTGAAAGAAATACACAAAAACACAATCAAATTTACTACTAAATAAAATTTATCAAGGATTAAATTTTAGTAAAAAAATATTAGACAAACTATATCTTAATAATAACTTCCGAGTTTATCTAATAATCTCTGAGACGTTTAATGCAATTAAGGAACCAAGGGCTGAGGTTCCTGAAATTCTGCCTATTACATTGGTAACTGAGGTCACATCACTTTCACACCACCCAAGCAGAATTTATTTCCAAGAAAAAAATCTAATAATTAAAAACTACATTTAAAAATGGTACCTCTTATTATATGATGATTTCAGAACATATAAATTTCAAATAACCTAAACCAGATTATGAAATAAATTATATGAAATGCTTTTAAAAACAATAAAATTTTAAATAATAATGATGGTAGTGCAGAGGCATAAAAAATTATGTTAAAACAAGAGTAGATCTCTCATCTAATACCATTTATTAAAAGTTTAAGTTATTAATAATTATCTTAAATATTATTGCATTTTAAATCACTATCCTCAGACTATTATCAAACTCTACTTTTATTAAAAGGGCTTGGTATTTAAAGCAGGAAGTAATTCAATTGTGTAGTTAATATTTACCTTTATGTCTGTTTTGCTTCCATTTTGCTATTTATGTTAACAATCTGAAATTCAAAAGTGCCCAAGATTCTGAAACCATGTATTCAGTTCTTTATTAAGTACAGGCATGTTCTTCCTATTCTTCATCTCAAAAGATATATGATAAAACAAGAACAATTCTCCACTCTATAATCATCTACAGTAAACTTGAAAGATCATTGATTATATATACCTTATTACATTTTATATCATTAAACATCATTATCACCATTTCTTATGCTTGACCATAACTGTTATTAAAACAGGCAAAATTGTCCATACAATAGTGCCTCTCAGTGCAAGCCATAGTAATCAATGGATGCCAGAAGGCTTGTGCATAAAATTCCTATCTAGTGCCTACTCATCCAATATCTCCAGACTAACTTCTAACTTGAGGCTTTTGTCAGTGAGGAGCCTAGGACCTGAGAACATTGCACTTAGATCTTAGGATCTAATGCAATCCTCCAGTGTCCACCTTTTATCTCTACTTAACTACAAAACTATGAGATCAAATTGAAAACCCAATATTTTCAATCCAAGCTCATTAGCTTATATAGTCATATAGGTCTGAACTCAGTTCAGTATCTGTATATTTTGGTTTTTTGGTTCTTCAATAACCATAACAACCACTATCCTATTAGGCAGGATTGGTATTAAACCACTAAACATCACATGATCACCATTTCTTATGTTTGCCCATAACTGTTATTAAAATAGGCAAAACTCTCCATATAATAGTACTGAAGTGAGTTCAGACCTATATGACTATATGAGCTAATGAGCTTGGATTGAAAATATTATTGTGTTTTCAATTTTATTCTCATAGTTTTGTAGTTAAGTAGAGATAAAAGGTGGCTGTTGGAGGGTTGCATTAGATCCTAAAATCTAGATGCAGTTTTCTCAGATCCAAGGTTCCTCACTGATGAAATCCATAAGCTAGAAATTAGTCTGGGAATATTGGATGAGTAGGCACTAGATAAAGATTTTATGCACAAGCCTTCTGGCATCCATTGATTATTCTGGCTTGCACTGAGTGGCACTACAGTATAGAGAGTTTTGCCTGTTTTAATTTACATTTTATATCCTTAATTTCAGACTAGATTGATCTGACAATTTAAAATTTAAATCAGCTTATGGCTTTATTCAAGACGGTTGCTATAAATTCAACATCAAAGGCTTATTTGAATTTTTGGTTGCTAACTTAAATAATAAAATGGAGCTAAGGATGGTTGCTAAGTATATAATTGTATAAGTTTTAGTTTTAAATACCGAGCTTTATTGAAAAAAGTAAAAACCAGAAATGGTTTAAGAATAAGTATTTAAAAAGGTAGAAGGCATTTTGAAATCTGTGATTACTTGAGTTTATAGTAAATGATATTGGAATAAAGAACTGCTTTTATTTATTTATATATATTGCATTAACTGATATTATTAAAAAATGATTATTGACTATTATTACATAAAGTAAAAAAAAAAAATTTCAACATTTTATCAATTCAAAATATTATAAATATTTTAATTAAGATAAAGATAAACCATAGGCCCAACATCTGTGACACAACCTTATTAGTGGTGAAAGCCATATCATAACATAATTTTTTACTTTTATTCACAATGCAATACTCACCTTAATCTATTTTCATTAACCTGAGATTTGTATCTTCTGGAATAATAGATAACCATTTACTGATAAATACTAGAGAGTTTTTTTTTTAGCTATTTTAAAAATATTATTTGACTATTGGCTGTCTACCTGAAAGAAAAATTCTAAACCTGCTTGTGATCTGAAAAAAAATTTCAATGTTCAGCTGGTTGGATTTAAATTCTGGATTAGAGATGTAAAAGATAGATAAACAAATCACTGCCCATAAGACATTTTGTAATAAATTTCATTGATTTTTAAAAACATCACCTTTAATTCAAACTGGAGAATCAGCTGTATAGTATTGAGTAATTGATCGAACAATAACAAGTTTTTATCTCTACTTCTATGAGTAATGACCTTAAATGTTTATCGTAAAGTCCAATTTGTTTAAAATAAAAGAAATCAAATGATTTATTGCTTAGAAGTGCATAAATTGAGCAGCAAATGTAACAGAGGTTTGCTGCCATTTATAGATTTTCATCTGAGAGTCCACACAGGGCAGTTTATATAAAAAGACATCCAAACAATACTAATAAAACAACTTGAAAAAAAGTAGATTTGAACCACTTGAAAGGTCAGCACGACTGCCTTGCTCTTGCAGGCAGTTGCCCAGGTTGCGGGTTCGCATCCTGGCCGATGCTATGACACTTAAAAAAAAAAAATGAATGTAAATATATATATATGGGGCAAATAAATTCAAAATCCTGTTATTTTCAACTGCATGTCTTTGAACTCTATTATTTCTACCACTTTTAGATTAGCTAACATAGTCTCACAAAAATAGATGTAAAGACTAAAACTTATGTATTGCATACATCAATAAAAAGTTGAAAAAAGTCATTTCAAAACATGTTCCTCTGTATGCTATGTATTTATTGCTTTTCAACTATATCTACATAAAAAAGATAAACACTTTGCAATTATATACTGAAAGTTTATTTTCAAAAGAAATAAAAATATAAAAAATATGATGACATTTATGTTCTTCTGTCATTTCAAGTAACAATCTGAGGGAATAGTTCAACATTTTATTTTACCATTAAAACCTTTATTAATTTTATAAATCAATAACTTGCACTTGATTTAATAGAAATATAAGTTTACAAATGAAAAACATTCTAAAAATCAACATTTGAACTTTCTAAATGTATATATTAAAAAAAAAAAAGAAATAAAATGAAATACATAATAAAAAGTTTTTATTTATTGGACAATTACAACAAAGATTATAAAAATAAATGGAATCTTTTTTCATTAAATTTCATTTTTTAACCTTCTTGGGGCAACAGGTCCATTATTCTCCCTGGTGACACTTTTTATAATCTTTCAACTTTTGATTTTAATACTAAATTGTTATTCTATATCAGAATTCAAAAAATTGAATTGATTTGATATAAATAAAGATTTACAAATAAAAAACTTTTTTTTAAAATCATATTTGAATTTTAATAATTATCATAAGGAAATCACTCTGATACATGTGCCAAAAGTATGAATTTATAAAGCTGAGAAATATTCTCACTTTCTAAACACAAAATAGTGTCTTTGAAAAGATAAAAATGAATCCATTTTTTTTATCTAAATGTATATATATATGCCTATATATAGATTTAAGTAAAAAAAAAGATGTGGTAAATTCATTCTTATTTTTTCAAAGAGTCTGCTTTGTGTTTAGAAAGTGAGCATATTTTTCAGTTTTGTAAATTCATACAGTGCATGTGTAAGGAGTGATTTCGTTGTGACTATTACAAATAAAATCATCATGATAGATAAATAAATAATTAATTATATATCTTTGAATTTTGCAAATATAGAATAAGTTTGTAATGAGAACAAAAGACATATTCATCATTCAATAAATAGCAGAAAAACAATCTAAATAAGCAATTCCACAAAATCAACAAAATCCTTTTTAATTAAAAATTGATTTGTAAAATATAAAAGAATAAATATTAATCTGTGAAAATCTATTTTTTTTGCTTTAAAATATTAAAATTACTTTAAAATTTTTAGAATATCTTAATACATCTAAAAGAGTCATTGATGATGTTTAGTGATCAACTTCATATGACATTGTTTGTGATTATAATGGTCATAGTTTTCTTTGTTAGCATTAGAATTTATCATTTTCTAATTTTAAAGAGAAAACATATGTGTATAAAATAAAAGTATAATCATGTATGCTTTTGAAATTCAATAATTATTATACAATTAGTGTGTAAAAATAATTATGAATATTAATTAACTTCACAAAAAAATCAAGTTTTTAATAATTCCAAAAATTTAAGTGATTGGTCTCAAAAAACATTACAAAAACTAAATCTATTAAACACATAAAGCAGGACTAAAATACTTTACTCTTGCCATCCATTGATTAGACTGATCCTCTTCAGATTTTTTTTTTTTTTTCAATTAAAAAATCCAATATTTAAAATTAACAATTTTGCTATAAAAAGAATTAATGAAATATTTCAATATATGGTTGTATAAGCATAAATCAGGTGAAATTGACAAGAGTAATTACTCTGAATGAAGACCTTCATATCACTTTAAGAAATTATTTTAAAATCACCATATAGCTATGAAATTCTATTCTGAAATTTAAAATTGGATTTCTAATTATTAAAATATTACAAAAGTTCTGTGCTATAGTGTTTGGCAGAACATAATAATCATAGTTTCATTTTTTATTATTTTTTTAAATTTCTTAACTTGTATTTTTTTTAAAATAAAGCAAATTTCAAAAAAATCTAATGTAAACATGAATGTATTTTTTTCAATAATTACTGTACAAATATTTTGTAAAAATAATTACAAATATTTAAATAAACTACCGAAAATATACAACTTTTTTTGCACATTGCTAACAACCTTTGAAGTGGAATTTCTAAGTTTGCTTATATGTCCAAGATTGAAGAGTCTATCAATTGGCAGTCTAGGTTTTTATCAGTTAAATTTGAGTACATCTCTTTGGTTTACTGATATTTTTAGATTTTTTTTTTAATCAATAAATCAAAATTTATTTTAGTCTCAGTTTTTACTATCAGGTAAATGTAAAATAGTGCTAAACATAGCCACAAGAGAGTGAGTAAACCCAGAGAGCAACAGTCCACATAACACTTCATAATATCAAGTAAATTAAGAATTGATTCATTAAAATCCAAATCCGAGTCCAAATGAATTAGCAACTCACTGACTTCTTATATAAAAAAGTTTGATTTATAATAAATTTATATAATATTTATTGATTTACAACTGTTTAGAATATTTGAAAGCAACATTTTTGTGTTCTAAGTTAAAAGTTCACTTTTTTTAAAAGTAATAATCTCTAATTCTTACAATTTATGAAATATATAAAAATAGTACACTTTTATTATTGAGTAAAATTTTTGCTACATACCAATGTAAACTTTCTTACTAATCAAATAAATATAAATAATTTCTTAATTATTTATTTTTTAAACGATATTGCAAGGTGCTGCTTTTTCTAAATATTTATCCATTTTACCATTATAGTTTCAGAGATGCTTTTAATATATTCCATAAATTTTATGAATTTTTAAGCAAATTGTTGATAATTAAAAGTTTCAGAATTACAAAGTACCATCTATACTTTCAACTGAAAGAAGACTGATTAAATATATATGTAAAGATTTTTTTTAAAAAAATCCCATGGCTTAAAATAAGGTAGAAAAAGAATAAAAACAAATATATAGTTTGCAATAACTGAAAAATAAATTAGTTTGAATTCTGTCATTTTGAAGATGATTAATAATATTAATGTATCTATTTATAAAGCCTGTGGTGTAAGGTAATGAATAAACTTGGACATTTTTTTAAATAGGCTTGGATTTTTTCCTTAGTCCACCAACTAATTAAGTGTCAAATGGATAGAAGGTAAAACAATAAAAAAATTAATTAAACCCTCGTTGCCCAGACAATTGACAAACATGGTAAATAATGCTTCCTTTGTCTCTATTCCTCAACGAGGGACAGTTGGAGAGATATTTTGCCGCTAATGATGACCATGATGTAAATTGATGTTAACTAATTACAATAATGTTTAAACATTATACAAATTATTTTGTTTTGTTTTGTTAGTCTACGCTTGACTAAAATCTCAGTCTTTATCAAAATTTCTTCCTCCCGCTACCTCTTAAAATATTTACTAAATTTGAAAGCTAATTAGGCCAAAACAATTTGTGTTGGATTATTATTCCATAACGATTACTTCTTTTATTATTCTTGGAATACATATTTTCTCTCAATATTTCTTGAAATACTTACAAAATTATCTTTTAAATTAAAGATTTTTGAAAAAAATATTAATCTTGACTCGACTTAATCTTGGCCAAAACACTCGAAAATTATTTATATATCAGTGATAATTAAAATTAGAATAATATAAATAATAAATCTGGAAATACTTTTATTATCAATTTAGACAATTTTAAAATTATTTACTGAAATTCCATCTTCTCATAGTTTACCCTGGAATGCCTATTTGGTATAAACAATGCAAAGAAAGCCCTTAAAAGTTATTTAAAAAATATTTTTAATTAATTTCTTATCTTTTTTTTTCATTTCTTTTTTCCCCACATTTATTTACTAAGCATGATCTGAAAATGATGATGATATCTAATGTTATTACATGATACTTTGATCTGTCTTCTAACTGATAACAAACGACATTTTGTTTTCTCCGCACGATAGCTGATAGAAAAAAGTTTTTTTTTAAAAAAAAATCAAAATCACTCTAAAAAGTTAGATATGTAAATTAATACATTAAGCAAACAAAATTATGTCTTCTTTTCATTCATCTGTAGATAATCCAAAAAAGGAAAAGTCGACTGAAAATTTATATTATTAAATCAATCACTGTTTTTAACAATAATATTTTTAAATTTCTAATCTAAGTATTAAATTATGTTATACTTGGAATTATAAACGTTTCAAATGAAGTATTTAAAAACTTCATTAATTTTTTGGAAAAAATATTTTAAATTATTTTACTATTCCCTTCACACACACTCATAAACATTTACAAGAGAGAGATTTCATTATTGTTTCTATTAAAAGCTAATATACGCATCTTAATATCGATTCCTAACACAATATGCTGAAGAATTAAAATGTCCTTTAACAAGAGTAAGATCTGAGGCAGAAAAATTAAACAGTCAGAAGAAAATTTAAAAAATAAAAAAATATAAATTCAAACCAAAAGTGGGAAATATTTAAAAGGCATTTTAAAAAATTGTTTTAAACAATAAACTGATGGGTAAAAGATTAAAAAAGAGCAAAACATCCATGAGATAAGAGGAAAAAGAATGAAAAAGTATAAGTTCAGTAAGAGTGAATATAAAGAACTAAATGATGATTTAGTGCAGGTTTCCAATAAAACAAAACAAATATGAATAAAAGAGAAATGTAATAAAATAATAATAATATGTGACTCTGTGGTTGATGCCTAGTCTAATGTTTCACAAGTCTCCAGGTTTGAACCCCAAGAAAACCTTAAAACACATACTTTGAGGCAAAAATTATATATATAAAGAATAAACATAAATGAGCAAATAAAAATAACTTTTCTCTGACACCTAAAAATTAAATAATCTAATCTCTAATTCTCACCACTCTACCATTGTTTTCCTCCAAAGATGCACTTTAAGCAACCACCCAGCTCATCTTGATCAGACCCCATTGACTGAGTTTTACTTCTCTCAAGTTTACTTCTCTCAACTTCCACATTCACCCATCAACTTCAGATACTGCAGGTCACAATGAAGCCATCAATTTTCACAACTATCAGAGTGCAACTGCACCACATAACCTGCATACAGTGATAACAAACATCTAGTCCAGATCATCCACAGCATCTCTAATTGTGCAACTTACTGGGTTACTATCCAAAAACCAATTAGGCCAATATCACCACAAATCAATTTTCCATTAATCCACCAAATCATGCAAAAGTGCATAACCAGAGGAAACATACTTAACCAAACTAACACACATGAAATTTCTAGAAATACATACCAGCAGAAACAGAAAATATTGCAAGCCAAAGCCCACCACTCAGGCAAACAATAGTAACACAATAATTCAGAATGTGAACTCACACAACTTTTCCCAGAGACATTTATCAAAAGACATTAAAACAGTAACAAGATATTAATATATACATGTGTAATCTTTAAATCATAAGTATAAAATCAATATAAACTTGAAATACAACAAAAATTGAACCTATGACACAATAAATAATAAGTAAACATATGAATATATTCATACAAACCTTTCCAAACAATTTAATCTCTTGCCTATTTATATGTATAAAACCCCACTGACATATGTAGTCATATATATTCAAACTTGTACAAACATCTTTGTGATCACTAATGTAAATACAGGTGTACAAATAAATTTCTTTTTTGAAATGGTTCATCTATTCAGGGTCAACATAAGAAGCTCCAGAGTTTTACATTTAGATCATACTAAAAACCTAAATCTGAAAAGATAAAAAAAACTTATATGTACACACTTTGTTCAAATTAGAATTAATTTATACCATTTTTTTCCAATGTTTTGTTATAATTTTAGTTCAAAATTTTAACAAAATTCAAATTATTAAACGATAGTTTTAAAAACAATATAGCAACAGATATATCACATAACCAGGTGTCTCCATAGCAGTCCTGCAGCAAGCAGTTTACTTGTTCACAGCCAAGATAACAAGCTCTAATGTTTTATTTTAAAAAAATACTAAAACCATAAACCTGACAAGATGAAATTCATGCTGACTAGTATTTTTCCATTTTCCCATAATACAATTCATCATGATTAGTATTTTCCCTTTTTTCCAAGATGCAATTCATGCTGAACTAGTATTTCTCCATTTTCCCAAGATCCAATTCATACTGACTAGCATTTTTCCAAGATACTATATATGCTGAACTAGTATTTTGCCATTTTCCTAAAATGCAATTCATGCTGACTAGTATTTTTTCATTTTCCCAAGATGCAATTCATGCAGACAAGTATTTTATCATTTTTCCAAGATCCAATTTATGTTAAACTAGTATGTTTTTCATTTTCCTAAAATGCAATTCATGCTAACTAGTATTTTTCCATTTTCCCAAGATGCAATTAATGCTGAATTAATATTTTTCCAAGATGAAATTCATGCTAACTAGTATTTTTCCATTTTCCCAAGATGCAACTCATGTTGAACCAGCATTTTTCATTTTCCCCAAGATATAATTCTTACATTTTCCAAGATGCAATTCATGCTGACTAGTGGTTTTTTTTTTTTCACATGGAATTTATGTAACAAATGAATAATAAGACATACCTATGGAAACTATAGTACTTTCACCAAATGAGCCCAATTTTTATATGAACATATGTCAATCTAACATGAATTTCAACTCCTCCTTCATATATTTTCACTCATACTATCATGTGTTTCCATGTATTTTATTCAACATCACATTTAAACTTCTAAGTAAACCTAATTTGACATATATATTTTGTCAAGTAATAATTAGTTTTCTTTCAATTACTATAAACCATGTTTTACTTTTCTATCACAAACAAGATTGTAAATCTTTATTACATATGTGATTTCATGAATCAATTTGTATATAAGATCTCATGTTTTCAAATGTATCTTATATAACTCTTTTTTGAGTCTCAATAAAATATACTTAATAAAAATAAAAAAAAGAAATATAAAGTAAAGATAAGCTTGATTTTATTTATAATAAAATAAAACAAATTGGAAGAGAAATGCAAAAATACCAAAATATAATAACAATTGAAGCAAGACACCAAGTTATTTGAAGTGATAAGAAAAACAATATATATATATATGATAATAAAAATAAGTTTTCATCTGTGCACATAAAAGAAATGAGACAAAAATAATGAAATGGGTTGAATAATAATAAAAAATGAGATTGTAAAAACTACAGCTGATATAAAATTAGGCAAAAAAATACAAAATTAATAATAAGAGTCTATTGAATAATTTAAAAATTTTGAGGAAGTTTTAAAAAATAAAAATTTTTTACATTCTTAGTTTATGAATTAAGTTCAACAAAAAAATATGATTCTCCTAGAGAAAAAATATAATATAGTCTAATGTGAAAAATTTAAAATCAAAAGTTAAATCCATTATGCAGTTAAGGTGTTATTGAGAATATTGCCTGATATTCATAAAAAAAAGTAACAATTTGGATAAACTATAGATACAATCACTGTGAAAATAATTAATGTTAAAAAATAAATACAAAGAAAAGCTGATAGTGTCAAATAATTTTCAAAAGACTTTTGATGAAGTAAAATAAATTATTTTGCTGGGCATTATGAAAAGATATAGATGTAAAAAGAGAGATTATTTTAAAAAATGTATATGAATAAAAATATATTAAATAGACTTACAGAATAATTAACAACAGAAAAAGGTATATATCAAGAATATTGTCTCCTTTTTACTTGTTCAATATGCATTTATGGCTTTTTTTAAATAAATGGCCTTTGATATAAATGAAGATATTACTGATGATATAGCAGTGTTGACATGACAATCAATCAATCAATAGTATTCTGTCCCATGCACAGATCCAGAGAGTAGTCACATCACCAATTTATCTATTTTTTCATTTCATTCTCTTCATTACTCGGCTCTTCAATTCCACATAACTCTTTTCATGTCTTATATCATACAACAATGCCAATCTTTTCCATCCTTTCTTCTCCACTCATCATTTCCTCCAATTCTTTCATTAAACTATACTTTCTTTTTAATATATTTTTAAAAATGTTTAATTTGAATAGATAAAATTTGTGAAAGATTTGGAATGAAACTTGATATAAAGTTGTAGACCAGTTTTTCCTTCTTCGATCATTAATTGACAAAAATTATTGAGAAAAGTCAAGAGATTTTTCACATAACATTATTGGGAAAAATTAACATAAAAAATCTGGTAAATATTTCATATGTAGAGTTACTTATAAAAAGCTAAGTTCAAAAGTTTTCTATGATTTTTTTTAAACGATATTAAAGTTGAACATTCAAGAAAAATACTTTAAAAACCATGCTTTTGAATTGTGATGCTAGTGAAGACATTTGAAAATACAATGGAAAGCAAAAAAAAAAATTGAATGGTTACTTAACCAAATTTCAATAGAAGCACAAATGATTATGAGTCTTACTTTGGTTTTAACATAATATAATCTATTAAAAATATGTTCAGTGCACTCAGTTAAGTTGTAAAGTGGTGGAGTGTATTTTTAAGATACCATAGATTGTGACTCCAGTTCTGTTACTTTGATTCTCCAATTTCTTATAAAATCCAAACAATAAACCATTTTATTACTTTATATATTTTTATATAAGTTGTTAGCAAAATAAGATGTTAAAAGAATACAATAAAAATTGCAGTTGTTAAACAGATTTTTAATAAAAGTATTGTTTGATAATTTATTAAAATTAAAAAAAGGTTATAAGTTTTTGTTTGTCAGGTTTTATATGCACCAAAAACTAGGACTATTAAAAGAAGATGTTTATAAAAAATAAAAAAAGCTTTTGAGTTGATTTGGAGAAGAATGGAGTAAATAAATTGCAAAAAATAAATAGTGATGTTAAAAAATGTAAATTGAAAAGAGATTATTTATTAAGAAAATTATGAAGTGACATATCAATTGGATAGAGCATACAATTGGAATCATAAAAACTGTAAAGGATGTTGAAAAAGTCTGTGGAGAATAAAAGTAACGGTATTGGTAGCAGTTATAAGAATTGAATCTGAAGTTATAACAATGGACAGAAAAACTTTAATAATAATGTGAAATTGATGTAAGAAATTTAAGAATGATAATAATTACAAAAATATTTTTAAATTTGTTGGATAACATAATAAGCATTATTAATAACAAACTAATTGACAAATTTCACTACATGGTGTATCTAAAAAAATGTTAAGATGCAATAATATTGCCATTAGATTATGAAAAAAATATTAGAGCAAACAATATTAAAATAAAAGAGAAAAGATGATGAGAAAGATTAATTTTATAGATAGTAACGGTATACTTAAAAAGCTTAACAGTCAACTGATGTTAATGGAAAAATAAAGTATATCTGATTTACTATAAATATATATTAAAATAAAACAGAAGGCAAAATTAAGACAATAAGAATGATTAAAAATAGATATGGTAAGCTTGCAAAAAAAAAAAAAAAGTAGATATACTGAAAAATGGAATGGTTAGTCACTCAGTGTATCACGTGATGTTTGCCTCCGGGAGTGACGGGTTGAGTTTCAGTCCAGGAATCTTTAATTTCCGAATCGCACTTTATCATGGAGTTGAACATCATAGAGCAGTAGAATCACTGAAACGAAATAATCAGATCCATCTATATTAATTGAAAAAAAGTAAATAGTGATAAAATATATTATTTAAATATAAATGCTTTAACTGAAATTAAAGATAGCAAAACTCACTGAATTTAAAAGATTTCCAGTTGGATTATTGAAAATTTTGAAAGATAAAGAATTTGGGAAAATTAATTAATATTTATGAATCGCAAGAATGGTCAGTAGATTTCTTTTTTTAATAATTATGATTCTTCTAAAATAAAGTAAAAAAGATTAATTCAATGAAATATAAAAATTTTATAATTAACATAATTTTTATGCAGTTAAGAGTTTTCTTGACATACTTGAAAAAGTAGATTTGTAGTAGATTAGACATTTGATCTGAAACGCGATTTGAATTTAGAAAATATTAAGAGATTGAAGATGTAATTGAAATAGTGAGAATTAGTTTATATATGCAGAGACAGAGGAAAATGGATTAATTATTAATCTTTATATTTCACAGAGCTGAATTGAATTATTTAATTGAATTTTATTTTTTTAATGGAAAAAATGCTACAAGTATATTATCTATTTTTGATTTTAATTGATAGATATTTGGATGAATTATTAAATGATAGTTGATTTCTCAGCGATAGAATTGGAAAGGAAGCACATTTGGGTTCATAGTATATATTTTTAATATTATCAAATAATGAGAATGAGTTAAGTAAAATGGTCATAAGATTAACAGAGTTCATGAAAAAAATGAAGAGAAAGATAGAGAGCAGATTATTGATTTTAAATATTTGGGAAGTTAGTTAATTAATTGATAATAAAAATAGTGATAAAAAAATGGGATAATAATCACATGTATTTTTATATTAATAGAAGGTTATTTTTGTGCTTATTAAAATTAGATCTTAAAAAATACTTTGTTTGGAGTATAACTTTACATAGAGCAAAGATATGAACAATTTTAAAAAAAATATGAGAAAAAGAAATTGGAGGCTTTAGAGATTTGAAAGAGACTAAAGATAATTTGGAAAAATGAGATTAAAAATGTTTAATGATGAAAAAAGAAAGTAAAAAATAATAATTTTTTAAAAAATTGTAAAAATTTATAAAAAAAATTGCTAACATTTTTAAGGCAGAGAAATTATTTTAAAAAATGTACTAAAAGATAATTTAAAGAGAAAGAGATGGATAAAAAAAATAGAAGAAAATAATTAATGACTTAAGAAAGATAATAGCTACTCAGTATTTGAAGAGTGTAGCAAAAAATAGACAGCATTGGAGAGGCTATTTTTGGTTTGGTATGTAGGACTTGCCTTTTGGCAGACAAATAATAAAAATTAGCATATATCAGCAACAACATCACATGACTTTTCATATGCTTATTTCTATGTTTCCAAAAGCAGTAATTCTTTTTTTACCCTAGAATCATCTATTGAAAGCATGAGTAATAATCAATAGACAACGGATGATATAGTAAAGTAAAAAATGTTGTTCTTGAAATAATTAGCATAATACAAAATGGTATTAACCCAGTTAATAATTTTAAAAAAACTTTCCCAAATAAAATCATTCTAAAAACAATTAAATCAACATTATAAATTTTATTTAAAGTTAAAAATACTTGAAATTATTATTTTATAAAAATATATGATTTAATCAGAACTGAATCACAATATTCAGCTCATAGTTTATTATAGTCATCATCAACCATTATCAAAACATTGCAGGATAAAGGTCTCTTCAAGTTCAATCCATTTTCTTTGATCTTTAGCTTCTCTTTTCCACATCACTCTGCACACTTTCTATTTCATCAATCCATCTCACATGTGGTTTTTTTCTGGGTCTTTTACAATCTCTTGGAATTCAGTTTAAGATTTCAATTGTCTATTTATTATCATCTCTTCTAGAAATATGCCCAGCACAATTCCACCTCAGTCTTAATTTTTTCAATGAGGTCATAATGCCTGTTTGTTCTCTTACTCATATATTGTGTTTTCATTCTCTTCTCATTACTCCTAACATGCATCTCTCCATACTTCTTTGAATGATCTAAAGTCTCTGTATTGCTCTTCTATTAAGTGTTCAAGTCTCAGATCCATAAGTAAGAACTTGCAAAACACATTTATTAAAAACCTTTTTCAAACACATAGGCATATTTCCTTTTAGTATCAAGATATTTCTACCAAAAGCACTCCAATCAAGTTTAATTCTATGATTAATTTCATCCATTGTGTTTCCATCTGTATTAATAATCTGACCAAGGTATTTGTATCACTGTTAATTTCTTCTAACTCGTCATAATCAATATTTTCATATTTTGAAAAAATCATTGAACATTAATTACTTTAGTCTTTTTAACATTTATCTTTAGTCCTACTTTCCTACTTTCATCTGATAACTCTTGCAACATTTTTGCAGCTCTAAAGCATTATTTGCAAAAACAACTACATCATCTGTGAAATCTAAATGACTTAAATAATCTCCATTTACTTTTACTTCTTTAGCTTTCTATTTTAATCCACAAAAAGTTTTGGAGATATGGAGTCACTCTGTCTTACACCCTTCTCAATGTTGCCTTTCTTAGTATCATTATGTAATATAACTGTTGCTGTTGCATTTTTATAAATATTTTTCAAAATATGATAATATCCTGGATCTATATCTTGGTGATTCTAATATATATATATATATATATATATATATATATAGACGGTTTGAAGATAATATGTATTTGCTGTATAAAATGACATATAGATAAACCGTTGCATATTTGATCAAACTGGTATATTATTCATTTTTTACTAAGAGCATATTGTTTTTTTTTTACTTATAACAAAAAGAATACATCTTAAAGCCATTATTTTATTTATTAATTTTAAAAAAAAAAAATTATAGCAGTTTTATATTTCTGGCTATTTGGTTACAAACCCGTAATTCTTCATTTGATAAAAAAAATTGTATAACCTTCAATGTATTTTTCAATTTTATCAATCACATCAACAAAACTATCGCTTTGAAGTATTAAGTTGTTAAAATAATTTTCATAACTTTTCTAGCAATCTCCAAAAAGTTTCTAATCATTCAGTTGTCCAACATATACGTGTTGTTTTTATTTAAGTTGATCTATTGCTGCTTTTATAAATACGATTACATTTGCAGTAACACATGTATTTCATGGTTGGGTGTAAGGCATATTCTGAAGCTAGACGGTGTATCACAGCCCTTTACTCCTGATACTCAAATTTCCTATAAAATTTTAGATACCAAACCATTTGATTATTGTATTTATTTAATGCTTTCTAACATTCTATTGAGTATATGGGCTTCCACCGAGATTTTTTTTTTAATACACCAAATGCTATCTTGATCAAGAGGTTACAGTAACAAGACAGTATTTGGAAGTAAAAATTATAACCATAATATTTCCAGATTCATAGCAATAATTCTGGGATAAACAGGTAAATTGTTTATTATTAATAGGATTTTAAATTCTTCCCAGATATATATATATATATTTTAACTCCTAGAATGAAACAATTGTGAAACTTCTTAATAAATAAAATAGTCTTGAGTCAATCATCTTTATTAAGTTGCCAGAATACAGATAGATGATTTTTACTTTCATTCTTTAAAGAATGGAAATTTTTAAATCTCTTGGCTTAATCATGTAATTAGTATTGCACATATTATCCAAATTAATTTGTTCTTCCATAATATAAAGCTCTTTACCTATTTAACTTTTTTTTTTTGCAAGACCAAACAAGGAAATATTATGGAAAAACAGATTAATTTTGGTAATATGTGCAACACTAGTATCTGTGTTCTGGAAACTTAATAAAGATGACTCAAGGCTATTTTATTTATTAAGAAGTTTCGCAATTGTTTCATTCTAGGAGTTAAATATATATGGGAAGAATTTAAAGTCCTATTAATAATAAACAATTTACCTGTTTATCCCAGAATTATTGCTATGAATATGGAAATATTATGTTTATAATTTTTACTTCCAAATACTGTCTTGTTACTGTAACCTCTTGATCAAGATAGCATTTGGTGTATTAAAAAAAGAATATCGGTGGAAGCCCTTATAAAACATTAAATAAATAAAATAATCAGATGGTTTGGTTCCTGAAATTTTATAAAAAATTTGAGTATCAGAAGTAAAGGGCTGTGATACACGGTATAGCTTCAGAGTCCGCCTTACACCCAACCATGAAGTATATGTGTTACTGCAAATGTAATCGTATTTATAAAAGCAGCAATAGATCCATGTAAATAAAAACAACACGTGTATGTTGGAAAACTGAATGATTAGAAACTTTTTGGAGATTGCTAGAAAAGTTATGAAAATTATTTTAACAACTTAATACTTCAGAGAGATAGTTTTGTTGATGTGATTGATAAAGTTGAAAAATACATTGAAGGCTATAAAAAAAATTATCAAATGAAGAATTAAGTGCTATAATTTTTTTTTAAAAAAAAAAAATTAATAAATAAAAAAATGATTTGTGACTGGTACAATCAAAATATTTTTAAATGGCTTTAAGATAAAACAGTATGCTTTTACCAAAAAATGAATAATATACCAGTTATTAATCTATTTGGTCAAGTGTGAAACGGTTTATCTATATGCCATTTTATACATCAAATACATATTATCTTCAAACCGTCTAAATATGTGTAAATATATATACATAAACAAAATATGTACAAATCAAGATTATATATATATATATATTGTCAAAAGATCAAGAATAGAATGAATCCTGCTATTCTTGATAGCTCTGATGTTTATAAGCACACCTTTGTCAACACTGTTGCTAATTCAGAATGAAATCAATTTATTAACCAGATGGAATATGGCACTTAAGAGCTATTAAACTCAAAATTAATTATACAAGACTAGAGACAGTATCTCATTTTTAACATCAGGGCACCAAGAATAGGTGGATTTATATTGTTCAATATTTAGAGTGCTTTTAAGTCATATGCTGGAGGAGGATGATTTATTCTCATTGTTTACATATACATTGAGCTATATTTAATTTAAAGTTTATATATTAAATCATTTAATTATTACAATCAAACAATCAAGATGTTAAAAGAGAGATTCTCTTAAGTGTTACATTTCATCAGGTTGATAAATTAATTTTATTCTGAAATACCAACAATATTGACAAAGGTATGCTTATAAACATCAGAGCCATGAAGAATAAGTGGATTTATTCTACTCTTGAGCCTTTGCTCAACATTTAAAATGTTTTAAGTCATAGTTGGGGGGGGGTAATTTATTCCCATTGTTTACATATACATTGAGCTATGTTTAATTCTATATATTGAAACTATTTTTTGTCCATCATCCTGTTTTATCTTCTATATGCCATAGTGGTGTTTTTCCCCCAGTTCAAACCCTCATTTATTAAAACTCTGAATTTTGTTGTGTGAATGTACAAATATGACTGTTACATAGGATTTTTTATCCCCCGGGTATGGACGCCCAAGCAGAGCCATGATTACTTTCCATGACCCTGAACAGAGTGTGCTGGTATATATATGTTAAAGAGGTTTTTTTTGTGTTGAAATTTAAAAATTTCAACAACATTCATATATGTAAAAGTTTGAGTACTATAAAGAAAAAAATATTTATTTATTTTTACATGAGACTTATAATCAGTTATCAATTTAAAATGTAAATTTGACACACTATGACTTGACAAATGTTTGCTTTATATATATAATGCATATAGTACTTATGGGTCCATTTTTATTATTAATTATATATGTATATCTTACCTACAGATAACTCGCACTTGAGAATGACTCATTGATTTGGAGACATTTTCACATAAATTTGTTATCCAAGGGAAAAATTGATAAAGACCCACCATTAAATTTTATTTGGATTTGGAAATTAGGACCCACCATTAAATTTTATTTGGATTTGGAAATTGGATTGAATTGCAAAGCACACAGATAGCCAGGCAAGATTAATATGCATGTACTTGGAATCAAAATTTAAAGTCACAAACCATTAGTAATCATGGATTAATAAAATTTATAAAATAACTCTGTGATAAACTGAGTTGTTTAGTGAGTTTTTTATTTATTTATTATGTCTGATAAATTTATGTTAATTTGAAGGTGTAAATAAATACATAGTCATTAGGGCTAAGGCTAGGTAAGGGGATAAATTCTTCTGATGGCAGGACATTAACTCCATGGAATGTTTTCTTGTTGGAAAGATAGTAGATTCACAAATTTTAAGAGCTCAGATAAAAAAACTGAGTAGTGTTTTGTTTTCTTCATATATATATAGATAGATATAGAGGAAAAAATAATGATGCATTTGAAGGAGGTACAGGAAGGACTACAAGGGGAGTCAGTGGAGAAAGTAAAGGGAAATGATGGGATATTGGCTATGATTTTTCAGGAAATAAGAGGAGTGAAGCAAAACATGTTAGAAATGGAAGACAGAAATAAACAGCAGTTGTTAGATGTGATGGTAGAATTAGAAGCTAGAGATCAGAGAAATAAGGTTGAGATGGAGAAAAGAAATGAGCAACAGCTTTTAGAAATGGAAAGTAGATTAGAAAATAAAATGCAGCAAAATATCTTGGAATTTAGAAGAAAGCTTAGAGGCCAAAGTGTGGCAAGATATTTTAGATTTGGAGAAAAGAAAGCAGCAACAGCTTTTAGAAATGGAAAGTAGATTAGAAAATAAAATGCAGCAAAATATCTTGGATGTGGAGGAATTAGAAGCCAAAGTTCGGCAAGATATTTTAGATATGGAAGTGAGCAGCAAGCAAAGATGTCTCAAAATGGAGACATGACTGGAAAGTAAAATACAGCAAGGTGTATTTAAAGCAGAGGTGAAAATGAACAGTATATCTCAGAAATGGAATAAAGAATGGGATCAAAAGTACAACAAGATCTTTGCGAGATTGAGGCTAGAAACAAGCAAAATGTGTTAGAGCTGAGGGTGGAATTAAAAACTTGAGACCAAGAAATAGAGAAAGGATGGAAAGCTAGGGATAAGACAATGAAGGCAACCCTAGATGATAGAGACTGCAAGATAGAAAAGAAACTAGAGGCTGCATATGAAAAAGTGATAGAGATTGAGGCCAGAGGTTGTGAAGTCTTGGACAGAGTTATAGTGCTTAAAACCAGGGTCAAAGAGAATACTGAAATGAGCCATAAGTTATTAAAGCTCGTGAACATAAGTTTTGATGTTACTAGCAAAGACATGTGGTCCCTGAAAGAAGAATTGGAAACCATAAGAGATAAAGTTGAAGAATAAGAAACATCCTTAAAAGATGCAATTACTCAGATAACTACCAAAGAAATAATCACAGAGAAAGATGACACCCTGCTGATGCCTCAGAACACCACTGATGGAAAGCATGACAGGATGAAGGCTACAAACAATAGCATAGAGGAATCTTTCGAACTGGTAGATGATAGGAAAGGTAGAGATAGCTATTCAGGCCCTGGGATTTGAATCCTTCAAGGTCAAGGTTTTCAAAGGGAATGAAGGAGAATATCCGAAGGCACCCTTAGACAGCCTACTGAAGCTGTTCCATTTTCATAAGATTGACATGCAGACCAAATTATTTTTGCAGTTCACCACCTATGAGAGCATGCAAAACTCTGGTGAAAGTGCCAATCAAAGAAACTCTCCACCTTTGATAAGTAATGTTCTGCCTTGTTAGACATATTCTGGAGCAAGGAACATCAGAACCCTATTTACCATGCTTGGTAAATGAGTGAATCATATGGGTCAGTCTTTGCAGAAACATATGCCCAATTCTTCATGAGACAAGTCACTCAATTATGATCACTGACTGCTTTCATCTTTACTGGTACCCAGATAAACATTGAAATCTGATGAGGCATGCCTTTGCATGTGCAACAGAGTATAGTGGGATGTTGGTCAAGAGTATAGAAGAAATTGTGGAGTTCTTGAGCACTGTCAATATCTATGGGGAATTTTGGGACAAGACATGAGAAATAATCTTCAGAGCTTTAAAGATCAAGTATACTGAACACCCATCCACATAAGTTATATGGCCAGGTAATAGGGATCGAACCTGGACAATTAGTAGGAATGTCCCTGAAGGGGCACATCCAGCTCACAAATTTTGACCATTTATAAACATATCTCTAGATCCTACCTGAACTAGATAGTTTTATCTAGGGAGGTTCGTTTTTTCCCTTTTTCCAGTTGTAAATATGTATCTAGTTATAGTTGTATACACACACACATAATATTTAATTTCCTAGTATTATTAGTCTAGTATTTATTTTATTAATTTAGTATATTTAGCATTTTGATATACATTAGACACACATAACTAGTGATGAAGGAACAGGAAGTCTCAAAGGCAAGATTAGTAAAATTATATAAAGTTGTTGTTTTTTATTTCAAAAGTTGATTCAGGATGGTCTTTCAAAATTACAAGTAAAGTCATTTTTTTATTGTTTTTTTTTTTTGTGACTTAAATAATATGAAACAGTATTCTTTGTCCCTCATCCTGTTTCACCTACTATGTGCCATACTAGTATCTTTTTTCCCAGTTCAAACCCTCATTTAGATCAACCTTGATATAATTTGCCAAAACTCTGGATTTTGTTATGTGAATGTACAAATATGACCATTACAATATATTAGTAGCTTGAAAAATAAATAAAAATAAATTATTTTTATACATTACATTTATAGAATTTATAGCATTGATACGGGAAAGGGTTGCATTAATGGGTTTTATTTATTCTCTTTTTTTCTTATATATTTTTTTAGTTGTACTTTTATTACATTCAAATATCAGCCTTTCAAGCTAATTGAGCATGCACCTTTTGAGAGTGTTAAATAAATGCTTTCCTCTTCAATCCAAGATACAGTACTTATGCAGGAATAAAAAGGATCCTCTCATTCCTACAACTCAAATTCTTTTATATGAGCAAATCTGAAAAACTGTTGAGGAGAGCGTGAGTAGAATTCTCACTTTAAATTACTATTTACAATGTTTCTTAACTGAATGACATCAGTGAAATTGCTTAGAATTTACTAAACATCATTCTTAGAGGAAAGTATTCATTTATTTACACTCTCAAAAGGTGCATGCTCAATTAGCTTGAAAGGCTGATATTTTAATGTAATATAATTGTAAACATGGCGCTAGATAAAATAATTGCTTATTTACTCATAATTAAGTTTCAGTAAGGATGATGTTTAGTAAATTCTAAGCAATTTCACCAACGTCATTCAGTCAAAAAACATCATCAATAGTAATTTAAAGTGAGAATTCTACTCACACTCTCCTCAACAGTTCTTCAGATTTGCTCATATAAAATAATTTGAGTTGTAGGAATGAGAGGATCCTTTTTATTCCTGCATAAATACTATATCTTGGATTGAAGAGGAAAGTATTCATTTATTTAACACTCTCAAAATGTGCGTGCTTGATTAGCTTGAAAGGCTGATATTTGAATGTAATATAATTGTAAACATGGTGCTAGATAAAATAATTGCTTTGTTGTACTTTTAGTAAAAAAAAATATTGCTCATTAAAATTTTATTTTTGGTTGATTTTATTAAAAGTAAAGATTCAGAAATGAAAATAACTTTTGAAATAAAATCTGAACTTTGCAAATAAAAAAAGGAATAATAAATAGAAACAAAGCAATCAAACAAAGGATTTCAACCTTCAGAATAAAAAGAATTAATAAAAAAACTTATTTTTCACCAAACCTGTATTTTTGAAACAAATTTTATTAATTCTTATATGGTCAAATTCCATAAAACAAGGATTACTTCACAAAATTTAATTTTTATATATATATATCCTTCAGTTAAATTAATTTTTAAATAATGAAAAAAAAAATTATAAAAGTCAAAAATATATTTAATAAAATAAAACATATTTTTTCATTAGTGAGAATAGCATTTTTTTTCATCAATATAAATTTAACTCCTTTTAAAGATATAGATTTACTATAAAATTAATATATTTTCATATTTATTTTTAAAAAATTTTTCATGTGAATGAAGAACCACCTAAAACGTAAAAATACCTCTATAATTATTTCTGAGTAACAAATAAATATGAATAAATGCCACCATTTTGCAGAAAATTAAATTCCTTTATTTATCTTTTGATTTCTGCTGTCTATTAATACACACAAAAATTAAAATATACAATCTTTGCCAATCATTAAGAAGTATTTATTATAAAATTGCAATAAAAGTAATAGCATGCAGACCATTATAATGCCATCTGATGTAAATTGTCTCCAACCAAGTTGATCATAATGTACCATTCCAAAGTAAAATCAAGTATAAATCCAAATAATGAAAAAATTCTTTGAAATAAAAGAATCAAAATTTTAACTAAAAAAGTAACAATAATAAAGGTTATTGATGATAGATGTTTTCTGTTTAATATGATCAAATAAATTTTCAGTCACTAATTTTTTGCTAAAAAGCAAATATATTTAAACAAATGTTAAGTATAAATATCATGTAGTTATTAAACAAATATTTAATAATTTTTTTAAAATATAATAATTTAAATAAATTATACATAAACTTGTTGATCTGTTATTATAATGTCACCATAAGCCTATGTCTTGCAGGTACTGCAGCACATTTTTTCATTGATAAGAATTCTGTAAAATGCTTATATATTTCTTCTTCTTTGGATTACAAATAGCTGCTGACATTTAGACACTACAGTTAGAATTAAAATAATATATTAAATGGTTTCCAATTGTGAAACTAATTTAAAGGCTAAATTTTATTGAAATTTTTTTATCATTAAATGACATGCTGTGTAAATTATTTTATGTTTAGTCATAGTGTTAAAGGGATTTAAATATTAAAATTATATAAATAGTGTAAATAGACCTAGAAGTTAAAGCATTGTCTTTATGATTAATTGTTATATAACACAAACTAATTCTTTTTGCTTAACCTTCCATTTTTTTTTGTTTGGGCAGGAAGTCAAAAAATTCAATTTGCATCTTTGGCTCTCTATTAAAAGATTTTGCTAACATTTTTTCTCAAATTGTAAAATTCATACTTTTTTTTCTAATATTTTAATTTCAAAAAAAAATCTGAAGATGTCAGGATAACAAAAAAGTGGAAAATTCAAAGTTTGATAAAATCCACAATGATTAGAAGCCATTGTATTTTTGGTGATTTTGAACTTTGTGATAACTTTGCAATATTACTTCAAGACAATATTATGAATAACTAAAACCTTTTTTTTAAATATTGCTTCAAGATAATATAATGAATAACTAAAATCTTGGTTTTTAGAAAATTTTATCATTATTTTTGCATAATAATTGTGTGATAATTATTAGAAATCAAGAACATACATTATTACATATTTATTTTCTACAGATTTTTAAATATAAAAGATTATATTTTTCTGAATAATGTTATTATGGAAATTTTGATGGCAGAAAATATTATCTAGCTAAAAAATGTCATCACTAAAAGTCTGATAGAAAATATAGCAATATCATAAAAATTGCTAAAAAAAATTAAACTTTTAAAGCATAAGTTAATAGATTTTCTAGATATTAATAATTATTCATTCACATTTTAAAAACAAATGCAAACAAAGAAGATTTAATTTATTTTGCAAATTCAATATGCTTCTCCCAAAGTTGGATGATGAAACAGTGCTTTGTTTTGATTAAAAAGAAATAATTTTTAAAATTATTTTGAAAATCAAATGTAATTTTTTAGAATTTTTTAAATTTCTAGACAAAAATGTGTATCAAATGAAAATAAATTTATTATATTCTGATAAATAATAATGGTTTGATATTAAAATGAAAGTGAAAGATTATAGCAAGTAAAAACAACAAAAACTGTCAGAGTAAAGGAGGGTTAATGTAAATAAGTATTGTTAAATGCAATTTTAATGCTGAATTCATTCTAGAAAAATTGTATCTAAATTAAATTTGTGAACAACAGGAGACACATTTCCACGTAAATAATGTGACTAAAGTTTGACAGATATCATGATATAATGACAGTGTTGTATTTAATTTTATATATAGATATAAATAGATTTAATCAAAACATAAATATTAATATTATATTATTCCTTATAAAAGATGTGGTGGAGTAATGCAGAAAAGTTCAAATTTTATTTGAGAAAAAAATTAATTAATATAAATACAATTAATATTTAGTTCAACCTACCCATTTGTTAGCTTTAAGCTTTAAAAAAATATTTCTGCTTTTATGCATAAAAAATTCCAGAATGGGACATTAAAATGTATGCTTAAAATATTCAATGATCATCTAAAAACAAATACTATATTTAAAACTGTAAACAAAAACTATGGTGCAAAATAAAAAGTTAATAAAAATTTGAATTTAAAAAAAAAAATTTATTTGCTAAAAAAATTTAAAGCAAGATAATATCTTTTTTTTTATTTTTTTATTTTTCTTAAACATAACTTGAGAGGAATTTAATAAAAGAAACCTCTTTAGCTAAAAAGTTAAAAAATAAATCTTATCCAATTTAAGCAATATGGAATTATTTATTTTGTAAACTATTTTGCTCATGAAAAGGAGAGAGACATATCATGCTATTTTACAATCAATCAACGTTGATTATGTAAAAATATGCATAATCAAATGTAAAGAATAGGATTGCTTGAGCATATATATATATGTAAAATCTATAAATACCCATTATAAATATATTATATAATATTTTAAATACAGATATATTTTACATATCTGGAGTCTAGTTGTAACATAGCGGATTTGAATACAGACTTTCAAGCTATATTAGAGATCATTTATCTTCTTCACATGTGTGGGATGGTGTGTATTGGTTGTATGAGATAGAGTGGATGCTGAAGGGAGCTTGAAAGTCTGTGTTCAAAAAATATATTATATGTCAGTTCCAAATAATTTTAACGATAACACTAATAAAATATATATATCTATCTTAATTAATCTATCTATCTATCTATCTATCTATCTATCTATCTATCTATCTATCTATCTATCTATCTATCTATCTATCTATCTACCTACCTACCTACCTACTTATATATATATATAATATTAGTTTTTAATTAACGGACATTTTATTTGTATTATATATAGTAAATAATGTTTTTAAAAATTTAAGAATTGAAAATATTTCTATTAGAATTATTTTAAAAAATTATAAAAATATTTTACAAATAACGAGATCTTATAACTACTGAAAACTTTTATAATATGCCAATGTATTTCAATTTATCTAAACATATTTTAATGACCTTAGATGTTTTCAAAGATCTAAATTGGAAAAATTAGATTTCAAGTTACTTGGTGCTGGTGTAAGTAATTATTGTCGCATTTATCTTTAATTGTAGTATATTTTCCCACAAAATAGTATTATCCAATGCAAGCTTTAGTAATAGTAGATGTTAAAAGATTGAGCATTATTCCCTTGAAATTTACCAGACAAGTTTCTAGTTTATGGCTTTTATCAATGGTGAGCCTTAGATCTGGGAGCAGTGCACCTGAATTTTTGGATCTAATACACAGCTCCAGCATCCACCTTTGATTTTTTTTGGTTGATTATAAAATTTAATTAGCCGAAACTGAAAACACAATAATGTTTTTAATTCAAGCTAATTCATTTGTATAGTCATATAGATCTGAATCCGATTCAGTATATATATATATATATATATATATATATATATATATATATATATATATATATATATATATATATATATATATATATATATATATATATATATATATATATATTAATATTGATACTGGTTTTTAATAACTATAGCATCTATTGATTACTGGAGTTTGCACTAAATATTATTATTGTGTAAAAAAAATTGGTACTGTTTTAATAGCTCCTGTGAGCCTAAGTAAACGTGTTCACGTAATGTTTTAATGGTTTCATGTTCAACTAGAGATGAAGTTTTGCAATAACATTTGTGACATGCAACTTCATTTTTCTAAATTTTAATGCATAACCAAATATAAATTTTTACTGCTGAGAAGATATTTAGTAATAACAAAGTTGAATAACTGGTTATTATATTTTTTTGGATTCATTTGTAAATGATAATGATGTAATATTTTCCATGAAAAACATGACCTACAATCAAACTTTCTTTTCATTCAACTACCATTTTTAATTTTATGATATTAGTAAAGCATATCAATAACCATCCCATGATAAAAGTAAGTTAAGCTAATTTATACATTGTTTTTTTATGTTTTAGAATAATGAAAAGTAAAATGATTTAAGACAATAGATAAATCAAATAAATGTTCAAACTCACCAAAATTATAATGACAAGACATTTAATATATCCAAATTCAATTAACTCATGATGCGGACAGAAAGATGTGATTAAATGAATAAAGGTACAAAATTCTCAGCTGATATTTGTTCTATGATTTATCACCAAAAATAATAAATGAAGAATTGGGATAATAATTGCTAACAAAAATAAATTAAACTAATAATTACAAACAAATAAATCCACAAATGCTCTAGGTATTATGAACAATGTATCGGTGAGTAGAATGTAATTAAAATCTCTATCTGGAAGTCAGAATAGTCTTTTAGATTTTATCATAGAATGTAAAATGTTTTAGTTTTTGGAAACAATGGTTGTAGATATTATTGAAATCAATGAAATTACATGACAGTTAAAAGTAAGTTAATTTTAAAAAACTTCCAATATTTTTTTATTTAAAAGATGCATATGCAAATGTAACACAATCTTTGAAGTTTAGACTGTTAGTAATTGGATTGTTGCCCTAAAGATTACTGTCTTGTATTTTGACTTGTTTGTTATATTCATATTTATTAGTTAACTTAATAAAAGTTTTCTAAATATCAAATCAAATGATATTATTGCAAGTAAAAAAGCTTTTGGGTATAAAAATAGATAAAATATGCAAAATTTGAGAAAAACAAGAAAATCTGCATTAGGAGCAAGAACCACTATATTTCTTTATTCCAGAATCATGATGCTAGTGTTAAACAAATCTTTGATTTATCTTACTTTACTAAGTAGTGTTCGCGCGCGTGCACACACACACATAATCCAATTTATTTTTTTATACTATCATACTAATAAAGTAAGATTCAAACAACTTAAGGCTTTGAATTTAAAAGATTTGCTAGAATCACGGTGTAGCTTTATCATCATGGTCATTCTTAAATTATTAAGTTCGTCTATCCTATTGCCAAAAAAAAAAAATGATCAAAATGTTAGGGGGGGGGGGGACGACAAAAAGTGATTGAAGTCAGAATTTATAATTGAAGGATCGAAATGTGGCTGCATGTCCTTATGCAACAGAAAGTGCAAAGAGATGAGTGCTGGATGAGAGTTTATGATGTATGGATTCTGCTCTATCATAAGTTGTTCTAAACAATAAAATAAAAAAATATATATAAAAAATGAAGATGTTGAGACAGCTGCATTGTTTTGTGTGTGTAAAAAATTTTGATCTGGAAGTCAAAAAAATAGTAAAAACTTTTTCATCTTTGTAAAAAAAAAACAATATAATAGTTATCAATTTATTTAAGAAAACTGACTCATGGAAAAATCCAAATAGTTGTAAGCTTTTTGCATATACTATATATTGGCTTTATTATGATTATAGAAAGATTTAAAAATATTATCAAACAAAATATAAATCTATCTTGATAATATAAATTGACTATAATCCAGGAATAACCAAAATAAAATTTAAGCTTGCAGTAAGAGATATTACTGGGTGGATGTTGGGGGCGTCTATAAGGCTATAATTGGTGAGTATACATTTGGAAAACCTGAGGTGCTACATTTAGTAAAATTTTTATATATATTAACACGATATTTACTTTCATCTTTCTTTTTTCTAAAATCTTAAGAAAGTCTTATCCTTTTTTTTTTAAAGCTTTCATATATTTCGCTTTGCTATTTTTTATTTGGTATTGCTTTTTATTCTAAGTATTTAATTACTAATATCTATAATATTATACAACTGATTTGGGCAAAACTGTAGATAGTTGAATTCATGTGATTCAGAAGTTGAAGAGTGGATTTGAATACTTTCGAAAAAAGATATATAACATTTTATAGACATTATATATTCAAATGGCACTAATATAATATTTAACATATCATATACTCTATAAAGTAATAGTAAAAATTATTTCGAGATAATAATAAAATGTATATATAAATTGTAAATTGGATAAAAGAATTTAAAAATAATAAGAAAAAAACAGGTTGAAAAATAAATTTGAATATAATACATTTCAGAAAAAATGAGAATCAATATAAAAAGATAAACGAATAGCATAATAAATAAAAAAGAAAACTTAAGATATAAGATACACCAATAAAGTGTTGTAAAAGAAAGTTTAAGCACTAATAAATAAAACTAAAAGGAATATGATTTTATTTGGAATAAAAAAAAATAGAAAGATTATAATAATTTTTTAAAAAATAAAAAGATTGTTTTTTGTTTATAAAATATTCGTGCATCTGAAATGATAGAGTTGGAAAGGGGGAGAGGTCCAAGGCCCTTGAATTACTACTTCTCTCGATTTGTTTGTTAATGAATATTGCTTAATAAAAAATGTTTTTAATATTCCAAGCATTTATTCACGAAAAAAAAATATATATTTTTTTTTTATTTCTTGATAACCTCGAAGATTTTTTTATACTTAAGAGAGCTGCAAATGCGAGAAGAAAACTTAAATCTGAGAGAAGGCTGCAGGTTTAATTGTCAATTTCTTCGGGATAAAAAAAGTTATACAATTAATTAACTAAAATATATAATTAGTAGTAGATATTTAGCAAAAAAATCTTAAACAGTTAATAACTTCAAGTGCTTTAAAGCATAACAACGCATGTTTAATTTATAAAATCATATTTAAAAAATTAACATTATATTTTATACAAATAGTTGTAAGACAGCGGATTACTTATTATACATACACACGCGAGTCTCATATACGTATAGATAAATTAGCCTTTAAACAGTCTGCTGCAGGACAAAGACCTATCCAGCATTTCTTTCCAAAGAAATAGTGATGGAAAGATACTGCCTAATCAAAGATAATATATGGAGTCATAGTGAAATTAAAAAAAAAACAAAATCCAATTTTTTAAACCGGATTCAAATTCAAATGATTAATATGACAGATTTATCTGCTAAATTACGCAATAAAACCCTTCTGTGCATTTAAATAGGCAAAAGAACTCTAGGTAACTAAAAATATGCAATTAACTATGTGCATATAAAATAATAATAATAATAATAATAATAATAATAATAATAATAATAATAATAATAATAATAATAATAATAATAATAATAATAATAATAATAATAATAATAATAATAATAATAATAATAATAATAATAATCCAAAATAAATTCATTGTATATCCATATACAAGTTTGTATGAAAGTTTTTAAAACTTTTTTGAAAGATATTGCCGAGCAGTCAGTCGGTGATTTATTTATTTTTATTTATGTCTACATGTTTCTAAAATGTAACTTAATTAAATACGTGTGTGTATATATATAGCAGGTATCTGAGAATGTGATTAAAGTGTTAGGACGAGTGGTAAAAGCCATTTTGAGTATTATGGCTATATCTTTAAAAAAAGAAAAAAAGAAAACGAAAGAAACCGAGTAAAGTATGTAATATTTCTAATTTTAGAAACGTTTTTCTTTAGAATTTCATTGTCAAACAAAAAAAAAAAAGTGCGATACCGAAGAAGCTATACAATTTCTCTTTTTACAAAAAAAAAAGGAAAAGAAATTGATTATAAATTACGCTGAACTATTTACAAAAACATATTTCCCTCATCCTTTAATCAGTGCGAAAAAATTTATTAGAGCCTCCCGCAAATCTCTTATTTGACATTAAAGTGATAAAAAAAATTCTATTATGCATCTACAAATAATCAATTTGTTTTGTTTTTTAAATAAATAAATTATAGTACAATATTTTAAAAAATCATATTGTACTATTTGCTTTTTCTTGGTTTAGTTAAGTATGAAAGTAAATCAAAAACATAGTTCACATAATTCAAAATATATTTAAAATATTCATATTCCTATATATTAAGCAGTTTTTCAACAATATGCTCTCTAGTAATATAAAAAATAAAATATTTAAAAATTACAATATTTAAAAATTAATTCCTAGGTTATTAATTACCGCGGGTTTGTTTGTTTTTTTAAAAATCAAGCTTTTAAAAGAAAAGATGCATTATTTTATAAATGTCAAATTTCTGCCTATCTAAAAATTTGATTAATATGAGACGATATAATATAATAAATAAAAATAGATCGAAAAAAAATAAGCAAAAAAGAGAAAGTGAATAAATTATTAAATAAATATAATATACAAATATAGATTGCAGATATTTAAACAGTTTGCCTACTCTATAATAACATCTTATAAATTAGTAAGTTAGATAACAAAGCTGATAAATAAGTACATAAATTTAAAAATTGAATACTCTTAACACTTTTTTATTATCTAAAAAAAATTCTTCTCTTTTTATACTAACTATCACTAAGTAGTTGGCTTTTTTTGTTGAAGTTATAAAACTCAATCAATGAAGGAGAATGTGGGTATTTTTAAATTTTGATCAAACGCAATGTTTTCATTTGCTATTAATTTCTAATACTTTTCGACTGGCTAAAAATATAGAAATTAAAAGTTAAAAAATAACCCACTTCAGGACAAAAGCCTCCTTCATAGAGAAATAATTTTAAAAAAAGAATTGCTCATTGCAGGGTAGTTTTGAATAATTTTCTAATTAAAAAAAAAAAAAAAAACTAAGCCTAATTAGAACTTTAAATTCTTATTAGAATTATCCCTAGAATAAGAGTTGTAGGCATGGAGTGTGCATGCGCGACGCTGCATCTCAAGATTGTGAATGTATACGATCAAAAGTGACAAACAAGTGTATAAAGCATTACTTGGTCATTCAATTTATTTTTTATCTCTCCTTCAACAAGAAAGACAATGTTATATTTTTTATCAACAAATATGCATTAAGTAAAATTTTATAATTATACATTCACGTATTAATACATTATTTGTTTTGGCGCTGGTCTTTTAGACAATAATTTCAAATTTATATTTAGTATTTGAATAAAGAAATTTAAGTGTTTTTGCATCCTCATAAAAGTGCAATATATATGGATGTATTTAAACAACCTGTGTATATATGTACATTATAGATTTATATGTATACACACATATTTCTTTATAACAAAGTTCTGCATTTCCATTTCTTTTTAAATTTCGTTAATAAACTGAAAATCAATTTGTGGATCTTCCAATTTTATAAGTTTGTGGTGCGTTTACATTTGCTTGACTAAATTTTTAGCTGTATATATACAAATCAAAGGATAATGCATGTATCTATCTAATACACTTATAAGGTAGATGTGTTTTCAGTTGGAAGGTAAGCGATTATTATATTTGACAATCGTCTGTGATTGTTGGTCATTAGTTGCCTTCTCTTGTAAGACATAATTTGTTTTAATACATATGTATAGATGTGTGTGTGTTTGCGTATAAATAATTCAATGATCTTTAATATCAAAAAAAAAAATCACCTTGCTATAAATAGATTGTTGAAAAATATGAAGATAAAGCTTTCATAGCTGAAAATGACAGGAGTATTAGAGGATCATATAACACTAGAAGTTTAAAAGCTTTTATTAATTAAGGTTAATGAATTATGAGAGATGACATAGGAGTAATGATAGACTGTCCAAATTTGTTTTATTGCTTATTTGTTTTACCATGAAAGGCTATTTAACTATTATTAAAACATGTCAATTTGAGATTCAAAATAGTAAAGACATTTTTATTTTGATGAAATTAAATATATATATATCGAATTAGTGGCTGAATCACTCCATTATTAAAATTTAAAATATTCATCATTTTTAAATTTTATATTATTATCATCTTTATTATTTAATAATTTAGAAAGTAAATAAAAATTTGCATATTATAATTTGAGAATGGGAATACGTATCCAAAGAAATATAAAATTATGCTTTAACATGTTTTAAGTAATGGGCGATTATCATCATTCACAAAAGTGATTTTGGCTGAAGATGATAGGTCCCGATCATTGAAAGGATAACTTGTTGATGAGCAAAAGTTCCTGAGTTAACTTCTGAGTGAAAAAATCTCTGAATATTTGGGATAGAACTTTTGTGTTGCAATAATCATAATAACTTTATCAGCAGTAGGTATATGCTATAAAAACCACAAGCATGTAGGTCTGAGACCCTGTTTAATGTATATTATTAACAATGGTTACTTAATGTTAAAGACTGGCCACGAACGAATGTCTTTAATAATTTATTGTATTAATGAATCTAAAATAGAATTAGTCATATTAATAATACTTCTGATTTTTACTGTATTAATGAATCTAAAATAGAATTAGTCATATTAATAATACTTCTGATTTTTACTGTAGAAAAACATTCAAACAAACCATCAAGTTTGTTCAAATCCCTTAATTAAAGAAACTAACATTTTACCTGATCAGGCTTCTACTTTTTTAAGACCACATTCTATAGGTCTTTTAAAATTATGTCTTGTTTTTGCCTTGGTTTTTGTTTATTTTTTAATATCTTCAAGATAATTAGGACTTATATTTTTTTGTTCTATTTATTATTTTTATCTTTTCAACTGTAGTTGATATATACTATATACTAAAGCTTCCAAGTTTCATCATCGTTAATAATTCGTGATGACTCCTGTACAAAAGTTTAACTACTTTTTTTTTCTGATTCTCACTATGAGATAAAGTTTTTTGCTTCTCTTATTTCACTGAATTGTCTCAGCATAGTGCCCACAAAATAATATGCTATATATAATAAAAACGCATGCTTGTTGAATTCAAGAACTTCTGATAGTATTTGCCTTTGTTTATGATTTAATAATAAATTTTATACAAAATGTCTTAATTTTTAATGTTCAAGTTGAGCTTGATTTTTTTTTCTTTTAAAGATTTACTATATATAAGTTTCAATTCATCACTTTACAAAGTAAGCATCAGTGTTATTTTTTCTTATATAATCAAGTTAGTTTGTTAATTAAAATAAGCTATTTTATTTTAAGAAGATAAGCAGTCATATGCGTACACTAATTATGTGTGTGTAATATTTCCTCCTCAAAAAAGGGTTTTAAAAAACTCATATATAAAGTATATACATTACTTGCTGGAAGGCACGGTTTGCTGACTAAGTTTTTAAAATTATTTTGAAAATGTGTAATAAATATTGAAGGAATTAAGACTCGATAGTTAAAATAAAATGCGTATAATAAAAAATTTAATATTTATAATGATTACATCTTTCTATGTCTCCTATTGGTAATTTAAAGGCAAAATAATTAATTTTTTACTTAAAGTAAACTAAACAAACAATGTTTTTCAAAACATAATATTTAATGAAAGTAATGCTTAATTATTATTTTTTCCTACCAGCGAAACACTTTATAAAATCGCACCTAATTCTACGAGTCCCCTGAGGATGGAAGGTGGTCATTTTGTCATAGCTATTGTTGTATCTCCGAAGATTAGAACAATAAGACCAAAAGAAAGGATTTTTTTTGTTTAATCAATAGTTAAATAATACTGTATCTGAAAGGCATAATGCAGAGCTGACGCTGTTTTCCCTTAAATTTCAAGGATTTTAAGGAAAAAGAAAATGACTTAAAAAAAAAAAAAATGCAAAATTTAAGCTTAAAAATTGATTTAGTTCATAATAAATTACAATAACGAAACGAATATTTACTTACTATTAGTTAAATCTATTTAAGTTAGCAGCCACTCTCTTTCTTTTTTTACATATTCAAGCTGAAAGCTCTCTATCGAGAAGAAAAAATATTTCGTAGCTTGACTACCGTTATCTTAGAAAAACAAGTTGAATTAACCGCCCCCTTGTTTCGCTAGTTCACCAACAACATTACAAAATAACTCAACAAACATGCTACTGAACTATAATTGGTTAAAAATAAACGTTCACTAGTCTAAGGCTTGTAAAGAAAAGAAGTAGGAGAAGGCGGAGCGCTGTTATGTTGATTGGCCACCTGCCAAAAGAGTAGGTGGAGCGTAATTCTGAATGTTTGTGAGATTTTAGCTCAATAGAGCGAATGCGTTATAAGTGACAGTACTATATTGCAAAATCTGAAGAAAGGCCAAAGGCTTGGCACCATTTTAAACATTAAGGTCGAAACAAATTTAAGTCAACCTGGCAAAAAAGAAATACGCGGCAACTAGCCAACATGGTGAAAATCGAATCGAGTGAAAGTTCAAGTTTAAATACAGTTTTAAAAAGTTCTTTTAGTATTAGTAGTATGTTCCCGGAGGTGGCGCGGAGGACTCCTTCTCCTGTAGCTCATACGGCCAACAATTCTCATATCGTTTGCTCCCCAGTTAAATGCGACAGCGGGGATAGTCGAACTAATGATAGTGACCGTGTAGATTCTATGAGTAATTCTGATGAAAAATCATCACAAACTAGGACTGATTCTGAGAAATCGGAGGGTAAAAGTCTTTCAGATAAGCAACAAGTTTCCGATAAAGATAATAATTCTGAGGATAAAAACAAAAATAATCGAGGAGAAAAACCTCCATTTAGTTATAACGCCCTGATAATGATGGCTATTCGTCAAAGCCCTGAAAAACGATTAACTTTAAATGGAATATACGAATTTATTATGAAAAATTTTCCTTACTATCGAGAAAATAAGCAGGGTTGGCAAAATTCAATCCGCCATAATTTAAGTTTGAATAAGTGTTTTGTAAAAGTTCCACGCCATTACGATGATCCTGGAAAAGGCAATTATTGGATGTTAGACCCATCAAGCGATGATGTTTTTATAGGGGGAACGACTGGAAAACTTCGGCGTAGATCAACTGCAATTTCTCGCAATCGTATGGCTGCTTTTAAAAGGACAGTTCCAGGAGTATTATCTTCAAGTTCTCTCTCATTATCAACAGACAAAACTAGTGCTATGTACTGGCCAATGTCAAATGTATTGTCATTGCATCAGCCTAGTCCTTTATATAGGCATCCCTCGTCAGTTTATTCATACGGTAATATTATAGCTCCTAGTCCTATACAGAAATCTACTAATCATAACTTTTCAGTCGATAGATTAATAAACCCCGATCCATATCCTAGAAGCTCAGGAATAATTCATCCAGTAGTCGCATCGCTAAGAACAGGACTAAGTTTATCATCTGCGGGTCCCTATTCTAGTAATGTTGATGGACATAGTTATATGTATCCTCACGTAACACACGTACAAACATCAAACTCTGCATACGATTTATATTCCGGACTCCGTGGACTTAATTCAACAAATGCTTTTAATAGTAACTTATCTCAACATATGGTGCATGGAAGCTCAATATTAGGGTTCAGGACTGATAGTGGGGCTTTTAATTCAGTTCAAATTATTGGAAGACCCAGCTAAAAACGCATCTAAACGTTATTGGAATCTTTAAGGGTAAATATTTTCAAACATTTGACATTTTTTTGAATGTTGTCGCCTTCTAAAACAGATGTTCTATTATATGTAATGGTTTATTACTTTAATTTATTGATTCATTAATAATAATAATAATAATAATAAAAATACCTAAATTAAAACTAGTTAGTCAACTACCGCCATAACGTGAAACAACTGTAAATAATAAAAGGAGACCAATTTGCAATCTGACCCATTAAAAAGTACCTACGAACAAGATTCTAAAAATACAATTACGTTTTTTTTCCTCTTTTAATTTAATATTTCTGTTCATATTTAAATTTAATTTTTATTGTTTACATTTTACAAAACGTTTTTTAAATATATATAGACTTTGTTCAAATATAAATTGATTTATTGTAATATACTTTTTTACTAAGATGTCAGCAAGAAAGTTTAATGTAACATACATAAGTAGAGAACAAATTGTAAATTATTTTATTCTTTGTTTTGTTTTGTTTGCCCTGCTAAGTATTCAGTTTTTTTTCTCTATCTATTTTAATGTATAAAACAAAAACAACAACCACTAAAAAAAAAAAGGAAGATGTAGCGTGCCTTTTGCTAAAAATTAAATTTATTATATATAAATATTTATTTTTTTGTTTGTTTTCAAAATTAATTTATTGGTATTAACAATATTTTATTTATTAAGATTTTTCGTTTGTAAATTATGTAGTGATCTACAAACACAAATGGAAATTAATTCAATTTTTAAATTCATTCAACACAGTACTTTAAAAAAATATTAAGATAATTATTAAAAATTATATTTTCTGTTAAAATTTTTACTTTGTTGTAGCTAAGTCAAAACGCATGCTTTTCTGTTTATGTATTTATTTACTTATCGTCAACCTAAAAAATTAAGTTCTGCATTATGTATTATATATTCTGGCTTAAATTTATGCATATCTATATAAATTAATATACACATATGCGGAGGGACAGCTAACGGATTATATACGCGTGACAACATGAGAATAATAATATTTTAAATCTGTATTTTTTCGCGACCGATGTTTTTTTATAATAAAAATTATCTTAGAACAGATGGCTTGAACATTTAGAAACATATGTAAATAAATAGCTTTACGTTTAAGTAAGTGATATAAAATGCTTTAAAATAAGAATTAATAATAGACAAACGTTATTTTAATTAAAAATTGCATAATGCGCCAAGCACAAAACTTTTTGTTGAATAGCAAGTTTAATATTTCAGAAACATTTTATCCAATTGTAAAATAACGTAATTCAATAAAATAGTTTATTCTTTGAACGTTTTGTTGTTGTTGTTGTTGTTGTTTTTTTATGATCGTTTTCTTAGTTAAATATTTAACGTTTTAAGTTACATTAAAATGTAATGGGCACTTTATGTTACAAAAATTAAGTATAGTATTAATTAAAGGGGAAAACTAAAAATTATTTTAAAACTATTGTTAGTTAGGAATGCAACTTTTTTTTTAACTGTTGTAAATAAAAAAAATAATCTTTTCTAAAAAGTATTTTAATAAAATTAAAATTATGTATAAAATAAAATGTCACTTAAGGCTTGAAATTACGTATAAAAAAATCTTATAATAAATGTATCTCATTTTTGTAATCATTTATTTGCCTTTTTTTTTTAAATTAAATAACGAGTAGTTACAAACACGTGATATTTAATTATTCTCTGTAATTCAATATATATCAAATTATATATAAATCATTTTTTACCTGATTTATGTCAAAAAAAATTAAATCACAAAATTTTGAAATTACGTTTGCAAAGATCAAGTGTTCATTATTAAATACAAATAATGCCGATTAAATAACCGTTAATATATATATATATATATCTTCGTTTTACTGCCAACAAAAGTTACAAAAAGGTAATCGGATGCTGCGACTAAGCGAAATGTTCTTGGTTATCAATAATAAATTATTTCTAAATATTATTTTTTCTCTTTAGCACAACAGTTATATTTAAAATTCCCATTAAAAATATCATTAAACTGTTACTCTTAAAAAGATTTACTTTTAAATACATTAATGTAAAGATTAATTAATTACACTACCATTCTCCAACATGTAAACATTTACACTTTAACTAATGAACACTTAACATAAAATATATAACAACTAATAAAATAAAAAAAGTTAAATAGAAATAGAATTCTACTAAAAAAAAAATAAACTATATGTAGCAAGCGCCAGTATCGATAAGGAATATGTGCATCTGCGTATAGGAAAATAATTTGCCATATAAATATTCTTTTGTGCTTTTATCTATGTACGCTTATTCATGAATGCATACACACTTCATTTATATATTTATATTGGCAATTGTTCTAAATGACATTTTTCTGAATGGAATCTATTTTTATCTAACAACTAGACTCTCTTCAGAAATTCAGAAGAAAAAAGAATGTAGATGTTTTCTTTTTTTTTTTCTCTCACCAAGCAGTCTCCAGTGTTTACGAAGTATAGACAAGACACATAATTATCTATTTTAAACGCTTTATTCGCTTTATATAAACACGTAATGTAAAAATGTATTATAAGAATACGTGTACTTCACAATTCAGATGCACAAACTTTTTAACTGGCTGACTATTTATATACAAGTTTTTTTTCTCTTTATATATGCAGTTTATAAATAAAACAAAATATAAATCCATATCGATTTAGTAAAATCATTTTGTCTAATCTATATATGTTTTTATTTGATTAATTTTTTTTCCTTTTTTAAATCATCAAAATATTTATTTTATTTAGAAAACTAATAAAATATTAATTTTACTAATGTACTTACATGTTTTAATGATAAGGAGCTCATTAGAGCTTATCATATAGTTTTAACTTAAGATGCTAGAAGAAATTGTTAAAAGTATAGTAAGCAATGATAAATTCTTACTGAAGGTGATCAGGTATTATCACTTAATCGTGCTCTGTTGACCAGTTAATATATCAATATATATGTAATGTTATTAATTAAGCGTTATGCTCATTCTTTTTTTATATGCTTCCATGTTTATGGATATGTATGGGTATATGTAATTGTTTGTTTGTTTATAGATGAACAAGTATGTGAGCGTTTTACCTATATTGAAGTTATAAATATAAATGTTTATTATTGTTATAACTACTGTACTTTCATTTTTTTTTTAAATATAAATATTATTTATCTTTTATTATTATTATTTTAAAGTAACAGAAACTCCAATTTCCAATCTTGTTTACGAGTGTAAAAAGTTATTATAATTTAGAATATTTTGAAAATGTTTAAGCAAATCAATCTTTCATCTAAATTTTAAAACAAACTAGATAGACAGGAAATATTTTTGAATTCAACCGTTTTTATTCTTAAATGCGTGAAAAAATAATAATGAAAAAAAGTCCCATTAAATTCAAAACTGTCAAAAATCTTGTAGATAGCAATGAAAGATAACTAATACAGCCTCTTCGCAATATGCCAAGAAAAAAACTCGAAACAGATGATTTGACAGTAATACGAAACTAATTTTGAGATAATTGTTTAATGTTTGTCAGTATTTTGCTGACCCCAACTTTTATAAGCAATATGTTCTGAAGCGCTAAGAAAATTAAATTAGTTTAAAGAAAGGTTTTTAGATACTTTATTACATCTAATAAATAATAAAGGAAATAACTTTTAAGTGAATATTAATTTAAGTATAGTAAAACGATTTAAAAATTTTATAAATTAAGTTAATAATTGAATATTATTAAAATAAATTGACATCAGGAAAATATAGTTTTGTTATTTAATATTTAGTAAACAAAAATATTAGTTATGAGTTAGCTAGTTGGTTGCTTAATTAATAGTTTTTATTGTTTAATAAGAATATGTATGGTTCTGCAAATGACAATAGTTCATTCAGCTAATAGCTGACCTATCATCAAACTACTATTCAAGATAGTTTTTTACTGAATATTATTGTAAACTATTAGTCTGTTTTACACTTGTGACTGTTTGAGATAAAATTATTATAAGAAGTAATGTGATTGTTACGGTCCAATATGCCTAAGGAATTAAATGATCTTACTTAATGAGCAATTTAATATATACATTTTTGTGGCAACATCTATTTAATTATATACATATAGAAAACTTTGAATAATTCATGTGCGTGTAACTAACTATCTATAGTATATTTTATAAAGATACAATCTTAAAGTTAAAAAAATAAATATTTTAAAAAATTGACGAATTTACACACACATATCGGTAGCCACATATCTATATATATACGCTACATTTTTTCTAAATTTTTACATATTCATTTTAAAGATAACAAGTAGATACTTGCAATTTTATTTGCTAAATATTTTTCAGTTAATAAATCTATTTAATAAATAGTTAAATATACTGTAGTTAAAACATTATGAATTTTTTTATATATAAAATACTGCTTTTTAACGTATCTATGTAAACAAATATTACTCCCAATATTTTTCCCAATATTTTAACAGAAAAAAATGTATCAAGTTTAAGATTAATGAAATTTAACTTTAAAATATTCAAATTATATATTATAAACTTTAATTTCTATTTCTAATAACATTAAATAATAATACAAATTAAAATTTGAAATATTTTATATTTCGTTTATAATTAAGAATAATTTTCTATTTACTTTTTTTTAAAAAAAAAAAAACACCTTTATTTGTTATACAAAACACACACATAGCATTACTCAAACTATACCAATTATTATTATGTCAAAAAAATTTTTAAATTAGATTCAGTTTATGGCGTGGCCGCCATTCTTAATAAAATGTAAAAAAAAAAAGTAAACTGAGATTTAGATAAATGTTATAATTTATGTAAAAACCTTAATGATTATGATATTACCAAACTTACGTTTTTAAACAATTATAAATATATGTGTATGCGATTTTATACGTTAGTGGATCTTATGCCATTTTTATAGAATGAACGCCTTTAAATTCAGCTATGATTTCAAATTATAGGGCTGAAATTGTGATGTTTGGATAATGACTTTAAATATAAAGAAATTCCATATTGCAAAAATTGATAAAAGCTCTAGATAGCTTGTGTCTGTATATATAATATGTACATTGCGTTTTAAAGTAATCGATTTATATATATGGATAACGCGGTTGACAAATAATAAAAAAAAGAGGCAGATATGAAATAATTAATTCACGTTAATGATTATTTCACACGTGAAAATGTTTGTTATTAATGCCTAGAAATCCATATTGTTTTCTTTTTTCATTTCATTTGATTAAAAAAAAAAAAAGATTCACCGTGCATCTGATTAAAATAGCTTTTGCATGTAGGCTTGTTTCAATTGCTTCCTTAATATAAAAGTAATTAATTAATTCAACATTTTTATAATAAATTCAGTAAGATAAAACACAAATAATCCATTGGTTATTTTTTATGTAATTGGCAAAATATTAATACAGTTGTACTTCATCAAGTATTGTATAATATATATTTAAACTGATAATCTTTTATTTTAAAAAATTACGATCTGTTTGTTACAGTTATATTAAATTTCGGCTAATGTGTGGTATAGGACTTACATTGAGAAATTTAAGGAAACGTGAATAGCCGCTATTGAAAGTTCATTAAAAAAAAAGTTTAGATCCTGCCTAAATATTTATTTTTACTTTTTATTGGATGTTATAAAAATTAAAACATTTCTTTCATATATATAACTTTATATTATTTATTTAATTATATTAAGGATTTTGTTTATTGAATGATCAAATATTAAAATTATACTATTTCTAGGTCCAAATATATATTTAGCATATGTCTTACGTTGTTTTGTTAAAAACATTGAAAACGGATACGCATATATGTCTATGGCTTATTCGTACACACATGCATTTATATACAGCATATTGACAAATGTTAAGTCTATATCAAGTACACAACATCTCAAAAATGTATTCAATACTATTTAAATGACCAGTTTTTTATTAAATAATCAAAACCTTGTACTTATTTATCGTATAATTGCCCTAAATGCTTTAAATCGGTGATAAAGTGATGGACTTTAGAAATCAAGTTACAAATGCAGTTAAATTCTGTCCTTCCGTGCTATAACTTCACACGAACTTCTGAGCACAAAACATTCGTTATTATTACTATATAATTAAAACCTAGATCATGTGATATTTTATCAATAGATGTCAGGAATGTCAGTTATATCATATATATGTGTTTCAGATAACAATAGCAAATAATATGCCGAGTTTCAGATGTTTTTAAAAAAATGAATGTATAAATTATATATTTAATAAGAATATGCAAAACTCTTAATCAATATTATCCTTATCTGATAAATTTGAGATCGGTGTATTGAACAAGATGTGTGCCAGGCGATCATCTGAGTACATTGCTGAGTGAAATGCTCAATTTATTGTATGAAAATGAAATGTGTACTCCTTGGTTATGCAAAAAAATAACGGAAAAACTTTATTATAAAATGACTAATAAAATTCTAAAAAGTGATAGAAACATTATAAAAAACAATCCGTATATTCTTCAGTTTTGGACAGAGATTCTACTAAATTTACTATTATTATGGATACATTTTCATTGGAATGAATCTGTGAAACATATTAATCTTAACAGATATCCTTAAAAACAACCTCAAAAGAAAAACATTTTAGATAAATTTGAATGTGATTTTCAAGAGACGGATCTCATTTACATTATAAAGATATCATTCTAAAAAAATGCAGCTACAATCAAGAAAGATTTGTTGAGTTATTGTAAAACAATTTCAAAAAAAGTTAGGAGATCGACAAATAAATAGACTGAAGAATCATTTGTGATATATATGACGGATTAGTTTGTCTACATCCCAAAATTCATCTTTAACTTTTTACTTTAGTCTCTTTTTTTTTCTGGATTTAGAATGACCATATTCATTTCAGGGTGATTATATTTATAAAAATATTGCTATACATTTGAAAATAGAAAGTTAATATAATAATTAAATCAATAGAAAATTTATTGAGTTACTGAAAAAATGTGGTTTGATTAAATTTTATAGTAAATTATAAAAATTCTACATATCTGTTAAAGCAGTGGCTGTTAGCTAGTGGTCTGAGGTGTGTTAATAAATGGTCTGCAAATGCGTTATGAATTTGGTATTAACTTTTTGACACACACATACTCCAACTTCGTAATCTACATAATATGATATTTGTTAAAGCAAATGAGTAATTATGTAGCAGTTGTTTAGATTGTCTTTTTACTTTTTTTCTCTCTCTCCATACCGTTATGAAGCATAAAATTGTTTTCTATTCTAATCAACTCATTATTATAGTTCTATTCATATATTAAATAAAAACAATCCTTAATGACATTGCAATTATAATAAAAGTCGGTAGTCTGTAATACTTGAAAATGTTATCCTCATATAGCAAATGACTGGGAAACGCTATTTTAAAGTATCTAGAATATTATGAAATTTAAAATGCTTTTAAAAATAACTGATTTTTTAAAACTGACATAATAAGCTCTCCAAAAACAAATGCTATATATTTTTGCAAATCTGTATAAATTATCCCAATTTGTTTTTTATTTATTATCCGACATAAAATCTTTTTTTTTAATTTTGTTATATTATTAACTCCATAATTGTTTTTTTATACATATTTCTTATTACACTTATATTTTAAGAACATACTTGAAGTTTTTAATTGTGTCTGTACACATTCTGTTCTCTGATTAATGCTTTAAATGTTTTAATAATACCTGTGTTTACACAATTCAACCTTTTTATTTTCATTTAAATCTATATACCAGATGCTCAAAGATTTTTGCTTTTTATAAAATTAAATTATCTCCCTTAATTCTAATTTCAGTGAGAACTAAGTAAAAGACATGTCATTAAATATTTTATTTTAAATTTTATTTCATTACATTAATCCCACCTACTAAATCTACAAAACTTTCTGTCATTATTTGTAACTTCATAATTTATATTTTATATTCATCCTCATTATTACAAATATTACAAAAATGCCTTAGTTAATTTTTTACATTAAATTATAAAAAAAGAAAATGTTTTCTTATTTTATAATGAAGATTAGAATATCTCAATACAGTTCAAAACTTATTAAAGTTTATATTAATCTAATGCAGATTCTGATATTAAAAAAATATCTATTTGGTCAATTGAATGATTCTGTATATAATCTGTCACATTAGTTGGGTTATCATATGACCTTCTTTAGAACTCTAATTTCATATAGTGGCCATTCCTTTTTATTTTTATATCATCACCATAAAGTTTATAACATAGTACTATATATGATTTCTAAGGCAATAAATAGTGTAACTTATCTACTTTCTAATTTCATATATCGATTTCTTTTTATTATTTACTTCATACTTTTTTTTTAAATATATTCCTTACTACTTTGCTATTTTAAGAGCATAAATATTGTTTTTTTTTTATGGTCTGAATCTTTTGATTAGCTCTTATTCCCTATCTGCTACTTACCAATTCAACAGTTTCATTTTTTAAAAAGTTATGTCAATAGCTTTCAATTATTTTTATTATTGATTGGTGTGTATGCATATTTAGATATATTCTTGATTTTATTAAAAAGTATAAATTCTGGTAGATTTAGAATGTAATTATAAAGATCATTTAGCTATGGTATTTATTCTTCAGAATTTTAAAGGTATAAAAAGATCATTAAAATTTAAAATATAGTTGTAAAACCAAGATGTAGAATAAATTGTATTAGGGGAATTATTGCTTTGTTACATTATTTTATTGCCTAATTACCCCATCTGTATTTTATCGGCTAACTAGGAATATCATAAAAAATATGAAAATTTATGTATTATTATTTGAAAAAAAGAATACAAAAACAAATATGTTTAATCGCTTTAGATCACTAATTAAGTTTTGTCAGCTTGACAGCAGCTAGTACATATTGTTTGCTTTGTAAAAAGTGATGTTTTTTTTAATTGTTTATAATATACAAAATTACTTTTTCATTTGCAATAGATTGAAAAAATATCTATTTTATTTATTTAAATAAAAAATAATCAGACTTACCAATTAAAAAATTTCTTGCTGTTTTAAAGTTCATTGTATTGCATTGCTTTATTCTGATTCTAATCATAGTCTATTCTCAAAGAGATAAACTGACAAATAATTTTTTTTAACTATTTATTTATGTATATGATGCATATAATAAAAATGTACTCACATTAACATATTACAAAAAATAATCTAAAATTCAGATAATAAAAAGATTTGAGGCTTGTCAAACCTCATTTTGATCAAAATCTGGGTAATACTAAAGATAAAGTTGCAGGTGAAAAATTAGCAATTTATTTTATATATATGCTCTATGATGTTGCTAAATGATGTTTCAGTAGTGTTAGTATAGTATGATAGCTAGGAACAAGTAGGAAATTCATCTACACCTCTTGTAAAGAAGTGATTATTAATTAGAAGAATATACAAGAGTATTTAGTATTATCAGGACATTTAGAAGTAAAAAATGAACTTCAATAATGGCTGAAAAAAGACATATATTTCATGTAATTAATGTAATAGAATTTCATTGTATGAAATCTATGATATGTTTATTTAAATTCATTGTAACTTTTGAATTTTGAATGCAAATATGTGTTGCTGTTTATTTATCTTATTATACAACCTCTTACTATTGAGTTATTTATTTACGTTTATAACATTTCAAGTTGAAATAACAGTAATTATATTAATTACAAACATTTTCTAAAGTGAAGCTTATAAAAAATGGGCTGAGAAGAAATATGCAAGTGAATAAAAAAAGTTGAAAACCACTACTGTAGAGAAGAAAGATATATACTATGGAATGATTTACGCTGTATTATCAATTGGATTACTTTGTTTTATTGTGTGCTTTTATTATATATTTATCATAGGAATAAATGGATTGTTTTATTTTATTGCAGCAACTATAAATATTGCTATACCACAGCTGCATTAAAATATTTCCTGATTTCATTTTATATGGAACAAGCTTACTACATGAATTTACTCTTAAGAAATCTTAAGTTTTATTTACTACAATTAGTGGAATAATTGGTGTTGATAATTCATCATTAGATATTATTTTACATAATGTTTATTATATCTTTGCACATTTTTATAATACTTAGACTAAAACAAATGTTTTTTGCAATTTTAGTAGGATGGCAACTCATCTATTCTTTTATTTATAGATGTTTGTTTAAACAGAATATGAGTAAAAGTTTTTTTAAATACTTATTAGAGTAAATATGATGTTTTGTTTTGTTCTTTCTCAACATTATTTTGACTTGAGAAAAATATCTATTAGGTATTATGAATAATTATGCTGTCGCTTATATGTTGTAGGGTAATTATTTTAGCTGCTGTTTATTTTTGTTGTTTGATTTTAACGTTGATATCACTTTTGGGAGAAATTGTACCAAATGAAAAATGAAGTTTGGATCATTTATTTGATTACTTTGGTCTAAATAGAAATAATTTAAATTTACCACTAAAATAAGCACCAACGCCATAAATATTAACACATTAACTTCTCATTAATCTTCATCATTTCTTTTTTTTTTTTTTTTTCATATAAAAAGTTCACTTGCTGTTCATTGTAAAAATAGAATAGCAAATCATTTTAAATCACTCAAAAAGTTCATCAATATTTTCAAATATAACAAAATCACTCCCTAATCAAATACTATATACATGCACTTCTAATTTATTTAACTTTCATTTTAAATAATAAAATATTATCAAATATATTTTTGGCATCTCAACAGCCCATAATAAGAAGTGAATATTTCTGGTAACAGTTCCAGGAAGAGTTTAGAACATAATAGAATTCCAAATATCCTACAAATTGTTTAGATCAAAATCATAATGACTTTACTTTTACTGACAATACATTATTTTCTTAATCTAGTAATAGATCTCAGCATCATAGCATGCTTTCTTTTAATGTAAACTTTATTATAATTTTAAGTATTAATTGAAAATATAAATAGAGGTTGCATTTTAAATCTAAAAAAAAAAAAATAGATGACATTTGATCTAAGCTAACTTTTTATTCTAATCTACATTAAAATTTAGAATTGTTGTATGTAGACTTAGAATGTTATATTCCTTCTTGTTTAATAGAGCAATTAACTTTTTTCTTTATCATTATACATTATAAATTTTGATTTTAGTTATTGTTTTAAATGTATATAGAATAATAAAATTGATATGGATTTTAAGCTGTCATGCCTATTATTAACATTTTATCTAATCTTGAACAAGATTTAAAAATAATAGGTAAGCAACACATATTTAATCTAGGAATAAACAGTATTTGAACTTACTTTTAAACAACAGTTAATTCTGAACAAACATATTTTTTATATATCTTCCTTCAACATAATTAAAACACATCACTACTTTGATGACCAATAAATATATATAATGCAGCAAAAAAAAAGATCTGACATAATAAAGATTTCATTACGATGAATAGTTCAAAGTTGATAAAAGATGAAGAATTTTTAAATCCTTCCAATACTGACTGTTTCAATTAATATAGAAGAAAGAGAAGAAGTTGTAAAAGTTTTTTTTCTAGATATTAAGAATCTCATCTCCAGAAAAAAATCATATTTCATTGTTGCAGATGTGATTATTATTATTATTAGGTCAGAAAAAAAGGATAATAAGCAAGAGTTTAAAGCTGTAAGACTTGTTCCAAATCTGTAGAAAGCTTTGCAGTATTGAAATATGTATATCCTTATAGATGTCTGAATAAAGTACCACGAGATAATTCTAGTTTAATTCTCAGCAGAAAAAAATAGCAACTATTTTGTACTAAAATTTCAGATCAGTATTTAAAGAATCTTTTTTTTTTAAATTGCAATAGCAGACTACATAATAATAGTTCAATGATCTGGAACTCATATAAAGTTTAAATTCCACTTTATCATTACACAAAACATGGCATGAACCATGCAGAGCTATATACTTTATGGTTTTAGTTAGAAATAAATTCCTAATTTCAGGACTTTTTCCAATTTTTGAATTTTTTTAGTTTTGAAAGATAAATTTCTTATTCCTTCATTATAAACTTGACTCCTGATAAAATGAAACAAAACCAGACAATTCACTGCACTTTGGTTTATTGATTTATAAGAAATTACTGAAAATTTTCTTTAATTGTAAATTTGAGCATTACTATAAAAAATTAAATGTCATTTTTGAAATTTTGTTTGAATAATAGATATTTGAATTAATAATATCCTATCCTATTAAAATCTAGATAGGTTATTACTAATTATATATATATATAACTTTCTAACTTGTTTGAATACTAAAAGTTTTTGATTAATAGATTTTTTTTATTAATAATATTCTATCCCAGTGATGGTGAACCTATGGCACACGTGTCAGAGGTTCGAATTTTTTTACTGGCGCGCAAACTATTTACATATAATTTTCTATACTTTAAATTAAATATTTTTTTGTTGTTGCTAAAATCTGTACTAATAAAAATTTACTGTAAACTAAAGATAAAATAAATAAATATAATATTATATTAGAATTCAAATTACAATTGAACTTTGATTAGAAGCAATAAATTATATTTTAAGTCAAATAAATTGGTACCTGGTATATTGTGGTATCAATAAACCAGACAACTGATTCCAATAAAACTAAAAAGTAAACTCTGTAAAATATTATATAACTCTTTGAAGTAAATTTTTTCAAATCTAAAGTAAAAATAATAAAATGGTTTTTTGTCCTAATCTTTTTTCATCTAAAGGTGTTGACGCCATTCATTTTTTTAATGTAATCAAAATCGTGAACGTCAAATGATGTTTTTTTTTTTTGCTTGAAGTTTTGGTGTAAAAGTGAAATGTACAGATAATAATATATTTTAATATATAATAAATCTTTGATTTATAAAATTATTAAAGCTCATTTAAATTTACTTTTAAATAAATTTGTTACCATTATATTAATATGACTAGCGAAAATAAAAAATTGTTAAGCAATAGAAAATTTCAAAATTGGTGGACTGATGAGTATGGAATGATTAACAAAAGCACCAGGGTAGTATGTATTTTATATTCTGGAACAATTGTATTAAAACATCATCGGTAAAACAACATTATGAGACTAATCATAAATTACTCTGTGAAAAAAGTAAAGATGAACAAAAAGAATATATTGCCCAAGCATTTAAAAATATAAATATTCAATCAACAATTCAATAATGCAATTTATCAGAAATCATTCAAATATAACTGCTGCTAATTTTTTTTATTTCAAATGTAATTGCCAAACATGGGAAATCTTTTAATGATGGAGAATATATGAAAGAAGCTTGGATGAAATGTGCACCAGTTTTTTTTTTTAAGATTTTGAAAACAAAGCAAAAATTATTCAGAGCATAAAAAATTTGCCTTAGCTAGAAATACAATTAAAAAAGGAATCTTGCAAATGGCTAACAATATAACTTACCAACAAAAAGAGATATAAAATCTTCTAGTTTGATTTCACTCTGCCTTGATGAAAGTACAAACATGAATGGATCAACTTTGGCTATTTTATCTGGCTATTGTGATGGGAATAATATTAAAAAAGAATTGATCAGTTTAACCTCATTAGTAACAATAACAAAAAGGAATAGATTTCACAGAGGCAAAACTCTTCATACAGTAACACCATTCAGTACAAGCCAGAGTAATCAAGGGATGCAGGGAGGTTTGTGCATAAAATCCCTATATAGTGCCTACTCATCCAATTTCCCCAGACTACTTTCTAGCTTGTAGTTTTCATCAGTGAAGAGCTTTAAAGCCACAAGCTAAAAACTAGTCTGGGGATATTGAATGAGTAGGTAATAGATATGGATTTTATGCACAAACCTTCCTGCATCCATTGATTATTCTGGCTTGCACAGAGTGGTGCTACTGTATGGAGAGTTTTGCCTCTGTGAAAAATAACTTGTGTAAGCATAAATAATGGTGATGATATGATGTTTGATGGTTTAAAAGAAATAGTTATTTGCAGAAGTCTCAAATGTACTCACTGAAAAAGAAATAGATGTTGCCAAAATTGTATCAGAAACTACAGATGGTGCTTATGACTGGAAAAGAAAATGGTTTTCTCAGTTTATTTACCAACCATATTGGACATTCAATTTTGGGTTTCCATTGCAATATATATCAGCAGGTTTTATGCACAAAGGCCAGATTTAAGCCACTGAATGATGTTATGAAGTGTAATTAAGTTAGTCAATTTTATATCTACACATTGAGTAAGATAAAAAAACAATGGTTTGTTTATGTACAACAATGTCCAATGGTTAAGATTTGTTGAGTGTTTAGATGAAATTAGAATGTTTTTGCATAATGAGAAAATCATTGAAAAATATGAATTAATGGATGTTGAATGGCTTTCAAAATTAATGTTTTTTTTTACTGATGTGTGTTCACATTTAAATGAATTAAATGTAAAACTGCAAGGTTATAATAAGACAATTGTTGTCATGTTTATTTAATCAAAGCATAGGAAGTTAAATTACAAATTTTCAACCGTGATGTCATTTTTTACACCTTCAAAGATTTTCCAAATCTAAAAAAGTTGCCTGATTTACAATCTCATGAGAAGCCAGATCAAATAAAATCGAGCAAGCCTTTTGTGCTATTATTCAGTTGATAATTGATGAATTTTCTTTAAGATTTAAGCACTTCAGACAATTTTCAGAAACATCAAAATTTATTTTATACCTAGTCATAATATCAGTAGATAGTCTCAAGTTAGAAAAATTTGGGTGGTTTAATTAGGAAGATATATAAATGCAATCAATCAGTCGATTTTCAATCCAGTTCTATATGGAAACAGAAATTTGTTAATTTGAGGAATAAGTTAGAAACAATGGAAAATGATCGATTATTGGACTTATGTAAAAAGAATACTTAAAAGGAACTATTGACTGCCTGGATTGCTATTCCTAAAACCTTTCATTGTTTAATTAAAAAAATTAGGCATTGCTATATTATCAATTTTCTCTTCTACATATGCATGTGAATCATTGTTTTCAGAAACGAATTTAGTTAAAGACTGTTCAAGAAATAGAATGACAAATGAATCTAGTTCAGCATATATCTTATTAAAAATGACAAAATGTGAACCAGATATAAAACATTTCGTATCCAATGTACAACATCAAAAATCTCATTAAATAATATCTATTTATGTTGATTGTATATGTTTATTTCCAAAATTTTGTTTTAATTACTATTATTTTTTTTACTATTACATTTTATTCAACTTCTACACTTCTAAATAAATATCGTTCACTTGTATTTAGCTTATTTAGAAATTTTGTTTAATTATTATTTTTGTTGTTATTATTATTTTGTTTTATAAACTTTCAAAATACTTCAATAATTAAGTTGTTTAAATTTTGATTTAATAACTGTATGGCACGACAATCATTCAATAAATATTTTTTGGTGGCACGCACACGTTAAAGGTTCGCCATCTCTGTATATCCTATTAAAATCTTTGTAACGTCAAAGCTACTGATATTGGATTTGTAATATTTAATAATTTATAGAAACAATTTAGAGTAAATAAATCTTGGAAAATAAATAAATCATTAACTTTTTACTTTATGAGTATTGGTATTGTAACAACTATAGCCAAAATATAAAATACCTGAGATCTGACAAATGAAAGATTCATTTTATTAATAATAAACAAATATAAATTGAAAAAGACTGCGTCAAAAGTTTCTATTTAACATTAATATCCTAAAAAGTAAAAAAAAAAAACTAGAGAGATAAATAGCTTTAATTTAAAAGGTAATAATAAATTAGTAATCATTACCAAATAAAAACATCAAACAAAGCAGAAGACAAAGAATATTATTTTATGGAGATTCCAAGATTTTATATGTGAAGATCTGACATGAGAATTACATCATCAGCATAGGCAGCGATAGATTTACCCCCAAACTTGAAACAATATACAAATAATATTTGAACTTAAGTAACTAATGGATATTAATTCTTAGAATAAAAAAAATTAAATAAAGATTATCTAGATAATTTTTTTTATTGTGTGAAATATAGGAAAGTGATACAAAAAATTATTTTCTAATATAAAATAAATTTACAAAAAATTATTGATAGCTAAAAATATATTTTAAATAAGTAATTAAATCTTGATAAATTAATGTAATTAAATAAAAACTTTAATATTTCAGAGGGCATAAAAGTCTGATTAACATAAATAAATATATCACATAATAATACATATAGTAATTATATTCTATAGCAATACTATCAGTAATTAGTTTTTAACAGGCATATAAATGAAAAACTTAATAGCTTCTGTGAAACTATGGCTATTACTTTCTAAGTAATCCTTATATAGTTTTTTTTTATGAGGGTATTTTCTAATATTATTAGTTTTAGGTCATATGTGTCGTTGCAAAGATACTGTCTGGAAGTAAGGAGAGAAAAAATAATGCACCAATTGCAGATAAGGTTATTAAAAGCTAATTATGGAGATCCAGATGTATTCAATTGATAGATTAAAAGAAGGCAATATTTTTAATTTTGAAATTATTTTAATTATTGACTCTTGTAAAGTTACAACTGTCTATGAGATAATTGAAATACAGGTTTATTATATACCTGTATCAATATATGTAATATATAGAGTATATGAGCACAGACTTTCACATGATCCACCATTCTCCATTCTATATCATAACACTGATACACTCGAACACATATGCTGAAAAGATAAACACTCACCAATATATGTATTTCATGCTAAACCAGCAGTCATCAGTTGGTCCAGATTATCATCTCCACACATATATGCCATAAGTGCTCAGATATATATTAAGATAACCAATCTTCATACTTTAATGGACAGGCTTCAATCCACTCCACACTCCAACTCTTCAACTGTCCATCCAATTGAAAATCTGATGATGGAATGCTCACAGGCCACCCTGAAGCATTAAAGTATGAAGTTTGGCTATCTTATTATATATCTGAGCACTTATGGCATATATGTGTGGATATGATAATCTGGACCAACTGATGATTGCTGATTTAGCATGAAATATGTTCATTGGTGATTGTTTATCTTTTTGGCATATATGTATTCGAGTGTATCAATGTTATGAGATAGAGTGGAGAGTGATGGATCATGTGAAAGTCTGTGCTCATATACCCTATAATTGTTCTATGAGAGTATATATTTTTAATATGACTTGTTATATATTTTTGCAAAATTAAGTTTAGATCTTTATTTTCAGCATAGAGTTTATATTTTTTCCTGAAAAAATGCCATATAGATTATGGTTTGGCTGTTTATGTTTAGCTATTAAATGATTACATAATAAACTGTTCATAAGATTGTTGTTATGGAGGTTCTTAGTAAATTGCAATCTAGGCTATTTCCTTATTACTTATTTAGTTTTAAATGCTTCTTAACATTATTTAATTAAAAAATTAAAAATGTTTAGTCATTATATTTATAGAATCAATATTGCTAAGAGTTTAAAAACATGATTTAATATTAACAACTTAGAAAACTCATCAGTAAGATCAAATGAGAACCTTTTACTAATATTAATTTTGATATAATTATCACTGGGCAAGCTGCATATACAGATAATAATCTACTGTTTAAAAAACTATGCGTGATGCAATTGATCAAATCATCTTTTGAGTTTCTGAGAACAGTAAAAAGAGCTAATGTACTTGATGTGGTAATAAACACACCAAAAAGAAGTGCTCATACAAAAACTCAAACATATAATATGCACAATATAAACAATGTCAGTATCAATGTACATGGTTTAAAGTCACATAGAAAAAAACTCATAGCTAATTCAATTTTTAAAGAATCATGATGATGTATTTATACTAACAGAAACAAAAATCTCTGTCACCCCAATTAGCTATCATTAATTATTTAAATAGAAACTACATTTTTATTCATAAACCAAACATTAGATTGGTTTAAGATGTAAGAGTTCTGATAAGGACACAAATTATATTAACAAAATTAATCTTATAATATCCATATCTATCAATGTAATCAAACTTTCCTTAAATCATCAGTTACAATAATTTTATTTCATAGTAATATCTTCAAAGCAAAAAACATAGGCAGAGTACTTCTAATTGCCCCAAAGAAAATCTTACAAAGGCTCCTATATTCATCTAGATCTGCTCTTATCTGCATTACATTTCAATTTGCTTTACTACCATTATTATCCCTATATCCTAGTAGTGCTGTTTTGCTTGTTGGAGGACAAATCTTATCTCTCTTTGAACTTTGAATCTCTATCTAATTTCAGACTTTAATCCACTATTGAGTATCTCACTTTCTAACCATGCTTATATGACTTTCATGTAAATAGATGTCAAAATGATATACTAGTCTCTCATTGACTTCAGTCCATCTACCCAACATCTCATTTTGTGCCGTGCTTGTGTAATTCTCAATTAAATAAATGTTAAAATAATATAATAGTCTATAAGTTTATGGTTAAACAATTACTTGCCATGGAATTTAAATTAAATGTTGATTATTGGAATTCATTGCTATTATCATCTTATTTATTATCAGCTACTGAACTTCTTGAGTTAAAATTTGATTGGTATTCAAAATCTTTTAAACCGCAGTGGTTTTTGTTGATTAACAGACTATTGTTCAAATTATAAAATACTATATTGATGACATCGATTCAACTCTTCAATCTATTTTACAGATAAATGTTGCCAAGACTCTTATCTATAAATTGAAAAATTTAAGCAACCACCTAATGATATTTTATAATCAGAATGCTATAACAACTTAGGCTAAGAAAAATAATATCAAATTTCTCAAGGTGCATAAAGAACTACTTTAAATTATGCAATTTATTCACTGTACTTTAAACACTTTTTAGCAAAAACTTTTTATTGTACATATATGCATAACCAATCTTATGTTTTGACTATCCTGCAGTCTTCTTCAGAGCTATGATATAATGAACAAAATAAAATGATATACATAACTATATGTATATAATACCATAAAAAATGTAAACAATAAAAAAATATAAAATATAACAAAATATAATAAAACTGAAATAAATTTATGTTTTTTATTGTTTGCATTTTTATGTTATTATGTATATAGTTACATATTTTATTTTGTTTGTTATATCACAGCTCTGAAGAAGACTGCAGGACAGTCTAAACGTAAGATTGTGTATGCATACATGTACAATAAAAGGTTTTTGCTAAAAGTGTTAAAACTGCAATGAATAAATTGCATTTATGTAAGATATTATAGCAAAATAAAGGAAGAGGTGAATTTGGTAATATTTTAAATTATGTTAAATCTACTTTATATCATGCTTTTAGCATTCCAATTTTATCAAAGTATCTTTTTTTTTCAGGCATCAAAGTTGATATGGAACTTTTTGAGCATTTAAAATCTAATCTAGAAACAGTTGGTCAACATCAGCTCACTATTTTCTACAGTACTCAACATCCTCAAAAAATTATTTTATAAAAAAGCAAATATTCAAGAAATTATGCACCTTAACCTATCCTTTTTAGCAACAGATCTTATTTCAGCCAATGCTAATAAACAATTTAAATACATCATCATTCTTATCTTTTTATCTGTGCTTCAATCAGCTATATTTGAATAAATTTAACTGTCAGATTTTCCCACCAACTTAATATTTGGTCTTACAAAGGAATCAAATGCATTGTACCAATCTTAAAATAACCTGCATTTTATTATACTTGAAAACATTATCAAAAACGTTTTGCAAGAATTATTCTAAGACTGAATGAGCTTATTCTTACAAAACTCTCCACTTGCATAATGAAGGACTTCTCAAGATATTCTTTTAATACAACAATTAATCTTGTTTTCAAAGAGAAAAATCTTACAAATTATTTCTGATGATAAGTTGACTTTAAGATTTCTAATCAATTGCAAATATCTGTTTAGCATGCTCATAAACTTCTGCTTGAATATAGATATCTGATAATTGCCATTCAGAAGTATTTTACCAATAATTCAATAAAATACAAATTATACACATCTACTTATACCTTTCAAAACTCGTTGCAGAATTCAATGGGAATGGTTAATGTTTGCATCATTACTATTTGCAATTTATATAGCTCCTAATTAAGGAACAATGCATAGAAGGTGTTTTCTTTCTAAGTCTAGACCTTAAAACATTTTTTTTTGTTTTACATATTCTAAACCAATTTCAAATATCTGACTGTTGCACAACACAGTTAATTTATGTAACAGCTATCTATAGGTTTAAACTACTATTATTCTTAATAGGTAATGCTTCATTTTTTCTTGGCATCCCAATCAATCTGTCTAAAATACAATTTAATTCATCACTTAAACTATCTTCTAGTGGGCACATTCAGCATGAAAAAGAAAATATTCCATTTCAAAATGTTTTATCTCTTTGTGAAAGTTGTATGGTGGAATATTTATTCCTATAGCCATAAATATGGATATTTAATACTACTTTTAACAAGCTCATATCTATAATAAAAGCATATGACTGTAATTAATCCTCACATTTTTTACCATTCAGCATTGCATTTCTTCTCACCCTCAAAAAAGTCCTCAATTTGATATGCCTAAATCTTTTTAACCTATATTAGAGCCAAAATGTATATTATTGCAATTCTAGATAATTCAATACTCAATGTCACCCCTCCCCCAATATTATTGCTTGCTTTACTTCTACATATTCTGGCAGGTTTTTTTTTCACAGATCATATTTTACTGTTCTATTAGATCAATATAACTGACAATTTTACTAGTTACTTAGATTCTGACCGCGTTCTAAACCTCAACCTCAAATGTGAGTAAAAAAATTTTAGTGAATTAGAAAGTGCAATTCCAATCAAAATGTTTATTAGTAACCAACTCAAGATAAATCTGAAACCCCATGTGCCTTATGGAATAATTATTTTTTTTAAAAATTCTAAATATTTTTTAAACTTGCTCATACACTTCATTTCTATGCCTGCTTCTGTTTTACAGAGAGCAATTATATATTTTAAATATTTTTTAACTTCAAACAATTGCTTTAAAATCATATAAGATAATTTCATTTTTTCAATGCATCAGTAATTGTTTATACACTTAGAAAGATGTGCTTGTATACTGCTCTCTTATATTTGATAATAAAAAATTGCAATGTATTTAAAGAAAATAATGAATAATGGTTTAGCACATATTTATATTCCTTCAAATTCTTACCCAAGAATATCATAACAAAACTTAGCTTCTACAGTTTTTATTAGTTGTGTAATATCATTGAGATTAATATTCCATAAAAGCATGATATCTTGAAGTAACTACAGATTAGTTTAGCATTTAGCCGTAAGAACTGTTATATTTTTTTTCTATTTGGCTTCTGATTTTTCTGAAGCTTTGGATAGTATAGTATTTTACTAAAGTTGTTATGTGTCTTGATTTCTTAATATATTTGCCTGTGTGATTTAAACTTTTCTTTGCACATATGTCAGTATTTGTATATAATATGTTATCAATAAATTTTTAAAAAAGCAAATATGTAAACACCTGATAGTTATAAAAATGAAACTAGGATTGTTGCTATATTATAAAAATTTATTGTAGATGAGGATATTAAATTAATAATTGTATAATTTTAATAGTTTAACAGGCATCAGAAATCAAATGTATATGTCTAGGGCTTGAATTAATACAACCCCGTGAAAAGCTTAACAATCGTTAGAGGTAGCTTATCACTGCTTGTCCTCCTTTGACACAGTTTATTCCAGCATCTCAATATTCAAAAATACACCTTAAACTTTAAAGAAATCTTTATGTTATTAAGATGAATAAAGAACTTAAATTTTTTTAAATATAATCTTTGTAATTAAATAAATAAAAAAGTTTATTGAATCAATTTAATGTCTTATTAAATTCACAAAATATTATATATAAAGGTTAAGTTGTTATCTTTTTCTGTTATTAAATATTTTTATGAGCTCTAAGGATAGTAGTCAGTTTATGTTTTATTGCTATTTTTAAATTTTATCTAAACTTTAGTATAAAATGAGGGGGGCTGTCAAAATGTCTACTACTATTTCAGATTGCTTTTTATTGCTGGAGCATAATGACTCTGAAGTAAACAACAAAAAACATTTTTTTGTTTTATAGGCATTTTAGCAGTTATATATATATATATATTTGTATAGTTTATACTCAATAAATAATTAAATTTATATTTATTGTCATTTAAGTTTTTAAAATGAGAGAATCCTGACCCAGAGTGAAGACGATTTTTCAAATTAAAGAAGCAAAAATAAAACTTAAAGCTGAAATAATATTTATTTTTCATTTACCTCCTAATCTGGGGGAAATAAGCAAAATTCTAAAGTAAATTGTAATTAAGATGTTATGCTTTCCAGTATGTATTGGAAAATGCATCTTTAAAAAAATCTGAGATAATTTTTGTTTTCAATTTATTTTAAACCAGGTATTTTTTTAAACGATTTTAATATAAAATTCTCTAAGATCCAAAAAGACTAATAACATTTTAGACATATACGCGCAATTATAAAATGATTTTTAAATGATGCGTAGTCCCTTGGAAGAAATGCAATCTATGACTTCGATCCGAAGAAAATCAAGTCTTAACGAGTATAGTGTTTGATAATAATAATAATATATACATCTAAGTAACATTTAAAAATTAATAATTTGTTTTACTTTAAAAAAATTTAAATAAAATTAAAAATACTTGCAAAAACCTCATCTTTCACATATTTGTTTTTTTTTAATCTTTCTTCTTGGCGTTGAAAGATAGTATACACGTAGCAACACTTTTTTAATTAAAATACATTGATTTAAAAAAATATCTTCTAAATCATGGAATTACAATAAAAAAATATATTGCGTATGTAATTATTTATCCACACATTTTATGCAGCTATATATATTTATATTATTAATCAATTTATACAATGTATAATGGGAATCGAATTTCATTTTGATTAAACAAAGATTAAATAGAATTTTATTTTTTATAAAAATATAAGCAAGCTTACGCTTCAACTGGACTCTTGCAATATATATGTATATAATGAATTAGCAACTTTTTTTTCCACAAATGATCAAGAATATATGTATTATTTAATTAGAATATATAAGTGCTTTTAATGACTAATATTTAACAAATGATTATTTTTAAAAGTCATATAGAAGTGATTGTGTTTTGGTAGGCAATATGTCAAATGTGCATATAGCTACTACGATCATGTAACAGCATTAGATGACCACTAACGACGAGTGTTACTGATTATTGTTGTATTAATAGAATTTATTTCAGCATCTTATTTAAATCTATATTTATGAAATGTATTGCTGATGATAAAGTTGATGACTTACATCAACTAGTCTGCCGTTTAACAAATCCACTAATTAAGGATATAGATTCTATGAATGTTTGAATATAATATATGTGTGAAAGTCATGTGCAAGCTTATATTCTTTATCTATTAATAATGACACTGGTGTTTTATTTACACTAGATCTTGAAAACGAGATATTAATACTAATCTGAAATACTAACTAATAGAGAACATACTATGTAACCTTTAATGATGATGATCAAATGGTTTGAGTTTTATTGAAGTGCGTCGATCGTGATATGCCTTATAAAAAATTAATGACTAAAATAAAATTTAAAAATCAAAAATAAATGAGTTCCCCCCCCCTCTTCTAATTGTTAGAATCTGGTAACTTCTAAATGACAGATTTTTTCTTTGTTTTTTATTTTAAATGTTCAAAAATATGTAAATTAAACAAGTTTTTAATATACGTAAATAATATACTTTATTGCACGTATGTCTATATATATAAACAATCTTGCTTTTAGAAAAAAAAAATGTAATCATTGAATATTTAAATTTTTAAATTTATAATGGGGGAAAAAAATAACAGAAATTAATTTTATTGTTCCCCCTAATATAAAAATTATAACTTACATTGCCCACTAGCTAGAAAACTAATTTTATTCTAAAATATAATTTTTTTGTCTTAATTATCAACTGCGTTACAATAATTTACAAGGTTTAGCATCATGATGTTTAAATTACAATGTTTACTAATTTAAATAAACAGTAGATATGTAGAAAAATAAAAGTAAAATAAGTAGATTAAATATGAATGTGATTGTAATTTTTAACATTAAATTAGTAAGATTATAATAAATATAAATTTACCTTAAATATATTCAACTAATAAAATCGATAATATTAATGAAGATTAATATAATGACTTAAAAAGAGAAATCACCTCAATTAATTTTAAACGAAGTTTTAAAGCATGGCTAATTTTGCTTTTAAATTTATTAATTAAGAGATAGAATGTAAAAATTTCCGATCTTTATTTATCAACTTCATAACCTAACTTGAAATTATGGTAAATAATAACTTGTTTTGAAATTATTACACTTAATTATTTAATATGTGTATATGTATATTAACCCTTTTTTGTCTGGAGGCAGATTGAAATAACTAGGCAATAAGGTATTAAGACCAAGCAATAGTAATAGTTTTCTAATGCTTTATGTAGCAATTTATCATGTCACTATTTAAAGCTGCATGCAAATTAATGAGGATGATTAAGACAACTTTTGAAAAAGAAAAGAAATTCTTTTAACATTAAGATGTTCATAATCACTATCAAGTGAAAAAATTTCAACAGTGAATTTATATTTAGCAAAAAGTTATGGATGTGCAATAAAATCAATAGAAATGAATTCTTGAGATCGAAAAGGTTGTTAAATATATTTCTTTGCTTGGAAAAAAATATATTAGACCTTTTATTAAATGGTGTGAGTTTTGTACACTTCAGAATTATTTTTTGCAAAAGATTTACGGTGATATTTTTTAAAGCAATCCAAAGTAAAGTGAATAAGCATGCACTTATAAGAAATACAGAGTATTCGAATGATTAAAAACTATTCTAAAAAACCGAATTGCTTTCTGCAGAATATATTAAATTAGTAACACACACACATATATAGAAAAAGAAGGGTTTATTTGATAAATATGTAACGCATAAATAATAAATGCAAAATATTTTTATATTCTATTAAATAACATTTACTTAATTTAGCTATAATAAATATGACTGTAAAAAATAAGGTTATAGACTCTAAAGAATCTTTAGACATAATCCTTTAATCGAACATTTATATAAAAACGTGATTGTTTTTCCATCTAACTCTTTAACACAATTATTGTCACATTTAGTTTAAAAGCTTCACTTTACAAGTAAAGAGCAATAATTACTACACATTCAAGATAGTAATACATTAATAATAAATTAGCTCTAAACACTTTAATAACATCAAAGATTTTAAAAAAGCTAACTGAAAATAAATAAATCAGAAAAAAAGGATTATAAAATATTTTTTTCAAAAAGAAATTATAAATTAATAAGAAATGAACCTAGAGAAGAAAACAATAACAGTTTGAATCTGAGCTTGTGTAAAATTACATATTTTTAATAATAAATGGCTGTAATTTAATTGATTTATTTTTTTACCTACATTAAAAAAATAGATACAATAAATTAATGTTATTAGTAATTGTTTTTGAGTGAAAAGAGATGCAGAAGAGCAATTTATAAATATTATTGACAATATAGGTTAATTTTTAATATAATTATTAATACGAATTGAGCAGGTATGGATATCAAGTAATGATGATGATTGTACTTCATTGTCAACTCATCAGATTTGATCCGTAAAGTGAATTAATAATAGGTACAAATAGTATTGATTCATTAAACTGAAGTCGTTGTAAATATGTTTTTATAAGGCATTTATCTAACTATGGGATTACACAGGGTATATGAGCACAGATCTTCACATGACCCTCCACTCTCCACACTATCTCATAGCACTGATACACTTGAACACATATATGTTGAAAAGATAAAGTGGCCTTTGAGCATTCCATCATCATATTTTCAATTGGATGGATAGTTGAAGAGTTGGAGTATGAAGTAGATTGAAGCCTATCCATTAAAGTATAAGGTTTGGCTATCTTAATATATATCTGAGCACTTATAGCATATATGTGTAGAGATGGTAATCTGGACCAACTGATGATTGCTGGTTTAGCATGAAATACGGATATGTGATTATTTATCTTTTCAGCATGTATGTGTTCAAGTGTATCAGTGTTATGAGATAGTGTGGAGAGTGGTGGGTCGTGTGAAGGTCTGTGCTCATATGCCCTGTGTATTACATATATAAACACAGGTATATAATTGGACTGTGTGTTTCAGCTAACTATGGGATTGTATATTATTCATTATTCAATTGCAAAAAAAAAAGTCAAGTTAAGTTTTATATATATACTAAAATAGTATCTAATAAAATCTATCTAATAAATAAGACAAAATAACTACATCAAATACACATGTATATGTTGTTATACATACTTTCTGTGAAAGTTTTTTCTTTGTCTGTTTATTTTCTTTAAATAAAATCTTACATAGAAAAATATTTGTAGCATAAATGCTTTAAGATAGAGTAGAAAATCCGAACATTAGATGAAATTATGACTCACTACCTGATTAACCAGAATGGAAAAATATATATAATTTAATACTTATTAACAAGGTAAAATATAAATGTATATAACTTCACATTTATATATTTAAAGCATAATATTATTAATAATATTTTAAATAGAAAACTTGTAGACAATAAAATGCCTAACATGTACATTAATAAATAAAAAGATATTTACAATCTTACTAATGCAAAGGTCTCGTTAACTTTATATAATTGTAAAATTGTACTGTTAGACTAATTTGTATAAAATAATGGCAGATTACCATTATTGATAATGAAGTGTTGTTTTTTTTTTTTTACTTATAGTAATTTATTGTTTAATTATTAAATATGTTTTTAAGTATAGAACTTAATTAATGAGATGAAATGTTTGAATAAAATGGTTGTATTACAGAAATAACGTATTTTTTTTTTTTGCTTTATTTCATTAAAGCATGACATTTTTTCAAATAAAGGAATAAAGTTTTTATGCTCAAGTTAACGTGATTGGAACGTTTGATGCTAGAGATTGAATCTATATTTTAAAAATGATTTAGTCAAAACTATTTTTTGTGGCTGCGTTATCACTGTATTTTGAATTTTATTGTCGAAAAAAATGAGAGAAAATTATTTAAAGAGCTTAGATTAAAGTTAGTTCTTAAATCATTTTAAGTAATTGCAGTTTTTTTATATATACGCTTTTTACTTAAGTAAGGAAAGTATTATATACAATAAGCCCAACATCCACTATATTTCGTTCTAATTCTCCCTCAAGATATATATACATCTGCATGTAATAGCTCAAATTTATAGATAAGCATTGATTTCAATAGAATATCTATTATTTTATTGAACTGCAAATGCACAGTACTTTTTAACAACATATATATATAACCACATGACCTTTTTTATTTATATTTTATGCTTATAATTAAAAAGGATTTGACAGAGATGGGGAGAGCTTGAAATTCTGAGTTCAAATCTCTTCTAATTACATTAATTTCAGTAGAGACGTTATACTTGTATTCAAATATATTATACATATATAAATTAAAATTGCAATATAAAAAAATTAAAATAATGTAGTTATAAATAGTGAATTGAGGGAGCACATTAACATATATATGTACTATGTGTGTTCCTTCCTTCATTCAATAATAATAATAATAATAAAAAAAACAACAACTTACTATACCATATCTTTACTTTTAAAACTAAATTGAATAATGCAATATTAGATTTTTATGGCAATTAAACACATTCTAGATGATATCCTTTCTCTTCAATAACTTTATCTCTTTAACCAAACACTAGAGCAAACTTATTATTACCTGACTACAATTTCTCTAATTGCTTTGATATTTTTAAGTCCATATTAATTTGAAATCTATATAGTTATACCTAATTGCCTTCCCTATTTTAAATTCTCAGTTAAATTCTTCAAATTTTCAGCTTTCTGATGCAATTCGATAATGTTTTATAATTCTTTTCTTTTACCATTATTAAATAGCATATTTTCATTTTATGACTTGAAAAAAATACCTTGCAAATTTTCTTAAACTTGAATAAACCTTATTAATGAATGTGATCATGAGCCAAAAAAAGACTATTACCATATCTAAAATGTATTAAATTTACACATTTTAATGTTTGGGTTTTTTGTTTATTTACAGTTTTTTATTTGTTTATATTTGGGGGGGGGGGGATAGCATATAACTAAAATAGTGTATTTAGATATCTTACAGCCTATAGCTAGTAGATTTATGCTCAATATTTTGAAACAATGATTTTTTGTTAATGATACAAAAGTTCTTGCTTTTATCTTAAGTATTTTACAGTTTTGGGGTATACTACTTTAAGTCTTAATAATTTAATAATAATGAGATGTAAAAATAAATTGGAGATCCTTCAAAATGTGCTTTTCCTATATTAATAATTTTTAAAATTGTAACAAATGATAATCGATTAGTAAAAAGAACTTAATGATTTAATATTTTATAATATTAAAAATTTATTTTACTATAATGGTCAAAATCGAATTAGTTTATGTTTTAAATTTTATTTACTATTAGTTTATTTACGAATCAAAACAATGTTTAAATAAAAATGAAGCTGCTTAAAAGTTTGTTTCTATTTTTCTTTCAATTTCTAATTGTCCTATAGCTGACTATGTTTAATTTTTAAATACTATTAAGAATATCCTTAAAAGATTTAAATTAAGATTTTTTTTTAATTTATAGGTATATTAATAGTTATAGCATAATTAAAAGAGAATTCATGAATTAATGTGAATTTTGAACATAAACTCTATTAACACTTGAACTCTTCTAGAAGGGCAAAAGTTTTCAGAAAATCTACAATAGTTTTGAATAATATATTATTTGCAAAAAATATTTTATCATTCATGAGTGATATCTTGCAATTTACTATAGTTCATATTTTATTTGTATAAGAAATGTATTTTAATTAGACTTTTAATTAGACTTGATCAGTTAATAAAATCAGAAGAAAAAAAATCTATGTGGATTATAGAATAATTAATCAGATTTAGTAATCTTATGTACAGTGATTTTTTTTATATAAAAAAAATATAAAGTATGAATAGTTTTGATGGGATAATGGAAAAATGTTAAGCAATTATTTTTTTGTTTGATATAAAAGTAGAAGGCTTGAGAGCTAAAGTGCCTAGGTAAAACTTAATTTGCATTTGATCTTCAAGATTATATGATCTTTTAAACAATTAACTATAGAATTACTTTAATGTTTGGATGACAATTCTACAAAAAAATTAATAGTACTATTTTTTATAATTTTTGGTCTTTTCTTGTCAAGTAAGAACTGAATTTGGCTTTGTTTTTCTTAATTAATATAAATAAAAGATTAGATTATGACAGTTTTTTTTTTTCATGTTTTTTTTTTGTAGTGATGAATAAGTAATTATACATGTTTTTTTCTGATTCAGTTTTTGTGAGTATTATATGTAAATTTAATTTAAGAGAAATAACATCTTTCATACTAAAGTTTAGATAACATTTTCTCTTTCACTTATTTTATATGCTATCTAACTATTTTTATTTGAAATTGAGGGTAAATCTCTTCATGAATAACTTAATGTTTAGTTTGATTGTAAATAAATCTATTAAAATATTTTAAGTTAGGAATTATTTTTTTAATTAAATTATTAAAAATGTCTTGTTGCAACTGTTTATATCAAACTTAATAATGCCTTTATTTTGAAATAATTCGGGGTAATGTTCATATATCAGTTTTTTTTTAAGAATTCTTTATTAATTTGATATATGGTGTTTTGTTAATATTCTCATTATTTCATATTGTTTAATATTTGTTTTAGCTTCTTCTAGGTCATATTATGTAATATAAAATGGCTTACTACTGTATTCTTCGACCCCTCCATTACTCATTGTAATCTCTTTTAACAAACCATTATGTCAGTATTAACTCATACTTTTTTATTTTCCCATATTTTAATAAAAACTATTTCATGTTTTTTTCATTAGTTTTAATATATTTCTGCCATATTTCTTTATTGACATATTTTCTTTGTTGGCCTTTTTGTCACATAAGTCTTAAAATAAATTTAAAATTACTTTCTCTTTGGTTCCTCATTTTTTTCTTCCCATTTCTCATACCTTTTCCTGTTACTCTTTCAACAATATGCATTCAAAAGTGACCTTCCATTTTTATATAAATCATATCTGTTGTCAAAATTCTTATTTCACTTTCACTTTTTTTTAGAGTGCCCCTCTATTGTTAATTCCATATTCTTTTATACTTATATATTTATTTCAACAACATATAAGTAAATAATTTTTTGGAGTCATAATTATTTATTGTGGTTAATATTCTTGAGATTTGACCACATTAGTAATACTATTATCTCCTATCTTTTTTAAGACATATATAAAATGTCAACTCCATAGCACATTCTTGAAATATATGAATAAGGATATCTTATAAAGACAAACAACTTCAATTGAACAATGTTGCAATTTCTTACACATCTTCATCTTTTGTCTAGTATTTTCACTCACTAAAAAGTAATGAACTATTTAGAAAGCAATTAAATCAAACCTTAACTGGGTTTAAAACATATCTGAATTTAGAAATGATTTGATAATTTCTATCATAATAAATGATTCTAATAATGATTAATATATTTATTTGAAGTCACTAAATAATATGTGATATAATTGTCTTTAACTAATAGAATGATGGATTCATATGTTTAAAGAAATTGTAGTGGAATGGAAGATTTAAACATACTACACTTGGAAAAAGAGGGATGGAGTAGAATTAATAATAATATGTGTTTACACTTATTTGAAAAATAGATATATTAATCTGTTAACTGATTTAAAGTGTATATCTGAGCTAGAAATGATATGATAATCTCTAACTTGATAAATGGTTTTTAATAATATTAATATATGTATAGAAAAAGATGCTGCCAAAGAGATGAATATAGAAAATTTGATACAAATTGTATTTAATTAACTTTAATTATTAGGAATTAAAAGTTTATTTATGGAAGAGATCTTTTAAATGATAGAATTTTTGGGGGAGATCTGTAAAATAAATTTATATATACTGAAATAAAATTATTTTATTTGCATACAAGAATAGAGTGCAGATATTTATTTTAGTTTTACTAAGAATATGAATACCCACATGATATGGCTTTTAACACATCTCTCTAATATTCTAGTATATATTTTTTAGTTTGAAACATATATGTGAAGTAACAAGATTTAAAATTTTATTTGTTAGAGCGATATCACATTGAATATTATAGCATCTGTATCAGAATCTTTGTAGTGGGTATATTTAAGATAATTGTGTTATTTAGAAAACCATTATTTTTGTTTGTATTAACTAATTTATAGATTGGGAAATATATTATTACTTAATCTAACATTTAATGTTGCTTGATCATAAATGTCATTTTAGTAATTTTTATTAGTCATTCATTAGACTAGAGATTATCCAATAATGAATAATGTTTCTGTAGTGTAATTTTCACTACGTCCTTCTCAAGCAAAATAGGGACTGGTTTCCATCCAATTTTAATATCTTGTGGAGAGATATAATCATAAACATATGACAAAATACATGTGAAAAAGATCTATGATTACCAGGATACATATTTCATGATGAACCAACACTTATCAGTTGTCCCAGACCATAATCTCTTACACATATTTTATCATTATTCAGTATATATATATAAATAAATTGCAAATTACTACAGTTTAATTGATGTGTCAAATGCTGAGAGTGATGTAGAGAAAATTACTACAGAAATATTATTTATTATAAATGTAATTTTCTATAAGATATTTTTTAATAGAGAAAGTGATTATATTTTTATTTTCTGGCTCAGTGTTCTTTAATATTTCAGAATAAATATTTTTTAACAATTTTATAGTGATGCAAATAGTTGCAATGTACCAAACTCTGTTGCATCGAAAGGCAATCCTGTTTAATTTAGAACAGTGATATAGTAACTATAATTTTAATAGGCAATTGTATTAATTTATAGTAATTTTCGCATTTCTATAACTTTGTCTTTTTATAACGTAATGTGATTGTTTTTCTTATATCGATTTAATTAATCTTAGCAATTTTCTGATATGTTTTTAATTACTTCTTAAATGAGATAAAAGAATAAGCCAAAAATGAGACAGTATGAAGAACTACAATGAAAAACTATAGAACGACTAGTTTTATTAAATATATAACTAACTCAGATTTTAATTATATATCACAATAATTAGAAATCTTTATTCAGGCTAATTCTGCACAGAAACACGAATGGCTTTAAAACTTTTTTTTTCAAAAGTTGTTAATTTAAAAAATAATTTTGAAGTTGTTTTTATATAAGTGTGACTCTAAAAATTAGTGTTATTATATCATTTTAGTTAGAGATTAGTAGTTTTTATTATTATTGGTATACATGAAGTAATTTTAATGCTCTTTGTGTATTAGCAAGTATAAAATTTAGTTGCTTTTTGTTATTTATTTAAGAAAATTATTTGTTGAAAAAATAAAAATAGGTATTTATAAATATGAATTTATTTACTTACATATGTATTCAATATCAAATTTATATCTTTATCTTCAGTTTTGTGATTTAATGTAAGCTTAAATAATCAAGAGATATCAGATGTTAGTGCTTAATAAATCTTTATTTCATACTATTCTGTTCATATTTTTTTCTCAAAATATGATTTATTAACATAATATTAATCTTTGAATTAACATGTTATATGTAGTGATATACAAGATTCAAACTATGATTTACAATGTAGAACTTGATTTACCAAGTGAACAGAAAAACCTTGAATTATATATGCATATATCTTGCCATTCATAGCTTCTCTCATAGTTTAGTAAGTAACCTCTGGCCTTAATGTCAACTAGGTAGATCACAGCTTCCAAGAATCACATTATCCCCACCATCCAGATGAGAAAGTAAAAACCCATATTAATCCCTGTAGTATCCATGTCCCAGCCCCCCCTCCTAAGAACTAGGAACCAGGCCTTGGGGTATTTCCAAAGCTCAGACTCTCTCATCCAATGCCCTTACTAATCCCCACATCTAAATCCCCTCCAAAACCCAGGCTTGTGAGACCTTCCAAGCACCAGAACCTGCCATCCAGATGGCAGAGATGAGTGGTACAGCAGCCCCGATTTGGAGTTTAAACCATAGTAAAACTCTCTGGCCTGAGTCCCCCAAGCATGAGATTCTCTCATCTTCACAGCCAAGACAAGAAATGCTGCAGCACTAATCAAAAATGTAAATCTCACACGCTTATATCAGATGCCATCTACAGATTATCATATAGTCTAATAACTAACCTCTGAATCATATAGAGAACAAAGAGACTAAAACCACAATACATCACATCAACTCCACTGCCCTGAAAATGAGAAAGATGAAACCCATACTAATCCCCATAGCATTTATACATCCCAGCCCCCCCTGTAAAAACCAGAGTTCAGGCCCCAGGAATCTTCCCAAGTTCCTGTTCATATTTTTCAGCTTATTTTTTACTTATGGCTTCCATTATTGAGAAGTTCTGGATCTGATATAGATAAAACAGTACTAAATAAAAATTTATTAAATATTATAAGCTGATATCTATTGATTACTCTAGATTACACTAAGTGACAGTATTGGAAAATCCAAGATTATGTGGTGTTTTATTTAGTTACATATTCAGCTTAGATTGTATAAGTTAGAGATTTTAATAAGCACCAGCTTTAAAAGTTTACGATTTTATTTTTAAAAACTTTAGTCCTAATGACATAAACTTCTTAATAGTTCTGGTAAGAAAGAAACACTATCTAAGTATAGGTGTTTGATAATCTAATCTGTCAAATAAATTATATTATTCTTTTTGCACATGATTTCTCAAAACTGTCAAATTATTACCAAATTCATATATATCATTACTAACCTGTATTGTCTATTTGTATGTTATTACTAATAAATTATTTGCATTTGAAAAGTTTAAATAAAGTTTAAAATATTTTATACATTCAACAATTACTAGTAGATGATGGAAATGATCCAACATGTTATCACAAAATATATCACAATCTATTATAATTATAGTGCTTTGTGCTTATCACATGATCACTATCTGAAGCTTGTAAAGCTTGGTGCAGTCCAAAGTTTGCACATAATTTTTACAAAAATATTTAACGTCTTTAAAAATAATTTGCACCATTCATCATTTTAAAGTAAATATTGTATTGTTAATAATTTTATTAGATGACATTCATTAGAGATTATCCAATAATGAATAATATTTCTATAGTATAATTTTTACAATACCACTCTCATGCAAAGTTTGACCAGAGACATATGAAAAAGATGAATGATTCCCAAGATGCATATGTCATGCTGAACCAGCACTCATCAGTTGACCCAGACTACAATCTACAATCACTTATATATATATATATATAATCATATGATATATATATATAATCACTTATATATATATATATCAAATGATTACAGTTTGGTTGATGAGTGTGTCATAATTGTAAGGGCAACTAGTTTTGACACTTATCAACTAAACTATAATAGTTTGATATATATATATATATACTGAACTGCGATATAAAGATGTGTGTAAGAAATTGTGGTATGACCAAACTGATGAGTGCTGGTTCAGCATGAAATGTGCATCTTGAGGATCATACATGTTTTTCATATACCTTTGGTCATACATTTCTGATAACATCCCTCTACAAGTTGTTAAAAGTGGATGGAAACCAGTCCCTACCTTGCATAAGAGTGATGTAGTAAAAATTACACTACATAAATATTATGTAGTAAATTATATTTTTTCTCACACAAAACTACATTTATATTTGACACACAAAATAATTTTTAGAGATTGTAATAAAAAATTTTAAAGTAAATTATCTTCAAACTTTTCAAATTAAGGATAAACTTAACATGCCATAATAGACACTACTTAAATTTAAACTTTAAAATTAAAAAAAAAATGAAAAGTTTTATATTTAATAATTCAAAATTAAATGATGGGTTGAAAAAAAAACCTTTTATATATAGAATCATGCAGCAAATTGAAAATAAATTTTTAAGTCAGATTGAAGTATACAAATGTTTTGAAGCATCTTTAAGATTTCAATTAAAGATAGGTTTGGCACTGGATAATTTATTCTATTTTACTACATTTCCATACTTTGCCATTCTAAATATTAATATGAAGAAATACTAGTACAGAGTTTAAATATAAAATATAATAATAGTTTTTATATTGAATATATTTTCGACAATGCTTTGTTATGTTTACTGTCAGTCTCCTGAGAATATTAATTTTTGCTGATTTGCATATTATTATTCTATTTTAATGTTTTATGTATTTTTATATAACAATTATAAATGAGAATAAATTATTTTCTACACCACAGAAATTTATACTATCCTAGATATTAAAAATTTAATGTTTTAGCTTTCAATATATATATATATATATTATAAGTTACGTAAAACTTGTTACATATAAAGATTAAGATACTCTCTTAATGTAGGATCAATATCTGGTAAAAAAAAAAAAAAAGTAAATTGTTATATGTATGTTTTTATGACTGCATTAATATTGTTTGCAATAACATTTAGCAGATTGACCAAAAAAATAAAATAACTCAATACATGAATAGTTAAAACTTTAGAAACTTTTGCTTGGAAATCATTTGGTATAAAAGAATAAGCTCAAAATAGGTCCACTTTTAAAAACTTATTTTACTATAAGGTCAAATAATAATAATACATTGTAATTATTTATAATTTTGCAGTATTAATTTCATAATAAAAATTAACTTTTAACATGCTATTTAAAATATGTTAAACTATTCAAAATTTGAGATCATTAATATTATACACAACTGTCTAAAATACATATTAAAAAACATATCTAAAACAAAAGTGAAATTATCAGTTTTTGATTATTTGTAGTCAAAGTATCAAAAGATAACAATAATATTTAGCAAATATTTGTTAATCAATTTTTTAAAAAAGAACTACTTTATACAGTTTGTAATCTAGACATAATATGATCTTTAAAGCAGCCATCTTGAGATTCATAATAATAATAACATGAATGAGTACATTTAAATACCCTTTTATTAGCTTACTATTTAATTAAGATATAAAATGTTAAATAATAGCTACTAAATTCTAAACGCATACTATGACAATACAAAGTTCACATGGCCATTTCAAGAAAACTTCCTTTATCAGCTGTACCAAGTTTCAAGATTATTAATTACAAATAAAAATAGACCTGACTTTTATTTATGTTAAGCAGATTTTGCTTGCTTTATTTTAAAGCACAAAGAATAAAAGACGCGCAGTTATTAAATGTAATGTCATTTATGACTAACAATCACATGTACAATTATATTCTGGATAGGTAGAAATTGGATCATATTTTTTTTTATAAACTTTACTATTAGATATATACATGTAATTTCGTTATGAAATTATTTTTGAGATCTGATGATATATAAAAAATAATATGATTTGTTTTAATTAGTTTTTTTTAAAAAAAAATCCTACGAATGCTAGGTTCATCTTCAGGAATTTTGGGGGGAGAGGAGGGTTGCCAATGTTTCTGATTCCCTTGAATCATTTGGTTATACCATTCTTTTCAAGAATTGATTTTTATTTTTTAGGTAAAATCCTTATTAATGCTTCTAAATTTTATTCATGAAAAATATTTACAAAATAATGTAATCTTTATTTTTTTATATACTAAAGCTTTAAAAATACAAAAATATGATTTTAGAAATTCTATTTTTAAGGAAAGCAGTTTATTTTTTAATAATAAAGTTTATAAATATTAATTACGTAATCTTTTCTTTTTATGTGACTAGGGGAATAGGCAACAATATTTTTACTTTTTACAATATGTAAAAATTTTCTAGCTACATTTTATCCAATCACTAACATAAACAAATCAAGCCAATATTTGTGGTGCCCTGGATCTTAAAGACTCTTTGAATGTCAATAATTATATTAATAATTGATAATAAATAAACTACAAGTTAATCTGTTATGAATTAATGGCTTAATACTCTATTATTAATCTTAAATCATTAATTTAAGTTGTAACGGCCTTTCTAAGAAACTTGCCATGTTTAATAATAGGTTTTGTAAATTAACGATCTTATTTATTTGAAGAATTCAGTACTAGGGATTAAAAACATCTTTTTTTAATATAACTTTTTTTATCTATTAGGTTTTTGCTTAACATATTATTGATTTAAATCCTGTGAAATTTATTCTAAATTAAATTATTTTATTGCAGGCTGGATATAATAATACAAGAAATAAACAATTGATTTAGAGATTGTTTGGGGGGAGGGGTCTGAACTTTGTTATGTAATTCATTCTAAAGAATCAAAAATAATACAAAAATGTCAAAATTTAGTAAATATCTATTCTAAAATACTATCCTAATAGTTTCCTGACAATTTATAAATGTTATACAGTTGTTCAAAGATGACCTAAATAAAATTATGAATCTTTGAGATTTTGGCAAATATATAATTATTCAAGATGTATTGTTTTTTAAATTTATATATAGTTTTATATATATAATTCTTATAAGAGTTTTTGACTGTAGAACGGCTACTTAGAAAACTTAAAATGATAAAAGATTATGAAAGAAATATAACTAGACAACAACCTTTCATTGATTTCTGATGAATATCAAAAAGCATCCACAATGGTCATAGAAATTTTGGTTCATTTGTAAAATTGATTTCAATTAATTAATAAAATTTATTCAATATTATCAATTATTTTTATTTTTTCTGTTTTATATGTGTATTCAAGAAATTGTTAAAGTTATATGTTTATAAATGTAAAAAAGGGCTTCTTTGAAATTTTGGTAGAAGTTCAAAAAAGTCATATTGCAAACTTATAAGGATAAAGTTAATAATATTGTAATGTGAAGCTAATGGCTATATTATTTTAGCTGAATACACTAGCAGAAGTATTAGAAAATGGATTTTGTCGAATGCTTTTTTCTTTAATAACAGGACATTGGTAGAAAGTATTTTTCTTAACATATTTTTTTTTAAAAAAATTATATTTCTCTTTATATAAGTAAGCATTTATTTTTATAGCGTCTGCATATAATTGTAATTTACATTCATATCGGCCATTCACACCAATTGTGCAAACGCTTTGTATTGATCAGAAGGCATTCATTTATTATTTAACACTCGCAAAGCGTTTGCACAATTGGTTTGAATGGCCGATATGAATGTAAATTACAATTATATGCAGACGCTATAAAAATAAATGCTTACTTATATATATGATTAAGTTTCAGTTGGAATGACGTTTAGTAAATTCTAGGAAATTTCATCGCGTCATTCGTTCAGACATTGTATATGGTGATTTAAAAGTGACCGTTCTATCGTCACACCTTCTGTGCAAGTACTTCAGATTTGCTCATATATAAATATTTGAGTCGTAGGAATAAGAGGATCCTTTTTATTCCTGCATAAATTCTATATCTTGTATTGATCAGAAGGCATTCATTTATTATTTAACACTCGCAAAGCGTTTGCACAATTGGTTTGAATGGCCGATATGAATGTATATTTCTCTTTGTAATATGAATAACAATTAGGAACATTTTGGCAAGAAGAGGCTTTAACTTGGGAATAAAGCAAACCAAAACAAATTGTTGCATGCGTTATAAATATGTTAAGGTCTTGAAAAGTTGTATTATCTATTTTATTATCGATGCCTGAAATCAACAATAAAAATTTTGGCTACTATTTTACAATCTTTGGAGTTGAACTATAGGATAAAATAAAATAAAACTTTAAATACATATTTTGGAGACAGTTTAAGATTTTTGTTCTGTATGGTTGCTCAATTGTCTCAATGTATTAAATATTTTTAATTTGACAAAAGGATAATAATATTTAATTTAGCTTGCTGATAAAATTAGCTTTATAGAAATACTATCAGAATGTTTATTGGAGAAGTTGGCTTAAATTAAAATATGTAGACCTTGGATTTAATTAAATCTGTGAAGTCTTGTGAACAGTTTAAAATCTTTTTTACTTTTTTATAAACAGTTTTAATGGTACTTTATAACATTATATAATTTGCTTATCAATTATTAGATCAACTTTGTTCCACTTTTGAAGATTTAAATTTTTGAAGTCTTTAATTTGGACTTTTTAAAATTCTCAATCTCTGTCAACTACAAATATACCTTGTATATTATTTTCAGATAATTCTATTTTTTAGATTTAAATTAATGATCAATAACAAAACAAACGTTCAATGTGCTTTTTTAAACATTCTTATTACTACGGATAATATATAGTTATAAATATTGCATAAAACTTTTCAGTTTTTTATTACTTTTTTAATTTTTATTATTATCTTTTTGTAGTCTTTTTTTTTTTAATTATTTTTAAAATTACATATACATTTTTTTTTTTATATGGATAGACAAAAATTCTCTATTATATATCATAATGAGAGTTAATTTTTCAATCCAAAAGGATATTGGTTAATCCTAAGGTTCTACATGAAGTGATAATATTTGATCTTCTGCTGTTGATAGTTTATAGCGCTTACTACTTCCTTAACATAGCATCTCGCAATTGGAATTACATCATAAAGAAAAATAAATAGCTTGATAAATAATTAGATGTTATGTTTTAAAATATTGTTTTATGTAAAAATATGTACTAATTTTGCAAACTGAAATAATTTACAGAATTCGGGATTTTTTTCATGCAATGGTAATATGGGTATCATTTTATTTTACACTCTTGTTATATTCTCTGCTCTACGTGGTTTAATGTCGTGGTAGAATAACAGATTGGGCTCATTGTCTATACTTCAAAGCTCTACGCTTTCAGTGCCAAATTTCCTAAGAACTTGAGCAATAAACCATTTAAATTTATTTTATTGTATTATATTATACTTTATTATATAAATCTTTTGTCACATAAAGAATATCCAATAATTATTCAATGCTATGTGGCTTCTCATATCTCTATGTTCGCTCAAAAACAAAACTCTTAATAGAAAGTCACAATCTTTACATAGAATATCAACCGCAAAATTAAAATAATTGACTTTTTTAAAAAAGAAATTTTTTTATTCTACATGTGCTTACATTACAAAGACAATTTTTTTTGCAAGAAAAAAAAAATTGTATTCATAAAATACTATAGATATAGCTGATAATTTTTAAATATTTTTCTTAAATTGAAGTCAGTCCAAAAATTTCTTTAAAAATCACTATAATACTACAATTGATATAAAAATATATCAAACAGTAGAAATGTTTTTTTTCTTTATCTTGTCTGAATAGAGATTCATCTTAAAGATCCTCCATGCAAATCCCTAGCCAACTGTTTAGAGTTAATATTGTCTGTCATCATCCAGTAAAGCACAAAAATCTGCTCTTTTCAATAATAGAAGTAAAATCTTATAAATAATACTATTTAAAAGTTTGTAAAAATAAACAACTTCCAATTCGCGTGCAACGTATAACATTCTTCATTGAGAATATATAAAAACTGTTGGCATATTTCTGCATTTTTTTAAGATGTGGCTGCTTTTCCATTTTTTTCTTTTTAATATATAGTTATTTGTATTACTCTAATAAATTTTATTTTTTTTTTTTAAAAAAAAAAAAAAAAAACAACTTAGCAGATTTTGGGGGAAATCGTTAGCTATTTTTTATTATGAATCCCTATCATCTCATAAACATTATCTAGTTTCACTAATTAAGACTCTCACAAAATCTTCTTTTATAATGTTCAACCATGAATCTCTTCAAGCAATGAAGAATTATAGTATAGAAAGATCTTTTGATAATGTCCCAAACAAATTTATTTTTTCATATCCATCTGCATTTGATTTTACTAGACGTTATTAGAGTCTCATCACCAAATTCAGGACAAACTATATTATGTGCGCATAAACGGAATTTGACAATGATCTATATAGATAAGGTGAAATATGCATAATGAACCACATAGTTAGTGTCTGTCAAATCTATGAATAAAATGGCAAAATTAAAAAACTTAATTGTGGGTTTTTTAATAAAATTGTAATAGTTAATGGGTCTAATTTAAAAAAAAATCAATACGCTAAATTAAATAAACAAGCATCATTTAACGAACTTCGGAAAGAAAACATTTAGAAATGGGGAGGAGGGCTTTAACACAAGCTATACGTTAGTAATATATTAGAATATTATTTAAATGTAAACAAATAAATATATTTTTAAAATGTGTCGAGATTTTGGGATTTAAAATATAGAATCTAAATTAATATTGCATGAACGTATTCAGTAATTTTTATTTATTTCGTGGTTAAGCGATGTTATAGTTTCTGGGACAAAATTCTGAAAAAACTTTTATGTAATATTCTACTTTACCTATTACAATTGGTTGAATTAATTCTACAATAAAGCATTAAATTTTAACTATTTAAAATTTAATTGACTTTACACAAAATTGTATAAAACATCTATGAAGATACAACAAAATAAAATCGATGAAACTAAAATCTTCATTGTTGATTATTTTTTTACATTATCTAAAAAACAACTCTAATATTTGAAGATATTTGTATCATAAATAATAAAGTTTATAAACAATGACTGATTTAATTATTTTTATAATAACAACTATAAATAAATATGCATGGATACACAAAAATTAAGATAATAAGATAAACATGGGTCTAATGCCTGAAGATATATGATATTTGCTTCACCGGTAATGAAAATGCATAATGTTGCAATTAAATTATTTATTTATATATTATCGAGACTCATTCTGACTCTGACTTTCCAGTTAAATTTAAACTTTTATTCTATAATCAGGAAGTGCTAGAGACCCTTGCTTTCCCTTATTATCTAAGATCTAGCTAAACTATGGATTATCTACCTAAGAAAAACCCCTTAGAGTGTATGAGATCCCAACTTAAAGTCAAACTCTCATTAATGAACAAAGAAACAGCTGCTAATTATTACACTACCAGGTAGTTTAAGGTGAAAAAAAAAACAGTCATTATATGACTCAGTTTACATAATGCTGTTCAGTAGCATTTTGCCCTTTACCACAGCTATGCCAATTATTATAAACTTTAGTAATCAATAGATGCCAGACAGTAATGCTTAATAAATACCTATTTAATTCTGTCTTATCCAATATACCCAGACTAGCTTATGTGTTCATCAATGAGGAGCTTTGTATCTGGGAGCAGTATACCTGGACCTTTTGTATCTAATGCACCTTTTCTTCAGCAGCTATCTTTTACTTCTTTGTTTTATTATCAAGATACCACTAGATAGAGATTTATTAAATACTATCATTTGGCATCTATTGATTAACTTAAACTAGTCAAATAACTGTAGTGAACTAATATATATATATATATATATATATATATATATATATATATATATATATATATATATATATTATTAAACAGCATTAAGCGAGCCAGGATCTTGTGATGTCATTGATTTTGTACCAATCTGGCCAAAGGATAAAGGTTCCTGTAGTTATGAAAAAACTAAGGGCATCATAATATATAGATACTGAACTACTTTCAGATTTATATAGCAGTACAAGCATGTTGTCATAGATTGAAAACATTAATGAGTGTTTTGATTTTGGCTAGTAATTTAATAGTAAAATAAATATATAAAACATAGCTATTAAAGGAAAGGTGCTAGTCCATGTGTACTGTTCCTAGATCCAAAACTAGTCTGGAAATATTAGATAGGATAGCATTGAATAGAAATTTAGTAAGCAATCCCATCTGGAATCTATTGATCACCAAATTCTTACATTAAATTGAATAACTATATTGAGAGAGAAAAGAACTTGCTGCTGATCCTTTCTTGCTAAGGTGTCCAGAGACAACTGTTCTGTTAAACATATGCTATTTAGCACTATTATTAAGATGTTCAGAGATCACAAATTAAAACAGTAACTGAATTATAAAACATCAAATATTATTAATATGTATTATTTCTGATTTTTCAACATAATAAAATGTATATATTTATTCATAAGTTGTTAAATTTGACAAGTTATTATAATAACTGATGTTTAAAATATTTATTCAAACTTTTTCAAGGTTTTATTTTAACTTCAATACTACCTCTTTATACACACAAATTAGAGAATCCATCATAAAAATTGTTTAAATAATATTATATAATGCACCATTATCTTTTAAAGGACCACAATATAGGTCATATTAGTATAATCTATTCCTTTATTAGGTTAAAAACAAGATCTATTGTTAAATTTATAAATTTTATTTTGCTTTATTGTGTGTGTGCGTTGCAGTGCGTGAACGGGTCTTCATGTGTCATTTGTTAATATTAGCATTTGCACAGAATCTTCTATTAGATTATAGCATTCACTATCAGGTTTTTATCAGCAAAATATTCCCTTTTAATATGTTTAATATAAGTTAACCACATTTTTTTTATAAATGAATTTCATGTAATCTGCTATATTAATATGCTTTGGTTAATTTATGTTTAGTTATTTTCAACTAAACATCCATAATATAACTTAATTCTAATAATAGATTGCAGCTGAACGTAGTTGTATTTAATAACTAAAAGTATACTGTTTTTAAAAAGTTCTCCAAAATCCAAAAAAAAAAAAAAAAATTCATATTCTGTAATGATTCTTTTAATAACAACAATTTATTTTATTTATTCTACTTTAGAGAAAAAACTATCTATTAATTATTCAGTTTTACAAGATGTCTTAAAAGTAAATAGAAAAAATTACTATTTCTAGAAGCATATTTGAACGTAAGCAGATTAAGATCAGATGATATTTATTGTTGTTATCATCCTAGTTAAAAGATAAAAGATGCGTTCAGTTAGTACAAAAGTGGATATATATATATATATGTTGATAGCATAAGGATGCAGGCTTAAATTCAAACGTTAGAATGTTTTTAGATTTAAAAATATAAAGATGGTGGGTACATTGCAAATGCAATCCTGCTTATCATTATTATTTAGAATCAGTTGATTATTCACGTTTATAATAGATGATTCAGGAGTATAACAAACTAAATGAATTATTGCTCTTAAAAAGATAAGTTAATTCAAGGAGAGAATTTTCTGTGATGTTTTAATAGATTATATAATCATTGCTACTCTGAATTGATTGGCACCGTGGAAGAATGGCAGACTCTGGAGTTCAAGATTCATGGATCGCACTCAGTTTTATCACAATGTTCTAACTTTTATGAACTCCTGCGCAATAAATCATTCAACACTCGTTGCTACTCAATTATAAAAAATAGCTTAAACTTAAACTGGATTGTGATATCTATATTCAGTGCTTATAATTTATATATATTGATTATAAATAACAAAAAACTTTAATCCATTATTTGATTTTTACCTGAACAGTGTACCCTAGTCTGATAATTATGACTTAACCGTATTTACATGTATAAACTTTAGCGTATCTTGCTGATGTAATTGTTGATGGAAAAAATATATATCTTGTCTTAAGACTTTTTATTATTTTTATAATCTGATAAACTTTCAAATAATGATTATTTTTAGCATTTAACATGGATTTTCGTCATTAGATATTACTTATTGTTAAATAACTATAACGGTCAAATATTCAATATAATTTATTTGTGCGCAATGTCGTAACATATATATAAATTAAATAATCAATCTAAATAAGACTGAAATAAACAATTAATGATAATTATATTTTAATATTTATGTAACAGACTTTCATCTCCATTGAGACCTTTTCAAGATATTTAATTATACAAATTACATGATTAATTAATTATATCCATTCAATCTACTGGACATTATTTACATTAAATTATATTTTACATCATATATTCATACATTATAATGAAATAAATAAATGAATTTAACAAACTTTAAGATCTTACATATACATATAATTTACAATATATAATTAAATAACTTATTAAAATATAAAAAACAATTAATATTTTAGCTTTATAAATACTATTTACATATTTACATTAATTTCCTATATCTTTCAACTATTTAATAAATCTCATTTTCCTCTTAATTTGGTGGACCTTTAACCATATTTACAGATCCAAATTTTCTTGAATATATAACATTTTATAATATATTCTCTTAAGCTAATCATTTACATATTTTATAGTCTCTATACTTTCGTCACATTTCACTTTATGCCTGTATCTAAATAATGCAAATATGGTCCTCATCTCACATTTTTCTGTTAATTGCTCTCTCATGTTCCTTACTCCTCTGAATCGTTGTTCTATACTATGTATATCTTATATGACTTATATATACCTTATAAGTACTAATACTCTATATACCTTATAAGTACTAATGAGATTATAGAATATTGCAGATACATTGATGATATTATTATTATAGGAAATAGAATTATTAATAAGGTTTTTAATGAGTTAAATAAGAGTTAATATGATATTAATTTTATAGTGGAGAAAGAGGAAAATGGATTAAAATATCTAAATATTTTTATAATAAGAGGAATGAAGAATGAAATAATTGTTGAACATTATATTATGGATAAAAAGATTAGAAAATTGATTGATTCAAAGTCATATTAGCCATGTTGCCAAAAATAGAAGTTGTAAAAGATTTTAAAATAAAGAATGATAGGATAATCTTAAATAAGAAAAAGGTATATGCACCGGAATTAGCTTATAAACTAAAGCAATTAAAAGGATTTTTGATAAGATAGGAAAAATGATAACAGTAGAAATAAGTATATATTGAGAAAAAATATATAAAAAATTTATGAAAGAGAGATTACTAAATGATGTAAAAATATCTTGGAGAAATAATGTCTTTGCATAAGTGGTTATGTAATGCAAAAAAGTTAAATATTAATAGTAAGATGGGACTGTTTTATATAATTGGATGTGGAAAATACAATAAGGTATATATAGGATGGATGAAAAGAAGAGCAATTGTGAGATGTAAGAAACATGATAGAGCAATTAATAGAAAATATATGGGATCATTTGCATTATTTAAATACAGGGCATAAAAGAAATGTGAAGAAAGTATAAAGGCTATAGAGTATGTGAAAGATTGCTGTAAGAGAATTTATTATGAAATGTTATTTATTCAAAAAAATTTGAATAAATGTGTAAATATGGCTAAAGGTCCAGAAAAATTAGGAGGGAAGTGGATTTTATTGAAAAGATATAGGAAATTAATATAAATTTGTAAATTGTATTTATAAAATTAAAATATTTATTGTTTTATATTTTATAAGTTATTTAATTATATATTAAATATGAGATAGTGTGGATAGCTAAAGGGTGCTTAAAAGTCTATGTTCAAATCACTATATTTTAATTATATATTGTAAATTATATGTATATGTAAGATGTTAAAGTTTGTTAAATTTGTTTATTTACTTATTATAATGTATGAGTCTATGATGTAAAGTTCAATTTAATGTAAATAATATCCAGTAGATGAAGTGGTTATAATTAATTAGTCATATGATTTCTATAATTAAATATCTTGAGAAGATCTCAATGAAGATGAAAGCTGTTTAGATAAATATTAAAATATAATTATCACTAGTTGTTTATTTCAGTCTTATTTAGATTGATTATTTAATAAGTACTTATTGTTGTTTATTTTAAAATTATATATATATATATAGTACAAATATTGTTTTTTATACTAATATAAATTTTTAGTTATGAACTACATTAATTTTTACTGGAGTTTTGAATACTATTCAACTAATTCAACCAATTATTAGTAAATGACCAGAGTCGTGCTATATTTAACTAAATGTATTCATAATTATAGGTTGAAATTTTAATAAGATTCAGCTTTTTTTCTACTGATATCATTAAAAACAAAATTCTAGAGTATGATTAGCATTTATTGGAATCATTGCCATCCCTAGTAAAAAAAACAACAATCTAGAATTCTGGCCTCCAAATCATCATTATTCTCTATAATTATCAGTAAATTACTTATGGAAAATTATGTTCACATACTTTAATACCTCGTGGTTAGAGTTACAAAAATGTCTGCTCTATTATATTAGTGCAAACTTATGAATGTGTGTGTGCGAACATGTCCGTGGGCAAATATAAATCTACCAATTTTCCTCATTGTCTACATATACACAGTGTTTGTTATTTATTTATTTTTATCTCATGAAATCAGAGTTGTTTTTAAAACTATTTTCCTTCTTTTTATCTTAATAACGATTGTTTTTCTTTATTATTTGCTTAAATCTATATTCATGTACGTTTGTTTATTTTTATTGTAACATTTATTAATTTAAAGGCAATATTCATATCAGTTCATATACAGAGAAAGCCCTAAAAACACTAACTGTAAGTTTTATGTATTTTCGAAATTAATACCATTTATATGCTGAGAAAACATTAAGATTTATAGTCAATGTTATCAATGTCTTCTCTGAGTATGAAGCAGTATTAGTATTATTTGTGTTTAATTTTTACTGCAATATTGTAAACAATTAATAGAAATTCGATTTTTTTAAATATTATTGTACTCCTTTAAAACTTTTTTTTAAGAGTTATATAAATACTCTCATACGTTGATCTATTTTTTTATTTTTTATTTTTTCAAAATTATATTGTCTTAAACTTTGTTTTCGAATATTTTATAACCACCTCTTGGGCAACTAACTTTAATATTTATTTCTACAATTTTGTTTTTGCAACGCTTGCATTATAATCCCAACAAATTCCAGTCATCTTTATAAGAAAATTATTTATGAAAAGTATTCTAAATTTAATCGTAGATACATGAAAAAAATAAATACTAATGTTATTTTTAAATAGCATGACATAGAAGTGTTTTCAGTCTACTTCTGCAAAAGATTATATTCAGATTATGAAATGTTTTACAGTGCTTTAAACGAAAAGTTGAGTATAGTGTCTTCACTAATATATTTTAGAGGCTAATACTTTACCCTATTTGAAAAAAAGGAACTTATATTAACTTTTAAATATTCAAATATTATCACAAAATGAATTACTGGATACTTAAATCTACTTCTTTATAGTGGCTCCCTATTAAATAGTTTAGACTTTTCAATAATTCAGGGTATAACTTTCAGGCTCATCTCAAATTAAGAACTCCTTTGAAGATATTCAAAAAATATCTACAACTTAAAAATAAACTTTTTAAAAATTCCAAACAAATTTCTTTTTCCAGATTTAACAGTAAAACCAGATATGATTTTTCATAGATATTAGTGGAGTTTCATCAACAGATTGGGGGTAAATCTACAGAATTGTATTCATCTGTTTTATTCTAAACATTTTGAATTGTTTTGATATTTTGACTTTATACATATTCATCAGGACTGTTAGAATAGTTATAGATTATTTAATCAAAAGCTAAAAGTATCTGGATTGATTGTCTGCTGAGTAAAAAATACCGAAGTTTGTCCAACAAATAAAATGATTGAAATTGCAACGTAGATGCTCAAATGTCACATAACGTATGCTGTAACTAATTACAGATATATTATCTAATGCATGAAGTGAACTTTTGAGTATTAATTAAAATTTTAAACTAACAACTACATATTAATTAAATAATAATGTATTACAAATATTCATAAATTATGATTATTATTATCTAATTGTTATAATTTCATCTTTTCTATAATTTTATCAAAGTTTAAATTTTTTTCTTTTAAAACATATTTTTTCGTAGTTTGTTTCTGCTACAACTTGTATCACATTAATATTTGGATAACAATAAGCACCAAATTGTAACTTTATTCTCTTAATATGTAAGGGATTCGAACTCAGACTGTCACACGACCCCCAACTCTCCATGCTATCTCATTTCTGACCCATCTGATCACACACATGTTGAAAAGATAAATAATCACCAATATACATATTCATGCTAAATCAGCAATCATAAGTTGATCCAGATTACTATCTCCACACACACATACAATCAGTGCTTAGTTTTATATTAAGATAATCAATCTTCATACTTTAACGGATACATCAAACTACTCCAACCCACATTCTCTTAAACAAAATTGAAAATGATTACAATATTGTAGTTTGGAAACATTTAAAATATATATATATGAATCACACAAATAAATTTAATTATTTTTGGTTTAGTTTTTTAATCAAATGTAAAAAAAATAGATTCAAATAGTTTTGATAGTTATTCGGATGTGAAAACGAGGCCGTTATTTATAATTCCATTATTTTCTCTATTGCAGGGGTCCCCAACCCTATGTCCACGGACACCACAGGCCATTTTACAAGTTCCCGCCGCTATCCGAACATGATAAAAAATTATTTATCTGATACAAATAAATTTATTTTTTAAATTTTTTTATAAATTATTGTATTATATTGTAATCAAATTGTAGGGCACATTATAGTTTTACAGCGTAAAAGAGTCTATCTCTCGGTCTACCAAGTGCGGTCTTTCTCTGTACTAGCATAGAATAAGTAAAGTTAACACAGACACCAATCTCTCTGCTTTGTGCCTGTTTATAAATTGCAACCTGCGCATACAAGTTCACCATTTTGAGAAATACTAAGTCGAGTCGGATTCAGAATAAATTGAATTACTCTTTATTTTTCAAAGATCAAATTTCAAAAATTCCAACCTCAAAATGAGTAAAAGGCAAAGAACCCATAATTTTAATACTGACCGGGAAGAATCACATTGTTTCTCAATATTAAAGATAAATGTGTTTGTTTGTTGTGCGGCAGTAGTGTTGCAGTGGCGAAAAAACGTAATATTGAACGTCATTTCCAGACAACCCATTCCACTTTTAATATCAGCTATCCACTTAAATCTGAATTAAGAAAGAAGAAAATATCTCAACTAAAATCGTACCTGTCTGCCCAACAGTCAGTTTTCACAGTCACACAAGGCCTTTTGGTAAAATCTAAAAATGCCACTATTGCTTCTTTGAAAAATTTTCACATGCTTGCAAAGAAGAAAAAGCCTTTCTAGGATGGGAAATTGTTAAAAGAAGTATTTCTGACTGGTGCCGATTGCTTATTTAAGAGATTTTCCAACAAACGCGAGATTATTTCAGCAATACAAGACTTACAGTTGTCTGATAACACTGTCACAAGAAGAATACACAACATTTTAAAAGACTTGCAAACTCAATTAAAGAGTGATTTGTTAATAAGTGAATGGTTCTCACTACAGTTTGGTGAGTCTACAGACATAACAAACACAGCACATTTAGCAGTTATGGTGAGAATTATATTTAGTGATTTTAATGTAAAAGAAGAATTACTAAAATTATTATCAATGAAAGGATGAACAACAGGTGAGGATATTTACAACATATTCTTACCATATGCAAAATCGGTAGATATGCCTTTGCACAAACTGTCCATAATCATTGACAGAGCACCAGCAATAGTTGGTAACGTCAGTGGATTTATCACCCACTGCAAGAAAGACAAATCATTTCCTGACTTTATGTCTTACCATTGCATTATCCACTAGGAAGTTTTGTGTGGTATGATACTCCCCTTTGGACACATCATGAAAGTAGTTACTATAATAATGAACCTTATACTCTATAGAAGCTCCTTTACAACACTGCCTTTTTAAAGACTTATTGGAAAATTTTAAAGAACCAGATATTGTACTTCATAGTGAAGTACGTTGGCTTAGTAAGGGTAAAACTCTTTCAAGATTTGTCAATTTAATTGAAGAAATAAAAAAATATCTCTCAATTCTAAAAATCAAAATTTTGTTGAATTAAGAACTCTTCCTGGCTTGTGGATTTAGGTTTCATCACAGATATAATGGAAAAATTGAATCATTCATTCTTGCAGCTGCAGGAAAAACACTTACATATATCTATAATAATAGGATCTGTAAAGTCATTTAAAGCCAAACTGGTTTTGTGGATATCACATCTGCAAATGAGGAAACTTGTACATTTTCCAAATATGGAAAAAATGATAGGCGAAGCTGAAATTGACTTTTCATCATTTGTTGGCAGTCTTAAATTACTTCAAAATCAGTTTGAAAAAACGATTTCAACAGTTTAATATTATTAGGCTAATTGTCACCTTTTTTATCAATCCTTTTACGCCAAGTAAATATAACTGAAATAGCTGCACAAATTGCAGAGCTTGTTCAAGTTAGGGAGAAGAACTGGAGTTAGAAATAAGAACTGGAGTTAGAAATTTTGGATCTTCAGAACAACATTGTCCTAAAATCCAATGTATCAGATAAAAACTTTTGGAATATAGTTGACAGAAATAAATTTCCATTCTTGAAAAGAGCATCATACAAAATAAAATCGTTTTTTGGATCCACATACTTGTGTGAATCATTGTTTTCAACCATGAACATCATAAAATCAAAATACAGATCTCGACTGAGTAACAAACACAACATCTTAATGATTGCTTACGAGCAGGAATATCATCATACTTCCCTAATTATGAAGCAATTGCCAATAAAGTGCAGTGCCAAAGCTCGCATTAACTTGTAATATTATACATAATTTAGTAATTTATATAAAAATATAAACGTTAATTATATGTTAAAATTTTTATTTTTGAAATAAATATTGTTTTGTACATTGTGTGTATTATTATCAATATCCAATTATAAATTTACATTGAAAAAATAAATGGTGCCCGCCACCTGGCCGGTATTATAGAATGTGCTCTTAAGTGCAAAAAGGTTGGGGATCCCTGCTGGTTTATTATAAAATAGGCTTTTATAATAAAAGACATTTTCAAAATTAAATACTTTTTTTTCTTTTTCTTTTTTTTGTACGATGTATTTAAACTATATTCCTGAGAACTTAATTCTGCTTCAGAATCATTCAATTCTTTATAAATAAAAAAAATAATGAAACGTTGAAATTCATGTGACGATCTTCAAACATTAAAATGATATGTGGATCTAAAAGGTTTTGGCTAATGCTACCATAAGTACAGGCAATTGAATTCTATTGCTAGGTTTGATCATTTTTTTTTACATATTTTATATTTGGATAGTGTCGATTATTGTCAATAAAAATGACTTATAAGGAGAGACAGTTTTAATAGGATTACCTAACTTTGATCATATACAAATATTACAATATTTGGCACTTTCATAAATCAGCTTTTTGTAAATGATTAAAAATTAATAACCTTTATTATTATTATTCCAATTTTTAGATGTACGCATTTATTGAAGTGTGTCATGATATAGTAGTTAATATATTTGTTTTTTAATGTATATTATATGGTGTTCAAACTTGAGACTTTTTTGGAGGCCTTTTCTAGTGACTAGCCATTACTAGCTCATTAGTAAAACGAGTATCATCTTAATAAATGCAGGCAGTCTGTATAAAAAGCATAATTGTAATACCTAATGGTCTAAAATGTAATGATAATGTATCTGCTTAATCGTGCTATTTGAATCTGGATTTAAGTCTGGGCTAGTTAAATTAAAAATACTTTTTTTAGATTTTAATCATATTTAAAATCAGTTATTTTTCACCATACTTTAGAACTAACTACTGTAAGCTTGAATAATTAATGCATACCAAATAGTGGAGTTCCATAAATTTTCTATCTCCAAAACAGTTCTGGCTTTTGTTTCATTAGTTAAGATCAGGACTTAAAGTTGGAACTAGAAAACTTATCATACAATAGTCACTTTTTATTCATTTATACTGTTCAAACTAATTAGTCTGAAATTAAAAAACTAAGGTTTAAACTCAACAAAACTCACTTACATGGATAGATTGACTTGACAACAGATCAGTTTCTATATATTTTTAGAGATCGCAGTTTTATGATAACTATAAGACTTCTCTGTCCTTTGGCCAAAAAGACTATTATCAAAAATTATTTTAAATATGTTAGTTTGTTGCATTTTTAGGCACCTTTCCTGAACCTGGACTGAAGGTAAATGGATGTATTAACTGAAAAATGGCTCCCCAAAATGATTTTTTTTCCTGAATAATCTTGATGTCATTACAGATATAAGTGCTTATGCATAAATATACACGTATAGATATGAGACAGTGTACTCTTTAAATATGGCTGCCCAAATAGATGCATAAACTATTCAACATTGTTTGCAATTCAAATATAAGATCAAATAACTTATTTGATGTTTATTTTTTCTGGTGGAAAGATGTCAGATTTAAAACTTTATTTTAGGTTGATAGCCCATATTCAATCTAAGTAATTATCCAGTATTGCTTAGTAAAACTTTATTTTAGGTTGATAGCCCATATTCAATCTAAGTAATTATCCAGTATTGCTTAGTAAATGAGTACTCACTATTTTCATCCAGAGAGAGCAGCAAGTATGAAATGCTTATTAAATCCTTCATCTACTGGCAATTGACCAGCCTGGTGATTTCTGACTAATCTATGAGGAATTATTGGAGACATTTTGGCTATTTAAAAGCTGTTTTATCTTTATTTACTTCTACAAGTGCTGAATCTTTAATTTGCTTTTATTTTTTATTGTTATGCTTATATATTTACTTGATGGTGGAATAAACTGTTGTTAATTGATCTTAAGAAAAAAAAATAGATTTTATGTTGTAGATAGAAAGAAATGTATCTGAAATGTTAATCTTCACAAGCCGAAAGTATTCTTTTATTTAGTATTACCTTTCAAAGTTATCCTTGCAGTTGTCATTTATGTTTTTAACTAATTTATGCTATTAAAGAATAAATAAGGTTTATGATAAATTTTATAAACGGTCTTTTATCTAATTTATTAACTTATTCAATAAATTAAGCTACAATGTCGTGTTTTATTTAACTATAGATTTTATTATGACTCTGTTTTACTGTAAATTGCCTGCATGGTTTTGGTGAATTGTGAATAGTTGTCCCATTCATCCAGTTCAGCCCTTTCAGTGCTCGAACTTTTTATAAATTCGAAGCAATAAACTATTCCATTACTACTACTACTACTACTATTATTATAATAATGATGATGATGATGATTCAATAATATTCTTTATTTATAAAAATTACATGGTTACATACTTATGCCTTGGTTACAGTGGCATGATAATTTTTGAGTACATCAGTATAGAAGTGTTGGATGGGGTCTACATCAGTAAACCTATTGAATTACATTGCTTTAGAACTTACTGTTACTCATTTTTGATTTTGTTATTCATTGGTGTCCCTCCTGTAATCTTTTGTTAATATTCTGTTATTATATTTGTTTAGCATAAGTTTTATATATTTGTTCAGCTATGTGAAAATCCATATTTCATATTGTTCTTTTAGGGTTTGTTTAAATAATGCATATTTATATAAATGGCTAGCTTTACATGCTCCTATAAGTGGCTTGTAATTTTAACAGTGACCACATGACCACATAGATCCACAATCTTAGCATGAATGCTCCTTATTTGTTGCAGTTTGTTGTATAATAGTGCTGAAGCCCAAAAATTGCCTCTTGCTGTTGGGGTTGCCTTTTTGTGTGTAAAATCTGTTAGCTGTTGTATGATTTGTCTTGTTCTGTATAGATTTAGCATATTGTTTTATGTAGTATTTAATGCTGTACAGTTGTAAAATACATGTTCCTGTGTTTCTTCAGCAGCATGGCATAGGTTGCAGAATGGGTCTTTTGTCTCATAAAAATGATGGTATCATAATAAATAGGAGATCAGTAGTGCAAACAGGTTGAGCTTGATTAAGAAGCCAAAGAACTTCAGTTCCATTGATCATTTTCTGAAATTTTTAAAGAGTTGTTATTATTTACTCCCAGCATTGGGCTAAAGATCTGATTGTTTGTGGCTGGGTTGATCAACTCGTATATCTGCCAGTACATGTACTTTCTGTTAAATGTGAGTGTTGTAGTTCTAACATTGATTTGTGCTGAGTGTGCTAATGACTCCAGATATTCATATGTGGGGGGTAGATGATCTATAGGGATTATAGCGAGGAGGCTTTGTAACTGCTGAAATTGTATAGTGATCTTTACCAATAGGTTTATTGTTTTTTGTATGGAACACATGTATTGTGTGTAGCCCCAGACTATTTCATATAGTTGGTTGGTGAGTTATTTGATTGATATGGCTGCAGTTTTCCTACCCCATAGTAGTTTGTTGCAGAATGATGATATGACCACTGTAAATTTTTTTGTAAAATTGACAATAGATGAGAAATATGCAATTCTTGTTGTTATAAGTATGTTAAATACGTGCACTTTTGGATATAGAGATAAGTATGCATTTGATAAAGATGTGGCTATGTTTGTTGCTTTTTGTTTGAGTTTAGTTTGCAGTGTTTGTCTCATTCCATGAGTTCCCAGGTAAAATGGAAATCCAAGAAATGGAGTAGGTTTTCCTTGATATAGCTGTGTTTATGGCTTGTTAGTATAGACAACATTTTGGCTAGGATGAATTGCAGTTTTGCATTTTTTATGTAATTTTGTAATATTCTTTCTAATATTGGCATTTCTTTCTGTGATATCAGAAACACTGTTATGTCATCCATATATGCAATACAGGGAATACATTGGGCTGTTTGGGATATTAGTATTCCTGGAAACTCACTTTCAATCTGTTAAGAGTGGATTTATATATAGGTCAAAAAGCAGTGCACTGAGTGGGATTCTTATGAAATTAATTGTGTAGGAGTAAATGCTATTGTATTTCTGCTGCTAAGCATGAGGGGTAACTCTGTTAAGTAAAAGGTTTGTGATGATGTTTAATAGTGTGGGTGAAATTGCTACATTTGAAAGCATGTCCATTAAGACATCTATTGCAATGGAATCATGTGCTGTCTGTATATCCAGTTGAATTGCAATTAGTGCATACTTTTTATTTTGCTGCTCTGCATTTAGTATCATTTTAAATACAAGTTCAGCCTGTGTGATAGTGATCTCTTCTTTACATACTGCATGTTTTTATTAAGGTATGTAGGTTTCTATTTTATCTTTGACTATCTTTTCCAATAATTTGATTCCTAATGGACCCATGGAGATGGGTCGAAGATTGTTGATATGTGAAATAGCTGTTGTTTTTTGTTAAATGGTATTATTGCTATTGGATATAGTCCTCTAGTGTTGTATATTTTTTATGATATGAAGTTAGCAAGGTTGCAAAGGTACTCCATGGAAAATTGACTCAAATATGAAAGGACAAATAACCAATATGCCTTTGGTTCCAGGATAGCAAGGGTTGGGAATTTTTTTAAGTTTTTCATCAAATTGTTGGATCTGAAAGGGTCTATCTGGTTCAGGCATTCTGAACTGATAGATGGTTGGTTTGTATTGTTTATATGTTTAGAGTTTTTGTTTAAAATATTGGTATATGGGGTCTAACATGTTATGATCTGCGTAGATGATGCCACTTATCTCAATTGTCATGGACACTTTTCTGGTTGATAGATAGCCTAGTGCCCATTGTATACATCCATGTGCCCATGTGTGTTGTTGTCTGAGATATATTTTCCTTTTCTTTATGGCAATGTATTCTTTTAATTGTTTACATGTATTATGGTATTGCTTTGTTAGTTTTTGTATATATTGGTGGTTGTTATGCATGGGTCTGTTGATGATGATTCTCTTGTGGAGATCATTTGCTAGTGCCATTAATTGGGAGAGTGAGGATGAGTATCTTGTCATGTGATGTATGTTGAAGGATAGTATATTGATGAATGACTGATATTTTTTAATTGGATCTTGTGGTATATCTTTAATTTTGTTTAGCATGATGTAAGCTTCTAAGAATAGGAATTCAGTAGTGGTTATTGGAAGTAGGAGTCTTCTTGTTTTTCTAGATGAATAAATGATGCCTGGAGCTTTGAAAAAAATATTGTAATAGTTTATGCAACATGGTCTGAAAATAGGCATGGATTAAATTGGAAGTTCATCAGGTGGTGAAGCATTGGTGTGTACTAGCAAAGATCAATGAGTGTGGCATGCCATTGATTATAGAATGACACTGAATCTGCTGCAACAAAGCATTGAGTGCTCGTGAGTGGCTGATTTAATTGATATAACCATTTGTATTTAATTTTTCATAGCTTAAGTTGAAACCCCCATTAATGTTGTTGGGTCAGGGCTGGTTGCGAGCTGGGAGTTTATTGTGAGAATTATATGTACTATTATGTTGGGACATGGGGATACATACACAGAAATAATGTTGAATGTGGTAATTTGATGCTGGGATGTAGTGATTAGAAGATGTGAGTCAATGTAAATAGTTTTGAAAGTTGAAAAGCTGTAATTTGAGGCTATGAGTATGCCTGTGCCAGCCGAAGGTGCTGATGGATCCCTGGAGTATATGAAAAAACCTTGATTATATAGGCATGTGGCTGGATTAATTTATGATCCATTGTAGATCTATGTTTTTAATAGTTCTAGTATTTGTGTTTGTATGATGCTAATCCATTTGTTAGGCTGGTATATTTTTGCTATTGATTTAATACCTCTGACATTCAATGCTGCTATTTTAATTTTCATTAACTATGTATCTGGAATTTATTTGTATTTTTTGTTGTGGTTGCTTTGGGGATTTACAGTGTATATTTTCACAGACTTGTTTTTGGTCTGTTTTGTTTGCTTTTCTATCATTGTTCTGATTGGTTTTTATATTGTGTTGCTTTTGTTCTTCAATTTATGATGTTGTGTTTTTTAGATTGTTTTCCAATAGATATGAATTGTTTCCATTGGACTTGAGTCTTCATTTATATTTATTAATGATTTGTGAATTGGAGTTATCATCATCTGTCTTTGCTTTTTTGTTAACTTCTTTCCAGTAGGTATCCCAGGCTTTCTCTTGCTTTTTAGTTGGATTGAATTTGTCAGTTGCATTATTGTGAGAGGGCTGCTTGGTGGTAGCAGTGCCTCCACAATTTCTATGGCTGTCTTATTAATAATAGTATATTGTGTGTTTTTATCTGTTCTGCAGTCAAATTCTGGCATATATGCATTTGTTTTACTTGTTGAGTTAATTTTTGTTTGTTTTCTATTTTGTTTTTGATCATGTTCCTTGGTTTGTAGTTGTGTTGTTTTTTTCTGTGAACAAATCTATAAGGTCTAAGCTTGCTATGTCTGCTTTATTGTTGTTATTATTTTTTGCATGGTTTGTGAACTGCTATCCTTAATAATAGTTATTACTTCTTTTGTTTGAAATTTTGTTGTTTTGGTATGTGTGTGTTTTGATTTTTGGTTAAATTCTGGTGGTTTAGGCATTGTGCAGTGATGTGTTCTCTTTGTTTACATGAATAACATTGTAGTTTCATACTTCTAATATATACAGTGAGCATTGCTTCCTGATCCAGGATCTGTATTGGTATATTATCTAGATCAGTATCTGGATGTAGTTTTATTCTGAACTCATAAGAGTTACTCCACAATTGGTATTGGTGTGTCTTTCTGGTATACTCTTTTGAACATAATGACCTTGTCAAATATCCATCATTCTTTGAAAGTCTTGCTCTGTGTATCCCAGGTAAGTGTTCTTAATTATTTCTGAAATGATATTGTGATAATTCTAGTGTATGGTGATCAGTGCAAAGTTACCCAATGATTTGACTCGTCTTTGAAACCACTCCTTTTGTATGATTTCATAAAATTCCAGTATTAGGTATCAGTCATTGGGATATTCTGCAATCTGTTGCATGGTGTTCCAGAATCCATCTATTGTTATTGTCTCATACAACAATTCTTTTGGAAATTTATATGATGATGTTGTTGGCAACACCATGGACTTGGGGAGAGAAAAAAAATTTGAATGTTGCAAATAGGTGTTTTGGTATGGATTTATTGAACAATTCAGTTGTGATGTTCAATGTTTCTTCATTCCAGACAATTTCTGGTGTATTTTGACTTTCCATTTTCCATTTTTAAATTATTTATGTCACTTTTGGTTGGTTTCCTATATCTAGGATTGATCTTTTGAGAGGTGGTTGCATTGCTTTTTTCTAATCTCTTTTCTGATATCTGAGCTAAATTGACTTTCAGAGTTTTTTTTTTCAGTTTTTTTATTAGGATAAATGAATTTTTTTTTCCCTTTGACTATGTCTGCAAATGTTGGCTTGTTTTTTTTATGGTTTTCATCGATGTTTTTGCAAGCGTTAATTAGGTCTTGTGATCTTTGAATCTCCGTGTTTCAGTTGGTAATTTTGTAATATTTGTTTTCAATTCAAAAATTATCAATTAAACTCTGCTTATTTTTTCTATTAGTTGATTTCAATTAAATTAATATTATAACTTTTGATGTTTTATATATATATATGTATTGTTTCTGATCTTTTTAATAGCTTTTTAATGGTTTGAATGTGGAACATTTTTACCTGGTTTGGGCTATCCAAAGTCTAAAGCGCCCTCTATTATTATTATTATTATTACGTTTCAAAAAGACACTTTATTGGTTCATTGAAATTTTTACATTGATTACGGTTACATGTTTATGTCTATTTGCATTGTAATAGTTGAGTTTTAATAAAAAAGGGCTATTATAGTGATTGTGATTATGTTTAAATGTTCATTCAGATGTTACTTATTTCACTTTAATGATATATGGTCAATATATTGAGAGTTCCAAAAGTAAGTTCATTGGGAGTTTAAGTCCATTAATATGTTGAGCTTTTTTTATATGTTCAATCTTTAGTTGGAGTTTTAGTCTTAGTTGAAATTTTAGTTCTATTTGTGCTATGATTTTTATGTGGTCCAAATAATTAATTGACTAATGATAAATTAGGCCAATGTTTATTTATTTAATTTACATAGTGTTGATTAAAGTTGTTGAGTAGTTATAAAACTATATACCAATGGTATAGGATTGGTATTAATGAGGTAAAGTTTGTTAGTGTGAATGTTCAAATTTTTTTTGTGGCCGTAGTTGAGCGCATTGTTTTTTCCTCCAAGTATGTTTTCCTTTCTTTTGTTATGGTATTGCCAATTAAGAACATATATCTTGTACACTGAAAAGCATATAATACGAAAGTAGCAGCCCTAATGCTTGGAGTTGATTTGGTTTTGTATGCATTGTGATTTGTTCAACTATGGTATTTTGTCATCAATATGTATTGCACATTATCTTCATTATTTGTTCTAGTGCTTGACATTGGTAGATCAGGTGTTGTATTGTTTCCTTGGCACAATGGCATAACCCACAAAAAGAATCTACTGTGCTATACATTCTTTTGTGATGGAGAAAACTTGTTGTTAGCAAGGCAAATAAAATTCAAAAACTTAGGTTTTAGTGCCAACTTTTTATATTTATGTAGCATTTGTTTTGTTGTGTGTAATCATATATTTCCCACTATGTATATTTATCCGCATATTGTTCTGGTATATTGGGTGTTGTCTTATATTGGTAAATGATTGATGTAAGATATAATCTGGGTAGTGGAAGTCTGTCAGCTGGTGTGATTTTTTATTAGATGTTTAAACTTTGGGAAATGTTTGACTATGGCGATTATAAGGTTGCTTAGTTTTTGCATGAAAAATGCATACATATTGTGCAATCTCAGACCATTCTTTATAAAGGGTTGGTTAAGTTATCTTGTTGAAATGGTGACTGTTTTTTTGGCCTGCAGGAGTTGGTTACTTATGGTTTTAATCTTTGATTTAACATTTTTTGAAAACATTACAACTGGCAGGTAGTATGTTATTCTTAATTAGTTAATTTATTAGTTGTACTTAAATATATAGAGAGATATGTCTTTGATAGGGAGTTGGAAATTTATTGTGCTTCTGTTAATTTGTTTTGTATGTGAGATCTCATCCCAGTGATCCCCAGATGAAATGGAAAAGCCAGAAATGGAGTCGGATTTGATTGGTATATGTTCATGCATGGTTTTCCAGTGTCTTAGTTATGTTAAAGTTTAGTTTATATTTATGTGTGTATTCTTGCAAGATCTTTTGTAATTGAGATATTTGTTATTTTTTGAGGCTTGGAATACCATGACATCATCCATATATGCTATACATGTTATGCACTGTGTTGTTCTGGGTATTTGTATTCCAGTAAATGTTTGATGTATTTTTTGTAGTATGGAATTAATATAGAGTATGAATAGGAGTGAGCTGAGGGGGGATCACTGGGATATGGAATGTGTGGGAACAAATGATGATGAGTTTCCACCATTTAGAATTATGTGTATCTCTCTATTCAGGCACAGGTTTGCTATTATACATAGTTTTTGGAAATGTCAGTGTCTTCCAGCATTCCCAGCAGAGATATCTATTAAGTTGAAAGCTGTCTCAATGTCAAACTGGATCATGATTGGAGCATATTTCTTTCTTTCTCTTATTGAAGTCATGATTTCTCAGAATATCAATGCTGCCTGGGTTGTTGAGGAATTTATTTTTGCAAACTGAGCTTTTGATATTAATGGCATTATATACAGTTTTATTTTTTCTTTAATAATTTTTTCTAGAAAATTTTGATTGGTATCAGTCCCATAGATATTGGCTATAGGTGGTTGAGAGGAGGGGTATTTTCTGCTTTTATTGAAGGATACTATTGCTATTGGAAGACTCCTATCATGGGTTGAATTGCTTGTGTTAGATAATTGGCTAAGTTGCATAGGTATTGTGCTGTTTATTGGCTGAGGTGTTTTAGTACAAATACTAATATTCCAGGGCTCCCTGTATGATATGCATTCAGTGTAGCAGCTAATTTTGTTGTAAATTCATTCATAGTGAATGGATTTGTTGTTTCTGCTAGTCCAAATAGGTTAGTAAGTCTTGCGAGTGGTTGTCTTTCTTCTTCTTCTTCTTCTTCTTCTTCTTCTTCTTCTTCTTCTTCTTCTTCTTCTTCTTCTTCTTCTTCTTCTTCTTCTTCTTCTTCTTCTTCTTCTTCTTCTTCTTCTTCTTCTTCTTCTTCTTCTTCTTCTTCTTCTTCTTCTTCTTCTTCTTCTTCTTCTTCTTCTTCTTCTTCTTCTTCTTCTTCTTCTTCTTCTTCTTCTTCTTCTTCTTCTTCTTCTTCTTCTTCTTCTTCTTCTTCTTCTTCTTCTTCTTCTTCTTCTTCTTCTTCTTCTTCTTCTTCTTCTTCTTCTTCTTCTTCTTCTTCTTCTTCTTCTTCTTCTTCTTCTTCTTCTTCTTCTTCTTCTTCTTCTTCTTCTTCTTCTTCTTCTTCTTCTTCTTCTTCTTCTTCTTCTTCTTCTTCTTCTTCTTCTTATTATTATTATTATTATTATTATTATTATTATTATTATTATTATTATTATTATTATTATTGTTGTTGTTGTTGTTGTTGTTGTTGTTGTTGTTGTTATGGTGATGATGGTGGTGGTGATGATGTTTCCATAATATACTTTATTGTCAACAAAGTTACATGATGTTTACATACTTATGCCTTGGTTACAGTGGCACCATGATTTTTACAGATTTGATTTGACTGAGATTTTCATTGCTAATTACATAGTTATGCAAGTGTTGAATAGGGCCTACATCAGTTAACCTGTTTAACTACATTGCATTATTACTATTATGTTTCAAAAAGTAAACTCTTGAGGCTTAAAAACGATACATAAGTTGCATTTGAAATATAAGGTCTTAGATACAAATTGATTCATAATATTACATATGTAATAAAAATTTACAATCTTGATTGTGATAGGAAAGAAAACATTATTTACATTAATTAAAGGAAAAATAATTATTATATAACAAGATACATATGTCAAATTAAGTTAATGTAGACTTTTTAAATGTGATATTAAGAAAAATACATGGAAACACATAATAGTAAGAATAAAAACATATGGAGGAAAAGTTGAAGTTAGTATTAGATTGACATATAGTCCCATAAAAATTGGTTTCATTTGGTTTTCATAGCTAAGTCTTATTGTTTCATTTGTTGCATAAGCTCCATGTGAAAAAAAAAAATAGAGAAAAACTAGTCATGAGAATTGCATCTTGGGAAAACAAAAACATTGGTTCAGGATAAATTGCATCCTGGGAGAATGAAAAAACAATTGTATGTATGAATTGCATCCTGGAAAAATACTAATTCAGCAAGGATGTATCTTGAGAAAATGGAAAAACAGTTGCCAGCATCAATTGCCTTTTGGGAAAATAGAAAAACACTAGTCAGCACCAACTGCATTCTGGGAACATAGGAAAATATCATTTCAGCATGGAAATGCACCAGTTAGCATGCATTGAATTCTGGAGAAATGAAAAAATTCAAGTTTAGCATAAATTGTATCTTGGGAAAATGAAAAAATGAATTGCATCATGAGAAAATAAAAATACTAGTTGGCATAAATTACATCTCAGAAACACTGAAAAACACTGATCAGCATGAATTGCATCTGGAGAAAATGAAAAAAACTACCAGTCAGCATTGCATCCTGAGAAAATGGTAAAAACATTAGTTCAGTATGGATTGTCACTTGGTAAAATGAAAAATATGCCAGTGAGCATGATTTGCGTATTGGGAAAATGGAAAAACACCAGTTATTATGAGTTGTATCCTTTAATGTGTGTTGTATTGAGCAAATATTTTGAGTTGAAACTTGAGAAGTTGCAACTATTATAGAGAAAAAAAGCTGCAAGAGTATAATTATACAATTTTTAAAACAAGGTTGCCATCTTTATTTCATTTCTCATCTTGATCCAAAATAAATGTGATTAAATCTTTCTATGTGCACACATGGAAATTTTTTTTAAAATTATCCTATGTAATCAAATTTTATTCTATCTATGATAGGATGTAAAATTTACTTTTAATAAAGATGATATTGAGCAAACTTTTAGGATTTGAACAGGAGCTGTTAGAAGGACATGGTGACAATACTAAGATTTACTGCTATACTTATTATTATTGTTGTTGTTATTGTTATTGTTTTTCTTGTTGTTAATCATTTTTAAATGCATCTCGTTCTCGCATTTTCAGAATTGTGAGTGCAGGAAGCTTGGCACTTTTAGTTTAAATCTTAATAATTTGATATTGATAAATATTGAACTAGGATAATTATGATTGTGAGATGCTATCTGAAAAATGTTGGTTCTCAATGAAATGTATTCTGGGGTTCATTTATATTTTCAGATGTCTTTATTCATGTGATTAAAGTATATGTGGTAAAATGGAAAATTATAATAAACAAACTGCTAATTTTTCTATGTATTTGGATTCTTTTTTTAAAAATGTATTTATCTTAATTCAATTCCATTCCATTTTTTTTTTCATGCGTAATATCTTAAATACATTTAATTATGCTATGTGAGTTTCTTTAATAGTAATAGATATATTAATCTTTAATGAAAGTGTAAATTCTATATATATCTAGCTAAAAATATATATAATTGCTGATCCGATAAAATTAATAGTAATCATTAATTTATTTTCTGAGGAAGGTAGAATTGTAATCATGAGTGCAAGAAGCTAGGCAGATTATCATTAATCAATTACTGAAAAATATCTTTTTCCTCTAAATAAGTAACCTGGTAGTTTACTGCTTCAAAGTTTATAAGAATTTTTCTGGAATAATTATATGATTTATGATTTTTTTTCTAATCAAAGACCAAGGTAGAAAGTATTTTCAGGGACAGTAGACGTCTACAATGGAAATGATAACACTTCAAACAGTTTTAGAAATCTTTTTGCATATCGTGTTTTATCATGTCCGTGATTAAATTAAAGAACTTCGGCTTAAGCATCCAAAATGCAACTTTTCAATTAATAGCTTAGCGTTATTTGCTTATTTGTTGTTTATGTATAATCCTATTATATTATATATTTTATTAATGCAGTTTTATGTGTTTCTATTTATTTATTTTTTTGTAGCTTCTTATTCAATGATGTAGAATATTTTTATATTAAATACTTTATATTTTTATATAAAAATATTAATTATAAATTATATTTAAATAAAATATAAAAACTGAAAATATCTATGTATTATAGAAAAGAAAAAAATATTAAATATCGCAATGTAATTTAATTTGGCTATTTATAAAGAGTTTTTCTCCTCTCAAGATATTTATTTTTACAAAGAATTGCCTTTTTTTTTATTCTTGTTACTTTTATGTTCTCTCTCTCTCTCTCTCTCTCTCTCTCTCTCTCTCTCTCTCTCTCTCTCTCTCTCTCTCTCTCTCTCTCTCTCTCTCTCTCTCTCTCTCTCTCTCTCTCTCTCTCTCTCTCTCTCTCTCTCGATCGATCGATCGAACTCGAAGTCAGTTGATAAACTTTTATGCTATTACTTTTGTTTTGTACTAATGTATATATAATTGTTTTTTATATTGTTATTAATTTTAAAAATTATTTGATTGATTTTTATTTAGATGCTAGTATAAAACTTGAAATAATGCCTGTATTGATAAACTCAAAGAGAATAATACTTCTAGAAGTATCTCTTCTAATTAATATATGGGTGGGGGTGCACTTAAATCAACTTCAATTCCTAGTGCCTATATGAATAATTTTTTCCCTGCTCATTTGTTGCTAGTTTCCGAATGTTAATTTATCAATAGGATTTATTAATCTAAATAAATAGTCTTTAGTTGTTGCTTTTAATATCGCTGTTTTCAAATTTCATTCATTCATTAGCAACCATCATAAATATTATGACACTAAATCTCATATAATAATAATTTATCAACGATATATATATGTCACATTCTGTTTTTTCGGTAGGTTTACAATATCAACTTTTTCTACAGCACTTCTTCGTCTATCCTAATTACAACTGCTATTGTATTTTTCTTTTCGTTCATATTTTATCAACAATAAATAATTGTCTTATTTATTTATTCGCGAAAATGTCATCTGATATTTAAATACCAAAAGAGACAGGCTCAGTTACCATCCATTAATTTTTAAATCCGAAGCAATGCTTTGTAACTATGCAAAATAGGACAAAACATTTTATTAAGGCACGAATTATTTTTAATTTGGATGTGTTATGTGATCTTTGAGCGTTACTAGTAAATAAAGGAGTTTTTTTGGATGGGAATATAAATAAAGAGTTATTTCTCTGAATTGGTTAATAAACAAAGTTATTTTGTTTGAACAGGAATAATGTGACTTTTTAGTAGCAAAATGACAGGTTAAGCTATCTAGAAACTATTACCCCTTGAATAACCAAACTATTACTGTGCTAAATTGCAAGGAAATCTTAAAATAAAAGCAATTGATATTACATCTCTTTAAAGTCTCTTTGGGGATAATCTTTATATTTAAAACATGTTCTGGGTTTTCCCCATAGGAATCACGTTCAAATTCATCAATTTTTATCATTAGTTTTTAATAAATATATGATTAAAACCAGAAAACATTATGGCAAAAGTCACTCACAGTAGCATGTTTTTTTTTTTTAATAAATAATTTTAATTTACTCTGATTCTGAGATTATTCATATAAATCATTTATTTGGAAGATTCCTAACGAGGTCTGTTTTTTTTTTAAAGCTCTGTATTTAATTATATATTTGTTAATAATAGAATAATATTTTTTATGTTATTGTTTTTTTTAAATCAATTATATTTCAAACACTTGTAATATTTCTTTGTGTTTTCCTGAAGGTTTGTGATAATGATATTTTAGTTGTATTTATATATTGGATTATTTCCATTATCTAATAATAAATATTTGAAAACATACAAGAAGAAAATTTAAAGAAGCTGCTCACATGACAATGGCAAATAACCCCATAAGTAAACCTAATGTGATGATTCATAATGTATGAAAAATATTAATCAACTTGGTTCTTAACAAAATATTGGAAAAAACCCAGAGAAATCTTATAAATAACTATATAAAAAAATTTCCTAACTGACTCAGTTGGTTAGAGTGTTACCTAAAAATTCAATATTCAAGAATATAAGGTCCCAGGTTCTACTCCTATGCTGGTATTATCACTGGTAAGACCAGCAACATCTGAAGAAGAGGTGAAAATAATACCTTTTGAAACATTGTGCATATACTAACTTATGTGCTACTTCTAACAGATAAATATAATTGGAAAAGTTAAATTTTTCTAAAGACATTTAATACTTAATATTAGATGATAGAAATAGCCAATATATAAATACAGTTAAATATCTTTGTACATTATTCAGTTTTTGCAAATAGGCTTACATAGTTTCAAATCTTAGTTTAATTCCAAATGAAGGACAAACAATATTTTTAAAGTTTTTAAGACTTTTCAGTTGTTAAAACTTTTGAATTTTGATTTATTGACTTCTGCATTTTTCCATGAAGAACTTTAAGATTATTAAAGTTATATCTTATGGTATGTTTTGTGCAAAAAATAAATAAATAAATCAAGTTTTTCTTTTAAAAAGGTATATATTCTATAACATATGTTTGATTTTTAATAAAGCATACTTTTAAAAAAAAAAGTTCGCTGCCTGAAGATAGATAATATAATATGAAGACCAAGTGATAATATTTACTACAGTGGAACTGCACAGTCAGATTATATGCCCTTATCAGTATAACACTTTTTCAAATACGAAATCCCAAAAAATATAAATAAACAAAAAGAAATATGAAAATAACAAAAAATACAAATATTAAAATTCATATATTTAAAAATGTTATGATACAGAGGTGACCATTGTTTTATTTCAAACACCATATCCTATCTTGTTTATTGATAACATTTTTTAGGTTATATTGAAAGCACACACATTTTATTTGTTTGTTGTTGTTGTTTTTTTTGTATCCTTTATAAAGTTTGATTCAGCACAGTACAGAACTAAAAGTTTTACAAAATTTAAGCAAATTTGTAAAGTATTTTTTTAAACAATAAAATGAAAGTTATTGATTTAGTAGTTGCAACAAAAAAGAATTAAAATATTCTGGCATTGTTTCAGAAACTTTAAAGTTTGAAGAGTTTGTCTGAAAATCTGAAATCAGTAACAATAAATAGATGTTTCTGTATAGATTCTGAATTTTACATAAATGCAAAAAATGTCAAATTAACTAGAAGTTGTAGTCTGTTGATAATTATCTATAGATAGAAAATTTATTGAAAAAAAAGTATTGTCTAGACCTTGTTTAATTATATGAAAATCTAATACTTCACCATTCATTTTATTTATTAAAAAATATAAACTTATGGTATAATAAGTTTTTATTATTTTTATTTTTTGTGTGGATGCAAATGAGAAAACATAGACACAGTCATTATATATGATAATGTACCTTCTCAATTTATTATTAATAACTATGTTAATATTTTTTTTAAAAATTGTTTATATTACAATTTTAATTTATATATGCATACTATTTACATATAAAAGTGGCTATAGTAAATTTTTGAGGATGTTGAATGTATTTTAATAGATTTTTATCAACAAAATGTGAGCAATTATCTGCATATTATGTAGTCAAAGAGGGCTTGAACAAAAATAGCAGATATCATGGCTCACTATATCACAATTTGTATGTTTTTTATACACTAGAAACATAGCAAACACAACATTAGATGATAATTTAATCAATGGCTGAAGTCTCCTCACCTGACTGCTTTATGTTTGTATAAAGTGTTTTCAGATCTACATATTTTGACAGTTGATATATTATGTGCAAAATATTCAACTTTCAAACCTTCAGATTATTGTCTTATATTCTATAGTAGGGCCGGACTTGGTTATTGCCTAATCATACGTTAATTTAATTTGCATGCCTACTCATGTTAAACATTTTATAATTCATATTTACTTTCTTTGCATATGTATTAAATTTGTGTTTACTTTTTATTATTTTGCCTTTAAAATGTAAGAAAAATAGATCTAAGATAATGTAGTATATTTAAACTTTTATGGTTGTTGTAAATTATTATTCGTCTATATATGTTGAAGGAAATTATTATTGTATAAAGGAGTAATTTAAAAGTTGATATATATATATATATATATATATATATATATATATGTTTCTTCTTTCTAAGTTAATATATATATATATATTTTGTCATTCAAAATGTTTTGGAAATAGATTTAAAATACGTAGAATATCTCATTATTTTGATTTTGTTGCCATAAAATATTATAAGGTATTGTAATTAAAACTATAATCGTAATTTTTTTTAAAAAAACAACAAACAAATTCTTCATTTCAACATGAAAAAGAATCATAGTATATGGATAGTAATTATTTCTAATTCATTAATCTTCAAAGCTATAACTCAATGTTTCTTCTTTTATTTTTTAGTGGTTATAAAAAATTATATATGTTTCAAAAGGCATTTTATTGATTCAAAAGAGTTTTTACATGAATTGTGTTTGGTTTACATACTTTTACATTGCATTTGTTTGATCCAAATTTATGAATCGATGTATAGAGTTACAAACATCATGAGGTTCAGTACCTTAAGTTTGGATATCTTTGTATAAATAATTTTGTTAATAACAATGTTTCTATGTTATTTTGTGTTACAGTGTCGGCATTAAATCTGATAAAGTTAATTTGACTTTTATTTGTTTTTTTCTTTTGTATTTGCCTACAATCTCGACTGCTCTCTTAATAGCGACCAAATCAGGTTTTGCAATTATTCTGTCTCTATTTTTGATTTGCATTAATTTGTTCATGATTATGTTTTTTATAATTAAATAGTAATTTAGAAATCAATATACTGATATTCTATAATCATTAAGTACAAAATTATTAAAATTATTTTAATATATAAGGGATTTGAACTCAGACTTTCACACAACCCTCAACTCTCCAAGCCATATTGCTGACCCTCCTGATCACACACATGTTGAAAAGATAAATAAGCACCAATGAGCGTATTTTGTGCTAAACCAGCACTCATCAGTTGGTCCAGATTACCATTTCCACACATATATACAATCAGAGCTCAGCTTTATATTAAGATAGCAAATCTTTATATGAGGGCTTTGAACATTCCATCATCAGATTTTCAATGAAAATGGAAGGCTGAAGAATTGTGAGTTAAAGTAGTTTGAAGCCTGTCCATTAAAGTACAAAGATTTGCTATCTTAATATAAAGCTGAGCCCTGATTGTATATATGTGTGGAAATGGTAATCTGGGCCAACTGATGAGTGCTGGTTTAGCATGAAATACATTTATTGGTAATTATTTATCTTTTCAACATGTGTGTGATCAGGTGGGTCAGCAATATGAGATGGCTTGGAGAGCTGAGGATTTTGTGAAAGTCTGAGTTCGAATCCCTTATATATTACATATATATCTGTATGTGCAGATGTAAACCTGTACAGTGTATTAATTGAAATTATTTTAATAAATTTAAGAATGACATCAGAGAATTACTAATCTTATTGTTTTGACATATGGCAGCTTAACTACAAGCATAATTATTTTCTATATCATCTTCAAAAGAGAGATCCCAAGTGCAATCCAGAAGCATTTTTAATCCCTTTTGATTCTTTGCTAGTGTTTAATAGCCATTATTATATTCTTTCTTACAATATTCTGTTATTATTTCTTCTATTCTTCTTTCATTTTAATAATCGTTTCCAGCATATACTTTAAACTATTGTGATCTATATACAATCTAATTCCTCTTCCATCTTTTAACTTTTTATGTCTTTTTTCTCTTCTTAATTATTTTTATATTTTTTAACTTACCTTTGAGCTTGTTTTTCTTTTTCTTCTATAAATATCCATCTATAAATAAAGATTTTCTGTTTTATATAAATATCCAAATTTTACTACATTTCAAATAAGCATTTACTGTTATCTTTTATAAAATTCTTTAAAAGGTTACTGGTGATTTTTACTCTTATTAAAAGGTACTAATATATCTCAGCCTTTTTTTTTTACAATTTATCTGGATTTTTTTAAACACTACTAACATCAGTTATGCAACTTCCAAGACAGTTATTTTGTTTTTTGGTTGTTGTTTTTTTTAAAAAAAAACTTAATTTTACATAATTATAGTTAGAAATATACATATAAATCAACTAATATCATATAACTATTTCTTTTTTACATATAACATATGCTATTGGAATCCTCCGTTGATAAAGACCATAATCCAGAAACAAGCATGTAAGCGTGGATAGATAGTATTAGATTGAATATAGGGTCATTACAATTTAATATCTATTGATTATTACAATAGATGGCTTTGGAATAGCATAAAAACAGCTGCTTTTGACATATATGTATATATTTATAATAAAAAAATCGTGTTTACTTAAATATAACATGGTTTTCATATAATACAGTTTAACAGTTTTACATTATTATTTTTTCCTATGAAATCATTCAAGGAAACGTTGAATTAACATTATAAAATTGTAATTACTATGAAAATGTTTTAAAGATCCAAGAATCAGTAATTTAAAAATACTTTCCTGCACCCTAAACTAATAAAAATTGTAAAGCCATGACAGATACTTTGTCCTCTCTGAAAGCTAGTTTCAAGTATTTAGAGCCGGTCCAACTAATTTACTAAATAATAAAATTAAATGATAATTATTTACAAAATAATAATACAAACTTTGTACAAAATTTGATAATATTGCTTAATACATCGTACATATAATATCATCATCCACAATTGCTGCACATCTTCAATTAGTCCTAAATAATGAATTCTACTTTTTTTATTGAATACATAACAATATTTTTTATTTAATAAATCATCTAAATATCTATTTTAATAACTAAAAGAATAAATAACATCCTTGATTTATATCATTCTTTATATTTATTTCATCTGTAAAAAGACATTTTAGTCTTTATATTTTTTTTTATTTCTTATACAAATTTCCTAATATACTTTTTTTTTTAAATCTATAACCTTTCTTTTAAAAATTATTTAATTTGTTTCGTCAAATGCATTTTCCAGATTAAGGATTTTTTTCTTCAGTAATTCTTAATAATATTTTTCACTATTTTAATTGTATAGCCTCATTATTCCAATTGGAATTATCCTCCTATATCTTTTCTTATTTTTAATTCAAACTACTATCTCAATTAAAATTTGTTTAATCTATTATAAAATATGTTTATTCAAAAATCTCAACATTTATGAGATTATAAACTACAATATTTATTTTAAAATAAACACATTTTAATGCTTTTTTTTTTATGGAAATGATTTTTTTTTTCTTTTTTTTTTTTAAAAAAAGTATCAGGCATAATTATTCTATTATAAACATAAAGTAATTCGTCTTTAAATTCTTCGATCACATGATTTTTAATAATTCAGCTGAAACTTTATTAATCTCTTTATAATTCTTATTTTTGATCTCATCTATAGTATTTAAGTCTTCTCTTTCATTATTGTACAATCCAAATAATTATCTTCAGACCCCCAGGATGAAAAAAAAGTCTTGCATAAAATATTATATATTTAGGTATACATGTAGCTTTTTTTAATATGGTAAACCCCCCCCCCCGTAGTTGTTGACAACTTGCACTATGTAGGTATCAGGATTTGAGTGTGCAGTATCAGGTAAATAATACAAAATGGACATCTGTAGATAAGATATAAATAGAAAATTATTATTGGTAGTAAACTGAAAGGTTTGAAGTCAGCCTAATATTCTGATCATCTTCAATTTGGGTGCTATATAGTTCTCCAGAAAATTAGGAAGGAGTAAACTGAATATATAATCATCCCTTCCTACCATTGAATATTTACATATCATTGCATATGTTAAATATTAATACATTAAAATATTATTAAAAAATCATACTCAAATTTATTTTGACTTTTCTCATCGCTTTTTCCTGATGTTATTTATTACTCTTTTTTTTTCAACTTTTACTGTCAGTTGCACATGCATATTAACTAATTAAACTCTTTGATTCAAGAACTCCTTCTCAATAAGTCTTTTCACAGATAACAATTAATTTTAAACATATACTCAATGATTAGAAATAAATTAACTTAAATTAACAAACATATAAATAAAATAAATCATATGATGTGATGCACTGTGACGTCTCTTTATACAGAGACAGGAATCTCTCAGCAACTATGTCCAGAGAAACCTGTTAACCACTTTACCTTCCCTTTCCATTCCTCACCCTAAATTTTTCCATATCCTGCTCCATCCCATTTCCATGGCATAATTGTTGTCAACTTCATGGCTTTTATATCTAAATCCCCCTTATCTTTTCCCAAACCCAGCATAAAAATCAATAACCCACTTTCTGTATAATCACTTTTCTTATATTTATTCTACCACAACTTTATTATTTATATCCTTTCCATTTTCAGGCATTTACATTTAATTAACAGATGCCTAATATCTTCTATACCTTCCTTACACAACTTGCAGACTAAATCACCCACATTTTTTCATTTACATGTATAAACTGTTGCTAAAGATACCATTCGAGCCTTCAACAGTAAACTGCTTTCCTTGATATTATCATAAATTAAATTCACACTCAATATTCTGTTTATTTCTATATATATTTAAACTCTTTTTACTCTCCATACTAAATCTCCATCTCTCCAACTCCCTATTCTTTATTAATGCATCTATTGTTTTATTCCATTCTTTACCACTGTAACCCTCAACAATTCTCCTAACACAATCACCCTACTTTTTGTACAAATATGCTGACATAAATTTTTTATCCAAATATTCTGCATACCACATTACCTTTCTCACCCATCTTGTTACCTACCCTTTATTTGTAACCCAATTAAATATTTTTTGGCTATTCTTTTATTATTCATAAACTGCAATCTATTACAAATTTTTAATTTTGCTTTTTGCATCCCTCATATAAAAACTTGACCATCCTATTTCTACTTGAATTGCCTCCTTTTCCATCCACACATCTGCATCTAATGCATGTCTTTCTACTTCTCTTTGTACTTTTTCCAAGTAATCTAACACTCCTTTACTAACACATAGCACATTATCACCATATATTAACCCTGATACTGCCACTCCCTTCCATACAATTCTAGGTACATCATAATTATTATGAAAACTTTGTTAATTTTTCTATCAATCCCTTTTTTTTATTTGCTTCATTTATCAATTTTTTCTCCCATTCATTCAAGCAGTTTCTCTGATTACTTAATATGATTCCCAATGTTTAAATAAATACATAGTGTCTCCATCTATTTAATTCCATAAAACTGAAATACCTATCAAGTTGTGGATAGTACTGTCCTATAATCCCAAGTATATAATAAAGATTAATTTTATTTAGGTTCCTCTATTTAACAAATTACTTTTTCAATTGATAATTCTGACTCATATTCACAAAATGCATTACCTCTAAGGTAGAAACCATCATGATAAATATCAAATTGTATTTTGGCATTAAAGATTATAATAATTTAAGTTTATGATAATTAACAAATATTGTTATTCTAAATACTGTTTTAATGTGATCCTAAATCATTTCTTATTCAAATATCAGCAAATTATAATTTCCATTCTATTAATTGTTCATCTAATCTTTCACTAAAATCATTTCCATACCATAAGATAAAACTTTTTTCTTTATATATGCTTTGACACAGACTGTGAGTGAAAACATTAACACATTTCAGTATTGTACAAACTTATACTTTAGTAAACCTAGGTTTTCAACTGAAGAATCACTATAAACAAAATACAAAAAATAAATTTTATTTATGACAGTAATGATTTTAAATCTGACGTCTTAAAACAAATATATATATATATATATATATAAAATAACAATGACTATATCTACGTCTTAAAACAAATATATATATATATATATATATAAAATAACAATGACTATGTTAGTCATTGCATGGATTATTTGAATAAAACAAATTTTTCATTCAGACTTTAAAAAATAGTATATATATGGTATCTTTAACTTGGAATTTGAAAGTTTGGGTTCAAATCTCTTCTAATTATATCTAACTTAAGTATATATACTATATTTGTATTTAAATAATTATACTATTGCAAGCAGAATGTTATTATATATATATATATATATATATATATAGAGGTTTTATTTCTTTTTCAGTTAAGCCATGATATATGCCATAATAATATATATCACTTCAATTTTACTTACTATCCAAAAAATATATATAAATAAACAAAAAATATTAAAATTCAAAAATTTAATACATTTTACAATGATAGTATCCATTTATCTGTTTTGGAATATTGCATTTAATTTCATTTATCAATAACATTTTTCAAACCTGGGGCATTGTATACAATCACTTTTATTAATAATGTTTCTTCAGATTATGTTGAAACATGTGCATTTGATTCTTTGCTTTGATATCATACAGTATTCACATAAGCAAATGTTTTCTGAATACAAAGCTAAAAGTTGTATGAAATTTGATAAGAACTGTAGAATATTTTTTATGCTACATCAGAAAGTTTACAATTTGAAGAGTTAAACTGAGAATCTGAAAATAGTAACAGCTGTCAAGGATCAATGTATAAATTCTGAAGCCAATACAATCTTAAAATCTATTAAACAACTAGAAAGACCATTATCTGATGATACAAGATTGCTATAAACATTTTCATAAAAGAAAAAAGCTTATTGATAAATTTTTAAAAAAGATATCATCTAGAGCATGTTTTAATTGTGATGAAAATCTGATACTTCACTATTCAATTTATTTTATTTTTTAAAAAAAATGATATATGTTTTTTTGTCAATTTTTGAGTGAAAGTGAATGAATGGACATACCCATATTATATATGTGCAAATATACTCCCTTAATTAGTTACATTAGTATTATTATTTTTTAATTTTACTTATACTATAATCTTGATATTTATATACATACTATACACATAAAAAGTGTCTATGTTATATATATATATATATATATGTGTGTGTGTGTGTGTGTGTGTGCGGCATATGTGTGAATGCTCCACAAATAATATGCATTCTATTGTAATCAAAACTTATCAACAAAATGTGAGCTATTATACATGATGTATGATGTACATGAAGGAAGCTTAGAATAAACTATTTAGATACCACAGTTCCACTATATGTTATTTAATAGTAGGATTGTGACTACTTTCTGTAATTATATTCTTTAAGTAACAACTACAAATGAGTATGCATATAAATCTTAACTAAGTGTTATATATGACCAAAAAACCACTTTTTTAAGTTAATAAAACCTTATTTAGTGTATCCCTTAATTGTATACTTCACATTTTCAATCAAATATTTAGTGTAAACAATCAAGGAAAATAGAATTCCATTACACCAATTGTAACCCAAAGAATGTGTCATTACATCATACATGGCTTTAATATCCACATTATTTCAAGAATTTAATTAGATTTATCCACATCAGCAAAACATGTAATAATGTATTGACATCCAATCATTACCAAATATAATTAATTTTAAATTTCAAAATGTAAAACTTTTGATCAATTTAAATATATATTTAATAAATTATTTCATATTTTTAAATAAACATTTGCAATATAATTAGTGTAAAATTTCTTTCAGCTTGCAGTTTGGATTTCTTTCTTCATTTGCATATCTATCGTGAACACATTCAAATATAGCACTATGTAAAATATTTAAAACTATGGATCAATAAATTCATGTGTTAAATTTAGGTAATGGCTTAAACTAAATTAAATGTCATGTATTTAAGTTTCTTTAAAAAAAACTTTAAAAGCTATTTTGCTAGATTAAATATTATTTACAGTATATTTAATTTTGTTTAGAAAAATTAATGAATTCACTTTTACTTTTCTTAGTCTTTTGTGCTTAAGGAAAACTATGAAACTATGATTTGCCTTTTACATTTCATTAAAATAAAAATTTATTATTTAAATATCTTTAATTGATTGTCATTTTAGATGGTCATAGTATAACTGTGAGAAACAAACATATTTGTCTCTGTAAAATGGCAAAATCCATAGCTAGACTTATTTAGCAATATGTAAATTTTGTATTTATATATTTTTTAAATTTTGATGAAATATGCTTGCTTAACTTTCTCTTTGCCACAATGCATATAATAACTACATGTAAAGTAAGCAAAATAATTAAAATATGCATATTGTGACATAAATTAATACAAATATATATAGTAAATTTACCCAATTATCAAAATTAAATTATGTGCAAGAATTCATTCAGAGAGCTAATTAAAGTTCAAAAGAACATTAATGCAAATGACCATAGAAGAATGGGATTCATTTATACAGATATGTGCACATATATTGGGATTTTATCAGTCTCTGATTAATAATATATGCAAATTGAAAGTCATAATTTTACTACAGATCTCTTTCATAATTCTGTCAATTTTATGGGATTGCATTATAATAATTATTGGTAACTTTTTATATCAATGTAGAAAATATTTATTATTACATTGCAGGATTTTTTTACATGTAAATATTTTCAAAAATTTATAAAAATAAAAAGTATGTAGCTTTGTAGAGTTATAACATAAGGCATGATTATTATTGGCATTGGTCATTTTTATAATTGATGTAGCCTTTAATTAATTTTTAGCCACTTATTATTCAATTTGCTTTAATTATTATTATTTAAACATAGGGAAAAACTTAAACTCTACTGAATCATTTTTAACTCAGAACTGATTCTTTTTGACCCTAAATAAAAAAATTAACTCTGTGCTAACAACAATTTTTATACTCTGAATGAAACAAAAGAAATCTCCTTCAATACAACTTTTCAGACTAAAAGCTTGATAATTTACATATATTTAATATTTCTTAAAATATATTTAATTACTAACAATCATTTATTTATAAATAGATTTATATTTCCACTAATCTATATTTAAAAATAGCAATTATTACAATAGCCAATTCATTGTTTAATTCCCTTTTAAGATTGTATCCATACCCACATTAACTTAATTACTTTTGACAATCCCCAAATAGTAGTTTCAGATATATTTGCAACATTTTATTTTTATAGTTAAAACTTCTATTGTATATCATATTTTCATATTTTTTATATTATTTATTACAAATATAAGTTTATAAACGTAACCAACCACAGATTAATTACATACTTCAAAATATGGAGTCTGGAACCCAATTAATCTTAATGTGCTTCCCGCGAATTGGTTTCTACATCACTGAAAAGGTCTTTCTAGCATCGACCCAATATGTGGTTTGTGCTCCTGTAAAGATGAAACCATAGAGCATATTATATACCAATACCCCAGACTTAAAATTCTGATAGATATGATCATCATCAACTCCAACATAAGAACTGACATGATTCTTTCATTTGAAAATGCCATTCTTTAATGGAACATTTTCTATAAGACTTTTCACCATTGTCCTTTATGTCATATGGATTGTAGGTTGCAAAACACTCATGGAATTACCACATCCACAAGTCATACTGTTGTTTTATCAAACACTCAATAAAGTCAAGAAATATGATCAGCTCCTTGCCTCCAGTAAAGCCTTTGATGACACCTGGTCATTAATTTCACTATCTTCTTCCTGTTTCTCTACTCCAACCAATTCAACCTTTTAAATGAGGCAATTTTAAACTTATGCTTATATAAAACACTCTAACCACATAAAACAAATTCTGAATATCTCACACACTATACAAACATTCTTCACTTTACCCAACCACATAAGTAGTATAACAGTCGTGCTCACATAATATATTCTAGACAGATGTCAAACAGAACATTAATATAATCATGTTAGAGAACAATTTTTATTTTCATCAAGATGTAATCACTATATATTATTAATAAATTATTATTGAAATAAATATAAGTTTATAAATGAAAACAATTCTAAAAAATAATAATTGAACTTTGTAAATATATGGAGAAAATGACTAAATTGAAATGCTAATAACAACAGTAATTTTTTTTGTTGGATGACAAATTTAAAAAATATTGAACAAATTATTTTTTATTTGAATTCTGTTTTTAAAATTGGAATGAATTATATTTTGGACATCATAAACAATAAAATTCTGGTTTAAATTTTAAAATTGCACTTATTTTTATTAAAATATCATAAAAAATAGTTCTGTATTGGCATTAATGAAATCATTTTTTTAGCAAATCATTCATGACTTCTGCTTTCCTATAATTGTGAGTTTATTTGACTTAGTTTAAGATAATGTTATAATCATAAATATGTAAATAAGCAACAGAAAATATACAATTTTTTTTTTTAAAGTAAAAAAAAAGCTCAATTTTAAAGCTTGAGAATAAAGAATCTATTAATCAGCATCATCGTCAGCTCCATTGTATTACATTCTCTATACAGGTGGTCCTCTATTTTCATACTTAATTGTTTTTTGAAATATGTATGAAAGTTGAAATGTCTGAAAGTAGAGCAGTGTTAAAAAAATTATCAAAAACCGTATTCAAAATACATGTATATATATATGTTAAGTATTATGTTTCTATTTTTTTTAAAAAGTTCAAAGAATTTTTAATATATAATAAATTTTCATACTTTTAAATTATTTTTTATCTAAAATGTTTTTATTTTAATTGAGAAAAATATGTGGCTAAATACAATATAATATATATAAACAAAGTTTGAAAGTATAATGAAGATTAACTTAATAATGTATGAATTTGGAAATATTCCATGATTGAACATATTGTCAATAGGCTTAAATTATACAAGCATCAATTGAAGCAAATGATTTGCTCTCTGTTATGGAGATTATGAGAATTTGATTTCTTTTTGTTCATATCAACACTGCTATTTTTTCATTTTTCACTCATGTTTATGAAGTAATAGGGGTGAATTTTTTTACCAAAACAGAAATGTACATAAATTGATAGCACACATTCTGATATAAACTGACAAGACACATTAATTCAAAACATCCCTGCTCAAGACTGAACCTGTAATGTCAAAAATGGATGTGGTTAACGTCAAAGAAGTGGGTAGGGACTAGTGACTAATAATCCATGAGAAAGAGAGAATCATTACATGAAAATATACATATTTTGTCATATATTTCAATCAAAGTCAAAAGTACAAAATGTGTATGAAATGGCAAATTGTATGAAAGAAAAAAACTACCTGTTTGTTTATTGGCATGTCATCCACTTTGAATTTAAGTTATTTGTATTTTACTAACATCTTCAGATTTTTTTATCAACTAATAAACCAATATTAATTTTAATTCCAGTTTTTCTCATTAAATGAATAAAAAAATCAGAAAAATAGTGTTTTAGATAGATACAAAACAATAAAGAAAATATTAAAAAGATAGAGCACCATCAAAACATGCTGAATACAGACAGTGGGGAGTAAATCTGTTAAGACTAAGTTAAATATAATTATCAAAACTTTTAGGTTCCTATTCTCTTTTATTTTAGTTCATAATTATTTATTTTATCTAAAATGACATTTAAAAACTGCATCTGTTTTTTTAATTGAAATAAAATACCTTCAGGATCTATTTAAAAACTGTAAATTCACACACACACACACACACACACACACATATATATATATATATATATATATATATTCATCTGTATATCTTGCTATGCCTGTAGGTATAAATGCTACTAAGATGATAGTTATTATATATAAATTGAATGATAATGATTTAAAATGTTATCAAATTATCATCAAATCTTTTCTTTGTATTTTCCCTACTAATACTAATCAACAATTCTATAATATTGCTTTATTTTATTTCAAATACTGTATACTTATATCACTATAATAAGGGGTATGGTGGCTGAGATAATTGTCTCATTGCAAATCATTTATATATGTTTTTTTCAATTTGCTGATAAATTTTTTATATATAGTTTTATCTTTTTGATTATTTATATTTTTTCAATTTTATCTTTTTTTTTTTATTAATTGCCTCATTTCTAATCTGACCCTTTTTTTTTTACTTTTTCCATGATTGTAAAACAAAATCTTTTAAAAAAATTTTTTAAATAATTCTAGCCATTTATTTTAATTTGTTTTTTATCATTTTACTTTGCGTTATATGCACTTATTTTTATTTATTTTTGTGAACAATTTTTGAATTTTCTTAGTTTACTTCTTTTTATCTTTTACAAACAATTTAATTTCTATCACTGTTAAACTTAATTTTTTTTCTACTATTACTAAATTTTAATCCATATTTTTATCAGCTCCAAAATGTATGTTAATATTATTAATCCATTTCTATATCCACTTTGAAATAATTTATTGTTCAGATAAATAAGTCTATTCCTATTATATAGACTTTTCATAGACTTTTTTTTTCTTAGGGATAAACAGTCACATATAATGCTGTGCTATTTTGTTGCAAAAAAAAAAATCCAATCTTTTGTTTTTCTTATTGTTTATTCTTAACTCCTATCTTCCCTTGGTTGTTTATTACATCATTATGATATTATTTTATACACATTTTTAATTTCTTCACACATAACATATGTATTTAACAACTAATTGGATTTTTAGAAAGTTTTAAACTAATCACTTAAACAAATTAATTAAATATATAAATAAATAACGTTTTCCATCTTTTAATTTTTTTTTTGTCTACATAGCCCTGCGTGGTTTCATACAGTGGTGAAGTGATAAATTCTGGATCTCAAGATTTATATATCATGACCCAGCTTTACCACTTTTAGTGCTTGAACTTATGACCTTCAAAACTATGAATCATTCAATCATATTTAATTATCCACACACACATTTTCTTTGCAAATTGTTCATTCCATAAACAAAATTTGTCTACATCTAAAGGCTATGAATTAATAACTCTTGTTATTTTCAGCAGCATACTTTGCCACCTATAGTAAACTTTAGCAATTAAGAGATGCCAGGTGATAGTGCTTAATAAATTCCTATCCAGTGCTGTCCTATATAATATCTCCAGAAACATCATGTGATATTTCATTAGTTTTAATTTTTGGTATGTTAGCAAAAGATCAAGAATAGAATAGGTATATCTATTCTTTAAGCTTTTAATCTTTATAAGCTGAAATTCAGATAAAAGTAATATAGTAGCCACATAAAAATATGACATTAATAATTATTAAACTAATAATCAATTATACCATTATTAACTTCTGTTTAATTATTAAACAAGGTTATTAAAAGTATGATTCTGTCTTCATCTTTGTATAATTGATTATTATTTTATTAAATATTAATGTTATATTTGCATATGATTAATTTCATTCTGAATTGTCATCAATATTGACAAGAGTAAGCTTATAAACATCAAAAGATATTGAATAAGTTATCTATTCTATTTCTGATCTTTTTCTAACATATAACAAGTTAAATATTTATATTTATGAGGGAGAGTGGTTTACTCTTGCTAATTACATATATATTTATATCAAGGTATATTAATTTTATGTTTATAGTATATATATATATATATATATATATATATATTGAGAAAAATTTAGTTTATAGAATAAATAACATTTGTTAAGAAACTAAACAAGAGGATAATAATTTTTATATATTTAAAGCAATTTATTATCATTAAACAATTATATACTGGTTTATATATAATAATTATTAAAATTTGTTAAAATAATTATTTCTGAAATTTTTATTTGATAATCTTGCTTTTATCTTGGAATTACTCTAATTTCTTTTTAAACAATTGTTTTTTTTTTCTAGCTGCTTATTATTATTATCATCATCATTGTCAACCATTATCAGTCAGTCCACTGCAGGATGAAGGTCTCTCCAAGTTCAATCCATCTTCTCCAATCTTTAGCCTCTCTTCTCCACATTATACCTGCATCTCTTTTTATTTCATTCATCCATATTACATGTGGTCTCTTTCTGGGTTGTTTACAATCTCTTGAAGTCCAGTTTAAGATTTCATTTGTTTATCTATTATTATCTCTTTTAGAAATATATCCAGCCCAATTCCACATCAGTCTTTTAATTCTTTCAATGATATCAATAACACCTGTTTGTTCTCATAGTCATATATTGCACTTTTGGTCTCTTCTTGTTATGCCTAAAATGCATCTCTTCACACTTCTCATATTTCAAACCTATGGCTAAAGACATTTGAAAAAAATGACAATAAATGTCTCTTAAGAGACATGTCAACTGAATCAATTTTTTAAATTAATTTTGATCATTATATAATTTTAAAAGAATTTTATATATCAAAGCATTCACCAGGAAGCCAACCCAGGCCTGCTGCTCAGAAGGCAGTTATACTAACCGCTAGGCCACCAACGACTTGTGCTACCTAAATATAGTAGTTTAGTCAAAATAATATTAAAGGTCATTTACTTTTTTTTGGTATCTCTAACTATATATTTATAATGTGACAATGATAAGTTGTGGCTAAATATATATATAATATCTTGCACCTGAGTGAAGAAGATTAGTAAGATAATCAGGATACTTGATAATCAAAAATATATATTTGATCGGCAATAAAAATTAAAATATATAACCAAGTGTAAAAAAGATTTAATGATTTTTAAATCTGATAAAGTATGATTTATAATCATATGTGTATTTATTAAAAGATAGTGACTTTCAATGAGTAAATGGAACAAGGATTAAAAAGGTAATTGTAATTACTTGAATCAATTGAAGAAACTACTTCAGCTGAAATGCGTTTAAGTTCATTTACATTGTTTCCCATATCTAGCACCATATATTTAAAGTGTGAAAATAGCAAGTAGTTGTTTAAAAAAATTATAAAAGATGAATGAAAGTTATTTGAAATTTCAATTTTTTTTTAAAAAAAAAAACGTATCCTGGTAATTATATATATATATGAGTGAAAGACCAGGACAAATGTAGATGTTAGATTGAACCAATGCAAACATTTATGTAACATGACTACATCTTCCCCCCACAATTTCTGTGACCATGCATTTTGTTCAGATTATTTTAATATAAATTATGAAGAGTAAAAGAATGTTAGAAAATAATAATAAATGACAAAATGAACAGTAGAACTCAAAGTTGACATTTTTTTAAAATAGTCATTAAATAATATAACTAAGAGTTAACTACTAGACCTTTTTATCAAATAAAAATTTAGGTAATGTAGAGCTCTCAATTCAATAATAATAATCTTAAAGGAAGAACAATTTTATTAATAAAAGGAAGAAAATAAATGATTTCTTTAGTTTATTAACTTGCTTGGTTTGTATTACATATATTTGTTATATAGTCAAGAAGACAGAGGTTTTGGAATAACAAAAATAATGGTAAAGTTTAATGAAGACATAACTATCTTCAAGCTAAAGCAAAATTTTTTGATGTTTACCTTAAGGATCAAAGTATAACTATTGCCAATAAAAATGTGTTTTTAACAAAATATTTTTTTTTTATTTGTAGTGTTGAAATATTATTTTTAAAAATGTTTTTCATTTATAAACTTATATTTATAATAAATAAATTAAAAATTATGGAAATATAATATAGAATAATGGTTTAATTGGTAATATAAAGCAAATATAATTTAAGCAACTGCCAGAAGCTATCAAGGAAGAATGGTAAGACTTTGTTAGTGACAATGTTAAAATTTTAATAAGCCAAATCTCACCATCCATTATTAAGGTTTATTATATTAAATTAGACAAAGATAAATAATGCAATGAGTTTACAAATCAGCCATCTAGAATGGAGTTTCATTAACTTTTCTGCTGATATATAAATTTACTCCACTGTTTATTATTTACTTTATGGTCTATTTAAAAAGTTTAGCTGTAAATAAAAAGTAGATTCCATTTACCTATTTAAATGTAATTAGTCTTGATAATGAATAGCAAGATTTGGCTGAATACTATATACATTAATTAATAAATTATTTGATTATAAATATGTTTGTATTGTTGACTTTATTTAAAATTAATTTGCTCTTTTCATAAAGCTTTGTTCATTCACTTAAAATTACTAATTGTTATATAATCATATGCTGCTTTTCCTAGTGAATTATTTATGCTGCTAACTATTCAACAAATTTTTTATCACTTATTATCATCACACTTTAAAGTTGAAAAACAAATCATCTACATGATAATTGTTTTTTTAAATCCTACTGGAATCAACAACAATATATAAATTAAAATTTATGTTCAAAATTTAATTTTTTCAAATTAGTTTTTTTATTTACTAATTTATTAAGAATTTTCATTAATATTTTAAAAACCATTTAGTCTCACCCCAATTCTTGCAAATAAGTATCTCTTCTATGATCAAACTTCTCAACAACTATATAGTTTGATTTTCTAATCAAATAAAAAATCTAATAAATATTAGATTTTTAAAATAAAATATAAACTCAATTTTTATAAAATAATAATAATTACTTACCAGTAGATTATGAATATTTTAAGAAATTGAAGAATCTATTTAAAAACTCTGTTAACTAAGATATTTTTAACAATTAACTTGCGAATTGTAAATAAGATATCAATTTCAAGGAAATATTTTGTATCCATTGTTTAAAGTATTTAAACATCAACAAATACAAATCAGAATTATCTAAAATTTATTTTATGTAAATTTAGATTTTGTTTGATTTAACTGAAAGCAGAAAGATGAAGTGCACAATTATTAAATGTATTTTCAAATTAGTAAATAAATATTTAAATATATGTTAACCAGATACGATTTATTTATTTTTATAAATTTAAATATGAATGTCTACTGTGATATATGCTTTATTTTAATATAATTGTTTCTATATTCTTGTTCATAGTTTGTTTAAGTATATATATATGCATAACCCATTCCAGGCTTGCTTGTATCTTTAGCAAAAATATAATCAACACAATCATTTAAATAAGAAAAATATAATGTCTCAAAACTATAAATTTAATAATATTATAAAATGAATTTATTTAATTTTTATACATTGTACATGCAAATTTGAAAAACTTAAATAATCTTTTATTAATAAAAACTATGAACAAACTTTTTATAATAAAAGCATCCATTTTTTCTTTCAATTAAATATAAACACATGGAAATTCAAATCATAAGATTAATTTTTCATGTATTTGACTTTCATTTTAAATAAAGTTTTTTATTAAAAATTATTTTCCCAATATTTAAAAAAAATAAAAATGTTTTTAAAACACAATTATGTAAAATTTTTAAAATGCTTACATTTATGATTTAATTAAAATAATGTAATTTTTTTCTAACATGTAAGTTTAAATACTTTAAAAACTAATTTTAATATTAAACATTATATTATGTTTCAAATTAATAAAAATGTTTTTAAAATTATGAAAATAGTTATAAAAATAAAAGTTAAAAACTTATATTTTTTCTTTAAGCATAACATAAATAATGTCGATCTAAATTCTCAAGTTCACTCTTGCACTTAATAGTTTTTTATCTTTCAATTATTCCTGCCACCTAGAAACAAAAATGTAAACTAAAATATAGTATCACTACCATTAAAATAGAACTATTTAATGCAATATTGCTGTAAAAGCTTTGCGTTAGACTAACTCAATTTTGCAATGCACTATTACAGAGAAAACTTTGATGATATATTCCATAAAAAGATTTAAAATATTATGACCTATAAAATGCATAAACAATCTTCCCCCAGTGAAAATATAAACAAACTTTTCAAAATAAAAACCATTAAAAACAATTCCTCAGCATTTGTTATAGCATGTGTATTTGATGTAATGTCCTTATTTTATTAATAAAAACTGTTCATTATATTCATCATTTATTATAACATATTTTGCTATATTTAAAGAAATTATTTACTTTATTGAAGATGATAGCTTTAACATATGATTATTAAATATTAAATACAAATACATTGTCTATACTGAACTTAAACATTTCAACTCCCTACAGCTATCTACTCCATCTTATATAACTGATACACATAACCACATACATGTGAAAAAATAAATAATCTCCAATCTTTTTCACATATATGTGATCATGTGTATTGGTTGTATAAGATGAAATAGATAGCTGTATAGAGCCCAAATGTCTGAGTTCAAATCCTTCTAATTATTAAATATGTTTTTATGTTTACTTCATAAGTTAGCTACAAGAAATAATTGTACTGTCAGTGCTTTAGACATTCGAGTGATAGGTTAAATATAGCAGTTTCAATCAACTGAACATTACACTTATTTTACTTATTCCAGTTGGGAATCAATCTAGAAAGTATTGTTTTATATTTATCATTCTGTTTATTATGCTAATCTATGCAAGGCAAGTTGACTATTAAACATTTTTATAAAGCAGCAAGCACATTATTTATCTATATAATAGCAATTTATTGTTATAATATGAACAGGTATTCTTATAACATAAAATATAACTGCATTTATACAAATTCCTCTTTAATCATTGTTGCTTTTTTTACTAATCAGTAATTAATGGTTAGCTAGAGTAAATATGAATTAGCTACATAAAAAAATCTTACTTGAATTCCGAAAAAGATTCCAAATATATTAAGATCTAAATTATGATCACAAGCTTGGCAGAAAATTGTGTGTGGTATGAGATCTGTTTCTTCACTATGCTGAGACTAATATATTTTATAAGTTACTTGCAGAATTAAAATAATGATTCCATCCTGTTAATGATCAGTGCAATTATACTATCATACTACTCTAGAAATAAATTCTCACAAGAAATTAACAATTCCTGGAATCGATTGACAAAGTCTATAAATAAATAAAATCTACATACAGCTTCTAGCCTATCATTTTCCAATATTAAAGTTATTTAATTCAAGAATCTCAACCATATTCTAATGCCTCACCTTGTTAATTTGTATAAGAGTTTAACAAATTTGCATTAATAAAACTAACACTACTCAATTCTTATCCTTAAGAGATCTTGACTAAACTCTATTTTGGGCATATCCATGCAAATATATCTGCCATGTCCCATTACAAACAATTCTACATAAATGTTAATGCCAAGATATTACTCACTGTTTACTTATAATCATTTACACCTTGCATTTTTCTCTCATGGAAAATTACTGTGTATGGTAAAAACAGTAACTTTTCCAATCTAACTACTAGTAATGTGGTTTCAAAAGAGCATTCAATAATGTTATTCTAGACATGATTATATATGAAATGGACAAGTCTTTATTATAAAACTTTTCATGTACCGCAACTTTTTAAGTATCATGAGAAATTCTTCAAAAATTATCATTTCTTTTTTTTTAATTTTCTGCTAACAATAATTAATAAATCTATTATATAAAGCTTAATAAGTTTTTCTTAGCACTAAAATATTTAGTAAGTCTCTTTATCATAATATAAGTAGCCATTCCCACACTCAATTAAAATAGTCCACAGTATGGCAGGCACTAATTGTTAGAATCCCCTTCCCATCTATTTAAGTTTTCCAATTGTATTTCTCAATATTCCAATAAACTTATTTTTATTCAAATTAGTTCTTCAGTCCCATCATCTTGTCACTAAGATAAGAGTTATTAATACCATTATCAAAAAAAAGACTTGCATTTTACTTGTTCTTGTATTGCTTAATCAACTACTCCCAAAATCAAAAGATCCACTTTTATGAGAAAAACAATATTTTCTTATAAAATTTTAAGAATATCTGTTTGTTCTAGTGGATTTGGCTTCCCTGATTCAAATATTTGTATTAAATATAAAGTCTTTTAAGAGCATATTCACCAATCTAGTTCATATACTAAGACCTTTTTTACATGTTACTAGAATCATATGATTCTAATAACATAATAACTGTTTCAGCAAAGCCTCCTATACGTATCTGAAGTTAAATCTCTTCTCAGAAATCAGTTATACATATAGAACATATCATGATTGATCATTTACTTGTAATAATTGGAAGAATACAGATTTTTGGATGCAACTCATTGTTAATGTATTCTGGTTTTTTGATAGAGCACATAAAATTTTGAAAGTAACAACCATGTTTGTTCATTTTTAAATAAAATAACATTCTAACTCTTTTTTTTAAAAAATAATAATGACAATTTTTTAGTTTCATTCTGAAGTAAAATAAACAAAATTGGAGCTTAATTGAATTTTTGAGTTCTCTATGGCCAATTTAATGTCAAATCATAATCCAAAAAAAAAAAAAAAAAATACATCTCATTTGTCAAACTTTTACAATTGATGGCTATAGATGTATCACAAAAAAGTAAAATATTGACTAAAAGATTTCAGAATATCTGTGACTATAAAAAGTATATGTGCATGGAATTCACTTTAAATAAAATGAGTTAATCTAAAATTGTTCACTTGCTATCAAAAACCCTTATTTTTTCTAATAATTCAAATTTAAAAACATTTTTTAAAAATTACCATTCTAATATTGAGCTGTGCTTTAACTACTAATTTGTAACTTTCTTTATAAATTACTTAGTTGTAATATATATATATTATTAATATATATTTTATTTATATATTACTAAGTTGTAATATATATATATTATTAATAGTATTTTATTTTCCTTGTTAACTTGTATCTATACATGATTTTAAATATAAGTAAATATGTTTTTACACCAACATTGAAGTAAGAGGTTAGATATAATTTTCATTCACATAAGCATACATAAAAAAAAAGCAGTTACAAAACTTCCATAGTCTGTACCAAAGTTTCTGATTCTTTTCATTTATTTTATCTCTTCATTTTAAAAACAATTATACACTCAAATATATAAACGTATTCATGAAACAATTAAGTTTGAAGTTGCAATCATAATAACAATTTATACCTTGATTATTTTTTGACTTTGAAACTGATTTGACAAATACTTTATTGAATAGTATCCTAAAATAAAATCTTATCCCTTATAAATTTCAAAATTTGATTTTGGACCTTTTTAAAAAAATCTAACTGATAAATTGACATTACTATGAGAAAGTGAAAATTATTTACAAGTTTATTTTTTTAAAAATAACAGTTTGACTATTACAGTTGCTCATTCCAACTTAGTTGCTTCATGAATAGGATTATATATTTATGGTGCTATATATTTATTAGCCACATATTATTTATATGCTTATTAAAATTATTTGAATATATTATAATTCATAGCAACTTTCAGCTCCACCATTTCCATAAAATAACATTTATCTTCAGCTGAATTTAAAATGTTCTTACTGGTTCTTGAAAAATATAAAACAAAACTTTACTAAAAATATCATCACCAAAGAACTTATTTCAAAGTCTCTATCTCCTTGCCCTCCGGACTTTTCTCCCTTTCAGACTTTGGTTTGCTCTCTCAATCTATAAAAAGCAAGTTAAAAAGAACAACATGACCAATCATAATGGCATTCCAGTACAATGGGAAAAACTAAAATTACTCATCTGCAAAGGACAATAATCAGCCTATTGAATCTAAGCATAATTCAGAAACCTTCTCATTTATCCCTTAAACCTTTAAAGATTTAACATATAGCAATTCACCTCAAAGTTAATGTCACATATGGATCCTCCTATTAATCCACCAGGGCTACCAAGCCTATCAACATTGCTCCTTGCCAAAGACTCTTTTTTACCTGGACTATACACCCTTTCCATATCACCTTCCCATTTCATATGTATTCCTTTCCCCCTCACCATATTGTATTTGAATTTCATTTTACCATGTAATCATCTTTTTGTAAACCTTTTAATTGTTGTGTATTTTAAGTTTTTGATGAATAAAAGCTTTCATCACCGAGAAAAAAAAAAAGTTGTTATGAAAGGTTAATTTAATTTTTTTTTTAAAAAAAAAAAAAAAAAAAAAAAAAAAGATTGTTGTAAAAGATTTAAGAATTAATTAATTCTTATTCTTTTACAATGAAAATATTTTTGCAAATACAATTAAAAGCAAATGTTATTTTCTGAATCATGAATTATTTATTTCAATGTTTTATGCAGTTGAACTTGAATGTTACTATGAATTATAATGCATCTCCCACCAATAAAACTTTCACGTCAATGTATATATTCAAATGCTCAAGTGATTTTTTTAAGAATATATTTGTATATAAGGCTGTATTTAATGTTTCATTTTGTATTACAAATAATGTTAATAAGTTAGTGAATAATTTTAAGATTGTCATACCTGTCAAACAAAAAAGTAATGTTATGTATCAATTTTTTTGTGGATGTATGTTATCATATATACGTGAATCGAGGTGCAGTACTGAGAAAAGATTAAAGGAGCATGAATTTTTACAAGAGTGTGAAAAGTAAAAATAATAATGATTTTAATGACTGCTTCAGTTTTCTTGGATCATATAACGGTATGTGAATATAAATTTATGTTCGATCTTGAACGTGTTGAGATTCTTTATGAAGAGAGAAACCATAATAAAAAAAATTAAGGAGGCAATTTTAATAAATAAAATGAAATGAATATAATCAATAGACAAGCTACTAATGATAAATCAGAATTCATGAGATTTGAGTTGATGACATTTGTTTCCATTGTGTTTTTTGAATTTAATGACCATTGAGAAGGGTTAAGGAATTAACTGAAAGTACTTCTATAGGACTGAAAGACTGTATTTAATTAGTTATATTTATATTTTTTGTTTTATATATATATTAACAAATCTATTATATAAAGTTTAATATGATGCACTAGACACTAAAATGTTCAGTAAATAAAATAATAAAAGAGTGCATCATATTGCAGATTTATATTTCTAAATTACTTCTTAATTAAAGTGTAAATCACATCAGACAATAAAATTCACATGTAAGAAACAGTACCAACTTTGACATCACTAAAAATATTTAATAAATTAGCTTCTCTGAAATAATTGTTTCATGACTTACAAAAATCATTTATCAGCTGGCTTCAGAGTCATTAGAAACCATTCCTGTAATTACAAGGTACAAAATCTTTACTTATATATATATCAAATTTCAGATCATTTAAATTTTACAGTGTAAAATAATTACAACAGCCTTTTTTAATATTAAACATTTAATGCTTAATATTTAAGAAAACTATTTTATAATTATTTAATGCTGAATAGGTCTGAAATTATATATATATGATATATAGATATATATATATATATATATATATATATATATATATATAACTTGTTTTTATTTTTCATATATATATATATAAGTAAAGGGCTTTGTACATTATACTGAAATGCTACTGGATGATTGTGGGGCAGCTGGTGAGTGGTGTCTATATGCTATGAAACAATCTTCCTGGAAAAGCTAACTATTAATTATTTTAGTAACAGCAATATTGGTGAAATGTTGTTGCATAAAATATATCGATTAATATAATTTAAATGTTGTTTGAGGAGTAATTTACCAGTTTAATATATATATATATGCATGCAAAAAATGTCATTATATAAGAGATGGTATATTTGGTTTTATGCTTACAACATTTAAATTTTGTTTGTTTAGTTGGTTGGTTAAGGAATTTACCAATTTAATATAAATACATACATGCACAAAACATCATATTGGGTTTGCACAAAACACCAATCATTATATAATAGGTGGCACATTTGGTTTTTATGCCTATAAGTTACATGTATAATAATATTTATAAAATAATAAATTCTGAATGCACATATAAATAAATTACAATGTTAATTCACCACTCAGATTTTTAAAAAAGGCCTACTTTTATTTAACTTCTTCATTATTATATGCATAATAAATCAATCGTTGCTATTCAAAAAACTGAAACATTATATTATCAGAGCCATATCACAGATTTAGATAACAGATAAGATGTAAATTCTAATAATTTTAATAACATCAGTGCTATTAAATAAGTAGCACTCAGAACTAAATAATAATATTCATAAAAACAATAAAATTCCAAATTTCCTGCATACCATAAAAATAATTCAGAAATCAGACTTTCTAAAATTATTTTAATAAATTCTTGTAACAACACTAATTTCATAATCAGACAAAATGCGGTCGACTTTTTTTAACTATCACATAATTATATTACTTCATAAATTTTATTATAAATATTTTCAGCACAACATATTAATAATTATTTATTAATATAATTTTAAAATTATATATATACATATCTGTGTGTGAAGAGTTTTTAAATAGTCCAAAACACTTTAAAATTCTTTTCAGTATCCTTTTATTGAAAAACCAGTGAAGGAAAAAATAATACGTGTGAAAGTCTGAGTTCGAATCCCGCATATATTACATATATAAATGCAGGTTTAAGCCTGTGCAAGGTATTAATACCAAAGATTATAAATTTTTATGGTCTTTAGTTACTTTCTAATCAAAAATAAATAGATCCTTATTTGCTAACTAATATTGTAGTTTTGTGATTGCCTAGGTTGACTACAGATCAGCTGTTTTTTAAAAAAAAGAAAGTGGGAGTTTATGTTTTTGTCCAGCAGTGATAATAACTATTTTTATTTATTTACTTGTTTTCTCCTTCATTCTTCCCTTTTTTCCTTCTTTTCTTCTATTTCTCTCTTTTTTTCTTTTCCTCCTTTCTCTCTCTCTCTCTCTCTCTCTCTCTCTCTCTCTTTCTCTCTCTCTCTCTCTTTATATATATTCAGTATCTATTATTCCACTTTTACTTAATATATATTGAAGTTTTATAATTCACTTCATGTAAAAAGTCTCTAATTTTATTTTGTCAGTATTCAGCAAACTACATTGAAATATAACCCTCTTTATTCTAATTCTAGAATATGTAAGCTCTATCTAGTATACTCACGATTATAGCTGGAACTAATCGAAATTTAACTATGGTTTTACATATGCGGAAGATTATTCAATGATCTAAAAAGCCTAAATACGTCATATTTATTGTTTTATATATATGCTATTAAACGTAATACCGTAGTTGTAATTCAATTGTGTGTGTGTGTAACAACTGCCTTAAAATATTGGTGAAAAAAACGATTTGTAATTTAATATGCTATATTGCAAAGCTTTTTCCAAAAAGCAAATATTTAAATATTAAAATTAATTAATTCTAAATAAAAACAATTTAATTTTTTGTGTTATTTATTGATATTTTATATTGTGTAAGTTGTTTTTCTATCCTAAGGGATATTAGATTTAGGTAATAAAATAATAACCTACTACACCTTCATGATAACATTTAATTTAAATATTCAATCAGGTTTTTTTTTAAAAAAAAATACTATTTTAAGTTAGATCAAATTTCAAAAGATGTTTGTATAGATTTTAATGGAAAAGTTAAAATATGTTTAAAGGAATTAATATGCATGGCATTTACATTATTTTCTTCAGATTATTTGTGCATATTTTATTAATATTATGCAGTGCATCAATTTCTTTGTAATATAATCCTATCATTAAATGCCTTCTCTTTTTTAATGTGTTATAAAATATTAGATTCGCAAAGCTAATAATCTATTTTAAATAGTAATATTGGAAGTCAGATATGCTAACTCCAAATAATTTTCTACAATGGAATTTTTCTCTTTAACAATTAAAGAAATTCTTAATCTTTAGTGATGGAATTCTTCAAATAATGCTAAACAAAAGTCTATACATTTGCGTGGGTATCTATTAAATGTTTTTTTGTTTTTATCGTTAAAATTTATTATATAGCTTTGATATTAAGGTGCTACAATTGGCAAACAACGACAAACTACTACAGACATGTTAAGTATTATAGCTTGGTCGTAATATTCTGTTGCCTAGTTAACCTATTTTTTGAACAAAAAAACATTCATATTTTTTCTATAAAAGATGGGGGGGGTATTAAAATTACAAAAATCAACACTGAAAATTTTGTAAATTTTAAAAAATTAACTTAAGTTTTTTAAAAAATAAATAAATAATGTAGTTCACTAATTCTATTTAATGTTTTTAAGTTAGCTAAATTATGTTGGCAAAATATTTAAAAAAAGAAAACTTTTCTAGCATTTATTACTAAACTTTATAGCATTTGATCATCTAACTAGAATTAATCTTTACTTGACGTCTCTTTCCATTAACTCAGTTTAATTAATCTAACACTTTTATGTTTAGAGCACCCTAAAAAAATTGATTTTTTTTTTTTTTACATTATTAAGATTTATTCCTCGGATTTTAGAAATTAATATTGATACGATTGTTTGTATTTTTGCTATATTCTTAATATTCTCTAGATAATGATGTTTCTAATTCTCGTCAAAAAAATTCTTCAGTAAACATTCTAAATAACTATTAAAAACAATGTTAAGCTATAGCAATTAAATTTTATAAATAGTGATATGTCTTGAACTTGAATAATCCCATTTTCTTTTAAATGCTCATTAAATAAAAAAACGAATAAAATTAAAATCTTAAATGGAATTACCAAATAGCCTGCGAATATTAAGTATATCTTGGGCTGGATTCTATGATAATAATAGAGCGAATCATATTGCAAATTTATACTTCTAAATTTAACCGACACCCCCACCTTCCACACACACAACACTTTACTAGAACTGCGTTCCCAAATATGCATTTAACCTTTTTTTATTTAATCTATGGTTAAATGCATATTTGTAGATAGATATAAAATAATCTACTTAATTAAAAAAAAAACTTTATATGTATATTAATCGTAATTTTTTTACAGTTAAATATAAACCTAAGTTGTATCATTTACTTGGGGGGGGGGGGATAAATGTGCTAGATGAAAGCATAACAACATCGACCAATAATGATCAAATATCGGTTGATTATTGAATCATATCGAACATTTCTGGCGAGAGATCTTCTGAAATAAATATAGTATTGAAAAAATACAATTATATATAAGGTTTCCAAACACTGTAAATTTCTTTTTTTTTTTAATTAATAAACGTTACTGTTGGTTTTTGCAGCATAAATGTTTACATAATTAATTTATTGTATTAATTTAAAATTAGTTCGTACTTAAAATATTTTAAAAATTAGTTCTTACTTCTTCATAGTACCCACACAATTTCGGCACTATATATATATATATCTGTATACGCGCGTGGATATCCGTGTGTAATGAATGGATATATATAAATGTTTTTGTACTTACGTTTTATTTTTCACAGTGATTTTGTATAGATGCTTTTATAATGTCTAACATATTTGGAGATCATTGACTTTTTTTTCCTTTTTCAATAAGTGTTAGAAAGCTTAAACTTCCGTTTTGCTTATCAAGGCTAAATGGCTTGATTGTAACATCTCAGCGTTAAAGAAAAAAGATTTGTGATCATAATATTTATTAGCTTCAGCACAAATAAACTAGATTCTATACGGTGATGTCGTTGTAAGCGAACACCTCCCGTAATGAGTTGACGCCATTGTTTGCCGGCTCAGAGCCAGCTGGGGCGGGAGATCGCATCTGGGGTTCGGCATGATAAGTACAGAATTAGTGTTGAATTTGAGTCGAATCGGAAAATACTTACAAATTGGGCCACTTAATAGGTCCCTCAACACGTAATTCAAGTGAAGCGCTATACCAAGGCAAATAAATTTGTACAATATGCTCGCTCTACTTTTTCACTTTAACGAGCCGGCCGCAATTTTTCCCCACAAATTATCCTTCACAAATTGGATCTAAACGACTCTAGTCCAAGGCTGCACGAATCTCTGAAAAATCGTCTTTTGTACACAGAGAATATATAAAAGAGAGCGAGAGAAAGAGAGTGAAAATGATGCTTTTGAAAAGAGTGCATAATATATAATGAAACAAATATGATTGAACTTTAGTAATGAAAATAATTATAAACTCATAACGAACCGCGGAATTTTTGTAAATCTCAGCATGGCGTCTAAGTCGAATACTTTAATAGCATAAATAATAACTAAAAATGACCAAACAATAAGATACATATACCATGCAATCGATTATGTTATTTTCTCTCTCTTTCTTTCTCTGTTTATGTCTTTGAAGTCGATTATTATTATTTTCCTCTCTAGCTCTCGTTCTTTCTCACTGTTTGGCTTTCTAAATATGAGTCTTTATTTAGTTTATTGTATTTATTATTTATATATACGACTTTAGTGAAATTAAAACGAGGAGAAATGGTTAATTATTGCATCAATAATTATAATTTTAATTATTTTATAATAATAACAAATTGATTACCCTTTTTAAAAAGTTTTTTTTTTTTTAGATAATAAATTATATATATATCAAATATTTGTTTTACTTAATTGTTTTTTTCTAGATAATTATTAAAAAAAGATATTTTAAATGATATATTTTCAAATATATATATATTATGCCTAATTGGACTTTATTATATTTAATTGATTTTTTTATTTTACTTTCCTGAACTTTTAGTTTAAAAAAACTAAGGTAAGTAATCACTTATTAAAAGCAATAGGAATATCTCTTCATACACTGAGAAAACATTAATAACACTGAATATAATATTAATGCATTACAGGTACTGAACCTTTTTTTATCAAAGGCAATTATTCTTTTTAAGAAGGGTATCTATCTTTAACAAAAGTGATCAACACCGAAAAGGCATCACGGTTGTATTTAATGTTATCAATAATTTCTAGTGTATGAAATGATATTAATAATAGTTTTAACTTAGAACTTCTGACTATACACTGGTAACATTTTTTGTTGATGTTGATGTTTTCAGGCAGAGTAGAAATAAAAGTAGCTTCCAAAACATTTGCTTTACTAGAAAAACATAAAAAATATCTCTGAATATTTAAGAAAAAGGTGACATTCTTTTCAAAACATTTAAGAAAAATGACTACAGTAAATTTAAAAGAATCAGATTACTAGTGCCCAGAAAAAAATAATTAAATAGTTTTGTTTTTTTAAAGCTTTGAAAATCTTTTGATGTTTGAGCATCAGAAATGGTGTGGTTGAATTTCAATTCAAGGCTCTTTAACTCCTGTATATAACTCTAAGACTTCACTAATTTATGCAAGCTAGAGCATCAATATTGGTGAAATATTAATGTTTTGAGTTTGATTGCAATCATTAACATAAAAAAAAATAAAACTTACTAATACCAAATATAATCAGAAATCAATGCTTATTAAAAATTTATTTTTATGTTTATATTATAGACTAATTTTAGACAGTTAATAAATATACAAACCTTATTTAAAAAACCTGTGAGTACTTCACTGATTCAAAAAAAAAAAAAAATAGTAACATGTTTCAAAAAAATTCCACATCTTTATCATTTCCCTAAAATCCATATAAATTATACTTATTAAGATCTATTGGTAATTCTAGAAATTCAACATGTCTAAATTTGTCAAAAAAAATTTTTTTAGGTTTTTAGTTTTTTTGACATGCAAGCAGTAACGCGGGTTCATTTCCCAGCTGATGTTATGACATATGAAAAAAAAACACAGTTCTTTGTCAGCAATTTTAAGCACTTTGTAAAATTAATCAAGAATATGTACTGCTTTGATATAAAGAAAATGATTGCCCAATGAACAGTTATAATGTAGCACTGTATAGTTAAAAAAAAAAAAAAAAAGATTAAATGAGGAAATTAATTATTATCAGTCTAGTGAAACTTTTAACTGCATTAATAATAGCATATTTTCAATATAACACAGAATTCTTCCAAAAAAAAAATCATTAAATGGCTATGGATTTATCACTGTCATCCCTGATTAGTAACATTTATATGAAAGAATTTAAAGCTATAGCTAATAGTACTTCTTCCATCTCTACCTAAAGACTAATTTTGTTACGATTGTAATATCATTGTTGTATACACATTTAGTAAAGCACTATTATTAATATTCTGGACATACATTGGTAAAATATCTTCTTTAATTAAATTCATTGTAGAATTAGAACATGAACAAAAATTAGTGTTCTTAGATATTCTTGTAAAACTTTCTATTGGCAAAATTAAAATGCAGTTGACAGAAAAAACCTACACACATACAAAAATATTTAATAAATACATCAATTATAAGTGAACTTATACGATTATTATGGATCAAAAAAGAGGTTGTTCAGAGGCCAGTGACTTGGAAAACAATTAAATTCCTGTATAGCACAAATTTTTTTGAAGAATAGTTATCCTTCAGCTAGAAAAATCAATTAAAAGTATTGAAGTATATCATACGTATCAGGAATAACTGAAAACTAAAACAATATGTAATTATTATAATGTTAGAACAACTTACCAAAACCATAACACACTACAATAAATCCTAACTTCTACAAAACTTAAACTTGAAATGCTGAAAACAAGAACTGCTTCTATGACATGCCATGTATGTATGGAGAGATATTTTAATCTAACTTGTTTCCACATTGAAATATAACTTTTAAAAAAAGGATAAATGGTTAATAACAAAAATGGTATATCTAAAGTAAAAGACTATGTATATGTCAAGCGTTGGTGGCCTTGTGGTTAGGATAGCTGCCTTCCAGCAGCTGTCAGCAGCTGGCTCAGGTTCACTTCCCAGTCAATGCTTTGACACATGAAAAAAAGTCTATGTATATACCAATGAACATATGATCAACTTGAAAAAGAAAAAGTATAGCAGGAAGGAAAAATTTAAAAATAAAATTTTAAGAAGCTGCTCAATGGCAAATTAATGCTCTTTAAAAGGAAAATGGAAAGTTCAGAAGGATTCACATATATAAAATTTCTACCCCCTACTGCTTTTGACATAATAACCTATTTGCCTAGAATATTATTTTAAATTCAAAAATCACAAATGTCAAGATCACTCATTTGATTTCTACAAGATTACAGATACTGATCAGGCCTGCAATGTCTGAAAAAGAGAAAAAATAATACCACTCAAAACACTGAGTTATATGTTAATCTGTGAGTTAAAAATAACAAATAAAGATATTTAAAAAGGTTAAAGTTTACATTTATAATAACATTTAACAATAACATTAGATGATGGAAATAATCCACGTGTAGTTACAAACTCTTATTGATATATTAATTATTGAATTTTATCTATCAAAACAGTCTGGATTTCAATAGGATTATTAAAATTTGAAAATGGTAATATTATGAGTGTCAAACTGAACAATGAATGATTAGAATTATGCTATGCAGTTAGATAATTATCATTAAAAAATAATTGAATAATTACTTACTTTTAAAAATAATAGAATATTCAAAAGTCAGAAATACAAAGTTAATATTTATCCAGAAATCTTTAACTCTATACTATAGCATTACAATAAACTGATGACAGAGCTTATCAACAAAATTATTTTTTTTTACAACTGTGAACCATGATGATAAAATTATCATGATTTGATTCTCCCTATTGAATTATTTTCTTGATTTAATTATTATGGTCCATTGCAAATACAATTTATTTAAAGATTTTAAAAAAACCTATTCAACTCAAAGAGCAATCATTGGTTTTAATTAAGTCTGTCTTCTTCTAAAATAATAATGTTCCAGTTTATACTATCCACCCTATATAGTTTAAATATTGTTGAATGTCTATGGATCATTATATTCTATCAGTATCGGTCAGAAAACTGGAAGCTATTTTATATTTTAAAAATGATATATTTATTCAAACAATATTATTAAAATATCAAGATAATATGTAATTAATTATTCTTAGATTACCATTAGCTTTTGAGCAATTGTTAGCTCTACAATATATGAAAATAAATATAACAGATGTTTATCTTATTTTCTGCAATATATTGTAACAGTCAGAACCAAACATTCATGTAATGAAACCCAGAGTCCAGGCAAAATATACTAAATCTTATTGAAATGGGATATAGGGATCCCAGATCCAATAAAGCTTTAGCCTATTTACTAGTACTTTATGATCTAACATCCTATGAATAACATTCCCGATGCTACACACAGGTTCTATTTTCATCTGCGACCCTTCTCTGAACAGGGAGAGGAATGAGATTCAAGATTTTTCTACATATGCAACACATAAACAGGTTAATAAACTAATGATAAGATAAACTTAAGTAACAAAAGGGGCAATATTAATATTTTAATTACATATATTAACATATTAATCAATAATTTAATTGGATTGGGATATGGCTAAAATGATGGTGGAGATGAGATAAATTTAAAGAAGTTTATTATAGTAACAACAATGAACATAAAATAAAATAGATTACACTCAATTAGAAATCAAAATCCAACTAATTTAACACTGTCAGGTGTATACAATTAAGATTAATTGAAAGTAATACAGTGCTGGTGATCTAGTTTAAATGTAAACAATAACTCTCATACTCAGTGAGTAACTAATGCCTAAAACAATTTAATATGCCAAATAATATTTACTTCTTTGTCATGGTTTTCCAAATGATGGGATGATGATGATAGCCAAAGACATGCATTACCTATTACCATATCAATATTGCTGCTATTCAACCTAACTAAATTAAAGTTCAGGCACAATTATAAGCTCGAAAGATGATGCAAATCAGACCTATTGCACTAGAGATTTTTATGATTTAGGATGTCATGAACATATATTTTACACAAAGAGAGAACAAGATAAATTAGCATTACATATGTTTCACTTACATATGGTTCACTGTAGGTGGATTACTAAACTTTATTAAAGATGGTGGTGTGGATGAGCAATTATTTCCACATATAAGATGTGTGGTTTGTTTGAAATTGCAATGAATCTCCTCTCTTGATTTATTATGATGATATTAATCTACTTATTAAATAGTTTTATATTTTAAAACATCCAATAAATTAATTTAAATAACCTTACTTTATAATATAAACATAAAGTATTGTTTTACCAATATTCTCTCTTTTTTCCACATTTCCATATACTATATTAATTTCTTAAGTATACTTCTGAAGGTCATTAATTTAAAATAAACATTAATTTTATAAAATATATTAATATATCAAAATATCAAATTCAAATACCTTAATACTAAACTTAATATCTAATACCACATTTATATTTATATTTCAAAACTACAACCAAAGAAAAAAAAGTTTTTTTTTTCTTATTCTTCTTTTATGCTCTGCATTATTATAGACTTCAATGTAATGCTTAACACTTCCTTGCAAGTTATTAATTTTATCTTCGCAAGTTATTAATTTTATCTTCTCCACTGGTTAGCCACTTCCAGGATCCTATTTAAAAAAAATTTTTTTAATCATAAATAACAATGACGGAATAAACTCTTTAAAAGTTTGATGCATCTTCAAGTGATCTTTCATATTTAAACATGCTTGAATCTTAACTATGCATAATTCTCATAAAAGTTTAATAAAATTGTAGTTAAACAACTAAGTTAAAACACAAATGAATATTAATTTGTTCACTGGTACACTTTCCAATTCGCATTAATTAATAAGTCATTCTCACATTTTTCTCATCTTTATATTTTATATAAGAATTATTTCCTTTTGAAGATAAAAATAAATTCATTTAAGTTTACTCTCCAGTAACATACTCTTTTATCAATATTTAGCATAGTTCAAATTAATACCTTTTCTTTGTTGCAATCGTATCCTTTTGATATTTTCTAATACAATAGAAAATTGTATTGGCTAATAAAATATTCTTCTTTAATATAAGTTTTCATTGAAGATAATTGATAATAAGCATTCACTATCATATTTGTTTAGTTAATATTTTTTTTCATTCTAAAACATAAAGTTAATTTGAATAATAAAAATTTGCTTTAATTAACAATAATAATAATAAGTTTTTTTTAACTTCTAGCTTCCATTATTAACTATGTTAAAGTTCTATAAATTGTTTTAATTAATTTATAAAAGTTATTTTTTTGTATTTTTGTTCTATTCCTGTTCATAATGAAGCTGGTAACTAAGTTAGTTAACAAAGCAGAGATAAATAGAAATGTATTTTCTCATGTGACTGTATTTACACCTTTTAATTAATTGAAGTTGAGTATCATTATTCTTCATGGTTTTTCCATCAATAATAACAATAAATTCTTGTACTTTTTCCTTTAATAGCATTTTTAAAAATTGTAAATTGAAGTTGCAGTCAATAAGAGTATCATAGATGAAGAAATTAGTTGAACTTCCTCAAACATTTTTAAATTACTATTAAAATATTATATTCTTTTTCAGTAGGTTTAAGTTATTTATTTAACTGTTTATAAAAATAAAATAAGATAAATTTTATAAGTTTTAACAAACTTTTTAAAGAAAAACAATGGTTCCCCCTCCTTTTTACTTTTTCTTCTCTCATCTGCTCAATTGTATTTATAAGTCTAGACAACATGATGTAATAAACTCAATCAATTACATCTCATTGGTCAATAAATCAAAATTGACTAACATTTTTTAGAATAATTTACTGTCTACAATAATAATAATAAAATTAACAATATTTTTAAAACTGATAAGTTTGAACAATTTTAAATTAAAATCTAAAATATCTTATTTTTAAATTACTATGAACTAATATATTTTAACAATAGTATTTATTTTTAAACTATTATTAGAACTTTTAAAAATTTATCTATATTTTATGATAAATAAATTATTTGATTTATATTTATTAAAATTCAGTTTTAGAGAATAATATACCTACCTTTTAAAGGACCATTGCAATTAATATTAAAAGTGAATTTCTTTATATTATCTAACATAACTCTAGAGATATAATAGTTTTGTATTTATGAAAATTACTTATGTTGAAATTACATAACTGTTAAAAAAATAATAATTTGCAAATAAAAGATTGTATTTCTTATCACCATTAACTTCTCTTTTTAAATTTTATATATTAAATTATTTATGTAAGTTGTATTTCTGAAATTTAAAATTTTGGATTATAATACATGTTTTTAGATACTCACGCAACATAATTAACCAATTAAAAGATTACAATATATATATATTCATATATTGGAGATCATTTATCTTTATCACATGTATGTGGTCATGTGTGATGATTATATAAAATGGGGTATTGATATAGTTTGCCTGCTGGAAAGCTTGCCACCTGTTTTATTTTAAATTATCCATTTTCAGACGCTTCCAACACATGGTATAAACAAGATGGCTGACTCTAAGTTATAGCATTCAATATTTACATTTTTTTTTAATTTATTAAAATGATAAAGAAACACAAGAGTCCAAAGGGTTGTAATTAAAAACTTTATGTAAATGCAATAAAAAAAATAAAAGTAAAACATGATTAAGAAAACTATAAGAAATATGCGATGGACATCACTTTTTAGATGAGCACTTTCACATAATTTTGAAAATATTGCACTGAAACACACAAAAATCCAAAAGGTTGTAATTAAAAAAAAATTAATGTAAATTCACTTCACCAGCTGCAAACTAATCTCTGTGCATTCACAAACAATGTTTTGGAGCTTATTAACCAAGTTTTTTTCCAAACACATGATTAGAATATTTTCACATATATACTGGTCATTGTGTCTCCATTCACACATAAAGTGTAATATCATGATCATTGTCACATACTTTTCAGGTGATACCATCCTGTAATTTTGAAAATATTCCATTGTATATTGTTCTGTTAATAAAACATTCCAAATTTTAATCATATTTTCAAAAATAATAAGGCAAAAAAGAAATGTTAAAAAAATTAGCACGTGTTAATGATTGTCAAAAAAAAAAATAATATTAATTTACCACACGTTATCTGTTCACCTCTTGTTAACATTCGAATATTATATTGCGAATGGAATTTATTTGAAAATGTATTCGCATTTTTTAAAATTAATACTCAATTTAGAATACATTAAAAAAAATTCTAAAAGTTAATTTAGAATACATTTTTAAAAGTTAATAAACTTATGTTCAAGAAAATAATTTCGAGAAAAAAATTGTAAATAAATACTTCGATCCTGAAAATTGTTTACATTTTTTTTTCTCGAACATGTATAGTTTGTTAACTTCAAAAAATATTAACAAATATATATTAAATTAAATTTTAATTTAAAAAAAATTGAATACATTTTTTAATAAATTCCATTCAAAACATAACATCCAAATGTTAACATAAAGTGAAAAGATAACGTGGTTAAAAATTAATGTTATTTTTTTATTGACATATCATTTTAGAAAATATGATTAAAATTTGGAATCATTCATCAATAGAACAAGATGCAGTGAAATATTTTCAGAATTATAAAATAGTTCCCACATGAAAATTATGTGATAATGACCATGATATTACACTTTATAAGCAAACAGAGACACAAGGGAGATGTTGTGTGTGAACATGTTCTAAGTGAATATCTGTTTGAAAAGAAACATGGTTATTTAGGCTCCAAAATACTGTTTGTGAGTGCACTGAGATTATTTTATAGCTGGTGTATATTAAAAAAATTTAATTACAAGATGTTTGTGTGTTTCAGAGCAATATTTTCAAAATTACAGGATAGGCTTTGATGTTTGCATCTTTGTTATAGTTTAGTTAATCATGTTTTACTTTTATTTTTCTTTACTGCATTTACATTAAAACAATTTCATTTACAACCCTTTGGACTTTTGTGCTTCTTTATCATTAATAAAAAAATGTAAATATTGAATACATAACTTAGAGTCAGCCATATTGATAATACAATGTGCCAGAAACTCCTGAAAATGGATAATATTTAAAATAAAACAGGTGGCAAGCTTTCTGACAGGCAAACTATATAAGTACTTAAAATGGAGTGAATGACCAAAGGAACTTGAAAGTATGTGTTAAATTCCTCTAATTAAATCTAACTTAAGTATATACACTATATTTGTATTCAAATATTATATGTGTAATATTATCCCTCCTCTCACATGAATCGTTCTATCACAGACTCCTGCATATCATTTGTTTTGGGGGTTTTTTTTCATTTTCATCTCCCACATTGTACCAGGTACATGTTCTTACAACATGTGTTTTAATTCAAATAGCTTTAGGTAATTAATAGTGATAGGCAATGATTATTAATAATGCCTTTTCTAAAATCTCCACCTTATGCTGTTGAGATAGTTTTTTGTTTAAAACATGTGTACTGTATTTAAAATTAAATTTGAGTTTTATAAAAATAAAAAATTCTAAGCATGAATATAAAATATATTTTTTAATAATTTATGATTATTAAATATATAGGCTGAGAAGATATGGTAATATTTTTGTTGAAACATTTTTTTGTGTGTGTGTTGTATAAAAAAATTTAGAAATTAAACTTTCTAAAAATTTTAATAAACTTGTAAATAACACCCACTGTTGAATTAATGTTGTTATGAGAGGATGTAGTAATATGTTTTAGAAGTGATTATTGTGTTTATTAATCCAACTGATATTATTATTGAAAGACATAAGAATTAAAATACATATTGTAAATAAAATACTGCCAGGTTATATCATCAAAAAAGCCAGAGAAAATAGGAAAAATTATTGTGAGAAATAAAAATAAATAGACTAGATATACAGAACAATGTGATAGAATGATAGGAAATAGATTGTGTGTAGGGGGGCGGTTATAGCTTTAAGAACAAAATAGAGTTTTGTAAGTAGTACTCTATTAAATGATAAATTGATAATAGTTAGATTAAAAGCATTTCCAAGAAATCTTCACTTATTCAGATGAACATAATAACCAAAAATTGTAATAGAGCTTTTATTTCTACTTTTTGCTAAAATAAAAATAAAAACATTTTTATAAATATGAAAATAGTTATCAATAAAGCAAATCATATATAGTGTGACATTGCTTTTATAAGCTTGTATTTACATATGTAATATAGAGAGCATACCAATAGCTCAAACAAGCTTTTAATTGATATGTACAGTAAGAGAAAACATTTAAAATCTCTATCTGGAACATTCCTATCTCCAGACCAATTGTTTTTGAGCTTGCTATTTTTGAGTTGATATTTTAGATCTAGTGTTTGAATTTTTTAGCTCCTTACTAAGATTAGTCATAAGGTCAAAACCAATTGGTCTGGGGATAGGTATGCTGATAAAGATTTCAAATATTTTCTCTTACTGCACTTTTCAATTAAGAGCTTGTTTGAGCTATTAGTACACTCTCTATATTACATATGAAAATAGTTGTATAATGATTATCAACATCACTTTCTAAATGCTGCAGCAATCATTTTATAGTTCTTTTTTCATATTTGCTATAAACTGCATTCTATTTCACTAATAATATTTTTTAAGTTAAAATATTATTAATTGCTCCTCAACTTTCTTCCCAATACTTTGCTCTCCAAACTTTTTATTAAAAAAATATCATGTCTCAAAGTTTGTCCCAGAAATGTTATTCTCCTCATTATTACCATATTGAATAGTTCCCTTTTTATACTGATGTCTTTTATTATCTGATCATTAGTCATTTTTCTATTCAGCTTTCTATCAAATAACTACTATATTGATATCAAAAATAGGATAAAATTGATAGAATCTATGATTCAAATACATATGAATATGAGAACAAGTAGAATTTATAATAATAATAATAATAATAATAATATTATTATTATTATTATTATTATTATTATTATTATTATTATTATTATTATTGTTGTTGTTGTTGTTATTATTGTTATTATTGTTATTATTATTATTATTATTATTATTATTATTATTATTATTATTATTATTATTATTATTATGTTTTAATAATATACTTTATTGACCACTTAGGTTTTACAAATGTTTTACAAAGGTTTTGCCAGGGTTACAAAGGCATTTCAAGTATCATGATTGCTTGTTATTATATAAATTTGATGAATATTGCTGATTACAATACAACTATATAAACATGGGTAATTGTCCATGATTGCTGCTAATGATATATTTTTTTGTATAACACAGGATTGGATGTATAAAAAGAAATGTTCATAACCTTTGAATTAAAGTTCATTTGCCTTGAGTTTCACTGGTCCAGTTAGATAGCCATCTGTTGTATTGAACTATTGTAATAAGTATTTGGAACATAGTTTTTTATGTAGCTAGTCATATTGTGATGCACATGAAATATTCAAGGTTATTATTATTGCCTGCTGTGGTTGTGGCAGCTTATAGGTTGGACTGCTCTCTAATGAGTAACTAGGTGGTGAAAAAATGTATAGGGGGGCTATGTTGTTATCCCATGGTTTTAGATGGTGTAATTTATTGTTGAAAGTGTGTTGATGCCTTCTGGTGTTGTTACCTAACAAAAAGGTGCAATGAATACACCAGAAGTCAAGCAGAACAAATATTATACACTGCAGGAATGTGTAATCTTTGGAAGAACTGAGTTATAGATGGATGGAATTAGCAAGCTGCCTGTATGCAGCTAATGTATTTTGCCATGTGGAGTTTAGTAGTCAACAATCATTGAAAATGTGTTGTTGAGACTCCTCAGTTTCATTGCATAGACCAGCGTTTCCCAACCTTTTTTGGCTCATGTACCACTTGGTAGTACATCACGCTAAATTGTACCACTTCATAAAAATGATTGTATTTTGTGAAATTTGTTATTGTGTGTTATTTTATTTGCATTATATATATTATAGGGTGACCATGTATGTATTCACATCTCATAATGAGACAAATTACATTGAAACACGCCTAAACGTCACACCAGATTATAAACTCACTGAAATTATAAACTCACTGTAACATATTTATATGTATGTGTTTGTTCAAGGTTTTATATTTTTTCTAAAATAATTTATTAAAGATTACATTATTACATTAAAGGTTATTTGGTACATATTTTGTTCAAAGTGTTTTCTCATTCCTTCATTTGGTTTTCCTGAATTTGAGTCTGTTTTCTCTTTTTTGGAGCATCTTGCTAATGGTTGGGCCATGGAGAGGATAAATCCAGCATGTCCCAAGTCATGGTAAAAATAACCTCAGGGGTTATCAGGCTATCTCTTGTTCTTGTTTTCTTTATATTGTTCAGCATGAAGTTAATAGGATTAAAATTTTGATGATTAAATACTAGCTTACATCTAGTAATCCACAATAGATGATCAAGAATTAATGAGATTCTAATTTCTGGGTATGATCCTTTTCTGATACATTCTTTCAAATTAAATAATTTAGATTGATTTGCCTTGATCCGACTCATTATTTATCTACTATTTTGTCATATTTCGTTTACTAATAAATGGTTTTAATAAAAACACAAAATTATAAAAAAAAAACAATTAGTATATTTTCTTATCATAATCAAATATTTTTATAAAATAAATTTAATGAGTTCTTTGTGCTTGTTTCGAACAACATAATTTTTTGAAATTTGGTTCTACAGCTGCGTTCAATCTGTTTCGATACTTATTTTTTAAAAAAATATATGAAGAAAAAGCTCTTCCTACTAATTCCGTAGTAAACGGTAATAATAATTTAAGAGCTTTCTCAGAAAGTTGTTCATATTCTTTAATGTTTAACCAAAAATTAATTAGATTGTGTCGCTTGAATTCTACTTGTAAAGTTCTGTCACATGATAATTCTATTAAATTTTCTTTATCCTTTATTGATAATGATGTAGCTTTTTCTAAATTTTCTGCATAGAAGGGGTTTGAAATCCAATTATCATTTGTGTTTTCGGGTTTTGGAAAATATTCCATAAAGAATTTTAATCCTGTTAAATGTGCTATTATATTTTCTCGTATATCTTGAGACAGACTAACCTTATTTTCAAACAAAAAAATATGTAGAGTTTCGAATACTTCCAGTTGATTGTTTTCGATACTTATATATATTACTGTTTCCAAAAATCTAATTTCTTAATCATACTTTCAATTTTATCATTAACATTAAAGATCGTTATTGACTTTACATATTAACAACTTTACTGTATAATATTATTAATTAAAATAATTTTTATGAATTATAGGAAAAAATGTTTCTATATTTTTATGATTTAATTTTTTTTTTATGTCCGCCATTATTGATTATTTTTCGTGTACCACCAACCAGCAACTCGCGTACCACCAGTGGTACGCATACCACAGGTTGGGAAACACTGGCATAGACCATAGAATGGGTCAATATTTTTATACAGATGATGATGTGCAAAAAAAAAGATATTGAAAGCTTGTGCAGATTGAGTCTAATTGGAAAGTCAAAAACATTGTTTTTAGTGCCCTTTTTTTTTTTAAATTGGCAGAAAAGGCAATAATTATTTATTCCGATCATGGGGAGGCAATAATCATTGTCTGGTCTGAATAAAACAGGTTATATGTTTTCCAGTAAGTGTATTTGGAATTGTGGGAGAGGTTGATATGGTTGCTTGTATCTAGGATTGAGTAAATAAGATCTTTGAGATATAACATTGAATGAGGAGGTTTATCTGTGGTTGTTAATTTCAGCAGGCAGGTTTTTTAAAACTGTTTGGTAATAGCTGCTATAAGCTAATGATTTTTGTGTATAGAACACCCTAATACCATGTAAGCTCAAACTGTTGTAAAAAGTTGTGATTGAGTCATTTTATGGATATTGATATGGTCTTGTAGCTCCAAATCAATTTATTGCACATGGAGTTGATAGTAGATTTTTTTGAAAATTTAATAATAGATGCATAGTATGTGATATTTTTCATAGCATGATTATTGAACAGGTATATCTTGGAGTAAAATGATATGTATTATTTAGAAAGTGAGTTGGTAATTTGCAGTAATGAATCTTGTATGTAACTTGGTTTGTATTGTGAGTCTCATACCAAGGAAACCTTTGAAATGGGAAAGCCTAAGAATGGAGTGCTTTTCCTTGGAAAACTTGGATAAATGATTTTTTTTATGAAACATGCAGCAGTTTTTTTGAAAGTAAATTGCAGTTTATAGGCAGATATAGTCATTAAGTATTGTTGGTAATATGGGGAGTTGTTTCTGAGAAGGCAGAATGAGAGTGATGTCATCCATGATAGGCTATGCAGGGAATGTATTGATGGTTGTGTAAAATTTGGATTCTGGAAACTTTGTTCTGTATTTGTAATAAAAATGAATTTACATAAAAGTGTAAAAAGTAATGAGTTTACAGGTGATTCTTGTGAGATTGACTGTGAGATTGAAAGATAAAGAGTTTCTCTCATTAAGAGTAATGTGTAACTCACAATTAAGAAGGAGGTGGGTGATTAGATATAACAAAGTAGGCAGGATGTTGGTGGTAGTGAGTATTTGAATAAGTAGGTTAATTGAGATAGAATCCAAAACTGCTTGTATGTCAACTGAACTGCAATGGGACTGTTTTTTTATTTTTTTTGAATGAGATTAGAAATTGTCAAAAAATATGAGTGTTGCTTATCTGGTGGGGGAGTTTTTTTGACAAACAGTAGATGTAATAATGGGTGTGTGATTCAATTTGGTCTTTGCTTAAAGATAGGCCTGAGGTTGGTTAGATTATATGTAGCCTCAGGTATTTTAGAAAGTGGCATTATGGCAATTGTATTCAAAATTTTTACATTATATATTCATTGGAATAGAGAATTGGCCAAATCATAAATGTACAGCATAGTGAAATGATGAAGATAACTCAAAATGAATGTGAAATTCCATGGTGCCCAGAAAGATAATAATAGCAGGTTTTGCAGCAAATTGGCTGTTTTGGAAAGGCATAGTAGTTTGCGATGGTCCAAAACAGTCTACTGATGGTGTCATGGGTCTGAAGTAAAGTATATAATATGGATAATATTATATCCATTACATACTCCTATGTTAATTTGAAGTGCCATAAGTATCTGTGATGAGGATGGGTGACCCAATGCCTAGCATATGTATGTTCTTGTCCAAGTGTGTTACTGGGTTAGGTAAATTTTTTCTCTTTTTTTTGATTGCGTGGTAATCCTTCAACTGTTTGCAGACATGATAATATTTTTTAAACTGATTAACTATTGGTCTGTTTGGTATGTGGACTTAGTAGTGGCAATTTGCTTATGTAACTCATTCACCAATGCTAGAAGACACAGAGGTGAGGGGACCATCATGTTAATTGTTGTATACTAAATGATATGTGTATGGAGGCATTTTTGAACTGGGTTTATATCCATTGAGTGTAGGCTTTTTAACATGATATAGGATTCAGAGAATGTGAACTCAATAGTAAATGGGGAAAGAATCACATGAATTGTTTTATGAAATGGAAGTAGTTAAATATGACTGCTTAGGCAGACTGGTCTGATAATGAAATGAAATTAATGTTAAGTTCTGTTAAGTGATGCAACAATAATGCTGATTATTGTGAAAAGTGGTAGAAAATTCTGGTAGAAAATCATGGGCACTCATTAGTGGGAAGTTTAAGAGATGAAGCAATTTATTTATAATATTTGAGTAATCCAGATTGAAATCACCTATTAATATAGTTGGATATGGACTAGTACAAGAACTGAATTGATGATTTGGATGACATATGTAATGATTGTAGGGTCAGGAGCAATATGGATGATTATTAGGTTAAGCGCTACTATACAGTGATTGAAAACTGGTAATCAGTAAGGGCACATTAATAAATAGAATTTTAAATGATTTGAACAAATAATTGAAGGTGACAAGAATACCAGTACCTGCTAATGGTAAGGAACTATCTTTGAAACAAGTACAGAAGTCATGTCTATGGAAGTAGTCCACAGGGTTAATTTGAGATCATTTATAAATTTTGGTTTCAGTAATCTGAAATTATGTTGAATGATAGTAATCCACAGAAGTCATGTCTATAGAAGTAGTCCACAGGGTTAATTTGAGATCATTTATAAATTTTGGTTTCCAATAATCTGAGATGATGTTGAGTGATAGTAATCCATAGGTTGATAAGGAATTGAGAATGTGTGCATTAAACCTGTTTATTTTTAGTTTCATGGAGTATAAAGATTAATGATGCCAGAGTGGATTGGTATAAAAGTGAATAGTAATGAGCTGAGTGGGGAATCTTGGGATATGGATTGTATGAGGATGAATGATAGAGAATTTTTGCCATTGATCATGATAAGAATTTCATATCTGAATAGTTAGTTAGTGAGCAGATACATATGAGTGTGTGGGATTGTAGTGTCAGACAACATGTTAATTGTAGCCTTAATGTTGACTGAGTTAAAAGCTGCTTCAATATCAAGTTGAACTGCAATTGGTGCACACCTTTTCTGGATCTGTACTGAGTTCAAGATTCTTTTAAAGATCATTGCAGCTTATGCAGTAGATGATTTTAAAGATCATCACATCTTGTGCAGTAGATGATTGCTTCCTTGAAAACTGGATATGTGAGATCAGTGATAGAATGTATGTCTCTAGGCTATCCTTGAGTGCTTTTTCAATCATTTTGATGACAAATGGTCCCATTGAGATGGGATGAAGATTGATGAGCATTGAGATGATGGCTTGTTTTTATTGAAGAGTACTATTGCAATTGGTTATAAACCCTGAACCTCATGTGGCTTCTGTGATAAGTGATTTTCAAGGTCAAACAGGTGTTGGATAATAAATTGACTGATATGTACAAATTTTGAGATCAGGTGCTTCTGGGTAACTGTGATGTTAAATATGGGGTTTGTTTTTGATTTTCTAAAACATCAGAAAGAGCCTTGAATGGGTGGTATGCTTGTAGATTTTATTTGAAATGATGATAAATTGTTTTAATGTGTTATTGCCTGCAAATGTGATCCCCTCAGCTGTGATTGGCATTGGCATCCTGACAGAGGATGTGTAGTTTAGAAATCAAAAAATGTATTTCCTTGTTCATATGTATTGTTGGATGACACAGACTTTACTTTTTTTATTGCTAAGTAGTTCTTGAGATTGTTACAGATATAATTGTATGCTTGAATAAGCTTTTGCATAAGTTGTTGACTGCTATATGGTTGGGTTCAATATTATAATACATCTATGCATTTCATCAGCTAAAGCTAATAGTCTGAAGAGTGGGAGGTTGTTATTATTATTATTAGCTTTCAAGGAACTCTGTGCATTTCATCAGCTAAAGCTAGTAGTCTGAAGAGTGGAAGGTTGTTATTATTATTATTATTTTTTTTTTTTTTTTTTTTTTTTTTTTTTATTTATTTATTTTATTATATTATTATTATTATTTTTATATATTAAATTAATTAATAAAAAAAAAAAAAATATTAATATATAATAATTTTTATATATATATATATTTTTTTTATTATTATTATTATTATTGGCTTTCAAAGAACTTTATTCAACAAAATAAAAAATATTACATTATTTCTTTTGTATACATATTATTAGATTTCTAAAACTTCATATGTTTTGAAAAGAGTCAAAAGTTCACAATTGGGTGAGCTGGTTTTCACCTGTGGTATTGCAATGATGGCAAGTTTTTTGGTTTTTGTTTCTCATTTCAGATTTATTAATTGTGATTTCTTTGTTAAAGGCTTGAAGATAACTTCAATTAAGACCAGGTATCAATTAAAGTTTTTTAATTGTTAATGTTTTGTCTGATATATTTTATCTAGTTTATTTTTGAATGCATTCAAGTGTCTTCTAGAGTTATTGTTGTATAAGAATTTACACCTTGTGCACCATAGGGCATAAAGGATAAATACATTGATCCTGATGTTAGAAAAGACTCCGTTTTTTGAATGAATCAAATAGGCTATTAATTTTTATTTTTTTTATTTTTGAAGAGTATTTATATTATTGACTAAATGTTATTAAGTCCTTAGCAAGAAAGAAAAAGGTTATCCTGTGTTTCTGAAACTTTGTGGTAAAGAGTGCATAGATGGTCTATATTTTAGAAATTTCGTTTTTATCTTAGAAAGTATTTTGGGGAAGTGATTTAAAGTTAATTTTAAATAAAAAATCATTCAATATTTTGGCTCAAGTGGCCAGAATTTGAAATTATGGCAAGGTTGTTTATTGGTGACGTTGAACACAGTTTTATCATTCCCTTGTAGAGGATGTAAAAGTAAATGAATTTCCCAATTTATTTTATGATGATTTGAAAACCAAGTTTTTTATAGACAACAATGGCGTGAGTAATGCTTTCAAGTATCCTTGAATTAGAGGTGGGTTATCTGTGGGAGTGATTTTACAGATTGTTTGTAGATATGGGAATTTTTTGCACATTGAGTATTTGTTTGTTTTTTTGGGGGAGGAGGGGAGATTCTGAATATTAGAATTGAGTGAATCCTTAGACCATTTTGTGAGTGTGAATTTTTGAAGCATTTTATAGATATAGAAAATATATTTTTCCCTCACAGAAAGTTTCCTGCAAAGTGAGTCTATTCAATTTGTGAAAGCTTTGGTATTCAGTATTGTTGGAATGTTGTATGTGATTTTTGTAATAATCAGCATGTTAAAAAGTGATATCTTCACATAAAGTGATAGGTATGATTTTGTTAGTGAATTGACCCATTTTATTTTCTTTAAGTGCATTTTGTATAAGTGACCACATTGGTGAATGAAGCAGGTTGAATTGGAATCCAAGGAATAGATTAGATTTGTCTTTAAAATGATTTGTTAAATTACTATCATTGCAAATGTCCATACACCAGATTTTTCCATGTTGAATGCTAACTTATAGTTGTCGTTATACATCTGAAAGAATCTTCAGAAGTTTGGCAAGGTATTTTTTTGATGACAAAAAAATTGAGAGATCATCCATGTAAGCTAAGCAAAAATGTTGGTGATTAGCGGGGTATATAAATTTCAGGAATTTTATTTTCTATAATCTTAATTAAAGAGTTTATGTAGGTAATGAATAATAAGGCACTAAGAGAGAAACCTTCTGGGATGTGATTAGTGTGGTATGATTGGGGTGAGAGTTTTCAATTTAAAATAGGTTTAATAATAGGTTAGCAAGAATATAAGTAGGTCTTTGGTATTTTTATTCTAGGATTGTATTAAGTGTATTTATTTATATCATGTCAAATGCTGCTTCTATGTCAAACTGAATAAGAATTAGACTAATTTTTTTTTATTTCTTACTGTTTCTATAGTTGTTTTGAATGTATATGCAGCCTGCCCTGATGATGACTCCTTTTTTGTAAATTGTATTTTTGATAATTTTGATATAATGAAGGAATCTATTTTGTCTTTGATTACTTATTCAAATATTTTGATGGCTAGTGGAGACACTGAAATTGGTTGTTAATGTGGAAATTATTATTTTTTGCTTCTAAAAGGATAATAATGATATTTTAGAATTCTGGTATTCTATATATGTCTTTAGATAGAAAATTTGTGAGATTAGTCATCTATTGAGCTGTAAATTTATTAAAATGTGCATATATGAATTTAGGGATCCCATCCATTCCAGGGTGCCATGAATCTGTTATTGACTTTATTTTTGTATAAAGTCATTAGAAGTAAATTGAATTTATTCTTCTGATTTGCTATGTGGAGGAAGTTGTGATAGATTGAGGGGAGAATGTTCTTGTGCCTGTCTTTTAAACAAGTGAATATTTAATCCAGAATGAAGTCTCCACAATTAGTATCTGATTGTATTTTAATGGCATATGATACTTGAACTGAAGAAAAATGGCTTAATACCTATCTGTTATAATTTCTGTTTAAGATATGAGGTTTATTTAAAAATATCTTTTTATGCTATGTGTTTTTTTAAGTTGTTCTGAAATAGACTGGTATATTTTCTTTAATGCTAGACATTTAGGATGATCATAGTTTGATTATAATATTAAAATGATTTTTATATGTGTCATTCATAAGACTTAGGCATTTTGTTAGAGATGATGTGATCCTAAATAGATGGTTAATATTAAATGATATATATTAACAAAAGCAGACCAAGTTTGAACAGGATCGATTTGTATATCTTTCATTTTTTGCAAATAAAATCTATTTCCAGAATAGAATTCAGGAGTGTGTGAATGAAATAGAATTCTGATGGTTCTTTCCATAATGGCTTTTGATTTGTCATTAAAATTAAGATCCAGAGATACCATAATGACTGAATGGTCAGATAGAGGGGAATTTTTAGACAAATGTTCACCATGTTATGTATTGATGGTGAATAGAATAACAGGCCTATTAGCAATGAGTATCTACTCATTATAAGATACTGACCTTTCTGGCAAGAATCACCACCCACTCATCATAAGGAAAGAAGATGAAGCCATTTTTGGTGAAGTTTTAATATAACATGTTGAAATCCCATGCGAGTACTATTGGATGTGGGATGTTTACAAATTTGGAGTTTAGAATTAGTATTAATCTATTTATTATGGAGGGACCTGGAAGAATGAATACAAGTGTTATGTTTAATATTATTGCTACGTGGTGACAGGTGATAAAATTAAGATGTATACATCAGTATATAATATTTTAAATGAGTTAAAAAGGCATTTTTATTGATGGTGATACCTGTTTTTGCTGATGATGTATCCAATATTTTTGAAAAAGCTGTGAATCCTTTGTTATTTAATTTGTCTGATGCATTAATTTGTGAGCCACTGTAAATTTTGGTTTCTCTAATGACGATATCATACCATTTAGATAGAAATTCTATTTTTTCTGGAAAGTTTAACCCTCTGATATTAAAATCACTTATATTTAGTGTCATTAAATGTGTTTATATATATATCATAGACTTCAGTATTATTGATTTAGTTATGACATTGAACTAAACAAACTTTTTCACTGCATTACATTAGGTTTTGTATCGCTGCAAAATACAATCAAAGATATATAAAAAATATATAGATTATTGACGCAGAATATATATACTTTCGTATATGTTTGTGCACTGGATTATTATTTTGATGTAGGTAATTGACTATCCTTTGTATCATCTAATTTCATTTGCTTTAATGTTTTTGTTTTTGAATGTTAAACTATATATATTTGAAACATTTACCTCTTCCATAAGGACTATATTCTTCATCTGATAATAATAATAAAGGAGCGGTCCCCAACCTTTTTGCACTTAAGAGCACATTCTATAATACCAGCTAGGTGGCAGGCACCATTTATTTTTTCAATGTATTGAGTGTTATAGTAGTAAGGAATGGGATAAAAGAATAAATTTATTAATAAAGACTTGGAAGTTAGAGAGATGGAGAAATAGTATGGAGAGTAAAAAGAGTTTAAATATATATAGAAATAAACAGAATATTAGGTGTGAGTTAATATATGATAATAGTAAGGAAAGTAGTTTATTGTTTAAGGCTCGAACGGGATCTTTAGCTACAAAAGAATATACATGTAAATGGAAAAGTATGGGTGATTTATTTTGTAAATTATGTAAGGAAGGAATAGAAAATATTAGACATTTGTTAATTGAATGTAAATGTTTGACAACAGAAAGGGTACATATAATGAAGTTGTGAAAAAATAAATATGAAAAGAGTGATTATACAGAAAGTGAATTATTGGTTTTTATGCTGGGTTTGGGAAAAGATAAGGGGGATTTAGATATAAAGGTTATAGAGTTGACAAAGATTATGTTGCGGAAATGGGATAGAGCAGATTATGGGTAAATTTAGAGTGTGGAATGTAAAATAAAGTGGCTAACAGGTTTATCTGGGCATAATTGCTGAGATATTCTTGACTTCGTTTAAGGAGAAGCCATAATACATCACATCACATCACATGTAAATTTATAGTTGGATATTGTTAATAAATAGACTTTTTTATGCTGTAAAAGTATAGTATGCCGTACAATTTGATTACAATACAATAATTTATAAGAAATCTTAAAAATTAAATTTATTTGTATCAGATAAATAATTTTTATCGTGTTCGGATAGTCACATGAAAAATGGTCTGCGGATCCCTGATAATAAGGTGTCAGTGTTTTTTGAATTGATCTCATTTTTAACTTTTTAAATTGATTCAAATGTCAGGGGGGGGGTTCATTACTGGCATTCATTATTGGATCCTTCACTTTTTTACTTTTTATTTTTGTTAGGGAGGGGGGGTCATTACTGGCATTCATTATTGGATCCTTCAATTTTTTATTTTTGCTGAAGGTCGACCTGGTTTTCTCTTTAATTTGGGAGTGTTAATTATTACCTCTGTGGACAAATAGTATGAGTATCCATTATGTTTGGTGATGTTTCGTTTAGAAGAATTGATGAAGGATTATATTAATATGTGGATTTTCTGTTAAATTATGCTGTTTTTTTTCTTTTTCTTCTGGTTTTGTTAGCTGTTCTTGGTAAAAAAAAAATTGCAATTTTATTTGTTGACTAGTGCTTATTTTTTTTGGACATTAATAAGTGGGAGTTGCTTTCATATTGCATTGAGTGCAGTATAGCTTCGAGCAATTACTTATAAAGTGACTGCTTCTTTGCAGTGAAAGCACTGGGGTTTTAATCTGTTTATTGTTAAAAATAACATTGCTTCTTGATCTGTTATTTGTGTGAGTATATTTTCGGGAGAAATATTTTCTTGCAATTTAATTTTAAATACATAAGCTGTTGCCAAATATAAGAACTGGTGTGATTCTATATACATCGGTTGAAAATTTGTGACTTCTTTGAATTGCTCCATTAGCTGATGAAATCTGCAATGGAATAATCAAGTTAAGCCTGTGATATGATTTTCTCTGTTAGGGTCAACTAAAATTAGCACATACATGTGTTTAATTTTTTTTCTCCTTGTTTTAATTCTATGATCATGTTTAATAGGTTTTTTCGTTAATCTTTTTGATTAAAATTCCTTTAAGAAATCTGCAAAGTGAACACTGTTTATCTGTGATTGCCATTACTAATGAGCAGTGGATCAAAAATCGCTTGGAAGATTTTAATAAATCTTTTGATATGGTCATGTTGAAAACTCACATAATTTTTGTTAGTCTTTTTTTTTTTGGTCCCAGGCTTTGTGTGGCTCTGTAATATCAATATCCACGGTCTTTGATAAAAAGTCCAATTTTATATGATCTCCAATGGTTGAGTGGTGAAATCTAGAAGTTTACTCTATTCACTGTCTGTGTTTCATTTTTTCTCTCCACTCAGTTGAAGAGGTTAAGTTTTGCTACTTTTGCACATGAATTTTTGGTGTTTTTCCATGTTATTCTGTGGCAGCAGACATCTTATCTGGACTCTGATTTTCAGTGTCCATATTTATACATAATCCTAATGGATTATTAGGTTTTTTTGTAATCAAATTAAAAAAAATTTCTATATATAATATGTAAAATATTTACTTCACTAATTTGTATCTGTGGATTTTCAATATTTTTTTGAATTTAGAAGTTCTATTTGAAGCATTTCCAAACACTAATCCAGTGACTATGTATTATTATTACTATTGTTATTGTTGTTGTTATTATTACTATTGTTATTATTATAGGTATTCTTTGTTTATTTTATTACTTATTATCAATTTCAATTTTGTTTTTTTTTATAAATGTTTTTAAGCTATTATAAAACAAATAAATACAAAAAACATTAGATGCCATCAAGTCAACATTAATTCAGTATGACAATTAATTATAAGAATCGTATTTTGTCGTATGACTTATCATTTGTTTGGTTTTTCAGACTACTCTAGTGCATATTTGTTATTGAGATACAGTGGTTTGTCTGTGTCTGTGATGGTGGTTCACCTCTTTCATATTCAATCTTTATAAATATAGTGTATTTTTAATGGATTTGATTATTTTATAAACATGAATAAAAAAAATCAATTTTAATCTGGTCTTTAGTACTTTAAATGAAAGCTCAATGAAGTTGATATGCACACACCTTTTATTTAAATGTTCAGTTACTAAATAAGTGATTACATTTGATCTTCTAAATAATTAGTGTTATCTTTTGCTATTTACATTGATTAAAAAATATTTTAAAAACTTTTATTTAATATATTTTCTTCTCTTAGCAATTTAAACAAAATTTATCTGATTTTTTTTTTTTTTTTGTCTATTTTAAGTTGTGTTCGTTATTTTTTTCCTAATCGTGTTTTGTTGCTGTTGTTTGTAGTAATCAAAATGTTTTTAAAGTTTCGTTTTCTATCTTTCATTTTTATATATGCAATTGAATTTTTATTATTTCTAATATTAAATAATTATAATTTCAATATAATAAAGGCAATATACTAAGTATATTATAAAAAAACCTTGAAAATATAAAATATCTTATCAAAAGCAACCAATATATTTTCAATTGTTGCTATTTTAAATATGACAGTTATTTCTAATATCTTTTTAAGTATACTTTTCGTATTGTTTTTCACCTTGTTTTATTTTTACTATTCCTAGTTTTTTTATTTATTTCAAGTCATGATTTATCTGTACTGTTTCTAATATCTTCTCTTCTCCATACGTATATTGATTGCATCTATATTTATTTGATATTATCGGACTTAGCACTACTGAGTCATATACTTAATGTGTATATAAATTCAGTCACTTAATACATATTACATTAAGTGTGTGTGTGCGTTTGTGTGTGTATATATATATAAGATGCAAATAGTATAAAGTAACAGGTGTGCACTTTTTTGTCATTTAGCTTTAAACTGTTATTTCAGATGCATGTAAAATTTAAATCACTAAATATTAATATGTTGTACACTTTAAATTTTTAATTAATAGTTTATGCTTTATTTATCAATCATCTTCCAATATACACATGTGTGTGTGTGTTAGTTATGTTCAAACTTTATAAATATTTACATCTTATAAAGTATATGCTTGTTGATTAACATAGTTTGCAGCAGATAAAAATAAGATGTTTACTATTTATTACGTAAGAAAAAAAATATTTTTTTTGTTCATAAAGTGTCTGAAATATTCCTTAACAAATTACATAAACTCTTTTAGATAAAGTTTATTGTTTTTTTATTTATTTATAGAAACATGATTTTAATTAATTTTGTATTTAATATTTTGTTATTGATGATGTTTGATTGGATTTTTTTTTTTTTTTTGGAAATGAAGTCTAAAATTGACGAACAATATTTTTGTAAAAAAAAATTTTTAAAGATGTTTATATCTTTTATACAAAGTTATCAATCACTAATTTTAAAATATTTATTTGTGTAAATATATATTTTCATGTGTCAAAGCATCGGACGGGAAGCGAACCCGGAACAACAGCTTGTGCTGATCACTCGGCCACCAACGCTTGACATATATTTGTTTTAATAAATATTCGCAAAAACAAAATCAAAAAATTATTGGACTAAGTATAGTCTCTTATAAAATTAACAGATTATTTACTTTAAAATAATATTTTTTACTTATTAATTAATGTTTATTATACTCAGGAAATACTCAAGAGTTAATGTGTTAAATTTTTAATTCAAAGTCAAGTTGAAGTAATTAGACTATAGGATACTATGACCGAGTAATCGCACTTAATTATTATCATCATTAGTGATAATCATCATTACTTATCACTTTCTAAACATACCTGTCTACGCATTCTAATTTAAGATACATTATAAAATAATAAATCTTTTTACTTCATTAGGATATAAAAATAAATACTACTTAACTGAATAAAATGATAAGCATCAAATTTTCTGTATAAAAAAAGGGCACAGATTTTTTTTCCCCATTGCATAGTAAAGCAGACTTTTCGTTATGCACTTCGTTAAAATTTAAAAATAATTGTCTAAAATCTATTATATATTAATCAATTAATTATTATTTACTACATAAGGAATGGTAAATGTATTATAAAAAACTAATACAGATCTTACTTTTATCTTTATTAATAAGAAATAAATTAAAATTTTCATTATGGATTTTATTAAACTAAAAAATAATAATGTTTTATTTATTATTTTTTTAATATTTCCCACATAAAATATATAAGTATTAACTAAAACAATTTATTCAACATGGATCTTAATTTTAAATTATTACCTTAACTTTGAAAATTGCAAATTTTTTTTATTTTATTTTAAATAAAAACTGAATTTGTAATAAGTCTTTTAAATGTTGATCATATTAACTTAATATGCCTAATATTAATAAGTGATTCTGTATATTATAATAGAATTAACTATTTGGTTTTATAATTTTTATTTTAATCTATTTACATTATATATACTATATATATTAAGTTGAATATTTTCACGAGGTAATATTTCATTTAGATATAAGATTAATAACTAAAAGATGATTCAAATTAAAGATACGTTGTATAAGATTTAAATTTGATAATATTTATGAAGTAATAATTTCAAACGCATATACTCTAAGAATTTTTGCCCAATCAGATTTTTTAGTCATTTTTAACAATAGTTAAAAATAATGCCCTCTTGTATTAATTTAATCCACCAATCATATAAAAAAAATAAAGCGATTTATAAATTCTTTTATAAAATAAATTAAATAATTCATAATAATTAATATGACTTTCTGGATTATCAGCTCTTCAGTTAATGAGTTAAAATTTTTATAATTTTAATTGCTGAAAGAGAATGGTCTCTTTTATGCTAACAATGATTCTAAAACTTTTCAAAACCTAAATCAAGCATGGATGATCTTAAGCCGGCAATGGTCCTCGTAAGATATTGATCATCATCAATTGAGTTACATTATTAATTTTTATAAATATCTCATTTAATAAAAAGGATATCAAAATGGAATTATTTTATTTTAAAAAAAAAATATAATTGTGCAAGATAATCTGCTGGTATAATTATGAATAAAATATGCCATATAGAAAGTCATAAAAGACTACAGTCAGCCACTACCTGACTTTTTTAAAGTAACATCTGCATTTTTTGTATAAAGTCGTTGTTACAAATAAGATTTTGATTTTATCTACAAAATATTTCTAATTGAAAAAAAAAGATTGAAATCAAGGTTAAGATCTAATTCTGTGTATAACACATTTGTATTACACATTATCAATTTATTATCTTCATATATTAACCTCCATTAAGGCCTATAATTTTTCTTCTTATCCTCCTATGAATTAACTTTAATAAACTATTACCTAAGACCTAAAATAATTGTCAAGTTTTTTAGAATATAGACTATCATTAGAATTTATTTCATATAATAAAACGTTAATAACGAATATATTATAAAATTCTTGATTATTGTTCTCAAAAAATCATTTTAACGCTTTCCTGATATTTAGAAAATGATAAATATTTCTAAATCCAGAAAGTGTTTTTCTATCAATTTATTAATCCCTTTCTGATTAAATTTTTAAGTTCTACTTTCAAATTAAAATAACAGTTCCCTCAAAAACTACAAAAAGATTCATTTTTATTTACAGTGCTTTTCCCCCATCTATCCGGATTAAATAATTAATTGTAACAAAAAGACTCGTGAAAATCTCATCGTGCTGATGTCTCATGAAAATCATGCTAATGTCTCATGAAAATTGTTATTGTAAGTTTGTAATTTGAAGGGTTAATAAATTGCTCAGCAGTTCTTAAGAAATTCAAGCTTGAAGTGACAAAACTGAGCCACATCGATTTTGCCACTCTATTGCTATCCAATCCATTCAAGGATTAATTATGATCATGAAAGTATTATATATATAAATACATGTATACTTTATATTCCTGGAGTTTAGATATAATTATAGGGGGTTTGAATCCAAACTTTCAATCTCCCTTAAATATCCAATCTATCTCATCCAACCTATACACATGACTGCACACATGTAAAAAAATAAATTATCTCCAATATATATATATATATTAATAATAACAAGTCAGATGTCACATGACTTATATATAGCTTGCACTTACAAATATGTAAAATTAAGAGCGTGCTAATAGCTCTAAACAAGCTTTTTTTTTTTTATTTATGATAAATGCTACTACAAGAGAAGACATTCAAATCATTTTTATCTTGGATTGTCCCCATCCCCAGACTGGTTTCGACCTATGGGTCTCTTCAGTGAGGAATTGGGACATTAGATTTAAAAAACCAACTCAAGCAAAGCATTTATCTAAAAGTTAATTGTGAGAAGAAGATCTGAAACTTTTAGACATCTACATGTCTTTAAAGTCAGCTCTCCAACTGAAAAAATCATATGGGCCTGAACTTAATTCAGATACTCCATATATTAGTAGGCTTAGCCATTTAATTTAGCCAAAGCCACAACAGCAAAATAATAATAGTAATAATAACAAGTCAGATGTCACATGACTTATATATAGCTTGCACTTACAAATATGTAAAATTAAGAGCGTGCTAATAGCTCTAAACAAGCTTTTTTTTTTTTTTATTTATGATAAATGCTACTACAAGAGAAGACATTCAAATCATTTTTATCTTGGATTGTCCCCATCCCCAGACTGGTTTCGCTCTTAATTTTACATATTTGTAAGTGCAAGCTATATATATAAGTCATGTGATATCTGACTTGTTATTATTACTATTATTATTTTGCTGTTGTGGCTTTGGCTAAATTAAATGGCTAAGCCTACTAATATATGGAGTATCTGAATTAAGTTCAGGCCCATATGATTTTTTCAGTTGGAGAGCTGACTTTAAAGACATGTAGATGTCTAAAAGTTTCAGATCTTCTTCTAACAATTAACTTTTAGATAAATGCTTTGCTTGAGTTGGTTTTTTAAATCTAATGTCCCAACTCCTCACTGAAGAGACCCATAGGTCGAAACCGGTCTGGGGATGGGGACAATCCAAGATAAAAATGATTTGAATGTCTTCTCTTGTAGTAGCATTTATCATAAATAAAAAAAAAGCTTGTTTAGAGCTATTAGCACGCTCTTAATTATATATATATTTCTTGCTGAACCTTCACTCATCAATTAGTTCAGATCAGCTGTAATCCTGTCACCCCTCTTCTGTGTATTTAAATGGACAAGGTCTTATACATGAGGGATTGTAATGACTTAAGGTCAACATGGGCATGATGACAATATTGGTATCATCAAGAAATTTGGTATTGGATTTGGTGTTCCATGAACAGATTTTCAATGATATAGATAGCTGAAGAGCAGAGTGGTGGAGTAGAATGAAACCTACCTATTAAAGTTTGCAGATTTGCCTGCCTATCTTAATATCAATTGAGCACTGATTGTATATATGTCTGGGAGATGATGATCTGGACCAACTGATGTGTGCTGGTTCAGCATGAAATATGTATATTGGAAATCATTTATATTTTTCACATATGTGGCCATATGTTTTGATTGAATGAGATAGGTTGGATAGCTGAAGGGAGCTTGAAAATCTGAGTTTAAATCCCTTATAATTATATATATATATATGTGTGTGTAATTATATAACTGAATATTTGTAAATACAGTAACTTAATAATTAAATAATATTTTATCCACTTAGGAGCGCTTTCGATTATCCCAGTAATCTGTTTCAACTAAAGCTTTGAAATGCTAACTTTCCCACAATTCCATGATCTTAACATTTGCTGCTTGCCTGTTAATCAAGTCATGTTTATATTTGTGTATCAGCATAGCTTCCTTTATTTTTCTTTTATTGTTATTTTTTTCAATTTGCAATATTTTTACACTGTTAAAATTGAACTCAAAACCATAAATACATGATTTATTATGGTCGTAAAAAACAGATGCTGAAATATTATTATCTACTATGCAATTTTGTTTTGATTTCTGAACACGTTTTAATAATAACAAGTGTTCTTTAGTTCTTTTTTCCAATGTACATCTAGAATCACCCATATATCCATTGCCACACCTACATATCCATTTATAAATGACACAATTTTTATTTATAAATGAGGTTTTATCTTTAGAGTTAATTATTAATTTGTTTTAATGTAGGAGATGTGTAAAATGCAATGTCACATATATCTTTATAAATTTTCTTTATAAACTTTACTTGATAATTTGAAATATATGGGATTGATATCCATATTTTTTTATTAGCAGGAGAATCAATATTATTATTAAAATTTTTATATTTTGTATTAAAATCTCTAATAACATTATATATGTGATTATAACTGTAGCCAACATTTAATAATTCATTCGAATATATTTCAATATTTTTGCCTTTATCTGATGAATATTTGCAAAGACTATTATTTCTAAATAAGAAGGACTTCAAACCTGCCATTTTGTGTGACATTGGCACTTTTGATTTATATGGAATATAACCTCTTTTTACTATTGGTTTAATGGCCATACATTAATACAGCATGCATTGATTTCTAGTTATTTTAAGATCAAGAAACTGAATGCACATTAAATCTTCATCTGTTTTTATCCATCTTAGGCCTTTAATTCCTTAAATAACTCATTAATTGTATTTGGTTTACCACATACAAAAACATCATCAACATATCGATAATATGCTGTAATATTTTTTTGATAATATTCCTTTTTCAAAATATTTTCTTCATATGTAGAAATTATAAAATTATATATTTGAGCAACAGTAGGTAATCCCATGGGCCATCCATTACACATTTTATAAAAATCCTTATTAAAAACTGCATAAATATTTTTATCAATAAAATTTAATGTTTCAATTATAAACTTTTTTTCATGTTAACATTTTTTAAACTTAATGCATTGGAAATAATTTTGATAGATGCCAATCGATCAATTGATCCATACATTTCACTAACATCTAGAGTACATATAACATCATTAACATCGATCTTAATGTTATGGATTTTATTAACAAAATCAAATGAAGAACTTATTGTATATTTACCAAAAATAAGAATTTCTTGTAGCATTTTCTCAATTAAACAACAAGTTTCATAATAAAATGCCCCTCCAAAATCAATCATTAAACCCAATGGTTCATTTTTTATACAATTTTATATTTGAAAAAATCTTAGGATATACTGCAGCAGAAGGGTAAATTTTATAATAATTACTATTATCAATCACTTTATTTTTGGCTTTTTTTTAAATGTTATTAATAAATTGAATACGTAAATTTTCTATATTTACTTTATCAACTTTCATAAAGTTAAGATTCTTCATTTGAGTAATTACTTTGTCTTCATAATTAGATTTTAATAACAAACACATCCTAAGGCCTTTGTCCTCTTTTATACAAATTAAATTATTCACAGATGTAAATTTTTTAAATTTAGATATTTGTACGTTCTAATCGTAATCCGTTATATAATTAAACTTTTTTTCGTTTACTTTTTTTACTAAATCATTACAAACTTTTAAATCAGATTTAATTCTACTTAATGAATTTTCAACTAAATGACCATTAAACCAAGAGGTTATATTCCTTATAAATCAAAAGTGCCAATGTCACACAAAATGGCAGGTTTCAAGTCCTTCTTATTTAGAAATAATAGTCTTTGCAAATATTCATCAGATAAAGGCAAAAATATTGAAATATATTCGAATGAAATATTAAATGTTGGCTACAGTTATAATCACATATATAATGTTATTAGAGATTTTAATACAAAATATAAAAATTTTAATAATAATATTGATTCTTCTGCTAATAAAAAAATATGGATATCAATCCCATATATTTCAAATTATCAAGTAAAGTTTATAAAGAAAATTTATAAAGATATATGTGACGTTGCATTTTACACATCTCCTACATTAAAACAAATTAATAAATAACTCTAAAGATAAAGCCTCATTTATAAATAAAAATTGTGTCATTTATAAATGGATATGTAGGTGTGGCAATGGCTATATAGGTGAATCTAGATGTACATTAGAAAAAAGAACTAAAGAACACTTGCTATTATTAAAATGTGTTCAGAAATTGAAACAAAATTGCATAGTAGTTAATAATATTTCAGCATCTGTTTTTTACGATCATAATAAATCATGTATTTATGGTTTTGACTTCAATTTTAACAGTGTAAAAACATTGCAAATTGAAAAAAATAACAATAAAAGAAAAATAAAGGAAGCTATGCTGATATACAAATATAAACATGACTTGATTAACAGGCAAACAGCAAATGTTAAAATCGTGGAATTGTGGGAAAGTTAGCATTTCAAAGATTTAGTTGACACAGATTACTGGGATAATGGAAAGCATTCCTAAGTGGATAAAATATTTTTTAATTATTAAGTTACTGTATTTACAAATATTCAGTTATATAATTACATATATTGCTTTAAAAATACAGACATTGAATCATATTATTAAACACACACACACACACACATTGGGTGCCAAATTTATCCACCCGGTGTGCGCGTGTGATCGCACTAACGCTCTCTGTCAATATCTTCACTATTACGAATCTGCTGTGTTCTTGCGTCCAGGGGATTACATAATGTTCTGTGAAGATAATTTCAAACACATATACACGTACGCTTTATTTATTTTATACGTAAATTCGGATTGAATCCAAGTAATAGGCGCCAGGAGAACTTTTATAAGAGTCCGCCACGTATGTGCATAAGCTCACTCAACTATATCACAAAACATGCCTGTGCATCACTCCAGTCGGAAGCAAGAAACGAACACAGCCAATATTACCCTTCAAATTACATCGAATCTGTGATCTTTCACTCACGATCAACTACTTATTATATGAGGGCCCGCCCTATATCCCACAGAACAAATTAATCAAACTTAATTTAATCTAAGAGAACATAACAAACATAAGCATAAATAAAATAAAATCCCAACACCAAAAATATCAAATGCATTCATTCATATACAAACAAATTTGATCGCTCTAGCACTCATTCCTATTATATAAATTTATGTTGAAATTCCAAGCAATTAATAACAAAAAATACTAGTTAAATAAATGTTTTATTTAATCTGTTTACTAACAATTAATGCAGGTATATGATCGGCAAGCCGAGATAATTAAATATAGATTTCAAGGTGACTTCGCACATATTTTAAAGAATGTTAATCTATAGGCAAACTTATTTGGTTAGATTCCCGAATCTTTCATTAATGGTCAAGAGTAACTTTATCATTTTAGCTTAATGTTTTTTAATAGTTCTGGTTATTAAAGTTATTTTATTTTGGTGCAAAAGTGAATACGACAATTTAAAGATAGCTACCTGTGGAATGTAGAAAGACTGTAATGGGATCCTGAGCGATAGTTTCTTCTTTAACGAAGCATTCCGGCAATTTGCAAGGTCTCAAAAGCGTGTGTGGTCCTTATGTGAAGTTTCTCCGGTGTTATGAGCATCCTATTAGCAATCAGCAGAGCTGGACACGGAGGTCCGGCGGTCAAGCCGTGAATTTTATGTTCAGCAACGCATCTCTGTTAGATTTCAATAGTCTAATAATAATCAATAATAGTCTAATTCAATAATCATCTGAAAAGTGCTGTCCGGCCTTTTTGATCTCTTCCTTCCCACCCTCACACCTTGAATTTTTCTCACCCAATCACTCCCATGCACCTGTGAGTCCCTTCATCTTATAAGTCCAACGAGTGTTAACTCAATTCCATGATTTCTGGGATCGTTTACACCACCTTGGAATTTCGCTCAATTTGACCATTTTTTTCAGGTATTGTTTCGCTGGAGAAAGAAGTCTGAGTTGTACAATAGCAGTGTACACTTTTTCTCACCTCTGTTTCTAAATTTGGCTTATTTTATCTAGGCGTACCAGCACATATCCTGCCTATTGTTTCAATTTCTTTAATTTTACATTTACTAATTACCCCTATTTAAAATAATTTTAGATCGCTTGGAATTTCAGAACATATTGCAAATTAATTTATTCATTTTTTCCCTTTTGTTCAAAATGATTCAAATGATTTAACAAAAGTTAAACTTGCACTCAATCATTCCTCTCTCTTTAATTAATTAAAAATGAAAAAAAACTACAACTAATGATTATAGATTTATTCTTAACAAACAAACACAAAATAATAAAAAAAACTCTTTTACAAATTTATTTCAATAAATTTGACAGGTACTCTTATATAGCTGCGATCATGCTTTAGAAACGGCTGTTTCTCGTTTATTATTAAAGCAAGACCGCTTTTTTAAAAGTTTTGTTCCTGTCATTCATTTCGTCAATTGATTATAGTTTAACATAACCTCATATGCCTGGGTTCAAATCCCATGTAACGTTATTCCGTTACATATCTCCCCGCCCGGTGTAGAGTAAAATCCGAGGTTGCGGGTTTTAGCTCTGAGAAGGAGCCAAGTTATTCGGCCCTCTTCAGTGCCCTTGCATTGAAAGTCCCCTTAATCATTTTTCCTCTGTGCAGCGTTCAGTGAATCGACCCAACGTCCTCCTTTCTTTTGTGCGATATGGGTCCCATTATGGCGGCTTTTCCGGGCTGTTTGTCTGCGGCTCCACCTTCCCTTAAAATTTGGATCAGGTGCTCTGCGGTCAGACTTCTTTTTACAATGACTATTAACGGAGAAAAAAAACTATCTGGTAATCTAGGGTCTGCCACGATTGACGACAATGGCCAATGGGTTTCGTGCATCCCTGACAGGAGGTATGGGGATGGACCTTTCCGAAGTCCCCTATACAGAATACGATCAATCTCTATCTAAGATTTTGGAAAGTCTGATCCGCCCAGCAATAACGAAGTTTTGGGAAGTGAGCTGGCAAGAACTCTAATGAAATGTGTTGTGTGATTTTCCGCACTTAGGTTGGGCCAGCGTCATGTGCCAGCCTTCTCCTGGTCTTGCAGGGTACTCCCAGGTCGATCCACCAACACATTGGCTCTATACACTACAGGCTGCTTTGCGAGCGGTTGACCTGTTTGTTTTATATGTTACACCCAAGGCTTGGTGTTAGTCATCCCCCCTTTCCCTTTTTTTTTCCTTCTTTTTTTTTTAATTCCATTTCCAATATCATATGCCGATTCATGTCACAGGTCATTCCCGGTTCGTGGCATCTATTTCCCATGTGAGTTCCTTTAAACATTTGTCTTTGTGATATCCACGGTCGTCAATTCATTTTCCCTCCGTCCTATGGGTTAGTATCGGTCCGGTGGTACTCGTTTTCTGGGTTGTTCATTACTAGACCTCTCTATCTGCCCTCCTATCCCCTCTTCTTGCTCAAATTTTGCTATCATTTCCCCCATTTCATGGATCCCTTTGCAATCCCTTCCCAGCATCATGTGTCTGAGGGTGGTTGGCATATTGTGCCTTATTATCGAGATGATCTGCATCTCCGTCATATGGTACACAGGCAATTGTTGCAGGCTTGCCACCTGCCTATAATAAAACTGAGTGGCCGTCTCACTGGGCCTTCCCCCATATTTCTCCCTGGTGATTCTAAAATAAGTCCCTTCTTGACGTGCTGTGTTCCAGAAACACCGCAAAACTTCTTCCTTATATTCCTCATATGACCGGGGTTTAAATTCCAGCGTCCTCCACCAGTCTCTCGCTGGGCCCTGTAGGTACCCGCTTGCAATATTTATTCGGTCCGGTTCTCTCGCCGTTGGTTCTCCAAACAGATTCCTGACGCTTTCGAGGTGGTCCATTGGGTTTTCGTTTTCTCCTGCCCTAAATATTTCTATCTTCATCTGTCTCTCCGCCCATACACGACTTGTGTCCCGTTGCGACATCTGCCTTTCCCATCTCTTCTCCATCTCTTCCATCCTTCTACCCACATTCCCATGTCCCTGGTCTGCTTCAATCCTTTGGATTCTCTGTCCCCACTCTCCCAGTGCCTCTCGGACTTCGTCCTGGTGTTGTCTAATTTCATGACATGCCTCCTCCATCTGCCTGATAGCTTCCTTCATCGCATCTTGATGCCTATTTCCCTTTTCTACATTATCCGTTAGTATCTCTACCCTTTCCTTTAGATCATTCAGGTCTGTTTTTGCTTTGTCCATCTCCATCCTATTCTGATCTATTTTTTCCTCAACATGGGCTAAACTACTATCTTCCCCTTTGTTCTCTTCTGACTTCACTTCCTTTCCCCTGAGTAATTGCCTTATCTCCTCTTTAAACTCTTCCCTATCTCTTCTACGCTCTTCTCTATCTTCCCTCATTTCGGCCATCATTTGCGTCATCATCTTTATTAATGTTTTAATATCCCCTTCATTCTCCGTATCCTGTTTTTTAAATTGTATTGGACTCTCCCCCGTCTGTTCCCACATGCTTTCATCTGGGTTTTCTTCCATTGTTTACTATCTGATTTATAATTTATAGTAATCCACGGCTCGCTACCTACTACTCCGCGGGTCCCACTGACTGTCTTATCCTATCCTTAGATGCTCCTTGCCCTTCAAAATTCCCACAGCTCCTGTCCTTCCTTCAATTTGGTTTCTATCGCTCATACTATCCCAGGTCCCTCTGTTCCCTCCATTTCTATTCAGCAGCTATCGATTATATGTGCGGCTATATCTATTCTATGGTTATATGCGTCCTTATACATATACGCTATGTTGACCTCTTTCTTTAGCCCCTTCTCTTTTTTAAGTAAAACACAAAACTCCTAACAAGATCCCAGTTACAGTACTTCCTTTGTGCAAGAATATAAATACGTCTTTTAACGATGTATATATTTTTTTTTTATTTGCGCTTAAATTATTTACATTTAATTTTAACATAGAAATTAATTTTTTAATTTGCTTCCTTTTAATATACGATCTTTCTTCCACGGAGTCCCGCTATTCCACAGCCTTCTACAACTATTAAGTATATTCGGACGCTTGATTATTTTAGTGCTAATAAGAGAACTAAATCTCTTTCCCACTCCCTTAAGCAACATTTAATGATTTTATTTTATGGTGATTCCGAAAATTTCCCCCCCCTTTAATAGAAAATTTATTCTGTTATTTCGAGCGCCCTCTCTTTTAGATTTGCTTTCGTTGTTAGAAACGTTAGCTGTATCCACGTCAGTCCCACCACTTGAAACAATAGTTTCAGGCCACGTTGACGCGCCAAATGTATCCGCCCGGTGGTGCGTATGCGATCACGCTACCTCTCTGTCAATATCTTCACTATTACGAATCTGCTGTGTTCTTGCGTCCGGGGGATTACATAATGTTCTGTGAAGATAATTTCAAACACATATACACGTACGCTTTATTTATTTTATACGTAAATTCGGATTGAATCCAAGTAATAGGCGCCAGGAGAACTTTTATAAGAGTCCGCCATGTATGTGCATAAGCTCACTCAACTATATCACAAAACATGCCTGTGCATCATTCCAGTCGGAAGCAAGAAACAAACACAGCCAATATTACCCTTCAAATTACATCGAATCTGTGATCTTTCACTCACGATCAACTACTTATTATATGAGGGCCCGCCCTATATCCCACAGAACAAATTAATCAAACTTAATTTAATCTAAGAGAACATAACAAACATAAGCATAAATAAAATAAAATCCCAACACCAAAAATATCAAATGCATTCATTCATATACAAACAAATTTGATCGCTCTAGCACTCATTCCTATTATATAAATTTATGTTGAAATTCCAAGCAATTAATAACAAAAAATACTAGTTAAATAAATGTTTTATTTAATCTGTTTACTAACAATTAATGCAGGTATATGATCGGCAAGCCGAGATAATTAAATATAGATTTCAAGGTGACTTCGCACATATTTTAAAGAATGTTAATCTGTAGGCAAACTTATTTGGTTAGATTCTCGAATCGTTCATTAATGGTCAAGAGTAACTTTATCATTTTAGCTTAATGTTTTTTAATAGTTCTGGTTATTAAAGTTATTTTATTTTGGTGCATAAGTGAATACGACAATTTAAAGATAGCTACCTGTGGAACGTAGAAAGACTGTAATGGGATCCTGAGCGATGGTTTCTTCTTTAACGAAGCATTCCGGCAATTTGCAAGGTCTCAAAAGCGTGTGTGGTCCTTATGTGAAGTTTCTCCGGTGTTATGAGCATCCTATTAGCAATCAGCGGAGCTGGACACGGAGGTCCGGCGGTCAAGCCGCGAATTTTATGTTCAGCAACGCATCTCTGTTAGATTTCAATAGTCTAATAATAATCAATAATAGTCTAATTCAATAATCATCTGAAAAGTGCTGTCCGGCCTTTTTGATCTCTTCCTTCCCACCCTCACACCTTGAATTTTTCTCACCCAATCACTCCCATGCACCTGTGAGTCCCTTCATCTTATAAGTCCAACGAGTGTTAACTCAATTCCATGATTTCTGGGATCGTTTACACCACCTTGGAATTTCGCTCAATTTGACCATTTTTTTCAGGTATTGTTTCGCTGGAGACAGAAGTCTGAGTTGTACAATAGCAGTGTACACTTTTTCTCACCTCTGTTTCTAAATTTGGCTTATTTTATCTAGGCGTACCAGCACATATCCTGCCTATTGTTTCAATTTCTCTAATTTTACATTTACTAATTACCCCTATTTAAAATAATTTTAGATCGCTTGGAATTTCAGAACATATTGCAAATTAATTTATTCATTTTCCCCTTTTGTTCAAAATGATCAAAATGATTTAACAAAAGTTAAACTTGCACTCAATCATTCCTCTCTCTTTAATTAATTAAAAATGAAAAAAAAACTACAACTAATGATTATAGATTTATTCTTAACAAACAAACACAAAATAATAATAAAAACTCTTTTACAAATTTATTTCAATAAATTTGACAGGTACTCTTATATAGCTGCGATCATGCTTTAGAAACGGCTGTTTCTCGTTTATTATTAAAGCAAGACCGCTTTTTTAAAAGTTTTGTTCCTGTCATTCATTTCGTCAATTGATTATAGTTTAACATAACCTCATATGCCTGGGTTCAAATCCCATGTAACGCTATTCCGTTACATATCTCCCCGCCCGGTGTAGAGTAAAATCCGAGGTTGCGGGTTTTAGCTCTGAGAAGGAGCCAAGTTATTCGGCCCTCTTCAGTGCCCTTGCATTGAAAGTCCCCTTAATCATTTTTCCTCATGCAGCATTCAGTGAATCGACCCAACGTCCTCCTTTCTTTTGTGCGATACGGGTCCCATTATGGCGGCTTTTCCGGGCTGTTTGTCTGCGGCTCCACCTTCCCTTAAAATTTGGATCAGGTGCTCTGCAGTCAGACTTCTTTTTACAATGACTATTAACGGAGAAAAAAAAACTATCTGGTAATCTAGGGTCTGCCACGATTGACGACAATGGCCAATGGGTTTCGTGCATCCCTGACAGGAGGTATGGGGATGGACCTTTCCGAAGTCCCCTATACAGAATACGATCAATCTCTATCTAAGATTTTGGAAAGTCTGATCCGCCCAGCAATAACGAAGTTTTGGGAAGTGAGCTGGCAAGAACTCTAATGAAATGTGTTGCGTGATTTTCCGCACTTAGGTTGGGCCAGCGTCATGTGCCAGCCTTCTCCTGGTCTTGCAGGGTACTCCCAGGTCGATCCACCAACACATTGGCTCTATACACTACAGGCTGCTTTGCGAGCGGTTGACCTGTTTGTTTTATATGTTACACCCAAGGCTTGGTGTTAGTCATCCCCCCTTTCCCTTTTTTTTCCTTCTTTTTTTTTTTAATTCCATTTCCAATATCATATGCCGATTCATGTCACAGGTCATTCCCGGTTCATGGCATCTATTTCCCATGTGAGTTCCTTTAAACATTTGTCTTTGTGATATCCACGGTCGTCAATTCATTTTCCCTCCGTCCTATGGGTTAGTATCGGTCCGGTGGTACTCGTTTTCTGGGTTGTTCATTACTAGACCTCTCTATCTGCCCTCCTATCCCCTCTTCTTGCTCAAATTTTGCTATCATTTCCCCCATTTCATGGATCCCTTTGCAATCCCTTCCCAGCATCATGTGTCTGAGGGTGGTTGGCATATTGTGCCTTATTATCGAGATGATCTGCATCTCCGTCATATGGTACGCAGGCAATTGTTGCAGGCTTGCCACCTGCCTATAATAAAACTGAGTGGCCATCTCACTGGGCCTTCCCCCATATTTCTCCCTGGTGATTCTAAAATAAGTCCCTTCTTGACGTGCTGTGTTCCAGAAACACCGCAAAACTTCTTCCTTATATTCCTCATATGACCGGGGTTTAAATTCCAGCGTCCTCCACCAGTCTCTCGCTGGGCCCTGTAGGTACCCGCTTGCAATATTTATTCGGTCCGGTTCTCTTGCCGTTGGTTCTCCAAACAGATTCCTGACACTTTCGAGGTGGTCCATTGGGTTTTCGTTTTCTCCTGCCCTAAATATTTCTATCTTCATCTGTCTCTCTGCCCATACACGACTTGTGTCCCGTTGCGACATCTGCCTTTCCCATCTCTTCTCCATCTCTTCCATCCTTCTACCCACATTCCCATGTCCCTGGTCTGCTTCAATCCTTTGGATTCTCTGTCCCCACTCTCCCAGTGCCTCTCGGACTTCGTCCTGGTGTTGTCTAATTTCATGACACGCCTCCTCCATCTGCCTGATAGCTTCCTTCATCGCATCTTGATGCCTATTTCCCTTTTCTACATTATCCGTTAGTATCTCTACCCTTTCCTTTAGATCATTCAGGTCTGTTTTCACTTTGTCCATCTCCATCCTATTCTGGTCTATTTTTTCCTCAACATGGGCTAAACTACTATCTTCCCCTTTGTTCTCTTCTGACTTCACTTCCTTTCCCCTGAGTAATTGCCTTATCTCCTCTTTAAACTCTTCCCTATCTCTTCTACACTCTTCTCTATCTTCCCTCATTTCGGCCATCATTTGCGTCATCATCTTTATTAATGTTTTAATATCCCCTTCATTCTCCATATCCTGTTTTTTAAATTGTATTGGACTCTCCCCCGTCTGTTCCCACATGCTTTCATCTGGGTTTTCTTCCATTGTTTACTATCTGATTTATAATTTATAGTAATCCACGGCTCGCTACCTACTACTCCGCGGGTCCCACTGACTGTCTTATCCTATCCTCAGATGCTCCTTGCCCTTCAAAATTCCCACAGCTCCTGTCCTTCCTTCAATTTGGTTTCTATCGCTCATACTATCCCAGGTCCCTCTGTTCCCTCCATTTCTATTCAGCAGCTATCGATTATATGTGCGGCTATATCTATTTTGTGGTTATATGCGTCCTTATACATATACGCTATGTTGACCTCTTTCTTTAGCCCCCTTCTCTTTTTTAAGTAAAACACAAAACTCCTAACAAGATCCCAGTTACAGTACTTCCTTTGTGCAAGAATATAAATACGTCTTTTAACGATGTATATATATTTTTTTTTATTTGCGCTTAAATTATTTACATTTAATTTTAACATAGAAATTAATTTTTTAATTTGCTTCCTTTTAATATACGATCTTTCTTCCACGGAGTCCCGCTATTCCACAGCCTTCTACAACTATTAAGTATATTCGGACGCTTGATTATTTTAGTGCTAATAAGAGAACTAAATCCCTTTCCCACTCCCTTAAGCAACGTTTAATGATTTTATTTTATGGTGATTCCGAAAATTTCCCCCCGCTTTAATAGATAATTTATTCTGTTATTTTGAGCGCCCTCTCTTTTAGATTTGCTTTCGTTGTTAGAAACGTCAGCTGTATCCACGTCAGTCCCACCACTTGAAACAATAGTTTCAGGCCACGTTGACGCGCCAAATGTATCCGCCCGGTGGTGCGTGCGCGATCACGCTACCTCTCTGTCAATATCTTCACTATTACGAATCTGCTGTGTTCTTGCGTCCGGGGGATTACATAATGTTCTGTGAAGATAATTTCAAACACATATACACGTACGCTTTATTTATTTTATACGTAAATTCGGATTGAATCCAAGTAATAGGCGCCAGGAGAACTTTTATAAGAGTCCGCCACGTATGTGCATAAGCTCACTCAACTATATCACAAAACATGCCCGTGCATCACTCCAGTCGGAAGCAAGAAACGAACACAGCCAATATTACCCTTCAAATTACATCGAATCTGTGATCTTTCACTCACGATCAACTACTTATTATATGAGGGCCCACCCTATATCCCACAGAACAAATTAATCAAACTTAATTTAATCTAAGAGAACATAACAAACATAAGCATAAATAAAATAAAATCCCAACACCAAAAATATCAAATGCATTCATTCATATACAAACAAATTTGATCGCTCTAGCACTCATTCCTATTATATAAATTTATGTTGAAATTCCAAGCAATTAATAACAAAAAATACTAGTTAAATAAATGTTTTATTTAATCTGTTTACTAACAATTAATGCAGGTATATGATCAGCAAGCCGAGATAATTAAATATAGATTTCAAGGTGACTTCGCACATATTTTAAAGAATGTTAATCTGTCGGCAAACTTATTTGGTTAGATTCTCAAATCGTTCATTAATGGTCACGAGTAACTTTATCATTTTAGCTTAATGTTTTTTAATAGTTTTGGTTATTATGTTATTTTATTTTGGTGCATAAGTGAATACGACAATTTAAAGATAGCTACCTGTGAAATGTAGAAAGACTGTAATGGGATCCTGAGCGATGGTTTCTTCTTTAACGAAGGATTCCGGCAATTTGCAAGGTCTCAACAGCGTGTGTGGTCCTTATGTGAAGTTTCTCCGGTGTTACGAGCATCCTATTAGCAATCAGCGGAGCTGGACGCGGAGGTCCGGCGGTCAAGCCGCGAATTTTATGTTCAGCAACGCATCTCTGTTAGATTTCAATAGTCTAATAATAATCAATAATAGTCTAATTCAATAATCATCTGAAAAGTGCTGTCCGGCCTTTTTGATCTCTTCCTACCCGCCCTCACACCTTGAATTTTTCTCACCCAATCACTCCCATGCACCTGTGAGTCCCTTCATCTTATAAGTCCAACGAGTGTTAACTCAATTCCATGATTTCTGGGATCGTTTACACCACCTTGGAATTTCGCTCAATTTGACCATTTTTTTCAGGTATTGTTTCGCTGGAGACAGAAGTCTGAGTTGTACAATAGCAGTGTACACTTTTTCTCATCTCTGTTTCTAAATTTGGCTTATTTTATCTAGGCGTACCAGCACATATCCTGCCTATTGTTTCAATTTCTCTAATTTTACATTTACTAATTACCCCTATTTAAAATAATTTTAGATCGCTTGGAATTTCAGAACATATTGCAAATTAATTTATTCATTTTTTCCCTTTTGTTCAAAATGATTCAAATGATTTAACAAAAGTTAAACTTGCGCTCAATCATTCCTCTCTCTTTAATTAATTAAAAATGAAAAAAAACTACAACTAATGATTATAGATTTATTCTTAACAAACAAACACAAAATAATAAAAAAAACTCTTTTACAAATTTATTTCAATAAATTTGACAGGTACTCTTATATAGCTGAGATCATGCTTTAGAAACGGCTGTTTCTCGTTTATTATTAAAGCAAGACCGCTTTTTTAAAAGTTTTGTTCCTGTCATTCATTTCGTCAATTGATTATAGTTTAACATAACCTCATATGCCTGGGTTCAAATCCCATGTAACGTTATTCCGTTACAATATATATATTGGGATAAGCAAAAGCTTCTGGAAATGCCCTCAATATTACATTTTAACAATTCTAATCCAAATTTAATTAAAATCACTTGTTATCCCTGAAATAATTAATCAGATTATATAAAAATTATTCTTTAAATAATCTGTACCATAGTGTTGATCATTAAAATTCACATTTTTTTTACAAAATAAAAGTTGACTTGGAAATGGTGTAAGTAATAATTAACCTGTCTAAGGTAAAAAAATAGTTTAATGCCACTCTATTAATATATAAAAAAAATTTCGTTTAAATACAGCATCATATGCAATATTAAGTGTAGAGCCACGGCACATTTCCCATGGCTTGAATTGTAAGTTAATGATCTCCAATATTAGAAATTGAGGGCTGATTAAAAGTAGAAATATATTGTTTTATTTTGTATTATTTGACTTAGTCTTTAAAAATTGTAATTTTTAATCCTCCTCTATTCTATTCTTTCCTGATTTAAAAAAAGTATAAAAATTATTTTCAGATATTACATCAAAATTAGCAAAACCACTCTTAAGGTTGGTGAAGAATATATTTATTGTGACTGCTTTATCCATTCATTTTAACTTTACTAGGTTATCACAGAAGATTAGTGCTTGGCAAAGAAATAGTATTAACAAGTATATCGAAAAATCTTCAAAGATAATAATTTTTAGAAAGATCTACTTACTACACTTTTTGATTAATACAAATATTGCCACAATTTAAAATTAAATACAATGTTCCATCTTTTCGCTTAACACTTGTAAAACTTTTGAAGAGATGGTTTAACAATGTATTGATCAATCTATTAATCTAATCTGTTTTTGATATCATAATTATTTATATAAGAGTTATTCAACACAACAAATCTGATTTTTAATAGTCTCATATATTACCCACTACATATACGTTACTATGTTTAAAACTTATAATTATTTACACTGTAAAATTAACTATTTCCAGGTAATGAATTACAGCATATAATTTTTTTATGAAACACTTAAAGAACTAAAGAAGCATTGCTATGTTAACGTAATATGTCAAGTATCACAATTAACAAAACTATAGATGGAAAAAATGAATACATTTTTGTTTATTATCCAAGCTCTTACAGGGGTCATAGATCATAACAAGGATAACTCAACTAGCAAACTCTTTTTACATAGCAACGCTACTCAGTGCAAGCCATAGTGATCAATGGATTCTAGAAGGTTTGTGTATCAAAATCTCTTTCTAGTGTCTACTCATCCCATATCCTAGACTAGTTTCTAGCTTGTGATCATCATCAGTGAGGATTATTGACTATGAGAGCATTGCACAAAAATTTTTCATTTTAATGCAACTCTCCAGCATCTATTTTTTGCCTTTTTAGTTAATTATAAAACTATGAGCTAAAATGAGAACACAATAATGTTTTAAATTTGAGCTCATTTACTTGTACAATCATACAGTGAGCCCAGTTCAGTATCTATATATTTTGGCATCTTGAGTTTTTTAATAACCATAGTCACCATTATCCTTTGGCTAGGATTGAAGTTATACTACTAAAGCATCGCATGATCATTCATTCTTATGACAATATAAGCTGTTATAGCAATTGCAACCTTCTCTGCATAATAGTACCACCCAGTGCAAGTCATAGTAATCAGTGGAATCAAGAAAGGTTGTGCATTAAAATTCCTATCTAATGCCTACTCATCTAATAGCCCCAGACTAGTGTTTTTATTTTTGACTCATAACTTTATAGTTAACTGAAAATGTAAAAATGGCTGGTGTAGGGTTGCGGAGTGCATTGCTTTCAGATCCAAGACTTCTCAATAATGAAGGCCATAATATAAAAACTGGTCTGGGGATATTAGTTTAGGCATTGGATAGAAATTTTGATGTGCAAACCTTCTAGCATCCACTGATTGCTATGGCTTGCACTGGGTGGCATTATTATATGGAGAGAGTTGCTTCTGTTTTAACAGCCTGAGTAAGCATAAGAAATAGTGTTTGCATGATGTTTTAGTGGTTTAACAATATCTGCAATAATCAATATTAAATCAGCTCAAAATATATCTGAAGCTTCATTTTAATAAGTTTATATTTAAATTTACAAAGCAGTGTTAATTTTCTATTAATTTTAATAACATTGGAAACAACCCACAAATATTAAATATGTAACAATATTGAAAACAAATGTATAATTTTTGTAACAATTAATTTCTGAGTATAGAATATATTAATGCCATGCTTTCTAGTACCAAAGTCAAACATGTTGCAGATGAAAATTAAATTTACTTTTATCTGTTGTCTAAACTTTTATATCGATAGTAGATTAGAAAATAATGATAAGAATAATTTAATTTTGGAAATTTTATTACATTTTCATTCAAATTTAAATAAGAATAATAATAAGATTAAGATTAATAATTCTAACACATGTGAATGCTAGAATGAAATCCAATGATAATTTATATTATAATTTTATTTTGATCAATCTCTTTATTTTGATAAATATTAACTTATTGAGACAATTTGATAAATAAAGAATATAAATGCATACAATTAAATTAAAATAAAATGTTAAAGTTTACTTTTAAAAATATTTGAAAGTTAATTAAAAGAAATTGTTATTTAGATTTAAAAGAAAAAAAACATTTGTTTTTACAAAGCTTACTTATACTTGATAATTGCAAACCCTATTTTTAATTGCTTAATTGATTTTAAAATAAAGAAAATCTTACCTATATGTCTGGTAATACTATTAAATGTTATATGTGTAAAGATATAAAGACATATATTTATATAATGTTTCATAGAATACTTGCAATTTCTGATCTTTGATGTTAAAAAAAAAAAAAAGATATTTCTTCAATTAATTTTATTGTTTAGAAATCTAATTATACATAGCTGCATTTATGATCAATAAATTTATTAATATATGTTTAAAAAGAATATTATTTAAATGTATATCTCATTGTTAACATTTCAGTCTGAGACTGACTTTCTTCAAAAATGGAATCTAAATGCTAGAGAACATTTAAAGTACAAAAATTTTTAAAAACTTTTAATTTATATGAAAAATAATACAAAAAACTAAAAAAAAGAAGTAAATATTTATTATTATGTTTTGATAGAAGCATTTGAATTTATTTGTTTTTTAAAATTATTGGAAATTTTTTAATAAAGATATCTCTTAAAAATACCATTTTTGTAAAACAATGCCAATAATTTATAATTCTTTTTTACAAACAATGTTAACTATCTCTTAGAGAAAATTAAAAAAATTAATATCTTGTAAGCCATTTTGCAACAATTTTTTAAAGATACATTTAAAAACAAAACAAAAAAAACATAAAAAGATATATATGATACATTTAGTTTTATCTTTTTATTTATAAAAAAAAATGATAATAAACAAAAAAATTACAATTTTTATGGCAGCAAATTAGCATGATAAATGAATTTTTGCTTGTGAGATAATTAAAAAATGTAACTTATTTATTTTTTAAATATTTTTATTGATTTTTGAAAAATCTGATTGACTTTTTTTCTCATATGTCATAGCATTAGCTGGGAAGCAAACCCGCTAACCCAGGATAACTGCTTGTAAAGTAACTGTCGCTGACCTCTCGCCCACCAATGCTTGCTAACTTTTGATCTTTTTCAAGTTAGAATGAAATTTTAAAATCAAGATTTACTATATATAAATTTAATACAGTTGCTTGAACACTTATCTTTTCAGTATGTCAACTAGTTTGATAGATATGGAACAGACGGCAGGAAAAATATTCAATAATTTTATGTTTTGTAGTTAACAATTATCCTTAGAATTTTTATTTGGTATAAATAATAGTAGCAAGGGATAGTTTTTTTTTTTTAAATTTAATAACATCTTTAAAATATGTTTTAAACTTTTAATGTATATATATTATATAATAATAATAATAATAATAATAATAATAATAATAATAATAATAATAATAATAATAATAATAATAATAATAATAATAATAATAATAATAATAATAATAATAATAATAATAATAATAATAATAATAATAATAATAATAATAATAATAATAATAATAATAATACATTTTAAGTTATAGCAGAAATACTACTGATATATATTATACCTAATGACATTTGATATGAGTTTTAGTATGTGGTAAAATATTAGTCATAGTTTTTTTTCTTTATTGTGTGATTTTGATGGTGGATATCTTAACCTATGAGCATTGAACTGTGTTGGTATGACAATTATAATATTGATATAAAAATTGTTTATTATTAATTGTATTGTTTAATATTGTGAATTGTCTTTATTTATTTTAAAATGGACATGTGAATTATAAAGCATATGGTTTGGATAAAATTATTGTTCTTTTGTTACTATATGTATTTTTGTTACTGCATTCACAATAATAAATTATAAACAGTATAAGTAAATGTCTAATGTCTCAAATATATTTATTATTTTATTTGTATAATATTATATTGAAAAAATATATATGTAAAAATATATTTCCAGTGTAGTATAGTGAGAATTTTTTTTTTAAATTGTTTAGTTTTTCTTAGAATAAAAAAAATAGTATTTGTATTGTGAAATATCAATGATTGTCATATATAATAATATTAAAATATTTATTTTATTTGTTATTTAATAAGATTTTTATTTATGGAATACTGGCTAGAATTGACTATGAATGAAAGGTCTTGCTTATAATTATTATGACATCAAGGGAAAAGTTATAAATAGAATTGATGATAAAAAACTAGTGCTCAAAACTTGTGTTAGCTTCAACAGAAGCACATCTAAATTTCTTTACATGTCTTTTTTATTTATTTTAAAAGTATATTGATAACTAGAGAAAATGATGGGGTAAAAAGTAATGATATTAATACATATGTGTATTGAGGATTTTTGAGGAGTGACAATTTATTATAAAAATAAAAAGTGGTGTTGTAAAAACCATAGGTTTTTTTTTTTGCTTTAAAAATAATAGATATTACCTACTTTTCAATGATGATATCTAAATGTTAACAACAGAAAAATGTACACAAAGATTATGCTTACCTACTGATATAATTTTATATGCTTGTTGTATTATTTATACATAGGATAAAAATTGGTTCAATTTTTATAGCATCATAATGGATGAAACTAGCATCTGTTTACTTGTAATGTTTTATTAATTAATTTCTTGCCAAATGAAAGGATATCTACATTGCATCATCATGTATATAAATTAGTGTTTGCACACTTATAACCTTATATAGATCAAATACCTGCTGAATGAAAAGATAATTTGGATATTTGGAAAATATTGAAATTAACAAAATGTACTTCAAATCTTATAGCTTTTTATAATATTTATATTTTTTCTGGAATAATAAAATATCAAATCATGATTTAAAAATAAATAAACATTAGAACTATCATACTATTTTTAAAATGCCATATCTAAAAACTATTGCTCAAGTCATTTGTTTATATTTATCATTATTATTGGTATTTTTTCCTTCATTTAAAATGTATAGTATTTATTGATAGAAATATAATTTTAGGTTAAGTATTGCTCTATTTACATACCTAAATGTAAGAAAATTATATCTTCCTAAGTTTGAATTTATAACTTACAGTATTGTAATTATTATTTTTTAATTTATTATTTTTAAATTAACTTCAGGTATGTCACTTATATTAGGAGCTTAAAAAGATTATATCATAATAAGTATTTATTTTATTTTGTTCTCTTAAATTTATATTAGCAATAAGTAGATTCCTTTTGTATATATTATATTTGGATTAACTATATTTTTATATAAAGTATAAAAAAAAGATATACCTTGAACTCTCTTATAAACATTTATAACATTTTTTGTGTTACATAAACATAAAACACATGTTTGTATTTAGTATCTAATCAGTGGAAATTGAGGTGAAATCATCTATTTAAATAAGAAGTTAATGTCAATTAAAAACTTATTGCTTAAAATATATTGGATTATATGCATACATTTTAAATGTTTATTTGCCATATATATATATATATATATATATCGTTATAATATATATATATTTGATTTTAATTTTTATCAATTTGTTAATAAATTTTGAATTAATTTAAAGAAAATAAACTTGATTGCTTGTCATTCAATTTTACAATGCAAATTTATTAATTGTATTTGAATGAGATGATATTCACTAATTGTTATACCACATAATTCATTAGAAGCATTTATACAGGTATAAAAATGATTTAGAAATCAAAAGCACAGGATGGGTAAGAAAGTGGAATTACATATCATTTTTTTTGTTCTGAATTTAATACTTATTATCTAACAAGATATAAATTTTATACAGTAATAAATTAAATGATTTGACATTTTTAAAAATGTAATAAGTAATTGGAAGCTTATTGTAATTATTTTGTTAGTAACAAGTAATAGATATACTAAAATAGAAATTATATATGAATTGATTTGAGAATTGATAAATGTGCAAATATGATAATTATTGAAATTGAATAAAGGTAATTGCAATTAAATGTTCATGTATTTTATTTTAGACCACTATTGATTAAAATAAATATTACATTAAGTTAGTATACAGCCATAAAGATCATACTCTTATTCAGTTATAAAGCTGGTAATAGTAATATATTTTATTGTTACAAATTAGAATGATTTGCTTTATTTATATTTAAAGTTCATTAATGTGGATCATAAATTTAGTATTAAACTTTAATATTAATATTTGATTATAATAAATCTAACTATCTTTCACATGCTTTGACTGTTATAATCAAAAGTTTTAATAACTTAGCTTTAATAAACAAGAGTAATCGGGTGTGATTTATCAATTGTTGGAATAAGCATTGGTTATTGACGATTAGCTGCCAAACACTGCCTGATGTCGCCAGTCAAAAACCAGTAGATATAACATTACCGGGCTGATTTACAATTTACATTTTTTACACTACTACATGTCAGCATGTAGCACTGGAATGTACAGGGAGAGGGATCCGATGTCTTTGACGATCCAAAGGATCATCCATCATAACATACACAACATTTTTGAAAACAAATTTATTTAATAAAATCTAATATTTCCTTTTTTCAATTAATGTCTGATCAAAAAAAAAAATTTCAACACTATTTTAAAACAATTTATGAAATACAATTCGATATGAAAATTCCCCTCTGATCAAGCCAAGCTTATGCTTTGAAAGTCTCATAGCTATCCCTGTGCAAAATATGTTTTACATGTGATTTTTATATAATGACCAAATTCATTTAACCTTGAAATTCATTTAACCTTAAAAATATGTATACGGAAGCATGTCTTTTGTCTTACAATTAATACTATCTAAAACTATGTCAGGTCATATAAAAATAAGTACTTTGAATGCACATGCAAAGACTTGGGACAACTTGAATTCTACACACTCTCATATCATATTGTAGTGATCTGTGAAGTGTGCAATAGTACCGTGAAACACAAAAGCTGCTTAGTGACCAATATAAACAGAACTGTTCTTTAGGTCGTATGAGCAGTATATTTCTGTGCTTTTGCATGGAAACTGTGACATCAAGCTGTGTTTGGTGGGCTAATTGATGACAACATAAGCATCAAATAAGAATCTATTATTTATGTTATATATTGTTATGATTGGATACTAAAAATCTTAAAGTTGTTTAATAGTATGATTTGATTTTAAATTAAATTGTGAAAATGGAAATATATGTTGGGTTAATTGATTTTGTATTATTAAGTATTTAATCACATTATAATTGTTTTAGTTAATAAAAATATATTGATATTAGTGGAATAATAAGGTTGAGTTAGCAGTACTTTTGTTTTATTTAGTTGTTAATTACAAATCAATTATTGAGTTATATATTTTATTAGATGTCATTGATATTGTAAACTTGTAGGGCATATTAAATTATTATTTCATCATTCTATGAATCATTTCATTTAAATAGAAATAGAGATAATGCTTGACTTTTAATACAAGTTTGTATTATTATGAACAGTGTATTGATTAATAAGGAATATTAAAGTTTATCAGTGTAATTTTTTGTCATTATTTTCATTCTGTTATAAGGGATCTATATTATAGGCATATAGTATTATATATAATACAGTAATACTTAGTTTTATTACTTTACCTTGTATCTATTGCAAATAAGGCTAAGGCTTATATTTGTTTTAAATGCTATTGGAATTTATGAGATTGTAACAAAGATTATTATCATTGTTTTATTATTCAGTGTTAGATTGTTATTCAGTGATTAATATTAATTTTAGTTTATTATTTTCATTCTGTTACAAATGATGTTATAATTCATGGGTAATATTTCTTTGGTTCATATTTTTATTCTGTTACAAATGGTGGTCAATAATTAGGCTATGACTCAGGATAAAGTATGGCCCTCATATTTAATCTGTTACAATATACATATATATTGTAATTTGAGTATCGCTCCTCTTCTAATTCTGAGGTAGGAATCATTTCAGTGGGTTTAGTGAATTTCACTTTTATATATATATATATATATATAGATAGATAGATAGATAGATAGATAGATAGATAGATAGATAGATAGATAGATAGATAGATAGATAGATAGATAGATAGATAGATAGATAGATAGATAGATAGATAGATGGATGGATGGATGGATGGATGGATGGATGGATGGATGGATGGATGGATGGATGGATGGATGGATGGATGGATGGATGGATGGATGGATGGATGGATAGATAGATAGATAGATAGATAGATAGATAGATAGATAGATAGATAGATAGATAGATAGATAGATAGATAGATAGATAGATAGATAGATAGATAGATAGATAGATAGATAGATAGATAGATAGATAGATAGATAGATAGATAGATAGATAGATAGATAGATAGTAGATAGATAGATAGATAGATAGATCAACTATAAGTGTCCACTTAATGTAAAATATGATATAGTTTAACATTTTCAATAAATGTGCCAATACTAAAAACTTAAAAAATAATAGAGATAAAAAAAATTTATATTAAATGCTTTTATTTACTGTGCACTAAAAAAAATTGTTTATTCAACTATAATTGGAAGTTTTAGATTTAACTTGAAATAAAAACATGGATTAGTCCAGAAATTAATTCCTATTTTTGATAACAAAAAGTTAAATCTAAAAACTTCAATTAGGGTTGAAGAAATAATTATTTTATTTCTTTTTAATGCTCAGCTAATAAAAGCATTTAATATAACAATTTTTTATCTCTATTATGCTTTGTGAACACTTATAAGTAAGAGTAACCTTTTCAATTAGCATTCTTGACATTTACATAGTAGATACATATCTTCTTTTACTTCATGTTTTAGTGTTAACATCTCATAGTAATGTTATAGGTCAAATCAAATGTGCTATTAATTTCTGCTATAACTTTTACTTTTTTATGCTCCATCTTACTCTCCATATCTTTATGTAATGGATAGTGAATAAGACATATTTTTTATTATCAATAGAAATAAACAAGAAAGGTTTTTAAGTCTTTTTAATTTGGACATTCAAAGACTATAAATCTTTTATTCAGAATATTATGAATAATATTATTTCCATATCTATAGATAAAATATCAGGTTTTATAATAATAATAATAATAATAATAATAATAGTAGTAGTAGTAGTAGTAGTAGTAGTAGTAGTAGTAGTAGTAGTAGTAGTAGTAGTAGTAGTAGTAGTAGTAGTAGTAGTAGTAGTAGTAGTAGTAAAGTAATAGTTTTTACTTCACCTTTGATTAGTAATTAATTGTATTTGCGCTTTATGCAAAAAAGTGAAGCTTGTCTAAATCTTACAAAGTTATATGGCTTAGTGCTTTCAGAGCTCTTGAGTCTCCATAATCATAGCCTACTTTTAACTGAAGTTACGTTGTGGTTTATGTAAAATATTTTATGCCAATTTTTTTTATTTTTTATTTTTTATAATGACCATTTTTTGGAGATTGTAAAGCACGATTCCTTTTGCATCACTGTCATTTGCAATAAAACATGCTTCTTTGACTTTTTGCTTCACATCATTGCGTTCCATGCACAGTGCCCTTGCTATAGTGGGTTCAAACCTATGGCCAGTTGTTCTTTGGTTCTCAAAGAATATAGATTTGTTTTCATCGTTAATTATTGCTTTCTTGTACAAATAATGATGTTGAGCTGTTCTAGTTGTGATGTTGGCACGGGTCTCCCCATAGTATGCCACTCTACATCCATTGGTTGGGCATGAAATTTTATAAACCACTTGGGATATTTGGTCCAAAGGTATTTTATCTTTAGTGTTGTTTATTATTGTGTTTGTTGATGGTGGGGTGTGGAATCCTAGTTCAAAGGACTCAGCAAATATTTTATAATATTTTCTAGCAATTGATGGTATGTATGGAAGCATTATTCTTGGTTTATTGTTTTTGAGTAGAAATTCGAGGATTATACATCCAAACTCGAACACACCCAACTCTCATAAATTGGCTGGACTCTCTTCCTTCCTACACAGAAATCATAAACTATGTAAATTCGAAGCTGACAGAAAAATGAACATCACAAATTATACTAAAGATCTAGAAAAGGTTGGATTTTCACATAGCATTATATACAAGAAGGTCAAGCAATTTCATACTAAATTACAAATTAACATAGTCAAAAACAATAAACCAAGAATAATGCTTCCATACATACCATCAATTGCTAGAAAATATTATAAAATATTTGCTGAATCCTTTGAACTAGGATTCCACACCCCACCATCAACAAACAGAATAATAAACAACACTAAAGATAAAATACCCTTGGACCAAATATTCCAAGCGGTTTATAGGATTTCATGCCCAACCAATGGATGTAGAGTGGCATACTATGGGGAGACCCATGCCAACATCACAACTAGAACAGCTCAACATCATTATTTGTACAAGAAAGCAATAATTAACGATGAAAACAAATCTATATTCTTTGAGCACCAAAGTACAACTGGCCATAGGTTTGAACCCACTATAGCAAGGGCACTGTGCATGGAATGCAATGATGTGAAGCAAAAAGTCAAAGAAGCATGTTTTATTGCAAATGACAGTGATGCAATAAACTGGAAGGAATCGTGCCTTACAATCTCCAAAAAATGGTCATTATAAAAATAAAAAAAATTTGCATAAAATATTTTACATAAACCACAACGTAACTTCAGTTAAAAGTAGACTATGATTATGGAGACTCAAGAGCTCTGAAAGCACTAAGCCATATAACTTTGTAAGATTTAGACAAGCTTCACTTTTTTGCGTAAAGCGCAAATACAATTAATAGTAGTAGTAGTAACTCCTATCATTCATCAATGAGATTACTGACAACCCTACAAGACCATGCAAACCACTGCAACACTGTACCACCATGATCACATCTTGATTGTTCTGAACACCATCCCAACATGATCCCCCTTTAATCAACTTATCAAACACCCTGAGCAGCATTTGCTAAACAAACAATTGTATTACTGATAAATCCATATTATCCAAATCAAATGACATTTCACAAAATCCCCTCTGGCATCCTAAACCCTTTGTATACCCATGAAACTAAAAAATGAGAGGGTTCAATGGCCATGACTTCAATTGATCCTCAAAGCTATATCAATTATAGAGGTGGCTTACTATCATTCAACTTCACCTCCTCAGATTACTGAAAACCAAAATATACAGAGTATCTCAAATTGACTCTACTGACTTTCTTCAAAATCATGCTTTTGTGCTTGCTCCAAAAATACTTCCTTGCCATGAGCAGGCACTGGTATTCCCATCAGCTTCAATTTCCATTCAAGTCATCTAAAATTCTGTATATTGAGGGGCACTTACTAACTACTACTTTCACCACCATACAGATGCAATAAACATAGTATTTATATATATTCCCCCCTAGCCCTACAGTCAACACCTATGTCATCCAAACTATTAATTCAGTTTTTTCAACTAGCCCAAACCCAACCATATTAATGGTGATTTCATTTGTATATATTCCCTCCTGGCCCTACAGTCATCACATATATCATCCAAACTATTAATTCAGTTCTTTCAATTAGCCCAAATCCAACCATATTAATAGTGGTTTCAATCTGGATTACCCAACTTTTATAAATAGATGGTTTCATCTCTTAAACTTCCCACTAATGAGTGCCCAGGGTTTCCTATCACCTGGCGCAGTCATTTTTTACAAACACTCATTGATCCCTGTTTTACTCTCTAATGTTGCATCACCTATTAGAACTTAATCCCTCTAAATTCTCTGACCACTCTGCCCAAGCAGTCACACTTAACATTAATAAACTTTAAGCAACATTCATTCAATTACATAAAATAATTCATGTGATTTCCCCCTCATTTACTACTGAGTTCATGTTTTCCAAATCCTACATGATGTTAAACAAGCTATACCAAATGGATATAGACCCAGTTCAAAAGTATTTTGCCTTCATACACATATTATTAATTAATATACCACACTCAACATGATGGTGCTCTTTATCTCTGCATCTTCTAACATTTGCAGATGAGTTTCATAAGCAAATTGCCATTATTAAGTCTATCAAATACATCAACAGTTAATCACATTCACTCAAACTTACCATCATATCTGTAAATAATTGAAATCAAAACAAAAAAATATGTACTGGACAATATGATCCATCCTACATATCTGCACTTTAAAAATAAACTTCAGACCCATGATGCCTTTACTCCATCAGTATACTCTTTTGGACCCCCACAAATTACTATGTCTTTCTAAACCAGCCACTTCGCCATCAAACTTGCCACTATTGAAAACTCTTGTCACTCTGGGGCTCATGAAATTCCTGTATTTATCTTAACTCATGTTAATTATTTTACCACATGGTAATTATTTTACCACATGGTATATTTATGATCTGGACAAAGTCCTATCCAGAAGATATACAGTTATCAAATTTCAATAGTATCTTTCACTAAATAATCAGAGGCTACATCTGATCTAGACAACCCCTGGCCTACCTTTATGGCCCACTAGCCATAAAAATATTTGAAAAGGTAATCAAGAATCAAATTGATCCATGCACACTTCCATTATTATCACATCTACAGTTTGCTAAAAAAGGCCTTTTTCACCAGCCAATTTCTAAACTCAGTTCAAAAGTATAAAAATCACAATACCATTGCTGCCCAAGCAGTTTTTGATTCCATCTCAACTTATTCAAATGCTCAATAACACTACCATTCTGCCTACTTTGTTTTATCTAACCACCAAACTACTTCTGAATTATAAGTTTCATATCACTCTTAATGATATAAATTCTTCATCCTTCAATCCATGCAGTCATTCTCATAAGAATCACCTCTAAGCTTGTTACTTATTACACTCTACATAAATCTGCTTTTACAACAAACACAGAATAAAATTACAGGAATCCAAATTTCACACACCTGGCAATATGCTCTCTGCATAGCCTACATGGATGGCATCACTATTTTCTTGCCTTCTCAGAAACAACTCCCCATGCACTTCAATCCAAAAAACTGCTTCATGGACTCTATTCACAAAGAAATTATATTACCAAGTTTTCCAAGAAAAACCCACTCATTCTTAGGTTTTTCCTTTACAAAGGCTTCTTTGCTATGAGGTTCATAATACAAATTAAGTTACGAGATTCTGTAATGCAAATTACTAACTCACTTTCTAAGCATATCTATCGATTTACTTCAAGATACACTTGTTCAATACTCTTGCTATGACAAAAATCACATACTATGCACCAATAATAAAATTTTCATAAATATTCATTTCTGCCCCCAACTCCATATGCAATAAATTGCTCTAGGGCTGCAAGATCTAAAAAATGGTTTAATTGCCAACCCTTATACAATGGTCTAGGCCTGCATAGCATTCATGTGTTCTGTATTTTAAAAGCAATTTAATAACAGCTATTATCAACCAGTTTCAAAATCACCAGTGCCTAAATAAATGTAATTCCTACAGATAAACTACCTTCTTCAATACCATACTAGCAGATTTTATTCACTCAATACTTGGTATCACCAACCAGATTAGTCTTTCCTACAATACCATTACTGGCAAACTTATAACCTGCTTTATCCAGATCCTAGCAATGTTTACCCCCTTCCCATGTTTGTGATAAATAACTGGCCTTTTTCACCAATTTAAAAAATGGTGCTAGAACCAAAGTTTTTGACTTCCTAATTCAACTCAAATTGCACATGCTTCCAACATGTTTTCTGTGGTATTGTCATTTGTACAAAAATATCAACCATTTCTGAGGGCTTTGTTACAAAGTCAAGGAGACTCAGCAACATCTCAATGTCTGCTGAACGATAAACTCTACATGGAAAATTATGTTAAATGCATACAGGTGGCCAGATACTTCCATCCATCACATAACTTAGTTCTTCCAAAAATTTAACATCCCTGCAGAGTGTGCAGACACATTTGTCCTGCTTGCCTTATGGTGTACTCATTGTGCTTTCTTGTTAGGCAGACAAGACAAGAAGGCATCCACCCACATTTATCAATAAATTGCATCAGCTGAAATCACAGGATAACAACATAACCCCCCCCCTCTGACATTTTTTCACTGACCCAGTCAATCATTAGAATGCAGTCCAACATATAAGTATCCACAACCACCATAGGCACTATTAACAGCTTTCATGGCATTTTATTTGCTTCATAATACAATTAGATACATAAAAAATATGTCCTAGACACTCATTACAATAGTTCAATACCACAGAAGGCTATCTAACTGGACCAGTCAAGCTTAAGACAAATGAACTTTAATTCAAAGGATGCAATTAACATTGAAGTGTTATTTTTCCATTTTCCCAGAATTCAGTTCATGCTGCTTTTTACAAGATGCAATTCATGGTAATTATTGTTTTTCCATTTTCCCAAGATACAATACATGCTGAACTAGTATTTTTCCATTTTCCAAAGATGCAATTCATGCTTCATTAGTGTTGTTTTTCCAAGATGCAATCCATGCATATTAGGATTTTTTTCATTCTCCCAGGATGCAATTCAATCTGACTAGTATTTTTTCTTTTTTTCCACATGGATCTTTATGTAACAAATGAACAATAAATCTTAGCTACAAAAACTATAGTAATTTCATCAAATAAGCCCAATTTTTATTGGTACCATATGTCAATCTAGCACTAACTTTTCACATGTTTTCAATCACACTATCATGTATTTTTACATATTTTTTCAAAATCACATTTAAAAATTCTATGTAAATCTAATTTGATATATGTAACTTGTTATATAATAATTATTCTTGTTTTAATAATATAAATCATTTTATGTTTTCAAATATGTAATCTTTTTTGAGTCTCAATAAAGTTTCCCTTTGAATAATAATAATGATGATGATAATGATGATGATGATGATTATGATTAATGATAATAATATGTTTTTTATACTAATGGGATAAATAAATTTTGCAATCCTCTAATTTAATAAATATTGACTTGAAGATCCCAAATAATTGTGAAGGAAATGCATCCTATGAACACTGGACTACATGATGACATGAATCTTAGTTTCACCAACTATATGCATGCAAGTCGTTTCACCTGCCACTAGACTTTTAGCCAAATAACTCTCCTGTTTTTGTTTTGTTTTTTTTAATTTTAGAATAATAATAAAAACCCTTGTCATTTTACAGTATGAAGAAGGTTCGTTGCAATTTTTGTATAAATATTTATTTACTTACACTAGAGAAGGAAATATATGAATATAATAGCAGGAAAATGATAATGTTTGAAGATCTTATAAAATTAGAAGGATGAAATATATTGTCAATTGATTTCTCTGTCAGTTAATAAAGATAAACATTGAAAATATAAAACCAAGAAATTGAGTGAAACTTCTCATTATCTGTATATAAGTTTTGTAATATATATATAAAAACATGATGTTTGTTTTAAATAAACATCTGATTTATATATCTCATTTTGTTTTCATTCTGCAGCAATACTATTATATAATATATATTTCAATATATGACAAATCTTAAACTGCATAAAAGTGTTTTTAAATAAATTCTGGAACAAAATGTTATAAGGAATCTTAGAATTTCCAGAAAGTCTTATGATTTAAACTCTGTACATACATTGTAATCAATCTGAATTGTATATTTTGGTCCAAATATATCTCTGCTTGCAGTGTCCATGATGCAGAGTTCTAATCTCCTCTGGATGGATCTGTAAAACTGATCAAGTTTAAAGAAGTTTTAGAAATAAAAAATATCATATCTGCCTACTTATTTCTATTTATTCAGTGGTGAATAGGTATCAAGCTATTGTTAGATCAGAGAATTAAAAAAAAAGAAATGCAAATACTTTCAATAATCAGAATTTGGGTACAACATTGTTTTTTCCTTTTCTATGATTTTTTTTTTTTTGTAAGTCATTACGGGAGTTTTTAGAGTAGTTAAAGTTTTTTTTTTATGTTTTGCTTGGTAAAACAAATTTTGATGATGAATTCATATTTAACAGGTAAAATAGAAAGCAAAAATGAAACCATTTAATAAAACCGGATAAGTTAAATCTAGCAGTATTATTGAAAATAAAGCTAGCAAAAATACTTCCAGGTATTCTAGATTTCATAAATGAATAAAAAGAGAAATATTACAAAATTTTTGTATTTTATTAAAATGATAAAAGATAATTTTATTTAAAATTTATAATTATTTACTATTTTAAATAGCAAAATGTCTAATAATCGAGCGATTATTTAACACCCTGAATCAAAACTCGGCTCTGTCATTTCCGATGCTTGAATGTCACATGACTCTCGAGTGATGAATCATCCTATTTCTATTATTTTAGTAAGCCTGAATTAGTATTTATAAAGATTTTAAGCTTTAAAGTTAATTTATTAATTCAGTTTTCTGATGTCTTTTTTATTTATTAATCATTTATAATTTTTTTCCCTTTTATTAGTAAAATTAAACTACGATTTTAGTGATAATTATGTATCGTTAATTCATCTATTTCATTTCACATGCAAGTCTTTATGTCTTTATCACTGCTTTATTTATTACGCTTTCATATTACTGTTTAACAGAAAATAAAATCCGCTATAATTAGATATACAATAATCCGGGATTTTTTTTTCTGTCAATTAAGTAAATCTAATTTGAAAAATAATATAATCCGAAAGTTTCGACTAAAGCCTTATGATCTTTCACCTTCGGGCACTTTAAACATTCAGTAATGATATAACAAAACCTGACAGGTGAACAATTTATTAATAATATGAAAATAATAATAGATTAAATGATAAATTCAAATCTGATGTTTAATTACTTAAGTTTACCCTTGAGAAATAAACGCTTTAATAAAATCGTTTAAAATACCTATGTTCATATGTGTGTGCCCATATATCTATAGAAATTCGAATTTTCATAAAATAGAAATATATAGTTATGATTGGTAAATGTAAGATATTTATATATTCTACAAAATGTGAGTGTGCATTTTTTTAAATAATAAACTACTTAATAGGTTAATGTACTAATAATAGCTTAAATTCTATATCCAGAATTTAACCTAAATATTTCTTTTTTCTTTAGAAACTTGCAATAAAAACGTGTCATAAAAAAATTAAGTATTTCTTAATCAATATTAAATAGGATACATAGTATTTGGTGAATTTAGATATCAGCATTTAATTAAGTATACTAATCTACCGTATTGGTAACATATCTAAAAGAAAACATGGAGAATGATTCGTCCGTATACTAAAATCGTATTTCTGGCACCTATTAAACAGATTGCGATAAAAAGTACTAAAACTATTCCTATAGAATTAGAGTAAAACTGTTTCTAAACAGCATGAACGCCGTCTGAAATAACATTCTAAATTTGTATAGTAAATTTCAAAATTCTGTTTATATAATATTAATTATTTTTACGTAAATAAAACAGTTTTTCCCAAAGTATTCTTCAACAACTACTCATAAAAAGGTCAGTAAAAAAAGGTTAACTCATCAAGCTGATTAATTACCAAATGATGGAAAATGGAGCAATTTTTTTCTGTTCTATATACGAATATAATTTTTTTTGTTTGTTTTACTTTCTGAAAAAGTGTATTTAGATACTCATTTACCGATCAATGGAGCATGGATGGCTGAGTTGGCTATAGATTGGTCATCTAAAAAAAGTATCTAAGACTGATTGGGAATTTTTTAAAAATTTTCAAATATCCTGATTGCATATGAATCCAAGTCAAAAGCATATGACTGCGACATTAAGTCTTCTTCCTTAGATATAGCGTAAACATTTACAATTAAAAAAGTTGATCCTTAATGATAAGCTAAGTAGCAATTTTATTTAAAAGAAATAAAGTTTTCTTTTTGGAGACTTATTAATAGGAATGGTTATTGAAAATAATGACACTCTTTTTATAAATTCAAATAATCTGATAACGTTGCATTTTTAAACAATACATATATTGATATTACAAAAAACAAAGTAAAAAAAATCATTATTAAAAAAATCAGACATATCCAACTCAAAACAATGATATCTAATAGATTATATTAATTAAGAGACATATTACCAAAGAATTTCGTATTGTGTGAACATTTATAAATAATACATTGTTGAACAGATTACAGACTATACTCTAAGGTTAAAATAATAATTGCATTAAAGATAGATCTTATACCAACCGAATGCTAAAAAACTTGATTTTAGTAATTTGGGTCTTTAGAGGTATTTATTATTTATGTCAAATTTCACCAACTGTAGAATATTAAAATTGCTAATTTGTATTTTCATGGTTATATTATTAACGTTTTTTTTTAAAAAAATAAATAAATTATATAGCATTTTCTGCTTATCAAATAATAAATGTGGAGCTTCGTTGAAAATATTAAAATGATAGGTGAATTAAAAAAGGATATACAGACATCTTGCTAGTCATAATTATTTTAGATATATGGATCTTAAAAGCCACATCATTCTTCTATTAAATTCTTCAGTGATATTCTCTTATAGATCACTTTTGATATTTAAAGATAGAAGAAGAAATATTTTAATTATCTTTTGAATAATGATAGAATTCTGTTGATGAATTTTAATGGTATATTTATTATGTGTAATCATTCAGATTGGGCCAAAGATGTTCAACTTGGGGAAGTTAAAATAGCTTTTTGGCATCTTAAAAATGGAAAGATGATAGTTCTTGATGAGGTGTCTTCAAAATATTTAAAATATTTTTTCTTTTTAAGAATATATAAACCCATGAAATTATATTATGTGATCTTAAAGATTTTTGATAATAAAAAGACTAGAAAATATTTCAGTAATTATCATGAAATATCATTATTATCTTTTGTAACAAAGATACTTTCAAAAATTTTGTTGAATAAATTGCTTCCAGTCATAGATAAATGGTTATAAGAAACTTGGTATGGTTTCAGAGAATCAAGAAGCATTATATACATAGTTTTGGGGATCAGCATATGCAAGAAGTGTGATAGTAACAAAAAAGTGATTAGTATATTGCGTTTCTAGATTTTGGTCAAGGTATATGATTTTATGAATCGATTAATTTTTGGCATTGTTTGAAATGATTGTCTACTAATGTGTATTTATATTTCACAGACTATTTGTATGAAATATGCAATAAGAAAAAATGTGATAAATAATTTATGGCATTTGAAATGATAGTTGGCGATAAATAAGGCTGCTACTAGTTCCGATGTTGTTTTCAATTGTCTTGACAGTGGTCTTTAAAACTGTTTGTAAATGACAGCATAAATGAAATATCAAGATGCATACTGGTTTAATTCTACAAATTTTAAATTTAAATAGATTAAAATCAATAACAAAAACTGCATTTTCTTGCCTGACTGCAGAAGGTGGATAATATTTTTAACACAATATATATTAATGTTTAAAAACTCAAGTTTTTTTATTTGCTTTTGTTAGAAGAAAAATATTAAGCATTGTTAGCTTTGAATACAAAGTTCAATATGTTGCTGCTGATGCTGCTTTTAAAACGCTAAATGTTAGAATATTTTATCGCAACTAAATTATTTGTAGACAAAATTGCAATATGATCCAATTTATTATATGAAAGTGAAATTTAGACCTCTTCTTAAGAAGATTGATTAAAAAAATCATCAGAAAAATATCATTTAATGATGATCTAAAATTTTAAAAATACATGGCCTGATCATAAAACTAATTAATATATTTTTAATTTTGCTTTATTATGACATTGTAGGGTCTACTATTATTATAAAATTGTGACTTTTTTTGGATTAGACATATGAAAGATAAGAACTGACTTTTTGCATAAAAAGCATTTTATGGTGGAAGTTTTTACAAAAGAAAGATCTCTGTTTATGTTATAATTATTAAGTATAGAATATAATGGAAAATTACAGTTGCACAAGATGTTAAAATTTTTAAGAAAAACGTTTGTTGCATGAAATGAAAAGGCAGTATCATAAAACATTAAATAGACATAATAATGGACCTACTGTTTTATATATGGATGGATTTCTGGTTTAAATATTTGTTTGTATAGTTATTGGAAAAATTCATCTCTATTCCTTTTATCTTCTCTTTTTTTTAGTTCTTAGTGCTGGAATGGCCATGCTCCTTCATGATGATGATGCTAATATTACTTTTTTAATAATAAATAGTCAGTTGTGATTTTTCCTTAGTATCTCTGTGTATTATATTTTTAATAAAATAAATCGAAAGTTGAAACAATCTATATTTTCAAAAACAATAAATGGTAGAAATTGTATATGAAATGTTGAATGGAAAAAAATATTAGCAGTTAGCAAAAAGAACTGTTAAAAAAGAAATATTAAAGGGATGAATTTTAATTAATTTCTCATCAGTGAGCAAAATTATAATTTTATGTATGTATATTAATTTTATGAAAACTTTTTCCTGATTTCTTTATTGCTTATAAGTGATTAATTTTGAAAAGGACATGATATATGCATGTTGTGACACATTTAAAATAAAGGTAATAGTAACTGGTTTTATGTATTTTTTGAGAAACCATATTAAGATCTGATATATCATAGTAAATATTATGATTGGATTAATAATATGATGTGCTATGGACATACAGGGAAATAGTTAGATGAAAGAATTAAAGAATATAACAGTGCATATCTGCTTTATACATTCCTATTTAATATATGAATATAAAATGATGCTATAAAAATATTAAATCTTTAAATTATATTAGAGATCCAAAAGGAAGGCAAATATATGAAACAAATTATATTAAGAATAACATAGATAATGAATATTTATAAAACTTCAATAAATTTAGTTAATAACTGGTCAACTAAAAATGAATATAAAGTATAGAATAATGTAGAATATATAAAGATGTATATAGTACTTTTAATCTATTCTGTATATTATGTTATATTGTTAATTTGTTTCAATCTTTATTGAATCTCTAACAATCTGGATTACTATATCATAATTCTATTTTATTCATGTTTTGTTTTATTTATTGTTATTGTTGTGTATTTATTTCTGTTATTAAGCAATAGATGGTGCTCTTTATGCAATAATACATTAATGGTTAAAGTAGATGTTTAACATTTGATAAGAGCATAAAATCATATTCCAAAAAAAGCTTTCAATGTATAATTATTAATATATATTTTGTATAATAGCTGTTATATATGTTATTTTTATTATTTTGTTATAATTTATATATAATAATAAAAAGATAATGGCCTTTTTTATTTCCATTTTTGATGATATTAAATTATCTTTATCAGTGGGCTTTTTTAGCATATTATAAAAATGAAATTGGTTGAGAATCTTTAAGTAACTAAAAACATTATATTAACCCATGCTTTAACTATTTATGTCACAGCATAGACAACTAGGTAGTATTATTTGAAGATAGAAATAAAAAAAGGGCAGTGATAATATTTTTATTAACATTTTTATTGAAATATTTAAGTTATTAGTAATTTTTTGTTGATGAAATTTGGCTAACTTTGAGGTGTGAATAACTTAATATTGTTATACTTATCTGAATATGATGCACAGTTTACAATTATAAGGGCATTAGTTATCTAAATAATATCTGAGGATTGTTTATTGGCTAGAAGTTAGATCATAATTTTAATAAGGAGCATGAACGTTCTGGACCAAATCCTAATCTCCTTTATAAGTAATAGTTATCTGAATTTTTGATAATAATTACATTATTTTACTGTTTTAATTATTTTATATAATTTTGATTTGCAGTCTAAAAATTAAAAATTTTCTCAAAACCCAAAATAAAATAGAATGTTGCTAATAATATCATTTTTTTATTTTTAGTAGCAAAATGCCACCTTTATATATAAATATTTTCTAATTTTAAAGATTATATTTTGAAATTAACTGGACTTTTTTATCTCCATGAAAGTCAAAGAAAGTCATAAATATTTATTACAAAAAAACTATGGCAAATGATACATATACAATGTTTCTGTTGATATTTGCCAAAATATCAGTTTGATATAGTTTTGGACTATCATTCTTGAGGCAGTGATGAGGAGGATTCCCCTTACAAAACTAATTGTTTTCCCATGAGATATTTTTCTATAAGATGTAGATATCATTAGTGGAGCATTTCTATTAAGGCCCTTAAAATTCCTGGATGTGAAATTAAATTATGAGGAAAAGGAATATCTCTGAAGGAGCTTGTTTTAATGGCTTATATAATATTCTCAAATACTGAATTAAAAAGTTTGGTAAAATGCATTAAGGTGAGTAAAATAGTGCTGTCATAGGTAGTATTCAGTTAATGAATTTGCACATTTATATGTTTTGATATAATATCTGTTAAAATGAAAATACACACAGAAAATATAGTTTTTTAATAACGTTTAGCTTTATTACTGCCTAGCATGCTTTTAATATATATTTTAATATATCATATTCATGGCATATAGTGGTGTGATTAAATGGTTCTTTATATCTGTTTAATTGATTGTTCACGTATTCAATTTTAATTTTAAATTTGAATTTAATATAGTAAATGGTTACATGCAAAATAACGTTTTATGTTTATAATAGTGACCAAAATAAAAATGAAACTGTGTTTATTGAAATGCAAGTTAAAAAAAAAAATCCCAAAATTTTACTCCAAGAAATCCGACAATACCCTCCCCCTTCCCGTATAGAGAGTTTAGAAGTTTGCTTTGAGATATATATTATTTTTTAGTAAAGAATTGGGGGTAATTTTTATTAATGATGACTGATCAACAACTAAGTTTATCGTAATGTGTGCAAAGTCTTAAATCTCATCAGATACTAAAGGGATGAATTTGATGAATTATTAAAATAAAATGATTTCAAGGTGTTAATCTATCATTCTATATAAACATACAAAAGTACAGGTTGAATGAGTTATTTGGTATTAAAACATTTTTTAAGATGTTGAAAGAAGGTGAATTTTTAACTTAATTAAAAGATGCAGAAATGTGTATAATGTAAATTCCAGTTCTCAAGAAACTATACTGATTATTATTATTATTATTATTATTATTATTATTATTATTATTATTATTATTATTATTATTATTATTATTATTATTATTATTATTATTATTATTATTATTATTATTATTATTATTATTATTATTATTATTATTATTATTATTATTATTATTATTATTATTATTATTATTATTATTATTATTATTATTATTATTTGCATATGTTTGTGTCCATTCAATTTTTTTTTCTGGCAAAAATTTAATTAATTAGTTATCTTTCTAATGTTCACTAAAATATGTTATTTTTAATTAATGTAAACTGGAAAAAAAAAAAAAAAAAGCTAAATCACTTAGAGATAAAATGTACTCAATTTACCCACAATCTAGTAACTTTTTATTATTTTAAAAACGAGTTTAATTTACTATATCAATAAATTTATATATAATAGCAAAAATCTCACCAGAACATAATCTGTTATATTTAATAGACTTAGTTGTTTATTTTGTTATTTTTGTTACTGTTTCTCAACATAAATATATAATTATATTAACTACATAATCATAATTGATAAATGCACTAACCGCTGTAGTGAATCACACTTCCCTTTGGTTAATACAGAATTCAAGAGTTAAACACTACCTGAGATTACATTAGAACCTAATTTTTTGATGAGTATTTTAAGACTTTATATTTACAAGCATTCATGGAACTCTTGGTTGTAATGAATATTAAGTTGTGGCATTACAAATCTATTATAGGATTAAATATAAGTCTTCAAAAATATAAATAAAGATAAATTAACTAATTAGCTTGAATCTATAACTCCATAACAAAAGACAAAATATTCTGTAATAAAATACAAATTTATCTATCAATTCTATTATATCTGATAAAAAGATAAGGCAAAACATGAATTGATTACTACTTGATATATTATATATTTTTATTAGGAGTACAAAAACATTAGACATAGGTTTATTCCTTGTAAGTAGGTCTTTTTACAGTAGTGATGGTAAACATAAGTCATGGAATTAATACTTCAGGTGAATAATACCTCTGTCGACATTGATATAGATAAACCATGAGCTTAGACTTCTGAGTATGCAACATATCTCTCACTAGTGACAAAGTTAAAGAAAAACTGTGAGTATAATGTTCCTAAATATATGATATTTCTGATCAGTAAGTACATAAGTAAACCAAATCTCTATATGACACCTCTTTTGCCAATATTGATGGTTTTAATGCTTCTAAAATCAGCCTCTCTCTCTCTCTGAACAATAGCATAGATGAATCATCAATTCAAATTTCTTAATTGTTATATTTCTCTAACTAGTTGTAAAGGTAAAGAGAAATCATATGGTTAACGATCCTAGGTATGTGACAGTTCTCACATCAGTGGTATAAATAAATCATGGGTTCAGATCTTTGGGTTTATGGTACTTAACCAGTGATAAAGGAAAACATAATTTTAGCATTGGTAATGAAGATCATTTCACATTACAATCATATGTTTTTGATGGTTTTTGTAGTTAGTGCTTCAACACTTGTAAATCTACCAGATTATCATGAGATCTAAAAATATCTACTTACTTATTCTCAATCAATAATAAAAGGTTAGTTATGCTATCTATGGGCTGAAAATTAAAAAATTCTAATTTTTATAGGAAATCCTTAGCAAAATTAAAACATTTTAAATTTCCTCCTGTATTTGAGATTCCTGGTCATGTGGTGTTTCTTAAATGTACTAATCGACAAAATGTTATGAAATTTTATTTGAAAATATATATATAATTTTAAAATGCAAAACTCTGTTATCTTATCAACTTTTTTATTCAAAATATTTATGGGGAAATAAATAAAACTTTTCTGTTTTTATTAGTAAACAATTTTCTGTTATTCAAATAATTTTTCTTTTGTTTTTGTATTATTACTTCGTTCTTTTACATAAATATTAAGTTTCGTACTGACTTCAAAAATAATTTCTTTTTTTTTATTATACTTATATTTATTGCTTCTAAGATATTAAACAATTAAAAAAAAGTATTAAATCATCTTTTTTTGATTTTCACAATTCGACATCAGTAATTTTGAAATAAACTCCATACGCGATTATAAACTTAAAGAAATGGTGTTTATATGATATTTTGTTTGGAAAACACGCAATCTTTAATATATATGATTTAAAAGTATTAATTGACTGACAATTTTATTTATATTTTCATTTTAAAATTCATTAAAAAGGACGAAATCTGACATTTATTTTTTATTTTATTTTAAAGACATTGAGAATGTTGAAGTAAATAGGATAATAATAATAAATAATATAAAAAAAAGATTGAATTTACTGCTGTTCTGCGGCCTTTTGGCTAAGATCAAAGAAGTGAAATTGCTTGTCATGAAATAAGAGACCTCAAATATCGAACAATTTATTATCTATTTTAAAAATCTTTATTATAGAATGATATTTTGATATTACTTTTTCAACGTTTAAAAATTTATTAGGGTGTGTGTGTCCAAACATATATAATATATAAGTAGCGCATTGAGCAAATGAAAAAAATAATAATAATAATTTATAAAAAAAAAAAAAGTATTGGAAAGGTGTTTATAGCGAAAAGAGCTGATTTTAGCTAAAGATAAATAAGATGTTAAACAGCGGCTTCTATTTTGGATATACTGAGAATTTTTAATAGAGATTATTTTTAACATTTTTTTAATTTCTCAAACTTGTAAATCATTTTACTTGCAATACCGTTATTTATAAAATCTTCAATCAAATATGTTCTTGTTAGAATGTAGAGATATTTTAAAGTTGTTTATTTTCTTAAAAATTTCTGTCTAAAAAAAAAAAAATCTTAACAGTTTTTTAAATAAGAGTTTAATGTATTTTTAAAGTACTTTAATAACCAAATGTGTTAATAGAGATTTTTTATTTTTATGTTTTTACATTTTTACCCTTTAGTGTTTGAGTCAAAATTCACCGTTTCTACCTATACACTTGTGATGAGAGATTCGCCAACACCACAAATTTACAGGCAATAAATACCCTTGTTATTCAATTCTCTCCATTTCTATTTCATGTTTTATTTTATCTGTTTCATTTTCAATCAGAAAATTCAAAGTATTCTAATTATTTAAAGTACTTTGCAGTTAATTCACTTTTGAAAAGTTTTCATTAAAAGAATAAAGCTAATAAATTTAAAAATTGGAAATGAAATAAACATAGCTTAAATTATGTAATGTTTGCTAAATTTATGGATCTAAACTTTCAACAATACAGTTTATTTATTTAGTTTACTGATTTTTTTTGTTTGAGCTAATAATTCATAGCATTAATAAAGGCATCAAAAGATACATTTACTAGAGGCTTTATTAAATCCTTCAATTTTGATACCATATGAACATAATATTGAGATTCCAACAATTAGTAAATCAGTAACTATTTAAATTTGTTTTTGAAGCAGATAAGTACGATAACAATAACTGGCAGTGAACCTGTTGATGAAAATTCATTAAAGTCTAGAAAGATGAATTCAACTTTCATTTAATATTGAATTACAAACAGAACTTCTTTGATTCTAGGTTAGAGATATAAAAAATTAAATAGATCTTATATTTTCTGTAAAACAACTTGACTTCTGATATCTGGTGGAGTAATAATGGAAAAGATGAAATCATCGGCAAAGGGATGGACTTGAATATCCCAATAATTTTTTTCATTGTAATAGGATTTTATAATTGACAATTTACATCAGTCTAAGTTTCTTTGTATTTGACTCCAGAACTAATTATAGAACTATATTTCATTTGTAAAACTCATAGATAATAGGATGATGATCTCTCCAAGTTTAACCCAGTTTCTCCAATCCATAACCTCTCTTCTCCACATTACATCAATAAAAGTTCTTATTTTATCCTTTCATCTTTCTAGTCTTGTAATAATATATCCATCTCTATTTCATTCTAGTCTTTTAATTCTTTCAATCTCATTCAATTTTGAATCTCTTATTATTCCACACCTACAGTTTTTCTTACTTAATTGAGAGAGTTGAAGCCTCTTTATCCATTTTCTGTTAAGTATCCAATTTTCAGATTCACAAGTGGTAAAACATATCTAATAAAAATCTTTTTTTTTTCCAAAAACATAGGTATTTTTTTAATATTAAATTACCAAAAGCACTCCATCCAAGTTGAATTCTATGATTAATTTCATCATTATGTTTCCATTTGTGTTAATAATCAGACCAAGGAATTTTAAATTAACTTCTTCTAATTCATAATTAACAATCTTTATTATAATTTTTGAGAAAATCCATTGAACATTAGTTCTCTTTCAACATTTTCTGAATTTCTGAAGCATTATTTACAAAAATAGCTGCAAGCATCTGTGAAATATAGCTTAAATAATCTCCATATATTTTTATTTCCTTAGGTTTCCATTTTAATTAATATAACACTTTTTGTAAAACTGCTGTAGAAGGTTTTAAAGATATGAAATCATTGTGTCTTACCTTTTTGTCAATGTTAATTTCCCTAGTGCCACCACGTAATTTAATAACTACTGTTACATTTTGATAAATATTCTTTACCATATGACTATAAACTGGGCCTTTATCTTGATTGCTCAAAGCATTAACCATTATGTATATTCATATAAAATTAAATGCTTTTTTATACATTCAAAGTGTAATGGCAATTCATATATATTGAACCTTTTTATAATTTCTTTTAATATATGAATATGGTTCACTGTGCTAAAATCACTTTTAAATTCACCTAATTCTTTTGGTTGATTTGAATCCAAAGTAATTATCTTCTTCCAATCATCTGGTGCATTTTTATCATTTAACAATTGATGTAATTTGATATTTAGAATTATTGTCACTTTTCTGTACAATTGTCATGTTAAATATAAATGTTCAGACATTTAACACAGGAAGGGTAAAAATAGGTTTATAAATTTTAGCTTTTATTTAGTCTTGGCATGCTTTCAAAATAAACTATATACTGAAAGCATGCTAAGCCTGAATAAAAGCTAAAATTTATAAATATATGTTTACTTTTTTTGTGTTAAATGTCTGAACATTTATATATTTAACATTTGACTATAGGTATATAATTTTGTCAATAATATTTCTATTTCTTCACCTATTTCTTTTAACATTCAGTAGTAATGTTTATCATTTGTTGTGATTTCTAATCTTTGCAGAATTAATTGCATGTTTTACCTCTTCATTTAAAATGCTCAGAAATATAGTGTTTGCTTAGTTTTTGTTACTATATAATTTTTTGTAAAACTCTTTTACACATTTTATGATGTCATTCCTCTTTCTAATAATGATTCCATATTTTCTTTTTATTGCTGAAATAACTTATCTTCCAATGCCAAAATATTGTTTCATATTGACAACAATTTTATTTTCTCCATAGCTTTCTGTTCTAATTTACATTTGTATTTTCTTATATCATTATTATTTTTTTCATAACGTTTAACAGAATTCCAAATATTCAAATCTTCTTAATGGACCATATCTTTTTTTTTTTTACATATTTTGTGTCCCGGTTGAAATTTTTCTGGTCAAACACTGCATTTTTGTAAAGCTATATTTATTGCAGTTCTCAATACATTATTACTTAGAATCTTATTGATCTCAGTCAAGTTTGAATCATTTTCAAAGTCTTCATTTACAAGTGATTTTTTTATAAGAAGTTAGATAATCAACATATAACAAAATAATACTAAAACAAATAAAAATTTACATAGTTATTTTTTTTATTTAAAGTTAATTGTTTCTTACATATATACATGTATGAATTTTCATGGATTCAAATTTTACATACGTGTGTATATCACAATTTAATTTAAAAGTGTCAAAATTTGTGCACTCCCAACTATGACCCCATCTTCCCAGATAAATCCCTTAATGATCATCCCTTATTAAATTATAAGTTATTATATCATTTCTATCCCATACATACACTTTAAACTTTGATTAAAAATTGATATGCCTATTATTTTGGCTCTTTTAGATTAACTTGTAATAATTTGATTTTGATAAATAATGAAGACATGTGAGAGATTGTGATTTGGGCCAAGCAAAATTTTCTGGTTCAGAATGAAGTAGTCTTGATGTATCTTTTCAGAAGTCTTTATTTGAGTATATGATAAAATAAAGATTATATATGTAATATCTTGTACATAGAAAAAGTGGAATGGAGTTCCAATATGAGTGTAACTGGAAATTATGTCATAGTTGCTATTCTTAATAAATGATTGGTCATAATTATTAAGTTGTTTGTCTGAATTGGATGGAGTCATAGCTTCAAATGCATAAAATTTGGCACTTTTAGAATACATTGTAATAATTTAATATTGATAAATACTATACAAAAATAATGAAGACATGTGAGAAATATGACTTGAACCCACTGAAGAGTCTTTGTACAACATAAAATACATCTTAGAGATTATTTGCCTTTTTCACATGTCATTGTTCATGTGATTAAAGTATATGTGATAAAATAAAAATTATAAATATATTTAAAATATTATACAGACAAAAAAAAGAGAATAAAATTGAATTAATTATTCTACATTGTTGTGTTTAATAATAATAAATATATTTATCTTTTGTAATAGTTTAAAATGTACATCTGGGCTAAAAATTATTAACTTCTAATTTATTAAATGATTAGTAATAATCATTAAGGTATTTATCTGAAGAGAATAGGATCAAAATGGTAAATATGCAGCATTTCTCAGCTTTAGATTACAATTTAATTTACAAGTGTCAAACTTTCTAAATTCACAATTTACTGGGACAATCTCTAGCCTAATAAATAATTATTAATAATCATTAATACATTTAACTGAAGAAAATGATGTCAATGTTGTGAATGTAGAAAGTTTGCCATTGTAAATCAAATTGTAATAATTTAACATTGGTAAGTATTGAGTACTTGATAAAGACATGCATAATGGATTGTGCCTTGGGTGAACTTAAGAGTGCTGGTTCAAATTCAAAGACTACAGATAAATTTATTTTATGCTAGCTGTTGGTAGTCAATCAATAATTTCTCTTGCTATAGTCAAATAAAAAAAATTTGATTTCAGATGATTAATATTAAAAGAGTATTATCCAAATACATAAAAATAATATTACAATACAGTAAAGACTCTTCAGTATGAATTTAAATAGTATAACATTCACTTTAGTATAAATAATAGCAGACTATGTATAATATTAGTCAAACTTTTGACAATATGTATTTCTTATACCAAAAATTATATGTAGGTTATCAATACATCTGTCTAAAGTCTTTAAAAAAAAAAGGTAAGAAAATATATTGCTTAAGATGTGATATGTTGGACTATTTCCATCTTGTATGAGTGAATGTTGAATGTATAGAAAATGTTAAACTTTATTTAAACTTTCCAAATACAAACAACTTGTTAGTAATAACACACACAAGTTGTTTGTATTTGGAAAGTTTAAATAAAGTTTAAAATTTTCTATACATTCAACATTCACTCATACAAGATGGAAATAGTCCAACATATCACATCTTCTAATATACCATCATTACAAACCTTCAGACAAATAGATTGCTTAGTCTGCTCAACTTTGTTTAATTTATTTTATAAGTAATAAATAAAATTTTAAAAATAAGATTGTTTTTTAAATGCTCTGCACCATTTGATATATTAATACAATGGTAGATCCTGGAATTCGAGGCCCATGAATGCAGTCTAGTTTTATTATTTCAGATCATCAAACTTTCCATAAACTTTCCAGCTACAAACCATTCAATCATTTATATGCTTTATGTGGAATAATGGAATAGTAGGATTTCAGACTCTAGAGCTCAAGGTCCAGGGATCCCTGCTTCACTATGACATTTTTGATCTTGAACATATATATATTTTTTTACATTAAAACAAATATAATCACTACCATGATTAAAATTGATTAGCTTATTTTTTAGATAATGTTTGTTGTTATTATTTTAAATATACAAATCTTTTCGATCATTTTTTTAAAAAAAATGTAAACATTTACAAATTGATAATTAGTATTTACAAAATGAAGCACTTTTTTTTAAAACAATGGGAATATGCATGCAAGACATATCGCCATCAAATGTCATTACATATTTTAAAAATGTAAATGCTATTGCATGAATCCTTTTTTTAATTTTTTTAAACCTGTTTATGATCTTTTTTAATATATATATACGCCTTTGTATTTTATCCTACTTAGCTCCAAAACTCCTTGTAAAGCAAGAATATCAAATAAAAAGCAAGGGATTATAATGGTTTTCTATGGGGAAAAAATACTTTGTTCCTGCAATAAAAGTTATACCATAAAAGTGAATATTGTATTAAATAAACAACTTAAGTTAATATATAAAGTATTTTTTTAAAAAAAACCCTTATGTAAAATATATGCAAATGTAAACTGAGCTACATGTCTATTATGTAGGTATGCATTTAAAATATATATGTATGTATGCAAGACAATGTAATTTAAATCTATATAAAAATAATAACAGCTTAAAATAGTTTTTTTTATATATAATTCATCTATTCGCCATTTATTAAGCTGCTCATTCTAAAAATCCATTGTTGTCTTCGAAATCCTTTGGTGATAGTGGATTTTTTGGAGAAGGTATACCAGGTAATAATAGCTGAGAATCTCTAGAAAAAAAGTTCAAAATGGATGGTTGACTTGCTTCTTTGATTTTCTTTTTATATATCTTATAAGGATGGACTTATTCATTGACTTTATGCTGTACATGGTCTCATGAAATTAGTTCCTTCAGTTTTTTTGATGCTCAAGTTCTTCTCTTCAGGCTTGTCAATTTTCTTTTCTTCATTGTCTTCCTTTTCTTTATCTAGTTGCATTAATTTCCTCATTAGTTAATTTTTCCATGTGTGATTCCAATAGCTTTTTAATGTTCTCACCATCAACTTATATAAATTTTGCTTTTTTAGTTAGGTCATATATATTTTGCCACTTGATTGAAATAGATTCATTTCAACTTCAGTGCTTGTATGTGTTACAAGAAAATCTCTTCCATGTAAGGTTAAGAGTTATGTTAGTGATTTTGGCCCATGCATTGTCTATAAAATCAATAGCTGTTTTTATAAAGAAGTTTTTTCCAGAGATGTAGAATTGGTGTCCTTATCCAAAGTGTCAACGAGATTAATTGCTGAAAATAGTACATCTTGAAGGTTGTGATGATTTCTTAATTCATATGTTGAAAATGTGATGTGGTATTCATGGTATTAGTTGCTACTATGATTCCACTTGATAACATATGTAGTTGTAAACTTAAAAAAAAGTCTGTAAAAAAAGAAAAAAATTCAATATTGTTAAAAGTAAAAGTATAGTTACACTGTGCAAATTTGTAGTAAAATGGACAGAGAAAAAGAGAATAAACTTGAAGTTGACAATTTTTTGTGTTCTTCCAAATTGTTTTTCACTGCACTAAAAGAATATATTGAAGTTGTTGTTTTTTTTAATTCATAGTCTTATTTATAGAAAGTTATTTCAAATTAAAAAGGTATTATTTTATAATATCTCATTTAAATGTACTATTCAGACCATGAAGTCTTATTGTTTATCATCAGTTTAAGTGTAACCAAATTACAGTAGTGTACATTAATAATACCGAATTGACAATTAACTTTGAAAAAAATTAAAATTCTGACATATTAAAATAGAAAATAAGTATATCAAATGCACTGAAATCCATACTTAAGACCTTTATTAAAGTATATTCTATGCAGATCTAAATAAAGGGCACTTTATATGCAAATATTATATGTGTTTATTTTTATGGCATGAGGTGTCATGTTTCATTACTTGTGCATAGGAATCATTTTTTTGGAGTGACCTAGCAATTTTTCAAATAATATAATAATTGCAATAGCAGAAATATGGATTATTTAAATAAAAATTAAAAGTATGAATCTTGCACAATTTATTTGTATTGCATTTTCATCATATAAAATTCCTTATTAAATGCACTATGCATAAAATCATCTCTCTCCTTTTTTCTTGTACCTATGATAATAGCAGTTTCAATTTGGCTAAAATTAGAATTCATAAAGATTTTAATTTAAACTGTTTGATTGAATATTTTACTTAATATGTATATAAAACATAATTTAAAATTAATTATTAATAATATGGAATTAAAATTTATTTTTAGTTTTATGTAAAAGAAATTTATATTTTTTGTGATAATGATGCCATTTGCTTAGCTATGTCTGGGACAAATTATGAGATTATAATTTTAAATCCAGTAAGCAAATGTTGTTTTAACTTAGATTTAGTAACTTTTTTTCATATAAAGTTAATTATTAATTTCATAATTCATAAAATCATTTTCTCCCTCCCCTCCTTTCCTTTTTTTAACTGAAAATATTTTATTTAGATTTATAATGATAAAAGTTTTGATTTGACAAAAAAGTTTTAATTCAAAATTAGTTGCCTGAATATTTCAACTAATATAATACACAATTCAATATTAATAGTATAGTACTATATATAACCAAAATTTATTTTTACTTTTATTCTGAATGAAATTTGTATTCTTTTCTTTTGGTTTGGTACTCTTTTATGTTTGAGATAATGTCATCTTTGATTGAATATTTCTGAAACATATTTATGAGATTATGATTTAAAATTAAGCAAATATTGTACATTAAGTGATAATTTAAGCTTAAATTTAATAACTTTAATTATATAAAATTAATTATTAATTACATAATGCAAAAAATCATTTTTCTCCTCAAAATAATTTGCAATTATGGTAACTAAATTTTACAATTACAATGATTATAATTTTTGCCACAATAAAAATACCATTTACAAGAATTTTAATTCTTAAAAATAATTAAATATACAGTTTTTAAGTTAATATACATATTTTAAAATATAATATTAATACATTTGATTGTTGTACATCATCAAAATGGGCTTTGGATTACTTGTATTTTTGTTTTGTTTTTGTAATCATTAGAGATGAAAATCTTTATTTTGGATATACCATTAATGAATATATTGATTATTTTGCATAGACTTTAGATAAAAATTAAATAAGGTACTGTACTTTAATTTTATTTTAATTCTATAATCAAAATACTATATAATGTAATATTAAAAATGGAAAATAGTTTAAGTAAACTTTTAGCAGAGGTGTACATGCACAATTTTGAAAAAGAATATTTTGTTTGTAATAATAATAGACCAATTTTTATGTATGGAGTGTAGATTATTATTTTTTGGTGCTTAATGGAAATAAGAGAAAAACAGATAATTTTTTGAAATATATTAATAATAAAGAGGATAAAATTAAATTTTCTATGGAAAAAGAAATAACAACAAAACAGAACCATAGAGCAAAACACAATTATAAAACACAATTAACTGAAAAGATCAAAGCATATCTGAGTATTTTAATGTGTATAAAAATATTTTTATGAACTTCATAAGCAAACTATTTATTAATGAATGTCCACTTTAGTTTTATTAGTTTCTATTGTGATTGTAATTGGGATATGATTGTGCAGTTATAAAGATGTTTCTAGGCATGTAAATAAAGAGAGAATAATAAAAAAATATAAAGTGTAATTGATAAATAAATATACAATATTAAATATAAGATGAATATAATAGACAAGAATGATATTTGAAAAAGATTTGTTAATATTATTATTGTTATGGTGATTTGTCATTTAGCTATAAAAATAATCATATGATCTCTTAAGACTAATCATTCAATTTAGATTTTATATGGGCCATTTTTATGCTATATAATTTATAGATCCATGCTAATTATATATATATATATATGATAAAAAAAATGCAAGTTAAAAAACTTGCTAACGCTTGTATTTATGTCCACAGATGGCGTTCTACCAAAAACACCGATCAAGCGTATGTTTTGTTTACATAAACGTCAGAGTAGCATTCACTATCTCTAACTATAATTCCACTTTCAGATCATGATTTCAAGCTATTTGCTATCATCAGTGAAAGACAGGAATAAAGAAACTAGATCTAAATACAAACTCTGAGCGTTTATGAAACAATTTCTATTCAGCTTGCAAGCGTGAATTTTTTAGACACGTAATGTCTTCAAACTCAGCATAGCAAACCAGATAGCTATATGGGTCTGATCTCAGTTCAGCATTAGCTTGATCGGTGTTTTTGGTAGAACGCCATCTGTGGACATAAATACAAGCATTAGCAAGTTTTTTAACTTGCATTTTTGTTTATCATAAATGTACCTTTGAGGTCTTTCTTGCAATGATATAGATTGCAGAGGCTTCTACTATGTGGTGATGCTGAACTGAGATCAGACCCATATAGCTATCTGGTTTGCTATGCTGAGTTTGAAGACATTACGTGTCTAAAAAATTCACGCTTGCAAGCTGAATAGAAATTGTTTCATAAACGCTCAGTTTGTATTTAGATCTAGTTTCTTTATTCCTGTCTTTCACTGATGATAGCAAATAGCTTGAAATCATGATCTGAAAGTGGAATTATAGTTGGAGATAGTGAATGCTATTCTGACGTTTATGTAAACAAAACACGCTTGATCGGTGTTTTTGGTAGAACGCCATCTGTGGACATAAATACAAGCGTTAGCAAGTTTTTTAACTTGCATTTTTGTTTATCATAAATGTACCTTTGAGGTCTTTCTTGCAATGATATAGATTGCAGAGGCTTCTACTATGTGGTGATGCTGAACTGAGATCAGACCCATATAGCTATCTGGTTTGCTATGCTGAGTTTGAAGACATTATGTGTCTAAAAAATTCACGCTTGCAAGCTGAATAGAAATTGTTTCATAAATGCTCAGAGTTTGTATTTAGATCTAGTTTCTTTATTCCTGTCTTTCACTGATGATAGCAAATAGCTTGAAATCATGATCTGAAAGTGGAATTATAGTTAGAGATAGTGAATGCTACTCTGACGTTTATGTAAACAAAACATACGCTTGATCGGTGTTTTTGGTAGAACGCCATCTGTGGACATATATATATATATTGCAATAACTTAATTGACTCTGAAAAAGAAAAAAAGAAAATTTAGTTTTGTCATTTATCTTTTATCTTGAAACATCTATGTTATGCCATTTTTAATACACTGTTATATATAAATAAATAGAACTGAAAAAGCTTATATAACAATAAATATTGTAATATTTATTACAAAAGCCTCCATTCTGCAATATTTTATTGCACTCTTGAGTGTAATATATATATATTATACATGACTTATTTTTTTATTAAATAATACAATATTTGTTGATGTATAACTTTTCATTTATTTTTATGCATAAAGTGATCTAATGTAACATATTTATTACTATTATATACATAAGTTGAATTTAGATTAATTATTCTATGTGTTTATGTTTAATTAAATATATATATATATTAAAATGGACAATCCATTATTCATTTCAATAACAAAAAATATATATAATATTTTTTTTCTTCTAAACAAAATGATTTTTTTTTAAAAAAAAAAAAAGAACTAAGATGAGAATCAAGAAAGAAACTAAGTTTTTTTTTTTTTTTTTTCCATGTGTCATAGCATCGGCCGGGACGCGAACCCACAACCGTCTGCAACCAACTCCTTGCTTGCATGGCGGCTGCGATACCTCTCGGCTAACTCTTTTGATCAGATTGAAATACTCCGACTGAAATGAAAAATAGACTTATTTAAATGATGGCTAAAAATTACAAGATTTATTATTCTAACAGAATTTTAATATTTGTCAGTAAGAAATAAATGATAATTATTTTGTTTTGATGAGTCTTGTATTTAAAGTCTGATTTGTACTTTATTTTAATTAATTTGAATTTGGACAATAAGGCTTATTAACCAGGTATTATTTAAAATAAACTGTCAATTAAAAGAAAAAAGAAATGAATTTGTAATAACTTCTCTTTACTTGATAGAATAATTTTTTAAAAAAGAAGTTATTAATAAGAGAAAAAGATAAAGAAATATTGATAACCATGTAAAGCTTATTATCTGGGTATTATTTAAAATAAACTGTCAATTAAAAAAGAAAGAAATGAATTTGTAATAACTTCTCTTTACTTGTTAAAATATTTTTTTAAAAAAGAAATTATTAATAAGAGAAAAAGGTAAAGAAATATTGATAATCATGTAAATGCAATGCATACATGTAAATTGTCTAAGTCTTAAATAACTGTAATTAACATGTAATTATTTCCATTAATCTAAACTTATATTAGATTACTGAAAATTGGATTTTATGTAGCTGGATTTATATATGAACAGTTATTTGTCCACTGTTTAGTTTGCATCCATACAGGAGAATACATTCCTATCAGTTTAATGAATTAGGGATCAATCTCAGAATAAGCCATCCCTGTATAAATTGTAGTTGTATTAATTAGGATTAGGACCAAAAGGCCATCTCTTTATAGTTATTATTATATAAGTCATTATGTTTAGAATTAGGATCTAGGAAAAGACCATCCTCTGTGATTATTGTGATAAAGATAGTGTTGATGTCTACCCCATATAGAGCATTAGTATGTGTAATTACTATCAGACATGTGAGTCAAAGAAATGTTTATATTTATGAATATATACATGTGTAGAATTACATTTAAGTTTATTGAAGACAGGGTTCAAGGTAAGGTGAATAAGTTATACTATCTATGAATATATTAATGTTATGATATATAAGAATGAACGGATTTTGTTAAAGAAATAAATTGTATATCAATTAATGATTATACTTTGTAAATAAATTACTATTACATGGTTTGTTAATTTTATTAAAGAAATAAATTGTACATCAGTTAAAATGTACACTTGTAAATAAATTATTATTACATCATTTGTTACTTTGTTTATGTAAAATTGTGTGGTCTACTGTCATTCATCAGGAGTAATTTATGTTCTCTGCGATTTAGCCTGGCATTACAAACGGTGCTGCATTAATGGTTACATTATTATGTTAACTAAAATATTGTTTTAAACATACATGTTAATTTATTTCCTGATGTTTAAAGCCAGGTGGCACTCATGTAATTTATGTAAATAAATAAATTTGGGAATGGATGGAGCTTTAGTGAATCTTATTAAGAGATTGTTAAAAAATAATTACTATATGTATCAATTAGGAAGTATAGAATCAGTTAAAGTTAAAAATGGGTAATACTAAGGCAAGAATGCCCTATGTCACCTAGTTTGTTTTTGTTGTATTTGACAGAAATGGATAGAGTGATAGAAAGACTAGGAAGAGGGTAGAGATATTATTAATAAATAGCAAGGGAGTATATATATTATTGGGTCTTTTATTTGTGAATGATGTCTTCTTATGCATAGAAAGAAGGAAATATAAGGAAGTTATGCTGAGGACTTGTGCAAGGGTAGGTAAAGAGATAGGGATTAAATTTAGTGAAGAAAAATTAAAAGTAATGATGATTAATACTGGGGAAAGACAAAGAATTTTTATTTGGGGATATAAAGTGTGGTGAATAAGTAAAACTATTTGGGAATTATCTTAAGTAATCAGTGAAATTGCTTGGATAAATGGGAAGAAAAATTGATAAATGAAGCAAAGAAAAGAAAGAGGCTGGTAAAGAAATTAACAGTGTTTTTCATATAATAAATATAATGTAGCTAGAATTGTATGAAAGGGAATGGCAGTAACAGGGTTAACATATGGTAATGATGCATTATGGGTAAGTAAAGGGATGTTAGATTACTTAGAAAAAGCATAAAGAGAAGTAGGAAGACATGCATTAGATGCAGATGTGTGGACAGCAAAGGAGGCAATTCAAGAAAAAATGGGATGGTCAAATTTTTATATGAGAGATGCAAAAAGCAAAATGAAAAGGTTCTGTAGATGGCAGTTTATGGAAAATAAGAGTATAGCCAAAATAGTATTTAATTGGGTTATGAGTAAAGGGCAGGCAACAAGATGGGTGAGAAAAGTGGTATGATATGCAGAAGATTTGGATAAGGAATTTATGTCAGTATATTTATTGAGATGATTGTGTTAGGAGAATTGTTGAATGTAATAGTTGCAATGAATGGGATAGAATAATAGATGCATTATTAAAGAATAGGGAGTTAGAAAGATGGAGAACTAGTATGGAGAGTAAAAAGAGTTTAAATATATATAGAAGTAAACAGAATATTTGGTGCAAGTTAATTTATGATAATAGCAAGGAAAGTAGTTTACTCTTTAAGGCTTGAATAGGATCTTTAGTGACAAGGGAATATACACATAAATGGGAAAATGTAGGTTAATTAGTCTGCAAGTTGTGTAAGGAAGGCATAGAAAATATTAGGCATCTGTTAATTGAATGTAAATGCCTGCAAGCAGAAAGGGTAGAAATAATGAAATTGTAGAAGAATAAATATAAACAAAGTGATTATACAGAAAGTGGGTTCTAGGATTTTATGCTGGGCTTGGTAAAAGATAAGGGAGGGTAGACAAAGAGTATGTTGTGAAAATGAGATGAAGCAGGGTAGAGAAAATATGAGAAAAACTTAGGGCAGGGAATGGAACAGGAAGGTAAAGTAGCTAACAGGTTTCTCTGGGCACGGTAGCTGAGAGATTTTTGACTCTGATAAAAGAGAAGTCACAATGCAAACCATCTCATATCATCTCATCTCAAATAAACAAATAGAGAAAATGTAAAATTGTGAAATATGCTAGTCTGACCATTACAATATATATATTGAAATAAAATCCTTGTTTTTTATTTCACCTTTGAGTGAATAAATTTTGCATAAATTACCACTAAACTTTGCTTAAAATCTCAATGTAAGCTGACATTCCCAAAATAAGCTATGAATATGGAGACTTAAGTTCTCTGAAAGCACTCAGCTGCATAATTATTTTCTAATAATACTAAGCTTCACTTTTTGTGTAAAACACAATTTTAAAAAAATATATATAATTTTTTTAATTCATTTAAAGCTGATAGTATCTGGGCTAAAAATTATTTAATAATCTCGAGCATTATACATGGTAATGGACATGTAGTAATCTGAAGTGAATGGTTTCAAAGCTGTGAATGCAAAAAGTTTGACACTTGTAAATCAAATTGTATTGGATATATATATTTATAATATTTAAATACAAATATAATGCATATATTTAACCTAGATATAATTAAAGAGGATTTGAAACCAGACTTTCAAGCTCCCTACAGTCATCCACTTTATCCAATATAAACAGAACAATACACATGATCACATATATATGAAAAAAAAATCTCCGATATAAGTATTTCATGCCGAATAGAGACTCATCAGTTGTTCCAAATCATCATCTCCAACACATATGTATAATCAGTGCTCGGTTTATATTAAGATGGCAAATCTACAAACTTTAATGATAAAGTTCAATTCTTTCCATTCTCCAACTCTTCACCCATTCATATCACTGAAAATATGATAATGGAAGGCTATGGATGGCTGAAGAGTTGGAAAGTGGAGAGGATTGAAGTCTGTCTATTAAAGTGTGTAGATTTGTTATCTTAATATAAACAGATCATTGATTATATATGTGTATGTGTGGTGTGTGTGTGTAGGAGATGATGATTCGGCCCAACTAATGAATGCTGGTGCAGCATGAAATATGTATATTGAAAATCATTTATCTTTTTTATATGTATGTGGCCAGGTCTGTCGGTAATATTGGATAGAATGGATGAATTTAAAGAGATTGAAAGTCTGGGTTCAAATCCCCTTCAATTATATATATTTAAAATTAATTGTATGTATATATAGAAACTATCTAATTAACTTATTTTTATAATTCTATTGTATTAAATAATAATTTATTATTGTGTTTACACTGGATTAAGATGATAGAAGATATTTTAAGCTAAATTTGTAATTTTATTTCAAAATAATAAATCTAATTAAGAAGTTTTGCTGTTTATTTTATCGGGCTATTGTTATATATTAACATTAGATTATATATTGTGGTTTATTAATAATGTAATTTATAAAAGTTATTATTTTGAATAAACTTTTTATTGTTATAAAAGCCTTGATAGTTTAATCCTATAGTGGATTTTGAAACCCGTGGTTGTGGATCAAAGCTTCAGTTCTGTCATTCCTGAGCAATAAAACCATTTTATTTTTTTTTTATTGATTTAAAATAATTTAAAATATTTCAATTGTTTCAAATCCTCTCCTTCTTCTTTCCATTGCAATATATATTAACGGGTTAAAAAATCTTTCCAGCATTCTCTTACAAAAAAACAAAAAAAAACAATGAAGAGAAAAATATTCATTAGGCTAGTCGATTGTTAATTAATAAAACTTAAAAAACAAAAACAAATAAGAATCATTAAATACCTATTTATTAATGAATAATCAGATAATTGTCTGAATTGGCTTGAGTCAGTTAGTTGAAAAAATTCTAAATTTGTTTTAAAATTCTGTTATTGAAAATATGTTTACAGTCTATTCAGATGTAAACACAAAGTCCTGGACACAGCAGGAGGGTGAACTAATTATCACATAATAAGAATCTTCAACATATATCATTAACTGTAAGCCTAATGTAAATAAACTTAGCATTTAAGATTAATTATGTCAAATATAACCCACCCACCCCCACCAAAAAAACAAACAAACAAACAATGAGTCTTTTATTAGATATCTTATAGAGTTTAATATCGTAAGATACTTGACCCTTAAATGCAATTTTTTGTATAAGGTTCTACAACTTCATAATATGAATTCAATAATACTTCTACAATACAAACAGAAAAAATGGTTTTTCTACATAAACATAGAGGATGCTTAGCATCAATAAAAGCCAATCATACTTGGGAAAAAATTATCTATCTATTGAGCAGAGCCAATTAAAGGGTAATCAGCAACCTGAGTATTTTTGTTTATAATTCCCTTTTATTCAAAGCTGATTTGGAGTCAAAAAAAAACAATTCGGCATTTTTTTATGATTCGTTTATATATAATAATATAATATCACTCCAGTTTAGGATCATTTTTGAAATGGAGTGAATCTATAGGCTAACATGATCTGTCAATTTAATCAATTTATTTGGACTAGCACTATAGTGAATTATTAATTAGTATATTAGACGCATTGCATAATTGGACATGTTGCTTGAAAGATAAAACAATGATAAATATCTATATAACATTATTAAATATTATATTGTGTGCTTTTACCTATTTAAAATTTTAGTTTCATTTTTCATTTTGGCGCTATTTCCGAATCCTGGTTAGGCTTTGACCATTGGGTACTTGTCTAAGTATAGAGTTGGTTCTGCTGTTGGGTTTTCTACAAGAACAATCAATAAACACTTACACACAACACTAAATGCATATATCTATCTGATTTTTCTATTGACAAGAAAATCATTGTTATATATCTTATAAGAAAAAAAATTATTAAAACAATAATGCATTTTTCTGTAAATTTGGAAAACCTAAACTCACTATTCCTATATTGTTTAATTGAAATATTTTATATGAATTTATCAAATAAACAAATAAAATGACAAAACCAGATGAATAATAATAATAATAAAATAATAATAATAAAAAAAAAAAAAAAAAAAAAAAAAAAAAAAAAAAAAAAATTAATAAAAAAAAAAAAAAAAAAAAAAAAAATAATAATAATAATAATAATAATAATAATAATAATAATAATAATAATAATAATAATAATAATAATAATAATAATAATAATAATAATAATAATAATAATAATAACACCAACAACAACAACATGAATAAAAGCAGTTTCCTTTTGTAGAAACATTAGGGAATCCCATGATTTAAATTGATTTATTTTCACTTCAAAACTTAGATTATGATAAATATCTGGTCATTTTATTACTCAACCTATTATATCATTTTATTGCTTATCTTTTATTTTATTTTTTGTTCTGAAGAATCTACAAGTTTTAATCTTTTAGAACCAAATTAAAATTTTAAAAACTTTTCAAAATTTTCTAAGCAAATATCAAGACACAAGATTTATCTAATTTATTCTTTTCTTATATAGCTTGTTATTTTATCTTATGTTACACTATCTAAATACAGACATCCAGGCCTGAATTTAAGGTCACTGGAGCGCTTGGGCCCAATCAGGCCCCACACTTGAAAGGGCCCCACATCACCACCAAAATTAACAAAAAGTTATTTTTCGAAATTTAAAGCAAATTGCTTTTGACAATAAAGGATCCATGATATTTGATTTATATATATATTGAATTTGCATTTTATTTAAATATTTAATATATAGAGGACCCCGCACTTATTGGATCCAGCCTGCAGACATCATAATATTAACTATCATTTAATTTTACATTTCTAAAGTATTTCATATACAGCGTTCCCACTTAATTTGCAATATCTTTTACAATAACTAAATTATTTACAGAAGAAATATTTAAATTTTCAGTGATATTAATTATTCAATGTTAAAATATATCAAGGAAGGGAGTTAAAAAGATTTTAGGATAATACCTAATTTTCAGTCAGTCTCTAAAACATTTTTACTTAAAAATATATATAGTATATATTTCATATCAATCTAGGTACATTAAATGTACTTATTTTTAATTAATAAACTTATTTATCAAATGTAAGTTTAAAAAAATAAAAGAACATTTAAAAGCTATTAAATTATGCTATTTTTATCATGGATTTTCTTAGGTTCATGTTCATATATATGTATTTTGTTGACAGACCTTGGTAAGAATATAATATATATATATATTGTTTATTAAACTGCAAATCTATAGTACCTTTGAACACATACACATATATGCATACATAAATTAAGATTATAGTAAAAACATTTTTTTTTAAAAAATATAGTTTTTAATAATTAACTGAGGGGATACATTTACATGTATTTTACTGAGTGGGTGTTCACTTATACATTCACTAAATAAAATAAGAATAAGATAAAAAAAATATATATATTTTTTTTAAATAAAATGAATAGGGAAATATTTAACTTTCATTGCAAGTGATGTTAAAGGTGATTATTTTTCAATAGCTTTTTTTCTTTTATAGAAATGTAATAATGGTTTTGTTATCAAGAACTTATGATCTCTCTAGTGGTTTTGAAGTTTTTAAACTTTAAACACATCCTTAAATTTTATAAAACTTTTAGCATTATGTTTAAAAACCATTTTATTTCATGAAATACTGCACATCAAATTCAGGAAGAATTATAAAAAAATAATAAAATGTGTTTTCAATATAAACTGACAAAATTTTATTAATAAATATAATTATTTATGGCATTTCAAGGTGGAAAAATAGCCTTCTGGGATATTAAAATTTATTTAGAGGATATGTCTTATTTTTTAAGTGTAATCGTGTACTGCATTCAGAGAAGAAAAATGACTTCTTGCATATTGTAAAGTGTATTAAATGTATAGATTTTGATATACTTTTTGTGATAATATGTTGGACTATTTCCATCACCTATCAGTAAATGTGAATGTATAGAAAAGTTTAAATAAAGTTTAATACTTTCTATACATTTAACATGTACTGATAGATGATGGAAATAGTCCAACATATTATCACATCTATTATACCATCATCACAAACCTTTATGCAAATATTGATATTTTTTGTTTCTTTATATTTTTGTTTGTTTGCTTACATTTTTTGGGAAAGCATATAATTGAAGTTTACAAAAAAATCAAGTCAGATGTCATATGACCTCACTGAGGATGCCAGTACCAGAAATCTATCTAAGGTTGGGGGTATTCAACAAAGCTTTTTAAGAGTTAGTTTTGCTAGCTCTATATATAACAATTGAAGTTTGTGGCTTTGTTGTAATAAGTTTATAAAAAATCTCTTTTTTAAATTATTTTTTTGTAATAGTATTAAATTTTCATTTCTAAATATGTAATTTTAATTTTATTAAATTTTTGCAACTGTTCAGACAAATTGGTCATGTAAAACTTTATTGACATCAGAGACTTAAAAAAAAAGAAACTAAAATCACTTTCCATCAAAAGTTGTCAAAATCGTTTTTACAATAATTTTTTATAATTATGAATTTAATTTAATATTTTAAAGAAAGTTTTTTTTAATCTATAAAAAATATTAAATTTTTAAAGAATCATTATTTATTTATCTCAAAACAGTTTTATAGCCTGCAGCTTAAAATGAAGTCTTTTGTTTTGGACAATTTACTTTGGTTTATTAGTTATTTTTGTTTATTTGCAAGTTAATATTTTACTTTTTAGACTAACTTTGCTTATTGAATTTATCTCTACAATGAAACATATGATTATGACTACCAGCTAGCTGAAAGCATGTTTTACTATTTAGATATATCTAGCATATATATTTTAAAGCATTGAACAAGCTTTTCTTAGTATACACTCTGTACATAATATCATTTATTGAATTACATTGTTTTTGAGAAAAGTTATAATTTCTTGGAATTACAATGAAAAATGTAAAAATTGGAAAGTTAAAGTAGAAAATAAAACTTCATTTATTTTAGCAATACAACCAAGAAAAAAATCTGAAAAACAAAGAAATATGGTAAAATGTGTTGTCTTTTATATCATCGAAAAAGTTAATAAAATATTAATCTTGTCTGATAGTAATAAATTCAAAATGGTGATTATAAAATATAAAAATATTATTTTTAAAAAACCTTACAGCAACTAAAATATACTTATTATACAATATATTAATAATATTCTTAGAAAAATATTATTTTTCAATTTTAAGCTTATATATATTATCTGTGACAAGAATTTAAGTTTTTTGCTTCAAAAAATCATTATAATTGCATACTTTTTATGCAAAATTCTTGATTTACGAGTTATATTGGAGAAACCAATTGACCTCAATGTCTGAGTTAAAGCTTATTAAGTAATACTAAAAGATAACAATAGATGTAAAAAATAACCTTAAACAGTTCACTAATACTCTGAAAATATTGCGCTGTAAACAATAAAAAATAGACTTTTGATTCAAACAATTAGTAATTAATCACTAAGTCAACCTTTACAAGATTGTTGTTATTTAACAGATAAATGGCTGATTTTATTATCTTCATTGTCATTTCTGAAAAGTCAGAAAAGCTCTTTATCTGTCTTTTATAAGTTTTACTATGTTATTTATTTTTCCAAAACCTTCCATATTTTTGAGATATTATAAAGTAATGGCATTTATATCTGGATTGTTTCCATTATCTGACATTAAATATTGAATATCTTTAGAAAAATGTTTGAACTTTATTTAAATTTTCCAATTACATCCAACTGTTAGTAATACCACACAGGTTAGTATATACACAATGTTTTAAGTGATATTATTTTTCTCTCTTCCTCAAATGTTGGTGTTATAACCAGTGGCATTACTAGCATGGTGATAAAACCTAGACCTTTAGATTTTTTAATATTGAATTTTATGATAACACTAACCAAGTGAGCCATTCTGCCAAAGATAAGTCAATAGAATTATCATATACTTATCTATGAGATACCTGCTGACTTTTCTATTTTTTCCTAAGAGCTTCCAGACATTAGCTATAATCACACTAAGATAAATTTTCTTTTTCATACCTTTTTCTCATTAGCCAATATTTTTGTATTTTTCCAATCACATATATTTTTATCAATACATACATTGTATGCTACTTGAGTGACATCTGTTTTTTCTAATCATCAGTTTGTGTTCTTTCTATCACTTTTTAATGGGATAACTAGTCTTACCAATATACATCCTTCCACATTTACAGGGTATTTTGTAGATAGTTTTTAATTTTCAGAACTTTAAGTTTAGGCTTTGTAGATGTTATAATTTCTTATAGTGTGATATGACTCTGAAAAACTGGTCTGATTTTATATTGATTGCAGATTTTTCTTAGTTTGTCTTCTACCCTTGGTATGTATTGATACGCTACAGTATTAACAATGTTTTGATGACTCCTTTAGATTTCTATTTAAGGTTTTCTTAATAACAACAGTTGATGGATAACAATTCTTCATGAGAGTACATTCTATATAGACCATTCTTTTTCCAAATCACTGGTTTTTTGAATAACTTCTTTTGCTCTGTTTCATAGTGATAGTATAATTTTATGTTTTGGGTTTCTGGTATGATTGATGTATGCACTAACTATTTTTTGTGTATGGATATTCTGTAGTCTGTAGTTTTGATTTTATTATGAGGCAGTCTTGTCATAAGAACATCTAAGAATGCCAGTTTTTGGGGGGTTTTTTGTTTTGATTTTATTGTGAATTTAATTGAAGGGGATATGTTGTTAATCTGTGTTCAGAATGTTTGTAACACTGCTTTACCAAGTGGCCATATGACAAATGTGTCATCAACATAAAGAAGCCAAACTTTAGGTGGATATAGAATAATACTTATGGTTGTGGTTTTAAGTTCTTCCACATAAATATTTCTAATCATGGGTGAAAGTGATGAGCCCATAACCATTCTTTGATTTTATTGAAAGAATTTTATGCTGTATTTAAAGTATGTTGTTATTATGCAGAATGTTAATAGTTACATTATAGTACCAATAAAAAGAATTGCTTAGAATAATATGTTATTATCACCATTTAATCTTTTTTTTACAATAAACAATGCTTCATCACATGCTATATTTGTGACTAAAATTTCAACATTAAAGCTTATTAATGTCAATTTTTTAAATTTTCATGTTCTTCATTAATTCTACAAAATATTAGAATCCCTGATAAAGGACTATGTTTTGCATGCCAAAAGATGAAGAACTTTGAGAAGAAATTCTTGACAAGTTTTGACCAAGTGAATTCCTATAACTAACAATAGATATTAATGATTTTATGGATCTTATGGATATGAAAAGTTTATTCATAAATGTATCATCTGGTAAAGCAGTGTCTATTGTAAAGAAAAGATTAAATGGTGAAAATAGCTCACAAACCAGAATAATTATTCCAATTGATAGTATAATGCAACTATTAATATTCTGCTTATCTACAACATAATTTCAATACAATTATGGAATTTTCCTAACAAAATCAAGAAACAGTTATGAACTCACCATTGTCATTTCTTATTAGCAATATTCATATGGGAGAACTTAAAACCATAACCATAAATACTATTCTATATATACCTAACATTTGGGTTTGCTATGATCATAATATATTTGTTTTATGGTTACCTGAAGAAGTACTATTACAGCTATTCTGAACAATGATTACCAACATATCCCCTTTAATTAAATTTACAATAGAAGCAGAACAAAAAGAAAAATTGATATTCTTAGATATTCTTGTGACAAGTCTCCCTCATGTCAAGCATTGGTAGCCGAGAGGTCAGTGCAGCTGCCTTGCAAGCAAGCAGTTGCTTGCAGATAGTTGTCATGGGTTCACTTCCCGGCTGATGCTTTGACATATTGGAAAAAAAGTATCCTTCATAGTAAAATTAAAACTACAGTTTACAGAAAATTCAAACATGTAGAAAAATAATTTGTACATACATTCAATCACACCAGAAACACAAAATATGGAATTATACTATGATTATGGAAAAGATCAAAAGAAATTTCTTCTGATACCAATGATTTGGAAAAAGAAAAGATCTACATAGAACAAAAGATTTTTTATCAGTTGTCATTAATTTATAAGTATCTGTCCTTAAGCACTGTCCTAAGAAGAGCTAATAATGAATAAATCTTTATTGAAGCTATGAATATGAGGACATAATTCACCCTCAAAAGTGCTAAGCTTCAATAAAGACTTATTTATTACCTAGCTTTTCCTAGGACAGTGCTTAAGCACAGATATTTTACAATAGTGAAAGAAAAGTTTGTTACATTTTTTTAATTACAGCTGTCATTAAGAAAGCCTTAAATAGATAATAAAAAGAACCAATGAAAGAAAAAACAATTATTGTTACTGTAATGTATTCATAAATACCCAGAATAGAAGACAAACTAAGGAAAATCTGCAATCAATATAACATCAGAACAGCTTTCTAGAGTCATACCATACTATAAAGAATTATAACACCTACAAAGTCTAAACTTAAAATATTGAAAAACTGTATCTATGAAATGCCATGCAATTGTGGGAAGGATATATATTAGTGATACTAGCCACCCATTGAAAAGCAATTGAAAGAGCCCAGAAAAATGATTAGAAAAGTGAAAATAGACTTGACTAATATCAATAACATATGTTTGACTGAAAAATACAAAAATATTGGACAGAGAAAAAAAATTGCAAAAAAAGAAAATTCAAAGAAATTGCTTACATCACAATAGAAAATTTCATCATAAGTAAACCAAGTGTGATTGTACATAATGTCTGGAACCACTAATTAACTTTGCTCTTTGAAAAAAGTGAAGAAATGAGAGAAATTTCATAGATAAGTCCTATGAAATTTCTACAGATTGTTGCCTTTGCTTAGTTGTTTAAAGCATTATCTTAAAATTCAACATTCATAAATCTAAAGATCCAGATTCAATTCCTAAGCTAGTTCTGTTGTTGGTCAGGCCAGCAACAGCCGAAGAAGTGAGGAAAATAATATTATTCTATACATTGCATAAATACTAATCTGTGTTGAATGTAGTTAGAAAATTTAAATAAATTTTAAAACTTTTTTTTTAAAGGCATTAAATACTCAATGCTAGATAATATTGTCCAATATATAAGTGTGATTAAACTGCCATTATCATAAACCTTCATGCAAACATTATAGAGTAATAGTAGTAATTGTTTTGTGGTTTGTTTTGTTTTTTTAAAAAAAAAGATTTTAAAAATGTTTTTCCCATTATTATCATCATCACTATCATTATTATTGTTGTTGTTGTTATTATTTTGTAATATACTTTAATATAAATTACATTTTAATCATTTGAAAAGTTTAAAATTGAATTTAGCTTACTTTATATTTATTTTATACTTCTGTCTTTTAAACTTATATTAACTTGCATTAAAACCAAGAAGAATCTGTAAAATTTAATTATTACTTAAAGAAATAAACTACAAAATTAATTCACTTCTAATTAAAATTTCAAAAGTTCTACATTGTAGGCCTTGCCATACTAACTTAGAATTTCGTTAATAAACATTTCCGTGTTAATTTAAATATCTTACCGTTTAGAGAAAAGCTCGCAGTGAGTCTGGGATTTTTTTTAATTTATTTTAACTAAGATAAATTATGTCTTTTATTCTTAATAGTCATAGAAAATGTTCATGTTTATCAACAATTAATGTTAATTAATCTTTGCATTGTTTTTTTTTTTTTATTCATCACAGTATTTTGAATATATTTGAGTTTTAATACGACTATTCTTTGTTAAACACAAGTATTATTTGTGCACAAAAAGCAAAACTCAATTCATGTAATTTTGTATATATAATCGAATTAATTGTTGATTTAAATAATATATATATAACAATTAATATTATTTTATTCCTTACCATGAAAATAATAGAATTGTTTTATTGATTGGAGGGGGGGGTGTCTTAGGGAGTTTGAGATAGAATTGCCAGAATTGGAATTGATCCGAGAACCTTAAACTCGAAAGTCTGACATTTTATCTTGGTATTAAGTCACACAGGATTTATAATAAAACTACTCGTTACAAAGTAAAAATACCTGTTCTAATATTATTGTTATTTTTTAAATCTATATTTTATTAGATTTATTTTTATTGGATTATAATTTTTCTTGATTTATCTTTAACTACAAAAAAAAAAATAATCGAAATATTTTCATATGGTTAATATATATATATTCTGAGGCCCAATTTGTTTTGGGGAAAACAATTTTTATTATAATTATTTTTCCGGCCATAATTTTTTTTAAAATTTATTTAATTTTTATTTTCAATTTCTTCAATAGAAGGGTTTGTTGTTTTTTTTTTTACTTTATTCTCGTCTCTTCTTGTACTTATAACAAATCTCTGGAATTCTACGATTTTCCAATATACCAATCAATCAATAAATAAAAGCTATAATCAGCAACCTTATCTGCTATCCTGAGTAGCAATTTACAATTGGAATTTTTAAAAAAATCAAAGATTTTCAGGGCAAAAAATTTATTGAATTCGTAATAATTCTTCTGGATTAATCGGGAATCTATTAAATAAGTATACAGTAAAATAAACATTGCCATTAACTCGAAAAAATTATTTTTATATCGTCGCAGTGACTATATATGGTATTATATTTATGCATTATTATTTTTCTGAAACATTATACCGTTAATCCTATATATATTATATAATAAAATGGTAATCAAATCACAAATTGGTGTATAAATAGACAGTTATTTATATCAATGTAAAAAAACAGGACCCACAACTAACTCATACTACCAAGCTCATTCAGGTGCCTCTAAAGTTAAACGCCAAGTTTACTCAAGAGATAATTACGATGTCTTATAACATTTAAATTAGGAATATATGAATCTATTTAGGAATGAACAAATAAATAAAAAATGCTTGAAAAATTCTAAACTTATCCAAGTCCAGCAGAATTGAATATTTGACTAACAATATATATATATATTTCAAGATTCTAATGTTCTTAATAGATTTGGCATAGGAAATGTTAATTGATTAATGAGTAAGATATAAGATACATATCAATGCAAAACTGGAGAGACTAACAAAAATAGTATTAACAGTTGACATGTCTAACTTTTAGAATCACTCCAGTGAATTTGAACTAGAACTTGCAAATCATTCAAAAATATTAACCGACTTTAAAAATGGTTCAAACTTGAGTAAAATCAATATAGTGTTAACAAATGCAAGAAAGATAGCTGGTACAAAAAGCAGCAGTTTACCAATTAAGTTTTTATTATGAAGAGATAATGTATAAAAAAAAAAGAATGAATATTATTTTTAAAAATGATTCATTTAAATAAATTGGATATCTAATTTTGTAAAATAGTAAGGGAAAAAAATGTAATAATGATATATATAATTAGAATTGGAAAATACTGAAAAGTCTAAAGATGGATTTTGTCAGAAAAAGAAAATAAAGATTGATAATCACGAATTAGAAAAGTTACTAATTACAAATATCTTGGTCAGATTATTAATACAAATGGATGAAATTAATTATAGAATTAAACTCCAAATGCTTTTAGCAGAAAAAAAACTTATCTTTTTAATGTTTTTCATGTTTGAAAAAGAAATATGCATTTTATTAATTTTTACTTATAAGTCTGGACTTGAATACTTAAGAGATCAAAAATGAAATATTTGAGAGAACAAACAGTTATCATTAATATTATTGAAAGAGTCAAGAAACCGAAATGGAACTGGAACTGGACATCTATTCAGAAGATATGATAATAGAGGGAAGTTGAAATCTTAAACTGGATCCCAAGAGATTGTAAAAGTTCTACAAAAAATCCACATGTGAGATGGATGAATAAATAATGAAACTTTCTGCTGCGTTGTAGAGAACAGAGACTATTGGTAAGAGATACAGGATTAATTAAACTTGGAGAAATTTTCATTTTGCATTAATCAATAATGGTCGAAAATAACTGACTGATGATGTACATATAACGTTTTACTTCAAAGATATTGCAAGAAATTTTTTAAATGGTGCATTTAAAGTTTTATAAAAATGCACAGTTAGAATAATATTTGATAAATGTATAAGAAATAAAAGTGATAACTTATTATATATATATATATATATATATATATATATATATATATATATATATATATATATATATATATATATATATATATATATATATATATATATATATATATAAAGTTAATACCACAAAAACAACATAAACATGTGAGTTTATAACATTTATTTTAAATAAAGTTTATTTTATCTTTTTTTTAAAGTATAGCATATGTTTTACAATTATTAAGAAAATAAAAATTAATTAAAATTTAATTTTCTGAAAGTAGAAAGTTATATTTACATGTATGCTATATATGTGTGTAATAATATTATAATTCGATGTCTAATCTTATAATTGAATATTTATAAATACACTAATTAGATATATATAAAGTATAACTTTTAAAATTTTTATTCACTTAGGAGCTTATCTTTGTAGTCTTTCTCAACTAACACTTTGAAAGGCCAACCTTCCCACAATTCTGTGATCTTAACATTTGCTGCCTGTCTGTTAATTAAGTCTTGTTTTGTTGTTATTTTTTTCAATTTGTAATATTTTTACATTATTATAATTGAAGTTAAAACCATAAATACATGACTTATTATGGTCATAAAAACTAAAAAACAGATGCTGAAATATTATTATTTACTTTGCAATTTTGTTTCATTTTCTGAACCCTTTTTAATAATAGCAAGTGCTCTTTAGTTCTTTTTTCCAATGTGCATCACAATTTCCCTATATATATGCTACCACCCCTACATATCCATTTATAAATGATGCACTTTTTATTTATAAATGAGGTTTTATCTTTAGAGTTATTTATTAATTTGTTTAATGTAGGAGATGCATAAAATGCAATGTCGCATATACCTTTATAAATTTTTCTTATAAAATTTACTTGATCATTCAAAATATATGGTATTGATATCCATATTTTTTTATAAACAGGAGAATCAATATTATTATTAATATTTTTATTTTTATATTTCATATTAAATTTTTAATAATATTATATATATGATTATAACTGTAGCCAACATTTAACAATTTACTTGAATACATTTCAATATTTTTAGCTTTATTCATGAATATTTACAAAGACTATTATTTCTACATAAGAAGGATTTTAAACCTGCCATTTTATGGGATATTGGTACATAAAATGTAATGTTATTAAAAAATTTAATTTTAATAACAAATATAAAAATAAAAAAGTACAAGATATAAGAATAAAAATGGTAATAATAATATTGATTCTCCTGCTAATAAAAAATATGGATATCAATACAATATATTTTGAATGATCAAGAAAATTTTATAATGAAAATATATAAAGGTATATTGCATTTACTCACCTCCTACATTAAACAAATGAATAAATAATTCTAAAGATAAATAGGGAATCAAGATGCACAGTTGAAAAAAATGTTAAGATAATGTTAGTTGACAAAGACTAAGAGGATAGTCGAAAGCGCTCCTAAGTGGATAAAATTTTTCAAGTTATACTTTACATATATCTAATTACTGTATTTATAAATATTCAATTATAAGATTACATATATATATAATGCTAAGACATTATTAATTAACTAGTTTTAAATGATTGATATTAATAATTGCTGATGCATATAAATTTGGGTTATAATTATCAGATTAGAAAATGACTTGAGTTGTTACCAAATCGGTTAAATAATTGATCTGAAAATTTAAATCCTCAAATAAAGGTTTTATATTATTTTAAATCTGTTATATATTTTTAAACAATGTTTTTTTTTTCAGCATTTGATTTAAACTATTTAAATGTTTAGTTAAAGATGCTTCAGCATTATGTGTATATATACTGTAACAGACGGGGTTCGAATACAAGAAATAATGCAATATAGTGTTAATTGAGAGTGTTGATATTGAGTGACTGTGTATATGTGAAAAGATATATATAAATAGTCATTCGAACCCTGTTACAAAGAGTGTGAAGGTAATATGTCTGTTAAAGGATGGACTGTATGCTTATATAGATATAGTTGTATGTGTGTTATTATAAAGTGTGTGTATGTATTAATGTTTATATGTGGGATTGATGAGAGGCAATTATATATGGAGTTGTATAAATTTGTTATCGATTATTTGTTGTTCGTTAGTGTTCTAAGTTCTACATTTAATAATATTAGTGGTAATACGTGTTTCTTGATGAATCCATTGGGCATATAAAGCTACAGAAATAGAATGAATTAGTTGCTGCAGGCAGTTTGAGTTAATGACTCTGTCGGCAAGAAGTCTGAGAACTGGTAGAGTTGGTATTCTGAAACAATAGAAGATCTGGTCAGCGGCGTACGAATATACAAGGAAAAATGTGAGGTTAAAGAGTGTAAAAGAAAAGAACTATTTTTTTTTTGCAAAATTATATAGTGGTGATTAAAAGGAAGGAGGAAAGACGTGGCACGGATTTTGGATTGATTAATGTGTAATTGATTAAGAAGTTTTATTAATATTTCCATCAAAATGTTAAGGTAATTAAATAGTGTGGGTTTCTATGACCGGCCCAGTGGATTGTTATCGTAGGACTCACCTGAATTGGATTTATGAAATTTCGCTGTTTAAAAATTATCCAGTGTAATGGCAACGAAGCACATGCAGCTTGGATCTCTTAAATGAGTGAAATCATCTACTCCACCTCTATGATAAACGAATTGGCGTATCACATTGATGGTGATTTACCATCCTTAGAATCAACAAATATCAATAAGGCCAGTATTTCTTTAGAATTATAAATGTGTGGACTGTTAGCTTTGACCACGTGGACATTTGATCGTAATTAAGGTAAATTGACCTTTTCTCTATATATGTGTTCAATAAATGCATAATAATGAAGGGACTCGTGTTACTTCTATATTAAGTACAGTAATAAATATACTTACTCGAAGCTGCAGGAGAGATTGTATACGTGCATGAATTATGCAATAATAATATGGGTAGATGCTTACAATACATATATGATAAATTTTGTTATGAGAAATTACACTGCTATAGTTCTGATATAAGTTAGATATATACATGTTTGTGTATATATAAGATAAATTGAACTGGTTGTACAATAAAATGAAGGGTTAACTCTGGTATTTAAATCTTACCACTGAATTGTATCACATGTTGTTAAATTAAACAAGGCAAAACTCTAAGGCAAAACTCTCCGTACAGTAGAGTTTTGCCTTGTTTGATAACAATTATGTGCTAGTATCATGGTGATCATGTGATGTTTATGTTGTTAAATTGTTAATAAAGATTGTTTTGTTAAGTGTTAGATTTATTCAGCATTTTGTTTACTGTCCACTGCTCTACCAATTGTTTTTTTTTTGCCAAGAATCTCTGCTATCTGCAATCTAGAAGTGATTTTAGATATATGAGTAATAGTATAGCTGGGTAGGCACATGTATTTAGTATCCTCATCAGTAAATTATAAATTTTCTAGATTAGAAATCTAATGACACCCTCTACTGAGAATATTAAATGCCTGCTGTCCATTATAATATATTGTGAGAATATATTAAACCGACCACTACCCACACATACATCACAAAAACTGAATCTACCAACACAATCAAAAGTATATTATTGTTATAAGTTAATACGTTTGTGTAAAATTGTCAGTTAAAATTATATTATTTACAATACTAGTTTATATGTATACCAAACCCTTTAACACAAGCAAACAAAAATCTCTAAAAATAAAAAAAAGAAATCAATAATGTTAAATTGTTTTTATTATTATTAATCCAGCATTAAATTATAAAAAGAACAAAGTGACGTTAACAATGAAAGCAACGCCAAACTTGAAACTCATGATCTAAAAATAAAACATAAGACAAAATAGAACACTTTCATTTTTTTAAGAAAAAAGGAAGGCAAATAAATCATGTCATCAAGAAAAGCTACTTGAATAAATTCTTAAAATCAATTTATTTGTCAGATTAACTATCCTTAGTATTGAAGTACATAAACCACTATTATTGCAATTTGAGAAAGTTGATTAAAAAAGGACCCACTTTAATTTTATAAAGCTTATATCTTTAACCCAAGTTACAAGCTAGAAATAATGAACCATGCATGGCTAAGAGGTAATAAAACATTGTGGGGATGGAGCTGCTCATCTTACAAGCATGAGTCCAGATATGATTATCATATCAAATTAACATCATGATGACCATGATAATAAAAGATCTATAACATGCTACAATTAAGCAAAGAAATGATCTCAGCCTAGGAAAGATTGTTTATAAAAGAGTCTGAGTCACTAACATGAAGACCCAAATGGTGACCCAAAAACTATCTGATGGACTACCATTCAGTTCATGCAAAGGAACTTTTCTAAGAGCAAGGATACTCACACATTTCACAAATGTGGATTACAAGACTAGACTATGCTGATTAACATCCCAAATTATATTTCTCTATTTTTTTTATTCTTATTTTTATTGTTAAATTGATTTCTTTCTTTTGAAACAGAGTTGATCCATCCAACCTCCAATTACTCTAGAAGGAAGAGAGCTATCAATTCTATTTTTTTGTTTTCCATTTAATAATAAAATTTAGGGCAGACTCCCAACTTGCTTTCCAATTGGTACATCAGTCTACTGACTTGAAAGGTGAGACTTTACTCTTATTTAATATTAAGCACTCACATTTTGACAATTACAATAATTTTTTATGTTCAATGTTTGTGTTTAATTAACTTATATTATTAATTATTTGTTATTCGGAATGTATGACTAATCCTTGATTATGGTCTGTCCTATCATAGATCTATATAATGACAGAATAGGAGAGGGTTCAGAATTTATAAGCAACTCTCAACAGATCATAAAATATAGATAGGCAGAGTATAAATTAATGACCAAATGATTTCATGGAATTTTAGTCATCAAAGAGTTAATTGTTAAGATATAATTTCAAATTGTCTTCAATGTAAATTTGAGTTTGTTAAATTGGAATGGGGAATGATCATCCTTCATAGCGATTATGGGTTAATAAATGGTTAATGAATACAAACAAAGGATGATCATGCCCATACATTCATTAAACATTAAATACATACACCACTTTGTTATAAAGAATTATAAATAGCCATCATCATCAAAATCAAATTGTTAAATATTTAATATTAAATCAAATTAGTCATTTGTTGTTTGATTTTTCTATTTTCCAATTAATCACACTTATGTATATCCAATGTACATATGAGATACTGAATAATCATGTCTTGAAGTATGGTACATGTACATTCTCCCTGAGTTTGAACTCTGTGGCATAATGAGGATCAAGAGAGATGAATTAAGGGAAGTTGTGTAAGTATGAGTCTTACCCCACTCAGTCATTAATCAACATGGGACTACTTCCTAAAACTTAGATAAATCATCAAATGACTGACTTACCTTATCATGCATGTGTAATGCCCTTCCATGAAGATTCAATGGGTAACCATAGTTAACTACACCTCATAAGAAGAATAGCTCATCCATTACATATGTCATCCAATGGGTTGGGCATGATCACACAAGGAGAATAGCTCACCCATTACAATATATATATATATATATATATTGTGTGTGTGTCGTATATATATATATGTGGATGTGCACATTAATCTATGAGATTATTCATACATGTTAGTATTATTACTTTATTAATTAATATAGATATTGACTGGGTTATTAAAACTTATTGACAATTATCAATAATGATGATTAAAAATATGTAACTACTTAATTATCATATCGTATTCTAAGAGATTTTTCGAAATCACCAAATCTGCTTTTCTGGGAATACTTAACATTCGTCCACACAAAGATATTTAGAAAAAATATTTCATTTTATTTCTATTACAGATGGAAAAGAATTTAGAAAAAAGGGTTAGGGCATAGTTTCCAATGAGTTGCTTTTTAAAATGATAGAAATAGAATAATATAAGGGACTTGAACTTGAACTTTCTAGCTCCCTGTATCTATCCAATCTATCTTATACAACTGATACACATGACCACCTACATGTGGATAAGTTAAATGATCTCCAATATATGTATTTCATGCTGAACCAGCACTCATCAGATGGTCTAAATGACCATCTCTCTCACATATATACAATAACTGCTCAGTTTATATTAAGATAGCAAATCTTTAAACTTTAATGGACAAGCTTCAATCTTCTCCATTCTCCAACTCTTCAGCCATTCATTTCATTGAAATCCGAGGATGGAATATTCAAAACCCTTGATTGTTTATTAAAGTTTAAAGATTTGCTATTTTAATATAAACTGAGCCGTGATTGTATATATGTGTGGAAGATGGTGATCTGGACCAACTGATGAGTGCTGGTTCAGCACCAAATACGTCTGTTGGAGATCATTTATCTTTTCAAATATATATATGGTCATGTGTATCATTTGTATAAGATAAATTGGATAGATTTAGGGAGCTTGAAAGTTCGAGTTTAAGTCCCTTATAATTACATAAAGTTTAGTATGGATGGCATGCATATATTTAAATATTAATATCAATAATTGTAATAGTGGTAAAGTGGGAGGTAATACTATAATAAAAGTAAATATTTCTTCTTTTTTTTTTTGTGATACAAATATATAGAATTGCTTAATGTAAACTTTAACCTAGATAGTGCTTGTAGTTAAAAAATTGAACTGAACAGGTAGATGACTTCAAGTTTTGTTTTTTGTTTTAAAGAAAAAATCACCGAATAAAAAAAGAAAAAATTACTATAAAGCAGTACACTTTCCTTTCAATATTTATAAAATTTATACTAATAAAGATCAATCAAAGCACAAGTTTTTATAACCGCTAAACTTAAATAAACATGTGCGAGAATTAACAACTCTTAAAATATAACCTAGAAAAACTAATTTAAATTATTGCAATCACCAAGCGAGGCTAAAAGTTCTATGTATATAGGAACATTTTCACCATAGTTGATATGACGTCATGATTTTTGATTTATTACTCAAACTACTTTTACTGACATAATTTCTTCCCTTAAGCATAAAAAAGATTTTTAAAACAAATACTTTCAAGTTTTACATTTATTTTCAAAAATGTTAAACTTGGCTATCTAAAAATTTAATATTTAGATACTTTTATTTTTTCACTATATACATAACGTATTATACATGCACACACATTAAGAAAATTTTATCCTTAACATTGTAAGCTGTTTTCACATACAAAAATATAATTTATCAACTTCAAGTAGTTTTACATTCGGAATACAATAACTAAAGAAACCAGTTATTTTAAGATGATAAATACTTTCCTTTTATAAACCCTTTTGACAATGATTTTTAGTTTCACTAAAAATCTCAAATTCTTACACCGTCATCATCTCAAATTTTAATCCCACCCCCTTCTTTTTATTATTAAATGTTTTAAAACTGACCAGTAATATATATGCAGAATTTAATGACCAATATAATTTATATCAAATTTAAAAAAAGGTTAATGATCCCCTCTCAATTATTATAAGAGAGAAAAAAATAATCCAATAGAAATTATTTAGGAATACATGTGACGTTCACTATCAGGGATGTCAAATTGAGTTTTAATTAAAGATCCTTTAATTTATCCAGTGATATAGCAATAGAATGACACATTCGAAATCTAGAGATTCATGATTGAACTTCAACCTGTCACTTTCGATGCTCAAGTTTATCCAACTTATGAAGTAAATAACATTTCAATTACTTTTAATTATTGTATATTTTTTATTAAAGTTAATGAATCTGCTTTCGCATATATTGCTTAATATAAAAACAAACTATAATAAATATTTTTTTAATGATTAAATCTTTTTTTAAATATAAAATATTTATAATAAAAAATATTCTCCTTTACTTTTTTACTTGAACACTTTCATATCAAAAAAATACAGCATTTCCAAAATATTGATAAAACTAAAAAGATTCGCGAAGCTATTTGTTGACTCTAAGGTGTCTCTTTGCAAAAAGCAGTGGGGGGGGGGCAATAAATGTCTAATGCTATTTTCACATTTATATTGCAACTCAGAGAATTTCTCCTAGTATTGATAGGTCAGTATTATGGTAACCATATAAAATCAGTATCACTTAGCTCAGGGGTCCCCAACCCTATGCCCGCGGGCACCATTTTACGTGTGCCCGCCGCTATCCGAACATGATAAAAAATTATCTGATACGAATAAATTTAATTTTTAAAATTTCTTATAAATTATTGTATTATATTATAATCAAATTGTAGGGCATACTATACTTTTACAGCATAAAAACATAAACATTAATTATATGTTAAAATTGTATTTTTGAAATAAATATTTTTTTGTACATTATGTGTATTATTAACAATATCCAACTATAAATTTACATTGAAAAAATAAATGGTGCCCGCAATCTGGTTGAAAAAAATAAATGGTGCCCGCCACCTGGCTGGTATTATAGAATGTGCTCTTAAGTGCAAAAAGGTTGGGGACCCCTGACTTAGCTTATCAAGATTATTCCCAAACAATAGCTTTATTTTTTATATCACTAAAAAAAATTTGTTGTTAAATCGAATTTATTTCAATATTCTTTTATATTATTAATATCCTGGTTTTAAATATTTAAGCATATTATCTTCTTGTTGAAATAGATTTTTTCCCAATATCAAGATGGTCTTTTATATCTTTAAAATTTGTATTCTCTTTTACAGGTTTCTTTGTTATTTTATAGTAACAGAGTTGCAAAAGAATGTTGTTTTATTTTTTTATTTAATAACTATTTTATAAAAAATATTTTTGATGTTAAACGTGAATCTTATTTATTGAAAATAAAACATTATCATGTAAAGTTAATGTCTCATCTGAATTCTGTGCATGTTCTGGAGAAGATATAGTTAGATCTGTTAATATATATCATTTTTATTTTCATGAACTTTCCCAACTTTACTCATTAAATGTTTCATTAATTGAGATATTAGAAAAATTCTCAATGAGTTGAGACTAACTGATAAATTTGTTTTGTGATACATATACAGAAAACAGAAACAATAACGTGTTGGTCTATTTGTCTTGGCTGAGTGAAAATATATCCAAGCAAGAATTTAATATCACAACAAAAAGATCATTTAGAAGTCAGTTTTTTTTTTAAAAAAAAAATATTTTAAATAAAATATTGAGAAGTAAAATTAATGCATAATAAATAATGTTTTTGACTTTAAGACTTTTTATGTTAATGTTCAATCATGAAAACAATAGTTTGATCTTTGATTGAAAAACCTTTGATTCTTAGAAATATTAAAATAATTTTACTGCTCTGGAGTTTATAAGAAGCTCAAATGCTGGAAATAACAGAGCTTATTATAATCTGTGGACCTTAAGTTTCAGAATTTCCACTCTACTACTGCATTAAATTATAGGCACTTTTTGTCGTTTAATCCATATGAAGTTAGGTCATATGGTATCCAAGAAGCAGAAGTGATATGCTGGGCTTCAAGCCAAAAACTTTTCTGTCTTATATTTATTACTCTATTACTGAATAAACTTGTACATGGCTTTTAAATTCATTAAATTGGTTGCACTTCATTCTGCATTGGTGAAAAAAATCAGTTTTATAGGCTTCATCTTTTTTTAATGTAGAAAAAAATGGTTTGTGCTAGGTCCCAAAAAATGCATATTTCTAAATCATATACTTTTTTTTTTATATTTCTTGTGTAAAATGTACTAATGTATTTCAAATATATATGATTAAAAAAAACCTATAAATATTTTTTATGATCTACACAATTTACAAAAAAAATGATAAGAACTTTCAGATTAAGTGCAGATAATATTTGTCATATTTTTTTATTATTAAAATGTGTAGTTTTTAATGTAATTTCTCAATAAATTATTTTAAATGACTTCTTTAAAAAATAAAAATAGTTATTATTTGTTAATAGTTTATGGAAGCAATTGTATATCAAATGTTTGTACTATATATATAATTAGAAGAGACTTGAACTCAGACTTTCAAGCTCTCTACAGCTATTCATTCCATCTTAAACAACTGATACACATGACCACAAAAGATAAATGATCCCCAGGTTATGTATATCATCTCTTTAAGATGGAATGGATAGTTGTAGGGAGCTTGAAAGTCTGAGTTCAAGTCTCTTCTAATTACATTAAGCTTAGAATATATAAATGTATGTATTTAAATATTACATATAAGTGTATATATAAATTGCTTGATGCAATTACTAATGTATATTTGCACTTCCAATTGATAGTTTTAAATTTATTATTAAATAAATATTTAAAATAAATTATTACATAATCATTTATTTTATTTTAAAAAAAATTATCTTCCCAGTAACATAGCTTTCCACAGATCAGTTTAAGATCAAAAATAAATCAGAGAATTGAACTATTTTCACAGTAGAAATGGCAAGAAAGCTGATCATTAATTACTATACTATATCATTTTAATCAAAATTTATTAGAATTTTAAATAATTTACCAACAAATATATTTTATAACTTATAAATCAAAATTAGCAATTTATAAATAAATTTAAAATTAATAACTTTAAAAATGTTTATATACTTTATTTTTAATTTTATAATAATGATTATATTTCTTTCAACTTAATTGCTTTTTATGATATGTAAGACCAAAGTTATTATAAAATTGTACTTTTAGCCAAATAAAAAAAAATTTAATATGGCATCTGTTGCAGCTAATATGTTTATTTTGAACAGGGGGTGCACTTGTTATAGATATGAAATATGCCTATTTAAAAAATCCTATTTCTGACTTAATTCTCATGTTTAATAGTATATATATAAAAAATTTAAATAACCAGATCTTTTAATTTTTTTATATAGAAATTTAACATTACTCTTACAATGAGATAACTACTTACCATAATTAATAATAAACTTATACAGAACCAAATGCCTCAGTTAAAGTTAATAATTATATATACATATTAATTATGAAGTGTGATTTTTTAGGACAGAAGCACACTACATAATTTTTTTTATATAATGCTTTTATTTTCACAACAATTTTTACATAATAGCTAATATTGAAACATTATATTTCCTTCATTATATAAGTTTCACCTATTTATCCCTATACCTCTGAGTATACCAGGTTTAAACCCTTAAAGAATACCCATCAAAAAAATTGAAAGTTGACAGAAGTTCCATACATAAAATAATGCGTTTAAATTGTTCATTCTTCTTTTTTTTATGTTAATCAGACTGTGATTAGTTTAAATATAGAAAATACATTATCAATATATTTTTATCTTCAAATGCTTTTAACATTCTCAAGTTTTATCTGTAAATTAGATTTTAGCATTGTTTGAAAATTCTTATAATCAACCAATAATGCATTGGTTAAACTCATTCTTTACCATATATAAAAACAATTCAACTGTTGGTAAAAAAAATTGAAAGTGAATTTTTTAAATTGAATTTCAATTAAAGCTTTTGAAAGTTTTAGTGAATTTTTGTATTGAAGCACTCATTCCATTCAACACATGGACACTTCATACCTGATACATATATATATATATATATATATATATATACAGGTGGTTCATTATTTCACCCAAATTTTGTATGTTCTATTTTTATCAATATATAAGGCAAAATGCACATACATTTCATGTAATCATTCTCCCCTTCTCATATACTATTAGTCATTACTCTCTTCTCACTTCTCTGACATTAATCACATCCATTTATGGCATCAAAGGTTCATTCTTGAAAAGGATGTCTTGAGTTAGTGTGTGTGTTGATAACTTGTATCTTGTCAGTTTATGTTAGAATGTGTGCTGTCACTTTAAGTATATTTTTATTTTGATTTATAAATATCTATGCTTAAATGCTATCCTAAGAAATTGCTATAAAGATTCTTTCTTTTACATAACTTAGAATAACTTCTGGCAAAAATGAGAAAATTCTTCCTGGATTGGATGAAAAAATTGCACAAATAATTTTCATTTCAAAAAAATTAGAATCAATTATATATTTTTTCTCTGTATTTATTAGACAGTTTTTTTTTTTCATTATTATTACCTGTACAGAATTCTTTGTATATTTATGTACATAGAGAAAGACAGATAAAAAAACAGAAAGCAAATAAAATTTATTAATATAAAGTGCGGTAAATCTTGAAAATATTAGATCAGAAGTCTAACTCCATAGAGATTTATAATATTTAAACTAATAGTGCATTATCCAGTTCAGGAATTCGATTTCCAATCTAATAATTTCAAGATTTTCATCGCTTTATAATAATAGCTTTACTTTGTACAATTCAAAATTTGATTATAATGTCAGGCACACAATATATTCAAGCCCTGATTTAGCATGGTCAGTGAAAGTTGGTATATTTATAGAAATACACTCTAAACTTTTCACTTAAGGTTTTTAAACTCTTACTGGTGTGAATGCGTAGAGATTTACAATATTTGAAGTAATAGCGCATTATCGAGTTCGACTTCTGATCTAATAATTTCAAGAAAGCAAATAAATATACTTACAGAAAACTTGGTAGTGTGGATAAAATATGTAAAGTTTAAAGAATGTAATAGATTTTACTTTTAGTTGATTATCATTTAAAATATTTTAGATGTAACCCATTTGTATTTAAAGAATTTAACTTGTAATAGTTGATTACATATAAGCAAGAAATAAATAAATTAATATCTTGTGTAATTTAGTACAATTTCAATGTGACGGACGCTAAATCCAGGGATCCAGGGATTCCAGTGTTTGAATTTATATGAAATTTCGAGCAATAAACCATTCGATTATAATTATTATTGAGTTAATATAAATATTAACTTTAATGTTTTAAAAAATATATTTATTCTTTAATAAAATTAGAAGAACAAAGATATTATCATCATAACCATAAATGTACTTATTAAAAAAATATCTACGATTCCTTTTGCTACGATGATTTTAACAAATTCATAAAAACAGCTGCCAAAAGATTTATCCCTCAAGGTTAAAGAAAACGGTTCATTTATCCGATGGCAAAAGTCGATGTTGACTTTATGACATTTAATTAATATCATTTGTTTTATAACACAAAACTTGTTTAATGAAATATAAAAAGCAAGAAAAAAAATCCCCTATCAAACTCATTTTCATCTCTCTCTCTTCTCTTTTATTTCAATGAAAATATTTTAAATAAAAGAATGCAAAATATCTTGCTAAATATTTCAATTAGTTCCCAGCTATTTTCCTGTATAAATACTAAAAACAATTAAACTATTTTCTAGTAAAGATATTGTTTTGCTTTTCCAATAGGTGTCACTCATAACTATTAAAATTGATCTGTTTGTTGAATGTAAATACTTGCAAGTAGAAAGGGCACAAATAATAAAGTTGTGGGAAAATAAATATAAACAAAGTGATTATATAGAAGATAGGTTCTTGGTTTTTATGCTGGGTTTGGAAAAAGATAAGGGGGATTTAGATATAAAGGCCATGGAGTTGACAAAGATTATGTTGTGGAAATGGGATGAAGTAGGATAGAGAAGCATACGAGAAAAACTTAGTGCGGGGAATGGAAAGGAAAAATAAAGTGTCAAACAGGTTCTCTGGGCATGGTAGCTCTCATCTCATCTTATAATGTAAATAAATAAGCCTAAAATTTAATTATTTAAAATAAATAAATAGTGCATTCAAATGATTCATTTAATAAATATTTAGAAACAATTGAATTCGAAATTTTAATTTTTCAATTACAATTATATAAATAAATAAAAATTATCATAAGTTTAATTTGCAAATAGAATAAACATTATGAACTTTTACGAGCTTTTTAAAAAATTGCAAAAATAAAATAATCCTCCATAGCATCGGTCAATATCCAAGCAATCCCTAGAAAATAACGACGGTAAGCTTATTCTCAGAATCGTAAAAGTCATTGATTCATTCATCATCAACCATTATCAATCCACTGCAGGATGAAGGTCTCTCCAAGTTCAATCCATCTTTTTCTATCTTTAGCTTCTTTTCTCCACATCATCCCTGCACACTTTCTTATTTCATCCATCCATTTGACATGTGGTCTCTTTCTGGGTCTTTTACAATCTTTTGAAATCCAATTTAAAATTTCAATTATCCGTCTATTATCATCTCTTCTAACAATATGTCCAGCCCAACTCCACTTCAGTCTTTTAATTTTTTTAATGAGGTCAGTAACACTTGTTTGTTCTCTTATCCATACATTGCATTTTCGATCCCTTCTAACCTCTAAATAAATATGTAGTAAAATGTTTATCTATTAGATTTTAATTTTTCATTAACGGCAATAGATTATATATTAATAAATTTTTCTATAAGTAGACTACTTTTTTAATCTATACAAATTTAAGATATTAATTATTAATAGTAGCTTAACGTTATTTATGTTAGGCTTCATTAATATAAATGTCTATTTCCTTATTTTTTAAATTATTCTCATCAAACATTAACAATCTATTGCAGGATGCCCATCTTAAATCCGATTTTTTGTTTTTGTTCATATTATATTTTTTATTATTATTATTATTGCATATCCTAGAAAACTTCTTTATTACAATCATCTATATCACCTGATTCTTTTTTCTAAGTCTTCTGTTGGATTTAAGATTTCGGTTGTAATTGTGTTGTGACTTCTTATAGAGACAACTCCACAATCCAATTTTCTTTCACTCGTTTGCCTTTTTTCAAGGTTGTCTGTGATATAGTACTTTTTCTTCCACATATTGCATTTTTGATCCTTCCTATCGTAGTAGAAATCCGTAGTAAAATCATTTGAATTGGGCGAAGTGATTTATTAGATTGGAAAGCATTTTAAAATATAATTATTGTTCTTACTTTCTTTTTTGTTTTGTTTTGTTTTATAAAAATAAAGTAAACTAATAATATCTTGCTCCTAGGTTCACATAAAATTCGAGCACTGCAAATGATCAACTATAGAAGCAATGTATGGACCTTGCACATCGCAGTCTGCGACTTTAAAAGTGCATTAAATCAAACAAGGGGTTTTTTTTTTACAATGTTTTTTTATTTTTAATTAAGGTTAACTTTATAATTTCAAGATACACACACAAATATCTTTTATAAAGAGGGAAAGGTGTTAAATATATAAATTTTTAAATAATATCATTATTACCTTTTAATTAAGTTTTCACATTCCAATTGAAATTATTGGGTTTTTTTTTTTTTTTTTTACCGAATTTAATATTTTTTACATTAATCTTTTTTGAAAGAATCAACATAAAATTTTTAATCTGATAATATTTTAAATTTTGTTTTTATAAACCTAAATGCAAATAAATCTTAGCCTTAACATTCATAGGATATGGATATTGAAGCTAAGATTTACTTACATTTAGGTTTATAATTGCTCACCAGTGAAAAAGACTGTACTATAATATAATATTATTTTTGTTGTATTTATTATATGTTTAGATCATTAGCATATATGTATAAAGCCAGAATCTGGACTACTTCACTTCAACCAAAAGTAATTAGACACGAACTTATATACCAAAAACTGAATTGCTGTGTTCTTTTGTTATGGGCTGCTTACTTAAAGATTATTAAGCTCAAGCTTAGAAATTCTGAATTGCTACTAAAAGTTTTCAAGTTCTATTCAAATTCAAGCTCCTGTTTACTGATATAGCATCTTCAATATTTTTAATTGGATTATCTCAGAGTCTATATCCTGATGACATTATTTATCATGCACTTACAGCCTCATCAGCATCATCATTATTTTATTTGACTTTATTTATCATTCATTTATTTTCAACTATTATTCATACACTGCAGTTGAAAGTATTTTCAAAGTTAATCCAGTTCTTATCTATAGTCTCTCTTCTCACTTCCCAACAACAAACTTCCTTATGCTTCATTTTTTTCATTCATCTATTTTCAACTATTATCCATTACACTGCAGGTTGAAAATATTTTCAAAGCTTCTTATCTATAACTTCTCTTTTCATTTTCCAACAACATACTTTCTTATGTCATCCATTCATTTTACATGTGATTTCTTTTTAGGCTCTTTTATAATTTCTTGGAAACCAGTTTAAGACTTCAACTCGTCTCTTCAAGCAATATGTTCAGCCCAACTCCATTTCAGTCTTTTAGCTTTTCTCAATAATGTCACTCAAGTATTTTATTTTCAATCTTTTTTTGTTACTACCAACAATTTTCTCTTCATATTTCATTCAGTGGTCTGAAATCTCTGAATTTCTCTTTTTATAAATGTCCAAGGCTCATATCCATAAGTAGAAATTGGTAAAACACATTTATTAAAAACCTTTCTTTTTTTTTCCAAGCATATATGCATATTTCCTTTTAATGCTAAGATATTTCTACCAAAAGCAATCCATTCAAATTTAATTTTATAATTAATTTCATCCATTATACTTTCACCAATATTAATAATTTAGCCATAGTATTTGTACTTGTTAACTTTTTTTTAATTCATGGTTGTTAATCTTTATTATAATTATTTTTTTAAAAAAGTTCATTAATTTAGTATCTATGTTCCTATTTCTTTGCTTTCATCTGATAATTCTTGCAATATTTCCTAAAGCTCTGAAGCATTGTTTGCAAAAACAGTAACATAATCTCTAAAATCTAATTGACTTATATAGCTTTCCATTTTAATTCTCACAAATTTTTTTTATTTACTTGAATTACGTTCCTTTAATGGAAAATTTTTTATAATAGTATTGACAAACAATTTTTATCATAAAAATCACAATAAAAAGCATTTTTAAAAGACAATTTAAAATACTGTATCCTTGTATTTAAAAAAAAAAAAAAAAGAAAAAATATCAGCATTGTATTTCTAATAAGTACACCAGTTTTTAATTCAGTGTTATTTATACTTTTAAAATATAAGATATAAATAGTATTTAACTTAATAAAATATTTATTAATATATTAAAATTATAATATAATTAGGTAGTATGTTTCCCCTCTGCATTTTTCTTATTAAAATAGCAGCTAAGTTATGTATTAGGAGAGAGATAATTTCACAGAGGCTAAACACTCCATACAATAGTGCCACCAATGCAAGCCAGAGTAATCAATGGATGCAAGAAGGTTTGTGCATAAAATCCCTATCTAGTGCCTACTCATCCAATATCCCCAGACCAGACTAGTTTCCAGCTTATGGATTTCATCAGTGCAATGTTTTGGATCTGAGAGCACTGGACCCATATCTTAAGATCTAATGCAATTCTCCAGCAACCACCTTTTACCTTATTAGCTAACTACAAAGCTTTGAATCCAAAATAAAAACACAATAATGTTTTCAATTCAAGCTCATTAGCTTGAATAGTTGTATAGATCTGAACTCAGTTCAGCATCCATACATTTTGGTGTCTTTGGTTCTTTAATAACCACAGACACCATAATGCTATTGAGCAGGATTGGTTTTAAACCACCAAACTTTACATGACCACCATTACTTATGCTTACACAAGCTGTTTACACAGAGACTAAACTCTTCATTAGTAGCACCACCAGTGCAAGCCAGTGTAATCAATGGATGCAAGAAGGTTTGTGCATAAAATCTCTATCTATTGCCTACTCATTCGATATCTCAAGACTAATTTCCAGCTTGTGGTTTTTCACTGATCATGTGATGTTTAATAGTTTAAAGTGAGATAATAATAATTATGTTTGGAATTATTTCTAGTTAAATATATTTAGAAATATTCTAATTTAGTTTTAACTTTTTCAAATATATTCAACTATTAATAATAACACATAGATTAATATGTAACATAATGTTTCTAATGTTATTATTATTCTTTTTCCTTTTGGTAGGTCTGGCATGATAAGTGTCAATTCTAACATGGAATTTGAACCAGGGACCCTTATATTTGTAAATGGCAGTGACAATACTAGCATAGAAATTGAACCTGTTATTTGACTTTTAGATTCGTTATTCGTGAATCTAAAGATCTCCAGTTTGATTTCCATGTTAATACTGTTACTGATGAGACCATTAACAGCTGAAGATGAGAGAAGAAGAATATCACTTATGACATTGTGTTACATACTAACCTATGTACTATTATTTACAGTTGAATGAATTTGAAAAGTTTAAATGAATTTTTAACTTTTCTAAAGACTTTTAACAATTGATGGAAATAGTTCAATCTATAATTATAACTAAAATATTATCATTGCAAACTTTCATATAAATATTAAAAGAGCAGTTTATTTGCATAATATATAAAAATGATTAAATTGAGCAACACATGCAATAATTAGCATAATGAATGTACCTGATTTTATTTTGCAAAGTCAATACTAAAAAACCTCCACAGTTTTTTTTCCTCAGTTGTATGCTAACTATTAACTGTAATATTTATTGAGTAAACTAGAGGAAAGAGTGGCTATGGATGAAAATATTGTTTTCTTTTATATTTTATTTTTACACTTAGATAGCAATTTATCATGATTTTCTATATTCTGAGACTCTAAAATAATCAATAAAGCATTAATTGAAACCAAAAGCAGAGTGATAAAAAGGTACAACAATCTATAGATCACTTTCTAATAAAAAGAATGCTGCATGAATAAAAAAAAATGTATTAATTATTAAATAAGACATCAGTAGACTTCATGAATGATAAGAAAAGATGAAGTTAGTGAACATGTACTTTACTATAAAAGTACAAATATTGAAAACATAAGTAGAATGAGATTTATTACAGATAGAAAATGAAAAACAATATTATGAAGATAAGATAATAAAGCAGACATATTGGCAAGATTAATTATTTTATTTAATGAAAGTTATCAAATGCAGATATTTAGATTTATACTCCTCCCCCCCCCCAATAAGTTATAATTCCGATTTAAAAATATAAAATATAAATAAGCAGAACATTGTGATTAAATCATATATTTTAAGATTATTATTGGAAGACTTTATTCCTAAAACTGGAAAAGAACTGAACGATAAAAATATAATAGGTACATTTTTAACACAAGTTTGAAATGAGGGAAAACACATATTTATAATAATAAAAAAATAATTATGGGGGGGGAGGCAACAACTAAATTTTTATTTAAAGCAAAACATTTTTTTTTTTTTTTGCAAAATAAAAGAAATATGGATATAATTAAAAAATGACTATCTAGAATTTTGTAAAAGACAAAAAAAATTTTAATGCTGATATTAAAAAAATATATAACCATGAATAACAAAGAAAGATATATGTAAATTAATACACTATACAGGCTTACACACACATGCACATACATAATGTAATATATAAGGGATTTGAACTCAGACTTTCACCTGACCCTCAGCTCTCCATGCCATCTCATATTGCTAATCCACCTGATCATACACCTTTTGATAAATAATCACCAATATATGTATTTCATGCTAAACCAGCAATCATCAGTTGATCCAGATTATCTCCACACATATATACAATCAGTGCTCAACTTTATATTAAGATAGCCAATCTTCATACTTTAATGGACAGGCTTCAAACTACTCCAACCTACAACTCTTCAGCCATCATTTCATTGAAAAAATTAAAAAGTCTTGAAAACATAAAACAACTTCATGGTATTGAAATAAAGCTATTTCAGTAATAATAATAAAAAATGATACCATGACAAAAAAAAAGCAAAAGATAATATCATAAAGTGCATGAAGAATTATACGAAAAAACATGAAAGTAAACATATTTCTTTTAATTACAATGTTTAAATGTAAAGATGAAACATGCATTTAAGTTCCTACATATCATTTCAGCTACATGGAGTTTCAAATATCATCACGACTTGGGTAAGTGATGATTATTTATTATCTTTTTAAAATATGGATTAAAATCAGCCTTTGTTATAATAAAATCAAACTTTTCTATACTTATTATACATGATGTAAACATAAAAAAATGAATGATTTTAATTCAATGAGATCTTATATCAGGATCTTTTTATATACATATAATGAATAAATAATAACAAACAATGACTTAAAAGAACTAATCAACTTTTTATTTCATTCAGAAATATATTATAAACATTCTAAATATATTAAATTTATTAAACGCAAACAGATAATAGTAATAATGTGAAAGGCTAAAACCTTCGACAGATATGCTTTAAAAATGCTTATGTGACAGCCAATCAGATGTAATAATGACTGCATGTGGAACTCTTAATTCTAAAACACAAGTCAGAACTATGGGAAAAAGATAGATCCATATTTTTCTCATAGTTCTGACTTGTGTTTTAGAATTAAAAGTTCCACATGCAGTCATTATTACATCTGATTGGCTGTCACATAAGCATTTTTAAAGCATACCTGTTGAAGGTTTTTTAAACATTCTAAAAAATTGTATGATTTTTTATTATACATCAAGCTGTACAAAACTAAAGATTTTTTTTGGCTTGGAAATAAACTAAAATATTTTATTTATGTAATTTTAAGAAAGCTTGATAAAAAAAACTTATATAGAATTACAATTCTAATTGTATATATTTTCTCTCTCTAAAATCATATTTTTTTCCCGAGTCTACTGACTATGCATAATCAGGTTGTCAAATGAAAAGCTCAGTGTAACAACAATAGTGATTGGTTTTTCCCATCAATTTGTGAACTTTTCTGACCATTACTTTAACAAATGAATAAAATGTATCTGGATTCCCATACTTACACAAGTTCTTTTTTTATTATTTATGTAATTTGAAGATAAAAAAATTTTGGAAAATAAGAGATTTGAATTAGAGTTAAATGAAACTGAGAAAAATTTATGATAGAATTTCAAAAGTATTTGTATAAATGTTTGGGAAAATTATAAAACTAGAAACTATCATAAAATAGTAAATGACCTTCTCAAGTTCTACTATTCAATATAGTGCAAGTCATTAAAGATTTATGTTTATGATTTTCACTTGAACCTTTTTCTAAAAAACATGGACCAATGAATAGTGAACATAGTATTTTTGTCAGAACATTTTAATAAATATGTAAATATGACTTTTTAAAAATTAAATTGCTTGACATTAATCTGTAGCATTTGGAATCAGCACACAAAATATTGTAAGAGTCATGCATTTTTATTGTTGGCCCATGAAAAAATAATTGACATCCAGTAGAAAAAAAATTACCTTACTGCCTACACCCTTTATATTTTTATTTTATATATATATGCAAAGTTTTTACACATTTTTTCCAAAGATTAAGCAGTATATAAATGTGCAATTATAAAAAGAGTATTATTTGTAAGTTCACTTAAAGTAATCTGTAAAAATCTAGCTTGTAATTTATCATACAAATATGTTTGGATATGGCTGTTCCATAGATAGGTTTAGATTAAACAGTAGGTAAAGTAATGTCATGATATCCAATGTTTTGTTCCAAGCCCTCCTATCATATATAATATATAGTGTATAATAGCTCTTGCTATGTTGATAGTATAATACATATTTTGTTTACAGTAATACCATGCAGTTTTATAGTACTTATTAACAAATACATATGTATAACCCAAAAACTTTTAAACATGTATAATATGCAATGTAAATTAACATTACAGCAGAAGTAAAAAAAAATTAAAAATAATGTAGCTATTAATCTTCTGACACTGTGATAGATTTAATTATTTTTCTTGGTAAGTTTTCAACATTTGATATCATTTGACTTTAGTATTAAACAATTATTTTATATCAGAATCTAATAAATTAACATTCATTTGGGAGAATTTTACATTACAAATGAAATAAATTCTAAAAATCATATTTGAACTTGGCAAATATTGAAAAATAAGATCATAATAAAAACAAAGAACACTTTTGGAATTCAATAATAGGAGAAGCAGATTGATTTCATAAAATCAATTATTCTTTTTTAATTCACATTTGTGTTTAAAATATGAATTCATAAATAACAATGTCTGATAAATCTATCAAATTATATTCTAAAATATTAAATTTATGTATATGTTGTGATAACAATAAAAGTAATAAATATAATGGTAATTAACTATTATATACAGTCCTTCATCTACAGAAATACTTTTGGATTATTCCTTAACTCTCCTAAACTGCTGTTAAATTCAAAAAACAAAATGGATGCAAACATCATCAACTCAAATCTCATGAATCCTAAATTTTAATGTTAGCAGCTTGTCTATTAATTATATTCATTTTATTTCTATTTATAATTCAGGATTCATGGGATTTAAGTTGATGACATTAGCTTCCAATTTGTTTTTTGAATTTAACAGCAGTTGAGGAGGGTTAAGGAATTAACCAAAAGTACTTCTGCAGATTGAAAAATTGTACATAATAGTTAATTATCATTGTATTTATTAGTTTTATTGTTATCATAATAGTTTTTTAATTAAAGAACATTTTGTGTTATATATGTAATCTTTACAATATATTCTAACAGACAATTGATGTTGAAAAGGCATGTTTATCATAACACCATAAGGTGCTTTGTTAGTGTTACATTACTCCTATTACCTTCTATTTTTAAAAATAAACATTAATTATAAATGTGTAATCAAATATACTTTCAATTTTTAACAATTACTACACAATTATTGTGACAATTATTGTGCAAAAATAATTGTGAATCTTAATAAACTTCACAAGGAAATCAAAGTTTTAGTCATTCAAAAAATCTTCTTGAAGTAATTTCACAAAGCATGAAAAATGTTATAACAATGACCAAACATGTCAAGGCTTGCTGAAATTTGTTTGAAATCAACCACATTTTCAATTATCCTGACATTGTTTGATTTTTTTTTTTTGGAATTAAAATATCAGAATAAAATATATGTGAACTTTGTGATTTAAAAAAAAAAGCAAAATATCAACTCCAGCACTTTTTTCTAGATTTCTCCATGTGAATTCCCTGACTTGGATGAAATATTTAATTAAAAAATTGAAAGAACCAATTGCATATATATTTGTTGTGTATGTGTTCAGTAATTAAAATAATAATAATAATAAAATTATAGTTCTATATCTTTATTTTCTTTTAACAAAAAGGAACAATGAAGTTCCAAAATGACTTTCTCAAGTTATTGACATATCAAAATAATCCAATTTTATTGCAATTAAATGAGCTTTGGCAAATATTTTTTACTTCAATAATTTTTTTCATGAAAATTTAATTGCAGTTTTATTACTAGATATAATCTCATTAGTTGTTTCGATGTTTTTTAAGTTCATATTAATTTTGGAATCTATATAGCAACTCCTACTTATAGCTACTCATTTCATATTCTCAAATAAACTTTTCATTCAAACTTTAAGCTTTCTGATACAGTACAAGAACATTTAATTGTTATTTTTCCTGCCATTTGTATATCAGTGACTTTATGAATTTTCATAAATTTTAATAAGTTTTATGCAGAGAACCGAATATTTTGAAATTAAAAAGAAAAACAAATAAAAATGGTATGATTTTGCTATAATCCAAAATAAATAAATAAAAATTATTAATAAATGAGATATTTACATCTAAATTATAACATTTGAAAATTTAGATGAAAAAATTTTTGCTGCGGTATTATAAAATTTATTATATTTACAAATTTTAGTATTTCGCATTTTTGGTTTATTTACATTTTTTTATGTATAATATAATGGAGCCTGTATATATTAGTGCAGAACATTTTATGGCTTCATTGTATGCAAAACTAATCTAACCAATAAAGCATAGTGTCTTAGCACATGTGTGTAATAGAATGTTTTGATTATTTTAAATTATATATGTGCACTTTTCTAAGATGTTCTAATCATATTTTTTTTATTATTTTGAATATTTCAACTTTTTATTTGTCATTAAAAATATTTGGACTATGCACAAGATAATACTAATTGCTCCCATGTTTACTTTTTTTATATAAGAACTTATTTTATGATGAATTAGGTATGTAAATTATTTTTATCTGAACATAGGTAAAAAAACTAGACCCTAATAAATATATATATATTTGATTATGGAGATAATAGTTTATCAGGGCCTGCCACTCTTTTAAAGAAAACTTATTCTACCATCTCGGTTTTAAAGTTAGCTCAAAAATTTTAATGAGTTCAGCTAATAAAAAAAATTATGAAATATTTCGAATCAACGACTGAACATTACCCAAAATTTATGGAGATATTGTAGATTTATTTTAAAACAAATATTTAGAATATTGTGATAAAATTAATAGATATATTACTTATATAAATTATGGGTAAGTAAAACGACAGCTAAATATCATTGCAACCTAAAAGCCTTTTCCATAATTCTCTACAAAGGAGCAGTAAAAAATAAAATATTTATCATGACAGTCCAATGAGAGTGAAAAAAATTTTAGAATTTTGTGCAGTTCCTGTTATTTATTGTCCTATCTTCAAACTAGGACTAGCTAGGTACCAATTTATGATTAATAATAGCATAGACTCTGAAAGTGTATATATATAAATTTTAATAACACTAACTATTCACAGATTAAAATCTGCTTTTATAACAATTCAAAAATATGACCAACCTATTTCATTAATACTTTGATTTCCATTTACAAACTGATCGAATTTTATTAATTGGTTATAATACTTTATTAGCTAACTCAACTATTTGCTTATAATCATAGAATTTAATATGCAAACAAATTTTTTTAGAACAAGCAATTGAGCTTAAAAAGCATCAAGTAATAAATCAGTATATATACAGACACGCACACAAACAACAAATAAACAATTATACTAAATATAAGTTCCAATAAATAAATTACAGTTTTAACCGAAACAATAACCTTTTAAAAGCAAATATTTTTTTAAAAAAAGTTGTTAAGTATTAAAATTGTGATATATCTACTGTATAAATAATAGTGAACGTTTTATTTATTTTGAAGCAAAAAAAAAAACTTTTTTTATTATTATTTTTCAAAAAAAAAAAAACAACGTAGAATAAACCTATACAACAATTTAGGCAAAAATATACATTAGTAACATTTTAGAAATGTCTTTCAATAAATTTATATGATACTTTTGGATTTATTGTCTACTGTTCTGTTCTAGATATCATATAACCGCCTAATTTTATATACAGTCTTGAAAATGGTTGTGTGAAATTTGTAATATGACCGTGATTAATAAATCCTAAACAAAGCGTTTTCTTTTTATATTCACTGGCTATTTAATGGCTATTTTTGATAGTTTGAGTTTCAGAAAAATAATTGCAACACACGTGTGCGCAAATACTATATATTCGATCATATATATAGTTTTAGTTTGTTTTCAATATAACAAAATTTACATTAAGTATTTAACGCTTTTAAAATTAATCCATATATTTGCGAAAATTTCAAAAAGTCTTTGGGCAAATGACTTTGTGATTAAATAATAATAAACCTGCCATAATCAGTGGTAATTGGTTAGTGATTTTCACAAATGCTTAACATGTTTTAATGTCTCACATTCAAATTTTATTATAAAACTAAAGTATTCATAAATATTATTCAGTGTTGATATTTGACAGAAATCAACAGTAATGTCTACATCCAAAACTAGCCACTAACATTGTTGAAGCTCTATATGTTTTCTTTACTTTTTTAAGAAGTAGAATTCTCTTGAACTAATAAAGTTTAATAATTTGAATGAAGCTTGTAATTAAAGCTGTTTTTTTTATATCAAAAACGTTTATTGCTAATATGTACAGTGATTAACTAAGATGACAATTAAGAAAATTTGTATATGTAATTTTGGAAAATTATTTGAGTTCAGGTAGGATAAAGTCTACTTTTGCTCTGAGCTGTATCAATGTTCATCTGTCCAGTCTATGAGTGTTTCCAGGTTCTGATAGAGAATTTTCAAGCTGGTCATTATAAAGATGTTTAATTAACAAGTCTAATATTTGTTTTTGCTGAGTCAGATCTTGTTCTTGTGTAATATCAAACTCACATAGTCCGAGGTTTTCAAGGCCCGTAATGATGGCTTTGGACCACATTTTGCTGTAAATCAGGAGTACTGTTTTATGATTAGTTTTAATAATTAGTATTCAGATCAATTTTTTTTTATTTTTAAAAAGGGTCGGAATCTATTACTTATGCACTTATCTATCATGCTCATTTGTCTTGGGTTCAAACCAAGTTGAAAAGTGAAAATGTTTTTAGATAGCTTAAAATTGTTTAAACAATCTTAAATTTTTTTTTAGATAGCTGATTGATGCAAATATAATTGGTAAATATATATCTTGCTATATGTAATTTTAAATTAAAGGCTAAACATAACCTGGGATAGTCAGGAAAATATTGAGACAATAAACATCACATGACCACCATCTCTTATGCTTGTGTATAACTGTTGTTAAAACAGGCAAAACTCACTATACATATGCCACACACAGCAAGCTGGTGCCTATGGTTATTAAAGAGCCAAAGACACCAAAATGTATGGGAACTGAACTGGGTTCAGACCCATATAACTTTATAAGCTGATAGGCTTGAATTGGAAACATTAAAGTGCTTTCAGTTTAAGACTCATAGTTTTGTAGTTAAATGGAGATAAAAGGTGGTTGCTGGAGGGTTGCATTAGATCCTATGATCTAGATGCAGTGCTCTCAGATCCAAGGTTCCTCACTGATGAAGGCCACAATTCAGAAACTAGTCTGGGGATATTGGATGAGTATGCACTAGATGGGGATTTTATGCACAAGCCTTCTGGCATCCATTGATTACTCTAGCTTGCTGTGTGTGGCATACGTATAGTGAGTTTTGCCTGTTTTAACGAAAGTATTGAGACATTGTCCATTTAAAAAAAACACTTTATTATACTATGAGGCAGCTTTCATCACTGATAAAGAAAGCTGCATATCTATGAATATCAAACTCATAATTTAACTTATCTTTTACCCAAACAGGAAAACCACAAAAAAAAATCTTAACAAAGATAAGTCCACTTCTCAGATATATGGTAAGTAATACTGGCACAAATCAAAAATTTTAATGATATAAAATATACAGTATTAAATTCATCCATTTTATCAATTAATATTAATTTATAAATTAAAATTTTAAGTCATAAAATATTTGCTAATCTATTTCATCACATAGTAATCCTAAAGTGTAGAACTTATATATTGGACTATTTTCATCATCCAATATTAAATACTGAATGTTTTTAGAAAACCTTCAAACTTTATTTAAACTTTCCCAATACATTCCCTTGTTAGTAATAACACACAGGTTAGTATATAACACAACATTTCAAGTAGTAGTATTTTCTCTTCTGTTGCTGATCTGACCAGTGACAATATTAGCTTAGGAATCTAACTTGGACCTTTAGATTCTGGATATTAAAATTAAAGGTAAGACTCTAACCAAACTATTCTTCCAAAGGCAACAGTTATGAGAAATTTCACATACTTATCTATGAGGATTCTCCTGATTATAAAATTTCTAATGACTGTTGCCTTTATCTGAATAGGTCATTTGGTATGAGTATATCCTTAAATTCAATAGTCACAATCTAAAGGACCTATTCAATTCCTATGCTAGTACTGATACTAGTTATGCCAGCAACATTTTAAAAGAAGATGAGAGTAATATTGCTCAAAACATTGTCTTATATCCTAACCTATGTATTATTATTAACAGGTGGATGTATTTGGAAAATTTAAATAAAGTTTAATTTTTTTCTAAAGACATTCAATATTAAATATTAAATGATGGAAATAGTCAGGCATATAATTTCTATTACACAAACTTTCAGATGAACATTATTAAAAGTGTGTATATAAAGAAATATATCAGGCATAATAATATATAATAAAATAAAACTCTACAATTAACTCTACCATTTTCAATATACCAACATTTGCTAGTTTCATATATGACATTACCAGAATATTTATAGTTAAAATTCAAAATTCAAAAACCTCATTAAAATTACACAACATTAATGTTTTAATGTCAATAACCAATTTACTATAATTTGGATACTTGTTTAATAAATTATTCATTATATTTAAAAAATATGTCTCTTTAATTTTTATTTTTCCTCAGATCATTTTCCACAGGCAAAATAAAAACATTATCAAAACTTTCATTGTAATAACTGAAATGTTCTGCAATCATAGATTTAAATATAGAATTAGAATAACATCATTTATTTGTACAATATTTAATGTTCATGAATCCTTTTTGAACATGTATTTTGACTTCCTAATATAATTTGACCTCACTTATATATCACAGAAATTGCTGATTTTTATCAGCAGGATCCTTTCCATTAATAATTAACATATTAGTATTTGGTATTAAATTTTAAATACAATATTAAAATGAAAACAAATCTCTGGTCCAAATCATACCATACACTCTACTTTGTGTATACAGTAATGAAACCCATTTTTTCTTTATTTTATTTTCTCCAACTATATGCAAATATATGTAATATACTTATTTACTTTCTTTTATCTTTCATTCAGTAATTCTTCAGCATTCATTTCAATCTTAGATAACTCTTAATTTTGAAATATTCAAACATTTTAAATGGGATATTAAATATGTGATTGTTGTTTTATTACAGTTTTATAAGAATATTATTCAAAATAATATTTAAAAGCTATAATGTACTATTTGTCACTAAAGATGAACTAATTTCAAAATCTCTACTAGCCCCTCAAGAAGATAGTTTTCAACCATAGCACTAAAAGACAATGACAATAGGTAATGAACTAAGACTGAAAATGAATGAATAAGATATTAAAATTTAATATCAATATATATATATTGTACACAATTGTCTTTAGAACAAATTTTTTTTCATTGCATAAAACAGAAAAGAAATTTGCAACATTATCTCTAGAAAAAAACATAATAACGAATCTTCATTATTATATAAAAAAAAATTCAAAATAAAATATCACAAAACTACATTTATATATCAATCACTCATTTGAATCCTGTGTGATTTAATGCAAAGATAAAATGATAGACCCAAGAACTAAAGATTTTGGATCATAGGTAGCCATATCATGTTTTTGAATGTCATAAACTAACCTCCTGATCTCATCATGTGTTCGTACTATGAGATAATCCTTAGCTTGAATTGTTGCAACTTGTTGTTTTATAAAAAAGATAAGGTATCACTACAATAGGAATATGATGTAAGTTTTTTAATTTTTTTTCTTCTTAAATTGAGTGAGATGTCCTTATCAATAGTATGTTAGTAAGCTTTAATCATCTTGATATTTGTATCACCTGTAGTTTTTATATATTCAGTTTTATAGCAATAAATAATAAATCTACCAATCAGAATTTTTTGATGGGATACACATTCTTGTACGACTCTGACATTGGATAAAAATGCTAAGAACTGCAGTTGCAAATGGTAAGATATATGATCATAGCTTGATGATAGTTAAAATATTGAAAAATATAATTTATACTGTTTGACCCAAACATATTCTCTTTCAAAAAACATTGCACAGAATGGATGTTTGATCAAATCAAATATTTATTGATGAGAGAAGATTGGCTGATAATGATATCTTGATGTGTAACTGAAATTCAATTATGGGAGAGTGGAGATATAGAAATGTTTTTATTTATGAATTAGATACTAGGAATGAGAAAAAAAAAAGATAGATTTTTGCCATATAGAAAAATATGTTGTCTCTAAATAACTGATATTATAACTCTAATAGATAAAGATATATATGAACCAATCTGAAAGATGAAAAATGACATTAATAAGATTATTTCTTAGCAAAAGAAAATTACATTATCTAGATAAGATCTTCTTGGGAAGATGCAGACCATAATATGATCTTACTAAAATACTACTTAAAATTGAAAAAAATTAATGAGAATACAGAAAGGAGATTTGGATATGACATAGAAATGATGTAGAAGAAGAAGTAATAAACAACTTTTAATGGAATATTAAAGGACTTTCTTAAATAATGGAATTTAGTAACTTAGGATTTTAAACAATATTATTATAATATAAAGAATTTTATTGTAAGACCAGATACAGACTAAATAGATCAGGGAAATGGGGACTTGGGAAAATTCTAGAGCAAATTAGAGCTGTATCTTATGATGGAGGAACAGTAAAGATGGAAAGAAATCAGAACAACATATGGCTTGAAATTAAACAGGATTCTTAAAAATAAATTGCACAGAGAATGCAAAAGAGCCATTGGAAATGGGTGCAAAAACAATATGTGGAAATTGAATAATTAAAAAATGAGATAGAAGTGTCCTCATAAAAGGAATAATAAACTAATTCTTTTTAATGAGACTATTGTAGCACATGTTCCACAAGATAAAATGAAAGCTACCTCCAAAATTTTTGGAAAGAAATAATAGAAATGAAGAGAATAAGTAATAAAAATATATCAAAAAGAGGCCAAATTTGTTCACAGACTCTCTGGATATAGTGATTTAGTATTTACTGGTAACCAAACTTAAATTTGATAGTGCAGGCAAAACCATTACCTATCAATAAGATGCCAGGAGCTGACAATGTATCTGTTAAACTTCTCAAAATTGTGAGTGTGTACTTAGTTAATAATATTTATAAAAATAAAATATTATTCTCAGTTTTATTTTATTCCTGATAGCTCATTTATCAAAAATATAAAATCCATCAAAAATCCTTTTTAAATTGCTCAAAGTAAGGGTATAAAACAAAACTTAATCTATGCCAGGAAGAAATCAATTTTGATTGCCATAAACAAAAAGGCATTAGATATGCAATTGACATGATACAGATTCTGTCAGGAAGCAAAATGGAGTCAAAAAATGTATTATTTATCTTACATTGACTGTGGCTGCAGAAAGGAGTTTGTTGTTACTAAAATAATGCCCTTTAGTTTCTTTTTGAGACCTTCAAGAAACCAAAAAGGACAAATCCTTAATGTCCCCTCCATTGCAGTTGTTATTGTTGATAATTATTTATATAGTAAGCAAACATAAATATGTCCAGCTCATCAACAGGCATTAGTAAGTATAATGAATTTATTGGCTTTTTAATTCTGAGTTTAAGTTCAAGAAATACTATGGCCTTTATTCTCAGTTGTCTGATAGTTTTTAACTGAAATATCATTTGAGTTTTCTTGAAAGGAATGAATGTAAATAATTTATTTTATATAGAAAATGATAATTATAGCAGACAAAATTAAATTATGACCTTATTCTGAGAAGCAGTGGTTGATGATCAAAGATGGAGGATGCTAGAAATTCTCTGATTGCAGACCTAAACTGCCATTTGATGATGCATTTTTATTTAAGTATTTATAACTGCACATCAATTTCAAGTAAAGGAAGATTACTCACAGTGTAAGAAAAACTATCTAATGTTGAATGGAATATTGTTGGACATCATGAAGTTAGAAGGAAAGGTAAAGAGTCAATTGATTTAGAAAGTGGAAATATACTATAAAGGGACAAATATTGGAAATACAAATGAATGAGATTTATTATAAATAAAAAATAGAATAATAACATTGTGGATATTCATTTATATTAGACAGAGTATCAAATGCAGATAATTCAAATTTACATTATCATAGTAATGAAGAAATGGAGAATTTGTATATGGATTTACAAAATGCTTTTGATCAGATCAAATAACATTTTACTATTGTCATGGAGAATTTAATGGTAGAATTGGGAAACAATTGAAAAATAAAAGTGTTATGGATAAACTTGGTTATGATAGCAAAAGTAAAAATGGAACACAGACTTGTGGAGTTTTTTTTTTTAAAAAAAAACTACATTATAAACTTTTTTTAAAACAAAGGTAAATAAATATAAAAATGGAAGCAAGCAAATAAAGATACTGCACAATTGGATTATATTTTGACTAACAGAAAAGATGTATTTCAAGACTGTAATATTTTTAATAGACTAATCATAAAAAATAATTATCAATTAGTAAGATGCAAAAGACTTTTTAATGCAAAATTAAAAAAATGAAACCTATTAAGAAAGACTATTATATTTGTGGGCTTCAGAAACACTTCAATGAACTTAATTTAGATCTTGCAAATCATTTTAAATTATTATTAGATTTTCAGGGTGGTTCAGACTTTACTGAAACCAATAAGAAGATAACTGATACTTTATTAAAAACTGCAAGAAAGATAGCTTGTATAAAGAATCAGCAATTTACCAATACCTTTTCTACTAAGTCAAGATAATGTATGAAAATACTTATATATGGAAATTTTTGAAAATTAGATATTAAAAAGAATATTCAGAGTTTTGTAAAATGGTATAAAAATAACTAATAATAATATAAGAAAATATAATTGTGAATTGGCAAGTAAAGCTATAATAGAGAATAAAAGTCACAAAATGTTAAACAACATTTTGGTATTGGGAAAAAAAGTTATATTCGCAATAATAAGGAAAGATAGAAATAACATTATGAATAACACAATATCATTTACAATAATTATATATTCAGAATTGCTAAGCATTTTAAATCAAGAAATAAAATATACAATTAAATCCATGACAAAGGGAAAAGCTCCAGGAAATGTTGGAGTTATTATTGATATCTTTAAAAAAAACAGATAAACAATTTGAAAAACTGTTGGCAAAGTTATATACAAATGACTATAAAATAAATATATACCATATGATTAGAAAAGTGCAATAATAGTATTAATAATTAAGAAAGGAATTACAATTCCATCAGTCTTCTATCAGTTTTATACAAAATTATCAAGATAAATAAATTTATATGTAGTCAAAATTTGGAGTCTAACCAATCAAAAGAATAAGTTGAATTTAAAAATGATTTTAACATGAATAAGATAACATCCACGTTTTGAGAGAGAAAACTAATAAATAGAAGTTGCAATTATTCTTTGGATTTTTATATCATGAAAAGGATTTGATTTTATAAGCATTTCTATGGTAATTAAAGCATTGTAACATCAAGATATAGACTCAAGATATTCTCATATTCTAAAGAATATTTATTAAATTTCAACAGAAATGTTGAGATTATATGATGATGCTAAGAGATTAATATTGACAAGAATTTATGAGAGTGATTCCATATCTCCAAAACTTTTAACAGCAGTTTTTGAAGTATTTGATTGATTAAAATGGAAAGATAAGCAAACAAAAATAACTAGAGATTATTTCTATATTTTTGCAAATTATTATTTAAAATTTCAGAAAAGTTGTAAGAGTTATCAGATAAAAGTAATAAAGTAGGATTAATAAATATTAATAATAATGAATCAAAAGAAGTTAACAATTACAAAAACTTTTAGCACACTATTAATATTGATGAAAATGTAATGGATGATATTAATCATAGAATTAAACTTGATTGGGGTGCTTTTTGGTAGAAATAATTTAATATTAAATGGAAATAAAGAAAGGTTTTTAATAGATTTTTTTACTACTTCCTACTTAAAGATCTGAAACTGGATATTTAATGGAAGAGAAATGCATATACTTTAGACCACTCACCAAAGCATGGAAAGAAATGTGTTAGAAGTAACAAGAAAAGATCAAAAAAGAAATACATTGAAAGAACAAGCAGATATCACTCACATCATTAAAATAATTAAGAGACTAAAATATAGAGATGGATTGGTCATATTAGTAGGAGAGCTGATAATGAATGGACTGTTGAAATTTTAAATTGGATCCCAAGAGATTATAAAAGATCTAGAAAGAGACCAGATGTGAGGTAAATAAATGAAATAAGAAAAACGTTTTTTGATATATAGGAAGAAAAGGCAGAGATTGAAAAAACAAGATAGTTGAAAATGATGATAATAATAATATAAACTATGAGAAGGCATTTGATTCATTTCCAAGAAACACACTTTTTCCAGTGCTTGGTGAGTTTGCAATAGATGGCTTTACTATCAGTTTTATCAAAACATTTTATAATAGATGAATTGCAATTGTGTTAGTAAATAAGTAACTGACTAATCCAGTGAGTAAATAGAATTAGACCGGAGGGTCATTCTAGTCAAAAATCTTTAAATTTACTTAGAAAAAATGTTATACCAAGATATTATAAAATATAAAAGAAATCTGTGTATATATTAATATACAATGAATTACTGCTGTATAATTTACAGATGATCAAGCAATCATTAAAATCCTACAAAAATAATACATTAAAAAAATATGGAATGAAAAAATTACTTTTAACATTTATGATAAAAGCAAAATATTCTGCAAAAAATCATTCCAGCAAGGCTAACTGCTGTTTTTAATAGCTTTCAGAAAAAAAAAAAATATTTCTTACATCTAGGTTGAGTGACTTCATACTCAGAGATGTATTCCAATCTCACGTGTTTGGTCAATTGTTCTATATGGATCAACAACCTAGCTTTTAACAAAAAGAGAGAACTCATCTGAAAGTATTTGAAATATGGCATTACAATAAGAAAGAATTGATAAAATGGATAGATACAAATTAAAATGTACTAATTCTGCAAAAAAATGTATAAACATAAGTGTTATTATTTGTATTATGATAGTTTTTAAGAAATGTTCTTGTAGGTAGAATATAGATTAGAAGAATGGGAGTAATGGTGAAACATTACTCTACAGTGTAGTTTATAGAGATACCTCAGTAGATAATTATGTAAATATCAAAAATAAGATGATAGGTTGTTATCATTGAAATAATTTGTTCCTTCATTCTTATAGAAAATTAAAAATCCCATATTTATCAAAAAATCTGAATTATCTGAGAATGATAACCAACTTGTCTCTTACCACTAATAAATACTTACTCAAAATATAAAACAGAAACTTGAATCATCATTCTCCCAGAAACCAGTCATCATGTTGCGGCCATATTTAAAATCTGTAAAAGATTGTAATGTTGATGGTAAATCTCAAGGTTGGTCCTTCTTATCATTGTATCTGCAACTTCTAAAACATCTAAAGTTACAACTTCTAAAAAAGCATCTAAATTTTCTTTTCAGTATACTTGATATAATGGTAAAAGCTTTTTTTTTCTAACAAAAATAAATACTATATTTTATTACTAGTATATGGTTACTAAAAGCTATTTCTTTACTTTATTTCTGATAATTTCTTAAAAATAAACAATAAAATATATGTGACACAATATTTTTAATGTATAAAAACTGATAAACATGTTTATCATAATGGTTATTACCAATTCATATTTGCATAAAAACTGATATTTACTCATAATCTTCTATATGTTTTATTCATGAATATTAAAAAATGTAATATAATCACTGCTAAGAGGTCATGTATTTATGTATGCACAATATCTCTATTCAATGAAATTGATGTTTGAGTCTACCATCATAACAATTGGGATAAATTGTACATAGATGATTAATTACTTATCACAACTATTAATGATTTTTACAAATTCCTGTAATTATTTTCTCATAGTGCTAAGACAAGGACTGGCTTGTGCCTCCATTTAGTTGTATGATATTAACTATCCTGCCCTAGGTAATGAATTCCAATATTAAACCCTTTCAGTCTTTAAACTCAACCCACCCACATATTCTTCAACAATATGTTACAAATCATTATAAAAAGTAATATTAAGTTTAATAATAGCTCTCTGGCCAAAAACTTATAACAGTTTTAATTCTAGATTCCAGATTAATCATGGATCAAAATTTGGTACCACATACCTTCTATAACTTTAAGACCCTTCTTTTTTAAAATTTCTCTCTACATTTTGTTCCAGTGCAGATAATTTGAAATCACTAAACAAAAGACTGTACTCAAAATGAAGTTTTACCCAGATTCTGACATTCAGAAACATATACTATTTTTTTTAATATAACTGATTTCCTCTTCACTGAGTTCAAAACAAGAAATCAATTCTATTATCATACTTATGGTTTTTGCCTTAATCACACATTTTTTTTCTCCATTCAATGATCTAATACTAATATTTACATCCTCTTTTTATAAAATATTAAGTTTTTAACTTCTCTCAAAATAATTATAATAAAATTACCAACATGTGAGGCATTGGAAAGAGAAGCTATAATAATTATTCTTATAAGTCTATACAAAAGTTAATGGCCGAGTGCTTTTGAGATGTATTGTCTCATATTCATAGCCATAGTGATAATTGGTACAGAATAGAATGATGATATGCAAACTATAGAATCACTAATCAAGGGTGAAATTTAACCTGACACATATTTTAGAATATCCATTTACAAAAAAATATATCTTAATGATAATCCCATTCAATATCATAATCATATTAGATACTTCAGGAACAGTTACTACAATTTGATACCATATCTAAACTATTCCAAATACATGAACAATACTGCATAATATTCATTCTTTTATCTTTTACTTTTAACTATCTTATGACCAAATCATCAAATTCATTCACTTTAACTGGAAAATATCTCCTGGTTTTGTTGCCCACAATTCCTCAACATAGAGGTCTTTTTATATCATTACTATTAATCCCCATACTACAAGTCAATCACATAAACAGGTATACAAATTAATCTCCACCCTTTGATTAAACATTTAGTTTACATAGATAATTTATCCTATTTCTATTCCAAAAAATATCTTCAGAAATTATTCATAAATTTAAACAATTCCAGTAAAGAATTTATTCTACAATTTAATGAGAAGCTATAAAGATACACAGAAATTATTATGTGCTAAGTGCTTTCGAGGCCTTTTGCCTCATATTCATAGTGGTACTGTGAGCTGCAGAATGCAGCTCACAGTATTGCTATGAATATGAGGCAAAAGGCCTCGAAAGCGCTTAGTGCGTAATAATTTCTGTGTATCTTTATAGCTTCTCATTCAAGTGTGTCATACGCTTTGTTAATTTTGTATATTAAATTATCGAATGAGAAGTCTTAAAATCTTTAATATTCTACAATTTAACACAAGTAAATCTCCCATTTGGAAATCTATTAATGTAACACAAAAAAATTCAATGTTAGACTGTTAAACAATTTTTTCTAACTCTTATTGACTTATGTTCAACATTCTAAGATCTTATAAGTCTACTGTATGAATATATATATATATATATATATATATATATATATATATATATATATATATATATATATATATATATATATATATATAAAAAAAATAGCAATTAATTTAACTAATAATTGCTAATGAAAAGTAATATACTATACATTTATATATATATATATTTGGTAGCAGTTTATAATGTGCTCTCCACCTTTTTGGTTTTTAAAGGGAGTCCCAAACCACCACTGACACAACCAAATACTAAAACATATCAGATAACACTCAACATTAGTAATTTGAAGTATTCCAGTTAATTATGTTTTATATGGTTAAAAATTGCAATTTTCATTAGAAAAGCTCCACAACTGTCATAGAAATAAAAAAAATTATGACCAAAAATCCCAATAACTCTCAAATATCAATAATATTAGCAAATCATGCGATCAAAGAAAAAATCAAATAACAATAAAAAATATTTAGCATGTATTAGTAATTAGAAAACAAGAAGAAAAATTGTAAGCAGTTATTTATTTTATCAAATATTATTTGCTAATTTGTGTTTTATTGATAGTGCTAGTACTTTTTTTTTTAATCTTGGTTTGGTAATTCATTTTGACACCATACATTTGATATGTTATTTTAAAAGTAGATTACTTTAATATTATTTTAATTTTTTTATTACACTAATTTTTGTGGCATTTCCTAATTACTAATATTTTTGATATTTGATCTCAAGAGTTATTTGATTATTGCTTTTAGTCATGTGATTATGCTAATTTCCTTATCATTATCTAATTATTAAATTTGAAAAATATTTTTTGATATGTCATATTTTAAAAATAAAATGCTTTAGTATTGATTTTAATTTTTTTTTACATGAATATTTCTTCTTGTTTTCTAATTGCTAGTACTTTCTAATTATTTATTTTTTTATATTTGAATTTTTTTAGCCATGCGATTTGCTAATATTTTTTGTCATTTTTTAATTACTAATAGTTTTTATATTTGATTTTGAGTTATTTGGATTCTTGAGCAAATGGTTATGCTTAATTCTATGACAGTTTCTGGGTTTTTTCTGATAAAAATTACAATTTTTAACTGCATTAAACAAAATAACTGTAACACTTGGTATCATTTACATAGGGTGCTATCTTAAATCCTTTAGTGCTTGGTTGTGCCACTGATGGCTTTGGAGTGCCTCTTAGAACCTAAAATGGTAAACAGTGCATTCTAAACTTGTATCTTTTTATACATATTGTATTATTTTTATAATTAATTTTAGTTAATTATATATAAAAATTGAAGCTTTAAAATCTTTCCAGCACTTTAAAAAGAGCAAAATAATATTTGCTAGCAAAGCTTTTCTATATTGTTTTTATTATATACATACAACTATTGCTGTTGAAATATTTTAAAACATGGAAATATCTGTTATATTTTCATTATAGAAAAATAACTGTTGCTAATAGGCAGTGATCAATGAAAATAGTAAACTGTAAACGATTTTTGCATTCAAAGGTCAAACCTCTTCTAAAAGCACTCACTGGGTCTTATATAGAGATTAAAGCATTTAAGTGAATATAGTTTAAGGAAGCAAAGCTCATAACTTTTTCTACATTTCTTATTTTATAATAGACTTTTCCACCAATCATCAGATGTTCTAAATTAATATTTTTTAACAGATGTTCTAACTGAAATATTTTATAACCTTCCACATTTGGTGGAAGAGTCTATAATAAAATAAGAAAGGTAGGAAAAGTTATGAGCTTTGTTTTTTGTTTGAATGCAAATATTCACAGTTTACTATTAGTTTTTCTAAAATAAAAATATAACAGATATTTCCATGTTTTAAAATATTTCAATATCATCTGTTAAAAATTTATTTATAATTATTGCTGTTATATAAAGATATTTTATTTTATATCATATAGTGTGATTTATTAAAGTATATAAAAAGCAGCATAATGAACTAAATTTATTTCCATTTTTGATAATGTTAACATCATTTGATTCTTTCAGAAAAAAATATTTAAAAAAAATACTAAAACTATCATACCTTTTCACCTACATCTCACAAAGGATATTTTTATTTACCACCAAAATTAACATACTGCATCAATTATTAAATATACCAACAGCTTTATTTAAAATAATTTGCTCTCTTTGAGTAAGATTAATATAGAATAAAAAAGTCACACAAGTATATATCAATACAATGGTCTACCTTTACATTTATTTTCTATTTATTGTTACAGAACTATCAATGTCCTATACAATTCTCAAAATTGCTTTCTAAGCATCCTAAATTTAATTAGAATTAAGCCAAGGTCCTACCATTACAATAATTTTATTGACAATTTAAATACTGGGATCTATATATATTGGCAAATCTTACATTTCAGAAGGTGGGATTTTTTTAGTAATATGTTTTATTAAGAAATAGATTATTCAGATTGTAAACATTGGTTTCTGAAAACAGAACACTTAGATTATTTTAATTAAAATATATTTCAAAAATTTATTTACCAAAATAGTTTTTGAGTGGTAGCTTTATCTAAGTAAAAAAAATATCATTCGGTTTTACCACAATCTCATACTCAATTTTTAAATATATTAATAAACAACAAAAAAGAAAGGACTTTGGCCAGATATTAAATTTACAACATTCATAATCTTTGCACTTTAGTTTTAAAGGTGTCATATTTGCTTCACCTTAATACCTCATCAATAGAAATCTTTTTTACAATAAAGTATTTGATTTCTGTAACTTTTGTCATATGTATAGTTAGTTACACATGAACTTCCTAAATTATTTGTAAAGAATAAAATGAAACTAACCAATAATCATTTATCTATTTTTATATATAATTTTATAGTTAAAATTTTTATTCTACAAATAAAAAATAAATATGACTTTATTATAAATTGAATTTTATTTGCAAAGATCTATCAATTAATGTAATTATTTTACCTCATAGTATAAAGTTCATATTTTATTATCTCATATATGCATTTTTAAAACTAATATTAAAAAATAAAGATGCCTGCTGGATATGCGATTATAAATTTAATGCTTCTTACTGAAGGAAGACAGAGAGTAGTTAGAAATGAAACTGTGATATGGCTTTGTTAGATTATGTAAAAAGTTTCTATGTATAATCTATATACTAGATCCAACATAAGCTAAATTGAATATTTTATCTCTTTGAAACTGTTGTATACTATAATAAATTCATGTTCTTGCTCTTTATTAATTACCAAATCAATCTCCAGCAATGACTTATTTGTTTTTCATCTTATTGATGAGAACCTTTTTATTAATTACAATATTTTATCCTCATAATTCCTCATTCTTATCATAAAGTCCTAAGCAAAATATATAATTAAAAAAAATCTTCATTTTTTTTCAATTTCTTTTAACTTTAAATTTTTTCCCCTTCCTCTTTCAATATCTCTACTTTCCAAAAAGTATTCTTTTTATTTTCATATAAACTACAACTTTAGTTTAACTTCTTTTTTCCATTTGTATTCCTTTTTCTGATGCCTTGAAGATTTGGATACAGGACTACATTGATTACTCAAACTAACAATATTTGGCTTGGAATAGAGTAAATAGAAAGAATTATTGTTTTTAATATGCATATTAAAATAGCCAAAGAATCATATAATGCTTTTTCAGGGTCTTATTTACTTAAAAAATAATATTAATTTAGAATTCTATGTATCGGATATATTTGCTCTGATTTACATCATTCTTACTGACTGCAATTTCTTGTCAAAACATTTATGTATATTCAAATAGTATTACTACTTTTTTTCTATGCTTCAAGTGATTATAATTAAACAAGTATTGCATTTAAAATGATGTTTTATGTACATTAAATGTTTTTGTAAAGTAGATGCATAATTTTAAGTAATGTGTGATAATGATTTAAAAATATTTTAATATTATCATTAATGATAGTCTGAAATTTTTCATGGTTGTAAAGCCACAAATTCAAAAGCTGAAAGTTCTGGATTAAAACCCAATTTATCACATTTGATGGTTGAATGTCAATAAACATTTCAGTTATTTTTTAATACACAATTTGACCATCTCAAAAACTAAAGGTTCCTGGAATCAACCTCAATCTGATATTTCTGGTTTCAAGCATCATTCTCCCAAATGATCACATTTTCCCCTATGAAGGTCAACATGATGGTAACATATAGGCTACAAAACTAAAAATTTATGAGAAAAACTTAGCAATCCCTTCAGGTACTCAAATGTCACATGCCTCCACAGCAATTAATTATTTGACGGAATTTTTTGGAAATAGCTAACTATGAATTTCCACAATTTTTTTTTTTTTTTAATGTTTATAAAAATTTACTACATTAAAAAAAGTTTGAATTCTATGCTACCATAGTAATACATTCTTGCTATATATATATATATTAGTTGTTAAGTAAATCAGATATATCAACAAGTCAAAACATAGTTTTGTCACCTAATATTTGTTTCAAATCAATGTTTATTTTCTGAATATTCAATCAAGAACTATAAACAAATAATTATGACTTTAGAAATGGAATTTTTATAAAATTCTAAGCATTTTTTTTAGTTGCAGTAATGAAATCAGCTGGATTTGATTTTAGATACAACTAGTCTCATCAACAGCTTCCAAACAACACACAGTCAGTATGTTATTCTGCTTCATAAATGGAATTTAAAAGCTATTGATTTATTACGATGTAGAAAAAACATAAAGTCATGAGTCACATAGCTAATGACTGTTGAATTTATGACCAGTGACAAAATTGAGGAACTTAATAAAGCTAACAGTTAATCTATTTCCTATATTGTGATTATATTTAAGCTTTTTTTTTTTAAATCAACAGGCTGATTATATTATAGTTATCTTATATAAAAAAATTGCTTTGGCATTTTTAATTACTGAATAAAATTGGTATTGAAATAAATTTAATAAAAGTAACAATTTACTCTAGATAAATACTTTGCATATAATAAAGATATATATGAGAGATAGTGACCTGGGTCAACTGATGAGTGCTGGTTCATCACGAAATGCATCTTGGGGGTCATTTGTCTTTTATTGTATCTTTATTTATATGAATTTAAAAAGAAAGGGGAAGTATGGTAGTGTTTGCTATTTCTATAAAGATATTACATACGGGACAGAGAAATGTGAATAACTCCGTGTGTGTAAATTTAAAAAAATCAGATATATTAATCTTTAACTGAGGTTTAAAATTTATATCTGTGCTAAAGATAATCTATAGTTTAGAAAATGCTTAGTAATAATCATTAGTGTATTTATCAGAAATGGATGGCGTCAAAGTTGTGAGTGGAGGAAGTTTGACAATAGTAAATGAAAAAGTAACAATTTACTCTACTTTGCATATAATAAAGATATATATGAAAGATAGTGATCTCGGCCAACTGATGAGTGCTGGTTCAGCACGAAATGCATCTTGGGGGTCATTTATCTTTTATTGTATCTTTATTTATATGAATTTAAAAAGAATGGGGAAGTATGGAGGTGTTTATTATTTCTATAAATTTAATTATTAAAACTAATAATTCATTTGTTTTAGTTTACTGTAATATAATTAAAAAATATTAAAATATAAATAATAATGAGAAATGACTATATAACAATTGCATTTAGTTTCTAATTTCATATTACAATTGCGTACAACATATATCATAAATTATAAAGAATCTTACTAATCTGCTATATATACACTAATTAAAAAAACAATAAAATTCTTGGAATAAATTATATTTACAAAAAGAAATCATTGTCAATAAGACCATTTCAATCATCATAATACATAAATGGATAAGATTATAGTTTTGAATCATTAAATTGTTTTTAAGTAATTAGTTAGTTGATTTTTGAGAATATATGATAATGTGGTGTTCAAATCCTAAAAGGGATAGCTTAACTTTGAAACAGGAACTTTTAGTTTTTGATTTCGTTATTTTACCACTATGCTAACCCTAAATAAATATTGGAGTTTAAACACATGTCGAAAGAAAAGCGTATACAAATGTAACACAGCATGCAACAATTATAATTATTAACTAAATTTAGTTCCTCACATTGTTACGAATTTTTATTATATCAACACATACATTTTTCATAATACATACACGCTCACGAAAAGGCAACACACGTCATTTCAATACCTGTTAAAACTTTCAAGTTAAAAAAATATTGTCAACAATAGTCTACAATATCTCACTTTTAAAATATATTAGTTGTGTTGTTAGTTTTAAATAGTTTTCTTAGAATTAGAATGTTTATACGTTAAAGGTGACAGAACCATCTTGTCGGCGTTTTTAAAAAGATGTTTCAAAAGACAAATTTTTCTGAGAAATGTAAACTTCATACTTAGAAAACAAATTAATTTATGTGTGATTCACATCTTTAGAAAATATCTTTATCCGAAACTTTATATTTATAGAAACGGTATTCGTAAATAAAATAGTAAAAGTTTTTAAAATCCTTTTTATTAATCAAATTAAGAATTATTTATGTTTTCAACGAAAATTAATGTATATCTCTGATAACTGCTTTTAATTTCAGAGCCGTTGGCGACGACGCATTGCATTTCAGTAATTCAATAATTTTATGTAGGTTTATTAATTTAAAAGAATAATATATTGCAATTCTATGGTTATTTTATTATATATAAATGTGTATAACAAACCTAAAATTTGCCCTCTGCCTGTGTAAATGTATACTACACTTACGCACATATAAATAAATCTATACAAAAGACCTACTGTTAACATTTACGACTTCTGGTTATTTCGTTGAAACTTTACTTTCGATTCCATTTATCAAATTTTATATAATATCTTCTTTAAAATCATCAATCAATTTTTCCAATGGCTCTAAGTAGTTTAGTATAGTAATAAAGCGAGAGTGTCAAAAATTAAAGTGCCTAAACTAAAGCTGAATTCGCCGAATGTATGATCATATGATTTCCAGTGATAGAATGATTCAATTATTTCTTAATCTTCCATTTATCTATTTTATCTAGATTATTTTTTTAAGATTACCTATTAAAACTCTTTTATTGTTGAAGTCTGTTTGTATTATAAGTTTCTTTGAAAATTATTTATCAATATTTGCCTAAAGGTTTATGATTGTATTTATTAGATGTGATAATATGATGGACTATTTCGATCATCTATCATTAAATGTTAAATTTCTAGTAATATTTGAACTTTATTTAAACTTTTCAAATATAAACAACTTGTTAGTAATACATAAAAATAGAGAACACAGATTAGAAATTACACAACGTTAGAATACAATGATTCAATTATTTTTTTAATTTTCCATTTACCAAATTTATCTAGCTTATTTTTTAAGATTATCTATTAAAACTTATATTGTTGAAATGTGTTTATATTTTAAGTTTCTTCTAAAATGATTAATCAATATTTGCCTGAAGTTTTGTGATAGCTTATTAGATATGATAATATGTTAGACTATTTCCTTTATCCATCATTAAACGTTGAATGTCTAAGTGTTAACTTTATTATTTAAACTTTTCAAATATAAACAACTTGTTAGTAATAATGCACAAATAGACAACACAGGTTAGTAATTTTAAGGCAATGCTCTAACCAATTGGGCTATTCTATCAAAGCCAAAAGTCAGTAGAAATTTTATATACTGTACTTATCTATGGTGGTTGTTTCAAGTCCTTCTGATGTCAATTTTTTTAATACTTTTTTCTAAGAATAAATTGAAGGAATCAGGAATATTTGACCCAACCCTCATAGATAAATACATAAAATTTCTAACTGTTGTCTATGACATAATCACCCAGTTGGTTAGAGTGTTGGCTTAAAAGTTGATATTCTAGAATTTAAAGGTTTAAGCTCAAGTCTTATATTAATATTGTCACTGGTCAGGCCAACAGCATCTTAAGAAGAATGGAGAATAATACTATTTGGCATGTTGTGCAATTATTAACCTGTGTTGTCTATTTGTATGTTATTACTAACAAGTTGTTTATATTTGAAAATTTTAAATAAAGTCTAAAATTTCTAGTCATTCAACATTTAATGATAGATGATAGAAATAATCCAACATAGTATCACATGATTAAACAATCTTTCTACAATTAAGACTATATCTATTTTTTCTTCTAACTTTAAAATAAATACACTTCTTAGTACCATTCTTAAAATAGAATACTACAGTATTTTTAACTTTTCTATCCATTTATTTTCAAGTCTTTGAATAGCTTTTTTACGAGAATAATATGCTTAGTGGTTCTTTAGAATATATATATATTAATGGCAAACATCTCTATGTCAATTTTTTACTCTTAATACCTCCCTTATACTTGAAAACATACCCCCCCCCCCAGGAAAAAAAATAAGATTAAAAAATATCACTTATTCTACTTAGATTAAGAGTAATATTAAATGTATAAAAAAGATAAAGAAAGAAAAAACTAAACAGCACATAAAAAAACATGAAGCCAACAATTCAATAAGTTGTCTGCTGAGGAAAATAGTTTGAGTATTTTTTGAAATAATGAACTAAAATTAAATTAATTATTTTTAAAAGCAGCTTAAATTAATACAATAAATTCAGAAGAGCAGTAATGATGAAAAAAGAGTAGTAAAAGAATGATAATAAAACAATCTGAAGAGAAGATATAAAAAAATGAATTTCTCTTTAATAAAATCACCTAATTTTAGATGGAATGTTAAACAAAACCAAGGGTTTTCAAAGTGAAAATCTACCAAATATTTTTATTTGTTATTATCACATATCTTGAAGTATTAAAGAGATCTATTCTTTGTAATCATTTAAAAAAAGGAGAGATTAATTATTAATATTTTATATATGAAAATAAGACAAAATATTCACAAGAATAATACTCAGTCAGAAGTTAGGGTGAAATAAAACTTAGAAATGAATATTTTCCAAATTAATCATATTCTAATTTAAACTAAAAAATCTTGATAAATTTAATTGAAGTTGAAACACTTATATTGGCACTTGCAGCTGAAATATTAAAACTGACTAACATATATTTTTGTTGTTGTTAACAATTTTGTTATTGGGTGATCCCAGTTAAAAAATTATTTATAATATTTGTTTGAATGAATTTATTTTATTTGAAATATACATGAATAATAATCAGATATAAAGACATTTAGTATAGTTATAAATGCACAAAAGTTTATGAAGTTGCAATTTAATGCTGTATATAAATCAAATGTAGTCAATTATTAGCACTAAAATTCAAATGTAGTTAAATAGTTAGACTTTTAAAAATAAAATTCAAATTTTTTTTTTTTATTTACTATGAAACTATTAATAATCATTAAAGTTTATCATGTGGATTTTCCATCCTATTACCTGAATTACTTTTATTCATTTTTAATCCTGCAAACTTGACATGCATAAAGAAATTTACTTTTAGAACATAATAATTGGAACATTTGTTACATTGAATATAATTCCACTTAAATTATTGTATTATAAATATATACATTTGATTTTATTATTTTACTGTAGGTTAACAAAATGTAAATAAATAATAAATAAAATAATAATTTAAATGGAATTATATTCAGTATAACAAATATTCCAATAACTACATTCTAAAAATTAATTTGATTGTGCATGTAAAGTTTGCTGAACTGAAAACAGGTAGAAGTAACTTAGGCAATAAGACAGAAATAATTTCCAAAAGATTGTGAGAGCTCTAGAAAAATATTATTAAAAATATGTGGATGAGATAAAGAAAAATGTTTTCTGGAATAATGTGAAGCAGAGAAACTTAGATAAAAAAACTAAAGCAAATTCTAAGAGACTTTATCTTGCAGGGATTAATGATGATATTAATATATACTAATTCTATAATTTATATTTACTCCATATTAAGATTAGGTTTATAGTAAAAGATAGTTCTACATTCATTTTCTGAAATTAAAAGATAACATTATGAAATTTATGTGGATATATTTGTGATTCAAAGATTGGTTTGTATACTGGGAAGTTATAAATGACTATTTATTAGTCCACTTTCAGAACAGGTTATATTTGCTTGATTAATGAAGTTTGTTTAAACTTCTTTGCATTATTCATCTCATATTCCTTAGTCAAGTTGTAATCATTAGTGTCTATATAAATATATTAGAACATAGATAAACGTGATGATACCACCTTTATTATTAAAGTAGATTGTTGATAACTTAAGGGTTGCTTGGTATTTTTAATAAAGTATACTCTTTTTACATTCATTTTCTGCAGAAATTAAAAGCAGCATGTGGATGTATTTGTGGTTCACAAAATGGTTTATATAGTCATCACAAAATTCATCTTTAATATAGTATTCGTTTTTGTTTTGTCATTTTATTTATTTTTCTCTTGGAAATGGAATGTCCATACCTGTTCGTGATGGTTTGCTGCTGATGATAAGTTTCATATATTTATTATAAGACAGTCTTATTAATGATTATTAATACTAAAGCAATTGTATAAAACCTTATATTCGTAAATTATTTTACAAGCACTATTAGTCATAATAATGTTGAAAAAATTAATTAAAGTTAGTGATGTAACTGTAAATATTAAGATGCTAGAATAAATTGTGTGAAACAATCAGTTGCAATGTGCTTTTAACGATATTAAGGATTATTGTTTGGTCTTACTTTCCTCTTAACTGGTTACTTCAATCTATCTTTGCCTAGTCTTCATATGTATATATGTGTATAAGTTTATATAAATCATCTTTTATTAATATTAATCTATATAAAAATTGTTGAGTATTTTCTGTTTATGTATAATTATGTTTATATTTTATTATTAAATGGTATATATATATATGATCACTAGATGAAGCTTACCAATAGCTCTAAATAAGCTTTATTTTATACATATATTTGTATTGCTCATCTTTTGAACAAAAATTCAAACAAGAATCTAAGACTTCATGCTAAAAATATGTCTATTTTTCTTTCATTCATTTTAAAAAATTAAGATATTTATCTTACTTTAATTAAGGAATGACTTCTTTAGAAAAACTGAATGTTATTTAGATATCAAAAATTTTATATATTTATGTATACATGAAGAACATATGATAAAGAATTTTTTTCAATTTTTTTATTTTATGTAAAGAATGAATCATTACAATATAATAAAATTTATTTTAATTTTCTTTAACAACACAAGATATGTCAAGTAATATCAGGTTCATTCTAGATATAAAAATATATATTTATATTGTATATATGCTTTAATTTTGTTTTTAATTTTTTTTTTCACATTGCTGTATTAACAACACTTTATTCTTTATGTAAAATAAAGTGTAAAACTATCAGATTATATTTTTTGTTTTGTATTGAATACGATGATCCATAATTACCAAGGCATAAATTCATCAACTACCCAATTGTTGGGTTGCAGAAAAGATACAGACATTTTCTATCTGATCATAATCACTTTAGATCTTTTTTGATACACTGAAGTAATATATGAACCTTAATGATTTTATAATCTTATTAAATCTATTGTTGATGATATTCTTATGATAATCAATGATATTACAATCATGTGAAAGGAATATTATCATCTTTTGAATTATGATACAAGAATTGACAATATAATTTTTAATAATACATTTATTTTATCTACTCATTTAAATTTGGACAAAGATACCAAACTTAATAAAATCTAAATAGCTCTTTACCTGCAAAATGAAAAAACTGTAGATCCTGATAAGATATCTGAAGATGTTTTGAAATATAATAATGTTACGTTAGCTTTAAAATATATATTTTCAAGATAATATATAAACTCATAAGGTTATGCCACCTGATCTTAAGATTTCTTTTATCATTCTACTTTTTAAAAATAAAGGGAATAGATGAGATAACACTAATTATTCAGCACAGAAAAAGAAATTTGAAGAATATTGTAGAATAAATTATTTGAAGTCATAAAGAAATAGTTTCTGAAGATTAAATGCGGCTTTAGAAAATCATAGAATTATAAATATGGTTTTTGTGCTAAATAAATGCAAGAAACAAAGTAATGATTTATATATTGATTTTATTGATTTGGTCAAGGCATTTGACACAATTAATCAAACAAATGTAAAGGTCTTTTTGAAATTATTAACTGACTACCAATGTTTATTCAAATAATATAACTTCTATATGATGGAGTAAAAGGAAGTGTTATTACTACAGACAGTAAATCTGAGATATTTGAACTGAAAACTGGTGTTAAACAAGAACGTTACAAAGCCTAACTTTGATTTCAATTTTTAAATCAGTGATCAAGATATGGTATTGCTTTGATGGTGAAAATTTTAACTTGAAGAGATTAAAAGCAAAAAAAAAAAAGAATTTCATCTTCTTGGCTTCTGATATTACAGTATGCTGATGATTATACTATTTTTGCCATTTCAAAATCCAACCACAATACATAAATGTTCTGAATATAAAAACTTTAGTTTTGTAATCCATGTTAAATAATTTTAATTCCTTTATCATCCAATGTTGGAAGAATATCTTTGACTTAGATAGCTATCAACTTGAGAATATAAATATTTTGCTAGTTTTTAAGTAGAAAGATTATGGACTTAGATACAGTGAGGCAACAAAGACACCAATCTGCTACTTCCACTTTTAACAAATTAAAAAATTGTGTATTTCATATCAATGATATAAATACTGCAACTAAATTAGTTCTATATAGAGCTGTTATTTTACCTAATTTATTGTAGGAAGGTGAAACTTGAATCTACATAAAGGCATATGAAAATTTTCATTTGATGATAACACACCAGTAAAATTCTAAAAATGCAATGGCAAGATTATAAAATTAATCAATATTTCTTTAATTTTTTATATAGTCCAATATTTAAATATTATAACTTCTTTGGATTGGATATATAAAACAAATAGACAGCATAAGGACTTGCTAAAAAAAATTACAGTCAACTCAAGTCTCATTCTTAATGGAAAAACAGGTGTTATATACATTATAAAAATCATCTCAAAGTCATTCTAAAGAAATGCAATGCTTTTTAGAGATATGGAAGAAGATATAATATGTAGAAATTCATAATTAGACAGTGGAAGTCTTTCAGAAAGAAAAGTTTGTTGCAGAAGTTTAAAATTATCATGTAAAATATCAAATAAACAGAATAATGAAATAGAAAGATCTATATATGGACATATTAGTAATTCATTGATTAGTTTATATAGTAGTGCAAAACCATCTTTAATGTATTATCATGTAATCTTACTCTTTTTCTTGGATTTGGAATAATCATACTCATTTGTTAGTAATAGTGATTGACATCCCTGAATTAACTTTATAATTTTCAATAAACTAATATATAAATATATATTGGTTTATTAAAAACAGTAGGATTAATTCCAGTATAAGAACCTTTTCACAATCTTTATAGATGTAAATATTAAAAAATTGAAATTTTTCTTATATTTTCCTAGACAAATTTCAGCTGTGTTGTAATGAAACAAACAACTGATTAAAACTAACAGTTGTAAATTGAAATCATATTATCTAGTGTTAATATTTCTATCTAATCTTTAGACAAAAAATTAATCTGCACTTTAGATGTTGTAAGAATTGTAAATCAGATGTACATACTTTATATGTGTCAAATTGAAGATCAGAATTTTCTAAATATTTGTCCCAAATAAACAAATCTCTGCCACTGAAAAATTATTAAATTTTCACTGACTTTGTGTGTATAAATATTAAAAGTCCAAAATAATTTCCATATAATTACCTACACAAGATTCAGATATGATGTAAATACATAAATATTCAGTCACAACTGACAATTTAAGCTAATGTTGCACCATTTAGTAATAGTACTTGTGTCTGACTCATTTTTAAATTAAAAATGAAACCACTTTTATATATTTTATGAGGCATCAGACATACTTTATATGTAAGAAAGTGGACGATCACAATTTCTTAAATATTTTTCACAAGTAAACAAGTCTCTACCTTAAAGAATATAATATTTAATATCTAGAGTAGTTTAAAAGTGAATCAGACAAAAATGCTATTACTAAATGTTATAATTTTAATATGAAATTGTCAATATTAATTAATTTTGTCTGGTTTCATCATAGGTGAAATTTGTCCAGATAAATATATGGAAATTTTCATTATACTTTACATATATAATACATTTTATCAATACATATGTGTATGAATGGCCTAAGATTTTATGATTAACACATCAATTACTTTGCTTATAAATTGAATCTGAATTCTGTCAAAATTTGAAACTATTTTAGGTAACTGAGCTTAGGATTTTTTTTAAATGATCGGACCATATCAAATTTAGATAATCATTTAGTTATTGAATGGTGTAAATGTTTTCTTAACTAAAGGATAAAATGAGAAAGAAAAACATTCAAAAATCATTATCTAGAAGTATTTGACCAGCCTGCATAATTATTGATATTATCGCCTTTTTTTTTTCTCTGTAGTGGAAGTTTTGCACTACCAAAACTAGAATTAAATACCGTTTTATATATACTCTTGAAAACATATATTACTTTTGATATCTCTACAAGAAACTATTTTAATTTATCACCATTTATTGCTCTATATGAATCAATAAATAAAGGGATAGTAATGCACTATCCTCATCTCAGGCCTGATGATTTATATTAAAAAACAAACTTGAAACTGACCAAAGTTAGACAATCTCCAACAAAAAATAATTTATCCATTTACCACTTGATATTGAATGGATAGTTGGATTAACTTTAGATTAGCTTACTGAAAAATGATAACAAACAAGATCACTTAAAAAAATTTTTGGCTGCTTAGAAAAATTAGAACCCCATTCTCTTAATGGCACTTTATATCGTAAAACCTAGATCATCTTCTTTAGTCTTAACTTATTTATTATCAGGATAATAATAATAACTGAATGGTTTATATAACAGAGCTCAGCAGAGATCCAGAGATCTTGAACTGTAGAATCTACCACTCTATCCATGTACATACAGCAATGTAAAATCCTTTAAACGATGTATCTAAAATAAATATCCCAATGATAAAAATGGTTATTTTTTATTTATATCTAGAGTGTTAAACTCTGATCCAATGCCAGTTGAATACTCTATGTAACAGAATAAAATTAGCGTCATCTGCCGTAAGGATTTACTGTTGTTTACCCCTTTCTTAAGATAAATTATTTGAGTATTTTAATTTTTATTCATGTAATACAAATATTACTTTTTTAAAATAGAATCATTGTTACTCATATTGGGTATATCCTCATATCGAAATGTTTTAAATATTCATCAATTTGTGGCCTAATATTCTAATTACATTTAAAATGATTACGTTCTCTATTCAAAAAAAGATTGACATATCTAGGCAAAAAGGTTTTATTAAACTTAATTATAGTCGATGATAATTTGGTATTACTTACCTCCATCTTAAGTTATTCTAGCATCGCAATATTTTAAGCTACTGCATAAATTTTAAAAAACATTTTACATTATCAAAATAAATTTAATAATTTAGTAACAAGTCTGTGGAATTTAAATAACTACTATGTATATAGAGATTATTTGTTACTAAAGGTAAACATATATATGCAATAAAACCGTTAAAATAGTCATAAAAAAAAAGATGAAAACTTTCTACGTCACATTAGTCAGAAATGTAAATTAGATTATTTCAAAAAAAAAAAAAAGCTTGCCTATTTTTGAACAGATGGTGCTTAAAAATTCTATTGAAGAATTTTGGCTTGGTATTTTTCTATTCTTATGCGAATTTAATTAAAATCGTAAATCTCGTACGTTGAATATTTAAATAGTATCAATTTTTCCCCCAGCCTATTGAAGAAAAAAAAAGATTATTAATTGTGTTTTCAAAATAACTATAGCCATTCACAGCGTCTCATCTCGCGATCGCTTCTTTTCTCCGTAGATCACTGTTGTATGCAAGCGCATGTAAACATCTTGTAAAGTTTTCAAAATACAGGCCACCTCCTTCAATAGAACTTGACCGAAAGAGTACAAACTTCGGGAATGTAGCCTTCAATAGCTTTCACAAAAGCATCGTTGGGGGTGAATTCTCGCGGCGGATGAGTTGTCCAAGCCCGGCTTCTGCCTGCTGGGTTCGGGCAGGGTGTTTGCCTAACTTCAACGAGTATGGTTCCACATCGCCGGACCTTTTATCCAGCTGTCACCACTGTGAAAAGCAGTACCGTAGTATAGGTGAAAGGCGTGCGCGCATGCTGATTCTCACAACAACCAGCAATCGTTAACATAGTAAGACCTTAACCTATAATAAGGCCAAAGAAAACTTTTCAACACAATGCCTAATTCGACTAGAAAATAATTTCTGATTTTAAATAAAACTAGGTAATAGAAAGTGGAATATTTTTATAAAAACAAATTTGATATGTAATCTCTTGCTAAAAACGAATGAATTCAAATACTGGCTATACTCAAATATTTTCCCCCCTCTTCTCTACTTTACATTTCAACGGTAAAAAAGAATAAAAGATGTATTATAAGTATTCTTTCTATTTATTGAAAATGCTAATTTAAATGCACAACTTTAATGTTAATGTATTTACTTATGTAGAGAAATAAATGTATATAAACTTATTCATATATGTATAAATATCATATATACATTCTTTTCATAACTATGTACATACATTTAAAAAATACATTCACTTATACAATCTTATGTTTATAATATATATTTATATAATGTAAAAGTAGAATGTATAGTAATATACTAGATCTTTTCAGATACAATTTTAAAATGAATACTAAAATAATTATCTTAATAAATTTAGCAGCTGGCGATGCAAATCAAAATATTTACCTAACAGGGAGGGAAAAGCAATTTGTGCAATTTTTCAATTTTAAGAATTGGCTAGTTTTAAATTAAATTATCCTATACAATATTTTATTTTTTGAAACACATTCGAACCAAATGTATAATTTATCGTGCTAAATTTTATTTTTTTAAATATATATACCTGTGTGCGTTCGTATATATACATATCAAAAGATTTATATATATGCTCTAAAATGGGAGTTAGCTGCAAAAAAAATAGTGTGAATGAAAAATAGGAAATATTTAAAAGAGTAATGGCTATAAGTCAGAATATATTTTGAAGACAACGAAGCTGCTTTTTAGATCATCGAATAACAATATTTTATTAATAATAAAATTAAATTATGATAATATTTTTAAAGATAAATTTATATTTTAGGACATATACAGTTTTTTTTTTGCCTAACTACATTTTTTTTTATGTGTCAAAGCGTCAACCGGGAAGCGAACCTCGGGACAACTGCTTGTAAGGCAGCTGTGCTAATCACTTGGCCACCAACTACATTTTTCAAAGTAATAATAGCTATGAATTAATAAAATTTTAAAAAAGAAAAAAAATATTTGAATAGCAATAAAAACTCAAAAAGTCATATATCAATTATTTTTATATGGTTGAGTTTCTACAATTATTCTTCATTAATTTTCTAACAACGTTTGCATTTTTTATAATATCATCATCATCACTTTCAATTATTATCGATTCACTAAAAAGATAAAGATCTCTCCATATTTAATCGAGCTTTCAGCATATGTACTTATTATCTATCCCAAATATAGTCTATTTCTAGGTCTTTTACAATCTCTGGAGTACCAATTTGAAATTAACTGCTCACTTATTTTCACTGGTTCTAGCAAAATATTCAACACATGTGGGCTGCCTCAATCTAAATTATGATTTGAAATAAGCATTCAGACAAAAGTACTAGTGTAAGTAAAATAAGTATGTGTATATTTTATGTGATGTCAATTATTTCTTATCTACATATTTCACTTTTGAATTTGTCTGTTAATCCCAACATATATCTCTCTAATTTTGTTGAATAATCTAAAGTCTCTATTTTATATTCTATTAAGTTTTTAAGACTCACATACATAAGTAAGAATTGGTAAAATATATACATTAAAAATCTTTCTTTTCCAACACAATAGCATATTTCTTTTTAATATTAACTTATTTCTACCAAAAACATTTCATGCAAGTTAAATTTTATGATCTTCTTTATGTTTCCATATGTATTAATTTTCTAACAACGTTTTCATTTTTTATAATATTATCATCATTTTCAATTATTATCAATTCACTAAAAGTTAAAGATCTCTCCATATTTAATCAAGCTTTCAGCATATGTACGTATTATCTATCCCAAATGTAGTCTCTTTCTTTCTAGGTCTTTTACAATCTCTGGAGTACCAATATATATTTATATTTATACTTTATATTTATAGTTATTAGCTTTTTTAAATTCATGATTGTTATTTTTTTATTTTCTTCTTTGGAGAAAGTCTTTTGAACATAACATTAAACTTTTTAGTATTTATCTTTATTCTTATTTTTTACTTTACTCTGATAATTTTTACAACATTTCCTAAAACAACTATGTCATTGAAAAAATTTCAGTGATTTAAGTAAGGTTCATATATTTTTATTAAATGCTTTTATTTAACTTAGGAACATTGTTTGTTTGTTTAAGATACATTTTGTAATCAAGTTTTAACATATATCTATTAAATGGATTTTTTTTTTCAAATTTTGTTCGTATGTTAGAAATTGATGCCAATGTAATATAACAATCAAATATTTCAAGGTGGTTTCTTTGTTATTTATTGTACTAATAAGTTGGTGGGCCAAATTTTAAACATGTCAATATTAATGAATCAAAATAAAAACAAATCTTATTTTTAATTAATTATAGAAGTTTTTTTTTTCCTAAATGGATGGAATTTTATTTTAATTTTGATTGTAAAATTGGTACTATTCTATTAGCTGGTGTCAGCAGCTTGATGGTGGTGTTGCTATGCAAAAACACAGAAATATAATGGTACTGGCCTGATTTGTTTTTATTTTAACTAATGATTATTAGAGAAGATATTTATTAACATAAATTTATCAAACCATATATTTAAAATAATAATTAGTGAACTGTATTTTTAAAAAAAAATTGTGCCGACTAAGATTAACATAAAAGTTGAAGAATGTAGAAAGAAATTAAATTTACTTTCAAACATTTATTTATTTGTGATATTTATTTAAATGTACTAATTATTGATAATTGTTATTTAAATTACCCACTAACTAAAATTATTTCCACCATACAAAATATCAGTTTTTTTAAGCAAAATCACAAACAAATTAATTTTGATGCCATTTGTTAATAATATAAGGTAAACTGTTTTATTAAAACACCATGTTATTATCTATTTTAAATCAATATGTTATCGTATGTTTAACATATGTTCTAAATAATGTCCATCATAATGATATAAGAACACTTTAGATTGAGTTGTTAGAATAAAGAAGGAAGCAAGCAACGATAAACTTTGACAAGGAACAAGTGCTATTCATGGGGGAGAGCAATCTATTTCTTAGTTATTGTACTTGCCTTAACACATAAAACATATAATGCCTATGATATATAAATAAATTATACTACTAAACATCATATGATCACCATTTCTTATTCTTGCTCATACCTGTTATTAAAACAGGCAAAACTCTCTATACAGTAGTCTGGCATGCAAAATCTCCATACAGTAGTCTGGCATCCATTGATTAATCTGGATTGCACTGAATGGCAGTAGTGTATGGAAAGTTTTGCCTGTTTTAATAAATTATACTATGGGTAATTACTAAATTCTTGGTAAGGGGCCAAAACAAGGAATTAGGCAATCAAAAAAATATTCCCTTATATTTCTTGATTTATAGTATTATAAAAAAATAAAATTAGCAATGTGAAACTTCAAAAATTGACTAAATATTTTTAAAACTTTTTAAAAATAAATGTCAAAGATAAATTATTAAGGTCTTTGCTCTAGGATCAGCTCATCGTGACTCCTGGAGCCATCAAGCCAGGTCTCTTTTCGAAGAGAGGACTTTTGCCAATAGGAATGGGACTTGCATCTTAACTGAGAGATGGTTTTGGAAATCTCCAGTCTCATAGTTACACCACACACACATCTCTTACCATGTAGGAGTTTGTTGTCCTGTAAAAATGCCCATGTGCCAGATTCTGTGGATCTGAATTGCCACAATTTTAAACTCTTGGTTTTGCAGTCAGCTATTTTATTTGTTTTGTATGTGTTCTTATGTAAACATGATTTTTCACATGAGTTCAGCAAAATCATGTTTGGCCATACCTTTCCAAATTTTTTGAAGCTTTAATGTTGAGTAAGGAAGTGTTGTGGTGGTGTTACAATTAGTAAGTAATGGTACATCAGGTGAAATATAAGCTAATTACTTTGTCATGCATATTTAAAGAGTTGTGGCAGGTTGAAATCTAGCCACTCTTACATAATACTGTAGTGAGCATTCAGATAAACTTCATAACACAAAGCAGGCTGTAGGTTAAGTGAGCAGCCATGTATATGGCATATTTCTGTGCTTTTGCATAGAAATAATGCCATCAAGTAGCCGACATTGGCTAATAGGACAGTACCATAAAATTTCTTTTTTAAAAATCCTTCTTTCACAAACAAAATAATATTGGAATCAATTTTTAATGTGGTGTCACAGACTGCAACAGAGTTTTCATTCTGCATTTTAAATAAAATAATTACAAAAAATATCTGAATATTAAAAAGTTAAAAATAATACATGTATATTGTTTTCCTGAAGTTTGTGATGATGGTATTCTAGTTGTATTTTTATATTGGATTTTTTCCATCATCTAATATGTTTATTGAATACCTTTATAAAAATTTAACTTTATTTAAATATTTCAAATAGATTCAACTGTTAGTAATAGCACATCAAACAGGTAATATTAGTAATAGTACATCAAACTGGTATCTGTTTTGATGTCTTATTACTAACAGTTGAATGTATTTGGAATGTTTAAATAAAATTAATTTTTTCTAAAGACAATCAATACACATATTAGATGATGTAAATAGTCCAATTTAAAAATACAAATACATATATATATATATATATATATATATATATTTGTATTTTTATATATATATATATATATATATATATATATATATATATATATATATATACATATATATACATGTATGTATATATATATATATATTATAATAAATGTTTTTATACTTTATGCTAAAAATCCACTTTTTTTTCTTCAACCACAATTGGAGGTTTTATATTTAACTCAAAATAAAACCATAGAATATCCAGAATTAACTAATTCAATCACTAATTTTTGTAATAAGTGATTGAATTAATTAATTTCTGGACATTCCACACTTTTATTTGAAGTTAAATATATAAAATTCCCAATTATATTTGAAGAAAACAATTACTTTTGGGTTTTCAGTGCCCAGTAAATAAAAACATTTATTATAATATATATATTATTTTTTTAACTTTTTATTTTAAACTACAAAATAATATAAACGCTTTTTTATTATTTCATCTATCCATTCCAAATTATATTTTCTTCTAGTTTAGATACCAAAACCCAAAGAATTTGATATATTCCACCATTAAGACAAAAAGTCTGCAGGCAATTAACTACTTATCTTAAACTCAAGAAGTGTACTAGAAGGAGATTCTAAGACATGCCACTCAAATGAGCAAAGCATGTAACAAAATGATTGATTAGCTCAAGGAATAAGCCACACATAAAAATTAAACCTATATTCAAGACAAATGTTCATCTGATAATCTCACATAGAGTTATTCCAGAACCACCCCAGATTCAATTCATCATCTTCCTTGGCAAGTATCTCAGACATTGACTGAAATAAGTTTCCAATCACTATAGAGTTACATCATATATATCATATTGTCTATGCACAGTCACCATTGCACTGTGAGAGTTAAATTTCTCAATGTATTGACTAAGTAAAAGTTTTAAGTTCATGATTGGCCTGTGAAACACTATAGCTCTTATCTGCCTAAATGCCAAACATTCTTTGAATAGATGCTGAAAAGTCTCATTACCAGATTTGCACAGCAAACAGACTGGATCTAAATTCATATGTAGTCTTTCATTTAGAATCTTAGTTGTTGAAAACAAGCCATTCACTAGTTTGAAAACAAATTTCAAATAGGATTGGGTGCATATATAGAGTGGAACTTTTTCAACACATTTTTCTTTGACATATCCAACCATGCATTGCCATTACTTTTAAAATGATTCATTAAGTCTCTATATTTAACACCTTCCAAACTGGACACATTCATATCATCTTGGAGATCCCTATAAGCAATGAACGGATCAGCTATAAAAGATCTTCCTTTACATCCTATTTCATTAAAAGCACCAGTAAGATCAACTGAAGGCCCAAGAAATTGACTTTTAATTAAGTCAATAAATGTACTTGTCTTGATGTAAGATATATATAGCTCTGGATCAATCAGGCCAAGACCTTTTTTTTTTTGGCATCTGCAAGGTTGATATTGAGATCCATCTTGAAGCTCTACTCCAGACATATTTCTTTAAAATCTGGTTTATTCTGAGTATTGATTTGTTATGTAGGGTTACCCAGAGTGCATAGTATTTTGGATAGTTTAATATTGGGTTAAGTTTAAATCCCTTGCATATTTGATAGCCTCATGAATTTTTAAGGCAGCATTTACTGCACATCTACCCTTAATGGCATGGTGAGCAGAAGATATTCTAGTATTGATAAGGTGATGTAATTTTTTCAAGAGAATTCTAGTCAGAATCTTCGAATCAATAACTTCTACAGAAATATGTTTCAGTTCATCAATTGTTGGACTTTGCACTAATTTGTCTTTTTTAATGCTAAAAATTACTTTGTTGCTAATAAAGGGTCACTCAATTCTCTCATAATGCAACTGATTAAAAAATCTCCACATTGCAAATCTGAGAGCATAGTTAAGTTGTTTATAAACAGAGGCTGGGATTGTGTCATTTGCCATTATTGATTGTACCTTGAGGATATTAATTTCATCTTGAATATCCTAATTTGAAATATACTCTTTCTGTTTCCCAGTTATGATACTACCATGCTGATTAATGAAACCTGTACTTACACCAGATTTCATTTTTAAATTTTTAAACATGTAATTATCAACATAGATTCCAGAGGCAATGCCATCATCATCCTTGGTGATACTGGCAATACCCCTAGAGTGGGGGATATATAATTTAGCATAGTTAATATGGGTTTTAATAATTTACTCAAGTTAGGAATTAATTTCCTGAGCCATATTGTATGAGCATCTTGATGCATAAGTTGATATAATCTGTTGTATTCATCTTGTAAACTATTTATCAATTGATGATTAGGTCTGAGGTAGGTAATATTGCATAAGACTCTCTGAATTTCAGAGATTCTATTTTACATTTGATTCATTGATAAAATATTCTGTGCATTCTTATAACATATTTTAGAAAAATCTTTTTTAATTTTAAACCAAGCAATAGAGGGTGGTATGCCTGAACATTTTGTATAATAATTAATGACAGTCAATATAACTGATAATTGGTCAATCGAGAGCAAAACACCATCTCTAACGTTTCTTCTAATAGAAAATCTATATTAATTAGTGATTTGATAATAGTTATAAAGAACTAACTTTACACAGAGGTGATCTGAAAAACCAACCAGAGATGTATTAATAGTTGAATCATTTAGCTTATGTCCCGGCAAAAAGAAAAGGTCTATAAGAGATGAGAATCTGCTATTAAAGAAAGTATATGCATTATCTGGATATCTTTCATGCAATGAATATAGTGAAATTTCTTTCATTTTATTTTGTAATGCAATAGGAAGAGATCGGAATGTACAATTAAGGTCACCACCCAGAATTATAATACCTGGTTTTTGTAAGAAATTATTTTGAACATTATGGATTATATTTGCAATATCATTACCTTAGCTACAGAGTATACAGCAATCAGATAATGCAAGACTGCCTGATAAACAAAGGAATATAGTTTGTTTGTAAAGACATTAACTGAATTTTTTCAATCTCTGAATGCATATATATTAAAACAGCTGCACCTTGAGCAGGCCTATCATTAGGTTTAAAAAGGAAAATATTCTGTTGAGATAATATAATAAGTGTATTATGGTTAATTTTAGTCTCAGTTAAAATTACTATTTCTTTTTTTTTTTAGTTAAATAGTCAACAATTTTATCAACTTTACCTGGGCTATTTAATCCTCTAATATTAAGAGTTAGTATACTGAGGGATTTGTTCATAATTATTGGAATAATTTGACCATTTACCCACAAATATATCACTTATATTTTCATTCATCATTTCATTTGTATCATTATGATAACCAATTTTGATATTAAACTCAGAATTACTAGCCACCTGATCCAGCATCGTAGGGTTGTTCTCTATAATATTGGTATTTCTGTCAACTCCTTCTTCTGTATTAATTCCAGAAACAGTCGTGTTATAAACATAATCAGTAACAGTATCACTATTGATCTCTATTCCTTCACCAAAATTTATATCAGAATTTATATTGTTGTTAATACACCCAATATCACTGGGACAAACAGACTCGTCAACATCTTGAGCCAAACTATTTATGTGAGATGATACTTCAGCAGGCTCAAAAGATTGGCTGGGACTAACATCAATGTCATCTCCATCACAAAAATCATTATCAATATTGTGAATATTTTTGTTAATATTACTATCAACAATGTCTGCCCACGTCTTAATGTTATTAGTTCCACACAAATGATTGCTTCTATCAAACTTATTATATTTTACACAATTCCCAGTCACACACATAGCTTCTATATGACCAATTCTGTTGCATTTAAAGCACAGGATTTATTACAACAGTGTGAATAATTGACTGACTGGAACTATAGTCACTATATAAAAGTAAAGATGTTGTTTGAGCTCACAATAATAGTTAAATATGAATCGATAATTCAAATTATTTTAGAAAACTTTCATTAATATAATAGTCAGACATGTCCCCCTTTTCCTCTCTCTTAGTCTTAGATATATTAGTTTCCTGATTTGGGTTCACATTATACTCCTGATAATTGAATGGTAAGAATTTACTTGTGTTTAAATTTTGCATGGACATTCATCAGAATATATCAAGCCAATCATGCATTCTTTTTCAGTAATGAGAAGCAAATTAAGTCTGTCCCTTTATGGTAAATAGAAATAATGGAAGTCAGATTTTCTGACCATTAAAAATACAAATGCAGAAGGATTCTAAAAATAAGCATATATATTTTATTCCATAAGATAAGTTTTTTCTTTAGTTATTGATAAATAAATAAATTGTTTTCACGCATTTTTAATATTCTTTTTCCTGTAAATTTAATGACACATATATACTATCATATTAGCCAAGATTAATATCTTTCTTCAGCAAACTCATCTATTTCTTAATTCTTATTATCCAATTATTTTCCCAGCTCTGTTTCATTTTTCCCTCTTATCCTATTTTAATAAAGATTGTTTTAGTAGTTCTATTATCCTATTTTTATATTCCTAATTTTGTTATAAAGATCTAACCAAAAATTTATAAAATTTTTATCAATTTTACTCTAATTTTAAATATTACATTTTCCAAACGATTTATTGTAATTCTCTTTTAATATGCTTAATTCCAAAAATAAATAATCAAAAATCTTTCTCTTTCTGATTTTCACATAAATTACATCTGTAATTCAAATCCTTATTCTATTTTTGCTGTTTTGTTATGTTATTTAAAACTTCTACTCTTGCTCTAAATAACAATTTTTTTCTTTAGAGTTAGCATACACTCTTTCATATTTTATATAATGTTATTTTTGTATAACTCTAAACTATTTTTTATTCATATTCATTTCCCATTAGTCTAATACTTTTTAAAATACCTTATCTCATCTTTTTTTCATGTCTTTTATAATTGGGTACCTCTAATATAGACTTTATATATTTACCCCATTTTTAATATAAATATATGGATATAAATTGTTTATCTATTATTTTTGGAAATAATAAGACATTTCTTGTTCAACATGTTTATTGTTCTCTGCATGTAATCCAATTACACACCATTTTTATTCATTTACTTCCATTCATATACTCTAACCTTACAATCTAATCATTTTAAATTTATTTTTGATTTCCTTTTATTTATTTATTTTTTAAAAAAATAAGAAGTCTGTTTCACTTCACCTTAAATTTTCTATTTTATTTCTTGTTTACAGTTCTCCAACAATTACATATCAAAAAAAAGTTTTCTAAAAGTTTTGGAGTTCACTGTCAAATACAAAGTTCATTATTTCCAACTATTAAAAAAGACACCATCAACACTTTCCAAATTATTCTACATATCTCATACTTATAACAAATATGCCAAATTTTAATCAACCCTATTCTATTTTTAGTTTTTATTCTCAACTCTAATTCTTAACTATCTGTATAATTCCCTTTTCCATTTAATAGAGTACATAAATATCTGTATTTCTTCAATACAAATATTTCCCTTTTTTTTCTTTCAGTTTATCTTCCCATTAAATATTATAATTTTTCTTTATTAAATTTAATTTTTAATCTTCTTCCTACTCTCCTCATTTCTTTAATAATTCTATATCTTCTATACTGTTTGCCAAAAATGTCATATCATCTACAAGAAAGGATCCTCACACTATGGTTTTTTTTGTTTTGTTCTAGGTTATAAGATTTCCTATTTTTATTTCCAATTTTTTTATTTTGATATCCAATTTTTTTGGAAACAAAATAAACAATAAATGTGATAATGGTAATCACTGCTACAATCCAATTTTTCATTTAGCTTCCATCGATTCTATGTTTCTCAAACGATACTTATAAAAAGAAATTATAAAAACTTTCATTATTTTTAAACAATTTTAAGTTTATTTTAATATTATCAAGACTTCTCATGGTTTTCCATTCAATTGTATGTTTTTTCTATATCTAGAAATGCAACAAATATGAATTGTTTTCCTTATAAAATATTTACATCAACTGTGATAAATTATCTCCTATCGTTCTCCTTGATCTAAATTCATTCTGAATCTGCTATAAAATTCCATTCTTTTTAATCCAATTGTAATTCCATCAATTAAGATATATATAAATAATAGTAAACTGTGAAAGTTATCAGTCTATTCTATCAATAATTAATAACCTAACATTCGTTCTCTTTTTTTATATGTAATAATTTAATTCTCAGATCCTTCTATTCATCTGACATCTTATTACCCATATTTTTGTTAAGACTTTCTCTTAAATTAAATCTTATATATTTTTCCTTACTTATAATCATATTAGCCACCATATCATCTAATCCTTTTTTTCTTTTTTTAATTTACTTGTTGCTTTGTACAATTCTACATTCATCACTCTTTCTATCAACTTGTAAACTAAGTTTTCTAATAAATCATAGTCACTTACTATTTCTCTTTCACTAAAAGATTTTATTACAAATTCATTAACAATTTTTTTGCAAGTTTTTTTCTATCCTCACATTTATGCCATTCTGCATTTAATAGTATATTTTTTCTTCTTCATGTAGCTCCAAAATTTTTCATAACTCTTTCTACATTGTTAATTTTATTAAAATTTCTTATTAAGTCATTTTTGTCTTAATTCTTTTGTGATTTTTTTAAAGCTATTCCACTTAATGTTTATCTTTACTTCTATTTTCTTTATAATTTTCATATGTCTTTTTTCTTTCTTTTATACTTTACAGTTTTTTTCCTCCATTTTTTTTCTCATTAATCCTATTGTTTTTAAATAATCATTCACTTACAAACTTTTTTACCATATACGTCCATGCTCCCTATTTTTTTAAATCAATTGTGTCAAAAATATTATTAAGCCTAGTCAATTTAATCTCATTATATATTTTCCCACATCAAATTTTATTAATTTGCCTTTCAGATATTTATAATTCTATCACAATCAAATTGTTGACTATTATATTATTTGTCTTTCTCATCAATCATTTCAATGCTTTTTTTTTAATTCTTTCTATTTAATAAGATATAATCCATTATATTCAAATTCTTCCTGACCATGTTAATTTCTTTTATATACTTTACTGAATCTCACTATATTTGATTCAACTATTTACACATACTCTTTGATAATATTTCATCCATATTCTTTACTTCCAACAATTTTATTAATATGATCATTCATATCACTTACAATGTTTTATAAGTATTCTTTCTGAACTCATATATATATATCCCTTTATAAATATTTCCAAATACTTTCACTTTATTTTTTCACATTTCTACCCCTATTAAGTAGCTAAATATTCTAAATCACATATCCATTTCTCTTCATCCAAATTTAGTTAATTCTGCATATGTTACTGTACAATTTCTTTCTAAAATTTAATTATAACATCAAAATCCTCTTCCCTTTATCTTCATTCTGTCTATTTAACCTCTTACCTTCATCATTTTTGGAACCAGAATTCTCTTCATTTTTCAAAAATGTCACTCATTTTGCTAACAAATTTATTTTTATTTTTTATATAAAAACTTATTCCAATATGCTTTGATTATTCATATCTCTAACTCTTGCATACTTATAGAACAAAATTTAATATATATATATATATATATATATATATATATATATATATCCTATAATATATATATATATATATATATATATATTAATAGGATGACAACTAACCATTATTAATGGTAGATATATATCATTCCATGTCTAATATATTATTACACCAATATTAAATCAACTGTTTAACAATAAAACAATAATCATAAGACTTATTATCCAATCATCTGGTAAGATAACCTTTTTAACATTGAGCCTATCCTCAATGCCATAGGAATATTGCACAACTCTAACTTCATTAAAAAATTAATGATACTCCAATCACTAACAACAAAATAAATAAATCACACTGAATATTAAAATTTCCTATGTTAAATTTAATAATAATAATAAAATAATAATAATTATAATAAAAATAATAATAATAATAATAATAATAATAATTGAAAGTTTGTTAGTCTTTCACATGCGCAATTATCTCTTAGACAGCCAATCAAATTTTAAACAACTGTCTTAAAACGATCATGCTTCGACAACATGACAGAGATTTTGATAAAAAAAGGATGATACCAACCTTTTCTCAACTTAAGTTTTATGTATATAAGCCAGTCTTAAGCATCCTGGCCTGAAAGCTTAAATATATAAACATATACACTTATCATTCATTGTGTTATTAATTTAAGATATTACGGCGCGAAATCTCAGATTTACTGCACCGCAATTTTCTAGATGTTAATATAATTTATCAGCAATGTATGTAAATAATAATAATAATAATCATCATCATCATCTACTTATTGAAATTATTTTATACCATTCATTTACTAATATTTCTTAAATAAATAAATATCTCAAGTAAATATTGTTTTTTAAATGGATAAGTTATTCCACATTACTAAATGTAGAGAAGGATTTTACTCACATCCAGCTACAGTGAAAATAATTAAGAAACAAATATAATAATCATTTTTTCACCTTTAAACTAATTAATTAACTTTTATTATAAATTGACTATTAAAAAAAATTAAATATTATTAACCATAATCAAAATAATTTACTATCACAATGGATTATGATTCAAATATTCCTATTTTATATGGCATGTTAATTACTCAACTCTTCACTATAAACATTGAGAATGATGTAGAAAATTTAATCGATTAATATTTTTAAATACAATATCGAAGTCTTGAATAATCATCATGTTTTTCTTATCTATTATCTCAAATTATGTGCAACAATTCCAAATATATTCAATTATTAGAAATATATGTGTGGCAATGATGATTAGCAATGACTTGGGAACAAGAGATGAGACTATCAACACTTTATTAATTTAAAACAAACATTAATATTTATTATAGTAAGAGTATACACATTTAAAAATAATTTACAAATATCTTAGCTCTAATAAACAATATTTAAAATACTATAACAAAACTTTACAAAAAAAATGAACTAAGTAATTATTACAAACTAAAATAATTCATATTTCAATCAGATATAATTTACTGATAGGACCTAGTATATTACAATATTTTACCCCATTATCAATAATACATTTCTTACTATTTTATATTAAAATATATTAGCAAAAAAATATTTACAAGTTGTATATTCTGCAAAAACAAATATTTCGCAAATATATTCATTTACACTGTAAATCCTTCATTTTTAATCATTATATGATATTATTTAATTACAATTCTATAACTTATATCTATTTCTTATATTTTATTATTTCATTATAAAAATAACTGCTTGATTATTTTAAATATTCATTAAAATATGGCATTTTATTCCATTACATACAACAATAAGAATAAATGTCATATTTTCTTTCAATATTATATCACTTATACTTTAAACTTTCTTTTGGATTTTGATCTCATATATCAAATAAAACATTCAGAAAATATATCTTCTTACATTTTTTAATATTGTATTTGTTTTACATTTTATCATTCTTGCAATAAATTAACCTATCTTCCTGAGCATTTGAAAGCTTAGTTATTACCATTACTTATATCTTTAATTCATTTATATGAGGTTTATACCAGTATGACTTTTCATAATAAAAAGTGTGGGTTGAATATCTTATAAAATTATAAGAAAAATATCATGGACTAAATGCAATTTAAGGCCATATATATATATATATATATATATATATATATATATATATATATATATATATATATATATATATATATATATATATATGTGTCTGCCTTAATTTTCTACCATAGCTACTATTTCACCTTGCAGATTTTAGAAGTGGCACTATCCATTATATCATAAATATTCCAACTTATTCTATACTTTGTCATATTTGATCTAAATAAACATATCCACAACACTATAGGATTTCTAATAGGTATATCTTCCCATATCACTACTTAAATGTCTGACTATCCTTATGAGATGCTTACATCACATAAAATATAGTACATTACTTCTCTCATAACATCTAAATTTATCATTAACCCATTACAATACTTTTAACATGCCAAGAAGACTAAAACCAAACAAATAGTTTTATCATAGAATTGATCATTAGTATAATAAATAATTTATCTTTAATTTGTAAAGAAATTGATCATATACATCATTATACTAACATGCTAATATTATAATAAATGAATTCAATTCTTTGTCATATATTTTCATTTAAATTTATATATTATAAATATCACACATCTTTATTTACCTGATTTCATGCTTAAAATTAGATACCAATATTTTATATTTTATTAAAATATTACCTCAATCATAATAGTTTATGATTATCACCACTTACTCTTTGGTAAATATTACCTCTTCCATGTTATAGAATTATAATCAATATTTTTGGTAGTCATATTTATGAAAATCCATCCTGCTCGATAGCACTGTTGCTAGTCAAAAACAAATAGATATAATGTTACCAGGGTTATTTACATTTTAATTTTTTTTAAAATAACACTTTCACCTGTTTCTTTTCTTTTGGGGGATTTATATTTTTTTAGATATAGAGCATTGAATTTCTTTCAAAATACATTAATTTTTTTTAAAACATTATTTTTTAAATTACAGTTTTTAATTACATTATATATTTCAGCATGTAGTGCTAGAATGTTCAGGGGAGATGACTGCTGTTTTTGGAAATCCAAAGGATTGGCCAATAATGCCACTACTCTGATCAAACCAACCTTATGATTTCTAAAATGATGTGCAACCTCAGACATTTGATTTGTCTTGTAACTGTTTTTTATGAAACGATATTATTTAATAGAATGGAATAATTACATTTTTAAATTACATTATACATTTCAGTGCATAGTGCTCCACCACAACCATTTTAATAGTCTTGTAGCTGTTCTTGTGAAAATGTGACTTTTTCTGTGAATTCTCTGAAATGGTCCCAAAACCTGCACTTTTGAATCTAAATTCACTTTCAAAGATGTATAAGGAAGCACAGCAACAGGTTTACAATTATTACTATGTAACAGCACAATTAAAATAGTTATGACCAGTTGAATTCTATACCCCCTCACATCATATGGTAGCGATATGTGAAGTGTGCACTATTTGCATAGTGTTGCAAAGCACATTATCAGGCCATGTGCAATACAATCTAGGCCTGCTAATAGCTCATATAAACACAACTATTCTATAGGCCATAAGTTTGGTCACATAAATGGCATATTTCTGTGATTTTGCATGGAAACAGTGCCATCGGGTGGGATGGATTATCATAAGTATGAGTACCATTTTTTTATATATACAAAAAAATGTAAATATTTAAATCTAACATGACATATGAAATAAATAATTGTAAATACTCAATACTTTATTAATATTATAGTCAATTCAAATAAAACAATACAAACAGAAGTTTTCTTCAACTTCTTGAAATAAAAAAAATCACAACACTTAGTTAAGAATATGGTTTCCATGGTAACATCAATGACCAACTGTTGCTTAAAAGAAGAAAATTTTCTTTCCTATTCCACACCCCCTCTGTGTTTTTCACCATTACTTATAGCATAATTTGCAAATATAGATAAAAATTCAAATTAGAATTATTTATCAACAATAACAATTTCTTGTAACATAATTTTATCATTCCTACTATGTCATTTATATAATTACTTCCCAATTTATTAAATATATTTTACTATATTTTTTTGAAAAGTTTCATTTCTTTCTTTAAATTTTAAAATAAATAGTTGATAAATTATAAATATTTAAATTAAAGTCCATAACTATTAACTTTTCAATAAGACTTAATCTGCATCACATTCTTCTCTTATACAGTTATCATCTTAACAATGTCATAAATAAATTCATATCTTTAAATATTAATAGTCTTAATGAATATAGATAATTATCTTTTTCACTAATAAAGATAAGATTTAGTAGAAAATGTTTCCTATTCTATGGCATATAAAAATTATTAAGAAATATTTTTTTTAAATATTCCTTTCATTTTAAGCAGCAAAAATGTTTAAGTAGTATGCAGTTTCTTTTGTTGAAGTACATTTTATCCAAGTAAATGAAATTCTATTCCAATCATTATCATAAGTTTGTAGTCAGCATATGTAGAGCACCAATGAGGATTGTTTACTTTTCACTCCATGATGAAATTTTTTAACAATTTCTTAAAAATAATTCTCACATATTTAGAATTATTATTTTACTTTTACTACTAAAAAATAAAATTTTAATAAATTTACACTTAAATTTTAGAAAAAGAAAATATGTTTTTCTCTGTCAATGAGTTCTTGATTTATTCCTTTTTATCACTTGCTTATTCCTATTTGTAGATAAAATTTTACAATATTTGATTGGTTAATTACCTTCAGATGTCTAGTTAAAATGAATATTAATTACTGTCACAATTGTGAAAATTAATTAAAATTAATATTATTAAATCAATGTTTATCAATTTTAATAATACAAAATGTAAATAATATTTTAATAAGAAAATAATCTTTATTTAAAATCAAACTTTAACACTCAAGTTTTGTAATTTTCACTATTATTCTAGTTATTGATTTTGTAAACTTTTATGATATTTATATTATTACAAGTAACATTTATTATTTATATAATTAAAAAATTGACTACTTTAACAGGAAGTAAATTTCTTTATTATTAAATCAATGTGTGTGCACAGCTATTAATACACATCTCATTCCTGTTTATTTTATCAGTTTAAAATAACAAATAAGTAATAATTTTTAAATTTATTACTAATAATTATAAGAAATATTAATTTTAATCATCATAATTACTGATTAAAGATACTTTACATTATTTTAATTATCATTTTCTTTTTTATTTTAAAAATAAATAGTACCATTTATAAACTCAAAATTATAACTTATATATATTATAACTATGTAAAAAAAACTTAACTCGAATTTAACACTTATAAAACAATTAATTTAACTTCTATAAATTAAATAAGAGGTTTATTATCAGTCATTAAATAAAATTTTAAATATTTTACTAAAATTGACCTTTAAGAACATTCATACAATAATGTAACAAATAGAAGGACTATAATTTCCCTTCCCTTCAACTAAATTTTAAATTTTATAATACTCGTTTATTAAATTAACAATTAGTATCATACCAACTATTTCAATTCATATGACTTAAAAATTTAAAGACAATTATTCATCAAAAATACATCACATTTGACATTGATTGAAACTATTATAACTTGCATTCAATTCTAGTAACTTCAAATTTATGCATTTAAATTTCATTTATAATCATAAAACACTTAACATTAGTAATTCACTCTACTGAGGGGTATTTTATCTTCCTTTCATGCCATCTGGAGTCTAGAGCATGAAAGCATTCTCTACCACTCAACTCAATATTTTATAAGGACTTTTGTATGGGCTTAAAAATTTTCTAAATTCAGTTTTTTGGATATGGCTAACATATGGGGTTCTCACAAGTACTAAGTCATTTACTCTAAATGGGTATGGTTCATTCCAAGAACTTTTGATTCTTTTTTACTCATAACTTGAAGCATAACCTTAGCTTTTTCAATATCACTATTACTATTAATTTCTTCCCAAAGAGTGTTAAGTTAATAAAAGCTCATGTTTAGCATAGTGAAGTCTTATAGGAATAAAGCCTGTAGACTCATTATACATTACATTGATGTTTTTATGACCTCAGGGATCTTATAAACCCATTGTTTATGGTCATTGTAAACATAAATTTTAAAGAGTCTACTAAGCTCCTGCATTATGTGCTCACAAGATTTGATTGCTGATTCCTTATGGAGCTTATAATGTACTTAATATTTGAACTCAAACTCAGTCACTCCATTTATTAGAAATAAATGCAGTGTCATGATTTATCAATATCATATCAGGTTTACCTATAAATGGAAACTGATATTCCATCAAGAATCTAATAACATTTTTATCATTAGTTTTAGGTTTGGGTTAAGCCAATACTAACTTTGAAAACACATCATATGTAACTAATATAAACTTTTGCTAATAGAATGGTGAAAGAGGTCCATATAAATTGATTTCTAATAATTAAATTAGGTATCAATTAGGGATTATAGGCTGCAATACATTTGCATATGATTTACTACAATATTTAGATTTGAGATCTTGATATCACAGGTTTTAATTTTTTTGATTATTTTATGATATATTTTATTTTAGTAAAATATGGATTTAAAAATATACATAATTTTAGGAGCAATGTAATGTTCTTAACTACAATGTATGTACACTATTAATTTGTCAATAATGGACTATGGCACAACAATTTTCGATGATCCACCATTATTAACATTAACATTATACATTAATATGATTTGATGAGTTTTATATTTTTGAAAAATTATTTTTATGGACCTTTTAGAACTTAGATTAGCATGATTATTTAAGATAGTCGTGATTTTATTTAATTTGTGATCCTGATTTTGAATCATAGTGAGTTATCATAATTTTCAACTATAGGTTCATTCCTAACCAAATTTATGTTACCAATAATTATGTTTTAAGTATCAGGATGTTGTGATACACTATTGATAGTATGGTAGCTAAGAATTTCTGCAGGAATATTCTTTCACCCTTCAATGCAGATGTCACTATAATTGAATTGCTGGAGATATGAGCCCTACATAATGAGTCTCTCATTATTGAGATAACTTCAATTCAAAAATTCTAAGCATCTATGGTCAGATAAAGCAATCACTTCTGAGCCTAGAAAAAGCTGGTACAATTTCTGGAATGCTAAGAGAACATCTAGTGTCTTTTTTTCCATGATGGAGTACTTCAGTTCTGCTTCCTTAAGAGTCTACTTAAGAAATATAAAACATAAGGCACCTGATTATCATAAAGTTGAAATAGTACTACTCCTAGACCATAGTAACTGCTATCTGTTTGTAGGTAGAAAAATTTACTAAAGTTTGGATAGTTTAATTCTATTCAACTCTGCAGTGTGTTTAGTGGTCCACCTCCACTTTTCAGTTTTCTTGCATAATTTAGATAAACAAAGTATCTCCAAAAAATTCTCATAAAATTTATGTTAATGATTACATAGACCAAAAAAAATTTTAATTGTTTTACTGTCTTTGGCATGGGGAAACAATGTATAGTCACAACCTTTTTTGGATGGAGCTGGATACTATGTTCATTAATTAAATGATCCAGAAAAGTAATTTCTTTTACAGTTGTGGTGCATTGCTCCAAGCTAATTTTCATGATTTTGGAGTAACATTCTTTGAAAAACATCTATAAGTGTTCCAGATGCTTTGCTAAATATTGTATATTACATATCAATTTCTTTTCATTCAAATTTAATCCATTCTGCATGTTCTGTACAATTTCTTTCTAAAATGTCTTAATAATAATATCAACATCCTCTTCTTATTTTCATTATATTTATTAAACCTCTTCCCTTCATTATTTCTGAAACCAAAATTCTCTTTCATTTCTCAAAATGTTACTAATTTTTCTAACAAACCTTTTTTTTCATAAAAACTTATTGCAATTTGCTTTGATTACTCATACCTCTAACTTCTTCTATATTTATAGAACAAAATTTAATATTAATACTTTTAACCTTTCTTTGAAATTATCTTATAGCTATTTTTAAGTTTCTCAATAAAAATTATTTTTTATTCTTAAATCCTCTACTATTCTATCTTCAGCCCATTATCATTTATGTTATTTGTATCATTAAATATAAATACATCTTTTATCTACCTTCAATATTACCTCTTTAATCTTATATATATATCTATATATATATATATAGCTATCCTAACAACTTATATATATATATATATATATATATATATATATATATATATATATATATAAGTTGTTAGGATAGCTCACAATCCTGTCTAGACCAGCCCTTATTTATCTACAACAGCAAATCAAACCCATTTAAAACATAACTAGATAATAGATAGTTGGATATGCACTATCAATTTTTTTATAAAGCAAATATACATATATATACAAACATGTGACAAAAATTAGTTTTATTAAATCTTAAATTAAATAATGTCACAATGGGATAATTTATTTTTTTCAAAGTAAATTAATAAAGACCATGTAGTAAGATCTTTCATATATATACTAACAATAAGGTCTTTGTCAATGTATTAGACATCATGATTTATAACTTCAACTTAGTAGACAGCGATGACCTAATGTCAAATCAATACCTAGGCAACCTAATGTTAGAAAATGAGAGTAGAATTTTATTATGTAACTTTAACTACAATCATTTAGTACCTGCAACAATAGACAACTGCAGCAATGAAAGAGGAAATGGAAAAGCTTGTATACTAAGCAATGGAAACTATGCATGGTATAAAAGCAAACCCAGTTCATTTCTGTTGTCTTTTATTATTTATCAAAGGATAGGATAACCACACACAACCAATATCTCAAGATCAAATCTTAGATTGCAAGGAAAGATGGATGATTTGTTAGAAAATTCTGTATCGGTTGTATAATTTTCACATCGCAAAAAGTTGAAAGAAATTGTAATCAATTTTTAAAATAAGGAAAGTTGATCATTTCTAGCAGTTTAACGAAACAACTGAACTGATTTTGAGTTGATAATTAAAAATAAAAGACTGTGCTATTGTTCAAATGAGGAGAAAAGGAAAGAGTACATTGTCAGCTTATATAGATAAATGATGAAGTAAAATTTTTCTTTTATATAATTTGCTAAATGCCAAATAATGAACTGAAGAAAATTAAATCTATTATAAAGTACTAAGCAATGTATTCTGGCTAAATAAAGTCACCATAGAACCCAAAGTGCTATTCTCCCAACCATAGAATTGTAATAATTTAATTCATTTATCTATATAATGCCTAAAGAAACATCAAAGGTCCCATATGAAATATCTGAATTGATCCAGGAGGAAAGCAGCTGCGGAAAATAGAAGCAACATCATTCCAAGCATGTAGCTGAGGAATCCAAACAATTGAGGAAAGACCAGAGTATAATGAAAAGAAGGTTGATAGACGGTATCCATGAGAAACATTATTGCTAGATTCATGTAGATTCATGAACTTTAATCTGGATGATTGAAGAAAATTTGATTTATTAAGTGTTAGATTTTTTTTTTATGTTCTTAAAAGTCTATTCTCATTTTATTTATACATTTAGCAATTTCAATGTGCCTACACTTGGAAGAGTCCATATGTTTAAAAGCAACATAGTGCAATGGGGGGGGGGGATTATTACCTTATATAATATTTTTTAATGTAAATAAAGTTTAGGTCAGTTCCCTCTGTACTGACTCTCATTTTGATCACCACCACATAATATGGAATTAGTTAAAAGTTTTGATACTATTCCATATTAATTACATGCACTAATACAGGACAGAATTTGTGTTGTTTATTTTAGCTAATAGTCATTATATTTATGTCATTCTGTGTGAATGATTAATCTTCCTGTGTCGATGTTCTTTTCTGTCAAACATAACAACCATACTTAGACAGGGGATCCCAAAGAAGATGGAGCATCAATTATTGGAATTCAGCAATGAGGCTATTATATATATATATATGTGTGTGTGTGTGTGTGTGTGTTTGTGTAACATTGTAAATTAGTCAGTCAGCTTCATGGTTGATGTAATCATGATTTTTTTGTTAATTTAATTTGTTTTGTAAATAATGAGTGTTGATATATGTATCTCTGCCACGGGTATGGATTGGAATTATGGATAATTTTAATTGATATGGTAGAAATGCATACTTGACACATATAACTGCATTTTTTATTATGTTAAATGAGCTTTAAATTTTATTTGTTATTAATAAAAGTTGTTAAATTTGATTTAAAATTTAACTGGTCACTAGTTTATCAGAATCATTCATACACCCACCCATTCATGAATTTATTTGACTATATATAGTGCACACACACACACATCTTTTCCATATATATAATGATACAGTAATATGATTGGATGCATCTTAAGTCATTGAGAACCTATACAGATGTGTGACAGTTGCTATGCAAAGTGAATTCACCCCAGAAGAGGGCTGAAGATAACATTCTCCCTGAGTTTGAATACTGAGATGTAAAAGAATCTGAAAGAGGGGTGAGGCATGGATGAACTAGACTAAATTGTATCTGAATTTAATGTGTAAACTTAGAGCTAGCCCATTGGAGGTAGATATGATCATTAGTTAGATACTTTATTGCATCATTTACAGCACCCTACCCAAAGACCCTAGGTCTGACCATAATGAGATGTGACCCCCTTTTCTGGTGGACCATTACAATATATATATAAAGTTTAATAATGTTCAAAGTTAAATGGGTTTATAAGTAATCATTAAAATCAGCCAACACTTAAACAATCCCAATATCAGTAACAATAAACTCATTTAGCCTTGAACATCATTACACTTATTTAAGTAACACTTTGGGTTCAATTTGAAAATTGTAATTGCAGTTTGTAATGTTATAATTGACTATTTATTAATCTGCATTCACAACAGATTATATTTATCTGTTTAAGGAGGTTTATTTAAACTTCTTTGTATCAATAATTTCAATCTCTCCAATCAAGTTGCAAACTTTAGTGTCTATATAAATATATTGGACTATAAATGTGGGATTTCTCCTTTACTGTTAAAAGTAGATTGCCTTGGCAAAAGGATGAGATTGTTGATTGCCTAAGTGCTGACTGATTCTAATGATTATATATATATTGTAACGAGCACAGACGTTCGTTACATTGTTTTTTTATATTTATTAAACATGAAAGTAAATTAAAAAGTTCGCATTTAAAAATTTTCTTTAAGAATTAAAAATTGAAATTAAATATCATCTTAAACTCGTATATATTAAATCGCACAGATAAAAAAAATTATTAAAATAAAACTGTATTAAAAATAGAAAAGGTATTTTAAAACAAAAACTTAAAAAGATTTAGAGATAAAAATATATCTTTGATTTGGAAAACAGGTTAATTAATCAGAAATGGAAATGATAAATTTAATTAGTCAAATGTAAACCAGCCTTGGGCATTTAAATGTAAAAACATTGGTCAGATAGGAAAACAATAAAAACTTTTAGCAAATGAAATAAATCCATTGGGAAATCGGACCTCAACGAAAAGGATCAACACATCGATGACGTAATGTTAAGTCAATCTTTCAAAGTAATATAAAAGGACAAGTTTGGAAATTATTAGTTAGTGACTGGATTATGATTATTACAATGTGACAGATAGGTGTTAGTGCGGAGGTGCGGGAGAAGCGATTGAAGAGACGCACGATTCAATCACTTCAGTTTTGCCAAAGAAAGAAAGAGAAATGAACTATCGTTTTTTACATTGAGGACCAACTAAATTAAAAAACCTCCAAATGAATAAATAAAACATCAGCTAAATTTATACCAATATCTTCAGGACGGCGTGGGAATTCCCGTTCAAACTTAAAAACGACAGATAAAGGTGAACTGTTTAAAACCGTAAGAACTTTACAATTAATGAACGTTAAGTTAAAAACTTTTCGTATTTAAAATAATTGCATTAGTTTCCTATCTGACTAAAGTAGTTAAAATGTTATTTGATGTATTTTTTATTTATTTGTGTAATATCATTTCCATTTATTTAATTTTGTTCTTTAAGTTTATTTATGATTTCTGTTTTCCGATAAATTAAAATATATCAATGTTAAACTTAAGTCGGGTGTGAATGGCTGTATAGATTTGTAAAGTTATATTAGGGGAGGGTAATCTTAGGTTATTTGGTTCGTGGTTAAATTGGGTCAATGGATTGGATATATTGGTGTGATTAGTAGATGTAATATTGATTCGCTACGGGCAGAATCGCTTCATACGCCACACACTTCCGTTTGCCTATGGAAGGAATTATAAGTCGGATACTGCAGTTCCTTTCTATGGAGTTTTTTGTTTTATTGCTCTTCTTTGCAGATAGATGTAATATTCCTATCTCATGAGAAGCAATTTCTTCTCTTAACTTTTTGTGCTGCCGTATTTTATTACATTGAATACATCGATATATCAGATGAATTGATGCCAGTTTGACTACGAATTTTAACCTAAGGTTAAATAGGGATAGAATGTTTATTTTCAAAAGCAAATTTATGTGGTCTATTCATACTCGACCCTAAATAGAAATGCATTAAATTTAAGTTGTTTATAGACGCTTGCATGGATTGTTTATTGGTTAACTATGTTTTGCGTTTCCATATTTGATCAAAATATATAGACATTCGATAAATAATGATACCTTACGGTGAGTATCAAAAATGTATTTATTCGGATGTCTTTTAAGTTATTGGTGACAATGCAAGTATCTTATGGTGAATACTATTGGGTTACGTATAAATTTCCCTCCGCAATTGTCAGTAATCAATAATTTTGTATTTTGATCGTTTATGTTTACTTTGAAATGTGTTTAACCGTGTAATCTATGTAACCGATCTATAGCAACATATTAAAACAAGCTTTTATAATCCCATCTGTGTGAACTTAATTAAAATGTAAACTGATAATATAATAGAAATTAAAATGTAAATTAAAATCTAAGGTAAAGTTAAAAATAATGTTAAATTTTGAAATGTAAAACTAATACTAAAATAATTTTAAATCTTATATATATGTGCATAAATAAATGTTTGTATGTTAATTACTGGCAGTGGCTTATTTTATTCCTTTTTTTTATATATACTCTTAGATTATCTTATTAAATCTCTGCTATTCCACTGAGCTAGTGACATGGGCTAACGACCGGAATCAAAATTTAAAAAAAAAAATTTTTTTTTTTTTACTTAAGTATCTGCCTACTTTATAAATTTTTCTAGGTTCAAATGCCTAGATGGCGCCCTGTAGTGCAGATTACGTAAGTCTACCTTCCCCGGATCGTTACAATATATATATGACAATAGATGGTGTTCTACCAAAAACACCATCAAGCGTAGTTTTTTGTTTAAATAAATGTCAGAGCAAGCATTCACTATCTCTAACTTTAATTTCCACCTTCAGATCATGATTTCAAGCTATTTGCTATCGTCAGTGAAGGACAGGAATAAGAAAATAGATCTAAACACAAACTCTGAGTGTTTATGAAACAGTTTCTATTCAGCTTGCAAGCATGAATCTTTTAGACACGTAATGTCTTCAAACTCAGCATAGCAGCCAGATAGCTACATGGGTCTGATCTCAGTTCAGCATCACCACATAGAAGCCTCTGCAATATATATCATTGCAAAAAAGACCTCAAAGGTACATTTATAAAAAACAAAAAAACACAAGTTAAAACTTGCTAATGCTTGTATTTATGACAATAGATGGCATTTTACCAAAAACACCATCAAGCATAGTTTTTTGGTACATAAACGTCAGAACAAGCATTCACTATCTCTAACTTTAATTTCCACCTTCAGGTCATGATTTCAAGCTATTTGCTATCGTCAGTGATGGACAGGAAAAAGATCTAAACACAAACTCTGAGCATTTATGAAACAGTTTCTATTCAGCTTGCAAGCGTGAATCTTTTAGACATGTAATGTCTTTAAACTCAGCATAGCAAGCCAGATAGCTACATGGGTTTTTCTTGCAATAATATATATTGCAGAGGCTTCTACTATGTGGTGATGCTGAACTGAGATCAGACCCATGTAGCTATCTGGCTTGCTATGCTGAGTTTGAAGACATTACGTGTCTAAAAGATTCACACTTGCAAGCTGAATAGAAACTGTTTCATAAATGCTCAGAGTTTGTTTTTAGATCTATTTTCTTATTCCTGTCCTTCACTGACGATAGCAAATAGCTTGAAATCATGATCTGAAGGTGGAAATTAAAGTTAGAGATAGTGAATGCATGCTCTGATGTTTATGTAAACAAAAAACTATGCTTCACGGTGTTTTTGGTAGAACACCATTTATTGTCATAAATACAAGCATTAGCAAGTTTTAACTTGTGTTTTTCATATATATATATATGTATATTGCTTATACTAAACTTAATGTAATTGTAAAGACTTGGAACTGTAACTTTCAAGCTCCCTACAGCTATCACTCCATCTTATACAACTGATACACATGACTACATATATGTAAAAAAGATAAATGATCTTCAATATATATATTTCATGTTGAACAAAAATTCACCAGTTGTTCCAGATCACCATCTCCCACACATATATAAGTGCTCAGTTTACATTAAAATAGCAAATCAACAATGGCTTTGAGAGTAGGATTTTCATTTGATATAAATGGCTGAAGAGTTAGAAGGTGGAGCAGATTGAAATTTTTCCATTAAAGTTTGCTATCTTAATATAAACTGAGCACTAATTGTATATGTGTTTGGGAGATGATGATCTGAACCAACTGATGAGTGCTGTTTCAGCATGAAATATGTATATTGAAGATCATTTATCTTTTTCACATGAATGTGATTATATGTATCAGTATATAATATGTAATGCATAGCTATAGGGAGCTTGAAAGTCTGAGTTCAAAGTGTAATAATGCTCAAGGCTAAATGAGTTTGTAAGAAATCATTAAAAACCAGTCAACACTTAGACAATCCCAATATCAATAACAACACCTTTATTAATCATCGTTATTGTTAAAAGGAAATTGCCTTGTCAACAGTTTAAAGTTGTTGATTGTTATTGATGTTAGGATTGTCGAAGTGTTGACTGGTGTTGAATGAAATATTTTAAAAGGATAATAAAATTTATTACAAATTAACCTACCTGATAGTTTACACCCCATCCTTTGTAGTAATTATAAAACCATTCTTTTTAAATAAATGTATACATTTGGTAAATACATCCCTCACTTCTTAAAAAATTTAGTTTAAATTAAATTCACAAACATTTAAATTTATAACACTATTAAAATTTGATAATAATACCATTACTTTTACTATCCTCTTATCTCCATTTAAACTTATAATCTTATCCTCCAAATGCTTTATTAAAACAATAGCAAATCTTTTAATACAATAGGGTCATTAGTGCAAACCATAGTAATAAATGGATGTTAAACATTTTGTATAACAAAATTCCTATCTAGTGCCTACTCATTTAATATCTTTAGAATAGTATGGAGAGAGTTGTCACTGTTTTAATAGATTATGTAAGCATAAGAAATAGTAATAGTGATGTTTTGGTGGTTTAACACTATTCCTGACCAAAGGGTGTTGGTGACTGTGGTTATTAATAACCCAACCACACCAAAAATGTATAGATACTGCACTGAATTCAGATCTGTATGACTATACTAATGAATTAGCTTGGATTGAAAACATTATTGTGTTTTTATTTTAAACTCGTAACTTTATAGTTAACTAACAATTTATAAAAGATAGTTGCTGAAGGATTGCATTAGATCCCAAAATCTAGATGCTGTCCTTCCAGATCCAAAGCTCTTCACTGATAAAAGCCATGAGCTAGAAACTAGTGTGGAGATATTGGATGAATAGACTTTAGGTAGGGATTTTTAATGGACAAACTTTCTAGTATCTATTGATTATTATGGCTTGTACTGGGTGACACTACTGTAGGAAAAAAATTGTTACTGTTTTAACAGGTTGTGTAAGCATAAGAAATAATAATCACATGATGTTTTGGTGATTTAACATTAAGATTTTATATCATTTTCACTAACCCTAAAAACATTGATATGTGTATATAGCTCAATCTGATGGATAATTAACATGCACTAATAGCACCAAAAAATTGTTATCATTAATAATTTTTTAAAAAATATTTTTAAATAGATTGCAATATTTTTAAATGATAAAATTTATTAAATTACTATTCCAAAAAAAATATTTTGTTATAACTTTTAAAGTGATAATTTGTTAATGTTTGTATAAATATATTTTTATATTTAAAAAAATTTAATGATATATTAAATCAAGAGAAGTATTTAAAACTGGTTTGCAGATTGTGTTAATGTGTAGATGCAAAATTATTATTCCAGTTTGTTCTATAGCTATTTTATAGTAATGAATTTGACGGATTAGTAATAATCCAACAATATGCTTCATATCTTCTCGTTATAAATCTTTATTTTTTTTAAACATATACACTACACAAAATTTAAACAAATATTAAATAACTATTAATTTTAATATATGCAATTCTGGATACAGATTATATATTTTTGATAATAACTTAAAATTCTTTAAAATATATGCATATATTTTATATCATTTCAGAATCTTTATGTAATAGCAATCAAAAAAATATTTCCCAGTAACTTTTGTCTAGCTTTATAAAACATAATGGTTTGTCACATAGGAAATGATATCATGTTTAAGCAGAGGAGATGGCAGAGACAGATGTGATCCACACTCCTTTAGCTGTCTCAAATATTAAGTAATAGCAGTATAATAAATATAGTAAATAAAGCATTTTTTTAAATCTCACTTTCTTGGATCAAATTCAAATCAGCCTAATTCTATAATGTTTTCTAAGCTTTATGATTTAGATTTAAATTTTTTTCACAGATTAACTGCATAAAGTTTTTTTTTTAAAAAGTTATTATTAAAGTTTTTCTATTGCTATTTTCTAAAGATAAAATCAAAATTCTGAATTGTCCCGAATTATTAAACTAAAATAGCAGTTATGTCTTATTAATGTACAGATATTTTCTAAATTGCACTTTATTTTTATTTTCAGAATACATATTTATTGATTAATGTATTATGATAAATATAGAACTTTTTAATCTATATATACAGGATTAAATTACTCATGCTAAAATAATAAAATCATAAAAATTAAAAAGATCCATTTGTAATTTTGTGCAGATTGAAGAAGTTGATAAATTAATGCAGCAACTTTAGTTGTTGACTCTAATTATAAACCTTTTATTTTTCAAAGCACTCATATGTTGCTAAAAACAAATAAATGCAGTAAACTCTTGATCCATCACTTTTCAAGGAATCTGCAATATATATATATATTGATAATAGAATCTGCAATATATATATATATTGATAATAGAATAGAAGAAAAAATATGGATAAAAATCAGTTTAATTATTTTTCCTTAAAACATTGTTTATATAAAGTATAACTTAACCATTATTTTTAATAAAAATTCTAATATTATAATTTTTAATTTTTCACACATTATTTTCTGAAAGTATATTATGTAAATGTATTTTTCTAGCTGAAGACAAGTGTTATCTTCTCAAAATGTCAGTATATTTACTTTAATATTATTTTATTAAATACAATTGCTTCTGAAATCATGTTTTGTAAGAGTCTTTTTTTTTAATGCCTATAATAAAAAAATTTTAGTTTAACAAAATATTCTGCATTTATATGTTTATGAAAACTTAAAATTACTACATAAAAATACAGAACATTCTTTAAGTAATCTACTGCAATATTAAAATTTCTCTAATAGCTTCTTTTAAAAAATAATAAATGAGAAACCTTAACGGTGGTAATTTGTACATGTTAAAAATTTGATGAGTTTTCTTCAATGTTTTATTCTTGTATTAGGATAGCTAAAACAGTAATTTACTAATTAATATTGTTATAATTGGCTGTGTTGAATACTTCAAGTAAAAAATGTTAAGTGCGAATGGAATCTGAAAATTTTTTTAAGTTTTATTTTGCCAGATTTGGGAATGGCAAGAAGATGTTGTCCTGCTAAAACATAGATACATAACTATTATGAATTTAGTCATATTTTTTCTCTTAATTAATTTAAACATTTTTTATATATATTTTTGCTCAATAACATATCTTTTATATTTTATATTTTAAAAAAAAATTACTAAAATATAAAGTTATTGTTGCATTTTAAAGTTTGTTTATAATACAGTTTAAATTTTTATTAAATTCAAACCAAACCTGGCTGAATTTGAAAATAATAGAAACAAATACAGCAGCAAATCAATAATAAAAAAGCTGTAATTTATTGCTCAGGAATGAAAATACATAAAAAAATGAGGGCTGAACTGTGATCTTGACTCGAGCTATGGAGTCTGCCCCTCTACCATTATACAAAACTAGCAGGGCTATGCTTGTAATGAACAGCTATAAACAAAAAAAGCAATATATATATATATAACATCATAATATTTGAGAGCTGAAATTCAAAATTTTTAAAAGTTCTTAGATGTAAAAGAGTTTTATAACATAATTAGTAAGATGAGTGTCAATGTACTACACACTAATGTAAAAGTAATTATGCTTGTTTTATAATGCCTGTGGGAGCATGTCACACTTCTATAAGGACTGAAACTATATTATCTTTGCCTTTTTATTTTAAATATATTTATTAATTGTTCTGAGTTTGGTTTTTTTTTTAATTTTGATAGAGTTCCTTTCAAGATTAGTAAACGTTTTTGTTAACGGTTTTGGAAGCAATGTTTCTATTGTCTTGTATACTATCTCGATAAATTATCAAAGATCACAAAATATTGTTTATGCAATCTATTAATTAATATATTATTTTTTGTCAATTTTATTTTTTATTACTTTTAAAATTTATTATTTTTTTAAACCAAAACTCATAGTTCCAGAAGTATCCTACAGGCATTCTAAGCTTCTACTTGAAGCTAAGAAAACCACCTGTTTATATTAAGATAAGAAAAACATTTTCTACTGCAGTAATATTTTCCTATGAAATAAGTTTTTACAAATCTTAAACAACATATTTAATTCAAAATAGATAGTTATATAAAATTATATTTAAAAAATGTCTGTTATTCTTTATTTAAAAACAGGTTTTAAATTTTATTAAAAAGATTAAAATTTTAATTGTCTTTATATTCTGGATAATTTATTGACAAGTCATAGATTAGCCCTAGTAATATATTTTTTGTATGAAATAATTAAGTTTTCATTTATTTTACTATTTCTAGTTTACATAATATAATAAACAAAAGCAACTCTTTACTCCACTGCTATTTATTGTAAATATATAGACTAGAAAGATGCTCTTATTTACATATAAATGTAATTCTGATTAAATATATAATAACAAAAATCTTTTAATAGCATAAAATTGATAAAATCACAGTTTGTAGAATGAAATTACTTCAGATATGGGTAATGAAGTAATCTTAAATCATTCCTCATGAAAAAAACTCAAGTTCTCTATAAGATAAAATTTGAAAGAGCAAATTTATAAAAATTTCAATTAAGTAATATTGTACTATCATGTGATTAAATGTATAAAATTAATTTCATAATTTATATAATATCATTTGTAAATTTACAACCTTCAAGTTTTATTTGTAAGCAATACCTGGAAAATATATATTAATTTGTTCTCTACTCATACCGATACAGCTTAGAGAAAACAAAATTTATTTGCAAATTGTTTCCCTATAAGTAAAAAATATCATAAATAAATTATTAGTTGAACGACAGGGTCATTAATGAAAACTGTTATTTTTACAATCCATCAATTGACAAATCTAGAGATTAATGCCAACTTTTTTTACTTACCTATTTTGGAAGGACTGTTGGAAAGACCTTGCAATGGACTATTTCAGATTTTTAAAAATCTAATGGTACAGCTATCTTCCAGAGAAGTTTAATGTATATATAGATAAAACAGCCCTTAAACAGCCAACTGTAGAATAATCAGTTTCTTATATAAGAACGATGGGCAACATTCTTCTGGCTAATTGAATTACTGGATTGTTAAGACTCGAGTTGTTGTTTTTTTTTCATATTGGCGTTACCCTCTAGCTAAGAATAACTAAAGATCCATTTACCAACCAATATTATATGATCAACTAGTTAGTTGCAAGCCGATATTCTAGACTAAATAATCCCAAACCTAGTCAAAATATTTCAAGTTTATTCGAGCTCGATTCAAACCCAGGTTCTCCGTATAACAAGCAAGTGCGCTATCATTTTACTACAAGATCCTACATATATATAATTAATTAAAACAAAATTATTTAATTTAATGCTTTATTATATATATAAGTAAAAAAAATAAAACTAATTTTAGTACTTTATTATATATATATGAGTGAAAAAATAAAACTGATTTTAGCACTTTAATTCATATTTTTTATAACAATCATTTTTATTATTCTGAAATTGTAAATCTATACATCCATAAGAGAAGTGTATGTCTATAAATATGTTAGCACGCACATATTTTCAATAAATAAATAATTTTTATATAAATAATTTGTTTTTGTATTTTTTTCTAGAAATACTTGAATATATATTTAGACAGAGTATACATTAAACTTATACATCTAAATATACACATAAACATGTAGTTAGAAATCGGGTTTTCCTTAATGTTTAATTAAAATTGCATTCAATTGAAAGCTGTATTTTCAAGTTTCGCTAACTAAGCATTAGATAGTTAGTTAAAACGATGAAGTCTGGCTGGAAAAAAAAAAACTTAAAAAAAAAAAATGTATATAAAAGATGGAAGAAGCTGAACAAAAGAGTCCTTCTCCAATCCACTCCCATGAGAATCTCTTCCATTCTCCTTTACATTTTTGAGTTCTGATCACATTCCTCTGGTATTAAAATACTGCTTTACGTGGAATTATTTGTTTTGCCTTCTGGTTCTTCGTAAATTCGCTGTACTGTATGTTCCTCTTATTTATGACACCGTGTACACAATATTCCGTCAGTAAACATAAACTACTCAAAATAGGGCTTGAACAAAGGCGCTTGTATAGAACTACGCATGCTTGGAATGTAGACTAGATCCTCCCCCATCACATCTTTTATAAATCTATTCATTGACGTACAATACCAACAAATGCGCTGAAAATCTTTTCAACGGGGCTTAAAACGAAGAAACGAGAACAAAACAAAAAAAATCTGGAAAAGTATTATTACTTAGCTTAAAACTGAAAGAAGTTTGCGCTCGACTTGAACGCGTTATCCATGATGGAGGTAGAAAATGATTTTTAAGACAAGTTAGAAAAAAAATGATTGCTATTTAAATACCAACTTAGTGACAGTAGATATGGCTTAATTAATGCAATAAACTTTTTTAAAATGTTTATATAAATTTTAAAAATATATGAAAAGCCAGCCATCAAATCTGATACTATTATTCAAGGCGTTATTAATATATTATCTACTATTCTCTGAGTCCTAACTGTAAGTATAGTTTTTGGCACATCGAAATGCTATATATAGGTATAATGTTTTAAAGATATTAATTGTGGGTATTGTCTTAAATGGAATTTTGCTTATGCTAAATTTACCTTTATTTTATTTCTTTTGATTATTTTCTTTTAACGTAATAATTTATTACCGAGATAAAAAATAATGTCGTCATCGACAAATTTATCACATCCAATCCACAGAAAAACGGAATGGACGGATGACAGCCTTCTCGTGGTCTATTGTACAAGTAGAAAATCAACATTGCCTTATAAAACGAATCGTCTCCGCATGAAAAACAGACTTTATTTTGATGAACTCCAGATAAAAGATTGCAAAATATGAAAATTCATAATAAAGTTATGAATGTGAATTCTGGCAATATTATGGGAGGCAGCGACACGAGGACTATAGAGATGATCCTAGGCTCTGAAAATAAAAACGACTATATGGTGTTGGCAATCTTGGAACACCTCAAATATCAGGTTATCTTCTACAGAACAATATTTTCTTTACCTAGGAAACATATATCAAAATCAAAAATGAAGATTCTTTGCAAGCAAGGTAATCAGTATAAATTACTAAGATTGCACTTCAAGAGAATTGATATTCTTCTAATAATGTACATCTTCAAATTTCTGAAATTATCTTAATTATTGAATGTCGACTTGCTATGGTTTACTTTGTTTCATTTTAAAGGACACAATTTCTATTGAAAATCAGCACTCCAGAAATAATTTTTATATATGTAATATGTATAAGTCTACCAATAAAAATTAGCTCTATTCTCTTTTTTTTTTCTGCATTTGCAGATTCATTTCTTATAATATTTAGGTATATTTAAATGAGAATCAAGTAGATCATCAACTTTTAGAATGGATGGACTTAAACAACATGCATTTACTTTGTGATGCCAAATAATAAATATAAAAATTCCATCCTTATGTTTTGTTTCAACAAAAACTGATTCTCCTTACCCTGCTAAACTGGATCATTTCCCCCTTAGTCAAAATAAAGTGAGTCTAATCATTAATGAAATCAACATTTTTAAATCAAAAATTATTCTGTTCTGAGATGGAATTTAATGAAAGCTAACTGAAGCCGGATATACTGGATGTCTTGATCATAATATTAATTGAATCTCTCCATATTCCTCTTGTCGTGTAAACCTTATATTAACTATTTATGCACATATATTGTCTATAGTATTTTAAATGACAACATCCTTTATAAAAAGTTTCTATAATGTATAAATTTTTAATAAACATTCTACTTTTTCTTACACACACATAACTATTTATATTTTATAAGATTTAAAATCTTAAAACATTGACTTATATTTTATTTAATCCATAAAATAAAATAGTATCTTTTCCATACATTTCAATGCCCTCTTTAACCAATAAACTCAAAGATCTACAAAATTTTAACTTGAATGATAACATTAAAAAAAAGTAATATTTTTTATACTTATAAGATTGAACTACATTCTGTTAAAATAAACATCATATGACTACCACCTCTTATGCTTGTGTATATTACTCTAGCTTGCTGTGTGTAGCAATACGTATAGTGAGTTTTGTTTGTTCTGTTAAAATAGTGACACGATTATTTTTTTTTATATATTTTTGATAAATCATAATTATATACATATATACAAACTCACACTACATCTTGTTCTAATTCTATAATTTTTTTACAACGTGAAAAAATTTTGAGGAAATATTCCATAGTGAGATTATATGGCATGGCTTTGTGATTTAGAACAAATAATAGAGAAAATAATTAGGGTTTATAAATTTTTTTGGAAAACTGCAACCATGATATCTTCATTTCTTTGACAAAATTATATGAAAGCAATGCATTTGTAATAGTTTTTGTTTCATTTCTGTTAAGAATAGAATTGCAGAGACACATTTGTAAAAGCTTTAACCCTTTTAGAAATAAAATTGCAAATTTAATTGTGCATGAGAACTTTGCTGATGACTTCCATTTTTATTGGAAGTGATGTAATTAAAACTATTATAAGATGTTGAATTCAATTTAGAATCCCAAGTATTACTGCAACTTTTAGCAAACAAATTTTCTTATTTGCCAGATTGAGTAAAAATTCTAGTAATTTTATTCATCAATTACTGTTCTAGTATGTTTCTATTCATAAAAATGTTAATGTACAATAATCAGAATTGTTTTAATTTAGCTTCTAAAAATAGAATTATTTTACATTCAAATTGTTTAAATGTAATAAAAAATTTAAAATAACATTAATAACTGAAGAAAAATATAAGAAAAACATAAGAAAAAAGCATGCAGTAAAACAAAAGAATTATATTTCAACCAATTATACTGTGAAATTTCCATTTGATTTCTCATGTCTTAGAAGTTATGAATGCTGATTATTCACTTCTGTTGTCTTTTCTTTATCTAAAATTAAATATTTTAAATAAAACTCTAAATCTAGCCACATTATTAGTCAATATAGTGTGAAAAATATTTATAAAAATTGTTGTGTTTTATTAGTTGTCACTGAATGTCAGTGATATCCAAATAGCAGTCAGGCATTATTCACTTGTCTTCGTTATTTTTCTTCTAAAATTTAGAAATTTTTTAATCAAAGTTTATATTTAGGTACAGTATTATAAAAAATTAATTATAAATGTAAAAAATTATGGTAAATATATTTATATTCAAAATCTATTTTGATATAAAACATTTTGTGCGTGATTTCTAACTTTGACAGTAACAGTCAGTACTTTGAAGCACCATATAAGGTAAAAAAGGATGGACAATCTGTTCTTTGTATGATTGTATATGGCAAGCAAAATTCAATTTTTTTGAAAAAACACTCCTAAATGCAGATTTTTTTTGGAATTAAAATTTTAAATATAGATTAAGCTACAAATTTATTATAAAATGAAGAATGTGTGACTAAAAAGACCCAAGAGACACACAAAATGTAAAAATAATATTTCTTTTTTGTAATAATCAGGCAATTGGTTCAGAGTTAATTTTCAATTTTAAAAAAAAGTGACATGGATCATTTGAGTTAGACTTTTTACAATTTAAAAAGAGAATTAGAAATTTGAAATATTGCTCTAGATTGCCTTTAAAGTGCTAATTAGCTCATTTAAAAAAATATTTTTTTAAACCTTTCCTTTAAAGGATTTGCCTAAATTATGCTTGTACAACCATCTATAGAGAGTTCTTACCATTTTTTAATTGCAAAGTCACTTACTAACAAATACTATTTTTTAAAATAACAAAAATCTGAAGAGGTCAGTATTTTTAAATAGGTGGTAATGTCAAAGTATTTTAGTCTTGCCTCATGTGCTTGATTAATTTAGTTCTTTTTAATCAGTTTCCACACTATTTGTGAGGTTACTTTGAAAAAGTTTTGTAATAACAAAATAATGTTTTTTTCATTAGTTTATTAACTATTCATAATTATTTTTATATAATAATTATTAAAAAAATAAAAGTATACATGATTATATATTTATGCATGTATGTTTTATTTTTAACAATAGAAGTTAATAAATTTTAGTGTAACAATAATAAAAAAACTATGATGGGTATACCATGACTACAATTTGTAACACTGATCACATAACATCATTATTAACAATATGGTAAGATCTTTTGAGATATTCTAAAAATTATAAAGCAATTTTAATATTTCAAAGCAGAATTTTATAGGCTCAGCAGATTAACATTTATTCATTCATATTTCAAAAATAAATTTCCAAGAAGATTTTAATGATATTCTACTCACTTAAATTGTTTTCCTGACCATCACTAAATGATAAAAACATTCTTTCATTTCATTACATTGTCTGTTTAATATTATTTTTTTAATATTTGCAAAACTCAAATATGATTTTTTAGAATGTTTTTCATTTGTAAACTTATATTTCTAACAAATCAAGTCCAATTTATTAGATTCTAATATATAATCATTGTTTAAAGCTAAAAACAAATGTTGAATGATTACAAAGCTGTCTGAGACAAATCATGACTGACAAAAAAGAAGTATTAAAAAATTAAAAGATAACAATTAAGAATGATGATGGCAAAGTAAAAGCATCAATCAAAAAAAAAAAGAATTATATACTATCAATTATCACACATCCATATTAAATTATTACAAATTTTAAACATTTTTAATCAATCATTTATATGGTAAAATATAAAAATAAAGCAATAAAATTATATAATAAATCAATTATTTGATAATAACTATTACTATAATAATAAATAATATCTATATAATTAAATACACTTTTTAGACATACATAATTAACATAAAATTAAAATAATTAATGAGAATAGGATAATTTAAATAATATTATAAATATCCTTTTTATTTTTTTTAATAATGGTTTTAAAAATTATTCCTGAGTTATATTTTTAGTACGGAAGTATGCATATAAATATGTGTGTGTTTAAATATATATAACATTTTGTTTTTTAAATCTGCATTCTGTGAAAACATTTGTATGAACATATATATATATTAATGTAAAATAATATTCACACAGTGTTTAAATACAAAATTTTAACACTATTTCTTGTACTAAGTATACTTTTGATGTTTTTCATGTCATATTCATGGTCAGTCTGCTGAGAACATTAATCTTTGGCTGATTTGAATATTATTACTTTTTTGGTTCATTACATATTCATTTTGTGCAATGAATCATGATTCTTTTATTTTGCATTTGCAATCATTTCTCTCTTTGCATACAACTTTGACAGCACTCAGATCACAGCTATGGCCATGTTCTCTCTCATGATTAAGAAAGACAAACGAATTAAATGTTTCAAACTTATTCTTAGATTTATTATACATTAATGAGTGTTGAATCATTCTGTTTTTAAGATTTGCCATGGTTTTCCATAATATGCATAGGACATTTTTTTGGCTGCATTTTACAGCATTAGACCCCACTGAGCTGGTCAAGTGTTAAAATTTTGTCCTTGTATTGCTAATGAGCTTATTAAAATTTATGGGAATTCTGAATCTGAGATTAAATTTGTTAGAGAAATTAGTGCTATTTTTTTTAGCTTTCATTATTTCTACCATCACCCATTTAATTAATTATTTTGGTTTTGAATTGCTCTATATATCTATGTATGTGCATTTTATAATAGCCTACTTTTATTAAGTGAGCCACATAATGTTAAATGTTGTCAATTCTATCCATTTCATATTGACTTAGGTAATAATTGCAGCATAAAAAGTTATTAAACCCCATAAATTTATGACATAGGCACTTTAGATTTTATATCTATATATCCTCTAATATTGGGAGTTTTGTAACCATTTTGTATCAGAGTGCATTGTGTGTCCACTTTAATTTTAAATCCAGATATTGAATTAGATTATCTTCCAGCTTAATTGTCCAATTCAAGCCTGAATTTGTGTTTAAATCTGAGCAGGTGGTTAATTGTATTTATAATGCACAAACAAAGACATCATCCAAATAATGTATATATAGAATTTTCCAGTGTGTTTAATATTTATTTTTTTGTAAGTCAGTCTAATTATAATGATTCCATTAATGTATAAGACCATTGGTCAAGACTCTGACATCTCATATTCTTGCCCTTTGTATGTTGCTACAATGTTGTTATCTATCCAATTTAATAAATCTGTAATAAATTTCCTTCTATATGTATTTATATTTTTATTTCATAGTAACTCATTAATAATTTTAATTGATTATTTATGATTAAAGGTTTCACAGAGTACTGTAATATCAAAGGACACCACTCTATGATCATTAGAAAAATTAGCCTTTTTAATAATATCTACAAATTCAAATGACAATTTTATGGTATGTTTGGTTATCGTCAATTAGCCACCAAACACCACATGATGTCACTGTTGCAAGTCAAAAACCAATAGATATAACATTACCGGGCTGATTTACAATTTACTTTTTTTACATTACTACTTGTCAGCACATAGTGCTGGAATTCACAGGGAGGGGGATTCGATGTCTTTTCCAATTAGAAGAATCATCTGTCACATGCGAGACAATTCTTAAAATGTTATCCATCTTAGTGGATTACCAGGCTGATTTGCAATTGCCTTTTTTTACACTACTACATGTCAGCGTATAGTGCTGGAATTCACAGGGAGGGGGGATCCAATGTCTTTGATGATCCAAAGGATAGGCCATCACAATATACACAACATTTTTAAAAACAAAATTATTTAATAAAATCTAATATTTCCTTTTCAATTAATGTCTGATCAAAAAAAAAAAAATTTCAACACTATTTTAAAACAATTTACGAAACACAATTCAATTTGAATATTCCCCTCTGATCAAGCCATGCTTATGCTTTGAAAGTCTCATAGCTGTCCCTATGCAAAATACATTTTATGTGTGATTTCTATATAATAATTGAAACGTACAATTTTGAAATTCATTTAACCTTAAAAATATGTGTACAGAAGTGCATCTTTTGTCTTACAATTAATACTATCTAAAACTATGTCAGGTTGTATAAAAAATAAGTACTTCAAAATTTACATGCAAACACTTAGGACAACTAGAATTCTACATACTTTCACATCAAACTGTAGTGATCTGTGAAGGGTGCTATAATACCATGAAGCACAAAAGCTGCTTAGCAGCCAATATGAACAGAATTATTCTATACACTGTGTGAGCAATATATTTCTGTGCTTTTGCATGGAAACAGTAACATCAGGCAGTGTTTGGTGGCTAATCGATGACAACTATATGTTTGCCAAAACCCAATTCTTCTTTATATAATTGTGTGACAAATTTGGAAGTTTCTTGGTAATACATTCCACCAAAAATGATCACAAGTCTAAGAGGGTGGTGTTCATTATTTATTTTTATATTCATAAATAATATACCTTGTAACAATATAGAAAATGAGGGAAGGGTGTAATAAATGAAAATCTGAGGTTACAAGGTCCCACAATTAAGTAGTCATTTGTAACAGTATACCACATTAGGACTGAATTATGAGGAGATGGGAAATGATCATCATCCCCAAATAAACAAAATATAAAATTAAATATAAAAGGAATGATAATGAATATAATGAGCATGAGATATCAGCAAAGAACTAATTATAAGATCACCCAGCATTACAGAAAAGGACAATAATCATTCATCATCATAAATGATCAACAATAAAAATCAACAGTCAACTTTGTGATTGGATTTGAAATAGGTCTATTAGAGATCAGGCTAATTAATTAGCCACTGCCAAACTTATAATAGCAAAATAACACAATAATTTGGATGCACAGACACAGGTGCCATCTCATCAAATTATATAAAAAATCAAATAGTGCTGAGGTGCTAAAACATATTGATCATCATCAATGCCCTAACTATGTAGTACCACTAATATACTAGCCAACTGTAAACTTAATTTCTAATTAATAATAAATAAAATGTAGTGTCTGGACTTTAAATAATATATTTTTGGGCCATCCAGAATTATCTGGAGTCCAAACACTAGACAAACCCCTACTCTATATAACTAACTGTTATGCTCTAATCTAGCTCAGGAAGCAAGAATTCTATATACTATTACTGTGAGCAAAAGATAAATAAATAAAGCAGCTTATTCTAAGTTACTTTAAATAATTCATAAGAATAATTTTTAAAAGACCCTAAAACACTAAGCTGTCTTGAAATAAAGTCAAACACACTGCCAATTCATGTAACAGATTAATAGAAGGACTAAAGATATTAAGACTAAAAAATATTTTTAAAACAATTATTTAATAACTAACTGATTAACAATAAATAAAAGAAAATAGCATGATAGTATGAAATTTTATACATTTATTTCATCAAAAAAATAAAATTTAGTTTCATAAAAACTATATTAATCAGTTGATTTCTATTTATTAAATTAACTTTTAATTCATTAAGTTATTTCTATGAAATAACTACAATTTGGAAAAACAACATTTTCAAAAAAATCAAAGATTACAACCTTTGACTTATCTTAATTAATCTTTTGTTATGTTTAAAGAGGGGGGAAATGAATGAAAAGAAAAAAACATGTTCCAAAAATTAAATAAAATTTAAAAAAATTATATTTAAAAAAGAAAACTTTTTCATAATTTTAAGAAAAAGTTGAATGAATTAAAAAAAACCTATGTTTCACAATTTGAAACATTAATAAGAATATTTAAAATTATTAATTTTTACACACAAAAAATGATTTACTCTTATATAAAAAAAATATTTTTTCACTGTTAATAAAAACACAGGGTATACATAAAAAATACATTTAACCATGGTTTGATTGTTCTGTGGAGGCCTTTCCAATTATAATTTCAGTTGAATTTTCTTCTTTGAGGCTTCTACACATGAACATGATTAATTTGTCCTTTTCCTGATATTCAGTATTTCCAGGTTAAAAAATAAATTCATTTCTTTCCACTAAAATTTCCAGGTCACACCAACACATACAGAGACTTGTGTTCTTGGTTGAAGGCATGGCTGTAGATTACTTTAGGGAGTAATTTCTCTATATTTTATTCCAGTAAAGTCATGTTACTTGGAGCAAGATGATGTCTAGATTCTAGCTAACTTATGACATGGCTTTTTTCATAGAAACCATTTTTATGATGAAACTCATAGTATGCTAAAAATTGGTTTAAAACTTTTACTGTACTATGCAATAGCTTAGTTGAGACTTCTATTTCTATTTTCTTTAGCATCTTGATTAAGACTTGACTGTTCTCTTCAATAGTTAAGTTAAGAATAATCTTCTTAGCAGTCCCTTGGGTCTTGTGACTTATTCACATCCCTATTTTTTTCTAGAACAATATTGCCTATAAGATAATCACAATCTGCTTCTAACATAATATTTTTTTAACAACTAATTAAGCAAATTTTTGCAAACACAATTATTCATCTATTTCCCTCCTTAAGCATTAACATTGAAAAACCAGTCAAGAACTTAAATTAACATCATAAAATTATTGATATTCATCTCTAATAAAAATTCTTGCAAAAAAGAAAAACAAGACAAAGAGAAAAGAAAAAAAATTCTGACTAATTAAAAATTAAATTTGCCAAAAGTATTAAAATCTTATTTTTTTTCTTTTTAAAAATATTATTAAACATAACTTTTTTTTTAAGGTTAAAACTAATATTTATTAAATAATTTTCAAAAAAGAGAAAATTACTTTTTTCTTAGTACATTTTCATAGTTTAAATTAAAACTACTAATTAATTATAATTACTGAAGAGAGTGAATTGTTTACATTCTTTTATAGTTTTCTCTTCCTTCTACAATCATTTATAACTTATTAAAATATTCCCATACTAAAATCATATTATTATTTAACAAATTTAATGTTTGTGAATTCTCATTTTATCACTTTGGGACTTAAAAATATCTAGTTAATTGAAAACCCATTATTATTATAAAAAATATGCATGAGAAAATTAAACATTATTTTCACTATTAATTAAATAATTCTATACTTAAACTTGAGAAGTGTGCTACCAACTATATAATTATATTTAACATAGCTATGTTGCCAAATGGTTACTATATATATATATTTCACTTGATGATTATATATATATAGCTATGTTGCCAAATGGTTACTATATATATATATTTCACTTGATGATTATATATATATTAATATCTTAAATTGATATAAACAATATTTTATTTTAAGGTCAATGTATTGGTATTTATTTTAACAACACAGATTATTGTAAAAATTTTATTTTAGTTAAATATAGCTAGCTAGTTTCTCATTTGTGAATGAATAGTTAGTTTGACTGTGGATCAGTACAAGAAATCAATTTTCAATCACCTATCTAAAAAAAATTCTTAAGCTTATCCAAACATAAACCCAATATTGGTTTAAAATATTTTTCTGTAATTGAAGATTTTTAAATAAGTTCCAAATTTTTTTATGTTCATATATGTATATTAATGTATTACAATTAATATAAACAATGATTGGACAATTTTATTAATTTAGTGATTACATCTTATTAATTCTGCATTAATTAGTATTTGCATATTTAATATTTTATTGATTCCCAAGTCTATTAACCCATCTATTGATGATATTTAAAGTTTGACCCTGCAACTTGGATATTTAACAGAAGATTAATACAAAGACTTTAAATCACTTATTAAAAAATGAAAAAAATGTATGTTAGGAGTAACAAGAAGTATTTCATGAGTAAAAACAAAAACAAATATATCACTGAACATTAGTGAAAGAATTAAGAGACTAAAATGAAATTGAGTTGGACTAACATCTGTTAATAGATGGATAAGTGATGCTTTAAAATGGATTCCAAGAGACTGTAAAAGACCTAGAAAGAAACTTTATGTGAGGTAGATGGATGAAATAAGAACATTTGCTGTTTTGATGTGGTGAAGAGAGACTAGACATTAGAGAAACTGAATTAAACTTGGAGACATCTTTATTCTCCAGTAGAATGATAATGGTTGAAAAGTATGAAAATGATATGATCATGACTGAATAGTAGTTGAGTTTCCTATGGATCTGCACATAAAAAATTTGGACTTTGTTTAAAAATCTTCAACTACAGAAAAAGTAGTTTTAACCAACATGGGATTCGTTTTTGTTTAAGCTTAAGAATCTTTTTTTTAGACAGGTAATTGAAATTGATTTTTTTGTGCTGATCCACAGTCAAACTACCTATCCATTCACAAATGAGTAACTAGCTATATTTAACTAAAATAAAGGTTTCATAATAATCTGTGTTGATAAAATAAAAATCAATACATTGACCTTAAAATAAAATATTATTGTACTATAGTACAGCTTTTATGTGTACTTTTTGAGATATTACATACCTATAGTTGTTTGTCCATAGCTTACCTTTATATTAATATTCATAGTTAACATAATTTTAGTCAATAAGATAATTTAGAAATATAACTTATGTTTAAGTATTGTTTTTCTTTTTTTTTTCAGATATCCTTCTATAAATGGAAACATTTGATAGCAAGTCAATCATCAAATCAAATCGTTAGTAATGTTTTATAAAGATGATAAGCTTTTCAATATTTGGAAATTAAGATTAAAATCCATGAATAATAGGTTTTAAGAGCATCTTACGTTTTTAGAAGTATATAACTTTTAAAAAGAAATATTTTTTTTATTAATGTCCAATAAAAACATTTAAGATATTCAATGTAGTATAGGATTATGTTTTTTAAAACAAGGTAATTAAAAGCATCTATCTAGACAGAATTTTTTTTTTTTCAGAAATAATTTTAGAATTAATATTATTACATAATCAACACAATATCATTTTGATTCATTCAATTTACTAAATACTGCTATAAGTCGGAGCAGTTTTCCACTCTAAAGCATCTATAGTAAAATTGAATAATCAATAATTATTCAGCTATTTCAAACCTTAGCCAATTAACTTAGTTCCATGGTTATAAGATCATTCTAAACCATCTATAGTAAAATTAAGTCTTCGGTGATTATCAGATTGTATTGCATTATAAAAGCTAGAAACCACTTTTGGGAGTGAAAATTAAATTGAATTAGAAAATAATATTTACTAATAACTCAAACTTAGAATACTTTGATCTAACAACCTGAGAAAAATAATTATAAGCATTGAAAAAAATATTCTAATGACTTCTAAAATGCATTTAATGCAACATAAACATATTTTTTGAGAACAAAATATTATCTGTTACCATATTCAAGCTACTGAAGAATTCTGCAGATGGTGAATAATGGCATATCCTTTATGTATGAAGATTATCTGTGAATAGGGTACTTTCTGTTGCCTTGTAAGGCAATATATTGGTTCATTAAAGAAAAGGTATTGTTTCCTGTATATATTTTCTATCTTCCTTTTCTTCCTACTCATTTGAATTAATGTAAGGCCTTGTCAGCAGGAGCTTCATATGCCATTAGTCATATCCCTATATAAATTGTGACAATAGAATTGTGTGTTTGTGTAACCATTAGTTCATACTTTAATTATACTCACAGAAAGTCTGACTCCAAATCTCATTAAAAAGTTCTGGTTAGAATTAGATTAGACTGATATTTCATCTGGGTATAGATTTGTGTTTAGACAAATTTATTTAGAGTTTCTCTACTTATCACAAAAATGGAAATGACATAGATAATGTTATTTTAAAATTGTCTGTATTGAACAATTTGGCTAGGTTGACATACTTGAAATATTTTGATTAAAATAATAAAAATAATATTGTGAGCAGTAGAGATAAAGCAGGAGATGATGGCAGTAAGTGTATTGAATATATAAACTTTACTTTCTGCAAGACCAGAACAAAATGAAAAACTTTTGGCTAAGTTGTCAAGATTTAAGTTTGATACACTTTCTCTAAGTCTTTCAGAGAATGACAGTTTAATTGGATAAATAGATAACTACAAGTTTTTAGAAGGATAGATCAGCAATGGAAGAAAAATATATGGTGCTGGATTTGTTGTAAAGTTTAATTGTATTTTTTTATTCTTGAAATTTCTCAATTAAAAACTAATAGTATTAAAACTTTTCTTTCATGATGGTATCTATTTTTATTTTATTAGTGCACATCTACTCCAATGTTAGATTCAGAAAAAAAATCTTTTATTCTTGCTGGATAACATGATTAAAGTAATACCATTAAATGATCATATTTTTTTCCATGTTAGAGTGCAAATGATAGGTTTTGACCAAAAGCTATTGGAAATAATGGCAAATTGGTGCTACAGGTTCAAATAATATGCTGATATTGAATTTTTGCATAAAGACTGACTACTATCAACACTTTGTTTAGGCAAAAAAAATACTATTAAAAATATGATGCATCTATATTGTCATTTAATATATAACATTCTAGTTGGGAGTCTGAATTAAAAAAGCTTTATATTATTAAAGCATATACTAGTGTAGATTGGTGGATAAATCACATATTAGTAGGCACCAAGATTAAACTGGTGGATCAAAAATTAGGTTTTATTCCAATCTAATTAACAAGAAAATTGATAGAATCTATTATACATAATAAATTTCAATATCTGTTAAATACTAACATTGATAATTTATACTTTGGGATTACTATGTTTAAGGCATGAAATTCTTCTTAAGGAGTGTTATGAATACAACTAAATCTACTTTTGGGTGCACTAAAAAGAAGAAATAATGACTGTTTTTCCAACATCATTTTCTGCTTAGTAGAATAATAAGATTTGAAAGCAGATCAAATATTGATAAGAAGTTTAAAAATAACTTCATGTGATTACCATTTCTTATGAATACACAATCTGTTAACATAGTAGCAACTTTCTCCATACAATATTGCCACTTAGTGCAAGCCATAGTAATCAGTCAATGCTAGAAGGTTACTGCATCAAATTCTTTATCTAATGCCTACTTATCCAATATTCTCAGACTAGTTTATAGATTTCATCAGTTTGGTTTGAAAACATTATTGTATTTTCAGTTTGGCTTATAGTTTTATAGTTAACTAAAATGTTAAAATATGGTTGCTGAAGAAATGCATTAGATTCAAAAGTATACATGAAGTGCTCTCAGATCTAAGGCAAAAGCCATTAGCTAGAAACTAGTCTAGGGGCATTGGATAAATAGGCACTATATAGGATTGCACTAACATCCTAGAATTTATTGATTATTGTGACTTGCATTAGGTGGCAATAGAATGGTAAGACTTAAATATAATTGGTGGATTAAAATTACAAAAAAAAGGATCCTGGTAACTAGACGTTTTTGATACATGAAAAGCAACATATGGACCTGAAAAAGGTTTCACAATACTGTTAAATCCAGCAATAACACTCATATTATAACAATATTTTGAATAAATGGAAGGAGTAATTCATTTTTTAATATTGATACAAGAATTAAGATGACAATTTTTAATAACATCAATTCTATATACTCATTTAATTTGAACAAAAATATATAGTTTAGTATAAGCAAAATAGTTCTTTGCCATTTTAAAAATGGAAAGGTTGCAGGTCTTGATGAAATATCTGGAGAAATTTTAAAAACTTAGAGGTAGTAAAATTCAAAATATTGCAATTTTTTAAGTATATATAAATTCATGAAGTTGTGCCACCTGATTATAAGAATAGCTCTATTGTTTTAATTATTAAAAATAAAGGGGATAAACAATATTGCAGTAATTACCTTGAATATCACTATTATCTGCTAAAGCATTGGTACTTTGAAGTATTTTATTGAATAAGTTATAAATGAATGATTACTAGAGACTCAATGTGGTTTTAGAGAATCAATAATAACTATAGACATGATTTTTGTTCCCAGGCAAATGTAATAAAAATGTCAAGAATATAAGAATGATATATATATATATATATATAATATTGATATTATACAGTTTCTAGAATAAGAGGAAATGTTATTATTACAAGTGGAAAATCTGAAGCCTTACAAATGAAACCTGATGTGTAAACAAAAATGTATCTTCTCCAATATTGTTTTTGATTTTTATAATGCAATGAACATTTATAGATGCTTTAATAAATCAGAAATCAAGATGAGATATTGAATCTATTCAAAGTGAAAGCAAGAATTTCATTTTCTTGGATTTTAGATTTAAAGTATACTAATGGTTGTGCTATTTTTATTAATTCAAAAGACAACTATAAAATGTATTTATTGAATCTAATTTTTTTAAAAATTATCCAGTGAAGAAAAACTCCAATTTAGTTTAGAAGATTGTCTGCTTAAAATGTAAGGCAATAAGGTGGACTTAGATATTGAGATGCCTTTTATACAAAGGTGCTATTTTTTTTAACAAATTAAATAAAGTATTACAACACAGAGAAATAATTTCTACCAACTAAATCAACTTCCTATAATGCTCTGTAAAATTTTAAAAAAACAATGTATTGCCATGATGGTAAATCTATTTAATATATTCTTTAACTTTTGGAATATGATACTATAAAATTGACTATTGTAAAATCATGCTTTCATTAGTCTGGACATGTGAAATGACTGATTAAAACAAGCTTTCCTTTTAAGATATATATGATGCGATGCCAAATTTGAAATAAAGATAATAATAATAATAATAAACATATTAAAATAATATAAGCATTATTATAATATATGTAAATAAATAATAAAGGAAACTTAGTTATAAGAGAGTTGAGAGTAGATATTGAAGTCTATAGTTCATCATCCCAATGAAGATCTCTTACGAAGCATATCACCAATCCATTTGTACAATGATGATTCCATTTATCCTTAAACGATAAACTGTTAATAACATCCAATGACCGGATTAATGTGAAATAAAATAAATATTCTTCGAATGTAGATGTTCTTAATCTTCATTTCTCTATTATCACTAGACGTTCTATATATTCAAATATTTCAAAATATTTTTAAAATAGCATGCAAGGTTGGTTTCGAAACCTTTTACGATATAATGAGTGTACTACTCAGTGCACATTGTTTTATCCTTAATATATATAATTATCTTAAATTTATATATATCCGAAGAATAATGGGAAGAGTTAAAACAACGTAGTTTCAAAACTTAAACAGACGTTCTGTTTCCTTTATATTGCTATTCCTTTAAGATTAAGTAAAATAATTAAATATTTTTCCTTGCAGACTTTGAATCACACAGAATTAGTTTTATTTTTAATTTAAAGATTACTATTTAAATTCCAATCGCTAAATAGTAGTACTGATAGAAAAGAAAAATGAACTAGTTTTTAGAAGAAAAAATATTTTAATTTTTCTTTCGTTTATTATTATTTTTCAGAGACACGAACGAATCTACTTGATATGTTATATAAGTTCATGTTTAATTCAACTATCAATTGTTCCACTGACATTAAAGATTTAATAATAAAATAAAAAAACATATAAGTATTTATTCTTAACTTCAAATCTGGCATTTTACTCAAAAGCTTAAGGTATATATTATTTAAAACTTAAATGTATATATAAATAGTACATATATGTTACATAATAAAATAGTCAAATAAAAATTTATATTTATAAATAATTTCACAAGAGATAAAACATGTTAGACCAATAATAACAACTGTAAGTTACTATTATAATATATTTGAATTCAAAATAATTGCTTGAAAATTGATATATAACTAAGTTATATCACATTAATCCATGTGAAACACTTTTCAGTATGTTAACTAGTTTGGTAGATATGAAACAAAGGGTAGAAAAAATATGAAAAATATTAAATAATTTTACAAATTGTACTAAACAATTATTCTTAGAATTTTTATTTGATTTAAATAATGGTTGCAAGAGGTCAATTTAATTTTTTCCCCTTCAATTTAATAACATTTTAAGAACTATTTTAAACTCTTAATGTGTATATTTAGTATGTGTACATAATTACATATCTATAATAAATCAGTAACTAAGTGTGCTATTTAAAATTGTTTTAAGTTTTTATTTTAAAACTTTTTTTTTAAAAAAAAGCTTAAATAAAAAAAACTCCCATTATTTAAAACTATTGTGAAAAGCTAAAAAAAAAACTATAATTTTTTTAAACAATGATCATAAATTTTTTTTATAATTTTTTTAAAAACAAACTGTTTTAAAATAAAAACTGTCAAGCAATTTTAAATATAAAACTTAGTTATTGAATTATTATGCATATATAAGTATGTACACATACTAAATATATATTTAGTATATACATACTTTTGTCTATATAAGTCATTAGATATTTCTTATGTCCAGAAATTAATTAAGAAAATCCCTATTTTTATAACAAGTTCTATATATATCAACTATAAGTGTCCAGCCAATTTAAAATAAAATATAGTTTTACATTTTCATTGTCTGTGCCAATACTAAAACTTATAAATAAGAAAGATATTTTTTATTAAATGCTTATAATGACTGTGCACTAAAAAGAAATAAAATAATTGTTTCATCAACCACAACTGGAGTTTTTAGATTTAACTTGAAATAAAAGCATTGGAAGGAAGAGTCCAGAAATTAATTAAGTCAATCCCTTGTTATAAAAAAATAGGGATTGATTTAATTAATTTCTGGACACACACCCCTCAAGCTTTTATTTAAAGTTAAATCTAAACACTTCAATTTGTGGTTGAAGAAACATTTTATTTTTATTTTTAGTGCACTGTCAATAAAAGCATTTAACATTAAAAATGTTTTTTTATCTATATTATTACATGAAGAATTAAATCTTGGCTGAATATTTGATACAATATAGAATATCTTCAATATTTTTCAGAATTGAGTTTGATTTTATAATCATAAATGCCAAGAAAATTGATTTGCATAAATATTTAATATAAAATAGCAAATATATGTTTAGGGCCATTTCAGAAATTTTGTTCTAACCCTAATTCAAAACTTATTTAATGATTTTTTTAGAAACTTAAGTTTAAAAGTTGTAAATGAATAGTTTGCAAATTCTTCTTGAGCTTTTAATGACAGATGAAGATGACTGATTTTTTTTAATTTCAAATGTGTATGGTTTATGAGCTCAACTTAATTTTTTACAATCAATGTGCAAAGGAAAGTATTTTGAAACTGTCTTCAAATACTTCAGATGATTAATTATGACTTACAATTAAATCTTTGGGAAGGTTATTTTCAATTATAAAATAATCTGTAATTATAAACATTTCTAAAAATCATTTTCCATCCCATCCTTCCAATAAGTTTATATTTTAACATAAATATGTTGCCATTTCCCCCTCGAAGTGATATGTTTGAATCATAGAGTTTTTCAAAACTATCTGACAAACTATAATTTTGAAAGCTCTAAGTCAAATTAACAAAATTGGTTTTCTGCTTAGTCAAAAATAACTATTTTTAATTTCTTTGGTCCATTTAAATTCCTCCTTCTTGAAAGTCACCTTATAATAAAAAGAAAAAGCTTTTGTAATTAGAATCCATGTCTTTTTTTTTCATATGTCAAATGTGTTGACCGGGAAGTGAAGCCAGTGCCTTGAAAGGCTGCTATGCTAACTACCAGATGATCAATGCTTGACTAGTCTTTATAAAGATTTGAAAACAAATGACTGCTAAGGGCATGGTTTTTATTGAAAGTTAAATGATTTTGATAATATTGTAAAACATACAGCATCTAATTCTGGTGATATTTTTTTTCTAAATGTCTCCCAATAAATCATGCAGTGAGTAAAGTGATATATTCATTGCTATCAGCTTTTATTTTTGCTATAAGTTTAAGAATACAATTTTTCCATGTAAATTTTCATTTGTTTGCAAAAAAAAAAAAAAATCAGCAATTTTAAAATATATATGTTTCCCTATTGGGTGCCCGTCCAAAAAATGGAAAAAATATAATTCTTCGTGTATACTTCTTTCATAATCAAAACTTACATAACAACTAATTCATATTGGAAGAATTCGTTGTTTATTTAAATAAATTGCAAACTTTTGATAGTATTTTTTTCTTATTGGATGATTACTACAATGCTGGTAAAAAGAAAAACAAAATATTGTTTAATTGAACTTCATTTCTAAAACCAGAATGAATTATTGTTAAATCATCATAAAGCTATAAATTATGCTTTAAAATTATTAAAATATCACAAAAATTCTATACTATGAAGTTGGCAGAGCATTACCTATCCTATCTTCATTTTTACCAATATTACTAAATTCTTAACTTTGTATTTTTAAAAATAAGTATATTCAAATAAAATATATACAAATATTTTGAATTTTCTGTAGTAAATAGTCTATCATTTATATAATGCAGACTGTGTGTGTAATATTATAAAGAAGAAACAAACCTCTGGTCATGCGGTTTAAGCTCTAAGCATAAGTGTGCACTTATGCTATTCAAACAGATCCTCACTGGTGAGTGCATGTAAATTCATAAAAGTGCATGACTGAAGATTTGTTCCCTCTTTATGATACAAACATTTTGTAAAAATAATCATAAATATGTAAATAAATTATGGAAATATACAGTTTTTTTGTTCATTGCTAACAACAATAAGAAGTGCTTACAAGTATTCCACTGCTCTTTCACAGAATTTTTGTAGTATTTTCTCTGTGGAATATTAATGTCTTCAGATACTTTAGTTTCAATTTCTATCATCAAATAAACAAAGACAACCTCTGGAAAAACAGTATTATAGATAACTAGAAGAGAGTGAAAAATATCTGAAAAATTAATAATACCACACACCTGAAAATTGGTTAATTAAAGTTGGCAATAAGATTCTGAAAACAGTATCATTTAATAAAGGAATTTTTATGAATTTCATCGCTATAATTTTTCCCTTGAAATACTTTTGCATTTTATTAACCTCCAGTAATTTGGAGAAAATTTTGCAATTAAATAAAAAGTTTTGTTGGATAGAAGAAAATACTTATGGTGATAATAACAAATTTCGCAGAAATTTGTTATTGTCAACAAAAGATTGTTATTCTTTATTTGAATATTTCAAAAGCCACTTAAAATATTTCTTTGTTTTACTAAAGTATGATTCATACTTGGAATAAGATATCATGTTACTTTGGCTGTTTTCATGCTCACCACAGCCAAAACTTTATTACAAATTAAGCAAAAGATTTTTGCCTACCATCATATTTATCAGAAATAAATTCATATCATAAAAATGATTCAACATATTTTCTTTTACTTGTCAATGTATATAATGTATAATATAACCTAGTAGTGAAGACTTTGCTACATTGGCATCAGTAATTTTATTTTTTCTAAATTCATCCATTTCTTCCTAACTAAAAAATGTTTTTATCCTAAAATATATCAATAATTTTTCAATTAAATACTAGTTTTAGTTTTTTGTTTGTGCTTAATTTAAAAACTGACATTTGCACTTATGTGTTGAGGAATGACAGAAGAAAAATATTAAAAAGTCTTTATTTTTCATAATTAAATTATGTTTTTGTAATAAAAGAAAGCTTTGTATATACAGTAAAAGCACTACAATTTATAATAGACAATGAATGATCTTGAATCTAAGATCCAGTGTTTTAGACAGTGTTCAATGGCATTTTATGGCATGATAACGTGTGTAGTGCATATGTTCTGTATTCAGAACCAAGAATGCAGTATAGTCATGCCACGTAACATGGTCAAGTATTGCCAGATACATTTCAGATTCATGATACATTTGATATGAATTTTTTTTTCATTGCATAATTAGAAATGTTTTATATTAATCAATTTTTTGTGGTCCACATTAAGATACATGATCCCATATAGTATTATAACTCATAGTTTAAAAAGCTTTGCACTAAAAGATTTGTCTTTTTAAGCTATAGCATCTTTTTTCAATATCACTCCAGAAAAACTTTTTTGCCACATCCACCAAATGTAATTTTTTTAAAATTCTTTTATATCTTCTAGTTTAATAAATGACTAATACAAATTATTGATATATTTTCATTAAGTCGTTTATGCAAAGTTGTGAGGGTTGCATATTTGACACATCATTATTGAAACCAACCCCAAAAAAGATACATTAATTGAAAAGGCATTAAATGTTCTAAAACACCTCTCTCAAAATTATAATAACTAATAACATCATAATATCCATTACACTAGACAGTTTATTATCCAGAAAAATCTGATCTGCCTCACCAAAGGTCACAGACTGGTTATATTAAACCACAAAGAGTTTGACTGCAAAATCAGTCACCAACTAACTGTGCTTCATTTCTCTTAGATTCAAAATTATAACCTGAAGGCAAGAAAAAATCATTGTATGGCTTTTATTTTTAAGAAAACTCCATATCAAGAACACTTTCTGGCCATGGTTGCTTTAGAATATATCCTTCAGACACTGTCATCCCTTGAATTTTTTCTAACATTAAATTACATAAGGATAATCGTTCACATCATCTTCTCATCTATTTCAGCAGATCCTAACATTAACACACCACTAAGTTCATTACTTCATGGCTAATTAACAACCTTGGATTTGGCATCTACAACTTGAAATCTTCATCTGACTTCATTTAAAAAATCCATAACATTTCAATTGACCATAACTGCAAAATTACCTCTCTAGATGTTAAAGAGCAATACTGTCTCTGATTCTTGTACTCAATCTATTAACATCACTGAAATATTTTTACAGCAAGTGAAATATTCACAAAACTAACTTTATTATTGAAACCTAGAATTGAATCAGTGATGAAATCATCATATCTATCAGTCACAAAACCTTTAAAATGAACCACAGCTGCCTATAGGACTTCCTTTTAGTAGAATAATGTGTATCCTCTATCTTTCCAAGTTTGAACACCTGATCATTCCTAGAGTTGCATGTCATCCTAACACATGCTTATATTTTAGATATATTGACAAAACATTCATAAGTGTTAGTGAAGATACTATTCACCAACTACATTCAGAGTTAACATTTTAAATCTCTCTCTCTTGTGTACTATCGAGCATGAAAATGACCATCATCATAATTTAAAGTTTATTGATTTGGATATTATAAGACAGATCAACTTTCTGGGCTACAGAATAAATGGTTTTAAAACCATTCAGCATCAGAGAGACTACACACCCAAAGTCTAACACTCCACATGCTCATAAATTTTCAGGCCTAAAAAACCCCCTACATAGAAACCTTAAACTCTGCAAATTTGAGGCTGATCAGAAACAAAACATCAAAGTATTCACCAGCAACCATGTCAATATCAGATACAATCTCAAACACATTCACACTACTATCCTTAACTTTTATTATAAACTTTCTCACCCCACACTTGTTCCACCAATGACAAAAAATAGTCTAATCATCTCTATATTTCAAAGGTTATGAATAAGTTAAAAAAACATGTTTTGATAAATATTTCTTTCTGATCACCTTCTTCACACAACAACTCATTAAACAACTCTAAAGACAATATCCCCAAAGAGGCTTCTCATCAAATTGTTTATAAGATTAACTACTTTAACTCCCCCTTTTTGAAGGCATATTACAGAGAAACTCATGCCAACTTGGCTATGAGACTCACTCAACATATAAATGCATTAAGAAAAGCACTGACTACCCTCCTCTCTTCTTAAACTATGAGCTAATTTCTGGCCATTGCTTTGATCTTTCCACAGCCAAGGTTATGCATTCAGAGCATGATAATAAAAAGAGAAAGATTAGAGAAGTTTTATCAATCATCAGGAATGCCAAAGCCATTAATAAAAAAAAAAATCAAAAACCACACTCTCTAAGAAATGGCATCTATATTCCCTCCCTTCTCATTGATGCAATTTTTTCCAGTATTTATTCAGTTTGATCTCCTTGACATCAGTTATGGATCACAATTTTTCACTTTTTTTTATTCTGCTATGATTATGATACTTGGATGTACTGAAAGTACTTAGCATCAATAAATCTTTCTTTTATTGCCATAACCTGTTTTGTTAAACCATCAAACATCACTTAATCACAAGACTTTATGCTTACACAAGCTGTTTTTTACAGATGCAAAACTCTCCATACAGTAGTGCCATTAAATGCAAGCCAGATAAATCAATGGATACAAGAAGGTTTGTGCATACCTTGATTACTCTGGGGGAGGGGGGTTATGTACAAATCTTTCTATATCCATTGATTGCTCTGGCTTGTACTGAGTGGTTATTGTATGAAAAGTTTTGCCTCTGTGAAAAACCTGTTTTATTGTTGAATGTTGTAACATTTACATTTCCTTTCAGTAAAACTATAGTAATTTGATATATGTATACTGAACATTAATAAAGTTATGTGTAAGAGATTATGGTCTGTGCCAACTGAAGAGTGCTGGTTCAACATGAAATATGCTGCACCTTGGGGATCATAGATGTTTTTCACATCTTTGATTATATGTTTATGAAGTTTTAAAAGCAGATAAAAACCCATCCCTACCTTGCATGAGAGTGGTGTAGTGAAAATTACACTACAGAAATATTCATTATTGGATAATCTCATTTGATGAATGACTAATAAAAATTATTAAAATACTTTCATTAAGTAATATGTATCATAGTTGTGAGGATTGCACATTTGACATATATCAATAAAACTGTGGGAATTTGTTGTATATATGCCAAATATTGATAAAGATATGGGTAAGAGATTGTGGTCTGGGCCAACTGGCCAACAGATGAGTGCTGGTTCAGCATAAAATGTTTAGTCATATGTTTATGATTATATCCTTCCACAAGGTGTTAAAAGTGAATAAAAATCAGTTTCTATCCTATGTAATAATGGTATAGTGAAAACAACACTACAGAAATATTTATTATGGAAATTGAATTACTTGTGAATATTTTCTTTAATTAAGGTTTCTTGATATGTGAAACAAAGTGGAACAAAACAAATTGATTTTGTTTTATTTTTATTATTAGTTTCATTTTTTAAAAAATAAGTATTCAAAAAATTGTGGACTTTAAATAGCAGAATGAATAACAAACAATATAAATACATATCATGTGGTTTGGCATAGAGATTGACACACATGTATTAAAAAAGAATGTATATTTTTTAAAAAATAATTTTATTGTAATATACTGAGTGTTAACTAGCACTAACAGACTGCTAAATAAAAATAAAGATAGTGATTATACGTAAAAAAATATGCATTTATTTCAACAAACAAAATTGTATATTGGTAATGAATTTAGTTTGAAAGAGTACATCATTGCATTGGAAAAGAAATAATAATAATAAATATGAAAAGTTATATGTATTAATTAATAACATAAAAAACTAATTGACCACCAATTTGTAGTATAATATTCATTGAGCTTTATAAAATTATAATTATATAATATCATTATAAATTATACATATTCATATGTTTTATTTATTTATTAAACTACTGATGATGTCTTAATTAGAATCAGCTGAAAGTTAACTATAATAATGTAATACTTATTTGATATGAGACATTTAATGTATATGATATCCATGAATTTATGAGTTATTAGGTCAGTTTAAAAAATGTTAATATATATATATATATACATACATATATATATAAAATAATCCAGTGCATATGGCTGCAGAAAGGAGTTTGCTATTAACTAAAAGGAGACCCTTTGATTCCTCTTGGAGGCCTTAAAGGAACCGAGCAGGGCAAATTCCTAATGTCCACTCCATATGTTCTTGTTGTTGCAGCTGTCATTACTATGTGATTATTCATATAGTATACGAACATGGATGGGCTGCTCACCAACATGCATTATCCAGTGGTGAGTTTATCCTTTTTACCTCTGAGTTTAAGATCGAGAAACACCATGTCTTTCTTCTCATGCCTGATAAGACAGAATGAATGTTTTGTAAATGATAAATATTTTTCCAATACATATATACAATTATACAGACAAAAATAAACATCCCTTATTCCCAGGAGCTGTAAATCACCAACCAACACATTTGGTGGCTGAAGGCGAGGGTTAAGAATCCTGATTGAACCCACTCATTTGATGACATTTTATTAGGTACTTACAACTAGATCACTTTCAAGAAGGAAGATTCAAAATTAGAAGAATTTCTTATATTAAATGGGACATTATTGATTTGAAGTTAGAAGAAAAGTGAAGAAACAATTGATTTAAAAAGTGGACATATATTCTATTATAAAGGCACACATATTAAATACAAGTGAGTAAATTATAAATAAAAAGTGGAAGAACAATATTGTGAGATTAGGTGTATCGGAGAGTTGCAAGATTAGTTATACAACTTAATAGCAGATACCAAATGCAGATAATTCAGTTTATGCCCCAACAAGTTCTATAGTGATGAAGTAGTAGAAGATTTTTATATGGAGTACAAAAGGCTTTTGATCAGAGTAAACAACATTTTAAAATTGTATGGGAGACTTAGTAGAATTGTTAGACAAATGAAAGATGAAATCTGTAGGTAATTTGTTATGTAATAGAAATGAGAGAGGACATAGACTTGTGGAGTTTGCAGAAAAAGAAAAACTTTATATTATGAATTCATTTTTTGAGAAAAATGTTAAAAGGAAATGGACATGAAAGCATCCAAATGAAGGTACAGCAGAATTGGATTATATTTTGACTAACAGGAAATACATATTTCAAGATTGTAATGTTCTTAATAAATTTAACACAGGAAGTGATCATCGATTAGTAGGTGTAAGTTACGTGTTAATGTAAAACTAGAGTGACAAAATTATTGAGAAAAACAATATTTACAGTTGATATTCCTAATCTTCAGAAACATTCTAATGAATTCAAATTAGAACTTACAAATAGGTTTCAAGTGTTAGGAGATTTTGAACATGATTCAGATTTGAATGAAATTAATATGAAAATAACTGATACACTTTAAAAACTGCAACAAAGATAGCTGGTGAAAAAGCAGCAATTGATTAATAAAATTTCTACTAGACTAGAGAATTTATGAAGAAAAGAAGGAATATGAAGATATACAAAAAGATGTATTAAAAAGAATTGAATATCTCGAATTTTGTAAAATGGTACAGAAAAGTTGAAAATGATATAAGAAAGTATAACTGTGAAATAGCAAGGAAAGCTGTAGATGAAAATAAAAGTCTCAAGAATGTTAAACAACATTTTGGTATTGGTAGGAAATTTATATCTGCAATAAAAAAAAGATGGAATTATTACTAAAAGAGAATGACATCATGAAATTGGTAGAAGATTTTATCAAGAATTATATAGTAATAAAGAACAAGTACTCCTATACTATTACATCTTCTGAATTGCCCAGAATTTTAAATGAAGAAGTGAGACATGCAATTAAATGTATGAAGAAAGGAAAGGCTCAGGAAATGATGGAATTATAATTGATATATTAAAAGAAGGAGGTGAAGAAATAGAAACAATTTTAGCAAAGTTATATACCAAATGTCTAAATGATAAAGATGTACTGGAAGATTGGAAGAATGCAATAATAATATTAATATTTAAAAAGTGATAAAGAAGATATTAGAAATTACAGACCTATCAGCCTTTTATCAGTTTTATATAAAATTTTTACCAAGATAATTACAACTCGTCTACAGAGAACTTTGGATTTCCACCAAGCAAGAGAACAAGCTGGATTTAAAAGTGGTTTTAGTACAATAGATCATATCCAAGTATTGAGAGAAGTCATAGAAAGGACAAACGAATATGAGTTGTCATTATGTTTTGGATTTGTAGATTATGAAGGCATTCGATTCTATACACTTTCTTCAGTGATTAAAGCATTGGATCATCAAGGTATAGATCCAGGATATTGTCATATTTTAAAGAATATTTATAAAAATGCAACAGCAACAATTAGATTACATAATGATACCGGAAAATCAACATTGAGAAGGTGTAAGGCAAGGTGACTCCATATCTCCAAAACTTTTACAGCAGGCTGCAAGAAGTATTTTGTGGATTAAAATGGGAAACTAAAGGATGAAAGTAAATGGAGGTATTTAAGTCATTTAGATTTTGCAGATGATGTAGTTGTTTTTGCAAATAATGCTCAGAGCTGCGGAAGTGTTGCAGGAGTTAGCGATGAAAGTAGAAAGTAGGACTAAAGATAAATGTTAAAAAGACTAAAGTAATGTTTAATCGATTGCTCAAAATATGAAAATAAAGATTGATTATGAAGAATTAGAGAGTTAGCAGTTACAAATACCTACGTCAGATTATTAATACGATGGAAACATAATGGAGGAAATTAATATAGAATTAAACTTGGTTGGGTGCTTTGGTAGAAATAACTTGATAGTAAAAGAAATAGCCTATGTGTTTGAAAAGAATGGTTTTTAACAAATGTGTTTTACGTCTACTTATGGATCTGGACTTGGACCTTAATAGAAGAGCAATACGAGACTTCAACCACTCAAAGGTTGGAGGTGTATGTTGGGAGAACAAGAAGAGACAAAGCAATGTATGGGTAAGACAACAAAAGGTGTACTGACCTATGAAAAATTAAAGGAAATGGAGTTGGGCTGGACATATTGCTAGAGAATGATAATAGATGGACATTGATTAAACTGTCCAAGAGGAAACCCGAAGGACCACGGGAGGAGGATGAAAAAGAAAAGTGGGGGGTTGTGGAAAGGACTAAAGATCGAAGAAGATGGATAAACTTGGAGAGATCAAGGGATGATAATGGTTGAGAAAATATATATATATATATATATATATATATATATATATATATATATATATATATATGGAGGTAGAGAGGATAATGAACTAGGATGCTTTACACAACAAAGAAGGTGAAAGTAAAGAGATTATTATAAATATGAAAAAAATATTAAAATATTTTCTTTTATATAAACTTATTTTACTAACAAACATATTTTCTATTTCTGTAATATAATGGAATGATTTTCTTATCACTAACTCTAGTAAATATATAACTTACAAGAGAAAAAAATGTGCTTTTCATTTTTAACCCAGGTTTATTTCAAGTATATATCTGTAATTATTCTTCATATATGGTGCACACTGGAACAAAAAATTTCTAATAGAGTTTATTTATTTCTCTACTTAAAGATCAGACTTTATCTTGTAATAGCAGTATAAAAAAGGGAACTATCATTAAAACCTAATTTACAGACTAAACCATGTAAGCATCCAAAGTCAAAACTATAGGAATAAAGTGAGAGACTACATTTGTGTATATTGTGGTCATTATGTGATATTTTGAAAATAAGACACACATATATATAATACAAAATTAAAATGTTTATTATATTTACTGAGGCATAACCTCGATAAAGGTATAAAGCGAAGTAGGGACCACAGGTGTTTTAACCCAAGAAGCAGGTTTTGTAGGGACCACGGGTTTAACCCAGCTGGAGAAAGGGGGAAGAAAGCTGGGTAAAACAGTAGGGCCACGATTTATACCATATACGTATAGCAGTAAATATTACTTAAATCAAGGGTTTAATAATTAAATACGTTTACAATTTTTTTTTAGAAACAATAATCAAATAGTTTATTGCTCAGTTTGAGCACCAGAATAGACCAGGATGAAGCCATTATCCATGAACCTAAATGATATAGGCTGGCATTTCAATGATGTTGAAAAAATAAGTGATAAATAAATTGGATTGTTAATTTGCTGTGTGAACTGAATAGCTGATATTCTCCTCTCCAGCAAGGCAAAAAAACAGAAATAATCTACTGCACAACATTTTCTTAGTTAAAGAGCCTCATTTTGAAGTATAGTCGAATGTCAGAAAAAGTAATAAACTTATAGTAGACAAAAACAATTATTTAGAAATATATTGGAAACAATAATTATTTCAGGTTAATAGAATGCAGAAAATTGAATGTTTGGAGAAAAACAAGTATTATAATGTTGGGACCAAGAAATAGTATTCATTCAAAAAATATTTTAGCTAACTAATAATTATTTTATAATCTTGCAATATATTTATTTAACTCCACATCGTTTTTTATTTTTACAATAACTTTCCCAATGTATTTTTTTATCTGTTATATGGGTTCTTCGCTTTATGTATGAAATTCAAAATCAACTGCGTTTACAAACACACGCTCATATCAGTTGAAACATGTTTGTAGATTCAATTAGATTTCAGATTAATCATTTAAGCAAAATCGTACACACATATTTGTTAGAAATGACAATTTTCTTTTTATTTTCAACATAAAATTACTATGGTATTTAGTGTCACAATTTTACAGTTATATTCCGGAATTATGAATTACATTCATATAAATATTCACAAATGTCCGTATAGTATATTTTTCAATAGTGAATATTATATTTTTCAAATTATTTAGTACATCAAAAAATTTTAATATTAAAATAATATTATAGTAATTATAAATGGGAAATAAAAATTATATCGAATGGTTTTTACATAAAACTTTATTTGTTGTTGAGATTAAACAAGTTTAATTTAAGACGTGTTTGCTAAACTACATTAAGTAAGTTTCCACAATTTTGTTTGCATAAATTAGGGCCAAGAAGAAACCACTTACGGGATGTATATTTACATTTAAAAAGGTTTTATACAGTCCCACTTCATAAAGCAAGACTTTTCATGTCTTGGATCCTTTATTTAGGATTATTTTGAAAAGATAAGATGGAAGAGTGGAAGGGGTTTATTTCATATGAATGTAATTTTAATTTTTTATGATTACACGCTTACCTGCATTCACAATTTGACATTACGTTAACTTTATATTTCAGAATTAATCCTAGTATTTAAGTTCAGATATTATTACAGAATTAGTTTTAACGTGGCATTAACCAGCTGCAAAATTGTGCGAATAACAAATACGTATTTTAAAGTTAACTCAAGCGTCCAAAAGAAAAGAAGGAAAAAAAAACGTTATAAATCGTATAATCTATTTACATCGAGTTCCAAAGCTTTTCGTCTCTTTTCACTACCTGTTGTGTGCATTAAAGGAATGTAGGTTCGTTCAATTGGAAGCACAAAAGTTCAAAGTTCAAGCCTAAATAAACCTCCCGAAAAAAAGTAAAATGAAAAAGGAGGTGAAATACATTTCAATTATTTCTTTGATGTTTTTGAAGGAATTGTGAATGTCGAGTAAAAACGTTTAGTAATATAAGAGCTCTCTACTATGACTACATTAAAACTTTTTATTATTATTATTTTTGAACTTTTAAAAATAAATAAATATAAAAAATCAGTGATGTGGAAGAGAAAATCTCGTCTCTGGCTGCGTTAATTCCGAGATCTGTCAAAGTTTCTTTTAGGTCGCTAAGTCCGTTAACAAGTAAAGCCACTGCAAGCTGTCTTACCTTCATTATGGTTAATTGGTCTTATCAGGACAATGATGAAGCGTACCTGTTTGTTACAAGAAAACGAAGGGGGGTAATCTGGGATTTATTTCGATCGGAAATAAACAGGTTCTGACCAATAGAGATTAGAAAAGATATGGAGAAAACTTGGCAGAGAAGTACACCTGTAATAACACGCAGAGGTTGAGAATTGGGAAAACTTAAGAAAAAAACAAATAAACAAAAAATACTGTATAGGTAGCAAAACATGAAAGAAGCTATGTAATAATGTAAATGAAAGTTGGAAAATGGGTTATGGAAACGAAAGATTTCCATTAGCAGTGTCAAATCTCTGCCTATAACTGAGTGAGTAAATGCGTAAGTGTATAAATAAATAATCGTATGTGCGTGAATTACTGTATAATTAAAAAGTGCCACGTAAACAGTATGTCACATGAACGCCTTTGCGTCTTTCTATCGTGAGTTTATACTATCTACCTTTAAGGCAACCGTTCTTAATGAGATGGGTGGGCCTGCAACCGCTGGTCTAAGTTGTTGGGCCTGAAAAGGTGTTGAAATACCCTATATTAAATTGGCTATTGATTTGGGCTAGGAGAAACAGCAAACAAAAGCTTCTTGTTTTTGAAGCCTGTTTATATCCAGTCTTTCGAGTTTGAAAGAATAGCGTATCAGGTAGAAAGAGTTCCCCTGCTGCTTCTCAGATCTTCAATGCGTTCGTTTAGCTCGGGACAAATAATGCCCGTCGTTTGCGTTACTTTACAACTTAAAACCAATTTCCATAATTTTAAATACAATATAAACGTCATTATTCTTCTCTCTCTCTCTTTTTGTATAATAGTCAAAAATAGATAACAGTGGCAAAGGCGTAAAGTAAATGGAAAAATAAATAAATAAAAATGAATATACATAAAAGATTGTTGTCGTTTTAATTTTGTTGTAAAAATTTAAGTTTATAGCAAAATAAAACAGATATGTTTATATCAAAACAAACTACTTGCAAATAAAGCTTCGTTACAGATGAGAAACTTGCCTACAGAGTTTAAAGAAAATGTGAATTTATTTATATACACGAATATTTAAATATGTACAACATATATATATATATCGCACAAGTACACTTTCATGCACAGTTGATGTTCGAAAGAAAGAACAGAACGGAACCATTAATATATCAATAAGCCGATAATTTTTAGAAGAGCTTGTTAAATGAAAATGCACAGACATATAGATAAAATAAAATGTCTAAAATTATGTGCATTCATGAAATATATCAAAACAATTTTAAATCAAATATTGGATGAATCTGACTCAAACCTTATCTTGTTTTTTATCATTGATTCAGTGTAAAATATGAATAGTTTAATTACCTTTATATGTTTAAAATTATGGATGCATATATATATATCATTAATACCTTAAAGCAACTCTGCGCTTTTCCTCAAAATAGAATATTATTCATTTTAACAAAATATTTTATTTCTTTTCTTCTCATTTTATATATAAAAGTGACAGAGAAAAATATTTAGTATTCTTTCATGTATACATTTGCGACTGAATCCCAATAATCATTGCCTGGCTAATAGAGAGCATTGATAGACAATGCAGGGCCATATAAAATACACTATCCAAGTTCATTCATATACAATTAGTAGTACTGATATGTGATGCTTTAGCTGAAATATATCTGCCATCAAATAAATGCTGTTTTGAAAACATTGTAGAGACAATGTAAACAATAATACATAGAGCAAGATTAAAGGTTCACCCAATAAAAGCAAGAATAGAAATTCTTAAAAAATACAATTACTGTTAATTATTATAGCCAGATGAACCCTCACAATATAACATGAAAGCCTTATATTGAAGCAATAGCATATTTTGCTGCCAAAACATAGGTTTGAACCATGGATGAGTTAATAAATAAGTAATCAATTTCAATCAGAGAGATCCAGGTTCAATTCCCATCACTGGTCAGGCTAGCAACATCTGAAGACAAGAAGAGTGTAATACCTCTCGAAGCATTGTGCATATATTAACCTGAGTGGTATTACTAGCAGTTGAAGGAATTTGAAAATTTAAATACAGTTAAATTTTTCTAAAGACATTCAATACTCTAATACTAGATGAGGGAAATAGTTTAATATATAAATAAAACTAAAATACCATCATCACAAACTTTCAGGAAAACATTGATATCCACCTCTATATTCAAAACTAGTTAGCAATATTTGTAAAAAATATACTTGCAACCTGATTAATGTAATTCTTAAAATTAATCCATATAAAACTTGTACAATATGATTGAACCTGTAACTCTTACAATCAAAGTTATGTAATGTCATGTAACTCAAATGATTAATAAACATTATTGTTGAATAATAATAAGAAGAAGAAGAAGGAGGAGGAGGAGGAGAAGAAGAAAAAGAAGAAGTAGAAGAAGAAAGAAGAAGAAGAAGAAAAAGAAGAAGAAGAATTAAATACCAGACAACCACTTTTATACAAATGAGGATTCAGAACTCACATCTTAACAACTTGGATTCAAAGTAATAAAAAACCTTCTTTTACTTCTACTAAAGGTCAAAACAAAAAAGCTGTTATACAATACTAGAAAAAAATTGTTTAGCCTTAGAAACTTTTAATATAAACTGATAGTCTCCTATTAACATCAAAGTTAAAATATCATTAATTATTTACATGATAATAATCCCACTTTGTTTTGTTTAAATCATAATAAATTCCATGAAAATATTTCACTTTATATATACAATTCCTGAAAAGATGAATTATTATTTATGGGATGTTAAAATATGAGTCTTTGGAATCCTCATAAATGTAAAATAGCTATCTAAATTTAAATTCTTATAATAACTTAGGTTAAAAGTAAAAAAGGACTTCCTTTTATTTCTAATTAAACACAAGACCTTAAAAAGCAATTATAGAATATTAGATAAAAGTTGTTTCATCTTAGGATTATGGAGGTAAAGATATTTCTAGTATTTTACATGAAAATAATCCCTCACACTGCTTTGTTTACATCATAATAAATCCCTATATATATATGTAAAAATCAAAATTAATATTTTTAATATATATAATATAATATATATATATATATAATTAAATTACTCTCAATAGGTAATTAAATTACTCTCTAGCCCCAATACAAGACAATTTTTTCATGACAAGATAAATATATCTTATCTTGTTATCTCATTTTTATTATATTGAAAATATTAAATATATTTTAGATAGATAGATAGATAGATAGATAGATAGATAGATAGATAGATAGATAGATAGATAGATAGATAGATAGATAGATAGATAGATAGATAGATAGATAGATAGATAGATAGATAGATAGATAGATAGATAGATAGATAGATAGATAGATAGATAGATAGATAGATAGATAGATAGATAGATAGATAGATAGATAGATAGATAGATAGATAGATAGATAGATAGATAGATAGATAGATAGATAGATAGATAGATAGATAGATAGATAGATAGATAGATAGATAGATAGATAGATAGATAGATAGATAGATAGATAGATAGATAGATAGATAGATAGATAGATAGATAGATAGATAGATAGATAGATAGATAGATAGATAGATAGATAGATAGATAGATAGATAGATAGATAGATAGATAGATAGATAGATAGATAGATAGATAGATAGATAGATAGATAGATAGATAGATAGATAGATAGATAGATAGATAGATAGATAGATAGATAGATAGATAGATAGATAGATAGATAGATAGATAGATAGATAGATAGATAGATAGATAGATAGATAGATAGATAGATAGATAGATAGATAGATAGATAGATAGATAGATAGATAGATAGATAGATAGATAGATAGATAGATAGATAGATAGATAGATAGATAGATAGATAGATAGATAGATAGATAGATAGATAGATAGATAGATAGATAGATAGATAGATAGATAGATAGATAGATAGATAGATAGATAGATAGATAGATAGATAGACAGACAGACAGACAGACAGACAGACAGAGACAGAACCATAACATCTATCATTATATTAATTTACTGAAGGTCAAATGATTTTCAATACTTCGTAAATTTTTGTCATAGTCTTTCAGTTATAAATTTTTTAAAGTTTTTTTAAGTTCTATTTCAATTTCAAGTTTAGAATGACTCAGTTCTCTCTATCTCTCTTTTATCCATACTAGGTAATTGAAATACTCTCTAGTTACAGCCCAATACAATAAATTTTGCTAGACAAGATAGATCCATTTTCTCTTGTTATCACATTTTCTTATATAGAAAGTTTTCTGAAACATTTGGGTTAGAAAGAATGAATATTAAATCAATCACACAATTTATTTTAAAGATATTTTAAATTAAGTGAGATTATTGATTGACATGTCTGAGATTTTTCTCAAATTAAACATCAATGCCAATTTACTCATTTAAAATATGTAATACAAAATACTTCCAGTGCTTAACATATATGAAATACTTTGAGGATAAGACTTGTGACTTTTAACCTTGAAGATTTTAACTACAGAAGTATATTTTCATTAATTAAATGGGTGTAACAATATTTAAAATGAGAAAACTCTCAGAATCATCAATTAATAATATCAATCAATTTAAAATATTTTAAAAAGAACTTGTGTGTTTGATTTAATATTTTTTTAGCATAGGTGTCTCTCTATAAAAGAAAATGAAATAATGAAATAAATGAACTGATATTTTCTTTAAAAATTTATCTTATGCTGTGGCTAGAAAATATTTCAATTACTTATTATACCAGTTGCCATGAATCGTAATCTCAAAGTTTTTAGCACTGGAAAGATTACACACACCCATGCACATATGTGTGCACACGCAAACATAGATGAAATTATGATTGTGTAAAAAAAATTAGTAAAATTTTGCTTTATAGCTAGTATTGTAATGTTATATAAATTTCTACTATTATATATTATAAGTTCATATAATATTACAATACTAGCAAAAAAATAAACTTTAACTAAAATTCTTTTATAACCATGCTTTCATCTATTAATGAATAGACTTTGGCAAGTGAAATTCAACTAGATAACAAAACATATATATATATACACACACAAAATAGGCTCCAGAAAGGAGTTTGCTATTAACTGAAAAGAGACCCTTTGATTCCTCTTGGAGGCCTTAAAGGAACCGAGCAGGGCAATTTTCTAATGTCCACTCCATACGTTCTTGTCATTGCAGTAGTTATTACTATGTGATTATTCATATAGTATATGAACATGGATTGGCTGCTCACCAACACACATTAGCCAGTGTAGTAAGTTTATTGGATTTTATCTCTGAGTTTAAGACCAAGAAACACCATGGTCTTTCTTCTCAGTTGCCTGATAATGCAGAATTAAGGTATGTGTAAATGACAAATATTTTTCCAATACATATATAGCATTATAACAAACAAAAATAAATCATGGCCCTTATTTCCAAGACTGTAAAGTCACCAACCAAGGCAGCAGTCGGTGGCCAAAGGTGGAGGGTGCTAATATTCCCCTGATTGCAGACCCAGGCTGCCATTTGATGATGAATTTTTATTTAGGTACTTACAACTGAGATCACTTTCAAGTGAAGGAAGATTGCAAGAATTAGAAGAAGAACTGTCTTATATTAGATGGGACATTATTGGACTTTGTGAAACTTTAGAAGAAAAGGTGAAGAGACAATTGATTTAAAAAGTGGACATGTACTCTATTATGAAGGCACAAATATTGGAAATATAAGTAGAGTAGGATTCATTATAAATAAAAAGTGGACGAACAACATTATGGATATTGATGGAGTATTGGACAGAGTGGCAAGATTAGTTATATAACTTAATAGCAGATACCAAATGCAGATAGCTCAGGTTTATATCCCAACAAGTTTTCATAGTGATGAAGTAGTAGAAGATTTTTATATGGATGTACAAAAGGCTTTTGATCAGAGTAAACAACATTTTAAAATTGTTATGGGAGACTTTAATGCTAGAATTGATAAACAAATGAAAGATGAAAGTGCTGTGGGTAATTTTGGTTATGGTAATAGAAATGAGAGAGGACATGGACTTGTGGAGTTTGCAGAAAAAGAAAAACTTTATATTATGAATTCTTTTTTTGAGAAAAATGTTTAAAGGAAATGGGCATGGAAGCATCCAAATGAAGATACAGAAGAATTGGATTATATTTTAACTAATAGAAAATACATATTTAAAGATTGTAATGTTCTTAATAAATTTAACACAGGAAGTGATCATCAATTAATAAGATGTAAGATATGTGTTAATGCAAAACTAGAGAGACAAAAATTATTAAGAAAAACAATATTTACAGTTGATATTCCTAATGTTCAGAAACATTCTAATGAATTTAAATTAGAACTTACAAATCGGTTTCAAGTATTAGTAGATTTTGAACATGATTCAGATTTGAATGAAATTAATATGAAAATAACTGATACACTTTTAAAAACGGCAACAAAAATAGCTGGTAAAAAAAAGCAGTAATTGACCAATAAAATTTCTACTGAGACTAGAGAATTTATGAAGAGAAGAAGGAATATGAAGATATACAAAAATAATGCAATAAAAAGGATTGAATATCTCGGATTTTGTAAAATGGAGCAGAAAAGAGTTGAAAATGATATAAGTAAGTATAACTGTGAATTAGCAAGGAAAGCTATAGAAGAAAATAAAAGACTCAAGTATGTAAAACAACATTTTGGTATTGATAGAAAATTTATATCTGCAATAGATGGAATTATTACTAAAAAGAGAGATGACATCATGAAATTGGTAGAAGATTTTTATCAAGAATTATATAGTAATAAAGAACCAATACCTTCTATATCTATTACATCTTCTGAATTGCCCAGAATTTTAAATGAAGAAGTGAGACATGCAATTAAATGTATGAAGAAAGGAAAGGCTCCAGGTAATGATGGAATTATAATTGATATATTAAAAGAAGCAGGTAAAGAAATAGAAATTTTTTATAGCAAAGTTATATACCAAATGTCTAAATGATAAAGATGTACCAGATAATTGGAAGACTGCAGTATTAATATTTTAAAAAGCTGATAAAGAAGATATTAGAAATTACAGACCTATCAGCCTTTTATCAGTTTTATATAAAATTTTCACCAAGATAATTACAACTTGTTTACAGAGAACATTGGATTTCCACCAACCAAGAGAACAAACTGGATTTAAAAGTGGTTTTAATACAGTAGATTATATCCAGGTATTGAGAGAAGTTATAGAAAAAACAAATGAATATGAGTTGCCATTATGTTTTGTATTTGTAGATTATGAAAAGGCAATTGATTCTATAAACATTTCTTCAGTGATTAAAACATTGGATCATCAAGGTATAGATCCAGGATATTCTCATATTTTAAAGAATATTTATAAAAATGCAACAGCAACAATTAGATTACATAATGATACTGGGAAAGTCAACATTAAGAAGGGTGCAAGACAAAGTGACTCCATATCTCCAAAACTTTTTACAGCAGGGCTGCAAGAAGTATTTTGTGGGTTAAAAGGGGAAACAAAAGGAGTGAAAGTAAATGGAGATTATTTATTTAGATTTTTTAGATGATGTAGTTGTTTTTGCAAATAATGCTTCAGAGCTGCAGGAAATGTTGCAGGAATTATCAGATGAAAGTAGGACTACAGATAAATGTTAAAAAGACTAAAGTAATGTTTAATTGATTTGCTCAAAATATGAAAATTAAGATTGATTATGATGAATTAGAAGAAGTTAATAGTTACAAATACCTTGGTCAGGTTATTAATACAGATGGAAACATAATGGATGAAATTAATCATAGAATTAAACTTGGTTGGAATGCTTTTGGTAAAAATAACTTGATACTAAAAGAAAATATGCTTATATGTTTGAAAAGGAAGGTTTTTAAGAAATGTGTTTTACCAGTTCTTACTTATGGATCTGAGACTTGGACACTTAATAGAAGAGCAATACAGAGACTTCAGAACACTCAAAGAAGTATGGAGAGATGCATCTTGGGAGTAACAAGAAGAGATCAAAAATGCAATGTATGGGTAAGAGAACAAACAGGAGTTACTGACCTTATTGAAAAAATTAAAAGATTGAAGTGGAGTTGGGATGGACATATTGTTAGAAGAGCTGATAATAGATGGACAATTGAAATCTTAAATTGAATTCCAAGAGATTGTAAAAACCCAGAAAGAGATTACATGTGAGATGGATGGATGAAATAAGAAAGTATGCAGATGTGATGTGGAGAAGAAAAGCTAAAGATGTCAGAAGATGGATTGAACTTGGAGAGACTTTCATGGCTGCAGTGGATTGATAATGGTTGATGATGATGATATACAAAATAACATAACCTTCCCATAATTCACTTCAAAAAACAAACACCTTTTATATAAAAGGTTGTCCTCTTGAGATTAATGGTCTCTGGTTCAAGAAGATTTATCATCAGTGTTTCATGGGAATTTCATTTTTTCCATGAAAGATAACATCTGCATTATTGAATAAAATAGTTTATGACCAGAATTCAGTTCATGAATATACAAAGTTTGAGTTATGATACCTATTTTTAACTCTACTCTTATGAACTTCAACTCTTAATTTACTTTGACCTATATAAATTTTATGACAACTGCAAAGAATCTCATAAACTATACTAGGAATAAATTTACTTTCAAATGATTGTTTTGAACTATTGAATAATGAATTTAATTCAAAGCCTTTCTTCTAGAGCACTTTCATACCATCCAATAAACTAATTTATAAATTGTTAAACACTTATTAAGCTAGACATTATATCATTCCTAGTCCAGACATAAAGTTTAAATTCTGATTAAGATTAATATATCTGGAGGCTTTTACTTAAACATAAGGCCATGGAACAATTAACTCAAATTTATCTCTTATTTTGCATGTGTAATATCTTTTTATCTACTTCCATCATTTATTTTAATTTTGAATCCTAATGTATGCCATTACTTCATCCTGATTTTATTTTCATAATAGTAGAACCCACACATTTTTGTTTAGCTTTTCCTAGTATATGGACAATAGTACCTCTATATTTCTGTTGTATTAGTAAAAAACCTTTATTATGTACTGCTCTCCTGAACATTATAAAATTATATTATACTTCCAAATTGATTTATATTATGTCAGATTGAAAAACAAATTAGAAACATCTGCTTAATTATCTTCATCCATATCCCTGTAAATCTTTTCAAAAGATTACATTGTCATAAAAAAGATTTTACCATGGACTGTTTTTTTTGCCACGGTAAAATCAAAATTAAACTAAAACTTATATAATGTTTTATCTTTGAATATTTTAATATTTGCACAGATAATTTAGATAATAAATTGACTAGCACTTTAAATGATTAATATAGTTGCCCTTATCTATATCCTGCAGTATAATGATTATGTATCCTTACAAAAAGTAGATGAAAACCTGTTTCTACCTTGTAAAGAAAATGATGTAATGAATAAGTTGTCAATGTGAGTATGGATACACATTTTAATGCCTCTAGATCACCTAGTGAAAAAAGCTGTTTGCAAAATTCAGTCATAATTGTAAAGATTTGATCTCATTTGGTGATGATGAATGATTGTGATATCATGGAATTGAGATGAGAGATTCCCAAAAAACATTTATTTTTGTATAATTAATAAAAAAAACAAATACATTAATTTTGATTGGGTTTAAAGTTTATATCTGTACCAGGAATGATATGACAATCTTTAGTTTAATAAATGGCTAGTAAAAATCATTAATGTGTTTGAAGATTTGCTTTCAAAATAATTTTCTTGAAAAGATAAGTTATAATTTTACTCTCAATATAATTCTTAAAGAGTCCAGATCAAAAAAAGTTTGAGTATTCTAAATATTTATATTTTAAAAAAATTATTTTTATTATCATCACTATTTCCTTTACCAACATTATTTTTACAATATAACTATTTCTATCATGTGAATGAATAATATTACCTAAACCAGACTTTTAATCTATCTGGTTTAGTTTTTTTTGTAGATTTGTAGAATACAAAACTACTCAAGCATATTGTCACCTTACATTCTAAATCCTGATATTCTCTTCTCATATAACTTTTGTCTCAATGTCAATGCTTTTCAAATGTCATGATCACACATTGATAGTGTCAATCACTAACTATCACTAATGATAATCAATAATCAGAAACTAAACTGGAAATTTAGTTGGGAGTACCTACTGTTATCCTTTGATAAGTCATACTTACAATAGATGGCTTTGAAGTAGAATGATAGAATAGATTTCTGCTTTTAAGCCTTACATATTTTTGGTATGAAACATTCAAAATGTCAAGTGTATCACAATTACCAGTTTTTGTACAAGATAAATCTGTAGCTAGAAATATAGACATGAAAACTACTTTCACACAGATAATTTTTCATAAATTAATAACATAAATTTGGTTTTATTTTTTAAGAATATAAAGAGGAAGGGGGAATAGTTTGTTACTTCTTGTCAACCATATTTCTGTTAAACTGATAAAAAAAATTGAATCTATCTCATCTCATCATGCATTTACTAGTTTCTCAGCTACTGTGACAATTTAAAGTATGCAATAACTCCTATTTAGAAACAAAATTACTTGAAGCATTACTCTCAGATAAAAATGGGTTTGAAGAAAATAGACATTAGATCAGCAGAAAATAAATAAAAACAAGGTCATGAAATTAATAATAAAGTAAAATAGTATACAGCAAATGGTAATATTATTTTTGCTATATTTTTTTGTTAATTACAAAATCTAGTTGTAGATTAGGAAATATATATTTAAATACATGTATATTGTCTAGACTCCAGTTAATTTAATTATAAGGGATTTGAACTCAGACTTTCAAACTCCCCACAGTTATCCAATCCATCTTATACAACTGATAAACATGACCACATATATGTGAAAAAGATAAATGGTCTCCAACATATATAATTCATACTGAACTATCACTCATCAGTTGGTCCAGATCACCATCTCCCACACATACATACAGTCACCACTCAGTTTATATTAAGATAGCAAATCTTCAAACTTTAATGGACAAGCTTGAATCTTCTCCACTTTCAACTCTTCTACCATCCATATTATTGAAAATCCTTCTGCTTGTCCATTAATGTTTGAAGATTTAGTATCTTAATATAAAATGAGCAGTGATTGTATATATGTGTGTGAGATGGTGATCTGGACCAACTGATGAGTGCTGGTTCATCATGAAATATGTATATTTGAGATTATTTATATTTTTCACATGTATGTGATCATGTGTAACAGTAGTATAAAATGGATTGGATAGCTTTGGGAGCTCAAAAGTCTGAACTCAAGTTATGGAGGTGATTGAATCTAAAAATGGTTTATATTTCCCATTCATTTCCACAAAATCAAAACAATATATTCAAAATAGGGTTTATCACTTTGAAGTAATTTGTTTTGAATGAAAAGGCATGTGTTTGCAGTCTTTATTAGGGTTCCATATTTTCATTTGTGTAAAGACAAAAATGCTGAATGGACAAATTTCAACCGTATACTTTCATAATTCCCAATAATATTTAGCATTTGCTCAGTAGTTAAGCATTCTTCCTAATTTAATCTTTTTTTAAATATAAATATGGAAGTGATAAGTGCTAGTGTCAACAGTTTAAGTAAAAACTGTGATATAAAATGTTACTTGAATTTTATAAATTAGTAATTTATTTATAACATATTAAATCACATAGACACACACAAAGTAAAAATAATCATTTTAGAATAAAATAATGCCATAAATAAGCATATAACAAATAATATAATGAAAATAGCTTAAATACTAATACAAAAGAGATAAATTAAAATATGGTAATTGGATTATATTGATTTATTATAGATTTTTTCTATTTTCTTGTGTTAAAGTTTTTAAAATGAACAGTCTTACCATGATATATATTTTATAACTCCCATTTCTGATTAGTTTAGGATAAAAATTTTAATGTCTTAACTTTCCATTTGTACAATTTTAGTATTCAGCTTCCAATATTCTTCATAGGCATAGACTAGTTGTGACAATTAAGAGTTAAGCTCATGTTTGTTTAATTTCCCAAATTTAACATCACTTTTTTGTTGCCACTCATTGAGATTTTATGCATTTCATTTATATTTTGTGTCATTTCATTAAATCCTTCATCATTTTTCTACTGTGCTTTCTATGTATTTCATTTCATTTTATGTTGGATTTCTTTTATTAAATCATACAACATTTTCATATTAACTATGAATGTGGTTGCTTCAACTAGTTTAATCTTTGTTTGTTTTGGCTCCAATTCTGCTGAATTTTCTGCCTCTTGCATCACTGGTTTCCCTATTATTGACTATTCATTCACTTTTCTTTTACTAATCTGATAATAATCTAATTTATATATGTCTACTACTATTATTTATTTGTCTTATACTGAGAATAAAGAAACAATAATACTATTACTATTATATAAATTCAGATGCATGCATAGTTTAATGCATCAATCTTTGCAATAAACATGCAAACCTCTCCAGAAATATTGAAACTTGCCAGAACTCACAACTATACCATTTTTGTTTGACTCTTTTGTCTACTCACATGCCAATCTCATCTTCCATTCCAAATGATACTGTTTTCCTATTTCATAGCATTTATCTTAGTAAACTTTATATATGTATTTATACAATATTCAGGCACATACATATTGCAGTACAATTAATGTATTTAATTGTTTTTATTTATATATACATTAAAATTTTGTGACTTTTTAAGATTTAATTTTCTCAGCGTATAATCTTATATACTTATATTATTGAGCATCACATTAAGAAACTTTTGACTTAATCATGCCATACTTGGGTCACCATTTTTCTACTTGTAACCTGAAGAGACTACCTTTAAATATAATTAATTGATGTAACTTTCATAGAGTTATATATAAAGTAGATAAGGATGGAGATGATCAACCTAAAAATGGATTATATTTTCCAATAACCTTCCACAATATCATCACCAGGGATTTGAAATAGACTTTACTACTGAGAAGTGATTTGTTTTATATGAAAAAGCACACATTTTCAGATTTTGCTCAGTGATTTAATGTTCTCTTTAATTTAATCTTTTTTGTTAATAAAAACAACTAATAAGTGCTCATGTGAACATTTGAAATAAAAGTTGTGATATAAATTTGTTATTAACAACTTGAATTATATAAACTAATAATTTATTTATAAGATACCACTACATGCACACACACAAAATAAAAATAATTATTTTAGAATAAATTCATACAATAAATGAGCATATAAGAAATAACTAAATAAAATTAACTTAATTAATAATGTAAAATAAATTAATTAAAATATATTAAATGGATTACAATGACGTATTAAGGGTTTTGTATTTTTTGTTAAAGTTCTTAAAAACAAATAGTCTTACTATGATATATATTTTATAACTTTCATCACTGATCAGTATGGGATAAAATTTGTGCTGTCTCTTAATGATAGGATCACACATTCTTCATGCATAGATTAGTTGTAATTTATCCTAGTGCTATGGCATTTAAAAATCAAGATCAGATAATTCTCAGGACATAATTACATAATTATGGCTAGCTGGTACATATTTAAATTAATCAGCAATGCATTTTTTGTTATTGTGACAACAAATAATCCATAAATCAAGAGTTTCTATTTCTGATAATGACAATTTATACTTAATAAATCATTTCTTTCTAACACATGAATGAATATCTTAACCACAGTTATAGTTCATAAAGCAAGATATTTTTCCTGAATTTAATTTGACTCCATGGACAGTTTTTTTCCTGTTTTTTCAATAATTAGAATAGACTAATTATTTAAAAATCCTCCAGTCCAATACTAAAGAATGTGACTCTTCCTTTTAATCTTTTTAAGAATTCTTCCACATTTTTCTTTTTAATGCTTCTGCTTTTAATTGAAAGTACATATGGATTACTGATTTTTTAAATCAGTTAATTACTATTACTACCAGATTTGTAGGTCTGTTTTTTTTAATCTATAAATGTCATTAAGTTAACTATTTTTTGTAATAAAATAATTATAGATATATTTCAATCTCTTTTGTTTCTCTTAAAACATCATTATCTTGATCAAATTCTTTTATTGATATTTTCTTTAATAAAGATTTATAAATTTTAGTTGTTTTTATTTATTTATTTGATCCAAGTAAGATACTTTTATATACCTAACTTAAGCATGAACGTGCATATTTTTTAAAAAAACCCATTGAATCACTGCATTTCCCCTTAACCAATTAGTATTAGTAATTTTAAAACAATTTTGAATAATCTGTTAATGTGACTATCTGGCTGACCATCTTTTTTAAGCTTCTGTTTCCAGCAGTATAATATATATGTATTACATTATAATTATATATGAAAGAATTAAGACTTAATTTGAGGAGTGCATAGTGAAAATTGTCCTGATTTACATGGTATTCATAAAGTATTTATAGATTAAATATATTATTATTCATCCTCTTTAGTATATGTAATGAGTAAACTAAAATATGTGTTTTTTATATAGACACTCACTCTTTGACTATAAGCACTCAGCTCAGCCCATTATATAAAATTAATTTTTTAGACTAGAGCTTTGATAAACTTACTTATATGCTTATGTAATGGCTTACTGATTTACTCTCTACTGTTTTATTAAAGATCAGCCTTTTCAAGCTATTGTTCATGTGCTTTTATGAGTGTTAATAATATCACATGATCACATTTCCTATACTAGCACATTAATTGTTGATAAACAGAGCAAAACTCTCCATACAGTATTGCCACCTGTGCTAAACAGAGTAATCAATGGTGTTAATAATAAATGAATACTTTCACTCCCAACACAAGATATAGTATTTATGAAAAAATAAAATGAATCCACTTATTCTTTCCAACCCAAATGCTTATATATGGGAAAATGTTAAGTACTGGAAATGAAAGCATGAGGATAGACCACTCACTTTAAATTACTATTTACAATGTCCGAATGAATGACGTCGACGAAATTATCTAGAATTTACTAAGTGGATTCATTTTATTCTTTCATAAATACTATATCTTGAGTTGGGAGTGAAAGTATTCATTTATTATTAACACTCATAAAAGCACATGAACAATAACTTGAAAAGGCTGATCTTTAATGTATTACAATTTATAAAACATAGCGCTATAAAATAAATGCTTATTCTCTACTGTTTTCATAAATTAGTATTGCCAACTTTATTATAAATTGTAGGGATAAGATAAGAAAATCAGTACATGTATGTTTAAATAAATTTATTGAAAAACTATATATGATGATGACTAGGCACATATATAAAGAAGGTGCATTTTGATTTTCCTACTTTATATTAAAGAGCATGAGTAATAAAATATGAAATTTATAAATTAAAGCTCATTATCTATTATAACTTATAATATGGATACTTCATGAGCACCATGTGCTACCTGTCTAATTACATTAGCCTATGTGAAAAGCATACAGAAAATACAAATCATGAAACAAGATTTATGTTTTATGTAGTTAATGATGAATAGAGCACATGGTGAAATTATGTTGTAACCCATCAGAATAACTGGTATTCCTAAATATTTAGCAAATCTGCAATAATGTTATATTAATATTAACTGATGGTTCTCATTATTCCTTACATTTATTTTATCTTATAAGTATACTTAAATAAAGTAATATAAAACTGTTTATAATTAATTGCAAAATAATTGAACAACAATAAATAAATCAATAATTAACATGAACAACATACCCAAAATTTTATTCAATTTTTAAAATTTTTTATTAAATAGGTTTTTTTTTAACTTGGAAAATTTCTATTATATTTTAAAAATAATAAATAAATCAAATAAATAACTATCTTCAAATTACATAAATCAGAAATAAGTATTATATCTCACTGATAAAGTTTATCCACATTTGTAAGATAATCATTACTATGATACCACAGGTGCATACTAATTCAGTTATACTTTCCAGTTAATCATCATAGGTGTTTGTATTAGGCAATCTATTGTTTTAGGTAATATAAAATTTTAAATTTAAGCAAAAATATTGAAAGACTATATCAAAAATTAACTATTTCTCAAATTATTCCCTCATATTCTTTTTTCCATTTAATATTTAGCAGAAATACATACATGATAACTTATAACTTACTATGATTAAACTAGTAACTATTATGATTATCATATTTTATCGATTATTATATGTGTAAAATATGTTTTTTAAATTTATAAAATATATTAAATAATACATTTGCTAAAACTTTAGTCAATTTAAAAACAAGTAATAAAATACAGATTAATATTTATATTTAAAATTTTTAAATAATGGTTGAGAATGTAATTTCTCTCCAACACCAAATATTTATTATGTATCCACTCTCACTTATCTATCATACCTTATGTTTAAATATCAAATAAAAACTATACTACCTGGGTTTTCACTGGAGATATATGTTCATATAAGTCATATTTATTAATCTAATAAATTTATTTAATATATTAAATTGAAACACAAAATGAATAACCTGGGCAATTAGATATTGAATATTTTCAAATTTATAAAATATTGGTTCTCTTGTATAAAGATAAATGTTACTATCTGTGGCACTATTATCCAAGTTTAATGACAATCATGATCATCCCAATCAAATTAATTCATCGTAGAAAATCTTTATCTCCAATGTAAAATGTATATTTTAGAGTCTTTATAATCTATTTTAAATCATTTGTCGGTCACAAATAAAAACAAAATAAAATCTTCAAGTGACAGTTTAACATAACTATGTAATCGCCTTGGCATTTGTTCCCATATGATTTAAAAAAGTTATTTTATTTTTTATTTTTTTATTTTAGACTAGCAATATATTATTTATATTTTGATATGAGACATTTCCGTAATTGTATGGCAAATGCTTCATTGACTTGATAAAATCTTAGGATAATAACTACAAATTTTAATGAAATAGATGTTAAAGCATATTCCTTTAAAATTGAAGTGACACAATTTAGCAATATAATCCTTTAAGCGAATTTAGTTGGATATTCTAGAATGTCAATATTACAAACAATGAATTGTTTTTTTTTCCCTTTGTATTTTAATTTAGCATATATCCATTGATATTATCTGAATGAATTGGAAGCCTGACCCTGTCTTAGACAGACATCTGATAATGTCCTCTACTCAGCTATCCTCATGTAGGTCAGTACAATATGGCAATATTTAACAAAAACACAACTGAATACTGACTTCACTGAAAATTTTAAAGATTTTCTCCCATTTTAAATTTGCCAGTATTTATAAGTTTTTTTGAGATGACATCAATTTTATCCCGCAATGCATCTTGCTTTATAATAGATTTCCAGGCTGTTTCCATAGTACAGGAAGCAATCAGGCGAGATTTTGAGGACTTTCTCTCAATTGGCACGAATATGTAATCATTGTTGAAAATACAAAATAATAGAAATAAAATATTTTACATCAACTTATTATAAACAAATAAATGAAATGCATTCATTTACCTATTAACAACCTTTATATAGAGCAATAAAATTTTGTTGGTTAATAAGGTTTCACAAATATTCAAAACTTAATAATTTCATTAAGTTTTGTGATCTATTATTTTTAAAAACCTTTACTGAATCTAAACATTTAATTATCTGATGTTTTAATGAATTGAATTCTAACATACTTTTCTAATTTTGTGATTATTATTTATATACGCGCACACCCATTATTTATATGTAAAGGCAATAAAAATTTTATATATTTTTGACTACTAGAACTTTTGCCGATTTAATAGACAGTTTATTTGTTTGAACTTGTTGTAAATATTACTATTTAACAAGATTTGACTACTTATGGCATCACTTAATGTTTATTACTATTCTGCATATGCCTGGACATATAGCTATCGCTAAAGCAATTCACTAATCGTTTTTTAGAGTGATAAAGAAAATGCATATTTGTTTACAGGCGCTGTCCAATTTCAATATTAGTACCTTTTACTCTTAATAATATTTGAAGTCTTAATATATGAAAAAAATGATTATCTCATTGCATATTGATTTTATGGAAGTTTACCTTTGGTTTTAAACCTATTTACTATAAAATATATAATCAAGAAATTTTTTTAACAGATTATATTTTATCTAACATGATAGCATTTGTACCAGAAATATAATGCTACAATATTACATCAATCAACACTTAGACAATCCTAATTTCAATAACAATTCGCAATCTGAACTTGTTGCCAGTGTAACCTTCTTTTAACAATAAAAATGAAATCCTACCTTTATTTATGGTCCAATATATTTATATAGACACTAATAATTGCAACTTGACCACATAAATTGAAATTATTGATACACTGCAATTATAATTTTCAAATTGCACTCAAAGTATTACTTAAATAATAAGTGTATCAATAATTTTAACTTCTGTGGTCAAGTTGCAATCTTTTGTGCCTGTATAAATATATTGGACTGTAAATAAAGGTGGTATTTTATCTTTATTATTAAAAGGTGATTGCCTTGACAACAGGTTGAGATTGTTAATTGTTATTGATAATGGGATTTTCTAAGTGTTGACTGATTTTAATGATTTACTTATAAATGCATTTAGCCATGAACATTATTGCACTTACTATTTAAATATATATATGTACACACATGTAAATTAGTAGATAGGTAAAAAGAAAAGAAGGTTGATAGATAGATAGATAGATAGATAGATAGATAGATAGATAGATAGATAGATAGATAGATAGATAGATAGATAGATAGATAGATAGATAGATAGATAGATAGATAGATAGATAGATAGATAGATAGATAGATAGATAGATAGATAGATAGATAGATAGATAGATAGATAGATAGATAGATAGATAGATAGATAGATAGATAGATAGATAGATAGATAGATAGATAGATAGATAGATAGATAGATAGATAGATAGATAGATAGATAGATAGATAGATAGATAGATAGATAGATAGATAGATAGATAGATAGATAGATAGATAGATAGATAGATAGATAGATAGATAGATAGATAGATAGATAGATAGATAGATAGATAGATAGATAGATAGATAGATAGATAGATAGATAGATGGATGGATGGATGGATGGATGGATGGATGGACGGACGGATGGACGGACAGGTAGGTAGATAGATAGATAGATAGATAGATAGATAGATAGATAGATAGATAGATAGATAGATAGATAGATAGATAGATAGATAGATAGATAGATAGATAGATAGATAGATAGATAGATAGATAGATAAGTAGACAGGTTGGAGCTTATGAAAAACATGAGTAGGTAGATAAGTACATTAAGAGATGGATAGTTTCTTATAATCATTATACAGTATACATAAAATCATTAAAGGTCTTACACCATTGAAAACATTTAAGCTGAAAGCAGTTTTTTATACTAAAATATGAACAACTTTCACTAAATTTCAAATTCATTTTTGAGTTTATCAATTTAGCTTTCTAACCTTATTTGAAGTAAATAATATCTGACGATTTTAACAATTATTAATAAAAATATATATTTTTAAAACACAACACGTTGTCACTTTCTGTATATCTGTCAAGTGACCTTTTCCAATAATTTCATCTTAGAGCTTGCTGTAGTTAAAAAAAAAAAAAAATAAGGCTTATCTTTACCAACATTAAAAATCATAATCTAAGATATGTACAGATAAATGATGCAATTATTATCTTCAAAAATAATAATTATGACCTGTAAATTATGATGTATGACATATTTTCAATTTAAGCAAAGTTATCTGCAATTTGTATTGAATGCAAACGATGTTAAACTCAGTCTTATGTTAAACATAATAAATATGAACATACTACATTGATTCCTAATCATGGCATGATATCTTTTTTTTTTCAAACCAGTTTTTAATCATTCGACTTTTAACAATCACAAATGGAGTTTAATAATTCTTAAATAGGCAATATTTATAAAGTTCCCAATACAGACAACCCCTAATTTCCCCTTGTAGAATTTCTCACACTTTCTATACTTATCAGAGATTTAAATTTTTATAATAGCATTTAATAATATCCAATGAAAATCTAGAAGGTTTCTAACTTTTAAATGAGTGTATTAAACACTTATTTTATAATGTTAAGCAATGGTATTCTATCCAAGTAAGTGGCAACAGAGACAATCTCATGATTTTTGATTGTTTTAACAAAAATGATTTATCATTTCTTGCTGATCTATTAATGTAGGATTATTTTCTCTTTAAACATACAACAAGTCAATCACTCTTGGATTCACATTCTTATAACCAAAAATTTGAAAAGCTAACAGAAATACAAATGCTAAAAGAAACATTAATAAAATTCCATCAATCTTCCCTTATTAGGATTATTTAACAACCTCATAACAGATGTCAAAGAGTCTATCCCTCAATGATATTAAAAACAATCTATTTTAAACTGGAACAAAACCAGAACTACCCTTTATGTCCCATATTTTCCTATTCAAGATACAATAATTGCTGACCAATTTATAAAATCATTGGATGATGCTAGAAAAAAAAAGTGAAGAGAGACTACTAGATTTAATCAAATAACATGTAAAGTTGGTAATTGCAGGATAATCTCTAAAGAAAACTATTGCTGCCATTGATAATAGATTCTATATGTAATAGCTATTACATATAGAATATGTAATAGCTCAGTGTGTCAAATCACTAGGGTGTCTCCTCAAGCATGACAGTTTTATCATTATGAAGAACAATCCCTTAATATGTTACTATAAAGTCTGGGCAGTAATTACTTTTAAATGCAATTTCATACTTTTGACTATAATAAGTTACTCTCAATAAGCATAATTTCAAATCACTATTAGTGACTGAATGCTTTATTTTTCATACTTTCTGTAAATAATCTGAATATTTCAATATTTTAATCATAAAATTTTTAATACTTAACTATATTTGAATACTAATGCTCCAGTAAGCTGATCATTAATAATTTGATTTTTAAAACTTTCAAACCACAATATTTTCCATGTTTTGTTAAACACAGAGATAATAAAGGCAAAATTTTTCTGAGTTAAACAAATATAACTTGAAGTACATTCATTTATAGGCAAAGGATTGAAATATCATACTTCGTCAATCTCTATAAAGCAGTTCCTGCAGATGTGATCTGTTCAAAATTTCATTGCATCATTGATGTTAAAAATAATCAAATGGTTTATTACTCATGAGTTTATAAGAAGATAACGCTAATCCATGGAACTGTGAGTTTTAGAGTCTGCAATTTTAGCAATTCATCAATCTGACATCAAAGTCTGTCAGTCAACCATTTCATTAAACCAGGGGTCCCCAACCTTTTTGCACTTAAGAGCACATTCTATAATACTGGCCAGGTGGCGGGCACTATTTATTTTTTCAACCAGGTGGTGGGCACCATTTATTTTTTCAATGTAAATTTATAGTTGGATATTGTTAATAATACACATAATGTACAAAAAAATATTTATTTCAAAAATAAAATTTTAACATACAATTAACATTTATATTTTTACGCTGTAAAAGTATAGTATGCCCTACAATTTGATTACAATATAATACAATAATTTATAAGAAATTTTAAAAATTAAATGTATTTGTATCAGATAAATAATTTTTTATCATGTTCAGATAGCAGCGGGCACACGTAAAGGGGTCTGCGGGCACCGTGGTGTCCACGGGCATAGGGTTGGGGACCCCTGCATTAAATTATACAGAATAATTTTGACATTTATAAGCTATCACATATATGGAGCAACCAGTATTCCTATGTAGATATTAGTTTTATAACTGCACATAAAACTACCATTGTTCATTTTGCATAAATTCCTTTTATAATGATAAAACACTAAATATATCTTTAAATTTCCGACCAGGATTGCATTACAAAATAATAAATACATCTAAGCCTTTATATAGCAAAAGCTTCATCAACATTGTTAGAATGAAAAGCATTTGCCTTCTTCAATGTAAATATAGCATTAGTACTTATTCATGTGCAAAGTTTGAAATGTTAATGTTGAACATATTTTACAGTTCAGCACTACATTTATATATAGTTATTGCAATAGACTGATTATTACTTACTAGAGACCTTTTCTTTGCAAGAACTAACTCTTTTCTTCCAATGAGTTAACATCTTAAAGACTTCAAGTTAAAAATATATTTATTATAAATTCTTTTAATCAGGTATTGGGTGTGAATCTAATATGTCTAATAGTGAAGATATCCAAAAATATAATTTTTAAATTTGTCTAGAAAAGAAAAAAGAAAAACAGACAACTGGGATGTTGAGGACTTTAAGATGTTTATCCAAGATATATATATATTTAATTAATCTAGTGCTGAAAAGTAAAATTTGCCTAGAAAAGTCAGTGTTTTATCCCCAAGGATCAGTGACTATTTTGTTTTATTCACATTATATGAATTGACCATTTAACAATTACACGCACCCATATATATAAGTAAATATAAATAATAAAAAAGGTGCAAATATGTGAGACTGAATTAAAAAATGCAGACATGTAAGCATAATTTCTACAAACTTTCTTTTCACTATTTCATTATACAGTTTATAGGCTAATTATTATTTTTTTTTAAAAAAAAAAGCTTTTCACTTTTTCTTTTGTAAACTTCTTCAACGCTAACCAGTTATAAAAGCTATTTAATATATATATGATTCCGGCCGAAGGCGAAATAATACTATTTGGGAAACTTTGCGCGGTGACACAATACTGGTCATACAGATTTTCATTTACAATAAATTCTATTTTTAATCTTTTCGATCGTCTTAATTATTATGCAAATTGGGAGTTATAAGTAAAGACGGCCACAATAATTCAGGTAATTAAAATAATTTTAAAAGAGATGCTTGAATAATGTGGGCAAAGCAGGTAATCATTAGCTAAATAAACAAACATCGAATTAGCATTAAAACTGTAACTAGCTTGTTTAATCTAGGAGTAAAAAAATACTTTTAACAATGTTTATTTTCATTAAAGTTAAAATGCGTTATTTATTTGTAAATAAATATATACAGTACCCGAGATTTATATACATAGTATATTTTTCTTTTTCAAAGAAAGCAATTATCAGTCGCGGTCCAACATTTTCCCGGTTGATGTCTGGAGATGTGTCAACAGGAATATCTGGAGGGTGATCTGGGGATGCGTGGGAGCCATTTTCACATTAAATGCGGTGTTTAACGGAAACAATTCTAGTCAACACGTATACTGTGTTCTCTTAACACTGTCTCAAATCTACCTTGTTCGCGACGCATATGAATATTGTAACCGTGGGGCTTTCTCTCGCCTTCTATCCCACATTAGAAACGGAAGAGTTATACGGATGAAAGCAAGGTTTGTAAATGTATATTTTAACAAAATGACGACCTGATAATAGCAAGGGTGTTCAACAGGTGGTTAAAGTTACTATAATAAATAGTTAAATAATAATAAATAAGCCCAAGGCGATAAAAAAACGGTTGGATACTTCTATAATCACGCGCTTCTATCTATATTGTCTTATTATATATACATGTTTGTGTATGTATAAATATATTTTTGTGTAGATTGGTCAGTATATTCTTGGAATCAATACGTTCACTTAATATATGTATATATATTGAGCATTTATAAAAACTACAAAAAAAAAATACTGGAAACAATTCTTGTACCAAGAAAATTAAAAATCTGCTGTACACTTACTTACAATAATGTTGAAATGTTTCTCTGAAGACTTTTGATGATGGCATTTTATATCTAGTTATATGTTACAGCATTTCCATTTTTTTAAAAGAAACATTTGAACTTTATATAATGTTCTGAATTGCATTTTTCACTCCTCAAAATTTTTTTGGTCTAACCAGTGACAACCTAGCATGGAAATTGCTTTAGATTTATGATACAGAATTTTAAATTATGGCATTAGCCAATTATGCTAATTTTCCAAAGACAATAGGCAATAGAAATTCAGTACACAGTACTTCTCTATGAGGTGGTTAATTTTTCTTTTAAGATCAAGGTTAATGAGTGGTTTCCACATTTTACAGATTATTATAGTATGTAGATGTACGATATTATATGCCATTATTATGTATGCAAATTTTTTAAATTTTCTTAGTTTTACAATGACAATTTCCATAAATTAACTTAATATAATAATCATAATGTTTGGAGGCTATTCATTAATCTTTTCCTTAAAAGTGTGGGGGGGGGGGACCTGAACAGAAGGACTGCCATTTTATTGACCATTCTCTTTGATAAAATGCTTTAGTTGCTATAACAGCTCCCTGTATTTACAAATATGAAAATTACAGATTCAATCCACATACTAGATTAACATTGATCATTCAAAAAAGAGTTGCAAAAGTACCACTGAAATTGTTGTGCTCTATGCTAATCTGTATAATACTTAAATGTATTTGGAAAAATATAAATAAAGTTTTGATTTAAAAAAAACAGCTCATAGTGCAATTAAATGATGGAAATGCCTAGTTACAAATGTTTGTACAGGTAGAGAATTTTACATACTCTGAAGGTATTATTATTTATGTACTTATACATGCATATTAAATTATTTATCTAAAAATAGACAGTGTAGCACTACAATCAAAATAACAATTGATTATAGCAAAAAATATTAATAATTTTATAATAGTGCAGAACTATAAATACAATTAGAAATACTGATGATTATTTCTTTTGATATGGTGATCAGTGATTCAGCCCACTATGTACCATTACCTAGAGTTTAGATTCTGAATGTAATAAAAAAAAATTCAGATAGTTGAATATCAATAAGTTTTATTTCCTCTTCAAATAGTCAACATAGCTAGTCTTTTATAATTGGTCACTAGGCATCTAGCTATTCTTAGATAAAGAATGAAGTAAAAAATCATGCATAAACATACAAAAAACCTCTTTCATTCAGCCTAATGACTACATTCTTATAATATTTCTCAATATTGTTAGAGAAACTTTTTTTTGCTATTGAGTTTTTAAGTTCATTTATTTTATTTAGTGTGTATTCATAATGTAAATTTTCAAAGATATATCAAAAAGTTAGGGATGAAATAGTAGAATAAAGCATTAGCTCTTAACTTTAAATGGGGATAATTAGATAATACTTATCTCGCTATTTTTTTTTTTAATAGTATAATTTCTTTCTTCATTCATTAGGACAAAATATTATGAATTTTTAATTTATTTAAATTTATACAGAGTGTACTGATCTGTAGGCTTATTATATTAATCAGGCTAACATTTAAAACAATTTGAACCCTCTAAATATTTCACTCATTTATCTCTCTCTATTATAATGGTCTGATGGAAAGTGAAATCTCAAGCTTTCAGTCCTACTGTATCTGTACTACAAGGGCGCCATCTAGGCCAATTGAACCTAGAAAATTTATATAGTAGGCAGATACGTAAGTTAAAAAAAAATATTTTATGTATTTTGACGAACCGTTAGCCCAATGTCACTAGCTCAGTGGAACAGCAGAGATTTATATTTTATAAATTCTTATCTAAGAATATTTTTTTAAAAAAAGAATAAAATAAGCCACTGCCAGTAATTAACACACAAACATTTATTTACACATATATAAGATTTAAAATTATTTTAGAATAACTTTACTTTGGATTTCAACTTGATTTTAGAATTTGATTTTACATTTTAACTTTTATAAGTTATTATAAGTTCACACAGATGAGTTTAGTATTTTTATTTAGAGTGTCGAGTATGAATAGACTACATAGATCACATTTGAAAAGAAAATATTCTATCCCTTATTTAACCTTAGGCCAAAAGTTTGCAGTTAAACCAACGTCAATCCATCTGATATATCGATGTATTCAATGTAATATGAATATGACAGCACAAATATCATACTTCCCAGAATGTACATCTGAACAGCATGGTTAACAGAAGAAATTGACTCTTGCCCAGATAGGAATACTACATCTATCTGACGAGAAGAGCAATAAAAAAAAAAACTCCATAGGAAAGGTCTGCCTTTTCATCTTATTATCCCTTCCATAGGCAAAACGGAGGTGTGCAGCATATATTGCGATTCTGCATGTAGCGAGTCTTGTATTACATCTACTAATTACACCAATATATCCAATACATTGACCCAATTTAACTACGAAACAAATAACCCAAGATTACCCTCCCCTAATAAAACTAATATAACTTTACAAATCTATATAGTCATTCATGCCCAACTTAAATTTAACATTTATATAAGTTTGCACAGATGTATTTTATAAAGATTTTTTTTTTGATGCTGAGCATAGATCGACTACGTAGATTATATGCTCAAAAACATTTCATAATAAACATAAATGATCAAAATATAAAGTCATTGATGTAATTGCAGAGGGAATTCACAAGAATCCCAATGGCATTCATCATAAGATGCTGCATTGACACCAATAACTAAAAAGACATCCGAATAAATACATTTTAGATATTCAACGTAAAATATTATTTACCGAATGTCTATATATTCTAATCAAATATGAAAACAAAACATAATTAAACACGAACAAATCTATGCAAGCATCTATGCCCAACTTAAATTTAATGCATTTAAACTATTTATACAATATTAATAAAAATAAAAATAAATGAAAATGATTTTAAAAAATATATACATTCAATAAAATAATAAATAATTTAGTCAGATAGGAAATTCTTCTATTTAGAATATAGAAAAGTTTAGCATTTAGAGTTCTTTTTGTTTAGAAATGTTCATTAATTATATATTTCTTACTGTTTTGAAAAATGTCCATAGTCTCTAATTTCTTGTAATGGAAGGTGTTAATTCTCATGAAGTCAAGAGGAGATCGGTGTGCAGTTAACCATTGGCCGTTTATGGTTGATGGTATTCTTCCGGGCCTTAATATCCTGTGGTCCGCAATATCGGAAAACAATGTTTCATTTTTTTGAACAACTGAAGGAATTGAAAGTGTGTCTTTCAATTCCTTCTCCAACCCTCTCCGACTTAACACATATCTGTCCTCTCTTAATAATAATAACTTTTTTATTTCCAAACCTTTCCTTTTATATTAATTTTGCAGATTAACTCAACATTACATCATGATGATGATGTCCCTTTCATTGAGGTCCGAGGAATTTCTTTTTATTTGCTATTAGTTTCTATTGTTTTCTCCTATCTGACCATTGCTTATATATTATAAATGCCCAAGGGCTAGTTCACTTGGACTAATTAAAATAATCATTTCCATTTTTCAATAACACTAATTATTTTTTTTGTACAAACTTAGATATATTTTTATCTTTAAATCTTTACTGAAAATTTAGTCTTAAAATACTTTTTTTTTTTAATAAAGTTTTCGTTTAATTTTTTTTTTTCATCTGTGCGATTTTATATATATACGAGTTTAAGATAGAATTTTAACTTTCAATTTTTAATTCTTAAAAAAAAAAAAAATTTTAAATGTGAACTTTTTAATGTCTCAATTTTTAAAAATAAATAATGTAATGGTGTATGTGCCCATTACTCTCTATATATATTATATTAGTACAGGCATGGACATAGCCCGATGTGTATGCCAAATTATGCAATAATATATATATATATATTTAATCATTTATTTTCAATGATAAAGTATCATGGCTTGTCTTTAAATAATTATGATGATATCTCCTAATTATGCCACTTGAGTCAGAGCACCAGTTTTACAGAAAACTATTTATATAAAGTAAATATCTAAGTGTCAATTGGAATTAAGAGCATGAATATTACAAGTACTGTCACACTATGATGACTCCCTTTCTTGTGGATTTATACTCAAGTCAAAGAAATATTTTATTGCTCTTCAAATAAATAAAATATGTGTAACTAATATTTACATTCTTCATATCTTAGGTAATATTGAATGAATACAAATAACTGATATTTAAGTAATCTAATATGTTAATTTAGCAATTATAATCGTATATTCAAATAAAATACTAAGTCTAATTTACAAAATAAAGTAAACAATTTACTTTATCAAAATATTAAACAGACTTCACACCAAGTTTATCTTTTGATAATAAATATTTTTTTTTAAAAAAAAAGGGAGTACTCTTCTGAAAGCTGGGTACGACCATTTGATGGCATTGTTTCTATTATATTTCTATTACCTTTTTTTTAAATAAAATCTTGTTCTACCTTTTTTTTTTTTTGTAATAAAAACAAAACAAAAATATTTTCTTTTTTGTTATTGATTTATTCATAGAATCACAACCTTTTTTTCTTTTGGAAATGGGTTTTTTTCTTCCTACTAACAAATTACAATAACAAAAACAATACACAAACACATCTTTACCACTGATATAGTAAAACTTTTATTTTTAAAACCAATTTTTATTACATTTTATTTGTATTACCTTTTTTTTAAAGAAAATCTCCTATCTTTTTTTAATAAAAACAAACCAAAAATAACTTTTGTCTTTAACTTTTATCTCAGTGATGACAAACTTTTTCTCAGCCCCCCTCCCCCAAAAAAAAACCTCAAATAAGACCAAAACTTTTGACTTTTTCGACTTTTGTTTTCTTTTTTATTTATTGACAATTTATGTCATAGAATCACACCCTTTTGTTTTGGAAATGTGTGCAAATCGAATAGCTTCACTTGCAGGAATGTGACTGATATCGGAATTGCAAGGTTGTTTTGCAAATGTAGAATTTCATGGATTTGCTGCTGCACTATGGTGTAATAATTCTTAGTGATTCAGATTGCATGATTTAAGTAGAAATGAAATTACTCTTCAGCATTCTTTTTACATATATCCAATAATTGATCATTTCCCATTGTTTCTAACTCATTCCTCAAATCAACAAATTTCTGTTTCCATATAGAACTGTATTGAAAATCCACTGATTGCATTTCCATATCTTTCAAATTATGCCACTCAAAAATTTCTAACTTGAGACTATCCATTTGTTAATTCTGAAAATTGTCTGAACTGTGTAAATCTTAAAGGAAATTCATCAGTTATTGAATGAATAACAGCACAAAAGTCTTGTGTCAATTTTACTTGATCTGGATTCTCATGAGATTCCAAATCAGTCAAGAACGTTTTTAGATTTGAAAAATATTTGAAGGGGTAAGAAATAACATTACAGTTGAAAATTTGTAATTTAACTTCAAATGCTTTGATCAAATCAAACATGATAACAATTGTCTTATTATAACCTTGCAGTTTCACATTTAATTCATTTAGATGTGAACACTTATCAGTAAAAAAACATTAATTTTGAAAGCCATTTGACATCCAGTAATTCATTATATTTTCAATGAGTTTCTCATTACATAAAAACAGTCTATTTTTTTTAAAACAATAAATCTTTGAAGAACTTTTCCTCAACTTAACCATCGGACATTGTTGTACATAAATAAACCATAGTATACTGAATTTATCTCACTCAATGTGTAGATATAAAAGTGTTTAACTTAGTCAGAATGTTCATAATATCATCCAATGGCTTAAAGCTGGCCTTCATGCATAAAGCCTGCTGATGTATAATGCAATAAAATCTCAAATTGAATGTCCAATATAGTTGGTAAGTAAAGTGAGAAAACTATTCTCTTTTCCAGTCATATACACTATCTGTAGTTACTGATACAATTTTGGCAACATCTATGTTGCAAATATCTATTCCTTTTGTTGTTGTTACTAATGATGTTAAACTGATCAATTCTTCTTTGATATTATTCCAACAAAATAGCGAATAAAAATAGCCAAATGAGCTGATCCATTTATGTGTGCACATTCATCAAGGCAGAGAGAAATTAAACTACAAGATGTTATATCTTTTTTTTGTTGGTAAGTTATGTTGTTATCCATGTGCAGGATTCTTCCTTTAACTGTATTTCTAGCCAATGATAAATCTTTTATTTTCTGAATAATTTTTGCTTTGTTTTCAAAATCTTCAAAAAGAACTGGTGCACATTTCATCCAAGCTTCTTTCATATATTCTCCAATCATTAAAAGGTTAACCATGTTTGGCAATTACATTTGAAATAAAAAAAAACTAGCAACAGTTATATTTAAATGATTTTCAATAAATTCTATTATTGATGTTGATTGAATACTTATATTTTTTAATGCTTGGACAATATATTCTTTTTGTTCATCTTTATTTTTTTCACAGAGTGATTTATGAATGATCTCATAATGCTGTTTTACCAATGATGTTCTCAATACAACTGTTTCAGAACATAAAACACATACTACCCTGGGGCCTTTGTTAATCATTCCATACTCATCAACCTGCTAATTTTGAAAGTCTCTACTTCTTGATAATTTTTGTTTTTTATTTTCATTAGTCATATTAATATAACAAATTTATTTAGAAGTAAATTTAAATGAACTTTAATAATTTTAATAATTTTATAAATAAAAGTTTTATGATTTCACTTTTAGAGCAAAACTTAAGGTAAAAAAACATCATTTAATGATGTTGATTATGCATTTTGTTTCTTTGTTCGCAATTTTGATTACATTAAAAAAATAAATGGTGTCAACACATTTATGTGAAAAAAGATTAGGACAGAAAACCACTTGACTACTTTTACTTTAGATCTGAAAAAACTTGCTTCAAAGAATTATAAAATATTTTACTAAATTTACTTTCTAGTTTCATTGGAATCATTTGACAGGTTTATAGAATATGATACCACAGTATACCAGTTCCACTTTATTTGACTTTAAATGTCATAATTTATTGCTTCTAATCAGAGTTCAATTGTAAATTGAATTCTAATATAAAATTATATTTATTTGTTTTACCTTTAGTTTATAATACATTTTTATTAGTTCAGATTTTAGCAACAAAAAAAATATTGAAGAAAATTATGATATATAAATAGCTCAAATTGTTCACATGCCAATAAAAAATTCTAACATGCCATTTCTGATACACATGCCATAGGTTCACCAACACTGTCTTAGACAAACTCTCTCTAAATAAAAGAAAGGAATTTGAGTGCATTGTCATGATAAATGACATTGCACTTCAAATAATTTGTAAAAAGAAAATAATGACATTTTTTTCTCTCTCCCCTCACTCCCTCTCTCCCTTTTCTTTCTCCCTCTCCCCTTTCCCTCTGACCTTCCTCTCTTCCCTTCCGCTCTCTCCCTTTCCCTCTTTCTTCTCTCACCTTTTTGCCCCTACCTCTCTCCCTCCCTCCCCCCCTCTTTCTCCATCTCTCTAAACATTTTGTATTCTTGTCTTAGTTTTATCCTTAACATTAGTATTTTAAGAAAACAGAAATGAAACTATACAATAATAGAGTATTCAAATACTTAAATAATATATGACTAGCAAATAGAAACATTTAAATTTCTTCAAGTATAATTATTTCATTTCAACTAATTATAAAACACATGTTTCATATCTTCTGATGAAACTTTTAATAGGCAATAATATGGAAATAATGCAGCATGCAGTAAGGGTATATTTTATGCTACCAACTATATAAAAGTACATTTGAAATAAAGCAAACAGCATAATATTATCTTCTGATAATGCAGATAAAAATGAACAATAAGCAAAATGAATAAATAAACTTGAAAATAAATTAATTCTTATATGCAGTTAAAATGAGCAATAAGCCAAGCAGATCAATAAATTCTATGTGAACATTGAAGTGTACTCTTATAAAATAATTAATACTGAAAACTTTATTAAAGTAGAATTTCTGAGTAACAAATGTGATAATGGAAAAATGTCACAATGGCAATGAAACAGAAACATATTTAATTAATAGCACAAAATATTTAAGCATATAACAAAGTCATACAATAGAATATTTATTTAGAATAAGCATTTTAAATAAATTTTACACATAACTGTGTCTTTCCATAAAGCATTTCTAAAAACTATAATACAACTAATAATTATTACCCAAAAATTCTCTCATCTAAGTAATATGATATTTATTTCAAACATTATACCCATAAAGTAACAACAATATATTTATATATTTATATTCAGGCCAATAGTAAAATACTATATTATATTCTTTTTATGACCAAAACAGAATTGAATAATTAGTGTGGAGACACTTGGTTTTACAAAGATAGTGACAAATATTATGCAAGATAAATAATATATAGTGGAGGTAATAATGAATTATAAACATGCCTTTAAATACTTTCAATATACTAAAATACACTTTAACATTGAAATTCTATGGCAAAGTGGATAATGAAAATACAAACAATAAAATATGAATGGGCTCATGGTAAATATGTACAGACAGTGCCGATAAATAAACAAGCTACCCTCTGTGTCGTGAAGGGCTAAATGCATATAAAAAAGCAATATAATATCTAAAATTGTCTAAAGAAATATCACTAATAGTATAAGGCATGGAGCTAATAATAATAATAAATTAATAAATAATGATTCATCTCACCCACACCTACAAAAGGTATACATTGCATCCATTTAGTCTAATATTATGTGTACACTGATGAAACTGTCATTGCATAATGATGACAATATTCAATTTATAAATTAAAATTTTCATATACACACTGACATTTATAATACTCATATCAAATATATATAAGGTTGTTATACTTTGGGTAATTTCATTTATTTAAGCTTAAACAATAATTCAGAGAACTCCTGAATACTAGTAAAAATTAACTCATAGATTAAATCTTTTACTATATATCTCACCCAATTTCATTTCTTGGGCACCACCATTATAAATAATAGTAGTAATAATATAATATATAAATTATAACTACAAATAATTTTAAATATATCAAAAATATATATACAATAAATATTATACCCTTCTTCAGATAAAGATTAAAAGTTCTTTTCCCTTTATAAGGAAAATTATCACTTTTCATTCAGGTCCATTTTGTTATCTTCTTAAAATGAAATGGCAATATAGAATTTCATTAAGGCAGAGAAAGCACATATATGAAAATTTATAGCAGAGTTCTATTTTTTTAATAAAATATTCACAATTAAATTTAATAAATTTGAAGATGATGTGAGTTGATAGTAAATATTTTAAATAATATATGGTTCTTTTATAACACATTTCTAATTGCAATATGAATTAGAAAAGAAATAAGCAGAAAATATTAATTAACAATTGTTCTTTATATAATTTCATATTATAAGTTAACATTTTAGTAATACTAAGTACTATGATGTAAGCTTAAATCACTTTTTAAATAAATGTAAAGCAATATATTTAAAGCAATTAAGAAAACTATTCTAATGAATAGGTATATAAACTTGGAATGTATAATTATGTTAATCTAATGTTAGCTTATTGTCACCTTAATATGAAAATATCTGAATAAAACCTTTTCTTCAAAATATTTAAAAAGTTGTTTTTATGACTTTGTCTTCCATTATAATTTTATAATACAAATCTAAATAATTATCACTTTTCTTCTTTTAATAAGTTCAATAGTTTTATGATAGGTCATAATATTTATATTTTAATGTGGCATAAATATAATAACTTCCTTAATCAGTTAAAATTAGACTTAATAGCTAATTGAAAAAGTAGTTAAACTGTTGAAGATAATTATTATAACAAAAGCTTGAATTTAGCTAATGTTCAAGTGTAAGAATAAAATAACATAATTTCAATGATGTGTGCTCCATTTTTTCATTGACTTCTTTTAAAAATTATTAGGTTTTTAGCATTTTTATAGAATTTTTTTGTCAAGCCAGTTGAACATACACTTTAGGGGTAATACTGCAATTAATAACATTTTAACTTCTTTTTCAGCCATGGAGACAATAAAAAATCAAACTTAAAAATTTTAAACTGACTTTAAAGATAATAGTTAAATTAAAACTAATCAATTTAATTCAAAACTAAAGGGAAGAGAAATAATCAAGGAATAAAATTAATATTATTTTTATAATAGTGTGTGTGTTTGTTTCTTTTATACATATGTGTAAATCAAGATTTTTCATTGCATTTTCTATAATGTAATATATCTCAACTAATCTCCCCAGTATTTTATTATAATATGTAAATTACTAGTGTATTTCTAACTTTTTAATTAATCTGATCTTGAACATTTAACTCAATCAAGACAATCTTAGCACAAAATATTTAGATCAAAAATTAAAATACAAATGAACTTTATTAATTGAATTTAATGATTAAATAAATCATTTATTTAATCAATTTAAACTTATTTACTTGCATATATTTTGAGATTTTATTTTCTGTAATCTCATATATATATTATTTTAACATCAATGCATAGTTAATAAATTATTTTAAAATAATAATCTTTGAAATCTTTTTTTAAAGTTTTTTTATATTGAAGAAATTAGGATTTATTCATTTTATTAAATTCATTATAACTCAAGATAAAATTAGATCTCGACATTTGTTTTCATTAAAAGTTTTTATTTGTTGTAATTATGTGGAAAATGTGGGTTGAGTGGAGAAAATTAGATTTTTGCAATTGTGTCAAAATACATCTAAAAATAAACTACTAGGTATGAATCCTGTTCATTGAAAAATATATAAATTATGGAATTTGCTTTTGTTATATAAATTGGAAAAAGATAGAAAAATATATATTGTAAGCAGATACATAAAATCTCCAGAACTATTACTAAAAAGAATAATATTAACCAGTGCCAAGAAAATGTTCTCCAATTAGTGAACATCTAAAGCTTTCTCCTCAAAGAAATACATTTCATACCCAAATCTGAAGCTATCTAAGTGACCATCAACAACAGGAAGAATGGATTTAACAAGCTAACTGAGAATGTCAAAAAGCCAATGGACAATACAAAGGATTCACAACAGTAAGTTTCCAGAATGGAATCATATAAGGATATTACCCACTAGATGAAAGAGAAACAGCTGATCGATCAGAGTAAATATGAACTTTTACTTAAATAACTTTTATTCTGATTAGCATAATAGATTCTAGAATCCATTAATTGAGTTAGTTGTATATAAAAGTTTCAACAATAGAGTGTGGTTTTTTAAGAGGGATTGGTGAATTGAAAAAAGAGGGGGTATGGTGTTATTTTACTAACTTTTTGTTAATTAAAATTTAAATTATTTTATTATATTCAAGGTTTGTATAGTTTTAAGTTCTAAAAAAATGTTAACTGCTTGATCTAAAAAGCCAAAAAGGAGAAGGAGTGTAAAGGTTAGTTAAGTATTTCTACTATAAGCAAAAATAGGAACCTTATGTCAGAATCTGGTATGCATAAAAAGAATGCTATACAGCTGTAAACCAACAAAGAACATTTACTCCATTCCTTAAAGGTTTGAATATAATTATTAATTATGAAATGTAGAGGGTTTGAGTGGTGAAAGATACTGCTCATTCTTATAAGTAAATCAATCTTCAGTCACATCTATTTGGACAGGCCTCCAGAATAAACCTGGATCACTGTCATTCATAGGCTTTGTGTGGTGCATGTTCCCTTGGGAAAAAGATATAAGCTGTTTAATAATGAACTGTATTAAAAAAAGAAAAGGAATGGAATTAAGATTTACGTTTGTCTTTCTTCTTAAATTTCAGATCAAGGCCGTTGGAATGCTCTAAAAAAAGAAGTTGGAAAATAAGTTAGTATAAAAAATGAATATAATAAATATTTAAACCACATTTAAATGCCTCTGTGTTTAATTTCTCTTAAAATGTTAACAACTAAGTGTTCATCTAGTTCAAACATAAAGTATAATTAATAGAGTCTTCATAAGAATTACATATTAAAATTTATGAAACAGTAGCACATAAATAAATTATCACTATGATTGTTGAAGATTTTTCTCAATCTAATTCTAGGCTATATGCCTAGTAGAACACCTGCATACCAGTCACTCTAATTTTGGTAATCTTACAAATATTGTGAACAAGGAGTCAATTTGTAGTGGTACAATATATATATATATATATATATATATATATATATATATATATATATATATATATATATATATATATATATATATATATATATATAAACATTTATTCAAAATACACTTTCTATAAAAGCATATAATAATGCATATATCCTTTTTAAAATTAAAATATAACTTTTAATAATCTTTTAACATTTCCATTTATTCAAATTATGCACACATTCACATGTACTACATTAAATATAACCAAGATTTTAAAACAATAAAAATAAATTGACTTACATTTTAAACTGATTTAAATTGACACTTAGTCCAATTAATTATATTTAATATCTCTAAATTCTGATTTTAAATATTCTTACATAAACTAATATTTAATAAATCATTACTTTAACACCATTTATTTTAAAAAAAAATTAACAAACAAAGATCCCGAATTAAATAACCATTTTCTTGCAGCATAAAATAACTTTTTCATAACAGTTACTTGAAACATAGCAAGTTTTAAATTAAGGTTTTTTTTAGATTTCAACTATTAATTTTAGTCTTTTAACTTAAGCAAATATTAACTTTCTTTTAAACAACTAGGAGCTAAATAAGCTAATTAAATTATTTCAATTCATAAGATAGAAATATTTAGCCTAAGACTTTATTATAATAAAACTAATAAGACAATTTATTTATTATAATCTATAAAAAAAAATTAACATTATAAAATATATTGAGTGTACAGGGCCAAATGTATAGTAACAATATGTATATGGTTTGATGACTCTAGTTCATCTGATTGTTCATGAAATCTATGCATAGTGAAAGAGAATAGGTTGAGTTTTGGTTGCTATACGGTAGAGATGAGACAAGTAATAAAGGCTAAAGAAATTGACTATGTCTATAAAATAAAAGCATCTCCTATGTTTATTTAACAGTAAGACATTAGTGAACTGTGAGAATCAAAACTGACTGAATTGATTTATAATTCATGGATCTTGACACTTTAAAATTCTCCACTGTATTACTGCACTAAACTAAAAAAGCATACCCAATTTTTGGAGAATCTATAATATTAGAAGTACTACCAACTGGTTTTGAATTTGTATTTGTTTACATGGTTAATAATAACAAACTATTTATCATTAATTTTTAATAGATGGATTACACTTTTGTTCATGTTATTTATCTTTTTCACATATTTCATATAATGACTCTCTTCCAAAAAAAAAACTGATTTTACATTTAAAAAAAAAGTATTTTTTTTTTACAACATACAACCTTCTAACCTTAGAGAAGGTTTAGTTCAAACTTCTGCTGTGTAGTTAAAATGCAAAACTTGATTAAGCAAATTGGAAGATAGTTATATATATACATCAGAAGGGATTCAAACTCAGACTTTCATGCTCCCTATAGCTATCCATTCTATCTTATACAACTGATACACATGATTACATACATGTTAAAAATATAAATTATCTCACATGTATGTGGTCATATGTATCAGTTGTATAGAATGTAGTAGGTAGCTGTAGAGGTCTCGAAAGTCTGAGTTTAAACTATTCTAATTACATTAAGTTTAGTATAGATACTATACTTTTATTTAAATGTATAGGTATATGGTTGTAGAAAGAAATTTGCTTTTAACTGAAAGCAGATTTTTGATTCCAATTGAAGGTCTTAAAGGAACCAAGGAAGATAAATTCCAAAGGTCTACTCCATACATATTTGTTATTGTAGCTGTTATTACTCTATGATTATTTATATAGTATACAAACATGGCTGGGCTGTGGTGCATTGGCCAATGGTGAGAGTTTATTGTCTTTTTAAAACTGAGTTTAAGTTCAAAAAACACCACACTCTTTCTTTTCAGATACCTGATAGCTCTTAACTGTAATCAGTCGAGTTTTTTTGAAGGAAGAATAAATGTATGTGTGAATGACTTTTATTTCTAATAGATATCTGCAATCACAACAGACAAACATAAATCATAGCCCTTAATCTCAGTAAGCTGTAAAATCATGAGCCAAGACAATGGTTGGCATCCAAAGGCCAAAGTTCTAAGAATATTTTTCTTGTTGACTCAAACTGCCATTTTATGATGATATTTTACATAGATACTTATAGCTGTAGATCACTTTCAAGTGAAGGAAGATTGCAAAAATTGGAAAAAAACAGTCTTTTAATAAATAGGTCATTATTGGAACTTTGTAAAGTTAGAAGAAAAGGTGAAGATATTTGATTTAAAAGGTGTAAATGTACTCTACTACAGAGGTACAAACATTGAAAAGACAAATGGGGTAAAATTCATTATAAATAAAAAGTAGAAGAACAACATTGTTAAGATTGTTTGTGTACCAGATAGAATGGCAAGATTAGTTATTCAACTTAATAGCAGATGCCAAATTCATATAATTCAAATTTATTACCTAATAATTTCTCATAATGATGAAGTAATAGAAGATTTTTATATGGATGTACAAAAGGCTTTTGATTAGACAAATCAATATTCAAAAATTATCATGGGATGTTAGAATTTGTATATAATTGAAAGATGAAAGTGTTGCAGGTAAATTGGGTTATGATGATAAAAGTGAGAGAGGTCATAGACTTGTGGAGTTTGCAGAAAAAGAAAACCTTTATATTATGTATTCTTCTTCTTTTTTTTTTTTTTAGAAAAATGTTAAATGGATGCATTCAAATAAAAATATAGTAAAATTGGATTACATTTTGACTAACAGAAAATATGTATTTGAGATTTTAATATTTTTAATAAATTTAAGACAGGAATCATTGATTAGTGAGGTGTAAGATACATGTTAATGCAAAAATAAAGAGACAAAAATTATAAAGAAATACAATATTCACAGTTGATGTTTCTAATCTTCAGAAACATTCCAATAAAATTAAATTAGAACTTGCAAATCATTTTCAAATATTAATCAGAATTTGAATGATTCAGATTTGACTGAAATCTATAGGAAGATAATACAATTTTAAAAACTTATAACAGATACAATTTTAAAAACTGCAACAAAGATAGCTGATATAAAAGTAGTAATTGACCAGTAAAATTTCTATTGAGATAAGATAAATTTATGAAGAAAAGAAGAAATATAAAAATATATAGATGTGATGCATTAAGGAGGGTCTATCTTGAAATTTTATAAAATTGTGTGAAAAAGAGTTGATAATGATATAAAAATATATATTTGTGAACTAGCAAGGAAAGCTATGGAAGAGAATAAACATCTCAAAAGTGTAAAAGAATATCTTGGTATTGGTGGGAAACTTGTTCCTGAAAAAAAAAATGATGAAATTATTACTAAAAAGAGAAATGACATCAAGAAATATGTAAAAGAGTTACATCAATAATTATGTATCAATAAAGAACAAGGAAAAGAATCTCCTACAACTACTATATCTTCTGAATTGCCCATGATTTTAAATGAAGAAGTGAGACATGTAATTAAATTTGTAAAAAAGAGAAATGCTGATGGAATTATAATCAATATCTTAAAAGAAGCAGGTAAAGAAATAGAAGAAATTTTGGCTAAGTTATATATCAAATATTTACATGATAAAGATGTACCAGATGATTGGAAGAATGCAGTATAAATATTAATATTTAGAAAAAATATAAAAAAAAGATATTAGAAATTATAGAGCTATCAGTCTTTTATCAGTTCTATAGAAAAAATTTACCAAAATAATCACAACTCATCTACTATGAACTTTGGATTTTAATCAAACCAAAGAACAACCTGGATTTGAAAGTGGTTTTAGTACATTGTATCATATTCAAATATTGAGAGAAGTTATAGAAAAAACCAATGAATATGAATTGCCATTATGATTTGGATTTGTAGATTATGAAAGGGCATTTGATTCTATCAGCATTTCTTCAGTCATGAAAGTATAAAAAAATCCAAGATATTGTCATATTCTGAAGAATACTTTTTAAAATGCAACAGCAATAATTAGATTACATAAATCTCAGAGTAGAATCATATTTCCTAAAACTAAGGAAATAAAAATAAATGGAGATTATTTAATGCATCTATATTATGTAGGGAATGTAGTTGCTTTTGCAAATAATGTTTTACAACTTCAGGAAATGATGCAAAAGTTATCAGATGAATGTAAGAAAGTAGGATTTAAAGTAAACATTAAAAAGACTAAAGTAATGTTCAATGGATTTTCTCAAAGAAGAAAATAAAGATTGATAATTGTGACTTAGAAGAAGTTAACAATAACAAATATCTTGGTCAGATTATTTCTATAGATGGACACATAATGAATTAAATTAATCATAGAATTAAACCTGTTTGGAGTGTTTTTGGAAGAAAATATTTCATATTAAAAGTAAATATGTCTGTGTGTTTGAAAAGGAAACTTTTTTAATAAAAGTATATTATCAGTTTTTAATTATGGTTCTGAGACTTTAACACTTAACACAAGAGCAATCCAGAGATATCAGAGTATTTTCAAGGAAGTGTAGAGAGATGTATATGAGGAGTAACAAAAAGAAATCAAAAACAAAATACATAGCTGAGAGAACAAACAGGAATTAATGACATCATTGAAAAAATTAAGAGACAGAAATGGAGTTGGGTTGGACATATTGTTAGAAGAGATAACAATAGATAGGCAGCTAAAATGTAAAACTGTATTCCAAAGATTGTAAAAGACCAGAACATATATGAGATAAATGGATAAAATAAGAATATTGGCTGTGCTGATGTGGAAAAGGAAGAATAGAGATAGGAAAAGATGAATTCAACTTGGAGAGAACTTCATCCTGCAGTGAATTGATAATAGCTGAAAATGATTATATATATATATATATATATATATATATATATATATATATATATATATATATATATATATATATATATATATATATATATATATATATATATATATATATATATATATATAAAATATCTAGCTTTGAGCATTACTAGCTTTGTTATATAAGTAATACATAGTTAAAGTGCAGTTTGAATGTTATTATTGCATTTTGAAAGTTATAATTGGCTATTTATTAGCCAGGTTTCAGAACAGATTATGTTTACCTGGTTATGAGATTTATTTAAATTTCTGTGAATTATGGATTAATAATTTTATTTTTTATAGTCAAGTTGCAATCTTTAGTTTCTATATAAACATATTTGTCCATATATAAAAATGGATTTCCACTATTATTGTTTAAAGGAGATTACCTTATCAATAGATTAATATGAATGTTACTGATATTGGTATTGTTTAAGTGTTGGATGTTTTTCTTTATATATTGTAATATTGTAGATAATCACCAACTCTGGCCATGTCAAATATTACAAACTTAAATTTAAAATGTATTAATTAAAAGTAAAATGATAGATTTTATTTTCCCATATGTTTTTTTAATATCAAGCATTAATTTATTTAAATATTTTTAATATAAATTCAAATAAATATTTTAATTTTAACTATTTACCAGTTTTAACTTTAAAAAAGTACTAAGAGAAAATAATATATTTATTCAGTTATTGAAAAGTTATAATTTTAATTTTTAAAAAGTGATAAGAGAAATATATAGGCAATATTTTATTTTTATCACACTATAAAAATAAAAGAAAGAGAAAAATGTTTTAACATTTTTATTACATTATGTTTTAATTAAGTAGAATTGTTTTTTTACCTCTTTCCAAAACAATAAACAATGTTTATTAAACTATAATAATTAAAAGATTATCTTATGTTTGGTATAAGAGGAAAACAAAACAACTACAGGAGAATTTTCTAACTAATAAAAATGGAAATAAAACAATGTTTGCAAAATAAACCTGGTCAGTATTTAATTTGGTCATGTGAGAAACAAAATATGATTGGATGGATAAAGAAATGTTTCAAAATAATATAGGGACTAGTGAAATCAGTAAATCCTAGCCTCTTATGATGAACAGTCATTCCTCATTAAGTGTTAAAGAAGTCAGTGGCAACAGTCTTTCTTGATTCAGCTATTAAAGAAACAGAAGCAGAAGGTTAGCTAAAAAAACTAGTTTTCTAAAATAAATTTTAAAAAAACTAGTGATAAGTTTAGCTACAAGATGAACATCATCCAAACCTCATTATATAGCCTGAGATCTAGAAATGTGTAAAGAAGGAGAATATCTTTGTTTCCATCCAAGAGCATGTCTGTCTTTGTCTTTTTGTGGGTTAGCCTGAATAAAAGTAGATTACAAAAATAGATAAATTCAGTTTGTGAAGCCTGAAAATATTGTATGGCAAAAAAATGGATAAATTAACTGTGTACATTAGCCTGTAAGTAGATATAAATGAAGAAGCCTATAAGAAAAAAACCAACATGAAAAAATTACAACTGTCAAATAAGAAATCAAAAGAAAAATAAATCCATGGTAAAAAGATATTTTAAGTACACATTATATGTGCATGTATTGAAGCAGTCAATCTTAGTAAGATTGAGCTTCATGGTTCCATCTATTAACCTATATTCAAACCCTATATCCCATCCCACTCCTTTTGATATATATATATATATATATATATATATATATATATATATATATATATATATATATATATATATATATATATATATATATATATTGAGATGCATGCCTAAGTTATAAAATTTTAATGTTTCAATAAAAAAAATTTAAATTATTATTAATTCTTTTTTTATTAATTATTAGTTTGTTTTTATTAAAGTACATAGATGTAGCTCAAATATATAATATAGGAGCAAAAATACTAACAAAATATTGATTTTTTATAAATATTTTATTATACATCATTTTAAAACTTTTTCTTTTTAAATTGTTTTTCCTATTAAAATGTATATTTTATAAAATCCAAGATGGAAGATACAACTGTTAATTGTCCAAAAATAAATAAAGGGTTGGAAAGACTATTGTTTTAATCTGGGAAAGGTATTTTTAATTAAAGTTTTTACTTAAAATAAAAAGGGGATTAATATTAAAGATTTTCTTTTGTTATAAACATTTTTTGTCAAATCTATTTTTAATCTGGAAATAGATTTGAATTCATTTTTGAACATTATCTTACAGTTGCATCTTCAAAAACAATCGATAAAGAAAAGATGAGAATTTTTAAAATCAGAGATTATGTTTGAGCTAGAGATAAGAAATGGAAAGCATTCTTCAAATACCTGAGCAGTGTATAAAATGGACAGATTTAAAATCTCCAGGAAATTAGCTACTATTGAGAGAACTGTGCAGTTAACTGAATCCAAGCTGGTTTGAAATGTAAGCATAGAAAGCTTATCACCTTTCTGATCCATGAGGGTTATCTACTGCCACCATGTTGGACTCTTAAAATGTTGCAAGGTAAATTATTTCAAACTGCCACTATTGAAACTAAATCTAGCTTGCCTAACTGGTCTCAAACTCTACTATCAATTTCTTCTAATGTATAATTTAATTTTGTAACTTTTCTAATATGTAAATTGCTCTCAAATAATTTCTATAAATCTAATTTTATTTCATATGCTCTAACATTCTTTAATAACTTTGGTGCAGACATTTATTTATAGTTATTTATTACTTGATTTTATATGTATGCTTTTATTATTAATATGCCAATCTCAAGCAAACTTGCAAGCTGCTTAATTTCTAAAAATCTTTTCTTTATTTTTTAACTAAACCTCCATAAAGTAAGGTTATTAACATTCCCATAAAATATAATGTGATAAATTAATACATTTGCCAGATTGTTTTTATGAATCAACATTTTAAGTTTGTTTTTAGTATAACAATTTGTTATTTGTTTAACTCTGGATTCTATCTGAGAATAATCCTGAACTCAAGCTAATTAATGCTCTGAAAACTTATTTATTTTATAAATTATTATTCAATTCTGAAAGAGTGACTTAATTGTTTTCTATATAAAACTGCTAGTTTTTATTTTATTGTTTTATACTCTTCAAATATCAAATACAATACTTAAATATTCATTATTATAAAATCAATGAAGGTGGGATTGAATTATTTTAAATAGAAGAAAAGGTGGGGGTCTAAATCTTAATGTATATTTTACTATTTCCGTTATTAAATGAAATCTAAATCTCTATATATATTCTAGTGGTATAGCATATTATTTATATAAATTATGGCATTCAAACAAAGGTCATTTATTTTTAAAACAGTAAATCTTATTCAATGTCATTAGTGGCATTTACCCATACTATATTACTGACATTCGGACTTATCTTCATGAATATATATATATATATATATGCTTCCAATCTGGGGGTTCATATATATATATATATATGCTTCCAATCTGGGGGTTACAAAAGTTCAAACCCATAGATTTTCTTCTCAAGTCTTGTTCTGAGGATAGTTGACCTTCCCAGAACCATTTATTTTATATAAAAGGGCCTGTGGCAGTGATTTCAAGTAAGTCTGGCACACACTATGCCTATCCACTTACTTCATATAAAAGGCTTGCATGTCAGTGATGTCCATGGCATGCCTATCCACTTTTCTCTAAGCACTTTCCTATAAAGGGGGTGTTAGATTTTGTTTTTGTCTAGAAGCACAACCTTATCTTTGAGTTCTCTGTCTATGTTGGTACTGCCTCTTATTCATATTATTATTTCTTTTGCTTATGACCTAATTTTAGTGCTGTAATAATATTAAATTTGGGCTTTGCTCAATATATATATATAAATACCAAATATTACTAGCTAGATTAATTACTAATATTATTTTAGTTTTATTATACAATCCCATTGTCATAATTTGTTATTTATCTATTTAAGAGTATCTGCCTTAGGAAAAATCAAGCGTTCTGTTTTTTTAATGTTTTTTTAATAAATATTATGTCATAAAATGAAATGTAATTTTCAAATGTATTTATTTATTTTCATGACCATCCCTGCAATTATGTTAGTCACCATGTTTCAGAACCATATATAAAAGCGTTAATAGCAAATTTATGTAAGTTCTTTCTAATAATCAATTGGCATCTTAATATTGGACCCACCAAAGATGTGTGTTTATTTATAGTATATGTCATTAATTAATAAAATAGCATATGAGAAATATATCATAAATGACAATATAGCATCTATCATTTGGTAGACCACCTGCTCATTCACATGCACACTAATGTATGCAATTAATTTATAAATGTATGTATAATAATTTGTTTTTATATTAAACTATATTTTTATTGCTTAACTTGTTTGAGCAGTTCAACATCCTTTTTTCTTCACTTCCAAGCACATAGCCATGCATATACATCTTTTAGTTAAGTCATAGTTAATAGGTATCTCATTGTCTTCTCTGCTCTGCTAGTGGGTCAGATTTAAAATAAATTCTCATGTGCCATAATTGTTATGTTATCTATTAGATGTTTGATCTGGGGCTTGGAGAATGCGTTCAAATTCAGGTTGATCCCTGATCTAAATCTCAGGCTTGGCTGGGTTTGAAGTACATTTTTTGAGTTCCAGTTTGTGGTAAATGGATAAACATGTTTTGACCAATACAGTATATATAATTTTTATATAAATAATAATTGGTAATATTGAATATTTTTATTAATTTAACATTTTTTAAAATATGTTTTTTTTATTCATTTGATTTTTCTTCAAAATTATAAAAAGGGTTTTAGCTAATTTACAATTTCCTTATTTCTTATTGCTAGAAGTTGTTTTTCAGCTTTAGTTATTAAAAAAGAAGTAATTAAATGAGAGTAAAGTTTTATTAATTTAATTAATACATATCAAGTGGTTAACCATATATTTTTTAAGAAATTACATATTTTTATAAAATGAATGAGAGTTTAAAATATATGATATTTTTGTAAATTTTCTTAATTATTTATTAGTTAGTTTATTAAATAATTGTTTTAAAAAATAATAGTGTTAATGTCTTTATTCCTACATCAATCTATTCTATGAATTAGCAAAGTATGACTGGATTTTATTATAGTATAGTATTTTAGGAATTTTTAAATTAATTCACTAAAACTATTTAAGTTAAACTGAAACACCGGCTTAATATATACCATGTGTCTATATATGTAATATAGGGTATATGAGCACAGACTTTCACATGACCCACTACTCTCCACTCTATCTAATAACACAGATACACTCAAGCACATGAAAAGATAAATAATCACCAATATACGTATTTCATGCTAAACGAGCAATCATCAGTTGGTCCAGATTATCATCTCCCACACATATATACTATAAGTGCTCAGATATATATTAAGATAGACAATCTTCATACTTTAATGGACTGGCTTCAATCTACTACACCCTCCAACTCTTCAACTGTCCATCCAATTGAAAATCTGATGATGGAATGCTCGAAGGCCACCCTGAGGCCGAGATTCTTGTCACACCCATGTTGACCCAATGCTTGAAGGCCACCCTGAGGCCAAGATTCTTGTCACACCCATGTTGACCCAAGGTCAATGGGGTTCAGATTGACCTTGGGTCAACATGGGTGTGACAAGAATCTCAGCCTCAGGGTGGCCTTCGAGCATTCCATCATCAGATTTTCAATTGGATGGACTGTTGAAGAGTTGGAGTGTGTAGTAGATTGGAGCCAGTCCATTAAAGTATGAAGATTGTCTATCTTAATATATATCTGAGCACTTATAGTATATATGTGTGGGAGATGATAATCTGGACCAACTGATGATTGCTGTTTTAGCATGAAATACGTATGTTGGTGATTATTTATTTTTTCAGCATATATGTGCTTGAGTGTATCAGTGTTATTAGATAGAGTGGAGAGTAGTGGGTCATGTGAAAGTCTGTGCTCATATACCCTATATTACATATATAGACACATGGTATATATTAAGCTGGTGTTTCAGTTATTACATTGTAGAGATGTCTGCCCATCCTTGCATATGTATTTAATGGATTATGTCCTATACATGTGGGGTTCATATTGATCTTGGGTCAACATGGGTGTAACAAGAATCTCGGCCTCAGGGTGGCCTTCAAGCATTCCATCATCAGATTTTCAATTGGATGGACTGTTGAAGAGTTGGAGTGTGTAGTAGATTGGAGCCAGTCCATTAAAGTATGAAGATTGTCTATCTTAATATATATCTGAGCACTTATAGTATATATGGGTGGGAGATGATAATCTGGACCAACTGATGATTGCTGGTTTAGCATGAAATACGTATATTGGTGATTATTTATCTTTTCAGCATATATGTGCTTGAGTGTATCAGTGTTATTAAATAGAGTGGAGAGTAGTGGGTCATGTGAAAGTCTGGGCTCACATACCCTATATTATTTAAGTTAAAATAAATTATGCATATACATTTTTATTTCTCTTGTTCACAGTCATAGACTGTAGGATGAGCTAGTTCTAGAAAAATAATGGTTAGTTATATGGATGTAGGTGTTTATGTTTACATTTAGACAACCAGCTAGTTATCTGAATGGTGCAAAGATAATCGTTTAAAAGTTCATCCACTGCAGCATATTTTTAGTTGGAAAAAAAATAGCCTATACTTGGCCTGTACACTAATGGTACCATATGGTCAAAGAATTAATGATGATCAGCATGTACCAATATCCTAATATATTTTCATTATGAGTGATAGATTGGCACTTAAAGATATGCATCCAAATGATTGTTATAGTTTGTCCTATGTTTGGCAGTACTTAGATAATCAGCCAGATATAAAATAATTCTTTTAGATCCAATCACAGGATTGACTGTTAATTGTTGGTGACTGTTGATAGTTGATGATTAAATTATTATTATTAGAATTTCGGATGATACTATAGCTTATTAACATTATTTTACTACAAATGTTTATTATATTCCATGAAAATTTATTCATTGTTTTTGATATTCATTTTATTTATTTGTGATATTTGGGAGTGATGATGACTTCCCATTTCCACACCATCACCCTTTGACTTCATTATCATTATAAGTGGTATCTAACATGAAGATTACCACTTACGTTTATGTTAAAATATTTATCTGATATTCTGATAATCTTGTGCAGCACCTGAAATAAGGTGAAAACTAAGCTGTAAATTTAAAATAATGAGAAATGAAATCTCCATTTTATTGTCTCATCATTTTATGGTATGGAGCATTGTGTTATTGTAGCCAGTAATCAACTCTGAACATGTCAAATATTACAAGCTTTTTTTAATTTAATTAATGGAAAAATGATAATTTTAATTTTGACATATGTTTTTCATAATAATAAAAATTGATTTCACTAAACATTTTTTTACCAAATGATGATATGAAAATTCCAAGCATTGTTTTTTAAATAATAATGTGAATTTTACTATAATTTGTTAAGAATTGTATTAGAGAGAAAAAAGTATAAAATTAAATAAATAATTTTTTTATTCTCTCTCTCCAGTAATTTTAATTATTTACTAATTTTAATTTTTAAAAACATACTAAGAGAAAATAATTTGTTATTAGTAAGTTTACTAAAATGTTTTAATTTCAACTTTTAAAAAAAAATTATAGGAGAGATAAAAAAAATAAAAAAAAATAAAAAATTAAGATCTCAACATTAAATTTTCTTTTAAATTAATTAGAGATGTTTTTTCTTTACTTTTTATAAGTCAACAACAACCAAAGGCATCAAGTGTTGTTAGCTGAGAGGTCATCACAGCCACCTTGCAAGCAAGTAGTTGGCTACAGATGGTTGTGGGTTCATTTCCCGCCGATGCTATGACATATGAAAAAAAAAAAAAAGGCCAATATTTTAAATAATGATAATTAAATGATTATCTTATTTTTGACAAAAGAAAACAACAACTACATGGGAATTTTTTAATTAAAAAAATGAGAGAATCAACTAAATAATTTATTTGTAAAAAATAGTCCCAATTAGTCAGTGTTTAATATGGTCATGTGGGTGATATAATGTGATTTGATGGATACAAGATTGTTCCAAAAAAGTAATATTATGGAGTGGATAAATCAGCAGACCTTAATGTCATGTAATGATCAGTCATTCTTGATAAACCTGTTGAAGAAGTCAGTAGCAGCAGTCATTTTTACTTAACTCATAAAGGAAACATTAGCAAATAGTTCATAACTCAGCTGTTGGAGAACGATGATCAGAAGTTCAGCTGTGAAAAGCACACTATAAGTAAAAAAATATTTTCTAAAATGAGTTGGAAAACAACATGTGCTATGTTTTATCTAGAAGCTAAGAACCATCCTCACCTAACCATATAACCTGGTACTAGACAAATGTAAAGAAAAATGACAATACCCTTAGCTGCAACAAGCTTTGATTCCATTCAAGAGCATGATTGTCTCTATATTTTAGCCTGGTTTGAAAAATTATAAAATTTAAAAAAAAATGGATATATTCTTCTGTAATGAAGCTTAAAAATATCTTATTTTAAAATAGTGAAATGTGATTTAGTACATTACTCTAAAAATATATGTTAGTGAAGAAGCTTGTAACAAAAGCCAATAAGAAATAAAACTGAAAATTACAATGGACAGAGAAGGATTTAAGAAAAATAAAGTCATAGTAAAAAGATATTTTAATGTGCACATTGTGTCTACATTCATAGATAAGTTTTATATTAAATAATAATTGGTAACAATTGATAATTTTATTTAATATCTTTTGTGTCATTGAAACATGTTTTTTTTTCATGATTTTATTTTCTCTCCAAAATGATATCACATTTTTAATTAGTTTGCTTAAACATTTTGAACATTATCTAAGTAAAAGTTTATTTAGTATATTAATTTTGTAATAACTATTTTATTTCACCTTTATTTTGTAATTAATAACATGCTGATGCATTGCAGTGAAACTTTTTTATACAATAATTTCTGTAGGCTTTCAATATCATAATTTCTGCAGACTAAGCACTTTCAATGTTTTGTTACTCCATAATCATAGTCTCTTAGATTATTAACATCATTATATACAAATGTATGCAAAATGGATAATATAGGAGATAGTTTTGCATACATTTGCATATAATGATGTAAATAATCTAAGAGACTATGATTATGGAGTAACAAAACTCCGAAAGCACTTAGTCTGCAGAAATTATGATATTGAAAGCCTACAGAAATTATTATATAAAAAAGTTTCACCACAATGCATCAGCGTTTTATTAATTATATTAATTTTGTTAAAATGTGCTGAGGATGTTTTCAGCTGATGAAGCAAGCTGCATATCATTCATGGGATGGCTAGGAATGCTGTAACATTTAAATATACAATGCTACTTTATTTTAATTAATTCATTATCTTTTATTACTAAAAGTTGTTTTCTAACTGTAGTTATTAAACAGGAAATATCTTAATGAAAGTAAGGTTTAATTAATTTAATGAGTAAAAAAATCAATTGGCTCGTCATAATTTTTGTAAGAAATTCTTTTGTTTTATAAAATGGGTGAGAGTTAAAAACATATTATTTTTGTAGTTTTTCTAATCAATGTTATCACTTATTTTATTAAATAATTGTTTTAAAAAAATAATAGTGTTAATAACATTATTCCCCCATCTACTTATTCTATAAATTAGGCAGTGGGTCTGATTTGATCCTATTATAGCTTAGTATTTTAAAGATTTTTCAATTATCCAGTAAACCTATTTAAATTAAAATGTATTGAGCATATACATTTACCTTTCTCTTGTTCACAGTCACAGATCTTAGAACCCTTGCTTCTTGAGCTAGTTTCAGACAATAATGATTAATTTATTTATATGTGGGGGTATATATTTATGTTTGAAGATCTAGATAATTCTTAGATTGTACAAAGGTATCACCTTTGAAGTCCATTCACTGCATTTTATTTTTTTTATGTAAAAAAAAAAATTATAGTTGGCCTGTACACTAATGGCACTATACGACCAGAGCATTAATGATGATCAGCTGTATTTTTTATTATGAGTGATATATTGGCACTTAAGGATGTGCACCCAGATGATTGTTATAATTTGTTCTAAGTTTGGTAGTGGCTAAATAATTAGCCTGTTTATAAAGTACTTCTTTTAGATCCAATCACAAAAGTTGACTATTTATTTTGACGATTTGAATATTATTAATATATTTTCCAGTTTATTCCATGCTGATTTATTTATTATTTTTGATATTTTTTATTTGTGATATTTGGGGACAATGCTAATTTCCCATCTTTCCATCATCACACTTTGATTTCTTAATATTACAATATATATATATGAAAAACAAAAAACCAAGTTAAAAACTTGCTAATGCTTGTATTTATGTCAACAGATGGTGTTCTACCAAAAACACCATCAAGCGTATGTTTACTTAAATGTCAGAGCAAGCATTCACTATCTCTAACTTTAATTCCACTTTCAGATCATGATTTCAAGTTATTTGCTATCATCAGTGAAAGACAGTAATAAGAAACTAGATCTAAACACAAAGTCTGAGTGTTTATGAAACAGTTTCTATTCAGCTTGCAAGCGTGAATCTTTTAGACATGTAATGTCTTCAAACTCAGCATATCAAGCCAGATAGCTATATGGGTTGGATATCAGTTCAGCATCACCATATAGTAGAAGCCTCTGCAATATATATCATTGCTAGAAAGACCTCAAAGGTACATTTATGAAAAACAAAAAACAAGTTAAAAACTTGCTAATGCTTGTATTTATGTCAACAGATGTCATTCTACCAAAAACACCATCAAGCGTATGTTTACACAAATGTCAGAGCAAGCGTTCACTATCTCTAACTTTAATTCCACTTTCAGATCATGATTTCAAGCTATTTGCTATCATCAGTGAAAGACAGGAATAAGAAACTAGATCTAAACACAAACTCTGAGCATTTATGAAACAGTTTCTATTCAGCTTGCAAGCATGAATCTTTTAGACATGTAATGTCTTCAAACTCAGCATAGCAAGCCAGATAGCTATATGGGTCTGATATCAGTTCAGCATCACCACATAGTAGAAGCCTCTGCAATATATATCATTGCTAGAAAGACCTCAAAGGTACATTTACGAAAACAAAAAACAAGTTAAAAACTTGCTAATGCTTGTATTTATGTCAACAGATGGCGTTCTACCAAAAACACCATCAAGCGTATGTTTACATAAATGTCAGAGCAAGCATTCACTATCTCTAACTTTAATTCCACTTTCAGATCATGATTTCAAGCTATTTGCTATCATCAGTGAAAGACAGGAATAAGAAACTAGATCTAAACACAAACTCTGAGCATTTATGAAACAGTTTCTATTCAGCTTGCAAGCGTGAATCTTTTAGACACATAATGTCTTCAAACTCAGCATAGCAAGCCAGATAGCTATATGGGTCTGATATCAGTTCAACATCACCACATAGTAGAAGCCTCTGCAATATATATCATTGCTAGAAAGACCTCAAAGGTACATTTACAAAAACAAAAAACAAGTTAAAAACTTTCTAATGCTTGTATTTATGCCAACAGATGGCGTTCTACCAAAAACACAGTCAAGCGTATGTTTACATAAACATCAGAGCAAGAATTCACTATCTCTAACTTTAATTCCACTTTCAGATCATGATTTCAAGCTATTTGCTATTATCAGTGAAAAACTCTGAGCATTTATGAAACAGTTTCTATTCAGCTTGCAAGTGTGAATTTTTTAGACACGTAATGTCTTCAAACTCAGCATAGCAAGCCAGATAGCTATATGGGTCTGATATCAGTTCAGCATCACCACATAGTAGAAACCTCTGCAATATATATCATTGCTAGAAAGACCTCAAAGGTACATTTACGAAAACAAAAAACAAGTTAAAAACTTGCTAATGCTTGTATTTATGTCAACAGATGGCGTTCTACCAAAAACACCATCAAGCGTATGTTTACATAAACGTCAGAGCAAGCATTCACTATCTCTAACTTTAATTCCACTTTCAGATCATGATTTCAAGTTATTTGCAATCATCAGCGAAAGACAGGAATAAGAAACTAAATCTAAACACAAACTCTGACCGTTTATGAAACAGTTTCTATTCAGCTTGCAAGCGTGAATCTTTTAGACACGTAATATCTTCAAACTCAGCATAGCAAGCCAGATAGCTATATGGATCTGACATCAGTTCAGCATCACCACAATGATATATATTGCAGAGGCTTCTACTATGTGGTGATGCTGAACTGATATCAGACCCATATAGCTATCTGGTTTGCTATGCTGAGTTTGAAGACATTACGTGTCTAAAAGATTCACGCTTGCAAGCTGATTAGAAACTGTTTTATAAATGCTCAGAGTTTGTGTTTAGATATAGTTTCTTATTCCTGTCTTTCACTGATGATAGCAAATAGCTTGAAATCATAATCTGAAAGTGGAATTAAAGTTAGAGATAGCGAATGCTTGCTCTGACGTTTATGTAAACATACGTTTGACGGTGTTTTTGGTAGAACGCCATCTGTTTATTGATATATATATATGTGTGTGTGCTAAAAAATACATGAGATAGTTTTCTTGATATTAGTAGAATAATATTCCCCTATTTTATTATTGAATTTTAATTGTAATCAACAAAATCTTTTTAGCCCCAGTAAGATGGTATTCTTTTAGAGTGGCAAATGTCAGAAGTAAGTATCTAAAAAAGTTTAAATATCAATTTGATAATTCTAAAGTAATCAAAATTTTTAATGGGTTTTAGCTTTTACTTGCTAATATATCATTAGATTCTTTCATTTGAGTAATCTACCAGATTGTGTTAGAGACAAGAAAGAAGGGCTGTGCTTATTTATTATACTCAGTATTAGCATCTCTTGCTGAAGAAAAAAAATTCCTATACTTAGAATAAAGTAGGTTAATAATATATAGTAACTGCCCTAGTATTAGATCTATAAAACTAAAAATCGCTTTGTCTTGAATTCAAAATGTTATGATTTTTAATTTTAGACTATTAATTAGATAGTAAAGAAGAAAATAAAGATAATTATCAAATGCATAACTGCATTAGTTTCAGCTTTCAATTTTTAAGTCTTTATTGATAAAGAGAAAATATAAAGACCAGTTTGGAAATGCAGATTAAATTGCACTATCATTTAATAATCACTAATAAGTCTAATAAGTGATAACAATAAAGTATAAATAGAAGAGCATATTTTATTTATGGAGTTACTTTTTTAAAAAATTGGATTGAAGATGCTTGATTTGATAAGCTCTAGATTGTTCCAATAGATGCTGTTTAGCCCTACAATATAAAAAGTTTTAGTAGAGTGTTTTGTTGAATTATAATGTTAAGCAATTAATTTAATTAGCTAAATAAATTAGAAAATCGTTAAGAATGTTTGTGCAGATTCATGTTTTGTGTAATGATGATGATAAATAAATAAATTAATAAAATAGCTCTTTTTTTTTCAAAAGTGACTTGTTAATTTCAATATATAAATTATATAGCACATATTCGTGTTCTTCTCAAATCTTTAGTGTATAAACCAACATTTGTATATACATCATTATTATATAGTTGCAGCTATGTCATGGTCATATTGCATGACTGTTTGAAGATCTATTCTTATATGCAGTTATTATCACTAAAATTATTTTAATAACTTTTAACTTTTCTATTGTTTAAGTATATACTGTATTTTAATCTTGTTAATAATCTAAAGAACATCACACTACATTTCTTTTGTTAATTCACTTTTTGTAATGAAATACAAAATAAGGCTTAAAAAATTGTAGATGCAACGTTATGACAATAAATTTATAAGGATATTTTGATTCATTCAATAAATAAGATTTATAAAAAATATGAATATGTGGTACACAATTTATGTACTATAAATAGTTGAATGATGTCATGTTTTTGCATATAATATGAAGCCCAGTTAATTTATTTTAATTAGGTTTCAGAAAATAAAATAATTTAATGTAATCCATTCTCTATACAATATTGGAATATTTATTGTTATATCTCATTATTAAAAGTATCACCATAATTATCCAGATCCTCTTCTCCAAGTCTCCTATTTCTTCCACAATTTTTCAAATACTCATGATTTTCTTTAAACAATATATTTTCAACATAGTCATATAAAAAGTCGAAAATAGAATTAACTATGTATAAAACAATTGAACCAATGTTTGTTTCCTTTTTGTTTTCCTAAATAGACAGAGAAAATCAGAAAGTATGTTATATATGAAAGTCAAAAAAACTGCAGGATTATTAATTGTTTTTCTACCTGTGTCAATAGATGGCAGTATGGTCCAACATGATCACAATATTAAACATGTTAAGTGGTGGTATAGTCATACTGCTAAACAGTAATTAATCGGTATGTGGTAAAAACATGTTTTGCAAAAGATTATTGCATTGAAATGTTTTCTGTTTATGAAATAAAATGCTGGTCATGTCAAGCTATAGAAATTCACTCATGAATGCTCCAGAGTTGCAGAGATGCACTAATGGCTGAGACACAAATAAAAAATGTATATTGCTGAATTTGAAGAACTTGTAATGCAATGCAATAAGTGCAACTAGGCTCACAAGTCTTATCAAACAGCACTGCCCAATAACTGACTCTACATTCAATTCAAAAATCTCATTATGGCAAGCATACACAATCCTCCATACAATCTTACATCCTATAATCAACACACTTTATTACAATAATCAGAAACTGGTATCCAACTTTAAAAGATGGAGTCTAGAGACCAAATACCTACATTTCCTCATTAAATGCAACATTAATGGACTACCTACAAATCACTTTTTCTTTTACAAATGAGGTCACAACAACATAGACCTACTTGCAGCATTTGCATGAACTGTGATGAGACATCAGATCATCTCTTCTCACAATGTACGGGACTCAGAGTGATCTGAGAAATCATATTTTCCAACACCAAGATGGATTTCCAACTGATCTCATCTCTGAAGGACAGTATCAACACTAAAACCTACCCAATAATATGTCTCTCAATATTTTTTAACTGCACCATATGGGTTACATGTTGTAAATAATCATGGAACACCTACAACCTCATATAACACAGGTTTTTTTCAAAACAATGATTAAAATCCAGAAGAGAGACCAATTCCTGGCATCATCAAAAGCATTTGAGGACACTTGGACATTATACAATATGCCAAACTAACAACAAGGGGGGAAAGGGAGGTAACAATCAGATACCAAATATGTGAAAGATTTAATGTTCACACCATCTTGCACAACATAGACTCAACAGAACTCCAAATGGAAATAACAAGATAGTTAGAATAACAATGTAAACCTCATATGTTTGGTTAGATATCACTGTATACATTAGAAATAATAAATTATTATTGAAACTACAATAAGTGAATTAATGTCATGGATGCTTGTAGTATAGCAGAGCGGGTGTGTCAGACTTGAGAGATAAAGGTTCTTTAATAGAAAATTTACCTATTACTTTTTATAACAGTCACGTAACTTTTCACACACTAGCCATTTGATTATTTTTTATGAAAGAATTACAGATTAAATTGAAAGATGTCTGTTTTACTTTAAATTCATTTGAAGTCTATTTACTAACTTTCCTTTATGAATCTTTTTAAGTTTTTAACATTCTATTACTGAATATATATATAAATGCATTTTAATTATCTAAAGTCCTTATAAATTTTATGAAGTGATTCTAACTTCTAAAATATTAAAATTAATTGTGTTAGAAGATGATAAATCGTAGAAAATTACCATGTTGACGATTATGATGCGGTTAGACTATCCTATTGTCCCACTGTCTTAAAACAAAACATTTAACATACATAAGCGTAATGAACTACTTCGTCATGATTATAAGAGTTATTTTGACTTCAATATAATATTTGAAGTTCATTGATTAGTTATTCATAAATAAATCTTTTTAATAAAAATAATTGATTGCTATTTTATAATAAAAAATTTAAAAAAATTTTTTTTTAAATCAAATAATACATTTTAATATTAATTTATTATTTTTTTAATATTTTCTCTGGGAGTTTATTGTTACTTTTTTAAAAAAAGAATTATCTGACAATAAAATCTTGCCTAAAGGCAGTTATCATATCCACTTAATAAATAAATTAAGATTTGTACACCCTGAGATGATAACTCAAATGTTTATGAGTATATATATTATTTAAATCCAAATAAAGTGTGAACCTTCAAATTATTGACGAGAATTTTTCATTTTAATTAAAAATGTAATACTTTGTTGATTGATTTTAATGAAGAAACGAATCCAAGGGCTTCTAGATTATGTTGATGCTCCATGATAAAAAAATCGTTTTTAAATATACATACATTAATAAATATGTTTATGTAAAAACATTTTGTTTGCTTCTACAAGCATAAACAGTTTTCACATTGGTTGAAGTCATTTAAAATATCCTGGTAGTGTAATCATTAGCATATTCTTATATCATGCCCACTACTGGGGATTCATTCAGTCTTAAGTGAACAATAAAAACGTATAATTACAATCAAGCTTTATGATAGATCAACTATAGTCAGCTAGATAGTAATTCATTATTGACTAAAATACGATTATCTGTATCCCTGGTTTTTCTAGATTAATCAGAAGAGTGTCAATGCACTGATTGTAAAAAAAAAATTCATTATATAAGATGATACAGCCTTCATTACTGGTGACTTAGTGGATATTATTCATGTAGAGTCTTACACCTACTGATTAGTTTTACCTTTAGAAATGATTGGATGAGTAATTAAAGATTTCTGCATAACTTCTTAATTTTAAAAATGTGAATAATTATCAAATGATGTCAAAGACATATGTAATAATTCATAAAGACAAAAAAGACATCATTTATAAGACTGATTAGAATAAAATAATTAAAATATATATAATAAACAATAAACAATTCATATTTATAATTATATGGTGAACTACTTCATCATATAATTATGAGTAAAATATTATCACATACTTTCAGAGAAACACTTACTAACACATAAGTTTATGCAAACTATACTATTTGTGTGTGTGTGTGTGTGCATATACAGCAATAAAATAATAATATAATGAAATTATATAACGTATTTCAAAAATTGTCATCCTGGAATTATTTTCATCATTTGTATATATTATTTTAATTAAACAATTTAATTAATTGTAGTTTAAAATCTTTTGATTTACATCTGGTTTTTCACTTTATTGTGTGAGTGCATCATAAAAATACTTTCTGAATTTCAGCATTTACTTTTACATCCAAATTGTATCTCAACCATGATATTAATAGATATTGTTTATTATTTGAATGCATTCAAGGATGATTTGTCATATGGGAGAGTTAAAAATCATTACAATTTGTTCAATTTTACTTGCAAGTGACTGGATAAAATAACACGATGATAATTATTTTTAGGCTGTAATATTAAATATTCTGCAAATGAAATTTAATATTAATAAACAATTAAGTTATATGTTTAATCACTCAAACCATTAAATGTATTTGATTTCATTTATTAAATAAATAGGAGTTTGTAGTCCATAATCAAGTATGGAGTTATTAGGTCTCATTTGTTTGGAATATGTATAATTTTATCTTGACTGTATCTTCATTAGATTCTCATGATCAGTTAACCAAGGATACATTTTTTCTTTTACTTACCTTTATCATAAGTCAATTATTTTTTATAGCGTGCGATGTTTTTACAAACTGTAATATTTTAAACAGCATTAAACTGTTGCACATGTGCTTTGGATTTTAACTATAAAATGAATGAATACAAACACTTCAAACACATGTGTTTGAAGTGTTTGTATTCATTCATTTTATAGTTAAAATCCAAAGCACATGTGCAACAGTTTAATGCTGTTTAAAATATTACCTTTATCATAAAAACATTCTCCAATGATTGTGTTTTTATTATTCATTACTCTTTGTAAAGTTACAAAATTTATATAACATTATAAATGCCTTGATTATTATGCTTAATGAAGAGCTTAGCTTTGGTCTTATGACAAAGATCATATTGTGACTAGATAAAGAGTATTGATCTTAGAAGAATATTGAGATAGCTTCTAAGTCTGAATATATTTTTGTATGGTTTTACCACTATATATATATATATATATATATATATAAAACCATACAAAAATATATTCAGACCAATTATAAAGAGTACATATATATATATATATATATATATATATATATATTGTACTCTTTATAATTGGTACAGATAGTTAGGTAGGATTGAAAAATAGCAATATTTTTAAAAAAATTACATTTATGTTATTTTTAGCATATAATTTTGATATTATAGGTTGTACAGGTTCAAAATCAGTACATAGGAATTTATAAAGATATATTAGATACTTTGAACTCATTTGAAGATGAATTAAATAATAAACTGATACAATAAATTGTTTAAAGATAATATTAATTTTTATTTATTATTTTTAAAAGATACTATAATGGTAGAATAGCTTAATTATAGTGATACATATTTGATATTATATGTTTAAGGTAATTATGTTTGTTTAAAATATTATTTAAATAATAGTTAATTTAATATTAGCTTATAATGTGCTGAAAGTATCACGTGATTAGAGGTGATTACGTGAATATGTGGGCTTTCAAAGTTAGGGGAAGAAAATTTAAATTTTAGCTTGTTAACAAAAGTTTGATACATAATAAAGTGTAATAAATATTAAATCTAGAGTTAATATTAGAAAAGTAATAATTAAAAATTATTATTTTATTTAGGTGTAGTATTTTATTTTTAAATCAATTTAGGTGGTTATTAAAATATTAAAAATTGTTTTAATAAAAATATTTCATTTCTAGATAAAGATATTTAATATTTAAGGGTTTGAGCTATTGGTACACTGCCTAAATTACATTTCTGTAAATACAACCTTATAAAAGCAATGTCACATTATATATGACTTGCTTTATTGATATTATTATATTTAAGATATTAACTAATTTGATAATATTTAATAATTGATAACTCATAGTTTTAAAACTTAATTTTAAAAATGTTATTGATGTAATTATGTAAATTAACAAATTTTTACAAGCAGTATTGACCAATGAAGTCATTGGATTAAGACCAGTATAAAGAGAAAGGTTGAAGCCAGTCTAGACAGTGATTTTTTAGTGATTCTTAGTGATTTCAGTGATTTAGAGATTTGGATTAAGACAGATTTAGTTTGAAATTTATAGCTATATATTTTTTATATTGTGACAATAGTAATTTCTTTATTATTATTATTTTACTTAAAAGTGTTTTGAAAAATATAATTGGAATAACTATTTAAATAATGATTCACTAAACACCAAATTTCTCTGTCAGTCTATTCTTACTTGAACTTAGCTTAGAACCTTAATAATTCTATGAAACATAATAGAAGCTACTTAAATATTGGGATTATGAACACTAAATATCAAGAAATATAATGCAACAATGGAGAAGATTTATGTAAGGACTTTGAAATTTTTATAAATAGTATGTCTGGAGTGAATGAATATTTTTTTTGCAATAACTTTATCATATTACAATGAAAATAATTTATCAAAGTCAATTAAGAAGGATAAGATATTTATTAAAAATCTTTATCATAGTATTAAATTTGAAAGAAAGAGAAGAAAATTAAGACATGGCATATAAGTTTAAAAACTGAATTTTAAATGTTTATGGTATGATTAATGTTTATTTTTTTATATAATTGCTAGTAATAATTTACATTTAATTTGTCTTTAAAATAATCAAAATGGACTTATGTTTTAAGAATGATGTATTTAAAGACAAATTGAAGAAAATGTCTTTTGAATGTGTTTTATGATTTTGAAAAGACTTGCTATTGATTAAATCAATAAATTATATGGTTTAAAAAATAATTTTATCTGAAAATAATGAACTCTAATACACCTTTTTAAAAGATTGAAATTATATCATTTAATATATGCTTTGAATGATTTATCTGATTTTTACATGGAAAATTAAAATATTTAATGAAAAGATATACATTTTAAAAGGATAAAAATAATATTTTTTTTAAGAAAAAATATTTATTTTATTTCATGAACTACATATCTGCTGATAAATGTATTAAATAAATCATTTATATTATATAATATCTGCTACTAATATTTTTGACTGATGGAAAATGTGAATATTACTTATATTATATTTACTACAATATATTTGTTATACACAATGGCTGAAATATATGTAAGAAAATATTCCATATAAAATGGATTTTAAATTATTATTCTATGAAGATATTAAATCCCTAGATAAAATTTTCAGAAATGACTGAAATAAACATTTTATCTTAAAAGATAGTTAATATCCTTCTTAGATTTTAGTGGATTCTATTATTATTACTTCTACATTTTTAATGGTACCAATACAAGAGTATGATCATGCACAAAGCTGTCCAACCATTCCTGACAAGCATGAGGAGAGAACAAAATCTTTTTATAACTTTAAAAACTTTATCTTTTTTACTAAGTCTAATGTTAATATTTGTTTTAAAACTAACCTTTTGTCATACTTTAAATGTAATCTTAAAATAGATTAATTTTATTATTATTAGAATGTTAAATAATAAAAATGGGTATTCAGAAAGTAATTTTCTGAACAAGATAAATTATAATCATAATTGATTTTTCTGAATGTATGGCCCAAGAAACAGATCGCTGTAATGATTTAATGATGGTTGAGATCATTATTAATTTCTTTTATTATTTAGATTACATTTTGCTTATTTATTTTTTTAAATGATATATCCTAATTAGTATTTAAATTAGTATTTCATATTGCTTAAATTTAATATTAAACAGTGGAATGAACCATTGACAGAAATTATCATCGTGTGCATTTTTTATAAAAGAATTGATGAATGAGTATAAATGTTTTTTAAACATCCAAGGGTATTTAAAAATATTTATTTAATGTGAATGCTTGAATATGTGTACATTAGATAGCATCTTAAATTTATTAATGTTTTATCTTTGCAAATGTCCATTGAAACACAGTGAAAAACTTAATACTGATCTCTAAATTATATAATAACAAAAAATAAATGCATAGTACTGATGTATGTTTTATAAAAATCATTTCTGCATGAAAAATTTAGAAAAAACTATCTTGACATGAATTTAAATATTTATTGTTTTTTTAATATTGTTGTTTTGGAAATAATTTTAGAATGCCACTTGTATATTTTACAATGGTGAGTGAGTTATTCAGTGTGAAAGATATAGGATGGTGGTCAGAAGAGTGATATTTATATAAAATCCTAGGTGTTATGGATATGTTGAAAACTGTTTTATGTGAATTACATTTTCATACTTTAAAATTATTAAAATATTCAGATAACATTGGGATGTATATCATTTTCCATGAACAATTGCATTTCCTTATTGTCAATAAGTGCTATAATAGAGCCATGATTTAAATCTTGGGTGCCCGATGAATACAGACCTATTAAAATGATTTGCACTGTATCCCTGATGATATTATTTTACTTCTTTGAGTTACTCTTGTTACTATTTCATATCCTACACTTTAATCACTATCTATCACCACAGGAATCATCATAGAAGACAGTTTTATAAGTGGGTAAAGTAGTGACTAAACCATTTGAAGTTATAATTTTTGAGAGGACAAGATGAAGTAGATAGAAATTTCTTTCACAAATGATGTTGAAGTGTTTGATGATTGTCATATTATATAACATAAGAGAGGGATAATTGATACTTATACAAGTATTAGAGATCACTTAGCTCAAACAGATATATATTTAACTTGGAATGAAAGTGAGAATAGTGAAATGATTTTTAGATATTATGATGAATGTAAGAGTATAAAAATAAAAGAAATGCAAACATCAAGCAATATAATTTATGGATAGTTCTTTAAATTATTATATATAATTTAAACTCATTTAAGTTACAAAAATTTATGAAATTATCTCTTAAAGTATTTTGCATAAATATTATTTTTTTATAAAGGGAGATATTCATATTTTTTATTTAAAATTTTCTGATATTTAAATATCAGAAACTGTAAAGAAAGACTTTAATAATTTTTTTTTTAATATTTTATTTGTTGGACTTTAAGAAGTGTATTTTAAAATATAAATTTATATTGCTACAATACATCATAAGAAGTATATTTTATAACAGTATAAGTGTGATATTAAGCTTTCTTAGAAATTAAGAAATTTATTGCAACTATTCTCAATACAAATAATAGAATACTATTTTAATGAATGAGGATTATATAATGTCATTATTGTTGTAAGTTTTATTTTATTTTGAAATGGCTGGAGTGAAGGCTATCTTATTTTATTTCTTGTATTTATTGGTGAGATTTCCTGTGTGTGTGTATATATATATATTATGTTAAATAATGTTTTTTTGTTGTTTTTTTTGCAAATATTTTTTTTATATTATGTTATTGTAATAATATGATATTGTTAATTTATAAATAAATTTGTTAACTGTTGTTTTTAAACTTATCTTAGTCGAGTTGTGATTTATTTGCTTATTGTTTATTTGATTTTTCATTCTACATGCACATGATCTACAGAAATTAATAATTTGAAATATTACTTATTTGGCACATAATCCACAAAGATGACATAGGTACTATTTTTATTATATTTGATTGTGTAACAAAGTATATTATTATTATTATTATTATTATTATTATTATTATTATTATTATTATTATTATTATTATTATTATTATGATTATTATTATTATTATTATTATTATTATTATTATTATTATTATTATTATTATTTCTATTATTATTATCATCATCATCATTATCATTATCATCATCATAGAAGATATATATGATCATTGGTAATTATTTTTAAACTGATACAATACCAATGAGAGATACTTGATATTACCACAACATTCAAATACATTATATCTTATGAATACCACATTAAACAAAGAAAGATTGTACAATGTTTGCTTAAAAATTTTATTATATTATTTATATTTTTTATTATTAATTATTAAATAGATTAAGTTATTTTAGTTGCTTATTGTTATTATTTTGAAAGAGTAGTTAGATATCACGTAAAATCCATCATCATATTTAACTACAGGATGTTAATTAATTAATTTGTTTTATTATTAGTTTGTTAGAAATAAACCTGAGATGATGATGATGATGATGATGATTATTATTATTATTATTATTATTATTATTATTATTATTATTATTATTATTATTAAGTTTCAAATGATAAACTTTATTGAGACTCAAAAAGGATTACATAAGTTACATTTGAAAACATGCGATCTTAAATACAAATTGATTCATGATACTACATATGTAACAAAGGTTTACAATCTTGATAGGAAAGAAAACATGATTTACAGTAACTGAAAGAAAAAAAATTATTACATTACAAGATACATGCCAAATTAGGTTTGCATAGCATTTTTTGTAAATGAAATATTGAGAAAAATATATGAAAACACATGATAGTATGAATGAAAAAATATGGAGGGGTTGAAGTTAGTATTAGATTGACATATGGTTCCATAAAAATTAAGTTCATTTGTTGCTGAGAGTACTATAGTTTTCATAGCTAAATCTTATTGTTCATTTGTTACATCATTTCCACATGAAAAGAAATTGAAAAATACTAGTCAATATGAATTGGAAAATGGAAAAATACTAATTTAGCATAAATTGCATCTTGGAATAATGGAAAAATACTAATCAGCACGAATTGCATCTTTAAAAAATGGAAAAATACTAGTTAAGCATGAATTCCATATTAGAAAAATAAAAAAATAATAATCAGTCAGAACTGAATCTGGAGAAAATGGTAAAACACTAGTTCAGCATGAATTGCATCTTGGAAAAATAAGTCAGCCAGAACTGACTGAATCTTGAGAAAATGGAAAGATACTAGTCAGTATGAATTGCATTTTGGGAAAATAGAAAAATACTAGTTCGGCAAGAATTGCATCTTGGGAAACTGAAAAAATACTAAACTGCATAAATTGCATCTTGAAAAAGTGGAAAATTTATTAGTTATTATAAATTGTATCTTGAGAAAATGGAAAAAAAATACTAATTCAGAATGAAATCATTTTGGGAAAATGGAAAAATACTAGTCAGAATAAATTGGATATTGGGGAAAATGAAAATAATACTAATTCAGAATGAATTGCATCTTGGGAAAAATGGGAAAATGCTAGTTAACATGAATTGTATCTTGGAAAAAATAACTAATAAGCAGAAATTGGATCTTGGGAAAATGGAAAAATACTAGTTCAGCATGAATTTCATCTTGGGAAAATAAAATAAAAAACAGTTCAGTATGAACTGCTTTTTGAAAAAATTGAAAAATATAGACAGCACAAATTGCATCTTGGGAAAATGGAAAATTCTAGTTTAGCATGAATTGTAATTTGGGAAATAAAAAAATAATAGTTAACATGAATAACATTTGGGTCAAACAAAAAAAATACTGTTCAGAATGAATTGCATGTTGTCAGATTTAGGTTTTTAGTACTTTTAAACTAAAACATTAAAACTTGTTACCTTGACTGTGAACAAGTGAATTGCTTGCTGCAGGACTACTATGGAGGGATCTGGTCATGTGATATCTCTGTACTCAACAATTTGATTCCCACCAAAATCCTGAATGAAAACCATCACAGAACAGTGAAAAAAAGGTGTAAATCAATTCCGAATTGATCAGAGTGTGTACAGGGAAGTCCCCACCCTTTCAGTTCTAGGTTCCTAGCACCCTTGAAATGTAAAACTCTGAAGCCTGCTATCCCAACTCTGAACAGGTGAACCATTTGCTGATCATCTACTACTACTACTACTACTGCTGCTGCTACTGCTACTGCTATTGCTACTGTTACTGCTACTACTACTACTGCTACTACTACTACTACTACCTGTTGTTGTTGCTGTTGCTCTTGTTATTATTTTGGAGAATTGTAAACTTTTCTATTGAAAGATGATACGAAATTATTAGTTAAGGTTAAATGTCCAATTAGTATTTTTATTAAAGGAATATTACATAATTTATTGTTATTTTTGTAACTAATTTATAAATCATATTTTAGGATTATTAGACATGTTCTTTAAGACATGAGAGTATAACATGGTAGTTATGTGAATTTAGTGGGGTAATATTCTTATGCCATTGGGAGTGTATTTTTTGGAATGTATTCTTAATGTTTAAGCCAGTGTACCTTACTGAAAGTCTCATGTTAAAACTCTTAAGAGTTTCATAATTATATTTGTTATTTTGATAGAACCATATTTTATTTATAATATTGAGCAAGTTTTGTAAATTGAATTTATTAGTAAAATGAATGGATAGGGTATTATAGTTGGTACCCTAATTACTTATTGTAAATATAAGTTGTATTATATTTTAATCTATTAAATTTCTTATATTTAATTATTGAAAGATATTATTTTATTAGCTATTGTATCTTAGTAATGTATCTTGAGCCAGTCTTAATATTAATTGTCTTGATAGTTATTGTTTATGAAACCCAATTGCAGTTTCCTATTGTTATATTCTAGTTAACTGGATCTTTTGTTCAGAGTTCATCTTTTGGTAAGAGTACAATATATATATATATATATATATATATATATATATATATATATATATATAATATATATATAATATATATATGAGAGAGAGAGAGGGGGGGGGGAATCTCTCTTTTTTCCCCCACAATCATTTTTTTTTACCCTTAATTTCTGATTTTTTATTACTCATGTGTCACATAACTTTTTCGAGAATTTCACAGTTAGTAATATGCTATCAGTACTTCAAACTTCATTATCTGGGTAGAACTTCGACTAATTGATAAATCCTAGTTTGATTAAAAGCATTTCAGGGATCATTACCATAAATATTGCAATGTCTATAGCTGAGATCATATATTAATTATAAAAAGATAGTAAATATAAGATTTTTTCAACATAAATAAGATGAACATTGTAAGCATGTAACCTATAATAAAAAGAGGTTAAATGATATCCATATGTATCTTCTTAGTGTGAATAAAGTTGTTATTTGAAACTAAATAAGATTTGAATAAATAAACCTTATGTACACATACAAACACACACACACGTAAATTTTATATACAGAGATATATAGAAGTAGATGAAGTTAATGAAAGAAAGAGAGTAAGCAAAGGAGAATATAAAACAAGAAGAGGAAATGCTGTGATAACTTTCTGTAGCAATTTATTAAACATATTTTTATTTTTGCAGCCTCATGAATATTAAAAGAAGCAAAATGATTTAGTGCTCAGAAATGTATAAGAAATTTGAAAACCAGATGTGACATAACTATGATCCATGGACTTTGAGGTTTAGACTCTGCCACTCAATCATTGCACCAAACCAGTCAGGACAAACTATTAACCGAAGGTTTGCTGATTGAAATTCCTGACTATAAATAAGTTGAAAGATTATCTATATGGGTTTCTTTAAAAAAATCTTAGCCATTAACGTAAAGTATTAGTTGTGAATGTAGTTATGTGTTATTTTTATTTGTAGTTTTGTATTTGCATGTGAAATCAAAGATTAATTACTTGTAGATAATTTCTCATACAACTGAATTTGAACAATGCTCAAACCATTGAATAATCCATCATTTTGACTCGCTCTTTTTTCTGCAAAATTTATATTTAGTTCAGTTTCAAATGCTAAATTCTATTTTCGTAAGTCATGTATACACATACATATGCATTCTGTATATATTGAGTGTGAAACATGTAAATAAAAATAAATAAAAGGTAATACAATAGGTTTTGCTAATAGATGCTGTGCCAAGTCAACCATTGCAAGGTAAAAGTTTATCTAACAACTGCAAAAAATAATCAATGAAAAAAATAATGCTCTTCAGGTTGATATAATGAACCATGAGGTTCTGTGCGTTTTCTTTTACTTTTTGACTGAGGATATTCAAATATTCATTTGTTGATTAACATTTGAATAAATATAAGAAATGGATAACAGGTTGATTACCTTAAAAAAAATTAAATTTGTTTAAAATACATATAAAAAAAATTCACATACATTTAACAATGATAATTATATAGTTTTTAAAACAGGCAAAACTCACTATACATATTGCCACACACAGCAAGCTAGAGTAATCAATGGATGCCAGAAGACTTGTGCATAAAATCCCCATCTAGTGCCTATGTGATGCTTATATAGTTTTTACATATATATATTAAGATGATTATGTATCTCATGGAATACAACAACATAGTAGTGTGTGTGCACATATATTTATAGTTTTTACTTATATATATATATATATATGTTTTATCATTACAATATATATATATATATATATATATATATATATATATATTGTAATGATAAAACAAGGGATAATACAGGGTGATGGAAAAACATTATCAATTATAAAAATAGCATGAGAGAATCAGCATAAAATAAAATAAAATAAATTATATCACCAGCATTAAACAAGAGTAATAAGCAATCATCCTATTGTACTAGACCTAATATAGGTTTAATATAAAGATATAGGCTAATTATTGAGCTAATGCCAAATTTAAAACAATATAAAAACAAACATTTGCATGTACATAATTAAGTGCCAAATTATCTATCATAATAAAAAAAATGTTGAGATCTAATTCATGTTGATCCCCATAAATATTCTGGACTTATGATATCATGAGTGTGCAGGCCAACTAAAGAACCATTTGGATGTCCAAACACAAATATATACCTGCATATAAAAATTAGACATTATTGCTTTAGAGTTAGCTTAGGGTTACAGAGATCCTAAGGACTGTGTCTGGGAACAAAAGAAAATATAAATATGTATGCTTAATTCACCTTAATTTAAATATTTTTACTGGGATAATCTAGAAACCTTTAAAACACCAAGCTCTGATAAAATCAAGTCACACACATTGCCAATTCATAGAAAACATAGCTGAAGTAATAAAGACATCAATACACAAAAAACTAACATTAGAAACTATTACTTTTAACAATTATTTAATAAACTTAACTATTCAATAATAAAATTTAAAAGTATATAATAATATAACAATTCTAAATCTTAATATATTTCTATAAAAAATATAATTTCATGTAGCAAATAAGATTAACCTGTTGATTCTTACTATTAAATTAATTAACATTTACTTTCTGACTTATCTCACCTATTTAATAATTAAATATGAAAACATTTTTCCACTAAGAGTAAAAATTTAACATGAACTAAAACCTTCTTCTTCCTTCCTTATGAAGTTGAGAAGATCCCATACATTTTAACAGATTTGAAAGAAAAATAAAATTAATAAAAAACATGTTTCAACAATAATTTATACCTGTGGATTTTATTATCTTAGTTTTTTGTAGTTATAATTTTAGTACCTTTTCAGGCTAGTTTTTTTTTTTTTTTTTCAAATAATAAATTTAAACTTATAACAATAATTTCCAGGAAATATTAGCACCAATTGACTTTGTTCTTTAATTCCATTAAATGTTTTCCCATTAACATCTTTTTGTAGCTTCAAACTTTTAATTTGCAATAGTAATAATAATGTCCAGATTAACACAGATTTCTAGAATAGATTAATAAAATTTAATTTAATTCATTTGCATATCAATACAGATTTCTTAGATAGATTAACACAAGTGAAATTTATCCAATCTACAGTATAATAATTTGCACATCATATTAACACAAGTTGAATTTGTCAATTTTCCAGTAAAATAATTTGCAGGTCAGGTTAACACAGGCTGGCTTTTAGATGAAACCCAAGACTTGTTGCAGATTTTATAGGTATCTTTTTTATACTTTTTTCAGTGAACAGGCTACTTGTTGGTTTGATGATGTTCATCTTCTAGCTAAAGCTTAGCACACAGTTTCTTCAAGTCTATTTCAAAAACATCTTTTTTCAAACTAGTAGTGAGATTAATCTTACTTCAGTTGAAAGCTCAACTTCCCACTGTTTTCTTCATGGCTGGCCTGCTACTGCTGTTTTCCTCAACAGATGAATTAAGAATGGCTGTTCCTCATAACACACCAAAGTTTATTGCTTCAAACTGGTTCCTATCTTATTTTTGTAGTAATCTTATTATCTATCCAATCACATAATATATTAGAAATAACAGCATTAAATCTAGATCAATCAATTATATTTTTATGAAAAGATTATTTTCCTATTTTTTTTGTTAAGTAAATCAAAATTTTAATCATTGAAAAATTTCCCTGTAGTTATTGTTTTTTTAATTACCAAAAATAGTATAGACCTTTAATTATACTTTAATTTGAACAACATTACCATTTTTTGATATATAAACAGAAAAGAAAAAAAAATCAGCTTTAATTAATTAAAAGCAGCATAACAAAATTGTTAAAATCTTAATTTTTTTTCTTTTAAAAAGTTAAACATTAATTTTAAAAGTTAAAAACTAATAGATACAATTATTGAAGAGTGTGAAAAAAATATTTATTTTACACTTTTGTTCTCATATTTTTCTCTCTCTTTTACAACTACTCATAACTAAAAATAACTAATCATATTGTTATGTAAATATTTGGAACTTATCATGTTATCATTTAATGAATGTAACTTTAATAAATTTATTTTCTGAAAAAAAAAATAAGAAGAAAGAATTATTCTCATTATGTAATACATATTACATCTCCTACCATTATATTTGTCCAGAAGCACTACCAGCATTATATGAGATTCAAATTAAGCAATTCTAAAGATGTGCATCTAAACAGCAAGTGCAAACTTAAATCTGCTGAAACATTACAACTCTAAATAATATACTTTCTATTTAGCATGCATTTTTTTTTCTGTTAGATTAATTTAAAATTTTAATAATGCAAGTTGAGACTGCTGAAAAAAACTTGGCTAGTAGATGATATATTTCTATGTTTATTTCCAATATAGTTTTGTTTTTCTTAATATATATAAACAGTGCCATTCTTAATATTAGATTTAAAATAGGCATTGTCATATTAAAAACATTTTTCATTGTCATGACCTTATCTGTTATTAATTGGTTAAGATCATCAAGTGATGTTGATCATAATTTTGGGATTATTGTAGGGTACATCAGAATGTAAAGTAATAATTGCAATTTATTTTTTGTTTATTATTTAAGTAATATAATGAGAAATTTACTATATTAAATTTTATATCTTATTATAAAATTATTGTATAAGTTTGAATGTATATTTTAATAGGGTTTGTCTTAACATTTTATTTTATAACATATTTTAACAACAATAAGTTTAGATAAATAAATAAACAACAAGTTATCTTTTTATATATGTGTATGCATGTTTAAATTATTGTAGATTTAAAATTATGTATTGTTTTATATAGCATTATCATTAAAGGTATATAAGATATAATAATCTTTTTGTTAAACAAACAAATAAATTATTGGTTTGACTGTCTTCACTTATTTATTTATTTTATTGTCTGCTTTGTAATGTCATAAGAAAACATTAAACCCATTGTCATTATTTTTGTTTTAAAATATTTTCTTTTTAAAATTTGAAGGGAAACATTTTGTTCAGGAACATTGTGTATTTGTTTACAAAACTCTAATTAAAGTGGAACAAACATTTAATGGATTAAAAGGAGTAATTTTGAAATTATCATTATTTATTATTTCTAAGTCAATGGCCTAAATGCTAACATAAGTAAGCAAATTATATAAAAAGTCCATGAATTAAGTTTGGCCATTCTCTCTATTTATCTCTATCACTTCAATTAGTATAGTGCATTTTTCAATAAATAAATTTTTAAAATATGTATATTTTTTAAAAAGTTTAATATAACTCACAAAATATAAAATCACATTGGATTCAAAAAGCATTTTGTCTTTTGTGAGGTTAGCCTATTTTAATAATTAAGAAGTGACTTTATTTTAAGTGCATTTTGAAAAATATTATAAAATGCTTATAAAGTTTTACTATACAAAGTATCATACATATATGTGTGTGTCTTAATGCCAAATAAATAATAATTTGGATTTAATAAATAACAATCTAATCATTTTTGGAAGATTAAAACAATGCTTATTATTTAATAAATTATTTTTCTCTTCACTAATAAAATTGTAATTATTTGTACTGTCGAAAATGTTAAATCTTGTTATAACTAGCTAAGGATTATTTATTTAAATAAACTTTAATTATTTAAAAGAAAAAGGAAATCAACTCTTGGGATTATTGTATCTTTGAAAAATATTATCATTTCATGAATTTTATTTATGTAATATAGGGTATATGAGCACAGACTTCCACACCACCCACCTCTCTCCACTCTATCTAATAACACTGATACACCTAAACACATATATGCTGAAAAGATAAATAATCACCAATATCTGTATTTCATGCTAAACCAGCAATCATCAGTTGGTCCAGATTATCATCTTTACACACATATATAGTATAAGTGCTCAAATATATATTAAGATAGACTATCCTCATAGTTTAATGGACAGGCTTCAATCCACTCCTCACACCAACTCTTCAACCGTCCATCCAATTGAAAATCTGATGATGGAATGCTCAAAAGCCACCCTAAGGCCGAGATTATTGTCACACCCATGTTGACCTAAGGTCAATCTGAACCCCACATGTACAGGACATAATCCATTTAATACATATGCAAAAATTTAATAAATGAACTTTAAGATAAGTGAACTCCATGTATTTGGACTTTACTTGATATTTATTATTCAAATGACAGATTGTATATCTTATCTATTTTACCTTCATTTGTATTTTTATGGTCACTTAATGTATGTGTGTAGAAGTAGATATATATAAATAAATAACCAGAAAGAAAATGTTAGTAACTGTAAATTAAATCTAAACAATTATATTAAACTTTTGTTTAATTTCTTGTTTTCATTCATTGATAAATGATCATAAGTAATAAGTTGCTCATAAAATAACAATTATAATAAATTGATTATCTTATTTGTGATACAAATGATTAGTAAATGAAATAAAATAGATTATCTTTCTTTTTTGTTCATTTAATATACATAACACATCAATATTTTCTTTGTGGCAAAATAGACAACGTCTTAGCATTACATTACACTTAAAACAAGTCGAACATTTTATTATAAACTGTTTCAAGATATTAAACATATTAATATCGTATTTATTTTGTATATAAAAATATTGTTTATTTATTAAGTAGTCATTTGATTTGGTAGGCATATGATATAATAATTGTATGATATAATAATAATTTAAAGTCTCTATGCAATCATAAACATTTAACATTTAATTAACAAAATAATATAGATTTTTATTACTTTAGTAGAATTCAGTAATTATAAAAAATAAATCTAATGTTTTCATAAACATCAATTGGTATTATTCAAACAAAAAAGCTAATTGATAAATTATTGATACAAACTTCATAAATAATTATCTAGTGTAAATAATTTTATTCATCCTTTAACACTATTATAAATTTTGTACATAGTAAAAAAAAGAGTTACTTTGTAAATAAATCCCAATATAAACTATCACTTAATATAAGTTATAAATTGTCAAATAAATTATTTTATTTTGTGTATTACAATTTTGGAACACAGTCAGGTTATCATTTGTTTAATACATAAAAATTATAAATAGATAAACTTTATTCAAGTGTGAATTTTTGATTTATTTTTTTAATAGGGCTTAAGTAAAATTATTGTTTAAATTTATTCCATTACAGATTTGGCTTGCTTAATTTGTATAGTTTTATTAATTTCAGTTAGCTCATTTATTGTGTTGCAGATTTAGTGTTTCTAAAAGACTTGAGGCATCTTTAAGAGAACTTGTCAAATTTATGCTATTACAATATATATATATATATATATATATATATATATATATATATATATATATATATATATATATATATATATATATATATATATATATATATATTTGTGTGTGGGCAGTGGGCAACTCTGGTCATGCTAATATTACAAGCTTCTTAAGTTCAGAGTATATTAATTAATGGGGAAATAATATTTCATTTTCTCATATGTATTTTTTGATAATAAAAATGAGTATTTGATTTATTTAAATACCTTTTATGTGCTAAATAATAATACGAGAATTTTAGATGTTTTCTGTGAATAATAAGATAAATATTTTGCAATTTGTTAAAGGCTATATAAGAGAGGAAAGTGTAAAATCAAATAAATAATTTTTTTTGTTCTCTATCTTTAATAATTTTAAGATTACCACAGGTTTAATTTTAGTTCTTAAAAAATATTGAAAGCAAAAAAAAAATTCTTTTTAATAAATTATTTAACATTTTTTAATTTTAACTTTTTAAGAGAGATAAACCAGATGAAGTTTTATCTTTAGTAGTATTTTTTTTAAAAAAAGATTTAGTCTTAACAGTTTCTATTAAATTTTGTTTTTATTAGTTAAAGTTGTTCTTTTATTTTCACTTTATGTTTCTTCAATACAATAAGCAGTGTTTATCAAATCAGTGTAATTAACTACTTCAAAAGCTATGTCTGAAATTTTTTAATTAAAAAAAGAGAGAAATAACAGAGCATTTTTTTTAAAAAAATAAACTTAATTGGTTAGTATTTAAATTGGTCATGTAGAAGATAAGATTATGATTGGTTGGAGACAAGACTATTCCAAAAATAGGGAAATGGGTAAATTAATAAACCTTGGTATTTTGTATGAAATGACAGTTTTGATCTAGCTGTTGAAAAAGACTTTTGGTCAAGCTATTGAGAAGAGCAGTAGCAGTGATTTTTAACTCATCTATTAAATAGATGCAATAGCTCATCTGTTGAAAATATTTTTAAAATGAAATTAAATATATATTAAGTTTACCTAAATTCCAAACATAATCTACCTTCATGAAATCCTACTTTGCTGGGGGGGAATGTTAAAAAGAATACCCCTGAAGTAATCTGAAACAAGTCTTTTCTTCATACATGAGTGTCTCTGTCTCTATATGTTTGGATGATTGGAAAATTATTATTAAAAATGGACTAACTCATTATGTGTTAGCTTGATTTGGAAATAAATAGATGAAAGAAAATAAAGAATTTTGTTCTGTGTGGAACCTGAAAATATTGTATGACATAATGGATAACTTAACTGTGTATATTAGACTGGAATGAAGAAGCCTGCAAGAAGAAAACCTATATGAAAACTAGAAATTACAAGGGCCAAAAATAAGGGTTCAAAGAGAAATTAAATTCATGATAAAAGGTATTTTAATATGCATATTATATCTTCATTTATATATTTAAATTTTTGCAAAATTAATAATAGATGAGAATAAATAATTTTATTAATTTAACATTTTCTTGTAAAATGTTTTTATTCTTTTATTTTCTTTCCAAAATTATACAAAAATTTATAATTGTAAAACAAAATAAAATTATACTATTCTGAGAGTGATTTCAAGAGACGCGTTCTCATCTTCATAGCTCTAAGTGAATTAATGATATGCTAATTATGCAAAGTTTAAGATTAATTGCTCCATTTGATTTACATTACAAAAAATTATACTAATTTAAATATTTTTATCTCTGATTATAAAAAACTTGTTTTTCAAATGTTGTTATTTAACAGAAAATAACTTAATGAATTAAAGGTTAATTAATTTAATGAATAAAAATCAACTAGTTAATTATATTTTTAAATGAAATTCTATTTTTTGATAAAAATGTATGTGATAAAATTATCATATTACCATGTTATTTTTTTCAATTATTAATCAGTTAGTTCATTAAATACATGTTAAAAATATTTCACTAAAATGATTTTATTCCTCCAGCTATCTGTTTTATGGATTGTCAGTGTGCAATCTAATTTTATTACAGCTTAATGTTTTAGGGATTTTTAAATTATCTCAATAAAATTATTTAAAGTAGAGTAAACTGTTATGTTTATTTTTCTCTTGTTTAAAGTTATAATTCCTAGGGTCTTATGATCTTGAGCTAGCTCTAGAGGGCAATAATAGTTAGTTATATGGATATATGAGTTTATGTTGGTATTTGGACATCCAGATAAGTATTTAAGTATGGTAACCAAGAAACTGCATTATATTCTACACAGAGAGGCAGTGTCTACAGAAATAGCTTGTTTGTAATATCCCTCTTTTAAATACAGTTACAAGGTTGACTGTTGCTTGTTGAATTGATTTTCTTATATATGGTGATGCAGCTTGTAGGATATAAATATTATATTGTTTTATTTTTTGTTCATATCATATTTATTGTTGACTATACTTGTTATTAATAGGGATGATGATGTTTTCCAATCTCACCAAGTTTTCATTAAACATTCCATATCATTGCAAATTGTGCCCAATATGGTGCCTGATGATATTTTATACCATTGCAAATGGTGCCAACATGATGCCTGATGATGATTGTATTCTAGTGGTCAATATACTAAAAGGCCACATAAATTGAAGCCCAAATATAATTACACCTGGAAAAAATATATTTTAATGCAGAATTTAAAATATACTACTGTCGAATATGTGATGCTAATTTGTTTATAAATTATAAAAATAGTGATATTAATATATAGTCATAAAGAGTTCATATGTAAAGTTGAACAGAAAATCAAAACATGATATTTGGGGGCTAGATTGAGCTATTGACTGTTAGAGTGTTTTAGCTGTATTTACAGTATGCTAATGGATAGAGGGTTATGGCATTGGTTTCAGGATGCAATGTTACCATGTGACTACATGATGTGTTCTATCTCAAACTTATACCAACCTACTTTCGAGTTTTGTTATTTCCAGTTGTTTATGTAGTCCCTCTATGAACACCAGCCTCTAAGACTCATAGAAAATGAGCAAGGCATAAATTTATTTTATCAGTCTTTAATACTCAAAGGAGCAAGTCATAGTTTTGAAGTTTATATTTATCATACCCTAAGACTCAAAGAAGCAGAACTTTGGAAAGATTTCTTGCATTATTCTTTCTATTTTGGGGTTGTAGATATTTTTAGTATCTAAATTGAGATAAACCTTCTGGTCTTCATGCTGCACTTAGTGCTTATAATCCAGTGGCTGGATTTTGTATCTATCCCAGGATTGCAAGCCACTATGCATTCCTTTGCTGCCAAATACTTATCAGAATTTTTAGAAAAAATGTTAAACAAATGGTTATTACATGAACTTTGTTTTTGTATATGCATGTGTATTTTACAAAAATAATAATAAAAATAATGGTGATAAAGAAATCAATCACACATGCATGAGTAAGATAAAAATGGAGAATAAATTTTGGGAAATAAATGAAACTAAACAAATAAAGCCAGGTATTGTGACAGTCACATTTCAAAGAAGGCAGATTTGGAATAATAATATTAGTACTATTAGGTAAGAATGAAAGGTTGCATCAAAGGGGAAATGATGTATAGTTTACTTTATAAAATATTATTTTAAAAAGTTCATATACATATTTCTCTTTATGTAAAAGTACTTTAATTTTTATAAGATTAAAAGTGATTTATATAAAATATGCTGTCAAGAGCAAAATTAAAGAAGATGAATAAAGAATATGATTATGAAAAAAATCGGAAATTAATGGAAAGAACCCAGAGAATAGAGGAGGCTTCCATGTTAGCTCAATTATTGTAAATGTTTAAAAGATTGGAGGGAAGTAATCAGAAAATAAGAGGATAATAAAAAGAAAGAAGGATCAAGAAAAAAGGATAATAAAAAACAACAAAGAGTAAAGAAAAGTAGATAAAGAATGGAAAAAATTTTAAAAATGAAAGTAGATATGCTAAAGAAAATAGAAAAAGTTATCAACAAAGACAAAAAATAACAAAAAAAAAAAGAAATTCAGATGCTTGTAAGGAAAATAGAAAAAGCAGTCTGAAAAATCAGATATTGTTTGAAAGTATTTAACAGAGAGAAGAAATGCTGCTAAAGAAAGTAGAAAAAAGCAGTCAGCAAAACCAGATGTTGTTCACAGAATAGAAAGAAAGTAATCATCAGACTAAAGAAATGCTTCTGAACAGTGTAGAAGAAAGCTGTCATCAAAGTCATTTGTGGTTTACAAAAATGAGATTAAACAAAGAGAAGAAATACTATTCAGAAAGGTAGATTATAATCAAAAAATGGATTAAATTAGAGGAAATTGAGCAGAATAAAAAAAAACAATCAGAAAATGATTATAAAAATTGAAAAAGATTAATAGCAGCAAAAAAAAATTGATGTTATAGATAAAATTCAGAATAGATTTAGGGGAAAGATGAAAAATTAAATCAAATAGTAAAAAAGATAAATTGTTGGAATTTGCAGGTAAAGGAAGAAATAGTAGAAGAAGTGCAAAATCAAGTACCAAAGATTCAAAAGAAAACTAACACAGAAATAAAAAATATGACATTCCAGTCAAAAGGCATGTGAAAAAATTATTGCTTATCTGGAAGTGTAGAAATTAATCATGAAAAGTAAAAAAAATAAAAACTCCACAAGTTTAAAGGAATTGGAATTAATAAATGGAGTTCAGATAATATCAAATTCCAATGAATGATGAGATATGTAAATCAAAACAGTTGTTAAAAAAGAGGCCAGGGTAAACCCAATACCTCATAATAATGCACTTAAATTAATGAACCAATTTTTGAAGATAAGAAAATTTAGGAGCCAGGCTGCTGATTATTGTATTGCACACTTAAATAACCTAGAAAAGTATTTTAAGTTAAACATGAAACTAAAAAAAATAAGATGGCAAAAGTGTGCAGCTGTTCACAGGGCACATCTCATACAAAAGGCAATACTAATTAGCTACTAGACTAAAGAATATCAGGAAAGTATAATATACCAAGTCTTATAAAAAACATAAACCTGGATATATATATATATATATATATATATATATATATATATCACTATCTTCAGATATATGAAGGTTTAACAGATGCTGATTGCTACAAATTTTCAATCTAGAGAGCAGGTAGCAGAACTTCTTAATCTCTTCAATTTAAGCAATCAAGCTACAGAATATTTTAGTTACAAAGGAGATAGTTATAATCAACACAGAAGACTCATAAATAAAGGAGAAAATGATGCACATGTTGGTTGTAAGAATATGAGCCACACCTATATATTCTGTCCATATTGAAAAAATTAAAAAATACAGGGAAAACAAGAATAGTGAGGCACTCACAAAGTTAACCCAGCCTAAGAAAACCAAGTACTCCTGACAGATCACCAAATGGATCTCTACTCAAATCCAAGTGCAGGTGTGGATATTAAAAAAATAGATCCAGGAAATGAAAAGATCAAGATCAAGACCAGCCTGAGAAAGTGAACAAAAATTATGAAAGTGATAGAGAGTACTCAAAATCACCAAGAATAAAAACACCATCTCCATTTAGAAACTTCCAGAACAGAGATAAAAGATAATACTTAGAATCACAATGAGGATGGCCTTCCTATCAATTACCCTAGACTTGTTTAAAGATACAAAGAATTATAAAATGCTGAATTACTTATGTGTAAAAAATAATCCAGTCACTGGATTTGGCTGTGCAAACTAAATAAAATAATTCCATCTTGCTATAAGAAAGTGCAAAAGTGACTAATTACTAATAGGTGATCAATAAATTGTGAAACAATAAAATGGTCCAAAAACCATGATTCTAGCATAGATTTGATAGTAATAAAATTAAATGAATTGTAGCATTTTGGAAAAAAATCAATGGAAATACTAATATGCTCTCAATTTATTACTTCTAAATAAGAAATTAATTGAAAAATATAGTTCCAGCAATTAAGTAAAAATGTATATGTTAAAATTAATGCAAAATGAAATGTGCATCTCCGTTTCATTGTCTCATCATTTTAAAAGTGGGTATTGTTATATTGTGTGGGCAGTGACTAACTTTGGCTATGCCAATATTATAACATCTTTAAATTTAGAATACATTTATTAATGAGAAAATAATATTTAATTTGCCCATATGTGTTTTTTAATAATAATAATAATAATAATAATAGTAGTAGTAGTAGTAGTAGTAGTAGTAGTAGTAGTAGTAGTAGTAGTAGTAGTAGTAGTAGTAGTAGTAGTAGTAGTAGTAGTAGTAGTAGTAGTAGTAGTAGTAGTAGTAGTAATAATAATAATAATAATAATAATAATAATAATAATAATAATAATAATAATAATAATAATAATAATAATAATAATAATAATAATAATAATAATAATAATAATAATAATAATAATAATAATAATAATAATAATAATAATAATAATAATAATAATAATAATAATAATAATAATAATAATAATAATAATAATAATATGGATATTTGATTTATTATTTTATGTACCAAATGATAATATGAGAATTCTCAATGTTTTCTATAAATGATAAGTAATATTCATTAAGCCTGTAGCCTTGAGCACATGTGTATAAAATGGAATAGTAGGGACCTCTACAGGTCTTAAAACCACAAGATTACTCTTTGGAAGAAAAGAGGAGAACCCTTCTTTACTTCAACCTACTTTCTATTCAAATAGGTGAAGCTGAAGTGGTTCGATCTGAGAGCGTGAAGCTATTCAATACTTCACTAATTAAGTCCACATTTCTTATTACACATTAATACTCGTGAAATCTTTTGATTTACGAGTCAAGGTAAATATATTACAATTTGTTAAGAATTGTAAAAAAAAAAGAAAAGTATAAAATCAAATAAATAAGTTATGTTCTTTTCTCTTTTCAATAATTATAAATAATTACAGTTTTAATTTTAGTTTTTGAAAAATTATTGAGAGCAAAAAAAATTATCTTCAAAAATTATTTAATGATTTTTAATTTTAACATTTTAAGAGAGATAAGGCAGGTAAAGTTTTATATTTAGTACTATTTAAAAAAAATGAAAAAAATAAAGTCTTAACAGTTTGTTCTAATTAGTTAAGTTGTTTTTTTTTCACATTATCTTTCTTCAACACAATAAACAGTGTTTATCAAATCAGTATATTTAATTGAATATTTTGTTTTTCTTTTGACATAAGAAAAAAATAACTAAAGAGGAATTTTAAAACCTATGATGGAATTTTTTAATTAAAAAAAAATAACTGAACACTTTTTTTTTTGTAAAATAGACTTAATTCATCAGTGTTTAATTTGGTCATGTAGGAGACAGGATTGTGATTGGTTAAGCACAGAATTCTTTCAAAAATAGGTAAATGCATAAATCTTTAGACCTCAGTAATTTCTAAAAATCAGTCAGTCTTGATCCAGCTGCTGAAAAAGACAGTAAAAGAAAAGTTTTGCTCCAGCTATTGAAGAAAACAGTAGCAGTGGTTTTTAACTCAGCTATTAAACAGATGCAGAAGTCCAGCTGTTTAAAAATGTTTTCTCTTATGAAGACAAATGTGTGCTAAGTTTAGATCATTTACCTCCATGTAACCATTTTACTGGAAACTTTTTTAAAAACAAAAATACCCAAGAAGTAATTTACAATAAGCCTTGTATTCATCCAAGAACATGGGGGTCTCTGTCCCTATGTTTTAGCCTGACTTGGAAATATTTTTGAAAGAAAATGGAATAAAAATCATTGTGTGTAAAACTAAAAATATTGTTTGGCAGAATGGAGAAATTAATTGTGTATATTAGCCTGGTGTTGAGAAGCCTTCAAGAAAAAAATTTCTATGGCAACTGAAAATTATAAATATCCAAAAAGGACTCAAAAAAATTAAAACCAGGATAAAAGATATTCTAATGTGCACATTACATCTTTATTTATAAATAAAACATTTACAATACATGTTTTACATTCTTTAGTAAAAAAAATGTGTTACCATATTTTATATAATTTAACAATTTCTCTTAAATTCAAATATTTTTAACAAACCTATTACATTATTTTAAAAGTGTCATTTAATAATTTATTCTAACATTGGTATATTAACTACTTTATTTTAAACCATTTCTTTTATTTTATATAATAATATTTAAAATATTCTGAATGCTATATTTATTAGCATCTGTCACAATTCTGAAAACCTGGCTCACAACCATATGGAAAATCATATGGCTAATATTGAAATAAATACGACATTATCAATTTCAATATGTATATAATAATTATAAAATAAAAATGAAAAATAATGAATTCAAATAATTTTAAAAATTATTATTTTTAAATTTATTCATAAATTTTAAGTTTTAATATGCTATTTTTAAATAAAATTTGGGTGTGTTGGTGGTATAAATGATTATTAATAACATTTTAATGTATGAAAAATATAATTCTTTACACACTAGATAAAAGGCTTTTACTTATAGGACTTCTTTCCTAACAAAATAAATAAATAATCATGTAATTATTTGTTGTCAATTGTGTATTTAATAATAACATTATAAAAAAAAATGACTGTTTGAATTGGGTCAATATAAGCAGGCATATATATATATATATATATATATATATATATATATATATATATATATATATATATATATATATTGTTGGGCTGGACATATTGCTAGAAGAGATTATAATAGATGAACAATTGAAATCTTGAACTGGATTTTAAGAGATTGTAAAAAACCCAGAAAGAGACCACATGTGAGATGGATGAATAAAATAAAAAAGTGTGCAGGAGTGATGTGGAGGAGAAGCTAAAGATTGGAGAAGATGGATTGAATTTGAAGAGACTCTCATTCTGCAGTGGATTGATAATGGTTGATTATGATATATATATATATATATATATATATATATATATATTGTGTTTTCTGAAATTTGAAATAAATTTCAATATGTGGTATAATGTCAATTGTAAAAAAAAAGTTTTTGGGAGGTTTGATTTTAATGGTGAATATATTAATCAGGACTGCTTTGAACTATGTTGCTATGACAACATATAATATTGGGAAAAAAGAAATGTTTATTATTAATTGTAGTTTGTAAAAATTGTGAATTGACTTTATTCATTTTAAAAATAAATGTGCAAATAATAAAGTTTACAATGTTAATGAAATTATTATTCTTTTCTTATTATGTATATTTCCATTAATGCATTCATGAATAGTAGGTTATAAATATCCCTAAATATGTAATGTCTCAAGTATGTTTGTTATTTTATTTGTATAATATTGTATTGAAAACATATGTGTAAAAGTATATTTATATTGTAATATGAAAGAAGGTAATCTTAGTTGCTTAATTTGTGTTAAAGTAAAATAATCTTATTTGTATTTTAAAAACATAAATAGTTGTTATATGTAATAATTATAAAAAACATTATTTGCCATTGTTATTTTATGTAATAATATTTTTATTTATGGGATGCTGACTAGAATTGCTAAAAAGTTAATACAGAGCATTGCTATAGTTTCTCTTCTGTTAATAGAAAAAGTTTATGAATAGAACTAAGCAGATTAAATGGACTCTCTCATATCTTGGCTTTAATAGAAAGCAATCTAAATTCCTTCTTATGAATTTTTTAAAATTTATTTTTAAAAGTATATGATTATTAAATTAATAAAATGATGGATGAAAGCAATAATGTTCATCCATTCAGCGGACAAATTTATCAAGGATTTATGAAGAGTGACAATTTATTGAAAGTATGAAAATTAATTCTTAGCATTTTCAAAAACCATGATTATTGCCTACTTTTCAATGATGAGATCTAAATGCTAACAACAAAAAATGTACACAAAGATTATATTCATCTGCTGATATAATTTTACGAGCTTGAAGAATTATTTATACATAAGAAAGATATTGGTTCAATTTCCATAGCATTGTCATGGATGAAACTAGCATTTGTTCACTTATAATGTGTAATGAATCAATTACTTGCTTAATAAATGGATATATACACTGCATCATAGTGGATATAAATTAGTATTTATACACTGATAACATCATAGATTAAATACCTACTAAATGAAAAAATAATTTGGGTATTTTGAAAATATCAGAATTAATAAAACATGCTTCAAATCTAATCAATTTTCATAATATTTCTATCTTTTCTGGAATAATAAAACATCGTTGGTTTGTGGTTTAAGAAATAGACATTAGAACTAGAGTACTATTTTGGAAATGTTGCATTTGAGAATAATTGATCAGGTCATTTGCTTCTTATTATTATTATTATTATTATTATTATTATTATTATTATTATTATTATTATTATTATTATTATTATTATTATTATTATTATTATTATTATTATTATTATTATTATTATTATTATTATTGTTGTTGTTGTTGTTGTTGTTGTTATTATTATTATTATTATTATTATTACTGTGTATGTTAATGTATAGAATATAAATGGTAATATAATTTAAATTAAGTAAAGATTTAATTTACATACTTAAAGTATAAAAGAGTTATGTTTTTTCTAAATTCAAATTTATATTTCATCACTTAATAATTATTTTATTAAAAAATTATCTTATTTTTCAATTACAAATTAGTCTTAAATATTTATTTTTATCTTATTTTCTTTGAACAATGTGAATCAATAGATAGATTTATCTTTAATATATTTTTATTTTCATTAACTATATCTTTTCTATAGATATAAATATTAAGAATGACATTGCCTCTCTTATATTTTGAAAAGTACATATGTGTTACAACATGTCTGTGTTACATAAATATACATTTTTATTTATAAGTGAAGTTCAATATATAATCATCTATTTAGTTTAAAAGAATTAATGTCAATTGAAGCCTATTGCTTATAGTATAATCAGATCATATGTATATACTTTAAATGCTTATTTGTCATATATATATATATATATATATATATATATTTGAGTTTAATTTATATCCACCTGTTAATAAATTTTGAATTAATTTAAAATAAGTAAACTTGCTTGGTTGTGATTCAATTTCATAATGCAAATATATTGGTTAATTGTATTTGGATGAGACAATATTTACTAATTGATTATATTACATAATTCATTAGAAGCAGTTACAAAATAGTTTGGCACCCAAAATGCAGGTTAGGTAAGAGAGTATTATTACATTTTTACATTTAATGTCTATTATCTGAATAGGTATAGATTTTATATAGCAATAAATTTATTGATTTGACATTCTTAAATATTTAATAAGTAATTAAAAACATTGAAATTCTTTTGTTAGTAACAAGTAACAGTTATATTAAGAAAGAAATTATATATGAATTGATTTGATAACTAATCAAGATACAAATATGATCATTACTGAAGATGAGTAAAGGTATTGCAATAAAATGTCCACATATTTTATTTTAAATCATTATTGATTAAAGTGAATATTATATTGTCAATATACAATCATAAAAAGTATACTCTTACTATAGAGCTGTAAATAATAATATATTTTATTCTGTTACAAATTAGAGTGATTTGCTTTAATTTATTTAAAGTTCATTGATGCATATCATAACATCAGTTTAAATATTAAATTTTAATATTAATATTTGATTATAATAAAGACTAATAATATTTCATATATTTTAACAATTATAGTCTAATGTTTTAATAACTTTGCTTGATTTAACTGAAGAGTAATTGGATATGATTTGTCAACAATGTTGAAATAAGCATCAAATAAGAATCTATCATTTATTTTATATATTGATGTGAGTGGATATTATAAATTTTAATGTTATCTAATAAAATGATTTTACTTTATAGTACTATACAAAATTAACAAAGCGTATGCCACACTTGAATGAGAAGCTATAAAGATACACAGAAATTATTACACGCTAAGCGCTTTCAAGATCTTTTGCCTCATATTCATAGTGGTACTGTGAGCTGCAGAATGAAAAAATAGGGCAAGGGAAACAAAACAGTAGTACTATATAAGTGGGTGAAAGTGGAGAGATATTTGGTTAATTGATTTTGAATTATTATTGAGCATTTAATTGTATTATAATTAACTTAATTAATAAGTGCATAATTGTATTAGTGGAATAACATAGCTAAGTTAGCATTATTTTTATTTTATTTTACAATTAGAAATCAATTAGTATTAAATATTTATTTAGATATCTGATATTCCAAATTTGAAAGACATTAAAATTATTATCTCATCCTTTCATGAATTGTTTCATCTAAATATAAATATGAATAACATTTCTTTTAGCATAAGTTTATATTCTTATACACAGTGTTTTGATTCATAAGGAATATCAAAGTTTATCTGTCCAATTCTTTGTCATTATTTTTATTCTATTATAAATGTTTTATATAGTAGACATAAATCATTATTTATAAGATAATGATATTTAGTTTTATTGCTTTATCTTTAATTTATTACAAATAATGCTTATATTTTGGAGTAGTTTGAAATAATGATTTTTCTTGTTTTCTATGCATTCTAAATACTATTTAAATTCACGAGGCTACAACAAAAATTATTATAATTGTTTTATTAAAGTGTTAGATAGTTAATCATTGACTGTTACTCATTTTAGCTTAGTTTATTAATTTCATTCTGTTACAAATGATCATACAATTTACAGATAATAATAAATTAGGAATATTCTTTCTTGGTTCATATTTTTATTCTGTTGTAAATGGCAATCAATAATTAGACTAACACTAACGATATTGATCCTTGTTTTTATTCAGTTACAAATGGTATTCAACTTCAGAGTATATTGTTATTCAGTTACAAATGGTGCCCAATGATTGGGCTATAATTTTATTCAGATTATATTAAAGTTATCATTTCCCATTGTCATCATTTTTATTATGTTACAAATGGCATCCTGGGGCATTATTAATCCAGGACCTTTCTTTCATGCTCATCATTTTTATTCAGTTATAGTATATATATATATATATATATATATATATGTTATATATATATATATATATATATATATATGTTAAGGCTATAATCTTAAGACTATGCACCTAGATGCGACAGTAAGGACCTCTACAAATCTTAACACAAGATTAACGACTGTAAAAGCATATATATTGCATATTATTATTTGACTGATTTCTTTAGCAACCTAGTTTTTAAAATATAATTATTATTGTAGTGATAAAGTTAATTTTCTTTTTATAATTAAAGGTAGTTTTGTGTCAAGATAATTAATTTTGATATAATGTAAAAACATAATGATGAAAATGGTATATAGTTTAAATTTCTCTATGCATCTTTCACTTCTTTTAAAAAAACACTTTTCTTAAAATATATAACTTTTACAAAAAAGTTCTTAAAACACATTTAAGCTGTATTATCACTTTAAGTATCAGAAAATAAATCAAGACTTATATATATATATATATATATATATATATATATATATGGTATATATACAATATATATATATATAACAGTATTGTAATATTTAACATTCAACTATGTGTTAGTTTAAATATTTGTAAAATATATATTTGTGTTAATATAAATACACACTTAAACTATAAGATACATAAATACTATTTCTATATTAAATAGTCAATCACCATCTTAACAAATGATAAATTTTATACTCAAGTGCTTTCAAAGGTCTAAACCTTCATTTTCAAAAAGTAACTGAAATAAAATATGCAAATTAGGGTGGACTAGATTTTCATTGACCTAGATTTGCCACTACTTGGAGATGGCATAAAATGTTTTTTTATTCATGGTATGGACATCAGAGATGATATATGCCTCTTTAACTCTCCTTCACAACTCATGCTGTACCTGTACATCATGTGAGGTTTGTCTGGCCTGCACTGGTGTCCTGTAGAAGCTGCATGCTGTGCAAAAATAGAAGGGTGGGATGAATCAGCCAGAGCCTTATTATATGCATAAACATATTGTGCAAGTCTTGTATGGAAGGATGCTCTAGTCTCACCATAATATGCTGCTAGGCAATTATTGTTACTACACACAATCTTGTAAGTGGCCTGTTGGACATATATTGGGGGGATGTGGTCTTTAGTATTGTTTATGCATCTGTTAAAATTGAGGAGAGAGTGGTAACACATGCTAAAAATCATTGCTAAAGATTGTGTATAAATCTTTATGTATATTTTTGATATATGTTATCATTACACAGACCATTTCTAATGCTGGGTCAAGTCATGGAGGACATAAGTTACTTCTGATGAACAAGAGTAGACCATGCAGTCATACATAAACAAAGTACAAAACATGCAATATAATATTTACAAGTATACTTATTAATTCATATACAATTTATTTCTTTAACAAAGTCCTTTAATCATTATACATCATAATATCATTAAAAAGCCAGTCAGCACTTAGACAATCCCAATATCAATTACAATCAACAATTACAAACTGTTGTCATGGCAACCTTCTTTTAACAATAAAGGTAGAATCCACCTTTATTAATGATCTAATATACTTATATAGACACTAAAGATTGCAACTTAACCACAAAGATTAAAATTATTGATACAAAGAAGTTTAAATAAACCTTTTTAAACAGATAAATATAACATATTCTGAATGCAGGTTAACAAATAGTCAATCATAACATTACAAACTTCAATTATAAATTTAAAATTACATCCAAAGTATTACTTAAATAATAAGTGTAATAATGCTCAAGACTATATGGGTATAATTGAGTATTTGTTAATCTGCATTCAGAACATGTTATATTTAACTGTTTAAAGAGGTTTATTTAAATGTCTTTGTATCAATAATTTCAATCTCTATGGTCAAGTTGCAATCTTTAGGGTCTATATAAGTATATTAGACCATTAATACAAGTAGATTCACCTTTATTGTTAAAAGAAGGTTACTTTGACAACAGTTTGAAATTGATTGCCATTGATATTGGGATTGTCTAAATGTTGACAAGTTTTTAATGAATACTTATAAACCCATTTAGCTTTGAGCATTATTACACTTATCATAATATCAATATATTCATTAATAATATAATGCATTCACTGTATCTTTAACCTTGACTCTAATAAACTTAAATATAATTTTATGCATGTATGAATCCATAAATACAAACATTTCTTTAACTCACATTTTATCTAAATAAGGAATGGTCTTTTTAGATCCCAATTCCAAACATAACTATTTATATAATAATGACTACAAAGGGATGACCTTTTGATTCAAGCCCTAAACGAAAAAATCTTCTATACATTAATCATAAGAGTGGCCTTTTGATTCTAAAGCTAATTTAATACAAATATAACTTGCACATGGATGACTCTTCTGAGATTGATTCCTAACTCATTAAACATATAAGAATGTATTCTGCCATATGGATGTGAACACATGTAAACTATTAGACATTGAACAAACAACTGTGTATACATAAATACATCTACATAAAATTTCAGTTTTCAGTAAATGAATATAAGTTTAACTGTGAATGAATGAGACTAATAGAAATAATTACATCATTAACCACAGTTATTTGTGACTTAGACAATTTTTATGTGGCATTTACATAATTATCATTATTTATTTCCTTTCCCTCCTAAATTAATAACTTATGTAAAATTCATAAACTTAACATATATACGTAATACATATATATAATAGCGAGCAAATTTATTTTCTTTTTTTAAACTGACAGTTTCTTTCAAAATAATATCTGGATAACAAGCATTATTTAAAAATGCAGATTAATTAATATAAAATACAAATCAGACTTCAAATATAAGACTCACCAAAACAAACAATTGCCATTTACTTCTTACTGACAAATATTAAAAGTTTGTTTATGGTGATAATAAAGTCTTGTAATTTCTAGCTGTCATTTAGATAAGCATTTTCCTTCAGTTCAGCTGGAGTTATATAAAATATCACTCAAAAGTGTTCCAGATTAGGTTTAGCTACTACTTCTGTTTTTGCACATTCATTTCAGTTCCTTTTTTAAAAAAAACAAGTTTACATGTAAATCAGTTTGTTTAGAAAAAAAAAATTTTAAATGAATAATGGATTGTTCATTTCAAATTCTCGAACTTAAAATCAAAAAAATCAACAAAAAAATTATTGTACTTATTAAAATTTCTTTTTGGATATCTAATGGAAATTTTATTTATCAACTTAATATCAATAATATAACTAAAACTTTTTATTATTTTTTTCTGTTCTGATGTTATTAAGTCAAAGGCTACTCTTGCTGATTTTTGATTTCTTTTTTTCAGGTAATATTGGAGATATTGGACACAACTTTTCATGCTTAGAGGTAATAAAAAAAATTATTTATTATTGTTTTTCTTCTCATATATTACACCACCATATTTTTCAATAAGGACTTGTACATATTTTTACATTAGTTTAACCATTTCTTTTGCTACTGTACATTGGATAAGTACCCAAGTTTACTTTAGGAAAAATTTGAAATTTGTTTTTAAGTTTTATTTGGTTATTTTAGTAATTTATTTTGCCAATAAGTCCTTATACATATGTTTATATTCATGTTTTTTGTTGATTTAATGTTGTGTATATTCAGTAAGTACTTGTACATGTTTTTACATTGGTTTAGTAGTTTATTTTAGTTTAGTAATTTAGTTTACCACAATACATTTGTTAAATATTTGTATATGTTTTAATGTTAGTTTAATATTTGTTTTGCATATAAAATAACAGTTATTTTTTTTTTATGAAAATTCTTTTGTGGTGTTTGTGTGTGTGTATGTGATGTTTGATATTTGAAAATTTTTATGAGTATACAAAATATCAGGAATACTCTGTGTATACTTTTAGTAAATTGTCTAAGACCATTTTAACACTTGATTGGGTCAGTAATGGTTCAATGGCTTCCCCTAGTATCAATATGTCCTAGAGTGCTTATTAAACTGATAGTATTAAATAATATAGTAAAAGTGATTTCTTAGCAGGATAATTTATTGATTGACACATGCTACTTAATACAATAATATCAGTTAGAAGTAGCATTATCATTAGTTATTTTCCATAAAGTCAAGTTCAGGCATTAATCCATAACATTGATTAAGCCTCTATATCCATTGCACTTTGCCTTCGTAGTTACTTTATTTTTTAAATCAATAATTAGTTTTTTTTTAATTACCATTTACAGAGTCCTTCAATACTTTCTTCATAATTCTTTGCCTTAAGTATATATATAATTTATTTTATCTTCTACTTCATAATTTATTCAATATATAAATTTCTTTTCATTTATTCATTTCAATAGCTTAACATTGCAAGTTCTATATTTTGAACTTTTTTTTTCATTCCTCTCTAAATTTAAAACCCAAAAGTTTTTAATCTTATTAAATCCTTTTTTTAATCATTCATCGGACTTCTGCTCTTTATAAAACACAACTAAACTTATTTTCACCTTTAACGTTTTCAGACAACAAAAGAATTCCTGCCCTTGTTAAATACATATTTATTCTTTGCAATTCCCATTTTTATACATTTTTACAGATTTTTATAATTAAACAACTTTTGAGTATGATCCTGTTTAATTAACACTCTTAATTTTTATTCTGTCCAACTATAATTGTTACTTTAGTCTTAATTTAATTCCAAAGTTTCTATAATTTTATAACTTTTTGTTAAGCTTATTTTGGACATTTGCAAGTTGTTATAAATCTCCCTAACTTCTAGTGATAAACCCATCATTGCCAAAACCATACTCATTCAAATGTTCACATAAACATTAGAAAGAGAACAGCTCTTTATTGTATTTTACACATATCTATCTCCCTGATCTGAAAAAGGATTGCTTAATCTCACAAATACTTTTTTAATAATCTTTCTAGCGCTTATCTTTTCTTTCCATAAAAATATTTAACAAAATCAATTTCTCAAAATCTCTTAAACATATAGTAACATCTTTATATGTATGTGTGTGCGCGCGCTTCTGAATCATTGTTCTAATCGATCCTATTAAATTTTATATTTATTTTTTCTAAATCCAAATAAGTTTCTGCTTTATAAAATTATAAACTATATAAATATAATTGATTTTTTAATTATCTAGATATTTATTATATTAATTTTGATCACTTAGTATTCTACAGAGTAAGATCAATTATTCAATTTTTCAAGCATATATTTAACATAATAGCAATCAATATCCTAAGAACTTAAACAGATAAAAGGAAATTAAAATATGTTTACAATCAATTTTAGACACAATTTGACAAAAGTTACAGACAAATTATATTTTTAATGATTATATACTAAAATGTCAAAATGGAAAGTGTAAAAGACGATGTTTGGGCAATATATATCTAGAAAAAGAAATAAAACAGAATTTACTAAGCTTTGGCAAACGCAATGACAAACTTTTTTGATAATACATTTTTAACAGCAAAATGATAATTTTTTTAACAAATTGCTATAAGTAAATAAAAAATAAAAATAAATCATAGATATAATAAAATATCTTTACTAACAACAAAATGATATATAACAATAGCTGTAATATAGTCATATAATCATCACAAATAAAACATATAAAAGCTCTTTTCAGCAAATTTTAAATTGTTGCCCTTTTCAATATGGCTTAATTACAAAAATAACCTATACTGCATACATAGTGACATCTGCTGGCTCTATATAAAATTAACGCAAGCCTATAATTACACCTAAATATCTTTATAACAACACATATTATACAAACGTCCATTCATTTTTCATTATCCAATTATTAGTTAAATTAATTGATGTTTTATAAATGTTCATACAATTATTTCTGTTATAATTAATGTAATTGGTTTCATATATTTTTCTTCTATTAATTTCTTTAATATAATTTAATATAAGTAAATAAAGTTTTAATAAATCAAATTGTTTTCATTCTCAGCATCTAGAGAATTGAAAGCTTCAATTTTAATAGCAAAAACATGGTAAAGGATAGATCATGAATTACTCATATGTAAATATTGAATGAAATTAGCAATGTATTCCTAATTTGTACAATATCTTAGGTGTAACCTCAAAAGCATAGCTATTACCTTTAGGAATATTTCAGATATTGATGTCAGATTTTAAACATAATTACTGGGAAAACAAATAACTGTAATTAGAAGTGAAATAAATAAAGTAAAATTTGAGTAAAATTAAACAATCAGAAAAAGTAAAATGAATGGCAGAGGTTGCAACAATAATTGCAAAGAAGAAACAAAACAAATAAAAAAGTTTTAAGGAAATTGAATAGGAAGTTCCAAAGAATGTTTAGAAAAAATAGGAATTATATTATAACATTTAGGAGATTCATAAAATCAAAAGCAAATCATATATGGGCAAATTTGCTAAAAATAACAATGGACTAATTATAATCAAAATAATTGTATAGTTTTAAACAAAAATAAAATATTAAAAATGGCATAATAAATTCAGAAAAGATACGTTGCAAAGTCATTATATGGTAAAACCTATAATACTAAACAATGAAGTCATGTTTGCCTTAAGATTATTTTCAAATGTTAAAGACAATGGAAATAAGACATTGCATAAGAATTTTTGCAGAAATCTGTAAAAAAATCAATAAAATTACTAACCAAATGTGCTAATTAATTTGAAAAACCAATTTATTAGTGTAAAAATTAGATAGAATCAATTTATTTTATTATATCAAAGAAAAGAATTTATCAGAATGTGAAAACTATCATACCACATGCAAATAAGATTATACTGAAAGTCATTTAACACAAATTTGCTTCTACAATAAAAAATAACTTCAAAATATATGTTGTTTTGACTTATATTGGCTAATTGGAGAAAAAAACTACAAAAGTAGTGGCGAATGTGAACATTTTATTGATTAGAAAAAAAAAGCTTTGATTTAGTTGACCAACAACACATTATTAAATATTCTTAAGAAAATAAGTGTTCTAGAGAATGTTAATGCTTTTGTAAAGAATCACCATATGGAATATAAACTACTATTAAAATAAATTATGGCAAAACAAACATGTTTTTGTAGTGGTAAAGCTGTTAGGACTGCATATAATTACTCTTTTTATTAAAAAAATCCACGATAGATAAAGGTGTGTCTGCAGAATGATTAAAAAATTACCATCATCCTTAGACATACTGATGGTATCATACTTATAAGTTACAAATAGAAAAGACTTTAGGGTTCTCACAAAGAAGACTAATATTATAATGACAAGATGGCCATTTATTTCAAAGCAGATAAAGAAGTGCAGAAGTAGATTTGTCTCAGGTAATTCTATAAACAAAAAGATTTGTTGCAGATTAATGCAGGGGAAAATTTAATGAAAAACCTGAAAAATTGTTTTAGCTGTAATGTTTTCTGTTTTTCAGTAGAACAATGATGAAAGATACAAAGTTAGTTATACTTTTAGAATATAAAAGTGGTGAAAACTTTTGAAAATGTAAACGACAAAAAAAAATGATAAATATTAATTTAATCAGATTAAACATAACTTTTATTAAATCACAAATGACTAGGTTAAATCTATTCAATTTTTGTCAGTTTATCACACAATCTGATTCATTAGGAAAGTACATAATGGTTATAAAAAATAGTATCAAAGAAGCATATTCCATTAATACAACAATAAATGAATCTTTGAGTTACTAAAAAAATCAGGCAGATGATATAAACTACACTGAAACAATGCTAGTTATATAACTTCCCTGAAGTCAACTGTTGACTTGAAGAATTAATAAAAAATTTATTTACTTACACCATTTTTACATACAGTGAAATAATTCACAAATAAATTGTGTTTGGTAGAGACAATATCAGAATATGAAATGTATAGAGTAAATAATATTTTAAATATACTAAAAGTTTAGAGATAGAAACAATGGCATAGGCTAGTTGAAATTCAAATGTAGAAAACAAAACTTATCAGTATCATATAAAGTCTTTAACTTTAGGAATGTTCCCAACTGATAGCACTGCTGAAATTTAAAAAAAACATTAGATAATACTGATAAGATATGTTTCTAAAAATATAGAATATAAACATATATAAAATTTAGATCAGTTAATTTTTTATATATGTCATCAAATAAAAGTTAAAATATATAAGTTTACAAATGATAATATATAATATATTCAGAAGTAAACCAATCCTTGCACATGTGCTGTTTAATATAAATTGATGTGCAACCAACTATAAGCATGATTCTAAATTATAATAATGTTAATTGCAGGCAGTTAAAAATGAGATAAATTTGATCTCCTGTAATATTTAAATTACATTTGTACAATTTGAACATAGTTTAAAAATTCAGGCATATAATAGACTCAAGCACTGAATAATGCATGGTAAGCAAAGTCTGGCTTATATATAGATGAGCTTGAAAGACAAGTGATTCACTTGAACTGTAAAATCTTTGCTTCCATGCAAGTGTGGTCAATTTATATTAAACATCACACATGCAAAGATTGGTTTTCTTCCAGATATATTACAATAAATACTGTGCTGTATAAAATATAAATATTTACAAATGATATATGCATAATTATGAATGTATGTTTATATAAACTACATCATTAATTAATGAAAACTTTTATTTACCCAATTATACAAGGTCTTTTTAAAGCAAGACTTTTTAATTTTGTCAGCCGAAGTTTTAATATGAAAGACATGTTCAACAAATCTAAATCATTAGATCTTTTTATGTCGTCTACATTCTTGTAGTAATTATGTAATTTCAATAGATTTAAAGAAAAACTTTTAGTTCAGTAAGATGGTTTTAATCCAATTAAATTTGTTTTTATTAAAAAAGGGTTAATAAATTATTCTACATATAAAGAACGGGATATTTTAAGCAGTGCATAATTCTGCAATATTTGTAGATTTAAAATTAAATTATCAGGAATGTTTTCTTAATCAAAAATACAATAAACCATAAATGATTTTGAGATCATAAACAATTGTCTTGAAAAATCTATTTGGTTGGTTAACAAACTATCAAAATCTATAATTATGTAAGTAATAATGGTGATTTGATTGCTTAAATAATTAGACATTATTTCAGTTAATTAAGCAATCACATCATTTAGATTTGTAACAAACTCCTATGCAACATTACTCAATAGAAAAATTTCTAGTTCAACCTCTCTCATTATCTCATTATACATGTACTTCACAATGTATGTCACATTTCACAATGAACATCAGATTGTTAACTGAACCAAAAATTTGAAAGAGCTAGATATCCAACTTATTTTTAACTATAGCTTGTTTAATTTTGAAATTGAATATTTTAATGGTCAGTCATAAATACATATGGCATTTAACTTATCATTCCAACAGTATTCATATTGCAAGAAATAATTTATATAATTTACATCCATGTAAAAATGAATAACATGATGGCTTTATGGCAAGGAATTCCTAAGAAGTTCAATGCTGGGAATATCAGAACTGAAATCAGTCTGAGAATTATATAAACTATCATTCAGTGAAAAATTGTCTATACCAATCTTTCTCTCACATCTGAAGATTAGAGGCTTGCTTTGTGAGATATGAATAGAGAAAGAGAGATATTGGTCTAAAAATTTTAGACTGGATAATTATTCATGATTTAGTAATAAGCTTGCAGAGGAACTTACTAAAAATTTGAAAACATTAATTGATTACAAATATATTTTAGGCCATTTTACTACACAGACATGTGTGTGGGCCTATGTATGTGTTCTTTTTGCCTATTTGTTATATTTTACTATTAATTGACTTTCTTAACAATATTTAAGCCAGTATTATATTTAGATACCATTAACTAATATGCATAAATTAATATTTCTAGAACATGGTATGGAGACATAGTATGTCTTTAGACTTGAAATGAGTGTGTGTGTGTGCATGTGACAGAAATTAAAAGTATGTTCGGTATGCAATCACAAAATGCAATAATTCAATGCTTTAACAATATTAAAACTTATAAATATTGAAATCTGACTTCCCATTATATTATTTAACGATCACTTTTGTATTATGATGTTAAAATATCGAAATTGCACTTTGCAAAATAACTATTGCAAGTATATGTTTAAAGTTTAATTCAGAGACTTCTGCTTTAAACGCTCTTATTATAGACATTCATATATATATATATATATGAAGAACCTTATGGTATAATGATTAATGCATTCACCTGGAGATCAAACCCAGATTGAATAAAACTTGATCTTTTTTCAGGTTTTAGCACACTTAAAATTTTTTTTTAGAATATCTATCAATTCAGCAATCTTCTCATTACTGGTTGATAAAAGGGCATTTAATATCTAGCTATTCTGAATTAGAGAGCAAAATAACAAGAGAAGCCACTAATGCTCTCACCATCTGGCCAACCTCATAAATAGTGCTCTTTTTATACTATTTATCTTCAAAAGTCTGTCGGAAAGGACTTGCAGTGAACTAATTAAAGACTATTTTACCTATATAGGTGTGTGTTTAACTCAATTTTCTACTTTTGTTTTAATCTATAGAACATATTATGCTTAATGTCTTCAAAAAAGACAGATCCAGGTAATAGATTATTACTATCTAATAGTTTATCGTAGTACAGCTTAACATATTATATTTATATGTACATTGTATAAACTTTATTAGACTTCTGCTATTTAATATTATATCATAAAATAATAAAACCCTTATATCAGAAACGTATTAAACATGTACACACATATAAAGTTATGGTATTTGGGATTCTTTTTAAATATAATAAAGTTGTGGCTTGTAATCAGCAAATCTTTTCGCTTTTTAATAGATAAGAAAATGGCTGCCATTCCCTTTACCCCTGGTAGGTCCATCCCACCATTACTGTTCCACAAAGCAGAGGTTTATCGGAGACGAGCGTTTGTAAACACGGGCCTTCTTTGTTGTGTTTTCAGTCGAGCTGAAGGTAATATTAGCCACCTTTTCAATGTCTTCCCCATCTTACATTTCTACTTGAGAGATGAACTCTCGGATTGTTGTCTATACGGTGACACTCCCTCAACAACCTAAAGATAATGGACCCAGTTGGCTTGAATAAGAACTGAACAACTGAACAAAGACGTTTGCTGTAGTTTGAATTAGTTCCTTGAATAGTGCAGAAAGAAACAAGGTAAAGAAACGCAAGTTATTTTGCATCTTGCTCCGAGCATGTCTTTAGTTCGAAGCGAGTGAAAGAAGAAAACACAAAAGAGAATTCAATAGAAAATACACTGTCAGAAAAGAAAAGTTATCATTTCTTTTTTTAAAAAAATCAAGTCATTTAAATATTAATATAAGTAAAAGTGTAGGTTTTGACAGAAATATTTAATAAATGCAACTTTAAAACGCATCGCCGATAACCTTACACGTATATGTCTGTATGTGTAGCACGATGTTATTGGAAATATGTTTTATATAATTGTTGTGAAAATTGATATATAATTTACTTCGAATTATTTATTTGTCTGCCCTTTTAAATAAATCTATAATAATTTGTCATTTAATTTGTTGGCAAACTTAAATTTTTATGAATAGTCATATTTTTTATTTTCCTGTCTGATATACGTATAGAAACGTAGACGTGTTATAGATATATTTTTCTTCTTCTGAAGTGTTCAGCTTATATAGTTTATTAATACATATTGATTTTTTTAAAAATACTTAGCGAAGATTATAGATTATTTATGAAACTAACTTTCTATTCCGTTTAAACAGTGAACAACCGTAAAAATTTTATCTGTCAGTGAAATGATGAAATGTACTATACAAATATGAAAGCGAATATACATTACTTTTAATAAATATAAAAATGTGTTATATCCTCAACATACTTATATACACATATATACATATACAACGGAGTGGGGGGGGGAGGGACACTTTTAAATTAGAAAACTTGTTTTAGCAAAATACTCTTCTTTATTTATCTTAACTGAATAAGTTAATGAACATGAAATAACTACTACTATATATCTTATTCCCCAAACACGCACTATATTTTGAAAAAATCTGTCACTGGGCTTAAAGCTAGCAAATAAATAACATTTCACTAATGATTTTGTTTTATGGTCTGCCACAAATCGACATTTATTTTACCAATCAATATTACCTTTAGTGAGACCTTTTACATTATTAAAACCACCCAAATATCTATATAGTACTAGTTGGTAAATAACTAACTAACATTGCTTTATCAGTAACAATACCTATCTATCAAACCTATAGCTGGATAGAATGCCCTAATAATAAAAGAAAGTCATTAAATTTTATGATATAGGTCTAATATTATAATGCTAAAATACAATTTGTTAAAAGTGAGAAGCATTAGTAAATACAACCCAAAATGTCCAAGTTTTGCATTTACATGTATTATTACTATCTTTTTACTCCCATTCGCCTTAGGACAGAAATCATAACCATATACATATATATCTTGGTAGCCCAGCATAATTTGGTGCAATGATAAAATAACAGATTTTGGTATTCAAGATCCACAGATGCTCAATTCTGTCTCTATGTCCTGAATAATAAACCATTTGGTTATTTATTTATATTTACATGTGGGTTAACTGCATTCTTGTTTTCATATAAAAAAAATGACTAAAAAAAGAGAGTATTTTTTGTTTGAAAATGTTTATACTCAGGTGATAATTTTCAAATATTGCTTTATGTGCTAAAAATGTTTTATTATCAAAATGATAATATGGAATAGGAGTAAAAGCTAAATAAAATAATATTTTTGGGGGTAAATCTAAACCATTATCAATTTTTATTGTATGATCTTCTTCAAGAATTGGTTACCATGTTTGCCATAATGAAGTACCAGATAACCAGAGTTTAATTGTAGTAGGATGAAGCATATCAACTGTATTCATTCTATTTAAATGCTACTTAACATTTCAGTACCATTCACTGTTAAGTTTACAGCCTAATATAATGGTTGTTTTTCTATTATTATGGTTTTTAAGAATTTCTTTCTTTTAAGTGTCTAAATTTTTCCTCTGCAGTTTAGATTAATTTTGGATAGTAAATTCCAGAGCTAAAACATCCTATATCAATTTTCAGTTGAGGAAAAAATCAATTTAGTCACATGAATAGAATTGTTGCACTAAACCTTCCTAGCCAGTGCTCAATATCATGTGATAGAAAGGAACTTAAATAAAAAATTAAATCTCAGTTTAATTTCCAAATGGAATTGCTTCCTCAATAGGATATTTAAATGTTATATGACTTCTAAAAACTATTAATGTAATTAATTATTTGGTATAGCTTTTATATGTATAAAAATAATATAAATTATTATCCGCAGCTATTGACAAATAAGTATGAGACCACTCCAACTTCAAGAAATAAATTAATATAATAATAATGTGACATTAAAAAAATAAATAAATAACAAAATGGTTTATTGACAGAAAGTTTAATACAAATTTGAACATCAGAAGTGGAGGAACTGGTCCATGATCCATAGATTAAAAGAATCTCACTCACATAATAAGTTTTATACTTTCAAAATACAGTGTTCATTTCATATAATTAAATGAATATTAAGATTATTTTCTATCCTTCTCCACATATTCCAATAAATGGCTCTATAATGCATTTTATGTTATTAAGATTAAAAAATAAATACCTTTACTTCATCAATATTAAAAAATATGGCTAGGTAATATTATAAATTATCTGCCTAACAATCAAATAGCAAATTGTTATTAAGATATAACAACACTATCATAAATGCAAGGAGTTTGTTATCTGAGAGTTACATTCTCTTAAAATTGTAATTAATAATTTGTTAAGCGCATACTCATTAGATAAGTAATATATATTAAGCTATAACCTTAAGACTATGTGCATAGATAGGACAGTAGGGAGCTCTACAAGTTTAATCTTATGTTAAGATTTGTAGAGATCAGTACTGTCGCGTCTAGGCGCATAGGTCTTAAGGTTGTAGCCTTAATATATATTATTCACTTAAAATATAAAATGTTCTTATTATAACGCCCATCATCTTCTCTATTCCCTGATAAAGTAAGGAATGCTTACTTTAATGATAACTTAATACTTGAATGATGAATACATAAGAACATAGTTATAGAGGAAAGATCCCAAATAATACTTCGAATAATAAAATAAGGGGCAAAACTTCCATTTAAAGACGATACAATATGCATTATATATGCATAGCTACAATTCTAAATTCATATGTGCATACATATTGTTAGTCTGACCATAGATTTTATTATGTCTAGGATTATTGCAATAATAAGTATAGATTATTTTAAATTTTATACAATTATTTTATTAATAGAAAAAATTGATTACGATGATTTTTCTTTTAATATTTAGGTTCTCACAATTTAACTCTTAATATTTTAAGTTTTTAAATCATAAAATTTGAATTATCTTAAAAAAGTTTTATTTGTACTATTTTGTAATTATAATCTGATTTTAGAATTTCATATCCTTCTGATTAAATATCCCGACCAATAATCAAACAATCAGATTTAAAGAAGGAATGATTTGCTTTTCAAGATTCAGTGCTAAAGCAGAGTGTCAGATACTGGAGCGAAAACTTCTCGGTATTGATTACAGTTCTGGCACTTTCGGAGCTCAAACTTTTTTTTGGAACTTCTGAGCAATAAACCATCAATTATATGTTTAAAATAAACAAATTCAATTCCATAAAAAAAATTAATAAATATTATGTTTACTGTATTTGATTATGTAGAGAGGATTTGAACCCAGACTTCCAAGTTGGAAGTCTGGGTTCAAATCCCCTCTAACTACATCTAGCTTAAAGTATGTGTACTATACTTGCATTTAAATATTATATATATATTTACATGATGAATATGGTTTTTTTTTCCCTCAATATTCTTAAGAATGATATTATAACAAAATAATAATTGCTTAATCATATGTAAGAGACATTAATATTATTAACTAAATAAAGAGTGATTTAGTCTTTTTATTCAATAGTTTATAGGTGCTTTTTTTTTAAAAAAAAAAAAGTTCAAAATAATGTTGTTTTTTTTCCTGTAAAATAACATCAAAGGATCAAATGAAAATATGTATATTTGATTTGATACTGCTTTCACAGATTTTAATTTTATTGACTTTCTATAATAAATCCATAGAATTAATTTGGTCTTCATTACTGTAAGCATTTTTCTCAAATGAATGTTAACGCAATTTAATAAGCAGAGAATAATGTTCATCTCAAAAAATTCACTGACAAAACTGCGTGATTTAGTCAAGTGTTGGTGGGCTAGCGGTTAGCATAGTTGCTTTCCAAGCAACTGGCCCGGGTTTGCTTCCTGGTTAACGTATTTGACATATGAAAAAAAAAAACTGCATGATTTACTGTTATTACTTGTTGAATCATAGCTTTCACTTAATAGACTTTTTCTTTATATCAGTTATACTTCTAGAGTTTTTAAATAATGTTCTATAAAATGGTTGTTTGCATTCAGAGAGAGCTAAGTTCCTGCTCTACACGCTGGTTATATTATATCACACTGTACAAGCTTATTGTATATAATTAAGGCTCAGATGGAAACACAGGTTGTTTCCTATAAAGAATAAATTTTAGCACAGTCTTCTAAAGTTTTCCTACTGTTACTTTTATAGTCTTCATTTTTAATTACATAAACTACAAAATACAGTCAGCCACGTGGCTATAAATTTATTAAGATATTAAAAATTAGTTTAATTATTTTTTGCAATACCCCAACAAAAATTAAATCTGAAAAGTCTAAAATATATACTCATAATATATGTGTTTTCCTAAAAATTTGTGATGATAGTATTTTAGTTATATTTATATCAATTGGACTATTTCCATCATTTAATATTAAGTATTGAATGTCTTTAGAAAAATTTAACTTTGTTTTAATTTTCCAATTACATTTAGCTGTTAGTAATACCACACAGCTTAGTATATATACAATGTTTTGAGTGGTATTATTCTCCTCTCTGCTTCAGGTATTGCTGTCCTGACCAGTGATAGAAATCGAACCTGCACTCTTGTTTGCTATTTCTATGAATGTAACTGGAAAATTTAAATTCTAAAGACATTCAATACTTAATATTAGATGATGAAAATAATACAATGTATAAATGCAATCATAATTTATTAAATTGGTTTTATAATTAAAAATAAATGTAAAAAAAAAATCACCTTTAATTATACTTTCAAATAAAATATAACTTTAAATCTTCTAAGATTTATGAAGATATCAACTCGTGAATAAGTATTGCTTTTTATTATTTATATAAATAAATTTAATGTCATTCTGACCTAAATGCAACTGAGTTACAAATCAAATTATATTGCAGATATTAAAATTGATAGATAATAATGAACTGTATTATAATTTTCATTTTAACATATGTGTATAAATAAGTGTGTGTACATATATATATATAATACAATCATATATATAAATATATTTTTTTTTTTTTTGTAAAATTATCATGAATTAATTTTTTTATGTCAGACACTTTTTGTGTAACTATGGATATGGAAACCACTGATACAGGATGTTCTATAAAGTTTAGTGCAATGTACTATGAACAATAACATTAGAATTGGGGGGAAATGTAAACTTTAGTATTTAAACATTAGCAAACAAGCACAATATATAATTCAGCAATCTACATTTTGACCAAACAAGCTTTATCAATGCTCAGACTTTCATTTTCAGCCCAATCTGATATATCTTATAATATAATCTGTGTATCATATATATATATATATATATATATATATATATATATATATATATATATATATATATATATATATATAGTAACATTTTATGTTTTGATTTAGGTTTTATATCATGTTATATAAAGTTCTAGTTAGTCAAACTATTTAATAAGAATGACCCATTCCAATAGGAATTCAGATGTTTCAAGAAAATAGTTGTGTTTTCTGATTAACTAACCTAATAGTTTATTATTATTTGAATTGTTGGCAGAATAAGTTTTTAATCTATTTAAGAGGGCACCAGTATCTATAGATTTCTGGTTCCATTGCATCTCATAGATTCATAACAAATAACTAAAACACAATATTTTAGAAAAATGTGCTATTTTCCATTGCATCGCATACCATAGATTCACAACAAATGACTAAAAGTAAAATTAGGAATTACATTTTTCCATCACTTACTCTTAGTTATTTCCTTTGTAAACTTTGAGAAAATGCAACAAGAGTTAGGGGTCTACAGTCCTAGCACCCTCTTAAATAAATTAAAGCTAACTCCATCAGCAAATTTGAGTTGTAATAAAAAATAGATCATGTTAATTGGGGAAAATAACTATATTCTTGAAATATTCGAATTCCTACTGAAATGGATCATTCTCATTAAATAATTTGATTAATTGGTACTTTGTAGTGCATAATATAAAGCCTAAATCAAAATGTAAAATGTTACAATGGCTTCTTAAAGTGGGACTTTGACATAAAAAAACATGACTGAGATAAGTCTCTTAACACGTAAAAAAAAAAAAAAAAGTACTACATGAGATTCAAAAGGTTTTTTTTCCATAAAAATAGAGTCGGGGAGAAGGAATTTTAAGAAAGATGATTTATTAAAACAAAATAATAGTGAATGAATTAAAGAAATAAAAGATAAAAGTAAAATCAGTTAAAATCTGGTAATGAAGGAAAAGGCAGATATAAATGGAAGATTATAAGGTGACAAAGATAGATAAAATAAGTTATAAACAATAGAACTTCATCCCTCAAAAGTAAGAAAGAATGTAGAAGATTAATGAGTGATAAAACAAAGGATAACAAGATGTGCAGCTTTTCTGAAGCTGTAATAAAATGCTATCACCCAGAACTAATTCTGAATCTAGTCACCATGTGTGAATAGAATCCAGATCATCCACCAGTAACTTCTCTTGCAAAAGTCACCAAAGCTTCATCTAGTCACCCTAAATATGGATCAGAGATGTGAAAATGCTATGAGAATGAAGCCATAAATAATTAATATGGACTTTCTCATAAAAGAAACTTACTGGTAAGTTAATGGCCAAATCATAACTCATATCTAAACCAAAACAATTTGCAAACTAAATTCAAATGATAAACTTCTAAATTAGACAAAAAAAGGAAAACATTTGCTATTTAATCCTTCAAAGTGAACTATTTGAATTAAGTGTTTAATATAAGTATCAGATTATGCGTGTGTGTTCTTTCCAGTGTTATAAATAATTCTTAATAAGTGTTTAAATATTTAATGTGTAATAATAAAACTGTTATCATTGTACATGCTTAATTTTAGTTATTTAGATTTTATTATTAAGTTTAGAGAATTGTATAAATTACCTTTGCCAATATGCTTGATTAAAGCTGGGCATAAAATTCTTATAATAAAGTAATTAAGTGATAAGAAAATATAATTACTGCTCATACTTTTAGTTATTTGCTTCATAAATCTTGAGGAAACATGATGAGAGTTAGGAGTCTACAGATCCTGGTGCCCTCTTAAATAAATTAAAACTAACTCCATCAGCAAATTTGAGTTATAATAAAAAATATGTCAGCTAATAAAAAAAAACTATATTCTTGAAATATCCGGACTCTTACTGGAATGGACCATTCTCATAAAATAGTTTGATTAAATAGCACTTTATAATGCATGATATAGGGCCTAAATCAAAATGTAAAATGTTACAATATATATATATATATATATAATAAATAGAAATGTTGGAGATAATATCCATGAAATAGAGATATTACAATATAATGGATATTAGAATATTATATTATAATGGATATTATCTTCTCATTTCTATTCATTATTATAATAACAATCCATATAAATATTTAATTCAACATATAAAACTCTCTGGAAAGGTGAATTATTCTTTAACCTTCTCACACCTATAAAAATAGCTTTCTGGGTTTAAATCCATATAAAAACTTGTGTTTGAAATAAAAGAGAACTCTTTTATTTCAAAAGAGCTACTATATGTTCATGAGAAAAACTTGCTTAGCCTCATGAATTGTTTTTTTCTCATGTGTCATAGCATCAGTTGGAAAGTGAACCCGCTAACCCGGGACAACTGCTTGTAAGACAGCCATCGCTGACCTCTTGCCCACCAATGCTTGACTAGCCTCATGAATTGTTTATTAGTAGTAATTGAAAAATTTCTTAGTAACATCAAAAGTTAAAGTTTCTTTCTAGTTAATGGATATTATCTTTCATTTCTATTCATTATTATAATAACAATCCATATAAACATTTAATTCATTTAAATTATATGTATATGCTCTAGATAATATATAATAAAATATATTCTACCAGAGAATGTAGATAATAATTAACTATTATGGTAATAAACCTTTACTACAAAACAATATTTGTTACTTATCAAAGTATGATTATAGTGAACATTGACAAAGATATTCTGTATCAAAAGCCTGGTTCAGCAAAGTAACAAATATTGCTTTGTACCAAAGCATTATTACCCTATTGTTGATAATTATTTACATACTCTGATATATTTTATTTTATGTATGTAACTTTTTCAATAATAAAGATATAATAAAAAAAGATAAATGATATAAAATATTTGTATAAGAATTAGAAATTGATCTCAATGCCATATTCAGTAGATATATATAATATATTGATAAAAAAAAAAGTTACCTAAATTATATTAAAATATAATGGAAAAATAATAAATCTTTAAGAAAATGAATTTGTAATGCTAAAAAGATTGACAATATTAAAAGTGAGGTAGGATTAGTTTATAAAATTAATTATGATCATTGCAATTTGATGCATATAGGTCAGTGAGGAAAAACTGCCATTGAAAGAGGTAATGAACCTGTTAAGGCAATTTTTAAAAAAGATACAATATCAAGAATAAATATTCATGTTTTAGTTATCCACATAGAATGAATTACAAGGAAAATGTTCATATAATAAAATATATTAAAAATTACAAAGAAAGAAAATGTTATGAAACTTTATATATAAGAAAATTTAAACAAATGTGTAAAAAATATTTTAATTATAACCCTAAAGTTTTTTAAACAGAAAATGATCATTTTCCCTCTAATTTTAGTACATCTTTAAACATATTTCTTTCCTTTGTAATTTTTAATATATTTTATTATATGAACATTTTCCTTATAATTTATTCTATGGTGATATTTAAAAAATGAATATTTGGTCTTGATATTTTTCCCCTAATTATACTATGCCATTCTGTCTTTTCCAAAGACTTTATCATGTGGTTGAATGTTAGTATTCATTTATTTATAGTTAAAATCTTCAAAGCGCATGTGCAACAGTGTAAAGCTGTGTTAAATATTACAGTTTACAAACATCGCACTATAAAAAATTATTTATTTACATACATTTACTATGCCTTTAACCATATTTTATATAGATTTGTTTTGAAATTAAACTGAGAGAGTGCAAACCTCTCAAGCACTTAACCAATCAGATTGCAAATACTGAGACAGAGAATTTAACAAGAAAAGAGTGGTTTCACTCTCTTCTTTACTTGTCTTTCTATATATCCAAGCCAGTCCAAAGTACTTAGATCTGAAAGTGTGAATTAAAAAATTGGATTGAAATAGCAATTAAATGGGATAATACAATAAGAGAAGCATCTGTTGCATTAATAATATTTTAAAGATATTTTTTAAGACTTAAATTAATTGAAAAAGAAATTATAATTTTTAGTTTAATTTAATAATATAATAACAAAAATTAAGAATTTTTTTTGAGAGAAAGTTATTGTGAAGAAATTTCATAATAAAATGTATCACTTTCAAAGTTATGGGTAATAAGCCAAGATTTGAATTAGTTACTAATCAGTCACAAACACTATTAATTGTATACTTCTATAATTATACTTTCAGATATTTCTACATCGATATGATTCCAATTGATACTGATCAATCATTTATATAATCTTCACATTCATTAGATCTGAAATGTTACCTCTGTTCTTAATAGTATCTTTTAGCATTTTCATAGAGTTACAGATTCTTCTAATCACTAACAATATTTTAGTTTCTAAATACAAATACTAATAAATCTAACTCAAATATTTATACAATGACTTTTTATGTTTAGCTAATAAGGAAAACAATGTGATTAATTTAACTAACATTAATCTTAGTGAGCAGAATGTTACTGTTAAATAAAGGTTTATCTTTTTGCCCTACAGTTCAGTCATTTTATCAAAAAATGAATTTAAAATTCATCAGGATTTAGATAATTTTCAAGAAGACTTAGATTAAGAGAATTTTTGAAACCAAGAATGTGATACTATAGAAAATTACGATCTGATTGGACACCACCACATCAAAGGAATGTTTATTAGATATGTACATTGATAATGTATATCAAATATTATTAATAAATTAGACTTAAACAACATAGAAGTATAAGAGTAATTTAACATTGAGAAAGATGATGCATTATAATTTAGTGAAAAGACAGGATATTATTATAAAACCAGCTGAAAAGTGGATCAATAGTAATTATGAATAAAGATGATTATTTAAAAAAGCTCTGGAGCTTTTAGATGATAAAATTTTTATGAGCCTATTTCACTAACCACTATTAATTCATTATTCAAGGGTATACTTTTTAGTTTAAAAGATATGAGAGCTAGGGGTTTATAAATAATAATGTATATAATACCAACCAAAATTACCTATAGTTTTTATATTTTCAAAATTCATAAACCTTTCCACAACTATTACTATATTGGTAGCCTACAGAAAATATTTCACATATGTTGATAATATTATTAAATTTATTCACCATCATTTAATTCTATTTAAAGATACTATTATTTTTTTTAAAAATATTAAATCTGAATTACCAGTTATTTTTTTTTACTTTGGATATGTATCATTATACACAAATATACCTCATGATGATGGAGTTGGGTATTAAATGTCTTTACAAGATAGAGAGTATGATATTCTTATTACTACTATGTTGAATTAATATATTTTTTTAAAAATAATTTTTTACTTTTATCTAAATACTATTACAGAAACAAGTACTCAATGACAAAGATGACAATTATGTAATATTTTTACAAAACTAGTTTTATACTTATAATCTAAGCTGAAACCCACACTTCTTAGATATATAGACGAATTTCAATACAATATAAATTGAACTTATAATTTTTTAAGTTATTTAAATAATTTTAATAAACTATTAATTTACAATGAATTTTTAAAATCAATTATTTTTATAATATTTACACTAATAGATTCTTACTACTACTTAATAGAAAACCAACTGATAATAACCGTACAATTTTTATAGTAAACCTAAACATTTAAAGGCTAATATTCCTTATTTCGTTTTAAGAATGAAGAGGATTTGTAATGATGAGAAATTTCTTCAACAAAATAATAGTATTTTATATAATAGATTGCTCAATAGAGTACCTAAGAATTTTGATAATCAGTAAGGAGATCTTCTTTAATTGATAGAAAGAAACTTCTTTTATCTGAAAAGAGAAAAAACAATTAGATGTTCCACCATTGGTTCTTACTTTTAATAGAGATTTACCTAATATTAACCGGATATTGGCAAAACATTTTAACATATTACAGTCCACAGATTATTTAAAATCTATTTTTTCTGATCCACCTAAGGCTGTATATCGAAAACATAGATCACTTAGAGATATACTTGTCAAAACAAATTTTATTAGTAGTTCTGTACAGGAAAAAGGATGTTCTCTATGTAAAGATAAAAGATGTTTTACATGTAAACATATTGTTGTGACAAAAGTGGTCTTTAGTACTAAGAATTGTAATTTCAAATGGTATATTCCTAATTATGTTACATGTAAAAGTGTTAATTTGATATATTTGATAGAGTGTAGTAGATGTTTAAACCAGTATATAGGTGAGTCAGCAAATAGTTTACATGTCAGAATGACTAATCATAGATTTGACATTTTGCATAAGAATAAAGATAGACCGGTTTCAAAACATTTTAACTTACCGAATCATTCAATTGATGATTTAAGAGTAGTAATTCTTCAGGAAGGTTTTTCTTCTACAAGGGAGAGGAAACAAAAGGAGAGTTTTTTTTATTTTTAAATTCAAGACCTTAGAACTACATGGATTGAATTTGAACACTGGAACTATTACATCTCTGGGTTACCTGGTCTCCTAAATGATTTCTATATGTGTGTTTTTTATGTGAAAATTTTCTTATATGAGGTTTTTTATGTAAAGATTGGTTACATGGATGTTTAATATCTGTGTTTAATTGGTTTATAGATAAATAATTAGTTATAAATTATTGTACTTTGCACTAACTATAATTTTTGATTAAAATGTATAAGTATTTTAGTTTTTAATGAATATTAATGTGAGCACAGCTATTTTTTGTATGTGAGCATAGTTTAATTTTTCTATGTATGCACATATGTATATTTTAATTTTTAATTTTGGATTTTTTATTTTTATATTTTAATTTAAATAGAATTTAAGCTTGATTAGGAGGGAATGTAGTTTTTTTTTTGTTTGAATTTTGTCATTGATTGGGTAGATATTCTGTGTTAGATTTTGTGACCAATCAGGGGGGTTTTGTTAAATTTTTAATCTTTTACCAAATCTGTAATTTTTGATTATCGCCATCTTACTGTGTATTTTTTTTTTCTTTCTGATGAAAACCAGTCCTCTGGTTGAAATATAATATTATTTATTGGATTTATAAGTCTTTTTTTTGTTTATATATATATATAATGAGCATTCCAATAGCTCTTAACAAACTTTTCAGAATATCTCTATCCTCAGACTGGTTGGCTTTCATGTCCACTGGTTGTCATGCAATTGTAAAAAAGGATATATTTTGATAAGCTTCCTATAAAGAATGAAAGCCTAGTTTGACATGTTACACAAAAATTTAATTTATTTTTAAGTTGTCTATTTCAATTTTGTTTAAAATTGATTATTTTTAAATTATATAAAGAAGATAATATTATAGACAATATTTAACTTTGAAATTTGACCATTCAAAGTCATTTATTTAAATTTAATATTTTTAATAGGTTAATCTAGATGTAAGTAAATGGGGACTTCATTATATAAATGAAATTAAATCTACAACCAAGGCATATTGATGTGCAGGAATTAATAAGACCAGTTCTCTGGTGAAAGAAAACAATATCAAATCTGACCAAGTGACAAATCAAAAGGAGAAACAGTCTTATTGGTTGCAGCATATTAATACATCTTGACTGTGGATTTAACTTTATTTATATAACAGAGTATTCATTTACTAATTAATTTACATATCTTACATTTGCTTTATTGGACTGCTTCAGCAATCAAATTAATCAAACATTTTGGCTAAATATATATAAATAAAGTATTAGTAGATTTTGAACATGATTCGGATTTGAATGAAATTAATATGAACATAACTGATACACTTTTAAAAACTGCAACAAAGATAGATAGTAGAAAAAAGCAGCAATTGACCAATAAAATTTCTAGTGAGACTAGAGAATTTAGGAAGAAAAGAAGGAATATGAAGATGTACAAAAATGATGCATTAAAAAGGATTGAATATCTTGAATTTTGCTAAATGATGTGGAAGAGAGTTGAAAATGATATAAGAAAGTATAACTGTGAACTAGCAAGGAAAGCTATAGAAGATAATAAAAGTCTCAAGAGTGTAAAACAATATTTTGGTATTGGTAGGATATTTATATCTGCAATAAGGAAAAAAGAAGGAACTATTACTAAAAAGACAGATGACATCATGAAATGAATTAAAGACTTCTATCAAGAATTATATAGTAATAAAGAACAAGTACCTCCTATATCTATTATATCTTCTGAATTGCCCAGAATTTAAAATGAAGAAATGAGACATGCAATTAAATTTATGAAGAAAGGAAGGGCTCTAGGTAATGATGGAATAATAATTGATTTATTAAAAGAAGCAGGTGAAGAAATAGAATTTTTTTAGCAAAGTTATATACCAAATCTCTAAATGATAAAGATGTACCAGATAATTGGAAGAATGCAGTATTAATATTGATATTTTAAAAAGGTGATAAAAAAATATTAGAAATTACAGACCTATCAGCTTTTTATCAGGTTTATACAAAATTTTTACCAAGATAATTACAAATCATCAATAGAAAACATTGGATTTCCACCAACTAAAAGAACAAGCTGGATTTAAAAGTGGTTTTAGTACAGTAGATCATATCCAGGTATTGAGTTCAAACATAGTTTATCAGTTCCACAATACAATCTAAGAAACAACGCATCTGATGTGACATTAGCAAATATTTCTTTAGGCATGGTGGTCAGGGATGTGCAAGAGAATCAAGAATTTTATTTCAAGTTAGCCAATCAGAACATTAATCTTAAACATTTATATTTAAAGAATCGAGGAAACATATTGAATGGGTACGAATAAATAAATAAAGAAGTAACAGCAGATGTATAGTTTGACATTATTTATTGAAACATTTTAATAATAAATCAATTACTAATAAGATTTGGTAATATTTTAAATTGAGTAACGGAATTTTCCAATACTGTTATATATTAAAGAAATACATTTATTTATTTAGAAACATTTATGTGAAATCATTTTACCAATAATACTTTATATCTAAGATCTCAGTAGCAGTATTTTCTGACACTGTTATGTTTACAAAGAGAAATACATTTATTTGATGATGTAATCTAGCTACCTAAAATTTCCGAGCAAGTATTTCTAAGGCATGCCTTTAGGGATTTATGCTTTTGCAAAACAAGAGTCTAAAGTAAGATTTATAATAGTAGCAGCAGACATATATTTATTTAATTAAAGATATTTACTAATAACTAGGGGCAAACATTTATTTGAGAGTGAATTATGTCACTAATGCAGGGACAGAGTTATACATAGAATAATAAAGTTAATAAAATAAACACATGGTACATTTAGAAAGGTGACATGAAATGGCAGTATATTGAAACTGCAAAGCCGTGAATGAGTTTATAAGAATGACGGGCTGGCATTTGCCATAGGCTCAAAGATGTAAGGTGTCACATAAGCATAACCAGGGACAAGTGGTTCATGCCACGATTGCCTGCTGGCTGCGTGACTTTCGTCAAGCCCTATGGAAGCATTTATTATGTCCGCTTGTGTAGGACGACTGGGGTTAATTTCAACCCTATAGAATCCGGAATATTCAAGGCTTGTAATGGGTCATCGCATCTCTAAAACGTAACACATGTATAATGTACAGACGATTCTGTTTAGATTTAAATATATTTTATAACTTGGCCCTACATATCAACATTTAATAAAGAATGTTTGTGACTCTCAAAAAATGCGATTTATAAAATTATTAATTAAAATTTAATAAAATATAAAACAATATATAAACTGGGTGATTATTACAACTCATATGTCAGCTATTTGCTAAGCAGTAGACCCCTGCATTACAATAAATAAAGCATTGAATGCGTGCCGATTTATATGAAAATATTAAGTTATTTATGAAAGTAAATATTAATGAAAATTTGACACGCATCCACTGTTTCAAGCGATCATAGATTTATACTTAGAAAATTTATGAGCATGCAATAATTATATAATAAAATGTAGATTTTAGAAATATGTACCCAAGAAAGATAGAGTTAGGCAGGCTAGATTGTTAAAAAAATTTACATAATACTAATTATTAAATTTATAGTTTTACAAATAAGAATTTACAGTTTATAGTTTATAAGTTATAAAAAGATGAATGAGCTATAGCAGGATATTAGTAGAGTACTCTAGAGAATTTGGATACAGGTACCTGTTTTATGAGAAGTTTTCCGATTCAGTGATCAGCAGCAAATTGTTTATGATTCTAGCATTAGCAGTTCTTTACAGTATTTAGGTGATTTAGTTACTTGAATAGCAGCAGCAGTTTTCTAATTGTCCAGGGCAGCAGATCTTCTTTGGTTGATTTTATGGAGAGCATGGGCATAGGTTCTCGGCAAACAACCGATCATCTCCAGGGAGAATAGTCTTTGGCGCTTTCTACTCACGCATACTGTGGCACATAAAAACAATATATATATTAGAAGACCCTCAACTGCTTGAGAGCAAAACTAAAGTTCCACTGCCAGTTTCTAGAAAGTCTAAACATGGCCTCTTTTCTTAAATCTTATCTTTTACATTTTTGTTATAGTTTAATTTTGGATTCCACTTAATCTGCCCTGAGGATAATCAATGCATTTTGTTAAGTTTAATTATAAAGAAAGCTGCCTTTCTATTTTTTACATTTTACATTTTATAATTACATTTTGGGGAATTTTTCTTTAATTAATCTATTATCTCTCACCGACCATTGCTTTTAAAATTTCATATACAAAAGGGAACATTTGATTAATTTTACTTTTAATTAAATATTACAATCTATTTCTAAAATTATTACTAAATGAAATTTAAATGAAGCAATAAATAACGGATTTTACAATTCAAAATAAATAAAATTATATATTTTTATATAACTAAAAAAAGAAATCTAAATTATATTATTTATCTTTATTTATTGCCTTAAATTTGATATCGAAATGTGTGCATGTTTATGGTGAATTCTACATATATCTATACATTTTTAATATTGGTACACACACAATTCAATACCAAAAAGTTTAAATTTGGGTAGGATAGAACGGTGAGTAAGAGACAATAGAAAAAAAAGGTGAAACTTAAGATTTGAATATGAATTTTACCGTTTCAATACTCAATAATCTCCTCAGGGGTGGAAATAATTTACAGGCCCCATGTTTTGGGTGTACAAACCGGGGGAAAAAATACTATGTAACAGTCAAGTTTGTACATTCGCATAACAGAATTCAGAATCCAAGCAAAAAAGACCAAAGCTGACCAGACTAGAACTGTGACATCCCAAGTCTGACCACACTTCAACTCATAAGCCAGGATTTCAAGACTCAAGACCCTATGAATGACCAACTTGAAATTACACATCCTCTTTCCACACGGTTGACATAGGTCAGGGAGATGCAATAAGACTCTGATAATTAAAAGAAAGGTTCTTAATTGTCTAAAATATATCACTAATTTAATTTAACTTAATGCATAGTTTTCACATATATAGACTATAAATAATAATTAGAATTGGATTGAATTAGATCAATAACGAAACAGAGAATGAAATACATTAAATTAATTATACATTTATTTACAATTCTTCTATCCATATTTCATTTATTTACAATAGCATTTCAGTGTAGAATGTACACAAACATTGGGTAATTCAAAATAGCTTTACATAAGTAATCGTTAAATTTTCATAGATGGGTTTAACATGTGCCAATCTTATGAATTGCTTTACAATTAATACATAATCAATCACTACATTATGTCTATAAATCTAGTTAAGCCAAATCCTATTAAATTTGTGGCTGTTATATAAATAATTATATTGAACTTTGATCATGAATTTATTTACTAAAATATACAATATGACTTAATAATGAGCACATAAACCAGCTCGAGTAATGATCGATCGAACATGGCTTTCGAGAGAAATTTCAGATCAGTGCTGAACGCATTATGTTAAGGTGGGAGAGTTGGCTGAATAAGATTTTACCAATGCGCTATGGCACAAGTAAACAATAATAGGAAAAGTCGCTCTGCGGATGGATGAAATAACTTCAGGGTTCTTGCGATAAATGCCGGTACCCTGCAACCGATTGCCATGCTGCGTAAAAAAGAACATTGTGTTCAAAAATGGCGGAGGACTTACATGCTAACCTGGCCTTGGCTCAGGCTTTGCTACTGCTCTACCCTATAAGAGATGTGCTGGCAATGCCATGGCTCCATCTTAATATACGTATATTACGTATAGCAGCAAAACAAGAATAATTTTATAAAATACTATATCACATCCACCAAGCAAAGAATAGTATATTTCATACTATGAAATACGAGACAATAGCATATTAGCTCTATCAAATTGGGACCAACTCTTGGGTAGCCTGATAGTAAATGCTTATGCTACTAAAAGGGATATTAATACATCTGTACTTTGACATGCTCAGTCTATTAGGTTACTTATAGATAATAAATACTTTAAGGAGAGAAAGCATATTTCTATGGACTTAAGAACTTAAATGACAAATATACTTATAAATATGATCAAGGCTAAATTTACTTCTTAATAAAACTATAAAGTTAAGTTTTTAAATGGTTAATTAAAAGAGCCACTTCATATATTAAATCATCATAAATAAAAATGACAATGAGTGCAAAGCAAGTCATTATTATTTTATAGAAATAGGACTTCGAAACAGTGAGCAGAAAGTTGACGCTATAAACAAATTACACGAAGATTTTCAAATAATATCTTTTTAAAAACATAAAATTAAGTGCCCACTGTTTTGAAATATTGGCATATAAAATATAATAAGCATTTAAAATAAGCAAAGAAATATAGACACAACCGCAGTGATATAACTTTAAACTAAATAATTTACTTTGAAGTGAATGGAAAATATAAAAATAGTCTGATTATTTAAACTTTAACAACATTAAATTTTGATAGCAATTTACATATTTAAAATATTAAATGGATTTAAGTTTTGGTTACATTTAGTTTTATAATTATTTTAAAGAGAGAGTTAGCTAACTTATATATAAACATTTACACAGAGCTCTGCGGTTTGAAAAATAAAATGGTACTGGTATTATTTATCTGGACTGCAAGTTCTTGGCTGTAGGTTTGGTGAGTTTGACTGGGTGGCTGGTGGCATCATCTTTCCTATTACGTTAGGCTTGTCTCTTCTTTCAGCATGATGGTGGTTCAGGTATTTCGACGAGAGAAACCCCCATTCTCCCCGCAGAATAACAGCAACAAAATGCCAGCTTTTAGCCGGACATATTAAACATTAACAATCATGAAGACTGGCTGCAATTTTCTCTACAAATATGGCTGTCTATCCCTTGTTAAAATACAGAGTATTTATAGCTTTTCATTATCGGAATCTATCTCCTCAAGACTCACTAAACTCAAAAATTTAATTAAATATTTTTCAATTTATAATCCAGATTTTTAAAATCTTAGATAACTTATGTTAGAAACATTCCATAAGCTATTATTATAATTAAGATTTTTCATTGCAAACAATGTCCAATTTAGATTTTAAAATAACTTAATCTTATCTAAGGAGATTTTAATTAGTAAATTTTGAACTAGTTTTACTTTTTACCGATTCCAGGTGTGGTGGTAATGACACTTGTTTACAAACAAAAATCTTTTTAATTACTTGACCAGCTTTTATTTTTAATCTTACATTAAAAACAACCTTTTAACATTTTTTTAAAATGAAAACCTTTTTAACATATTTATTTAAAATAATTTACAAACATATTTTGATATAGCTTTTAAATATATTTTCGAGAAACTTTTCCCTGAAATATATTTAAAACAAGAAATCTTTTAACAATTTTTAAAGAAACATTTAATATTATTTTTAGATAACGGCTTTTACATATTTTAAAATGATGTCTTTCTTCTATATAGCACAGATTATATATCCACATATGAAATTACAATATTAAACAACAAAATTAATAATTTACTCTTAACTTAAATAATATAACGAACATTTTTAGAAATATTAAGTAAATTTAGTACGCTATAATTTTCCTAATCCTATCTAATTATAGCGTTGGTTTGCAAGTAAATATATAATACTGTTTAGACAGACATGAGCGAATTTTAAATTTATTAACATTTAAATAGGTTCAAACTTAGCACAGATGAGTGTGTCATTAGGTTTGATGGTGAAATGATAGGGGCTTGGAAAGTTATTGTTTCAATAATAATGCACAAACAATTTTTTTTATTTATTTCATAAGTAAATTGAGGAAGATAGATGTGCATAATTTACTAATCAAATTAATGTATACAATAGATTCATAACTAATTAGCCTTGAATTAGAATACCCAAAGGCCATAATTAGTTGTAATATTATTCATTTATTAATTATACCATAAGTATTATATTAACTGGTTATACATTTATGACTTATGTGTAGTTTAATTAACCAACTATTAATTTATATGTCGGTTGGCTAAGCAAACTTAATTTAAGTTGTGTTTTGTTATTTAAATTATGTTCATGGTGAATGCAGTATTATGTATATATGTGCACACTCTAATAATGAAAAGGTTTTTAAGGTTAGCTCAAGTCTTTCAATGTAACCATTTTTAATCAATTTTATTATCTTTTCAGTAAAATATTTTTTATAGTCCAAAAACAATACTTAATTTGTAGTATTTTTCTTTGTTGATTATAATCAATTTGTTTTTAATTAAAAGTTTAACAAAAATATAGTTTTATTTCTATAAAACATTGTGGTCTGGTAAAATTTTAATTAATGTAATTATTTGGAATTTCTTAATTAACTAAAATGTTGGCTTATCTAAATAAAAATATTTTAATCATTGATTTGCTGATTAGGAAGATTTTTTAAATTTCTGAGTGGGTCAAACAAAGAGTGGTAGGCTATATAAAACCAATTAAAATAATTTAATTGGTCTCTACTTCTATTTGATTCTACTTTATTAGACTTTACTTCTATTCAAAATATTTATCTGCATCTGTGAATGTCATGTATTTTGATTCTGCCATATGATGTGCCCATCTCAACAATGAACTTAGAACTCATTCCACTGACCATATTAGAATTTACGTTCTTCTAAAGCATCCAAAAATGAACTGCACTCTCCAGCATGAACCTATAGTCAGAATATTCTAAATTCACCTGCTAACTGACCTCCAAAAAAGCCAACTTCCAACATTCTAGAGCCTATCATGTATCAATGGACTTTTCAACAACCAAAAAACAAAAGACTCCATAAATTATATTGACATGCCAAGGGTGACGATGCATTTATATATAATCTCTACAGAAAATAATAGCCCCATACCGACATCACTATGGACTGAAGATAAAATCTTTATAGAAACTGTTTTATATGTATATATTAATAAGACAGTGATGCATAATGGTGTAGTAATGCATAATGGTGTATATAAATTTTGTTGTATCAATTTGTAGTATGATACTTCTATCTTTATTTTATAGGTGGTTTTTATATTTTTATTGGTATTTAATTTTATGTTTTATTGATTTTATTCTTTTATGGATGTTCTATACATTACAAATATAATCATTTGATTATGTTTTGATTAGATCCTTTTATTTTGTTAAAGTTTGACAGTTGATAAGTAAGTTAATAAACTTGAAACAGTTTCTAGAATTATTATACTTCCCTCTTAAGGTTATTTTAAAAAATTTCAGAGCCAGATTATTTTATTGTATCCAATTTTCATAATCTTAGATCTTCTTTAGAAAAATTTATTAAAGAATGCTTATAAATTATAAAAAATAAATATCTGGATTAATATTTTGTTTTAAAATACTTATTGTAAGTAATAATACTTTAGAATTTGATGTATTCATTTCTGACTTGATTTATATAGATGTGTGTATAATAATTTTATATAAATGTTAACCAAATAAATTATTGGAAGTTTTTTTCTTGTTGTTTATATCATGCATGGCTGAAAGCAAAAGAGAAATTTTTTGCTTGTATGTATGCATATATATATATATATATCAATGATTCCTTATATATACCAGAGGGAGGTTTACTTATATATTCAGCTTTCTATTTATTTCTATATTTACCATTCTTCAGAGACAGATTTTGATTTAGCATTGGGTTTAGCAAAGTTTTTGTCCACACTCATATATATATCTGTTTTAAACCATGTTTATTTATTACATGAAATTAGTGATCATTATTGATTTTGCATTGGGTTAAGTGCAGTAAATCTTTCCATGCATTCATATATATTTTTTGCTTTTATTTAACACAGGTTACTTATGGATCTATTTATTATTGTTCATTACATGATTCCTCTTGCAACCAGAATCTTACACCATATATGCGCTTTGTTAATAAAATCAACACATGTGAATTTGAATAGCAATAAAAACTGCTGTTGTTTAATTCTAGATTAATGTTATTGCAAAGATATGTGCACACATCTGTAAGTTCTATTATATAAATTATTTTAATAAACTAAAAGTTAATTTGAGGGAAAATAATAAAGGGATAATAGAGTCAATCAACTGTCAAATGCATTATCTATTTCTTTTGAAAAGGAATTATAATCAAATTTATTCTATATTTGAGCCAACTCTAGTATAAACACTAACATTAAAGTAAGCTTTATATTTTATTGCTGTTTTATTATTAATAAATATTGTTGTTAATTGTTAGATTTATCTTGTGTTTGTTTACTGTTGTCTGTCCTGATAACTGTTTATTTTAACAATAATTTCTTCTCTTCATGAACTAGCAGCAATAATTGATATGCATATGATGAGGCAGTTGAAGTAAGCACTTGAAATGAATAACCATATCAATCAGTTATAAATATCCTAGGCTAGAGGCCTAGTGGCATACTCTGTTGAAGGATATTAGATGCAGGCTGTCTGGTATATTATTAATGGATGTGTTTAGGATTTGGTGTATGATTTGATATTTTTTTTTATTTCATAAGTAAAGTGAACAATACAAATATGCATAATTTATTAATCAACTAATATATATGCATACATTAGGTTCACAACTAATGAATATTGAATTGGAAAACCCAATAGTCATAGTTAGTTTGTAATATTGTTCATTTATTGATTATATCATTAGTATTAGATTAGCTCATTATACATTTACAATTTATGTGTGGTTTGATTAACCAACTTAGTTATTTACATTGAAATCTATATGAAATTTCATCTTTTCTCCTCTTAATCATTCTTCATGAATAGAGTCAGTATTTTTTTTTTCATTTTCATTATCTTTTTTTTTGTCATAAATTCTTGTATTTGTTTTATTTTATTTTTTATTATTAATATCTTCAAAATTATGGGATTTTTTTTTTATATAAATAAAGAAATCAGTGAATTTATAATCATACAATTTTTTTAGTTGTTCTTATTTATATAAATAAATAAAAAAAAATGTTATAATAATTATTTTAAAATATTACTATTGTTGAGTTACATCATGTTTTAAATGAACTTACTGAGTAGTTTTTTCAGGCATCTATAAAAAATTATCAGAGTTAGAGTAGTTTTTACAAACATTTATTATAAAAGTGTTTTTTTTTTGTTGAAACAAATGGAAAAAAAACAACAACACTATCATTGAGCAAAAGCATGATTTGCCACAATTTATAACTCAGTTAATTGAAAAATTTTAGCTACAATCTTAAAAATAAGCCAAAGTTTATTCACATTATATAACTTATAATTATGTTAATGAGAGAAATTGTTATTACTGCTGGTAGTCAATAAGATTAAATCCGCTCTAACTTAATACTTTCTATTTTTATGACATTGATAGCTATACTAATGTTTGTCCTATCCCTGATAATTCCAGGAATTTAATCTATAAAAATTATTTATGTTTTGAATCCAACATATAAATATTTTGGCTGAACAATTTATGTTAAAAAAAAAACCTCAAATCTGGAAGAAAAAATATTTACCAAGAAAATGTCAGCTTTAAATAGTGGATTAATTTGAATATTTTGATAATTTTATTTAGGCAGAATTGGATATAGAAGTGAATACAAACTTGTGTTCTGCTATTGGTTTTAACATATTAAAAATAAGGTATTTTATTATAATGATGTAACTACCTACTTAATCATTTATAGATCTTTTCTTATTTTAGAAAATGGTAACACAGTAGCAATTTTTTTCATACAATATTGCCACCTAGTGCAAGCCATAGTAATCAATGGATGTTAGAAGGCTAATGAGATATAATCTTCAATCAATGTGACATAAATTATAACAAATCATTTGATTCTTTAGCCTATGGTAAACCAAGAACAACTTTATACTTTAGAACCATCTATAATAAGCTTAAGTAATTAGTAATTACCAGAGAATGATACTTTAAACCCCCAACTCAAAACTATATCTAGCTTTTGCTTTTATCAATGATTTCTGGAAGTCAACATTGGAAGTAATGCATTTATGCATCTAGCAACTGCCTTTAACTCCAGCTTGCTAATCAAACTAAGATTCTGAAATTCTAAGTGCCCCAAAAAAAATTGAACCTAATCCATAGTGATTTATTATTATTAACACTTTTAACCTTAAAAAAAGTTGCCTGTAAATAATAACAAACTGAGAATATTAAAAAATATAGTTATTGATCCAGAATTAGATCTGTATAACTGCTCAAACATATTGGCTTGGATTTGAAATCTTAGGATATTTTGATTTGCAGGATTTTATTTTGATTGGTAAAATAAAGACAAATGTGATTGCAAGATGCATAATTGTATTACTTTAAGCTTTAAATTTCTAGCCTTATTGATGAAAGAAAAGCCAGAAAGTGGATTGAATTTAAACACATATATTAATCATGCAATTTTATTATACTAAAATAGAGAACTGTTCTTGATCTAATGGAACATAAAAAGATATTCGAAATTTTTTATGTAAAAATACAAAGTAATATCTTAAAGATCATCATTTCATTCAGCATCTTGCTAGATAAAGAGATATTCATTCGTTTTCAAGAGATTGTAATACTAGAATATGACTGAGAATAAATGCAATAGAGAGCTGCTATTAAATAAAGTTTTAACCCCCCCCCCCCAAGAAAGTGAGTTGCAAAAATAAAATACAGAATCAGACAAAACAAATAAATTCTATAGGTCCTTGCTCTATTCGGGTACATGAAACTGATTTATGGACTAATTTGCATAGTCATCCGCAAAAGTTATCTTCATCTCATTGTTTTTTCTCTATCTTTGCTTATATTTCTTTATAAATGGTTATTAATGCTGAAAATATTGAATAGCGATGGTAGCATTAGTTGACCATAGGCATGATAACAGTAACACAACCTTAAACTATTATAAGCAATACTAAGAATATTATGAATAGACAGATAAACTATTTTTCATGTGAAAACTTAGCGACATCGATTTGATGGCATCTGAAAATAATAATAATGCAACCATAAATATCTTTTAAGCTGGAGTCTAATATATATATATGAGAAGAAAAAAGTTAAAACAAACAATAAATATTTTATTGCATATTAAAGTAAATTCTTTAAAATATTATTCACTTTAATTTTTTATCCTACATTTATTATTCGACTGATTACGTATTTTTATAGGAAAATGCTTAAAAGCGATAACTGCTTTAATAGAATCTAAAGATTACAAATCCATCAGCTATTTTATAAATAATTTTTTATAACAACTTGAATGCTTAATGTATTAAATAACATTAGTGGTAGAGACAAATCATTTTCTAGCTTGTTCTTCGTCGTGTTACCGCACACTTATAATTGATATTTCTACATGTTCCGCAGAAAGGATTGGCTAGGTGACTTTTTTGTTGCTGGAAGCATAAAACAGCTTTTCAATTACGTCTTAACGACTACGTAGTCTTTATAAAAGTGAAAAATATACAAAATAAAACAAGTAATTCAAAACTGAGTCGTTATAACTCTTGTTATTGCATACAAGGCCTTTGTAAATTGAAGGGTAGCTTCTAATTATTTCTATCAACGTTGTCATGGTGATTTCTTATTTATTAAGACATTTTCCACTTGTCTCTTGTCAATATTTTCATTAAATATGTTCATTGAGCGTAATGAACAAGAGTAATAATTTGTCTTTCTCAAAAGAAAGGATTAAAAATGTTATTGTTTTAATAGAGAATTTCTTCCCGAGTAAACTAAGCAACTGATTTCATGTACGTGCTTTTAGCTGAAATTTAAACTAGAATAGCGAGTGTTTGAAAGCAAAAATCAGTCAAGGCAATAACTCTGCTGAATTAGTTCCTGACAGATTAGAATAACTCGGATTATAATTATTTAATTGCCTACTATAAAGTTTTATTAAACAATGTTATTAAAAAACATTTTTTAAAATCTAACCGAAATTGTAAAACATTCCAACTTAATTTTTTTAATAATTCCTGCCATTTAATTATTATTTTGAAGTAATTATTTATTATTTTTGCAAAATAATAATTCTATTTAAATTTGGCAAAAAATTAATCAAACAGATGATTATTTTAAAAGATTTTAAATAATAACAATAAATTACTGCAGATAACAATCTAATCCATGCAATTTTTTTTTATTAACCATCAAATTTAAAACAAAAGCTTTGGCTGTTCAATAGTCTTCTTCTGAGATATAAATACACAAGTATATAATAACCTCATGTTATTCTACCATACACATACAATGAAGCTTTTCATAAAATAAGATTCTTGAAATTAGTTACTGTAAATCAAAGCTTACACTTCAGATAAATAGTGAAAGAAAAATTTTTTATAAAGTAAGTTATCATTGATTGTTTTATCCTTTAAATAAAAATAACTATACATCAATTTACTTAATACATGCCTATGGGATGGTTAATTGAACGTTACTTTTCAGACTTCCCAATCTATTGCATATTTCATTGGCAATGTTTTTTTATTAAACATGTGGTCAATGAATTTGAATGCAGTTCATATTCAAGCATGGAAAAATGGCTGATAAAAACTGATGTAGTTTCAGTTACAAGGCATTGCCTTTAAACTTGTTGATGAGTTTAATAAACCTTAAGATATTACTCATAGGAAAAGGACATACTGATCACCAGTGATAAAATGAGCAAAATTTTACAGTTGTCTTTTTGTTTCTACATTTAATGCATCACATTTATCAGGCCAATCTAAATTGATACCTGACCTTTAATCTCTAGTTAATAATAATTAAATACTTATGGGGTCTTCCAGCTGTATTAGCTATGGTCTGACTATCTGAGAAAAAGTCCTAGAATTTACTTGTAAAGTGAAAAATATCCATGATTCATTCAGTCCGAAAGTAAACTCCAGATCATGATCAGGAGGACAGATATTCTAATATTACACTATAAGGCCTTAAACAAAATATAAAGAACTACAAATGTGTGTGTTTTTTTTAAAAAAAGAATGTATTCTATGATGAGATCTGGTAATTTTTTATTTACAACTTAATATGCATTTTCATAAGATTTAATATTCTCAAACTGAAAGGTAATATATTTTTGGATTATAACCACAAAAATAGAAAGATATTAAAATATGAGTTAAGAAAATCCCAAATCTTTACATGAATAAAGTTGAGGATCTTAGTTTTAGTGAAACAAAATTAAATGTGCATTTGGAACATTATTTGCATAAAATAATAAAATTCACACTTTTATACCTTATATATTGAAAATAAAACAAAAATTTTTTTAGATGCAACTATTTTAATGACAGTTTTTTTTTCTAAAAAATATGTAAATTAAAAAATGAAGTAGTGGATTCTGGATCCCAAAGTCCATAGATCACAGATCCAGCTCTGTCACTTTTGGCACTCAAAATTATTATAATTTCTAAGCAATAAACCATGAAAAAAATGAAATTTTATTCAATTCAGTATAACTAAGTGTAATTTAGCCCAATGGTAGATTGAAGAGTTAAAGGTTCCTCATTTAATCCTCAACCGAAAAAAAACAAACAAATAACCTTAGTTTGATCAAATAAAAAAAAAGTATTGCTTTACTAAATTCTGGCAATGGCCCAGCTTTATATTTATGGTTTTCAAATTTTTTATAAATTTCAAGCAATAAACCATTCATTTCTTTTTTAGTGGAGCTCAACATTTTTGCTAAGTAGTAAATATTATAGTTTGTTGATTTTTTTTTTTTTGGGGGGGACGACTAAATTTTTAAACATTTCAGAGCAGCCAATCATATTTACTAATACAATTTTTATGCTTTCTGTTTATTATATCATTTGCAAATAATAATATTTATCATACTTTTGTTAATAGAGCATAAAGACAGCATTTGAACTTTGAAAAAACTTTGAAAGATGTGATGGAAAATAGCACCCATTCACTCTATTAATATTCAAGAATAGTTAAGTCAATATTTAACTATGAGATACATATAAATTCGCCAATATTACTTTAAAAAGCAATGTCCAAATCATGTTTAGCAAAAACAAAAATATTCAAATAATACATAGCTAGATTGCATCAACTCTGAGTAACAATAGGATAAAAAATATATAGTTATCCAAAACAGGACCATTATTGCATTCAATTTCAGGCAGTCTGAGTGATGCACTACTTTTAACCAGCTACCAGCATTAAACCTTTCTTGTAACAAAAAAATGTAAGTAATTTATTAAATCATGTCTGTTTTTGTATGAAGATCTTGGAGGAGCTTTTATCCTAGAGGGATCTATCTTCCCTTTTACTGTTCTTCTATAATGGATTGTTGGACTTTTGTATTGCAGTGGGTTTGCAAAAGAAAAGAATTAAGATCATTCAATTAATCTTTACCATACTTAAGTCTTATATACTTTCCACACAATTTTGATACTATCTCATTGTTGTCTTTTGACATCAATGTAATATTTTCTTCGTCACAGATTATACTTTTTCATTTTTTTTCCTCCAAAATATTTCTCACATTTTTTTTTTTATTTGGAAAAAAAAATCCAATTGCTTTTAAGTTATAGTCATAATAAATATATATTTGTTTACTTCCTATTTTCAATAATTCCTTTCAATATTTCAAAGTTGATTATTTTACTTTCCATCTTTTCCATTCATATGTATAATCATATTTTTATTTTGCCCACAGTAGTTGTATTAATTCACAACTTAATTTAAGGACTGATTTTATTAGCTAACTAGTGCATTTTCATAATAATTCAAATTAATCATTCATTTTCCTTCGCCCCTCTCCTCCCCCCATTAAATTTAAGATCTTTATACGTTTTTATTAATAGTAGTAAGAGGAATTTTACTGAAACCGTAGTCAGGCTATTTATTAAGATATATGATACTAATAAGCTTTTAAATTAAGTTATATTGTTTAAAATTAAAATTAAAATGTAGTTTATTTTACTAGAGTTGAATTAAACTATTTTCATGCGTAGGAAAGATAATATATTGATTTTTTTTTTAAAAAAAATAAAAAAAGTTAAACGAAAAATAGATAACCAAAAATGTTTGGCATTTTTTAAAGTAAATTTTCAGAAAATCAACCATACTTATAGTACTATCATTGGATATTCCATAATGATGGAATGTCCTCCATGGTTTAATGCAATGATAGTGTAGCCAGTAATAATTTAGTAAGTGTTTTGGAACATTTGTTGACAATTGGATGAATTACTGAACACTACTGAAAATCAAGCAATAAGCATAGTAGATATTCCTATTTTCCTTAAACAATAATTGTAGTAAGAATACTAGTATCTCCCTCCCCAATTTTTGTATTTGCATCGTTTTAATGAACAAGGAGTAAATTTTTTCTCCCTCAACCTGTTTAGCAACAAAGTTGAGTTTTCTATTTTGAATAAGCCCTAATGAGATATTTGTCCACATTCGTCCATATTTGAACATTTTATTTTTACAATTAAACTTTTTTCCTATGTCATGTATTAATTCTAACATTATTTCTTATAAAATGTAAGCTATTAAATAATAGCCATTCTAAAAATTAATATTTGACACTTTAAAAATATGAAAACAAATTTCTAAACGACGACGTTCTTATCTATAACAATGGCACTTGGCATTCTTAGGCATACATTTTCTATTCACAAAGCTAGTAGAATGAAATATTAGATATTTGAATTCTGTATTATTAAAAATAAAACATATTTAGGATTAGTGTTTTCCTGAAGATCTGTGATGATGGTGTTCTAGTTGTATTTTTATATTGGACATTCAATAGGCATATTAAATGATGGAAATAGTCCAATATAAAAATACAAATATTTAGGATTAGTTACAATCAAAGAAAGAAAAAAATATTAAAAGTAAAAATATTATTTATTGTTATTAAATTTTTTAAAAAATAATTCTTTATCATTTTGAGAAGAGTGATTATAGCTTACATAGAAACTGCTTTTAGTTTGCTGTAAGAAACTATTTTAAAAGTTGACTTTTTAAAAATAAATGTTTTCAAAGAAAATCTCTTGTTAGTGATGTAAAATTTTGGTTTAAAATAAGTCTGTTGTCAAGCATTGGTGGTCGAGAGGTCAGCGACAGCTGCTTTACAAGCAGTTGTCCCGGGTTAGCGGGTTCGCTTCCCAGCTGATGCTATGACACATGAGAGAAAAAAAGTCTGTTATAAGAATATTGCATAAATAACCATTAATTTATAAACATATTATTGAAAATTAATTTCTTTTCTTTTTATTTGCTGATTTTTATTTTATTTTACTTTGGGCTAAAACATTCCATCAACTAAAAATTCTCATTTCTATTGACATCTAATACCACCTCTCACATGGTATTATGATGCAAATTGACTTTTATTTTTGTGAAAAAGATTTATATAATGCAGATAACTTTAGATTTTTTTCCCCAACTAATAATTTTAAAATTGTAAATATGATTAAATAAAACTATGCACGGTGATACAAAGTTATAGATAGGCTTAAAACAACATAGAAAAGATATAGCAACCACAGCACCACTGTAAGACCTAAAACACGAAATTTGCATATGTCACTACTACTGAGGCAAATCTATTCATAATAAAGATATAAACAGTGAGGTTTCTTTTTTAGAAAAAATCTGCAAACATTTTGCTATTGGATTTTTATTGAAAAAAGTCAAATTTGAGCATTCTTTTGTATTAATTCTTTTTTATTTTATTACTATTTCAAACTTCTAAGAAATAAGAGAAGTAATAAAGATGTAAATTGTGATATTTTTTTTAATGTGTCAAATTTTAATACTCATGATCTATAAGTAGGGGAGGGGAGGTATTTAATGCTTGCCCTTGTAATTTGTAAATATGAAGAAAAAAATTATTTACAAGATGTTTTGTTATTTAATTATCTAGAGATATCACCTTTCAAATGCTACTAAAGAATTCTACATGCAAATAACCATCAGTGACATGACCACATTGGCATTTCTGCACATGCAATGACTTCTAGCAAGTGCAAATTGTCTATGCTGCAGATAAGAAAGAAGAACCCAGAAGGGGTGCAATCTGTCAATTGTAGTACTACTTTTGAAAAAGTTGCACTTATTTTATTTTTATTTAATTTTGGTTACATAACATACATTACTTTTTATTATTTTCTTTGGAAACAAAAAAAAAAAAACAATCCCTCTCTTTATTACATTTATTTCTTGATATTTTTAGTAGCAGTCGAGTGGTTGCCCCAAGTATCAACAAATGCTCCAGAGCACCCAGAGTATAATACTGTTTTAGTCTGCACTTGGGGGTTTATGAGTAAACATATAAGTACAATATAAAAAGTAGAAATTCATATAACACTACAATATTAGTTGAAACATCAACATTTAACTAAACTTTTAGTAAAACTTGGTTATCTTGGCTAATGTTGTAGTATTATATGAATTTCTATTTTATTTATAATTGCTAGTATAGTGTTAGGCAATGTTCAATTTTTAATAAGTAAAATATTTATAATATTAATATAATCAAACAATAAATATTATCTACATAATATGAAACTAAAAGTTACAAAGTAATAAATATTTTAAAATGTGTAATAATGTAATTGAAGAATAAAGATTTGTTAAAATAAAAAAACATTAGCAAATTGTTTGCTAGAGAGCTATTTAAAAAATATGAGATTGAACTTCTGTCAAGTCAAAACATAGTGATATACTTTTTGGGATCAATCTTTAATTAATCAATGTCAGCTTAAAATGTCTATTGTATTATTAAAATTTTTAAAGTAGTTAGATGCCATTGAAATATTTGTTTCAGTAGGATCATGTTCATGCCTTTATTTTTGTAATTAAGAACAAAATAGTATTTAAATATTCCACCAGGAATTGCCTTAATATTTTCATTATTTTTCCCCTAATGTATTCCAATTTCAACTTTCATGTTTCTGTCTTTTTTATTTTGAAGATTGCTATATAGTAAGTTTAGATATTTTATTTTGAGTTTAAGACATTTTTATTTTAAAAAATAAATCCAAAAATGTGTTACATGTATTTTAATGGCATTTATTCTTTCCTTAAAAAGATTCTAATGGAGTTTATTATTCAATTATGCATGTATTTGCTGCATGTAAAATTCTCTTTTTGGTAGTCATCGAACAGCCACCATATCCCACTGGATGGTGCCATTTTCATGCTAAAACACATAAAAATGCCATTTCTGAGGACGACATGTTCGAACCCGCATTCTCTATAATACAACTTTTCTGTTGTGCTACAGATTTCAGGCTGCTATGTCACATCGCAGTACAGCATGTATGTCACATCGCAGCAAATACATTTTCCGAATTCGCACAGTTTATAAAATGGTTACGGCTTGGTGAGAGGGTGTGTTTTTTTGAATTGGATGGAAATGTTGTTTTCATTGGATTTGTTTTTATTTTAAAGTATTGAAATGTTCAGATTTTGTAAAGTAATATTTAACAGACTTTTTACACCATAGTGTATTGAAGTTTTAAGTGGTAAATGTTGATGAGATATATGTATAAAGTGAGTTGGAATTAGGTAACGCGTCAAGTAACGTACTGTTCATAACATTCCACGAGACAAACAAGATTGCACCATGTGTATATTTTTTAAATAAAAAAGAGCATTAACACAAAAATATCCAGTAAGAAAAGTACAATTGTACACTGTTTTTTTAAATGTCATAAAAAGCATATATTATAAACATGGTTAATAAGTAAAGAAGACATTATATATATATATACATTTGTTGTTGTTTAAAAAAGACATTATATATATATATACATTTGTTGTTGTTTAAAAAAGTTTTAGTTTCTTTCATTTCTCTGACTAGTGTTATACTTTGTTGAATATAGTTTACATTTATTGTTATCATTTATTTTATAGATGTTAGTAAAAAAAAATATTTACAAAAATACGATTTTGATATTTTTTATTTTAGCATTACAAACAACAGAACACTAACCCTAAACCTAACCTTAAACCTAACACTAAAACTAACCCTAAAACTAACCTAAACCTAACCGTAACAACTTTTACTTGTCATTCTATTTGAAATAAAAAATAGCGGTAATATCTGTTTGTCTGTAAAAAAAAAAAAAAAAAGTAAAACAAAGACTAAAAAAGTAAAAAATAGCGATAATACAATAATATCTGTTTCTCTGTAGAAATAAAATGTAAAAGAAAAACTAAGAATTTTTACTTTTTATTCCGATTATGAGTTTTTAAACAATAAAAAAAAAAGCCGTAACCCCAGTAAAAAAATCTCCGATAGAAAATTGATTTTTCTAATAAAAAGAAAACTAAAAAAGATGAATCAAATTGTAATTTGTTTATTTTATTTTACATTTATTATTATCATTTAATTTGTATGCGTTAATAAAAAATAATATTTAAAATTAAATATTTAAAAAAGACGTTTTTCTTTTGTTTTTATTTTCGCATTACAAAAAACACATCAAAATGATTATAATTAATGGCCCAGGAATGATCATATTTTATAGTTTAAGTGTGAATACTGCACCATTGAGTGGGATATAGTGGCTATTCGATGACAACCTCTTTTTTTAGTAAGTTTGTTTTTCAAAATGAATTTGTTACAATACATATGACATTTTCTACAGGTCTTTTTTTAGAATGATAATAATAAATTCCTTCCTTCCATGAGAGTTATTTTCTTTCAAGCACTACTTATTTAGCATTGAACTTATTCATTAATTAGAAACACCAATAAAGCATTACAATTGAATAGTTTGTTTTTTCAAAATAGATAAGATTTAAAATAAGGTTTTTAGTTTGGGTAGAATAATCTTTTTAGATATCTTTATTTTCTAATAAATATAAAAATGTATTCCTTCTTTCCAGAACAATTCTGAAATGTTGAACAGTCATAATTCTTTATTCTTTAGCTAATTAGATATGCATAATTCAAAAACTTATATTTTAAAAAGAGCAATAGTAAATTATTTTATCCAATTTATTGAAAATCAAAAATAATAGAATTAAGACTTAGTTTCTTTTAAAAATAATTAATCTGAAGTTATTTTTTATCTTTACCTTTCCTATACACTCTAAGAGAATCTGCATAGTTAATAGCTAAAGGTTAAGAAATTTGGACTAATAATTAGTAAAACAAAAAAATATTAATTTTATTCATGAATTATAGTAACTTTTAATTAAAATATTGAATAATAATCACAGAAGTATTTTTATTTATTATAATGTAATCTTTTTCAATTGGTTTACTTCTAAAATTAACATCCACAATATACGACTTCATGTACCTCCCAAGCTTTATAAACTATTACAATACTTCTTGTATATTAAGCAAATTATTTTCCCTGTTAATAAAGTTTGTCACCACTATCTTTCTTCTTTTATTGTTACTTTTTTTATGCAATATGCATTATAGTGCAAAATATGTTGGTGGATTATAAAATTATTATAAGAAGAAAATGATTTGTGTTGTTAAAAGTACTTTTGAAAATCATGATAAATATGAAGATATAGTTAGTTAAGTATTTAAATGTACATGCAAATATAGTTGTGTTATTAAAGCATGAAGAATTTAAAAAAGAATTTGTTTGAAAAAAGCTAAAAGTAGTAGTAGTTGAATTCAATGTCTAGAAGCTAATTCTATGGAAAAATATTATTGCAGATAATGAATTTAGGTTTCTGTTATGTAGTTGACTACAATGTGGAATTTCAAATGATGAAATTCATTAATAATAAACCAGCACAAAGATAAACATTTAATATATATCTGGGTCAATATCTATGTAATACATATTCAAAAGTTTTTGCAAATATAAAATTACATAAAGGTATTCCACTTCAATAAATTATGATTTTGGATGTACATTTTGGTAAAATATTGTGAAATACATAAGTTAATTATTGTAGGAGACACTAGAATATGATAAATTAACCATTTTTTATTATTTAAATTTGTTAATGATATTTAAAAATTGAAAATTGAGGGAAGTTAATGTTATGATATCTCTTTATATGAAATAATTTATAGTTCAACTGATAGGTAAAAGTCAAAAGGATTATTGGAAAAACATTAATTAAAAATAGATCAATTTTTATACTCTATAGTGACAAATCTTTGTGCAAGAATTTTCCATAGTGATCATCATTATTTTGTATCCACTATTTTTATTTACAATCAATTATTCACTACAACAGTCTTTTAAAAAAATATTCAAAACTTTTATTAAAAAAACAACAACCATTTTTTCAAAATTGCAGCCAGTTTGTAGGATTGCTGATATTATAAGATAGTGACTTCATTAAAGATATATCATACAAAGATAAAATGATGATATTCTTATCAAAAACTCATTACACAGTATACAATATTATGTGTTGATTATAGAATTAAACAACATACTTCATCTAATTTTTATCTACTGTCCTTTTAAGACAATCAGTGCTTTCATTTTTCATTAATGTCATATCCAAGGTAAAGATTTTCACTTAACAATTAAAAGAGCCAATTTTATTCAATATAATATATAATCAAAAACATATTTTGATCACATGCAACATGTTCAGAAAATCTCCAGCCTTGGGGCCAACTCTGGCTCTTGAAAGCTCTCAATGCAACAGCTGGATATTTTCAAAAACCTACATAAATGACCCTATATAAAACTTTTATTTAAACATGTGCATAGTTCAAATATTGAATTAAAAGTACAATGAAATATTTATTTTCTCAGCTACATCCAAACTTTATAATAGATCTGGCTCATATTTTCAGAAATGCAATTTCCCAATAAATTATCTATATTTTGTGGTCTATCTGACTATAGATTTAATCTATAATGCTGGGAGCATTTGTTTGTTTTTATAGTGATTTTTGTAGACTAACTGTATATTCACAAAAATAAAATTAGAATTTTACTTTGTTTTATTATTATTTTAAATTATTTTTTTATTAGTATGGCTACATCAAGTAAGACACAGAAAATAGCATATTTTAATAATAATGCATTAACACATATTTTTTTATAGAAAGAAATAGTAAATCAATGTGCCTGACATATCTAAAAAATATGTCAATTAATAAAGAACACAATATTAAGAGGCATTATTTAACAAAACATTCTTATTACAACAAAATTGTTGGGAATGAAAGAAATATTAAAACAGAAAACTTGAAAAGGAGCTTCATCAAGTGGTTGACATGTCTCCAAACAAGTCCAAAATTTCATAAAGGCAAATTACATTAATTAAAAAAACAATTGTGAAAACATTGTCTGAAGAGGATCCTAACTGCTGTAGAATTAATCTATCCAAAACATTAAAAAAATTCAAAATATAAATATTTCATGAAGAATAATTACAAGACAAATTGGCAAAATTGTCATTATATATGGAATAATCATAAAAATAATGATGTTATTTTATTTTAAATTCACAAAAAAGTTATGGTCCTCATTTAAAAAGGGAAAATTGACTTGCCAGTTAAAAAGATTGTTCACCCCTAATAATTAGGAATAAACTAAATGTTTTCTCAAATATAGCAAGTTAATTTTTAAATCATTAACTTTATATAGTCCAGGAATATAAATATCCAAATGGCCATTGGCATAAAAATGGTTCTCTATCCCTGACATATATGTTCATCAGCTTAAATATATTCAGTCAATCAATTTTATGAATTAAAATTCTCAAATTATTTTGCCAATAGTAAAAAATACAAACCATAAATGTAAACTATAGTCACTGTAATTGTAAGTTATTTTGAAAAAAGATGCTTTCATTATATAATCAAATTTTACTAAACATGAGTTAAAATATCATTTACTTGCTCACTTTTAATGGATTGAGCATTTGCAGCATGATAGCTACAGCAGCAGCTGATTCATTGAAATTTTTTCTTTTTAAAATTGTGTAAAAGCTATAAGCATGATGTCAATAGAAATCCTGGCATTCATTGCTGTTTGAATTCCTCTTTAAAATGGCATATTGCAAGTTAAAATTGGATTAAATTTGAATTTTTTTAATATGTCCATTTAATTTTTTTTCTGATCAGTTTACTAGACTGCATGAAGAAGACAAAGGCAGATTTTTTTTATTAGCCAGACTCTTTACTGAAATGGATTAAAAATGCACCGATGATTCACACTTCAAAGCTTTCATCCCAATAAAAACATAATCAGAATATCGGGTTGTAAGTATTCAATTTTAATTTATTAATTATTTGAATAGTATTTTAATTTTTTTTTAATTATTTGATCAATCAATAGTAGTCTGTCCAATAGACAGGTCCAGAGAGTAGTCACTACATCAGTTCATCCATTCTTCCATTCCATTCTCTTCCTTGCCCACTTCCTCAATTCCACATAACTCCTTCCATCTCGTATGTCATCCAATAATGTCAATCTCTTCCGTCCTTTCTTTTTATTTCCACTCACCATTCCTTCCAAAACATCTTTCATTAAACTATAATCTTTTCTTAGTATATGTCCAATCCAGTTTCTCGTTCTCTCTTTGATACTTTCAATCAATCTTCTTTCCTCATTAACCCTTTTCAAATTTATTTTATTCACCTAACTGATTTTTTCCATTTTTCTCCAAGTCCACATCTCAAAAGCTTCCAGTTGTTTCTTAATTCTATTACTCAATGTTCATGTCTCACAACCATACATTAATACACTCCACACATAACATTTAATTAATCTTTTCCTTAATTCTCTTTCCATAGGTCCACAAAATATCTTCTTTCTTTTTACAAATGTCACCTTTGCCAATGCTATTCTTCTTTTAACTTCATCTTCACTTCTTCCATCCTCACTCAACCAACAACCCAAATATCTAAATCCCTTCACCTGCTGCACCATGTCATCATGGATTCCAATTTGCAGTCTTTTTGCATTTCTCCCTATCCATAAACACTTAGTCTTTTCAATTAATCTTCATTCCATATGCCATACATCCTTCTTCCAATTTATTCAACATATTCTGAAGATCCTTTTCTTCCTCAGCAATAAGAGCCATATCATCTGCAAATCTTATACACTTTATTACTCTCCCTCCAACATTTGCTCCTCCACAGTCCAAATAATTATTTAGCATATCTTCTAAATAAATATTAAACAAAACAGGTGACATACTACATCCTTGCCTAACTCCACTTTTTATATTCACTTCATCAGTCTCATTACATCCAAATCTAACTCTTATTCTTTTACCATTATACATATTCCATATCAATCTCTTTCTTTCCAGAATACTCCTTTATCTCTTAAGATAGACATCAGTTTATTCCAGCTTACTCTATCAAATGCCTTTTCTAAATCTACAAAACATATACCAATTCCTTTATCTCTTTCAATATATCTTTCTGCAATTGTCCTAACAATATCAATAGCATCTCTTGTGCTTTTCCCTTTCCGAAAACCAAACTGTTCTTCGGCAATATAAAAGTCAACCTTCCCATAAATCCTTTGAGTTAAAATCCGCAATAACACCTTAGAAACATGAGACAATACACTTATTGTCCTATACTCTTCACCTTTAACAGCTTTCTTCTTTTTAGCAATTGGAATCACTATAGTTCTTAAAAAATCTTCAGGCCAAACTCCACTATTATATATCAAATTGCAAAGTCCAACTATTTCCTTCATAGTAAATTCTCCCATTTCTCTCAAAAATTCTATAGGTACTGCATCAAATCCAATAGCCTTACCATTCTTCATTTGTGTGATTGCCTTTCTTACTTCATCTGGCAGTATGTCCATACCTCTATCATCCATTGCAACATCTTCTTCATTTTCAAGTTCATAACTAATTAAATTATTTCCTCTACTAAACAGATACCGAATATATTCTTCCCATCTTTTTAATAGATCATTACTATCAGTTAACCTTCTTCCATTCTTATCTGCAATCTCACTTGCTACCCATGTCTTTTTCTCCCAAGAAATACTTTGTATTCTATCAAATGCTAGATCATATCTTTTCATCTGTTGAAACCTTTCTATCTCTTTACATTCTTGCTCCAACCACTTTTCTTTTTCTAAATCTGTTTCTCTTCTTAATTCATTATTAAATTTCCTATATTCCTTTTGCCCTTCCTCAGTATTTACATTCTTCCACCATCTCCGCACTTCCATCTTTTCCAACATACCTTCAGTTATTCAAGGTCTTTTAGCTTTTCTCGCATGAATAATACCTATTTCATTTTTTGCTATTTTCAAGAATCCCTCTTTAATTCTATTCCAACACTCATCAGAGCTATTAATATAGTTCCTATCCTGAACAATTCTTTTAAATTCATTTTCACATATCAAACCAAATTTTCCTTTTTCCATTTGTCTCAATTTATCCAAGTCCCATCTTGTGTATCTTTTCCCTCTTTTAATTCTTTTTAAACTTAACTTTAATTTAGCCATCACCAAATTATGATCCGAATCTATATCAGCACCTGGAAAAGCATGTGAACCCTTAACAGCATTCTTATATCTATTCTGAATCAATATATAATCAATTTGATTACGTTCTTTGTTACCTGGAGCTTTCCGTGTATACAATCTTCTAATATGATTTTTAAAACAAGTGTTTGCAATGACAAACCCATTCTCTTTACAAAATTGTACAAGTCGACTACCCCTTTCATTTCTTTTTCTAATACCATAATTTCCAACAATTTTCTCTTCCCTAACTTTGCCCACAACAGCATTCCAATCCCCCAATAGCAATATACATGCGTTTTTTCCTTCACATTGAATACTTTCTTCTATCTTCTCATACATTTCATCAATTTCACTATCATCATGAGTACTAGTTGGCATATAAACTTGTATAATTACCAAATCCCTAGGACTTGCATTTATTCTCATCAGCATCAGTCTATCATTAATACCATCAACCTTTGCCACACTATTCCATATTTTCTTCCTCACAGCAATGCCAACTCCATTAATTGACCTATCACTTCCCAAATAAAACAACTGTACATCTCCACTACTTACTTCTCCACATCCCTCCCACCTCACTTCACTTAATCCCATTACATCAATATTATTCAAATGCAACTCTCTTTTCAAATTCTCCAATTTCCCACCTTTCCTCAAAGATCTAACATTCCATGTTCCAATTCTCAGTGTATCCCCTCTCAATGAATTATATTTATGAGGATTTCGCAGGTTGATGACCTGAGTAGCCTCATGTCCACTCCTGCCGGGCAAGACACCAAAGTTATTTTTAACTAAGGTCTCAACACCAAACGTAATGATTCCTGTAGACATACTCATAATAAAACAAGGGAATTATAAGACAAAGTGGTTTCCCGTTGCCTTCTTTGCCCAGCAATAACCTCTATAATAAATAGGCTTAGTGCGCTAGCCAAATCCCATAAAATGAAAATCTAACTACTGCTTCCTCTCATCGTTGTCACCTCTAGTGATCTTCCGCTGACTTGGAAGAAATGCCGTTGCTGACCCAGCGGGGTGTTGACTTATTTAATGGCGGTCAATACTCGCCATTATACATCCACCATCATAGGAATTGTGGCACTTTTATAGAAGTAAACACGCCACTGTCTCCTTCACCACTTCCTGATAGTGAATGTTGTCCCATTGTCAGCGACTGCTTATTTACAGTACTCTGCTTATTCGCAGCTAATCTTCATATCTGAAGGCCATACCCCTATCCGCAACCTGGGGATGCTCTGGGTGGCATGGGACCCATGCCTTATTCCCAGAATATGATTTGATATAATTTATTAATGTGTTTGCATTTGTATTGGTCTGTCTGTGTAGTATATAAATTATATATTAAATCATTTATACTCTTTATTATACAGTATATAAATTTGTATTCAAATATAACAAAAGTGGTTCATGTATAATGTAATTGGGGGGCTCTGATCCAAGTTTGAGACCTTATTTTATAGACATAATGATTCTCAAAAGATTTAATAATTTATTAGTGTGTTTATATTTGTATTAGGGTGTCTGTGTTATATTTGCATGTCTGTGTTTGTATAACAAGTAATGATTTTTACATATAAAAATTATGCAGTGTAAATTTTAAGACTGATTATCAAATGTACAGAACAGTTGCAGTTGATAAAGCAATCACCAAATTTATTGGGCATAGTATCATGTGAAAATATAAACACAAAACCAATAGAGATTTCAAATGGTGTGTGTCTGGTGATAGCCACAATGGTTATGTACATACCACATGGAATTGAATTCAGGCAAATAATTAAATTCTGATTCTTGCCTATGCCTTGGTACTCATGCTTTTGATGCAGTGGTTTTGCCACAAATTTGAATCAAATTATTTTCAAGTCTATGGCTAAAAACTGAGCTTTATGTAAATAAATTATATCTCTGTGGGACAATAAATATAACAAGATAGCATCACTGGTATGCATAAAGAATATAAACATCACTGGTGTACATAAGGAATATAAAATGAAGAGATGAAACTCATTTTATCATTGATACAGACAGTAGCCTACAATTTCTGGTTTTAAATAGACAAGAAGCCAATTGCTATAATGACAAATGCATATCCACCTTCTGGAAATGATTTGTTTTGTATCTTTTATTAGGATGAATCTTTTTCTTATAGACACCTTGAGATTTACTAACTTTTGGGGTACAAGATACAATTATTAATAACCTTAAAAAACATCTAAAATTATCCGAGCAAGCATTCATAAACAAATTAAAAATCTGGGATGCCTACTCCCTCATTTTCCCAAAACTTACCACCAATAGAAGAGCACTATCAATCACAAATCAAAAGATAGCAAGTCTCTTCAAATTCTGGGACATGGAACCAAAATACTTTGATCTTGCTATCAAAATAAACATGGATTCCATGCCTATGAATTGCTTCCTGAATTACAGAAGAGGGATCACAAAACTAAATCCCATATGTCAACTATGCAGAAAAGATGAGGAAACCTTTACCCATTTAATTAGAACATGCACAGGCCTAAACACATAAAAAAATCATTTATGAAAGGACAAAAATTGATTACTACACAATTACATCCCTGAAGAGTAGTATCCAAACCAAAAATTTTGCCATTGTAAGACTGTCATTTTTCCTCACAATGACCTTATGGCTGATGAGATGCCACAAAATCTTCCATTTCCCTCAACAAAATTCTTTCTAAACACAATCAAGAAACTAAAGAAAAGAGACGAAGTCATGGCCTCACCAAACCGACATAAAGACACCTGGATCTTATTCGAAGTATAAATAATCCCTTAAAAAAACAGAAGGACTTATTAATAGTCCAACAAACTAACACACACTTATTAAGTCTGTTTCAACAAATTATACACTAGTTTCAATGTCAACACTTTACACATAAAGAATAAATATCACGTATCACAACAACTTTCATCTACTTGTAGAACATTAACCTGAATAAATATTTTGGAAAGAAAGATAAAATTGAATTCATATGTGACTAGTTTTGGAGATTCTGAAGCTATGGATTATCTTAGGTAAGAAGTATTATATATAGTATGAATGAGAATCTTGTGATGAATGCAAATAAATTATCAGTGAAGATGTAATTTAAACTTAATTAATGATAAATTATGAACAAACAATAAAATAATAATTATTTTGGATGTTGAAAATTTTTTTTCTTACTTTTTTAATGGTAATTACTATTTGTCTTAGCCTTACGTTTTACTTAGTTTTTCTATTTTCTGTCAATGTATAGCATTTTGCTCTAACATTATTAAAACTGAAATTATTGTGAATATTGTGTCTCAAGTCAGTTTTTTAAAAATTCAACATGGCGGCCAAGAACCTTAAACTAGTTATATCTATAATAATGCTATTTGATTTGTAACATATTCAAGACAATTGCAACTTTTATCATAAACATAACTCAGGAAAAAGTAAAACAAGGATGATTTAATTATTCACTTTATTAAAACTATAGAAATCAATGTACATTATACTTTTTTGTCTATTTTTTAATATTTAATTTCAGCTGCATTTGAGTAAAATAAATATATTTGTGAGCTGTTGCTTTAAAAAAAAAAAAAACAGTGCTGCACACACAAAAAGAAATTTTATTGATTAGATTATAGCAAAAATAAAAAACTTGTCAAGTGTTGGTGATCGAGTGGTCAGCGCAACTGCTTTTCAAGCAGTTGTTCCGGGTTTGCGAGTTCACTTCACGACCGATGCTTTGACACATGAGAAAAAAAAAGAAAAAACTTTGATAATTGAACATAAAATGTATCAAAAATAAATTTAAAGTGTATATTATGTTATTTTTTAAAAATATAAATTGGGATTAGTTCATTTTTTTACATGCTTTATTTTAATTTAATTCAAGGAACACCATTCTTTTGGTTATGTAAAAAACAAAATGATGGACAGCCAATAATAAAATATATATATATATAAATTTTAGCTATTGAAATGTTTTTTATATTACTCACAGGTTAGTACATTTTTAAAAATAATATTCTTACAAAAATGTTTATTCATTGATTACTTTTTTCAATTTAAGTTTTATTTTTTAATTGGATTTTTGCATATTTTGAATTTAAAATAATCAATTCATATTTTTTTCATTGGAGCTCATTATAATTGCTTATTTTTTATGCAAGATATTGGTTTATGAGACATTTTGGAAAACGAATTGCACTAACTGACCAGGGTAAAGGCATATATAAAAGTTTATAATGATTGTTTTAGAGCTTACAGATGAACCCAATGTTGTTAATTGTAAAGATTATTATTATAAAATGTAATGAGCATGATCAATAAATTTGCAGTATGTGCCATATATGCAATTATATGTCATCCGTTTATAAAAAATAACTTATGGGTGAAATGGAAAAAGAAAATATCACTATTTACTAGATGTATAAAAGAGATATTTGTGTGTGGAAAATTAAGAGAGTATTTATAAATTAATTTGAAATGGACCATAGGAAAAAATAATAAAACTTATAAGTAGTCTGAGGCACATTTTGAATATAAAGTATAAAGAAAGCCTATTGAGAGAGAATATGTATGCCATGATTCTGAAATTTCTTTTAATACACAAAAATGGTTTAGTTTTAAATTGCGCTTTAGAAAAGAATTATACAGCTGAGTGCTTTAAAAAATTAAGTCTCCATATTCATAGCTTACTTTAAGGTGAAGTAAAAAACAAGGATTTTATTTCAAAAATGGTTTATTAAGATATTGATAAGAATAGAAATATTAAACATTATGAATGGGATCAATAGAATATGATATTGGATGCTTAGGAAAGTGATTGAAAATTTTAGAAAAAAGTTAAATAATATCAGCAATAAAAAAAAAAGTATTACAATATAATGCAAATGTAAAGTTAACATATTTGTTCTAATTACAATTATATAATATACCTAATAAGACTGTTTATAATTCTCAACAATATTATAACATAAATTAATATAAAATTAATCTTTGAACTTAAAATTTTGTTCAGTGAAAGAGAGATTTAAAAACGTTAGTTACTATATAGAAGAGAATGCTCAAACATTTTCTTTAGTTAATGATCATGAACTTGGAAGAGATGGACTATTTGTATTTAATTTAGATGAAGCAAAGATATTGCATGAAGAAAATAATTATAATCAAAAAGAAAGATAAAACAGACCAAAAATTTACAAAGCTTGGGATAAAATGTAAAATAGTACATATTAGGGGTTAATTTCAGAAGTTAAAGCAATTAAAAAAAAAAACTATTATTTATAATAAATGAAAACACTTCTGCAGGTTTTTATTATTTAATGTTTTCAATTAAAATTTATCATGATTCATACATTTAATTATTAATATATTGTTTTCATTTATATTGGCTTTTGTCTACATAAAATGATCCATTCCTTTTTTTAATTAATAGTTTTAAATAATAATCTTTATATAAAAAAGTAGAAAAGAAAACTTTTCTATATTTTATTCTATCTTTTATTCAATACATCTTTATCATTTTTCTTAATATTAATATTTAAAAAGCCTCTCTATTTTTTATAAAAAAACTTCTGTTAATGCCATATTTTTAATAAATCCATGATAAGCTTTTCTTTTGTGGCATTTTTAAGCCTTATAAACCACAAATAACTTTCCTATTTAGTAAATAAAGCTATTACCAATTAATTTCATCATTAGTTAAATATCTGATTAAAAACTTATAACCTCTATTTCCATGACTTCATCTCCTGTTATTAAGTTTATCTATTTATTTAGTTTCCTTAAAAATAAATTAACTTCCGTTTTAACAATTTGTTAGTATCATCTAATGCAAAAATGTCTTGTAGTCAATCATAACGCTTTTCATCTTTCAAGCCCATGATATAAGAATTAAAGATAGAATAAAATTGAAATATGTTTAAAGTAGATGGAGATGTGTGTAAATACTCACTCAATAAATGAATGGCAATGGGTATTTAGTCTAATTTCTTATTATTTTAGTCATGTGAGCATTAGTGCACTAATTTAAAGGAAAAAAACAAAAACTGTAAGATGAGTCAGGTTTAAACACTAGAGCATTCATATCTTTTTCTAACAAATTGTAATAATTAAAATCTGTTTGTTAAACTGAATGACACTATAGTATTAGAGAATTTTTTCCATTTAATTTAGTCTTAACCATAAAAACAATATTTACAAAAATAATGGTATGATTTGTTTCTTCATTGTTTATATAAAATCCAAGCTGTGGAAGTGACATTATTGAGCCATAATTTGACTTCTAGTATCTGCTAGTCTATCATTATACTAAATTACACATTGGAAAAAAAAAAATTACAAATCATATTTTAGCAATATTATTACTGGTTTTTTATTTATAAACTTTATTATAAAATATTACAAACTATAAAATTGTTAGTAACATCACTGTAATATTTTTTTTTATATATAAATGATATTTTTACTCTTTTTCATATACTAAAATATTTTTCTTTCAGTAAGTCATATTAAACAAATATTTTTATATTTGTATAATCACAGTTTAATTAGTTTGTTTTTATTATTTTTTTTAAAAAAAACTACTATTCATTCTCCGGCTATGGGTTTTTGGGTCATCATTGTAATGTTCTTTACCATTACAACTTATCTCATGTTGTGGTTGTTGCATCGAAGCCTCACATTGGGAAGCCATTGTAATGTTTTTTCCATCTGACTAGGTCTCTGTTACAAATATAAAGGCGTGAGTTGATCAAGTTATGCAAAAAGAAGAAAGTTTCATTCATATTTCTAAAAACATAACTATATTTCCTGATCAACTCTACCTAGTAATTGTTACGATTTATGCTATCGACGAAATCAGCTTTTATTTCTTTTATAAGGGCGCCAGGTTTCATATAAGAATCCGTTGAAATCTGTCACATCATGTCTCACAAATTAAAAAGAAAAATGTTTTTAAAAGAATTGGTATTATATTATACTGTAACTAGAATTATTTTCTAGATATTATTATTCCTGGAGCTCATTCAACACATATTGGCAAAGATAAATTATATTTCTAAATCTTACTAAACTAATATTAATAAATTTAATAATAATTATTAATAACTATTATTAATAACGTACAAGGAAATGTTGGTATTAGAAATAAATATTTTTATTCTAACAAATTAAAATATTTAAAGATAAATTACGAATTAAATAAACTGGAGAGAACACATGCACGTTAATCCAAACATGAATCAATTAATTCAGTGTTTCCCAACCTGTGGTACGCGTACCACTGGTGGTACGCGAGTTGCTGGTTGGTGGTACACGAAAAATAATCAATAATGGCGGACATAAAAAATAAAAAAAATTAAATCATAAAAATATCATAGAAACGTTTTTTCCTATAATTCATAAAAATTATTTTAATGAATATTATTATACAGTAAAGTTGTTAATATGTACAGTCGATGATCGAAAATCCAGCAATTGATATCGTTTTTTTTTTTTGGAGTGCACTTTTAAATTTAGCCGTTAGCCACCAGTAACTTGAGATGTCGCCGCCACTGTTGTGATAGTGCTGCACTCTCATTCACTTCACCGCATGGCTTACAAGTGACAGGTTATTGTTTGTGATTGTATCATCTTTGTTTATTAAAATTCATTGATCCCTATATAACCTGCTTATTCGAACTTAGACAAGAAGCACAGGTTTTTTTTTTAAGACAATCCTTTTGATCTCTCTTCGAAATTGTATGATTTTGATTGCCTTCAGGTGCTTGCATATTTATCTGATATTTTTTGCAAATAAATGAACTTAAATTTGACACTTCAGAATAACTCGATAACGATCTTTAATGTTAATGATAAAATTGAAAGTATGATTAAGAAATTAGATTTTTGGAAACAGTGTATTGAAAACAATCAACCGGAAAAATTCGAAACTCTACATATTTTTTTGTTTGAAAATAAGGTTAGTCTGTCTCAAGATATACAGAAAATATAATAGCACATTTAACAGGATTAAAATTGTCTTTCATGGAATATTTTCCAAAACCCGAAAACACAAATGATAAATGTATTTCAAACCCCTTCTATGAAGAAAATTTAGAAAAAGCTACATCATTATCAATAAAAGAGAAAAAAAAATTAATAGAATTATCGACACAATCTAATTAATTTTGGTTAAACATTAAAGAATATGAACAGTTTTCTGAGAAAGCTCTTAAATTATTATTACCATTTATTAGTATGGAAATAGTGGAAGGAGCTTTTTCTTCATATATATATATATATATTTTAAAAAGTATTGAAACAGATTGAATGCAGCTGTAGACTTAAGGGTATATCTTGCATCTTCTGAACCAAATTTCAAAAAATTATGTTCTTCGAAACAAGCACAAGGATCCCATTTATTTTATAAAAACATTTGATTATGATAAAAAAATATATTAATTGGGTTTTTATAATTTTGTGTTTTTATTAAAACCATTTATTAGTAAATGAAATATGACAAAATAGTAGATAAATATGATACTTTGAACAAACACATACATATATGTTACAGTTAGTTTATAATTTCAGTGAGTTTATAATCCAGCATGACGTTTAGGCATGTTACAATGTAATTTGTCTCATTATGTGATGTGAATACATGGACACCCTATAATATGTATAATGCAAATAAAATAACACACTCGCAATAACAAATTTCACAAAATACAATCATTTTTACGAAGTGGTACAATTTAGCATGATATACTACCAAGTGGTACGTGAGCCAAAAAAGGTTGGGAAACGCTGAATTAATAAAAAACAACAGTTTCACAATTAAAAAGTTCTTGGGTAAACAAGAGTCTCTTGAACAATAAAATTAAAGTCTATATTGGGATCCTATTATAAGCTTATTTTTAAGAATGGTTTGCTGACAATTTAGTCATAATTGGGAATAATAAATCATAGCTTACTGGTAAGTTTAGCGAGTTCACAAAGCTTGTAGATTACTATGCATAGTTTTTTTGTGGGAGAATAAGCTCGGCCATTGGTTATAAGTTGATCTTGTGGTCTATTCTACTGGTCGGTCACAAAAGCTTTTCTGGTGTCCATCTTCAGGAATGTCAGCAAAAGCTCCAGTTCACTCCAACATGCAGAATTATTTCAGCGTAGGATGATCCTGGATATATTCTTTTGTTATCCAGGACCGACCATAGGAAAAACAGACAAAACAAGACTTTGATCAAACTGGCCTCTTCCTTTTTATACTCGAGGTCCAGTTTTCAGACTTCTGCACATACCTTTTGTTTGTCAAAAATATACATTGATAATCTTGTACATTCTTTATAAAATTTATGTTACAAAGTCTTTATTTTTTTAGCATAATTCTGCCATTTTTAATTAGCTAAAATATTATTCTTTTGGCTTATCTGGATTGGTAATTTGTGTGTCTTTTGTTCTCTCCAATTTTTACTTTTATTTTTAATTAGATAAAAAAAAATACAAACGACAATTTTAGCTTTCATTGTATGTTTTAAAAAAATAAATTATACTAATCAGAAAAAAATCTAAAAATGTTTTTCTTTTAAAAGATCGCTAAATTTACCGTTTTTTTATAGCTTTTAGCAAATGCCAATACATCTGTACCATATATAAATAAATGGTACAATACTATGTAGATCTAAATAAACAGCACTTTTATATACAAATATGCTTCCTATATTTTTTTATGGCATGAGATGTCATTTTATATGCATGGTAGCCATTTTCTTGAAATGACTTGTAATTTTTGAATAATGCAGTATGTTTTAAGGAACCATTTAAATAAAAATATAAAACATCTTCAATTTATTTGTATTGCATTTTCATCACATAAAATTTATTATTAAATGCATAATGCTTAAAATCATCTCCCTCTTCCCTTTTCTTTATTGAAAATAAGCAGTTTTGATTTGACTGAAATTAGCATTCATAAAGGTTTTAATTTAAAATTGCTTGACTGAATGTTTTACCTAATATACAAAATTTTATATTAATAATATATGGACCAAAATTTATTTTTAATGTTTTGCTAAATGATATTTATATATTTTTTGTGCTATTTTAATTTTTTTAAGTTTAATATAACATCCAATTACTTTACACATGTTTGAAACAAATTACAAGCTTGATTTAAAATATAGTAAATAAATATTATTTAGTAATGATCATATAAAGTAGTTTATTTATTATCTAATTCATAAAATCATTTCCTTCTTTCCCTGTGTTTTTTTTTTTTTTTATAATGAAAACACTTTAAATATAATAGCAATTTTAATTTGACTGAAAAGTTTTAATTCAAAATTAGTTAACTGTATATTTTAGCTAATATAATACACAATTTAAAATTAATTATTAATAGTATAGTATATGACCAAAATTTAATTTATGCTGAATGAAATTTGTATCTTTTTTCGGCACTATATATTTTTACATTTGTGATAATGCCTTTTTTTTGGGCTTGGATATGATGAAACAATTTCTGATGTTATGATTTAAATCAAGCAAATACTGTTCAGCAATTAATATGTAGTGATTTTGATTATGTAGTGCCCCAAAGTCATTTTTGTTTTTCAAAATAACTTGCAATTATAAGAACTAAATTTTACATTTACTATATGATGATTGTAATTTTTGCCACAAGTAAATAATCATTAATAAGAATTTGAATTTATAAAAATGAGTAATTATGCAATATGTAAGCTACTGTACATGTTTTAATATATAACATTAATACATTTAGTTGTTGTATGTCATCAAAATAGGCTTTTGATTATTTATACTGCTGCTAATAAAGTGTTTTTTTAAAACTTATACTTTACTTTGGATTTATCATTAATGAATGGATTGTCTTTCAAGAATACTGGATGAAAATTAAATAAGGTACCATACATTAATCCTGTTTTAAATTTATAATCAAAATACTATATATTGTAATATTGTGTACCATACTATGCATAATGAATAAACTCTGTATTGTACAATTTTATCATAAATGTCACAAATTTTATTTTAGATGACATAGTCACTATTCTATGATATCATCAATCATATAAGATGGCCATCCTAAAAAATTCTACATTTTTTTTACAAGCATGGTTGTGAATAATTTGTTGTTAATCAAAATAAGTACAAATTGATGGTGTTTACAATGGTGAATCCTTACACAAAGGTTTCAAGCGAGATGGTGTTTGTTGTATTTATTTCTATTAATAATGATTTTTGTTTTAATAGATTATTTAATATCACATTTTGACCCATAGATGAACATGCTAATTACAATAAATTTATAGATAAGTTTTTCAATATAAATAATTCATACAACATGTATACTAAGAAAAGCTTGTTCAATACTTTAAAATAAAAATGTTTATTATATCAGCATATCACTTATGTGATTCCTTTATAAATTTTGAAATCCACTTGGATAATTATAGCTATGAGTATGACTACCAGTTAGTCGAAAACATCCTCACTATATTATATTGATGTATTTAATATTTTTAGTTTAAAGTATTGAACAAAATTTTCCTAGTATACATTTTGTATGTATTATTTATATTGAATTACATTTTTCTGAGAAAAGTTTAAAAAGATTGGAATTAGATAAGTCTTTTCTAATTATTCCATTTGCTTTTGCCCAAAATATTTACTTTTGTTTTTTTGTTAAATATAGTTGCATCATAATTATTTCACTATTGTTTATGGTAGATCTCAAAGATTTAAATGCCCAAGTTTTAATTTAATATTATTTACATATATTCAAATTTGATTCCAGTAATTAGATACTCAAATGTTGCAAAGCATATTTTATAATCCATATATTAAGAAGGTTATATTCAATTCTTTTGTATAATAAAAATCTAATTATTAGGGGGTAAAATTATATAGAAGTTCTTTGTATTCACCGACTTTGATTGAAACCATGTATAGTAGCTGATTCTACACAATATATGCTTTTAATTTGTGTAGGCTAGTCTACAAAACATTTTGATTTAAAAAATATACACATTTAAAAATTAACAAAAACATTTTTAATGCTGTTATGAAATATATATAATATAGAGTATAAAATGGTATTAGAAAAGAAAATATTTACGTTGTTTGATATTATTCATATATATTATATACATGTGTAAAAACTATAAATACCCATTATAAATATACTATATGCAAGTTGCAAATAATTTTAACAATACAAATAATAAAATATATATCTTAATTAATCAATAGTACTTTCCATTACATAGTAATCCTTATCAACTATAAAATAATACAGAAGTTTAATATCACTTGCTTTTTTCATGTGCTGTGTATGTTGGTATTTGCTAATTGTCTATTCATTATTTATATTATCTTTCGATCTATTTATCAATGTTGCTTTCTTAATTTTTCTCTTTTTGTGATTTCTTTCTTCCATTAATATTTTTGTATCATTTACATTGAAAGTAAATTTAAAATTACAAGATTTTTCATGGTCGAAGAATACAGGCAGTATTTGATTGATTTATAGTTTTTTTTTACATGAATATATAATAATTGATGTTCTTTTATTCTTTTTTCCATATGATTTTTTACAACTACATATAATTTGATAAATTATATTACTTCTTTGCATTTTAGGTGTAGCACTCTTAGAATTATTAGTTAGTTTGTTTATGCTAAAATTATTTGGAGTTCATATATATATATATTGTAACCCTGTGCTTTATCCATGATAATATTTAAATGCCTTATTTAAAGTTTTTGTAAAAGGAAAAGGAAAAAAAAAAAAAATTTATTGTAATGTAAAAATATTAATACGCTTAGACTGACTATACAAATTATGCCTAATTAATAACTTAGGTCGACTGTGTAAGTCATTATAATTACTTATTGCAAAATACAAGTAACAATGTAAAAGTTTGAACTCAGCCCCATATTCAGTTAAAAAAATTAAAGCTAGTTAAAATAAAATATTTTAAGTTAATCCCATGTTTTATTTTAAAGTTTAAATACAATGTAAGGCTTATTAAATATAATCTTTATATTTTAACTTTTTTATTGGTGTCTCTGACTATAATCAAATCGACTTTAACTCACTCTAAAACTGGTAACTTTTACATTATTGTAGTGAATTTACTGTCATTTTAAAGTTTAAAATGTACCATAAGATGCTACCCTCTCTAGAATTATTTTACAAGTAAAAAATCAATAATTTTTAAATTTAAAGCTTTAACAATGGGAGAAGGTAGACGTTCCAAGGTGCTGATTAGTTGTTTCTCATTTTCAACAAAAGGGAGCATTTGTCAACAATTTTGACAGGTCTAAGTTCTTTGTTTTGATTTTCAAAATGAAAAATATTTTAAAGTACTTTTGTCATATTTTTTACATATTATAAATTATTTTGATAAAATATGTTGAAAATATAATTATTTTAGAAGAATAGTTAAGATTTTAGTAAAAATTCTTTACTTTTACATAAATGTAAATTGAAAAAGAAATCAGTGACATATGCAGTATTTTCTAATAGATTACAAATGTTCATTGTAGATTTTCCACTATAAATTATTTTTTTTAATTATAAATAAAAATTTATTTCTGAAAAAACTTTCATTCACTTTTATAATCTGACAAATTATTAATTTGCTTTTTATAAATGAACGTAAAATGAACATATTAAAAGATGAATATATTTTTACTTCTGATTCTGTAATTGACCAATCAAAAGTTTACAACTTTAATTCACTAGGCCAATAGGAAATTGTACCCATTAAAAGGTTAAAAACTATTTGCTAATTAATAGGTCCACTAATGATAACATTATTATTAAATTAATTATATTAGTTATTTGTTTAATTAATGCTACTATAGGAATTAAAAACAGTAAAGTTAGTTTATCAAAAACAAATATTGAAAACTATTAGGTCTTAGATTAGGTATTAGACAAATTAAATAAAAAAGAGGGTAGGGTAATTTCCTGTGCATTAATTGAAATGTGTGGACATGAATTTTCAAATACTACTTCTTAAAATTGAATTGTTTAAATCCATTTATTTATCTAATACTTTGTAATCAGGTAAAAGTATTTAAAATAGATGAATACATGAGCTTCTAATGAGAAAATTAATAATTTTCAAAAGTAATATCATAAAATAATTATCTCATTATTTTTATTGATTTTAAATAAGTTACACAAATTATTTAAAAGTTATTGGAAATTTCCACTGTCATGTCAAATTTGAAATAGATTATTGTTAGATAATTTTACTTCCTATTCCCTGATTGTGGTGTAAGAAATTAATATTAGATGTCATATAACAAAGGTGTGGCTAACCAATTATCCATCAAAATATTGAACCTATAAACATTTAGCACACACTTCAAAAATGTTGTTCTTTGACTTAATCAAACAATACCTAAAGAAGCATTACAATGCACTTGAAGCTTGGCCTTTATTTTAAAATTTTCAAACTTAGTGTTAATTCTTTTGTTAAACAGTAATATTTAGATAAAAAGCTAACGGTATTAAGTTTTCATACTTAACTTGGTTAAGAGAATTTTAAAAGCTAATAAAAATGCTAACTGAAAGTCAGTGATGTCTATTCTTTGTTATAAAATGTGCAGAAACTATATGCTCAGAAAGAAGACTGAGGTAATATTTTTCCATATAAAAAAACTTCTGAACAAACTTTGTACTAAATTATTTTTATTATTCTTTAACCTTTAGTGAAGTTATGTTTCAATCTACCACTGATAAGTTTTTATTTTTCTTAATGTTGAAGGAAAAAAAAAGAAAATGTAAACCATTTCTTAAATCTGAAACTGATGTTAATCTCATTTTAAAATGAAAAAAAAAAAAAAACTTTTGCTCATTATGAGAATGATAATTTTAATAAAATCTAGTAAACGATTTTATTCTCTTTCTAATATCATTTTGAATGCTAACTTGAATAATTTCATAATATAGAAAATGAACTTTACTAATTGAAAACTTTGAGATAACAATTATTATTTTTTAAAAAAATTATTTATGACTATAACTTAAATGTGAAAAGTATTAATTTACAGGGGAAAAACCAGAAAATATTTAACTTCAAATGTATTACTAAATGTGGAAAAATTGTTCATAGTTATTTATTTTAAAGAAAGTATGATTTATTTGTTACAGTTCTTAGCATTCACTTTCAAATTAATAAACAAATAACTTTATAAAATAATGTGAGATGCTGTCAAAATAATGTAAACTTTATCTTTGTAATATAGCTACAGAAGTTAAAGAGAAATTATTATTAGTTATATATTTTATATTGCAATATCCGGATTAATTAACATTTGATATACATGAAATAACTTCATTCAACAAGTAAATTTTCTTACTAGAATTAATGAACTTCATTCAACACGTGAATTTTCTTACTAGAATTATGCAGGATAAGCATGAAAAAAACTATGATGGACTCTTTAAATATAATGTTAAAATATTCTTGAAGGGGATTTGAATCCATAATATTTCATTATGTTATTAGTGTGTACAAATTTTACAAGGAGAGTCATTATTATTATTTTTTTAAGATGTGATAAAGTAATGGATGCATTGTCTTAAATGATTCGTCATCCAGAGAAAATTATTTCCCTTGTTAATTAGCTCAAAGCTGAAGATGTCAATTAAAGAACTATGAGTGTAAAAAAAAATTTTTTAATGCAAAATCATTATGAAATAGAAAGGTAAAATTTATGCATTTTTTTTTGCTTAAGGTAAACTTATATTTTGTATATATGTCCAGGTAAAAAATATATATATATTTACTATTATCATTTATAATTATTATGCAGTTTATAGTTACTTATTGATAAACAACCAAAATTTGGTCTTTATCAGCTCACAAAGATTATAACTGATACAGTATTCTATTATCATAGTTATTATTGATATATGTTTTATCTCTATTATATTGTGTTTATGCATTTTGCCACTCATGACCAATATTTTTTTTAAATCTTATGCTACCATTAGCTATGTGTAAGTATTTCTTGTTAGCTGTAATGTATTATTATGCTATTTAAAATCACATTGACTCATATTTATTTGCTGTTTTTGTACATGATCTATTATTATTTTTTTAGAGAAAATTATTTCTCTTAAGGGATATTTTATCCTGCCATTGTTTTGCCAAGGGTAGAGGTTATTTTTCTTCATGCTAAATTGACATAGTGGAATCCTTAGATAGGATTTTCTTTGGTCTATGTTTCAATGTTCAATGTACTAAGACTATGTCCACACATGTATTTGCCTTAAAGAAGGTGTACTGGAATATACCATTGTTTGTTTACTATTATAGTTGTTATGGGTTAAGAAGCCTCTCTCTCATGAAAATATCATACTTATTTTTCTCTATCCTAGGTAATGACAAACCATATTTAGATTGTGATGACAGTAGATAAGCTTGAATTTGAAGTATATAACCTCTTTGGGGAAATTTTTTTAATATTCAGAATGTAGAGTAAAGTAACTAATGTATTAATTGTATTATTGTGCCTTGCTAACAGATTATAATAAAGCCAACAAATATATTTTGTAATTTAATATTAACATATTATCATAGCATAATAAAAAAAACACATATACATTATTATCATCACCACCATCCAGAAATGTCACCGATGTATTGGTAAGGCAGTTGAGCATTTAATTAATGTATTATCTGGATATTGGAAATTAGAATGTTGTGTATGTGTGATTTCTAAAAAGGATTTTACTATTTTATTATTATTATTAAGTTAATAACGATACTAGATAGCATTTCTTAGCCATATATTTTTTAAAATAATTAGGATTATAATTACAATATTTTAAATTTTCTTAGCCAGATATTATGTAACGGTTAAATTCCTAATTATACCAGCATAGTATCATATATGTTTGTAAATTTATTTTCAATTTCGAATATCTATAAACTTGATACACAACTTCTAGACTGTAGGATTGAAGTATTCTATTCTAAAACTTTTATTGTAAGCTTGAGTAATTCATTAAAAACATGTATAATGATAAAAAAGATTGGTAAAAAAAAGAAAAAGATGATAAAGCAATGATTGTGAGTTGGATCAGCCATCACAACAATGAATGCAATACTTGAGCAGTTTGAAAAGCAAAATAGAAATGCTATTGACAAAATCGTCGAAGTCGATATTTTTAATATATTACATACAATATTAGTTTATTTGATAAAGAAGCATTATTTTTAGAGTTATTCAACTTTTTACATATCTTAGCAATATCTTTTGTAGTTTTTGCTTATCTTTGAGATGTTTCTAGATAAACAACTGAAATATTGAATAAAAATAAGAACACCTATAAATAAGTTTTTAAATAAACAAAGTCGATGTTCATTTCAAAAGTAGATAGGCAAAAAAAAGGACAAAGCAATCGGTAAACAGGCAATTCAGAAGAAAGGTTGCTCCAACATCTTTTTCAGAATGTTTCCCAGAATAGTTCAATATAGGTGAGCTAAAAAAATCTAAGTGACTCATTTACCCACTTTAAAAAATTCTAAAGTTTGCTTAAAATTTGAAAAAAATCGAAAGTTTCCTCAGGTTTCAAACCCCAGATCGTAACAAAGTAAGTGAATGAGCTAATCCTAACCACGAGATTCTTAATGAAAAAATAAATAATTCTATTAAATATTGGTTTCAGTTATATACAATATCATTTAAAATATCACTTTAGGATTTTTGATTCAGTATTGCTAAATAAAATCAATTTCACACAACTGATGTGTCTTCGTACATTGTATATAAACTTCGTTTTCAATTTTCATTTACGTTTTTGTAAACAGCTTTTCAAAGTTTTTAATAAAAGCAATAATATCAGTTAGTTAATGTGTTGATAAATATTTTTAACAATCTGTTCAACCAGCTGTCTTGAAACAAAGCTATTCGCTCCTGGAGCAGAATTTCACGATTTGACAATCGAGATCTTTTAAGAGAGAAGGTACGCTTGCGGCCAAGTCATTTCAAACTCTATTGAAGAAAGTACGTAAAAACTGTAACCAAACTCCACGCGTCAGTCTTGTAAGATATTTAATAAGTCGCTTTTAACTTGTCCAACCATTCCCTCAAGGTTGCCCACGGCCGCTTTTAAGAAAGCAGTGAATTTTTACTTTTAGATGATAATCATTGAAAGAAAACGCCAGTGGCAAAACAGTTCCTTAGTTAAGGGGTCTAGGATGCATTTATTAGTAATGTATTAGTCCGAGTTAATTGACTGAGCAGAACAATGTACAAGCTTGTTAATTTTAATTAGATTTCATTTTACAAGTGAAACAAAGTATATTTATTAAAACTAGCAGCAAATTATTTATATAAATTATTGTATTATATATACTAACTTGTATAATTAAATATCTACACGCGCATGCACTCACACTCACAGTGTTTTGTACTTTTTTTTTTTTGCGCGCCTATTTATCTAATATTGATGGATATTCCATATAATAATATACTGCATACACAATACAGACATTTAAATGATATAAAATTATATATAAATATAGCAAAATAGCAGAACAGTGATTCTTAATTTATGCCATATATACACACATATTTTTCCAGATTAGTTCAAACAAAGATTTAAAGATCTTCGAGTCAAACTAAGATTTTATTTTATTAAAAAAAAAAAAAAAACATTTTTTAATAACGAAATATCTCATAGCCAAGATGATAATAGATTGAACATCCGTTGATGTATGATCAGTTTTTCCTTACCCTAGTAAAGGTGATTTATTATAATTGTATTATTTTAAGTCTGCATATCGATATTCATCTAACCAACTACAATTAATTATAACCTTTATCTTCTAGCTAAAAATAGCTATATACTGATCACTGTTGCTGTTGAATGGCTTGCTGAATTTTCCAAGAAACATCTATATAAAAAAAAGAATCATAAAACTTAATTACATACACATATAAATTATATATGTATAGGAAATACTCAAATAGCTTGCATTGTGGTGCTAAAGAAACAAATTGAAAAAATAAAGTTCGCAAAATATTAATATATAATTGTGCACAAATAAATAATTGTAATATAAAATAAATTAAGTACTATTTGTAATACAATTTGTAACAAAACAACATCAACAACAATAAATAATTAATTAATATAAATAGTTAACCATTGAATCATAAAATAACAATAAAGTTCACAGGATCCGGATATTGATAATAAATTTCATCTGCATTGAAAGTCAAATAATTGTCATTTAGAAGGGAGAATCAACTGATGTTTGTATATATATTATTAACTCAATGTGATAATGCTAAACTAGTAAAACAGAATAAATTAAGTGTTAAAAAAGGAATGAAAAAAGTAGAAACATTATTAAAAAAAAAAAATCTGATTTAATACATAGTGAAATAAACAAATCGGTTAAGAAAAAAAAAAAAAGAATTACAGGAATTAAAAATAGAACTGATTAAATTATCAGTAAAGATGATAAACATACGGAAAAGATAGTAATATATGTAAGTTATATGATAGAAATAACAAATCTTTATTTATGCCAAATAAAAGTTTTAAACATAAGAATAAAATAAGTATTACATTAATAAAAGTTTTAAAAATGAAAATTGCAAAACATTAAAACATTGATGATTCCAGTTTAATATTAAAGCTAAAAAAATAAATTAGTTGGAATCTTGGTTTTAGAACAAGTAGAAGTTCAAGAAATGCAATTGGACTATTGAGATATTTATGAAGAGAGAAAGGGAGCTTAATATTTGTTTCACTGATCTTAAAAAGTATTTGGATAAAATGTATTCGACACCATTGTCAAATATTTTTTAAAGTTTAGGTGGGGGAAGGGTAGCTGCAATAGAGTTAGCATTCATTGCACCAATAATATTAGCTGATGGTATTGCAGTACTTGTGAAGAATGAAGATAAGCTTAAAATGCTATGTAGAATTGAAAGAAGTTACCATAAGATCAAATAAAATAAAATTAAAACAATGAAAACAGATCATAAGATGAAAAGATTAAAAGCTAGTATTGTATAGAAAATTATACTGCAGGTTAATATGCCATTTAAATATTTGAGTAATTGGCCAATAGTTGCTAGAAATAATGATAAAGTGAAAATTATAATGGCTAAACAGATATTTAATAAATGTGGAAGATTATTTTCTGATCCAATGAAGTTAGACTTAAGAAAGAGAATTGTTAAATCAATTTTTTGGAATGTTATTTTTAGAAAACATGGTTTAGATTGAAAAGATGTAGATTTGGAAAAGAATGAAATTGATATATTACAAAAATAAGATTAATAATGTAAAACTGTTGAAAATAAATAAATAAAAAACATTTATTGAGAAAATTGTTAAAAAAAATTGGATATGTACTTCCAGGCAAGAAAATTATAAAAGCTATGTCTGAAAATTAAAGAAAAAGATAAGCTGGGTAAAGAAATTGATTATATCAGAGATGGCTAACCTGTGGTGAATGCATAAATATGACATTGAACCAATAAATAAAAAAATCCAGAATTTGTAAAATAATACTATAATTAAAAAATAATTTTGATTAGTACATGGAAAAAAAAAAATTCAGTGAATAAAATAAAAAATTATTGCATATTCATTATAAAATTGTAAACATTTGATGCTTATCTAATCTTGAGATGACTAATCCAAAACAATCAGTTTCATTTTGTAAGCCTTCTGATTTTGCTCTTTATGAAAATTATTTTCATCCATGAAATGTCTGATTTAAATAGTAGTGCATAAGTTGTTTGATGGATCTGAGGTTCTGTGAAAAAAAAAATAGGTGTATGAGTTATAAAATATACATATTTAGAGAGAAACATTTACATTATATAATTAGCAAAGTATGCCTAGCATGCCTTTGACTACTTAAATAGTAATAGTCATAATCATGGCACTGACCATGAGAAGAAATTATGGTATTTATTAGAAAATAAATCACAATAGAAAACTTGCATATTTGAATTGTAAATAAATTATTTATATATATTTTTTTAAAAGAGATATGCAAGAATCTTTTTTGTTGATGACATGTTTATCTTTGACAATGTGCCAGACCTTTCACTTTGCATCATTATGTTCAGAGCAGACAATGCTGGCAGAGACAGGTTAGGCCACACCTTCAAACCAATCTCTGCCAGCATTGTCTGCTCCGAATGTAATAATGCCAAATGCAAAGTGAAAGAGGCCTGGCACATTGCCAGAAATAAACATGGAATCAACAAAAAAGATTCCTGTGCCCCCATTTCAATAAAAAAGCCAATAAAAAAAATTATTTACCATTCAAATATGCACATTTTCTATTGTGATTTATTCTCTAATAAATACCACAATTTCTTCTCATGGTCAGGTGCCATGATCATGACTATTACTGTTAAGTAGTTGCAAGCATGCTACACAAACCTTGCTAATTATATAATATAAAGCTTTCCCCTACATATGGTTGTATATATATTTCATATTAAAATTATATGTTTATCCCAAATAAAAAGACCAATATGTTCTCCAAAAATCTTCATCAATTGAAAATCTCATTAAAAAATAAGCAATTATAATGCTTTCTATAGGAGTAAATTAATTTATTACAACAGATTCAAAATATAAACTTTGAATAAAAAGTTTACAATTGGGAATTAAATTTTACTAAAAATATTAATAAAAACACAACTTGTATCTAAAACATGAAGCATAGCACAGTATAATTATTGTGCAATTTTTTACCATTAGCCTCAAATATTTTATCAAACATTATTTCTCAAAATGTTGTGCATATATTAACCTGTATGCCATTACTAACAGTTGAATGTATTTTGAATATTTAAATAAAGTTAAATTTTTCTAAAGACATTCAATACTTATATTAGATGATGGAAATAGTTAAATATATAAAAACAATAACCACATTGTTTGAAGTGACATCAATATCCTGTTCAAATTGCACTTTGATTAAATTAAAATAAAGCAAATAAAAAAAAAATAACAGTAACATACTCTATACATTTTTAAATTTATTTTGGGTAAACTTTATATATTAATGTGAACTTTTTTTTTTTGTAAATATTTCAGAGTAAAACTGAATTTTTTTTCATTGTAAATTGAAATTTTATATGATATAAACATATTGCTTGGAAAGATATATTATATTGCCATTTATAAAACAATAAAAAAAAAGTTGAGCTATAGGGTATGTTTAAAATTTTTTTGATGCGCTTTGTGACATATTTACATTTTCTATTGAAGACATATTGCTTTAAATGCTTTTATAATTGTTAGTATGAAGATATTAAATAAAATCATATTTTAATTAATATAATGCAGACATTTTCAAATTTATTTTTAACATAGTTTAATGTAAATATATATATATATTGCAAACAAATTAATTTTTTTTCTAAAGAATATAAAAATTTATAAAGGAAGACATATTGTTTTAAATGATTTTCTTATTTTTCTATTACAAAGATTAAATAAATCATATTTAATGACTGAAATGTACATTTTCCAATTTATTTTTGGTAGTTTATTTCTATGTATGATCAACATTTTATTTTTTAACTATGAAATATAAAAAAATACAATTTTTCATATTAAAAACACATTGCTTTTAATGATATCAAATATAACAAAAATGACTACCATTTTTGAAAGATCACTATAGTGGGAACAGTTGTTTTTTGACGTAATAGATATGTTAAAATTCTTGTGGTTTTTATGGAATAATAAGTCTATTTAAATAATATAAGAATGTAGAAAAAGTTTTGGAGATAGAAATGTTTGATATATGAGACTTAGAAACTAATAATTACTAATTTTTTAAGTTAACTTTTATGGAATAATACCAATATCCATTTAAAAAGGAAGCTTATTGTTTGAAGATATATACAACATATTTTTCAATTTTTTTAACAAAATATATTTTACAAATAAGACATTGATAATAAAAAGATTGAAATAAAAACCGACTTATTCTGTATTTAATGAATGCTTTTTAATGAAGGCATTATTTTTTTTAAAAAAATAACGGTGTTCAACAGAATTTTTGATCAAGACTAAGGAGCTAAAAGCTTTGCCTTTGTTTTAAAGAGAAGTGGGACCATGGATACCATGTGCTTAAATATTATGAAAATAACAGAAATTCTTGGAAATTGGAACTTTCTAGAATATGAAAGAAAAAACAGACTATAAAAAGAGGAAGGTCAAGAGTTAGTTTGTGATTTAATTTTACTGAAATTTGAAAGTAAAAAAACTATTGTCTACATCTGTCAGTTCGTATTATTAATTTTCTACATTGAAGACTTTGGAAACTTATTGGAATCAGCATATATATTCACCAGCTATGAACAGGTTGGGGTAATGCTGGTACCATGAAGATATGCAAGCTGCTAGCATATTACACATAGCGTCGAATGAAATTATTACCATTACCGATCTGGATCAGTTACTTCCCCTGGGGAATTCCAGGTAATAAGAATGCTTTATTCTATATATATATATATTTTCTTACACATTAATGCGTCTTTTCTATTGATATTTAAAAGACTTTTATGTAATCATATAATGATCAGCTCTCTTTACCATAAAAATTGTTTTACATCTGGATTGATTGGACATTATTTTCTCTTTATTTGATTTGCTTCTCTGTACTGAGTATGTGTATGCTTGTATTTTTGCAAAAATAATATTTTTTTTTTAATTATTTATTTGTTATATTAAATTTCAATAAAATATTTGTATTGTTTATCTCAAATTTCATAGTTAGCTAAGGAAGGAAATATGTGTATGGGTATTAATTATTTAGTTAAATTAATTGAAATACATGATTATTGCTGTTCCCTATATGTTTCTCATAGTTTAAGTACTAGCCACCCTAAGTGAGCTACCTAGTGGCTAGGCTTTCTAAGTATCTCTTCCAACATAACTCTTATGTAAATAAGATTGGCGCTTGAAGTCAGAAATTGACATCCATAAATATGCTGGACAAGGAATATGATGTGTTTCTTTTAGAGAAATATTATTAACTATTACATAGAATTTTAGATAAGTGTCAAATTATTGCAATAAAGAGTCATAGTGTGACCTCGCATGTTTAAGTAGCTATAGAGCTGTGAGCAAAAACCCAACTTTGTTACAATAGATTACTCAAATAAGAATGATCTTTATATGATCAAAAATTACTAAATCTAAATTAAAAATAATATACTTATTCAATTTTAAAACAACTCACAATTTCTTTCAGAAATTAGCAAACATTATCGCTAATATATAAAAATATAGAAATGAAAAAAAATTAAAAATTTTAAGCAGGACAAAACTAAAAATAAATTTTGGTCATATACTATTAATATTTAAATTGCGTTCAGTATAAATATTAGCTAAAGTATTCAATCCATCAATTTGGAATTAAAATCTTTACGAAATATCAATTTCTATCAAATTAAAAAAATGTGAACATAATTTCATGCAGTTAATAAATTTTATATGATGAAAATGCAATACAAATTGAGAAAGGTTCATATCTTTAATATTTATTTAAATAGTTTGTATCTTTGCCTTCACAAGTAAGGCCCTATTCAAAAAATTTCTAACTCATCTCAAAGAAAATGACTACCACACTGAATAAAATGTGACATCCCATGATCAAAAAAAAAAGGCCCAATGTAGCGTATTTGTATACAAAGTGCTGGTTATTAAAATGTGCATAATCACATAGTGTTAAGACTTAAATATTGATTACAGTACGTAAACACAGCATACTTTAGATACATTTTCTTTCTTTTTTAATATGTTAGAATTTTTATTTTTTCAAATTAACGGAGTGATTACGATTCTATAACCTACATTTCTATAATTTGGCTATTTTTACGCTATTAATAAAGAATAATCTTTTATGGTCATAATGGTGATATATTATTAAACATTGCTTTTTTCATTTCTAAATAATTTCACATATAATATTGTGAATTTAGAAAAACTGAAACTTTAGTATGGGCTTTTTTTTAACAGCAAGAATGAATAATTTTGCGAAAAAATACATAAAACCACCAACTACAAGCTACTTTCTTTCTTCATCCATTTTTTTTTGTGCATTTGCAAAATGAAGTTAACATTTCCCCTCCAAATTATATGGTGGGGGGAGGGGGTCGAATTTACAGTTACATACATCCTCAATTGGAACATCAAATCTAAAAATGTCCTAATACAAATGAATAATATCTTAGGTTGTACAAAAGAAAATCAAAGAGCAAGCCAACTATTCATTTTAAATTTTTTCTATAGAGATCTTCAGCCATCAACACTTGTACTCTAAAAACCCAAAATCATTAAAAGATTTAGCAATTGATGATCTCAAAAACTGGATGCCAATGAATGGATAAAAAAGAGCAACTTTAAGTTATGTGGTTTTTTATATATATAGATTTAAGTTGCATAATCTTGCCTACATGCGTATTTTAAGTGCATATTTGCATAACAAATATAATATAGTTTTCACATGCATACATCATGCATTAAGTTTTTTAAACTATTATGTATGATAGGTTAAATTATTGATTAATATAATATTAACAATTTATGACATAATTATTATCTGCATGAACCAGCTAATTTTATCACAGAAAATCATTATAATCCCTTGCTTTTTGTATGTTCTTGCTTTACAGTGAGTTTTGCGGGGACCAATTATCCTTACTAAGTGGGGTAAAAGTGTGTGCTACAATACATATTTGCTAATTTATTTTTGCTGTAATTGTTTATTGAATTAATGATAGTTTTTTTAATAATTTAAATGAACAAAATCTTGTAACATATATATGTAATATAGCCAAGATTGTTTATGTTTGCAACAAACGTCACTTAGATACATCATCAATTTAACTACAGCAAGCATATTAAAAAAAATTAGGTAAATAAATAATATTTTAGCTGATGGATATTTTTTTCAATTCATTTTTAATATAGAGTATATGAGCACAGACTTTCACATGACCCACCACTCTCCACTCTATCTAATAACACTGATATACTCAAGCACATATATGCTGAAAAGATAAATAATCACCAATATACGTATTTCATGCTAAACCAGCAATCATCAGTTGGTCCAGATTATCATCTCCCACACATATATACTATAAGTGCTCAGATATATATTAAGATAGACAATCTTCATACTTTAATGGACTGGCTCCAATCTACTACACACTCCAACTCTTCAACCGTCCATCCAATTGAAAATCTGATGATGGAATGCTCGAAGGCCACCCTGAGGCTGAGATTCTTGTCACACCCATGTTGACCCAAGATCAATCTGAACCCCACATGTACAGGACATAATCCATTAAATACATATGCAAGGATGGGCAGACATCTCTACAATGTAATAACTGAAACACAGGCTTAATATATACCATGTGTCTATATATGTAATATAGGCTATATGAGCACATACTTATGATCAAAGTTTTTTTAATTACAGTGATTGTAACCAATTTTTTGGGGCCAGGCTACTTTATGTTTATAATGAAATAAAAAATTGGATAAATATTACAATGTTATTAATTAAAAATTAAGTAATTTATATTTTAGTTAATATACACAATTTTTCATTTTATTTTGGAGCGTACATTATATGTGAACAAAGTTTTTCAAAAAAAAATATAATGCATAAAACTTAGATTTTTTCCATTGATGAGAAAGTAATATTGCTTTCATGATGTTACATTTTATTACATCAGTACTATTACAAAATAATTCACCATTTAAAAAATGGTGAATATTTTTTAAATATAGTAATAGGAACAGTTGCTTGTTTATTGAATTAGAAAATACAAATAAATGATTACTATGGTGAATAATTGCAAAAAGTAATCTTATGAGGGGATAAGACTGCATATATATATATATATATGCATTAAAAGCCCAAAGCAACAATAAAATAATCAACCTTACCCCAAATTCACAACTCAACCAAACTAGCCAAAGAAAATAAATTCTAAAACACAAGCAATTATTTCACTGTTACAAGTGGATTTCTCAAGAGCAAAGGATTAAAAGATAACAATTTATACTAAACATAATCTACAATTCCACTTACGTCCCCGCACCCTTAATATTAAAAGAATTTTTAAATAAGTTAATTGCTTGAAAATCACAAATTTTTAATAATAAAGATTCTTTGTCTTCCTTTATTTCATTTGTTTAAAAGAAAACAATCTTAAACTAATAGTGTGACCCTTATCTTTTTCATGGATATATAAAGCAGAACTGAGGTATTTCTAAACATACTTTTAAGTACCTTACTATTACAAGTGGATTTCTCAAGAGCAAAAGATTAAAAGGTAACAATTTATACTAAACATAATTGAAATAAAATACTAGCTTTCTACCTCACCTTTTATTAGTAAGTAATTTAGATTGCGCTTTACGCAAAAAAAGTGAAGTTTGTCTCAATCTTATTAAAAAGTTATATGGCTTTTTTGCGTAAAGCGCAATCTAAATTACTAAACATAATCTACAATTCCACTTACATCCCCCACACCCTTAATATTAAAAGAACTTTTAAATAAGTTAATTGCTTAAAAATCATAAATTTTTAATAATAAAGATTCTTTGTCTTCTTTTATTTCATTTGTTTCAAAGAAAACAATTTGAAACTAATAGTGTGACCCTTATCCTTTTCATGAATATATAAAGCAGAACTGAGATATTTCTAAACCTACTTTTGTGTACCTTATCCTTTAAGCTCAAATACTCCAGGAATAGTTTTTCTATCAAACATTTCTTTTATATTAGTTAGTAAATTATTTAAAGTAATACTCCTTTTCCAAGCAATTTTCCTATTTCCTAACAAATTGCTATTTTTATATAAAATTAGGATTAGAAATAAATATCGCAGTTCTGCTTTATATATCCATGAAAAAAATACAGGCCACAACTATTAGTTTCGATAAGGTTAAGGTTGCCTTCTTTGAAACTAATAAATAAAAAGATTTGGTTGCAAACGGGTGTGGGTTCGCGTCCCGGCAGATGCTATGACATATGAGAAAAAAAAAAATCTTTATTATTAAAATTTTATCATTCTGAAGCAGTTAACTTATTCACAAGTTCTTTTAATATTAAGGCCATGTGGGATATAAATGAAATTGTGGATAATGTTCAATAAAATTTGTTATTATTTAATCCGGTTGTTTTCTATTCCCTGGTGTCAGCCGCATGATGGTGCTATTTCTAGGTCAATTCCTAGAAATATATCATTTCAGTGGCTTACACCTAACCTAAGAGGCTTCTTTCTACAATAAAACACAGAAAGTGCTCGTGGTGGCCTCAGCCAACCTAAGAGGCTTCTTTCTATGATAAAACACAGAAAGAGTCCCCGCCAGTCTGGCTTTTTTCTATGCTAAAAGCACAGACAAATGCCTTTATTGGCTGCTGTAGTTGGTTGTGTTATTAACTTTATTGTAATGCTAGAATATCTATTTTCTCTATACTTTGGTGTGAGAGTGTGTGGATTTTAGCCTGTCATAATTATTTAAAATTTCATTACAAAGGTATTTTTTTCCAAGTGCTATAACCTACTGTTACATTGTAACTTTATTAACAATATCCTGAAGGTTCCATTACAAATGGGTAACCCTCAAAAATTGCTTTTAAGGGTGCAGAATGGCAGTATTTCGAGAATCATGTGAAAAATAACATTTTTGCGAGAATTTGTCTGTGGCAAGTTACTTTTTAAATATATATATATACGCACAAACAAAAACAACCCAGTGTCTGATTATTAGTAATGACTGGTCCAAAAAAGAAAATTAGTCACATATTATTTTTTTTACATTTACTATTTAAATAAGATTAGTTTTTATATCTACACACTAACAAAAAATACCCAGTTTCTGATTAATTACTGTCCAAAAAAAAAAAAAAAAAGCAAATTAGTCAGGGTTTGATTTTTAAATGTAGTATTTGAATTACGGTACTTTTTATATCTACACAATATTTCCCCAAAAAACCAACCAATTTCTGATTAATTACTGTCCAAAAGAAATGCAAATTAGTCAGCTATCATTTTTACATTTAGTATTTAAATAATGATACTTTTTTATATAGACACACTAACAAAAAGAACCCATTTCGAAAGCAAATTAATCGGGTATCACTTTTTAAATTGAGTCTTTCAATGATGGTCCTTTTTAGATAAACACACTAACAAAAAGAACCCACTTTCTGATTAATTACTGTCCGCCCCCCCCCCCAAAAAAAAGCAAATTAGTTGGGTATCATTTTAAAATTGCAGTGTGAATTTTTTAAATGTTGTGGGTAAATTGAATAATGTAAAATTGCATATTATTTTTGATTGAAAAAAAGACCGTAACTTTATATATATATATACACACACACACACAAAAAAAAAATAAAACCCACTTTCTGATTAATTAATGTCAATACAAAAAAAAAAAATTTATTCACGGGTATCATTTTTAAATGTAGTATTTAAATAATATTATGGCTTTTGATATCCACACACTAACAAAAACAATCCACTTTCTGATTCATTGCTGTCCAAAAAATAAAAATAAATGCAACATAGTCGGGTATCATTTTGAAATGTAGTATTTAAAGCAGTGATCTTCAACCCTTGGTCCGCGGACCTGTGCTGGGTTGCAGGAAAGTTTGTAATAACAAAATAATAAGAGTTTAAACTTTTAATTAATATAAACAATTTTTATTTATTTTTTCATCTCATTTTTACCCAATTAAAAAAAAAAAAAAACAGAACGAAAACAAAATCTAATCAATCATACATAAATTAATTTGTTTTTCTTTGTAGTTATCACAGATGTTTATATGGGGGAGGGGGTAGAATTAAATTTTTCATTTTCTAAAAAAATTCAAAATTAAAAAAAAAAGTTTTTTATTATACAAACTCCATATATATATAATTTCATTTTATATATTTAACATTGTTGTTTTGATCAGTTATAACAATTATGCTCATCTAAAGATAAGCAGTTTACATCTTTAAGAAAATTTATCTATAGACTTCTGCCGGTCCGTGAAACCTTATTCTTATTTTTGCTGGGCCGTGAAATCTTATCTTTATTTTTACCACTCCGCAGGTGTGAAAAGGTTGAAGACCACTGATTTAAAGAATGATACTTTTTATATGTACACACTAACAAAAAACCCCCACTTTCTGATTAATTACTGTCCAAAAATACACACACAAAAAGCAAATTAGTCAGGTATCATTTGTAAATTTAGCGTGAATGTAGCAATTTTGTGTAAATTGAAAAAAAAAAAGTACAATTGCATCTTATTTTCAATTAAAAAAATCCTGTAACTTTTGACAGATACACACAAACAAAAACAACCCATTTTGTGATTAAGAATTACTGTCCAAAAAACATTAATTATTTGGATATAATTTTTAAATTTAATGTGAATTTCTAAATTTTTTTTTTTTTTACATAGTAATATTATTTACTGTTAGTTCCTCTAATTTCCTATTACAACAACTAAAAAAGCCGATATTTATATAGATAGAATCACAGGCCCGGCCCGTAATCATAATATGTATGTGTTTTTGATTATCATCAACGCCATCAAACGGATGGCATGAGGAAATAGAAAACAACCTTTAATCTTTACACTTGAGAAGTCTGCTTGTAGCAGTGAAACAATTGGTTGTGTTTTAAAGTTTATTTTCTTTGACTAGTTTGGATTAGTTATGAATTTGGGGTAAGATTGATATATATACACACACTCATTTTCTTAGCTATAAGTATATAGACATATATTTTATATAAAAAAAGATATAAAAAAAAATGATTGGCTGAGATATAAAAGACACATAATTTCGGAAATTAGAATGTATTAAGTTTATTTACACAAACAAAGTAGAGTAAGCAATTAAAAATCAATCAAACAGAGCAGTAAACTGATTAAATACTAATTATTTTGAAGATATAAATACAATCATATCAATATTAACAGATAAGCAATAATATAATAAATGAAAAAATAAAATAAAATCACAATTAAATGCTGTGCAAACAACTATTTATACATTTATATAGGTTAATATTAACAATTTTCCCCTCATTTTTTATATAAAAAATAGTTAAGAGAATATCAGCATTTTTTTATTATTAAAATTTTATTTAGTAAAAGATTTCTATTTAATATTGTTGTAAAGAAACGTAAGAATAGATAAAATCATTGTCTAGTTATCTAAAGCGTTATAATTTCAGATAAAACACTTTTTAAATAAAAGTGTGTGTGATTCTGATAAACATCAAATTAAAAAAAAAGGTGATTTTAGCGGTTTGGTATAGTGAATACTTAGTTCTAAAGTAGGCCAAAATAATATAATTAAATATTTTATCATATTTCGATCCGTCTGTATATATTTACAGTAATAATAATAATAATAATAAAAAATTATTGAATAGGAATACCAAAAATAAATTAAAACTAATAACATATTGTTCAAATACCATTTATATTGTGTTACATATAAACTTATGTAATCTGCATTTAATTTTCAAAGAAAAAAAAGGTGAATAAATAAATTTATATGTATAGTAATAAAACTTTTTTATATATTTTTTATTGAAAGTTTTTAAAAGCTTGGGATATTAATTTTAGAGAATAAAATATATTCCCAGAGGCATTAATGCTATATCAAATTACACAACAACAGAAAAGAATTAAAAAATAAAGTAATATTTGCATTTTTAAATGTTTTCTTACATTATACATTTTTTCTATTTTATGTTTCACTCAATAATATTTACAACAATTTCATATCTATTACAAAAATGAATTATGTTTAAATTAAATCCCAAAAGTAATCTTTTTTTTTTTAAAAAAAAGTAACACTCTTTGTCATATTTAAATAAAATTCAATTAATAAAACATATATATATATATATTTATTTTGTAAGAAAATACCAAATAAAATTTCCATGAAAACATTTTAATTAATACAATTTTCTAAAAAAAAAAAAAACACTATTAAACTTTATAAATTGTAACAAACATTCTTACATAAACATAAAAACATATACGAATCAATTTGAATATATGGGCATGCTGTTGAATTAAAATTAAGAGAAAATAACAGGAGGTTTTATTTTTAACACACATAATCCAACTAATTGTTTAAAAGTAATCATAAAATCAAAGCAACACATCTAACAACAACAACAAAAAAGAAATTAGAAAAAAAAATTAATAATTTTATAACTTATCATTTTCAGAGATCATATATATTATAAATTAAAATTCTGAGACGAGTATTAATGGTGTATAAGCATCATGATTAAGCTATTATCACATGATTAAGTCTTCAGCATATAAAATGATAAGAGACCACATTTATTTTGAAACCATTCTGCATATCATCACACACACGCAAAAAGATTATTTTTTTCTGAGTTCTATTTGTAAATGATGTAAAAACTTAAATTCTTCAAAAAATAACCGTAGAACAGTTTTTCTAAAAATCTATTGAAATAAATAAATAAATAAATAAAAATTGAATAAGAATGACAGTGATATTAATATTATTAAAATGAGTATTTGTGGACCAGAAACAAATTATATATTAAAAAAAAAATCCTTAAAATAATAATCACTGTGACAATTCTAAGTAGTACAATTTTTTTTACTACAGGAGTTATATCACTAGTTATAGATCTTGCCACTGCACAGTTAAAAGATTGGAGTTGCCTTCAATATTATGAGCGATTTCTTCAGGAATTCCATGACTCAACCATAGCTTCTGAAGTTTCTTATAGCGTTCTGGGCACAGATGCAAAGGATTTCCTCGCCTATAAAAAAAAAAAAGTTTATAAAATATTAAAAAATAAATTTTTGGGTGAATTTTTTCAAAACACAAATGAGTATAAAACAATTACTTGGAAAACAAAACACATTCATTCAACTAAATTATAAGCGCTAAGAACACTTAGACATAATTTAATTTAATTTGCAAAATGAATTAGTTCCAAAAATATATTCTCAAATTTTAGTGATTGTTTAAATGATTCTTTTTTTTATATATATATTTTTTGCAATAAAAAAGCCATTTTAATTATAACTGATTTTTCAAAACTTCATTCAATACTCATTAAAAAATTAATTTAAAAAATGTACTTTTTAAGCTCAGTATTATCTAAATTTATGATATTCTTACTAATTAAAATAGTAAAATAATAAAATAATTTCAAGAGACTTTTTTCTTAAAAAGATTTTTCTTTTTGTTCTGTTATATGTAAAAAAAAAATTCATATTTTAAAAACAAAATAATAACAATAATATTATTGAAAAATATTACAATAATTTGCATAAATTATTTTAATTTCTAAAAACATGACCATAATGTTTTAAAGTTAAAAAAAAGAAGAGGATTCAATTACGGTAAATTGGCTTCCATTACAGAATCTAGTAAGTATTCCATTTGTATTTTAAGAATATTTTATATAAACATTATTTATGAATTAAATACTGATTGGAATTAATAAAACTGCAAATAATATTTTTAAAGATCAATAATGGCCATTGTTTTATAATGATCATTGCAACAAATTATTAGCTGTTTTATGAAATAGGAAATGTAATTCTTGATGATTGTTTGTGACACATGAATAAAACATGTACACCTGGGTCTCTTTTTATGCGGATTTATTTAACACGATTTTGAAATTACGCGATTCGTGTTTCACCGGAAGTCGACCTCCAATAATGTGCTATTACTTTAAATAATAAATTTCGCGCACTTACATTATATTGAAAGTAATAGCACATTATTGAAATTCTACTTTCATCTTAGTAATTTCAATATTTTCAGTGCTTTATAATAGTAAGATTTTATGCAATAATGAAATTAAAATCATAAATTTCCACATTTTATGTATACACACATTAAATTTTACAAGATTATAATGTAAATTTGTTCAAACATTGTGCGTGTTAATTTTGCATTTTGAATCACATTCTGTTTTTGCTTTTTAAAAAAGAATGTAATCAATTATTAATCATTTAGTGTCCACAAGTTTATTTTTAAAAGATCAGTAATAGCAGTGGGCACAATTAAAAATTAAAATCTGATTTTTAATAGTAATTAACAATTTAAAAATTACTTACAGGCGACTTGAAATTAATGTGATGTAAAATGAAATTTGATTTTTAAACGGAATTGAAAATTAAAGACAAAAATAAGAATTTAATTTTTAGTTGTTAGTTTTAATTAAATTTTTCACAGCAGTGGTGAATAAATGTCTTTTTATTATCATAAGTCTAAGTTCATAAACAATTAATAAAATCATCGTCATCGTCAACAGAAAACCATTAACACAACATGAGAGTGAACTTGGCGCTAGTTGTATTTCCTCTTGTGAGAATAATTGCTGAGATATTCTTGACTTTGTTTAAGGAGAAGCCAAATACATCACATCACATGAGAATCTGATTTTTTACTAGTTTGCAAACGAACGTGTTTTTGGGCAAATAGCGATAATAATTAAAACGTGTATAAAAAAAATGTAAATTACTGTACTGTAAATTATGCATAAAAATATATTATTTTGAATAAAAGTAAATATTATAGTAAAAAAAGTTTGTCTTGTATCAATTTTTTTCAAATTTGAAATTTTTTATTAATCATATTTTATTTCCTTATTTTTTTTGCGCGCGAATTTTAAAGTAATTTTACATTGGTGCTTTGCTTTTATGCGAATTTTAAAAAATCACAGACCACACACCTCCTTTTTCAATGTAAGTTACGTCTATTTTTGCGTGATTTCGTTTGTGCGTGTTTTCTGAGGAACCTATCTATTGCGTAAAACGATACCCAGGTGTATATGTAAAACAGCAAGTTATATATACATATAACATATAGAGCTCATGCTAACTCAAATATAAGTAAAAGATAAAACAAAAAAATAGAAACTTAAATCCTATACCAGTTGTCTAACTTAAGTAATGCTTTTTCGTTCATTGCTCCCCATTGGATCACTATTGGAGACTTCTTATCTGCAGTAACTTATGTGAAGGTTTCCCTTTTTATCTATGCACATATAGACTATTGGCTATGTTTTGGTCACATACAGCACTAATTATTACACAATAAAAAGCCATTAAATCCAAAATATAACATACATTTTATAAGCATAAAACATTTAGTTTCACAAAAGTATTTCAACTGTACATATAAGAATTTAAAAGAGCCCCATTTCAATTTTTCTTATAAGAAAGTAGTTCAAACAAAGATTATACAATTACAAATAATTAAAAAAAATATTTTTCAAAAAAAATCTATACAATATTTAAATGAAATCAACTAAGAATTTAAAAACAATAAATCATTCTCAATTTATATTTTCAATAACTTTAAAAATATGCATTTGAGGGGAAAAAGTAGTTTATCTAATTTCATAATTTATAGCTGGACCAGATAGGTGCAATTATAAAATAGAAATTTTAATCAAAACAAAAATCTGTAGAATATCTTTGAGATAATTCTTATAAAATAATCAGGATCTATCTCTCCCACAATCATGCCCAGATTCACCATAAAAGTTTCTTCCAGGAAGTCTTGTATTATTCATTCATTTCACGTGTTCAATCCAATGAAGATATGATTTATGATAGTGGATTGTTGAAGAACACATTGATTGCACATTGATTGGTTTTATTACTTTACCACTGTGTTTTTTAAAATTTTATGGAGCTATGTTAAATGACACTTTTCTAATACCTTAATACAGCATTGATACTTTAATGCAAATCTCACTTCCATACAATAAATTAGATAAAATAAACTCTACATAAAGCTAATATTGTTGCAGTAGTTATCTCCTTATGATAAAGTCTTATCTTTTAGCTTGTTGAAAATAGCAGCAACATGTTGAAGTTTGTGATAAATTTCAATATCTAATTTTATCATTAATATGTAAATTGGTTTAGATTCTTAAGTTAATAATCATCCAAGCGAAAAATTGTTAAGAATTTTTCTTCAATCATTGGCTGATAAAGAACTTCAATTTTTTAAAATTTATTATTAAAACACTTTTATATATTAGTGTTTTCCTAAACGTTTGTGATAATGGTGTTTAGTTGTATTTATATATTGGACTATTTCCATCATCATTAGTAATAAGAGTATTGAATGTCTTTAGAAAAAATTAACTTTATTTAAATATTCCAAACACATTTTCTGTTAGTAATAGCACACAGATTAGTATATGCACAACATTTCAAGAAGTATTATTCTCCCCTATTCTTCAGGTGTTGCTGGCCTGACTAATAACAGCACTAGCATAAAATTCGAATCTGGATGCTTAGATTCTTGTGTATTGAATTTTAAGGTAATCCTATAACCAACTGAATCATTTTGCTGAAACATTGTGTATATACTAACCTGTGGGATATTACTAACAGTTGAATGTATTTAGAATATTTAAATAAAGTTAAATTTTTCTAAAGATATTCAATACTCATATTAGATAATGGAAATAGTCCAATATATAAATACAATTTTTATATAATACCTTCAAAACATTAAATACATTCTATATGTCATCTTTTAAACTGAAAAAAATATAGCTCAATCATCAGCATACTATAAATCCAGAATCCAAAAAGATAAACTTGTTTTCTCTTTTAATCGACTCAAATTAAAAATTCCATCATCAAACCTGTATTGCATAATGATCACCATTTCATTGTTACTTATAAACAGTTCTCAAGATCAATGTCATAAAATTGCATATAATTTTTAAACATCAATGTTTAATACCAATTTTCCTTTTAAATGTCCCAGATTTTTCTATCTGTGGAAATAACATTTCCTCTCTTTCCATCTTACAGACATTGTATAATATTAATAGACTTTGATGTACAACCAATTAATAAACCTATATGATCGAGTTAAATACCTTAACTAAATCAATAAAAGCAATTTCTTACATTTGCATAGCAATAAAAGTCACAAATATTTCTTGAAAACCACATAAAGCCTCTATTAATAATTTATTTATTATTAGAAGTATGGGCATTCAACAAAATACTTGAAAGTATTTTTGTTATAGGGATAACAGTGGCATTACTGATAATTACTGCAATTAATTGGAATAATAAAAATATCCATAAGATCATCCCACTGGATGGCACCATTTTTGCACTAAAACACATAAAAATGTCATTTCCACGGCTGACACGTTCGAACCCGCATTTTCTATAATACAACTTTTTAGTTGTGCTACAGATTGCAGGCCGCTATGTCGCGTCGCAGTACAGCATGTATGTTTTACGCAGCAAATACATTTTCTGAATTCGCACAGTTTATAAAATGGTTATGGCTTGGGGCGAGGGTGTGCTTTTTTTTAATTGAATGGAAATGTTGTTTTCATTGGATTTTTTTTTATTTTAAAGTATTGAAATGTTCAGATTTTGTAAAGTAATAATTAACAGACTTTTTACACCATAGTGTATTGAAGTTTTAAGTAGTAAATGTTGATGAGATATATATATACAGTGAGTTGTAATTAGGTAACGAGTCAAGTAACGTACTGTTCGTAACATTCCACGAGACAAAGAAGTTGTACGGTGTGTATATTTTTGAAATAAAAAAAAGCGTTAACACAAAAATATCCCGTAAGAAAAGTAGAATTGTACACAGGTTTTTTTAAATGTCATAAAAAACATATATTATAAACATTATATATATATGTCATTGTTTAAAAAAGTTTTAGTTTCTTTCTTTTCTCCGACTACTGTTATACTTTGTTGAATATAGTTTACATTTATTGTTACCATTTATTTTATAGATGTTAGTAAAAAAAAATATTTACAAAAATACGATTTTGATATTTTTTATTTTAGCATTACAAACAACAGAAAAATAACCCTAAACCTAACCGTAACAACTTTTACTTTTAGTTGTCATTCTATTTGAAATAAAAAATAGCGGTAAACAACAACAACAAAAAAAAGCCGTAACTCCAGTAAAAAAATCTCCGATAGAAAATTTATTTTTCTAATAAAAAGCAAACTAAAAAAGACGAATCAAATTGTAATTTGTTTATTTTATTTTACATTTATTATTATCATTTAATTTGTATACGTTAATAAAAAATAATATTTAAAAAAGACGATTTTCTTTTATTTTTATTTTTGCATTACAAAAAACACATCAAAATGATTATAATTAACGGCCCGGGAATGATCATATTTTATAGTTTAAACGTGAAAACTGCGCCATTGAGTGGGATATAGTAGCTATTCGACGACAACCAATCATAATGTAAACTTCAAAAGTCCATAAATATTTTTAAAAAAATTTCAAAATTTTTGAAGTTAATATATATCACTACTATATTTTAAAACTTCTCCAAGTATTTCATTTTTATTTTCCATTTCTTTACATAATAAGATCATTGTCAAAAAATCAATCATGATTCTTTGTTTTTAGTGAATTCAAGAATGAATTTATTTGTACTAATAACACACTCCTTAAAAAAATTTCAAGCCTCAGTAAAACAATATTCCTTAGGATCCAAATAAATAATATTGTTTAATACTTATTAAAATTTAGAATGTATAGTTTAATTAATCTTTCCGTAGGACACTTCATTAATGGCCAAGAGAGGTAAAACTCTGAAAGTTTTAATTGGTCAATTGACAAACTCTTTGATTGAAATATTTTCATCTTTTAATATATATTAATTTTAGTTTCGTTTTCAAAAAGTATATTAATTATTTGTAATGTTAGGAAAGTAAACAAATGTTTTTTCAAAAATATATTTTTATTTTATAGAAATATTCGAAAGCGGAAAAATCAAAGAAAACATTATGAACAAATTACAAGCAAAGTAAACATCATTTATATCCCTCCCAGATATACCATTACGAATTTTTAAAAAAATTTTTAGTAAAATTTTCAATTTATAATCGTGTAAAGTATATAATTTTTTAATAAAACCATACTACTTTTGTAAATAACTATATTTTCAGCAGATAATCTATAATATGTACGAAAAATAATAAAAAAACACTCTAAAACATATATTTTCATTTTCAATGGTGAAAACATATTTATTGAAATCATCAGCCAATAAGAATTGAGAATAGATTATCCAACCAATCAGCATTGGCCTTCTTTTGTACAACTTAAAACCCTCCTAATATTGATTTTTTTACTTGTAAAATAATTCAAGAGACGGCTGCATCTTACGAAACTTTTTCTAAAGTTTCCAATGGGTATAAATACGTTACCATAGGTCAAAAAATACCCGATTTAGAGTGATCAAAAGCCTTTGATGCAGCAATGCATTGAACCCTATTGAAAGGTTAACCTTTTCGATGAAAGTTACGGAGACGCCACGTCTTTTGAAAAAAATTTTTCTGTATGTGACGCGATGTGATGCGTTTAATGTTTGCATGCGCCATCTCTTGGTCAATTTTGGTCGCAATTTCTTCATTTTAGACTTATTTGATAGGAAATTCATGCTTTCAATTTTAGTTCTAAAAACATCCGCATATAGCGTTATACTTTTTCAAAAAAATCAATAATTTTGACAGCCGACTTGTTACACCCCTCTGTCTTTGTTCTCTGATTGGATAGTACCAAATCTTCTAGGCGTGTTTCTAAATGACAGATTGACAAACGAGCAACACTAACAAAGACAATTCACGTTATACACATTCGTAATGATTTTGTTGTAATAATTACATTTATTGCAATTTTTTATGTTCACAAATAATAAAATATAGTTCTCTATCAAAATATAAAGTTTGACTCGGAAAATTTTAAATATTAGAAGAAAAATACATTTGGAGAAATATCCGTAACAAAAAATAATTATTGCTACATAACGTAATCAGGAAATTCCTAAGGCGTGTTTCTAAATGAAGATTCAGACACGACAACGAAGCTGTGTACGTTCGTAATTGAAGTAAATAATAACATCTATCGTAATTTTTTACATTCATAAATAAGATTTGATGTTACTTTATGGAAATATAAAGTTTGATTTGGAAAATTTTAAATTTTACAAGAGAAATAAGCAAACTGGAAATAAAAAGAGAATTACTCGACCGCTGTTGATCTGAATAACGGCACAATCATTGGTTGAGTTATAATTCTTTTGTTTTACTGCTACCTATTTTTTACACATTTTTCTTATATTTTTCGACAGTTATTAACATTATTTTTATTTTTTCGTTACATTTAACCAATTTGAATCTAAACTTATTCAATTTTTAGAAGCTGAGTTAAAAAAAATCTGTGTATTTTAGATTAATATTTTAACAAAAGAACTGATTGCAAATGACACAGACCAATCACATTGTTCTCAGATTTAAGTAGAGGGCCAATAACTAAAAGAATCAGTTTAAGTAGAGGGCCAATAGCTAAAACCTTCAGTTAAAGGGTTAATACTATTATAGAGCAAAAATCATTTTCTTTGTGAATATGATTCAATACATGATAATAAGTACAAAGCGTGTACTAAAAGCTTGTTTAATGCTTTGAAAACATATATGCAAGATATATCTAAATAGTATGCTAAGCATGCTTTTGATTAATTGGTAGTCATACTCATAGCAATGACTGTCCAAAAAGATTAAGAACTTTATAGAAGTGGTAATTTCCAGGAATTTGAATAACAAATCAATTTAGATAAGCCATTTTTAGATGGAGGGCACATGATTCTTTCTTTGTTAATGGTGTTTATTTTATGAGCAATATGCCAGGTCTCCTTAACTTTGCATTTAGCATCATTTCTCTCAGAAAAGACAATACTGGCAGATGTAGGTTCAAATATGTGACCTTGCTTGATGCCATGTTCAAAAAGATGAATTTTGTTTCTGTATTAGTTTTGGCTCTATTGTACTGGTATCTGTGTTCTGCAACTCTTGTAAAGAGATTGTCCCAAAATTCCCCAAACTAAATTGTGTTGCAGTTTGTGTTATTGCATGTAATTTTAGACACAACTTGGGACCTCAGTCTGGGGGAAGCTTGTCTTTAATGTTGTTAATCAAGCAGTTCAGAGTAAGGGGAATGCAAACATTAACATTATATGTTTCTGCATAGATTTTATTTATATTGTGGGTTGCCTCTGATATATAGGGTAAAGATATCTGAGGTTTTTGATCAGCTTGCATAGGTCTGTTCCTGATTTTGGCATAGAATATTTTAATGATATGAATGACTGCAAATTTGTGAGCAATAATTGTTAATGATTCAGAATGCATTATACGCTGCAGATGGGCAGGCTTAACCATCATTTTATAATTTAATTGACCCCCTTCACACTGAATATGTAAGGTCCAGAAATTTTAATCCTTTTAAATTAACTTTGTAATGAAGAGCTATGTATAAGATCATGCTTTATTTCATTAATTTATGACTGTGGGGCACTAATAAGAACATCATCCACATAATGTGTGTATAACAGGCCTGAAATTCCATTAAAGTACTTAGAATGAACTTCTTCAAAATTTATTTATTGCAATACTAGATATTACGCCACTCATTGAAAGATCCACAAACTAACTATCTTCCATTTTATAGTATTTACATTAGAGAGGGCTGTAATATCTTTGTGGATCCTAATTCAAGCATTTAATGATAAATTCAGTTTTTTTGGAATTGTACTCGGATTTTACTATGACATCTTTAATTACATGGATAGATTCTTTTCTGAAAATGAAACCATAAAGTTCTGTAATATCTAGTGATCTGGGTTTATACTGATTGCCAATTGTTATATTAATTCTATTAACACATAGAAATGACAATAACTGGAATAAGATCTGTTTTTTAATGTTATTACCACTTTAATATTGGAGCATTCTAATTTACAATCTGCTTGCAACATATAACTTTCTCTTATATTCTGATTCCTAATTACAAAGTAATGAAATTGTTTTGAAAATCCATACTCTTTGTAATTTTTCTGCCTAAACAAAGTATTTGTATCATATCATCACTACATAAGCAAGATTTTCCCACTAACCCTGAGAATATATTTCTTTGTCTCATCTGAATTCAGTCATTATCAAAACAAATAGATAGATTGACAATATCAGCTATGACTTATTTGCTAATGTGAAGCTGCATATGTTTCATTAGAGTCAGTTTTAATCCCATATTCACATTTCTTATAAGAACAAAGACATGTTCTAATATATTCATTTTCTTAAAAAATGTCCTATAATTTAGATTGGTAAGCAAAATCAAAGATTTTGTACATCAACAAGGCTGCTCTTAGTCTTTCAACAATTTCCTGAAACCAGTTCATACATCTATGAACAATTCTCATTGAATATAAAATTTAAATTTGTGCTAAATGATTTTCAGAATAATTTTATTTTGATTACAGTATAAAAAATATGGCCCAGTGATTTTTAACATTGCCTTTTTAAAAGAAAATATATAAAAATAAATAATCAGTATTTTTGTCAAATTATTTTCTTGCAAAACAACTGAAACAATATTGTCAATATGAATGGCCTTATCTTTTGACACTGGTATCAAAGCTCATTACATCATGCTAATGTTATAAGATTGGTATCCTTATATTGTAGATTTTTCTAATTATTTCAGTGATAATTTATCATCTCTATTGGACTTTTTCCACAAATTTAGTTTGTTTGTGATCACATTAATCTTTTGAAAGACTAGTTCTTGTTTCCAAGTCTGTTTTGATTTTTAACATTTTTTCTTGATATTCTTCGAAATGTTTTATTCACTTTTCTTACAATATTTTTTTAAGTTTTGACTTCTTCTTTCCTTTGCAATCGCCAATGTATTTTCTGACACCCATTTTGGTTTTACAGAAGTTAAAAATAGAGCATCTTGCCAAGCTATTATAATATTATCAAATTCACTTCTACTCAATTTAAAAATTATTGCAAGCTCTGAACAAAAGTCTAGATCATTTCACTAAGCTTAAAATAAAACAAAACATTACAATCAAATGCGATAAAATATGTCCACTGGCTGTCTTTTATTTGCATATATATACACACATACACACACATGTTAATTTTAAAACTCGTTAACAAAAAAAAGATCAGCGCACGCACTCACAAATATAAAATGTCTTCACAAAAGATTTATGATATTAAAAAAAATGCCTTTGTATAATTTATTAAAAATGAACAAAACAATTACAGAAGAAATACATATATTGAGCCGCTTGCCTAATAAAGTGTTTATAATGAGGTCTTCATACAAAAACAAAACAGAATCTTAAAGAAGATAATACAAAAAAGAAATAATATGTATATAAAAAGAGATCATCATGCCTGATAGTGAAAAGACAGGTTTGTTTGATTTGAGTGGCATCAGGTAATTATACTTCTTGATTGATGCAGAAAGAATAATAAAAAGAAAATAGTTTGGTGTGTGCATTGAAGGTTCAACACAGTCAGACTCATTAGTGATAACATAACCAGCTGCCCATGGGGTAGAGGTGGGGCTATTTAATCCCATGGGTTCCATTGGCACCCATAAAATAAACAGGCAAATAGAAAAGTGGAGTACAGATGACATCAATCCATAGAGAACTATTATCTTTTTCACACAAACACAGTTTTAGTCATTGGAAAAAAAAAGAGAGGGAGGGAGAGAGAAGGGGATGGAAAAAAAGAGATGGATAGATACTTTTATAAAAGTCTATTTTCCATTCTTATATATATATATATAAAACTAGGCAAACAACTAAAAATCAAAACAAATTTATAAAAAATACATTTAAAAAATGTAATTATAAACAATACACTCACAGGACTTTTTTTTATCACGCAATAAAATTAAAAAAAAAAACCCGAATGGGATAATATTTATATATATTTTTTATGCTTACCTTAATAGAGTTTACGGTTACTTAATAAAAATTCATGATTTTTTCATTTACAAAAATAAAGCTAATCGCAATCATAAATTTTTTTTTTTTTTAAAGTGTCATAGCATCGGCCGGGACGCGAAGGCAGTCGCGCTGACCTCTCGACCACCAATGCAAGACTAATCATAAAATTATTTGTCATTGCTTTTTTTAATTTTTTACCAATACAGTATAACTTAATTAAATCGTCAAAAATAACATTTACTTTAAATGTTTCTATCAATTAGTTTGTAAATATAAATATCAAATAAAGATAGTTAAAATGAGATTCAATCTCTATCACTATGTGAACATAATTATAATTTCAAAATGATTAATGCCATATTTACATCATTTCGTTGATTTTTAAGTACTTATTTATTTTTGTTTGCTATGTATAAATTATTGTATATAGTGAAATAAATTAATTTTAAAAATATATAATTTCTATCCTGAATATTCAGCAATGTCAACAAATGAAAATTTATAAAGATTGAAAGCTGAAAGAATAAATGTATTCATTTTATTTTTTATCTTTTATTAATATACAATATTATTTATTCATAGTTTACAGGAGGAATTAGTTTATTATGTTTGAATTTCATATCATTTAGATTATGAATTCAATGTCAAACATTTTGAATAACTTGAATGATATCAAAGAAATTTGAATAATTCCATTTTTATATGTATCTTTTTTTTTTAAGCTACCAAACTATTTTTTAATGCTAAAGTAAAAAGCATACAAAAGATTTCTGTGTTTGTGCAATTTGTTAAAATTATTTTTGTTTTACTAAATTGCACCCCAAACTTTAATTTTACTTATAGTTCTGTTTTTTTTCTTCACTATTTTGCTCCAGATTTTTCAGATTTATTTAAACAAATTAATTTTAAATTTTGTTATATTGTAAATTCTATGATTAAATAAAATCTTCTACTTTCATAAATCTAAAAATAACAATAAAAATTTCAAAAAAGACAGTATAAAAATATTAAGGTATAAATCTTATAACTATTGTATTTATGAAATGATCCAAAGATGGAAAAAAAGATATAATACATTATGACATTTTATAAGTACACAGACAACATATTTGAAAAATAAGTAGAAAATTGCATATGCTTACAAATATAATCTTAAAAAAAGTTTATTATGAAAACAAGCTCTTAAAAGTATAAAAAAATAAATATAAAAATTTTGATCTTTATAAATGTGTGAGAGATTCTATTCTATTTAACAATGGCTGTATTGAGCGGTTTTTCAAGTTACTTTGAAAACAATGAGATGTTATAATAAGGTAACCTTATTTTTTCAACTGCATTTCTAACAAAATCATTTTAAACATCAGCCATGTTTTGAAGAGAAAATTCAAAGAAAAGTTTTCTTTGGACAAAATATTGATTAAAAAAATTATTTCATGTTAATAATAGATCAGATTTTAAATTTGATAAACATAGAAATTTATGTCTTGCATCTGTAGATTTTAAGAATGCATTGAGTTTTAAAAGTTTTTATTACTGAATTTAATTGACAGGAATAAAATACAATTATGAAACAAATACTCTAAAATAAAATAAAACAAGAGTATTGATCATAAATAATAATAAATAAAAAAAACAAAAACTATTATTATATTTTTAAAATTTTGTTGAAGTCAATTTTATTTGTGTTTCAGAGCTTTTTGATATTAAATTATTTTCAAATAATTTGAATTACTCAATGGGTTTTTTTCTTTTCTGTTCTCCTTTGAATTAAACATCAATTCATCAAGATGTTAATAATGGAAAAGGATAATTAATAAGATATCTAAATTGGTATTCTTATAACTTAAATTTTATCTCATGAAAAAATTCTTTATAACTAAATATTCTCTGATATTTTAATGAGTAGAAAGATGTCAAATCCTTGTCAAAATTTGAAGATATCTAACAGTCTAGATTATCAAAACTTCTATAACTGTAGAAAAAAATAAAAATACAAACCATCACAAGAATAAATTATTGCTCAAAATTAAAATAATTTTGAAATACATTTATTACAGAAGTAATTATTAATAATCCTTTGTATATAAATAAATAAAAAATTAAATACACATTCAAAATAATTATGCTAAAATTTTAAAAGAACTTGATTAAGCCACTATTAATTAATAGATGTTAATTAAAAAATTGAAGTAATCTGAAAAACGCTCAATTAAAAGATTTAAATACCATCTTTCACTTGCAGAATGATCAGAATTCTTAAATGCTATATGTACATACACAAAAGTTTTAATAATTTTTAAATATTACTATATAAATGTAAAAGTTTGTTTACGATTTTGTAACTCAGCAAATATTGCATCAATCTTGCATAATTTTTTTTCTTTTTTTGTACAGAATTTTAGTAGCATATAAATTTTTGCTTTGTTTTTTTTTTTTTAAAAAAAATTGTAATTTGCAATATAAAAATGTGTGGAAAATCTATCTTGTTTTTGAATAACATCATAAAAAGCTCCCCCCCCCCAAAAAAAAAAGAGGACAGATCTGATTAAAAAATTACAGAATTGAAACATTTTTGAAACAAATAGTATAGTTTTTGATAAAGCAAGATAAAAATTAATTAAATTACATTTGTAATCAGATATTTAATTTCTCATTTGAATAATGACAATTTAAATCAGTTAATATACTCACAGAAAAAATAGTTTTTTAATATTCACTTTAGTAATAGCTAAATAATGAATTTAATAAACATTTAGGATTTCAGGTTAAATAAATATTTCATATAACATGTGTTGTAGCAGTCGATCTTAGCCCAAGATCGAGCTTCACTGTTCTACCACTTAATCCACGTTTCATCCTGTTTTTTTTTGTCATATGTATATAAACTATATGTATGTTTCTGAGAAGCGTCTATAAAAATTTATAAATATAAATCTCAAATAAAAATTTTCTTTAATTTTAAATATTAACTTTTATGGATGAGACTCAGATATATACACATATTAACAGAGGTTTTATGTGGATAAAAGCACAAACAAATCTTGTAAATAATTTTGTATTTTTTTTCTTAACTGTATGTTACTTATTTTATAAATATTTTTCTTCATATAACTACATAAAAATTCAAGATGGAAGATGCAAACACCGACTGTCCAAGAATAATTAAAGGGGCAGGAAAATTACTTTGTTTCATGATTAAAAAGAAATTTTTAAATTAAAGTAAAATTTAAAACAAAGATAATTGATTTTAGTTAGTTGATAACATTTTTATCAAATCTATTTACAATCTGGAAATTGAGTTGAATTTATTTTTGGACAGTTATCTAACGATCCCATCTCCACTAACAATAGCTAAAATATTTCTGTAAATTAAGGATTAATTAAGAGTTAAGAAGTTTAATTAAAAACATTCTTAGGGCCAAAAATCTATTGTGTCAGAGTTAGGTCAATAGTCGTTAACCGACTTAACATCCGTGTAATTTTTGAGGGGCCTGAGCAGCCTTCCCCTCCATCTTCAGCTCCACTCTTAGCCATGCAGAGATGTAGCTCCTACCTCTCAAGAGTGCCCATGCCATTCAAAGAAATGCCGCCTGCCACAGAAAATTCATCAGTATTCCATAGAATCCTGAGGGTAACCAGCCCAAAGACATTATAATCGTATTACTTAAACTCTAACATGTACATCTTTAAAATTAATATTTTCTGTATATTTTTAATCTCTTTTAACTCGCTAATTGGCGAGTATGTTAAATTAATAGTTATTTTCTTTATATGGACTCTCTTCTATCAAATTAATACTACTATGAACTATTTAATCTAACTCTAGCTTCTTATTTTTTTTATCATTTAGTGCAGTTATAATTTTTGTTTAATGATATTTTTATATTTTTCAATGAACTTTTATTTGTAAATGCCAATCAAATCCAGTCTTACGAACTTAGATGGGGAAGGGAATTAATTATTTCTTGTTATTTATTTCTAAATATCTCGTAAGATTGGGTTTGTATTTTAAATGAACCTGCTTTTAAATAAACATTTTACCGTAAATTTATACAAAATATATAAATACTTTGCAATCTGGGGTGGATATTGGTGTCTGTTAATTTTACTTATTTCTTATTGATCATCATCGCCAAAAGGCTGGCGACTGAAATCTATTTTGTTATTTGCACTTTTAAGTGTGTAAATTTTAGTTTTTTTTGTTTAATATGTTAAACAAAATATTGATTCGAGAAGGGGGAGCAATGCACACTTCAAAATTATAGTTTAACTTATGATAAATGATTTTAGCTTACATGGATCATTATTTTAGCATATCATTACGTATTTGTTAAACCATTTAAGGCTTTACTTTAATATTTAAATTCAGTGACTTTATATTATTATGATAGCATTGCTAGCATATGTCAAATTATTAATAAGCCGCGTAGGGTTGTGATCTGATTCGCCTGTACCTCACTCCAGGGAGTCATGATCATCTTTATTCATCATTCTTATCCTCGAAGTATATATTTATATGCTGCTTTGAATCACCTGTACCTCATTTCAGGGATTCAAAGCCTCCAGTCTTTAATGTCCTCGTTCATAATAGAAGTCTACATTTATTTCTAGAACATGCAGGTTGGAGTAGATGAAGCTCTGTATGGATGCACTGTGGTTCAGCCCGTAGAAACTTCCTACCTACCCTTTTTCTTTCTGTACCACTCTAGCATGAAGCTGGCATGTACTACCTTTAAAAAAAATGAAGAATGACCTTGTCCTGGGCAAATGTGCCAATTCCTCTAGCTGATATTATGCTAGCACTGCCATTTCTTATAGTTAGTTTTCTAGCATGTTTAGCAAAATAAATCTTAATGTCATGTGATAATAAAACATTTTTTCTTTTTATTTGTTGGAGTTTAAATCCAACTTCTCATGAAGCTGCTCTCCCCTTTATTGAATAAGCCATTCCCCATATTTATAGAGTTTCGCTATATTCTATCATTAAATGTTAAAATGTAAAATAATGTTTTTAGTCTACTTACGAATCAAAATATATCCTTATTTTTATTGGTACAAATAAAGTTGAGAAATGAAAATAAACTTATGTATGAAATGCCAAGAGCAACCTACTAAAATCATCCAAACAGCGAAACTATTATATCTTAATATGTGTTATTAAATATATAAATGTCCACCAAAACACCCAGATCTGTTTTGTAACATAAATTAAAATCCTATTTTAAATATACGTTCAGTATTGTAACTGCCACACTAAATTAATCTTTGTTAAAATAAAAATAATTATATCAAGTTTGTTAAATGTTTATAAATCAATTATTTTATATAGCGCGATGTTTATAAACTGTAATATTTAAACAGCATTAAACTGTTGCACATGCGCTTTGCAGATTTTAACTATAAATGATTGAATACTAACGCTTCAAACACATGATAAAGTCTTTGGAAAAGATAGAGTGGCCATCTATCTTTTCGAACCCAAACGCTTTTGTATGGGCAAATCTTAAGTGTTTGAAAGTGAAAGAGTGAAGATACTAAATAATCACTTTAAATTACTTTTACATGCTTGAATGAATGATGCTAGTGAAAATTATTAGAATTTATGATACGTCATTCTTATTTGAAATTAAATGTATGTAAATAAATCAATTATTTTATATAGCGCGATGTTTATAAATTGTAATATTTAAACAGCATCATTCATTCATTCAAGCAAGTAAAAGTAATTTAAAGCGATTATTTAATATCTTCACGCTTTCACTTTCAAACACTTAAGATTTGCCCATACAAAAGCATTTGGGTTTGAAAAGATAGATGGCCACTCTATCTTTTCCAAAGACTTTATCATGTGTTTGAAGTGTTAGTATTCAGTCATTTATAGTTAAAATATGCAAAGCGCATGTGCAGCAGTTTAATGCTGTTTAAATATTAAATGTTTATAATAAAAATAAAGCTTTAAAAGCGTGAAGTTGATTACCTATATAAAATCTTGAATTTTTGTCAAAATAAATATTTATATTTTTAAACTTTAATCCAGTTCTTTGAATCTCCTTAATATGTATATTTATGTATAGTTTTAGCTTAATATCTTGGGTTCACTCAATCTCTCATCATCATCGTCAGCTGAGTTCTCATGCAAAACGATGTAGCACCAGGCCCGGAAATAATTAATTTATGTAGTATCATCGTGGATGTTGTCCATAGTGTTATAGATTTGGAGAATGGGCAAATAGGTTAGAATTCATGATTGCTCCTGACCTGTGTATCTCGGGCATGATTGGATTCAGGTTACTTTTGCCTAGATCTAAATCTTGTTGAATGGACATACATTTTTGATCGGTACAGTGTTAAAGTTAAAATGGCACCTTATAACAAGAAATACTACTACTGAATTTTATAAACTTTTACTATGAAATTGTTTAACATTTACGATGTCAGTTTAAATATATTTTACATGTGAAAAAGTATATTTTAAAATGTCACAGGTACAGTAAGAGAAAAAATAAATTTGATAAACTTCATATGTAAATATTATAGAGAAAGAGCAAATCTTTAATCATGTGCTTTTATAAATTTACATACACTTGGGACCATGAGCATTAGTTTGAAAAGCATGAACATATATTTATGCTTAGAGCTTACCTTGCTAAAATCAGGGCTTCATTGTATTGTGTGCCACCTGAGATATAAATTATTAATTGAAAGTGTACAAACCTAAAAATGAGATTTTATCACTCTCCTACTACAGAACAAAAAGGTTTATTAATTCAATTAATAATTTATAACTAGACACACAATAGAATGAAGCCTTGATTTCAGCAAGGTAAGCAAAGGTTGGCTTATATATAAGTTCTAAGCATAAGTATATAGTTATGCTTTTCAAACCAATGCTTACAGGTAAGATGCATGTAAATTTGTGAAAGCATATGACAAGAAAATACTTAACTTTTAAGTATATTCTCATATGATAATGATGCCATAGCCTGTGTAATAAAATACATACTAGAGAAATGAAAAAGATATTAGTTTTTAATAATCCAGATAAAATTTTCTTAAATAAATATATTTTAAATTATTTAAACTTTGTTTGGATCAATTTCTCAAATTGCATACATTATGATGACATTGAAATTTTATAGCCATTTAAAAAATTATCACATAAGAAAAACAAAATAATTTATTTTAAAATTATTGTTTATTTTATTTAATAAAAGTTATATTTTTTGAAATACTATTGTTGCTAATTATTATGTTACATAAATATATTTTCATTATTAAACTTTTTAATGATAGTGATGGGGTAGCTAGAGAAATGGAGAAAATTAGCATGAGGGAAATTTATTCACTATATAAAATAGAATTTAGATAATAGTACATCAACAAATTTCTACTCTTCAGAATATAACCTTCATATATATACTGTATATAAATTATAAATATATTTTAATAATCAATTGCATGATACACCTGGGTCTCATTTTACGCAATAGATAGGTTCCTCAGAAAACACGCGCAAACAAAATCGCGCAAAAATAGACGTAACTTACATTGAAAAAGGGGGGATGCGGTCTGTGATTTTTCAAAATTCGCGCAAAAAAAAAAAAAAAAAAAAGGAAATAAAATATGACTAATAAAAAATTTCAAATTTGAAAAAAATTGATACAAGACAAACTTTTTTTAACTATAATATTTAATTTTATTCAAAATAATATATTTTTATGCATAATTTACAGTACAGTAATTTACATTTTTTATACACGTTTTAATTATTATGATTTTCTGGTGACCATGTAATTAGTAATTAATCTTTGAAATGATGATTTTATTAATTGTTTACGAAGCTCGCGATATCCAGACATACAACCATTTAGCTCTCGTTGGAATTTAAGAGCACATTAATGATTAGTGTCATTAATAAGAAAATAATAATTGATTACGTTCTTTTTTAAAAAGCAAAAACAGAATGTGATTTAAAATGCAAAATTAACACGCACAATGTTTGAACAAATTTACATTATAATCTTGTAAAATTTAATGTGTATACATAAAATGTGGAAATCATGATTTTAATTTCATTATTGCATAAAATCTTACTATTATAAAGCACTGAAAATATTGAAATTACTAAGATGAAAGTCGAATTCCAATAATGTGCTGTTACTTTCAATATAACATAAGTGCACAAAATTTATTATTTAAAGTAATAGCGCATTATCGGAAATCGACTTCCGGAGAAACATGAATTGCGTAATTTCAAAATTGTGTTAAATAAGTCCGCGTAAAAAGAGACCCAGGTGTATTCTTTTATTTTTATTATTATTCTATTAATGCGTGAAAAGCTGCAAGTCGACTTTGCTTACATTAATAAAATAAAACAATGTAATGTAGTTGAGAATCATAATATATTTAAAGAATATTTACATGAAATACTAATACATGAATTATCAACAGCAATTAAAAATGACTTACAACAATGTTTCTAAAAATGCATTACATTAATCATTTTTACCTCCTTTTGATACCTTATGTTTTATTATTTCATATAAATATTATTTAAAGATATTTTAATTATTAATTACAATACATTCATTTAATCTAATAATGCTAGCAAAGCTGTGGGTAGAGCTAGTTAAAATTTAAAATAATCTTACTCATATCATTATTTACTTAATTAATCAAAGTTTAAAATGCAAATTTAAAAATGGCAATATTAATTATTTTCAACCATAGTAATATCCATTCATTCGTACAGTTTCAACAATAAAAAGGTTTTCACCATATTACTATAAAAAAGATTCAAGTAGCATTTTCCCCCAAGTTCCTACTCATAAAACCATGTTTTCACTTAAATAGTGACGTTTGTTGAGAATAGTATAAAATATATTTGATAAAAAAAAATTTGATATGAAAGGAAATGATGTTGGATTATTACTGTAATACTATCTGCTATAAACTTAATTAATCAGCGATTACTGGATGACAATAGATTTTAATTTTCATTCTCAGATTGATATATGATTTTCACCTTTATCAATGAGAACTTGGATTCAAAGCTATAAACTATATAGTTATGCACCTAAAAATCAACTTTAACTTCTACCTTTCTGTTATGAAGCTAAGAGCCTGAAAAAAAAGCCCTAAGATTTGAACCCAAATGAATCTACTTATATATATATATATTTGACATTAGGTCAACAATTATATGATTTTAATAACCCATTTTACTTTAACTGTAGATATATTTTCTTCAGTCTTATTTAACTATAAAAGCATTTTTATTTTAATTCAAAATCATAGAATTTTTAAACTTTCAGCTATTAATTTGATAGTAAAAACAGAATAAAAATGGTTTTCAATTACACAACTACATTTATGTTCAGTTTTGAAGGCAATTCCTCATTACATTCAATTACTTTATTGATAAAGATAAAATCCAGAAATTGCTAGAGATGGGATTAAATTGGACTATCACTTGGTAAACAATGATTGCTCAAATTTACAATAGATCATGCCAAATAAAAAAACAACAATTCTTGGGTTAACTATAATTGATTGCATGTTCTGTATCTATCTTTATCTACATGTACAGTTGAGAAAAATGATAAGCAATAATATAAAATTCAGTATGTGTTTTAAAGTGCAATCTTATTTTCAAAAAAAGTTATATGAAACCACAAAATTATTATAAAATACAAATATTAATAGACTTTGATTACTTCCTATATTAAAAAAAATATCAATCTAATAAATCGTTAAGAGCATCTTGAAAAACAAAATGCAGATATGATAGTGGCATTTAATATTTAAAGAATGGACAAGCATTTCTTAATAACATGATGTAAAAGTAATTAATAATTGTAATATAAAAGACCATTTAAGAAGGATTTTGGACTATCAAAAATAACTAATATCTTTTAAAAAAGTTTCAGATGAAATTAAGAATCAATTTTTCAAAACTTGGAGAAAAATCATAAAAATATCTACAGTTTAAAGAGGCACAATTCAATATAGCTTTTTTTTCAACAATTGTTGCATTACAATAATGTCTGACAATGAAATAGAAAACAAAATAAGAGTTCAGTTTTCATATACAGCAAATTATCTTTTTACATACTTTTTTTTTGCACAATTATAAAATGAGTTTTGCAAAAAAATATATATATATATTTCTTTACAAGTTGTTTTAAAATAACACAATTAGTTATAAAAAAAAAAGGTACTTTGGGATTAGAGTTGCTGTGACATATTCATGATTAGAACACAGAAACAAACATTATTGTTTAGAAGGCTTAAAAAATCACCTTACATTCTCAAAGTAATTCTTAGATTACACACTGAAAATTACATTACAAAAATATTATCCATTATTGGATAATCTCTAGTCTAGTAAATGACTAATAAAAATTATTAATTCTTAGACCGTCTTAAGTTGTTATTAAACATTTTTTTAAAAAAATTCTAAATAACTTTATGTAGGTAATGTAATTTATTTTCCTTTTTAGAAGATTCCTAAATGATGTTTTTCAATGCTTATTTACAGATTTGTTTCTGAGGTTGAGTGTCATGATTACATCACAAAACTAAAAAAATGTCTGTTATCATCATCTAATTTAGAAAAAAAAGTTTCATCTCTTTATTTCTCATTATGTTAAAAATAAAAATCCCATTTTAGGCAATATTCCTGCAAATGGAAAAATTTGTTTGTCTGCATTGAATATTTTTTGCCATTTTGTTCTGAAAAGGATGCATTTTTTTTGGTATTGATGCTATATTTGCATTTTGAGAATTAGTTTTAAAACAAAATTCCTTATTGGTATTGATGTTAAAAAAATTAAATTTTGTTTAAATTTAATTGGTTAATTTGTTTAAATTTATATTTATTAACCTTCCTCCTGTACTCAATGAAAATTTTCATATGTGACTTTAATTTGCTCTAAAACAGCTAATTTTTACATCATTGTAGCGAACTTATGGTTATTTTATAAAGAAAAATGTACCATATGATGCTGCCATCTCTAAAATTATTTTACAAGTAAAAAAAACAATATTTAAATTTAAAGCTATAACAATGAGAGAAGGCAGGTTTTCCAAGGCACTGATTGGTTGTTTCTCATTTTCAACAAAAGGGAGTGCTTGTCAACAATTTTGACAGTTCTAAATTTTCAAAATGAAAATGTATGTTTTTGAGTATATATATACATATTTATGATTGTTTTCATAAATATGTGTGAAAATATAATTATTTTAGAATAGTTCAGATTTTACTAAAAATTATTTACTTTTATAGGATAGTAAATTGAAAACAAAAATCAATGAGTAGGCTGCATTTTGTAATAGGTTACAAAATGTTCATTGTATGTTTTCCATTATAGATTATTTTTATCAATTATAAATAGAAATGTATTTTTGAAAATACTTTTGTTTACTTTAATAACCTGACAAATTATTAATTTGCTTTTTAGAAAGTAAACTAACATGAATATAATATTAAAAGACAAAAATATTTTTACTGCTGATTCTGTAATTGACCAATCAAAAGTTTAGAACTTTAATCCACTCAGCCAATAGGTATTTTGAACAAGGAAAAGGTTAATTTTGTCAAAAAATTAATAGATGGTAAGTTATACATTGGAAGGTTTAATAATAGCAATGTATTCTAATCATGCATAAATGTATGCATTTACTGTCCAAGAGTGACAGCAAATAATATCTTGAGGACTTTTCTGTTTTACAGACAAGCAACATGTCACTCATATTTTTGATAAATGTACAGTTCTGGAGGCCTATAATTTCTATTTTTGAATGTGTTAGCTGTTAAATTAAAAAAAAAAATTAAATGAAATAAAAATAATAAATTCCAATAAATTACATTAATAAGCTTTATTTCAATTTTTTTTTTTTTACTTATAACATGGAAGTGGCAATATGGTTTGAACTCTAAAGTTTTTGATAGCATGTGTAGAGAAGCCAATAAGTGTTTCATTGTGTTATCACTTTCAAGTTTTTTTTATTTTTCAAATGAAATTTATGTTCCTATAACTCATTTTTTATTTATGTTCTGATGTGTAGGAAGTAAAACTTAATAGCAGACAAAAAATATAGCATTCTAACAACATTTTTCATATGGTTTATTTAATTTTAATTATTTTCATTGATTTCTTAGATCCGGAAAACAAGCTCCTTATTTTACACATATATAATGTACTTTTTTATATGAATTTCTTTTACACACAATTTTGGGCAAAACAATATACCATGTAAAAAGAGAATTAGGTATATATTAAATTCAATGAATGATGATATGAGAAAATATATCTACTTTTCACTTTAAATTCAAAAGAATATTCTTAAATGGATGTCTCAAAAAATTTTTCAGATATATGGATTATTTCAATAGATTTGCAAAAAATTCTATATTTCATCTTAAGTGTAATTTTATCTCATTTCATTTATTTCGATAAATAAAATATCTGTTTGGCTATGGAATTGAAAAATACGAGTTTACAGATGCATATTTAATATATTGCTACTCTAGTCTTCATCAATAGTTGCAAAAACAGATAATTTTTTTTTTACATGACCTAAAAAAAAAAGAAAAAAAAGATGGAAAAAGAATGATATTGTAAAATGATTGTCATGTAGAAACCTTTTGAAATTAACAAGAAAAAACCCCCCACTTAATGAATATTAAAAATTCTAAATTCAGAGCAATGTAAGTCAAATTTAATCAAGGATAAAGTCCATAGATATAGTTTAAAGATTAGACAAAAACAAATATATTATTTAAAAAATAATATTTTGCTTGTTAAAAAATATATTAGAAAGATATAAACATTTTACAAAAGTCTGAATGGTGGAGTAAATTTTTTATGACTGATGTTTATATCGTTTTTTTAGTTATGTTTGTAACCCAAAATTTAATCAAAACAATAAAGAGGTCTCTGCTTTTTCAAGAAAGAGTTAAGGACAATAATAAAAAAGGAAGGTTGAATATTTAAATATATGAGATCTATATTACATTTTAAAATATAAAACAGAAAAGAAATACCAGTGATTGATATAGAATTGAAATAAATAGGAGGGGCTGAAAACATTGGTGCATTTTTGTTTTTGTAGTAGTCAGAATTAAAATTTTATCAAGTTCTTAATGTTAATAAAGAATTTTAACAAATTTTGATATTGTATTTAATCTTTATATTAAAAATAAAAAGATATCCCAGTCATCTATCTCTCAGTTTGTCCCTTTACAATAATCTTTTTGTTTTGGGAATATGTTCTTAGGAGTTGCAATAATATTCAAATTTGACATTTATTATAAAATTTAAAAAATACAGAACTAGTTAGATCATAGTGATTTGTTTTAAAAACAAATATATTTTACTAAATATAATAAATTTATATATAATAACACGTAAAAAAATCATGTTTCAAAGTTTATACCAGAAGTTATCACATTACATTTAATAGGCAAAAGCCAATACAGTATTTTATTTCATTAATTACAAGTATTTTTTTTTTTTTTTTTGCAAGTTTCCTAACATCAATACACAATTATATTAAGTGCAATAATGCTCAAGGCTAAATAGGCTTATAAGTAATCATTAAAACCAATCATCATCTTTATTATTTATTAAAAGGGATGCCACCTTTATTATTAAAAAAAGATTGCCTTGACATTGCCTAAGTGATGACTGGGTTTAATAATTATATTACGGTACTGTGGTATTAGAGCTGCGACATGAAGAATTATAATAGTTTAATCATTAAATTAATTAGGTTATTAAATCAAAAACATATTTTAAAATCTACATTAAAAAAAACAACAACAATTTAACAAAAAAAATACAAAAAGCATTAATGTGAAGAATAGTTAAAATGCGTGTTCAAATGAAATTGAGTGTGTGTTTGCACGTGCATATTCTGCATAATCTATTTTAATACATTGTACAGGCTTACACCTGCATTTATATATGTAATATATGCGGGATTCGAACGCAGACTTTAACACGACCTACAACACTCAGTGCCATCTTATATGCTGACTCACCTGATCACACACAGGTTGAAAAGATAAGACCAATATTAGTATTTCATGCTAAACCAGCCCTCATTAAAGTATGAAGATTGGTTATCTTAATATAAAGCTGAGAACTAACTGTATATATGTGTGGAGATGGTAATCTGAATCAATTGATGAGTGCTGGTTTAGCACGAAATACGTATATTGGTGATTATTTAGCTTTTCAACATGAGTGTGATCAGGTGAGTCAGCAATATAAGATGGCACTGAGAGTTGTAGGTCGGGTGAAAGTCCGAGTTCGAATCCCGCATATTATATATATATATATATAAATGCAGGTGTAAGCCTTACAATGTATTAAAATAGATTTTGCAGAATATGCACGTACAAACACACGCTCAATTTGATTTAAACACGCATTTTAACTATTCTTCACATTAAAGCTTTTCGTATTTTTTTTTTTTTTAAATGTAGACTTTAAAATATGTTTTTGATTTAATAACCTAATTAATTTAATGATGAAACGATTATAATTCTTCACGTCGCAGCTCTAGCAATTAATCAGCATTTCACTTGGTTATAGTGAAACCATGATTATTAAACAAATCGTGAAGTTACATTACAAATCTTATTTTGAGCGGGCGGAGGGAGAGGCAACATAAATCTCTATAATATTGTTTTAGATATATCAAATAAAAAGAAAAATCTCATATTCAGATGACTTTAATGAATCCAAGTCTGATAGTGATGTGTAAGTTAAAATCAGACTATTCAATAATTTTACAGCACGTATAGTTTAATAATAAAAATGCCTGTTTTTTTTTTTTATTATAATTATTCTTGAAATTTTTTTTACTTAATTATTATTTTTTTCATGGGATTTAATTCATGTCTATTTAGAAAAAAAAAATTATTGACAACTTATATATTAGTTTACAAGTAATACATGTGTATCGCAATATATCACATTTGTTTAGACTTTTTAGTTAAATATTTATTGACAAGCTAGATATTCATTCAGGTTTAGCATTTTGTGAACTGTCATTATGACCTCTAATTATCAAAGTATAGAAAAAATGTCATACACAGTTCAGTAAAGAATGTTAAATGTTTTTGATGCCGATAAATTTGAGATGAACGTCCTATGAATTTGGGTATAAAATTCATCTGGATGAAGAAAGGTTGGTCCCTATTTTGGCACATCTATGTGAGAACTTTTTGAATTAAAATACATGGGGGTATATAACTTATATATTACTATACAATGTGCTGAGAGTCTAAGAACACATAGAAGTTACTTGAAATTAAAATTTAATATATTGTTTAGCTATATGATGCGTTTTCATTTATTTATAAATTATGACATATGAGGAAAAAAATCATATTAAATATTAGCTTAATATATAAAACCCTTCTAAGTACTCTGAGTATTCAGCCAAATAATGATTTGTTAGTATTAGTTTTAATTGTTTAAATGATTGCAAATGTGTATGACATAGAAGGATTCATGCCATTAAAGGTTAAAAGTTTTTCAAAACTTAAGTTAAAAAACAAAATGAAAATAAAAAGATAAAAGTGATTTCCGAAATAAAAGCTGTAGGATATGCTATTTAAGAAGATAAATTATATAGATTGATGAAGTATAAACAGTCTTAATGCTAATTTAGAGTACACTATCTGCCATTTTAATTCTAAGGACCGCCCAAAACCACGGCTGACAAATCCAAGTGATAAATGATATTGAATAATCCACATGAGGTTTCTTGGATATGTCAGTGGTGGTTTTGGATCCTTAGAATTCAAAATGCAGAGAGTGCACTCTAAATTGATCTGACCAAACCAAGTTTATAATTTTGAAATACTAAAAGCTTATAACTTCAAATCGGAATTTTATTATAATATATGCTTATAACCACATGTTGAATAAATGTAAAATTGATCAAACCAAACTTATAATTTCAAATTACTAAAAGCTTACAACTTCTAAAATACTAATTTTATTACAATATATGCCTATAACCACATGTTGAAATAACGTTAAATTGATCAAACCAAGTTCATAATTTCGAAATACTAAAAGTTTATAACTTCTAAAATACAAATTTTATTGCAATATATGCCTATAACGACATGTTGAATAAACATAAAATTGATTAAACAAAGATTATAATTTCAAATTACTAAAAGCATATAACTTCTAAAATACAAATTTTATTACAAAATATGCCTATAACTATATGCTGAAATAATACAAAATTGCTCAAACCAAACTTATAATTTTGAAATATTAAAACCTTAAAACTTATAAATTATAGCAGTTGTAAGAGAAATTGACTGAAATAAAGCATATTAATTTTACAATTAATCAGATTTTTTCTTAACAGAAAGAAACTCCGATGTTGCATGCTTCCTTGGTTATACATAGAAAATAATAATAATAATAATAATAAAAAGCATTGTTCACATTTGCTTTCCTGACATGGATATTGGATCTATACTTGATCATGTGAGTTTCTTTTGGACTCTTGAAATTGATATAAATAAAATGATTTTAAAGCCATAACAATATTGCAGAATGTTATGAGATTAAATTACTCTTACAAAAAGTTACAAAGAAAAAATTTGGCTACTCAAGAAAAGTTACTTTTCCTTCTAAGATTTTAGATCAAAATTTGTCTTGTAGAGACATTTTCAAATCATGTAATCATATATGAACAATGCTAACTTTTTCTCATCACCATCTTTTTCTTTGTAACAACATGTGAGAAAGGAAGCAGATTGGCAATAAAAACATCTGATTTATTAAATTTTATGAATTGTAAAATTAATATTCTTTCCATTAGACAATTCTTCTTTTGGCTATTGTTAAAATAAAATGTGATTTATTATTAATTATAAAATTAATATGCTTCAGCTGTTGTTTCTATTTTATTCAACTTGTGGCTATGGTCCTACATTGTAATAAAATTCATATTTTAGAAGTTATAAGCTTTTTAGTATTTCGAAATTATGTTTAGTTTGATCAATTTTACATTTATTCAACATGTGGTTATGGGCATATGATGGCACTTTGCGTTGAAGTATACAGCGAGAGAAAAGGATGTTTTTGACAATACAAAGCATCACCCAAAAAATGCAGAAGTTACAAGTATGTGGTTTATTTACATTTTTAATGTTTTTTTTTCATTTTTTAAATTAATATATGTGTCCACAATTTTTCCATTCACTTTTTCTCTTTAAGTATTTTAAATTCTTATTTTAGAAACTATAGGCTTTTAGTTCCTTCCTCCCATTTTTTATATTTTAGTTTATGTAATTTGATCAAGCATAGTTGTATGAAATTTGCACTTTAATATTTTAATTATTGATGTAAATTGAGATTTTGTTATGAATGATCATATCATGACCATGTGAGATTTGTTTGATGTCATTTATCACTTGGATGTGGGATGATTTTGGGTGGTCCTTAGAATTCCAAAAGGCAATGAGCATATTCTAAATCGATACCAAAGCCTTTTAAATTAAATCAGCTATATTTAAGATTTGAACAATTGTTTATAAAATATTTTTTTTTTAACTAGGAAGGAGATAATTAAACTCATGAAAATTTGAAAAACTGCTATTGAACATATTAAATTAAGTCAAATTTAATTAGATAAAAGAGAAATGGGCAATAATAATAATAATAATAATAATAATAATAATAATAATAATAATAATAATAATAATAATAATAATAATAATAACAATAATAATAATAATATGTTTTATATCAGATTATAGGTTGATCTTTTAAATTATTGTTTCTACAGAAATTTTTTATAATTCTGAATGTTCTGACTAATCCAAAGTGACATTTAATTCAGTGGGTACTGATTTTGGTAATAGAATTCTCACAATCTGATTATTATATTAAATATAGTTATCAATAGAGATAATTTCAATTAGCCTAAAAATTTGTAATTTTTTTTTGCAGAAAAACTGATTCAAACAAGATTCCATAATCTAGTTAAAAAATAATTTTATAACTATAATTTATATCAAGATCTAAAAAATAGGCATCAGATAAGAGGTTTTATTTAAAAAGATTTCCAGTTAAGATTTAATACTTAAAAAAAATGCAAATATCATTATTTATTTCTATGCCCCCCCCCCTTTAAAAAAAGCTAATAATTCTTATTAATTCAATATAATAACTTTTTGAGAATCTATTGATTATAAAACGATAATCCTAATATAATAAAAACCACATCACCTACAATTAATTTTTCGGATTGTTTATGAATATCTGATAGAAAAAATTCTAAATATTACGTTTAACCATTTATTTATTAATAAACTTTCGCCAAATATATAATTATGCTGTAAATAAAAAAAAAAAGTATCTTTGTGAGCATGTGTAATGAAATATACATTGCTGCAAAAATCTATTTTTCATCCATTTTGAATAATCCACGCAGAATATATTTTTATTTTGTATTAATAATTTAAAAAAAAAATGGAAACCCTTCTATATTTTATTACTTAAAAATATTAATTATCTTATTTGTAAACAAAATCACCGATCTTCATATCGCTTAACTTCGCAGAATTTATATATAAGTAAGTAAAGTATTCAATATCGCCAAGTCAAAAATTAGCTTTCTTAATTACTTTTCAAGTAATTTTTTTTTTGTTCTTAAAATTTCAATAACTCTGCAAAATATAAGATGACTTTAAATAAAAATAAAAAGACCATACCATCAGATTAAAATAAAATGACAGAGATTATTAATTTTTAAAAACAAATGATTTGAATGATATATAAGGCTAATTTTCAAGAATTATACGATTAACCACGTTGTGCGTGCGCGCACACACAAGTCTTCCCATATATACGCATAAATAAGAATATTATATGTCATTTATGGCTTCTATCAAGCAATTAAAAAAAAATATTCCTTTAATTAAATTCTCAATTTTTTTTTTTTTTTTAATATATGTTATCAAAATGACAGGAAAAACTTCAGTTCTTTCCAGTTTGTTGTTACTGTAATAGGAGTAACATTGACAAGTGTGATGCTTACTCAGTTGCCTATTACTTTTAATAACTCTCATCCAGGGAGTATTTGTAAACCATGGCTATTGTCTTATTATCTAGGATGAATGGATTTCATTGCTATGACAGTAACAAGCTTGTCTATCAGCCTCTTAGCTCTGATTACCCACAATGACTTGCTCTCAACCTGACCCAGACCAGAGGGGTCAGGTGACAAGAGGTTGTACAAATTAGCACCTAGGATTGTACAAAAACTGGACGATTCAAATGCTTTGAATAAAAACCTAACAGTTATCTCGTTTATATACGTTTAAATATAATAAAATAAAAATAATTAAAAAAAAATCAAAATGAATATTAAATTAGGCTGGAATATCAATTAACGATATCAGAAATACTTATGATAATTTAAGGATATGTACATATAAAGTAAAATAATATAGTCAGAGTAAATCAAATGTCATACATGCACATAGCTGTTTATAATATTTTCATAGAAATAAATTAATTTAACTACTCCTTACTATGTGTTTTTATGCCTATAGTATATAATATAATAAAAAATAAAAGTTTGAGAGACTACAACGAACAGCCAGCTCTTTATTAAACGGGCAAAAAGTTTACTCGTAGTCATTTCAAAGCAAATCCACCATAAAAAAACAAACAAACAATAATTAAAAATATTTACTTTACCTGCTGTCAAGAGGGATTATATACTATACTAAGGTAATATTCAGAATAATGACTTCAAATGATTAATAACAAGCCCATGCCACTTATTATAATTCTGAGATAAATTTTTGTACAAACCACATTCTAATTTTATTTTTAAACAATCACATCAATCAACATTTTTTTTTTTTGCATCGATTACTGTTGTTTCAAAATATATCTGAATTAATTTATTTTTAACCCCCCCCCCCCCCCAATCTTTCTCAATAATTCTATTTCAAAAATCTTCCACATCTTTACGTTTTTTATAACCTGTTTTGATCTATAAATGCCAGATTAAAGATGTTTTTTTTTCTCTCTCTTAAAATTATTTCATTCACAATAAAACATCCAATTTATTAAAAATGTAATTGATGTCTATTCTAATTGAATGCCTTAATTAGCTTCCAACTTTTAAAAAAAAAAATTAAATCTTAAAATGGCTTTTACTACTTTGCAAATTTATTTTTATTCCATATGCACAGATATTATTATTACATAATGTTTACAATATTAGGTGCAAATCATCATCTAAATTATATAGAAAAATCAATATTGGTATAGAGTGCACTCTCCACCATTTTGGTTTCTAAGGAAAGTCCCAACCGAGCACTAAATGAAGGCAGATAATATGCGGGTTTACCATTGGCAGTGTTCCAAATATTTTGATCATTAGTTAAAAAATTGCAATTTTCATCAAAAATTAAAATATAAATATGCAAATTTTGTAAAATTATGCCCAATGCAAAAAATCAAATATCTCTAAAATTCTAAATGTGAAACATACTAATAATGAAAAAATGACTGGGTTGAAAATAATAAGCAAAAATCATGTCACCAAAAGATCTAATTATAGTGCAAAAATCAAATATTGTGAAAATATCAAATATATAAAAATTTAGAAAATGACCTGACTGAAAATAAAAAGCAAAAATCATGTGACTAAAAAGATCAGATTACCGATGCAATCAAATATGAAAGGGATCATCATGTGATCACAACCTCCTTACCAAATAAGAATAAGATTTTACTTTTAAAATAATCTAATATAAAATAATCTAATATTATAATAAAGTAATAAATCCACATGAAAGGATTCCAATTTATTGTGGGTAAACTAAAACATTTTAATTTAAAATACAACAATAACCATATGCTTGGGTAAACGTAAGAAATGGCAACCAAAAGAAAAATTGCATAAGCTAAAACAAGAAAAATTCTGCTTAAGCTAAAATAATATAAATAACCAAAAAACCATTTTAGATTTCAATTTATTGTGTGTAAACTAATGCATTTTACTTTTAAAATATCATGGTAACTGTGCTTGGGTAAAGACAAGAATGGCAACCTAAAGAAAAATTGCATAAGCTGAAACAAGAAATATATTTAAGCTAAAATAATCTATTACAATCAATAATAAAAAAAAAACAAATTCACATTAAAAGATTCCAATTTATTGTATGTAAAACAACACACTCGATTATTAAAATATAGAGCTAATCTCATGTTCAATAAACATAAGAAAGCCAAAAAAAAAAAATGCATAAAGCTAAAAAAATCTAATATAATTGAGCAGCAAATGAACCATTTTAACCAATATAAAAAAGTTCAAATTTATTCTGGTACAGAAAATCATTTGTTTTAAAATACAGGTTAGAACAAGCACACATATTGAGGTTAACATAAAAACAGCAATGCATAACCTAAAACAGGAAATGTATTTATGCTAAAATAATCTAATATTATAATAGGACCAAAAAAAACAAACAATAAATACACATTATTAGAGTTGATTATTGAGCAGCAAATCTACTACTTTTAATCTATATAAAAAAGTTTAAATTTATCCTGGAACTGTAAAGCATTTCAGTTTTAAAATATGGAACAGAACAAGCAGATGTGCTGGAGTTAACATAAAAATGGCAAATAAAAAAAAATTGCATAAACTAAAGCATATTAATTTTACAGTTAATAAAAAATAATAACTCGGATTTTATTTCTTACCAAAAAGTGAATAATGTTATGTGCCTCCTTAGTCATACATACTTACAAAAGAAAAAATGGAGAAGAGAAAAAGATAGCAATGTTCATATTTGACTTTAGATGAAAATCAGCAAATCAGTAGGGTTCACACTTGATCCCATGATATCCTTATGAGGTCTTGAAATTGAAATCAATGTATATAGCTATCTATATACTTTTCTATCTATTAACACTGAAGTTAATTTTTCCATAAACAAATGAACATGGAAACATATATTTAAAAAATATTATTCATAGAGGACGTAGCTGAAGAATGATTTGATATTTTTTTAATATATGTTCATTTGATGGGAAAAAATAATTTTGATATTAATAGATAGAAAAGTATATAGATGGATTTAAATTTCAAGAGCCCCATAAAGATTAATTGTATCATTTGATCAAATGTGAACTCTGCTGCTTTGAGCTGATTATTACATTACGAAGCAAAATGTGAATACTGCTAGCTTTTGCTTTTTTCTTATCTCCATTTTTTTTACATAACTATATGTGAGAAAGGAGTCACACAATATTACCTGCTTTTTGGTAAGAAAAAAATCTGATTTATTCTTTTTTTTAATTACAAAATTAATATACTTTCCTTTATGTACTTTTTCTTTTGATTGCCGTTTTTACATTAACCCAGAACAAGTGCTTGTTCTGCCCCATATTTTAAAACCAAAATGCTTTCCTGTATCAAAATAAATTTGAACTTTTTTATATAGATTAAAAAACAGTCCATTTGCTGCTCAATAATCAACTCTGATAATGTGGATTTATTGGTTTTTTAAAGATAATTATAATATTAGATTATTTTAGCTTATGCACATTTCTTGTTTTACTTTATGCAATTTTTCTTTTGGCTCCTTTCCTTGGCTACTGCAATATTTAAATAATAAAATATGTTAGTTTACATAAATTGGAATCTTTTTATGTGGATTTGTTTATTTTTGGTTAATTATAATATTAGATTATTTTAGCTTATGCAATTTTTCTTTCAGCTAACATTTTTACATTTATTCAACATGTGGTTACTGCTGTATTTTAATAGCAAACTGCATTAGTTTACACACAATAAATTAAAATCTCTGTTTGTTGATTTATTGTTTTTTTTTTTTTGGCTAATTATAATATTAGATTATTTTAGCTTAAGAACATTTCTTGTTTTAGCTTATGCAACTTTTATTTCCACTATCAATCTTTCGTTTACCCAAGCACAATGTTACTGCTATATTTTAAAAGTAAAATGCATTAGTTTACACACAATAGATTAGAATCTAAAAATATTTTTTTTGGTAATTATAATATTAGATTATCTTAACTTAAGCAGATTTCTTCTTGTTTTACTTTATGCATTTTTTCTTTCGGGTGCCATTCCTACATTTACTCATAAATATGGTTACAGCTATATTTTAAAAGTAATGCTTTAGTTTGGACATAATAAACAGGAATCTTTTTGTGTTTTCCTAAAGGTTTGTGATGATAGTTTTAAACATATTTTATCGACATAACAAAATTTGTACAGTTGAATATTATAATACACTTTATTAGTGTTAGCTCAATTCCATTGCTGGTATTGGCTTCTTCCATCAAGGCTGGCTTGATAATGTGGGGGTCCTAGGTCTGGTAGATGCATGGCAAAGCCATTAACCACACTAACAAATTATTGTGTAAGTAGCATTCCATTCTGTTGGTATTGTCCATCCCTTAGAGGTTGGCTCTATAATGCTGACATATCAGAACTGGTATCCATGCAGTGTGGGATCGTTGCCTCTCTAGCAGGGTCTGGTATGTTGCATTATAGACTTCTTCATTTATGATAGGCACTATAACATCGATATATCAGGTTCAATATTCATGTTGAGTCCGTGGTCCTTGTTCTGAAGAACTTTAAGCTTATCGAAAAATATGGCATTAAGGTCCGGTCTGGTTGCGTAAACTTTGCCCTGCATCTTGTGTACCAAAGGGCATATGTCAGGAAGGTAGATAACCTGATAACCGTAAAGTCTCCAGAGGAAAGACAACCCCTGATGTACAGAATTTTATCAACTGCTATAACACAGTGTTGAGAGATGATGTGCTAATACTGTTATAGTCTGGACATATATTTATCAGATGATTAGCAGGCATGACAGAGTGGATATATTTTAATTAGGAACCACTTGAAGTGTAAAATGTATTATTTGGCATGGAGCCCAGATTTACCTTGATCCAGCAACAGAGATTTAAATATTGCAATGATTCTATGATTGCTGCACCCTAGGTGAGTCCACATATCTGTATTTTCATAATTCAGCAGGCGATGTGCCTACCAGATGTTAATTTTATTATTAGACTCTGCCATTGAGTGCCTAATGTGTAGAAATTGTTGCTTAATAATGGTGTCAAACCATGTGTCTTTACTGGGGGGAGGGGTTGTCAGTAGGTATTACAGTCTCAATGATAGCTGATAGATTTTTTAACAAGGTTTACTACAAGTGAATGACCTTTTGAAAATTAATTGCCTGTGTTGAATGGAGACTCATGCTGTTCTGTCTCCTGTGAAACTGAAGTCTGCGAGTGCTAATTGCAGGGGTCTGTCCTCTCCATAAGAACTGGCTGCAGAGCCTCTAAATTTGTAAGCTGAATACTTTGTTAAGTCATTATTGGCAAATAGTAATTTAAGCTCACCATGATCTTCATATTCATCAGAGCAATCTTCCCTTGTAGAGACAGATATGTCCTGGACAGTAATTGAACCATCTTGGTAGCATTGTTTATGATGGATTTTTGTAGACAGACAGACATAGTAGTCTGTGACTTGAAGAGAACCCAAAAAAACTCTGAGGTTCTGCTAAAAAATTTGATAGTATTTTCCTGCCAGTGTTGATGCACCAGGAGGACAACTTGTGGGGATTGGTGGATAGCTTGTAATGTTGAGAGTAATTGTTAATGATGGAGTAAAGTGTCTTCAGATGTTCACAGGAGGAAAGGATCATGTATGTCATCCATATATGCAAAAACCTTGATGTTTTTCTTGAGCAAGGGCACATATATCCCTGAAGATTGTCTAGATCTTTAATCAGAGGGTCAATGTACTTTATGAATGACAGACCACTCAACAATGATCCTTGTGATATGGATCTTGAAGGGGCAAATCCATCTGAGTAGTGCCCATTTATGGAAATATGGATGTGCCTATTATTCAGGAGATTGTCCAATATCAGAATTATCTGCTGTGATATGTCCAACTGAGACAGCAAACCAAGAAGTAGGTTGACATCTACAGTATCAAAGGCTTTGGACACATCCAACTGAACCACTACAGGTGTGGATTTCCTGTTAGATCGAATGTGATCAAACAGTATTTTCACCTCACCAATTGCAGTCAGCATAGATGATCCCTTCATAGCATATTGAGAGGTCAATATATCCTGTAGTATGGTAGTATTTTAATTTTACTTATATATTGGACTATTTCCATCACTTAATATAAGTATTAAATGTCTTTAGGAAAATTTAACTTAATTTAAATATTCCAAATACATTTAGTTGTTTTGGAATATTTAAATAAAGTTAAATGTTTTTAAAGATATTCAATACCCATTTAGATGATGGAAATAGTTCAATATATAAAGGCAATTGGAATCCTTTTGTGTGGGTTTATTAATTTATTATATTTGATTATTTTAAAAATAAAATACCTTACTATTGTTATTTGGTTGGGCTGGGGGGGGGAATTGTGGCCACATGATCCCTTTCATTTTTTTAATGCAGCAGTAATTTGATCTTTTTGGTCATACGATTTTTGCCTTTTATTTTAAACTCAGTCATTTCCTAAATTTTAATATATTTGATATTTTAATTTCCTAGAGATATTTGTTTTCTTTTTTTTTTTTTGATTGCACATAGTTCTAAAAAAATTGCATGTTTATGTGATTGTGGTAGTACACTGATTTTTTAGATACATGATTTTTGCTTTTTATTTTTGGCCTGGACATTTGCTCGTTTTTTCCAAACCTAGGCATTATCTAAATATTTTTGATTTTTTCTAGAGGTATTTGATTTTTGCACAGTAATTCGTTCTTTTGGACACATGATTTTTGCTTACTATCTTCAATCTGGTCATTTTTTAATTATTAGAATGTTGCATATTTTAAATTTTAGGGGTATTTGATTTTTTTGTTTAAGCATAATTTTACAAAATTTGCATTTATATTTTAATTTTTGATGAAAATTGCGATTTTTTAACTAATGTTCAAAATAATTGAAACAATATTAATGGCACTACTGATGTTATCTGACTTCATTTAGCACTTGTTTGTGTCAGTGGTGGGTTTGGAGATCCCTTTAGAAACCAAAATGGCAGAGTGCATCTAAACAAGAACTGAAAAATCTACCTTCCATGAGTATTTTTATTAATTCCTATCTTTTTTCAAAGAATATATATTTTCTCACACACACAAAATAAATAGTTGCTTTTATTTTACATTTCTATTTAATTTATACTTTTATACAAAATAATATAATCAATGAAATATTTAGGATTATAAATAAATTTCATTTGGTCATTTTTATTTATATTATTTCTATTTTTCTTTTATGATGATTTTCTACATTGCTAAAACTAAAATCTTTTTCTGAATTTTTCTAAATCAAGATTCACAAACTTTTTTGGAAAAGGGCTGCACAGACAATTTTTTCAATGATGCAATGCAGATCAAAGAAAATGAACTGTCTACCCCCACCTAGAAAATAAGATTTGGGACTGAAAGTTGAAAAAGAATTAAATAACTTAATGTGATGCCATAGCATTGAAATTTATCTTAACTAGCAGCACATCTCACAACATTATATTACTTTAAATTATATATTTGAAATACTGTAACAATTTCTTTATGTATGAGACATGCACTTTTATTATTGATGTAAAAAAAGTTTAATGATTAGAGTTCATTAAATACTCATAGCAAGTATATATATATTTAATATCATATGAAATTGCTGAAATTTAAATTTAATCGTTTTAGCAATACATTGCAAAGAAAAACTCTTTTGATTAAAAAGTTACTAAATCCTTTTCACGACTCGAGAAAGTTGCATCTACCTATAGTCGGACTTTGAGTCTTCTTATAGAATGCCATGGATGATGTGATTTAAAATATAATCCAATCCACTCCTCTATTAATAACCTTGTTACTCTCGGAATTCGAGCTCAAAGTAGAAATTGCAATTGACTCTCTTCAGGCATTTCCACAAATATCCCATAGTAATAATAAATTTAATATAAGCTATATATAATTTTTTTATAAATATTAAATCACTAAGTTAATTCAACATATATATGCATGAGTATGTATATTTATAATTATTGGTTTTATAAAACGACTAAATAAAATAAAAACAAACAAGACCTGTTTAATTTTAAAATCAAGTTTAACACATTTTAATCCGTAATAGAAACAAAAATATTATCTCATAAATAATAAAAATATTAAAATTTAGAATCATAATCTGTGCTTATATTTAAAAACAATAATAAACTATTTAACATTAAAAAAAAATATAATGTAATTCAGCCGTCATTTTCATCAGAGTATATTTCAAAATATCAACATCTAAATTTTATTAAATAAATAAATAAATAAAAATGCTCATCTCATCAGTTCTCCACTTTAATATACGAAGTAATTTTTCCAAGTAAATATAATTATCCACAAAGGAAATAAAGTTTAAGGGTTATTAAAATACACAATGAAGTAATCCAAGACGAGAAAGAATAACGGTTTTATATCCCTCCTTAGACGAAATAAAACGACGATGAATGTTGAAACATAAAGTTCATTGATCATCCTTCGAAGAGGAAATCCAGATATTCATTCTTTTAAATATTTGCGTAGTAAAATATTTAACATCTTCAATATAATACTCCATTATTAAGGCAGCTTTTTAAATGAGAATTACGACGATTATACTTTAGGCATTGAGTAGGAATAAATTTACATGTTCTGGTTTAAAACATCAGCAGAAATCCTTGGCATAAATTGTCTAGCCAAAGAACATCTTTATAAATTTTTGTCTTCTTAAATATATATTTTGAAAGCTCATTTCGAAGACGTTGATAACTCTTATAACCATGTCAATTTCAACGATTATTTTTTTATAGTTCTTTATAATATTAAAAGGCAATAAATTAATTACTTGAAGCAGGTTTTAAAATATTGAATCTTTTTTTTTCTTAAATGTGTTCTAAATTCAAACACATTTAAATTTACAGACTTAGTTCTTGCCTTGATAACTAAATAGAAGATTATTGTTATAACAATATTAGTTCATTTTTATACTGGATTAATTTCTGTAAGCATATCACATAATTATGCTCACGCTCTATTGTTTAAAATATCCAATTTGTAATGAACCCCAAACGTTTATTTCCTTTGTTTCAACTGATAAAAATGCAATGTTGACTTAAGGCTTTGTCAAATGTCAAGGTTTGGTTAATAAAAAATACTATTAGTTGGAAACATTTATTTATGTGTGTGTATAAACAAATTAGAATTATTCATTTTTAGAATTATTCTTTTAATACTAACTAGTTTATGTATATAGCTGATACATGAAAAGCTTAAGATAGGTGTAAGTTATTTATATCTGTTGATTCGATATAGGCACAGTTAAACTCACAAAGAAACACAAATTGTTTTAGGTGAGGCTCATATGGTACTCTCACAATATATTTAATATCATATGAAATTGCTGAAATTTAAATTTAATTGTTTTAGCAATACATTGCAAAGAAAAACTCTTTTGATTAAAAAGTTACTAAACCCTAAAACATATCTTAAAATATTTACGCACAAAAATTGCAATATTTTATTTAAATATTGTACCATATTTTATTCATGCTGATGAAAAACAAAATGAAAAACTAAAACAATAAAATACTTGAATGGTATGACAATCAAAACAAAATGTCATTCCTTTGAATTTAATGTTTGCATTGCATGTAACCAAAGTGTTTTAACTAAAGTGAAGCTCATAGCTACTGGATAAAAAAATTGAAGATTTTAGTATAGTAATCACAGCATTCTTTTTCTAAACTGTTTATGGTGAACTACAGTTAGCTGCAATGTTTCTTAGAATTATTTGATTTGGGGGAGGGAGTAAATAAAATGCTAAACATACAAACAAAATGCAAGATGATTTAATTTATGATGACAATTTCATATTATTTTCATTAAAAATTTGAAATAAATTAAAAAATTTAGAAAATGAATTTTGAAAATATATTTGTGTGATTTCCAATTGTTATTTAATTTCTTCTGGTGTTTATATATAAATGTAAAAGTACAAGCAAGAAAATTTATTCTTTGTGGGTTAAATATGGTTATGGGCTGAAGTATGGATATCCCTGTTCTAAATAATACTGTTTATTCATGCATTTTTTTTCCAATTTAAACTGTATCTCAACTAAGTAGAATTTTTTTTTTTTTTTATAATCTTTATTTAAATTATTAAATATTAGTCTTGACATGTAATATTAAATTTAATAAAATTCAAGCATAAATATATAGATATACTTTATGAAGTATCCAATGAATAAAAATTTCTACAATCCCAATACTTTCTGGTATTATATTTTGCTCCAAAAAATTGCCTTCTAAAATAAAATATGTTACTTCAAATAGTAAAAATTGTAAAATGTCAAAAATAAAATATCACAATTGATAAAATAAAAGCTACAGAAAAAATTTGCATCATATATATTTTTTTTCACAATATTTTTTTTTATATTATTGCTTACAATTTTGATTGTCTAATAGCCATATTTAATAGCTATTTTAAATAAGAAAAAAAATATACTGATTGAAGATGATAGTTAAACAATCAAAACAAACAAAAAAAATGTATACAAAAAAAAAAGAGTACATGTTAACACATAAAAACAATGTGAAAAGAGTAAATATTTAATATTTATAAGATTCTGGGGAAAAAATGCTTCCAGTAAACTGAATCAATACAACTGCTTCACTATTAATATACTACATATAAAAAAATTCAAAATTAAAAGGACCACCATCAGCTTTTATTATCAGTTCACTATGAAATTTTGTTAGAAATAACAGTGCAAGGAGGATGTGGATTTGTATATTTGAAAAAGTGGATAAATTTTAAAATTAAATAATGGATTCGCTTTATAGAAAAAAAAATGCTCTTGCATTTAACTAAAAAGATTATATATAAAAACACAAACACACCACATAATAATAATACATATAAAGGTATTAAAAACAAACTTCTTGAAGGTTATGATGATATTTCATTAAAAATATTACAAAAAAAAAATCACAAAGATGTTGCTTGATAGTGTGACAATATTTATTCAAAATAGTTTGTTACTACTATGAAAAAACATTTTAAAAGTAGAAATTAAGTAGAATAATTATATAAATTGCCTATTTACATTATTCAATTATTTTGTAATGACACACTCAAACTGATAATTAATGACTTTCATAATAGAAATTGAGCATATTCAACAATTTATTCTATGCATTGAATTGCCATCCATACATTACAACAAAAAAGGAAGCTAATGTATGTAATAATAGTTTCAAGGTAGGCATAATTGTAAATCTCAATGTGAATTGGGCTTAACAATATATTCATTGTAAATAGTGTTATTGTAGATTTCAGATGTTTATATCATGTAAAATATTAATAATTATAACAAAAAGTTGTAGGAGAATAAACAAAGAATATATTTTAATTTAAATTAATGATTTTTATAATATTCACTTATAGATTTTTTTTTTTCCATGAGCAGGTTAAATTTTGTTATATTCATTCTTATTAATGTTCCCAAATGAATTTTTATTTATGTTCATAATAGAAAACATCTTTCACCAATGTATTCACATGAAAAATGACTAAAATTTTGAGGAAAAATTATGAATATTTTCAAACTATATGTTAGATAAAAAGTTATAAAATTCTACTAGTTCTTTCTAATAATACATTATTACATTGTAAATTGATTTGTTCTAAGTGGTTCAGAGTCAACTCTTCAGAAAAAACAGGTTTGGTATAATCCATAATGAATTTTTTTCATTTTGTTAAAATTTTTAAATCACCTGTTAAACTTGTTATGTGATATTGTGAGGTTTAAGTCAAATATTTTGAATTGATTTTGATATGTTATGTAATGGTTCTTTAATTGTTATTCAAATAATTTTAATTTCATACGGAAAGCATTCAAGTTCATATTTAAATCACGAGCATAATTTTTTTTGTTATGAAATATAATATTTAAAACATTTAAATATCTATTTATATCAAGTGTGAATCAAAAAACAGATTTCCATTCAAAATGAACAAAATTTGAAAAATTATTATCATTTCCAAAATAAAATGTTTTCTTTGAATTCTTGATTTTGTTAAAGAATCTTTCCCAAGCTTAATAATAAAACATTATTGTTATAATACATTAGATGTTCTACTCTCAATTCTTGTAGAAATAAAATAAATAACATTTGTTTTTTTCAATTGTACATAATTTCTTTTGATGAATTATGCAATGTCATGTAATGAATATATTTCATAATTGTAATCCTGAAGTTTTTTTTTTAACAATCCAATGTTATGAGGCTCTGTCAGTTGCTATATTTACAAGCATGTAGAATTGTAACTTTTCCAAGCAGTTCATTACTTCATTTAAAATATAAGCTCTAGTTGTTTTATAATTTCTTTGCTAAGAGTTCTTCAATAATTTCAAAATTTCCTATAATTGCCTTGATAAATATTAGCAACTAAACTATATGTAATCTATTTCCACTTTTATCAAGTGAGTTTTAATTGATTGTTCAAATTTCACAAATATTTTAAACCTATCAGATAAGAATCCTTGTAATAAGGCAATGAATGATTTTTATTTAATTTTTTTATTTTGGACACATGATCCCACTTGTTACAAATAAACAATATTTGAAAAATTAATTATCTGCAAATGGTTTGCTGGCTTTGATCAATTTTTTTAAGCCAAAACAAAAATTGCTTTTACAATAGCTTCATCTTCAGCATTTTGTCTTATAAACATTTTGTTCTATGGACAACATTTTTCTTAACATTCTGCTTTTACCTATTGAAACAAAAGATTTGCCATGGCATATTCGTTTCACCTATGTTACATCCTAGAACCAACTGTGAATCACATGCTCAAACCTTAAAGACACCCCAATAAATATCTATGTGTGTGGGTCTGTGTAATCACACACACATATATATATATATATATTAACTTCAGATATCTACTTATTATGTATAGATTTAAATAATAGATTTGTAAATTTGCGTTATAATTTCACTTAATTTAATAAAGGGCAAAAATATTAAAATTGCATATATATATATGGGTGAATTGTACATATCACTATGATATATATATACAGAACATATTTTGTTTTTGTTATATTTTAAAATTGATTTCTAAAATAGTTTGTAAAAAGAAACATGATTCAAATCTAGTTGGAAATGGCATGTTAATTGATGTGTAAAAAAATATTAAAACAATAGTTATTAGTGAAAACATATTTCATCTCAAAAATAAGCACTTAGCTAAGTTTGCAAATTACTAACATATAAAAACAAAAAGTTTTGTAAACATCCTGCCAAAAATTAGACAAAAGTTGGGAGTTATTTTTGTTTCTAAAATTATACAGCAAGGTATGCTAATGGATTATTTTACCATTAGATAAAATTATCTAAAATGTATAAATTAATTGAAGGCATGTATATATAGCCACCATTTTTCTATGGAAGGAAATATACTGCAAATTTTTGTGAGTGTTGTATAACAAAATCCATACAAGTTTGATCTGTGATATGTTTGAGTAGAAGAGTCGGGAGTTGCTGTTCTAAGCCCAGAGAATGGTGATTTCCATCTCTATCCTATGTGCTGAAAATATCAAGCTGCTACAATGATGAAAAAAGTTCCTGTAAAGAACCTGCTATACTGATGTTGCCCACATAGAAAGATACTTTGCCTGTCCTATGAAGATGATTGCTACTCTACCTGCAACCAAGAACTAATGAAACCAACTGATGTGCTTTAACAGATTAATTAAAGGTAAAATTACTACTACCACTACAAATAACTCTCAAGTGAACTTTAAATGATAAATCTAAAGCTATAGCTAGCTATGCTATAAATCATATTGAATGTTCAAATTAAATGTTAATCTCTGTAAAACCTTTAATTTTGTTTAAATTGTGATGTTGTAAATTGATAATCATCTTATTAAATTGTAATTAATTTTTACTTTCATGCTAGCAGTTATATCTATTTCCATCTTATAAGCTTTAGTTATTAAAGCTTCTTATTAATTTATGTTATAATATGTCAAATGCAACTTGAAATAGCAAGCGTATTAGGTATAGTAGTAGGTTTAATGTTGAAGAAATTTCTAATTTTATATTTGATCTAATAATTATAGAATAATGTTTAGTTATTCAAATCCTACTCACTATTTCAATATTACTTAGTTATATTTGATTGCCTTGCAATTGTTGTATGATTTATATTAATGTATAGTTGGAAATTTAATTAATTCCCTCCTAAGTGATTATTCTGGTTGTTTACCAATCTTATGTTATAAGTATAATCTGTGAATATTATTTTAACAAATAAATGTATATCTAACCATAGAGATATAGTATAATGATCGATAATGTTGATCAACTATTTGTTGTACCGGAGTTAGTATAGTATTAAAATCAGTCCATTTTATTATTGCATTAGCTTTCAATGCTTGTTTTATGAAATGGTTTGCATTGGCAGCACAGATATTCGTTAATTATTTTAATTGCAAATGAAATTAGTTATGTTAGAATCATATTATATTTGTACGGAGTTAGTATAGTATTAAATCAGTCCATTTTATTATTGCATTAGCTTTCGATGTTTGTTTTATGAAATGGTTTGCATTGGCAGCACAGGTATTCGTTAATTATTTTAATTGCAAATGTAATTAGTTATGTTAGAATCATATTATATTTGTGCATTGCTGATATGAACTTGTGATATATATATATTTTCCTACCTTGCTAATCTTTATGGGTAAATGGCAAAGACTAGCCAATTATGATGGCTGCCTGCTTAACAGTGAACAGGAGTCTCACCTAGGAGCCGAATTGTTCAGGTATAAGCACCAAATAGACAACTGGGGGATGGATCCATGATGTTTGCATAGCTTATCTGATTCCCAAATCTCAATTTATACTTCTATATAATTATTTCATTAGCCAACTTCTCAGTTCAAATGAACCACACATCTTATATTTGGAGGTAAATTCTCATCTGCACCATCAAATCCCTAATAAGTTCAGTTTAGTTTGCTTATAGTGAATTACATGTAAAGCTAATTCAGCCCATTCCATAAACTTTACACTTTTGGCAAACCACAGTAAGAAATTGAATATCATTAGGCATGTTAAATTGTTATGGATATCAATCTCTCAAAGCATGAAGGTTGTTAGATTTACGTGAATTAAATTCCTGGCACTGTATGTAATATTTAATTATCATCTAATTTATATAACGTGTGATAACATTGAATTAACAAGATATTAATCTTCAGTTTAATGTAATCTATACTATCTCATGTCAATCATTATCAATTATAATAAACTTGTTTAAATTTACCTCATCTCCATTAACTTTCTTACTGTACTCCAATCCAATTAAACCCATTAATTAAAATGAAATTTATCATGTGTAATGTTTATGGAATTTATTTTCCCAATTTAGTCATTAAAATTATTTATTGTATGTTTATTAGATGCGTTAAGGATCTGCATAGTGTAGTTAAAATTTAATAGAATCTCATGGTTCTCCTTGTTCAGCAAGACTCAGATTAAATAGAAGTTTAAGGTATCATAGGAAGTATTGTTCACAGCATTCAAGCATGAAGCACAGGCACATAAGTTGGAATTTAGTCAGACATGGATTCCATGTCTTATCTGGATCAGATTTAGTATCTTTGGCTTAGACTCTGAATTTTGTTGAGTGAATATATGATTCTGATTATTATACTATTTACATTTAATTGTCAAGATATAGCAATAAGTTTGTATTGAAGTGCTTCTTTAGGTTATATTCTTTCTCAACAAATGGCTTTATCTTGAGTAAAAGATTTGACATTCAAGATCAATTTTCTTTCCATATCCCCCCTCTCTATTTATAAATATCTACAATAAAAAATGCAATCACTACACCAGATTATGAAAGTGAATAAACAGAATAAATATATTCATAGCCATATAGTGCTAGAAACTGTTTCCTTTATAATATTAGGATTACTTCATCCAGTAATATAACAGATTACTCTGTATCTTGAGCACCATCTATTGCATATCATAAATGTTTAATAATTAATTTTTTTGGTTTATATTTATAATTCTATTTATCACAAATAATTTAAACATAGTAATATAATCTAATTATTACTTATGAAGGACCACAGGAAAATGTTCTAACAGCCAAATCCAGTCCACAATTGCAATTTGAACACTGCTGATCTACTATAATGTCTAATATTCAAATACACAGAAGGTCACAAAATAATGTACTCCAAGTAATTTTGCGATTTGTTTTTAAAAATATAAATCTTAACTAAAAACCTTTCATGGACTTTGCATATTTGTTTATATATATATGGCATTTGACAAACGATGTATCTACAATATATATATATATATATATAAGCCTTCATTGAAGTGTAAGCTAGGATAAATAAAAAAAAAGGTAGGCTAAATGGAATTAGTTTAGAGCAATATATTTTTTTGTAAAGAAAAAAAACACAAGAGAAAGTAGTTTTTAAAATGTTTTGCTGACGGTTTGTGACTGATGGTATTTTTATAAATAATCCAATATGATAAATACAACTAGTATTTAAAATAATTGAAGGAATATTTACTTATACTTTTTCTGGGTTAATTAAAAGAAAGAAAAAACAAATCAAGAGAAATTAACGGTAGTAATAATTAATTAGCATTTATTAATCTTTAAACAACATAAACCAGTACTTGAGTACTAAAACTGCAACATAGGGGGTATAGGACTTTTTCACACCTACAATCATGGTGTGATGTTGTGATGACGTCATATTGACCACAGTTAACGTCATATTGGACATTTTTATTTTTAGAGCAAAAATCAATGTTTATTAGCAGTTTTTGCTTTAATCTCTTTATATATATAAAAAATCAACATTTATTACCAGTTTTATTAAAATCCCAGCATCCTCTGGAATAAAATGGTTTCATTTTTGGAGAGAAATTTTTTACTGCAGATCTCCATTTTGTTGGTAATGTACTTAATGTATTTTTATACAAATTACTAGGAGTAATAAAATAAAAAAAAAAGACGTTTACCATTTACTGTTTGTTTGGTGTGTTTTGCTTTAATTTCTTTATATATATAAAAATAAATTGATGTTTATTAACAGTTTTTACTTTAATTTCTTTATTTAAAAAAAAAAAAAAGACATTTATTAGCATTTTTATGAAAATCCCAGCATCTTTTGTAATCAGGTGGTTTCATTTTTGATGTATATTTAAACTATATTGAATTTTATAATGTATTTTAAAATCATGTTTGGTGTATTTTGAAATCATTTGTTCGTTTGATGTATATTCACTTATTTTTAGTCCTGCAACACGGAGCATGTATTAGACTTACTGTGGCTGTTGACATTGGTATCACACATTTTGTTTTTTTGCACAAGAAAGATCCATGTACATGTTATTTTGGCCACATCACAAGCAGCGGATTGATACAAATGTGAACAGGCACATAAAGATCTAATACATGCTCCGTGTTGCAAGTTTAGTACTCAAGTACCCATACACCATATATATAAAGGACAGTTAATTAGAACAGATAGCGCAATAATGAGAATGGCTGACATAACTAAAGATCAAAATTAATTTCCAGCTAAAACAAAGCAATAAAAAATTAGTCCACACTTGTGATTATGTCCATCACTTGATCTCCTGTTACATCTGATGATAGGGTTAATTTTTTGACAGAGAATAAAAATTAGTACTTTTGACAGATTCAATCACAATAATAATACGAGAGCAATTGAAGCGCAAAAAATTGATCACAAATGTGAAACAAAAGCACATTTCATTATTTTGTTTTATTATTTTCATTAAATTATTTCAAATGAACAAATGGTTAATAATTCATTCACTTATATGCAAAATTTTACTAGTTTAGTTTGCTGTTCATCATCTCAATGTGTAATACTCAAAGAAGTGGATTCCATTGTTCTCCACACTTCACAATTTTGAATCATATGCAATATCTCATGAAACTCATGGCCAGTGATAAACCTAACCTAATCTGTCCATAGTAAAAAGGGATTCCATGGTCAGTGATTTTCCATTTATAGAGTTGAATCTCTTCACTATGTATCCAACATATGCCATTATACACTTCTTTATTAGTACAAACAGTCTTTTATTGGTTCTAAGTTCTTTAATATATCAAAAAAGAAGTTAGTTTGTTTTAGTTCTAAGCTCTTCTAAAACATGCTTAATAGCCTGCAGATAGCATAGGGAATTAAAAGCATTCTTCAAAAGTATTCAATCTCAATGCATCATGCTTCTTCGAAGTGATTTTTAAAGATCCAAGTTTCATCTGCAGACAATTTCCAAATTTTAATTTGATGATTTTTGAAATATTTTTAAGACACTCTATAATAGATTATTGAATTTATGTGTTATTTAAACTTTTCTGGTAAAATGTTTAAAAATGCTTATATACAGAATTACAAATAAAACATTATTTTGATATGTTAAATAGTTTTGTCATTGTTCTTGCAAACAATTCTTCTATATATTTTTTGATTACACTGAACATCAGTGATTATAATAAAAACAGGTATTTAAATTTATCATTTTGTAACCTGTGACATTTCTAATTTGAGATAAATTGTTATTGGCCTAATCTATAATAATGAATTTGATTTTTAAAATATTTATTCTACTCAATAATTTTTAACATTTCTTATCAGCAACTAAGATCAAATGTTACCAGCATATTTAAAAGTTATTTGTGCATCTTCTACATATTGCCTTTCCACCATTCTAGTTTTCAGGAATGAAGGAAAGTACACACCCTTATCTAATACTTGTTGCATCTTAAATTCTGGTGATAAAATTTTGATTACATTAATTTTCACAGAGTAAGAGATATTTTAAATGAGTTATAACACTTTCAAAGCTGTTACCAAGTCCAAGAGTATTGCTTATGGCTTTCTCAATTTTGTTTTATCAAAAGTTTTTTTGCCATCTATAAAAGACATGGAAAGTTTATCATCTCACAAATCTTTAATATCAATTCTCTTGCATTTTTTCTAGGCATAAACCTAATTGTTCATCAAATATTTGTAAATAAATGAATGCATTTAGACATTCATTATATATGTTGAGATTTATTTTGCTTACAAGTGAAATAAAGACTGACATCATTCTCTTATGATATTTTGGTATCATCTAACTAAGTTGATAGATGATTAATTTTCACTTAGTTCCATATTTTTTTATGATTTCAATTGATATTGCACTTATACTGAAATATTTTCTATCTTTAAATCATTTTCTTCAACTGCTTACAGTTCATATGATTAGCATGGATCATAATAAAAATGGCAAAAGAATACTGTATTTTATAATTCTGATGATTTAGTGTTGTCAGCATGTCACTTGATATCTGAGAAATTTTCATATAAAATGAGATATTATCTTTTCAGTAAGCATGTTTAATTTGTAATTAATTTCTATATTCTTTCAACCTTATATCCTCATTTGACAAAATTATTTTTCACTGATCAATCAATTAAATATATCTGAAATCTACTTTTTAATATCAATCCATCCTTTAATTGTTGAAGGATACTTTGAAAGTCTAATATTTCTGGTTGTCACATTACATTTTGGGTATTATTTTTATTTACGAAATTTTAAGTATTATTTTTAATTATGTCCAAAGGAATAAGTAAGTAATCAGAGCCACCTTTCACATATAGTCTTGGTGTTATGAGATTGTTGATCATCGGCTATTTTGAATTAAAATATAATTTAATGGATTTTTATAAACGGTAATAGTGTGCTATTCAAACAAACAATCAGCAAGTATGGTATTCAAATAGATTCACTATTGTGAATTTCATTTCAGTAGCAAACTGCTTGAACCATTCTCCTCTTACATTTCTCCTGTCAATGTTTTATCTTTAAACTACATACTGTAGACGACCATATGTCTTCATGTTTTCCACTTTCATATTAAAGTTTGCTGTTAATGACAATAATTTCTAATAAATTATTATAATTATGTGTACTATGACTATTTTAAAAAGTTTCATAATCTTAAAAAAATAGTACAGTATATATGCGCAGGTGAATTTGTTTGTACGCACTTATAAATTTGTGTATACATACATTTTTATTCTTTTCAATATTATATTTTACTTTTTTTAAAAAGTGAAGTTTATATCAAAACAAAACTCAAAGTAAATAAAAAAAAATATAAAATATTTTAACTTTTACTTTATAAAAGAATTACAGCTAATTTAAAACTGTAAATAAAAAGTGATTATCCCCCCCCCCCCCCAACATTTTAGATGGACAAAAAACAACAACTCTTATAAAAGCAAAAATGCTTAACAGAAAATGATCTAGATAAATTAAATAAATTGTCCGTCTTAGTTCTCATTCCTTAGCCTAACATCACTCTCTTAGCCAACCTCATGTTTAAGAAAGTCGTAAATTAGGCCTGATGGATGCCAGGAAATAGGAAAATTGCTTTACTCCATTCTGTCATCATTCCAATTGTTGACATCTCTACCAATTCTGACAGGTTCATTTCACCAACTTCAGATTAATCAAAAAGCCAGTGTCCAGCCCCACCCTGACCACCTCAGCATTCACACCTGGACAAAAATGGCCTCACCTCCCACATTTATTGGCTACCAACCAGCAGGGCTAAAAATTCAAAATGGCAGTAATTTATGATACTGATTCTTTTCTTTTTCTATTTTTTTAAAAAAATTATCAGGAGAATGAAGACAAGCTGTTGAGATGGCACTGCAGGAGAAGGACCACAGAGTGGACACTGACTGAGCAAGTAATCTTTGTGTATTAATATTTACCTGCCAAGATAGTTATTAATGATGGTCACCTGGAAAGATACCCCACCAGAACTTTTTATCCAAACTATAAGAAAAGAATTATAAGTTTAAAATTAAGTGACTCTTAACTGTATTGGTGAGGGGTGGAACATAAATCTTTTAAACAATAACTCTAATTACACCTTTCAACAAAACAAGAGAAATCAATTAAACTTTTATACAATTATAGTTCTCTTCTAAGAAAGAAATAATCTAGAAAATTAACAACAGATTAAAAAATAATAATTATATATTGTAAAATTCATTATTTTACCCAATTATAAATATGCGATTTTTTTTTTTTGAATGCGTTAGCGAAGCTGTAATTATACTATAATGTTTACAATTTATTTTACCTAATATAATCTAAATCAATTATTGTCAAAAAAATATAGAGAAAGAGAAGGAAATTGAAAGCCAAATGTAACCATTGAAATTTCGATAATTTTACACCATATTAATAATTATATGAACATGCAGAAAATACATTTATACACATATACTTACATTAATTATTATATATTATAAGAATAGTACTTTTATTTGAATAAAAGTAGATACTTCTTAACCGAAACACACAGATATATGTAACTGTGTTTATACGTAAATATGAATAATGCCCCTGCGTAAGTGTGTGTGGAAATATATATACATACGCAGAAAGATAAAAGGTAAGAAAAAATTGCAATAATAGAGATTTAAGATAAATGTTTAGTAATTAAAATGTAATAACAAAATAATCGGTCTGCTACATTTTTTTCTTAATTTTAAAAAAAAAAAATATTATTTTTTTACAATATTTTTTGAATGTGATAAATCTAATACATTTCTTTCATTTTATTTATAATTATTTTCGATCCCATTAACAGAATGATGACAGCACTTAAATATTTTTATATCAGACATTTTTAATCCATTGTCTAAGAAATCAATAATTAATCAATTTCTTTTATAAAAACTCCGTTATATAACTTAAACAAATATGGCGAAAGAGCAGAATACACGGTGGAATACTCAAATATAAAAGAAATATAAAAAAAAACAACTTTATTTTTAACATTGATGATATAGAACTTATGGTATTTTTCAGTTATTCTTATAGAATTATACTCATTACAAAAATCGGATCATCATATTGACTTCCTTAATAATCTCATTATTCATTGGTGACCAGAACAAATATTATGATGACATCTTAAAGACAATTGTGTCAGTTACCATGATTTTCTTGTAGCTTACCATAAAGCACAAGGGGAATGTGTGTGTGCACACCATTACTACAATCTTCAGTATGTTTTCATATTCATCAAATTAAACTAAAAATCTTTTTCCTAAATCTATATCCTTAAAGATTCTAATTTACATTAAAATATTCTGGTTAAAAACCAAATCTCTACATTATAAATGAAGTCATCATCATCATCAACCATTATCAATCCACTGCAGGATGAAGGTCTCTCCAAGTTTAATCCATCTTCTTCGATCTTTAGCTTCTCTTCTCGACATCACCCCTGCACACTTTCTTATTTCATCCATCCATCTCACATGTGGTCTCTTTCTGGGTCTTTTACAATCTCTTGGAATCCAGTTTAAAATTTCAATTGTCCATTTATTATCATCTCTTCTAGCAATGTGTCCAGCCCAACTCCACTTCAATCTTTTAATTTTTTCAATGAGGTTAGTAACACCTGTTTGTTCTCTTACCCATACATTATGTTTTCGATCTCTTCTTGTTACTCCCAACATACATCTCTCCATACTTCTTTGAGTGGTCTGAAGTCTCCGTATTGCTCTTCTATTGAGTGTCCAGGTCTCAGATCCATAAATAAAAACTGGTAAAATACATTTGTTAAAAACTTTCCTTTCAAACACATAGGCATATTTCCTTTTAGTATCAAGTTATTTCTACCAAAAGCACTCCAACCAAGTTTAATTCTATGATTAATTTCCTCCATTATGTTTCCATCTGTATTAATAATCTGACCAAGGTATTTGTAACTGTTAACTTCTTCTAATTCATCATAATCAATCTTTATTTTCATATTTTGAGCAAATCGATTAAACATTACTTTAGTCATTTTAACATTTATCTTTAGTCCTACTTTCATCTGATAACTCCTGCAACATTTCCTGCAGCTCTGAAGCATTATTTGCAAAAACAACTACATCATCTGCGAAATCTAAATGACTTAAATAATCTCCATTTACTTTCACTCCTTTAGTTCCCCATTTTAATCCACCTTCTTTCAGCACTGCTGTAAAAAGTTTTGGAGATATGGAGTCACCTTTGTCTTACACCTTTCTCAATGTTGACTTTCCCAGAATCATTATGTAATCTAATTGTTGCTGTTGCATTTTTATAAATATTCTTTAAAATATGACAATATCCTGGATCTATACCTTGATGATCCAATGCTATAATCACTGAAGAAATGTTTATAGAATCAAATGCCTTTTCATAATCTACAAATCCAAAACAAAATGACAACTCATATTCATTTGTCCTTTCTATAACTTCTCTCAATACCTGAATATGATCTACTGTACTAAAACCACTTTTAAATCCAGCTTGTTCTCTTGGTTGGTGGAAATCCAATGTTCTCTGTAGACGAGTTGTAATTATCTTGGTAAAATTTTTATATAAAACTGATAAAAGGCTGATAGGTCTGTAATTTCTAATATCTTCTTTATCACCTTTTTTAAATATTAATATTATTACTGCATTCTTCCAATCATCTGGTACATCTTTATCATTTAGACATTTAGTATATAACTTTGCTAAAAAAATTTCTGTTTCTTCACCTGCTTCTTTTAATATATCAATTATAATTCCATCATTACCTGGAGCCTTTCCTTTCTTCATACATTTAATTGCATGTCTCACTTCTTCATTTAAAATTCTGGGCAATTCGGAAGATGTAATAGATATAGGAGGTACTTGTTCTTGATTACTATATAATTCTTGATAAAAAATTTCTACCAATTTCATGATGTCATTTCTCTTTTTAGTAATAATTCCATCTTTTTTTCTTATTGCAGATATAAATTTCCTACTAATACCAAAATGTTGTTTTACATTTTTAAGACTTTTATTTTCTTCTATAGCTTTTCTTGCTAGTTCACAGTTATACTTTCTTATATCATTTTCAACTCTTTTCCGCACCATTTTACAAAATTCGAAATATTCAATTCTTTTTAATGCATCATTTTTGTATATCTTCATATTTCTTCTTTTCTTCATAAATTCTCTAGTCTCAGTAGAAATTTTATTAGTCAATTGCTGCTTTTTTCTACCAGCTATCTTTCTTGCAGTTTTTAAAAGTGTATCAGTTATTTTTATATTAATTTCATTCAAATCTGAATCATGTTCAAAATCTACTAATACTTGAAACCGATTTGTAAGTTCTAATTTAAATTCATTAGAATGTTTCTGAAGATTAGGAATATCAACTGTAAATATTGTTTTTCTTAACAATTTTTGTCTTTCTAGTTTTACATTAACACGTATCTTGCACCTTACTAATCGATGATCACTTCCTGTGTTAAATCTATTAAGAACATTACAATCTTGAAACATGTATTTTCTGTTAGTCAAAATATAATCCAATTCTGCTGTACCTTCATTTGGATGCTTCCATGTCCATTTTCTTTTAACATTTTTCTCAAAAAAAGAATTCATAATATAAAGGTTTTTTTTTTTCTAAAAACTCCACAAGTCTATGTCCTCTCTCATTTCTATTACCATAACCAAAATTACCTACAGCACTTTCATTTTTCATTTGTTTACTAATTCTAGCATTAAAGTCTCCCATAACAATTTTAAAATGTTGTTTACTCTGATCAAAAGTCTGTTGTACATCCATATAAAAATCTTCTACTACTTCATCACTATGAGAACTTGTTGGGGCATAAACCTGAATTATCTGCATTTGGTATCGGCTATTAAGTTGTATAACTAATCTTGCCACTCTGTCTGATACACCATCAATCTCCACAATATTGCTCTTCTACTTTTTATTTATAATGAATCCTATTCCACTTGTATTTCCAATATTTGTGCCTTTATAATAGAATATATGTCCACTTTTTAAATCAACTGTCTCTTCACCTTTTCTTCTAACTTCACAAAGTCCAATAATATCCCATTTAATAAAAGAGAGTTCTTCTTCTAATTCTTGCAATCTTCCTTCACTTGAAAGTAATCTGCAGTTGTAAGTACCTAAATAAAAAGTTGTTATCAAATGGCAGCCTGGGTCCGCAATCAGGGGATTCTTAGCAGCCTCCGCCTTCGGCCACCAACCGCTGCTTTGGTTGGTGACTTTACAGCCTCCTGGGAATAAGGGCCATGCTTTATTTTTGTCTGTCATAATAAATGAAGTATAAGTAGATATAGTATATAAATTATATAAATATATACAGACTTTTTCAATTTGGAAAATATAATTTTAGCTTTTTTAAAAAAATTTTCATGAGAATAATCCCAATCGTCATTTAAAATGAATCTAGATATATCTACTGTAAGTTTTTGATTTTATCTGTGCATCATTCTTTTATAAATCAATCCTATTATGACCATCAATCATCCCAGAAAATATCAGACTCTAATATATTAGTAACATATACTTTTTCAAATAATATTAATCCATTCTTTAAGTGTTTATTTCTACGCAATTTTTATAAGTTAAAAACTTATGGTTTCAACTCTACAACAGTTTTGTTCAGAGTTGTAAATATTTATTAGCTTTCAAATTTTTTTTTTAACTTTGTATCATTTTTATTTATAAACATTAGTCATTAGTTTTAGAATATAATTCTAATACTAACAATACTTATTTTATTAAACATTTTACAATTGTTTGAGAGGAGAGTTTATCAATGATCTGTTTACACAGATCTCCATGTAATTATATATATATTCTGTTATTTATATAGCACAGCTATATTTGTAATATTATAAAGAAGGAACAATCCCTCCAGTCATGCACTTTACAAATCTTGCACTTGCCTGTGAACATCAATTTTAAAAGCATAACTCTATGCTTACGATTAGAGCTTACTTATAAATGAACCAGTGTTTGCTCACCATGCTGAAATCAGGGCTTGAATCTATTATGTGCTTTAGTTATATATTATTAATTTAATTGGATGAGCCTATTCAATCTATAGCAGGAGATACAATCTTATTTTTAATCATCTGTGATAAAATATACAAAAAATTTTGAATTTACTTTTAATAAATATTCTGTTATTTATATAGAGCAGCCTATATATAAATGAGCTCCAAAGCATAAAGATACACTTACGCTTTTAAAGTTGATGCTCATGGAGGAATGCAAGGAGATTCCTAAAGTGCATGACAGGAAGGATTGTTCTTTCTTTATTATTAGATATATAATAATATCCTTTAATAAAATTATAATATACTCTTTTAGAATATATATTTTAATAATCTTAATGATTAATCATTACTTAGATAATAAGATTTGGCATACATTATAGTATTTTATGAATATAAAGAGATATCAAAAGTAGGGCTAATCACAATAAAATATTTTCATATTATATGTAAAATGATTGTTCATGCAAATGGCATTAGATTTAGTTTTTCCTAATACAGCAACCAATATAATTTAATAATCTACACTTGAATAAACAATAAATAAACTTTCTAGCTGTATACACTTTAGTACAATAATAGACAGATTCAAAAAGTCAAAATCACTGGATAGATACTAGAAAAGGAATATAAATATAAATTTTAATTTGGTCAATTTGAATATAACTATTATACTTAATTTAACACAGTACCATTATAGTAGACACCCCATACTTTTTTTAACACCTAGTGGAGCCATTGGCACCCTTTTAAAAATTCTAATCAATATACTAAAAATTACAATAAGAATGATGCATACTTTTGCATTAATATAAAATACTGAATGTTGTTTAATTTCAAAAAAATATAACCCCCCCCCCCCAACTAAATAGTGAGAATTTTATTTTTTTGCAGCTGTTTGTCACTTGTTTGAAAAAGGGAAGACCTTGTTATCTCTAGTTGATGATTTGGGGTGGGGGTAAAATAAAATAAAATAGTCCAATAAATTTCAAAATGAAATAAAAACAACAATAAAAAGATCTCAAAACACTTGCCACTTTTAGCTGTAAAAAATGCCCTATTAGTCATCTTTTTCTTTTTTGTAACATATTTCTGAAAGAATTTTAGGGGTAAGTGATTGCCAGTGATGATACTACATTAACATTTTTGCAACAGCGTGAACTGCTGAATAGTGTGATCTGAGAAACAGTGGCAGAAAATGCAGTCACCTATGCTATAGAAAAGAAAAAAAAACATGCTAAGAGGGAATCCATATTGACTTCACATTGTCTGTATGAGACCTTGAATATTGTTTTCTTATTCATGATATAACTTTGTGAAGACAGTCTCTAAGTTGAGCAGTAAATCTACCAACATAGCAGTGAATTGGATGAATTTCTGCAGAGAAGTTTGCTAACATGTCATCTCTGTGAAAGCTAGAGGACAAATCTACAGACAAAGAACTGATCTAAATAGATGAAGCCAAATTCATTGGTTATCAGAAATGCAATTGTAATACAATGCCATAAGACAACTAATTATCGATTCCACAGAATCTGACTATCCATGCTCTAAACAAAAACACGGACCTTGAGTAGATGGATTCTGGGTATTTGGAAAGAGCTTCTAATTGTAACTACTTCTTCATGCCATACTAGATTGACTGATTCCCACCATTAAAAGAAAATGCATGTTTGACTGTCATCTATTCTGACAAATGGTCAGCCTATGCTAAACTTAAGGCCAAAGAATTCTGTCATTTCACTGCCAATCATTAAAATGCATTGCTTTCCATTTGAAGACTGATTAAGCAGACAATTAAATCACCTTAGACTGAAGTTAAATGCAAAATTTTCAAGAAAATGAGAGGACACCCCAGAACTATTGCTGTCTCATTTTGATTTATATAATGGAAAATATTTGGAGAATGACATCCCAGACCTCTTTCTAGCCTTCTTTCCTTCAAGACATTCACAGTACTTATTGCCAGTGAAAAGGTTCACTTTCTGTTTGTACTTTATTTAAAAATAAATATAAAAAAAAGCCTCGAGTACTTTGTTATATTTATAGTACATATTTTAATTCTTCTTTTTTTGTATGTCATAGCATCTACCGGGACGTAAACCCATAACCGTCTGCAACCACCTACTTGCTTGCAAGGCGACTGCGATGATCTCTCGGCTAACAACGCTGAGGGGAAGAAAAGCAAACAAAAAAAATAATAGTAATGCAATTTTGTATTCTATGTTGTTCATTAAAATTTCACAACTTTTTTTCTTAAGATTCACATGAATTTTTATTTTTACTTTTTTTGTAATAGATTTATTTTCGCATTGTTTTATTTCATTATTCTTATTTAAATAAAATCAAACAATCCTCAACATTATGTATTTTTTTGGTTTATCAATTAATATTTTAAATAGGGTTTTATGAATTCAAAAGGTATGAAAAAAGCACAGTATATTATAACAATTGACATTTGGGAATTCGAACATTACCTAATCTTTCAAGCAAATAACTAAAAATTGTTTTTATTTTTATATCAACAAGAATTATGATATATATACAAATCAAAAAAAGATTTACTAAATTATATTAATTTGAACTATTGACTTACAAACATAATATACTTAAAAATTGATGGCAGGAAGATCATGCTATAGAATATTATAAGATACAATACAATAGATTTAAATAATATTCAGTGATTCTTTTCTCCATGAAAATGACTTTTGCTGGAAATACTACAAGGATTATATTTAGTTTGATATGAATATAATTATATAGACTTAAGAAATATAACCGTTTATATAGGAAAAAATGTTTTCCAAGTGTTTTTTCTATTTATTAAAAAAAAAAAAGCAACCAAAGCATTATTTTCAATTTTTTTATTCGATTGAATGAATAAAATTTGTTTGGGTTGTGATGGAGAGGTCACATTTAAAATAACTCAAGGCTGAACTATTAATGCAAAAAAAAATGGAGAAAAAAATGAAATGACAAGATGTCATAAGAAAGACAAATCAGATAAATCATTAATATCTCATTAGTCAGAAACAAAATAAACAATATTTTTAGAAAATAAATTCTAGAAAAATCACAGAAACTCTTTCAAAACATATTATTACATCATTATTTATTTAATTAGTAATTAATTTCAAGAGCAGAAATAACTTTTAAAATTACTTTTAATTTATTATATGGTAAGTAATTAAAACTTTTATTATTTCCCAAACCAAATATAAAAAAGTCATTACAGAAACAAAATTAAAAATGCAACATTTTATAGCATATATAGATCTATTATATTCACAGAAAAAGAGCGTTTATAATTTTTTATCATTGTTAGAACAAGTAAATAAAAAAAAAAAAATTAACAAAAATATTTTAAAATCAGTTTCAACATTTTACAGTTTGTAAAAAATCCTCATTCTTTATATTATGATATTTCCTTACAGGGTCATTTAGCAAAATAACAAAGAATGGAGAATTAATCTTCAGGTATGAATTATGCTTGTGTTTCAAAAATATTAGATTCAACCTGAATCCTACCCATCTTTCTTCTACTATTTCAATAAACAAAGTCCTAAACATAAAGGGTCAGAGTGACTTAAGGTCTTCATGGGCATGGCAATAATATCAGTATCGTCAAGGGATTTGGGGAGTATCATCATCAGATTTTCAATGATATGGACAGCCAAAGAGTTGGAGGATGGAATGGATTGAAGCTGTCCATTAAAGTTTGAAGATTTTCTATCTTGATATAAACCAAGCAGTAATTATATATATATATATGAGATGGTGGTGATCTGGACCAACAGATGAGTGTTGGTTCAGCACAAAATACATATATTGGAGATCATTTATCTTTTGCACATGTGTGTGGTTATGTGTATTAGTTACATGAGAGAAAGGATAGCTGAAAGGAACATAAAAGTCTAGATTCAAATCCCCAATACTACTACATTTAAACTCCAGGTATATGAATTATGCTTGTATTTCAAAAATATTATAAATGAATAATGTAAATTTAAAAAAAATTCAATGAAATTAATTGTAGTCAACCTATGAATTATGATATACAAAAACATAAGATCTTCTAAGCAATGAACTTTAAGATTATTAAACCAAAATTTATTTTTTTTGTACAAATAATTCAAATAAAAATAATCAAATACATTTAAAATAATGTTTTTCACTTAATCACTAAAACACAGCCTTTTTATATATATTTACTATGATATTCTACTTTCTAAGAATTTTTTTAAATTCTAATTTTAATAAAAATATTTATTTGTCTGACTAAAAACTTAAAGTGTTTGGCATTCTTCACCAATATTTTCTTGATCTTTTGTCTGAATATATTATTTGATATAGCACTGTGACTAATATGCTTTATCTCTTTCCAATATTAAAAAAACAAACATTCTTTGATAAAATGCCATAAAATGTTATTAAAATTTTACACAAGATTCAACTTCATATTTTTTCAGGCTCTTTACATTCAATTAAAAAAATAATAATATTTTGTTAATATTTTCTTATCTTTCAAATATGTAATTTAAAAATTAGAAAAATAAAATATTTGTAAAATTTTAATATAATAAAATATATATATAAAGTATTACTTATTTTACATTCAGATTAGGAGAATTATGTCAGCAGCAACAACAACAACAACAATAATAATAATATTACTTTACTGATCGCTATATTCTTTCAAGAGCTTCTCTTTCAAATCCTAAGAATTTGCATAATACCAGTTTTTTTTAAAGATAAATTTCAAATCATCGTTTAGACTGAACTTGACCTATTTAGATAACACTCTAATTATATTAAAAAAATCGTGTGTAACAGGTAATTCGCAAGAAAAAAAAATTTTGATTAGCGACAGTAACCTTACTTATAGCTAGGCAACAAACAAAAATTTCCGGATTTAAACCTTTAAAAAACAACTCAAAATCTGCAATATTTAAAATAAATTTAACATATATTAAATTAATTATTAAGAATTATGTCACACATTTTTTCTCAGATAATTTTGAATAAACAAAAGCTTTTTCTTGAAAAAATGACATTTTTAATTCGTTGAAAAACAATTACAATGGCTGCCTTATGATTACGTGGTCCAATGGTCGGCGCCAAAATCTATTATACCATGTTTCCCAATTTGGCTTATAAAAAACTTATGCCAGCATCACCAAGGACAATTTCCATATCAGCAATAGCAAGGACATTTCAAGTCCATTAATAAATAAGCCAATTTCATGTTTCAAAATAATCAATGCAAACAATATTTAAAACTTTGACTTAAAAATGCAAAACTATAAGCTGATGATCATTTGTCAAAATTTATTATTACTATGCACAGGAGATATTTGCATCAATTAAAACATTCCCCCAGGCCCATTTTTATATCAGCCACAAACTTCAACCATTCTATATTACTTTATCCCATTCTCTGGAACCTTAACCAGCTCATAGTTCCAACCCCACACCATGATAAATTTCTGGAATAAACACTGCACCACTTGAGAGTAGCATTGTTACATCTGCCTCATTAACCCACTAATCCAAGAAAGTTTACAAGATCATCAAATGAACTTTACATGTGCAATACATTAACAATAAGACTTAGCCTTGACACATATACTGCTCACCTACAAATAAGCACAATTTATGTATATCATATACCAATGGAACACTAACTCAATTCACCCTCCTAAAATAAATTAATAAATATCACCATGCGCTTTCATGTATTTGATCTCATAATGTGTTTGAAAATACTATGTAAACCTAATTTGACATATCTTGTTATGCAACGACAACCTATTTTTCTCCCAATTATTGTAAATCACCTTTTCTTTATGATATACAAAATTGTAATATCATTGCATTTGTAATCTCATGTACCAAATTGTATCTAAAAACTCATGTTTTGCAAATGCAACTTCTGTAACACATGAACAATAATAAGACAGCCATAAAAACTATAATTCTTTGCACCAAATATGCCCTATTTTTATACAATCATATATCAATCTCACACCAACCTCAACCTCCCTGTATATATATTTCCACTTATATTATCAAGTGCTTCCATGTATTTTTCTCAAGATCCCACTTAAAAAAATCTATGTAAACCTAATATGAAACATTTATCTTGATATGCAATATTCATTCTGCATTCAATTATTGTAAGTCATGCTTTTCCTTATCACAATCAAGATTGTAACTGCTAATTGCATATGTAATATCAAGTAAACATCATGTTTACACTTGTAACTAATGTAACTCTTTTTGAATTTTTAATAAAGATAACCTTTGAATCATCATCATCATCATCATCATCATCATCATCATCGTCATCATCATCATCATCATAATAATAATAATAATAATAATAATAATAATAATTAATCTTAGTCCTGTCACCATGTTCATTCCAAGAATCAAATTTGCATAAAAATTAGTTTACAAAGACTGAATTTGACCTATCTCTAGTTATAAAAAAAAAAAAAAATCATTGTGCGTAATGAATGATTTGCAAGGAAAAATATTTCATTAGCAGCAGTAAGCCTTTGTATTGCTATGCAACAGGGAAAAATTTTGGGGTTTAAAAACTCAAAACTCAAAATCTGCAATATTTCTAGTAAATTTAACATATATTGAACCAATTATTAGCAATGAACTATCCCACACATCATTTCTAAAATAATTTTGAATTTATAAAAGCTTTAAAACCTATTCTCTCACTTTACCAGCTTTATCTCATGGAAAAACACATATGCCAGAATCCTCATGAACAATTTCCAAGTCAGCAATAACAAAGACATTTCAAGTTCATTAATGAATAAAAACTTAAAAGTTTCAGGACAACCAATGCAAACAACATTATGCCTGACTTGCTGACAACAATTTATCAAAACATTATTACCATGCCAAATAATTTTGCATCATTTAAGACATTTTCCTTCAAGTCCATCATTATATCAGCCACAGATGCACAAACTCATATGTCCAATTTCACATCAAGGTGAACCCTGGAATAAATACTGCACCACTTGAGAGTAACAATGTACACCCACCTCATCAATCCATTGATTCAAAGAAGTTTGCAAGATCACTCCACCAACTTACTTCAAATGAACATTAAATGCCCAGTACATGAACAATAAGACTTAGCCTTCACACCTATAATGCTCACCAATTATATACCAATGTCCATATACTACTCATCCTCCCTAAATATATTAACAAATATCACCATGTGCTTTCATGTAAACCTTGTTATGCAACAATTATTATTCTTCCAACTACTGTAAATCACCTTTTTTTTTTTATCATAAGAAAAATTGTAAACCATCATTGCATATTGTTTTCCCAAAGGATTGTGATGATGGTGTTTTAGTTGTATTTTTATTTTGGACTATTACCACCAACTAATATTAATATTGAATGTCTTTAGAAAAAATTAACTTTATTTAAGTATTCCAAATACATTTAACCTTTACATATTTACATAAAGTTAAATTTTTCTAAACACATTCAATACTCATATTAAATGATGGAAATAGTCCAAAATAAAAATACTTCATTCTATATGTAATCTCATGTAACAAATTATATCTAAAAACAGACATTTTTCACATGCAACTTATGTAACATACGAACAATAAAAAGACAGCCATGAAAACTAAAATCCCCATAAAATAGGCTCACTTTATATACAATTATATATTAATCAAACACCAGATCCAATCCCACACTCCACATATGTTTTCCCTCATACTGTCATGTGCTTCCATGTACTTTTGTCAAGATCCCATTTAAAAATTCTTTGTAAATCTAATGTGACACATGTATCTTGTTATGTTATGATCATTCTCTCAATTACAGTGTCATATTTTTTTCTATCACAAGCAAGATTGTAAACTCTTATTTCATGCGTAATATCATGTATCAACTTGTATCTAAGACCTCATGTATCTTGTTATGTTATGATCATTCTCTCAATTACAGTGTCATATTTTTTTCTATCACAAGCAAGATTGTAAACTCTTATTTCATGCGTAATATCATGTATCAACTTGTATCTAAGACCTCATGTTTTTACCTGTAACTTATGTAATCCTTTTTGAGTCTTAACAAAGTTTACCTTTGAAACAAAAAAACATAATAATAGCAAACGACCAGCATCTGTTAATAGTAATATCAGCACAGTTCAAAGTCCAAAGGTTAGTTAATCATATTCTTATTTTTAACACTATTGTAATAAATTTTGACCTTTGTTTAATAATATAAATTTGATCTTAAGTTCCCCAGCATTCACTTGAAACAAGGTAAAAAACAACAACTAACTAATGTTATATATCTTTTTCAATTTTCAATCAATTGATAACTTATTTCCAATTTTGTGTTATATTTTTCATTCAATATGATAAATTTCAAAAAACACAAACATTTCCAATACCAATGTGAGCCTAATCACCCACCCAGCTTTCACCATGTGTCCCTATGTCTGCACCATCTATCAATGAATCTCACATTTAAACCATATCAAAAGCCTCATCTCTAATATAGCAAGACTCAGAGTCTAACCATCAATTACAATCAAATCTAACATAGATGCACTACCAACCTCCTCTAGAAATCTGAATCTTCTATCCATGAATCTCATACTTAAACTTCATCAAAAGCTTTATGCAGCCTCCATCTCTAACACACAGCTCAATCCAGAGTCTGACCAATCTATCCAATTCAACAATTGCAACTAATTCTAACATAGCTGTATCAACATCCTCTGAAATACTCATCAATTCAAATGCCTGAGAAAACAGGTTCAGCAGAATTAATGAAACATCCTCACCAATTACGAAATCAGTCCTACCAGGCCTCTATCTATACCACCCACCTCCAACTGACATTCACAACAAAACCAAGAGAAAACCCGATCACAGACCTGGGTAAGTCAATAAATCAATTTTTACGTATGTAAACTTACAACTATGGGTTGCTAATGTAACCAAAGCAATGCAAGCTACGTAAAATACTTGTAACTAATCACAGCATGTAAAATTTTTTGTAATTTTGTATATATCAATAAATCAACTTTTACATACGTAAACCTACAGCTATGGAATGTCTATGTAACCACAATTCAAGTTTTGTAAAATCCTTGTAACTAATCCACAGCATAAAAAAATTTCTGTAATCTTGTGCAAATCAACTTTTACATATGTACACTTACAATTATAGATTGCCCATGTAAACCACAGCAATCCAAGTTGTGTAAAACTTTTGCAACTAATTCACAGCATGAAAAAATTTATGTGTAAACCAATAAAGCAACTTTTATATATGTAAGCCTATAACTAAGAATCACCCATGCAACTACAGCAATCCAAGCTATGTAAAATGTTTGTAACTTTCTAAAGTTTTTATCATTGAAATATCATCATTATCATAATAATAATTCTGCAGCAAGTAGTTAGCTTGTTCTTAGTCAAAGTAACAAGCTCCAGCATTTTACTTTAGAAAGTACTAAAAATCTAACCTTGACAAGATGCTATTCATGCTGACTAACATTTTCCCAAGATGCAATTCATGCTGATTAGTATTTTTCCATTTCCTCCTGATGCAATTTATCTTGACTTCTACTTCCCCCTTTTTGTAAAATGCAATTCATGCCGACTAGTATTTTTCCATTTTCCCAAGACACAATTCACAATGAACTAGTTTTTTCCCATTTTCCCAAAATGCAATTCATGCTAAATTAGTATTGCATTTTTACAAAGATGCAATTCATGCTGAACTAGTATTTTTCTATTTCTCAAGATACAATTCATGATAAGTAATATTTTCCCAAGATGCATGCAATTCATGCTGAATAGCATTTTCCCCTTTTCCCAAAATATAATCCATGCTAAACTAGTATTTTTCCACTTTCCCAAGCTGCAATTCATGCTAACTAGTATCTTTCCATTTTTCCAAGATGCAAATCATGCTTTTTTCCCATTTTCACCAGATGCAATTCAGACTGATTAGTATTTTTCCACTTTTCCAAGATGGAATTCATGCTGATTAGTATTTTTCCATTTTCCCAAGATGCAATTAATGATACCTAGCATTTTTTCCATTTCCCCCAAGATGCAATTCATGCTGAACTAGTATTTTTTCCACTTTCCCAACACACAATCATGCTGACTAGTATTTTTTCCATTTTCCCCAGATGCATTTCATGCTGCTAGTATTTTTCCATTTTTTTTTCACGTGGAACTTATGTAACAAATAAGCAATAAGACAGCTTAGAAAACTATAGTACTCTCACCAAATTATTATGGGACCATATGTCAATCTAACATCAACTTTAATCTCTGATCCATGTTTTCACTCATACTATTGTATTTTCATGTATTTTTGTCATATCACATTTAAAAAGTCTATGTAAACCTAATTTGACTTACATATCTTGCTATATAATAATTATTTATTTTCAATCACTGTAATGTTTTCTTTCCAATCACAAACAAGATTGTAAACCTTTATTACAGATGTAATATCATAAATCAATCTGTATATTACAGATGTAATATCATAAATCAATCTGTATCAAGACCTCATGTTTTCAAATGTAACTCATGAAACTCTTTTTGAGTCTCAACAGTTTACCCTTTGAATAATAATTTAAAAAGTCGATTTAAACCTAATTTGACTTTCATATCTTGCTATATAATAATTATTTATTTTCAATCACCGTAATGTTTTCTTTCCTATCACAAACAAGATGGTAAACCTTTATTACAGATGTAATATCATGAATCAATCTGTATCAAGACCTCATGTTTTTAAATGTAACTCATGAAACTCTTTTTGAGTCTTAACAGTTTACCCGTTGAATAATAATAATAATAATAACAACAATAATAATAAAAAGCAGTTCACCTGCATAGAACATGGTTTTCTAGCTCTATTTTACAATCTCATAGTACTTTAACTACCAAACTGACATGGTAAAATTCTTACTTATATACAGTTCTTATAGTTTTTAATCACTTTATTACTCTTTTTTTTGCATCCCTGGCAATTTTTGTATTATAAATTTTGAAAAAAAAAAACCCAAACATTTAATCAAGGTCAAATATGGTGATGGAGCTATCACATGACCAGATATTTACCAATATTATAAAATCAAACATCCGAACTTTATTAGCAACAATATGGAAATTCTTCATAACAACAAGGACATAATTTCTTATAAAATAAACAGCTTCAGAGACAAAAATCCAATCCTAAGCAAACATACAGAAATGTCATCAGTAATGATGAACCAATTCTCCATGGTAACCACAGCAGATTCAGATTTACTTTCTCCAAAGATCAAAAATTTTAAAAATCCCCATAGCAACAAGGATATAAGCTCAAATAATATCAACAGCTTAAGAAACCAAAGTCCAAATCATAACAAAACAGATGGAAATGTCAGCAGCCATGTACAAATTTTCCAGATTAACCAGGGTACAGATTCAAATAGCATGACTACCTTCAAAGGTCAAATATAAGCTCTAAAAAGCATATGGAAATGTTATCAGAAATAATGTCACACATTCCATAGTAACAACGATGTAATCCCAAACACTCCAAGTGCAATTCCACGCTTTAGCAAAACTACTCTCAATGATATCACAGATTTAGATTTAAATATACAACAGCTCTATGCTCCACCTATTATTAACTGGACATCAGAAACAACTAATAAATATTGGTGATGGATTTCTCAGCACTATCCCCATGGGATCTTTATAAAACACTTGAGATTGTTTTTTACCATGGTCTCTGGTGCTATCAATCACTGATATGAAGCATCTCTCTACCATTCCCTAGGCAACTTCTCTATAATGCCATTATGATGCATGGAATGTGGATTCAATCAGTCATATAGCTGCTCATCCAAATCCTAGGTTATCTAGGGAATGAACTTTTCCAGGTTACCCAAAGAGAGTGATTCTAAAGTCAAATCAAAACATTTGGAAATTATGGATTAATAACAGTTGGACTAAATTGGAACAAATATATCAGTGGGATGTTGAAGATTACTTATTTCAGTTCATCTCATAAGGTTTCCAATGGATGATGATTTCTTTGGAAAAATTACCTTCTTTCAATCAATTCATCTTAAGGATACTACTGTACCTGTTTCAAGCAAAAGTTAAGAATTAAAAATTCAACTGCATTCAGAGATTGACCCAAATACAATCCTTACCCAAATTCTCAACCAAGGAGTAACTTTGTTTATACATCAGTAATATAAGACCTCAATGCTATGCTTTGGAAAGAAGGGTCACACCAGCCCCACCCTCATAAACAACTAACCCTAAAACAAATATGCAAACCAGCCACCAATCTGAGCCCTCCTCAGCTGGAGCCTGCAACAACAGCCAGCCTGATGATGGTTTAAAAACCTCCCAACTAACCCCCCCCCAGGTGTAAAATTTATGTCACTGGATTACAAAGTCATAGCAAAACAAATGCCTAACTATACCAAATCGTGTATGCAGTCACATTTTTATGTAGAATCTAGTCAACCTGTTACACTCACCCCTGGTACAACAAGGAGGTCAGGCTATTGCACAAATGCCCTGCCTCCTCTTGAGAGGGACTAACAAAAACAGCACAAAATCAACACATCATTGATCATGGAAACAATTGCACCATGCCTATCACCCATACAACTCCCCCCTCCACAATCAACGAAAGCAAGAGAAAACCTGGAAGGTCTAAGAAAAATCACCAACAATTAAAAAACTAACGATACAGACCACCTATCACTGAAATTACTGACAAACCCTAAAATACTACATAAACCACCACTTCACTGTACCACCCTGCTCATTCACCTTGCTTACCCTTCAAACAAAAACCAACATCATCCCAACATAACTCTCCCCTTCAAACAGACTGATCATATCACATTCAGTAGCAGATGGACCAATGAATAATGGCAGTCAATGATATTCCATATTAGCAGGATCAGATGCTATTTCACTGTCTCTTCTTTTCACAAAACCCACTCTAGCATCATAAACTCTCTTAATACTCCAGGAAACAAAATAATATAAGGCTCAATGTCTACAGCATGAATTTATTATCAAAGTGAAACCAATTACAGAAATCATTCAACCTCATCTACTCAGATTATAGGAAACCAAAATATACAGAGAATCTTGAATTGACCATTGATGATTACCTCCATAGACATGGTTTCTGTACTTTCTCCAAAGATATTTCCTTGCCATCAGCAGCTACTGGTATTCTCATCATCTTCGATTGACCATTCAAGTCATTTAAAATTCTATATACTGATGGGTACTTACTAATTACCACTTTCCCCCACCACATAGAACTTAATATAGCATTCCCTTACATTCCCCTAGGGCATATAGACATCACATATATTATCCAAACCAATTCAGTTCTTACAATTAGCCCATCCCCAACCATATTAATGGGAGATTTCAATCTGGATACCCAAATTTTGTAAATAAATGGCTTCTTATCTTAAACTTTCCCATTATGAGCGCATAGAGTTTTCTACCACCTGGTTCAATCATTTTTCACAACTCTCCAATGTTGCACCATCTAGTAGAAGTTAATTAAGGTTTAAAGTGTGTTAGAGATAATCTCTAGTTTAAAAAATAATTAGTAATAATCATTATTGTATTGATCTGAGGTGGATGGTGTCAAAGTTGTGAGTGGAGTGAGTTTGACAATGGTAAACAAAAATATAGCAATTTACTATAGATAAATACTGTTCAGTTTATAGATATATATGGAAGAAAATCCTGGCCAACTGATAAGTGCTGGTTCAGCATGAAATGCATCTTGGTGGTCATTTGTCTTATATCTTTATTTATATGAATTTAAAATGAATGGGGAAATATGGAGATTGTTTAATATATCTATAAAGATATTACACACAGGAAAGAGAAAGATGAATAACTCCATGTGTTAGAAAAGTTTAGTTCTCTTTCCAGAACAGAAATTTCAGCATCTGTTAGATATTTTAAACCAAGATTTTTAAATAATGAAGCTGTTAGGTTGATTAGTGCAGTACAATATTTGTCAGGAATTCTAATCACTTTGATGAATGTAAACATTGATAGAATTGACATATTAGTAAGTTTTGATATAAAAAGCTTATTCACAAATGTATCTTGTAATGAAGCATTGTTCTATTTTGAGAAAAAAATGAGATAAATGATAATAGTTTACAAGCCAGAACAATTCTTATTTATAGTCTAATGGAACTCTTAACATTCTGCACAACTAATAAGTGCTGGTTCAGCATGAAATGCATTTTGGTGGTCATTTGTCTTATATCTTTATTTATATGAATTTAAAATGAATGGGGAAATATGGAGATTGCTTAATATATCTGTAAAGATATTACACATGGGAAAGAGAAAGATGAATAACTCCATGAGTTAGAAAAGTTTAGTTCTCTTTCCAGAACAGAAATTTCAGCATCTGTTAGATATTTTAAACCAAGATTTTTGAATAATGAAGCTGTTAGGTTGATTCGTGCAGTACAATATTTGTCAGGAATTCTAATCACTTTGACGAATGTAAACATTGATAGAATTGACATATTAGTAAGCTTTGATATAAAAAGCTTATTCACAAATGTACCCTGTAATGAAGCATTGTTCTATCTTAAGAAAAAAATTAGATAAATGATAATAGTTTACAAGCCAGAACAATTCTTATTTATAGTCTAATGGAACTCTTAACATTCTGCACAACTTACTTGCATTGCATAATATAATTATTCCAACAAAATCAAGAAATAGATTATGATGACCCCTGATTAGACATTTACATGGAAGTTTGAAAATACAGCACTTCTCCATATCCACTAAATGTCAGTCTTTATTATGTTGATGATATAATTTTGCATGGCCACATGATGAAGCACTGTTCAATAGCAGGTCTTCTTCAATTAATGCCCCAACAGAATCAGAACAAGAACTGGCAAGACAGAAATACAAAACATGGAATTATACTATAACTATAAAACAGATCAAAAGAATGTTTGTTCAGAAATGAGTGATTTGGTAAAAAGAAAAAGAAAGAAATCTGCATAGAACAAATTCTCACAAAGAATGGTTATCTATCAACAGTTCTTAAGAAAACTTTAAAAATAATCGACAAAAAGAAACATAAAAATAAAACAAAACAATTATAGGGACTATAGTGTATTTATACATACCAAAGATAGTGACAAACTAAAAACAATCTGCAATTAATATAACATATCAGAACAGCTTTCTGAAGCTACAGCATTCTATGAAAAATCCTATCTTCTATAAAACCTAAACTTAAAATGCTGAAAAACAAAAACTGCATCTAAAAAATACCATAGGAATGTTGAAGGACACATATTGGGAAAACCAATCACTCCACTGAAAAATGATTAAAAGACCAGGAACTGATGATTATAAATGAAAAACTACATATATTTAAAGCAGCATATTATTTATGTATCAATAATATGATTACAAAAAGACAAAAATATTGGATGAAAGCAAAAAGCACACATAGAAATTAAAGAAGCTTCCCACATAACAATGGCAAACAACCCATAAGTCAACTTAGTGTAATAATTCATAATGTGTGGAAACCTATTATTTATGTATCAATAATATGATTACAAAAAGATAAAAATATTGGATGAAAGCAAAAAGCACACATAGAAATTAAAGAAGCTTCCCACATAACAATGGCAAACAACCCATAAGTCAACTTAATGTAATAATTCATAATGTGTGGAAACCTCTCATTATCATTGCCTTTAAGCAAAAAAATGGAGAAATCAGGAGGATCCTCATAGATAAGTACATGAATTTCTAATAAATCCTTATTTTTGACAGAATAGCCTACTTAGTTAGAATATTGCCTTAAATTCAACATTTCACAAATTTTAAGATCACAGATTCAATTTCCTTGCCAATACGGTTAGTGGTCAGGCCAGAATCATCTGAAGAAGAGAGAATAATATGATTTGAAACATTATGATATATATGAACCTGTGTGCTGTTACTAACAAATTATTGTATTTGAAAAGTTCAACATTTAGTATTAGAGGATAAAAATAGTCCTAAATATTATCACCATCACAATCTTTCAAACAAAGGAAAGCATACTTTTTTTTTCTCAAAGTAACCTTTATTAATAAAATACAAAAATTTTGGGTACACTTATCCATTGCGGATTACACAGTGATTCAATGTAACAAGGTAAAATGTACAAATGTTCAAAAGTAATTACATCCATAAAAATTGCTGTAATGTGATTAATGTGTGTCTGTATGTGGATCCACATGGCCCGGCCATTGAGAAGTTAACCATCACCCAATGGTCTCACCCCTGGGGCCCCGAAGTGAAGACTTAAATGCTTCAGCTGAATGGGTGAAATCCAGCATTGTGCCAACCACAACAACAGGCAGCGAGATTCAAGGCCCAAGTTCACCAAGCAATAGACTCTCGAACCACAGCCGAGCCATGTCATGACAATCCTGAATACCCCTGCCTCTCAATTAGCAGTCCAAATGAGCAGGGACCACAATCGGTCTACCTGCCCGAAATTGGAAAGCCAACTTGGGTAAAAACTAAGAAGTAATAAGTAAAGAACCAGATCAACACTGTCCAAAACCAGCCTATAAGGGACCCAGCAGCCAACCAGAGCAGGAATAGCACCAACTTTGACCGTGTAGCCCCCCAGCAGGTGTTCTGGGCAGTGGCAAAATTGTTAACAGCCCATACCATAAACCAGATACCTAATGCCTACAACCAGCCACCCCTGAAGAAAAGGGAGGAGTGCAGACCCATGCCCACAAAACAGAACTCCATCCATGTTACAAAAAAAAATGGTGGTAGCCCAAAATAGACCAACTGCTCTACAAATGCACTAAATTTAAAGCTAACAAATGAAACCTAATAATAGTGAGTGCAAATCAATTGACCTATCAAATGATCCATCAAGGGGTGCAGTAGCCCTTTGTGGTGAAGTCCATGTGAAGGTAGTAACTTTCACCCTCCCGGCAGGTATTCCCGGGCTAGACAATGATTGTTGACCATCCCCTCAAATGAACCAAGCCCCTTATGACTACTATCACCACACTTGAGGAAAAGGAGTGCAAACTCATACCCACCAATACAACATTTAATTCATGTAGTCTTGAAATCAAGCTGGATTTACTTGTACACCATGGGATTTACTTGTACACCATGGGAATAAATCATTTGTCCATATCATCTTGCACACTGAGGTCAATGGAGCTGAACATCTGCTCTTGATCATCATCAGACTCCTGTGTCTGCAAATGTTCACAGCAGCTGCTAAACCCACCAACCAATGTCCTTCAGGGTTCACAATGATTTTTCTTTGTTGATACTAGTTGGATTCTGCTTCTTTTGATTGAATTTTAGGTTTTGGTTAGTAATGAATGATACAAGTATAATCTGAAAGTTTGTTGTTAAACTTTGGAAAATTCTCAATAATTATTGCTTAAAAAAGTATGATTAAATTTTAGCTTCAAAGTTTCTGTTTAGGTCTAAAACATCATTTGTACTCATTTTTGTCTTTAGATCATTATTTTTTTTAGCTCAGGAATCACTTCATTGTAGTTCTGTGTTGATCTGAAAAGTTTTTATTTATTGATTTTTTTAGGGGGGGGGGACAAACCATCGGAAGGGGAGTGATAACTTCTGTCCTGATCATCGGAGAAATCTGATTTTTGTGCAAGGCGATAGCTTAGGTTATTTTCTATAATGTTCACTTCCAAAATTGAGATCGAATTAATAATTGAAACTTGTTTAACACTGCTAAAATCTGATGCAAATATAAAATTCTTAAAACTATCATTGCTAACATATTATATTCCATGTTTTCTATGAGATTTGATGTGCAAATGAATTTCCTGTTTATTCTATTAATAAAATTAGATTTCTAGTATTCTTTTTAGAAATATTTGGTTTCATTTAAAATTATTTTTAAAAGGTTTATAATATTTTAATGGTTCCAAGAATTATTTAAGCTAGCTTTTGTCTCTTTTTAATGGCATCCATTTGCATAAAACGGAACGATGGATAATTTCAATTATCATTGAATGAAAACTGTTTCAAAATTTCTTCTAAAGATGAAAAAACAATAAAACAGATATTCACTTACATTTTGGTAACCTTTTTGTTTATGAATCCAACAATGGACTATGACTTTGGTGAATAGAACAGGGAGCCGGAAACAGCGAAAACTGGAATCCCAGGCTCCTACTTTTGGTTAAATTTCGAATTAACTGAGTTGAATAATAATCAAAAATAAAATTATTTTACATATAATTTAAAATTGACCAAATATGCCCCAAAAGTCCTTTGTAATTTCATTGAATCCCAATTATGAATTACTCTCATGGTGCTTACATGAATTAACTAAGAATTTAATTACTCTGGCAGGATTTACGTATTATCTATTCCTTGATTGTTTCTCAACTAAAGTAAATAAACATTTATCAATTGGATGTTTACTTGTGCTCAAACACCATATAATTTCTAGAATAGGTAATCATAAGAGTTATTGTAATTATTAAGTAATTATACATTTATTTTAAATTATTATAATAAAATATTATTAGGAAAATAATAACATATTTCGTCTAAGGCTAAAAATGACAGAATTAGGGAATAGTGCTTTTTTTATTTCATACAACTGATGACTGAAAAGTATGTGCTTGTTTATATGGGTAAACATGTTAAATCATTTTTATTGAATATTATATTACAATATTAATTTAGAACTACAGTTCTATTATGAAATAAAATTATTATTCCTGTTTTGTACAATATTTGAATTTTAAAATCAATTATAGCAAATGAAAACTTTTCTCTGAAAGAAAAAAATACAAACATCTGTCTAGTCAAACAACAAAGGTTAATCTACTACTTAGTCTACGCCCGCCCTCTCAATCTTGCTTTTAGAGATCTTAAAGTATTTTTATTTGATAAGCTACAAATTGAAGTTCAAATATTTAAATCTTAATAAGATTTTCAACGAACAGAATCATCCACTGTAAGATAACTTTATGTTAAAACCTCATTAAAATATGAAAATTTAGCATGAGGGAAGCCTCATCAATGGATTACAAGGTGCTTATCTTACTTTCACATCATCATTTCCTGACTTATTACTAGATAGCTGCCAGGTGATTAAGGTCAGAAACATCTTTTAATCTTTTCAAGAAACAAATTCCCAATATTAAAATATTAATCTCTCTGTTGACAAATCAAGCTTTGTCACAGTGACCAAAGCTTTCAATATTTCACTTTCTGCTTGAACAATAATTAAACATTATAAATGTTTATATTCTATAAATGACTTTTAAGATATTTTATGTTTTTGTTTGATCAAATATATATATAAACTATTCAATATATATTTATGTATACATTCATATGTACTTTAAATGATCAAATTTCATATGTATATGTACATAAATGTAAGTATGCATTTGTACATATATGAGAAATGCAGAATATTAATGAAATAGATATTAAAAAAGGAATTATAAAGCGTTCAAAGTATTAAGAAATATAAAATCTTACATTAAAAATTATGTATTTTTTAAAAGGAAAGTTTGAAATACAATTCAAAGGTAAAGTTAAGCTTCTATTTCAATTAAAATTATTGGAGTCGTATATGCAATGAAAATCACTTATGGTAATCATGAATAACATTATCTGCTGACTAATGACTATAAATATTTGAATATATAAATAAAAATACATTACAAAAAGCTTTCATCATTTATTTATGTAATCAGAAATTTTGGTAAGAAATATAAAAATCAATATTTTGTAAGATGATTGGGAATTTTTTGTTCTCAATGAATTATGTAAATGCAATTTTGCCTCTCATCTCCCTTATTAAAAACAAACAAACAACAACAAAAGCATCCTAAATAATACATATAAGGATATTTTGATCAGTAATGCATTAAAACACCTCCAATTTTTTTTTATCCATAGCTTTGGTTGTTATGTGTAATATGAAATAAAAGTGTGGTATGCCCCATGCGATTATTTTAAGTTATATATATAACAACCAAAATTGTAACTAGAGAATGAATGAAATTAATTTATGGATGCCCAACACTTTTGTTTCAAGATAGATATAACAACAGAAATTGTTGTTAAAGAAATACTTCAGGAAAATAAATCCTCTATGTCACAACTGCAGTAGAAGTGATGAGACATTCGACCACCTTATACAAACTTGTACGGCTTTCGAAATATAAAAAACATAATTGCACACAATTGCCCAATTGATTTATATAGAATTTTCAATATCAAAGATTGTATAATGTCAAGAGACTTCCCAATTATAAGATTATCCATTTATCTCACTTATTCCATGTGGATCACAAGATGCAAACAAAAGTTCACCTGCTCCTCTCCCAAGACAGAAGACATTTTCATAGGGACTATGAAGAAAATTCAAAATAGGGATAAAGTCCTTGCCTCAAAATTTCTTATAGAAAACATATGGAATCTCTTCAGCTTCCCAAACATACATATCCAAGTGTGAATAACTAATTGTTCCAGCAGGCTTACAGTAATTTTCATAACAGACCAAATTTGACATGGTTTCCTGGCTTTCTCATTGTGTAACAAAATGTAATAAATTTAACAATAAATAATTTTTATAATAATAAAAAAAATTTTTTTTTAGTGTATTTACTGATCAAATTAAATAATTACATTTTTTAGTATTTGTATAATTTGCAAAGGACTTTTTGTATCCAAATTTAAAAATTGTCAAGCAAAACAAAGTCACTGTATTTCCAGTATTTGAAATGAAATGCTTACTTTAAAAATAATTTACAAGATTATTATATTTATAAAGGCAACATTTAAATAAAGTAAATTTTAGTTCAATAGTTAAGAGGAAAATTAAAATTTTAACCATCTGTAAATGCTTTTTAGTGAATTAGTCATGAAATTTAATGAAAATATATTTTTAAAAAATATTCCATTATCTATTGCCTATTGCTGAAAACTTATTGAATTGATGATACTAATGCAATTTGAAATTCAGTCTATTAACATTGCTAGACTGTACAAACGACAGGATAACTGAAATATTGCCTTATCATTGATACCTAAGACATTTACAAATTTAGAAGTAAACTCATTCAATTAAAGTACATCTGGGTCTCATTTTACGCGATAGATAGGTTCCTCAGAAAACACAAGCAAACAAAATCGTGCAAAAATAGATGTAACTTACATTGAAAAGGGGGGGGGATGCGGTCTGTGATTTTTCAAAATTTGTGCAAAAAAAAAATAAGGAAATAAAATATGACTAATAAAAAATTTCAAATTTGAAAAAAATTGATACAAGACAAACTTTTTTTAACTATAATATTTAATTTTATTCAAAATAATATATTTTTATGCATAATTTACAGTACAGTAATTTACATTTTTTTAAATACATGTTTTAATTATTATCGCTGTTTGCTGAAATACAACTAGCGCCAACTTCACACTCATGTTGTGTCAATGGTTTTCTGGTGACAACGTAATTAGTAATTAATCTTTGAGATGATGATTTATTAATTGTTTATGAAACTAACAACTAAAAATTAAATTCTTATTTTTGTCTTTAATTTTCAATTCCATTTAAAAACCAAATTTCATATCACATTAATTTCAAGTCACCATAAATAATTTTTAAATTGTTAATTACAATTAAAAATCAGATTTTAATTGTCAAATTTAATTGTGCCCACTGCTATTACTCACCTTTTAAAAATAAACTTGTGGACACTAAATGATTAATAATTGATTACGTTCTTTTTTAAAAAGCAAAAACAGAATGTGATTTAAAATGCAAAATTAACACGCACAATGTTTGAACAAATTTACATTATACTTGTAAAATTTAATGTGTGTATACATAAAATGTGAAAATCATGATTTTAATTTCATTATTGCATAAAATCTTACTATTATAAAGCACTGAAAATATTGAAATTACTAAGATGAAAGTCGAATTCCAATAATGTGCTATTACTTTCAATATAATGTAAGTGCGCAAAATTTATTATTTAAAGTAATAGCACATTATCGGAGTTCGACTTCCGATGAAACATGAATCGCGTAACTTCAAAATCGTGTTAAATAAGTCCGCGTAAAAAAAGACCCAGGTGTATTCTAAAAATGGGTTACAAGATTTTAGGCAAACAAACAAACAAGCAGGAAAATGAACAGATAAATAAACAGCTAAATAAAGAAACAATAAATAGAAGAATTTAAAAGGAAGCAATTTTGCATGAGATGTGAAGATCAAAAAAATTATTGAATCATAAAAAACAACTTTCAGAAGGTATTGTGAATAAAAAAAAAGGTTATTAATGAATGACTTATAATAATGCTCTCAGGTGAATACATAGTAGTAGAAATTTTAAGATTATAGCAAATACACTATCGAAATTGATATTAATTTTAAATAATTAAATTGGCTAATTTATTGATTGTCAGTATTTCATTAAAGTTATGCATTTATATTACATTTATAAATATTTCTGTTGATGTTTTCTGAAAATCTCTTTGCAAAATTTATTTCTTTAAGCTTCAAAACAAACTATTAATAGATTTTGTAAAAGATTGAGTTAATATTAGACACATTCACTCAAGCACCTTTTTCATTAACCAATTATAGTGTTTTCAAAAATTTTAAAATCATGGTACAATGTTAGTACATCCATCTACCATGTAATTGCCTTGGTTTTGAATCTTGGCCAATTGTACTTGTAAATTTATTTAACAGATTTAGAATTTTTTCCCCATGTATCATGTTCATAATAAATTCAGATAACTATCTAATATTGATTGCTAAAGAAGTATCTATCAATTGAAAAACTGTTCGTATTGCATCATACAATGAATAGCAACTATGCATACTAGCATTACCATCTGCTTATATGTATACGGGTATAAAAATTCAGATGTTTGATACTTCTAACTCAAAATTCTGTGCTAATTAATTGCTGCAAAATAGTGGAATTGAAATGATAGATGTATTGACAAAAACAAAAAATAAAAAAACTTCTTGAGATATGTTTCGGCTTAGTACTAGTGAAACATTTTCAATTAATATTTAAACATTAATCATTAGCAAAAAATAAAAAATAAACTATGGGCTCAGTGGATTAGTAGTATTCTTTTCTTTATAGTTATGGTTAGTAATGAATACTCATCTAACCTGAAATATTTTACTCTACAGCTAAAAACTGCTAACTATCCATTTACTGTTCAATAACTGGATCATTAATGTTTGACTAGTGAAAAAAATCTTCAATCAACTATCACTGATTGTTTTAATAATGACAACATCATAAAAAAATATACAAACTTATTAATAAAACAAATATTGGAGAATTAGCTAATGAAAATAAACAAAAATTATTAAACAATTGCCTTAAAAAACTCTTCAACAAATGATAGATTGTAAAAGTTATGTGAATACTTCACCACAGAATCAATTCTGCAAATATTTAATATATATATATATATACATCTTATTAAAAAACTATTAAATATAAAATGCAAGCAAAACAACTCTGAATAAATATATAAATAAATGAAATAAATTTTCCAAATTATACAGTATGCATTTTTGAAATTTTTGTTTCAAATTATTAAAGCTAAACTGTCAGATGCTAGAAATTCTGCAAGTATTTATAAGATAAACACAATATTTCACAAACATGAACTAATAAAAAATTCTACAGATTTTGCATTAATTTTTAATAATGACTGTACTATTAATTATCGCTGCTATTAAACATTGTTATCACCATTGTATATTTCATTCATACATTTATAAAGTTAATATTACATTTTATAAAGAGCAATGAAGACACAAGATTAAATTACATTAATAATTTATTTACAATCACATATAAAGGATTCGAATCAGACTTTCACACAACCTCAACTCTCCATGCCATCTCATATTGCTGACCCACCTGATCATACACATGTTGAAAAGATAAATAGTCATCAATATATATATATATATATTTCATGCTAAACTAACGTGGGTTTTGAATGTTACCCATCATCAGATTTTCAATTAAATGGATAGCTGAAGAGTTGTGGGTTGGAGTAGTTTGAAGCCTGTTCATTAAAGTATGAAGATTGGCTATCTTAATATAAAGCTGAGCACTGATTGTATATATGTGTGAGGATAGTAATCTGAACCAACTGATGATTGCTGGTTTAGCATGAAATACATCTATTGGTGATTATTTATTTTTTCAACATTTGTATGATCAGGTGGGTCAGAAATATGAGAAGGCATGGAGAGTTGAGGGTTGTGTGAAAGTCTGACTTCAAATCCCTTATATTACATTATATATGTGCAGGTGTGTGTAAGTCTGTACAGTGTATTAATCACATATAAAGTAATGTGAAAAGATTGACTAAAATTGAAGTAATGTCTTAATGACTTGTAAATGACATTCACTTAAATTTCATTACACAACTATTTGTTATTCTTAACTATTTGCATTTGTAAACTAATAATTTCTCAATTATATTTTTATTGGCATTTGCTAATATAAACCATAGTTAACTATTGTAACAATCTAAGGATAATTATGAATAGAGTAATGGTAAACAAATAAACTAGCTAGTCATTCAAGATGTCTTACAATAGTCAACATAACTAGTCATATTATATATCAGACATGTATAGCTTTCCTTAGTAGCAAAGATTTACCCAGTCCTAATGTCTGAAATTAACAAAATATTAAAACTATTCCAAAGACTTACCTTTTGCATGGACTATGTCCATAGATAGAAATTTGCTTAGTTCTTTTTACTATATTATACCTACCAAATCATATCTGTTTAAAAAAAAACATAATTAAACATAAATACTACCATTAATTTAAGATTTTTGCCCCAAATTCATCACAATCTCAAATAATAATTTTTTTAAAAATTCCAATATTTCAATAGTTATTTAAAATACATGGATAGTTATGAACTCTCACTTTTAAACATGCATTGAATACTAAAATAATACAAGAATTTTTCGTTGTAATGTTTGCTTAAGGTAGTACAATCACTAAATAACTTATGTTGGAACTGAATTTGGTGTAGAAGTTTCATTTCAGTAAATATTGTATATTTAGATGACTCTATTTAAGAATATTCTTGCCTATCATTGAGCAAAAGATTTAGAAAAGATGATATAAAAATAGCCTGTCTCATATAATCTACTTAGGTTACCATGTTAGTCAAATTATTAATTAAAGAGAAAGAAATAATTAAAATATGAGTAGTAGTGCCAAAAAAAAAAGAGATAGTCATAGTAATAAAATAATTTGGAATCTAATATATATTTTTTAAAAATATAAATATTGCAAATGTTACTTAATACACACTACTTAAAACCTGAAGCAAAAGACAGCAATAGTAACTAAAGAGTTATCAAGATTTAAGATTGATATAGATGATTTTAATGAAACTAATCTTTTAAAGAGTGTTTAACAGAACCATTCAGTTGATAACTGAGAGTTTGTTTGAAAGAGTAAATCAACTAGTGAATGAAGAATGGTACAGAATTTGCTGTAAAATTCTAATTCAATATTTTATATTCCTGGAATTCCTTAATGTATCAATAGAAAGGTAATAATATTACAACTTTTGCACCAAGTAACTTTTGTTTATTTTATTAGTACACACGCTTCAATTCTAGATCAGAGAAAATTTTTTTTTATTTCTTTCTGGACACCATTATTACACCAATGCCTTCAAAATTTCTTTTTAGAGCTGCTAATGGAATTAATGGTACAAACAATAAACTTAAAATAAAAGCTGTTGGAAATAATAGTATTGGTGCCGCAAATTCAAATAGTCTGCTGTTGAATTTTTGCACAACATACATGACAAATCCTTTATTTAGATAGAAAAAATCCTATAAAGGAACATAGATATATCCATGCTCAAATTAATAACATTTAATACATTACAGTCAGAAATTACAATATAAGGAAATTCCTATTACACGAACCCATACAAATGTAGATTCTGGATAAATCACATAATAATATATTCCAAGGTTAAAATAGATCTTACTCTAATCATATTCACAAGAAAATCAATATTTGTTTTTTAAAAGTATCTACTATTCATGCAAACATTTAAAAACTATTAAACACTTAAATTGCTAATTTGGATTTTCAGAAATATCATGCTATAAGGCATGGATTATCTTAAGGAATGAGTTATGGATACAAGTATGACTGATTCTTTTATAGCAATTCTAGGTATTAATAAAATGAATAAAAGGAAAGGTAATACTTTCTGCTTGGCACAGAATAAATTGAATATAAAGCTCTTAATCAATATAGAGATTAAAAGACAGAGATTCAGCAATTGACAAAAAGGCTTAAAAATGATTAATGGATTGAAACTGAAAAACAGATACAGACATTGACTGATCATCAAACTTAAGATGTTTTTTGCTACATTAAAAATAATGTGGACTTGAAAAATGACATCAGTAATCCTATTAAATCTATTGACAGTACTCTTTTATATGATGAAAATGATATTTCAAATAAGTGAGATATTTTTGTCATCTTTTGAATAATGACAAAAGAATTAAGCTGATGGATTTTAATGATGTATTTATTCTATTTATTTAGATTTAGACAAAAATATTCAATGTTAAAATATTAAAATACTTTGCAATTTTAAAAATGGAAAAGTTGCTATTCCCAATGAAATACCTGAAAGTTTTAAATTATAATGATATTATAATAACTTCAAAAATATTGATATACTGTACTTGAGTCACTTGATCTTAAAGATGCTTTTATTATTTCAAATTTAAAAATAAAGAAAATAAACAAGATCACAGTAATTATCATAAAATATGATTTTTAGCTATTACAACAAAAACATTTTCAAGGATTTTGTTGAATAGATGGCTTTCAGACATATATGAATAATTATTAAACATTCAATAACTTTAGAAAGTGAAGAAGCAATATAAATGCTTTTTTTTATTTGTATATTGCTTTGATTGAATTGGGTCACCAACCCTATGCCTGCAGGCACCATCACACCCGCAGATCATTTTACGTGTGCCCGCGCCGCTATCTGAACACGATAAAAAATTATTTATCTGATAAAATAAATTTAATTTTTAAAATTTCTTATAAATTATTGTATTATATTGTAATTAAATTGTAGGGCATACTATACTTTTACAGCATAAAAATATAAACGTTAATTATATGTTAAAATTTTATTTTTGAAATAAATATTTCTTTGTACATTATGTGTATTATTAATAATATCCAACTATAAATTTACATTGAAAAAATAAATGGTGCCTGCCACCTGATTGAAAAAATAAATCGTGCCCGCTACCTGGCCGGTATTATAGAATGTGCTCTTAAGTGCAAAAAGGTTGGGGACCCCTGAGTTAGAGTATGGATGCAAAATCTGAGGCATTGAAAATGAAATTGTATTATGCAAAAATGTGCACTAGTTCCAATATATTTTTAATGAAACAATGGTTTATGGAACGGCAGATAAGTGACGTCATGATTTAATGATCAAGAGATATAATGGTGAAATTTTTAATTTGAATCAATTAAAAACAAAATAAAAAAAAGATTTGCAGCTGACAATTGCATCATTATTGCCAAATCAAAAGATGACACAATGTACTTAATATTTTGAAGGCAACATATTAAAACATTCAAAATATTCAAGTAATTTTGTGGAAGAAAAATCTTCAATAACTTTTACCTTGGATGGTTATCGATTTGAAAATGTGAGCCAATTTAAACAAGGTGATAGCTTTTTAAATAGAAAGATGGATTTATATGTTGAGTGCAATAGATTCCAGTGCACAGCTAAATTTTTAACAAGTTAAAAATAGAGTATTTCATTGCAATGACATTATTACTACAATTAGTTATATATATAGAGCTATTAATGTACCTAATTTATTTGAGGCTTGGGACCTATATTGGCATAACATAAAGACATTAGAAAAATTTCACTAACACAGCACAGTTTAGTAAAATGTTAGAAATATGGTGGCAAAACCATAAGAACAATTGATATATTCTACAATTTATTGGAAGTGATAATAAAGAGTCTATTATTATAAAATTATATCTTTCATTGGAAAGAATATGTGAAATGAATGAATAATACATATCCTAAAATGGCATTTTATGACAAACATGATTATGGTTTTCATAAAAGAAATGGATCTTGTTTATGATATAAAGACTTTCTCAGACATTATAAAAAATTAATTGCTTCAGGTAGGAGAGTAGAATACAATGGAGATCTACAATAAAATGTTAATCTTTCATAAATAAATATTTGCTGCAGAAATTAGTTCAGCATGTTTTATGTATGGATGTATTTGTAATTTGTGAACTGATTTTTATATCATCAAAAACTCATCCCTAGCATATATTTTTAGGTTTTTTTATCATTCCTTTCCCTTGGAATTGAAAGGCTATACTTGTTTGCAAATGACTACTGATGATGTGGCAGTTACATATTTTAAACATGACGTTAACTGTTTATACTTTTTCTATACAGAATGTAATAAGTGCACTACTTATATGCAACTATAGAGAAGTTTGTTACTCCTATAATTAAATACAAACTTATGCAACTCTCATACTCATAGCATCTATTTTTTGGAGAGAAAAAAAGATGAGTTTCTACGGTTGATAGCATTAGTAGTATTGGCAATATAGCAAATCTACCTTATTTTTTCTTTGAATCATTTCTTTTGAGACACTGAATGGCTGCACACGAGGGGACAAACTGATGCTCCAGCAGCACCCACGAAACACAGAGTCATGCTCCGGCCCATGTGAAACCCTTGAAAGCACTAAACCATATTAAATTATAGAAATAATAGTTGAGTATAAGTGCACTTATCACATTTATTAAATTTTAAACATGTAATATATATATATATATTGTGAGAGTACCATATGAGCTTCACCTAAAACAATTTGTGTTTCTTTGTGAATTTAACTGTGCCTATATCGAATCAACAGATATAAATAACTTACACCTATCTTAAGCTTTTCATGTATCAGCTATATATATATATAGACTAGTTAGTATTAAAAGAATAATTCTAAAAATGAATAATTCTAGTTTATTTATACACACACATAAATAAAATGTTTCTAACTAATAGTATTTTTTTTTTGTTAATATAAAACTTGACATTTGACAAAGCCTTAAGTCAACATTGCATTTTTATCAGTTGAAACAAAGGAAATAAAAGTTTGGGGTTCATTACAAATTGTATATTTTAAACAATAGAGCTGAGCATGATTATGTGATATCCTTGCTGAAATTAATCCAGTATAAAAATGAACTAATATTGTTATAACAATAATCTTCTATTTAGTTATCAAGGCAAGAACTACGTTTGTAAATTTAAATGTGTTCGAATTTATAACACATTTAAGAAAAATTAAAAAAAAGAAGATTCAATATTTTAAAACCTGCTTCAAGTAATTAATTTACTGCCTTTGAATATTATAAAGAACTATAAAAAAATAATCATTGTAATTAACAAGGTTATAAAAGTTATCAACGTCTTCAAAATGAGTTTACAAAATATATATTTAAGAAGACAAAAATTTATAAAGATGTTCTGTGGCTAGATAATTTATGCCAGGGATTTCTACTGATGTTTTAAACCCGAACATGTAAATTTATTCCTACTTAATCAATGCCTAAATATAATCGTCGTAATTCTCATTTAAAAAGCTGCTTTAATATTGGAGTATTATATTGAAGAAGATGTTAAATATTTTACTACATAAATATTTAAAGAATGAATATTTGGATTGCCTCTTCGAAGGATGATCAATGAACTTTATGTTTCAACATTCATCATCATTTTATTTCGTCTAAGAAGGGATATAAAACCGCATTCTTTCTCGTCTTGGATTACTTCATTGTATAATTTAAGAACTCTTAAACTTTATTTCCTTTGTGGATAATTATATTTACTTAGAAAAATTACTTCGTATATTAAAGTGGGAAACTGATAAGATGAACACTTTATTTTTTTTTAAATTTTATTTAATAAAATTTAGATATTGATATTTTGATATATACTCTGATGGAAATGACAGCTGACTTAAGGTAAACGTTTTTAAATTATTTCAATTTGGAAGTACGTTTTATTATATTCCAAATTGAATCTTACATGACAATTAACATAATATATTTTTAAACATACATAACTAATATCAGAATACATTCTATTATTAATCTAGCGTGAATGGATGTTATCGTATATAAACATACAACACACACTGAATTATTTTAATGACACAATAGGTAGATTTATAATGTGTCATGTGTATTTATTATACACATTATTTTAAATTATATATATATGTAAATGATTACATTATTATTATTTTTTTTTAAATATTAAATAATTTATTAGTGTATATAAGCACAGATTATAATTCTAAATTTTAATGTTTTTATGTGATAATATTTTTGTTTTTATTACTGATTAAAATGTGTTAAACTTGATTTCAAAATTAAACAGGTCTCGTTTGTTTATTTTATTTAGTCGTTTTATAAAACCAATAATTATAAATATACATACTCACGCATATATATATATATTGAATCAACTCAGTAATTTAAAATTATAAAAAAGTTATATATAGCTTATACTAAATTTATCATTACTATGGGATATTTGTGGAAATGCCTGAAGAGAGTCGATTGCAATTTCTACTCTGAGCTCGAATTCCGAGAGTAACGAGGTTATTAATAGAGAAGTGAATTGGATTATATTTTAAATAACATCATCCATGGCATTCTATAAGAAGACTCAAAGTCCGACTATAGTTAGATGCGACTTCCTCGAGTCCTGAAAAGGATCGTCCCGTTATAATATATATATATACAATTTAAAAATAGTACACAATATTAAGATAAATAAAATTTATTCTACATCCTTATTTATATTATGATAAAAATTGATGAACAAAATGCAAAAAATACAATGTATAAAAGATGTTAAATTCAAAAATCTCTGTTATACTTGCCTATAATGTGGAAGTAGCAATATTTCTTGCAATATTTTTTTCCAATTACAGATAAGTGAATTACAAGTTTTGAGAAAGAGAATCAGGAATTCTACTCTATTGCAAAATACTTTAGTTTACCTAAAATTTATTTGCACCTACCTACACAGTGATAAATTTATCATCATTAAAGTTGTCAGTAATAAATTTAAAATCAATCAAGTTAGAATTACATTATCTTTCTTACATTTTTTTTGTAATACTGCGATTATTCAAATCAGGAAAATAACTAGACGTTAGATATTTATTTAAATTCATTCTATTTTCCAGATTGATTTTTGATGATTTGCAAAATCAATTTCTATATCTAACAATATAACTGTGATAAATATTGACAATTCAAAGTTTATTTTGAACAAGATTGATTATTAGCAGTCAAATGAACAAAAAAAGTTTAAAAAATTAATAAGGGGGAAAAAATAGTAGAGAGAAAACGGGAAATAAATATAGCAATGAATTGAGGATTGAAACAGATAATTCTAGGAGAAGATGGCTATAAGAAAAAGGCATAAAATAAAGAAATTGGAAAATAATGGTAGGTTTGATTAAAAAAAAAGTAAACAAAAACTAAGATTGAAGACATAAATAATATTTTATTAATAAAAAAATAGGGACATTAAAAAGACGAGTATAATATGTAAGTAATTTATATAATAGAAATAATATCAGCATTTATATTAATTAAAAAAAAACTCATATAAAAAATAAAATAGGTTATGCAATAATAAAATAGTAAAGCAATTGTGATAAAATCTAGCAAAGCTTAGAGAGATTATCAAATGTCAATTAAATTAGATGATATTCCTAATATAATGATTCAGGAGAATGGCCATTAATTCTTTTCAATAGTTATAAATTGCGTTAAAGAAAAAATGATACTTCAGTGAATTAACAAACAGCTTGCAAGTTTTAAATAAACGTTTGTAATAATAAAATGAATTGCTTTATTTTATTGACTATAATATAGAAAAAAGACATTTATATAAATAATAAAATAAAATATGCATAAAGTTAAACTGACTTCTTACAGAAGAGAAATAAATAAAAAGAAGTGTAAGTAGGAATATTGTCTATTTACTAACTGACAGTGTTTTAATGCAAATAAAATTTAAACAATGAAATAAGTAAGAGGAAAAAAAAGATTAAGAGTAAGCATTTTCAAAATGCTAGTAAACTGATGAAGGAAATGGTCATAACAATAGCTAAATAGGATTTTAATAAAGAACTAATTAGATCTAAAAAAAAGAGAGATTAAATTTGAAAATAGAAATGATATGTTGAAAAGATTACTAATGTAAAAATATTGAAAATAATAAATGGAAATAATATTATTTTTCTGAAAAAAATTACAAGAAAGAAGAACTAGATTAAATCAAAGTAATTATAAAAGATGTACTGGGTACAAAAAAAAAAAAACTAGGGTAAAAAATTGAATGATAATTAAAAAAAAAAAATAGCTGTGAGTTTTTAAAAATTTGAGCAAGAGAGAATAAGATTTTATAAAAATGGTTTTGTTTTATATACGCGATCTTCTTTATTTTGTTTGTATATATATAAACAGTCTTCTGTCACAAAAAACAGGCTTTATATGAAAATTTGCCACAATGATCATCATCAATTTACTATAACAATGTTTTTTGTAAATATTCACCATTTTTTTTAAATGGTGGCCATTCTGTAAAGCTAATGGTATTATAGAATAGAGACTTAATGAAAACAATGTAATGGCAAAATAAAATGATGACACTGAAGCAAAAAAAGTAAAGTATAGTATAGAATTTATTCATTATATAGTAATTGATTTTTGTTTTGATTGTATAGTATTGCATTATATGCAATTAAAATATTTAAGTAATAACCTGTAGATTTATACTTTACGTTTGTCTTCAATTTAGCATGATTTAATATTATCAAATTAAAATAATTAGAAATATGATTACTATATTTATATAATTTTCATCTAGTATCTTTGCAAGACAGTTTGTATGGTAATTTATGATACATCCAATGTAAATAAAAATTTCATTTTAAACAATAAAAATAACAAAAAGAGTTTTATTCAGTGCAATATATAATCAAAAAAAAAACTTAATGATACCAAATACAATAATAATAAAATTTTAAAATGTGTAAACTAGATAAAATAATGACTCAATTTTACTTTAACTACGAATACTAGTTCTGCTCAAAGTGAAAATACTGAAATCTAAAATCTAAACTATTTTGGCTAAAAAAAAAAAAGAAAAGAGAAAAAATTATTTTATGTACTATGTAATTAATAATCAACTTTATAAGATCAAAGAATATTAAATATATGTTTAAAATATTACTTGTTGAATTTTTAAATATTTCACAATTTGCCTACAGCATAATGCTAGATTTCATTGCAAATATTAAAAAAAATGTTTAAAAAATACAAATTTATTAAATATATAATTAAAAATAAATTTTCATCATATATAATAATAAAATTTAAAATGTATAAAATATCTCAAAATCAATTTTTATTTGATTTTTAATTAATAACTTCATATCTATTATAACAGTCACATCTGCTTTAATGCAAATATTGTTTCATTATTATATATAACAAAATGTTAAATTCATGTATATAGAATAAATTTTACGTGTTTTAAAATGTTAATAAAAAATAAATGTAAAGATAAAATGCATTATTTTTTTTTAAATAAAAAAACATTTTTGATAACCAACAGAAGCTTTTGAATCTTGTCTGCTTTTCAAAAAACTGGGAAAAAATTGTAATGCCACTTCACTATAATATCTCTTACTGTCATGAAATCAATGGAATTTTATAAAGATTTTTAATTAATATCACGTTTTATGGAGTAGAGGACAATTTAGAATGCTTTCCCTGACCTTTGCAGTAGTGTAGCTGAATATAGAGCTGCTAACAAAAATAAAACTTAAAAGTTTAATCTTGATTCTGCCAATCTATTCACCATTATTGAATGCTGAAGAAATATCCAACCTTTATTTGTTGAAGAAAAAAAAACCAACTCATCATCTAAAGTTATTCTTCCATGGAAATGTATTTCTATAATCAGCATGTAAATACTTATTTTAAAATGCTCAGAAGAAAACTGCAAAAGAAAACTTTCATCAAAAAACTACCTCTGAAAGAACTAAAAGAAGCTAAAATCTTATTTTACCAGAAAACATTAAAATTCAAAGATAAATGGTTATGTTCCCATAAAGACATTAAAGTAAATCAACTGAACTTTCCATAAATACCCTCAAAGAGATTGTAAGTTATATGTTTATTATTATTATTGACATATAATAAAGTTCTTTTGTTAAAGTTGTTGTATATTGTTAATAATTTTGTGCTTGGCATTTTCATCTGAACCAAGCCAATTATTTATTCATTAATGTAGGTGGAGAGGAGCAACGATCAGGAAATATAATTGGATCTGCATGGAAACCTGTTCTTATGTAGGCTCAATTTGATCATTACTCATGACTAGAAAATAATTAATAATTAAAAATAAATTGTATTCTGTCACTCCACCATGTACACAATCAGTAAAATTTAATTGCCAAATATCCTTTTTTATTATTTAATTTTTAACTGGTTTTAATACCAATTCTTCATTAGGCTGCTTATCATTACATTTGGAGGCCTGATCTCAGGATTTAAAACAAACAGGGAATGAACTCAGTTTAGTTTTAAAATATATATTTTATTATTCTTAACATTCAGAAAAATATAAATACTTTGTTAAATGAAAAGTATAATCATTTATTTCATTATAAACAAAAGTCGTTCAATAAATGCAAATGTTTTAGATAAAAATTGTGATAGAATTGGTAGAGATAATAATAATATACTAGTAAATAAAATAAAGCATTAAAATTAAAGCATCTTGCAGTTCTAGAAAGTTTGCATGATAGAAAGGGGATTGAGAACTCTAATTATTAAATAAATAAGAAAATATTAGTTTTTATCTATCTTTTTGTTAATAAAAGTTTTATAGAGAAGTTAGTAGTTAATTTTATTTATATATATGATTATCCTAGCTAGAGTAAAAATGGAAGCTCAGGAAAGTAAAAGTGATACTCAGGATAATGAGTTTAAGAACATGATAAGGAGCATGGGTCATAGAATTGAATAAAAAATTTGAAAAACAAAATGAAGATTTAATTAGAACATATGAAACACAAACTAGAAAGATCATAGATAATATGGAAAAATGAAATGAAGAACTGAAAGAAAAAATGAAAAATTTGTTTACAGAAGCAAAAGATGATAAATCCCAGCTGATGAGATTAGAAAAAATAATAAAGCTAGTTGTGATAAAGTTAGTGATAAATGCCTGACTGCTTTAGTTAAGAATGTTTAATATATTGATAATCCAAAGTTTTAATGCAGAAGCTTTGAAGGATGATACTTGCATGGTAGTTAACTGTATGTCTGAGTTCATATACAACAAAGATAGGAGTGAAGAAATGTACGATTTGAAAAATGAATTAAGTTATTTAGATATTTAAAAAATGGATGATCAAGAAGATCACTTTAATAAAGTCAAATATAAAAGTATTTTGTTTGGAAGTATGAATAATAAAGGTTCTAGGAAACCAAGGTTAAAATTGTGAGAATTAAAAAGAGAAATCCAGACCTCAGGCAAATAATTCAGCTAAATAAATGGTTCAATAAGAAATTATGTTTAGGAATTCATTATGTGAAGATAAAAATAAAAAGTAAAGCTAGAAAGCATAAAATAAAATATTGATTTTTTCTAAAAATAATCATAGTTACTACATGGTAAATAAGAAATATTACAGGTCATTCAAAGTGAGGGCCTGCATATTGATTAAAAATTAATTAGAGAGGGGCAAGGTTTAATTCTTCTATGAATAGGGATTTGATGACTCTAAACTTGTTAATGAGTACTTGATAGAGGAGAATAGAAAATAATTCATATGGTACACACTACAAAAGTAGATGCTACTGAGCATTAGAAAAAAAAAAGACTAGTTTTAAAAGAAATAAATCACACTGTTTAAATGCTAAAACAATAGTTAAGAAAAAGTCATGGCAAATAAATTAGATATAAAAATGATGTTCCATTTAATATTTAAAAGTTGTTAAAGGAAAAAAAATAGAAGTATTGTCTTGATATTCTAAATGTTAATAGAAGTTCCAGAATTACGTGTATCATATTGAAATGCAAATTTCATATTCTACTTTCCAACAATCTCAATAAATGAATAATTAAAAAAAATATCAGAGCTCAGAGTTTAAGTGATATCACTCTATTCTTTGCATTGTTGATTAAGTGTCTATAGGAAAACACTATATAGTTAGAAACCAAAATAAATTTTATGAGATTATTAATGGTTGATAATGTTGCTTTATGATGAATGGAAAGTGTTCTATTGTTTTGACGCTGTCATGTTTATTTGATACTTTCCAAGTTTTTATCTCAGCACTGTTGCCAACAATATTATTTTTATATTTATCAGTCTCTAAGACTCCAAAGTGAGCTAGGCATAGTCTTACATTTGTTAGCCTCTAATTAGGTCTTAAAAATGAGCAGGCATATTTTGGTATTTGTCAACCTCTAAGTCTCATAGTAGAGCAAGGCTTTATTTAAATGCATTATTCATTATATGATTTGGTTGATATATTTGTGCTCAAGATAGCTATCTGGTGTTCATATTGCATGATACATTCATTATCAGTGGAAGATTTTTTTGTTCATCTTATTATTGCAGGCAAATGATCAGGTTCAATAATTTTAATTGAATTCATGAAACAATTTTATTATATAAATACCAATGTACTAAATTTGTAAAGATGACATTATTTGATATGTTCATACCAGCTTATTGTAAGATCATTTCCAAAGACGTATGGATAAGCATGACATTACTGTAAAATTGAAAGATTTTTTATATTTAGAAATAAAATTGAGCAATATTTATGGCTAAATTGACCATTTTATTCCTAAATGAAGGAGGGGCATATGTAGCCCTCATATCCAAGTTTACAGATATTGCTTTAATGCAAATATTTTTTTGTTATTATATATAACAAAATATTAACTTCATATAGATAGAATACATTTTATAGGTGTTTTAAAATGTTAAAAAGAAAATAAGTGTAAAGATAAAATATGTTATTACTTTATTCTTTAAAAAAATTTTTTTTTTTTCATTTAAAACAAAAATGTTATTATGGTAACCAACAGAAGCTTTTGAAACTTGTCTGATTTTCAAGAAACCGGGAAAAAAATTGTAACGCCACTTCACTGTAATATGTTTTACTGTCAAGAAGTCAGTGGAATTTTATAAAGATTTTAAATTAATATCATGCATTTTATGGAATAGAGGACACTTTAGGATATTTTCCCTAACCTTTCCAGTAGTGTAGTTGAATATAGAGCTGGTAACAAAGATATGCCTTAAAGTTTAATCTTGATTTTGCCAATCTATTCATCATTATTGAATGCTGAAGAAATATCTATTATTTACTTGCTGAAGAAAAAAAACTAGTCATCTAAATCAACATGTGAATCTATTTATTTTAAAATGCTCAGAAGAAAATTGCAAAAGGAAACAAACTCTTATCAGAAAACTACCTCTGAGGAAACCAAAATAAAATCTTATATTACTAGAAAACATTAAAGTTCAAAGATAAATGGTTATGACTTCACATTTAAAGATACAAAATGTACATGTGAGCACACAAAGACATTAAAGTAAATCAAAAGAACTTTCTATAAACATCCTCAAAAAGATTGTAAGTTATATATATTTTTTCCTATCATGCATGATCACCATATAAGTTTATTAATTTGTAAATATGTAAATAGATTTTTTTTATTATCATTATTGTCACATAATACTATTCTTTCATTAAAGTTATTGTTTATTGTTAATAATTTTGTGTTTGTCATTCCTCATCTGAACCAAGCCAATTATTTATTTGTTAATGTAATAACTTATTAGATGAAGAGAGGTAACAATCAGGAAATATAATTAGATTTGCATGGAAACTTGTTTTGATATAGACTCAATTTGATCATAGCTCATGCCTAGAAATTATTTGGCAATTAAAAATAAATTGTATTGTCACTCACCGTGTACATGGTAACCCACCAGCTGTCTTTAAATTCTCCTGGATGAAAATTTAATTGCCAAACATCCCATTTTATCATTTAACTGTTAACTGGTTTTAATACCAATTGATCATTAGGGCACTTACCATTACGCCTATACAAATTTAATTTTATTCCAAGCAAAAAATATATTATTCCGAAAAAGAAAAAACTGGCAAGAAAAAAGACAAAACAACAACTACAAAAAAAAAGTAGCATGTTGATTTAAAAAAAAATAGCAATACTTAAAAAAAAAATGTTTTACTGGTTAGATAATTACAAAAAAAAAAAAAAACATTGGTTATAAAATTTAAAGGGCACTAAACATAAATGTAAAGCATACATTATGTTGACTTAATTTTTTTTTCTACAAGCTTCATTTTAATTTAATGAACTGTCACTTAATGGAATATTAATTTCATTGATATAGAATTTAAAAAGGTGGGATCATAAATTATATTTAAAAAAAAAATACAGTAATTGAAATGTTTATTCATGAATTATCACTTTTTTTTTTTTTCCAATTTTAAGCTTTATTTTTTTTAAACACTTTTATTTAACTTAGAAATTTGTTTATTTATTTCAGTTAAATCTTGTAATTGATTTTTAAAAATATTTCTATTGATTTGATTTTTATTAAATTTTGATGACAATGTAATATTTTAGGGTTGTTCATTCAAACAGTGTTGGCAGGCTAAATTTCAAACAATATTAACATTGGTTCTAAGTTTTTCATGTAATAAAAGATGTTATATTTTTAAAAATATACTTTCATTAAATTTCATGAAATAGCATTTACAGTTAATTAAAAAATATTTATAAATGATTTTTATTGCCCATGAATTTCATTTCAAATATTACAAATACTTTGTTCATATTCTCACATTTTAAATTTGAATATAAATAGTTACAAAAAATCTATTGGAAATTATCCAAAGACTAAAACATAAAATATTTTATAAAAATGATTTTATTTAATTTGATATTTTTTATAAAATGTTATATATATATATTATTTTAATCAGATTTTAAATGTTTCTTTTTATATATTTTGAATTTAGGGTAATAAATTAACTTTTTTACTACAGAAGATTATTATTGTTTCTTATAGAAGATTTAAAAAACATTGTAGGCAACTGCCTGGGATAATGGAATATACACAATAACATTAATAACATTTTAAATTAACATAAACACAACTGTATTTGTATTATTAAGAAAAAACGATACTATGAAACTGTGCAGAGAATTTTATTGAAAAAACACATAGTAACAGAAATAATAGCAGCAGCAACAAGAACAAAAATAAAAAGTAAGCCATACAATTATGACAATATCTTTTAAATTCCCATGTGCTTTAAATGAAGAAGTCGTATGTACAATTAAATTCATAAAGAATAAAAATGCTTTAGAAATAATAGAATCATTATAGATATTTTTAAAAAAGCAGCTTTAAGAAATGTCTAATTAATAAGACTATACCAGATTAGAAATTACAAGTTTATCAGTTTTATTTAAGATCATTATTAAAATCATTCCAAACAAATAATGAGAATTTTGAAATCAACAACATCAATGAGTTGGATTAAAAGTGTTAAAAGCAGCATTAAGAAATCATAAAAAAGTAATTGTCTAAAATTTTGTGATAGTGGCATTTTACTTGTAGTTTTAAGTTGGATTAAAAGTGGTAATAGTAGTATTAATAGAAGTTAATTTGCATTGGATTTAGAAATCATGAAAAAATAATTGTTGAAGGCTTATGACAACAGCATTTATTTATTATATGTTGGATTACTTTTATTACTTAGTTAATATTATTAAATATTTTTATAAAAATTCAAACTTTATTTATATCTTTCTAAATACCGTTAATTAATCCATGAAACTAACAGATGGATGTATTTAGAAAGTATAAATAAAGCTGTAATTTTTTTGAAAATGGATGAAAATAATCCAACAAATAACTTACAAATTATGAAAAGATATTTGATTCTATATGCATTTAAAGGGAAATTAAAGTTTTGGAAATGAAAACAGATTCAGGATATTGTCAAATTTAGACATAATAGTTATACTTAAAAGATTAAAAATGATACCATCTCTTCAAATTTATTCAAAGTAATTTTTTTTTATAGTATGTAGATCAAACTGAGATGCTAAGAAAATATAATACTTAAATCATTTAGATTTGGCAGATGTTTTTATTTTTGCAAATAATACTCTAAAATTTCAGAAAACATAAGAACTAAATTTTATTTTTTATTATTTTTTTTTTTATTTTTTAATTTTTTTTTTTTTAAAATTTTTTTTTTTTTTTTTTTATTTATATTAATTTTTTTTTTTTTTTTTTTTTTTTTATTTTTTTTTTTCATTATGAAGAAGGAGAAAAAAAAGAAAAAAAAAAAAAAAAAAATAATAATCATCCCACAAAAATCAAAAAAAATAAAAAAATTAAAGAAGTATAAAAAAAAAAAAAAAAAAAAAAAGAATCAAAAACTTAACAACCTAAAAAAATAAGAATCCGAAAAAGAAAACATGTAAATAAGAAAAAAAAAAAAATATTTAAAGAAAAGGGAAATTTAAAAACCCCAAAAAGAAATTAAACCCCAAAAAATCCACAGTAGACTAATAATCACTGAATGGTGACAGTATATTGATTAACATTGGTCAATATTTAATGTAAGAGATTTTAAATAAGTATAAAAACATTTTTCAAATCTACTCTATATATAAGATCATAGATAAAAAAAGAACCGAATGATATGATTCACTAAAAATCCCAGATGTAAATCTGCTAATAATAGGATAAAAGGCCACATTCATTAAAAAAAAAAAAAGAACTGTTGTTAAAAATTTCATATAAATAAAGCATCTGTATTAAAAAATACAATATTCTGAAAAAAATATTAATAATTATTTTTTTTATCAATAAACTTGCACTGGTTCAATTAAATATGTTAAAGAAAAAAGCAAAAAAAAAAAAAGGTTGCTTTTCACAATTTATTTTACATAGGAAAAGTAGAAATTATGTTTGTAAGTAATTTTACAGCTTTTATTAAAATATATAAAGGTAATAGTCTTTTTTAATTTTTTTATATATTTAAATTAAATGTTAATCAAGGTTGGAAGTTGGGAAAAGCATAAGATATTTGAATCTTTCAAGGGGGGGGGGGTTTGTCTCTGGAAAATAAATAAATTTGAAAGCATTGATAATAGACTTTTTTTATTGCATTTTTTTTCAATCTTTTTTTCTTTGGTAATAATCTGCTTCCAGAATTGGATCTTAGAAATATATGTTTACCTTAAAAAGTTTTGCAAAAAAATCATAAGTGATGATTTTATATAACTCAGAGAAAGTGAAATTCTACACATGTGTTTTGTGTCATTCCTTTCTAATTTTATCCAATTTTAAGATAATACTGTTGAAATTTCAAAAGTAGCCTTATAGTCCTTGATTTTCATACCTAAATGATTTCTGAAACATGTATGAAAGTTGAAATGTACAAAATTAGAGCAATATATAAAAATAAAAAAACGCATAAAAGTGTTTTTAAATATTTATTTTTGAATGAGGTGTATTAGCACATACATAAATAACACTTTATTGATTAGTATCTGGTGTTTTCTTTATAAATTTATCAAGAGACAATTGAATTGTACTCTTCTTGGTACATACAGATTAGTCTGGCCACTAGTCCAGGCACCAAGGTTGATTATGGATAATTCCAGATAATAAAAATCATTATATATTTTAACTCTATAATTGTGCTTTACACACATGTAATGAAGCTATATAGTGTAGTAATTAATGATCTTAACTAATCACCCTAGCGCTTTCAGGAAGTCTTAAGTTCCCATAATCAATGACTTTTTAAAAATATATAATCCTGTCCAATAATTAATTTATTAATAAAATAAATAAATAAATTGACATTTAATTGCTTATGATACTTTTATCTTTCAATGATGGTTAGAAAAATAAAATAAAAACTCTTTTTAAAAAAAACATTAAAGCTTAACACTATCCCTCCACCTTTTCTTGTTTTTTATAAATTTAAAAATATTTTTTTTCCTTACAAAATTTTTTTAAATTTATAGGAAAATGAGAAAAAGCGGGAAGGGGTTAAGTTTTAATGTTTTTAAAAAAGGTTGTTTTGTTTTCCTAGTAATAATTGAAAGACAAGTGTTACAAGCAATTAAATGTCGATTTATTTTTATTTATTAATAAATTAATTATTAGACAGGATTACATGTTTAAAAAAAAATCTGATAGTACGTGTAATTTACGTTTCAAATCAAACTTTATTGTTTGTAGAGTTACAGTGTTAAAAATACATGGTCGAAAACTACATAGGTTTAGAACAAACAGATATTATTGAAACAGTTCAAATAAATTGTTAGGCAAGTGTCTGAAGGTTTAGTTCATTAGTTTTAAATACTTTGATTGAATAAAATATATCCTTTGGATTATTCAATACATAGATGTGGTGTTTAAAAAATTGTTGAAAATGAGATATGTAATGAATAAAAAAAATGTTACAGCAAAAGTCATTTGGTTGTTTGAGATTATATCTGGGTGTGCAATTTTGCCATCTCTGGCTTTCGGTGGTGCACCACTAAGTATATTCTGTGGACAAAGATAACATATAGCACATCTATAAAATACAATACTAAAAAACCCCAAAACAGAACCTATAATTAACAACAACAACCAAAGACAATTTTTGTAATGGAACAATCAGATGAAAATACAATCTATTATACAATTACAAAAAAACACATACAAACTGGAAACAAACAGACACCTGGAAACACACCCACCCAACACGACAAAACAAAACATACTTGACATTCCAACAACAAGGAATAATATAGATAAAAGACTAGATAAGTATTCACTTAATCAATTTTATGGATAAAATCTAGACATCTCCGGGAGAAAAAAGACACAAGAAATCCATCGAATAAAAGAGACTGCATTAAAACTATAGACAAAAACAAACAAAAAAATAGATAACAAACTAAGAGCAACAAATATCATAAACAAAACCACAAAATAAAGAAAAACCAAAAAACAACTACAACGACATAACTATCCAATATCAATTTTGACCAAATATAAATAAAGGTTAAAACAAAAAATAAAGGCAAAAAAAAAAAATAAACACACTATTCAGGAAATATATCTAATTATAACAAAATGGGAACGACAAAAAAATATAAAAATAAAATACTGAAATTTACACAAATAAACAATTAAAAATAATACAAAACCATATACTTAAATCTTAAATTAGTAAGACTAAAATTCAATTTCAAGCAGCACACCCACGCACCGCCCAACCCTCGAAGAGGAAAAAACCACCAAAACCAACACGCATAACAAAAAAAGAAAAAGAAATTTTATTAAGACACAAACTAGAGAGAAAGCCCAAAACAAGTTCATTTAATTAAGAAAAATTTCCACCAAAAGATTTCAATGTCAATTGAGATGTGGAGAAATAAATTGCTGTTTGTTTATTCTGTGAGTTTTTAAAGCTACAAAATATTTTTATTTTCCTCTCTAAAAAACAGCTGCAATCAAATATTACGAGAAAAAAAAAAACATTGAATGTAATGTATTAATTTATTTTTAATTTATAATGTAATTCTGTGCAATGAACATAATTGATTTTAGAAATAGACTCACTAAACAATCTGGTCATTCGAGGGAAATTAAAATGCACATATTTAGCATACTAGCCTAGAACAAAGATACAATCCAATACAATCATTCATTGAATAGGAAAAACATAATACAAAATCAAAAATGAAAGTGCCAAAACACATATAAAATTAATTTACTCTATTTGAATTTTATAATTACAAATATACATGTAAATTCCAAGATATGATTTTCTTGATAACTAAAATTAGACTTTTAAAAACTTAAAAAAGTGTTATACTGAAGCTATGATTTACTAATTGTTTTTCATTAACCCATATTAGAAAAGTTTCTGTTCTACAATATTAGAATATGAACTGCTTAATCTAGAAACTCCCTCTTTAATCAGTGCAACTTTTATTTCATTTTTAAGAAAACATTCCATATTTAATAAGATCTCTGAGAGTTTTACTCCTCTCTCATTTAAAAATCATTTCTGTCTTGTTTTCTAATTTATTTTTATGATTCATAGCTAAAATTATTTCTGCAATAAATATGTAAAATAATAAGAGAACACAATTTTCATTGCTAAATATATGAATAAACAGTAAAACAATTAAATTGGTAATGATAAAAATACCAAATAAGAAAAAAAACAAAAACAAACAAAAACATTCTAAAATACCTGGTGTATACTCGCTATGTTTATCAATGGTGTTCATAGAAATTGTTTATATTATATTAGTAAAGCATAAAAATAAGCTTTTTTAAAAAATAATATATTTTTGTCATTTTTGAACAAATCAAAGCTAAAAATAAGTCAAATATTTTACTTAAACTGAAGATCACTAATATGAACAAATTGTGTAGTTTTAGTTTAATTTAATTGTTTAATTATCACTGAAGAATATTGAGAGTGTTTAATTTACAACATATTTATTTATAGAGCATGGATAAAAGAAAATGCATTAAGCTTAAATTTAATACATTGTAATACTGTAATTTATGAAAAAATATGATATATTTAATCTTTAAATTTTTTAAAATGTATATCATTGAAAAAATACATTTAATATCTCAATATTGTATAAAATTAATTGTTTGATAAGAATTATAATGACATCTAGAGAATTAGAAAATTAAATTGTTTTAATTAAGACTTACTTGTGTTGAGATGAGAAAAAAACAACAAAAAAAAAATTAATGATTTTAAATTTCACCACACACAATCTTATGATTTGAGAAAAAAGCTCTGAGGAAAGTACTTGTTATTATATTGAAATGGCAGCTATTTAGCAATTATATTTTTATAACATGGAAGCTCCCAGAAATAATATTATAAATTCATTTATCCATGAGAATATTAGAGTTAACATTAGTAATCTTTATGAAAAACATTTGTTTACAGAATATGGGTATACTGAAAGAAAAATCTGCTTATGATCTTCAATTTTTAATTAATTGCAAAAAAAAAAAAAAGGACTGTTTCCTAACTATTGTAAAATCTCCTTTATGCAGACAAAAAAAAGAAGATATAATTTTAAATAAGGCAAGATATTTTATCTGTTTTTATTAAAAATACAAGGAAAGGTTAGATTGTCTAGATAAAAAAATGTTCCAACTCCACCTTTCATTAAGTAATATAATTCATCCAATATTGTGGTCAATTTATGATAAGATTGCTGATTTTAGAGTCACTAAAGAAAAGGAATTTAAATGTTGAAGAGAAAAAATAAATTCAACAAATTGTTAAAAAAAAGAAACAGGAAATACTAACATTGACTTTGTCTGGAAAAATAAACATATAAGGGGTCAGAAATTTATCAGATTGGAAATTATAGAATAATGAACTGAAAGTCCTTAATAAAGCTTTTAATTTTGCTATTTTTTCATCAAAATTACAGTTTGAGGATATTATCTGTAAAGTAGAAAGTACTTTATCAAAAATACTTTGTGAGGAGGCAGACATAATGAGAGAAAAAATATACAATATTCTAAATAAAGCAAAACCACCTAAAAGTAATTTACCTGTTGATGAAAAAAAAAAAAGCTTTGTTTAAATTAAAAAGCAATAAATCGACTAATATTTTTCCAGCAGATAAAGATAATACTACAATAAATTATAGTTCCTATGACATGTGAAAAAAAAATGAAAGCATTAATTTATGCTACTTATTTAGATTTAAAAACTAAAATCTTTCTTACATCTAGAGAAAATCTTTTTATCCAAAGTCATATGGTTAGACAAAAATCAACAAACCAACTATTAAATCATCTGTGATTCTTTATTACTGTTTTACAATGCCTTTTTTATAACCCACTGTCAGTTTTGATTATCCAAGCAATCTTCTTCAGAATAATATCTATCCAATCGAAACTGTCAGTGGGCTGTAAAAAAAGCATGGTAAAACAGTAAAGAAAATAGATGATTTAATATTATATGAATTTGGCAATGCAATAAGAAAGATAAAGTTATAATACTTCATAAACCAGATATTCCATTGAGTCCGATTGTTTTTTATCTTCTTTTCTATAGCCATATTTAACAGAAATGTCATCTTATGTTAAGGATGCAAATCATTTTCATGAGCTTAACCGAGATATTAAATTAATTTAAAAAATGATATTTGGATAAATTTTGATATTGTTTTGCTTTTTATTAATGTATCTGTAAAGGAAACTATTGAAGTTTTGAAAAATATTTAATTGCCTGATTTTGTTGCGAGTTTGATTGAACTCTGCTTATTAAATACTTTTATTTTTGATGTTCAGATTATAAAGAAACATCAGATTTAGCTATAGGTTCACCAATTTCTCCAGTATTGGCTTCTATTTTTATGTAAAACTTGGAAAAGAAAATTTTGATATTAGTAGTTAAAAAACCATGTTGATGATACCTTTGTTATTTAGCCTCATGGTTAGCATATTCTTGATGAATTTTTAATTTTCTTAAATTCACAACAACAATCAATTTTACTATGGAAGCAGAAAATACTAACCAACTTCCATTCTTAGATGTTTTAATTGAAAGAAAGAAGAATGGTTCTTTATCCCATAGTATATATAAAAAGCAAACTAACACTGGGAAATATCTACAATTTGTTTCTCATCACCATCCAGCACAATTATTTTCAGTGGCAAAGATGTTAGAGAGAACTAAGAGACCTTCTGATGACAGCCATTTTCACCAAGATATTTATGCTTCTAAAAAAAATGCTTCTTCATAATGGTTTTGATCATAGGATTATTAATAGGGGGGGGGTATATATAAAAAAGATTTTGATACTTCAAAAATTAAGACTATTCTGCCATATATAAAGAAAATAATTGATAAAATTAATAATATTTTGAAGAAAAATAATATCCACACAATTTATACTACATTTTAAAAAAAATTAATAAAATATTTCCATGCCCTAAAGATATAATTCCTTTGGAATCTCATCATGTATGTGAAATTCCATGTGGAGTTTGTTTACATTCATATAATGGACAGACTAATCTAGAATAAACATAAGAAAGAAAGAACACATTTTGGCAGTTAAAGAAAAATTTAATTCACCAGCCATTTACTCACACATTAAATTAACAAACCATGACATCAATTTAAAAAAAACACATATTTTGGCAAAAATTAAACAATATGACAAGAGACTGCTAAGGAAGTTATAGAGATTTTTAAAATCACATGAGCATAAACGAAGAGTGTGAATTGAAGAAAATTAACAATATTTGGAAAATGTATGCTCATTTAAGGTTTTAATTGGTTTGTTATTTTGTACAATAATTCTCATGAAAGTTCATAAATAGGAGAATAACAAGTAAGATCTCAGAGAGAATAAAAAAAGAACAGGAAAGAAACAATAACATCTAAAACAGTGTAATTAAAAAATTGTTAATGAAACATTTTGAATTGGATTGAAAATGAAATTAATAACAAAGAAAAAATAATAACGATTTTAAATTTTGCCACACACATTTTTATGATTTGAGAAATAAGTTCTGAGGAAAGTACTAGTTAGTACTGAAATGTCAGCTATTTAGTTATTATATTTTTATTACATGGAACCTCCTGGAAATAATAATTTGAATTCATTTATCCAAGAGAATAATAGAATATATATATATATATATATGTGTATGTGTGTCTGTCTTTAATCAATAAAATAATATATTCAAATAAGCAAAAAAATATTCATATTAATAAGTTATTGCTTCATATTTCTGAAATTATAAATTATTAAATTTAAGATTTTTTTTAAAAATTGACTTGATGTACTGTATTAATATTTATCTAATCAAAGTACTTATATGTACACACACAAATGGTCCTCTTCTTTGACAAAATTATTATAGCACCGATACCATAATTTTCATCTATTATAGTCAACATCCCAACTGTTCATTAGCATTCATTCAAAAACACTTTTCCAAGCACATTGTCTTCTTCTACTTATAAATATGCATAAAGAACTATTGATTTTCTTAAAATCTAATTTATTTTCATTTTCTTCACTTTTCCTTTAGCCTTGGTAATTGTTTCCAATACATCTTTAACTTTCTTTCTACAATCAATACATTCCTTCTAAATGGGTAAATTTTTAATTTCCTCCAATAATGATATTTTTTTCACCAAGTATATTTCTATTGTAACAAAACCCATACCTCTCACTAGATAGAGTACACTACCGAATATATATCTACAATATAGCAAACATACGTACCTACGTATTTATATTTAATTAAAATCGTTTTGACTTAAATATTGTTATTCAAAACTTCCGGATTCGTTCTCATAACTGTAATATATTCACAACACGTATTTATGGTTGTCCAAAGAACTCCAAGCGCCAATCTTATACGAATATAAGAATTATGCGAAGTGAATATATTTCCAACAAGAACACTATCTTACGTAACGTGAGAGGGGTTTTGACCATCGGTTAGCTCAGTCTCATGGTCAGGTGGCGTCACAGCTGGGAGTAGTTACGAATGGGGTTAAGAGTTCTTTTTAAACACACATTTAAAAAAAAATGGATCTGTAAATAAATATCACAATAAGATTTGTTTTGAGTTTCATTATCAAATCAGTTTTTTATTAAAGACTTATAAAGATCACTATTATTCTTTGATCTTTTAGATAAAATAAATAAATAATTCAACACTCTATTTTTCTTTCGATATTTAATATTATAAAAAATGTAATTACTACTCTGTCATTTCGATACGCACACATACGCCATTCTTTCCAATAGATTTATCACACATAATCAAGTAGTGAAGGTCGATACTAAGAAAAGTTTATTTCACATGACCTCCGACAATAATTATGTTATTTATGTCCGCAATTAAATAAGACTTTAAGAAAATGTCATTAAATTAACTTAGATTGTCACCATCACTTATTATAAATGGTAAAAATTTCTTTTTCATAAAGGAAAAAAAAAATCAGTGTTTAAAGTTCTTTACCTGAATATTCCCCAGGGAATTAGTGGAAGCAGATTTATTTATTTTAAAGAGTTCCATTCATCACAGGTAATAACAAGTAATTCAATGTGAAGGTTCCCGATCTTCATGTCCATTGGTTGACGAGGTTCAGCTTGGTTTCACGTTGGGAATTATATTTTATTCCAAGGCATCTTGATATTATTGGGCGAGGCAGCTACAGTTGGTTGGAATTAGGGGTTTGATTCTGACATGGTATGTTCTTACCCCGACATTTCTTTTGGATCTGCCATTACATAAGAAAAATATTAAAACTTTTAATATTCTGGATTTACGATTTCCTGTTCACGGCTGTAACTCTGCAGGGTCAAAGACCAAATGCATTATGCGTGACTCTCTTTTATAGCCACCTCCATTTGTTCTAGAAATTTCTTTTGATTTCACTTCCTGTCCCACTGCTGACTAACCAGATTTGGTTAACGTGTGAAAACTTTTATCATATCTTTTATTGTACATAAAAGAAAATGAAATCTTATTTCTGCGGGAAAACTTCTAGTTTTTTTTTTAAAACGTGAAACAAAAATCTTGTTTCTCTCTTTTCAACTACTTAATCCATTTATACACACATTCGTCACACTCACATATACATCGTTTCAAAATGACAGTTTCTCTTCCACGTTTGTGTATTTGTAACCATCACCATGTAATAAAATTAATATTATATATCTACATCTACATATATGTTCAAATACTGATTAATAATATTATTTGTGACTGAGTTTGAACCCATTCTGTCACACTATGTATTCCTAATCTTATCTATTTATGGTTACTTTTTTATTTTTATAAAAATCATTATTCATTTTATTTAAATATCAAAATTTATGCATGTATGTTCTCTGGTTGGCAACCAATAAACTAAACTAAGCAATGTAGTACTGCAATCAAATTATACTTGATTTATAATGATAATTCTCCATTGCTTCCAATTCTAGATCAGTACCATGAACTTTTATCACATAAAACACATACATTAGAACTCACTCTTTTCAACATATCTTATACTTTTATTTTTTGCATTCAATCTAAATTGATCCTTGGATAAAAATAAAATATCAAAATTCAAAAACACTTCAGCTATAAAAGAAATTAAACTAAATGTTCAAAAATCAACATTCAATTTATGATATTAAGCATATGTAAATAAGCATTTATTTTTATAGCGCTCTGCTTTATAAATTGTAAATACATTGAAGATCAGCCTTTTTAAGCATCCAAAAGTTAAAAACTATTGACTATTCCTGTGTCTTTGGTTAATCATACTTGTGTAATTTATATAAATTTTTGTCTAGACCAATTTAATAACTGAAATACAGGCTAATTATATACCTATATCAATATATGTAGTATATAGGGTATATGAGCACACTTTCCCAGCACCACCACTAACCACTCTATCTCATATCACTGATACCCTTGAACACATATATGTTGAAAAGATAAACAATCACCAATATACATATTTCATGCTAAACCAGCAATCATCAGTTGGTCCAGATTATCATCTCTACACATATATGCAAGAAAGTGCTCAGATATATATTAAGATAACCAACCTTCATACTTTAATAGACAGGCTTCAATCCACTCCACACTCCAACCACCCATCCAATTGAAAATCTAATGATGGAATGCAAAAGGCCACCATGAGGATATGTATTAAATGGATTATGTCCTGTACATGAGGAGTCAGATTGACTTTAGGTCAACATGGGTGTGACAAGAATCTCGGACTTAAGGTGATCTTTGAGCATTCCATCATCAGATTTTCAATTGGATGGAGGGTTGCAGAGTTGGAGTGGATTGAAGCCTGTCTATTAAAGTATGAAGGTTGGTTATCTTTATATATCTGAGCACTTATTTCATATATGTGTAGAGATGATAATCTGGACCAACTGATGATTGCTAGTTTAACATGAAATACTATATTGATGATTGTTTATCTTTTCAACATATGTGTTCAAGTGTATCAGTGATATGAGATAGAGTGTGTTAGTGGTGGGTGTTGGGAAAGTCTGTGCTCATATACCCTATATACTACTAGACCAGTTTATTTTATTTTTACTTCATCCCAAACCTGTAGGAAATTCAATTTACCACATTTTCAAGACAGTTTTAGCAAAGGTAAAAACAAAATGCATTTTCATTGACTTTCATTTTTGAGTATTCATTCCCATTAGATTTCTTCAATACAAAAATAAAAAAATAGAATATACATTTCTGTCGGTTTTACTATAATTCATGAGACACCCAAGCATCTGATGTTTTTTTGTTTTGTTTCAGCATGATCTATATATTCATTATATAATAAGCCAGTCATTGACATTACATCATTATTTAATCAATTTCATAGATAAACTTTATTGTTTATATGTATATGTTATACATCCAAGATCAATTTAAAATATATAATTTTATTGACTTACAAATGCAACCTAGAGATTATAAATCGTTATAGTGTCTGGTTCATCTTTACTTTAATCCTTTTTAATTTTTATAATTCGCATCAAATCAACATGTAGAAAAATCAAATAATTATTCTTATAAAAATTATACCTGTGTAGGATTTAGCACAATGGTAAAATAGAACGGGAGAGCTAAAAAGATGAATATTTATTATTTATATTTCCCACAAGTACATGCATAAAGAAGATCTCCAAGTAAAAATGATAATAAATACGATATGTAAAAAAATCAGTAGATATTTTGTATACAATCAAATCTTCAATGCAAAAAAAAAAAAAAAAAAACAACTTTGGACATTTTAAAACTGCAGTCATTTCAAATGATGCTGCAACAGACATTTAAATAAACATCTATTCTAATATATGTAGAAGATAAAATTTAAAAAAAAAAAATTCGTATAAACATATATAGAATATCTTATTTATTCATATGGCAAATATGTACAAATATATATATATGCACACAGAGAGATATTAATATTATAATCTGAACTTTACTTCCACACTTTTTGTTCAGGAAAAAAAAGTATACGTATTAAAAAATAGTTATCTTACCAATATTAAAAAAAGCTTGTCTGGACTAGAACTTAGTAGGGGGTGAAAGAACTCTAGTGTTCCCATATCACCAAAGAAAAAAAAAAGAATGTTATTAGCAGCTTAGTGCCTGCCATTCTGGGCAGGTGGCATAAGAGCCTTGCGGAGGAATTATCGTGTCAAGCGAGGATGAAGGCCTTGGCAGCAGGTAAGAGAATCCCTCAGCTTTCCTGAGACAAGACCCATAATTATCCAGTCTCAATCATTGTTCTTATGGCAAACACAGCAGTGGCTAGGTTTACAAATATAGGCTGACTTTCACAAAACACACTTTCATCCACAAATCTAAAGCCAAGCTAAACAAACCCTGCTGATGAACCAAATAAACAGTTACCTCTAACCTTTGAATAATCTCCTTTCTTAATTCTACTTAATTTTTTTTAATACAATGCACAAACATACATACTGTATAAAAAACAAATAAAGATGTAAACATCTTATTTTTAAAAATATTTATACTAATTTTTAAAATGCATGAAAGTTTTAAAAACAGTATTTGTTAATAGAATCACCTTTCTTCCGTTTATTTTATTTTTTTAATTTTTATTCTTATGGTTAATTTTTTAATGTATTATAAATTAATTATATAAGAATCATAATCTTGAATTTATGTAACGGTCTGATAAATGATTGTTTTACAATCTATTTATTCTCTTCACTTTGAATACACCCTTATAAATGTTAGATATATACAAATTGTATGCAATATAAACTTACTTCAACTTTAATATTAAGTAATATACTAATAACAACCTCTAAGTCACAAAAATCAATGAATTTTATCATTTGAAAAGTCGATCATTTGTATTTTATATTTATGAATTGATATATTTGCATACTATTTATATTATGTATATATTTTTCTAAAGTAATAATTCATGATATCAATCTACTTGGCTATCTACATTCCATGTTCTTTAAAACAATGCCTACTTCACCAAAAAATTCTGAGATAATTAATCGATAATTAAGATTCAATGTAGTTTACAGTAGTGAAAATCTACATCGTAAAGTCCAACAGCAAATTAAAAGATAAAAAAAGAAACATTTTCTCACATATTACAAGAAATTCTTTTTTCTTCTTTTTTAATTTGTTAATTTAAAAATAAATTTTGTATTCTTCATTGACCATATTATTTAAAATGTTTTCATTTGAAAAACTGCTGGAAACATTAGACTTGGAGATGTTCATTAATTTTTTAAAATTTTTAATTAAAAAAGAGTAAGTGGGAATTTAGAGTGATTTTGCATTGTCCTTGCATGTTGACAATCAAATACTCAATTTCAAACAAAAGCAATAACAATGACTTTTATTTTTGTGAAATCTAAATGTAAACAACTATTGGGCAAGAGGTAGTAATCCAAATAAATAAGAAAGAAGTTTCATTTTAAGCTCTCTTTTATTATTATTAATTTGCCATTGTTGCTTCAAAGCCAGCTAGTTTATTTTTATTTTAATTGTTGATTTATACTTTTAAAAAGCAAATAAGAAAAAATTAAAATTTTTTAAAGACAAATAATAATTCCAAAAGAAATCTGTCAATTATAAATACTTAAAGGAGCTTGTTTGAAATTATATATCAATTAATTAAATATTATGATAAGGAATCAAAAGAAATCTTAAAAACTTAGAATTGATCTTATTTTTTACCTTTCTCTCACACTCCTCCACCCTCTCCCATTTTATCAAAACTAAATAAGAAATTGAAACGACAAATAACACTAAAAGTTTGCAAAAAAAAAAAAACAACAAACAAACCTGTCAATGAGAAGTAATAAGTTAGTATTACAATAAATTCATCATATTCATCCTAATCCTTCTCCTCACTTTTTAAAAAACAAATAAGAAAAAAGAGGAAATTTAAAAATTTTAAAAACAAAAAATCCCAAACAAATCTATCATTTACAAATACTAAAAGAGATCATTTGAAAGTATACTTCAATTAATTTTCTAAGTCAAAATTAGGTAGTATTATGATGACAAATCAAAAGAAACCTTGAAAATTTAGGATTGACTATCCTCCTCCCTCTTCTCTCATTTTCTCGAAACCAAAAAAAAAAATTGAAAAGATAAATAATATTAAAAGTTCACAAAAACAAACAAACAAAAAAAAGATAGGGAGAGCTGTAAATGAAAGTAATGATTTTTTTAGATTTCACTTTGAATTTATAAATTACATAGAATTATGATAAATCCCTTATGCAAACCCAAAGAATCTTCAATTGATTAATCGGTCATCACCATATTCTTTCATGATGTCAAAGCAATATTTAAAAAAAAAAAAAACTGAGTAGATCAATACTCAATTCATCGATAAAAAAATCTAAAGAAAATTTAAAGAATGTTTCAAAAATTTTTTATTTATTGTTTATCTATATTTGTAATGATGTACTTTAATTTTGGTGAAAAATAAAATACATGTTTATCATGGTTAGGGACAAACTTTTATGCAAAGATTTGCCATAGTGATCATTACCAATTGGTATCCATTTTGATTTAAATTGATCATTCGCTATTACAATCTTTAAAAAATAATTTGAAACATTTTTTGAAAAATAACCACCATTTTTTTAAAATGGTACAAAAGTGATGACATCATAAAATAGTGACATCACTAATACCAAGCTATCTGAAAATAAAATGTCAATGTCATACTAAAAATTGATAGTACAATACAGAGCTAATTTGTTATACAGTATAGAATATTGTCTTGATTTTGGAATTAAAATATAATTAAGATTTTATCTCATTTTAATCCAGAACCCTTGCAAGACTCATTGCTTTTGTTTATTATATATACAAAATAAAAAAGATTTTCATTGTTAATGACTATAAAAGCAAAAAAAAAAAAGAAGCCTGTTTCATTCAATAAAATTAAGTAATAACAAACACATTTTGATCAAATATAACACCAAAATGTTTAATATTAAATTTTAAAATGTATAAAATTAGATAAAGTATATTCACTTATCAATATTATGGATTAAAATTCTTATATTATTTTGGTTGTGAAAAAAAATACATAAATTAATCACAATTGTAAAATATTATCCATCATAATATAGGGTATATAAGCACAGACTTTCACATGACCCACCACTCTCCACTCTATCTAATAATACTGATACACTCAAGCACGTATATGCTGAAAAGATAAATGATCACCAATATAGGTATTTCGTGCTAAACCAGCAATCATCAGTTGGTCCAGATTATCATCTCCCACACATATATACTATAAGTGCTCAGATATATATTAAGATAGACAATCTTCATACTTTAATGGACTGGCTCCAATCTACTACACCCTCCAACTCTTCAACCATCCATCCAATTGAAAATCTGGTGATGGAATGCTCGAAGGCCACTCTGAGGCCGAGATTCTTGTCACACCCATGTACAGGACATAATCCATTAAATACATATGCAAGGATGGGCAGACATCTCTACAATGTAATAACTGAAACACAGGCTTAATATATACCATGTGTCTATATATGTAATATAGGGTATATAAGTACAGACTTTCACATGACCCACCACTCTCCACTCTATCTAATAATACTGATACACTCAAGCACATATATGCTGAAAAGATAAATAAGTGGAGAGTGGTGGGTCATGTGAAAGCCTGTGCTTATATACCCTATATTGCATATATAGACACATGGTATATATTAAGCCTGTATTTCAGATATTACATTGTAGAGATGTCTGCCCATCCTTGCATATGTATTTAATAAATTATGTCCTGTACATGTGGGGTTCAGATTGACCTTGGGTCTACATGGGTGTGACAAGAATCTCGGCCTCAGGGTGGCCTTCGAGCATTCCATCACCAGATTTTCAATTGGATGAACGGTTGAAGAGTTGGAGGGTGTAGTAGATTGGAGCCAGTCCATTAAAGTATGAAGATTGTCTATCTTAATATATATCTGAGCACTTATAGTATATATATGTGGGAGATGATAATCTGGACCAACTGATGATTGCTGGTTTAGCATGAAATATGTATATTGGTGATTATTTATCTTTTCAGCATATATGTGCTTGAGTATATCAGTGTTATTAGATAGAGTGGAGAGTGGTGGGTCATGTGAAAGTCTGTGCTTATATACCTTATATTACATATATAGACACATGGTATATATTAAGCCTGTATTTCAGATATTACATTGTAGAGATGTCTGCCCATCCTTGCATATGTATTTAATGGATTATGTCCTGTACATGTGGGGTTCAGATTGACCTTTGGTCTACATGGGTGTGACAAGAATCTTGGCCTCAGGGTGGCCTTTGAGCATTCCATCACCAGATTTTCAATTGGATGGATGGTTGAAGAGTTGGAGGGTGTAGTAGATTGGAGCCAGTCCATTAAAGTATGAAGATTGTCTATCTTAATATATATCTGAGCACTTATAGTATATATGTGTGGGAGATGATAATCTGGACCAACTGATGATTGCTGGTTTAGCATGAAATATGTATATTGGTGATTATTTATCTTTTCAGCATATATGTGCTTGAGTATATCAGTGTTATTAGATAGAGTGGAGAGTGGTGGGTCATGTGAAAGTCTGTGCTTATATACCTTATATTACATATATAGACACATGGTATATATTAAGCCTGTATTTCAGTTATTACATTGTAGAGATGTCTGCCCATCCTTGCATATGCATTTAATGGATTATGTCCTGTACATGTGGGGTTCAGATTGACCTTTGGTCTACATGGGTGTGACAAGAATCTTGGCCTCAGGGTGGCCTTCGAGTATTCCATCACCAGATTTTCAATTGGATGGACGGTTGAAGAGTTGGAGGGTGTAGTAGATTGGAGCCAGTCCATTAAAGTATGAAGATTGTCTATCTTAATATATATCTGAGCACTTATAGTATATATGTATGGGAGATGATAATCTGGACCAACTGATGATTGCTGGTTTAGCATGAAATACGTATATTGGTGATTATTTATCTTTTCAGCATATATGTGCTTGAGTGTATCAGTATTATTAGATAGAGTGGAGAGTGGTGGGTCATGTGAAAGTCTGTGCTTATATACCCTATATTACATATATAGACACATGGTATATATTAAGCCTGGGTTTCAGTTATTATCCATCATAACTAAATTATTTTGAGGGAAAGAAATGAGTCCATGTATTATGTAGTTAATACTCAATTTTATATGATCAAAGCTTACTAAAATTCAAAATATTTATTTGGTCAAATTTAAATCAATACTCTTATAATTTGTTTCCACAATGGCGCTGTTAAAAAAATACACGTTTAGTATGAATAACAACAACAAAAAAAGAATTCAATCATTTAAATTATTGAAACACCAGCAATCAACTATACATTACATTTCTTTATCAAAATTTTATTTAATTTTACTGCATTTATGTAAAATAAATAGAATTTATGAAGCTTTTATATAAATAACAATTGTTATTAATTATAAAAATAAAAAATTGGTAATAGAATGTACAATACATTAAAAATAGATATTAAAATCTACACTGTGTGAAGATTTTGTTTTTTTAATTTTAAAATTTAATTTAACTTATTTTTCCTCATGCTTTATTTTAATGAATAATGAATGAGAAAATATCCTCTTGCTATTTAAATATCTTAGTGAGGGCAATGTCGATCTTGCATAGATTTTGCAGTTTTGGTATGGCATTGTGCTCACTATATCTTCTCTACATAGCTTTAAACCTATTTATAATCTTACATCACAGTTGCATGTTTACATAGCTTCAATTTTAAAAGTATTAATTGAAAAAAATCTGAAGATGTCAGTATTACATACTTTTAGGCAATGATAATAGTCTTTATCATGATTGACAACAGCCTACTTGAATAATTACCATGAAGAAGGTGGACTACATATTGAATATTTAAACCAAAGGCTAAATAGCAGAGACATTGTAATTATCATTAATTTGTTTATAAATTAGACTGTTTATGTAATATTTTTGTAAAAGACTTATTTTAAATCAAAAAATGATGTCACCACACAAATATTTTATTTGAAAATGTTTATCTTTAAAAAGCCAACTGTTAAAAAGTTTGCTACAGCAAAGTGGAAGCAATTTCTATTTGGCATAGAATCACCTTTGTCAAATGGTAAAGTAATTTATTTTTTAAAAATTTAATAACAATAAATAATTTTTTTTTCTTTCTTTAATGATAATTAACCCTAAATTTATCTTCATTTTAATAACATGGAATTAAAATATCTAATATTTTGTTCTACTAATATTCTGAATAGTAAAATTTTGTTCAATGACTATCTAATATTTCATTCTAGTAACTTTTTAAATAGATAAATTTATCCAATGAAGCCAAGCTCAATTGTTAGATAAGAACTCTGTTAAGAAACCTGTTTTCATATTTTTAAAATGACAAATATTACTTTTTAAAATCTCTATCACTTGAAAGCTTACATTTGTAATAAATACAATTTTCTTCTTCTTCCTTCTTTCTTTATGTATTGATTTCTATATTTACATATGATACCATTTCCAACTTTCTTATACACTTAACTATACTATTTTTACACCAAAACTTTACTCTTACAGTTTTGACTGTCCTGCAGTCATCCTCAGAGCTACAATATCTAAATATATAATCATAGAATTAATACATTATATTTATGTACATAATCAATAACATAATCTTAGCCTGACCATTATAAATAATCATTTTCTATTTTATTGTTCTACTCTTAACTAATTTTACTTTCTTATTTATAATATGTTAAAGATCAGCCTTTTCAAGCTATTGTGCATGCGCTTTTTCCGAGTGTTAATAATAAATGAATACTTTCATTCCCAACACGAGATATAGTATTTATGAAAGAACAAAATGAATCACTTATTCTTTCCAATGCAAATGCTTATAAGGGCAAATCTTAAATACTGGAAATGAAAGCGTGAGGATAAACCACTCACTTTAAATTACTGTTTATGATATCTGAATGAATGATGTGAACGAAATTATCTGGAATTTATTAAACATCACTCTCAAATTAAACTTAAACATATGTAAATAAGCATTTATTTTTATATAGCGCTATGTTTATAATTGTAACACATTAAAGATCAGCCTTTTCAAGCTATTGTGCATGCGCTTTTTCCGAGTGTTAATAATAAATGAATACTTTCATTCCCAACACGAGATATAGTATTTATGAAAAAACAAAATGAATCACTTGTTGTTTCCAACCCAAATGCTTATATATGGGCAAATCTTAAATACTGGAAATGAAAGCGTGAGGATAAACCACTCACTTTAAATTAATGTTTACGATATCTGAATGAATGACGTCGACGAAATTATCTGGAATTTACTAAACATCACTCTCAAATGAAACTTAAACATATGTAAATAAGCATTTATTTTTATATAGAGTATTTTATTATTATCTTTTTAATTATATTTTCTTAATTATTTCTAAACCTTCTTTATTTTTATTATATATTTAACTATTAACTTTTTTATATTATAAATTACCTTTTTATTACATTACTAAATACTTACATCTTTATAATCCTATTTCCAAAAACCAACTGACAAATTTTCAAAATTTTTTATATCTGGTTAACCCTCCCTCTATCACCATTGTCTTCAACTTTATTTTAAAACCTTTTTATATTTAAACTATTATTAATAATATAATAACTATAATTTGTCATAAAATTGTCTTTACCCCCAAATCCCTATTAAGATTTGATTTTATATTTGTAATCAATATTGCCTTTTTAATTTTCCTATCCCTTCTATTATTAGTATAATTAATCATTTTTATACTATCCTTCTCAAACCCAAGACCTGTTTCTAATGAATGCAAATAAATAGATGACCTCTTATCATACTTATGTTGAACTAATCTTGTATAAATTAAATTCTTTGTCTCACTTACATAATTAGTTTTAATATTTTTACTTTTAAATGACTTACATTCAATTTTATATACCCAATTATGCATTTTCTACTTTTCTTACATATTTATTATCTAATATATTAAATATATCTTTCCTTTTTTATTTACTATCTTAAATTTTATTACGTTGTTAAACTTTTTATTAATTTTAATAATTATTTTATTCATCCTTTTTATAATAATATTATTTATTATAAGTTCTAATATCAGAAGTATATTATCTTATTCTTCTCTTTCACTTTCTCTGCATATCTTCATATAATCATATATATTACTTATAATACTTTTTCCATATACACTTTAATGCAACAATTTTTCTTAAAAACTTCTTTATTTTCCTTACAGTTTCGACTGTCCAGCAGTCTTCATCAGAGCTCTATCTTCTTCTGTTTGATGAAGACTGCTGGACAGTCGAAACTGTAAGGAAAATAAAGAAGTTTTTAAGAAAAATTGTTGCACTAAAGTGTATATGGAAAAAGTGTTATAAGTAATATAAGTTCTAATATCCATATATTCATTCTTATCTATTTCATATTTTCTACATACTATCTCCTTATTTTTATTAAAAGATGGAAGTATAAGGAAATCAGAAAAAAACTAATAAAAATAAAGATAGTATAGTATGTAGAAAACATAAAATAGATAAGAAAAAATATATGAGTATTAGAAATTATAATAATATTGTAAAAAGGATGAATAAAATACTTATTAAAATTAATAAAAAGTTTAATAATATAATAAAATTTAAGATAGTAAATAAAAGAAGAAAAATATACTTAATATATTAGATAATAAATATGTAAAAAAAGTAGAAAAATGCATAAATGGGGTATATAAAATTGAATATAAGTCATGTAAAAGTAAAAATATTAAAACTAATTATATAGGTGAGACAAAGAATTCAATTTATACAAGATTAGTTCAACATAAGTATAATAAGAGATCATCTATTTATTTGCATTCATTAGAAACAGATCATAGATTTGAGAAGAATAGTATAAAAATGATTAATACAAGTAATAGAAGAGATAGAAAATTAGAGGCAATATTGATTAAAATATAAAACCAAATCTTAATAGGGATTTTGGGATAAACACAATAATTTTATAAATAATTATAGTTATTATTATTATTATTATTATTATTAATAGTTTGAATATAAAAAGGTTTAAAAATAAAGTTGAAGAAAATGATGATAGAGGGAGATGTTAAACCAGTATAAGAATTTTTGAAAATTTGTCAGTTGGTTTTTGGAAATCGGATTATAAAGATGTAAGTATTTAGTAATGTAATAAAAAGGTAATTTATAAAGTAAAAAAGTTAATAGTTAAATATATAATTAAAATAAAAAAAGTATAGAAATAATTAAAAAATATAATTAAAAAGATATAATAAAGTGATAGATTAAATAATAGAGTTTAAAGATGAAAATTTTAAAATTATAATAAAATTGTTTTAGAATAATTTAATAATAAAATACTATAAATAAGAAAATAAAATTAGTTAAGAATACAATAATAAAATGAAAAATGATTATTTATAATGGTCAGGCTAAGATGTATATTATTGATTATGCATATAAATATAATGTATTAATTGTATGATTATATATTTGGATGTTGTAACTCTGATGATGACTACAGGACAGTCAAAACTGTAAGAGTAAAGTTTTGGTATAAAAAATAGTATTGTTAAGTGTATAAGAAAATTGGAAATGATATCATTTGTAATAAATAATGTTAAGATTATCAATATTTTATATAGAAGAAAGGCATAATTGTAAAAATAAAATGTTCAGATATGAAAGACTATGGACAAATTTTTCACTAGAGCCTAACAAAGTATAAAGATGGAATTTTCTGCTAAAAGAGTAAAGAAACAAAATAACAACACATCAAAAAATATATATATATTTAAAAAAACATTATAGCTACTAAAATGTTTTTATATTATATATTTTCCCACAAGTTAATATTTTTTTTAATAATATGCTTAGTAAAATGTTTCTTCATTAATTAACTTTTTTCAATTTGATTTGATTTTGTAATCATATTTTAGATATTTTGAATTTAAAGTAATGAATTAATTTTTTCCACATAAGAATTCATTATAAATGCTTTTTTAATATGAGCTTTTTGATTTATGATGCATTTTGGGGCGCTGATTGTCTCCATTAATCAGGGTAAAGGTGTAATCATATAGTTAATTGCTATAAAGGCAATGTGATTTTCAAACTTGTAAATGGCAGGTTTGTAACACAATATTCAAATCAATTAGCTAAACTGAGTTTTTTTTTTTTAATTTATGGACAGGAAATCAGTACAAGAACTTAATTCTTGAATCTGTTATTATTCTACTAAGTTACAGTAAATGAAGAAGTAAAATTTTAATTTCAAACAAATAAAATAATAATACATTAGCTATAACCATAATATAACTCACAGCAGAAGTTCTTTCTACAAAGGCCAGCCACTACAAGTCAAAAATTATAATATTTATATTCAAATACTAACTTTGAACCTTTAGCAGAAAATAGATATAAATATTTATTTTATTTTGCTACAAGGTTTTATTTCACTAAACATATTCGTAAATGCTGGTGTATTTTCAAATGGAAAAAAAATATTTAATATAAAATATTATTTAACATTAAAATCAAATCAAATGGCTTTATTGCTTGAAAGTTCACAAAAAATTTGAGCACCAGAATTGGAATCAATCTGAGGACATTAATGCTACATTAATCTACACGAGACACTTAATATTAATAACAAACTACTGCATTTTTATTTTTGCTGTTCTCAGTACAAGAATCACTAAATGATATTAGAAAATTGCTATAAATATAAAAATGTCTTAAAGATCCACAAATCAATAGTTTGTGCTTTAATCAAAATAGAAGGAGAATATTTGGCTTAATATATCAGAACATATTATATAAATATGGATAGCATAAATTTAAAACAAAACTAATAATCAAATCATCTTGGTATCCAAAAACCTAAATATGTTTTCATATGAAAAAAAAAAAAGAAATGAATTACACACAGATTTACCATCAAATATCACTTAGTGTAGTGAACATTTCAAACAATTTATTGTTGAACCTGAGAATATTTGAGACTACTTCCCAGCCATTGATTAAAAATATGTGCAATATTGATTTACTCAATTATAAATTAATAATCATTCTGCTTCATATCAACTACTACTTGGAATGTTCTTATTGCACAATACTCTTGATGAATTTATATGTTAATTAAAGCTTATTATTTCAAAATCTGGGCATATTTGAATAAATAAATCAGAATAAAGATTATTAATTTATATTTCATTTCTGCTTCTATAAAAAAAATTTTCTTCTCAGATAACAAATATAACTGAAAGTTTTTATTTTTTACTTGTCTGAATAAATAAATAAGCAGTATTAATAAATATTTTATAGTTAAGATCACACAAATGTTTACAAGTTACACGTATAAATAAAATTTTTGTTCAAGATGCTTTATTATTTGTAGGGATTTTTAAAAAAGAAAAAGTCAATCTTTTATCAAGAGTTTGGATTGTGAATATATACATTATAGAATTTTAAATAAAATAAAACGATAAACTCAGAAATGTTTTTGGAGATTGCTCAAATATCCCTTTACTAAACTATTAGAAATATTTCAATTTAGTAGTATTGATTATTAAAACAATAATAATGTGAACAAATTAAAATACAAATTTACTTTTATTAAGAATTAGCATTTTATTTCTTATTTTATTTTATCATAGCAATTTAAGAATTTGAGAACAGTGATTAAATATGCAGTGTAACAACCATTATATACAATAACTAATATTTGAAAATATTTAAGATTTCTAAATGCAAAATGTCTTCTTATATGCAAATGCAATTATTTTATACAATTATAATCTTTTACATTTGGATACTGTAAAAAAATATTTATAAGAAATTGCTTTAAAAAAACAAAAGAGAAGAATAATTAAAATTTAAGCACAATTATCAAATAAACAATGAAACAAGAAAAAACAACAACAAACAATTATTTCACTTCACTAAAATTTATTTTCTCAGCAATAAGAAAATTATTTCATCAAGACAAACTTTTGTTAATTTTTATGCATATTCTTTTTTTCCCCTTGGATTTTCTTTTTTTTTTAAAAAAAAAAAAATTGCCTTTGGGTCTCAACTGGTCAGTAATTATTTTTTTTTTACATATGTGTATGTATACAGAAATTGCAGCATTTGTATTTTAATTGATGAACAATATCTGTATTTCTTTTGCCCATGATAACTTCTGGTTTCCCATTTAAGCTGTATAAGTATTATAATGCATGCAAATAAATATGTAACATGACAATTGTAAAAATACATTGAATACATACATAATTTACTAAAAGTACAAAAAAATTATAATACTGTTTTTACATTGAATACATACATAATTTATTAAAAGTACAAAAAAATTATAATACTGTTTTTACATTGAATACATACATAATTTATTAAAAGTACAAAAAAAAAATGTTTTTTGTACTTTTAATAAATTATGTATGTATTCAATGTAAAAACAATAGTAAAAATAGCCATCTTATTTTTAAATTATTCAAGTTTTTTTTTTTTTTCAAATCATTTTTGAGGACTCTGAAGCAGTTTTATTTTTCCATTTCATAAAACTGAACAATTTTTATCACATTCCACAAGTAATCATGTTCTTGTGATACTATGCTCAATAAAAATATGATTAAACATGACTTCTTATATATGGAATAAATATTTAATTCTCTAATATATAATTATTTTTTAAAATTTTTATATCTAAAAAACACACATATTTGTTATTTTAAGAGAAATCTCATGACTACATTAGTCATTAGCAATTCCTAATTTATAGGTCTCCTTTCTTTAAAAAAAATTCTGTCACTAAATATGAGCTTTTTAATATTTAGTTAAATTTATTTAAAATGCTCAGTATCTATTGCTCATACTTATTTTTCTAAAAATAAGTTCATAATTAGCAATAAAAGTGCAGAGCAAGATGATGAATAAATTCATCACCACCAATCAATATATTAAAAAAAAATTAGGCGATCACACATGTAAAAGGTGTTTGAACAATTAATTTTCCATTAAACATATACCATATAGGTAGAAACAATTTAGATCTCATTTGCAATGCTATACAAACAAATACACATTATACTTCAAAAAACAACAAATCATATTTACTATACTGAAGTATATTATAATCTAGTCTATTATTCAATCAGAAATGTCAGATATCTAAAGCTTCTAGCTCATCTGAAGTGCAGTTGTACCTAAAATATATGATTTAAAAATAACTTATGATTTTATAAGTTGATAACTGATGAGAAGTATATTATAACTCTGCAAATTATATCGGTTTCAATTATTTTTAGCACAGGATCTAATTATTACATATAAAATTGTTAGTGGTGTAAAATGTGTCTATTCATAGCATTGCAAATAATATCCAAGTTATCTGCCCTATATGATGTGTTTAGTGGGACAATGACAGTTTATACATTATATGAATTAACTAAAAATTCATTCACACTTTAAAAACAAACAATTGTATTTACTGAACTTAAATATCAGTTTGGTTTATTGTTCTGATATAAACATTAGATATTCAAAGCTGTTTATTTGACAAAGGTAATTGAACCTGAAATATATATATATATATAACATTTAAAGATTTATATACATATAATTGAATTTTAAGGTTAGATGAGAATTTATGATCTTGTAAGTCACCATTTAATGAAGAATAATCATAAATCTAAAAATTTGCTTAGTTATAAGATAACCAACTATACATGCAAAACAGAAGAAAATTTATTTTGAAATAAATAAAATAAACATTGCTCTTTTTGAAACCCACAAGAGTATTAGTGTACTTACTAATGAACATCATTTTGCTAAAGAATGGCATTATTACTTTAAAATCGAGTATTCTAAATTTATTTTAATCGCCATAAATTTTCTTAAAATATATGCTTAAAATTAGTCAGACAATGCATAAACAAATATGCAAATAATGAACAATTTTTTTTCCCCACACAATGTATTAGATAGCTTTTCCACCCTATCAAAATTTACTTTATGTATTTCACACTTTTTATTGACATTTATTTTAATGATTATTCATTTAGCAGAAATATTTTTTTTTTATCTAATTTAAAGACTCTATCCTGAAATCAGTTGAAATTCATACATATTTTGAATTGTGTAAAACACATTTGGTAAATGCACCCTCCCACCACCAATGACTTAAAATGTAAATAAGCAAAGCAATATACTATGAAAGCATTTTAAAAAAAATAGAGATATGCAACAAATTCATTATTTATTTATTAATTAATAAATAATTCACATATTTGAAATCAACATCTGGTAAAAAGTCTTTAAATGTTCTTTGGTGTAATTGTTAAAATATATACATCATGATAAGCAATACTCAGTTGAAATCAATATCTGATATATTACTGTTTTTTTTCCTTCTGTGAACAAATCAAGATGATTTTATTATTACTTTTATTTTAACGCATTCTATTAATATTTATATGATTACCTCCCAATGTGTTGAATTGAAGATCGTGTTTTCTTTTTTAGTAAAGCACTAATAACTAATGATAGTGAAAAGAAAAATTCCCCAATTCACTAACGTCATGGATACTTTAAGAAGCAAGTAATTATATTAGAAATAGTAATATACTTCATTTCAGAGTCATCTATAATAAGTTTGAAAATAATCTCTCACTTGTAATACATCAGCATTTATAAATCCATTTATGTGAAATAAAGCCTTAAAAAACTATATTTATACCTATTTGCTAATGATAGATTCAAAGTTAGCATTTAGAGATACATCTTTTAAATGCAATTATTTATGAGGTAACTTATAATAATCTGCTAGAAAACATTTCTAAGAGTAATTGTTTTAATTTTTTTGAGGAGTTTAGAAATTGGTTGACACTTTAAAATTTTGCTATTTAATTTATAAATAATTTTTAATTTTCAAGTGCAATTGTACCTCTATATTCACAAACTCATCATCTAGGTTTTTCATTGGTCTTCAACCCTTGGTCCACGAACTGGCGCCGGTCCGCAGAAGTTTTCTGTCAGTCTGCTCTAGACTGGCAGGAAAGTTTGTAATAATAAAATAATAAGATTTTAAACTTTTAATTAATATAAACAATTTTTATTTATTTTTTCATCAGCAATTGCTTAAATAAAATTAATAAATCAAAATTTTATTTAAATTATTAGATAATACTATAATTACTAAATAATAATCAAAGGAATTTATCTGAAAATGCAATCTTTAAAAGACAAAGTGTCAATCTCATGATAATTGCACTACTTCTTACATGTCAGTTTCTATACCTAGTAGGCATTTCTGTATTGCGTCAGCTCATTTATTGGTCACATATAGCAAAATCTTTTATTGCATTTGTATCAACTTTTTATTTTGTGTGTGACATTTTTTTTTGAAATTGTAAACTTCACAAAATGGAAACAGATCATTGATGATGATTTCTCTTCATCGAGATCATAAATCTATTATCTTTTTTTTTTTTTTTTAGCAAAATGACATCTTTACAATGATTGTTTTATTTCTATGTGACACTTTACCAAAACAACTTTTCTTTCTATTTCTTTTCTTTAATTGAGTAAAAATGAGACTAAAATAACAGCAGATTCAAAATTAAAATAAAAAAAAAAGTTTTTTTTGCTATACAAACTCTACATATATATATCTTCATCTTGTATATTTAACATTAAACACATATATTACATTTATCATAATCATTGCTATGTAATTACATTAGCTGTGATACTTCCCAACATTCAGGTGAATAACATTTTATTTTTGCATGTTTTAACAATGAAATAATAAACGTAGCAATGCAGGTACATTAATGAGAACATACTGTTTTCTGTAGCAATATGACTGCACAACTCGAAAGTGTTCAGCATATGAGATAAGCAACACCATTATAATCCACAGTAACTAGTGTGTTGTTTTGATTAGTTATAACAATTATGCTCATCTAAGGCTAAGCAGTTTAAATCTTTAAGAAAATGTATCTGTAGACTTCTGTTGGTCAGCGAAATTTTATCCATATTTTCACCGGACCACAGGTTTGAAAAGACCACGGGTTTAAGTAACCCATGATTTGAAAAAATATTAAATTAAAAATTTGTTAATTTGAATTCATAAATTTCATGTCATCATAAATCATCTCTCAATTAGTCACTTCTTCATCTTGAACCCAATCAATTATGTGGTTGCTTTCTCTATTTATTATTGTACTTTCTTTTTGATAATGTATTTTTCTATCATATATTTATACATTTTAAATCTTTGACTCCTATAAATATTTATATCTAATTTAAAAATATTGTAACTAAATCAATTTTAATATCATGTGTCATTCATTTACATAATATATATTATAATGGTGAGGTCAATTACATAACTATTCATGATGACTGGGTATATATAAAACATATAGACTAATTGGCTTATTTTGTATGAATAATAAGATATTTTATCTATCCATCAAAGCTCAGTTGTTTATCCCAACTGTAAATCACGATTATTTGTCAATATATATCCCTATTAAGTTACTTTCATTATATTAATCCTACATAGTAAGCACACTGGAAACATAACTCATTACATAGAAGATCAATTATTTTGTAAATATTAATGAATAGAGCACATGATAAAATTATGTTATACCCCATCAGAAGAGTTGGCATTCATAAATATTTATTAAATCTAAAATAAAATAAATATAACTTTATTACAAATAAATTAATATAAAATTGTTTAATAATTAATTACAAAATAACTAAACAACAACAAAGATATAAACAAATATCTGATATAGATAATAACATCAACATTTTATTCAATCTTCAAAATTTATCTTGGGAATTTCTCTTATATTTTCAAATGAAAAATAAAATAAATAGATATTTTCTAATTATGTTTGTATGAGTTGGAAATAAATTTATACCTCACTAATCAAATTAATTCATCCTTGTAAGACAATCACTTACGTCCTTCAGGTATAACAGCATAACATATATTACTTCAATCATATTCTCCAATCATTCACTATGAATATTTATTTCTTATATATTGGCTTAGGTAACATTGCATTTTTAATTTGGGCAGAAATAATGAAAGACATATTTCTAAATTAACTTGAGCAGAAATAATGAAGTGAATATTTCTAAATTAACTATCTCCCAAAACATCCATTAAAATATTTTATATTAATATGCTATAAATTATTTCTTTATATTTACTTTTTCACCTAATGTTTTGGATAATAAGCATTAAAATTATTGCAAATGTAAACTATATGTTTTCTAAACTTGTAAAATAGATTAAATAATGAACATATTTAACTCATTCATAAAATATGGAGATCTCTATTCTTTAATATATTTACAATTTATCCAAACCGCTTCAAACACTTTTTAGCAAAACTCTTTATTTGTACATATACATACACCTACGTTTTTTTAAAAGATCAAAATAGACTTGCTCTGAAGAAAACTGCAGGTCGGTTGAAACATAGGTGTATTGAAACAGTTAGTTTCACCTTCTCTCTCTTCCTACCCTCATACCCTAGTTCAAACCCCAGTTTATCGTAGTGTATCTCTACTGCCGCTTATATGCTAAAATCCCGCTTAAATTAGATCACGAATGTATTAATGCTCGTGGTATATATAATTGTAAAACCCTATTATTAATAATTTATTAAATGCAAGTATGTGCATGTATACATATTCATTTTAAAAAAGTAGATTATATAAGGAAATTTACATACAGACTGCGATAATACATTTAAAACTTAAATAAAATAATACTTTTGTTATTTAAAGTTATGTTTGTTAAATCTGTTTATTTTAGAGATATTACATTCGTAATATTTGTTTTCATTTAGTAAGGTAATATTTCTCAGTAAATAGATTTAAACATTTTACAATTTAAAAGTAAAATAATTTTGTATTTAGATTTCTAAAATCACGCCACACGTTTTCTGTCAAAAGTAAATGAGAGTTGGGAAGTAAAAATAGAATTAATTAATCAAAGTTTTGGTAACATTTATTAATTAGTGGCTTAAAATTTGCCATCAAATAAACAACAGATGCCCACTCAGGTATTTTTAATTAAAACATTGTTAAAATTAAAAGTTCTAATCCGAATATCTTAAAAATAAAAACTAATTATAAAATCCTTGTTTTCAGATATTAGGAAAAGTTTGCAGCTGTGATTTTGTATCTATTTTTAGCTCTATGGTGACTACCGTGGGGTAGCTCTATTGTATGCTGGTTTAGTATATATAGGGCCGATTACTATTCTTGAGAATAATGCTATTCTTCGTCTATTATAATGCTATGCTTGTGCTATTGTTGTTATGCTATGATGTTATAATATTAGTGTGAAGTTCTTTGCATCAAATACTTGACATATTTAGTATTTTGCTTTCAACCTGTCAGTGAAGATATTTCAAATATTGAATGTAAAACAGCTGAAATTAGTTAAGCCAGTCCTTTAATATTTTCATGATATACCAACCTTTGCTGATTAAATGGAGAATGCCTGAGTAGAGACCGGTGGGAAGGCTCTCTTCCTGCTCGGATGGCATTCCTGCTGCATCAGACCATCAGATGTCTGTACCCATTGTAAATTGCCACCACTGCTGAACATGTATCATCTTTAATCACAAACCAAGAAGCTGCCATATTGATAACATGATACCTAACTTCCATTGGAGTTTTAAACCAGAAAATGTGCACGGACTGCCCCAAGTTAAAATGAGGTAACCCCATTATCCCAAAAGCTCTTGTGTTGTCTATTTCCTTTCCAAAAGCTAGTTAAAATTTTAAATGTATTTCTTTTGTTATGAAACGGTATTTCTGAAAAATATATTTGTAATCTAACTTGCATGCTTTTCTTTCTATCCTTGGGTTAATATTTTCTATTTTATATTTGCCAATTTATTTCTTTTATCATAGTAGTGTGCTTAAATAGCCATCGAATGAGCAAATTATTTCCTTCCTTCTTATTAGTGTGCTGCCATATTATTGTGGATTAATTTTATAGTTGACCCCTAAATAAATGTTTTCTAAAATTGCTTGTTCGAGGGCTACCCTGTTTTATTTTATTTTAAGAAAGGATATTTCATATTTTTTTTATGTATATAATGCGAGGATACGTGCGAAATTGATAAGTAGATTTTATAATTATAGAAATGCATGATTGCATATTGCCTTATTAATCCCCTTTTAATCATGCATTCCATTCTATTTTATTATTTTAAAATAACATTGTATTTGTAATGCCATTTACAAACTGCAAAATTGAGGTCAAGAATGTGCGGATCGTCTTCAAAATATAGGAATTGGCTAAGCGCCTTTACTTATTCAGTTACTCCTTTCATATATTTGTTCTATTTATATTGTGTGTTAATAGGGTAGGTATATAGAGTGTTTAGTGCTTGCTTTGTTTATACAGGGATTTAAGGCTGACCATTCCCTTTTATCCTCAAAACTTCCAGATATTGTATGAGCTAGAAGCCATACATAGAATATATGCTTCAATCACCCAGCTATGGAGTTTATGGTAATAGGCCATTCTCGGGGTGTTTGTGATTAAACTTCTACAGGGTCCCTGGAAAAATGCCATCCTGTCTGTTTTCATTTTAGTATTTATTTTATTTCATTTCACAAAGCCGCAGTTTCAACATACCACACTCAATTCTATATTAAGCCTCCACTGGTACCACCATTCTCTTGTTATATTTAAATGACATTTTACTCAATTACCCACATCTTAACCACATTTCCACGCCTCTAGCTCGATGAGCTTTCGTCTGCACTATTCTAAAAATCAACATAAGCCCTTTTCTCAGATTTTAAAATATTAATTGATTTAAGCAACACATCATATTCACCACAGGCTTCACATTTGTGAATTAACCTTTCTTTCATGATTGTATATTTGTTTTAAGGGCATTATAATTTCATCATGGATTGACCTGAGGTATAGAAAGATTGTATAGATTAACCAGCCATTAATGTAAATGGCATTTTATTGTATCTATTTAAAATATGTTTATCTTTTAATTTGATGGCCTGGTCTGGCTTATTGAGCCAAAACCATTTTATAGTGCTAATTAATAAACTGTATTTAAATTATAATCAGTTTAAATATATTTATTTATTTTCTGCAATCCACACCATTTACTCCAATCTATTTCTCAGTCTATATATATATTTTGTATCATCCATAGTCTTTAGTTAGCTAACCTAATTATATATTTTAATATAGTCTGTTGCTTCTCCCTGACCATCGGCACTGGCAAGAAACTATACTATTAGTAGCTTCAGATGCGTTATCATGTAGATGGCGCTATGGAGTAGAGACTTTAGATTCAAATTTAAAATTTCTGGGAGGCAACTCCTAGAGAGTTGAGTTTCGGGTCTGGAGTTAGAATTCTGCAGTGTGTCAGCGAGATACACGTTCTGACCATTACAGTATGTATATGCTAAAAAGTGCTTGAAGTGGTTTGGATAAATTGTCTTTATAGGATATTATGGCAAAAATAAAGAAAAGTGTGATTTTGGTAATATTTCATATACTTAATATGGCATTATATATGCATTCTTTAATAATTACATCATAAACAATGGCATGTAGTTATCCTCTTAAAATAAAAATCTATCTATCGAATTTCATAAAATATTGTGTACTTTAATCCGACATATTATTAATTTGAAATATGTAGCTTATTAATATACATTAAAATACATTTAAAAAAAATTTGATATCTATTAAAGTGTATTTTAAAATTTATTAATGTTTATTTTAATAAATACAATGCAATTGAATAAGAATGTTTTTTCTTGATTGCTTATGCTAAAATCACATGTACCAATAAGTATATATTTATATTATTTGAAAACTTTAATATTCTTAAGATAGTACTTGGGTATTATTCCTGCAACTTACGAAAGATAGGATGACTGTTCACATATGTGATAAAGGTGCAATCTTGCGAACGTTAAATAAACCCGAATTTTTTTCTCACCGAAAAACATGTTTTTGAATATGCACAAAACATATTTTAAAACATGTCAACAAAACTTATTATATACATATGTGTTTTTGGAGATTTTTGCCAGGTTTTAAAATGTGTCAACCAAACCTATTATATATGTGTTTTGGGAAATTTTTGCATTTTCCGATTCCAAAAGTTTATTGTTGTCAAGTGTTGTTACTTGTTGTTTTTGTGAATTTGTTTTATCATTTTAAATTTCAAATTCATTATTTATTTGGCATTTTTATTTTGCCTTTTTTTGAATTTCAACTTTGTTATTGACTTATGCATTTTTTGAATCTTCTGCGTTTTTATTTTGAGTTTTTCAATTTCTTTTTTGGGTTTTTTGAATCCTATCTGATCAAAGTGCTGTAATTAACAAACATTTTTCTAATTACTAATGGAATTAATACGTTGACTTTATTATTATCACTGTTGTTTTTTTTTTATCTGCTCAAAGTGCTGCAATTTACAGTTATGTTTCTATTTACTAATTCAAATAATACATTGACTTTGTTATTATTACAGTTATTTTTTCAGTCGATAGTACTGCAATTTACAGTTATTATTATTATTTTTCTAATTAAATTAATTTCCTGCTCAAAGTGCAGCAATTTACAGGTTTTTTTCTTGACTAATTGAATAAATCTGTTGACTTTGTTATTACTGCTATTTCCTTTTTTTTTTTTTTTAGACATAGTTCATTTCAAAAAAGAAATTGCCATTTGTTTATTCCAAAAATTAGATTGCTTGGCAAAATTCCATTTACAGCATGTAGTGCACAATCATGTGCTCTACAACCATTTCGGAGAAGAAAGGGTGGGAGAGGGATTTCTGGTGACAATCACCATTTTGTATGCAAAAATTCCATTCCAAATTGAAGATTTCAATTACATCCTCTTTTAGGCAGTAACCTCTCTGTACGTGTTTAATGTTTTGTTATGTGATTTTAAAAATTATTTGTACAATTTTTTTTTGTTGAAAATCAATAAATTGAATTTAGTGTGAAAGTGTCATCTGCGTAAGTGTATATTTAATAGAATGTTTTCTTTTTGAATTGTAAAAATATATATTTGTGTTGGGTTATTTCCATACAGAATCACACATGGTTTCATTTCTACAAATTTTTTGAAATTAATGGAATTAAGTGTCTGTCATTCACGTCCATGTAGATTACTTCATAGAAGTACATGTACATCTCATATATTTATTTTTGTGTATTTTTCTAAAACTATTGTGTACTATTCCTGCAACCAAGAAAAGATAGGAGGGACTTTCCAAATTTGTATCAAGGCATTGCTAACATTATAATGTTTGACGTTGCCAAAATAACAACATTAAAAAGTTAGCTGTGTATTAATATGAATGTGATAAGTCCCCCTATTTTTCATTGGTTGCAGGAATAATACCCAAATACTTTTAAGATTATTATTTTTTTAAACTTTTAAATCTAACTAAAATTAAACTAAAAAATATTTTTATTATTTAAATAAAAAACAAAAACAAAAAAACCTTAACATTTGCATTTTACTGACCATTTTTTTGCTATCACCCAGTCTTCATCTTCTTTCTTTGGCCTCCTTTTTAATCTGCAAGTGATACTTCATCTAATTTTATGTCCAATATTATGATTATAAGATTTATTAAGACCTGATATTTTATGCAAACTTAATAGTTAAATAAATGACATATCAATCTCATTAGAAATCCAACAGATAAGAAGAAAGGCAAGCGCTTACCTCTTTTTTTTTTTTTAGAAATTCATTCTCTTCAATAATATCCAAAATAAATAAAAATATTTAATTTTCTTATGAATTTAAAAAGACAAATTTTTGTTGAACTTTTTACTATCAATACTTATTTCGTTGTAGAATAAAAACATATATAATGCATTCAGTTAAATGACATTTTTCCATTGATAAAATTAATTATCATAAAATGATAATATATTTCATACTTTAATATTACTAAAATATATTATTTATATTACTACATATATATTTTGTAATCAAATGAATAAATATATTATCATGAGTGTGTGCATATTTAACTTTTATTTAATATATACATCTCTTCTCACCCCAAATCTAATTTTATCATAAAAATATCTATCAAATGAAGTCAAATTTATTATTTTACAATAAGTAATAATAATTTCATTTTATATTTTATGGTGTGTCAACAAAGAAAAACATCAGAAAAAGCTGAAATATGAGATAGATAAAAGTTGTGTCCTAATATTCACATAATCATTATTTTCTTATATTGAAAATAAGACATTAAATTATCTTAAAATGGTTAATGATTATATTTGTAAAGCGCATACTCATTACGCAAAGTAATATATTTTAAGGCTATAACCTTAAGACTATGTGCTTGAAAAAATGACAGTAGAGACCTCTTCAAATCTTTAACACAAGATTTATTATGAATGTTCTTTGAATAACTACTATGTTTTCTAATATTCATTATTCATCTTTCCTTCAAAGAGTTAATTCTGAAGCTAACTGCTTCAATATATATTTACATGCTATGGGCACATGAACATTCTACAAGTCTGTATGCCATTTGTTATCTGGACTTGCTAACTAAACTTAAAACAAATTACACAGAAAATAAATTTACCTACTGTTGAAGAATATATTAGATATTAATTTTTTTTCCAGATATAGGTTGTACAGTACTTTTTTTATATTACATAGTAATTATTATATATTACTAAATTATAATGTTTAAATTTTAAGTAAGGAACTTTCAAATGAAATTAGAAATCTAGCTTGCTTTGTTGTATTCATTATGTTGGGTAATTTGTATATAGTCAAGTTTTATATATAGATGCATAATTTGTTATATTCTTTATACTTTCAAGCAAGTGATAGAATCTTTTCATAATTATAAATGTCAAGGTTGCTATTCATTCAAGAATTGAAATTATGGTTTGAATGTTGTAGAAAAAAAAAAGTTAACGCCAAAATCTGGTGGGAGGGGGAACCCCCAATGGGTCTACATTTAATAAATTTGACATTATGATGGTTAGTTCCTCAATGTATGACAATACTAAGCAATAATATATATATAATCATTCAGAGATATATAAACTTCCAATGCATTTCAATTTCATTCATTATGAAAAGTTTTTTGAATCATTATATATAGATAAACAGAGAAAGGGAGAGAAAGATGGGGAAATGAGGGGGGGGGGGAATAAGAGAAAAAGGAGGAGGCAGAGAAAGAGAGAGGGGGTGGGGGATGAAAGAAACTTGGTTTACTAGAGACAATAACATTCAAATAAATGAGCAATGGACATTTTACATATTATGTAAAGTTAAAATGTTATAATTTTGATAATTATGAATAGGACAGCAATATACCATGTTTACTAAAATAATAACTAAATGACATTCTCTTACATCTTTTATATTTTATATATCAGCCAACGTTTTAACAAATCAGGAAGAAGTCATATTGAAATTATTAAAATATATATACAAATGGTACTTGGTCAAAAAAGTTATATGAAATTATTAAAAGATTCTGCATAAAATAAGAGATTAGTAACTAGTAATTCAATTTCTTCACAATTATTTTCATCAACTTCAGAATGTTTAAAAAAGTTTATATGCCATATATCAAATTTTCAGATGATAGAATTTACAAATAATATTTAGATAATATAAACGAAAAAATAAAAATAGTTTAGTAAAATTAAAGAAATTTATATTACTAAACAACATTACAGTTAATGGAAAGAAAATGAAGTGATAAAAAATAAGTAAGTTAATATATACTAAACCAAATAAATTAAAGAGTAAAAATGTCTTGAAATATAAGGATTAATATTATAGATAAAGAAATGTATCTTAATCCTTAAAAAAAAACAACAACTTTTAGACAGAATAATTTGTCTTTCGTGACATATGACTATGAAATACAAGCTATGAATTCTAAAATAAAACAAAAATTACAAAAATTAGAAAGAGATATGGAAAAAAAAAATCATTTTGGAAATAACAATGGTATAGGAAAAAATGAATGACATTGACATCAGATAATTATTATTAATAAAATTGTAAAAATTAATTGAAGAATTTAAAAAGGAGATGAGCTTAATACATAGAACAACAATAACAAAAAATGACTTGCAGCAGTTGTCAAATAAATAATAAAAAATATGAAGCAACCTCAGAAAAGACTTATCAGAATGAAATGGGAAGTTTGCTAAGTCATTAATAAAAAGAAAAGCTTGTGACAAAGCTTTGTGGAAAAGCAATTTATTAAAGCATTTGCATTGCAATGTTCTATCAATAATTAAAAATAATGAATGCTATTGACTGTAAAGAGGATAGTGTTCAAGTAAATTCCTCCCAAGAGTAATATGAATTAAGTATTTTATATAAAACCATATCTACACCATATATTCATCATTCAAATCTAAAAAAATACTTTAATTTTATATTTAGAAATAACATCCACATGATATCTATATACCATAATAGAAATGTTTCTTATATCATGGACAGTGATTTTCAAATATAATTCTTTCTATTGATTGAGGAAAATATAAATGATAACTTATCGAAATGTGGCATATTTCCAGTTATCTATTGTCAAATTGTTATTACTGTGATACTACTTCTGACTCACCCTAATTTCAAACTAATTCAAAAATCTCTGCATAAATTAAAGTATAAAATAGATCACCAACCTTCAGTATTAAATATGCAGAAAAATAAATATTTTACAATATAATAATCAGAAAATAATAATAATTCTTTACAACAGCTATATAATCAAATAATATTTAATCTTATCTTCAAATTCTACTTTAGTAAATTTAATTATATATATATATTATTATTATTAAAATCATTATAAATATTATTCATTACTTTTTTATTGCCAATAATTAAAATACCATCAACATATCTAGAATAATGTATTATTTCTTGACTAATTACCATTTTTTTAATTACAATATTTTTTAATTCATTTATAAATACAGATGATATTAAGCCACTAATTGCACAACCCATAACCCATTCCTCATTTATATTCCAAAATTCATTTTATATTTAAAATATAAACTATTGTATATTAATTTTAAATCCTCTTCAATAATATTTATTATATTTATATCATTTATATATTTACTTAATTTTTTTTATTAATATATCTATACTTTTAAGTCTTGGAATACTTGGATACAATTTTTTCAATATCCATTGTAAAAATACTTTGATTCCTATTTAATTTTACACTATTTAATTTATCAATAATCCAATCTGCATTCTTTATAAAATATTCCCATATTTTAAAATACCTGTTATCCATTTATTTATATACTTACAAAACTTCTGCAAAATAAAATTGCTAAAGCTAAACAACAGCCTCAATGGGTTATTATTTTTATGAGTTTTAACCTTTGTAAAAATATATGGATTTTCATAAAAAGAAGGATACAATAATTTATATCCATTTATATCTATAATTTTATAATATTTCATTTTAAGTAATTTTAAATATTTGTTTTTTTATCCCCTGTAGTAGGATCTTTTAATAATTTATTATATCTTTCTTTATTTATTTCATCTTCTATTCTATCAATATAATCCATATAATAGATGACAACAAATCTATTTCCTTTATCTTCTTTACAAATAGTAATCCTTTCATAATCACAAATCATCTTAATATTATTAACAATACCCCTATACTTATAGTCCTTATAAGTAATTTTCTTTTCATATAAGTCTTTATTTAATAAACAATTAATTTTCTTTTTATCATCAACTAATTCAATATCAGTAACAATCTTCTTATTAATATCTTTATTTATTATAGATATAAAAGATGGTTCTTTACTCAATAACACATTTTGTTCTTTAAAAAATTCAATTGACATTACATTTATGAAATTATTCTGCTGCTCCTCATTATAAGCTATGAAGTTATAAAATTGTTGATTTTTTAAAATTACGATTCAAATGTTAAATAGATTAGTAATATTTGAAAAGAGCATCAAAGCAGATGCTGAAAAAAGCTTTTTATGTATAAAATTATTTGATTATATACCTGTTGTAAAGAATTATTATTATTTTCTGATTATTATTTTGTGGAAGAGCAGCATAGAGATATTTATTCCTTTCCAATTTTGATATTTTACAATGTATCTTATAGTTGACATCTGGGAAAAAATTAAAAGAAAAAATTATTTGTGGAAGTTCAACTACAAAATAATTTGATCTGTGCTCTGGTTTATTTATTCCAACAGACAAAAAACAAATCAAAAGTCTAGGTAGTAAAATAGTTTCATCAATGCAAATATGCAAAAAAATATTTAAATAAATAAAAAATATCTTTGTTAGTCAGGTAATTTATAAAAAATCTGAAACATTCAATGGTTCAATTATAAAATTTAAAAAATATTAATTTCATTATTTTGTTGCTAATTTACATGTAATGGGTATTTTGATAAAAAATGTGAGCAACTATCTTTTTTGACTGTCTTTTTGACAATTGATATAGTGCTAAATTTAAGTCTCACAAATCACTATAATTATCTTTGCTGAATATTATTTTGCCCCATATATTTATCTTAGAATGATCACATATTTGCAGCTTAAGGGTCTTTCCAAAAATATAATCCTTTACATAGGACTTAAAATTATTATTGATCCTCAGCTTCTTATATTATTTGAAGTCAAATATGGTCTTCATATTTGCCATGATATATATTATCCAGTTTACTCTTTAGCTATTGGACATCATGTATAATAAATAATTTTAATAATCAATGATTCATCTTTTACTTCTTTTTGATCTACTTTATAATGATCATTCTGTTATTGAAATGTGAGTCTTTATAGATAAGGCCATAGTTAATAATTTTTAAATTTGCTTTACTGCTTCTCTCTTCTTTGAAAATTATTTTCCATATTTAAATTATTCTTTCTTAATATATCTGTTCTGTCCATATTATTACAAATAGTATTTCATAATTTTATTCAATTTTCATTATACATGCTATAAAATCTTTCTTATAATAATTTTTATTTTCAAAATTAATAGTAAAACACATATTTCTATGCAATCACTATCATTACTTAAAAAATATCTGTTACTATATTTATACTGTCTTATAATGTAGCAAATAATTCTGATTTTTGGAACATTTTTAGCGTTAATATATATATTCTTTCTTTATTTATTTTTAAACATTCTTTAATCTTTGTAAAGATGTATTCTTTTGTGAATTGCTTTCATTAAAAATAATAGATAAATTCTGCCTTTCACTTTCCCTTGGTGATCAACATTTTATAAATCCTAAATTTTTTAGAAACTCTAGAAGTATGCTATCTGTTCTTGAGGCTTTTTTTGATTTAAGACAATCAAGGGTTATTACAAGTTTACCAACATCTACAGGTTTTATCAGATTGTTATTATAGGAACATAATGAAAGAGACATTTACAATTTTGATCTAATGGTCCTTTTCCTTATTCTATCAATTTTAGGTTTATAAGTCTGATATATAAGATTGGCAACCTAGTTCTTTTAAAAGTAATTTTATATCCACTGAGCTTTTGTAAAAGTGCCAAGGTCTTTCAATTAGATCTTATAAAGTTTTGTTTCCCCATGGTGTCTCTCCATATTTCTTTTCTGATATTATCCAGTGATTTTTATAAATTTGTCAGCAATTTCTGGATCTTTCATAGACAAAAATTGGCTATAAAAACACTGCTAGTTTTATTCCATCTCTAGTCTCAAGCAGCTTTTATTGAGAATTTTTAAACCTATTATAACAAGAGATAATTGAAAAGATTCAGCTAATATTTTACTCAAGGTAACCAGTATATTTACTCCACTTAGTTTTTCTTAAATAACATCCTAGAGGAGGATAGCTTTCAATTATAGGAAGGCAATTTCCAAGAATGATTAGTTTATGATGACTATGAGGAAATGATCTAATATCAGTGAACCATTTTTTGTCAAAACAAAATATAAACCAGGAATTGTTTCTGTTTACCATCTTCATGAATAAACATCATAAAAATAAGTTGATTACTCCATTAATTCTACCAGTTGACAATTTTCTTGATTCTCATTTATATAACTCCAAAATCTGCTATAAGAATTAAGATCTTTAAAAAGTAGGAATCTGAAAGTGGAGGGTAAGGCCAATTTGTATAGGGTTTTTTGTAAACATTGTATAAAAAAAAATATTTGAGTGGTGACTAAAATATCATTTGCACTATCTTCAATAGAAGTTATTTTGAAACAAAAGTAGCCATATTATGTTTAAAATGCATTCTATCAACAATCAATTTAAATCCAGAAATTTGAGAATATGCATTAAAAGAACAATGAGTCTCATGAAGTAGTTACACCAATGTTGTGCTGAACAATTAATTTGTAGAGAATCTCCTATTTTGATTAAGATCACTCTGTAGAGAATATATCTGGCAGAATTATTTACTAACATTACTCATACAGAAGTATTTTTTTAAAAAAGATATATAAGAAATACTGTAGCAATCTTAAAACAAAATAAAAACAGAAATGATCCAAAAATTTACCGCCCAATTTTATTATTATGCATTCCTTTCAGGTTTTTTGATAGAATTGTATATTAGTAAAAATTTTGCCAATAGTTAAATGTCATCTACTTATAATAGTTTTTTTTTATTATTATCAAAAACAAACTTTATTAAACCAGAAAAATAAATAATTAAATACATAATATTGTATGATAAAAACAATAAGCAAAATCTGCCAAGTGTTAACAAGTAAAGATAACCCAAGTAAATAAAAAAATATAAAAATAGAATAAAAATACAATTTTATATATATATGTCTTTTCTAAAAAAAAAAGGTAATTTATAATATCCAACCTGGTCTTCATATGTTAATAAGATCCCATATGCTAATAAATAAATCTTATGATAATATTCTATTGTCTCTTTCTTTTATCGTTCTGATTTTTCTAATTATAATCTTCAGAGGATCTGTACAATTAGAATTAAAAAGAATATCACATCGAGTTAGCCATAAACTATATATTAAAAAAGTGGTACTTCTAATATCAGCAAAAACTCCCACTTTAATTGCTTGTATCAATACATGTATCAATGAGCCTTTATGTTTATAAATAAAGCTAATAAAATATCTACAAACTTGCAAATAACTGCATTCACCAAAAATGTGTTCAATCATGTCCACATAGACCATCAATTGAAGTAAATCCACGGTTTCTTGTTAAAAAACTATAAGTGGGTAGTGCATTTAAATTTATTTTAATCAGGAAATCAAAGTATTTTGGCTCCAGACCCCACCATCTAAATTTTTTCAGCAGATTAAATGTTGTCAAGTTAAGACTTGAATTAATAGGCACTATTGCTTCATTAATGAGATAATAAGCCTCCCAGTATTGAACTTTTTGTGATTTAGATGGATTGATTAGGAATTAGGTTCATTTTTAAATTTCAAATAATAACTCAGCCAACCAGCAATTCATTGTTGGAGGTGGAATATCAGTGGGATCAACATCAACTAAATAAAATTCTTGAGGGATAAAATGATTCAGTCTCAAAAATAAGTTGAAGGCAGGGTGAAACCTAAACACTTTCACTTAGTCTGGTAGGTGTGTGCATCTTCCTGAGGCTAATTGCTACAGTCCCTCCCCCACAGTAGCTTAGAACAAATTGAATTGATACCACAAACGAATTTAGCTGTAAATTTAATAAAAGGCATGAAGTAAGTAATCCTTGGAAATAACAACATGTTCAAAAGGGCTGTCTTAGAATAAAGAGACATATATACTTTCTGTAGAGAACCAACTATTTTGTTAGTTGCTAATATGATTGAATATTTTGATCTATTTATAATAGTTTTAGGTCAGAAAAAAGCTACGGTAAACAAATTGCATCTTTTACAACTCACATTTAAAAAAAGCTTTCAAAGTAAATTAAAAACTGGAACTATCTTTATTGATGTCAGCTTATGATTCTAGTTGAAAAAATTGTCTTCTACAAATTTCTAAAATTCTTAAATGCAGGAATACCATTAATTTAATTGACAAAACATACTCCAATAGAAAAATTCAAATGACACTAAATGATATGTTATAATAGATACAATTTTTTTTACAAAATATGCTACCATAGGGTTCAGTTCTCTCACCAATTTTATTATATATTCATCAGTGATCTTTCAAATATACAAAAAAATCAACTACACTGATAATTCTTTGACTTCTCAAAAGAGATTATTTCCAAAAATAGAAGTCTCTCAATAAGAATATGAAAAAATTGAAAATGTTAGTCAAAGACTAGACTCTTATTCCTAATCTGATGAGAAGAGTTTATTCAAATTTTAATCTAAATAGAAAATTAGCTCGTAAGCTGAATATAATCTTTGCAATAAAAGTCTGAAATATAATCTTATCCCATGCTATTTAGGAGAAATCTTTTAGTTCATACCTAACTTATTTTTCTTATTTAGATAAGGTTAGATTAAAATTAATTTCTAGGAATAATCTCCTTGGAAAATAGGCTGGTACTACTTTTGAGCTTGTGATGCAATTACTTTTTGGACAGTTTCTTTAACATTAGCATAATTTACTGGTGAATACTATTTGCCTATTTGGAGAAAAAGTTCCCATATTAAACTTCTGAATTCTCAAATATTATTATGAAAAATATTACTGACATACTCAAGTTTACTCCTTTGCAGTGGTTTCTTGATTTCACATATTCTTCCACCAGATATTAGAAGAGAAATTGCCTCACAAAAAATGTACAAAAATTATTAAGTAGATAAGATTTGCTAAGATATAGTTTCACCTCCTAAGATTTAACTCCAAATAAGACTCTCTTTTTGGATGTTTAACCACAATCTACTATCAAAGAATTATGGTGTAAAAAATGGAATTCTTATAAGATTCCAAATAAATCTATTTTTCCAGCTCCAACAATAAAAACAGCTGGATTTGATCTTCCCAGCTGTAACTGAAGTCTCATCAACACATTCAGGAAACCCTATGAACATTGTGTTCATCTGATTAATAAATGAATTTATCAGCCACTGATCTATATAAATATGGGCAAATACTATATCCACACCACATTGTTAATGATCTTCAAAGTTATGCAGAATTGAAGGACAAAATAGAGCCATTAATGAATCTATCTCCTCACTGAAATTTTTACAGATTTTTAAAAATACTTTCTTAATAGTTAAGCTGTCTAAAAAAATCCATATGCTAAATACATGTAGCATTACTATCAACCATGTCTAAAATGACACAGTTACTAAACAGTTTTTAAAATTTAAGATATGTAATCTGGATTTTAGATACTGAAAACAATAAATACAGTATGAAAATATCAAACAATTATAATTTGCAATTATTTTTCACCAGCATTTCTAAATTGTACAAATGACAAATGATCAGACCAAATTGCACATTGCTGAGATATATTTTAATAGAAACTATTTTCTTTTCAAAGGTTTAAACTTGACATCATAAAATACCATGACCATCATAATTTTTTATTGTCTTCACAAATTTAAGCCAAATGTCCACATGATTATTCATAAAACAACAATTCTAATCATATAACTTTTTCTATAATGAGATTCCTACAATTCTTTAATTTTTTTGTTTTCAACTGTAATATGTGTAATAATAGTGTTGATAGTATTTGAAATTCTATTAACCCTTATATTTTGACAAATAAACCAAAATATATCTAACTTTATTTCTCTATTTCTTCCTTTATAAACAAACTAAATAAAACATCATATAAGGATTATTTATTTTTTATATAAAATATAGCCTTATATTTTGGATAATGTTCTTTTAATAATTTTCTGTTTCTGCATAATATATATACAGTATATAAAACTTTGGACAAATAGAAAAAAAATTATCTATTTTTCCATCCACTAATGATTTAGATTCTATATTGTTGATAATTGCAACGTTAAGTGGACACAATATTTGGTAGTAATAAATGTCAGTTAATGCTAAGCATTGGTTTAATTTGTTTTTGTTTAAAAAATGGCGGCTTATAAGTTATTAAAATATTTAATAATTAATCGCTTATTTTTTAAATGTTCATTCCTAGTATTATAGTATATTAGTTGTGATCTATTTACAAGCTGAGAAGAGAAGGGAAATGGTTTGTTTTTCTGTTTGCTAGTAATTTGGATTCTATAATGCTAAATAGCTTTCCTGGTAGTTGTAAACATTAAATTATAGTGATATTATATATATTGTCAGAGTAACATCTATCCAATGAGGTAATTCCGCTTTAAAATTATTTAGAATATTAATCAAGTATGATAAAACGATCATGATTAATATTAAATTAGTTTACTTATAATTGTACTAGTTAGCAATGTTGGTATATATCATTTATTAAGTCAAACGATTTAACTTAAATTTTATAAAGATGATGACACTTTTAACAAGAGTGGCAAAGTTCTAAGGCTAGCCTATTATTAGTGAAAAACTCTACTAATAATTTTTTTTTTTTGATTTTTGGGCAGTTATTCAGAAATTAGATATAATAAAATTAAATCTCTAAGGAAAAAACTATATATTTTTTTTACTTGAGTTTTATAGCCACTAAATATATATGTTAAGTTATTAATTCAGCAAAAATACATTACAAATGTGCTATATTTAAAAGAATAAACATGTTATATTTTTATATTAATGACCTATGATCATTAATTTCTATACTTCATTTTATTTTTTAAATAAAGTTTGCGTAATATTTAAAATTTCTAAATAACAACAGTATATAATTTTATAATAATAAAAAAACTAATTAAATGTCAATAAAAGTGAGAAATGGGAAAATTAATCGTTTAAGAAATGGTGTGCAAATTGATTCTAGCAGAACTCTCGTTTGAGGCCAAATGTTCCAATTACAATCTCATAGTTAAGAAAATATTAACTATGAGCAAGATTATTCAAAGGTAAACAGATTAAGGAACTCTGATTTATGATTGTTAAACAGGAGGCTGTGAAATATTGACAAAATACTCCAGCATTCCAACCAATTATCACTTGCAATGAAAGAAAATCTTCATCAAGTCAGGCAAGTATTATGAGAATCTCAAGTCAAATGTTTGCTGCAGTTGATGATATTTAATGAAAGTTCAAACTTACAAAAAAAAAAAAAATCTTAATAGATTCATTCCTGCTGCTTAGTTAAATAATCATAAAAAAAAGAGAAACGAAATAAACTTCAGACAACAACCATGACTACTCAAATAAGCATAATTAAAATACTGAAACATTTGGCAAGTACTAAACTTTTAAACAATTTATTCTAATTTATAGCTCATAATAGAACAAAGTTTTTTTTTCTTTTACAATTTTGCAAAAAATATAACAGAATCTAATTTTATTGTGTTGTCGTTTGTTTTTACTATTTTTGCTGATACATAAAACATAAATACACATATATACACATTTAAAAAAAATTATAATTTTAACAATGATTTTTCATAATAGACAATCAAAGTGGAAATAAATGAATACTATATGAGTATCCATGGAACATTTAAAATAATGAATAGAATAATTAATAAGATTAAATGAGAGAAGTAAGGCAACAAGATTCTGATGATGTAATATTTTGTACAACTCATTTATGTTTTAAATAGATTTTTTTAAAAAGTTAAAGAAGTGTATTTCATCTAACTAAAACATATTTCCATGATGTTTCAGCAGTCTATTAAAAATAAAATGCTACATTAATAATTTTTATTAGTCATTTATTAAACTAGAGATGATCCACTTAATGAATAATATTTCTGTAGTTACACTATGAAAATATTCATAAAATGCTACAATTTATTAAATTAGTTAAAGCTATTGGTGAATCAAAAGTATTTCCTTTGTATTTACTTAAAAATTTATATTTTTTGAGAATAAGTCTCTTCTGACATAAAAATTTAAGCTAGCTTATAAATAAATTAAACTTATTTATGCATTGACATCAACTAAGTTTGAACCAGATATAAAGTATTTAATCCTCAGCCCATAAATATATATATATATAATAAAGTTATTAACAATGACTTTAACTTTGGAGATACTGTTTCTAAAAATCCTTAAAAAAAGCTACCCTTATACTGCTAGAGTAGTAGTTAAAAAAAGACAATTTCTGTAAATTTGTATAAAAATAAAGGCTAGTGTTAAAAAATGGAAAAAAAAAAACTGTCATCAAAATGATTGACTCAAGTATACATGTTGAATATATATATAATTCACTCTGCCTTGTAATTTTAAGCTTGAATTCTTTAAAATAATTAAATCTATGGCATACATAATTTTCAAAGTCATTCAGTATTTGATTTATCTTATTCAGAATACTTTCAATTCTAACTCTGAGCACAATATAGGACTTTATCATTGCAAAATTGTTAAAATCTGTATGAAAAGGCAGACAATTATATTAACCATACGTTTTCAATAAAAATTCACATAGCTAACAATGATTAAGTCTACAAAATCAAATAAAGTTCTCAATTGACATTACTATTCAATGCCAAATTCAAATATTTCTGCAAAATAAAATAAAAAGTCATAAGCTTTAAGCATTCTACATTTCCACAAGCTTTATAATCATGTCAAAATAAGACTTTTGTTGTTTCATATATAGTGCTACCACCATAAAACACTTTCTTTGAAAATATTCTCATCTATAGTTATTGCACCTAGACTACCCGTAGGGTTAATTTTTCATCATTGCAAACTCAGCATTAATTTTTCAAAACCAAAATTGATCATTATCAGAAACACCTACTATATCATCAAGAATCAAAACAAAAGTTTTGAAATCAGTTGTCATGCTTTGTAATTAAATAATGAAGATGATATCTATGTTTTGTCGAGTCACAATTTTTCACATGTAACAATTAAACAAACATGATTAAATTAAACTTATGAATAAACAATTTTCCTCATGAATCTCTCAAAAATTTATTTTAATTATAACTGTATTTTATGTTCTACTTTTTAAAATTATTCTCTTCTGTGAATTGGGATGACTATGATGAATGCAATCTGATAAAGTTGATATACATTGCAACACTACAGGAAAATAAGGGGATCATACTTGAGGTGATGGCTACCAGTATGTGAACATCCATAGCCCAAATTGGGTAGGTTTTTCTAACTCTATAAAAAATCAGGGTTTAAAACATCAAGGATCTGAAAAATTGTTTGTTTATCCTCAAGGAAAAAAATATAAAATTTAATATCAAAGGGATGAGCATGATGGACCACCCCGAGAGATCAGCACAGATAATTATAAGTTCACCAGCACTACCTAAAAGTATAAATAATACTCAAAAGAAATAACCATTCATCATCATGAATGATTAGCATTCAAAAATAAATCAACAGTCAATCTTGTGACTACTGTAGACCAGACTAACTTTTGAGCCTTTGCCAGCTTGGGGCATTTATTTAAACATAATTTGGATGCACAAACTAAGTGCTCATCCATCAGAATACATAACAATCAAAAACAATAATGCTGGGATATTAAAACATGCTGATCATCATCAATGCTCTGGCCACTTATGACTAGTATACTGGTCAACTATAAATTTAAATTCTAATAGAGACTAAATTAAAATAAAATATAGTACATAGGCTTTAAAAAATATTCTCTGTACCAACCAGAATAATTATGATAATCATCATCATTATCAACTGGAAGCCCACATACTAAATATATATATATCCCTTATTCTATATAGCTGTTATGAACGAATGTAGCTCAGGAAGCAAGAACTCTAATTTATTACTGGGAGCAAAAGGGAAATAAATAAATAAATTAGCTGGATGTCCACTACTTACTTATAAATAACTAGCTTTATTGGGATCATAAAAAAAACAACTAAATCATAGAATATAAGCTGTCATATATAAGGTCACATACACACAGCACTTTGTGAAACAGAAATTGGATAGAACAAAGAAATTAAGGCTAAAAAGAATATTTTTTAAAAAACAATTATTTAATATCTAATTAATAACAACAAAAACAAAAAATGACATGATAGTATTACATTTCAAATACCCATTTCATCAAAAAAAAATACATTTTCACAAAAATTATATTAACCAACCTATTAATTTTTATTCATGGATTAACTTTAAATTCATTAGGTTCTTTCTTTAAAATTTTTAAGAATTAATTAACAAACATGTTCAGAATTAAAGATAACAATCTTTGATTCAGCATAACAAGATAAAAAAAACAACTTGACAACAGATTTTTTTTTTCCTTTAAAAACTATTTCACCATTTGTAATAGAAATTTGACTGGGTTTTTTTAAAAAAAACAAAAAAAGTGTCTAACAATTTGGAATATTTTAACTTAGTTAAGTACTTACTATTATCAATTTTTATTCAACACAAAAATAACTTATTACATTTATGAACAAAAAAAAAAAATTTTCTATTAATAAAAATAGTATGCACACATAATAAAAATAATAATACCACTAGCTATGACTTTAGTGTTGATAAGTCCCTTCTAGTTATAATTTCCAGCAACTGAGCTTCTCCTTGAAGGCTTCTTAGGCATATTGCTTAATTAAGGTATCCTTTTCCTGGTCTGTGGAAATTCCATATAAGCAAAAAAATAGCAAATTTTGTCCATTGAGTTTTCTTGATTTTCCAGGTGAGACTAACCCAGACAAAAACTCATGCCCTTGGTTGAAGGTGAGTTTGCAGACTACTTTAGGGGTACCTTCATTTCTACATCCTTATTCCAGTGAAGGTAGGTTACATGGAGGAAGGCAATGCCTAGCTTTTATCTGAATTTAGCACATGGTTTTCATTATACAAACCATTTTTAGTGCTAAACTCATAGTATGCTAAAAACTTGATAAAAACTATTTTATTCAATAACTTGGTATCAGCTGGATTAAGCTTGGGCTACTCTCTCTTCAATAGCTAACTTAGGGATAATTTTTTCAGCAGCTGGATTAAGATTGGGCTGCTCTCTCTTTAACAGTTGAGTTAGGAATACCTCTCTCCAGACACTTGGGTATAATAACTAATTCACACCGCCACAAAATTTTTTTTCTAGAACTGCCCACAAGTCAATTATAATCTGTCTCTTACATGATAATCTTCATAACAACTAATTAGATAAAATTGAATAAATACAATTGTTCAGTCAATTTCTTTCTTAATCATAGATATTGAAAACAAGTCAAGAATTTAAAATTCACAACATAAAATTCTTGACATTCCTTTCTAATTAAAAACCAAATCTTCTTGCAAAACAACAACAACAAGATAATCAGTTAATTGCATTGATTTGATTTTTCATTAAAGAGAAAAAAACCAATTAATTAAAAATAAAATTTACAAAGTCATTAAAATCTTATTTTGTTTTTTCATCTCTTCTATTTTTTTACTTTTAAAAATACTCTTACATATATTTAGTGTTTGACAATTTTCATACTATCATATGGAAATTTTACAAATATTGAATTAAATAATGACTCTTTAAAAAATAGCTCAAAGAAAATTTAAATATTATTTTCCCCCATTAATAAGATAATTTTTTATTCTCAAACACAAGAAATATGATGCCTACTATCTAATTCTTTATTTTTTCTAGTGCAGCTATGTAACAAAATGGTTACAATATATTGTATTTTAATAAACACAACTTTGGCATTTAATTTGATAGTAAAATAATCCACATTCATAATGTTATATTCCCTTTTCTTGTTTTAATAGCAGAAATACTATCAACATTTGTAATGACCCAAATGGCACAGAATTCATTGTTACTTTGACAGAACTTGCAGCCAATATTTAAATATATGAATATGATTAGGGATTAATAAAACTTTAATCATCAATATTAAAATTTGAATTTTATAAAATTTTCATTCTGATATGAAATGTCATTTTTTTAATTTTTTTTTTTCAACCATAATTAAAAATGAAAAACTATCTTTAGTTCACAGACTTTCAAAAATGAGTAATAGGTATGATCATTATTTTCCAGGATCTGATTTAGATAAAGAAAGTAATGATTTTCTGAATAAAAAAATGACATCATTACTTGATTAATTAGAATCTTATTAATTGCAACAGATAAGCAGTGAAATTAAGACCAGAATAAGATTAAAACTTTGCAGTTTTTTGTGACTCATTTTAGCAATGGAAGAAAATAAGATTAATTAAAAATGATGCTCTGTAACAGCATTTCTCAAACCTTTTTTTCTGTACATTCCTTAGATTTACTTTATACTATTTAGTGACCATCACTATGCAGATATTATTATTAGAGTAAGTATTCAGTCTTCTTATTGGTTCTGACAAAGTCACAATATATTATTTCATTGCTTATGATCTTCTGACTTTCAAAATAAAAATAGTAAACTGAAATAAATTATCACAAAAACCAATGTAATTCATTTAAATAATAAATTTCCAAGCATGATAATTTTAATGTGTTGGGAAATATCCAAGCAGAATTTTGATTGTGTGAGATTTATAAAATTTAAAATTATTATGTTTTATTTTTCAAAATTTTCCCCATAACTGAAACATAGCATAATAGATAAAACAACAGTCAGCCGAGAATAATGATTTATTACTTAAATTATTTTTAATTCAAAAAAATGTATAAAATAATAGACAAATTTTTAAATTTGTCTATTATTTATGGTAATGATCTTAAATTGAGAAATACTGCTTTGCATAAATCATCATAAGTATTTCCATTTATTAAAAATCCAATTTATAAATCTGTTTTTTAAAGATATTTTTCCATTAGTATTTTAATATATATATATTATAATGGTTGGGGTAAATTGTGAGTGCTTACTGTATCTTCCATACAGGATGCCACTAGGCTATTCGAACCTAGAAAATTTATAGTGTAGGCAGATACTTATTGTTAAGATCTAATTTTATTTTATTATTGACTGTTAGCCCTTGCCACTAGCTCAAGGAAAAGCAGAGATTTAAAATATATTTATTAAAATATATTTTTAATAAAGAAAAAAAAAACGAAACCACTGCCAGTACTAATAACACAAAAAGATTTTATTTACGTATATATCTAACAACAAATAAATTTGAAAAATAAATTACTAAAAAAATGCTTTAGATTTCATTATTTTTTTAACTTTAATTTTTAACCTTAGAATGTTGAACATAGTTAGGCTACTTACTACGCACTTAAATGATTTTCGAAACATTTGATGGAGGCAAAAAGTTCGTAGCCAAACAAACGCTTGCTTCCTGATATAGATGCAACCAATGCAATATGAAAATGTTCATATAAAATCACACTGGCAGAAATGTGCATCTGCAGTGTGATATTATTTAAATGAAATGATTCTCGTCCAGTACAGGAACGTGCATCTGTCTGGCGAAGGAATTATATATATAACACATTAAAAGAAATGCTATGTATGGAGGGAGAGCAGTCTATTTTGCCGACTTATAGTCCCTATTCAAGAGCTAAAGGAGGTCAATGTCATGGGAAGTACTCCACGTCCATTGCAACATGATGACTACACTTTTGGTCATGCATTCAGTAGGACACATTACCCTGTATGCTAACATGCTTCACATTACATTGATATAACATCCATATATCCCTCCACCAGCATTGACACAACTACCAAACAAATAGTCTAAAATCAAAACCCCTTTAACATACACTTAAACAAGTCTAAGCAGCCATCTACACCCAACTTTTATTTAAGTCAATTTAATAATTTAGTTTATTCTTAAAAAAAAAACAGTTTAAGGTATTAAACTTATTTTAAAATCACAATGTATTTAACTTATTTTAAAATCAAATAAAGCATTTGACCTATTTTTAAAATCCAATAATGCACAAATAATAACAAGTGTTGATTTTATCTTTAAATTTGTTTGCAATTGCAAACTCCCACCCTATTATCAACAGGCCTTACACTAAGCATAAAAAAATATAATACATATTTTAAAAAGATTACATTTAACTTTTAGATAAGATTTTTAACATTGCAAAGTTTACAAAAATAAAGTTCAGATTTGATCAGAGAGAAAGTTTATAATTCATATTTAAAGGAAAAGAAAGTTCAGAGATGTTAAATTAAAGAGTTTATAGTTCATTTTTACCAATAATTTATACTTTCCTTCCTTTCTCCATGTTTTACTTCGTGATTACGATCCGAGTTTACCCAAGAGCCATTTCTTGTGGACGATGACAATTTATGAAGATAGTTCAGGTGGTTCGATCCTGGGATACGCGGAGATAAAAACTGCATTTGACCAGCCAAACCAAGGAAAGCGTGATTAAACAGATTATAATTTTGGCAATGACAACAATAATTCTAAAGTTTCTGTTCTTTTTCAACAACGGCAAACAAATTCAAAAATTCTAATATTATTTCTTTTGAATTTTTTTTTTTATAGTCCTGAAGCATCTTATCTAGGGATCCTCAGATCCAACTGACATATTTCATATGTGTATTTCATAGGTTCTGTGGTAAGTAGATTTTTCCTCTGTGATCTGTGTGCACATATAATATATCTTGGGTGGGAAAAGCAAGTCTTTTGTTTCTATCTTTTGACTCATCTATTTTGTAATCTTTTTAATGATCATTTTGCCTTAAGGACCTTTTTGTAATTTTATTTTGTTAAGAACTCTCTTCCTTATTTATAAAATTAAAAGGTTTTTATTACTGTTTTATTTTAAGATTAGAATCTTTACTTTAATTCTATAAATTCTTTAAGCTTATTTTCAATATTTAAATGAAACTTATTAATAAATTAATAACTCATTATTTCTGCATTTTGAACATCTGTGCATTTAACTTATTATTAGATATCTGCAAAAAAATTTTTTAATGTAATATATATATCCTGTTACAATATATTATGTTGAATTCTTGGTTTTGATTTTCAAATATAAGGTTGAAAGTTTTTGTTATTTCCTCTTCAACAAAATAAATGATCTATTTATTTATTTTGATATCTGAAAACCAAAAATTCAAAACTAGGTGGTAGTATCACTCAAAACATTTACTGAAAGCATAAACTCAGGAGATATTTATTTAAGCATATGAGTTAGCTTATTTGTATATTTACCATTAAAATATATTATTTTGAATATAAGAAGCACCCAAATTTAAAATGCAGTAGGATTTTAAGCCTGAAAAATTGGGAAAAACTTAAATAGGAAACTAATATTAATACAACAAACTCATCTAATTTATTGTGAACCTTCTTCAGATATACAGTACTTCCACTTTCTACACTTTTATTTCCAGAACATGAACGCTCATCTTCATTTTTCCATCAGGATACATCACTTTCAGGCCATTTAAACTGCAGCTGAATGTTGTAATTTCTTTGTCAATTTGCTTTTATGTAAAAGTACATTTTTCTATTAAAATCTGAATCATTCTTCTAAAATAATTTATATTTTTACAAATACCTTCTAAAAAAAAGAAATATGTAAAAAATATTCTAAAACATATGTTTTCACTTTAAAAGTCAAACAGAAGCTATTGGAACTATCAAAATTTTGACATATGCTTTCTTGTGTACAGAACAAAAAACAATCAATCAGCACTTTGGAAAGGCAGGTTCTTATTTCATTGTTATATTGATTTGTTAATTGTAAAAAAATTTCAAAGGTTATAAGGTAGAGTTTTTTTGATAAAATAACAGTAAAATCGGCAAAATAACATTAAAGTAGTGGTCTGAGAGAATTAAAGCTGCATACAAAATTAATCAAAAAATATTGATTAAAAAAGATTTAACATGCTATTTTACATAGGTAAAGATCATAATACTATGTGCATATATAACATAAAAATCCATAGAAATAAGATATTAAAAATTTTCTTTTCAAATTTAAGACACACCCTTTTTAGGAATTCAAAATTTGGAAAAAAAGTGTGTATTATATTCAAAACAATACAGTATTTATACTTCATTTTTACTTTGTTATTTATAATCATAAAATGAAATGGATGAATGTCAGTGTTCTTATGACTTACCCTGTAAGTGTCATGCATTAATGTGGAAAACAATAATCTTCACATGAAAAACAGAATTCATCTCAATGAAATCCTGGTTATAAATTCATGTAAAATTATCATGATAAATTAATTTTTAAATATAGTTACTTTTCTTATAAATAAAATTTATTTTCTCTTTCTTTATTGTCACTTGAATATAAAGTTTTGGTTTTTTTTTTTTTTTTAGAAAAAGAAATTAATTAGATTAAAAAAAAATATTTAAGAAAGTTATCTCCTTTAATTATGTGTCAAATATCTTAACATCTTGGAAATTAAAAAAAAAAAAGTTTTTTAATTAATTATGTTTGATAATCAGATTAAAATAAACAAATATCTATGAAAATAATTTAGGTTTAAAGGCAGATTTGCCTGTTATCATTACAGAAAAACTAAAAATTGGAGATTATAAGTTAAAAAAAAACTAATTTAATAAATAGAGAAACACTTATTTTATTTAAAATTGCATTCAGAATATATGAAAAACAAAATAATTTATTCTTTCGAATTATTTAGATATGGAGTTCATGCACTATATAAACTTTTTGATGTCAAGATTGTATATAATTAAGCAACAAATATCCTATAAAATGAACTTTTATCCCATGTTTAGTATTTATTGGAAATGTTATAAATTAATGGGTATAAAAAATTGACATAAAATAACTAATTATTATATTTACAATAAGAAAAAAAAAATTTATTCAATTTTTACAAATCCATTAAATATTCATTCTTGTCAAAAATAGTATTACTTTAATATTTAAAAAATAAGTTAATAAAACAATATCATGATAATTGAAATCTAAAATTATTACAATTATAACAATTATTTAATCTCTCCTTTTTTTAAAAATTGCTATTTATTTATCTTTTGTTTTTTCCCAATAATATTTTAAAATATTTCCATATTAAAAGTAATATTTCTTTTATATAAATAAACCAATATAAGCAATTTCATTGTAAATGATAACTTCTTTCATAAAACATGATTCACTTTTATTCCTTTATTGTTACACATTTTAGGTTCTTCATTTTTAAAAAAACTAGAAATGTACAATAAATATAAAAAATCATTTCATAAAATTAAATTTGTTAATTTATTAATGTTAATTGTATATATATTATAAATATATTCATATCTAATTTTATTAAAAATAAAAAAGTTTTCTCAAAGCATGATAAATAATAATAACTATTTCATATTTCCCCCACTCATTTGTATAAGCTTTTGCCAATTTTTTTAAAATTTTTAATTCATAATAATTTAAAAATGATTTATTATTTATGACGAATCTTTTTAAATACATTTTAAAATAAATATACAAAAAACTTTTTAAATTTTAAACCAAGAAAAATAAAAATATTGTGAATCCAATACTAGTTCAAACATATCCCAAAACTGGAAAAAAAAACCCACAATAATAACAATGTTCTTTTTTTTTCGATATAGTATTTATTTTACAAACTATCACTTGCCCTTCATTAACTATTTAGTAATTATTATTCATTTATAATTATTCGTGAAATTCTTATATAAATTATAACAAACTTCTGGTTTTTAACAAGTCACAAATCTTTATGATCTATCAATATTTGACACGAAAAAAAAAGGACTTTATGTTTCAAACAATAAGTTTGTGATAAAAGTGAATTTTAAAAATAAATGTGTTTTATTTATAATAATGACCTTCTAGAACTTTTACAACATAGTTAAACAAAGACTATGTACATTTATTCTGCATTACATCAGCACTTTTTATCTCACACTATAAAAATATAAAAAAATTTAAATGCTCCATAATAAAATGCTATAAGTTTGCATATTAAATTTGTACAAATCTATTATAGTTTTATTTAAAGAATCAAATTTGTATGCACTTAAAAAGTGTTCACACTTTTCAAATAGATTGATGCAATATTTAGAAAATATTATAATATTCTGTTACAAATTTTTTTCTGCTACTCCTACACTTAATATATACAAAAGTAATATGCTTTTTTTACTTAAACATTTTCTAAAATGATTAGCTAAAAATCAGCTAGACCATTGTACATTCATTGTAGTAGAATAAGACAATATCACTTTGTCATTCTTGAACACACACACACACACACACAAAGCTAAATTGAAAATGAAAAATGTTAATGCAATAGCAATATAAAATAATTTTTAATGTGCAATTTTATTAAATAAAATGAATCCAATCAAAATTAAATATGAAAATAAATTAAGATTCTTAATAAGTATAATTAAAAAATAGCCACAAACTGTTTTAAAAAATGAAGCTACAGATAAACTATCCATCATTTAAAGTGCACGAATGCAAAATTTCTTCATGATCAAGTACATATAAGTAATGAATTTACTTTTTTAAAATTTTATTTTTTAGGAAATTTTTTTTTTTTTAAAGAAATACTCATTAACCAGTTACATTTAAATCACACCAATGCATTGTTTCATTTTAAAATATTTTTTCATTTTACTGATACAATTACAGGTTTGTATTTTAAAGCTGTAGAAGAGAATAAAAGTCTCAAAAGTGTAAAACAACATTTTGGTATTGGTAGAAAATTTATATCTGCAATAAGAAAACAAAAAGAATTAATACTAAAAAGGGAGATGACCTCATGAAATGGGTAGAAGATTTCTATCAAGAGTTATATAGTAATAATGAACAAGTACTTCCTATATCTATTACATCTTCCGAATAATGCCCAGAATTTTAAATGAAGAAGTGAGACATGCAATTAAATTTATGAAGAAAGAAAAGGCTCCAGGTAATGATGGAATTATAATTGATATATTAAAAGAAGCAGGTGAAGAAATATATGTTTTTTTAACAAAGTTATATACCAAATGTCTAAATGATAAAGATGTACCAGATGATTGGAAGAATACAGTATTAATATTAAATATTTAAAAAAGATGATAAAGAAGATATTAGATATTACAGACCTATCAGCCTTTTATCAGTTTTATACAACATTTTTACCAAGATAATTACAACTTGTCTACAGAAAACATTTCCAACAACCAAGAGAACAAGCTGGATTTAAAATTGGTTTACATCCAGGTATTGAGAGAAGTTATAGAAAGGACAAATGAATATGAGTTGCCATTATGCTTTGGATTTGTAGATTATGAAAAGGCATTTGATTCTATAAAAATTTCTTCAGTTATTAAAGCATTGGATCATGAAGGTATAGATCCAGGATATAGTCATATTTTAAAGAATATTTATAAAAATGCAACAGCAACAATTAGATTATATAATGATATTAGGAAATTCAACATTGAGAAGAGAGTAAGACAGGATGACTCCATATCTTCAAAACTTTTTACAGCAGTGTTGTGAATTAAAATGGGAAGCTAAAGGAGTGAAAGTAAATGGAGATTATTTAAGTCATTTAGACTTTGCAGATGATATAGTTGTTTTTGCAAATAATGCTTTAGAGCTGCAGGAGTTATCAGATGAAAGTAGGATTAAAAATAAATGTTAAAAAGACTAAAGTAATGTTTAATAGATTTTTTCAAAATATGAAAATAAAGATTGATTATGATATTATGATGAATTAGAAGAAGTTAACAGCTACAAATACTTTGGTCAGATTATTAATACAGATGGAAACATAATGGATAAAATTAATTATAGAATTAAACTTGGTTGAAGTGCTTTTGGTAGAAATAACTTGATAGTAAAAGGAATTATGCCTATGTGTTTGAAAAGGAAGATAATGTGTTTTAACAGTTCTTACTTATGGATCTGAGACTTGGACACTTAATAGAAGAGCAATACAGAGACTTCAGACCACTCAAAGATGTGTGGGGAGATGCATATTGGGAATAATAATAAGAGATGAAAAACACAATATATGGGTAAGAGAACAAACAGGTGTGACTGATCTCATTGAAAAAATTAAAAGACTGAAGTGGAGTTGGGCTGGACATATTGTCAAAAGAGATGATAATAGATCGATAATTGAAATCTTAAACTGAATTCCAAGAGATTGTAAAAGACTCAGAAAGAGACCATGTGAGATGGATGGATGAAATAAGTAAGTGTGCAGCAGTGATGTGGAGAAGAGAAGGTAAAGATTGGAGAATATGGATTGAACTTGAAGAGACCTTCATCCTGCAGTGGAATGATAATGGTTGATAATGATGATTGATATATATATATTTTAAAAAAGTTATTAAAAATATCATTGCTTTTGACTAATTTTGCTTAAATTTTAAATTCATTTATTCTCATCTACCCATTAAGTTTTAATTCTTCTATATTTAAATATTTTTCCAATTAAAATGAAAATTACACAAGTCATCTAAATTTTGCAGATGATTTAGTTATTTTTTTCAAATAATGTGTCTGATTTTCAGAAAATATTATAGAGCTATCAGAAAAAAGCAAAAACGTAAGACTAAAGATAAATGCTAAAGACTAATTAATGATCAATGACTTCTCTAAATATAAAAACAAAATAAGTGATAGAAATGAATTAAAAGAAGTAAGACAACAACTACAAATATCTTGATTAAATTATTAATGCAAATGAAAAATATAAAGAATAAAATTATTTTTAAAATTAAATTTGAATGGAAAACTTTTGATAGATCAACATTTTTTTTAAAAAAATGTAAGAGTTTGAAAATTTTTTTAATAAATGTTTTTTTATCAAAATTTATAAATGTATCTGATTCAGATGCTTTAATAAAATAGCAATACAAAGATTTCAGACTGCACAGTTAAAATACATGAATGAAAGAACAAATTGATATTATTGAAAGAATGAAAGAGATTGAATAAAATTAGAAAAGATGATAATAGTTGGATAATTTAAAGTAATGAGCTGGATCCCAAGAGACTATAAAAGGGAAAGAGACCATTAATAAAATAGATGGACAAGATAAGTAAATTTGATGAAATAAAATGGAGAAAAAAGCTATGGATTGGACAATCTGGATTAAATTCAAACACTTTCATCAGGCAGTGAACTGATAATGGTTGAAAACGATAATTGGCATGTAAACTTTTTATTTTAATATTTATTTTATATGTATAAAATTTATGTAAAAATAAACTATTTAAAACTTTTATTACACTACAAAAACATATATAAATTAATATTTATATTCATTAATTGTTAATCATTGTGATAGCAAAAAAATATTCATTTTTTCTCATGATATACTTTCAAAACTAATTAAGGTAAAGAATGACTTAATTTTTTGAAAAAACAAATTAAATGAAAATGTACTATAAATGCTATGGGAATTCTAATTTAAAGATAAGACAGAAATTTATAGAAGAAAATCCTTAAATAATAATAATAAAAAAGATTACCATAGTTTTGTAAACTGTAAATAAATGAATAAACTTTTTACCTTAATCCCTGATCAGTTTCACCATAGTCATCAAGATAAGGAGGTGGAATTGAACAGCCTTTAGTTTTTCCTGCTAGAAGCAGCACCTGGCAATCTCGAACTCTATGATAAAAAAAAACAAAACGCTATTACAAATATATAAATAATGACTTCCCTATACACAAAATTGAAGCAAATATAAAATTATAAATTTATTATTTAAGTTTCCTTTGCAACCCCAATTCCAAATTGCAATTTTAGTGTTTAATATGTGTTAAAATTTAGTATAAGTAGCAATTCCTTTTAATGAATATTTTTACTAATATGTTTAGAATGCGAGTTAAATTTTAATGCAATTATTACTTTAACCATGAAGTATTCTAATCTATTATTTGTCAAATAATCTGAGTCTATAAGTGCTTTTCTTTTAGTGTCATGACTCATATAATATTCCATAAGTTGCCATTGTTTTGAGGAGGATGCATGCAAGTTTTGTTCTTTCTTTGAACATTCTGAATTTAATTTTAAAGCATTAGAATTGATATAATAAACTTAGGAATGATTACACAAATCCATTTTTTAATATGGGAAACTTCTTTATTTTAATTCAATGTTCATGACTTCTTAATATGAAGAAAATAAAACTTAATATCAATATTTTAAAATTTTATTTGTTTGACAGTTTTTACAAAATTTTAATTATAATCAATAAAAATTGCTACAATAAAATCGCTTAAAGTTTATTAAATTGTAAGACAATTTTCTTGGTGGAGTGGTCCCAATTTTAATATTAAATAAAGCAAGCACTTTTTGATGATGCTGTTATCAATGAATCAACAAAAACAGAAATATTTTTCATTTTCTGTATATTCCCCAGTACAGAACACATTCCACACATACATCCAGGTTTAAATTATTTCAATTTTTAAAATTATTATTTAATAATTTTTATCATTTGGTAGGGAGTCCAAATTATTACAATATTATATATTTATATCTTAATATTCATACTTTTGGTTCAGGAAAATTTTACACTTATCTGCATTAATCTAAAAAACACAGATAACTTGGAGAGAACCACTTTGGTGTTCAGAATCATTATTTGGTAAACAATTTAACAAAGATGATGCAAAAATTGTTTAGAAAAAAAATACTAGTATGTAAAGTTATAGATAAATATGGTTTGTAAATATCCCACTACAATTTATATGCTTACTCAACAAGCCCTTCATAAAGTAATAATAAAGATTGCAATACTCACTAGGCTTTCCAATGAGGTTAGTGAGAATTTGAGTTTCTCCATTCTTATTTTATTTTCTAACATATCTATTTACTGATCAGTATTTGGTTAGCAATAGGACAGCTACCTAAAAGAAAAACATTAAATGTGACTAGAGCTAGAATTTTTTTTAACAGGTTAGGATTCAAACCCAAGTCGTGGAAATATCAGGCGAATGTATTATCAATGCATTACACAGATTTAAAATAAATGTGTATATAATGAAATATATGTTTATAATGGAAAATAAGTTGTTGTGGTATCATAGATTTCTAAAAAATAGCAAAATGTGTTTGTGATTAGTACTAAATCCCTTAATTTTCTAGATCACACCCGCACATATATATAAATACATAAAGCTATCTGTAATTTAAAATAATATATTTATAAAGGGAAAAAATGCTACAACAGAAAGTTTTTCAATATATTTTAAATAAATTAATAATTTTTAACAATAAGTGAAGGCACATATAAATAAGAGTGCATATGTAATGAATAACAAGCGCTACCTAACAAATTACTGTAGAGTAGCAAGAATTCTAAAGATAAAATACGTCATACATTTATTAGCTAATATCAGATTGTCGTCGTCGTCCCCTTTCAATAGCATATATATACATTAACACTACATTATTAAAAATACAACTTATTTTTAAATTTTTTTACAGTTACATAGAAAATTATTAACTCAACGTATTTAAAGACTTCATATACGGATAAAGCTTGTATGGGTATTTAATTAAAACTTTCAATGTGATTTTTATTACTATTAATTTAATATTTAAAAAATATACAAGAAATTATCCCGCAATTCGACCACTGTTTTTAAAATAAAATGTCGCATTTATCTTTTAAAAACTTTCTAGAGAAAAGAGAGCATTATCTCTAGAGTTTGTGAAAACAAAAACTTTCACCAGGAGATGCCCTGGGTTTTTGCTAAAAGAAAGCTTCAGTTGAGTGAAAGATGACCTCTACAAACTTTGTTTTAACTCTGAGAGAAACACTGTCAGAAATGTATGTATGATTAAACTAGGCAACACGAGGAATCAAATTTCAATGTGGCATAGAGAACGAGGGCAACTGGAGCCTTCAACACAGCTGGACAAAACAGGTGTGGTCAACTTTCCATTGGAAGATCTGAGTCTTGTCTTACAAGAACAACTACGGCCAAGCTAATTCTACTTATAACTAAGAGGCTTTCCCTGACAGGCTGCTGGTGTGCTGACAAGATGGGGAGAAGTCAGGTTGCAGAGTATCTTGTTTAAACAGAAGATCTTACAGATCAGCTTGCTAACTAAACTAAGTAGTGGTTATATTAGAAAACAAAACAATTGCTTGTCAGTCTGTCTTGGTGAAACACAAATCAAAAAATATAGCCATTTTATGAAAAAATATCGTCTCAATTGATCTTTATACACAAACTTAGGATATATGATTTACAAAATGCTTTAAAGTGCTAAGAGAGAAGTTGTAAAGTATAATAATGCAAAAAACATCCACAAAAATGATTCCACGAATGAAAAAATTATTGACTATTTTTATTTGTAAATATATCTCAAAAATAAAACAACAAAAAAAGACAAGCAGAGAAACTACTAATTTCCATTTCTTTACAAAATAGAACATATTGTTTTAAGTTCAGCAATTCTACAAACTTTCTAAAATTTTCTATATAAACCATTTCAATGCTTATATCAAAACAAAATTGGATTTATAATATTTTAATAATTATTGTTTTTATGAATGTGTGCATATACACACATCTTATCAGATTTTATTATTACTCATTTGCACTTTCTTTTGATAGAATTATGATTTGAAATGAAGCAATAAGAACTGAAGTGGAGATTATATATATATTTGATAACTTATTTAATGTTTTGATGTTTAGGATCTTTATTATTTTAAAATGAATCAATTCAATCAGATTTTTAAATAGCCTATGCATAAATTTCAACTAGCAAGAGCAGTTTAAATTGTATATTAGGTTTTCTTTTAAAACAGTATTTTAAACGAGAAAAAAATTTAAATTAAATAAAAAAATATTTTAAATCAAGTTTAAGAAAACAAAATGAGTTTTAAATAATCTGCTTATCAACTTGAAGGAAGCCACCAGAAAACACACATATCTCTAATAACCAATATTCTCAGAAATTGAAATGTAATTGTAAAAAAAAAGCAACTCAATTGTCGATCAATTAATCAATCAAACAGAAATAAGAATTAATTATTACCAATCACAATAAGCTTAGCTGTAATCAGTATTGTTGGAATTCTTATTCTCTTTTTATTTAAATTCAAAAATCATATCTTATGTTAATATTTTGCTACAAATAGTGAACCTAGCAAATATTTCTTTTTTTCTCTTTCTCATGTTAAATGAATCTCAAATTCTGCATGAAATCAAAGACCATTTTATATTTGTTGATCAGAGTTATAAGCATATAAAATGAAAAACACAAAGATAAAATTAAATGTAACATTGACTTTAGCAGGTAAAAAAACATTTTAACTGTATATATAATATTGGTTTCATTATTAAGTCACAACCCTCTTTAGGCCTCAGTAACATCAAGATTCATAATAACTTTTTTCTTTTAGACCATCAATCAACTTTTTTCTCCAATTCTCTTCTTATTGGCCACAAATTCTTTATAATTCCTCAATCAACAAATTTAGTTGGTGACAATTCCTTTTCTGCTTTATATTTTTTTCAATTAATAATCAATTGCTTTTGATTTATTCTCTTAAATTTAACACTTCAACATTGTATATTCTACTGTTTAAAATTATTTTTTATATTCTAGATCAAATCCACAATTTAAAATCCTCTTATTTTTTTTAGCATTTCTTTTTCTAGGTGCTCAATTCTCAGCTCCATATAAAGTCACACTGTAAATAAAACACTTAAAAAGACATTATCTTCTAAATGTAAATGAACAATCTTATTAAATGCTTGTTCACATTTGCATTTCTCAGTCTGATATTTTTAATTGCTATATTCAACATTAAAGCATTTTCTATAAATCATTAACCACTCTAAAAATCTTTTCTGTCTGATCATCACTATTTGTTTTGTATTACTTCCAATATTTAATTCAAATTTCATAAATTTTAACCCTCAACTGCTACAAATGGTATTTGATATGACTAGAAAAATTCATAGCCTTAATTTTATATAATTCTATAAATTAAACAGGTGTCTTTGTCAATACTTTTCTAGGGGTATCTGTACTGTGCAAAAAATCCAATTAATTTTAAATTTTGCCCATATAGAATAAGGGTACTGTGGTATTAGAGCTGCGACATGAAGAATTCTAATCGTTTAATCATTAAATTAATTAGGTTATTAAATCAAAAACATATTTTAAAATCTATATTTAAAAAAAAAAATTTAACAAAACAAAAAAAGAAAAACATTAATGTGAAGAATAGTTAAAATGCATGTTTAAATCAAATTGAGTGTGTGTTTGCACATGCATATTCTGCATAATCTATTTTAATACACTGTACAGGCTTACACCTGCATTTATATATATATGTAGTATACCGGACAAAAGCTTTAGACTCGCATAAACTGACCGCCAGGGCACCACTAGTCCGAAATTTGGAACTAGACATTTATTTTTAAGGGGTTACAGGATATGTGAATCGAATGCGCCGGACTAGCTCAATCAAGCAAATGAGATCTATGTTTTGTTCAGTGAGTTGGAAAGGTAGCAACAGAAAACAAAATCAACTAAGTAAATGAATAAATAAATAATTTTATTAAAAGTATGATTAAATAAACATAAATCTAAATAATAATCTTGAAAGCACACTTAAAATATGTACTACACGTACATTCGTCAAAATTGAACTAAAATATTTATATGGCTTTGAGAGCGATTTCCCGTGCGTGAAAGAGTGCAAAATACTGACAGTAGCAGAAGTATTAGTAAGTATTCTGTGATCTCACATAGGAAAAGGGAGGTTAGCTTCCTGCTTATAACCCATAGTTAGAAAAGGTTGAATCTCCGTATTTGAGATTTATATAAGCTTATGTCAAAACCGAAGAAATGCGAAAGTAGCTTCCAAAACATTAATAATAATAAAAAGAGTGTTGAAAGTTACTACTTTCAATCGATTGACCTCCCTCTGAGTGAGACAGGCTAGGAGCTCACGATCTACCTATTGAGAGGGTTAAAATGATCGTACGTGCCCCTAATAAACGAATTGGAAGCTTGAAGAAATAAAGCTAAGGACTATTATAAATAAAGTTTCATGACATAAGGAGAACTAATAATAAAATGGGTCACGAGCCAGAAGTCAATTAAAATAGTCTGTAATATCCAGACTGCTTTCTATAAAAAAAGGAATGTGAGATTATAAATAAACTACTATCTTACTTACTAAGACTTAAATAGAATGGACAGTAATAGGTTTGAAACGAGCACTCGTTAAAAAAAAAAAAAAAAAATCAAGCACAAAGAAATTGAATTACATAAGATATAACTTTAAAAAAAAAATTTATATTTAAAAAGGGAACAAATCTAAGATAACATTATTTAAATTGCAAAAAATGTAAGGTACCTTAATAATTTATTTCAATGCTAGTGCACTAGACTTCTTAGGTTAGTCCGTTGCTCTGGATTCACTGACGGTAGGCTTGGGCGAGCTGGTTAGTGGTTTCTTTGGTGCCGGTTCTTATGGCATTGTAGGCAGTTAATGGAGACACAGGACGTCCGAACCTGTCCTGGCGAGAAGCTTAGCACATCATGGTAAAGAAAATATTCTTGCTGTAGGTTTAATGTTCATTCTAGGTAGAATAATTACTGGATCAGCTTTCAGAATATGCAGCAATCGTTCTTTCCAAGTATTTTTGGCAGGAATCGTGCAATTCTCCTGTCAGAGTTGGTGTCTGTCTCTTTGCGCTGGTGCAAGTATTCTAGCTGATGCCAGTATTGAAAGCTAGTCCAAGATAATCCAATCCTGATTCAGCCTGTTATATCTGAATCATATCTCTTAAACCAATTACCAAACTTTTTCTTTTTTAATTAAAATTTAAAAATTCTCGATGTAAATAACAATAGTTATCTAATTAACGAAATAAATTGCCCGTTACAGATCTAGGAATTAACTAATGAAAAATTATTTTCTTTTTGTTTTTTTTTAATTAGCCTTATCAATCTAAATCCCCAAATCTGAAAAGCAATCTATTTGTACACTTTACTTTTACATAAATTTAACAAAAAAGTAATCTTAGTTTTCTTTTTTCTTTTTAAATCAAAATTAAAAACCAAATATAACTGCGCTATTAAAATATAATTCCCACGCACATACATATATATTAGTACAAGCATTAAAAAAAACTTTTAATCAAGTTTTACAAATGAAATCTTAAATAAAAATCTATTTTCTTTTCTTTACCCCTATAAAAGTATAATTTTTGTAATGGTGTCTTAAACATCCATTACAGTAGTATATGCGGGATTTGAACTCAGACTTTCACACAACCTACAACTCTTAGTTCCATTTTATATTGCTGACTCACCTGATCACACACATGTTGAAAAGATAAATAATCACCAATAAACGTATTTCATGCTAAACCAGCATTCATCAGTTGGTCCAGATTACTCAGCTTTATATTAAGATAAACAATCTTCATACTTTAATGAGTGCTGGTTTAACACAAAATACGTTCATTGGTGATTATTTATCTTTTCAACATGTGTGATCAGGTGAGCCAGCAATATAAGATGGCACTGAGAGTTGTAGGTAGTGTGAAAGTCTGAGTTCGAATCCCGCATATATTACATATATAAATGCAGGTGTAAGCCTGTACAATGTATTAAAATAGATAGTGCAGAATATGCACGTGCAAACACACACTCAATTTGATTTAAACAAGCATTTTAACTAATCTTCACATTAGTGCTTTTCGTATTTTTTTTTTTTAAGTTTTTTTTTTTTTTTAAAGTAGATTTTAAAATACGTTTTTGATTTAATAACCTAATTAATTTAATGATTAAACAATTATAATTCTTCATGTCGCAGCTCTAATACCACAGTACCAGAATAAGTTGTATGACACTTTTTTGAGGTTTAGCAGTATCTCACACCATTATAATCCAAAAGTAAGTAATATTATGCTTACAATAATAAAAATAAAATGTATTTACAATAATAACTGATCATTCTTTTCTTAAAAAAAGGAACTAACTGATCCCAGTAAGAAGCTGTATGGTTTATTCTAAACAAAAGTAATTTTATTTCTCCATTATTTTGCAATTTATAGTCATATTTTTTCTACTTTATTTATACAAATGTTTGTTGTAAATAATGTTTACAATAATAGAAATCAAATTTTTTTTATTATAATAACCGTTTGTTTTTTCCCTAAAAAAAGCAACTAATTGATCTCAGAGAGAAGCGATATCAATTTATTCTACATAAAGGTAATTTTATTTCTCAATTTTTTGAAATCTATGGTTATTTTCTTTCTATTTTTGGTTATTTTCTATTCCCTCATGCCAGCTGTTTGATGGCATTGATGCTAATCAAAAATACCTACATATTACGATTCAAGGCCTGTGATTCTATCTATATAAATATCGGCTTTTTTAGTTTTTGTAATAGGAAATTAGAGGAGCTAATAGTAAATAATATTACTATTTAAAATTTTTTTTTTTAGAAATTCACATTAAATTTAAAAATGATACCCGAATAATTGACATTTTTAGGACAGTAATTCTTAAAAATAAAATGGGTTGTTTTTGTTTGTATCTGTCAACAGTTACGGGATTTTTGAAATCGACGCAATTATACATTTTTTTTTGTCAATTTACACAAAATTGCTACATTCACGCTAAATTTACAAGTGATACCCAACTAATTTGCTTTTTTTTTGGTACAGTAATTAATCGGAAAGTGGTTCTTTTTGTTAGTGTGTATATATAAAAAGTAATGTTCTTTAAATACTACATTTCAAAATGATACCCGACTACGTTGCATTTTTTTTTGGACAGTAATGAATCAGAAAGTGGATTGTTTTTGTTAGTGTGTAGATATCAAAAGCCGTAATATTATTTAAATAATAAATTTAAAAATGATATCCGCGAATAACTTTTTTTTGGGTATTGATAGTAATTAATCAGAAAATGGGTTTTATTTTCTTTGTGTGTATATATATATAAAATTATGGTCTTTTTTTCAATGGAAAATAATACGCAATTCTACATCATTCAATTTACCCACAACATTTAAAAAATTCACACTACAATTTTAAAATGATACTCAACTAATTTGCTTTTTTTTTGGCACAGTAATTAATCAGAAAGTGGGTTCTTTTTGTTAGTGTATATCTAAAAAGGACCGTCATTGAAAGACTCAATTGAAAAATGATACCCAACTAATTTGGTTTTTTTTTTTGGACAGTAATGAATCAGAAAGTGGGTTCTTTTTGTTAGAGTGTCTATATAAAAAGGTACCGTTATTTAAATACTACATTTAAAATGATAGCCAACTAATTTGTGTTTCTTTTGGACAGTAATTATTCAGAAAGTGTTTTTTTTTTTTTTGTAAATATTGTGTAGATGTAAAAAGTACCATAATTCAAATACTACATTTAAAAATCAAACCCCGACTAATTGGCTTTCTTTTTTTTTTTGGACAGTAATTAATCAGAAACTGGGTTGTTTTTGTTAGTGTGTAGAAATAAAAACAAATCTTATTTAAATAGTAAATGTAAAAAAAAAAAAAAGCCCGACTAATTTTCTTTCTTTTTTGGACAAGTAATTACTAATAATCAGACAGTGGGTTGTTTTTGTTTGTGCGTATATATATATATATCAAAAGTAACTTGTCACGGACGAATTCTCGCGCAAACGTTAAAATAATACCTGACTAATTTTCTTTTTTGGACAAGTAATTACTAATAATCAAACGCTGGATTTTTTTTGTTTGTGCATATATATATCAAAAGTAACTAACTTGTCATAGACGAATTCTCGCGCAAACGTTACTTTTCACATGATCCTCGAAATACTGCCTTTCCGCACTCTTAAAAGCAGATTTTCAATTGAATGGACAGTTGAAGAGTTGGAGTGTGGAGTAGATTGAAGCCTGTCCATAAGTATGAGGTTTGGCTATCTTAATATATATCTGAGCACTTATAGCATATATATATGATGGTAATCTGGACCAACTGATGATTGCTGGTTTAGCATAAAATACGTATATTGGTGATTATTTATCTTTTCAACATATGTGTGTTCAAGTGTATCAGGGTTATGAGATAGTATGGAGAGTGGTGGGTCATGTGAAAGTGTGCTCATATACCCTATATATTACATATATAGACACAGGTATATAATAAGCCTGTGTGTTTCAGTTATTACATAAGCAGAGATGTCTGCCCATCCCTTGTATATGTATTAAATGGATTATGTCCTGTACATGAGGGGTTAGATTGATCTTAGGTCAATATGGGTGTGACAAGAATCTCGGTCTCAGGGTGGCCTTCGAGCATTCCATCATCAGATTTTCAAGTGAATGGACGGTTGAAGGGTTGGAGTGTGGAGTAGATTGAAGCCTGTCCATTAAAATATGAGGTTTGGCTATCTTAATATATATCTGAGCACTTATAGCATATATGTGTGGACATGGTAATCTGGACCAACTGATGATTGCTGGTTTAGCATGAAATACATATATTGGTGATTATTTTTATCTTTTCAACATAAGTGTATAGGTGTTATGAGATAGTGTGGAGAGTGGTGGGTCATGTGAAAGTCTGTGCTCATATACCCCATGTATTACATATATAGACCCAGGTATATAATAAGCCTGTGTGATTCAGTTATTATATAAGTTTGGATATAAATTCTTATAAATAGTTTATTTGAAAAAATTTCCAAGAATCAGATTCATAATTTTACAATTATTTTTCACATACATTGACAGCTTAACTTTAAATGCAAGCACAACATACTCCACAAAGCTAATTATGAATCACACCAAACAATTACAATGGTTTCCTAAGCTACACAAATAAAATTGTCACTAATTTCATAAACTTTGAATATCTTTATAAAAACGGTATAAAAATGAAAACCAGTGAATAGGAATAAATAATATTAAACAAAAACGCTAATCAGTGAATAAATATAGTGTATAAATTATAAAATAAATATTTTATCAAATATAGTAGCCATAATTAAAAATAAAACAAAAAAAAAAAAGAATAATTTTACATAATAGTGTCCATTTATCTTTTTTGTTTATTTGTATACTTAAAATATACGATTAAAATCGTTTTGAAATAATGTAATACATTTTTTTTTGAATACATAAATATTTACCAAATGTTGTAACCATATTGATTTAATTGATGCTGTCCACTATAATGAAGAACACATTAAATAAACCTTAAAAAGTTTTGTTGTTTTTTTTTTTAAAAAAAAAAAGAATTTCAAGCTAACATAATATAATATATACTTCAAAATTTATTTTTGCTGCATTATATTAAGAGAATAAAGTTTTTTGAAATAATTTAAGAAATAAAACATTTTTTTTTCTTTTTTCATGAATTTTAAACACTCACCAAAAGCAGTAACTATAGTGTCTGAAATGACATCTGCATCTTAATATAAACACATAACAAAAGTAAGATATGAAATTCTGTACATATTGTAACTTGAATATTTTTCAATGTAATATTTACATGCTTATTTGCTAGAATACAATTGTTTTAAAACTATGATAGATTTTTTTTTACCCTTTTACATTGCACAAACGTAATAATTTTTAAAAACTTTATATCAAGAGATGTATAATCTAAATATTGAAAATATTTCAGAATTTGATTAGGCAATATTTCAAATAATCCTTGTTTAAATGGTACTGTATGTCATTTGAATATTTTATATACTATTCCATCCTCTGAAGGGTATAAAATTTTTTTACTATCACTACTAATGCCAAGTAATATTTCCTAAAATAAAAATCACTGATATCATTTTCTAATTACTACAAAAATCATTACTAATTATTTTTCATAATATAGAGAGAGAAAATACATATTAAGCTAAAGTAAACCACAGGAGCTATATCCCCACCTCCAAAAATGGTAAAAGTTGTATCATATTAGTCATGTTTTTTTATTTTTACAGTTAATGCAATGATACTCAAATAACCAAACTGAAATCTTTACATTTTAACTAATAACTAGATACCTAATGGTTTGGTTGGCTATAGATCAACTTCCTTTAAAAACAAAAACCTGAAATCTTTTTATCATCAAAAAAAAGTTACAAAATATACCCTACACTTGTTGCTTTTAAAATATCAAATAATACAAAAAAAAAAAAAAAAGCTTACATCATTATAATATTTAAGTATTGTAGTTGAGCATTTCTATTTGAGATAGTATTTACAAGACTTTTAGAAAAGCTGTAATTTTTTTTTGGGGGGATTACCAAATCAGAATTTAAAAATTAGTTTACAAAATAACTGAGTCATCATTATCATTTTTAACCATTATGATCCACTGCAGGATGAAGGATTCTCCAAGTTCAATCCATCTTTTCTCATCTCTAGCCTCTCTTCTGAACATCACCCCAGAACATTCATTATTTGATCCATCCATTTCACATGTGATCTTTTTCTAGGTCTTTTACAATCTCTTGAAATCCAGTTTAAAATTTTGACTGTCCATCTTCTACAATATGTTAAGCACAATTCCACTGCAATTTCTCAATTCTTTCAATTATGTCAATAACATCTGCTGTTCTCTCACTCATTTTCAATCACTTCTTGTTATTCCTAACATGTATCTCTCCATACTTTGTTGAGTGGTCTAGAATCTCTATATTGATCTTTTGTTAAATGTCCAAGTCTCAGATCCAAAAGTAAGAACTGGTAAAAAACATTTATTAAAAACCCCCTTCTTCAAACACATAAGCATATTTCCTTTTAATATGAAGTTATTTCTACCAAAAGCACTCCAATCAAGTTTAATTCTATGATTAAGTTAATCTATTATGTTTCCAGCTGTAGTAATAATTTGAGCAAGGTATTTTATAAATCTGAATACTTTACATAAGATTAAGAAATCTTGCAATCTTTTTTTTTGTTTGAATACTTACATAATAATTCATAAAAATAAAGCTGTGGTCATAATTTTTACATTTATATGTTTTAAAAAGTTCATACTAATCCCTATCCCTACCACAACCATTATATTATTTTATTAACACAATAATATTTCATTAATTATTCAAAATAAAAGTAATACCTGTTCAAAATTTTTTTAGTGCAACCTTGATTTATATATATAAAAAAAATAATGAAATCTTTATTGGGAAAGTCTTTATTGCTATAATATAGTAATGTTTTGCCAATAATCCTGAAAAGTTATGAGCAAGAATCGAGATATAATGTCTGTAATTATAGAATGTAATTTCAACTTTTAGCAGTAGAAATTTTAATTAAAAAGAGTATTTATGAATTATTCATTTCATCTATAATAATTAATAACTAGATGTTAGGAACTAATGGAGTTAAAAAATTTCAAAGGAAACATAATATTTACAATCAGTAAAAGTTAGTAAGATAAGGCCTAGTTGCAATTATCAGAGATAAAAGGATACTAACACGCATGTGCTTCATTGATTTTTGTTTATAATGTGTAAATGAAACAATAAGTTTAAATAATGTCTATTTATCTTTTCATTATTTATTTTTTATTATTTTATTAAATTTTTATTCCTAAATATGGTGATATTTATATTTCAATTTTATTGATGTCAAGAACTAAAAAAGTAAAGCTCCTGTTAATAGCAGTCAAAACTATTCTAATATAGCTTGATTGTTTTAATAAATTCAATTTTAATTTTTTAAACATAGTTTTGACTATTTGCAGCTACAATTTATAAAAAAACATAAATATTGTTTTGCAATAATTATTATTTATTCATTCCTAAACATTTCTATAGTTTATAGGCTAAAACAAAACCTTTTGCTAATGACAATTTATTTTTGAGATTAAATTCATTTATTGAATTCATATCTAGAACAAAAATGTAAAAATTAAAGTCTGAAAATAAAACTTATCTCACTTCAACAATACAAGTAAAAAAACATCTAAAAATAGAATACAATACACCAGTCAGTTCATTGTCTTAGTGTAATTTTGGAAAAGGTTAGATGTGCATTTTCTTACAGAGCAATATAGCAAAAATATTTTTATAACATCTATATTATTTTTTTAAATAAAAAAGAAACAGCATATATCTCAAACGCCACATTTTAAATAGTATTTAAAATAATGGATGCATTCTAATTAATATTTTTATATTTAATAAAATTAATCTTATTTATTTTATATATTTTATGCAATGAATAAATGAAGTTATTTTCTGATAATAAATGAAAAATTACAATAGTCCTCCTATCTTTCAGCTTGCAGATAAAACTAAATTGAATGAATTCCCACTAATAAAAAACATTTTTTTTCCTAATAAAAAGTATTTAAAAAAATTATTTGCACTGTTTCTGTGTATATAGACATACTGTATAATATTGTCATTATCTCAATTTGTGATCTCTGAAAAGATATTGTGGAGCCATGCGATTCTATTTTATAGTTAAAATATTTATTTGTTTTAAAGATACAACATAGAACTAAAGTTTTTAAAAAATCTATACCATAATTTATTATATACATTAAGATGGATTAGTCTCATAGCATACAAGACAGTGAAGACCCAATTATGATAATGCATATATATTTAAAGCTAAATGGAAATGGAAAATATGAACACAGAAAAATTCATATATACAATTATTTAAAACAATCTAAAATGAGTTAAGTATTAATCAGTTAAGTAATGATATTTCTTAATATTGTAAAATTCTATAAATAATTTAAATATAAAAAAAGGTTATTTAATACAAATATTTTGATTTATTTCTGATTTTGATAAAATTAATTTTTTTTTTTTTTGATGTAACAAAAAAAAATTATTTTTGTTTAAAATAAGAATTTTTTTTCTTTTTGTAATGTACATATAATTATAAAATTAATTATAACATGTTTTTACTTAAAGAGATTAAGAAATAATTTTTAATGCAGAAACAAATTTTAAATATATCTTGGTTTGATGTATTTATGTTAAAAGAAAACAATTGTTCTTTTAGCTATAATAATATTTTCATTAATTATTAAAAAAAGAGACTAAAATATCTTTTTATAAATTCCATAGTATCTACTATAAAATGGAGTTTAAGTAAAAAACAAGACAGCTTTAAAAAAGCCAGTTGCTATTGAATTCCATACAGATAGAATGTAGACTTCCCAGAGAAGTAAATGAAAGACTTCTATGTGATGCTTTATACATCAATATGCATGTAGCACATATCACATGCTGCATTTAAAATTCAGATATCATAAAAACTGAACTGAGTTGACAATCTGTTTATGTGTTAAACCATAATATGTCATTTAAGCAATTAATATGAGAAACCAGCCTAAACATAAGAGATTCTAATAGTATACAATTAAGACATATCAAAACAGATGATTATAGAATACTATTTATGCTGCTGGTATTATTTTTACATACATACAAATCATAGAGAGAAGAAATTGGTGAGTAAAATGTATACTAATATTGTCATATTATATTAAATATTAATTCTGGTGTTATAATCTGCACTGGACTAGTTTGTTTTAAAAGCAAACAACTATTTAATGAACTGAATAAATTAGTCATCTAATAGAAAAAAAGCTTCACTAAAAATTAGAAAGTGATTGACCAGTCAAAGTTCCAGATAAGTTCAAAAGCCTCCAGAGGTAAACACACTAGCTATATTTTCTTTACCTATTGTTAAGTCATTCATAAAAAGTTGGTTGTAGCATTAGAAATATATAATGAAATTGCAAATATATTTTGATAAGCTTTTATTTAATTTGCTCTGTCTAAAATCTTGTAACTCAACTTTCAACCATTCCCCAATTTCTGACATAATTGAAACTTTGTATATGTATGTATTCTTGATGCCAATATATTTTTTAGAGTTTGTAAACAATTAAAAAAAACAACAACATTGAAAAATTTAAATTTTAGTTTTATATAAAATTCAATACTCCTTATAGCACTGCCATCTAATGGCATTAAATTGTATCTAAACTTTATTTAACTGTAATTTCTGGAACTTTATAAAACTAAAATGTAGAAAATAATTTAAAAAAAAAAAAAAATGCTATTATTGATTCAGCTTTCATAGCATTCGTGATATTATGCAACCAAAATAAAAAACATGTAGCACACATGTCCAAAAATAGTTTTATTTCTAAACATGAGTGACCAAGATTTTTACTTTGATTACATAATATCAAGAATATTATGAAAACTGAAAATTGTGTTCATGAAAATCCAGATTTTTGGCTTGAATCAATATACTTGTATTATCCATAAAATGCAAAAATAATTCAATTTATAGATTAGAAAAGAAAATTAAGACTCTTAATACATAAAATATTATTTTTGTATATGTGTTAGTATTACATGTAAGATCATTAATTATGAATTAAAATATTTCATAAATGCATCTCTATGAGTAAATATATGTCTAATATCTTTAAACATTATTAAATGATTTGGTCTATAAAATTTAAGATAGATAATGATAAATAACCGAAATATTTTATATTATCAGATATGGACTTACATGTATAAGAAAAAAAATCTGTATAAATCATCTTACAATTTATGTATCTCTATAAATTACAATTTAGACAATGTTAAACATTTAATGCTTTTTTTTTTCAATTTATTAAAATATCTTATATTTGTAAATAAGTAAAAATTGGTTATAATCGGTATCCCTGTAATATTTTTTAGATCTTTAATTTCATTTACATTATAATTATTTTTACTTTTAATTAATTAATAAATTTATTAAATCATTATTTTAATTCCAGTAAAGATATTTAATATTAGAATAGATGTAGTTTTATGTGTGTTTAGTTTCATACAAATATGTTGAACAGCTACAACCATAACAGTATTATGGCGCATATGTGTGGACATCTATATAAATATCTTTAGAATCATTTAGGCGTATTTTTCATATTTATATTTCATAATGATGCACTAAACTAAACTAAATAGTTTTTATTATTGATAATAATCAGCAAAGTCATAATGACCTCAGCATTTTTGAAACTAGTTTTATAGCTATTATTTGCACTTATGTATATGCGTACAGCAAAAAATATTGATATTTTATAATATTATGACTCATTTGGCATTAACTTAATGAAGTAAGGCTATGGATACATTTCTTCTTGCAATTTGTCAATAAATATTTTGATAACTCTAGAAAAGAAAAAAAAATGCGCATTACAACATTGTTTCTTGAATTCAGCCTTATTATAAAATAGTAATTATTAGAAATGATTAATATTTAAATATCAGAAATTCGTGAATAAATCAAGCTATCTATCAAAGTAATTTTTTGTCTTTAAATTTTTTTTTTTTCATTAGGATATATATAGATTATATTACGTTTTATTATTAAAATAAATGTTCAAATATATCAATAGCCATCAAAAATTCGTATTTTTCATGAATATATTTTTCACTTCTTTCCTTGGGGTCTTTAATGGGTGGGGGGACAACGACAAAATGGCCCTTAGTATTAATAAGTCTGTCAACCCCTGGCCTAAGAACTGTATAGTATGCATCTTTTGAATGCAATCACAAAAGATGATTGTTGATTATTTGATGCTGATTACTTCTGTTTACTACTTATGCATTTACCTACGTATTTCTTGCTGAGAATGAATGCCAGCAGAGGTTGATTATATTCATAATTATATCTGGAATATTAATACAAATGTATACATTTCGATCAGTCTTACATAATGCCCAATATGAGATTGACAGATGATAATCATATCCAGCACTTTCAGTTATGACTATACCATTATTTATGGTTCATCTTATTATTGATTATCCATCTATACCATTATAACATGTATATACACTCATATATATATATTCTGTATGTCAGATTTTAATTAATATATACACTCATATATATATATTCTGTATGTCAGATTTTAATTAATCCAAAAATAATATATAAAGAGTATATTATAAAGTTTGGAAGCTTATTTGAGATATGTATTGTAATCCAAAATTCAAGTTGCAATCAGTTAAGAACCTAAAACGATCGGTTTGAGATTGAGTGCCTTTACAAAAGTAAATTGAAATGAATACTTGTTTTATATCCACATAAAAAATATGTTAATACTACTTCAAAATTTAATAACATATAAAATTTAAGACTCACAACTTTCTCAAAGTAGTCTTGTAAATATATGCTAATAATCTTACTTTATTCTTAAACACACATTTTCTACTATAATATACCTCTGGGTAAAGAACTACTTTAATATAAATCAATATGTATTTTAAATAAGGCCCGCAAATTTAATTCTTTCTCATTGGTCACTTAAATATAATGTTTAACTAATTGTGTATCTCAAGATTATTAAATCAATCTTAAGCATTTAAAAAAAATTATGAATATGAAGTTTATTCATTAATTCTAAGTACGATGAATATAAAAGAACATTTATTGTAAATCACCTGACTCTACTAATTTGTATTTCAGATAGCAATAGTAACATAAATAGCATATAAAATTTAAATAAATTAAAAATGTAATTTAGTAGCTTAAAAGTATGATCTTTTATTCCATAAATATGCAAAGATGATAGTTTCAATGTAGTATAAAATAACAAGAATGTAAACAAATTAATAAAAAATATAAGGTAATAATAATAATCTTAAATTATTATTAAAATTCTATAACAATAATCAATAAATATTAGTGTTTGTTCTCTGAGAATAATCTAAGCTTGGGTTAAGACTAGCTTAAGACTATGTTTAATTCTAAAATGTTGCAAAGACAATGACACTCTAGTGGAGAGAATTAAAACAAATCCTAATTTTAAATATTGAAAGATAATAATTATTTTGTTAACAATAATCAATAAATTATCAAACTCATTTTATAAAATTGGCTAGTTCTTTCACTTTTTTAAAGTAAAATTATTTACTTAGCACTCTTAAATGATATGTAAAATACATAGCTTTAATTATTATGCATTCATATTCCTTTATTAGAATGACTTGCGCTATACACATAAATATTTCTTAGTGATTTAATTATCTACTTAAGGATAATTAGTTTTCTATGGATTGAAGCTGAATTTAGACTAATAAAACATATTATAAATTAAATGTAAACAGGTTTATATAAGTTTAAAAGTTAGTTCAACTAAATACAACCTGACTTCAATATCAAAAATATAAAGTTGTTACCTGTATCTTATTTCAGCAGCATCTTAAGAACTTTACTATTTATTTATTACATTAATAATAACTATAACTAAATAATTATACAATTATAACAAAGTTATCATGTGAAAATATTTATACTTTGTAATAATATTCCATTTTAAAACTCACTGGAAATACTTTAATAAAAGCATTGGGTATTAAATTATAAGCACAAGGCAATTCCTTTCAGAGATCTAATCCTTAGTGACAATTAATATAATGATTTGATAAAAATTCATTAAGCACATTTGGTAATCTGATTCCGATTGTATAGTTAGCACACTAATCCATTTTAGGCTGCCTGTTGATTACTTTGATATTTGTCATATATTCATATTGTGGCATTTATAATCCCAAATCCAATCTTAAGGCACTGATGTTGAATTGTAGTTATTTATACAAAAAGAGATGGTTTAATCCATTTGAGAACACTTGCAGATTTATATCCCAATAGTTGGCATTTATCAAATATTTTAATAATAGGACATAATTAATCCTTGGTTTATATACACTTAATTTATTTTGCTATATAGTTCAGATTGTTTTACTGCTTAATAAAACCTAATAAATAAATTATAATCTGTAAATGAATTAACTTCATTGATTTCATTAACAATCAAACATTTTCTCCAAAAGCTGCAAAATATATATAGATTTAGACTTATAGAGTTTTATCTTTCACTAATCCATTACATGGTAATCCATAGCTTTGAAACAGGTTATTTCATAATTATTTGGAAAAAAAAGACAAGAGACTTGATTGAAGTTATAAATATATTAAATAACCTCAAAGATGTAGGTTGAGTTAGTTTAATTATTGAAGTTATACTAAGTAGCCCATAAGCTATTTTACAAAGTTTCATTAATAGTTGAAAGCAATAAATTAGATTTTCTTGAAAATAGTATTTAGTGATAATCCCTTTTTGTTTATCCATTTCTGTTTGAGGAGAAGAAAATATGTTACCAGCTAGACAAAATACTATTGTGAAATATTCTACTCTAACACACTGAAGAGAATATTTTGAAATTTATTTTTACTTGATCTTTAATGGATTGTAATTTTACAAAGATTGACTAGATTTTCTTAAGTACTCCTATTATAGTCTCTGGTCAGCTAGTATTATAATTGGTCATGATGTCCCAAAATGCTTTTCTGCTTTTAGTTTTTTTCCAGGAAAAAAATAAAAATAATCATGATATAGAGTAAGCAGATAAGTAGAAATGTCTAGCTTTATTTTAAGCACTAAAATTTTCCAGACACTGGACAAAATGAAGGAAAAAATAACAATATCAAACTTTTTAATCACTTCATTTTGATCCAACTCAAAATAAAATTTTCACTCATTTGATATTAAATTTTATTTACTACCACAAATAAATAACTTATAAAACCTTGAAGTTCTCAAAAATTGATTTTTTATTAAATTAATTTAAAATACCTTCTAATCGAATTGCATTTTTAATATTTACATAAATATTCTGGACATTGATACAGAAAAGATAGATTATATAATTTAAATTTAGCTTTAATTAATGTTTTTGATATATATGACGTCGTAATCATAGCAATGTCATTTCTTTATTGTTCCAAGCTTATATGTATACTTGATAAATATTTCAATTTGTTTATTTAATATTCTAAAATATTTAAAATTCTTCAAAGAGCCTATTTCTTTGAGAGGGGAATGCTTGTGATTTTTTTGTTTATTGAGTATCGGTCTTTTGCTATTGCCCAAGTCTCTTTAATTTTTCATTTTGTTTTCCCTCTTAAAACATACAATTCCAGTTCTAGACAAATCGAATTTGTAGATGGTCAATCAATGTGTCTAGAGTTAAGATTATATGTACAGTGAGATGAGACAGAAAATGAAAAATTAAAGAGGCTTGAGCAATAGAAAAAAAACCGATACTCAAACAAAAAAGACATAAGCATCTTCCTCTCAAAAAATGAGTTCTTTGAAGGGATTTGAACATTTTTGAATATTAAATAAACAAATTTAAATATGTTAAAATATTTATCAAGTACACATACATAAGCTTGGAACAATAAAAAAGTGAGATTGTATGATTATGGTATGTTAAATACTGGAACATTAAACAAGTGAGATTGCTATGATCATGTTGTATTTATATATTGGACTAGTTCCATCATGGTCACGCCAGCAACACCTGAAGAAGAGAGTAGAATAATACCTCTCGAAATATTGTGCATATACTAATATGTGTGTTATTGCTAACAATTGAATGTACTTTGAAAATTTAAATAAAGTTAAATTTTTCTAAAGACATTCAATACTCAATACTAGATTATGGAAGTAGTCCATATATAAATACAATCTTCAGAAAGTGCTATGATTATGATATGTTATATATCGAAAGCATGCTAAGCATTAATAAAAGCTAAATTTAAATTATATAGACTAACTTTTCTGTATCAATGTCCAGTATATTTATATGAATATTACAATTACCCAGAAAAAAGAACAAAACAATCTTTAATATTGCACTATTAAGTAAATAACTTAATTTACCAATTTTACACATTTTAAAACTGACTAATTTCAGACATATAAAATCTCATGCACACACATATATATTTTATATGAACTGCAAGCTCTATTGTTTTACCTAATCTTAACTGTAATTATTGTAATATGGTTAATGTACGACTTGTTTTAAAATATTGTTTTGTTGTAGTTTGATTTATTATCCTGGGTCTTTCTATTTGTACATAAAATTCAATGGCACATTAAAAAAAAATAAAAAAACAGATGCATATATTTTATATATGCATTGATTAACAAAATCTGCTCAGAAAACATCGTTAAATACATTTTCTTTTAGACAATAATATGAATGACATTTGAATTTAATTTTGATTACATTATCGGCTATCTGACTAATAATAGTGGTGAATTTACTTTGCTTAACCAGAAAATAAAAACAATATATTTTTTTTTTTACAGTTTTTGGATATATTAAGTTAATTACGATAGTAAATATAAGATTATAAATATTCTATAAAAATGATGATGTCCCAAAAAGGAAATGACACTCAATCTTATTCCTTTTGGACTTAAAGAAGAATTACATATTGACGAAAAGCAAGTATGCATACAATTTAAAAACAATATCATTATAGTGAAAAACCATTATTGAAAAATATTGCTGCATATATTTATGCTATAGTACAAAAATCAAATTTTCTAGTAAAAAGGCTGAAATGTCTATGCATAAAAATATGGATAAATAAAGGTGGTTTATTTTTGTAAATATATATATTCCCCTTTTAAAAACTACTCTAGAAAATCTACAAAGAGATCATCACAATAGGAAATTAAATTGAATAAAATTTATATGCAAATAAACGCATTTATGTAGAAATTAGCAGAGTAAATAAATAAATCTCCACACAGCCAAAGTGGAGTGGTTGAGAAAAAAGAAGTATTTTTTGTCAGATAAATATGGTTATCAAAACAAGGGTAATTAACCAAAGTTAATCAAACCGCAAGTAAGAAATAATAGCAAATAATAAGTAATAGTAAATATGTAAATTGGGCCCAAAAAGCTCTCAAATGTGAACTTTAATCAGTTGTTTGTATATAACAATAGTATATTGTCCATTAAAGACATTTAAATAGTTGTACGATAGTTGTTTCTAAAAGAACTATATGTATTTACTAATATGTGTGCGTATGTGCAACAGATTTTTAAATTGGATACACATGTGAAATTAGTTGATCCCTTCTATAAATAATATCTATTTCCACTCAAGGATAAATTATAGCTTATTAGAATTTATAGACTATCACATTATTGATGTATTTTATATCATTATTATTATTGTTGAATAAATATAGTTATATATAAATTTTTGTGCATATTGTTATTTATTTTACCCCTGCACGACAAATATTAGTTATTCTAAATGCATAGTAAAAAATTGGCAATTTGAAATGGCTGTATTGAATACTATTATACGATAATTCAACATTAATAATGTTGTTACATGCAATAATTATGTCAAACATATAGGACATTATATTTTCATAAATAAGGCAGAAGATAAGCATTCTGAAAGTGTCTATGCTTCTCTATTTTGCAGTTTAGAAGATGCTAAAGCTGGCAAATAGATTAGTTGATCCCAAACAAATAAGAAACCTCGATATAAAAAAGTTATTGGAGAAATTAAGTTGATATTTTACTCTGGGAATACCAAAACAGATAGCATGACTGAGATTGTGAAACAGGAAGCAGTTACCTTATAAAAAAATGTGGACTATGATTTAACTTTAAGAAAGTTAGCTAGACTGTGAGCTTGACCATGAAATTAATAACATAATTACAGCCAGAATTTCAGGAAAATATGGTTGAGCAACCCCAACCTAAATTATAAATAAATCATGAAAAAATGTGTCATCACACAAGAAATTATGCTAAATAATGTATCAAGTCTGTATTGTCACAATAGTTGGAAAAAATATTGTTGATAGTACAAAAAATCAAGAAAAAATATTCCGAACACCAGTACTGGAAAAAAAAAAAGATGAAATGTGTTATTGTTGTGGTGAACCAGGACATTTGAGGAAGTGCAAATAAAATGTGCAAAAATAGTGAAAAAATATCATTTAGTAGCTGTCTGTTAAGAAATGCAGAACTATTATGAACCTAAATTTGCACTACAAATCTGGGGAGGAATAGATTATAAGTGTTAATGTCAAAATGCTTAATGCCATTAAAATAGACTACATATTACTGATGTGAATATTTATGATCAAATGGTAACAATATAAATGAACAGCAAAGCCAGTTGGTCACTGATATCTAATACAGTTTGAGTAAAAATCAGTAAAAAATATAAGGTCTACATCTCAACATATGGACATATTTGATACAAACATTAATGGAAACAAAATAGATATATGTGGCAAAGTTGTAATACCAGTGAAATTTAAAGAGTAAAATTTCTTATGCTACATATAGTAAACAAAGATTTTAGTCCAATACTGGAAAAAAAAACTGATTTAAATCTCTGGGCATTCATATGAACATGATAAGGACAGTTCAAGTAGTAACTCTAATGTAAAAGAGATACCTAGGATTGTTCAAGTACATCCCAAGAACAGTACCAGTGAATGTAAAATTCATTAAGGGTACACAACTTATTATTTGTAAGTCTTGCAAGATGCCACTCGCCTTGAAAATAAAAGTAGAGAAATGCTGGACAAGATGGTTTCTAAAGAAATGTTAACTACAATTAAAGATTTGCCTTGGGTCACAACTGTTATTAGGACTTGTGCAGGGATTATAATCATGCCAAAAAAATGTATAAATAAAAGTCCATACCCAGTCTTAAATGTATGCCAAGTGATAGTATCACTACAAAAATATATCTTGCGAAGATAGACTTAACTGTTGCATTCCATTAAATACCAGTAACTGAAAACACAACAGAAGAGTTAACACTGACTACTCATGGGAGACTGTACAAATGCAATAAATTGCTTTATGGTATTGCAGCATTTTCCAAGCAAAAATAGATATGTTTTCAGATTTATAAACAGAATGATTCCCTATTGAAATGACATATTGGTTACTACTAATATGGAGTAGTAATGAGAAAGGTGAGTGAATGCAGTCTGTTCAAAATCAAAAAAAGAGAGGGCTAAAATAAATATTAATAAATATATTTGCACACCCCCCCCCAGTTTCTCAGATACATATAATGCAAATGGAAGATACCTTATTCCAGACAAAGTAAAGGCATTAAAAATTCTGAGATGCCTAGAAATGTAAAGACAGTACAGGCATTTCTGGGACTTTTAAATTTTTATGAAACCTTTTTAAAAGAAAACTCATACTGGTTGACAACTTTGTACCAGTTTAAAAAAGAAATAATATTGGAAATGGACCAGTGAACATCATTTGGATTTTAAAAAGAAAAATATTTTTTTAATATCTGATAAATTGTTGATTCATTACAATGGTGGTATAGATGTTATAATAACAGCTGATGCATCAGAATCCATTGTTGGAGCTGTCATGTCCCGTAGTCCATACCTCAAGAGTATTGTCAATAGCTGAAAAAAATTATAGCAAAATTGACATAGAAGCACTAGCAGTGGTTTTCACCATTAAGAAGTTCCACCAATACATTTATGAAAGAAAATTTCAGATCTGCATGGACATAGACCATCACCCCCTAAAGAGAATATTTGATACTAGGAAAAAAAAAACATGAACACATAAACCAATGCATGCTATGTTGGATTAACATTTTGTCAAACTATGACTATGAACTAGTCTATAAACTGGGGGAAAGAGTAAGATATTCAATATGCTGATGCTCTATCTCAGTTAACAAATAATAAAGTGAAGCTATATGCAGTTAGCAAAATTATACATAACCATATTAAATTCTTAATATTTCAGTTATAGTCTAGTGAACTAGGAAAGACAAAGGATATCCAACTCATGAAGTGGAGAAAATATGATTGGCCTAAAACTCTTTCTATGGGAGTTGTAAAACTTTTCAGTGTGCAATGGATGCATCTTAATGACAGACTGCATACTCGTTCTTCCAAAGGCAGAGGATATTTACTGGATCTTCTGCATCAACATCACATGGGAATTGTGAGGATGAAAGCATAGATTAATCATATATATTATGGCCAAATTTAAGTGGTGATATCAAGCAAATGATCATAAAATGTATTATTAAAAACAAATTGAAAATTTGAAACCTAAATAATTGAAAACTTGGAGAAAGTCCACATCTCTTGGACCAGTATCCATTTGAATCATACAAGACCTTTAAACAGATACATAATACTGACACTAGTTGATTCATTCAACTAATGGTCTGAATATAAATTAGTAAAAAGCATAACAGTTATAATGCACAGTAACAGGCCTGAAGGAAATATTTGTTATGCATGGTTTTCCAGAGATAATAAATGACAGAAAATGCTACTTCACAGAAATTTAACGATTACTTGCAGGGTAAAAGAACTAAACATATCCTTACTCAGCCATACATTACCCTGAAAGTAATGGAATAGCGGAAAAAGCATTCAACATTTAAAGAACATGTTTAAAAAATTTAGATTAAAGAATATACCAGGAGCTTTAGTGAATGCTATATATAATCAACATTTTATGTTGAGTACAGCAACAAATAAGTTTCCAGCAAAGTTAGCAGTGATGTATCAATTGTTCCTACTCATCTGACTAAGTTATTGCCATCCACTAGTAAAATGAATAAAAATCACAATTGGGAGAAATCTTAAAAGTAAAAAGATGCTTGGCACAATACTGAATTTATTATCAAAAGAATTATTTGTCAAAGATCCACTAGAGGGAGCCTGGTATTCCAGTTCACGCTGTTACAGGCTCCCAGTTTTAATTACCAAAGTTATAGTTTAGTTTTGAATTCATAGAAGAAAAGTTTACGAAGATGTAAGTGAATACCTGTTTTATTGTTTTTTCATTTTTACAAGAAATTTAAAATCAGTTTTCATTCAAGAATAATTGAAATTACCTATCGTTCCACTATATGCAAACGGCTGCCATTAGAAATAGGCAAAAGCTAGGTTAAGTAATTCTTAGAATCATTAGAGTAACATAAATCTTTGGAAAATAGTTTTAAATGAAACCAAATTATTCTAAAAAGAATTAATACTAGAAATCCTAATCTTATTTATAGAATAAAAAGAGTAAGCATTTGGACATCAAATCTCATTGAAAATATTGAAAATAAAAATGCTAACAAAGATAGTTTTAAGAACTTCATTCTTGAATCAGATATTAATAATGTTTAACAAAGATAGTTTTAAGAACTTCATTCTTGAATCAGATATTAATAATGTTAAACAAGTTTCCATGGCTGAAAACCAGTCAGAGAAGACAGAAAACAACCCAAGGAACATTATAGATACAAAAATTAATCATAAAACTAAGGAAAAAAAATCTCAGTGTTAAATTATTCATAGGAATAAAATTACAATATCGTCTGACAAACCGGAAGTTGCTGAATATGGCAAATCGTGCAGGGTTAATAAATTATTTTGAATTTTAATTCGATCTCAATTTTAGAATTAAAATGACTTAAGCTATCTTCCTGGACAAAAATCAAGTTTCTCCGATGATCACAACAAAAGTTATTAGCCCACTTCTGGTGTGATTGGGGATCACAAAAAATAAAAAAATATTCAAATCAACACAGAATTACAACAAAATGATTCCTGAGCTAAAAAACAACAATTTAAAGGCAAAATTAGTACAAATAATGTTTTAGACCTAAACAGAGACATTGAAACCACAAATGATTCATCATCTTTTAATTCATCAATTATTGAGATTATTCCAAAGTTTAACAACAAACTTTCAGATTATACAACTGAATCCTTAATTACTAATCTAGACCCAGAATTCAATCCAAAGAAACAGAATCCAATTAGTATCAACAAATAAGAATCATAGTGAACACTGAAGGTCTTTATAGTTGGGTGGGTTAAACAAGAATTGTGAATATTTGCACACACAGGAGATTGCTAATGATGACAAACAGACTTTCAGCTCATTGACCTCAGTTGCAAGGTGATATGAACAAATGGCATGTACTCATGGTTTGGAAGTAAATCTGGGTTGATTCCAGATTACAATGAATCCACTGTTGCACTGGTGGGCATGGATCTGCACTCCTTTTCCTCATGTGTGGCGGGGGTGGTCATGAAAGGCTTGGTGCATTTATGGGAGTGGTTAGCCATCACTGCCCCCATTGAACTTTGCTCTGAGAGGCTGCTGCACTCCCTTGATGGATTGTTTATTAGGACTGTGATGATTTGAGCTCATTATTATTTTTGTCTCATTAGTTAACTTTAAAATTAAAGCATTTGTAAGGTGGTTAGTCTGCTTTGGACCACTGACAATTTTTGTAGCTTTGGAGTTTTTGCTGCAATAATTTTGCAGGCATGGGTATGCACTCCTCTTTTCTTTCTCGGAGGTGGTGGCAGTCATTAGGGGCCTGGTTTATTGGTGCAGGTTGTTGACGATTTATTGCCACTACATGAAAACCTGCCGGGAGGATACCTGGTCAAAGTCTCAGCACTGTTCCTGCTCTGGTCGGCGGCTGTGCCCCCTTGCTAGGTTGGTTTTGGGCAGTGTGGCTCGTTAGTTGGTTTTCTTATTCTATGTAGGTAGACTGAATATGGTCCCTGCACATTTGGAATGTTAATTGGGAGACAGAGGTACTTATAATGGTCTTGACATGGCTCGGCTGCGGGTCAAGAATTTATTATCCATGTACAGATACACATTAATCAAAATTATTTTATGCATTTTATATACAACTGGTCAATAATTGTTTTAACATTTGTAATCCTCAACAGGTAAGTGTACCCGAAAATTTTTGTAATCTTTTAACTACTGAAGGTTACTTTTGAAAAAAACAACAACAATTATTTGTCAAATTAAAAAATTGGAGGAAAGTAAGGGGGCATCACCTTCACCTCCATTTTGATGAGTCATCACCTGACATTTATGTAAGTAATTTGTTAATGAATGAAATAAAAATAAAAAAGACAATTTCCTAAATGATCAAAATAGTGACCTGGATCAAGATCAATTAAAAGTTAAAAGAGAGAATTTTTATATGAAAAAAAACAGGGTGTTATAACTTTAATAGAGGAAGGAGAGAGATCTACTGACAAAACTCTATGTGTATGCAGACTTCCTGTAAAGTTTAGAGCCTATATATGTCATTAAATCTATTATTTGCTAGAGTAGGGGTAGGAGTGAAATGTCTGTGTGTATAAAACATTTAAATAAAGATTATTTATTTTTGTTAATGCATATTGAAACTATAAGGCTTTATCTAGAAAATATTTAAAATAAACTAAAAAAGCTATATTATTATTGTTTATAAAAATTTGGTAGTTTTCTATTCTCTCGTGTCAACCGTTTGATGGCGTTGATGTTAATCAAAAACACATACATATTACGATTCCAGGCTGGGTCTGTGATTCTATCTATGTAAATATCGGCTTTTTTAGTTTTGTAATAGGAAATTAGAGGAACTAATAGTAAATAATATTACTATTTACAAAACAAAAATTTTAGAAATTCACATTAAATTTTTAAATGATACCCGGACATTTTTTGGACAGTAATTAATCATAAAATGGGTTGTTTTTGTTTGTGTGTATATCTATAAAAAGTTAGGGTATTTTTTTAATAGAAAATAATATGCAATTATATATTTTTCAATTTACACAAAATTTCTATATTCACACTAAATTTAAAAATTAAAAATGATACCCGAGTAATTTGCTTTTTTTTTGACAGTAATTAATCAGAAAGTGGGTTCTTTTTGTTAGTGTGTATATATAAAAAGTAACAATAGTCACAAAAACCAAAACAATAATCAAAGGCCGTTGGAATCAAAACCAAAAGATTCCCACAATAATGAACCTAGGAATTTGCATGAAGGCCTAGGTTTCAGCTCAGTCACAGTGTCTGGTAATAGGGTTGGTGAAAACAATATAAACCAAGATCAAACCAAACCAAAAAAAAGACGGAAATACCGAAACCTAACTCCACCCAAGGTAAATATAACATCTCACCAAGTCCTAGTGACACACTGATAGCTGTGACTAATGAAAATATCACTCCTTACCAAACACCGATAGATTCTGCCGCTTCCTGGTCTGCAGATGAGATGGAGACATTCATCACTCCTAATGCCAGTCATAAAAGAAAACCATGGGCTATATCTAGTCCTAGCTCAGGAGAAGAAGAGATAGCATTCCCAGAGGCAAAAGTCTAAACCCACAATATCAAATGCAACTAACAATAAGCATAAAGGAGCCATAGAAAAGAAACGCAAGATTAATCTTCCATCCTATTTGGTAACTAGTTATCCTACCAATGGTTTGCCTGTGGATCTCCCCACTTCACATTTAAACATCCATCCAAACATCCACAAGAAAATTAATAAAAAAAAAATTCTGCTAATATTTCATTGAAACTGCCTGCGGTGGAATCTAGCGGGCCATCTTGCAATGGATAACAATAAATGTTTAATCTCTGCTATCAATGTCCGAGGTATAAATTTCCTCGGTCATATTAATGCCATCAGGCATTTCCTTAAGCAAAACTCACCACATACGTTGTTCATAGGCGAAACGAAATATCACCTAAACTCGAACTACTTCATGAAATCAGAACTTAGTAAAATAGGATTCACCCAATTATCTACAGGTCATGCTGCTAGGGGAGGAGTTGGGGTAATAATAAATTATCTTCTGGCTCCAACCTCCTTCAGAATAATTTATCTAGATCAGAACCTAATTGCCATGGAGTTTACCTTCTCCTTGAATACTTTCAATGTGATTTATGTATACAGCCCCAATGTTCATGCAACACTGCTGAAAATAGTCCACACAATTAACCTAATTACTAGTAATAACAATGCACCTACCATTCTGCTCGGTGACTTTAACATCTCCTATGAGTCCTTCACAAAGAAATATTTACCCCTACTCAACATAGTATTTCTCAATGGGAGGGGTTTCTTTCCACCTGATGCATTTTCATTCTATACAAAAAACAGTCGCACACTCATTGATCTAATGTTCTACTCGGCCGAATAGCACTATGGGATAGAGGCTACACTGCAACCGACAGCTTTTTCAGATCATTTTGCGATTATGGCATCCCTAGAGCTGAACAACTTTCAACAAATTAAAGTCAACCGGAGTCTCAGAATGTTCACTAAAACCAATGCCACTGAGGCATTTTTCTCAGATGCCTACATTCTTTTTCACAAGGTGAACCTCATAAACCTACATCCAGTCGAGGCCTGAACTACATTTATAGGCATTATTCAGTCGTTGATTACTCAATACACCTTCAAGCTTAAAGAAACAATCACACTGATGCGTGAATTGGCCAGCCTGAATTGGAAAATTAAAAACTTCGATGGTCAGGATCACAATATTGACTACTTACTTGATCTAAAAGCTTCATACAGATCGAAACAGTAGTAGCAGAGATAATAGCTACAAAAAATGAAAAGAATTACCCGCCAGCTCAACATTGCTGGACCCAGGGCTATCTCAGGTGGGCTCTGGGGGCCAGAAAGAAACAGGAAGTTCCTACTTCATTGCTCATCAGTGGTGGCAGCCTTACTGGTACAAATATGATTTTACACAGAGACACTTTCAAAACCTGCTATTAGGTCACCGCACAAACCCTGCCTTGGAGTGGGTGGGCACAATCGGAGAGGCAGATCATGGTATTACACTCCAGGTCATCACCAGAGGTTGCAGGGTCTCCCTGACAGTGTTCATCCTGAGATTCATGCCATTCCGAAGTTTGTGTTCACTCACTTAAATTTTTTTACTGCAAGGATTATATTAAACATGTTAAACTACCTCGCCATTGAAAGGAGAGTAATTCCTAACCTATATCCAATCGCCATGGTCCCATTCATTAAAAAGAACCAGGATCCTACCTCTCTTAGCAGTATCAGGCCGATATCGATGACACCAATTTTGTTCAAAGTCATGGAGGGTATAATAAAAGAAAAAGTTCAGGATGCCATTCTACAGGATATATCGGCCTCTCAATATGCAAGGAAGGGATCATCAGCGCTGATTGCAATTGGTGAAGTGAAAATTATGCTTGATCACATTAGATCTAACAGAATATCCCAGCCTGTGGCAGTTCAGCTGGATGTGTCCAATGCTTTTGATACAGTAGATGTCAACATTCTCAGTTGGACATATCAAAACAGATAATTCAGATATTGGACAATCTCCTGAATAATAGGCATATTCATATTTCCATAAATGGACATTACTCAGACGGATTTGCCCTTTCAAGATCCATACCACAAAGATCACCATTGAGTGGTCTATTGTTCACAAAGTACATTGACCCTCTGATTAAAGAGCTAGATCAGCTTCCAGGGATATATGTGCCCCGGCTTAAGAAAAACATCAAGGTTTTCGCATACATGGATGACATACTTGTGATTCTTCCATCCCGTAAACATCTGAAGACACTTCATTCCATAATTACCAATTATACTAAAGATTATAAATTATCCATCAATCCTCACAAGTCATCATCCTGGTGCATCAACACTGGTAAGAAAATACTCTCCAATTTTTTAGCGGAACCTCAGTGTTTTCTGGGGTTTCCTATCTTCAAGTCACAGACTGCTATGTCTGTCTGCCTACAAAAATCCATCATAAGCAATGCTACTAAGATGGTTCAGTCGCTGTCAAGGACATATCTGTCCCTACAAAAGAAGATTGCTCTGATTAATATGAAGATTATGGTGAGCATAAATTACTATCTGCCAATAATGGCAGTTACCAAATCATTCAGCTTACAAATTTGGAGGCTCTGTGGTCAGCTCTTATGGAGAGGTCGGACCACTGCAACTAGCATCCACAGACTTCAGGAGACAGAACGGTATGGGTCTCCATTCAATTCAGACAATCAATTTCCAAAAAGGGCATTCACTTTTAGTAAACCTGGGAAAAATACCCTCTATCAGATATTATAGAGACTGTAATACCTACTGACAGACCTCCCCCCAGTAAACACACATGGCTTGACACCATTATTAAACAACAATCTCTATACAAAGGGCACTTAACAACAGAGTTTAATGATAAAATCAACATCTGGCAGGCACATCGCCTGCTGAATCCTGAAAATACAGTTATTTATGCTCACCTAGGGTGCAGCAATCATAAAATCACCACAATATTTAAATATCTGCTACTGGAGTTCAAACTTTTGGATTATCTGATCAAGGTGAATATGGGCTCCATGCCAACTAATACATTCTTATACTATAAGCAGTTTCTAAGTAAAATAGACCCAATTTGTCATGCCTGTTCTAGAGGAGAGGAGACCTTTAATCATCTGTTAAATATATGTCCAGGCTATAACAGTATTCGAAGTGTCATCTCTCAACACTGCATTATAGCAGTGGATAAAATCCTGGACATCAGGGGTTGTCTCTTCTCTGGAGACTTTACAGTTATCAGGTTATCTATCTTCCTGACATATGCTTTTTGGGTACACAAGGTGCAGGACAAAGTTCACACAACCAACACTGGACCCCAATGCTATATTTTGCGATAGGCTCAAAGCTCTTCAAAACAAGGACAAGATAGTATCCTCTAGATTTTTGTTTCATAATACATGGAGCCTACTAGTATGGCCCACAGACTCTACATGAATTTTGGACCTGATATATCCACATTGTAGTGTATCATGGAAGTAGTCTATGTTGCAACATGTTGGATTCTACTAGAGAGGCATTGATTTCACACTACATGTATCCCAGCTGATAAGTTAGCATTATTGGGTCAACCTCAAAATGGGTGGGCAATACCAACAAAATAGTACGTATTTACTCATATATCAACCTGCTAGTGCAGAGAATGGTTCTGGCATACATCTACCAGACCAACATCAGCAATGGATGAGCCAACATTAACTAAGTGTATTTATTATTCATCTGTACAATTTTATTATGTCAATAAATATATTTTTAAATAAAAATGATACCCAACTATTTTGCTTTTTTTTTTTTTTTGGACAGTAATGAATCAGAAAGTGGATTGTTTTTGTTAGTGAGTAAATATCAATTATATTTAAATACTAAATTTAAAAATGATACCTGAATAACTTTTTTGGTATTGATAGTAATTAATCAGAAAGTGGGTTTTATTGTCTTTGTGTGTATATATAGAAAAAGTTAGTCTTTTTTGAATAGAAAATAATACACAATTCTACATTATCCAATTTACCTACAACATTTAAAATTTCACACTAAATTTTCCAATGATACACAACTATTTTGCCTTTTTTTTTTTTTTTGGACAGAAATTAATCAGAAAGTGGGTTCTTTTTGTTAGTGTGTATATATAAAAAGGACCGTTACTGAAATATTCAATTGAAAAATGATACCTAATTTACTTTTTTTTGGACAGTAATTAATCAGAAAGTGGATTCTTTTTGTTATTGTGTATATATATATATAAAGTACCGTAATTCAAATACTACATTTAAAAATCAAATTGGACTAATTTGCTTTTCATTTTTTGGACAGTAATTAATCAGAAACTGGGTTATTTTTGTTAATGTATGTACATATAAAAACTAATCTTATTAAATAATAAATGTAAAAATAATACCCGACTAAATTTTCTTTTCTTTTTTTTTGGACAGTAATTAATAATCAGACACTGGGTTGTTTTTGTTTGTGCGTATATATCAAAAGTAACTTGTCACGGATGAATTCTCAAGAAAACATTACTTTTCATGTGATCGTCAAAATACTACTCTACCACACCCTTCAAAGCAATTTTTGAGGGTTACCCATTTGTAATGAAACCTTCATGACATTGTTAATAAAGTTACAATGTAACAGTAGGTTAGAGCAAATGAAAAAAAAACCTTTGTAATGAAATTTTAAATAATTATGACAGGCTAAAATCCACATACTCTCACATGAAAATATAGAGAAAATAGACATACTAGCATTACAATAAAGTTAATAACAAAACCAACTACAGCAGCCAATAAGGCACTTGTCTGTGCTTTTAGCATAGAAAAAAGCCAGACCAGCTTAGCTGGCGAGGACTCTTTCTGTATTTTATCGTAGAAAGAAGCCTCTTAGGTTGGCTGAAGCTGCCGCGAGGACTCTTTCGGCATTTTGTCATAGGAAAAAGACTCTTAGGTTGGGTGTAGGCCACTAAAATGGTATATTTCTAGGAATTGACCTAGAAATTGCGCCATCATGCGGCTGATGCGAGGGAGTAGAAAACAACCAAATTCATTTAAAGTATTATTAATAAAGAATGGTAATTCATATTGGTTATGGATAAATAACCTAGTCAATATGTAATGAGTGTGCATGTTATAATAAATGGATAATTATATAAAAAATATACACATCCATATTAATTAAAGTCTTTTATAAAATTAATATCGTTAGGTATCTAGAGTAAATAAAAAATGTTTGTTGTTCTAGATTATTAAATATTTATTATTACAATTTATAAAAATATTTTTCTTTGTATTGTTTATTTATATTTACTAAGGCTTTATGTAAATTAGTTGATTTATAAGAATACTAGACATAAGGCAGGTAAAAAAGAACAATTTTTGACAAAAATAAAAAAAAAGGAATACACTGAACTGAATAACACATATCTGTTTTTAAAACTGAATTGTGTAATAATCATATATTGATCAGAAATCAAAAACATGGACGGCTAAATTAATAAGTTAAAGGAAGGTGTTTATCCCTTCATTTTCTGTAACATGTCCCAGAAGATCGGATGAAAGGATTAAGAAAATAATTAAATTATGCAATACAAATCTCTTTCTTCAAAATAAATGGAATGGCTTAGTGAAATAGGAATAATTCAACACAAATCTTTATTTGAAATTAATGAAAATCATAGCATGAAAAGTACAGCATAAACAAGCTAACATGGAATAAGTATTGTATAATATTAGTATTTCTTCAAAATTAATGGATTTATCATAATTAAGAATATTTTTGATTGATCAACAAGAAAGCCAAAAGATAAAAAAAATATTGTTTAAAAACGAAGTTGGATATAGATTATATTTGTTTGGATATGGATTATTAATGAGTAATAATAATTATTCTACTCAATTATTTCGTCCCTGCTTCAATGGATCATTGATGGGCCCCAAACAAACAAATACATGACAACAACAATTTTTATTCAGTATCGCATTATCCAAGGCAAATAAAAAATGGTAATATTTATTTTTATTTTACAAAAAAAATTTCCCAAGGCTTTCTTTATAAAGTACTGTCTTAATAACACTTGTATTTAACACATATTAATAGTAGAAAATATTAATTAATGCTTAATATGCGTATGCAAATTGATTATAAAGGTAATGGTTTTAGTTAAGATAATTTTTATGAAAAACATATAAATATAATTAATCAATATGATTAAAGATATTGACTTTTGATATACTTTACAGATGTATAACTTGAAGCAGAGCAGATATACGTATATTTTTAATTTTTATCATATAGGGAGAGTTCAATATTGGCAACTATTAATGAGATATATTTGTTCTGTTCACAATTATAATATCCAACAACAACAAAAAACAATCTAAATTGTAAATGATAAATATGTTTGATTATTTCAATTACTGTATAAGAATAAATTCTAGTAAAAAATTTTTGATTAAAGATATTGACTTTTGTATAACTTGAAGCAGAGCAGAAGTAAGTACATTTTTAATTTTTATCATATGGGGTGAGTTCAATATTGGCAACTATTAATTAGATATATTTGTTCAGTTCACAATTATAATATCCAACAACAACAAAAACAATCTAAATTGTAAATGATAAATATATTTGATTATTTCAATTACTGTATAAGAATAAATTCTAGTAAAAGTTTTGAAGTGATATTTTGGGCTCTTACACCAATTTTATTTTAACAAAAGTGAAATATACTTCTAAGATTATAAAATTACTATCAAAATTGGTAAGGAATATGATTATGAATTTATTGTTTTTATTATTCTTATTTGGTGTTTTAATTACAATATTCATGATGTGTATTTTGTATAATAAAATTATTATTGTTATCATCTATCAGGAAGACTTTGATCTCTAAATTTATTTAGTTTTCTATTTTATTTTGGAGTTAGTGCAAAATCTGTCAATGATAAGTATTGCATTTGGGTTTGTACAACTATGCATTGTGTTCTTTTATTTTAATATTCTAATATAAAGATTTAAATCATTCATAACAATATACCTGCACCTTGATTACAGGCTGTGAGGTCATTGTAAGTGGATTAATAAATGATATAACCTGGTTTACAATAAATATTTAGCTTGCAAAGTACTCATCCTCATCATTATCAAATTATAAATGTTTGCAGGTTAGAATATATATATATATATATACGATCTTGATGTCATGTCTCATTTCCACGCTTCTATTTATTTATTCCATTACAATTTGTGAATTGCCCACTTTGTGGAATCTGATAATTTTATATCCTGAGACAGAGGAATAGTTCTCATTTCCATGCTATAACTATCACATTTGCATTATCTTTATTTATTTATTTCATTATAATACAAATTATTTCACTTATAAAACATTTTCCTAAAAAATCTACAAAGAGATAGTCACATTAGCAAACTGAAATGAATAAAATTTGTAAGCAAATAAATGCATTTGTATACAAATTAGTAGAGTAAGTATATCCCACACAGTCGCAGTGAAGTTGTTGGGAAAGAAAAACTATTTGCTGTCAATTAAAAATGGTTACCAAAGAAAGGATAATTAACCAAAGTTAACCAAACCGCAAGTGAGAAGTAATAGTGGATTTATGGTTAAGTAAATGTGTAAAATGTGTGTGTGTGTGTGTCAAGAAAAAACTCAAATGAGAACTTTAAAGAGTTGCTTTTATACGGAAATAGTATATTGTCCATTAAAGACAATTAAATAGTTGAACGTGTTGTTTTTAAAAGGACTACACGTATTTTCTAATATATGTGTATGTGCAAAGACGTTTAAATTGGAAACACATGAAATTAGTTGACTCCTTGTGAGAATAATATCTAATTCCACTTGAGATTAAATTATAGCTTATTTGAATTTATGGATCATCACATTGTTAATGCTTTTTACATTATTATTATTATTATTATTGAACAAATACTGTTACATTTAAATTTTTGTGCATGTTGTTATTCATTTTACTACTGCCCAACTGGATTAGTTACCCTTAAGGCAGAACAAAGACATAAAATAACTTTTTTAAAAATTAATCATTTATTTTTTGTAACAACAATAAGTAACAATTCTAATTATATTTAACTATTTAATTGACCATATTCAGATTTTTTTTTACTTTTCTCAGCTAAGATTCAATCTCAAAATGTAAAAAAAAAAAAAAGCAATCCATCAGTTATCAAGAAAGAAAAATATCAAAAGAAAAACATAATTATTGGTACTGTACCAGAAGCAGTAGACAAACTAAAAAAAAAAATTGCAATCAATACAAGAATAAGCTGTCCAAAGCCATATCACACTAAGAGGAATTCTAATATCCACAAAATCTTAACTTAAAATGATGAGAAGCAAGAACTGCATTTATGATATGCCATATAAATGTGGGAAAATGTCCAATAGTGAGACCAAGTGCCCCATTGAAAATCTATTGGAAGAGCACAAACTGATGATTAGAAAAAAGAAAACAGATGCATTTAAAGTAGCTGAGCATGTCATATCCCACCTTGCATTAAAATAATGAACTAGTCCAGATTCTGTCTTATCTAGATCAGATTGAGCATTCATCAATATGAATCTATGCATATATAAATAGGTAATGCATAACCAATGGCAAGAATAGGCCAATAGGCAATGATGCTTATTAAATCCAAATATTTTTTATTAAGGATGGTGATCTGGCAATAAATAGTCTGTTTAAAGGTAAGGTCAGAGAACTACTGTAAATCTAAACTTAAGGTCAGAGAACTACTGTAAATCTAAACTTCAGTATATTGTAAATACAAGTGTATATTTATATTCATGCTTCACTAATAAATATAATATTAGAAATGCATTTCCATGTGTTTGTGTTTATATATAATCCAGATGAAATACAGCACTATCAATGAATATAATGGATAGAGGAAAAAGTGCAAAAAAGAAAATTGAAGGAAGCTGTTTGCTTGACAATGGCAAATAATTCCATAAGTCAAAATAGTGTAATAACACAAAATGTCTAAAACCCACTAATTATTAACCTCACTCTTAGGAAAAAGTGGAAAAATCAGGAGGATCCTCACGGAGAAGTATATAAAATTTCTGTTGACTGCTGCATTTGGAAAACAGCTCAATTAGTTAGAACATCTTAAATTCAATATTCATAATCTAAAGAACCAGGTTTGATTTCTATGCAAATATTGTCACTGATCAGACAAGCAATACCAGAAGAAGAGAGAATAATATGATTTGAAACAGAGTTATATATTTATCCAAGTGCTATTATTAACAGTTAAATTTATATGAAAAGTTTAATGATTCTAAAGACATAAAATATTTAATATTAGATGATGGAAATAGTTCAACATATAATTACTATTAAAATGTTATCACCACAAATCTTCAGATAAGCAATAATGTCCTCAGTTCGATGAATTAAACACAATTCTTAAGCTCAGCCTGTTACAATATTCAAAACTCAAAATAAACTGTATTACAGAATCTAAACTATTTATGAAATATTTAATAAAAATTATAAAAAAGATCAATTATTCTTAATTCAGCTAGCAATTTCACTAGCCTAAGTAATCAAATTTGTCTTAATATACATTAATGTAGGCATATAATGATTTAAAAATGCCAGTTTAATTCAAAAGACATTGTATAATTATATAAACATAAATGCCTGATTTTACCAGGAACAATAACTACGAAAACAGATTAGTATAATTTGAAAATTGAAATAATTTTAATTTCAAAATTAAAAGAAAACATTTTTTCCAAATAAAAACTAAATATTGAAAATGTAGAAAGTTATAGTCAGCATGCTACATCCTTTGGGAATTACAAAGGCATATTTTTTTAGTTTCTACAAATAATTAAAAAAAAAAAAAAATCAATGAAGATTAAAAAAAGCAGTTAAATCAAGTACATATATAATTAATATTAATAGTAAAATTTCATGAATTTATTAATTTCTAGTTATGGTAAACTTGTTCAAAGAATAATAACATTATATAATTAATAAGAAAATTATCATTAATAATCAGTATGATTTTAAGCAATGACAATCAATATCTCTAAAAAAAGAAAACACCAATTAATTTCTAATGCATGAGTGAAAATTAAATAGTATGAACACAATTTATGTAAATTTATATCAAATATTTTAGTAACTAATTATAGAGCAAAACATGCAACAAAGCTTTTAAATTAAAAAATTGTAAAATAAATTACAATATATATATTCTTTCCATTAGAATGTTTTTCTTAATGCAGTGTCTCTCAAATATTCATTTTTTTATAAATGAAAAAATAAAAAAAATCTTAACTCATTATTTTATGCTGAGCACTTTAATACATATAATAAGAGCAAGTTTATTCATCAGTTCAACAAGATATTTAGATCTATAAAATATAGACTATTAATGATGCTAGTCATTTTTTTGGATCATTAAGGATAATAAACTTTTGCATTTTATTCTACACTTTTATTATGTTCTTTGATGCCAACAATGCTTTTTGTTTTTTATCAACTTATATTAATATCTTTTTGTTTTCTTAAAAATCTGATTGCAGAGTATATAAATTTCATACAAAATGTGCATTATACATTTAGATGGTTGATATGAAATTTCCATGCCGATTATTAAATTTTACTAATGCATATATATTGAGATAGTAACTCTTCTATCTCAATCTCTAATTTATATTGTGGTTGGCAAATTGTATATCAAATCCAACTGTCATAAGTTTTTTTTTTATAGGTAGGTTGTTGATAAAGGTCTGCATATATAATTAATTTTAGTTTAAAAAAAATAAAGAAACCCTTTTATTGTAAATAAAGTTATTTCAAATAAATCTGTTTAGAATCAGTGTTATAGTAACAATTAATAATCTATAAACTTATACTCAATTATTTAGTTTTTTTTTTTATATTAATTAAAAATTCTTGGCAAATCACCATGAACTGTTAAACAAGTAGGCTTACTTAATTAAGAGTTGTGGTCAACAGGTTTGGTAAAATAATTACTAGCTTATTTAAATAGAGAATTAACAAGTGGACATGTTGATTTAAAAATTTGATAAATGAGTGGGGTTGTTAATTAAGAAAAAGTGAATAATATAAAAAGACCTGACAATATGCTGGACTATTTCCAATATCTATCAGTAAATGTTGAATGTATAAAAAATTTAAAACTTTATTTAAACTTTTCAAATACAAACAACTTTGTAATAACACAAATAAACAACACAGATTAGTAATTACACAACATATTTCCACTCTGCCTTAAATTTCGATATTCGAGAATCTAAGGATGTAAGTTCAATGGCTATGTTAATATTGTCACAGGTTAGGCCAGCAATACCTGAAGAAGAGTGGAGAATATTCCTCAAAATGTTGTGTAATTAGTAATTCTGTGATGTCTACTTGTGTTATCACTAACAAAGTTTAAATAAAGTTTAAAATTTTCTATACATTCAACACTTACTGATAGATGATGGAAATAGTCCAATATATTACATGTAATATACCATCATCACAAACCTTATTTAGGCAAATATCTCAGAATTATTCTAGTCTTTCTGCTTCTATTCATCAATAAATATGCTTCTTCCTATGATTGTTGCTTTTTGCCTGCTTAACACTGAATCTCCACCAGCAACTGAAATAATTAATATGCCTTATTAATCACCACCAATGAACTTCACTTCTCCAACATGTAGCTCATATCTTAATATTAATGTCTAACTTTGCTTGCTGAGTTTGATTCAACCCTATGCCAATTATCTTCGTGTAGGCAACTCAAGAGCTTCTCAACCATAAAAAAAAAATCATGACAAATTATCTACAAGATTGGATACCAAATATTAAGTGAAGAGACTTCACACATAAAACACTAAGGAGCTCCATTTGCACATGCATGAATGTACATGTTGAATTCAGTTTTAGGGTGAGAAATAATATCAACTCAATCATATCTTTTCATTGGATTTAAAAGGTAACATTTTATTTATGAACTACTTTATAAACATTTACTTATGTTACCAAAAAGTCAGTTATAATTTAAATTATGTAATTTCATGTATTTATGCATTTACCTGTTATCTTAAATTAATTTTAATATTTATATTTGATAACACCTTATTTAAATCATTGTAATAGATAGAGCACCCTAGCTTTATTCTAAGATAGTTCAGATAGATAAAAACAATTTGTTTATGTTTTGATTTTTTTTCTTTTTCCTCCTCTCACGAAGTTTTTTTTTGTAAATTCACTTCCGCAATTGTTATGATGGAGTTTTGATCAACGTTCCTTTAAAAAAAAAAAAAAAAAAAGGGGGGGGGGTTAAACAACAAAAAAAGTTTTTTAAAAAAAAGAGATATAGGATGATTTTAGTTTTTTTAATATGTAAATAGTTTGAAATTGATAACTTAGTATTACTGAAGATATTCAAAAATCTTAGTATATGTGTGTTTAATGTGATGTACGTATAACTTTATAAATTGTTTGATAAGCTGCTTTAATTTATTAGCAATTTGGTTTTTAATTCTGTTTGTGTCACATGCATTTGAAATTAAAATAATTGGTATATATGTGTGAATAATATATAACAATCTTCTGGTTATTTATTTACACATGTGAATTTAATATATATTTGCTCGCTTCCTGGTGATCTATATTATTCCCGCTTAAGGTACCCGCGGATGATTCTATTTTGCATTGGATAGACATTTTTCTCCATAAATTATATACTTTCTTCCTTTTGTACTCTGGCTGATAAAGAAACATATCTGTTGTAGTTCTATTTTAAAGTGGTATAGGGTCAAACGTGCAGTATATAGGCTTAATTTTGTAAAGGCCCGTGTGTGTGAACATTTATAGTGGATTTAGGCTGCTTTATTATCGACTGTTTGTTTAATGTAAAAGTAAAATATATATGTGCACACACCATCTTTATTTTTGATTGTTTGTTTAATGCAAACTGAATTATAGACGTGCACACATCTTGATAAATCAGAGTAATTATTAAACTTCAGATATGATCCAATATTATAATGTAAATTTTTGTGAAGTGTAATATTTAAGGTTACTAAGTATCGAATACACCCCATTACCATTCAAATGCATTTTATTTGAACTCCATTGTATTTAAATCCTGATATAATAAAATTATTGTATTTGAACTCTAATCTATATTTAAACTATTGTATTTGAATTGATATATCTGAGCTATACTATAATTGAATTGTATTATATACTATGATGTGTTAGATTGTTAATCAAATTTGTTTTGTTTATTGTTAGTTTTGTTTCAATGTTTTGTTTACTGTTGTCTGCTCTGCCAATTGATATTTATAATCATGATCTAGAGTTGACTTTAAATGATGGTCTAATAGTGCAGCTGTGGTGAGCATTTACACCTAATAGCCTCATCAGTAAACCATCATTTTCTAGACTATTAAGTCTAGTGGCATCCTCTGATGTTGGATTACAATTTGTAATATCTTGCTACTCTGCCATAATTAATAATATGAAAATACAGCAACAGAGAATAAAAATATATTATAATAAGAAAATTGAGTGTATTTTTGATGCCTGTGCATCATAATCATAGTTCTTCTGTTAAGAAACTATGAGCCACATTTCTTGACAATTTGAATACTATTAGCTCTTTGATTCATTATACATTCATTTATGTGATAAACCACACAACTTTGATCTTAAATTTTCTATTATTTCTTCACATATTATCTTAAAAACAGTGACCATATTCCCTTTTAGGGTTATAAAATATGGATATATTTATTGAATCAGTATTGGCTTTTTATATATTACGATATGTTGTGTCAATTATGTTCTAGGTTTGCTTTTGTTTCACCATAATAGGTGTAAAGACTGTCTGTTTGGTTGGATCCATTGCATACATAACATTTGCTCTATTAAGTTTATATAATTTAACCTTTGTATTATTAATCAGTCTATTTAAATTGATGGGTGTTCTAAATCTGATGAATTTATCAGCACAAATATTTACAATTTTGTTTCAATGTGAGCTACATATGATAGTGCTATTCATTTTTTGTCATTCCTTGTATTCTCAATCCTATTTGTAATTATTATATGTATTTGTGTATAACAATTGCATTATAACCTGATTTTATCATATCAGCAATATAAGTCTATGGTTCTTTATATGATTTGAGTCAAGATGATGTAAATAGTTATTGCAATGTAAGAAAGTTTTTAATCCTGAAAATTTATGCAATGAAAGTACCTGGGATTTCACTCTGATGCATCTTCTGTTGTTGAGAGGTTTGATGATCATTTTATAATACAGTGAGTTGTTGTTCTGTCTTATTTTCAAATTGAGGCAGTGAATTTATTTTTTTCTGATTTTATAGTTCATTTTAAATCTGATATTATGCTCAATTCGTAAAACATGTGGTTGATATCTTGTGGTGCATATATAAAAAGCATCATCTACATAGCATATATATGTTTATAATATTGGAAGGATTATGTTAGCTTCTTTGAATGCCAAAGCCACATTACATATGACTGCGTTTACAGATAAACCCACGGACCAAGACCGACTTCTCATACATATTGCCCATATGTCACCACTATATCGTTAACAATCCAGGTTAGAAAATCAATGATAAATTCTCTGTTGTGTAGGTCTATTTTCTTATTGGTGAATAAGTCATTAATAGCTTTAATTGATTCTTTTCTATTTACCAATCTGTACAATTCGGTGATATCAAATGAAGCCATTCTATGTTCGTTGGAGATAACAGTATTTTTAATAAGGTATATATATATACTTCATAAATCTCAATAATAAATGAACATTTGGAAATAATCAAAATAGTGTGAACAAATGTGTGTGGATTTTAATGTGGATATGGAGATTATAAATAAACGCATGAAAATTAAAAAAAAAAAGATGAACAAAAAATGAAACTTTTACTATTTATCAAAATTATACAAAATTATGCACATTTTAAAATTATTATTGGTATAAATATGATTCAAATATATAATTTATTTAAAATAAGTAAATAAGATATTTAGTTTATATTGCGCTATGTTGTATAAACTGTAATATTAATAATTAGCCATTAAGCTAATGCACATTCATTTATAGTTAAAAATTCACAAAGCGCATGTGCATTAGCGTAATGGCTAATTATTAATATTAAAATAAATAAATAAATAAATCGTCACAAAAAAAAAAAATAGGTACTGAAAATTATAATTCATAATATATTTTCTAAAATAAAAATATTAACAAAATGCTAATTCATTTCATGAATATTATTAGTGAGCATTATTTCAAAGTTCATATCAATAAGTTTTTCTTTATAATGAGTATCAACATATTTTATTATTACTATCATCTATTTTTAAGTAGAATATTTTTTTATATTAATAATAAAAAGGTTAGAAAATCATTTTCATAAAATAAGTTATGGCATATAATATTCTTTTCACAGACATGTTGCTTATGTTAAGTTAGACATATCATATAATAATATGTGCAAAAGTAGAAATCTCTATGAGTAAATAAAATATATTTATTAATTAAAGTAGGTGTTTTATATAGAGAATATGTGGTAATAATTTAGTATATGCTCATGGCCATTTTTGAATTATAAGTAGCACCCAAAACCCAGGCTGACACATACAAACAATAAATCACATCGCTCAATCTATATGTTGTAGCAATCCAACCATTTGTTACAAAATTGCCATTTTCATCAAAAATAAAAAAAAACAATCACATGATTAAAATATTAAAACACAAAATTTGCAATTTTCATCGAAAATTAAAAAATAAAAACTTGGTTGAGGACTTTTTCATCAATATTACAAAATTGCCATTTTCATCAAAAATACAAACAACTCAATTTTCGTAGTTATAAGAAATCTAATCATGTGATTAAAAAATTAAAACACAAAATTCGCAATTTTAAAAAATTAAATTTAAGTTTGCCAGTTTATTTAACTATCTACTCATGACAATAAAAAAAAATCAATTTTAAGCAATAGTTACATTTTCATAGTTATATTTATGGAATCATGTGACTAAAAAAGGCATGCAAATATTTTACATTCAGATTCATTATCGAAATTTACATCAACTTTAAAAAAATCAAATTTAAGTTTACTAGTTTATTAAATCATTTCCACATGACAATCAAAAGGATATGCCCATATGAAATAAAGCATATGCATTTAGAGTACTGAAACAGAAAAAGTAAAGGAAAAAAATATTAAAAACTCCCATGTTCAATAAACGTAAAATTAATAGATTTAAAATACAAATTATACTATATGCCAAAAAGATTATAACTTATAAAATATGAATGTTAAAAATGTAATAATGGTGCAAAGATCAATTGCTAGTTTAAATTTAAGTTTGCCAGTTTATCAACCATTTTTGGTAATTAAAACAGGCAAAACTCACTATATATATATATGATGTTTATTGGCATTTTTGGTAATAAAAAAAAAAACAATTTTCATCATAATAAAAAATGTAATCATGTGATTAAAAAAGTAAAATACAATTTCGCAAATATTTGAAATTAATTTTTAGCAATAATTATATTTTCATAGTTATACTTATGGAATCACATGACAAAAAAAGGTGTGCAAACTTCTTAAATTCAGATTCGCTAACTAAATTTATAGCAATCTTAAAAAAAAAATCAAATTTAAGTTTACTAGTTTATTAAACTGTCTACTCATGACAATCAAAAGAATATACCCATATGAAATAAAGCATATGAATTTAGAGTATTTAAACAGAAAAAAGTAAAGGAAAAAAAACTGAAAAAATAAATTAATTAAAACCCACATGTTCAATAAGAGTAAAATTGATAGAATTCAAAATGGCGGTGACCACACTCTAAATATTAAATGTTTATAACTTCTAAACTAAAAATGTTATTAAAAGTATGAATTTCCAAATACAGAAACATTATAACTTCTAATTACCTGGAATTCTTGGTTTTTCCCATGTAGATAATGTTTGAAATTCATCTCCTAATGTCATAATGGAATCTACTCTTGATTACATGAGATCTAAAGGAGCTCTAGAAATCGATAATTTGCATCGAACTCTTGAAACCAATACAAATCTCTAGTTATTTACAGGCAAGTGACTTTTACCATCAACAAATGAACACAGAAACATGTTTAAAATGAATAACTTTATTATTGCTGATACAAATACTGTCTAAAGTTAAAAATATATTAATATTACACTAAATAAAAAAAAATTAATAAATTTGATTCCTTCATTTTGTTAAAATTCTTTAGGTTTTTAAAAACTGACACTTTTCTTTGATTTCCAATTTAAAATAACACTTGGAGATGATAATTATGAAGAAGATCCATATCAAAATACATATGCTAAAAATGAAAATAGTAACATAAATAAATAAAAATTTGTTTATTTCAAATGTAAAAGGTATCTACTTTTAAATAAGATAAACACTAAACTTTTCACTGTCAATAGATATCTTTAGCATCTTTGAGAAATTTAATAAATAAATCTCTCTCATTTAGATGCTTTTTGACCATTTGCCAATAAATTGAATCTAAATGTGATTGTAAAAGATCCGGTGATGTCCCTCACATTTTTAAAAATATCTTAATTTTGGCTTTCAGCCATGATTGTTCAATGGATCAAAATTTGTCTTTTATAGACACTTTTAAATCATATGATCACATGTCAACAATATTGAGTTTTTATCTCTATTTACTTCAATAAAAAAAGATTTAGATATTTTAAAGTAATTAACAAAAGAATAAAAATCGGAAAGACTTATTGCAGATGAAAGACAATTTTTAAAAATCTAAAAAATTTTAACGAAAATAATTTTAAGTAAGCTTTTGTATTAGCAATAATAAAATCTATTTATTTTCTTTAAACATGTTTCCATGCTCATTTGTTGATGGTAAAAGTCACTTACATGTAAATGACTAGAGATTTGTATCAATTCCAAGAGTTCGATGTAAATTATCTGTTTCTAGAGCCTGTGTGGATCTCACACGATTAAGAGCAGATTCCATTATGACGTTAGGAAAGGAATTTCAAACAGTATCTACGTGGGACAAGCTGAGAATTTCTGGTAATTAGAAGTTATATTTCAGTATTTGGAAATTCAGATATTTAATAACATTCATAGTTTAAAAGTTATAAACATTTAATATTTGGAGTGCGGTCACTGCCATTTTGAATTCTATCAATTTTACATCTATTGAACATGTGGATATTAATTAATATTTTTTCAATTTTTTCCTTTATTTTTTCTGTTTAAATACTCTAAATTTATATGCTTTATTTCATATGGGCATATCCTTTTAATTGTGATGAGTAATGATTTAATAAACTAGTGCACTTAAATTTGATTTTTTTTAAAGAAAGATGTAAATTTAGATAACAAATCTGAATTTAAGAAGTTTGTGCACCTTTTTTTTGGCATGCGATTCCACAAGTATAACTATGAAAATATAATTATTACTTAAAATTAATTTCAAATATTTGCAAAATTGCATTTTACTTTTTAATCACATGATTACATTTTTTTATTACTATGAAAATTGTTTTTTTTTATTACCCAAAATGCTTGATAAACTAGCAAACTTAAATTTAAACTAGCAATCGGCCTTTGCACTGTCATTATTTTTTAACATTCGTATTTTATAAATTATAATCTTTTGGCATATAGCATAATTTGTATTTTAAATTTATCAATTTTACATTTATTGAACGTGGGTTTTTAATATTTTTTTCAATTTTTTCCTTTATTTTTTTCTGTTTAAGTATTCTAAATTTATATATTTTATTTCATATGGACATATCCTTTTGACTGTTATGTGTAGATGGTTTAATAAACTAGTAAACTTAAATTTGATTTTTTTGAAGGTTGATGTAAATTTAGATAACAAATCTGAATGTAAAATATTTGCATGCTTTTTTTACACGTGATTCCATACATATAACTATATGAAAATATAATTATTGCTTAAAATTGATTTTTTTTTATTGTCATGAGTAGATGGTTAAATAAACTAGCAAACTTAAATTTCATTTTTTAAAATTGTGGATTTTGTGCTTTAATTTTTTAATCACATGATTAGATTTCTTATAACTATGAAAATTGGGGTTTTAAAAATATTTTTGATGAAAATGACAATTTTGTAATATTGATAAAAAAAGTCTGATCAAACCAAGTTTTTATTTTTTAAATTTCCATGAAAATTGTGAATTTTGTGTTTTAATATTTTAATCAAGCGATTGTTTTTTTTATTTTTGATGAAAATGGCAATTTTGTAATAGTGATGAAAAAGACGGTTATTTTCTATTCCTTCATGTCAGCTGCATGATGGCACTATTTCTAGGTCAATTCCTAAAAATATACTGTTTCAGTGGCCTACACCCAACCTAAGAGGCTTCTTTCTACGATAAAACACAGAAAGAGTCCTCGTGGCAGCCTCAGCCAACATAACAGGCTTCTTTCTATAATAAAACACAGAAAGAGTCTCCACGGCTGAGCCGGTCTGGCTTTTTTCTATGCTAAAAGCACAGACAAATAAATACCTTATTGGCTGCCGTAGTTGATTGTGTCATTAACTATATCATAATGCTAGAATGTCTATTTTCTCTATACTTTCATGTGAGAGTGTGTGGATTTTAGCCTGTCGTAATTATTTTAAATTTCATTACAAATGTTTTTTTCAACTGCTCTAACCTACTGTTATGTTGCAACTTTATTAACGTTGTCGTGAAGGTTCCATTATGAATGAGTAACCCACAAAAATTGCATTTACGGGTGCAGTAGAGCAGTATTTTGACAATCATGCAAAAAGTAACGTTTTCTTGAGAATTCGTCCATGACAAGTTACTTTTGATATATACGCACAAACAAAAACAACCCAGTGATTGATTATTAATTACTGTCCAAAAAAAAGAAAATAAATTAGTTTTATATGTACACACATTAACAAAAACAACCCAGTTTCTGATTAATTACTGTACAAAAAAAAAGGCAAATTAGTCAGGTTTGATTTTTAAATGTAGTATTTGAATTATGGCACTTTTTATATATATACACAATAACAAAAAAAAAAACACACTGTCCAAAAAAACGCAAAATAGTTGGGTATCATTTTTAAATTTAGTATTTAAATAACGGTACCATTTTATATAGAATCACTAACAAAAAGAACCCACTTTCTGATTCATTACTGTCAAAAAAAAAAAAGCAAATTAGTCGGGTATTAGTTGTAAATTAAGTATTTCAATGACGGTCCTTTTTATATATACCCACTAACAAAAAGAACCCACTTTCTGATTAATTACTGTCCCAAAAAAAAAAAAATTCGTTGCATATCATTTGAAAATTGAGTGTGAATTTTTAAATGTGGATAAATTGAATAATGTAGAATTGCGTATTATTTTCTGTATTATTTTCTATTCAAAAAGATCGTAACTTTTTCTATATTCACACACAAAGAAAATAAAACCCATTTTCTGATTAATTACTGTCAATATCAAAAAAAAAGTTATTCATGTATCATTTTTAAATTTAGTATTTAAATAATATTACATCTTTTGATATCTACACACTAACAAAAACAACCCACTTTCTGATTCATTACTGTCCAAAAAAAATTGCAAAATAGTCGGGTACCATTTTTAAATGTAGTATTTAAAGAACGGTACTTTATATATATATACACTAACAAAAAGAACCCATTTTCTGATTAGTTACTGTCAAAAATAAAAGCAAATTACTTAGGTATCATTTTTAAATTTAGCGTGAATGTAGAAATTTTGTGCAAATTGAAAAATGTATAATTGCATATTATTTTATATTAAAAAAATACTATAACTTTTTATAGATATACATACAAACAAAAACAACTCATTTTATGATTAATTACTGTCCAAAAAATGTCAATTATTCAGGTATCATTTTAAAATTTCATGTGAATTTCTAAAATTTTTGTTTTTTAAATAGTAATATGATGGATAAAGACGCCGCTCAATGGCGCCGTTTACATGCTAAAGCACATAAAAATGCCGTTTCCGCGGCTGACACATTCGAACCCGCATTTTCTATAAGACGACTTTTACTGTTGTGCTACAGATTGCAGGCCGCTATGTCATGTCGCAGTACAGCACGTATGTCGCATCGCAGCAAATAAATTTGGCGAATTTGCACACTTCATACAATTATTACGGCTTGGTTTTTATTGAATTTTTTTTTTTAAAGTATTGAAATATTCCGATTTTCTTAATTAATAATTATCCGACTCTTTACACCATTCTGTATTGTAGTTTTAAGTGGCAAAATCTTGTCCAGCTAGATGTGTAAAGCCAATTGGAATTAGGTAACGCATCAAGTAACATACTGTTCGTAACATTCCACGAGACCAACAATATGGTGCAGGAAATCGCACATCTTGTTCGATTCTGTGATTTACAAACAACAGAACCCTAACCCTAAACCTAACAACTTTTACTTTTTGTTGTCATTTTATTTGAAGTAAAAAATAGTGGTAACTCAATAATATATCTGTTTCTCTGTAAAAATTAAAATGTAAAATGAAGACTAAGAAAGTAAAAAATAGCAGTAACACAATAATATCTGTTTCTCTGTTAAAATTAAAATGTAAAACGAAGAGTAAGAACTTTTATTTTTTATTCCAACTACGATTTTTTAAACAACAACAAAAAAGGCGTACCCTCCAAAAAAAAAATCAGATTGAAAATTGTTTTTTCTAATAAAGCAAAAAAAAAAAAAACGTGAATTGAATTGTAATTCGTTGATTTTATTTTACATTTATTGTTATCATTTAATTTGTATATGTTAATTTAAAAAAAAATATTTAAAAAACACGATTTTAATATCTTTTATTTTCGCATTACAAAAAAACACATAAAAATGATTAAAATCAACGGCCTGGGAATGTTCATATTTTATAATTTTAGCATGATAATGGCGACATCGAGCGGCATCTTTGTCCATAATACTACAACCCTATTAGTTCCTCTAATTTCCTATTACAAAAACTAAAAAAAGTCGATATTTATATAAATAGAATCACAGGCCCAGCCCGGAATCATAATATGTATGTGTTTTTGATTAGCATCAATGCCGTCAAACGGCCGACACAAGGGACTAGAAAACAACCAAAAGGACTGATCAAACCAAATTTTTATTTTTCGATGAAAATTGCGAATTTTGTGTTTTAATATTTCAATCATGTGATTGTGTTTTTGATGAAAATGGTGATTTTTGTAATATTGATGAAAAAGTGTGATCAAACCAAGTTTTTTAATTTTTGATGAAAATTGTGAATTTTGGGTTTTAATATTTCAACCATGTGATTGATTATTTTTATTTTTGATTAAAAATGGCGATTTTGTAATATTGATGAAAAAGTCTGATAAAACCAAGTTTTTATTTTTTAATTTTCAATGAAAATTGCGAATTTTGTGTTTTAATATTTTAATCATGTTGCTTGTCTTTTTTTATGAAAATAGCAATTTTGTAATGAGTGGTCAGATCACGACAACGAGATTGATCGATGTGATTTATCGCTTGGATATGTCAGCCTGGGTTTTGGCAGTTCTTATAATTCAAAATGGCCATGAGAGCATACTAAATCAGCACCAAATATGCATACATTATAAATGAATTTTATAAATTCAAAAATATTAATCACATTTAAAAAATACATTTACCACTACTTAATCACTATTCCAGTTAATTAGATGTAAACTTTTATTTATTAAATTCACCAATATTGTATACTATAAACAAATATATAGGGGTGGATGAATGATCACCTTTCTGGGCCCATCTGAAAGCAGCAAGCTATTAGCTTGTGAAACAAATATCTCTACATGGAAAACAGACTACATCTTGATGAATTTCTGCTTAGAGACATCAAATTATAAAAATATACAATAAAATTACTTTCATGAACTCTGGTATTATGAGAATAGCCACATTAAGACTACAAAAACGAATGTCCTAGACTTTTCAAAATAAAATCATGAAACCTCTTAAGTGCTAGGTATAACCTTTATAAAACAATCTTCTCTTCATCAGATAACACAGTCTTATTCCAATTTAATAGTGAGGGCTTGATTAATATAATGTTGATATAATTATAGGTCTCATCATTCTTGTAATGTTACATATTAATATTCCTGAATTTTCCTCAATTATTGGTAAATTTGGCTTTAAACATGGTATGGCTAAAACACCTAGTAAAGCAAACAACTTCTGTTGAAGGTGGTTCAAATAATTTTGCAATCACTATTTGGATAAATAATTTTTACATATGTAACATTTATAAATCTCCTAATACAAATGGGTCTTATTCTCCTCTTCCAGATCTTTCTACACCTTCTGTGTTTGCAGAGATTTCAATTATCATATTTGTTTTTGACAATAGATGAATGAGAATCAAGCAAGTCATCAACTTTTTAAAATGGATAAATTCAAACAATATGCATAAACAAGGAGAACATTCCATTCAAGCATATGGGATACAGAAACAACTTCTGATTTATGTTTTGCTTCAACAAAAAAATTACTTATTATTATCTGATCAATGGATTACTTCCTTCATAGGCAACATTAACCAAATCTAATCACTCTTAGAATACATATTTCTAGAGTTGAAAGTTATCCTATTTTGAAATGGAATTTAAGGAAAGCTGATTGGAGTCAATATACTGAATATCTTACAATAGAATATTAATACATTCTCTTTTAGTCCCTCTATTATGAAAGGTTTTCAAATTCATAACTACAGCACCAAAGATTCTTTTCTTAGGAAGAATACTGAAAGCAATAAAAACTTTAGAACGCGTAATCATAAGGATCCATTTTACATAAGCCTATTGAATATAAAAGTAGCTTTAAAAGAATTATTAGTTAATGCTAATCAGGTATCTAAATATGAGATTGACAAAAAAGAAAGATATCTTTAGATCAGAATTTCAAGTTTCTCTGACAATTCTAATCATATATCTTAAATCAGAAATGATCCCAGGAACAGATAGTATTTAGGTTTTAAAGTGAAAGTATGATTGACAAAACTATTCAATAACGTTATTCAATGCCAAAACTATAGCACTCTTAAAACCAAATAAATATCTAAACAATTATTATGTCTTTCTGCAAGATTTTAGAAATAAGAATTTTATCAATCGCTAAAAGTCATTTACTTATACAGCAGGCTGCTTTAAGCAAGAAAAAAAGTTGCTATGAACATATTTTATTTTTAACAAGGCATATTAGAAAAGGCTTTAAAATAAATTAAAAACTGGTGCAACCTTTATTGATCTAATGATTGTGTTTGAAAAAAATAGTCTTACAAAAGTTTCAAAAATCTTTAATTGTAGAAAAATCATTAATTTATTTGACAAAAAGGTCTTTAATAGAATAATTCAAGTGACATTAAATGATAATCACAGTAGATAAAATATTTTATAAATTTGTCTTTCTTAGAATTCTGTTCTCTTACCTACTTTACTTAATACATTCATCAAAGATCTTCTCAAAACAGAATGCAGAAAATTCACTTATGCTGTTGACATTGCTTGGACTTCTCAAGAGATTTTTACCTGAAATAGAAGTCTTGCAATAAGAATTTGAAAAGATTGAAAATGTTTTTCAAAGATTGGAGTCTTATTCCTAATCCAATGAAGACAATATGCTCAGTAATTTATCTAAATAACAAAGATTTATCTTGTAATCTGCATATATTTTTTGGTAACAATAGACTGAAACACAACCCTATCCCATGCCATTTAAAAGTAACTTTGGATTGTAACTTAACTTATTTTCCTCCTTTAGCTAAGATTCGATCAAAGTTAATTTCTAGGTATAATCTTGGAAAGTTAGTTGTTACTCCTTGGGATTATGTTATAAATATTTTCTGGACATTTTCCTTAGCAATAGTACATTCTAAAGGTGAATACTATGTCCCTGTTAAAGAAAAATTACACCAAACTTCTGAATATTCAATTAAATATTATGAGGAGAAATAATATTATTACATTCAAATCAACTCTTTCACATACTCTTCCATCAGATATCAGATTAAAAGTTGCTTTAGAGAAAATATATAAAAAGCTTTCAAGTAGCATGGACTTGCCAATAATTCATATAATTTCATCATTTAAGACTTGTCTTAATTCAAGATCTTCTTTATGAATTTTAAATCAAGAATCTACAATGAAAAATTATAGCATAAAAAATCAAATTCTTGAGAGATTCCAAACAAATATATTTATTCAGAATCAATAATAAAGCAATGTGTGGATTTGATCTTTCAAAACACAAATGGAATCACATCAACAGATTCATGGCAATCCATAGTTACTGTGCTTATCTGCTTCATAAGTAGAATTTAGCAGCCACAGATCTTGCAACAGAGGCAGAATTGAAGATCTCAATAAAGCTACTAGTGAATCTATCTCTTGGTGAAATTTTGTTAATAATTAAGCTATCTAAAAAAAATCTATATGGTAAATAAATATCATATATTTATATACATATGCGCTTACATATAAATTAAATTTTAGTAAAGGTTTTTATTTTCAAAAAATTTTTTTTTTTGATTACCAATAATAACAAAAACAAAACAAAACAAACTTAATAAATTATAAATATTTAGATTCTACTTATCAAATAATATATTAGTTTTAATCAAAACTATTACTACAGCTTTACAATATTTTAATTTCAGTTATAAAACCATAAAATGTTTCTCACCTGAGAAACATGCCGACACCTGCACCACAATGGTATGCATGGTAATTACAAGCTCCAACAGATGAATCATCTAATTCTTTTTGGCAACAATAACTCTGAGAACAAAGAATTTCTCCACACACGAGGCACATGGTTGGTGCTCGACTATCTTCACTATCCCATTTTGGACATCTATAAAAATTAAATATCAAAATATGATTGTTTGTATTATATGTCACATCAATTAATAAATTTTAAACTATAACACAAAGTATAAAATTTCTATAAACTATAATAGTTATTAAAATATTTAAAATTATCAAAGATCAGTATGGTACATTAAAAAAATAACACTTCTTTAGTTATTTCTCAACTAAAAAGATAAAAATGCAATTTAAGCCCTGAAATTATTGATTCCAAATGATCACAATTTTTATATTGTAATAAAAATGTTTTAAAAAATTAAAACAAATTAATATATATGAACATTTTACACTTGCAATCTTAAAAAATATAACCAGACAGATCTGTTATTCAAAACAGCAGCTTCTTTAATGGTTCATTGTATTCCTATTCATTTAAAACAGTATTATCCAATCTTAGACAATATGAGGGCTGCATCAACTTCTTAAATTCAGCAAAAATGATACTTCTTGATTATCTAATATACACCATACATTTTTTATTTCATAATATAGTAAGTAATATTTACTGAGGCTATAACCTCGAGAATATGCGTGTAAAATGCGATAGTAGGGACCTCTACAGGTGTTTAACCACAAGCGTACGTTATAGAAGAAAAGAGGGGAACCCCTCTTTACTTCAATCTACTTTCTATTTTGTTTCACATTATATTCTTTAGGTACTGATATAACTTCCAAGCAAACAATATATTGAATTTTATTCTTGTTATTTATAATCAAATAGATTGATTTCAATCTGCTTTGATATATTTGCTTTTCATCTTAAATTTTTCTTTACTTTCCAGACATGGTTCTTTGACAATAAATAGTAAATTTATTAAGTAATAGTAAATTATTAAAAATAACATGTAGAAAAAAAAATGAATAAATATTTAATAATTTGGGGTGAATCAGTGATACAATCTCAATAGTTGAATGAAACTATAATGCTAATCATAGAATAAAATATGGAATAAATGGTGGATGTGAGATAAATGTCCTAAACATGTTCTGATGATATATCAATTTAAAATTATGCAAAAGATAATTTTAAAAAAAGTTTCTTTTCAAAGAAAACAATATCTTTATACAAATTTTGTCGTTACATTATAAATTCTAGTCCATACATTTAAGCCATTATATCAATATGATTGACAATTGGACACTGTTTTAATATAAACAAATTTAAAATTAACTTTTTAAATTTATTTTTGCAAATCAAACAATTACAAAACAACAATGAATGATAAATATACTTTGTTATAGTAGCATTAATTTTAACATTACATTTTTCCAATACCTTTTTTTGCATTATCTCCATTTTTATTAAATAATAATTGAAACTTAACATCATGTTATAAATTTATTTGATCCATATGGATTGTTTCTGTTTTATTAATTTATATTATGTAATAAAATTTTTAATTATATTCATTTTTTTTTTTTGTTGGTTGTATTTTTTTAAACATCAATATTTATTTTATTTAATTTTAAATCAAAATATATAAAATGCGCTAACACGCACAAGCACACAAAGCTAAAAACAAATAAAGAAAAGTATATATTATTTTAATTTTAATATATATATATAATCAAATGGCTAAGCACTTTCAAGGGTCAAAGCCCTCATATTCATAGCCGTTTTGTAAAAATATAAGAAATTGATTAGGAGCCATGTAAATTTATGCAAATGAAATGATTACACATTCCATTTCTTGGATATTTTGTAGCAAGAGTCTTTTCTATTTATTTGTTTTTAGCTTTGTGTGCTTGTGCGTGTTAGCACATTTTATATATTTTGATTTAGAACAATTAGCCACAAAGTGTAAACTGTTTGCTTATTTTATTTAATTTTATTGATTAACATTTTCAGATTAAATAACTCTGGAAAAATGGTATGTAAAACACGTGGCAATGAATAACCATAAAATATTAACAAATCATTAAACATATGCTAATTTTAATTTCAGTTCTTTTTATTTATTTTTTTAGCATAATTTAAATTTTATTTTGCTCAAAAACAAGTTCATGTTTTAATCAAAATACTTGCTAACTGGCTTTTGGTGGGACTAGTAATTGCAAAAATAAAATATAAAAATGGCAGAATTCTTAAGAATTATTGCGGATTTATTTTGAAATATGTATGTTTCATCGAATATTTAAAAAATACTTAAATAAACAATGTTATAAAAACACAAAATAAAATTACCAACATTGGAATTATTAATTAGTGACAGAATTAAAATATTTTATATGCATTCGATCTAAATTATTTTTTTTCATGTTAAAAATAAATTCATAGGTTGCAGCACAAAATCCCACTGCAAATCACATGCAGCCCAGGGTCACAATTTGGGTAGCCCTGATTTAAAATTATTAACTGCTTCATCTCACTTTCTCTACTAATAAATAAATAAAATTCTAGAATAAATTCTTTGTTAGCAAACATACATGTATATGAGTTATCTGCATAAAAAATTTTATTTGCACAAAACAAAAGTGAAAAATTTATTACTTTCATATTTATGCAAAAAAAATTGTGGGAGCAATTTTGAAACATTTGCAGAATTTTTAAGTTAAACAAAACAAAACAAAATCCATATTTTTTTTCAAACAATCTCTTTGACTATTAACCAAAATAACAAAAGATTATGTTTAAGAATGATGATTTTGAAAATTAATAGCAATAAATCACTTGATTTAATATATGTTTAATTCAAATATTGCTGTATTCCTTTTGGAAGACTTTTTTTTTTTAAAAAAAGTAAGGTACATGCTCATTAAAAATAAATAAATACCATATTACCTCAAATATAACATGCATTTTTTTTTTCAAATTTTGGACCCATAAAAGAGTGTGACTTAATTTAGCAACACTAATTTTTAACATATTTTTATGAAAACTTTGCTTTAAAGATATACACATAGTATTACAATCATTATCTAAGTAGAATAGTGTTAAATATTTTTTAATCAATATTTTTTGGAATAATTTTGTAAGTGACTTTAACACTCTCTCAAACTGCTACTTTTAATGTTACTTTGCTGATTTTACCTTTAGAATTTTTTTACAATTAATAAATCGATATAAGAACTTGTCTTTGCTATGATTAGTTGTTTTTTGTTCTCTATATAAAAAAATCCTTGCCAACAATTTTGACAGTTCTGATATTTTTGTTTTGATTTTCAAAGTAAAAACGTGTTTTTTAAAATCATTTAACATTATTTTGCTTATTTTACTGATATTTTATCGAGAAAACTATATTGAATAACCTTCAGATTTTTTTACAACTAACAAATGAATATAACAATGAGATAGGAATCTGCCTTTTAAGGCACTGATTGGTCATTTCTTGTTTCCTACACAAGAGAATGCCTGTCAAAATTTTGATAGTTCCAATATCTTCACTTTGATTTTCAAATTGAAAACATAGAATCTTTTAATGTTATTTTGCCGATTTTGATATTTCTTATATTTTCGTTATGATTTTCAAAGTGAAAACATATGTTTTGGAATCTTTCTTATACATTTATATATATTTTTAAAGAAAGTATTTGTAAAAATATAATTTTATACAAAAGCAAATTGACAAAGAAATTATAATGTTTAGCTGCAATTTAAATAGTCTGAAGATGATGTACCCTAGTGAAATAGTGAAGATAAGAATTCAAGTTCTGAAAGTAAAGGTGTAGAAAATGAAAGTATCCTATATCTGAAGAAGATTCACAATAAATTAGGTGAGCTTATTGTATTTATATTAATTCCTATTTAAGTATATATATGCGTCTTAAATTCAGGGGTATCTTATATTCAAGGTAATATGGTATATATTTTGTATTTAAGGAGGCAAGCATGATTAATAAAAATATATTTTGAAAAATGTTTATCTTAGAATAGTTGATAATGAGTTTATAAAATTCACATATTTTTTTACCTTTGTACAAAGTTCAATGTTTAATATATTTACTGACAAAAATATTGAAAAATAATTCTTTTTCAGATTCCAAATTGAGTCTTTTCTTATATCTAGCAGCTTACTTATAACATATATTTATCACTTAAATGCATAATAAAAGTTTATTTTTGTTTAAAATTTTCATGCTAGCTATATTAATCTTTGATTTAACCTATTTATAAAAAATAAAAATGTTATTTTTAATTATAAATGGACAAATCAAAAATTTATAAATAAAAAAATAAATGCTTTATTTATTCTAACAAGCATTATTTAAATTCTATAAATACAGCATTTGAAAAAAAAAAGCCTTCCTTATAGTAGTAACATAGGAAAAATCATGAATATCCACTAATTTGTACATTTAAAAATTTACGTTTCATTAATTATTTCATTATTTATTAAAAAATAAATATTATAATTAAATAACTCCAAAATGTATTAATATTCTATGAAAAACTCTGAAATAATCATGTCTGATTAAAATATGAACACTATAAAATAATTTACTATTGGCATCTTGCAAGATATCATTTACTTCAAGTTATCTCAAAACTGACAATCAATATGTTAAATGGACTCTTTTCCTATTTCTCCATAGTAAAATCAATTATTCAAAAATCCTCTTAGATATATGATTATATTTAAACAATGATTTAATATAATTTTTCATTTATATTTGGCTACATTTCAAATTGTTAATTCAAATTGATTTCACTAAATAAAAGATGGTAATGTTAAATGCAGAACTGGTTAGAAGTCTGTCTGAAAGCAAAATCTGATATAGTTATATTTTTAGATGGATTAATACTTTATAACAATACATAGGTTTTTTGCAAACATTTTTCTAATCAAAACTTTAAAAATTAAAATATTTTTTTGTAGATCAGTAAACTAAGAATGAGTAATAGGCAAAAAAGTACTGGCAGAAATCAACATTTCTAATAATTAGGCAACTTTCATTACTAATTATATTTACAAAAAAAAGTACCATGATTATATTGTTGGTCTTTAACTTCATTCAACCTGAGTTAAACTGCTATTCTATGAATTCAAGCAGTATATGTTTCATCTTGCTTGATAATAATGATATCATTTTTTTTTTAAGAATATAAAATGTTTATTTATTCACTAATTTTCTCAAATTTTCAGCTACAAATTGAGAAACATTGAAATTGTAAACATTTTTTTTTTTTAGCTTTTGAGTGTACAACAAAGTTTTCTCAATCTTCTCTTTGAAAACTGTTAACAAGAAGATTTTCTTCTTGCAATAATCAGAGTCACAATTAGGTAAGTTATTCAGAAGATATCAATTTTGAAAGCAATGATTCCTGCAACAGTATTTAGTGAGATGGTCACATATACAAAAAAAAGTATTATTCTATGATTGCATTAGATTATTACATTACTAAAAACTACAATTTCACTTTATTTACTTGTAAGCATTCGTATATTCTTCATATTCCAAAAATCACAAGCATTGATACTAATAATTAGATTTCATCATGATTGCATCTTTAAAACATTTTTGTTTTTGCTAAGAATTATTTTTATGCTCTTCTGCACTTAATTTTGAGACTACTTTTTCCCATATTGTACTCATTGCATGGTTTGTCATTTGCATTCCTTTTATTTATATAAATTTGTGCATTCTTCTATGATAACTTAGTCATTCAGTGATTAAATGTTCTGATGTGACTGAAACTGAAGTATCTAGTTTTGATTAAATTGTTTTTATATATTTTTTACATATAATATTATATTTCTTTAATACTCTGCATTTATTGTTTACACAAGTTACAATTCCAATAATACTATAATTTAAAAATTCTTATATGTTAGAGACACAATTCCATTTGAACTTGGTCACTCCAAAGATGTATCAAAACTTTATTTAGCATTTTATTCATAGTTTTATGACTCAATATTTCTTCAAATTCTTTAAAATTTTTCTTAAAATCTTTAATTTGGAAGATTTAAATTTGATTATTTTAACTTTTATGCCTTGGTCTTTGTTCAGTTCATAATCATTAAGTATTTTTCATATGCAAAACATTTCACAGGATATTTTAAAAGGCACAGATATTTTTAATGAAAGAGAGTAAGAATAGAAAAAATAGCAGAAATATTTTTTTTTTCATAATAAGGTAGCAAAGGCAATTCGTCCCCCAAAACTCATCATTAAGCAAGAACATTATATGTAGAATAAGTGTTTAGAATAATTGTCTATGAGCAAAAAACTGGCCAGTTATTCCAGCTAAAAGACTACATTATAAGTTGGGAATTTTAAGTTAAAAAAATAACTTATAAATTATATATAAAAATTAAAAAAACCCTTATGTACATTATATGTTTGTGTAAACTGTGTTGCATGTATTATGCAGACATTCACTTAAAATATGTATTTCTGTATGTATGAAAATGCAACTTAAATCTATGTAAAAAGAAAAAAAATCCATTTAGCTTAAAGTTGTTACTTCCTGCAATCCATTCACCAATAATCATTACCCAGTTTGGTTTCCAAGCTCAAACATTTTCTTGATTTTTTTTCATGATTATATTAGTTGCCATGATGACTTTATACAGAATTTCTAAAAAAATGTTTAAAATAGCTAGAAAAAAATGCATGTTTTCAATGTCCAAAATGTACAGCAAAACAGACCAAGAAAGTAAAACTAAACTAGTATTTAACAAATTTTTTGTATTCTTTTGCCCAACTGTTTTTCTGTATGCTGAAAAAAAAAATCCATGTTGAAGTTTCACTTTTTTTAAATTTGTATGCGAAATTATTAAAATTAAAAATCCCATGTTTAATAACAAATCATTTGAATGCCCATAAACACATTATTTATCATTAGTGTAACAAGCCAAATAAATAAATATATGATGCATTACAAAAACTTAATCATAGTCAACTTTAAAAAAAAAAAAAATCAGCGTATTGAAAAAAAAAAAGGGGGGGGGGATCTAATGCATTCTGAGTAGGCATATTGCAACCAATATTTAAGGCCTTTAATAATTTAGCAATTTATCGAGTAGTGCAATACATTTTGATGGCAGAGTTGCAGGCTATTTAAGTACAAATTAAAGGCACTAACCTTATTCACTTTATTTGTATTGCATTTTTATCATACACAATCTATAATTAATTGCCTAAAATCATCAATATTTTTTTCACAAAAATGCAATTCAAGTACGATGGATAGCAGTTTTGATTTGATTAAAATTAGCATTTGCAAAGATTTTAATCCAAAATTGTCTAAAATTTTAGCTAATATTTATACTGTACATAATTTAAAATTTAATACCGATAGTACATATGATCAAAAATTATTTTTACTTTCATGCTGAATGAAATTTATATTTTGTTCTTGATACTACATTTTTTTTTGTGCATGCGATGTCTCCAATGTTTTGGATATCTGAAAAAAAAATTAAGAGAGGATTTAAAATTGACGAAGTAGTGTTATTTTTAATTTACATTTAATAATTTTTTGATATTAATTGTATGAATCTGAAATCGTTTTACCCTCTTTGCATCCCCCTTTCTTTTACTGAGAATATATTGGTAGTAGCAGTTTTGATTTGAAAGAATAATTTTAATTGAAAATTAATTGACTGAATATATTGCACTTTTAATTTTATGCTGAATGAATTTGCTATTTTCACTGTACTGTGTTTATTTACATACATGTACTGAATGTAGCTTTTTATTTTTATGCTTTTGTAAATTATTAACAATGAAAATCTTTATTTTGGATATGTTATTAATGAAGTATTAATTATCTTCTAAAAACATTGAATGAAAATTAAATAAAATACTGTACATTCATCTATTATATTTTAAGCTTATAGTTAAAATATTGAATGCAGCATTATAACGTTGTGTTTTATGAACAAAATATGTGCTGGAAATTTTAGCATGAAAGTCGCTATTTTGTTTTGGATGAGATGACTTTAAAAACTATTCTATGATGTTATCAATGTTATAAAAAGACCATCAAATTTAAAAAAAAAAAAAATTTTTTTTAATGATGATCGTTATAATGAATAATCGATTGTAAATCAAAATAGTGGTAGAAATTAATGATTATTGATATTATGAATACTCGCAAAAAGGCCAAGCGCTAAGTAGGGTAAAGATGTATATATAAATAATTCTGTTTGTTATTATTTTAAAACAAATACTTTATTTCCATTTAGATGAGGGAGATGCTTTTTTTTTTTTTTAAACAATAAACAATTCTTTTCTAAACATAAATAATATTCCAGCCCAAATAATTTTTAACATATTGGAACAGGCATATAAATTAAAAAGGGCAAATACAAAAAAAAGAAAAACACAGAAGAAATCCATTTTTAATGGCCGATAAAGTTATTTTTAAAAATATATAAGTCTAAAATGAAGGGTTCTAGTCAATTTTAATTATAATTGAAAAAAAAAAATTCTAATCAAAGCTTTTAAGAATACTTTCAACAATTTGAAAACAATATGAATATTGAATGATTACACTGAGTAATAATAATATTTCTTAATCTTTAGATGAAGCAAACATTTATAATTTCTTAGCCTTAAAATTGTTGTTTGAGTATTAACTTACTTGAAAAGATATAATTCATAACCATTCTGGCGGGCAAGTAGCATAATTTCATTTTGTTTCATAAATAAAGAGTCTTTTTCTGTTTACTGATGTTCTATTGAATGCCTATGTTTTGCTGAATACTTTTCTAAATAAGGCAATAACTACTTGGTTTGTTAATAAGAAAATGCTTTAGTTTCAGATGTTTTAATTGTTGAGATAGAATTCATTTGATAACAAGACTTTTTTCATGAAAATAATACACCTGTACTAATATGAGATGTAATAAAGGTGATATTATAAAATTAGTTTTCTAATTTACTATTATATTATCAAGAATCACTGAGAACAAGGAAATTATAGATGACTGTAGGTATATATGATATTGTTTATAATATAATATAGACTGGTAATTTAATTTGAGATTCTGTTATTCATAAAAATAATAATAGTCTGCAGCAGATATCAGTATTCTAGAAGAGTTGGCCCAAAATAAAACATTCTGCTAAAACTAATCATAAAAAAATAATAGCTTATGCCAAAAAAAAAAAAAAAAAAGATTACTAAGACATATATAAGACAGCTTTCTAGCAAATACTAACAAAGACTACAAGTTTGAACAACATTATTAGCATTTCTTTGTAAGTGAAAAAAAAGATTCTTGTAAAATAGATGTCTTATTGTGCTGGTTAACATGTAATTAACATATTTATTCTAGTACAAATTAAATTGGCAGTTTAGAAATCAAATTCTTAAACTACTTAAATGAGAAATATTCTATTTCTTTATATATTTGGTTAGTTTGATTTACCCAACATGGGTTGTATAGATTTTTTTTTTGTCTTAAAAATAACTTGAGAAAAAAAGGGAAAACTATTTTTGTGTGTATAAAAAAAAAGATGAGAAAATAACTTTTATCACAAAAAGCCATTAGCTACACAAAGCATAGCAGTCGATCGTTAATTAAAGATGGTGATTCCAAGATGAGAAAGCATGAATTTGAAGATGAAATTATACAAAAATTGAGTTGAACTAAAAGATGCCAACAGATGATGCACAGAGACAAAAAAAATCAAGGATATAAAAGGGAAAATGCATGGTAAATAAGAAAAAGTGAAGAAGAAACCTCAGAGCTGTGCTTACGAGAAAATCAATCATGAAAGAAAGACAACCTCGCACAAAGTCAGGAAGAGTGTGTTGAAGGACTCTCATCAGTGTGCCAGCTTATCTTAAAATGTATGAGGAGAAGAAATCATTTGGCAATGTTGTTTCTGCCTGATGTCGCATATGACCCCGAGCGAATTCATCTCCTACAAAATTTAAACTCACAAATTATTTATGTACTGCACCAGTAACAGACTACGGATCCCCTCATTAAAAATAAATCCATGGATGGTAGAACTTATAATATGCTATGTTAACAATAACTTACTGGTAAAAAACTTTAAAGTGATCACTATTTTTCTCAAACTACTTTTCTTCCACAAACTAGAACAGTCAAATTAAGTGTTTGCTTAAATTTAATAGAAATCTTTGAAACAATTTCACCCTATATAATCTCTCCTGTTATTATGATTATTAAATTTATTGGTATTTTAACCTTAGTAAAAACATTTTAGTAGATTAATAAAAGTAATAATATAACTTATGTTGGTGTTAATTATTAAATATTGTTTATTGAAATTTTTAGAAAATTTGCCATGATGGCCAGTCAATAAATAAACTGATGACTCTGTTCTGGAAAATACAATCCTCCAGGTATTTTAAATAGGTCATTTAGTGTTCGGTTAAAAAAAAGGGGTTCAACCAGTGAACTCCCAAATCGATTTCTGGCACCTTAAATAAATAAATGTTGGTTTTCTTTCTTATTTTTCTTTCCGCAAGTAGAATTAAATTGTTTAAAAACAGGATTAAGTGACCAGGAAAAATAATTGTTGTGGATAAGTTTCTTAGAATGATGCAAATAGGAAATTTATAATCTAATGCAATTTGGTCACTGAATATGAGATTGTAAATCATATAATAAAATCCTAATTGTACCATAAATGTTACGATGGTGGCCGAACACAAAGCTTCGACAATAGCCACATCATAGAATAATAAAAGATTTAAAGATAAATGGGCAAAAATTTGGGAGTTAAAGTAACTTGTAAGGTTAAGCAACATCAGGGGGTGCAACTTAAGCAAATGTGTTAATAAAAGATAGATAACAATTAGAAACCAAGCAAAGTGTCCAAATTAAAAAAAAAAAAAATTTAAGATAGTCGAAACATGATAGAAGAAAAAGAATCGAAAAGAGTAGGCAATCTGATTTGCAAATGGGATGTTACAATATGGATTGATAATGTGGAAGTCCAAGCTTTGTTTGACTCGGGCAGTGAAATATCAGTCATGTCCGAGACTGCATGCATGATACAGCAAATTAGAGATGTTTGACATTGCCAGTGAGAAGGACTCTGGTAACATTAGTTAATAATAAAAAAGCACAGCTAGAGATGAACAAGTATGGGTACAAATAAAGTAGGAAAGAGATATACAGCAAGTTCTTTTGATATTGAAAGGGCTTGTACACAACATAATCTTGGGGTCAAATTTCATGCACAAAACAGGATGTTTGATTAACTACAAAGAAGAAAATATTATGTGTAGAGAAATAATAGAATTTAAGTCAGAAAAAAAAGTCACCAAAAAGGTATGTTATATAAAAAGTAACACAGAGGTATGAGAAAAGGCAGTAAGAGTCATTAGAAAAACACAAAGAAATTTTTTAGGATAAACCAGGTATAATTAAAGGATATGAATGTCATATTAAGATTACAGATGGAACATCATACCAGGCGAGATCATATCCTGTATCTAACCAATATCGAATGAGGTGGAAAATCAATTGTCACAAATAGAACAATGGGGAATTATAACAAAGGGATTGTTGCCATATAATAACCCATTAGTTATAGTAAAAAAAAGACAGGTTAGTCAGAGTATGCTCAGATGTGAGACAGCTAAATAGGATCACGTGGCGTGATCAAAATGTGCTGCCCCCAATAAATAAATTATTGAATATGATTCTGGACAAATTTTTTTTTCAATATTAGACTTGACGACCAGTTATTGGCAGATTAAATTGCATCCTGCCGGCTGTAAATATATGGCTGTCAGATACAATGGCATATCCTACCAATAGAATGACGTTTGGGTTGCGAAACAGCAGAGCAGGGTTGTTAAAGTGTTTAGACAGAGTGTTATCTCCTGAGATAGTGTTTGGTTACCATTTATATGGATGATGTAATAATCACATCGAAAAACCCAAAGAAACACTTAAGACATCTATGGGTGTTTTTCAAGAATGCAAAGACAAAGGGATATGTATTAATTTTAAAAAGTTGTATAGCTGTGGCAGAAGTCAGTTTTTTGGTATATTTGGTCAGTAAAACAAAAATTAAGCTACACCTTGACAAAATACAAGCCATCAGAGAATTCCCAGCTCCCAATTCAATGAGACAAGTTAGGTCCTTTTGGGAATGTGTTTATTTTATAACAAATAGAATTTCATGACTGACATGGAACCTCTACTATGGCTATTGCGAAAAAAATGTTCCATGGGAGTGGACAGACCAGCATGATGCAGTTTTTGAAAGTATGAAAGAGAAATTTTTGAGCCAGGTGATGTTGACCTACCTGATTTTAAAAAAAGTTCAAGTCGACAGTAGTGGATATGGACTAGGCGCAGTGCTGATGTAAACCCAGGAAGATGGGAGTCAAGGAGTTATATACTTTATTAGTAGCCTCTTAAGAGGGTGGAGCTAAACTATTCAGTGATGGGGAAAGAGGCATTGGCTGTGGTGTGGGTGTTCCAGAGATTGCAACAGTTTCTGATAGGATCTGAGTTGGTAGTCAGGATGGATCTTAAAGAGTTTGGAATTCCTTAATCACAGTTATGCATCCAATAGTAGGTTGATTCGCTAGTCTTTTCCTGCAGGAATTTAACTACTCCATAGAATATTGCAAAGGGAAGAATAACATAGTGGTGGACACTTTAAGCTGCAACCCAGGTCTAGGATCTACAGGGCATTTATGGACAGAAGACATCAGCTTGGTGGCAATAAATACAGAAATTGATGTGTCCATGAAAGATGAACTTAATCACTTAGTTAATAGGCAAAAGCAAGACACCAGATACCACCTGATCATGGATAGTTTAAAAAAAAAAAGACGGTAAAGGAAGATGGGGGTGCAAAAAAGGGAAAAAAGATATTGTCTGACTAAAGGTATATTGTGGTACTTGACGGATATAAAGGCAGGAACATGGAGGATGGTGGTACCTGGGGCCCTGCAAGATAGGTTGATTATGTACACACATTGTTTATATGGCCATTATGGGGTCAACAAAATAGAAAAGCTGCTAAAAACATGGTTTTACTGGCCAGGAATGAGGGGTCAGGTAGTCAAAATGTTGGCGAGATGTGAAGTATGCCAGAAGATTAAGCCTACTAACAAGTCTTATGCAGGGAATTTGAATCCCATAATTCCAAAAAAAACCCTAATGATCTAATTGCTATTGATTTTTACAGGTCATTACAAAGATTTTGGAAAATGAAATATGCATTACTAATCTATGATGTCTTTTTGAAATGGGTGTCTGCATATCCTATGGCAAAGGCTAATGCAAAAAACACTATGCGAATATTGGAAATGCAACATTTTACTGAAGTAGGAAAAGCTAAGATAGTTTTATCTGACCACAGGACCCCATTTATAGCAAATGAATAAAGAGGATGGATAGTGAAAATGGGTTTGCATTACGTCTTGTCTTCCATTCGGAATCCCCAATCGAACCCATGTAAAAAGGGAGTTGTGTTTATTTAGGATGTATACATAGGCAAACCATAAAGAGTCAGGGAAGCACTTACCTGGAGTGATTGACAATATTAACTGGACAGAGAATGAGTATGTGGGGTTTGCACTGATCCAATTACAGTTCCAACAACTGGTGCCTAGACTTTACCAAACTAAGTTACTGACCGTTTCCAAACATATCGATACAGCAAACGATCAAAGAAAAGTGACATTGAAGATCTGACATGCAGCAGGTGTAAGGACAAATAGAAGGAAAATGAGAGAGGGGTTTTAAGAAAGAAGATAAAGTATGGGTCAGGACCATTACCCAAATGGAGAAAGGTATATGCAAAAAGTTTCAAAACTTATATGAGGAGTCATATTTGGTAGTCAGGGAGAATGGACCCAATGTGTTTACTCTAGCAAATGAAAAGGGAGAGAAAGAAATATTCAATGCAAAGGTTTAAGACCTCATAAAACAAATTATCCTGTTAGATAGCATTAGGGGAAAAGACTAGTTGGATTTAAACCCTGCAGATCTTGGATGTATTCATATTTTCCTTTTATGTAAAAATAAAATGTCGGATAGAGATAAGTAATAAAGCTTGGAGAATAAAATAGTGTTGTATCCCATATTTTATTCTTGTCATTGATCACGGAGGTATTGTACTGTATTTATTTTAGTACAAATTAATTTGGCAGTCTAGAAATCAAATTCTTAAACTACTTAAATGAGAATATTCCATTTGCTTTAAATATTTGGTTGGTTTGATTTACTCAACATGGGTTGTATAGATTTTTTTTTGTCTTAAAAAAAAAACGTGAAAAAAAGGAAAACTACTTTTGTGAGTATAAAAAAAAGATAAGAAAATAACTTCTTATCACAAAAAGCCATTAGCCACACAAAGCATAGCAGTCGATTGTTGTAAAGATGGTGATTCCAAAAAGAGAAAACATGAATTTGAAGACGGAAATTATACAAAAAATTGAGTTGAACTAATAGGTGTCAACAGGTGATATGCAGAGACAAAAAAAGAGATCAAGGATAGAAAAAAAACACTTGGTAGATAAAGAAGAAAAAGTGAAGGAGAAACCTCAGAGCTGTGCTTAAGAGACAATCAATCATGAAAAAAAAAAAAACCTCGCACAAAGTCATGAAAAGTGTGCTGAAGGATTCTCATGAGTGTGCCAGCTTATCTTAAAATGTACAAGTAGAAGAAATCATTTGTCATTGTTGTTTCTACCGGATGTCGCATGAGACACCAAGCAAAATTATCTCCTACAGAATTTAAACTCACAAATTATTTATATGCTGCTCCAGTAACAGACTACATATCCCCTTCATTCAAAATACAATCCATGCATGGTAGAACATAAATGTGCTATGTTAACAATGATTTACCGGTAAAAAACTTTAAAGTGATCACTATTTTTCTCTCTCGAACTACAACAGTCATATTAAGTTTGCTTAAGCTTAATAGAAATCTTAGAAACAGTTTTACCCTATTTAATCTCTTGTTATTATCATTGTTAAATTTATTGTTATTCTAACCTTAGTAAAGATATTTTAGTAGATTAATAAAGGTAATAATGTAACATACATTGGTGTTAATTATTAAATATTGTTTGTTGAAATTCTTAGAAAATTCACCATGAAGGCCAATCAATGAATAAACCCCTGTACTGGAAAATACAATCCTCCAGGTATTTTAAATAGGTCATTTAGTGTTCAGTTAAGAAAAAGGGGGAGTTCAACCAGTGAACTCTCAAATCGAGTTTGGCACCTTAAATAAATAAAAGCTGGTTTCCTTTCTTATTTTTCTTTCCGCAAGTAAAATTACATTGTTTAAAAATAGAATTAAGTGACCAGGAAAAATAATTGCTGTGGATAAGTTGCTTAGAATGATGAAGGCAAGAAATTTATAATCTAATGCAATTTGGTCACTGAATACGAGATTGTAAATCGTATAATAAAATCCTAATTGTACCATGAATGTTACAATATATAAGGTCTGACAATTAAGTTCATGAATTTGCCACTTTGTGCTTACATTGGCAGCACTGTGCAGACTACTCAAAAAGATTTCATAAATCTGATATACCAATGTCTCGCAACTATATTCATAATGACATACAATGACATTTTGCTGACATTCTTTATTGTTATTAGATGCCATTGCGATAATTTGGTTGAAGCTTAAATTACAGCAATGAACAAATATTAAAATATCTTGTTAAACTTAATAAGAGTGGAAGTGAAATTAGTAACCCATTATTCCAAATTTATGGGAATAATGCCATTAAAATGGCTTAAAGATTTTCTGAGAGAAAAAGAGTCACTGATAAAAAGAGATCAAAGTGTTCAATAATGAGTAGAACTGATGAAAACATTACAAAAATTTGTCAAATTGTCTATCAAAATCATTAGCTGACTGTGAAAAATATAGGAGACCAAATAAACATAAATAGAGAAACAGAAAAATCTTAACTAAAAATCCTGGCATAAGAAAGGTATGTGCAAAAATGGATCTGAAGGAGTTCATTAATGAACTATCTGTCGAATTTTTAACCAGTAAACATATAGCTGCATTGAAAACAATAATAATTTTTTTGTTTACCCCAAGATAAAGAAAATATTGAAATAAATACATTTTTTTTAACATTCAGAACATCAATGACAGCTCTTGTAGTCATTCCAGAAAAAGAGTTCCAAAATTGCTTTAAGGATCAAAACAAGACACAGGTATTAATGCATAGCTATCCAAAATGAGGAATTCAAAGATGATCATAGTAATATTCTGAAATTGCTATGTAGTGATTTTCTCAAATGAGTAAGTAAACTTATTAATAGTTTGACATCATATATAGTGGTTTAAAGAATTACAGAGCCCAATGAGTATCTTTAAAAATGTATACACATGAATATTATAAATTAATATTGCAAGTTCATAAATGGCAAAAGGTGAATTCATCATTCAGATAACTCAAAGAACATAAGAGTTGACAGATGTGAAATAAAATAATTCTTATTGATTAATTAAAGTTTTAAGCATGTCAAGCTTAAATAGTGGATCAACTTATAACTATATACAATATCATTCACAGAAGAAATTGCTGTATCAATTTCTTAAAAAATTATAAAGAAATAATGTTGAGGACTTTTGTTCTATTGTTGAAACATTTTGGCAAAATAATATTTTTCTAAAATCTTTATTTTTATTTTCTGAAAGATTCCTTTTTGTAATAATTAACATACAAACAATAAGTTTCTAAAGATTGTGTCTTGTCAATGGAGTCATATCTTTATTAGTCCACTTCTTTCATATTTGAAGATGAAATTCATATAATTTAATTAATCAAATTTTTAAGATAAGACATCTTTGGCTTACCCCTTAACTTTCTTCCTCAAAACATGATCAAAACATTTTGTATAAAAATATATTATATATCAAAATAAGACCCAAGAATTTTATTACCAATCTTATCATGTTCAGCAGATTTTTTTTCTATAATGATTTATCTCAGTACCTGATCAACTTTCACAACTATATATAATATACTTCAAAAAAAGTTTTAACAAATTTTTATCCTATTAAATAAACAATGAAATGCAAATATATATACATTCTATGGTTAATATAAGTTTTGGCTATTACCATGTGATTTACACACACACCTATATATATATATCTCATTTCAGTATAATTTAAAAGTTAAATTTGGCAATTTATGAATCTGCTTTCAAAAACAGGTTATATTTGACTGTTTAATGAAATTTATTTAAACTTCTTTGAATTATATATTTTAATCTTTTTCAGTCAAGTGTCAACTTTAGTATCTATATAGATATATCAGACCATAGATAAAAGTGATAAAACATCTTTATCATAATAAAAAAGGTTGCCTTGATAACAAACAGATTGAGATTGTTTGGAATTTTTTAGGTGTGAACTGCTTTCATGTATATTGTAAGACATGGCTTACAACTAACCTTCACACCTGTCCCAATTTCTTTCACAATGTTTGAATTCAGACCAAGTGCTAGGCAAATTATTTATCATACATACCTACTTATACAGATGTGGTATATACATATATATATATACATAATACTTAAACAGTCAGTTTTATCCACCTGCCTATTTCACGTATTTTACTCCCACACCTATATCTATGGCAAGGTTTAAACCCTCTCAGAGTACCCATTTAAACAACCTTAAATTATTATATATGCGAGATTACACTTATATATGTGAATGGTAAGTCTGAAATTTAATAGTATATGTATATATTACAGATATGTATTCATTTAAAAATATTTCTAATTTAAGAAATGTTTTACTTTAAATTATTTAGACAATTTTATGGTTATATTACTGAAATCACATAGGGGTATAAGCCATTTCCATTGTTGTTATTCTACATGTATGGTAATAAAATTAGTTTTCTATTAATTATCAAAGCAACTTTTAATTTTCTTTGTAACCAACTTTTGGTCACGCAATAGTCCTAAAATAGCATGAACTTGATGTTATAAATCTGAAATTTTAATGACAATTCGCAGAATTTTAGAGTTTTACAATAAACTACAGGAGGAAAAAGTAGAAAAACAAAATCTAAATTAGTTGTCATAATTAAAAATGTTTTTCTAAAATAAAGTAATGGGTTTTTCAAATAGTTTTAGCAATTAAATGTTTTTCTAAAAGGGATAAATGGGTTTTTCAGCTACGGACAAGCTTGTAAAAATAAACAGGTGGCCAGAATTAAGAAAATATAAATATTTAAAATTTTGTGGCCAGAAAAAAAAGTTTTATATTTGAGTCATTAACTGAAGCCATGTTTGTTTCAACTTCAAGATGACGGAGTAAAATAGGCCACAACTCACCGCCTCCTGCCCTTGCTGGAGAGGAACTAACTTTGGTCCGATAAAACACAATGCCATATCTCAGCAAAGCAAAGCAGCCCATAGTAGATTCTCAATTAATATCTAATCATCACCAAACGTGTTGACTTATTATCGTCCCAAGTGCACAGAACTGCAATGAAAACAACTGACTGGTAAATTTTCATTAAGAAAATTATTTCCATGACCCTAAATTGAATGCGTGTGGGTGGAAAAGATATATATGTGTCAGTTTTTTTCTCCGGGTTCAATAATTATTTCCACAGCTCTGAATTGAACATATGTGGAAGAGATATATATGTATATAATTTTTCTTTCTCGGATTCTGGATACCCAGATGTGAGGTTTCGTTAATTATTTCACAAGACCCTAAATTGAATGCATGTGGGCAGAGAGAAAAAATGGAAAGGGATATATATATATGTGCAATTTTTTTCTCCTCTCAAAATATATGCATAATTTTTTTTTGTTTCTCCTAAGTTTTGACATGACAATGTGAGTTTTCGATAATGTAAACACTCACATACCTTAAATCTGTGGTCTTCAACTTTTTCACACCTGCGGACCGGCAAAAATAAGGATAAGATTTCACAGACTGGCAGAAGTTTACAGATAAATTTTCTTAAAAATGTAACCTGCTTAGCTTTAGATAAGCATAATTGTTATAACAGACCAAAACACCACACTAGTTATTGTGGATTGTAATAATGTTGCTTACCTTCACATGCTAAATACTCTTTCCCAAGAAACTCAGTCATACTGCTACAGAAAACAGTACAATCACAATCGATCTCATTAATGTGCTTGCATTTCTACGTTTATTTCATTGTTAAAACATGCAAGAATAAAGTGTTATTCACCTGAATGTCGGGAAATATCACAGCTAGTGTAATTACATGACAATGATTATGATGTGTTGAAAAATACATTTTCTTCACTGAGACAAAAGATAAAGACCAGTTATTTTTTGTTTGATTTGGGGTTTAGAGAGTGGGTTCGAATCCAGGCTGGTTCCTGACCTAAATCTTGGGCTTGACTGGGTTTGAAGTACATTTTGTGAGTTCCAGCTCATGTTAGATGGATAAACAGGTTTTGACAAGCACAGTATAAGCCATTTCCGTTGTTGTTATTCTGCATGTATGGTAATAAAATTAGTTTTCTATTAATTATCACAGCAACTTTTAATTTTCCTTGTAAACAACTTTTAAATTAGGTCATGCAATAGTCCTAAAATAGTGTGAACTTGATGTTATAAATCTAAAATTTTAATGACAATTTGCAGAATTTTAGAGTTGTTACAATAAACTACTAATTTAGATTTTGTTTTTCTACTTTTTTCCTCTGTTTTTCAACTAGTTTTAGCAATTTAATATGTTTTTCTAAAATGGATAAATGGGTTTTTTCAGCTACGGACAAGCTTGTAAAAATAAACAAGTGGCCAGAGTTAAGAAAATATAAATACTTAAAGTTTTGTAGCCAGAAAAAAAGTTTTATATATGAATTATTAACTGAATTCACGTTCAAAATGATGGGATAAAGTAGGCCGTAACTCACCGCCTCCTACCCTTGCTGGAGAGGAAAGAACATTGGTCCAATAAAACACAATGCCATATCTCAGCAAAGCAAAGCAGCCCATAGAAGATTCTCCATTAATATCTAATCATCGCCAAATGTGTTAACTTATTATCGTCCCAAGTGCCCAGAACTGCAATGAAGACAAATGACCGCTAAATTTTCACTCAGAGCTCTGTTCATAAACTGTGACTTTCACTTATTTTAAAAGCTAGCTATTTATTAAACCTGCCTTCCACACATCTTTTCTAAAAATCTGCAAAGAAAGCTGTTAAATGCTAATGTTTAAATCTTGCCTGAATGTAAAACTTGTAATGTTAAATTCTCTTTTAAAATATAAAACTCTGATAATCTATTTTAAACTAAATGTATAATTTTCTGTGGTCTTTTATGCTATTTCTAATCAATTCAATTTATTCTATAATTTTATCATTACAATATTATGTGTTTGATATGCCAAATAACTCGAAACTGCGATTATTTATGAGTATAATTCAGCTTATCGATTTGCGAAGATAGTTTCAAATCTTCACTATAATAAATATTAAATAATAAAACTATTATTGTTCTCACTTGCTGTTTCGAGATCATGTTTTTATTTTACTGATTAATTTTTGGGTATTAATATTATTATAATCAATCATTCTCTAGTTAAAATTGTAGTTTGCTTAACTCTAGTTATAAATTATAACTATTTATATATGTAACTCGTACATCATAGGAACTAGCCACAGAGATATTCTCAATGCATTTTTTAATGTTTTATTTGTAATTATGTCACAAATATGCTTTGTCCTCCTTAGATTTAAATATGTTAAGATGCAGGTGATAATCTTAAACTAGCTTACTAATTAATTTAGTCCCTAAATAGTATATTTGAAATATATAAACGTTCAATCATGTGTTAGAAAATACATATTTGTAAAACTCTAATATTTGTGTTAATATCAAAATATACACACATGTATAATTTAGCTATATATAAATAAATCAAATAAATGACAAACTTTTATCGATTTCTTCAAGCGCTTTCAAAGTTAAAATCTTCATTTTTAAGAAGTACAATATTCCTTCATTTCAAAGAAGTGCAATATGCAAAATAGAGCAGATTAAATATGCAAATATGGGTGGGAAAAATATTAAATTTGAAAACTGGGTTGTATAGATATGCAAATAGACGCTATCTATTTTTAAGGCGTGCTAATATAATTTTACGTAATTGCATTACATATGTATGTTGCGGATGTGCCCTTACTAAGTGTGCAATGTACAATTATCTGCTTGCTGCATGATTCTTGATGAGTTGCTGGTGGAAGTCACACTTATTCACTTAGTTCGGGTAAAGCACACTTTTAGAACTAGGGCACAAGGACCTAGATTACTCATAATTAATGCTTTTCTGACTACCTGAACTACCTATGCTCCTATTCATAGCAAGTTGAGCGGTTGTAGGGCAACCGAGCCTTTGAGGCTGAAGCCTGTGAATAATGACCCATTCACATCTTCTAGCTTTATTAATATTTTAATATGTGCCAAAGAGTATATAGGTAAACCTATGATACACCAGTTTTCTCTCCTTTTATATTAAATGATGATCTAACATCAGTGTATATCCTAATCTAGATTAACACACTAGCCTGCGTATCTCTGAGCCGAATTATGAGCTCGACTTAACTTTGTATAGATAGCCGCCACAGGAGCACTATTAAGTTTGTTATATAAATTTGGCTATAAAGTTCCATATGATTTAGCAGACAACACAAAAGATAAAAATTTGGCATATTAATATAGGCATACACTTCAATACCGCACAGCACTTTATTAAACACTTATAATGAGATAATACATAACATTAATCTCATTAGTTATGTAACAGCTGCGAGCGTAATATCTCATGTTCTCATTACATAATTTTGTATATTTTAGTTTCACTATTTGTTATTGTTTTATTAAATTAATAATATTTAAAATATAACTCGTTTTCATATTTTTATTGTCCATAAGTTTATTTTTATTCAAATCTAGATTTATTTGCACATACATCATTATATCTATATGTAGATCATTCTATTATATTTCATAATCGATCATTGATATATTAATTAACCACTTAGTCATAGGTGGGTATATCTGGCCAAATTAGTGTTAAGTTAGTTAATTTATAAGTTTCTTGTTCCACCCTGGGTGACTGCCAAACTGTAGTTAAATTGAATGTCAGTGTAAGTTGAGAAATGTCATCCATAGGGTATTAGATCATTGAGCAGAGGTCAAAGGATTGAATGTTGGCCAGATTCTGAATCCCAGCATCCAAATTTGATCAGCTTTAGTGTATTTTGCCTGTGTTCTAGATTTTGTTACATGGAGTGATAATTCTTACCATTACAATACAAACTAATATGTTTGAGAAATTAATTCTTATTTTTTTAATCTATTGTGAGAAAGCAAATAAATTTGTTTTATACATGAAGTATATATGCATATAAACATACACATAAATGTTTGTCTATTTGTAGAAGTTAATTGTTTTTCTTTTATTCATTTAATATCTTTAACTAAATATTAATTAACTGACTTATAAGATGGACATAATCAAAGATCAAGATTTATATGGTGTAAAAATTGTTGCTAAATGATCGAATTTGGAATAGTGAAGATTAAATAAAAATAATGTTTTATACTTTTATTTTTTAGTTGTAACAATAGGTTTTAGCTAGCATGAAAAAAACAATGCAATGTTCTTCACTTGTGATTTAACAGCAGAACAGAAAACATAAAAATAAAGTCTTATTTTTTTGGTTTAAAAAAAAAAAGGTAAATGTTCAGCGTCTAAAAAACAGTAAAATTTGAATATCTGTAGTTTCAAGATAATATAAAATCTTTATTTTGGATAGAATAAAACTGGAAAATTAAACTTCAATCTATAATTAACAGGAATGAACTAATGAGTTAATTTATTCTGGAAGCTAAAATTCATTATTATGGAAATGATGAAAAAAAAAGTGAAACTACTAAAAATTAACTGTTGTCTTTAAAAGCTATTTTTATATATATTTAAGCCACGTTATAAATAACAGTTTATAATAAAGGAATCATTACAATGTATTCGGGGTAAAAAGTCAATACTGTAGGATGTTCCAAAGCTAGCTTCAATGTCATTATGAAATTATGGAATTATGAAATTTTAAAAGTTTCCATCAAGATGTCTATTTATAAAACACTGGTGTACATCAATCTTCCATGGATTTATATATGTTCAGGAAAGATATTTGGTATGTGTTTGCTTTAATCAAGTAGCATGAAATAAGACAAAATGGTTGCTTTCCTCAAGATAAATATATTTTGTTTTGATTCACATAATTTTTATTTTTTTTTTGCTTTTATCATTTATATTTGAAAGTTTATGTATTGTAATTTTTTATTTTTTATTGTGTATTCAAGATTCATTTTTCAAATTCGGTCACCTGCAATTTAAAAGTGGGAGCAGTGAATGGATATGTCATATGCTGATGTAAATTAAAAAAGCAATCATAATCAATTAATAGGTATTATTTTTAATAAAAGTAAATTTACAGATTCCTCTGGAAATTCAACATTGATCCATCAAGGCGACCTCAAGTAGGGTTTTTATATATTTAGCATTGAGGGCAAACTTTAGGACAAACAAAACTATTTTGGGTTGTCATCTGATCCTTCGTGTTAGCCGCTAGAGGCGCGATTTCTAGCTAAATTTCTAGAAATATGCCGTTTCCACGGCCCCACCTAAGCCTTTAAGCATTATTTCTAAAATAAATCCTAGAAAGATTGTTAACTCGGAGTTAAGTCTTCTTTCTATGCGAAAAGGTAGACTGTTAACTTGGAGTTAAGTCTTCTTTCTACGATAAAATCTAGAAAGAATGTTAACTCGGCTTAGCGGCTAACGGTGTGGCTTTTTCCGATGCTAAAAGCAGAGGAAAATACCGTAGTTATTTGTGTAACACACTATATCGTAATGCTGTGTTATGTAGTTGATGTAACAATATTGTACGAGGGGGTATTAATTTGATCGTGTCAAAATTATTTTAATTTTCATTGGTACCTTTTTTTTTTTAAGACGAATTGATGTTCTATTACATTTTAACAATTTTAACAGTATCGTGATTTTTCCTCATAAATTTATATTCCTCCTAAATTTTCGATTACAGTGGGTTAGGGTAATATTTTAAAGATCACGCTTTGAGTCACGTTTCAGCGAGAAATTTTCCGAGACAAAAAGTATGGCAAATTCGAAAACAGAAAATATGGGAATTACCAGGCACGAAAGCGAGCGCTGTAACATTTCTACAGCAGAGAAACATACTGCTGAAAGAAAAGAGATGTTTGTGCAGCGAATGTATGAGATTTGAGGTCCATAAAGATCTTTGGACTTTCATTTGTAAGTCTGGTTCTTGCCGAAAGAAATGTGCACTTCGAAAAGGCAGCTGGTTTGAGGGATTTCAAATGCCGTTCATCAAGTCTTTACGTTTGCTGCATTACTGGAGCCGTGACGAGTTGACCGTACAGCATGCCATTAATGACATTGAAATGTCTCGATATTCATTAGCCAGATGGAAAGAAGCTCTCCGTGAATTATGTCGCGAAAGCCTTGCTTCAAGACCTTCCAGTCAAGTTGGAGGATCAGGTTTGATAGTAGAGGTGGACGAAACACTGTTCAGTCGACGTAAGAACCACCAGGGAAGAATGCTTCCTCAGCGATGAATATTTGGTGGCTTTTGCAGAGAGACTGGAGAATGTTTTGCCATGCCTGTTCCATCACGATCTGCGGTCACACTTCTGCAAGTCATACAGGAAAATATCAAGCCCGGATCCACAATTTACTCCGACTGTTGGAAAGGATATAAAACATCCGATTTGAAAGCAGCAGGTTTCCAACACTTCACCGTGAACCATCGCTATAATTTTATTGATCCTAAAACAGGAGTTCACACACAAAACATCGAACATCTTTGGGGCTGTCTGAAATCACAAAATAAAAAACAGCGTGGTACACCTAGAAGTTCAATAAACAATTACCTGTGTGAATTCCTTTGGCGACGTCTTCATAAAGATGGAGATGTTTTTAATAGAATATTATTTGAGATGCAGATAAAACAGAAATAGTTTTATGCTGTTTTTTAAATTATTTCGTTTCTGTTATACTGTTTCTCGTTTCATGGGCATGTTACGGTTAATGTGTTGATTTCTTGTTTCGAGGTCGAATTTTGTTTGTTAAAAAGTTTACTAGACACAATAATTGTTGTTAAAACTGTTGAAATCATTTTATCAACAAAGAAGAGAGATATGTGGAGGTAAGTTAATTTTTTAAAAACACTTTTTTTTTAGCTGTTATTAAAGAGATTTTATTTCTGTTACATTTTTTTTTTTTTTTTTGCGTTCCACAGACAGTTTCAGTTTCATTGATTGGTTTCTCCGCGTTGAGTTACGTTTTTGACATAAATAAACCTAAATTTGTTTAAACCATATCTTCAAAATTTGTTGAAATAATTTTTTCAACAAAGAACAAAAGAATCTGTAGGTGAGTGACATTATCCATTTATTATTTAGAGGTAAATATATATGATGCAAACCTTATTGTAAAAGTAAATTTAATTTGTCTACCAGTAAATATTATTAACCAAATTGATAAATAAAGTAACATAACATACGCACACAATAATTGTTGTTAACCAAAAAATGTAAATTATTATTTAAAAATAAACAAAAACACCCCTCCCACTAATTGTTGTCAATCAAATATAAACAAATTAAAGTAACGAAAATTATTATTTAAAGATCCATAAAAAAAAAAAACCCCCGTTGTTTCTTTAATTTTGTCACTTAAATTTTTAAAAACAGTATTACTATTTAAACACAACCCAAATTATTATTTAAACGTACACCAAAAAAGATCCTTTCTTGTCAATAATAATCAAATTAAGAACTATTATTGTCCCATTGTCAAAAATATTAGGTTTTTGAGCAACCAAAACAATAATTTATAAACGAAAAAAAAAGTCAATCGGTTGTCAATCAAATATAATAAATAAAAGTAACTTCAATTTTGATTTAAACATACACCCACACAAAAAAAAATCCTTTCTCCAAATAATTGCTGTTGGCAATCAAATGTAAAATAAAAAGGAAGGTAAATTAGTATTTAATCATCATCCAAAAACACCCACCTATCTCACTAATTATTGTCAGCAATCAAATGTACACCACCACTAAAAGTAACGTAAACTACTATTACACCCATTTCCCCAATAATTATTGTCTACAATCGTACATACAAAAAAACACCCCTCCCAATAATTAGAATCGGCAATCAAATGTAAACCAACCAATCAAAGTAAGATCGTAACTTAAAACTACTATTGTTTAAACGGTTAACCCACCTCTTCACCCAATAATTGTTGTCTACAACCGTACACACAAAAAAGACCCCTCCCAATAATTAGTGTCAAACAAATGTAAACCAATCAAAGTAACACGGTAACTTATTATTTAAACGTAACCCAAATTACTAGTTGAAACTACACCGAAAAACAACCTTTTGTCAATAAAAATTAAACAAACAACAACTATTATTGTCCCATTGTCAAAAATATTTATTCGTAGAAACAAAAATCATAATTTATAAACGAAAGGAAGCCATATCGGTCGTTGATCAAATGTAAACCGATAAAAGTAACGGTTTTAATTTTTATTTAAACATACACACACACGCGCGAAAAAAAAACACTTCTCCCAATAATTGTTGTCGGCAATCAAACGTAAACCGATCAAAGTAAAGTAAATTATTATTTAATCGTACACAAAAACAACCCCTCCCACTAATTGTTCTCGGCAATCAAATGGAAACCTATCGAAGTAACGTCAATTATTATTTAAAGATCCATCCAAAAAAAACCCGTTCTCTCTTAAATTTCGGCAATCTAATTTTACAAAAAAAATAATACTATTTAAAAAAAAAAAACACAAATTACTATTTGAACACACACCAAAAAAGACGCGTTCTCTCTTAAATTTCGGCAATCCCAAAAAAAAAATATTATACCATCGTCAAAAATATTATTTGGGAAAAATTATTCTGAAACGAAAGAAAGTAAACTTTGTAAACAAACAAAAAAAAAAACAATATTAATAGAAAATCGCTGGCCCGGAAACATTATATTAATGTGTTTTTGATTAGAAATCGCGCCTCTAGCGGCTAACACGAAGGATCAGATGACAACCCTATTTTGTTTACTAATAAGTTTTAATAATATTTACTTGTAATTCTGTTTTACTTCTGAGTACAATTAACTCACTGAGTGAATGGTCTTTTCGTATCTGTCAATAATTTTTACTATGACTTACACACACATATAGATGGGAGTGGGGCTATATATACATTTTTAATAAAAAAAAATAGATATAAATATATTAATGGGGTAATTTTAGAATTAGTGGATTCTCATTTTGATTTTTTTTTTGTTTTATGTATACATTTAATGAATAATATAATATAATATAATTTTGTATATAATGTACTTCAAATTATTTTGTTTCTGTTGTGTGAAGCCAGCCAAATGATAGAAAAATATTCTTGATAACCAAATATTTAATTATTTTTTGCTTGTAAATATTTATTATATATGTTGTTAATAAATGTATTAAGTTTTTTTAAAACTAATTTGATCTCTGTTTGACCATCATCATTATGTATTGCTCTTATAAATAATTGATCATCATCAGTATTTTCCTATATCTATGCTTAAATATAGGCATATTTGGTTAATAATTGAGTAATTCCATCCCTGAAAAGAGCTGACTGCAAGAACTCCCTGAATTCAAATTCCACGGTGTAATGGGGCCTAAAAACGGAGATGTAATGAATATGCATTCGTCTAGATCATATTGAAATATTTTAAGTAAATTATAAGTTAGTATATTGAAAGTAGATATGACTTGGAACTGGGCAATTCGTTGTGGGATCTGTAGCATCCTATTTGAAGACCTAGGTCTAATAGTAGTGAGATGCGCTCCCTTTGTTATATGCCATTCCTGATTCAGTAACATCGGATGTGTCCAAATGTGCCATTGAATCATAGATTTTGGATAGGACTTGTTGTAGGTTGGTTGACACATTTCATTCAAATCATCCAACTACTTAGTCGTATTCATGTCGTCGTATGGTGTACCCAGCGGTTCCATTATAATATATAGTATAATTCTATGAATAACGTTAATAAGCTTAGTACAAAAAAAATATTACATTCTGTTAGATAATTAAAGAAATAATTTGCTGAGCACTGCTATCGATCTGGGGGAAATCATAATCATAGCAATTCAGCTTGTCAGACCAACTGGTGTTAATATTAAAAAAACAACATGATATTTCTTGAAGATTTTTTAATAACAACTGATTCTATAATTTTAACATTTACATTTAAATAAATAATTAGATTCTAGTAAATAAATAGAACTTACGTAAATACTGATGCCTTATTAATAAGCTCACTGTAATCAGAAGGTAGTGCAACAAGCTGATTCACTGCAAGAGGATAACTATATGAAAAAAAAGTGTCATTTTAAAAATTTCTGTTCTGTTTTCCAATCTTAAAGCAACAAAAGTTGTTAACAAACAGTTATATTAAATAAATAAAAATGACCTATATATATATAAATAATATAATGACAAAAGAAGTAGTGGGACTTAACGAAAAATAATTAAAATTTTAAAAAAAACCTGCTTCAGAATTTTATTAAAAAAGTATGGTGTAAAACTTCAAATAGTACTTTAAATTCTTTGTCCAAGGGCAAGTTGATGTAGCTTGACATTAAGGTTACACAAACAAATAAATAACATTAACCCATAATTGGAGATAGTTTGCTATTACTTGCCATACTATAACACAACTTATTCTTAAAACTTCAAATTTTCCATTACAAAATAAACATATTTAATGAGTTCTTTATATGATTAAGATGCAGATACTATTAAAATAGAAAACCGTTTTAATATAAGCCAAAAATTTAGAAAAATTTCACAGCACAAATCTAAGGTATATCGCCCAGGATTCGAATTTTAAAATGTAGCCTTTTCATATATCTATTAACTCATATAAAATACCACATTCTTAAAATGATTTCTTGCATATCTAACATAAACTAGCAAAAAAATTAAGATGAATTTTCAATTTAAAATTACTCACATTATAGTAATCAATACAAAAAAAAAAACAGTTTCAAATAAACACATATCTCTTTATATTCATATATTTTAGGTATTAATTTATTGAACAAGTTATTTTTTACTTTTAATTATCACAAATATTCAAATCATTCTAAATAAAACATAATAATTAATACTTGCATGCAATGAATTTTAATAATTTATATTAAATTATTACAACACACACACACAAAATCTTATCTAGAAAATCAATACCCAATTACTCAAATAGTTTTTCACAGATCAAAGTATTTTCTAACTTTATTCTTTCTATTTGCTTAACATTAAGACAGGTGTTACTATTATGCTATTAGCATTTTATTTAATACACATTGTAAGGAATAATACAAATATAAAAATACATTACATTCTACAATAAAATAATATAAACATCAATATAAAACAGCAATACATATATATAATTATATAGAAAAGCCTTTTTTGTCTCATAATTTTATGCATTTTTCAATATTAAATGTATTTGTTTTAACCTTTAATATATTATTGTACACAAAACAAAAACTATCATTTTATAATAGAAATAACAATAATAATAAACCATAAATACATAGTTTGGATAAAAACATATTTTATACAACTCTATAATACTATCTTATATAAATTTCCTTTTGTTTTTACATGACCAGTTATTGATTAAATTTGCTGGAGTTTTATATATATATTCATACAATTATTTTTGTTATGCCCAATATAATTTGTTTCATATATTTGTCTTCTTTTTGAATTTTTAATGTAATTAAGCTGTTTAATATTTTTATAGCATCTATTTTATATATCCATATGTTAAGTACTAAATGTAAAAAACAGATATTATTTCTTCTACTAATAGCACTGTTACATTCTTTGGCTATTTCATCCATTTCTTGATATATCCATAGTAATCATGTTACAAATGTCACTATTAATTTTATACATAATTCCTTTCTTATATGTTATTTTTTATTTTATAATTTCATATTAAATTTTTAAGACTTTTACTATTTGACCATCGAATATTTCTAAAATTCTTTATCAATATAATTTTTGTTTTTTATTAATGTATTATAAATTTTAGGATAAAATTAAAGTTTTGATTAATTTTTTAATTTGAATTATTGTTAGTACTATCATTATAATCATTTTTCATAGAAATATTATTATTTAATATAGATTTGTTACAATTAAAAAATATAAGTTTAATATTTTTAGGTTTACATCCACTGTTTATTTTGTAAATTAGTTACACTTTTATCTATATTATATTTATCATTTCTATATTTAACACTTTAATTACGATTTTTTGTAAGTGTTGTGAACCTATAGGAATTATTTTTTTATATCTTCTTTAATAAAATATTTTAATATACTTTTGTTAGCATTATCTACATGAATTTCTGCATCTAAATATTTAATTTTATCTTTAAATTCTACTTTTGTAAATTTATTATTTGACTTTTTTTAAAAATTATAATACTTTCTAATTTATAAATATTGATGGCATTAACCTATTAATTATACAACCCATCCTTTATGTATATTCCAAAATTCATTATAATTATTTGTAACTTTTAATTCTTGGAATACTATAATACTCATTATCCATTTATTTTCAAATATTTACGAATTTCTGTAAAATAAAATCACTAAAATTATATAATAATTTCAATGGAATATTAACTTTATGATTTTTAACTTTTATAAAAAGATATGTGTTTTCATAAAAAAGAAAAAAAGGAAGCAATAATTTATTTTTTATTGTAATACTAGAGTATTATATCCTTATTTTATTTATTTCATATTCTATTCTATCTATATAATATTGATAATACACAATAAAATATCTATTGCCTTTATCTTTTTTACATATAGTAAATTTTTCAACATTACACATATTCATAATATCTTTAATAACTCTTCTATATTTATAGTTTTTATTTCTAACTTTCTTTTCATATAAACGTTTATTTAGCAAACAATTTATTTTGTTTTTAACATCTACTGAGATATTGGCTAATTGGTTATCTGCAATAATCTCCTTATAATATCTTCATCAATGAAAGGTATAAATAACGGTCCTTTACTTAGTAAAACATTTCGTTAAGTTATACAATTATTCCATTTACTCCTATAGTTATATAAAAATGCATTGAAATCTCCCCACATTTATTTTTGTTAATGACCCTATAATATCTTCATTAAAAACTTTGAATTTACAAATATTATTTAAAATTGCATATTTTTCATCTAGAAAAAATGTATTTTAAATTTTCACTTAATTAATATCTTATTATTTTTAATAGTAATTTTTGCATATTTTCCAATTATTTAAATAAGTTAATTATCCTTCAACTTTTTCGATATATATATATAGCTAGTTAATTGTTCTACCTTTTCAATTTCTAACGAATTAAGATTACTTTTTAAACAAGTCCAAATCCTGATAACTTATAATGCTCCAATATAATATGCGAGCCATAAACAGATAAGAAAACTTATTAAAGTCATTAAGAATATCTCTAATATTGTAAAAATTACAATATGTAAAGAAGATAAAGGCAATAGATTTATTATTGTATATTAACATGATTTTATAGCTAAAGTAAAATATAAAATAAATAAAAAAGAATATAGTAAAATCCTCCCTACTACAATAAAAACAAATTATATAAAACTGCTTAATAAAATAAAAGTTTATAAATATAAATCAATATAAATTATTATATCCTTCTTATGAAAATCCATATCCTTTTACAGAAGTTTAAAATTCATAAATGTAATACTCCATTGAAATTATTATTTAATTTTAGTGATTTTATTTTACAAAAATTCTGTAAATATTTAAATAAATGATTAACAAATATTAAAAGATATAAAGAATTTTCTATTAAAAATACAGATAATATTATAAACAAATTAAACAATATAAAATTAACTAAAAACCAAAGTATTTTTACAATGGATATAGAAAAAATGTATCCAATTATTCCAAGACTTTATTAAAAGTATACAAATATCAAAAAATTACATCAATATAAACATAAAACAAACAATAAATATTATAAAAAAAGGTTTAACATTGATACATATTAGATTATATTTTGAATACAATATTGAATTTTGGAATATGCATAAAGGATAAGTTGTGGTTGTGCAATTGGTAGATTAATATCATTATTCGTAAATGAATAAGAAAGTATTATAATTATAAAAAAAAAAACAAAGTAATAAAAAATTATACATTATGCTAAGTATGACATATTATACTTTAATACTTTTGATAATAAATGAACTATGAATAATATTTATAATAATTTTAATAATAAAATGTATAACATTAAATGGAACTTGTGAGTTTTTAGGAATACCAAAATTGTAGTTTGTATTGATGATAAATATACAGTTTCAAGGGCTTACGAAGATGACAGCCTGTATTTCATTAGCAATCTTCCGACATTTGCAAAATTAATGTTAAATTTTAAAAAAAGAAATAAATTCCAATAAATTTAATTGACAATCTTTAATCAATTTTTTTTATTTATTTCTCGAAGATGGGTTAATTACATATACAAAAAATGAGTGGAAGGCCTACAACCTCCCAAGTTATGTTTAAAAAATCAAATAGATATATACAATAATTACAGTTTATTCATGGCACCAGCTTGAAATCCCCAATAGCTTCCAAAATTGCTACAAATGAATCTTGTTGTTGCAGTTGACGCCACATAAATTCTGTTAAACAGGAATCCAGGTGTTGTTGAATGTTTATCTGGTGTTTTTTATTTTCATATCATGACAATTAATGCACACTTTTCTGGTGGGTAGTATTCCTTACCTTTGGAAATATTACACTGCATCCTGTTCGGTGACAGGAAAATCCCAAATTTTGATCATTATTGTACTGTGGCCAAAAAGAAATGTACAGAACTGAAAGTTTCAATAATGTTAAGAGCATCTTGTCGCTTCCATGTTGTAATATAATTTTTTTAAAAATTGAAATAAATAAATATTCTTTATGAAATTTATTACTTTTTTTAAAATTTGACAGTATATATATATTTTTTGTTAATTTAACAATTAAGATTTTCGGGAGTAATTAGCTCCTTGGAACATTTGTATTGATTTTGGAAGCCATTATGGATTGCATGATGACAACATGAATAAACTGTAAATATTGTATTTATAATAGTTTTTTTTTGGTGCATTTTTTGTAATTGTAACAAAGACATTTTTCAGAGATTGCAGACAGTAATAAACTGTAAATATTGTATTTATATATATTTTTTTTGGGGGGGGTTAATTTTTTGTAAATGTAAATAAGATATCTTTGGGAGACTATAAGCCCTCCATTCATTTTTGTAAATGCAACTAACACATCTTCCAGAAGTAAATAAAAAAAAAAATGAAATAACGGTTGTCAATTAAATTTATAGGAATTTATTACTTTTAATTTAACAAAACAAACACAGCATCGGGAAATTTGAGGCCATCCATTCGTTTTGTAAACATTTTTGGGGAAAGTAAAAAAACAAAATTGAATTAATTCTTTAATAGCCCGAAATGCGAATTTGCGTTGTCACCTTTAGATTGCTCTAACTCAGCCATTTTATGAGCTACAATGATGAATATATGCTTGATTTTAAGCTTAGAAAGGCCTGTAAGATGCTGCCCTCTCTTGAATTATTTTACAAGTAAAAAATCAATACTAGGAGTGTTTTAATTTACAAAAGAAGAAGGCCAGTTCTGATTGGTTGGATAATCTATTCTCAATTCTTATTGGCTGATGATTTCGATAAATATTTTTTCACCGCTGAAAATGAAATACATGTTTTAGAGTGTTTTTTTATTATTTTTCGTACATATTATAAATAATTTTCATAAAATCTAATATTTCTAATAAAAATATAGTTATTTTACAAAAGTAGTAAGGTTTTATTAAAAAATTGTATACTTTACATGATTGTAAATTGAAAAAGAAACCAGCCGTAGCACCAATTTTTGATATCTTGTCAAGAGTTTAGATTGCTCCAAGCTGTTTATTTGATTTTCAAACAAAGATTAATGTTTTAGAATATTTTTCTGGCATTATAATGTATTTTTGGTGTATTTTTTTAATAACATGCTGAAAGTATAATTATTTTGAGAAAAACGTTAAGATTTTTCCTAAAAAATTCGTAATGGCAAATCTGGGAGGGATTTAAATGACATTTACATTGCTTCTAATTTGCTCATAATGTTTTCTTTGATTTTTACGCTTTTGAATATTTCTATAAAATACAAATAAAAATATATTTTTGAAATAACTTTCGTTTACTTTCCTAACATTACAAATAATTAATATACTTTTTGAAAACGAAACTAAAATTAATATATATTAAAAGATGAAAATATTTCTATCAAAGAGTTTGTGACTTGACCAATAATAAAAATGATCCATGAAAGTGTTAAAGATTGTTAATGAAATTTATCAGAATTTATTAATTTTTTTAAAATTTAACATTAATTTCGTAAATATCGGAAGATTGTTAATGAAATATGGGCTTGGTAAGCTCTCAAAACTGTATATTTATCAAAAATATGGACTGGTATCTTGGTATTTCTGAAAACTCACAAGTACCCATTAAGTTAACAAAAGGAAAATTTGAAGATCAAATTATACATGTAGAAATTCATTTAAATAATGCTAACAAAATTATATTAAATCATTTTATTAAAGAGGATAAATTAAGAAAAAATTCCTATAGACTCACAACAAGTATGTGTACAAAAGATAGCAGCAGTTAATTAAAAATTAATATGAACTTGTAAAATAAAAGAGAATACAAATATAAAAAAATAATCATATAAAACTATGACTTTTATAATATGATTTACTATGGACATACAAAGAAACAGATGAAAGAGGAAAAAAACACATTATAACACAAATAATAGAAGTCTACTTTATATATTCACTACTTAACATATGGATATAGAATAGATGCTATAAAAATATTAAACTTTTAAATTAAATTAAAAATCCAAAACAAAGACAAAAAAAAATGAAAAAAAATAATACTGGGCATAACAAAGATATTTGTATGAATATGCATAAAAGTTTGAATTGGTCAATTAAAAATAAATGGAAAACTATATAATAATATAGTATATATATAAAGTTATATAAAGTAAGTTTTTTTATCCAAACTATCTGTTATATTATATAATTAATTTATCTCAATCTTTATGGCATTTCTAACAATCTGGATTGCTGTATCATAATTTTGTTATTCAAATTTTATTTTAGCTATTATAATTTTTATTTCTATTATAAAACAAATATCACTCTTTATGCAATAATATATTAATAGTTAAAACAACTAATATTTGACATTGAAAAAGACATAAAATTATATGCTGAAAAAAGCTTTTCTGTAAAATTATATATATACATTTTGTAATCACTGTTATATATTGATACTCATATTACTTTATTATAAATTTATTGTTAAAAAAAAGCAGCACAATGGATTTTCATTACTTCATTATTTGATGATAACATTCACTATGTAAAATCACCATTATTAATAGTTATCTGCTAAAAAAAGATCACAACCACTAAACCAAACTACTTTGCCATGATCATTTTATCTCTTGATAAATTTATCACACTTTTATAGCTATTTCCTTTTTATCTTTTGCCATTTATCTTTGATAACTACTTTGTTCTTGAACCAACCTAATTACTCTTCATAATTTCCTCAAAAAACAAAACAAATAATAATAATAAATCATGAAAGTGACTCTTTTTCCCACTTAAACATTGCTATTCATAATCTTAACTATCTTTTCTATTCTCTCCAAATTTAATCTCTAATGCCGTTGTTTGTTCTCATCATTTTTTCTACTATCTATATCTTAATTCAGGTACTTCAAATAAAATAATTAACAAATCTTTTTCAGAAATTACTTTTAATGAGCCACAAAATAACATTACAATCATCAGATAACCAATACCTTAATCTTTAAAAATGCTATTACTTTATGCTCAATCTTCATTTTTAGTCTTTTGTCCCTTCTACATTGATTTAAGCTTAAATTTATTTATTCTCATTATAAATTTTCTAGCATTTTAGTAAGTTCATTTATAGTATCTACAAATATTCTAATATTCTCAGTAAATACAATAAAAAAATAATTTTCTATTCCCAAGGCTATTTCTATGCTTTTCAAAAGAAAACTCATTCAGCAACTCTTCTAAATAAATATTAAACAGAATAGGAAACAAATAACTTCTTATCTTATATTATTAGCATCCATTGTTAAATGAATATCACCATATTAATTAAAAAAAAGAAGGAATAAACACCCTGCAAATGACTCAATAAACCAATTTATGAAACACAAATACACCCACATATATCATGTACTAGTCCCAAGGTATGATTATTTGACATTTTATTTTCTGACAGACTATTAATTTTAGTTCTCCACTGTATTCTATCTTAAGTCATATCCTCTCAATAAAGACTATTGTATTGTATTTCCTTAGCATGTTTCAAAAATAATCTTTGTAATATAAATGGAGTTGATTCTTTCATGAAAATAATGTTCAAGTTAACCATAAAATATATTTTAAAAGAAATATATTACTATTTATTTAATTAGCATGCCAATTCAAAAAAAAAAACCTGATCTTATAATAAAGAATTCACAATCTCCAGAAAAATAAAGAATTTATCAATTGTCATTTAATGTAGCTATCATAATTTCAGAATGTTGCAAAGCAACATTAAATGATTTTTTTTCTAGTGTTCTTATATTATAATAATAAAATCACATTTCATTTCTACATAATAAATTTGATAAAATAACTGTTCATAGAAAATAAACTATAAAATGAAAAGCCCAAAATCAGAAATAGGGTGGAAAGAAAGAATGATGAAAATATTACAACAGATGATGAAAGAACAACAAAAAATCAATAATAAAATGAACAATGGATAACAAGAAACATGAGATAAAAGAATAAAAAGACAATGAGAGCTAAAGAGAATAAAAAAAACATAAGGTGATTAAAAGTATGAGATAAACCATATATTAAGAATTAAATATGGAAATATAGATATAAAGCACAAATAACAAAAAATTAGAATAGGAGGTGAAACAAGTTCAAAATGAAGTAGAAAAAAAATCATGCAGAATTAACCATCATAATAAAAAATATTCAGTCAAAAAATGATGAAGTCAAACAGAATCTTCAATACAAATTACATGAATGCAACAGAGAACTAGAGAATGAAGAAGAAAAAGTCAAATAATATACAAATGATTCCACGATATTATTCATAAAGTTTTTACTTGATATGAAACTCCAGAAGAAAATATGAACCCATTATAAACTCGTACAAATATCAAAACAACTCCCCCCCCCCAAAAAAAAAAAAAAAAAACCAATAATGATTAAGGAAATTATCATCAAAAATCAGGTTGAACATATTGAAGAATAACAATATTAAGGAAAATACATTTAAAAAGTGAAATGATAAGGGCTAAAAGTATGAACTGCAAAAGCAAGTGGAACATGCAATTGTCAAGTTAAAAAAAACCCATCACAAATAAAATAGACAAAGTAAGGCGTGATTTGATCCAACAAGTAAAGCATAATATTGAGCAATTAAAGAAAGAGAGAGAATTACCCAGAACATGAGGAGACAAAGACCTAGACAATAAGTGTAAAATTTAAATAGAGGTTTATATTGAAACTAAACAAATAATGGAATAAGCAAATTAATATTAACAGCACCCGAGACAAAACTAAATAGAATCAAAGAAGAACATAATGATTAGCCAGATAGACCTTAATGCTATATTGAATATTATAAAGGTAAAAGCATTCAAAAAAGATGTGGGTGAAAATTTGCTAGAACCTTCTGGAAGAACTAGGTAAATCATTCTTTTTCCATTCAATCCATGACAGAGAGAAAATATCCATTACATGTAATCACCTAAATTGAGAATTGAAAAACTGATTGAATTCCTTGTGTGACTATTTATGCACAACATCATGTATACTTAGAGTGGAGAAAGGATTAATTATTGCATAGAACATCAAAGAAAAAATATAGGACTAAAGGAGAAAAAAGCTATACTTAGCTTTTTAATAGACAATTATTGAAGCTCAGAATACATATGACATTCCCACTGTTCCAAAAATAGAATAACTAGACGCAATATGTTTCTAATGATACAAATCATGATGATAGGCAGCAATAGACTGAACTTCAAAATAGTAGATTTTTTGAATATCATTGATTATATACTTGTCAAGGACACACCACTACAACCATGTTCCAAATCTTAATTTCAGGAAAGAACCAATAATCAAGTGTAGACCATCTTAGTACAAAAATCCTAATTATAAAAGAACCTGGAAAGAAAGGAAGGCAGATATTCATTCATATTTTAGACAATCAATAAGATAGATCAAAATCAGATATAATCACTACACAAATGTGAAAATTCAAAATAATCATAAATATGAAAATGAGAAAACTTCTTTGGCATTTTTTTTTATGAGATCTCACAGATGTCAATTCAACCTGAGAGATCATAAATGTTAAAACATTTGATATCAGCAGTCAGATTTATATTAGTATAAATATTATTTCCACTTCATAAGAGACCCCTTTCAAATTACTAAAAATTATGTTATAATGCTTTTGTATTAAAAAGAACACACAAAATAAAAGTTATGTAAAGAGGAGTTTGAAACCATTTCAGAAAACATATGATCATTCTCAGCAGAATGTCTTTAAGTGGTATGACAAAAAAAAAAAAGGACGTAATATATGTATAGTATTATTTTTTGTTTTGAAAGAGGAATATAAAATGATTACGTCATAGCAGAGAGAAAACTAGAGATAGCCATTTGGGAAGAGAAAGTAAGTTAATCACATTCATTAAGAACGAATTAAAAAAAACCCAAAGAATTTAATATTCTAATAATTATCTAGTTAATTCAGAATTCGTTAACTTTTTTAACCTACCGCCCATATTTGTAATCTTATTAACAGTATAATTTCCTTACCATCCATCATTGCCGGAATAACTTAATTTAGTGTTTATGAAATAATTACACAAAAAAGAATTTATAATAGTATATTGGTAGATATATAACAATACAAAGTAAATAACACATTTAAATCAATTTGAAAGTATAAAATGTATTTAATTTATTTTGAATTTGAAAATATTATAATATTAATTTATTTAAAACACAAAAAATTAATGAGATTCTTGAGGCTGATATTGCGAAACTAAATATCTGATTCATTTTGTTAGAAATAATTGAAGATCTCCTCTTTCAATGATATTTAAATAGTTTATTTGTTTATATTATTTTGCCAGAGTTTCTAGTATCCACCAATAACAAAATTCTTTCTGCTGTCTTCATCATATTAGAATTCTAATAGTTCTTGCAAAGTTACATTAATTTCAATAAAATTTGTGGTAAAGAGATCTATCATCTAAATATGTACTTTCAAGTTCAAAATGTTTTAAAAACATTTCTTCATATTTGATTTAAGTTTATAGATATGGCTAGTGAATCTATTAATGTCATCTGGAGATACATAATCTTTTATAGAGGACTTGAGGAAATTGATAAAATTTTCTTTGCAATAGATTGTGCAAGAGAAGATCAAGTTTTCAATAAATATTGATATATTGTATTTGCAATTGATGAGTTATATTCATTTCTTGAAACTGCAAATTAATTTAATTGAATCATTTTGAAAACATCTGCCAAATAAAAGCTTTGCCTTTAATTGTTGATAGAAATCTTCATTATTATTCATAAAGAACGGGATTATGTTATCATCTAAAGACCCAAATCGGGATAGGCATGTATCTTTGAGAGCCATCGGACTTTTGTTTGCAAAAGTAATTAAACAAATTGCTCATTATTATCCTGGAAAAGCTGACAAAACATTCTACCATCTTTGGCAATTGATTTTATTTTATTTACAATTTCTATATTTAAAGACGAATGAAAATTTCAACTTAAAATATTTTCTTACTAGATATTGTCTATATACCACGCAATGAATACATAAAACAGTAGGAATTTCTATTTTTAAATAAGCAACAAATCCATGATAGTGACTTACTATTAACGGTACACCATCAGTAGTTCATGCAACCATATTAGTTGAAAGTATATTGTTTTTTCAGAATGTTTTTACAGACTGAAATATTGTTATTCCTTTTGTATCTGTGACAAGATTTTCTGTAAATAGCATTTCTTCCTGCAATTTATTCAATTCATCAAATTATCATCATACATATGTCATTAACACCACAATATTATCACAAAGGTAGAATCGTCCAACTGCAATGAAAATTTAGTATTTTGAAGACTAGATATTAGTCAATTTTCAAAATTAACTCCATTTCATCAATGCATTGCTTCATAGTGTTTACGCTGAGATATATCCTGATGCAATACAGTTGATATGAATTTCTTGATACAGAGAATTATCAGTTTCACAAATATTATGACTTTTGCCAGTTTTTGCTATCAATTTTGATATTTGATAACTTACAGTTAATATAGGGTATATGAGCACAGACTTTCACATCACCCACCTCTCTCCACTCTATCTAATAACACTGATACACCTAAACACATATATGTGTATCAGTGTTATTAGATAGAGTGGAGAGAGATGGGTGGTGTGAAAGTCTGTGCTCATATACCCTATATTACATATATATAGCCACAGGTATATAACAAGCCCGTGTTTCAGTTATTACAGTTAATCAGTTTTCATTTTCTGCAATTAGTTTTTGAAAAGAAGATGCAATTGGTGAATAAATTTGAAATTTTTTGCAGATCTCTTGAAAATATTTTATTGGTTTGCCTTTTTCTTGAGGGTACTTTGCTACAAGACACTAACATAATCAACTCAGCTTCATTTGATAACATTTTGTGACATAATAAACACATCGGAAGCAGTTTATTTGTTACAAATTCAAAAAAACCCATTTTCGAGTATTCCAGTATTTCTTTTTTTGAGATACAAGCTAAAATTAGTTTAAAAATTTATAACTTTTTACTAAAGAGCTTAAGATCACACTCAATTAACTAACCAAATAGATAGACCATGCAGTAGTTACAAGTTGTTTGATTATAGTTATGTCATTTGTACAGAGGCACAGAGCTCACTGTTTATTTTTTTGTATTGCCTACCAAAAGTGCAATTGCAAAATGTATAATATGAATATCAATATTAAAATTGGAACCTTTATAGATTTGTATCAAATTAGCATATATTTCAAGAGGCGCAACTCTGCAAAAAAATGTAAACACCTAACAGGCATCTATAGTAATCTATGCTTTTTTCTTTTAACATCTAACAAATATTCGCTGCCCACTGGTGAGCAGTAGTGACCATGTTGGCAATTTTGCAGTTAATTTAATCTTAAATGTACTTGGATCAGATGTGTAAATATATATGCCAATGAGCTAAATGTATAATTTACATAAACACATTAACTGAATTTTATCTTATACTAAATAAATTATTGGGATTAAATAAAATATTTTTCTCATGAGCTAATTAATCTTCTGATCTAAAAATTTGGCATTCTTAGTTGGTTTTAAGTCTAAATTATAACACACATTTGACTTTTGGAAGTACCCATATATTTTTTCAGTACCCATATATTTTGGTGTCTTTAGTTCTTTAATAACCATATCCACCACTACATGACTATATAAGCTAATAAGCTTGGATTGAAAATAGTGTTTTCCAATTTTATTCTCATAGTTTTGTAGTTAGGTAGAGATAAAAGGTGGCTGCTGGAGGGTTGCATTAGATCCTAAGATCTAAGTGCATTGCTCACAGATACAAGGCACCTCAATGACGAAAGCCACAAGCTAGAAACTAGTCTGGGGATATTGAATGAGTAGGCACTAGATAGAAATTTTATGCACAAGCCTTCTGGTATCCATTGATTAATCTGGCTTGCATTGAGTGGCACTACTGTATGGAGGCTTTTGCCTGTTTTAATAACAGTTATGAGCAAGCATAGAAAATGTTTATCATGTGGTGTTTAGTTGCTAATAATAATAACCAAAATTGTGGTTCAAGAAAAAAAAAAATTGAGTTTTTAATGTGTTACTCATCAAATTAAATATTATATATATATATTGTATTTTTAAATATTTCGATATTTTGTAACTGAATTTTTGCTAATATTCATATTCAAATTTAAAAACTGAGAATCAAAACAATGTCATTGTATTATCAGTATTTAAAATGAAATTCATTCATGTTAAAGATTATTTACAAGATTTTTGTTTTTATAAAGATAGTGTATAGAAAAGCAAATTTTAGTTAAACAATCAAAATAAATTAAGATTTCATCATATATATTTTTTTCTTTCTATTTTGATTAACCGTAAATGCTTTTTAGTGAATTAATCATGAAGTACAATGAAAGAGTATTTTTAAAAAATATACTATGAATTTATTGCACATCTCACTGAATTAATATCAACATGGTCGAAATTCAGTATGTAAATACTCTTAGGCTAGATAAGTGACTGGACAACTCTGAAATATATTGCACACAAAATTTGAAGAAAATCCCTTTGTTGAAATATGTTAAAAATCAGTTACAAGATTTGACACAAATAAACAGAATTTCTAAGTTAAATAAAAGCATTTAAAAATAAATTTATTTTATTAAATACTTTTTCAAAAAAGCCAATAAAACAAATATTAATTTCACTTTCATTTTCTCCCATCTCAGCAAGTCATACTAATTATAATTACATCTCTAGTACTGCTATTCTTTCTATATACAAATTGCTCTCCAATTATCTACTCATCTAATCTGTTATAAAAAAAAGTTAGCATTCAATATTTTCAAAATTATTTTCACTGCACTTAGGATTAAACTTTATTTAAAATTTTGAAATAGTCCACTTTATTGCATTATTTTTTCTCTGTAGAAATTGTATCTGTTACAAAAAAAATATTCTAACTGCTCTCTTGAGTCATAAATAAAATACAAACATCAATGCATATTTCCTTTCAACTTTCAATAGTTCAATTAAAATTTTCTCAGTTCTTTGCAATTTTACAAATTTTATATCTCAATTACAGCTTTTATAATCTCAATTTCTATTATTGCACAATCTATTTTGTTCTTATCTCCTCTCCTCCCCCACCATTTTTTTTATTCAATTGAAGCTTATTATATCTACCACATACATAGTTTATATACACTTGCCTATTTTCAACACAAATAACTTTTCAAATAATTATTTAGCCATTATTTGATATGAATATAGTTTTCTTTCCATGCTTGTTCGATTCAGAGTTTTTTTAATTTTTATTATATTATGATTTTAATCAATCATACATAATTTATTACATTTCTAATAATACTTTCTAATTTATTTATTACATGATAGTACATTTCTCTATTAATATTTCTATATATACTTCTATCTATATCAGTTTTTATGGAGTCTTTCTCATTATAACTTTATTAACCATCTCAATATTAAAACATATATATATATATATATATATATAAAGATCAATATTAAAACAAATATATATATATTCTGATCTTTTGATATATTCATATCTAGTGACTGTGTTATAACATCCTTTAAAGTTTCTTTGACTAGTTGCACCTTTTATTTGAATTTACCATTTATCTTGCTATTATTTACACTTTATTTTATTATTCAATTATTTTTTTTTTTATAAAAAAATCCCCTAATATTCCATTTAATTCATTTATGGCCCACTTCTTTCTTGTCCTAGAAAGTTTTATGTTTTTAAATTCTAGCTTTAATTAAGCAACTATTAAACTTTAATCTGAATTGAATATGCACATACATGTTATTTTAATACTATTCTTAAACCCATTCTGAATTAATATACAATCAAATAATTTCTAACTGATGTTTTTTAATATATACATTTGTGAGAAATCTTTAAGTAACATATTATCATTATTATTGTATTATTTTCCATATAAAAATTATCAACTTTTGACTTTTTTTATTTCTTAATCCTAATTCATAATCTCATAAAGTTTTGTTATCTAGCATGTCATTCTAATCCCCCAAAATTAAAAACAATTATTTCTATACACATTTCAGTTACTTTTTCAATTTATTTATAAGAGTTTCATTTCTTCATTAGGATATTCATTATTTATATATATCTGGATAATTTCTAGAGTCCTTAAAACAATGTTCAGCCCTCCATTAACAATCTATCATTTATATATTGCATTTAATTCTAAAACAATACTCTCTCCACTATACTTGTTTTTATCTTCAAAACAACAAATTCCCATTTCTCTCCATTTCTCATCTGACAATCTAATCGCTTTTTTAGATAATCACAATATTTAATCTTTTCCCATTCTATAATTTATTCATAGTGTAATATTTTATAAATCAATTCCAAGAATACATTTTAAACTTACAGGTTTTGCTTAAAATGAAAAATAAAATCTTTATCAGATTAATTTTCTCTGACATCTGCAAATGTTTTCTTTTTAAAAGAATTTTATCACAATACTAACTGTAGTTACTATAATCACAGTATTCTTTAACCTAACATTTATATTTTTCATCATTTACATTATATTTATTATCATACAATTTTTTTTTTTTTTTTAAAAAAAAAACATCATTAGTTGGTGCATATTAGTAAAAAAAACAACACATAAGCAGAAGATGTAAACATTAAAAAATATTTAAATTTTTAATATATAATCCTACTTCATTCTATTCTGAAATAATTTGAAAAAAAAATTCCATTATATAAAAATATATTTTTTAAACTACTTAATTATAATACACTTTGCCACTTGATTAAATAAAATCTTAATTAATGCTAATTAAATAACATATTTTTATAATATGTGTGTAAATATATTAAAATTTTATACAAAAGAATGCTTTTAAAAAGTACAATGTTATATTGCTATTCTACATTAGATGAATTTTTAAAAAATTAACAATATAATCTAAAAATAAATTAAAACAACAACATAATGAAACTTTATAAGTATTCTACAGACAAATTAAATTTCAAAACATGATTACATTGTTAAAAATCAAAATGGATATTTTTTTAAAAAATCTATTATTGCAGCATTTCAGACTTTTTTTTTCTTTAGTTTCCATACACAAACTTCTTTTGAAAAAAAAAAATTTCAAATTTTTGGATGAATAAGTAATTAAAATTGGCACTATCTATAATCACATAAGCACAGAAAAATCATGTCAAGAAATTATGATGTATATAAAATATCATTGATAGGTACTGTTCTATTAGCGTGTTGAAACTGCTTGATGGCATTATTTCTAGGAAAACACACATAAATATAACATTTCTGGGCCCAACACCTTATTTTTGAAAGAATAATAATAATTGTACAGGTTAACGTAATTCATTTATTTTCCTTAATAAATTACTGTAATTCTTTTTACAATTTCTTTTTGTCTCTGGATATAACTATGAGAAATTTTTTACACTCAAACATTTTATCATACGGGTTAACGTAACTCATTGATTGATTTCCTTAATAAATTACTGTCAAATTTATTCGATTAACAATTTTATGATGATCAATTTAAAGCTTTGCTTACAAATTTCATCTTAGTCCTACAATGTGCGTGTGGGGGGGATGGTATGCCTTTTAACACGCACAAGAATTAAAACATCAATTAACAGATATTATTACAAATATTTTATTCTAGTAGAATTCCCCACACTGGGAAAATCCCCCTGCCAACTTTAAAAAGTTTACTACCATTGCTTGACAGATAACTAACTACATCATTGGGGGGGGGGATGAGAATGCTTTAATTACTGAACTGTATTTGACTCATTTTCTTTGGTCATTTTTGAAATGGAAAATTAATCTTTATTTATTCCAATAGCTATCTTTGAAAAAATATGTGACTAAGGTATGGTAGATAACATTAATGGCACACTTATTAATAACGATTAATAATTTTCCAACTCGATTGTATTTTTTTGTTTTTTTTTTCTTTAAGATTAAAAAATGTATTCTTTTTACAATTTCTTTTTGTCTCTGGATATAACTATGAGAAATTTTACAGTCAGACATTTTAATTCTCGTGAACGGTGACTTTTTTTTGGGAGAACAGTGAAATTGTGCTTTCCCCTAACCTTTTCTAATTATTTACACCTTACATGTTGGGTTTGGAAGCAGGGTAAAGAGCTTATAATTATTACTTTTTAATATTATGTTACGTAATTACATTTGAATGCAAATTGCAATAGTTCTGCAAACTTTAAATCCACCACCCTGAAATGGTACAGTTGTGAAGTGTTAACATTGCTAAAAGACAGTATTGTGTGCACTTGCACAAACTGTGCAAGACAAAGCAAGCTCTTAGTTACAACAGAAAAAAAAAGTTGTGGCTAGTTGGTTTGACTGTGGCCAACTAAATGGCATATTTATATGCATTTGGATAGGATCAATGCCATCAAGCGGATTCAACATAAAATCAAGTACCTTAGAAGCTAAAGTTAAATACATAAAGAATACAATAATCTCTATATATATAAAAATAAAAAAACAAGTTGATAACATTTCAAAACAAATTTTAAAATTAAAACAAAGAATAAGTATTACTAACCTGATAAGAGATTCTGAACATTCTAATTTTTTTTTAATTTGAGGATGATTGCACCAACTACAAAAAACAACAACAATGTTTATATATACACAGAAATACAACAAGATAATTAATGCATCTACTGTTAAAGATGCATAGAACGACTAATTGGTAATAAAATAATAATTTTTCCATATGTTAAAAAAACAACAAACATACAAAATAAAATGGAGACAATAAAAAGACTGATTCCTGGTTATCTAATCAATTCTGTTGTATTTCATAAACAAACAAACAAAAAAATTATATATAATCCTATCATAAGTTTGTTACTAAATATTTTAAAGTTACTTCTTTTGAAAAGTAAATTTTATAATTGTATATACATATATAGGTTAAAAAAAACAACAATTTGTTTTCAAATACATTTTGAAAATAATGCTAAAAGTAAATAAGTATAGTTTTGAATGTAACAAGACATTTTCTCCCCTTATATCAGCACAAGCAGCCTTTTTTGATTAGTGAATCACATAAAGCATTTGTCACCACAAATCAGATGTTACCACTAAAAAAAATAATAATTAAGCATTGCATTTAGTTCAAAGCAAATACATTTCACAAATACTATATTTAATACAATATATATCCAAACAAAATTATTTCTAAAAAAAAATTCATATAATTTTTAGATGATAAAATATAAAAAGAAATTATTGTATTTATAAATTTGAGTAAAAAGCTTTGGTGTAGAAGATTTTTATCCCAATCAATTACAAGGAATCTGAATACATTATCTTCAGACTCCTTATAATTAGCTAATATGAGAGGGTGAGAGATTGAATGCATCATTAAAGATTCATAACAAAAACTTTGTGAAAAATATACAATTCATGAATTAACCTATTTACTTTTTACAATTTAATCACTGAAACACAGACTTATTATATACCTGGGTCTATATATGTAATATATAGGTTATATGAGCACAGACTTTCACACCACCCACCATTCTCCACTCTATCTCATAACACTGATACACCTGAACATATATATGTTGAAAAGATAAATAATCACCCATACACGTATTTCATGCTCAACCAGCACTTTTTAAAAAATATTATAATCTGTCCCCAATTATACCAATAATATTAATAATGTATAAATGTAAATGAATACTCTTACTGACTTCTCAAAATTGTAGAAATATGACATTTTATGGTTGATAGAAACAGAAATAAATTTAAATCATTAATTTTCATTGACTGATATTTTTAAAAAAAACATTCATTTGCACCAAAATAATAATAGACAGCCATGCATAAATGAATATGATCGTTCCAACTCCAAAAGAGAGAAAAAAAAACTTTTTCAGAAATGAATTTTGTGATGACTATACAAAGCAATCTGTGAACCAACAAATTTGTTTACATATAAAAAATGCTTGTTCATTTTTTCTGCTTACTTAATATTTTTGATGTTATCTTTAATTTTAATAGAAAATGTTTCTTTTTGACACATGTCAACCCCATGTATAAATACAACTCTTCACTATGTTCTATTCTCTGCTATATCCTCCCAATTTGAGAATGTCTGTGAGATAATCATTATATTGTAGATGGGATCTGTTTCCATGAAAATTATGAATCAATTCACAATAAAACACTCTTTTACAAGGTTTTCCATTGTTCATTCATTTTACATATCCAATTCAACAAAGATGAGATTTTACACTAAATGACTCAACTATATGACATTCTACAAGCTGAAAACCTCATTAATTAATTTATGATCTTGCCATTTTATATTTTTAATATTTTATAGAGCATGTTTAAATAATACATTTTGAATGTTTTTACATTGCGCTGATAGTGTCCAAATTTCACTTTCATGCTATAATTTAGATAAAATAGCAGCTCTATATACAACAATTTTAGTTGCAGTATTTATTTCATTGGAATCTTTTAACTTGTTAAAAGCAGCATATTGGAGTCTACTTCAAAATCTTATACCATTTATCTACTTATAAAACTACCAAGGTATTTAAGCTGGCTTACATTCTCAAGATGATAACAATCCAAGCTAAAGCTTGCTAAAAATATTTTTTCAACAACTTGAATTTTTGAACATTAATTAATATTCAGATACAAGTATATTGTCTACACTGAACAATGTAATTTAGAAGAGATTGGAACTCAGACTTTCAAGCTCTCTACAGCTATCCACTTCTTCCTATACAACTTGTACACATGATCACGATATGGCTAGTTGTCTTAATATAAGCTGAGCATTGATTACATATTATGTGTGTAAATATATAAATTCAACATTCCTTTTCTTTTTAAAATTTGTTTTTATTCCAACTATAATTTTCTTTCTCCTTCCAATACAACGTTTCAACTACATTCTGTAGTCATTATCAAGTTTTCAATCATGATGTTATTTTTTACACCTTCAAATATTTTCCAATTATAAAAAAGGTCTTGACTGATTCGAAATCTCATGAAAAGCCAGATCAAATAAAATTGACATAAGAGTTTTGTGCTTTTATTCAATAAATAACTGATAATGACTACAGAATGTAGTTGAAACGTTGTATTGGAAGGAGAAAGAAAATTATAGTTGGAATAAAAACAAGTTTTAAAAAGAAAAGGAATGTTGAATTTATATATTTATTATCATGGAGCTATAATTTAAAAAGAAAAAGAAGTGAAAAGATGTGTATATAATTATATTATGTGTGTGTAGGAGATGATGGTCTGGACCAACTGATGAGTGCTGGTTCAGCACAAAATACATATATTAGAAATCATTTGTCTTTCTCATATATATGTGGTCATATGTATCAGTTGTATAGAGTAGAATGGATAGCTATAGGGAGCTTGAAAGTCTGAGTTCAAATCCCTTCTAAATAAACCTTAATTAATAAACCAAAGTATACACTGCAGTCAAAGCATTAAGAACATTCTGTAAATTGTTTTTTGAATTGAAAAAATAGCACAGTCATCAGCATACTAAAATCCAGAATCCAATAAATTATTGTTTTCACTTTTAATCTATTCAAATTAAAAAATTTCACTATCAAACCATATCATTTTATCTTGATCTTGGTCACTGTCACAAAAAATTGAAAACAATGTTGGGGCAAGTACATACCCTAGTTTAATATCAGTTTTTATTTCAAATGCCTTCAGATTTTCATAAATATTTCCTCTGATTCATTCATGAATAGAAGCTATATAATAGGAATAAATTTTGGTGGATAACCAACAAACTTCAAATAATGCCATAGACTTGACCTATTAATTGAATCAAATGTCTTGATCAAAGCAATATATACATTGCTCCTTTGTTTCCAACATTTTTCTTGCCTTTGTCTGGTAACAAAAACCATGTCTATAATTCTTTTTTGATGATAACCATTCATTTATAACTGAAACCAATGCATTCAACAAAATTTTTGAAAGTACTTTTGCTGTAGTGCAGAGTGGTGAACCATTTTACGTATGCATGCCATACAGTTATTAAATCACAAATATAAACAACTTAATTATTACAGTTTTTTAAAACTTTATAAAACAAAATAATAACAATAACCATTAAACAAAATTTCTAAATAAGCTAAATACAAGTGGGCGATATTTAGAAAAGAACAAGTTGAATAAAATGTAATAGTAAAAAATTAATAGTAATTAAAACAAAATTTTAAAAATAAACATATAAATAAATCAACATAAATAGATATTATTTAATGAAATTTTTGCTGTTGTACATTGGATGCGAAAAGTTTTATAATATATCTGGTTCATATTTTGTCATATTTAAATAATGTACATGCTGAACATCTGTTATTCTATTTTTCGAATTATCTTTAATTAAATTCATTTCTGAAAACAATGATTCACATGCATATGTAGAAGAGAAAATTGATAATATAGTGGTTGCTAATTTTTTTAAATAATTAAATGTTTCAGGAATAGCATTCCAAATAGTCAATAGAATAGTTCATCTTCAGCATTCTTTTTACATACATTTTCCATTGTTTCTAATGCATTCCTCACTTCAACAAATTTCTATTTCCATATAGAACTGGATTGAAAATCGACTGATTGCATTTCCATATCTTCCAAATTAAACCACCCAAAAATTTCTAACTTGAGACTATCAATTGATATTATGTCTGGGTATAAAATAAATTTTGAATTGTCTGAATTGTGTACATCTTAAAGAAAATTCATCAGTTATTTATTGAATAAAAGCACAAAACTCTTATGTCAATTTTATTTGATCTGGCTTTTCATGAGATTTCAAATCAGTCAAGACCTTTTTTATAATTGGAAAATATTTGAAGGTGTAAAAAATAACATCATGATTGAAAATTTTTAATTTAACTTTAAATTCTTTGATCAAATTAAACATGACAACAATTGTCTTATTATAACCTTACAGTTTCACATTTAATTCATTTAAATGTGAACACATATCAATAAAAAAAAACAATTTTGATAAGCCATTCAACACCCATTAATTCATTATATTTTTCAATAATTTTCTCATTATGTAAAAACAGTCTAATTTCATCTAAACACTCCACGAATCTTTGAAGAACTTTTCCTCAACTTAACTATCAGACATTGTTGTACATAAGTAAACCATTGTATACTGAGTCTACTTCACTCAATACATTTAAATTTTTTTGTTATTTAGAGTTTGTATAGATATAAAATTAACTTAGTCATAATGTTCATAACATCATCCAATGGCTTAAAGCTGAACCTTCATGCATAAAACCTGCTGATATATAATGCAATGAAAACTCAAAATTGAATATACAATATGGTTGGTAAATAAACTGAAAAAAACATTTTTTTTCCAGTCATACTTCGAGTACCATCTGTAGTTACTGATACAATTTTGGCAACATCAATTTCTTTTTCAGTGAGTATATTTGAAACTTCATTGCAAATATCTATTCTTTTTGTTGTTATTATGAATGAGGTTAAACTGATCAATTCTTATTTGATATTATTCTGAACACAATTGCAAACAAAAATAGCCAAACGAGATGACCAATTTATGTCTGTACTTTCATCAAGATAGATAGAAATTAAACTAAAAGATTTTATACTCTTTTTTGTTGGTAAGTTATGTTGTTAGCCATTTGCAGGATTCTTCCTTTAACTATATTTCTTTCTAGCCAATGTTAAATCTTTTATTCTCTGAATAATTTTTGCTTTGTTTTCAAAACTGGTGCATATTTCATCCAAGTTTCTTTCATATATTCTCCACCATTAAGAGGTTTCCTATGTTTGGCAATTATGTTTGAAATAAAAAACTAGCAGCAGTTGTATTTGTAAAATTTTCAATAAATTTCATTATATTTTTAAATGTTTGGACTTATATATTCTTTTTGTTCATCTTTACTTTTTTCACAGAGCGATTTATGATTGGTCTCATAATGTCGTTTTACTGATGATGTTCTCAATACAACTGTTCCAGAACATAAAACACATACTGTCTTGGTACCTTTGTTAATCAATAAGTCCACCAATTTTGAAATTCTTTAGTGCTTGACAATTTTTGTTTTTTATTTTCACTAGTCATATTAATATAATAGTAATAAATTTACTTAAAAGTAAATTTAAACAAGCTTTAATAATTTTATAAATCAAAGATGTTAAAATATATTATTATTCTTACATTTTATTTTTACAGCAAAACTTCAAGCAAAAAAAAAAGTCATTTGATGACATTGATTATGCATTTCATTCCTCTGCTTGCGATTTTGATTAAGTTAAAAAAAATGAATGGTGTCAACACGTTTAGATCAAAAATCTAAAATATAAGAAACTAAATCCTTTATATTGCTTTTGCAAATTAAAAATAAATCCTAGATATGATATAGAATAAAATATCTTTATATAACAACAAAATAATATATGACAATAGCTGTGCTATAATCATAACATAAACCAAGACCTATTGAAAAGAGCAAAAATCAAAAATTGCCAAAAAGAGCTTTTTTATGTTATGATTACATGATTTTGTTGTTATATAAAGATATTTTATTCTATGTCAAATTGGAAAAGAATAAACATCTTTATGCCGTTCTTCCATAAAATAATAATCGGAAAATAATAAATTCTTACAACAGCTATATAAAAATCAAATTTTTTATATACTTAAAAAGCCTTTTTCAGCACCTGATTTGGTGTCCTTTTCAAATGTTAATAATCTATTATGTTAACTATTACAGACATAAAACCATCTAGTGTTCAATAATGACATTAAAACAACCAATACAAATATAAATTATTAAAATAAATCAAAACCTACATATAAATCCAGTAATTACAAAATAATTGACTATATCATAACAATATAATAAATAAATGAATTATATGCATTTTTTTTACAATTATATATATGTCAATTTATATAATTTTCCATTCATTTTTAATTAGCCAGTTATTAACCAAATTTATAGAAGTATTGTAAATATTCATACAATTATTTTTAATATAATGTTTTGTATATTTGTCTTCTTTTTGGATCTTTGATGAAATTTAAGCATTTAATACTTTTTATAGCATCTAATCTATGCCTATATTTTAAATAGTGAATATATAATGCAGATTTATCATCTTTCCTATTAATTGCATTATTATGTTCTTTGGCTTTTACCTCTAATTGTTTGCCACTATGCCCAAAGTAAACCATTTTACAAATTTTGCATGTAATTTTATATACAATTCCTTTTTTTATATCGTATATCATCTCTTAACCTATAATTATCTATTAATAGATTGAGATTTTTACTGTTTGACCAGCAAATACTTATATCCTTCTCAATATAATTTTTGTTATACCTCAATGTATTATATATCTTAGGACAATATGAAAGTCTAATCCATTTCTTATTTAAGTCATTATTATCATTATCAATAAAATTATTTTTCTCAGAAATAATATCACCTACTACAGATGTTTAAAATTAAAAAATATATATTTTAATAGTATTAGGATTATATCCATAATCTTTATATAATTTAATAAATTGATTCTTTTGTAATTGAGTTACACTTTTATCTATATTATATTTATCATTCCTATATTTAAAATTTTTAATAACTGCCAATTTTTGCACCCATGCTTGTTGTGAATCTACATGAATAATTTTCCTTAATTTGTGTTCTTTAATAAAATGTTTTAACTATAATTTATTATCTTTATCTATATTAATTTCTTTACCTAAATATTTAATTTTATCTTCAAATTCTACTTTTGTAAATTTAATTTTATATATGTATATTATTATTAAATTCATTATAAATATTATTCATTGCTCTTTTATTACCAATAATTAAAATATCATCAACATATCTAAAATAATGTGTTATTTCTTGACTAATTATCCTTTTTTTAATTACACTATTTTCTAATTCATTTATAAATACTGATGAGAGTAACCAATTGGTTAATAACTGGTTAATTAAAAATGAATGGAAAATTATATAAATTGACATATATATATATAATTGTAAAAAAAAATGCATGTAATTTATTTATTTATGATATTATTAAGAAATAGTCAATTATTTTGTAATTACTGGATTTATATTTAGGTTTTGATTTATTTTAATAATTTATATTTGTATTGGTTGTTTTAAACACTAGATGATTTTATGTTTGTAATAGTTCATTAGCTTAATAGAATATTAACATTTGAAAAGAGCACCAAATCAGGTGCTGAATAAGGCTTTTTATATATATATAAAATTTGATATTTATATAGCTGTTGTAAGAATTTATTATTTTCTGATTATTATTTATTCTATATTATCATATATAATAATAATGATGATGATGATGATAATAATAATAATAATAATAATAATAATAATAATAATAATAATAATAATAATAATAATAATAATTGTTTTAAAACTACAAGCGTATTACTAAAAAGATTAGGACTGAATTTTTTTTTTTTTTTGGAAATGGCCTATTCTTATTTGAAGTTACAAAAAAAAAAGTTGTGGATATGAACCCAAGATATAATGTCTTAAATCAAGATCCTTTTTTTAATCAACAAAGAATCTTAATCCCTTCAAACAACTGAAAAAATTAGTGCAATAAACAGATTTCTTGTGATACACCAGCTGGATTTTTTATTTTTTAAACATGCTATATTCTCAGGGGTATTATTCACAATGGCCAGGTAGCATTAGTAACTAATTGTAGGAAAACACTAGACACAAATAAATCTTAACAAAAGGTTTATTCATTTGAAACAAATAAATGTATATAGTGCAACTATCAAATAATGAGATTAACCAAATAGTGAATGATGTAATGTTAACCCAACTTTTACTGTGGATAGTCACTATAATGAGACTCTTTACTGGTCACCAAATATTTATAATATTTAATAAACACTATAAATGTGTATTAATAAATGATAATAATATCTCAGGATTATAATGAACTTAAAATATAACTATATATTTGTAAACAAATAAATAAATAAGTCTAATAATATAGGTATTTAGGCTAGAGTATTCAATCTAAGTTTCATATCACATAAATTAAATCTAAAATTATCTTATGTATAATAAGCAAGACTTAAAATTTTAAATTTTTTAACTATAAATCTTTATTATTGATATGGCTAAATAACAAAGGGTATTTTATTATATTTCATCCATATCTCAAGTAACTAAGCATTAATATTTAGATTATGGGTGAGTACTAGAAATAACTATAAATATTGTTATTACTAAAGACAGTGTAACTTTAAATAAATGCATAATAATAATAAGACCATGTTGCCATATTTATCTGAAAGACAAAACCTAGGTAATTTAACAAATATAAAATCAATTAATTAACAAAGTAGATATAAAATAAAAGGTAAGATTAATCATTTAAGTTCTCAGCATTTAAGATAAATAACTTATCACAATGTTACTTAGGGAAGTTTGATCTCGATTTCCCTTATACTAATAGTAGTACAGATGTATCTCCACAGAATCACGTTATTAAAGAAAGTTGTTAAGCAAAATATAAAAGAACCATTAACTTTATTATAATCATTAATAAACAAAGTGAAACAATGCTTTATTAGATCTCTAATTAAAATAGTTTAATCTATTTTTACCTAGGTATCAGGCTGATATAAACTTGTTTATTCTTTAGAATATTGAGAATTTACCCTACTATAATATAATATTCTAAAGATATGACCTTATTCGCCTAACTTTGTTTATTCTTTAGAATATTGAAAATTTAGCCTACTATAATATAATACTCTAAAGATATGGCCTTATTTGCCTGACTTTTTTTTATAGCTACATTTTGTACTATATAGAATTATGGATACTGCTCCCATATATAGTATGTGTAACCAAAAATCGAAATAAAATTTGCTCACAAAGCTTTCACACTTCTCTCATAATAAATAGTGTGACAAATAATTCCAAAGATTAGACTCCAGAATGATCAAACTCTGCATACCATATATAAAAGTGCATGTCCCCAAGCAGGATGCAATATTATCTACTACAGTGAATCACACACATATCTACGAGGATCTCTCAACACAAATACTTCTACAAACGTGCAAGAAATCCTGAACATGTCTATTTTCTAGATCACCAAAACACAATGGGTCATACATTTGAACCCATAGCTGCCAACATCGCATGTATTGAGCAAAATGACACCAAACAAAAAATCAAAGAGGCATGGCATATAGCCATCAACCTTAATATCATGAATATGAAGGAATCTTACTAGCTCCTATCAAAGAAATGGGTAATATAATTTATAAAAACTCACTATCTAAATATATATATATTGCAAGAAAATCAAGTCATATATCACATGACTTAATTTTATAAGCTTGTATTACAAAGGTTATATAATGAGCATGCCAATAGCTAGCTCTTAACAAGCTTTTCATAATATTTCTATCCTCAGACCGATTTCTAGCTCTGGCTGCATCAGGGATGCACTAGGATATTCCAGCATTAGATTTAAAATATTGGGTCAAACCCAGCACTTTATCTAATGTTTAGTATTAATTAGAAAATCTGAAAATTTCAGACATCCAAATGTCATCAAATCCAGCTATTATTTATAAATAAAATATTATAATACATGTTGTTAAGAGTTTTTTTCTACTAAACAATATTTTTTCTGGAAATCTTATTGCACAAACATAATTCACTATACAAAATATTCTTCAGATGAATCTTAACATACCTATATTAATAAACAAAGGGTTATTCTTATAAATATACTTATTGTGCACATACACTTCAGATACCTTATAGCATTTCATTACAACAGCTTAGATTGGACTTGAGATTAATAAAACATATCAAATAAAGCTTTACTTTGGTCAGAGCTAGAAAGCGGTCAGGATAGGGATATTCTCAAAAAGCTTGTTAAAAACTATTAAGAACATCATTATATAATATATATGCACCCATTCACGCAAATCACAATGTTATGTATATGAGAATACACGTTGCCCACAAAAGTACTAAGTTTCAGTAAATACACATTTATTAAAAGCTTTGCTTAGGATAGCGCTTAAGTGCATATATTTATAAATAAGCTATTATTTATAAATAAAATATTATAACACATGTTGTTAAGAGCTTTCTCTACTAAACAACAATATTTTTTCTGGAAGTCTTATTGCCATAAACGTAATTCATTATACAAAATATTCTTCAAATGAATCTTAACATACCTATATTATTAAATAAAGAGTGATTCTTATAAATGTACTTATTGTGTACTATACTTCAGATACCTTATAGCATTTTATTACAACAGCATAGACTGGACTCGAGATTGATAAAATGTATGAAACATAATAAATATTATATTTTACTTATAGGGAATAATTAATTAATTAACAACCTGTTTCCAAAATACATTAAATACACACATACATGCCTCAGCTATTAATGCTAAACTATAAAAATGTTACCTGTATAACCATTTTATTCTTGTTTTCTTCTAGTGAAAACTTTACTTAACCAAGACAACTATAGATAATGATAAATAAGCATATATTATATATAAGCCTAAATCCTCTTTAATTTAAAGTTCATGTAAATTCTTTTTAAAAGTTCTAATATTTTATCCTAGTGTGATCTTTCAATAGATTTTAAAATGATTAAAATCTTTAGGTGTTTTAATTGTGAAATCGAATAAAGCAAAATATAATCTTTGAGGAAAATAATGACAAAATTTTAATTTTTTAATTCCATTAATAGTAAGTTTTAAAATGTGCAGTAACAAATTGTTTATATATATGTCGAAGCGTTGACGGGAAAGCAAACCCGGGCCAGCTGCTTGGAAGGCAGCTATGTTAACCGCTAGGCCACCAATCACCCAGGAAGTGACTTTCATTAATCATAATATTTCTTAAAAAAATATTATTTATGCAGAGAAAGTCCATTATTGTTAAAATATGATTTAACAATAAGTGTACCGTATGCAGATCTTTATCTGAAAAAATTTAAGTTAACTGGAGTAAACGATGTATCAGGCAACTTTAGAAGTAAGTAAGCGAAGGATAGCATTCCAAAATAGTTTAAGATTTTCTACTTCAATAAAATTATTAAGTTTCATTTTATTTGTGCATTCTAAGATGATAAATATTTTCAGATATTTTGATTATTCATTTGAACAGTTTGGAGTGACATGCATTTTGCCACAGAGGGCAAATGCTTGTTGGGTTCACTCCCCCATCATAAATAGTTCACAATGCCAAGATGGCTAAATTTAAATTCAGGCATTGTGCAGTTTTCCTATATTTAGTGAGCAATAAAAAAGAAAGATTCCTTTTGGGTAGGTGTATTTATAGGTTATGCCCACATGACCAGCTCAATCATCATTTTTGCTCAAGTTTTCTCACTCTTTATATTTTATGCCAAATCATGATCATGGTGTTGCTACAATTTGATATACTGGTGGAAGATGTTTTGAATAAATTTTAGCTCCCAGTACAAATGAAACAATTTAAAAAAAATATTGTTTTATAAAAATTAATATCATCATCATCAACCATTATCAATCCAATGCAGGATGAAGGTCTTTCCAAGTTCAATCCATCTTCTCTGATCTTTAGCTTCTCTTCTCCATATCACCTCACCCACTTTCTAATTTCATCCATCCATCTCACATGTGGTCTCTTTCTGGGTCTTTTACAATCTCTTGGAATCCAGTTTAATATTTCAATTGTCCATCTATTATCATCTCTTCTCAGTCTTTTAATTTTTTCAATGAGGTCAGTAACATCTGTTTGTTCTCTTACCCATATATTGCATTTTTGATTTCTTCTTGTTATTCCTAACATGCATGTTTCCAAACTCTTGAGTGGTCTGAAGTCTCTGTATATACACATTAGAATTGTAAAATAAATATTTACATTATAAATATTAAAATAAATCATTTTATTTTATTTATTGGTCTTACTGTAAATTGCAATTATTACAACTAATACATTTACCAAAATGTTTTAAAATAATACTCCTTTAATTTAAATATGTCAAAGAAACATAAACATTCACATATGCACATGCATATTCAAATACTACATTAAAAGTTGAAGTTATTATTAAATGTGGTTTTAATATTATGTATACAATAATATAAGTATTGCTTTACTGATCCTATTTTAATTTATTCATAAACTGACAGTATTATGTATTTTTATCACTGTTGTTATTTTGAAAACTAACTTTAAGTGTGTGTTTGCCTTTATACTTAAATATAAAACCATAATTTTTAAAATTGCTACAAGTATTTTTAAAATGCTATATATATAAAAAAAATACAGGCAGACATCTTGGATTACTTTTAAATTTTGCTTTATAAGATAATGATTTATAATGTTAATATTACTTTAATAATAATAATAATAATAATAATAATAATAATAATAATAGTATAGTTATAATAACAAGTCAATAAAATTTTTTTTTTTTAAAGTTATGTTAATTTATTAGTAATTTAGACATATCAAATAACCATCACAATAGTTACTCAAAACATAATACATTAACAATCTTCTTAGAAAATATAATAAAATCTCTATTGTGAAAATTTATTTTTATGTTCTATAATTTTACTTATTTTTATGTTCTATAACTTTAAACTCATCACATGCACAAATAACTAACACTGTCCATGTTTAAGCATGTTTAGCTATCCTGAATTTATTGAATACAAGCACAAGCATAATGCTCAATTCACAATATATGACATGTGACTACAAACACAATAAGCTCTTCTTACAAATAGAACTCTACAGTTTTTATATTAATCCAGATCCTGCATAAATCTAAATATATTAGCTTATATTGTTTTATTAACATTCAAATGCTTGCACAACGATAGAGTGAATTCAGTTAGATAAAATGTATTCATTTACTGTTTGACTGTGATTAAATAAAATATAGAATTTTTATTTACAAATAGCAAATAAATTCCTATATGCACACACATCATGTTATAGCCATTCAAAATATTACCCAGTAACTTATGTTGATATGGTTAAATATAAACCACAACATAGTTAATGATTGTCAAATTCATGCATACAATCTTGGAACTAATAAAAATTTGATAAAACCAATAGACAAATCTATCTCTTAATTAGAAGGCACAGATTATTTTATATTTGTTCATAAAAAAATCCTATACTATACAATTACCCAACTAATAATTATATATTTTATAAATTATCAATTGCCACTTTGCTAAGCAAGTTATTCTTAAATGAAACTAGCAAAAAACTATTTTTGGGAATCTAGTGTGTAATCTAAACTATTTTTTAATTTTAGGGTATTCAAGAACAAACAAATTATAATATATTGTAACATTTAGTTATATACATTGCAAATATATTGGCATTTGGTAAAAGCTAAAAAATAAAAGTAAATTTAGATTATTTTTTTTGACTATAATTTTTTTTTAAAAAAATAACGTACAATGATAATAATAAAAATATTTCTAATATCAATTTTCATTTGTCCGTTATTAATAATAGTTATTATTTTTTTATTATTAAATCTATTAGTAGTTTAATAAGATTTAAAAATGTAATTTACCTTTGCCAATATGTTTGAATAAGCCCAGGAATAATAATCTTAAAAAAATAATTCTCGTTTCGGTATGATGTAATACCGATTAGTTTAAAAGTATTTTTTTTTATTTGTGAGATGTTATATGATGATCTCAGCGAATTCTTAGGAATTCTGCGCCCAGATTAAATAAATTAAAAGCTGATTTCGTCAATAGCACAATTCTCAACAATTAATAGGCCGAGTTGATCAGGAAATATAGCTATGTTTTTAGAATAGAAATATAACTCTTCTTTTTTGACATAGCTTGATCAACTCATGCGCAGTTTATATTAGCGTGTAGAGGCCTAGAAATACAGAAAACATTATAATGGTGACCCAACTTGGGCTTCGATTTAACAACTACAACCTGAGATAAGTTGTAATGATAAAGAATGTTACAACGATGACCCAAAGAAACTCACAGCCGGAAAATAAATAGTAATTTTTTAAAAAAAAAAAATTATATAAACTAATGAACTAATTAAACCCTGATTATTAAAATATAAAAAAAATATTTTTTTAATATGACTTCCAGAAAGAAAAAAATGTATGTATATTTTTTTTGATATGTCTAAAATAAAACACGATCGTGGCTGATGTAGACATAAGTCACAAGTATTTGACCGGGTAGGCGGTTACTGAAGAGGGGAAAAACATAGCCCCAAGTCCTAGTACGTAACATAAGACCACCTTTATATGCCCATCAGACTATTTCTAGCAGGGATCCCAATAAAGGGGAAGGTGGACCAAGTTGCCGTGAGCCTGTAAGACTCAAAACGATGAGCAACGCTCGTTAGTGCTTATAACTTGGGCTTCTTATCGTTACTATTACACTTAAGCAGAAAGGACACAGATGAATGTTGAAATATTTTCCATTCCCGCCGTGTTAGACCTAAAAGTGGGCATTAAAGCCGAACGTCGCTTGTTGAATGAGTCTACGGAATATATCAGCATGCTACTGCTACAAAAAAAAAACAACAACAACAACAACACGAATATGAATTTAAAAAACTTAAGAATAAAATTAGTGTAAACCCCTATTTTATTCTCATCTCCTGGCACTGGTGGTATTGTAATGTTTAGTTATATACGTTGCAAATACATTGGCATTTGGTAAAAGCTAAAAAATAAAAGTAAATTTAGATTATTATTTTTGACTATAATTTTTTTTTAAAAAAATAACGTACAATGATAATAATAAAAATATTTCTAATATCAATTTTCATTTGTCTGTTATTAATAATAGTTATTATTTTTTTATTATTAAATCTATTAGTAGTTTAATAAGATTTAAAAATGTAATTTACCTTTGCCAATATGTTTGAATAAGCCCAGGAATAATAATCTTAAAAAAATAATTCTCATTACGGTATGATGTAATACCGATTAGTTTAAAAGTTTTTTTTTTTTATTTGTGAGATGTTATATGACGATTTCAGCAAATTCTTAGGAATTCTGGCACCCAGATTAAATAAATTAAAAGCTGATTTCGTCAATAGCACAATTCTCAACAATTAATAGGCCGAGTTGATCAGGAAATATAGCTATGTTTTTAGAATAGAAATATAACTCTTCTTTTTTGACATAGCTTGATCAACTCACGCGCAGTTTATATTAGCATGTAGAGGCCTAGCAAAACGGAAAACGTTATAATATATTTATTGCTTTAATATTACTGCTGGTTTAAATTTAAAGAATAAAATACAAATTATAATACTATATATATATATATAATTATTAACTATATTAATATGAAAGTTTGTTTGTGACTTTATAACTCAACAAATATTGTAAAAATCTTGAAGAATCTTACATGATTTTCTTTCTATTTTTGTATAGAATTTTACTAGCATATAAATTTTGTTTTGTTTTGAAAAAATTTATAATTTGCAATACAAAAATTCATGAAAAATTATATTGTAACTGCTTTCGAATGACATCATAAAAACATCAAAAAGAGGGCAGCACTGATTAAAGAGTTACAGCGTTGGAAATTTTTTTTAACAAAAAGTATAGTTTTTTTGGTAAACAAAGTAAATATATTTTAAATTAATTAGATTGTGGTTGTACCACATATTTAATTTATCATTTGAATAATGACAATTTATATCATAATGAATTGGATAAACTTTTAGGACTTTAGTTTAAATATATATATATATTTGACCTGTGTTAAAGTAAAATTTAAAATGGCAATTAGATACAGCAAAAAAAAAAAAAAACTAGTCTCTTGTTGTAGTTGTGGCATTTTAAATTTTGCTTTTAATTTTCCATGAAAATGATAAACTTCTAGGGATGCCAGTTCAAATATATTTAACATGTAAAAAAAGTAAAATTTAAAATGCCACAAGTTCAGCAACAGAATTACTCCTGAATTTGGCAATCTTTTGCTATTTTTCACATGAGAAAATTTTTAAATGGTGTGACATTAACCTATATTAATTAACTAATATATTAATATAGATATGATAATAAAAAGTATTTCATGTTAAATCTACTCTCATCACTTTCAAGCATATATTCATCACTCCAGAACTCACTAAAAGTACACCCAACTGATAACCACATCCATTAATAAATATATGGTCTAACTTATTAGATTCATTCAAAGATAATGAGAATATAAAACTAATAATATGACAATCCAAAATAAATTACTAGGAAACATACAGACTAATCAAACAAAAACCCTCAGCAATCATCAACAACTTTTTCTTGATATAAGCAAATTCAAACACTGGTCTTGATTTCTTGCTCAAAGTCAACCTTAATGCATTACCCACAGCACACTTCTTGAAATTCAAAAGGGAATATAACATTGATGATACATATTAATAACACCACAAAGAAAAAGAAACTCATCATTTTCTCCAAGAATGTATTGACTTCACAAACTCACAATTAAAATTAACATTATTTAGGAAACCGATATAACTATCCCAAATCTCTTCATAAGCTTTGCAAAAGGGTTCTTTCCCAGCATAAGAGCTTCCACCATCACACTTTATGAACTGTGGTGCATACACAAAGCAAGATGCATTTTCGTCTGCAATTACAATACCACATGACATCTAAACACAGTATTAAACAAATTGGAGGAACTAAAAATTAGAAATAAGATTGCACCACCAAATGTTTTTGCTGCTACTTCGGCACACATGAAGCAAAGATCCAGCTTATAGAAAAGCATGTTCAAATAAGAACCCAATACCTGGTCAGAAATAGACTGATAGCAAGTAAATATATTCATAAGAATTTTTTTTTAAACAATATATCAAGAAAATTAGTAATGCACAATGCATGTTAAAGATTCTTCATAATGTGAAGATTCACAACAATGTAACCACATGTCAACCCTGTAACTTTCTTATTGTTTTTCTCTAACTGCCCTACACATGTGAAATTTGTGGCAAATGTAACAAAGGTTTAAATAAAGGCCTTTGAAACATATGACAATAAAAAGATAAGCTAAATATAAGAAATAAAAAAAATAAATGCAAGGAGTAGGCTCTCATTATTTATTTATCTTCTAAAAAAGGGTAACTTTTCTATAATATTGAAAAAATATTTTTTTTCCTCTAACCATTATTTATCTACTACCCTTTATATATATATACATATGGTATTTAGTTCAATTTAAGCAATAAATCAATAAAATAAATGTCAGTGATAAACCTCACATTATTTATATTCAAAACAAATGTTGACTTACACTAATTAAAAAAACAACAACTCACGTTTCCTATAGTATTTATAAATTATTTGAAACAATAATATATCAAAAATTATCAAATAGAATTATTTACTTTAAAAAAATAATAGCAATGTGCATAATAAATTAATCTTTTATTAAGTGCTTTATAAATTATATACTTTAAACAATATTAAAAATAATCTAATGCAATATTTTTACGAGTCCTTAAAATATATTTTTATTACCATTTGATTCAGAGATGGCATTTCAGGCAGCTTGAAGAGACTACCAGTCACTTTTTTACTTGGATACACATTTTACATTTACTGCCATTGTCAATAATAATATTTGTTTAATGAAGTCTATATGAGCATGAAAATGAATAAATTGTTAGACACTTATATTAACGCGTAAAAAAACCCAACTATCTCATACATTTACAGTATTTTACACAGAAACAGGGACATCATCAGATGACCCTGGAAATTAAATCAATCTTATCTTTTCTCTATATATGTCAACACAATGATATTTACAGTCAACACAATAATATTTACAAGTTAAATTAGAAGTGCATGATTATATTCAAAAGAGAGATAGATAAAATGTATATATTGAAAAATATATAAATGCATATGTATTACAGGTAGAATGCTAGGAATTGTATCTCTTAAAACTTAATTGCTATACATAATATTATATACAATTATTCAAATTAGAAATGCACGATTCTAATGTAAAGAATATAATTCAATAATAAAACTATTGAAAACAAATATGCATATTTGAATATATTATGACTTTTAAACAGTATGCCAGGTACAAATTCCATGAAACTAATTATTATTTGCACTTAAACAACTTTGTTACATATTTTTGTTTTTGACATATGCTTAATAATTAATAATAGTAATTAGTTTATGATGTGAGAAATATATTTAAAATAAAATACTAAATGTTGATTATTTAATAGTGTAATTGATAACAGAAAGTTATTATTTTTTTGCTACATTGCTCTTGATAACTCATATTTAAATAATATGAAAATGAACAAGACAATGAAAACATCTACCTATTGCGTTATAAATTTTAATCTACTGATGCTAGCGAAGGCGCGGGTATATAATTCTTTTAAAAATTGATAAACATTATAGGAAATCCCAAATGGACTTTAATCTGATCCTTTTGAAAATAAAACAACAAATAGAAATGTCTGGAATAAAATATTAACAGTTTGCTTTTTTTAAAAACTTGGTAGATTTTTATATGTGAAACTCAATATCTATCCTATGCAGCTTAAAAAATATTAACACTATATTGTAATATTAATGATGTAAAAAGTTCTTAAAAGTTGCATAACTCTAAGATTGAGATAAACTAAACAGTATTAAAACAGTGATAAGCAATCACACATTAACACTTTGGTCAGAATAACGAAATGCCTATTTACTTTCAAATCTGTGCTCAAAATTATAAAAAAGTTATTAGCAAGAATAAATGGTACTTTAGTAAAAGATGTACGACGGAAGCTTCAACTATTTGTTTATATTTATTTTCTCAAGAATATTTTAACGAACACGAGTTACTTATTAAAATAAAACGATAAATTAATTATAAGTTACTGTTACTTTTAAAAAATATTACTAAACGGCTTATAAATTATATTTCACAACATATAATTAATAATTTGTTTTTATGCACATGATAACGTATGTACGTAATCACGTTGCTAATATTGTCACGATTTTGTGGCATTTTATTACGTTTAGCTAGTGTAAAATTATTTTTGAGCTTTTACTTTACTTGTTGTTTTTTTTTTTGTGGAAATTATTAAAATTTGGAATCTTCCAATAACAGAAAAAACAAGAAGTACGGGGGGGACTGCAAGACAACACATCAGTTACTATTTAGCAGAATTTATGTTGCGCCGACTGTAAAAAGATGAAGATGCGTTATTAAGGATTTCTGCCCGCCGATATAAAGAACTCACGTTTGAAACACACTCTTACTATAGCTTTTTTATTTATTTATATTAATTTCTTTAATTCCAATCATTTGTAGTTTTGTAAATTTTATTTTGTTTCTTTAGAATCATATTAAAAAGATAATATTAAATACGATAGTTTGTAGTTATCCATATTGTTTGCAAGATTTTTTTGACGTCCCTGTAAATGGATAATTAAAACAAACCACGGGTGGCGAACTTCCGTCATACATCTACAAAAGTACAGAATAAATGTTATGAAAAATATTTTTTTTCTGCAACAAAAACATTAGGATAGAAAAATACTGTTTAATTAATTTGATCTAAGAATATAATATAATTCATTATTGAAGTAGTTTGGCGCAACTTTCCAATTCATTAAAACAATTTAATGTAGCAACAGAACTTCAAAGACTATAAATTTAAGTAATCTTTATGTCTCTGATATACATTAAATTATATGAAATTAAAATCACTTTTATTTATTTTTTTTTTTAAAAAAAACTGTAACGAAGAATATTTTTAAATTATTGAAAAAAAAAAACTTCAAAAATAAGAAATTCCAATATAAAATCAGATCTACAATTTTAAAAAGTTATTTTCAAATCATTCAAAATATTAATAACATAAAAATATTTGCGTTTGTTTTATATCTACAACTAATTGTTGTTATGTATTTTAGAAATCTAATCAAACCGTCTAATGATTAATATTTTCTTGAAGTCTTTCCCCAGCAGGGATCCCGGTAGAAATGCAACAATTCAAAAAGCCTTAGACCTGACAGTTTGCTCTCATTACTTTCTTTAAATAAGAACGAAACACTTTTCTCACATCATTAACAGCAATTAAAGTTCACAACGTTTCAGCTGATTTAATAACTTGCTCAGATTATTTATTTCATCAAACAGAACAATAAAAAACTAATTATCATAAAGAGAAAGACAATGTATTATTTAAAAGTCAGATGTCATTAATAGTAGAAGAGTGTATGCTTATATATAAATGTTGAAAGTGTGTGTGCATAGCATACACTTAAGCATATATATAACCAATTATGTTAATATATTCCCTTCTACTTTATCTGTAGTTAATGATAAAAAATAATCGTATGGTCAGTTATTCGGAAGATCATATAACATTCAAGCACTAATGGGATAAACCGAAAACAATTCCATTCAAAAGATAGAGGTGAGAACTCCTCCCGGTTTGGAATCGATTCGGCAACTTTTTATATGGATATAATTCAACTTATTGTATGTATTATTTACAAATATTGTAGCATTAGAGCAGCATAGGATTGAGAAACGACCTATCACGACGCTGTCTTTAAGAATACTAAAATTTGAAAAACAACCTGAAAAAAAAAGTAGCATTTTTCAATGTACAAATAAAAGATGCTTCTACTATTTTTTTTTTTCGAAAAAACTTAAAAAAAGACGTATTTATAAATATTTTTTTTTGAATATGTGAAATGGAGCATGAAAAAGGCATGGCTGTCTCTGCATTTATGTGACTGCTTTATATCAGTTAATCAATGCTCTCACAAAAGACAATTTGCAATTAATACATATGAAAATTCAAAATTTGTAGAATAATTCTATTTTGCAAAAATACCTATTAAAAATAAAAAAGAGAGCAAAAAATTTTGGTTGCCAATTGATGGAGGAAATATTTGTGTTTAAACATCATTCACTCTATGGTCTCAAATTCCTCAATGGGACAATTTAAATTAAGATCCAACAATAAAGCAAGTTGGATTTGATTTTTCTAGATGCAATAGAAATCTCAACAGAGATTTAGGACAATCCATAGTCACTGTGCTCATTTGCTTCATAAATGAAATTTATTAGCCACTAATTTATATAAATATGGACAAATAAAAACTATAAAATATAGTATATATCTCCTACTTGGAATCTCTGCATGTTCCTTTATGATATGTTGTTAACAATTAAATCTCCAAAAAAATTACATATGATAAATAAATAATCAAGCTTAAAATTTTATACCAACATTTCAGCATCATCATTATCAACCATTATCAATCCATTACAGGAAGAAGGTCTTTCCAAGTTCAATCCATCTTCCAATCTCTAGCCTCTCTTTTCCACACCACCCCTGCACATTTTCTTATTTCATCTAACCAACTCACATGTGATCTCTTTATGGGTCTTTTACAACCTCTTGAAATCCAGTTTAAGATTTTAAGTGTCCACTTATTATTATCTCTTCTGGAAATACATCCATCCCAATTCCACTTCAGTCTTTTAATTCTTTCAATGATGTCAGTAATACCTGTTTGTTCTCTTATCCATACATTACATTTTCGATCTCTTCTTATTACTTCTAACATGCATCTCTCCGTATTTCTTTGAGTGGTCTGAAGTCTTTGTATTGTTCTTCTATTAAATGTCCAAGTCTCAGATTCATAAGTAAGAAATGGTAAAACACATTTATTAAAAACCTAATCTGACTTAGCTGTTTGTATCTAACTCATTGTAATCAATATTTATTTTGATCTTTTGAGAAAATCCACTGAACATTACTTTAATCTTTTTAACATTTACCTTTAGTCTTACTTTCATCTGATAACTCCTGTAACATTTCCTGAAGCTCTAAAGCATTATTACAAAAACAACTACATCAAACAAAAAATGACTTAATAATCTTCATTTACTTTTGCTCCTTCAGCTTCCCATTTTAATCCACAAAATATTACTTGCAGCACTGTTTAAAAAGTTTTGGAGATATGGAATCATCATGTCTTACACCCTTCACAATGTTAACCTTCCTATTATCATTATGTAATCTAATGTTTGCTGTTGTATTTTTATAAATAATTTTCCAAAATATGACAATATCCTGGGTCTATCACTGAAAAAATGCTTATAGAATCAAATGCCTTTTTATAATTTACAAATCCAAAGCATAATGGCAACTCTTAATCATTGGTCCTTGCTATAACTTCTTTCAATACTTGAACATGATCTACTATACTAAAACCACTTTTAAATTCAGCTTGTTCTCTTGGTTGGTGGATGTTCTCTGTAGACCAGTAGTAATTATCTTGGTAACAATTTTGTATAAAACTAATAAAAGACTAATAGGTCTGTAATTTGTAATATTTTCTTAATCACCTTTTTTTAAATATTAATATTGCATTCTTCCAATCATCTGGTACATCTTTATCATTTAGACATTTGGTATATAAGTTTGCCAAAAAAAATTCTATTTCTTCACCTGCTTCTTTTAATAGATCAATTATAATTCCATCATTACCTGGAACTTTTCCTTTCTTTATAAATTTAATTGCATATCTCACTTCTTCATTTAAAATTCTGGGCAATTCAGAAGATATAATAGGTATAGGATGTACTTATTCTTTATTACTATATAATTCTTGATAGAACTCTTACTATTTATTTCATGATGTCAACTATTTTTTTAGTAATAGTTCCATCTTTTTTTCTTACTGCAAATATAAGTTTCCTACTAATACTAAAATGTTGTTGTACACTCTTAACACTTTCCTACCAATACCAAAATGTTACTTTACGTTCTTAAGACTTTTATTCCCTTCTACAGCTTTCCTTGCTAGTTCACAATTATACTTTCTTATATCATATTCAACTCTTTTGTGCACCATTTTACAAAACTTGAAATATTCAATCCTTTTTAATGCAACATTTTATATATATCTTCATATTCCTTCTTTTCTTCATAAATTCTCTAGTCTCAGTAGAAATTTTATTGATCAATTACAGCTTTTTTCTATCAATTATCTTTGTTGTAGTTTTTGAAAGAGTATCAGTTATTTTCTTATTAATCTCATTCAAATCTGAATCATGTTCAAAATCTACTAATCTTTGAAACCGATTCGCAATTTCTAATTTAAATCATTAGAATATTTCTGAAGATTAGGAATATCATCTGTAAATATTGTTTTTCTTAATAATTTTTGTCTATCTAGTTTTGCATTAATATGCATCTTACATCTTATTAATCAATGATTACTTTCTATGTTGAATTTATCAAGAACATTACAATCTTGAAATATGTATTTTCCAGTATTTCATATCATATGTTTAATGCAGCAAATCTTTATCAAAAATACAAAAGCAACATCAGTCAATAAGTCATTGATATCTGTTGTGATTAAATATTGTGATCATCTATTTGATTTGATACAAACTTATATCTGCACATTCTTTCACATTCATGCAGCTCATTTATATAATATATATATATAACTACTTCTGTAATTAGGAGATTTGAACACATACTTTCAAGCTCCTTTTAGTTATCTACTCCATCTTATGCAACTGACACACACAATTACATACATGTAAAAAAGATAAATGATCTCCAATATAATATTTTGTGCTGAACCAGCACCCATCAGTTGGTACAGATTGCCCCTCCCCCCACATATATATATATAATCATTGCTCGGTTTATATTAAGATAACAAATCTTCAAACTTTTGACAGGCTTCAATTTTCCCCACTTTCCAACTCTTTAGCTATCCATATCATTGAAAATCTGGCAATGGTGTGTTCAAAGCCTTTATTGGCCAAGTCATTCTGATTCCTCATAAGTAGGACCTTAAGCCCATTTAAATACACAGAAATGGGATAGCAGAATACATGTTGAATATATAACATTTTAAATTTTTTACCAATTATAGTATATATACTTAAGCTAGAAATGGAGAGAATTTGAAACTAGACTTTCAAGCTCCCTTTAGTCATCCAGTTCATTTTATATAACCAATACCCATGACCACATATATGTGAAAAAGATAAGTAATCTCCAATATACTTATTTTGTGCTCAATCAACACTCAGCAGTTGGTCCAGATCATCATCTCCAACATACATATATAATCAGTGCGGGTTCAGCACAAAATACACATATTGGAGATCATTTATCTTTTTTGCATGTATGTGGTCATGTATATTGGTTATATAAGATGGAGTGGATCACTAAAGGGAGCTTGAAAGTCTGAGTTCAAATGCATATACTAATAAAATTTTAAAAATATTACATATATCAGTCTGTATTCTGCCCATCCCTCTTCTGTGTATTTAAATGGGCTTAAAGTCCAACATACGAGGGGTCAGAATAACATATGGTTAGCATGGATATGACAAAAAAATTGGCAAGAGGGCTTTGAACATGCCATCATCAGATTTTCAATAATATGGATGGCTAAAGAGTGGAGAATTTTGAAGCCTATCCATTAAAGTTTGAAGATTTGTTATCTTAATACAAGCTGAGCACTGATTATATATGTGTGTGGGAGATAATGATCTGGATCAACTGATGAGTGCTGGTTCAGCATGAAATATATATATTGGAGATCATTTATATTTTTCACACATGCAGTTATGTGTATTGGTTGTATGACTAAAGGGAGCTTGAAAGTTTGGGTTAATCCCCTCTAATTACATCTAGCTTAAGTATATAGATAGACTAGTAAAATTTTAAAAATATTTATGAAAACTCCAGATCCCTTTAAATAGATTCACAAGTCAATCATTTTTGATTTTCACAAACGTATTGATTTTTTCCTAGAGAGAGATATTAACATATTCAAATACAACAATTTACAATATATCCTGAAATCACACTTGTACAAATTGTTCAATATAATTGAGAATTAGCATTACAATATTCCATCTATAAATAAGAAATTATCTTAGTTCTTAGTTTTAAAAAAAAAAAAGTATTTAATCTTCATTAATTTATATTTTATTACAAGTGAGGAAACAAATAATAATGTATTTGAAAAAAATTTTTAGAAAAAGATTCCTATCTTTAAGTCAAAATTCAGCTTGTTTATTATGCACTCACAGGATGCAATGGATGCACACAATACTATTTCTATACTACCCAGTAATCTTACATTTCATAGATTTATTGTCTCTTGATAACATAAGCCTTTCTTTCATGTATTAAACTTACTAATATTCTCTTAACACCTTTTGCAGGGTTTAATAAAAAGTGAGTTCAAGAAGTTTTTATCTTACATCCATTTGGTAAACCAGGTGTTTCATGTGTTATTCGAAGATATTACTACTTTACTTATTCCCTGAATTTTTCTAATATCTAATACACATCAGTAATGATTTAGGTCTTTTAACTTTTCCTGAAACTAGAGTGTATATTATTCTAATTTGTATGATATGACAAGATTTTTTTTATTATAGAAATAAAAAATATTTTTTTAATCTAAAGGGCAATGAGTAATATTCTTGATTAAGTGGCATAATATGCTCAATATTTTTATAGAATATTCTGCAAAATTTCTAATGCAATGTATTCAATTCTAGGAATATTATATTCTGATAAGGATTTTTAAAAAAATGATGAACTAAAATATTTTGAAAAAATTATAAAACATTGTTCCCCTACCTATTCAATTTATATATTATATATGTATTGAGAAAAACTATATATGGTGAAAGTAAAGATATATTCAAAATTTCTGGAAAAAACATTTAATTATGTTGATGACACTAACTTCATAGTAGAAAATACAGATGATCTCAAAGCTCTCATTAAGCAAACTAAATACCAGAATGAAAAAAATGACATTGTAGCTAAATATAAAGAAGACTATTAAGATGACAAGTTCAGCAACAAAATTGATAATAGAGGTACAAAAGTATTATGAATGTTTTTGACCTTTTAAATTATTTATTATCAAAAAAAAAAAAAAAAATCTAGTAAATTTTTCTCACAAATTAATACTGGGCATTTGCTGCAATAAAAAAACTTCGAAAATATTTTTAGATGAATATCTATTAAATAATTATGCTTGTTTCTTTTGACCCTCTATGCATGTGAAAGTTGAATATAAGAAAGTAAATAAAATAAAAATGCTTCTGAATTATAGTGCTGACAAAGATTTCTGAAAATTTCATAGACAGCAAAAAATAAATAGATACTAAGTCTTGCTTAAAGCATAAATAACCAATTTAAAATTGTTACAATTTGATCATATCATGAGATGATCTAATACAATAGAAAAAGGTATAAGGCTTTAGAAAGATCATTGATGAAAGAGGATGACAAAAATGATATGAACAGATTCCATCATCATAATGATTAAAAGTGCTTTCTGAGTAGCATGAAAATAAAATAGATATTCCAAAAAAAAACAAAAGTTGATAATTACAAGAAGCATCTAACATCAATAATCACACATTTCTATAATGCATGGAATCATGTGTTTTACAATGATTTTTATTATACATCAAAATCAATCTCTAATAAATGTTGATTTCAAGCCTATTTTTACACTTTAAATATCATCACTCCGAAACCTTCTTGTGAATAGCTTGCTATTGTTGCAATCACTTAAAACATCCTCTATGTCTTAAATTACATATCCAATTAAATTACAATTTCTTGCTTACTTTCATCTTTACATTACACTAAAGGTATCTCCATGTATTATTCAGAAATTACGACTTTTATCCAACTTATCTTTCAGAACAAAAAGAAATGAATGTTGAAAACTTCAACTTTATGAACAATTTATTCCTGAATAACCAGTACCTATATCAATTGACATTAGTTTTATTTATATCCCTTTAATTGTGAATGCTCTCTATTTTATGATCATCATATTTCCATAAAAATAAATAAATAAAATCTGTATTTATATTTACTAATACATTAACTTTAATAAACGTATTTAAATTTATGAAATAATTCTGTTTATATTTTTTGGACAGTTGGTAGAGATCTATCTTCACTATCAATAGATTTCTATATTGCTGATCTGGGAGATGAACTAAATGTGGGAGGATGATTAACACAAAATAATATATATATTTTTTAAATTTCCATGTAAAGTATGATTTTTATACTGATTCACTCTTATTGAGATTAACTATATTGTAATGGTCCAGGTTTTCCACCAGAAGAGTGGCAACACATCTTACTAAGGATGGACCTAGGGTCTTCCAGTAGGATGCTGTGAATGATATGATGAAGTACCTAACCTATGATGGTATCTATCTCCAATGAGCTAGATCTATGTTTACACATTAAATTTAGATACAATTTGGGCTAGTTCATTCATACCTCACCACTCTTTCAGGTTCTGTTAGCCTCAGAATTCAAACTCAGGGAGAATTCTGTCTTAGGTTCTCTTAGGGGGGAAATTTACACTAGATAGCAACCACTGCATCTCTAGACAGGTTCCAATTGATTTAAAGATCTATCCAAACATATTACTGTACTATTATATAAGAGTGAAATGTGTGTAAGTATATATATCCGGTTATAAGTTGATGAATGAATGAATGTATAAATGATTTTGATAAACTAGTGACCAGTTTAATTTAAATCAAGAGAACATTTATTTAAATAACACATCAAAAATTCAAAATCTTTTCACATAAGATATAATTCTGTGTATCAAATATGTATTTCTATCATATCAACAATTAAATGTGTTCACTATTCCAACTCTTATCCATGATATAAGTACATAACAATGCACTAATTATTCACAAAGCAAATTAAAATTTTTTTTATTTATTAAATTGACTGCGAAGTTGACCAACTAATTTATAATAGTATACAATTGATGTTATATCTTCTTTTGGGGATCCCCCTTTACCTATGTACAATTCCCTAAAGTTGATAGGAAAGAGCAACTGCACAAGATTAATCATTTGTACTGAAAAAATAAAGGTAAAAAATTGATAGTTAACAGTAAAAAAAAATAACCTAAACTCTGTCCTGTAGTAGTGTATGTGCTTAATATGAAATACTATCAGAAATCTTAGCTCAATCCATATCATAGTGATAATGATTACTGTCAAGTCATTACAGAGGGAAAGTTAACCTAAACTTTATTTAACATAAAAAAAATATTTTGTCTAACTTAATACCCCCCCCCTTCATTTTGTTGCTTTCAATCATAGTGGACTCTCCCAAGTTATAGACACATTTAAGCATCCAAGTATAGAGATAAAACAAAACTAAAATATTTACTAACATATATAAAAATATAATACATAATAAATCAAAATGTTCATTAATTCATCTTAGTTAATGTCCATGAGTTTGGCAATAATGTCTCTTATGGATACAGTCTATCTCTCTTTGGATCATCCTTCCTTGGTAAGTCATTCATCATTTGCTAGAATTCCTCAGCAATGCACTTGAAACAATGTTGTTTCCATTTTCTGTAGTTGCTTTCTTTATGGATCCATTTAGACACTTAGTGTAGGACAATTGATGTTTCTTTAGGCATTATATAGACAAATAGATCAAATCATCATGCTTCTATGGTAAGACTGTAGTACTCCAGTCCTATGGCAATGTTAATTTAACCACAATACATTACACAGCAGTTCATAACAGATTCACTTTTTCTTAATTTACTACTTGGCATTCAATGGCTTATATAAGAAAAAGGTTACTTCATCATTTATATATATGCTGGTGATGTTTTACTTCTTTTTTCTCCATGTTTGAATAATAGCGCAGCTTTTATTTTTAAATATCAATTTAAAATCAGTTCAGTTCTTTTGTCAAACCATATGAATTTATCAAACTTTTCTCTGTTTAAATGTCGGTTATCGTTTCTTATAATTTTGCGCTACAAAAATTATGCAGATAATCTGGAATATTCTAATAAGTCATCCATCTTATTTGATTTTTAAAGGTTGGCTTTGTGCAGTTATTGCATCATTTGAAAAATATCAAAAGACGACGGAAATGAACTGGGTTTGCTTTTATACCCAGCTTAGTTTCCGGTTTAGTATATTAGCAATTCTATTTCATTTTCCATTGCCATGGCTGTCTATTGTTGCATGTAATATATTGATTGTAGTTTAAGAATAAAATTATATAATAGAATTCTACTTTTATTTTCCATACATGGGTGCCTAGTGATTGGCTTGACATTAGGTCATCACTATGTTTACTAATAAATAACTCATTGTTGGTATATATATAGGAAGGGTTTTTTTAATTAGGTTTTTTATCTCATTAAACAAGGGAAATTAGTTCATTGTGGCATTTGTTTAATATGGTACTTAATAAAGCAAACATTTGTCGCATATATATATATTTACAAAAAAAATTATAGTGCATATTCAACTATCTGTTAGCTAAGCTTCTGTTTTAAATGGGTTTGATCTGGTAATGTGGATAAATAAAAGCTGGTTTCAATAGTATTGTAAGCTACCTTTACAATATATATGTATAAATATAATCTTTAGATTTTTGAATAAATTCATAAATTTTCATTTGCAATATAAATATATTCATACCTATAAGTCTAAAAAGTAAAATTTATTCAACTAATTCAGTAATTTTTAATCTTAAAATAGTTAACCAAAAATGTGGGTTTTGATCTATATCAAATTAGAATGAAATTTTATAATTCAATAGAATTGCTTGAAATATAGTATATAATTAAGTTATACCAGCATAATCCATTTGGAATATTTATCTTTTCAGTAGGACAACTAGTTTATTATATATGGAACGGAGAGTGGGAAAATATCAAAAATATTCAATAATTTTAATACTGCAGTTAACAATTATTTTTAGAACTTTGATTTATTTAAAATAATTGTTGGCAGAAGACAGTATAAAAAATTTTTTATTTCAATTTAATAAAAAATTTAAACATTTCATATATATAACATATTTAGTACGTTTACATAATTATATATGTAAGTTTTCTATTAAAATTGTTTGATAGTTTTTATTATTTTAAAATAATTGTTTTTTTTAAAAAAACTAAAGAACCATCATTGTCCAGTCAATTTAAAGTACAATATAGTTTTACATTTTTGTTTACTGTGCCAATACTAAAAACTTAAAAATAATAGATAATTTTATATATATATTAAATGCTTTTATTGACTTAATTACTGGACCCCCCACACACACACACACTTTTATTTAAAGTTAATTCTAAAAACTCAAATTGTGATTGAAGAAACAATTATTTTTTTTACTTTTTAGTGCACAGACAATAAAAGCATTTAATATAATTTAAATTTCTATTATATAAATGGTTGATTATGAACATTAATAATAAAAATTTTCTTTAATTTTTATTAATAATCATAACTAGTATAGTATTTATAATTAAAACTTTTGGTGTAAAAAATTGTTGCTAGCTTCTTTTGTAATTTTTAATGATTTCATTGTGACATAGAGCTGACAGATCATTTCCAAAAATTACCCATGCTACCTATAATATCGAAGAGTAATATGTGAAAATTTTTCTGGACTGAAGCCCAATTTATTTCTGATACTCAAGCATTGTAATACATAATCATTCAATTAATTTTTTTATAATTAAAAAAAAAAGAAACCAATGTATCATTATCAAATGCTATGATCTTTCTATCTTTATTTAAAGCAAACACAGAAAATCCAATTATTCTGCGATTTCTTTAATTTATTAATATCTTGAGTGTTTTGTGAAGCTTCATTAAGTTACATTAATTAGATAATATGATATATTCATGTTGATAATTAGGCAGGAATTAAAGATATTCAGATGTATATGCTAATTCAGAAAAACATTTTAAGAATAATCAGATGCAAAAGCATCAGTGACATCGTTCAATATATCTGAGTAATTATACCAAACAATCATAGAATTCTACTGTATTATTTTTTAAATTTATCATATATATTTTTTAAAAACAATTTTGGTTTTTATATTAATGATAAGATCTTTGAACAGACTGATTCAAAATAGGTAATGACTATAAATTTTAAGCATAAAAAATATTTCTCTTATTCCAATTCAACCACCTATTGCTAACATGAGTAAAAAATAGATGCTAGGGCTTAATAAATTTCTATCTAATACTGTCTTATGCTCAGATCAGTTTCTGGCATTTATCAGTAAAAAGTTTTGGATGGAGCCTAATGCATCCAGATTTTTTGGAGCCAAAAGTCCTCAACAACAAAGGCCATAAGCCAGAAATAAATCTGGGATAGGTTAGCAATGAATCGAAATCTAGCATCTATTGTTTATTCAAGTTTACAATAGTTGGTAGAAATGAAGCAGAGAAATAAATTATGAACTGATAGCATGTGACATTTAACTGGCCTAAAATAAAAATTAGTGTTTAATATACAGAATATATTTTAAATATACGTCTATTAAAAATTGAAACTAATAATTAACAGAAATATTATTATATAATATTCACACTTAACAAAGTGATAGGGGACCCCCCCAAAAAAAAATCAATTTTTTTTGTTTTTGTCAGTGTCTTTTCATCTTAGCTCAACCCCAACACAATCATCCAGCAGTTTAGAAATTATTTTTTGACTATAATTGTATAAAAATGTCCTATTATTATAAAAATAAATCTAATATATTGAATATATCATAAATATATAATCAATATTGTAAATAAAGACTACTGAGCAAGAAATGCAATTATAAAATATAATTAATGATAATCTTTGTGATTATCTATTTTCATATTTAAATTTAATAGCAGCATATCTCTGTTTTTTGAAAAAGTGAGATTTATAATGAAAGGTATAAGATGTATTGTTATTAAGTACTCTTAATCCAACAACAATATTAACTGGAAATGCTAGGAAACCATGAGTATTGAATAAAGAGTATTGTGGCTGTAATAATAATGAATGCAAGAAAAAATTAAATATGTACATCAAATCTATTTTCTATCATAAATCTTAATGGTGCAGAATTCATTTATTTTATACACAAGTAGTTCTCACTTTTCTAAGAAATAATGTATATATAGACTTTCTATAAAAATGAAAATCAATTTATATATAATGTCAAATAACTTTTCTGATTTTCTTAAAAAAAGTAATACCCCCCCCCCTGAAAACACTGAGAAAATATTAGTAATATTAGACTAATCTTAAATCAAATTTTTTATATAAGGAAAAACAAAAAAAGATGCTAGTAATCCTTCTGATCGTTATTTTTTAAAAAATCTAAAATATCTAAAACTCATCTCATTTGGGTCATAATTATTCATGTTAAGAATCATAAATCTATATTAGATTTAAAATCATTGATAATTTATTCTTAATAACTGATCACTTTACTCATGACTCCGTGCAGTTTAAGGTAATGGCAGTGAAAGTCTTGAGAGCTAAAGGTTCCTGGATTGCAAGATAACTTGTAACTTCTGGTGATTGAATATTACACAGCCTCCCAAGCAACAAACTACTTAATTGTTTTTACCTTACTCATTATTTAAATAAAGCACACTTTAAATACAAAAACATTAGAAAATGTATTAAAAATATATTTCAATATAAAAGTACAAAAAAATTATTATAATAAATCCCAAGTTTGAATCAATCCATTGTAAATTAAAAACTTACACTGAAGATATAGGCCAACATTAGTCCATGATAACCAAAATTTGTAATAATTAAGCATAAACTTAACTTAATTAACACAAGCATAATGTACATATGTCAAAGACCTAAGTACAAACATATCTATATTCTCAGCATTCATCTCAAAGAAGATTTCAAACTAATATCGAATCACTTTAAAATTGCTCTTATTCAATTATCAGTTTCATTTTTCTTTTACTCTTCTAAGTTTTCTCTAATACAATTCTACCACTTCCATATTTAAAAAAAAAAAAAAAAAATCCAAATTTAAATTCTCTTTACACTATCTATGAAAAAAAATTTTTTTTTCATGTGTTATTATAATATATGTTCACAAAAGCTTTACCCTCTATTATAAATTAATACCTTTGTAGAACGAAATTCACCAAAATCCCTAAATTTAACTAGTGTTCATAAGATTTTAAATACGTTTTCATTTTTCTTTTCAAAAAATTTTTCCCGTCATTATGCAGATATTTTACAGTTTCAAATTTTTAACTATCCAGCTTTTACTTTGTGTATTTTTTAAATTCCAATTTTACGAGTCTCAAAAGATTAGGTGTTTGGAATAACTGGGCTTAGTATAAATGACAGTCCCAAGCAGCCAAGCACTTGCTCTTGTCTGTCAGCAGTTCCAGTCTTGTGATGATAAATATTTCTATCAAGATATTTTCAACTTAAATGATGTAAAAATATATTTTTAAAAAAAAAAAAAATCAGTGGAAATGTATTTTCTCATTAAAACTAAAAAATAAATAAATAAATAATAGAAAATAAAAAGCAAACTTTATCGTCATCTACCCTTTTTTTTTATTGGTTTAAAATTATATTTAAGAATTTCAACTTTAAATGTTTACAGAAATACAAAACAAATATAGAGTATAAATTAAAGATCACCTTTTGTGATTAGGTATATTCTTTGCTTGAAGGTGAGTTGAGACTATTAAACAACAGATTATTATGATCCAGTGCTAATATTTGATCATTGCAGGTCATAGTCTGCCATTATTTGCATCCCTCGACATAATTTATTTTATAATCTCAACTTTAAAATTATATCATAAATTTTAAAAACCATTTATATATATTAAAGTACAACCAATGCTAAATGAACAACATACTAAAACACAATTCCAACTAAATGCAGATTAAAACTAATGCTTGTTGTTGTTGGTGAATGTTATCTGTGTTAAGATTGTTGATGGAAATTAAAATGGCTAACTCTGCAGATATTCTAGCAAAACAATATTAACAATAAGAAAAAAATGAAATCTCCTAATGAAATTTTGCATTTCCGTTTTCTTTAATTCTTAACAATAAATTTCTATAACATCCAGTTTTAGAGCTTCAATATGATGTTTTACATTAAGATAATTCAGACAAAAAACAACAACATAATATATGTATAGTTAAATAAGAAAGAAAGCTCATTTATTTGCTTTAAAAAAATCCAATACATTCTACACTTAAACAAATGAAATGATGCAGTAGTAAAATAAAATGTTACTGCTTTCCAAAGTCAATCTCTGTAAAATTCTTCAATAGACTTCTTTTTTTTTTTCCTATTACAATTCTTATTGATAATTCCAAACACATTATAGTAAACAGAATTTTGTAGCTATGCCTGCATAATGCAGGCTAGAATTTTCAAATATGCAATATCCGGGTTCAGCTTAAAATTGCGGGAAAACTATGTGGTCTACACATGTGCATTTTACATCTTTGGATCCATCTGTTTTTGCATTTCAGAAAATGTAAGTTCTATTTTTCTGTCACAAAAATTGACAATTTTATTATAACTTTTGTACTCAAGTAGCTTTAATTTTTTGTCTTTTTTCAGTTTTTTCAATTTTACCTGAACACAAATAACCATAAAATTTTATCATGGAGAAAAATGAAATATATGACCGATTCAAGTGATGATGGCCTTTTTATTGGTGAACCTTGGAGCTCTGATGTTTTGTGTAGCTCATTTGATGGATTCTCTTCCAGTAAGGATGAATTAGATTAAGGTGTGGTATACCAAAAAAAAAAAGAATTTTGAATACAAGTGGTCTATCTACTCCAGCTCTGCCTACCCCAGGCCCATCTTCCCAACCATATCTGAATGAGTTGTCTAACGTTATTGGGTCAACCCATTTTACTAAATCTCCAGGGCTCAAGTTTTCCATCATGAGTGAGTGTACAATTTTGGACTTTTTTCAATTATTATTTGATAGAAAAATATTTGAAAAAATTATTCTTGAAACAAATATGTACGCTGAACAAAAAAGGCTCGCGAGTGGGTCAATTTGTCATATTGTGAATTATCTGCATTTTTTGGCATGATAGTGGGCATTTGTTCCATATATCCAGTACACGAATTAGATGACACATGGAGCTCAGATTTGAAAGTAAGGTAATAACATTTTTCAAATATTATGACCCAATATAGATTTTATTCCATATTGTCTGGCCTACATTTTAATGATAATAAAAAAATGCCAGATGCTAAAAGTAAAGATTTTGACAGAGTATATATTAGGCTGATTATAGACTACTGCAATGTAAATTTTAAAGCTTCCTATCAATTACATAGGGAGATAGCAGTTGATGAAACTATTACCAAATTTACTGGTTATAATAGCATGAAACAATATGAGCCTTCAAAACCCATAAAGCGAGGGTTCAAATGGTGGATGTGTGCAGATAGCCATAATGGATGTGTCCCATATGGAGTTGGGTACATGCAAAAGTACAACTTCAGATGCTAAGCAACGCCTGGGTACTCAAGCAATGCTTTCAGTAGTTTTGCCATATCTATCCAAACAGCATTGTATCATTTTTTTGTGATAGATATTTTACAAGTGTACAGTTAGCAAAAAAAACTGTCTGCAAACAAAATCTATTGTTGTGACACACTAAATGCAAATAAAAAAGGTATCCCAGACAGCATCAAAGAACAATAAAATTTATAAAAATAAATAAATAGGGGAGACTCACATTTTTGTATTAGATCAAGACAGTGATCTTCAATTCTTAATTTGGATGGATAAGAAGTCAATTATAATGCTAAACAATGCTTATTCACCTTCTGGAAATGATGCTGTTAAAAAAAAACAAAGATGGGACACTTCATTCATATCCATGCCCACCTGCAATAAAAATGTATAACTGCTTCATAGGTGAAGTAGACTTGGCTAATAGGAAACAACTTCAGTATGGATGGAAGAGAAAGTCTAATTGATGGTAAATGCGTCCTTTTTGGCACTGCTTTGATAAAGCTGTTATGAATGCACATATTCTGTACACTGAATATATGCCTCTAAAACAGAAAAAAAGTTCAACCACTTTTACTTTTTTGGAGAGCCTTATCAGATAGGCTAATAAATGAGTTTTCTTCAAGAGTCAGGGATCATACAGCTTATCATGCTGTACCACATCTGGCTCTTCATTCCACTGGAAAACATATGCTAGTTGACCTTCGCAAACACAACATTCCTAAAAAAAGGCTTGTGTTGTCTGCCTAAAAAAAAGCAAAGCATGAGCTTTTTGGCCATGTGGTGTGGACCTGTCACACTCTGCCAAAATGCTTTCAGGAACTGTGTTACTATCTATCACAGTGAGAGTGTGATAGGTGCCACACCTGACACCACTATAATTAACTTCTGCAGGAGGATCAATTAGCATACCAGCTCAGTCAAGATCTCCCCATGTAGATGATCATTAGCAGCTCTAATCGATAAGTTTGTATTTGCATTTGGTTGCAGTATTATTTTAATTGTAAGCTATCACTTTGTAGTAATCATTTGATTTTATATTTTAGGTAAATTCTATCTAACAATATGAAATGTTTGCCATAAGCTGATGACAGGTAGGATAAGTGATAGAAAGCATTATTATTAATATACTACATAGCACTGACTCTAAACCCTTTTTTTTGTATAGCTGCATTGAGCATGGAGTGTGAATCAGTCATATTCTGCAGTCATCACCACTAAAATGAATTAAAATTTTTAACATTTTATTCTAATTATATTATTTTGGTTTGCTTTTTACATTAATTTCATGTATAATTTTATCTTTGTTTGCTTTTTACACTAATTTTATGTATATTTTTATCATTGTTTGTTTTTTTAACAATAATTTCATATATAATTTTAATTTCGTTTTTTTTTTTTATAACAATTTCATATATATTTTTTTAGTTTATATAAGTTGTTTTTATTGTTTTGCTATTTTATTTTGTATATAGTGATTTTTAGTAGTGATTACCACATCAATAAATAAATTTTTTTATTTATAATAAAAAAAAATTTTTTTTAATTGTTCCTTCTATTTTTTCCTAATATAAATATTAAAGACTAATTTTTTAATAAATTACAAACTTTATTGAAATTCTTTATTGTAATATTCAAAATATACTAATTATTGATCAACATTAACTACTTCTTATCAGAAATACCATATTCGTTGCAAACGCCTGTATGAAAAAAGATATTGCAGGGCTACTAGGAAAAATGAAAAGGTACTAATATCTTTGTTCCTTGAAGTGTTGAAATGATAGATTGCCTCAGGTAAGTCATATTATACATCATTTTCTTAGAAATTTAATGAGGAATGCAGCTAACTTATTAATAAAATTGTAGTTTTATAATCTAACCATGAAAAAATAGAATGTGTGAAATAATATGAAAATAATTTTTAAAAATATTATTTTTTTATTACTTTGAATATGAATGACTATATTTTTTCAGCTTCATTACATTCTTTGATGTTCTATGCATAAAACAATATATATTATTGACTTTAGACTAATATAAAGTTATTATAAATTTTGTGACAACATAATTTTTTAAATATTCAATATGGGTGCTTCATCGGTGAAAAGGTTAACTTAAAAATCAAATTTTATTTTTAAAGTTTTTTAAAAAAAATAATGATGATTTTCATAGCCTTTTTAGTATTATTGCACAAAAAAATTGGTCTATCCATTTTATTCAATCCATATTGTATCAAAAGTAGATAAAATTTACAAAACAAAAGAGACACATTCATTTACATTAGTTGGAGCTAAAAATGTATTCTGTTATTCCTCTTACTAGACTATAAACTACCTTCATCTCTAATATTAAAATAATTTTACTTATAATAATAGCACTTATTATAGAGATAAAAAATATTGGTACTTGTGTATTTTCTCATCACTGAAAGCTTGACAAAATTTTTTTTTTTAATTATACATTTTCAGGTGTGTCAAAATGTTTATATATTTTTCTCAAAATTATTTTACCAAAGATGTGTTACTTGTTAAATTTAAAAAATATTAATAAATTGATTATAAATTTCTGTTAACTTTAAAAAATATTTATTAATCTCTTATAAATTCCATTCACGAGATTTAATTCATTATTTTATATATATAATCTAATATATAAATTTTAAAAAAATATTCAGAAATCGATTATGAATTCCTGGTAAGTTTAAAAATATTAATAAATCTCTTATAAATTCCATTCACAAGATTTAATTAATTACTTTTTTTTAGAGATATTATAACATACAAATATTAACATGATGCAAACATTTGTTTTGATTTTTTTATGTTTAGTGTATGATTGTCACTGAGCATTTTTATTTCTGGAACATTTTGCTAAAAGAATTAAAATTTGATATCTTCCAATGACATAAAAAACATGTAATAAAGTAAACTATTAACCAACAATAATAATTCTTCTAAAGCAGTGGTTATTCAGTGGTTTGTGCAGAGACCAGTGAATGTTTTATTGGAACTATTCTAGGATTACCAGAGTTATATTTATTTTAATGACAATCAAATGTCATAATTTTGTGGAATTTCTTGTATTTTTATAATATTATAAAAAAATAATAAAAGGAAATATTAACGATGACAGCCTCTAGTCAGCTGTATTGGTTTCAAGAATTATTAGAGGTCTAAAAACTGTATAATTAAAAAACCCTGTCAAGCTTCCAGCATCAGAAAAATATGAGTACCGAATTATTTTATAGTAAATGCTTTTATTTGTTGTGCACTAAAAAACAAAAAAAAATATTTTTTTTTTCAATCATAATTAAGACTTTTAGATTAAACTTTAAATAAAAGTGTAGTGGGTCCAGAAATTAATTAACTCCATTCCTTTGTGGACCCACCATTCATTCATTTCAAGTTCAATCTAAAAATGACAATTGTGGTTGAAGAAACAATGATTTTTTTTTTGGTTTTTAGTGCACAACAAATAAAAGCATTTATTATAAAATATTTTTACCTCTTTATTTTTAAGTTTTTAGGATTGGCATAATAAATAATTATGTCTAAACACATAGTTTATATATATATATATCGTTAGATATTTCTTCAATAAATCAATTTGTATATTCTTTATGTATATATATATCCTATTAGTATATTTCCATGATAATGTAAAAACAATTGTGAATGTAAAATGCCTAACAAACTATATTGTAAAGCAACTTTAACATTATTTACTTTCAGAGTGCAAAAGAGATGCTTCAGTTTTATAAATTTTAAACTTGAGTTTTTTGCCCTCTGCTGAAAATTTTGTGAAGCTTTTTATCTTTATGGCTTTAACATTCATGTATATTTATTTCCTAATATTTTAAATACAAAAAAGGGCAATAGATGGCTTGTAAAGCCAAGAGGCGGTCCAAAAAATGATCGCAAGCTCCACTGATGATGGATTCCCATTATATATTTCGTGATCTCAAACCTTGCATGTTCACTTCGAGAAAATATTACAGTCGTCTAAAAACTTCATTTTTTGGAAAGTTTATGATTATATTGGTAACCTAATTAGGTAATAATTATTAAAAATGAAAAGTAAGTATATTTACATATTCATTTTTTGCAGAAATGTTTTATTTTTAAATAAACAGAATTTTTGTTTCTAAATATTGTTACTATAAAGATTATGATTGTGGGAAAATAGCTGTCTACAAAATGAGGCCATTCACCTAATTAATATTACATTTAGAAATATCATAAAAAGCATAATTTGATGAATTTAGTAGTTATTAAAAAATTGTTTAGATTTGTAAATCAAATTTGAAACAAGGAAGATTTCGTTCATTTTATAAATTGAATCGGCTCCACCTAAAATTTGATGATGTGATTACATTTTGTTTTGAATAAATATATTTTTTAAATAATTACAGAAATCAAATGTGATTTTTAAAATTTTTATTTAATTTCTAAACAAAAATATACATCGATTGAGGTCAAATTTATTATATCCTGGTAAATAATAAAGGTTTAATAACAAAATGAAAGTTGAAAACTTAAATCTATTAAACCTAGTGAGAACAAAAAAAGCTGTCAGAAAAATAGTGAAAATCAATAGGGTTATGATTTTACTTTAAAATAAATTGAAAAATATCTTTATTTTATTCTAACTTAAAACAAGCTTTCAACTGAAACAAAAAAAAAATCCTGCACATTACTTAAAATGTATTAAGCATGATTTTAAAAGCTTTCAATGGAAACCAAATAAATCTCTATAGTACCATCCCATGCATCTTACTTAAAAACTATATCTAGGAAACAAACAAATACACAGAGATTGCAAGTCAAATAAAAGCATTTAATACAAACTTTAATAGATAGTAATATAATTATTCACCAATAAGCACAAACATTGATCAATTTATTTTTGCAATATATTACATAATTTTTTCCCAATCTTAAGAAATAATGCATTCTCTCTTAGCTTAAATAAATAAAAAAATAAAGAATAGTGATCACATTATTATAATCCAGCTTTTCAGAGATAATATATGGTTTTAAAGCACTCTTGAAATTTATGATGCTATCATAACTGATGCAATATCATTAATCTAATAGAATGGTGATAGAATCAACATTTTGACTTCTCAATTTCAGTACTTCTTACCTCAATATTTCTTTTGGATGTTCTATATTTCCAAATTTATATATATTTTTCTTTCACCAATAATTTTGGTTCTATTCATTTTTTTATACATTAAATATTTCTTTTTATTAATTACAAGCTGCAGTAATTCAAATGTATTACTTAAAACTATTTCAAATTCTTATTACATATATTCACTTCTAAATTAAATAGTCTAAAACAATAATTTTTTCAATGGTGATATTTAATGATAAGATTTCACAATATTAACTCTGTATTAGCTCTTTTACTTTTTTAATATAATATAGTGACAAGCAGGAAAAAAAGTATTTATTATATATATATATTTTAAAAAAGATCATTTATAGTAAATATACTGCATCAATAATAAATTTTAAAAAGTATACAATACATTACACTAGTTAAATATACTTAAATAATTTTTATTCAATACGTTTATAATAAAAAAATATTATTTAAATTGCATTTATTATAAATAAAAATTGACAGAAAATATTAAAGCTTAATCAGTAAATACTTTTTATCACTTAATATAATTATCCAAAAAATAAATTAAGAATTTACATCATGTTGCTAAATTATACTTATTTTTACTTGCTTTATTTTTAATATTTTTTTTAAAATAAAAATCTTAGAATGGTAACATCTTTTCAAATAATATTTGCAGTGTATGAAGAATCTTAGTTTGCAACAAAAAAAAATACTTGTTATGCAATTACAAAAAGATATTGAAATATTATACATAAAGTGAGCCAAGAACAAATTAGAATGCATACATTTCATTTTTTAGTTGTTTACTTTTTTTAAAACAAATGATTTAAGAGAATGTTTGCAACAATAACATTTCCAGCAATATGGCTATGACATTCAATAAACGTATAAATCAAATGTTAAATAAAAACAGTACAACAACTGTATTGTATTTACTAATAAATAGTTTACATATTATATTCGCATACAAATTATGGTGCTTTTTAAATATAAATATTTGTTTATTCATTAATTGTCACCAATTTTTAATTTCTAATATTTTTTTTTGTTTATATATGAAATATTCAAAATTTATGCAATGTTTTGAATATGTGGTAACAAATAAAATTTATATAGGAAACTACTATAATTGCATATTTTTTATATGAGACTTTTGATTTATAATTATTTTAGAAATACATACTGCCCTTGCCATTCAAAGTAAAAGGATATTATATAGCTATATTAAAAAAATATATCACAGATATCCATCATATTATAACAAATCTTGAATATAAAAAATAACTATTGTTTTTTATTATTGATCTTTTCACTACTAATTCCAGATGTTAATAGAATGATGCTATCAATTTATTTTATTTACCATTATTATAAATCAAAGTTACTTTGGTAATAATAATTCCTTCAGTACAGTTTTTTCAGGCATGTTAGTTTTTGTTTCTGAACATAGATGACAAGACTAACCTGGGAAATAGAAAAATTTTAATTCACTCAGACTTGATATGGTAAAGTGGGAACTTTTCATATCATGCTTGTCAAACAGAAAGATAATTTTTTTTTTTTAATTTGAAAGCTTGTTTTTATATTTAAAATATACTTGTCATTTATTTCAGTGATATTTTTATTAATAGCAATAAAGTATATTTAATTTAAAATAACACACAAGAAGAATTAACATAAAATAGAAGTTCAGATATAATTTTTTTTAAATTTCTCAATATAAATTAAATATGCAATACATTTTCAAATGTTAATTATTATAAAAATAATTTAATTTTATTACAAATTATATTCAAACAAGATTTCATATATACAGAATTAAAACAAATATTTTAAATCTCATCTTGAAGGTTGTGATTGATCCATACATTGATAATGTGATATGGTACTGGCAGTATTAGTTGATGATATAATTCAAGTTGAAAATATATGAGCTGTAAACTTAAAAAAAATAACGACTCAATATTGGTTTCATTGTGCAGATGTACAAAAAAAAACAGAACTGGGAAAGGGAAAGTGTTCTTCCACAAAATTGTTAACTATTGTGTTGAAAAAAAAAAAAACATACCAAAGATTCTTTTTTTTAAAAAAATTCATAGTCTTGTATTACTGAAGTGAAATTATTTAGAATTAAAAAGGCAATATTTAATAATATCTCACTTAACTGCATTGTTGTGACAATAAAGACATCCAAATTATAGAACAGTGCATCACTAAAAACTAAATCTGCAGTTAACTTAACAAAAAAAAAAAAATTCTGACATATTAAAAAAGAAAATATGTATCAAATTTATTCAGTGTTTGTATATTATAATATTTAAAAATTTTCTTTATAGAATGTTTTATGCAAATCTAGCATGTTTTTTTAATAGTGCAAGATGTCACATTTTATTACACACGGTGGCCATTTTCTTGAAATGACCTAGCAATTTCTCAAATAATAAGTAAGTTATAATGGCAGAAATATAGGCTATTTAAATAAAAATCAAAAGCATGAAATTTCTTTAATTTATTTGTATTGAATTTTCATCATATAAAATTCATTATAAAATGTATAATCCATAAAATTTCTCATTTTTTCTTTTTTTTACCAAAACTACATTGACAACAATAGTGGTGTTGATAAGATTAAAATTAGCATTCATAAAGGTTTAATGTAAAATTGCTCAGTTGAATATTTTAACTAATATATATACAGTTCACAATTTAAAATTATTATTAATAATATATGACCAAAATTTATTTTTATGCTGAATAAAATTGTATTTTGTCTTAATTTATCGAGTTTGTGATAGTCACCATCATCTTGGATATATCTGAAATAATTTATGAGAACAAAATTTAATATTTGGCAAATAAATTTTACCTGAAAGTGTATGATGATGGCATTTTAGTATGATTATTTATTGGACTATTTCTGTCATCTAATAGTAAGAAATGAATGTCTTTAGAAAAATTTTAAACTTTATTTAAACTTTCTAATTAATTTCAACTGTAAGTAATAACAAACACGTTAGTATTTAATACAAAATTTTGAATGGTACTATTCTCTGTTCATGTTCAGGTATGAGATTCAAACCTGGAGCTTTAGATTTTTGAATATTGAATTTTGTTAATGTTCTAAAACAAATGAGTTATTCTGCCAAAGGTAACAATCAATAGAAATTTCATATATTTATCGACAAGATTCATTCTGATTTCTTCACTTTTTTCTTAAAGTTAATTAGTGGCTTCCAGACATTATATACAATTGCATTGGGTTGACTTATGGAATTATTTGCCATAGTCATAAGAGCAGCTCCTTTGAATGGTCTTCTTTGTAGTTTTTTTTTTTCTCTATCCAATATTTTTGTACATAATCTTAGTTCTGAACATCTGATGCTAAAATTTCTGTTCTGGAAAAAGGATATTAAACTTTGCTATTATACTAGCTAATATTTCTTCGATAGATATAATGGCAGCTAATGAAAGAGTAATTTAAAAATTGCCTGTACAAGAAGCAGTAGAATTAGGCTGGAGAATAAAGAGAACACTTGAGAGACAGCAAAAACTGAAATCAAACTTTTCCTATCATGAAAAAAAAGCTATCAAGTCTTAAATCAATAAATATTAGATATACTAGACACTGCTGATTATGACAACAAAATGTACATAATTCTGTTTTTACACGATAGAATGGCTTCTGAAAATTACGTGTAAAAAAAAATACATTGTATATATGGAAAATTAAAAGATTGGTTCCGAACCTAAAAAATCAATGAAAATAATAAAATAAACCATATGAAAAAATCTTATTCTTTTTGCATGTTATCAAATTTGATTTCCTAAACATTGTTCATAAATAAAAATGAATTAACATAAATTTCACTTGAAAAACAAACAAAAAATAAACATAAAAATTTGGCAGAATATGTAATCTGAGTTATACATAAGATTTTATTCACAGTCCCTTTTTGTCAATAAATGCATGAATTTGCATATGATTGCAATCACTTAAAATGCTTTGACAATTGTGTTCTTCATCCACATGTGAAGTTATTTCTGTTGAACACCTGAACACCATTAGCAGTAATGTCCTGCGGTGCTGATGTTACAGTGGTTTTATGAACAAATTCAGTTATTAATGGCTGAATTCATATTGTGGCTAGGCATTTTTATATTCTATAAGATGACATTAACAATTTCAGATTATGCTGAAACTTTCAATCTTGTTCCTCATTAGGATCATACTTAAAAAAATGATTACCCAATTTGTCAGCTAGATCAATACCTTCTTTAATTAAATTTGTGTTTACAACTGGATCCTCATTTTCATTATCACTACACAAAAAAAATCGCCTTCCTATTCTTTTTTGCTAGTGGATTATTTGACAATGTATGACGGCTACAAAAAAAATATTTCAGATTTAATTAACAAAACAAAGATTTGAAAATATGCAAGCAATGTGTAATTTACCACCTGTTAAATTTCAACAAAATTAATACATTGAATCTTGCTTTACTTTCTATTTTTTTTTTTTTAACATCAACACTAACATGGTATTTTCCCTTTCAAAACAAACCATCAAAATGTGAAAACACAGATGAGCAAATTGCACCATTTCAAAAAAAAATATTTTTTTTAATCAAATGCGATAATAAATACACATTAAATTGTTTTTCTTAGTTTTTTGATTGATCATGTTATTTCAAAACAATTTGTGTAAAAAAAAATATTTATTTTTTTAAAATTGTGTTAAATCAAAATTCGTGTAGAAACAGAATAAGGCGTATAAGAACTTCTAACAGCAGGCCAATACAAAAAAGTATCTGATATCAAGGACAAAAACAAACTTACAAACAATGCAATTCACTGATTATTTTAGCAAAATTACTCATCTATGAACTGCCTAAAATCAATAAGGGCCACGTTCCATTAAGACCCATTGTTAGTTCTAGAAATTCACCTTGCTAAAACATGTCAAGATTTCTTCTCAAAATTCCCAGTGCTTTGGCATACAAAACACAGTTCTTTGTAGGGATTCAAAATACTTGGTAGAATTAATAAAGAATATGAAATTTGAAAGAGCTAAGATAATGGTAAGCTTTGATGTGGAAAGCTTATTCACAAATATGTCCTATGATGAAGCTTTATCTATTATAAGTAAATAATTGAATGATAATAATAGCTTACAACCTAAAAAAACTTTTCCTATTGATAGTATAATGGAATTGTTAACATTCTGCACAACAGTATTATACTTCTAGTACTACAAAAAATTCTTCCAACAAAATTAAGGGATGACTATATGCTCAACATTGTCATCTCTTAGTAATTATTACATGGAAGAACGTGAAACTGCAGCCATAAGTACTAATCTATATCCACCCAAAGTTTGGCATCACTATGATAATAATGCATTAGTTGTATGGCCACATTGTGAAGCATTATTACAAACATTCTGGCCACATATCGACAATATATCGCCACTCAATTAAATTTCATAATAAAAGTAGAACAAAAACATAAATTGGTATTTTTGAATGTTGTTGTGACAAGACTCCCTCATGATAAAATCAAATCTAGTCTACAGAAACTCATAACACAGAAAAATGGCTTAACATATACATCCAATCACACTAGAAACACAAAATATAGAATTATGCTATTATTATTGAACACAGCAAAAAAAGTTTGTTGAGAAACTAGTGATTTGAAAAAAATAAAAGATCTACATAGAACAAATCCGTATGAAAAATGGTAATCCACAGCCATCATTAAAAAACATTAAATAGAAAACAAAAAACATCTAAGAGAAAAACCATTATTAGTACTCTAGTGTATATATATATATATGAAAAACAAAAACAATTTATTCACGTAACTTGCTATCACTTGTTATTTATGATCAATAGATGGCATTTTACCAAAACCACCGAAACAAGTGTAAAATTTGTTTACATAAACAACAAAAGAGTCAGAATTAACTATCTCTTTCATTTGCTCATCCTCAGATCAGCTGATCTCAACCTATTTGCTATCATCAGTGAAGTATAGAGGTAGAAACTAGATCTAAACACTGACTCAAAGTGTTTATGCAAAACGTTTCTATCAGTTTGCAAGCATGAATTTTTCAGACCGGTAAAGTCTTCAAACTCAGCCTAACAAGCTAGATATCTATATGGGTCTGATCTCAGTTCAGTTTCACCACACCGTCAAAGTCTCTGCAATATATATCATTGCAAAAAAAAACTTTAAAGGTAGATTTATGAAAAACAAAAACAAGTTATTCATTTATAATAGATGGCGAATTACCAAAACCACTGAAACAAGTGTAAAATTTGTTTACATAAACAACAAAAGACTCAGAGTTAACTATCTCTTTCATTTGCTCACCCTCAGATCAGCTGATTTCAAGCTATTTGCTATCATCAGTGAAGGATAGAGTTAGAAACTAGATCTAAACACTGACTCCAAGTGTTTATGCAAAACGTTTCTATCAGTTTGCAAGCATGAATTTTTCAGACCGGTAAAGTCTTCAAACTCAGCCTAACAAGCCAGATATCTATATGGGTCTGATCTCAGTTCAGTTTCACCACATAGTCAAAGTCTCTGCAATATATATCATTGCAAGAAAACTTTAAAGGTACATTTATGAAAAACAAAAACAAGGCTGAGTTTGAAGACTTTACTGGTCTGAAAAATTCACGCTTGCAAACTGATAAAAACGTTTTGCATAAACACTTGGAGTCAGTGTTTAGATCTAGTTTCTAACTCTATCCTTCACTGATGATAGCAAATAGCTTGAAATCATCTGATCTGAGGGTGAGCAAATGAAAGAGATAGTTAATTCTGACTCTTTTGTCGTTTATGTAAACAAATTTTACACTTGTTTTGGTGGTTTTGGTAAAACGCCATCTATTGATCATAAATAACAAGTGATAGCAAGTTACGTGAATAACTTGTTTTTGTTTTTCATAAATGTACCTTTAAAGTTTTCTTGCAATGATATATATTGCAGAGACTTTGACTATGTGGTGAAACTGAACTGAGATCAGACCCATATAGATACCTGGCTTGTTAGGCTGAGTTTAAAGACTTCTGGTCTGAAAAATTCATGCTTGCAAACTGATAGAAACGTTTTGCATAAACACTTGGAGTCAGTGTTTAGATCTGATTTCTAACTCTATCCTTCACTGATGATAGCAAATAGATTGAAATCAGCTGATCTGAGGGTGAGGAAATGAAAGAGATAGTTAATTCTGACTCTTTTGTCATTTATGTAAAAAAAATTTACACTTGTTTCGGTGGTTTTGGTAAAAACGCCATCTATTGATCATATATATATATATATCAAAAATAGCAAACAAACTAAAGAAAATCTGCAGTGAATATGATATCAGAACAACAATCCCAAACCATAATGCATTAAGGAGAATTCTAACATCTACAAAACCTAAACCTTGAATGCTGAAAATCAAAAACTGCATCTTATGAAATACTATGTGAATGTGGGAGAATGTATATGAGACCAGTTACCCCATTAAAAACAATTGAAAGAGTGCAAACTAACGAATAGATAAAAAAAGATATATTCAAAGTAGCAGACCATGCATGTACCAAGGAGCACATGTTTGTTTGGGAAAATACAAAAATATTAGAAAGGGAAAAGTACAAATAAGAAAATTCAAAGTAATTGCTCACTTAACTAAGCAAGCAAATGATCCCAGAAGTCAGACCAGTGTGATTGTACATAATATCTGGAAGCCACTAAGTAACCTTGCTTTTAAAAAAAAAAAGTGGAGCAATCATGATAATCTTTATAGATAACTATATGAAATTTCTATTAACTGCTGCCTTTGGAAAAATAGCTCAGTTGATTAGAACATTACCTTAAAATTCAATATTCAATGATCTAATGGTTCAGGTTTTATTCTTATGCTAGCACTGCCAATAATCAGGACAGCAACACATGAAGAAAGGATAATAATACCATTCAAAATGTGTTAAATGCTAACCTGTATACCATTATAACAGTCGAATGTATTCAGAAAGTTTAAAATTTTTATAAAAACATTCAGTTCTTAATAATAGATGATGTAAATAGTCCAACAAATAATTAATACAATTTAAAATTATTAATAGTATAGTATATGACCAAGATTTATTTTTAGTTTTATGCTGAATGAAATTTGTATTGGGGGAGGGGGGGCATTGCATATTTTAGATTGATGATAATATCTCCTTCAGCTTGTATATGTCTGAAACAAATTATATGATTTAAAATTAAACAAATAACTTTGATCATGAAAAGTTGATTATTAATTTCATAATGCATGAAATCTTTTTTTTGCTAAAAGCAAAATATCATTAATAAGAATTTTAATTAATAAACAGTTTTTAAGCTAATGGACACATTTTAAAATATAATATTAATACATTTGGTTGTTGTATGTCATCAAAATAGACTTTTGATTATTTATTTTAATAAATGAATCACAATTTTTTTTTTTTTTACTTTTATAGCAATTAAATTTTACTTTGAATATGTCATTAAAAATTGTATTGATTATTTCACAAAAATACTGGACGAAACTTAAATAAAGTACTGTACATTAATAGTACTTTAATTTTATAATTAAAATATTGTATATCATACTGTGGATAATAAACTCTGTGTACATTTTTAGCACAAATGTCACCATTTTTCTCTCAGATGACATAAAATCATTATCCTATAACAGGGATGGCGAACCTATGACACACGTGCCAGAGGTGGCATGTTTGAATTTTTTACTGGCACGCGAACTATTTACATATACTAATTTTCTATGCTTTAATTATTCAATATTTTTTTGTTGCTAAAATCTGTACTAATAAAAATTTACTGTAAACCAAAAATAAAATAAATAAATATAATATACTAGAATTCAATTTACAGTTGAATTTTGATTAGAAGCAATAAATTACAAAATTTGAAATATATATATAGGTGGGAATGATATTTTAAGTCAACCTGTTAAATGATTCCAATATAACTCTTTGAAGTAATTTTTTTCAAAGTAAAGTAAAAGTAATAAAATTATTTTCTATCCTAATATTTTATTACCTAAACGTGTTGACACCATTTATTTTTTTAACATAATCAAAATCGTGAACAAAGGAACGAAATGCGTAATCAATACTATCAAACGACGTTTTTTTTTTGCTTGAAGTTTTGTTGTAAAAGTGTAATGCAAAGATAATAATATATTTTAATATATAATAAATCTTTGATTTATAAAATTATTAAAGCTCATTTAAATTTACTTTTAAATAATTTGTTACCATTATATTAATATGACTAGTGAAAAAAAAAAGTTAAGCAGTAGAAAATTTCAAAATTGGTGGACTGATGAGTATGGAATGTTTTAACAAAGGCAATATGTGTTTTATGTTCCAGAAGTTGTATTGAGAACATCGTCGGTAAAACGGCATTACGAGACCAATCATAAATCGGTCTGCAAAAAAAAAAATAAAGATGAACAAAAATAATATATTGCCCAAGCATTTAAAAATATAAATATTCAATCAACATCTTAATGAAATTTATCGAAAATCATTCAAGTATAACTGCTGCGTTTTTTTTTAATTTCAAATGTAATCGTCAAATGTGTGAAACCTTTTAATGATGGAGAATATATGAAAGAAGCTTGGATGAAATGTGCACCAGTTCATTTTGAAAACAAAGCAAAAATTATTCAGAGCATAAAAGATTTATCACTGGCTAGAAATACAGTTAAAGAAAAAGTCTTGCAAATGGCTAATAAAATAACTTACCAACAAAAACGAGATATAAAATCTAGTTTAATTTTTCTCTGCATTGATGAAAGTACAGACATAAATGGATCATCCTGCTGGCTATTTTTATTCACTATTATGTTGGAAATAATATCAAAGAATTGATCTGTTTAAGCTCATTAGTAACAACAACAAAATGAATAGATATTTGCAATGAAGTTTCAAACATACTCGATGAAAAAGAAATAGATGTAGCCAACATTGTATCAGTAACTAAGATGATGCTTGAAGTATGACTGGAAAAGAAAATGGTTTTCTCAGTTTATTTACCCAACCATATTGGACATTCATTTTTGGGTTTTCATTGCATTATACATCAGCAGGTTTTATGCACAAGGTCAATTTTAAGACACTGGATGATGTTATGAACTGTTGTGACTAAATTAGCCAATTTATTTTATAAATTTGTTGAGTGAGGTGAACTCAGCATACAATGGTTTACTAATGTCCTACAATGTGATGGTTAAGTTGAAGAAAAGTTCTTCAAAGATTCATCAAGTGTTTAGATGAAATTAGACTGTTTTTATGTAATGAGAAAGTCATTAAAAATATAATGATTTAATGGATGTTTAATGGCTTTTGAAATTAATGTTATTTACTGATATGTGTTCACATCTAAATGAATTATATGTGAAACTGCATGGTTATAATAAGATAATTGTTGTCATATTTGATTTGATCAAAGCATTTGATGTTAAATTACAAATTTTCAACTGTGATGTTATTTCTTTCACCTTCAAATATTTTCCAAATATAAAAAGAGATTTAGAATCTCATGAGAAGCCAGATCAAATAAAAGTGACACAAGAGTTTTGTGATATAATTCAATCAATAGTTGGTGAATATTGTTTAAGATTTACACAGTTCAGACAATTTTCACAAACATCAAAATTTATTTTATACCCAGATATAATATCAATGGATAATCTCAAGTTAGAAATTTTTGAGGGGTTTAATTTAGAAGATATGGAGATGCAATCACTTGATTTTCAATCCATTTCTATATGAAAACAGAAATTTGTTGATTTGAGGAATGAGTTAGAAACAATGGAAAATGATTGATTATTGGACATATGTAAAAAGAATGCTGAAGAGGAACTATTGAATGCCTGGAATGCTATTCCTGAAACATTTGATTGTTTAAAAAAATTAGCGACCGTTATATTATCAATTTTCTCCTCTGCATATGCTTGTGAATCATTGTTTTCAGAAATGAATTTAATTAAAGACAATTCGAGAAATAGAATGACAGATGAATCTAGTTCAGCATATACATTATTAAAAATGACAAAATGTGAACCAGATATAAAGCATTTGGCATCCAATGTACAACAGCAAAAATATCTTTAAATAATATCTATTTACGTTGATTTTTTTATTTCCAGAATTTTGGTTTAATTACTATTAATTTTTACTATTACATTTTATTCAACATATGCTCTTCAAAATAAATATTGTTCACTTTTATTTAGCTTTTTTAGAATTTTTGTTTAATTATTACTGTTATTTTATTTTATAAACTTTTAAAAAACTGTAAAAATTAAGTTGTTTATATTTTGACTTAATAACTGTATGGCACGCCAATCATTCAATAAATACTTTTGGAAATTTTTGGCACGTACACGTAAAAAGGTTCGCCACCCCTGTCCTATAATATCCAGAATTTTACAAAATGGCAATTTTAAATCAAAATAGTGGTTACAAATTGGTCATGACTCCAAGATCCAGCGCAAAGCAAGGTAAAGGTAGATATTATTTATTAAAAACAATCTTACTTTCTTGCTATTAGTCTTGCATGAAAATAAAAATAAAAAACAGTATATGGCATACGAAAATTGAATGTTGACTTTTAAAATAGTTAGTGGCATATTTCAAATGTATATTAATACAAATTCAAGATAATTAATATAATATATGCTCTTCATTTAAAAAGTCTTCAGTTTATGCCAATTTAAAAATGCTATTTAATATATACTTCCTAGATCTTTTTAAATATTTCTGATTAACTAACAGTCTTTTTCTAATCTTAATTTTATTTATTTCTTTAAAATGGCAATTTGAACTTAAAAAAAACAACTTTTTAAAACAAAATAATTTCACTTTTACTCTTATCCATATATAAAAAATATATATATGTAGGCTCATACACACTCTTTATAAACATAAGTACATTTTATATATTTTAAATATTAATGATGGAAACAAATTTCTATTATTTCTCAGTTATTTAAATTATTCTTAACAGAATTTTAAAAATAAGCATTTGATTATAGTAAAAGAGTTTAAAGTTTGTAGGCCCCCTCCAGTAGAGTGGCATTAAGATGACAGACAAACTCAATATTACAACAAGCAGTAAAACTATCAAACATTTTTTTTCTTTTTAAACATAATGTTTTTACTTAAAAGCAATAATAAAAATATGAAGAAACCATATGTTCAGAAATAAAATACTATATAAATGTCTTCAATGTAAGATAAACACAAGACAGCCAATATTTTTATTAAAAGATTGATATTACTGCACTTCAGATAATGATTGAGCTCAGGCAGCTCAGTAAGTCGAGTGAATGGCTGACTATACAAAACTAAAAAAAAATATTATGAATAAAGGGCTTATTAAAAAAAGAGACATTATAAATATAGTTATTCTTGTAATAAATATATGATAGTTTTTCTCATATACTAAACTAAATATCATGTGAAATATGTTAACATTATGCATTTAACACCTGTGATAAAAATAGTAATCCAATATATTACTCTGCTCTAGAGTCATCTATTGTAAAGATGAATAATAGAGAGCAGGATTAATAAAATCATCAGATTAATCTCTGAATATGATTTTCAGCAGTGAAGAGTATTGAATTTGCAAATTTATTTTGCAACCAAATTTACTTCTTTTGTACTATCCAAACTATATATTTGAATGGCTATTTTTACTCACAAGATCATGTGATATTTAAGCATCTAAGTAATAAAACTTGAGCTGCAATACAGGAATCCTTAGCTCCTGAACCTGTTAGTCCATTACTATATTAAATTGTATCAGTACACTATCCAAGCTAATGACCTAAGATTCAACAATCGAAAACTGAAGTTAAGCTGAGCAGTTATTTAGATCTGAAATACGACAAGAAGTTGAGTATTTTAACAATTTTAGTTCATATGTAATTACCACTTAGTATCAGAATTATATAGCAATTTAAGCAAATTGACTGATTCAAACACCTAAGGTTTTTGAATCTCAGGTAATTAACTTGGACAGCATAAAAAATAGTTGCTTAACATGGATATGTATTTTTAATGCTCCACATCAATGACTGGAAATTAGATAATGGGTTGAATTTATCATTTGTATCCACTATCAAGTTATGGATCTGAAGTAGAGTATCAGAACGTATTATGGTTTCTAATGCCAATGTTGAATGTAAGAAAAGAAAGTCAGGTGAAACCTTGTTTGGCTCATTTTGGTCAAAGAGTCATTGTTTATAGTTCACCATAATATATTAACATCCTTCTCCTCTGGAAATCTTTTCTTCATATTAATGGGAACATCATTCATAGTTTCAAAAATTCACAGTTTAAAAAAATTAAATAAAAAAAATTCAAAAATCTGTATTAATAATAACAGCATTCATGCCCCTGTATGAATTCTGCGATGAATGATCTTTATTATATATTTCCTCTTACATTCTTAGATTGCATTTCATGTCTTTCTTCCTCTTGATTTTCTTTTTCATATGTGAAATTTTCTTTATTATTATTATATATATTTAAACATGGACATAAATATATATTGCATAGAATTTGACATTATTTACAAAAAAAAACCTGGAACCAGATGGATGTAGGAGATAGAGTATTTACAATATTTAATCTTTGTAATTTATCTCAGTAGAATATCTATATAGATTAACCCATATCTTAATATTTCATAAAACTATTCTTTCAATACTCTTCAAACCTATTGATTTAAAAATATCTAGGAGTATCACAATAGATATATCCAATAATAAAATTACAAAATTTGATTTACCCTAAACTTCAAAAATATATGTAGTAAAAAAAATATATATAGAAATTTTGGATTATAAATATATTTACTGCATCAGATTAATTTTCCCAAATTACATTTTTTTTAATTACATACATACATACACATATATATGCTAACAAATTTTATAATAGCTATATACGTAAATATACAATGTTCTTCATTTGCAATTTCCATACTCATTGTTTTTGATTCAAAAAATAATAATAAAAATATTTAAAAATTTACAAACTAATAATATATTTACACACATAAGAAATGGAATAATACTATCCCATTTCTTTAGCTTCATTGGTATTTAAGCTTAGTTTATTGGTATTATTACAAATAAAAAAATAAAACTTGTTAAGTGGTTTGAGTTATGTACAATGTAAATAATCTGAAATCATTATTTAATTATTTGAAGGATCAAGGCAATACCTTAGTTTTAACAGCTTCTCAATACCCAATGAAATGCCAGTTTTTAATAAATGTAACCATAAACAACCATAGCTAAACAATATGTAATCAAAACAGAAGCAGAGACTATTGACATCTGGGAATTGGTTTAATCATAGCTTTAACTGGGAGTAATAATTACTTTTGTTTTAATAATATTTCATTCACTTATAATTGGCTACATTTATTAAAAACTGATATTTCATTTGGTATTAGGGGTTGTTAAAAATAAGATACTGTCTTAGTGATTTCAGATTCTTTTTGTTGTACATAAATCAAACTAATAGACAGATTTCATTCTCTATTTATAACAATGTCATTGAACTAAAAGATTAAATACCAAGAAAGCTAAAGGAATGGCTGATATCATTCCATTTATTTATTAAGTTTACTGACATTTGGATAAATTTTTAAAAAAAGCTTTAACTGGGAGTAGCAATTACTTCTGTTTCAAATACATATCATTCAGCTACAATTATTTATGGTTGCATTTATTAAAAACTAACATTTCATTTGGTATTTAGGGGTTGTTAAATTAAGGTAATGTCTTGATCCTTCAAATAATTAAATAGTAATTTCAGATTCCTTTTGTTGTATATAAATCAAACTGATAAATAGATTTCTCTGTCTTATTTGTAACAATATCAATGAACTGAGCTTAAATAGTAATAAAGCTAAAGAAACAGGAGGTATCATTCTATTTCTTTAATAATAGTATATGGATACCTAGGAATTAGTTTAAAAACTAGTTTAACTGCTGAGTGGTAATTCAAATCTGATTTTTGATGTTTTAGACATTACAGTGGTGTTGCAATCACTATTTTTCTACTTCGTTTAAGCTGATCTATAACCTTAATATTATGGTGTGCGATGGTTTGCAGCTTTTCTTTTCCTCACTGCTATAATTTCAATGTATTACTTTGAAAAAAAAAAACTGAAGATATTTACCATTATGCGGATCTTTTTGTATAAATGACAGTATTCTGTTGTTATGATAAAGGTATGAAGAAAGTAGTTAATTGTTGATTGATTGTGTGATTTAGATTGTTTTAGCCTAAGGTCAAATTATCAAATCTTATAGATTTGTAAAGAAAAAATGTAATTAGTTTACAAATTAATGATTATGATGCAATATTTTTGTAAAAGATTTATTTTTAAATCAAAAGCTGCATCACTAATAGGAGATTGTCTTTGACAAACTTTATTTATAAAAGGGCAATGCTTAGAAAGTTCACTATGGCAATTGGAAGCATTTTCTATTCAGTAAAAAAACTAACTTTTGTCAAAACAATAAATAGGATACGCTCTACAATTTTAATAACAGTATATAATTCATTAACTTTTAGATTTTTTTCTTTCTTTGATGATAACTGTAAATGTATTCTTTTTTAATAATAAAATTCAAATATCTAATATTTTGTCTAACTTTTTGAATAAGTAAATTACATCCAATGGTCGTAAGCTCCATGGTTATAGATAAGAAATTCTTTAGATAATTATTTTCATATTAAAAATATTAAATATTTAAAATTGATATCATCTGAAAGCTTACATTTACATGTTAAAATATTAAATTTACTTATATATAGAAAAAAGGTTTAATTGTAAAAATAAAATAACAAACATTGAGTAATATTTAATGAAAGATTCACTAGGTTTTATTCAAAAGTTTGATAGATGGAGTTTTCACTGAATTACTTAAACATAGCTTTAATTGGGAATCACAATTGCTTCCATTTCAATTACACTCACACAAGTAAGTGAAGGTTAAAATTGTATTATATAATACAATTCACTATTATTCATAAATTTCAGTATCGAATATGGCATAAAATCTAACCTCATGGATTAGAGGAAATGCTGAACATTATTAAAAATAAATTTTAATTAAAAAAAAAAATATTTCTAGGAAAAAAAACAACAAAATAAATAAACAAGCTAAATAAATGAACAAACTTGTGTTAATAACATAATATTATAAATACACCTGGGTCTCATTTTATGAGGGAGATAGGTTCCTCAGAAAATGCGTACAAAAGAAATTGCACAAACAAAAACTTAACTTATCTTGAAAAATGGGGGATAGGTTCTCCTAATTTTCAGAAATCGGCATAAAAGCAAAGCAACAAGGAAAAATTATTTTAAAATTTGCATAAAAAAACAAGGAAATAAAGTATGAGTAATAAAAAATTTCAAATATTTGAAAAAAATTAATATAAGACAAACTTTTTTACTTTTTTTTATTAACTACAGTATTAACCTTTTTCTAGGATTCAACGCAAATTTGTATTGATGGCTTTAGGTCCCTCAAAATTGGTCATTTTTTGAGTTACGGCGATGATTTTATACTCATTGGAAAGCTTAGAAAAAGTTCCATAAGATGCTGCTCTCTCTTGAATTATTTTACAAGTAAAAACTGAATAAAAGGATTGTTTTAAGTCTTACAAAAGAAAGAGACCGTCCATTCTCAATGCTGGTTGGCTGAGGCCTTCTTTTCTCAATGCTGATTGGGTGATGATTATTTGGTCAAAAAGAGACCGCCAATAAATATTTTTTATCATTGAAAATAAAAATATATGTTTTAGTGTTCTTTTATTATTTTTCGTACATATTATAAATTATTTTCATAAAATCTGCTGAAAATATAATTATTTTACAAAAGTAGTAAGGTTTTATTAAAAAAATTGTATACTTTACATGATTGTAAATTGAAAAAAGAAACCAGCGATAGCAACAATTTTGACATCCTGTCAAGAGTTTAGATTGCCCCAAACTGTTTATTTGATTTTCAAACAAAGATTAATGTTTTAGAATATTTTTCTGGCATTTATACATATTATAATGTATTTTGGTTAAAATATGCAGAAAATATAAATTATTTTTAGAAAAACCCTAATATTTTACTAAAAAATTCTTAACTTTTTTAATAATGTAAATCTGGGAGGGATAGAAATGACATTTGCATTGCTTGTAATTTGCTACAATATTTTCTTTGATTTTTCCACTTTTGAATATTTCTATAAAATACAAATAAAAATATATTTTTGAAAAAACTTTCATTTACTTTCATAACATTACAAATAATTAATATACATTTTGCAAACAAAACTAAAATTAATATAATATTAAACATTGAATATATTTCTATCAAAGAGTTTGTGAATTGACCAATTAAAAAAGTTCAGAGTTTTACCTCACTCGGCCAATAAATAAAGTTTACAATGGAAAGGTTAATTTTACATTTTTTCATACATATTTTAATCATTACCACTATTAGTCAATATGCGTTCATTTGTGAACTAGTAAGAAATCAGATTCATGACATAATGTACAACTAGTGCCACTTTCAGTCTTGTGCTATGTTAATGGTTTTCTTTTTCTATATTAAAAAAATGAGATTGCAATCAAAACAAAAAGGTTATACATTATCATTAGAGAGATTATTTTCAGTTTATAAAATCAATAAAATCTTCGTTATTATTTATTTCAAAAATCTAAAAAAAAAATTATTTCTGTTAATACCTAACAAAATACATTGTAAAAGTTTAAAATTTTTGAATATGTATTGTGATATTTTTATACTCATTAGTATAAGTAAATTTTTTACATAGAAACTAGCATTCTAATTACAGCTTCAAGCCAAATTTATGTTAGCTGCTGATATAATGTTATATTTTTGAAAAAAAAAAAAGTATTTCAAATTAAAATAAGTTATTAATAATTTAAATTTCTTGATATCTAATAAATATAGTGAAATATGAAAGATATTAAGACAAAACATGAATTGCATAACTTCAAAATCGCATTAAAATAATCCACATAAAATGAGACCCAGGTATATACAAATAAGTTTTCTTCCCAATGACAAATAAGATAATTAGGCAATGAAATACTATGATCATGTAAATTTTATTATTATTATTATTCATAGTTTATCACTGGTTATCACATCCACTTAATATAAATTATTTTAGCATTTACATTTTCAAGTTATATCAAAACCTTTGATAAACCCTTATATCTTTAAGATATATATTTAACTGCAAAATTATAAAATAATAATAATATAAGAAGGAAAATTATTAAAGAAAAATTAAAATTTAAAAAAAAAAACAACTAAAGAATTATAATTACACTTATTATTTAAGAATTATAAAAGTACACCATTTTTATTTCAATTTGCATTATCTGTGGTAGTACACTAACATCATAAAATCTTTCAAAAATAACCAATGAATTAAATTCAATAATTTATATTTATTCTAATACATATTTAGCAAAAAAAAAAAAGTTCTATTTCCTTGACTATTTTAAACTAATTTACTGTAACAGATATTCCTTTTAATTTAATAATGTAATACCATATTTTTAATACTAATTTATTGTATTGTAATTATTTCTATTGTATCATTATTTTCATTTAATAATTTAATTCAACAAAAGAATAGCAATAATCCCAACTTACTGTCTGCAATTAACTGCATGTGTGCAAAGGTAAACAAAAACTAGCATTTTAATAATAAAAAAAATGTTATAATGTACAACCGTGAATATATTGCTTTTTTTTTTTTAATTATTTAAGCAATAAAATTTTCCAGTAGGAAATTCGAGAAGCATTTATATATATATTGATAATAGATGTAAACAAAATAAGATTATCTAAATTTTACATTTAATGCATAGAAGTTGACAGATATGCATATAGTACCAGTGACAAAATTAAAAATCAATATAAATTTTGACACTTGGAATATCAGAAAGTAAAAACAAACAGCTTTTCAATCTACCATGTGCAAAAAAGTTGATAATAAAGACTAATATTTGTTTTGTTTTTATTATAAAATACAGTATCTGAAATGACTCTAAGTTGATCAACATCTCATCCTAAAGTTCCATAAAAATGAGAATTATTTTGTGCATAATTTTGTGTTTAACCTTGTTTTAATTACACTTTTAAAACTATGATAATAATAATAAAACAACCCAGAATTAGGGAAACCAAGGTAAACCTCCAGTACTCCAGATATCTTCCACTGCTGTATTAAAAAAAACTCCTAAAATTAAGCCTAAATTATATATTTATGAATATAAGAATCGCGAATACATATGATATAAAAAGTTATATTAAAAAATAAATATATATTCAAGATTAATTGAAATTTGTTTTTAAGGTAAATGAAATTGAAAAAAAAAGTTGCAAGCATAAATTATTTTTTTATTCTAATTTCAATTGATGTTTTGTTATTCTGAGAAATTGTGGAAACTAATAGTAGACGATTATTCACAATAGTGTATTTGTCATATCTATTTAGGTCAATTACATAAATTTCTATTTGTAAAGTTTAATGTTAATTAACTATTTTTTCTATTGTCAAGTTTTAAAACACTTTAATGAAAATAGCAGAAATCAAAATTTTAACTTTTATTTTTAAAAAAAAAATCATAAAATAAATAGGTTTATGCTTGTATGTTTGTAAAAGTTGCAGTATAATCCCGTCCCCCTCAAAAATGATACCACAGGCAATCATTTAATTGCAAAAAAATCATCTCCAGAATGTAATACAAAATTTAAATACAACCTAGTTTCAGCTTTAAATGATTAGTTTGTTATTTAAAGTCTTAACTTTTTATTTTTTCGTAATAATGAAGCTTTAAAATTTTTGGGCAACATTTAAGACATCTGTAACATTCCCAAACTTTGTGCATGTCAGCATTTATATCTGAAACACATGTTGAACTACATCTAATAAATAAGAATTATAATTATTTAATACTGATCATCATAAGCTTTCATGTTAAATGGATATCAGTATACTTATTTTTGTAAGATAATAGCTCTATAAACAGAATTAAATTATAAGGTTATCACCAAAAGCTTCAATAAAAAATAGCTGCCATGTTTATTTACCACAGCTGCAAGACGTATTTGTGGATTAAAATGGGAAGCTAAAGGAGTGAAAGTAAATGGAGATTATTTAAGTCATTTAAATTTTGCAGATGATGTAGTTGTTTTTGCAAATAATGCTTTAGAGTTGCAGGACATATTGCAGGAGATATGAAAGTAGGACTAAAGACAAATGTTAAAAAGACTCAAGTAACGTTTAATGGATTTTCTCAAAATATGAAAATAAAGATTGATTATGATGAGTTAGAAGTTAACAGTTACAAATACCTTGGTCAAATTATTAATACAAATGAAAATATAATGGATGAAATTAATCATAGAATTAAACTTGGTTGGAGTGCTTTTGGTAGAAATAACTTGATACTAAAAGGTAATATGCCTATCTATGTGTTTGAAAAGGAAAGTTTTTAATAAATGTGTTTTACCAGTTCTTACTTATGGATCTGAGACTTGGATACGTAATGGAAGAGCAATGTAGAGACTTCAGACCACTCAAAGAAGTATGAAAAGATGCATGTTGGGAGTAACAAGAAAAGATCAAAAATGCAATATATGGGTAAGAGAACAAACATATTATTGACCTCATTGAAAAAATTAAAAGACTGAAGTGAAGTTGGGCTGGACATATTGCTAGAAGAGATGATAATAGATGGACAACTGAAATCTTAAACTGGATTCCAAGGGTTTGTAAAAGACCAGATGGATGAAATAAAAAAGTGTGCAGGGGTGATGTGGAGAAGAGAAACTAAAGATCGGAAAAGATGGATTGAACTTGGAGAGACCATCATCTTGCAGTGGATTGATAGTGGTTGATGATGATGACATATAAAATATTATATATCCCATTTTCAATCTCTGTGTGTGTGTGTGTGTGTGTGTGGGAGGGAAAGTCAGATATTAAAATATTTTCCTCTACAAAAAAGATAAATTTTATTTTTGAAGTATTCTAGTATTGTCCCAGTCGAAATTGTATGTTAATTCAACATGATTCACAGTCTGGGTAAAAGTACCTCAAATCCAACCATACGCGAGATCAAAGATCAAAAATACTTATGGATTCTAACCTGTTTATCCAATCCTCTAAACCTAATAACTAATTAACAACACTTTCACGGTAAGTAATTAATTTTTTTTAAAATTCCGGCCAGCTGCACCAGCGGTCGAACATGAGTCTCTGGGATTTCTAAACTTAATTATATCATTCAATTTAATTTAGCGTATGAGTGAGTTGATATAATGAAAATGCCTTTGGAATGTGTATGTGTGTGGGACATAGAGCCATCAGATAGCAGCATAATATTAATGGATAAGTAAATTTTTTAAAAATAAAATCAATTAGAAATGAACCAAATTCAGACACATTTAATAAACATTTATCTATAATTCTTTAACACCTCGCTATTTAACGTTCCTATTTATTAACAGAATTTTATGATTATAAACTTAATGTGTATGCCTATTTCAAAATAGGGGTATAATTTATATGCCAATTTTCTTACAAATGGTTGATTTCAATTCTTGGGTTGATGCAACTTCAAGTATTTACAGAAAAGAGACAATTGTCTTTGCTTATTATTATTAACTTTCACATGAACAAAAGACTTTCCAAAAGAGAAATTTATTTGGCTATATTAAAAAAATGGTTTAGAGAGGATCGACATACTTGAATATAAGCATCTCAAGATATTCGCCAATGACTATATTACATTAATAAAAGTAATAAAATCTAAACCAACCGGGATCAAACCACCATGATCATGGTGCTCAATCTGGAGAAAATGGATTATATCCAGCACCTGAGTCACGTCACCGACGTGAACTCAATCTCAATGCCCCAGCCGAGCGATGCCAATATTAGGAACAAAAATTAATTTGTGCCATTGGCAAATTTAAAAATTTCAGGTGAAAACAAAAGAATCTGCAAAATTCACCAAGCTCAGTGTACCTTGGATTTTCTCTTTTATTGTTTTCAAGTCCTGATCAACATTTTATTTAAACCAGTAAATCCATCACGTGGTATCATTTTCAGGCAAAAAAGGATATCAAATCAAGTATAGTGTCGGATAATGTAAAACAAATACTAAATACAACTTAAACTTATTTAACTTAAAATTACAATGAGTGACATATTACATTTAACTAATAGTGAATTGACCCAGATTAGATTCCAACAAATAAATTTTTAACATTATGCGATTATCATATCTCAGTTTAGGGTGATATGTCTCTCCCTTCCAAACAAAATCCCAACAAAACATTTTAAATTCAATATTATTAAATTCTCTCTTGAAAATGATAAATTAATGAAAGTTTCCCCTGTCCATGCTTAAAATATAATTAAATGGGGCACACTTGGCCCAGCATCTTCCCGAAACCAAACTGTTTACACATAATGTAAGTTTTCTGTGTATAATCAAATATAAAATATAATTCGTTCTACCTCAACAAAAAGAAAAGGTTGCTCTAATTAATAATTACTTAGAGCGAAATCTTAATTTTTACCTGCCGACAGATATTGGTTGGGAAATAAAGAATACATATTTTAATTAATTCTCTAATATGAGAACATGGTGGGTAGGAATTTAAGCAAACTGGCATATAAGTAAGATTTTAAAATCAAATATAAATTTAAATGACATATTTATAAGCAAATAATAAAGATCATTTATAGACCGCTTGACTAAGAGAAAACTAACTTTACATTAAGATAGGTGTAATTTAAAGGTAGGAAATATATTTATAGCAGAGGCATTAAAATTCAGTTATAGAAAGTCAATGTTACAAAATTAAAATAGCATTTAGATCAATAAAGAGAAATTACATTTTAAAGGCACTTATTTACAAAGTATTTAATTATGCGGTCAACTGGAGACAAATAAAAAAAATGTTACCTAACATTTTCACATCCGCTTTGAAATCATGGTCTCATGACGGCACGATGAATTTGAATATGGCTTTACATTTTTAACATAGAAATAGCTAGCTGTGTTTTTATTCAGAGTTCACCATTTTAGCAGTCCAAAAATTAAACATTCAAATAAAATTTTCTGGCTTCATGGCATTTGCGATTCTATTCGGGACCAAGGGGACCTAAGTAGGCTATAGTCTGCTTATCCCAAACTCATATTTATGCACTTCTTTAGGTAAATTTTATACAAACTTAGCATGACGATCATCAGAATCAACGCAACTAACTGAAAACTGCACTCAACTGCCTTAAACTCAAAACTGTGTTGCACTACAAACTGTATTGCAAAAAAAAAGAAGTCACTCCTATTGTTCTCCTCATCTATTTATATATTTTAAAGATCGATTTCCACAATTTCCCCTTTTGTAATCACAGGGAGCAAAATCCATATCTTTGACTCAGGCAATTACCACACGTGATCTAAACTATTTGAGCATTGTCTTCCTAAGATTCTCTCCACCCCCCTGATAAACCCAATGATTTTATTGTTTCAAGTTTAAGTATAGGTTTTAAGAAATTTTCTTTTACTTTAATTTAATTAGAAAATCCATTACTATTTCGTTAATGGATTCTCTTTTGTTTTATTTTATAGAATGTAATTAGGACCTATCATAAAAGTGAATCTCCAGAATAAAATGCTCAATTTAAAAAAAAAAAAAGTATTATTTTCAAATTTATTTCTTAATTTATTTTAATGTTATTACAGAGTTTTCGTTCTTTGATTCTATATGCCCATCTATATCTATATTTTATATTTAAAATCATTATTTAAACAAAATATCCAAGATTTTATTGATTAATTCTTTATCAGTAGATGTAATACATACAAAATGGCAAACAAAAACCCCAATGATAATAATAGTTTACAAACTTGATTATATTAGCAATATTAAAAGACATGAAGCATGGATCTAATCTATAGATCGAGATCCATTGCTTCAATATCAAAAAACTAAGATTATTCCTCAATGTCATATTTAACATTAAATTTACGAGCTGAGTTTTAAAATCAAACTCCTTCAATGATAATTAGAATATAAAAAGAAATCAAAACCTATATACATCTCAAACAACAACTCTATCATTTTGTTTTATGCTACTAAAAATTAGAAAATTTTATTTTTGCTAAGTCAAATGAGTCATAAAGATATAGTAAAATTTGAGTTAATCTAAATATTATTTTTGTTTAAATAATGAATAAACATTTTTTTCTATAAATGAAATAAGCAGTAGAAATACTATTTGCATAATCAATGTTCTAATATTGAAAAAAATTAAAAAAACCTAATTATCTTCGTTGGGAACATTAAGAGAAAAAATCCTTAAAAGCTATTTTATCAGAAACACAATTATTTTACAAATAAATAAATAAAAAAAGTAAATTATACCAGACATATGCCAAATATAAAATCTAATTCATTGTTGTATCACTTTTAAAAATTTATCTTCATTTTTTTTATATATATCTTATTTTATATTTTAAAAAGTATTTAAAACATATACTTTTATAACAAAATAAAAAAGAATGCAATGCAACTTGATTAAATGACACAGATTTTTAATGATTGTCTTATAAAAATCAATGTACAACTATGTTAACAAATACAATTTAATTTTGAACTTAGCAAGCGAATATATTAACAGGCACACTTTTTGAGATGGATCAAACCGAGACATGCATCTTTTCATACTTCTTTGAGTGGTCTGAAGGCTCTATATTGTAAGGGTGCACAAAGTTTATAATCAAAAGAAAAGAAAAAATCATTAAAATCTTATATTTTTTTAAACAAATAATTCAATAATAAAAATTATATATATAAAATGCACACATATGGGCTATGTATATGTATGAACAGACAAATTAAATGAAAAAAAAACAAAGATGTAAAATAAGAGCGTATCTTGGTGAACCATATTATATTAATTTAATATCAGTCAATTACCGATAATAGTTTATTTGCACATTGTACAATGAAAATTTAATTGCTCAAGTAGATATGAAAATTTTAAATGCCTTATTAGAAAAGGACTAAAAGGTTTCTCGATAATATTTTAAATAAATTTATCCCTCCCCACTTTTTTTACAAATGACATATTTTTCATCTACTTCCTCATTTCAGAATACAATAAAAAGAATTTTCATAATTTTTATTTAACAATGATAATCAAGATAACTTTCTATTGTATATTATCTTAAATTTACCTACCCCTTCCCCAAGTGTTCAAATCCACCACCACCCTCTTATTATTAATGTTATTTTTAAAAAAACTAAATGTGAATAATTGAGTCGATTAGTAATAAAAAAAATCATAAAATTTATAAGACATTACGGGACTTTCTTTAAAAAAAAAAAAAGAGAGAGACAATCTGCAGCATAAATACACAATAGAAATTGAAAGTACAGTATAATGAAATGTCAAACATTTTTACTTATATAAAAACTAGCCATATCTGCAGTTTTGCTCGCGTTCTTAATTAATGTAAAGTGGTTAATAAATAAAATATATTTACATAAAATAATAACACATATAGTTATCAACGCATCCCTACTGTAACTCACTTTTTTAAACAATGTAGGTCATTTTCAACTCCTGTTGATAACTCATGTATTATTTACTTCATGTAAATATTCTTTAAATATATTTTAATTATCAACTAAATTACATTGACTTATTTTAATAACTCACGTAAAGCCCACATAAAGCCAACCTGTGATTTTGCTCGTTAGTAGAATAATAATAAAAGTATAAAAAAATATAATGCTGCTGACTATTAAAATATATTTCTAATTTATATCATAATCATCATCAACCATTATCAATCTACTGCAGGATAAAAGTCTCTCCAAGTTCAATCCATCTTCTCCGATATTTAGCTTCTCTTCTCCACATCACCCCTGAACACTTTCTTATTTCATCCATCCATCTCACATGTGGTCTCTTTCTGGGTGTTTTACAATATCTTGGAATTCGGTTTTAAGATTTCAATTGTCCATTTATTATCATCTCTAGCAATATGTCCAGCCCAATTCCACTTTAGTCTTTTAATTTTTTTCAATGAGGTCAGTAACACCTGTTTGTTCTCTTACCCATATATTGCTTATTCAATCTCTTCTTGTAACCCCCAACATGCATCTCTCCAAACTTCTTTGACTGGTCTGAAGTCTCTGTATTGCTCTTCTATTACATGACCAAGTCTCAGATCCATAAGTAAACACTGGTAAAACACATCATCCTTTTCAAACACATAGGCATATTTCCTTTTAGTATCAAGTTATTTATATCAAAAGCACTCCAACCAAGTTTAATTCTATGATTAATTTCATCCATTATGTTCACATCTGTATTAATAATCTGACCGAGGTATTTGTAACTGTTAACTTTTAACTCATCACAATCAATCATTATTTTCATATTTTGAGAAAATCCATTAAACATTACTTTAGTCTTTTTAATATTTATCTTTAGTCCTACTTTCATCTGATAACTCCTGCAACATTTCCTGCAGCTCTAAAGCATTATTTACAAAAACAACTGAATCACCTGCAAAATCTAAATAACTTAAATAATCACCATTTACTTTCACTCCTTTAGTTTAATCCACAAAATACTTCTTGCAGCACTGCTGTAAAAAGTTTTGGAGATATGGGGTCACCCTGTCTTATGCCCTTCTCAATGTTGACTCTCCTAGTATCATTATGTAATCTAATTGTTGCTGTTGCATTTTTATAAATCTTCTTTAAAATATGACAATATCCTGGATCTATACCTTGATGATCCAATGCTTTAATCACTGAAGAAATGCTTATAGAATCAAATGCCTTTTCATAATCTACAAATCCAAAGCATAATGACAACTCATATTCATTTGTCATTTCTATAACTTCTCTCAATACCTGGATATGATCTACTGTACTAAAACCACTTTTAAATCCAGCTTGTTCTCTTGGTTGGTGAAAATCCAAGATTTTCTGTACGAGTTGTAATTATCTTGGTAAAAATTTTGTATAAAACTGATAAAAGGCTGATAGGTCTATAGTTTCTAATATCTTTCACCCTTTTTAAATACTAATACTGCACTCTTCCAATCATCTGGTACATCATTATCATTTAGACATTTGGTATATAACTTTGCTAATTTTTTTTCTATTTCCTCACCTGCTTCTTTTAATATATCAATTATAATTCCATCATTATCTGGAGCCTTTCCTTTCTTTATATATTTAATTGCACATATCACTTCATTTAAAATTCTGGGCAATTCGGAAGATGTAATAGATATAGGAGGTACTTGTTCTTTATTACTATATAATTCCTGATAAAGGTCTTCTACCCATTTCATGATGTCATCTCTTTTTTTAGTAATAATTCCATCTTTTTTTCTTATTGCAGATATAAATTTCCTACCAATACCAAAATGTTGTTTTACACTCTTGAGACTTTTATTCTTTTCTACAGCTTTCCTTGCTAGTTCAGTTATACTTTCTTATATCATATTCAACTCTTTTCCACACCATTTTACAAAATTTGAGATATTCAATCCTTTTTAATGCATCATTTTTGTATATCTTCATATTCCTTCATAAATTCTCTAGTCTCAGTAGAAATTTTATTGGTCAACTGTTGCTTTTTTCTACCAGCTATCTTTGTTGCAGTTTTTAAAAGTCTATCAATTATTTTCATATTAATTTCATTCAAATCTGAATCATGTTCAAAATCTACTAATACTTGAAACCGATTTGTAAGTTCTAATTTAAATTCATTAGAATATTTCTGAAGATTAGGAATATCGATCAACTGTAAATATTGTTTTTCTTAATTTTGTCTCTCTAGTTTTGCATTAACACGTATCCTACATCTTACTAATCGATGATCACTTCCTGTGTTAAATTTATTAAGAACATTACAATCTTGAAATATGTATTTTCTGTTAGTCAAAATATAATCCAATTCTGCTGTACCTTCATTTGGATGCTTCCATGTCCATTTCATTTTAACATTTTTCTCAAAAAATGAATTCATAATATAAAGTTTTTCTTTTTCTGCAAACTCCACAAGTCTATGTCCTCTCTCATTTCTATTACCATAACCAAAATTACCTACAGCAATTTCATCTTTCATTTGTCTACCAATTCTAGCATTAAAGTCTCCCATAACAATTTTAAAATGTTATTTACTCTGATCAAAAGCCTTTTGTACATCCATATAAAAATCTTCTAGTACTTCATCACTATGAAAACTTGTTGGGGCATAAACCTGAATTATCTGCATTTGAAATCTGCTATTAAGTTGTATAACTAATCTTACCATTATCCGATACACAATCAATCTCCACACTGTTGTTCTTCCACTTTTTATTTATAATGAATCCTACTCCACTTGTACTTCTAATATTTATACCTTTATAATAGAGTAGATGTCCACTTTTTAAATCAATTGTCTCTTTACCTTTTCTTCTAACTTCACAAAGTCCAATAATGTTCCATTTAATATAAGACAGTTCTTCTTAAAATCTTCCTTCACTTGAAAGTGATCTGCAGTTGTAAGTACCTAAATAAAAAGTCATCATCAAATGGCAGTCTGCATCCGCAATCAGAAAGATTCTTAGCACCCTTCGCCCACCAACTGCTGCCTTGGTTGGTGCCTTTACAGCCTCCTGGGAATAAAAATCATGTCTGCCATAATTGTATATATTGGAAAAATATCACTTGCACAATCATTCCTTCTGCCTTATCAGGCAAATGAAAAGAAAATCCAGGGTGTTTCTTGATCTTAAACTCAGAGATAAAAAGCCGATAGTCACCACGCTAGCTAATGCGTGTTGTTGGTGACCAGCCAATCCATGTTCATATACTATATGAATAATCACATAGTAATAACAGCTGCAACGACAAGAATGTATGGAGTGGACATTAGGACTTTGCCCTGCTTGGTTCCTTTAAAGCCTTCAAGAGGAATCAAAGGGTCTCTTTTCTGTTAATAGCAAACTCCTTTCTGCAGCCCTAATTTATAAATATGAAAAATATATTTTGAGCAATAGAAAATTTTTAATAAATTATTTAAATTCTATTTATGATTTTTGAAGTACTGAATACTAAATAAAAAAATTTCTTGCTAAAAACTAATTCTCTCAGTTTCTCTAGCTGTCCCCTTGTTTTATTAGAAAGTTTGATAATTAAAATATATTTTAGTATTTCATTTTAGAACCATAGCTGTATCCTTGTGTTAGCAGAAAGTTGGATAATTAAAATATATTTATGTATTCCATTTTTGATTTTGGTTGTATTAAATACCAAATAAAATTTTTACTCAACTAATTTTCTCCATTTCTCTAGGTCTCACCTTGCATTAGTAGAAAGTTTGATAATTAAAATATATTTAAAATAATTATCAACAATAGTATGACAAAAAATATAATTTTGTTTAAATACAATAATTTTGAAGTTGTAGTTAGTATAAGCAAGTAAAAAATTAAATATGTGATCCAAACAAAATTTAAATAATTTAAAATATATTTATGCAATAAAATTTTACCTGGACTATCAAAAATGAGTATCTCTTAACATTTCTCTAGTATTTCAATATAGAGGCCAAAGCATCTTATTTTATCACGTGAAAATATATTTAAAGGGAAATGGTAAAAGTTTATAAAATTTGGTATTTCTCTTGCTATGCCCATGGCATTTTAAAATTTACTTTTTCAAGTGCTAAATGTATTTAAACTGACATCCTCAAGGTTTAATTATTTCATAATAAAAGTTTATCAACATCAGTAATATTTCTCTTGCTGTAACAGTGTCATTTTAAATTTTATCAAATTCATTATTATAACTTATCTAAATTGTCATTATTCAAATGAGAAATTAAATATGTGATGCAAACACAATTTAATTAATTTAAAATATACTTACAAAATCAAATTTTACAAGCTTTGCCAAAAACTATACTTTTTATTTAAAAAAATTTCCAACACTGTAATCTTTTAATCAGTACTGGTTTCTTTTTGTATTTTTATGTCATTCAAAAACAGTTATGATACAGAATTCCTTAGATTTTTATATTGGAAATTACACATTAAAAAAAAACAAATAAAACAAAAATGTATATGCTAGTAAAATTCTGTACAAAAAAAAGGAAAAAAAAAAATTATGCAAGATTCTTCAAGAATTGTGCATGCAATATTTGTTGAATTATAATGTCACACACACACAAAAAAAAAAACCCCCAAAGTTTTGTACTGATGTACTTGGCTTGATTTTCTCTTTGACTTTTTAAAATAATGAATCTACATCATGAAATAATTCTGGAATAAGTAATCAATGAATTGAAGATTCAATGTATTTTATGTATCTAAAATTCTAAATTCATAAATAATTCAAAAGTACACAGAAAACTAAAAGATAAAAAGGAAACATTTTCCCACTGCTGCATTACAAGAAATCCCTTTTTAAAAAAAAAAAAATCAAAAGAAAATTGTTCTAAATCAAAATAAACCTTATGTTCTTCATTTAGATTTTGGGTCAACTATGATGGAGAAAATAAAGCTAAGGGAGAGGGAGCTTAGAGCAATTTTGCATTATCCGTCCATGCTACCAAATTATTTGGTCTATACCAAGTGGCAATTCCTCTTTTTTTTTTTTTAACTTTTTTAAAGTAAAAAAGAAACAACTATTGGAAGGTGGTGGGAATTCAAATAAAGAAGAAGTTTCATTTTAACCTTTTGTATTAATTTGTTGGCTGCAGAAAGGAGTTTTGCTATTAACTGAAAGGAGACCCTTTGATTCCTCTTGGAGGCCTTAAAGGAACTGAGCAGGGCAAATTCCTAATGTCCACTCCATACGTTCTTGTCGTTGCAGCTGTTATTACTATGTGATTATTCATATAGTATATGGACATGGATGGGCTGCTCACCAACATGCATTAGCCAGCGTGGTGAGTTTATTGTCTTTTTACCTCTGAGTTTAAGATCGGGAAACACCATGGTCTTTCTTCTCAGTGCCTGATAAGGCAGAATGAATGTTTGTGTAAAGGATAAATATTTTCCCCAATATACAATTATGACAGACAAAAATAAAGCATGGCCCTTATTCCCAGGAGGCTGTAAAGTCACCAACCAAGGCAGCGGTTGGTGGCCAAAGGCGGAGGGTGCTAAGAATCCCCTGATTACAGACCCAGGCTGCCATTTGATGACAACTTTTTATTTAGGTACTTACAACTGCAGATCACTTTCAAGTGAAGGAAGATTGCAAGAATTAGAAGAACTCTCTTATATTAAATGGGACATTATTGGACTTTGTGAAGTTAGAAGAAAAGGTGAAGAGACAATTGATTTAAAAAGTGGACACATACAAGTGGAGTAGGATTCATTATAAATAAAAAGTGAAAGAACAATATTGTGGAGATTGATGGTGTATCGGACAGTGCAGATTTTATAAATTATAAGATACCAAATGCAGATAATTCAGGTTTATGTCCCAACAAGTTCTCATAGTGATGAAGTAGTAGAAGATTTTTATATGGATGTACAAAAGGCTTTTGATTAGAGTAAACACCATTTTAAAATTGTTATGGGAGACTTTAATGCTAGAATTGGTAAAAAAATGAAAGATGAAAGTGCTGTGGGTAATTTTGGTTATGGTAATAGAAATGAGAGAGGACATAGACTTGTGGAGTTTGCAGAAAAAGAAAAACTTTTTATTATGAATTCTTTTTTTGAGAAAAATGTTAAAAGGAAATGGACATGGAAGCATCCAAATGAAGGTACAGCAGAATTGGATTATATTTTGACTAACAGGAAATACATATTTCAAGATTGTAATGTTCTTAATAAATTTAACACAGGAAGTGATCATCGATTAGTAAGATGTAAGATACATGTTAATGCAAAACTAGAGAGACAAAATTAAGAAAAACAATATTTACAGTTGATTGATATTCCTAATCTTCAGAAATATTCTAATGAATTTAAATTAGAACTTACAAATCGGTTTCAAGTATTAGTAGATTTTGAACATGATTCAGATTTGAATGAAATTAATATGAAAATAACTGATACACTTTTAAAAACTGCAACAAAGATAGCTGGTAGAAAAAAGCAGCAATTGACCAATAAAATTTCTACTGAGACTAGAGAATTTATGAAGAAAAGAAGGAATATGAAGATATACAAAAATGATGCATTAAAAAGGATTGAATATCTCGAATTTTGTAAAATGATGCGGAAAAGAGTTGAAAATGATATAAGAAAGTATAACTGTGAACTAGCAAGGAAAGCTGTAGAAGAAAATAAAAGTCTTAAGAATGTAAAACAACATTTTGGTATTGGTAGGAAATTTATATCTGCAATAAGAAAAAAAGATGGAATTATTACTAAAAGGAGAGATGACATCATGAAATTGGTAGCAGATTTTTATCAAGAATTATATAGTAATAAAGAACAAGTACCTCCTATATCTATTACATCTTCCAAATTGCCCAGAATTTTAAATGAAGAAGTGAGACATGCAATTAAATGTATGAAGAAAGGAAAGGCTCCAGGTAATGATGGAATTATAATTGATATATTAAAAGAAGCAGGTGAAGAAATAGAAATTTTTTTAGCAAAGTTATATACCAAATGTCTAAATGATAACGATGTACCGGATGATTGGAAGAATGCAGTAATAATATTAATATTTAAAAAAGGTGATAAAGAAGATATTAGAAATTACAGACCTATCAGCCTTTTATCAGTTTTATATAAAATTTTTACCAAGATAATTACTACGTCTACAGAGAACCATTGGATCCACTCATTGCTTTGTAATGTTATTTTATAACCCTAGTATCCACTCACCTGCGTGTGAGCTAGCTATACACAACTTACTATGCGTTAGTATTTATTAAATGTTACATTCAATTTATAAAATATAAATTTGTCTCAGTCTCATTACTTGCTCATTATCTTATGAATCACTGTTTTACTGCTTTGCTATTGCTGGAACGTGATCAAAGAGATATCGAGTGTAACCTCAGGCATGTCATTCGCGATGGGTTGACTTGGAAGCACAAGTGAGAGAGTTAAGGTATGATCAGACGTAGGGTATTACTATCCCGACTTGGTCAGCTTTTGGTTCTTTGGCTTGGACTCTCAGTCTGTTGAGCAAATGTACAAACCTGACCGTTACAATATATACATCCATTTTCCAGATAAGCACATATTGTTTTAAAAAAAATAGACTTTATGGAATTTATTGGTTTGAAATTTTGTCTTTAAAATTTTAAAATTGTTTTTTAAATTTGCTTTTTAAAAAATCAGAAAGGAGGTAGAGAAATGTGGTTAATTATCAAAGTGTTGTCAATTCTTTTAGTAAAACAATAATTACTTATCGTCTACATTTAATACAAATTTTTTAAAAAAGAAACAATCCAAGTAAAAATGAATTGTCTGGCTTTGAAACAACAACACAACAATCGCAACAAATTAATCATCATCATTATTATCAACCATTATCAATCCATTGCAGGATGAAGGTCTCTCCAAGTTTAATCCATCTTCTCCGATCTTTATCTTCTCTTCTCCACATCACCCCTGCACACTTTCTTATTTCATCCATCCATCTCACATGTGGTCTCTTTCTGGGTCTTTTACAATCTCTTGGAATCCAGTTTAAAATTTCAATTGTCCATCTATTATCATCTCTTCTAACAATATGTCCAGCCCAACTCCACTTCAATCTCTTAATTTTTTCAATGAGGTCAGTAACACCTGTTTGTTCTCTTACCCATACATTGCGTTTATGATCTCTTCTTGTTACTCCCAACATACATCTCTCCATACTTTGAGTGGTCTGAAGTCTCTGAATTGCTATTCTATTAAGTGTCCAAGTCTCAGATCCATAAGTAAAAACTGATAAAACACATTTGTTAAAAACCTTCCTTTTCAAACACATAGGCATATTTCCTTTTAGTATCAAGTTATTTCTACCAAAAGCACTCCAACCAAGTTTAATTCTATGATTAATTTCCTCCATTATGTTTCCATCTGTATTAATAATCTGACGTAGGTATTTGTAACTGTTAACTTCTTCTAATTCATCATAATCAATCATTTTCATATTTTGAGCAAATCGATTAAACATTACTTTAGTCTTTTTAACATTTATCTTTAGTCCTACTTTCATCTGATAATTCCTGCAGATCTGAAGCATTATTTGCAAAAACAACTACATCATCTGCGAAATCTAAATGACTTAAATACTCTCCATTTACTTTTACTCCTTTAGTTTCCCATTTTAATCCACAAAATACTTCTTGCAGCACTGCTGTAAAGAGTTTTGGAGATATGGAGTCACCTTGTCTTACACCTTTCTCAATGTTGATTTTTCCAGTATCATTATGTAATCTAATTGTTGCTGTTGCATTTTTATAAATATTCTTTAAAATATGACAATATCCTGGATCTTACCTTGATGATCCAATGTTTTAATCACTGAAGAAATGTGTATAGAATCGAATGCCTTTTCATAATCTACAAATCCAAAACATAATGACAACTCATATTCATTTGTCCTTTCTATGACTTCTCTCAATACCTGGATATGATCTATTGTACTAAAACCACTTTTAAATCCAGCTTGTGCTCTTGGTTGGTGGAAATCCAAAGTTCTCTGTAGACAAGTTGTAATTATCTTGGTAAAAATTTTATATAAAACTGATAAAAGGCTGATAGGTCTGTAATTTCTAATATCTTCTTTATCACCTTTTTTAAATATTAATATTATTACTGCATTCTTCCAATCTTCCAGCACATCTTTATCATTTAGACATTTGGTATATAACTTTGCTAAAATTGTTTCTATTTCTTCACCTGCTTCTTTTAATATATCAATTATAATTCCATCATTTCCTGGAGCCTTTCCTTTCTTCATACACTTAATTGCATGTCTCACTTCTTCATTTAAAATTCTGGGCAATTCAGAAGATGTAATAGATATAGGAGGTACTTGTTCTTTATTACTATATAATTCTTGATAAAAATCTTCTACCAATTTAATGATGTCATCTCTCTTTTTAGTAATAATTCCATCTTTTTTTCTTATTGCAGATATAAATTTCCTACCAATACCAAAATGTTGTTTAACATTTTTGAGACTTTTATTTTCTTCTACAGCTTTCCTTGCTATTTCACAGTTATACTTTCTTATATCATTTTCAACTCTTTTCCGTACCATTTTACAAAATTCGAGATATTCAATTCTTTTTAATACATCATTTTTGTATATCTTCATATTCCTTCTTTTCTTCATAAATTCTCTAGTCTCAGTAGAAATTTTATTAGTCAATTGCTGCTTTTTTCTACCAGCTATGTTTGTTGCAGTTTTTAAAAGTGTATCAGTTATTTTCATATTAATTTCATTCAAATTTGAATCATGTTCAAAATCTCCTAACACTTGAAACCTATTTGTAAGTTCTAATTTAAATTCATTAGAATGTTTCTGAAGATTAGGAATATCAACTGTACATATTGTTTTTCTTAATAATTTTTGTCTCTCTAGTTTTACATTAACACGTAACTTACACCTTACTAATCGATGATCACTTCCTGTGTTAAATTTATTAAGAACATTACAATCTTGAAATATGTATTTTCTGTTAGTCAAAATATAATCCAATTCTGCTGTACCTTCATTTGGATGCTTCCATGTCCATTTCCTTTTAACATTTTTCTCAAAAAATGAATTCATAATATAAAGTTTTTCTTTTTCTGCAAACTCCACAAGTCTATGTCCTCTCTCATTTCTATTACCATAACCAAAATTACCTACAGCAATTTCATCTTTCATTTGTCTACCAATTTTAGCATTAAAGTCTCCCATAACAATTTTAAAATGTTGTTTACTCTGATCAAAAGCCTTTTGTACATCCATATAAAAATCTTCTGCTACTTCATCACTATGAGAACTTGTTGGGGCATAAACCTGAATTATCTGCATTTGGTATCTGCTATTAAGTTGTATAACTAATCTTGACACTCTGTCCGATACACCATCAATCTCCACAATATTGTTCTTCCACTTTTTATTTATAATGAATCCTACTCCACTTGTATTTCCAATATGTGTGCCTTTATAATAGAGTATATGTCCACCTTTTAAATCAATTGTTTCTTCACCTTTTCTTCTAACTTCACAAAGTCCAATAATGTCCCATTTAATATAAGACAGTTCTTCTTCTAATTCTTGCAATCTTCCTTCACTTGAAAGTGATCTGCAGTTGTAAGTACCTAAACAAAAAGTCGTCATCAAATGGTAGCCTGGGTCCGCAATCAGGGGATTCTTAGCACCCTCCGCCTTCAGCCAACAACCGCTGCCTTGGTTGGTGACTTTACAGCCTCCTGGGAATAAGGGCCATGCTTTATTTTTGTCTGTCATAATTGTATATATGTATTGGAAAAATATTTATCATTTACACAAACATTCATTCTGCCTTATCAGGCACTGAGAAGAAAGACCATGGTGTTTCTTGATCTTAAACTCAGAGGTAAAAAGCCAATAAACTCACCACGCTGGCTAATGAGTGTTGGTGAGCAGCCCATCCATGTTCGTATACTATATGAATAATCACATAGTAATAACAGCTGCAACGACAAGAACGTATGGAGTGGACATTAGGAATTTGCCCTGCTCGTTCCTTTAAGGCCTACAAGAGGAATCAAAGGGTCTCCTTTCAGTTAATAACAAACTCCTTTCTGCAGCCATGAAATTAATAATAGACATTATATCATCAAATGCTACTAAATATATATTGAAAGAAAATATCACTTGTTTATTTACTGAAAACTCTCTTAATGGTTTCTGTTTCATGCAAGATAATGGTAGCTTTTGTCATGAATGTAAAAACATATTGCCCCCAAAAAAATAATGTACAAATTTCATTCAGTACAATCCTATCAAAATCTATTAATAATAATTTTAAAATGTGTATATTATATCAAAAATAATTTTTATTCAATTGATTTGAAATTAGTAATTTTATATATTTAGAAGTTTTGTCTATGATGAGCCTCTGATAATTTATTATTAAATATTGAAAGCTTTTAAAAGGCAGTACTTACATTTATCTGAAAAGAACTGAGATATAATATCTGATAGTCTTATCATGGTGACATCAATTTCTGATTAAAGTACAGATGGTCAACTATTTTCATACAATTAGCTATTTCATATGAAGGGCAATAAATAACATGGCATTATTTTATGGAACTTTTTAACAAGGAAAAAAAAAAAAAGAAAGTACCATTCAACTATCTCTTGATAAATTTATAAAAAAAAACACAAGATACTATCAATAAAGTGTTATTTATGTATATGCAAATACACCTTATTAAAAACAAATACTTTTTGATGTTTTTTTTTACATTGCTTTACATTCGCACATTTCATCTTTTGTACATCTTTCAGAAAACAATTACGTATGAAAGTCAAGGACTGACTGTATATATAAATAAACAATATCTTTGCATCTGATCAGGAACTAAATCTCTAATAAAATCATCACTGAATATCAAAATCTTTCTTTTTCCAATTTGATTCATAAGCTTTTTAATAAATTATCAGAAATTCAACAGTTGGTAACTTCATCATTGTAGCATCAATTCAATAGGGGATATAAACTAATAAATAATATCTAGGCACAAAATGATTAAATCTATGGTGATATATGTCCAATAAATATTTTAGCTTTTCCCAAACAAAAAATTTTAAGATTATCAGTTTGGTCTAATTTCACAATGTACTTTTCAATTCACAAATAAATCTTTTATTTTTTTTATATATTTTATTTTATATAGCTTGTTATTTTCAAAATATTATATATAATAATTTTACTCATTAATTAAACATTGTCTAATGGTTTTAGTAATATAATTGATAATACATGTTTTTGAGTTGTCATAATTATCATCAATAGTTTGAAAAAGTTAATAACTTCATTATCATAAACATTGTAAAGTTTTCTATAATGATTTCCACCCCTTTATTTAAATTAGGCATCATTCAATCTATGAGTTGCAAAAATGAGTGAAAACAATATTTCTCCTGAATGCTGTAAACATAGAAAATTATGCAGTAATCAATAATTAATGAAGATCAAACATAATGGAAGATAAGGAATATATTTTCCTCAATTACTTCATTCATTTTTAATTTTTAAAGATACTTTGACCAAAGTTTTAATTAAATCATATTTTTCTAAGTTGTGCTCAAAACCAAATTTACATGACTTTTCTTGTTTTTCATTTAAATATCTATAGATTTCTCATTGTCTCCTCAATTATTTTAAATTGTTCTGAGACAGACTGTTTTACAACATATATAGACAACACTACATTTAATAGAAATCTTTTAACATTTTAATTGTGCATATATTTTCTCTTCAAATTTATTTTCTATTCCATTTTGTTTATTTTAATATTCTCTTTTTCTAAAAGCTTTCATATATTTTTTTCAGATCTTTGTTACGTCTTCAAAAATCCTATTACTCTTCCTTATCCATCAAATGAATATCTCATCAATGATCTCACTATTCATTTTAATAATATATTAATTTTTCAGACATACACTAATATTGATTTAATAATCTTCATAAAAGTTTTAACTATTTCTCTATTTGTGATATGTCACTGAATCAATTGTTTTATCACCTGTCACTTTCTTAGTCTGTCCTGTATTACTTAAGATTTCATTATATATTTTTAAAAATACATATTTCCCCCCTTTTCTTTCTTTAATTTATACATACTCAGCTAAATTTCTATGAAGATGCTTTCTTTAAACTTTTAAAATTTCTTTGTTTTCATTTCAAAGTCATGGAAATAAGATATAAACTATACTTGCAGTGAGTTACATCATTATCTCCATCTTCTACTATCTTTCAAATGGTATGCAGCATATTTTTGTATGACAACATTTGAACTTTTTTAGTAATTTTAATTTAAACTGAATCATTTTTTTTTAAAAAAAAAAAAAAACCTGTTTAGTACACTTTATGAAGAAAAAAATCGCATTAAATTTTTAGAGGGAGGAAAAAATAGTTTGACATCGATTTGAGCTTTAACGATTCTTTTCTAATTTATAGGCTCTTGGACTCTGAAGATACTTTATGATTTAATAATTTATGTAAAAATATAATTCTGGACAATAAATTAAATTCTTTAGCAGCAAAAAATAAATAAATGAAAAAGTAAGCAAGCTCTACTTATAGAAGCTTATGGTATACCATGCTCTTCATCTCAATAATTGAAAACCCTATTGAACATGATAAAAAGATCAAGTGAATCTAGAATTTTTCATACTGTCACCATATCTGATATTTCTCTTATTATACATGAGTAGTAAATTATAAATTCTTTTATTTAGTTTTCATTTTCTAATAATAAAAATATCAAATCACGAATTGTTTATTTTTGTTTCCATGTAGTTCAGATGAGGAATATTTGAACTCATATTCAGATATAAATTTAAGACAACCTTATTTTGTTAATATGGAAATTTTATAAGGAATGTAATGAACCTGTTTTAAATTAAAAATAAATAAATATAAAATTTGTTTAATAAAATGGTATTTTATCTTTCTGAACATATAAACTATGATTTTTCATAATGCTAATTGAAGTTATCACAAAAAATAATGTCTTATAACAAGTCTTCAAAAATCCAACATGGCTGACATTTCCTTGAAATAGTTAGTTATGACTGCTTTGGCTTCAATTAGATTATTGTTTCTTTTTTTAATGTTTGGACAAGTCATTTTTAAGCTTTTGTTCCAAGCCAATATTTTTACACTGATTTAAAATCCTTCAAATATTTTATGCACTAGTTCATGTGGAATTTTATTTTTCATATTCACATTCTCAATAAGTAATTTTTATTAAACTCATATTTTCAGTTTATTTTTATTGTGCTATAATAAAAACAAACTTCAGTACTAATCATAAATATTATTACTATGATTTTTAAGAACTATTTTATGAATAATGTTAATGACTCAATATTATATTTAATAAACCAATCTATTTTGTCCTGTTGTATTTATTTCTTATAATTTGTCACTAAGTTTTGACCTTGTTCTCCCTTCTAATATAGATGTAATTTATTATCTTTAGGAGACAATATATGTCTTATAGTAAATGTTAAAATTAATGGTATGTAATTTATATAAACATAATTTATATAAATCATTTTTCAGCAAGTGTAAAGTGAAATTTTTTTTTAAAAAGTGAAGTCAATGCAGTCCTAGAGTCTTGAATCTTTGGTTGCTGTGTGAACATCTTTTATAATATATTGTAGTTAAATACACTCCAAGAAGAAATCCAACTTACATAAAATTAGTGTAAAAGGGTCGGAGAAATGATTATTTTAATAAATAAAGAATTAATTGCGACTGGAAAAAAAAACATATAAATGATCACCCCTGAAAAAGTATGGTAGTTATATGAATCATTAATTTGCCATTATTTTGACAGTATTATATATAATGGCTGCAGAAAGTAGACTATTTGATTCCTATTTGAGTTCTTAAAGAAACCAAGCAGGAAAAGTTTCTAATAGCCACTCAATACACTACAGTTGTTATTATTGTGATTATTCATGAAGTATATAAATATGATTGGGTTAAACACCAACACATATCAACCAGCATGGTAAGTTTGTAGAATTTTTATCTCTGAATTTAAGATCAAAAACACCTAAGTCTTTCTTCTCAGTTGCTTGATAGCTCTTAGATGAAATATCAATTGAGATTTCTTGAAGGCAAAATAAATGTGTGCATCAATTAAATTTTTTAAAAAATAGATATTTTACAATCATGAAAAGATAAAATTATACTATGACTTTTACTCCCAGAAGACTTTAAAGTCACCAATCAAGGCTGTGGTTGACAGCTGAAGAGAGAAATTGCTAAAAATCCCATGATTACAGATTCGAAATTTGAATAACTATCTAATATTAAATGGTACAATATTGGACTTCGTGAAGTTAAAAAAAAAAGGGAAGTGTCTCAGTGGATATGTACTTTACTACAAAGACACAAATATTGGAAGCACAAGTTAAGTAGGATTCATTATAAACAAAAAGTGAAAGAACACGTGTGGAGATTGATGGTGAATCAGACAGAGTGGCAAACTAAATAGAACATATAAATGCAAATTCAGGTTTATTCCCAAACAAATTTTTATTAGGATGAAGATTTTTATATGGATGTGTAAAATGTTTTTGATTAGACCAATAACATTTTAAAATTGTCATTGACTTAAATGCTAGAAATTGTAACCAATTGAAAGTTGAAAGTGTTGAGGATAAATTTAGTTATAGTAATCAAAATGAGAGAGCATATAAATTATGTGGAGTTCACAAAAAATCTTTCTTTGGAAAAAATGCTAAATGGAAATTAAGGTATAGCAGAATTGATTATATTTTGACTAACAGAAAATATATATTTCAAAGATTGTAATTTTTTGATAAATTCAATACAGGAAATGATCATCGATTATTAAAATATAAGATATATGTTAATAGAAATATAGAGAAATACAATTATTAATAAAAACAGTATTCATAGATGAGATTCTTAAATTTCAAAAACATTCCAATGAATTTAAATTAGAATATGCAATATTATCAGATTCTGAAGACTGTTTATAGTTGGCACAAAAAAAAAACAGCAATTGAAAAAATAAAATTTCTATTGGGTCGACATTTTATAAAGAAAAGAAGCAATATGAAAAAATATAAAAATGATCGAACAGAATATTTAAAATTTTATAAAATGTTTTAGAAAAAAAAATAATATAAGAAAATGTAATTGTGAATTAACAAGGAAAGTTATGAATAAAAGTCTCACAATTGTAAAACAAAATTTTGGTATTGGTATGAAACTTATTTCTTAAATAATTAAGAGAAGATGACATCATGTGGAGTTCTATAAAGAATTATATATATATAAGATTTGAACACAGACTTTCAAGTACCCTTCAAATAACCACATTATCTCATACCACTGATACACATGACCACACACACGTAGAAAAAAATAATCACCAATATACATATTTTGGGCTGAACCAGTACTCATCAGTTGGTCCAGATTATTATCTCCCACACACACATATATAATCAGTGCCCAGTTTATATTAAGATAGCAAATTTTCATACTTTAATGGATAGGCTTCAATTTACTACAACTCTTCAGCCATCCATACCATTCAAAATCTGATGACGGAAAGCCCAAATCCCATGCTGATGCCAATATTATTATTATTATTGACTTGAGGTCAACATAGGCATGGCAATAATATTGGCATCGGCATAGAATTTGGGCTTTCCACATCAGATTTTCAATGGTATGGAAGGCTGAAGAGTTGGAGTAGATTGAAGCCTGTCCATTAAAGTATGAAGATTTGCTATCTTAATATAAATTGACCACCGATTATATATATATGTGTGTGTGAGATAATCTGGACTAATTAATAAGTGCTGGTTTAGCATGAAATATGTATATTGGTGATGATTTAGCTTTTCTACATAAGTGTGGTCATGTGTATCAGTAGTATGAGATAGTGTGATTAGTTGAAGAGTGCTTGAAAGTCTGTGTTCAAATCCCCTATATTTACAATTAAGCTCCAGGTCTATAAAAAATGCCTGTATTTCAAATCTTATAAAGAATTATATAGTAACAAAGGACAAAAAATAAAGTATTTCCTACAATTATTATATTTTTGAATTCCTAAATATCAATGAAGAGATGAGAAATATAATTTAATCTATATAAAAAGAAAAACTTCCAGGTAATGATGGAATTATAATCAATATTTTAAAAAATGCAAGTGTTAAAAGAATATAGCACTAATATTAAAACTTAATGTAGTGATAAAGAAAATATTAAAAAATAAATGACCTATCAGTTTTTTTTATCAGTTCTATGCAAATTTTGTTTCAAGATAACTATAATTTATTTATAGTGAATTATGGATTTTAAGCAACCAATAGAACAAGCTGGATTTAAAAGTGGTTTTAACACAGTGGATAACATCCAAGTATTGGCATAAGCTATACCAAGGACCAATAAATATAAGTTATCATTATGCTTTGGATTTGTAGATTATGAAAAGGCATTTGATTCTATATACATTTCTTCAGTGATCAAAGTATTGGATCATCAAGATATAGATTAAGGATATTATCATTCTGAAAAATATTTATCAAAATTCAACAGTAATAATTAGATTGCATACAAATACTAGGAAGATTAACACTATTAAGGGATATATGACCGAGTAATTCCATATCTCCAAAACTTTTTACAGTTGTTTTGCAAAAAGTTATTTTGTGGATTAAAATGGAATACTAAAAAAGTAAAAGTAAATGAGATTATTTAAGTCTTCTAGATTTTGCAGATGATGTAATTGCAATTGTTTTTGCAAATAATACTTCAGTTCTTTAAGAAATGTTACAAGAGTTATCAGATGAAAGTAAAAAAGTAGAAATAAAGGTAAATGCTAAAAAGACTAAAAGTAATGTTCGATGGATTTGCTCAAAGAAAAAAAAATAAAGATTGATAATGGTGAATTAAACGAAGTTAAGAAATACAAATATTTTGGTCAGATTATTAATAAAAATAGGAGCATAATAAATTAAATTAATCATAAAACTAAACTTAATGGAGTTCTTTTGGCAGAAATATCTTAATATTAAAAGGAAATATGGTTATATATTTTTAAAGGAAGGTTTTTAATAAATCATATGTTACCAGTTCTTATTTATGGAATCTGAGAATTGGATATTTAACAGAAGAATAATTCAGACTTCATACCATTCAATAAAGTGTGGAAAAACAAAAGTTTGGAGTAACAAGAAAAGATCAAAAACAAAACATATGGGTGATAAAACAAAGATATCCTTGACATCACTAAATGAATTAAGAAACTGAAGTTGAGCTGTGCTGGACATATTGCTAAAAGAAATGATAACAGATGGATAATAAAATCTTAAACAGGATTACTAAAGAATATGAAAGACCTATTAAAAGATTACATGTAAGACAGATAGATAAGGAAGTATGCTGGAATCATATGAAGAAGAAGGGCTAGAGATCAGAGAAACTGGATTAAACTTGGAGAGATCTTCATTCTGCAGTGAACTGATAATGGTTAAAAATGATGATGATAACTGTATATGTATAATGTGTTTCTTCAGCTAAATTTGTTACTAATTGCTTTCAAAATGGACTAATTATACCTTACACATTAAACAAATATTTTTATATATACATAAATAATTAATATTTAGAAATGTGATTTTAATAGATGGGGATTTGAATACAGACTTCCAAGTTCCCTTCAGTCACCATTTAAAAAGATAAATGATCTCCAATATATGTAGCTCGTGTTGAATCAATACTCATCAGTTGGTTCAGATCATCATCTCCTACATATATATAATCAGCGCTTGGTTTATATTAAGATAGCAAATCTTCACACTTTAATGGAAAAACTTCAATCTACTCCACTGTCCAACACTTCAACCATCCAATATCATTAAAAAAAATTGATGACAGAATACCCAAATCCCTTGTTAATACCAACATTATTGTCATGCCCATGTTGAATTTAAGTCAATATGACCTCTCATATATAAGGACCATGTCCATTTAAATACACAGAAGATTAATAGGCACGATACAGGATGAATTTGTAATATTTTAAATACTAGTATATTTTATATACCTCAAGTCCAGATGTAATATAGGGAATTTGAACACAAACTTTCAAGCTCCCTTCAGTCATCCACTCTCATCTCATACAACTGATACATATGACCACACACATGTGAAAAAGATAAATGATAAATATACATATTTTGTGCTAAAACAGCCCTCATCAGTTGATCCAGGTTATTATCTCCAACAGAAGGTCAGATTGTCTTAAAGTCAACATGGGTATGACAATAATATTGGCATTAATAAGCGATTTGGGTGTTCAATCATCAAATTTTTTATATTATAGATGGCTGAAGTGTTGGAGCATGGAATAGATTGAAGCCTGTCCATTAAAGTGTGAAGATTTGCTATCTTAATATAAACCGAGCACTGATTATATATGTGTGAGAGGGATGATTATGTGGACCAACTGATGAGTGCTGGTTCAGCACAAAATATGGATATTGGAGATCATTTATCTTTTTCACATGATTGTGGTCGTGTGTGTCACTTGTATGAGATAAAGTGGATGGCTGAAGGGAGCTTGAAAGTTTGTATTCGAATCCCCTATATTACAAATAGACTCCAGTTATGTAAAATATATTAGTATTTAAAATTACATTATGTGGTGTTAAGTGATCAATTCTTCCACCACCATTTCAATTTATTCAAATGCTTATCAGGTAGTCTATTATACTCTGGCTGTTATATCTATTTACACACACACACACAACTGTTCCCATTCTTTCCCAGAACAATAACAATTAATGTCTGATATAATCACTTTTAAAGCAATTCTTTTATAATTAATACTCATTTCTGCTTTAAGAGGATAACAAGCCCGCCACTTTTCTACAGACACAAGCTCTTATAGGACTTCACTTTTTTTTTCTCAACCAACTTTCCTCTCTGACTCGCTGATAATTATATAAAGAAAAAAGAATGAGAAGGATAATAGTAAGTGCTCAAACAATACTCTTATTAGGAGGTAGTATTTTATTATTAATCTTAAAGCAATCTTAAAATCACGGAAGAGTTTTAAAAAACATTAAGAAAATACGTGATGTCAAAAACTAACAAATTTAAACATCAGATATCACGATCTAATGAAGATATATAATGAAGTGCATTTCATTTTTGTCTTACAAAGAAAAAAGACAGAATGATTAAATGAAAAATCAAAGTATTAATATTCAAGAATAATAAATATAACTCTTATTATTGCTAAATAGTGGCAAATACTTAAAAAAATATTATTATATAAAATTATAATAACATTAAATGTATGCACATATATATTAAATCAATGCATTGCTCTGACATTTTTTATTATCAAATATCACTACAGTTTAACGTATACAATTACCGCTAAACGATAGCTAGTATTATAGAATCTAAATTATCATTATTCCTATTACTAGTAATTTAGGTTTTTCTAAGTAGTATTTACTGGTAATTGTGTTCATTAGTTTTTGGTAGCGTTTGTTTATATATAAGTACGTAGAACTTCCAGAATTTGTGAATATCATAACCGGCAAGAGAGGGGAGGGGTCTGACCACTCAGCCTAGGAAGGGGGGATCCAAGAATAAATTTTAAAAATTAGTTTAAAAAGCCAATTTTATTAAAGTTATTTTCAGCCAGGATAAAAATCCTGTGGGGACAATCTCAGATAAATACAATAATGACTTGTTTTTTAATTGAGGTACTAGTTTTTGTATTTGGCATTTTTCTATTCTAATTGTACATACAGTGAAATCATTTTAGAACTATTTGATCAATATTACATAACAATGCATGCTATATGTATGCCAGGGACCAATTCTTTTAATATCTGCCCCATTTTTATTTTATTATAAACATTATTAACTCTATTTCTCTCACAATTATGAAAACTGACATCTGCATTATCACACCCTAACCTCATGCATTTTTTATTATCATTTTAAAAAACTTTTAGAGTTTGCATGCAAAAACTCGGATCAAATTCCAAACTTTTAGTAACTTTATATTGATACCAATTTTCGAAAAATATTGGACTAGAATTGGTATTAATGCTATAAAATGAACAAGTTTTTAATTAATTACAAATAATTTCAATTGAAAATAGTTCAAGACATTGATTAATCGAACTTCTTATTTTTTTATATGGCTGTAGCAGATTTTGGTACCATTTTTGGATCACTGAACACCTTTGGTATAAGTTTATTTAGGCAGTCTGAAGAAACCAAAAAGACTGACCTTGCTTAATTGTGATATGCAAAAAATATTTTTTTTGCTTTTACATTCTTTAGAATTCTCTCATTTTATAATATAATTAAATAATATTTTTAAATTAACTTGATGATACTATGAAGATTTCACATTTTCTTTTAGATTATAGGCATTTTAAGTTCTTTCCTTTTTTATAAACAAATATTCACCTCTGCATTCATCTAAATATATGCATGGCCTTTGTGGGATTTTATAGAGGATTAACAATTATAAACTAAAACAAATTACAACTTAAATAAAAACTTACAATATCAACAAAAATAACATTGAGAATTTAAGGCTATGATGTAGAAAAATAATAAAAATCTAACATGACAATAACTATGACTATAGTTAGCATAGGAATTATATCTCAATCAGATCACACATACACATATGCATAAAGGCTTCCTGTTGTGATAAAGCAATGAAAAGCAATTTAAAGGAATAGTAGTCATCTAGCTATCACACTTACTAACTAAAGTTTTATTAATATAATATTAATCACAGTAGTTAGGTTTAATGTAACAATTAATAATTAATAGCAAAACAAGTAAAAAAAGTGCAATTTTAGGATTTTTTAAATTAATTTTAATAAATGACTATTCCAAAGCCTCTTATTGGCACACAGGGACTTGATGCACCAAACCAGGATAATTCCAAAATACTGGAAAATCTAACAATTCCATAATTATGCAAAGTATATGTTGTGAAAAAAAAATCAATCTTTCAGACAAGCATTATTGGCATTAATTTGCTTGCACCAATAGTGTAAGTCTGCAAGTCTGAAATATTGATTTCTTTTCATATGATTTATATGATTATATCACTAATATATTAATTATATAAAGTATATACTATGCATTGTTTTTATAAACAGAAATTACTTACTACCAGCCTCTACAAAACTAATTTTTTTCTCAAAAATTCTGTCACAAGTTATTTATATATTTCTGAATGCAGCAAAAAAAAAAAAAGTTTTAATCTATCCCCTATTTCAAACTCTTTTTTAATAAGTTTTTTTCTTCCTTGAATTTTTCCAAGTACTTATTCTTCTATTTATGAGATTGGTATTTGTCATATGATTTCTCAATCCTATTTAGCTTTGAAATTAAGACAATAACAATAAAATGTTTCATTAATTTTGTATTCAGCTAATTTCTTCTTACTCCTCCTTAACAGTGCTTATATACTTATCAACTTGAGTGGACTGATCCAAGTCAATTCCTAAATCCTATATTATCCAGAAAAATTACCACATATATCTAATCTACACATTACACTTCTATAAAAAAAAAAAATCAGAAGACAAATTTTATACTAATAACTATATTATGACCCCATTGTAAATTGTATACAAATGCAATTTGATTTTGATATACAAAGTGATGTTTTATTTAAAATTAAAAAAAAAAGTTAATTAAAATACATTTATTAGATTATTTCATTATTAATAAGTACAATACTTTTGCTCTGACCACTGTTTCAAATCAAGATTAGTTGATGAAAAGCACTGAACCTAGAAATATAAATATGTTTCAAAAACAAAATGACAGACTGAATACATCAGATCCACCCAATAGATTAATCTGAATTTTTTTTCTTTCAGTAATAATTTATCTATAAATCTTTAGTTTTTGAATGGTATTCTTATAACTTCACCAACCATGCAGAGAAACAGAATTATTGATTGGTAACATTAAAATATAGAAAAAGAAAATAGTTATTGAACATCCATCATATCCACAAAATCTATTTATAAGCATATTATTTTCATTAAATAACATCACTGACTCTTCATGTTACTTATACTTTACCATCAGTTTTATCTTGTACTTATCATACTATGACATTCCATTCACCCATTATCATTATATTACTATTTTCATTTTTAGCTCCAGTTCATCAAACACTTTCTATTATATTCATCAATGGAGCAAATGCATTTCAATAAGAATAATAGATTCATTATAATAACATGCAGCCCAATAAATAACATTTATAAAATGCTAGTAACTTATAAACCCATCCTTTGTTCTTAAATATAAAGTGATAATACCTACTCTATTATATCTGTGGCTATTTCTAGACTAACAAATATTATATTTTCTTCAATTTTTCCTCAAAACCCATTCATCTTATCTCAGAAAGTTCTACAATATCCGAAACCATAATCATTTCTATCAATAAATTCTCTAAAATCTATTTTTATAATATATTTAATCCAGACAGTTGGGAATATGTAACAGTAATTGAATCAATTTGTTCAATTTTTTTTTAAAAAAAAGACAAAATTTTATTATGATAGTTCTTCATTTACTTTTCCCAATAACCAAATCTACTGCTTTCAGATTTATATATTCTTAAAACAATAATATTTCACCAACCAAAGATACACCTTTACTCTCAAAAATTAAATTATTTAACAAAACAAGATAAAATTATATTTCTACTGAATTAAACAAAATCTCATCTAATTAATGTAAGAAGACACAACTTTCCAGACAAATTATAAATATGTTTAGATGAGGGAGGGCGTGTCTCATAAATACAAAAGTGAAATATTATACTATTTTTAATAGAAATATATAAATAGCAAAATTATCAAAAAACCATAGCAAAAATAGTTTTGGATTATAATTTCTTGATGTAAAAAAAAAAATCAAATGTTGATCTCAATTTTAAATATTGGAGAATTATAATTTATTTACTATTGCTTTAGATAAAACAATCAATTCAGAAGAAATAACTATAAGATTCAAGCTTAAAAATGAAAAAAGGGAGTCAAGCGTAGTTAGAGGTCATCGTAACCGCCTTGCAAGCAAGTAGTTGGTTGCAGACGGTTGTGGGTTCGCGTCCCGGCCCATGCTATGACATATGAAAAAAAAATGAAAAAGAGAAAAAAAACTGTCATCAGAAATAGATTCGCTATGTGATTAGACTGATCATGATCTATACAATTAAGTTTAATAATTATAAAATGTGGTTTAGTTTACAGCCTACAACACTATTATCTGTGATAATAAAATCAATACTTTATTTTAGATCATATCATTGCATAAATTCAAACTTACAACAATGTTAAACAGCAACTGCACACAATAAACACGATTCATTACCAATAATTTACTACAGTCTCAACTTTTATTACATTTTAGAGGAAATATATATTGTCTAAAAGATGTTAATTCACAAGGGAAACTAAGATAATTTAGTAATAATATGAAAAACAAAATGAGAAGACTTGAAATTTTAATTAATTGAGTAAAATGCATATGTTAAGGCTTAATATATTTCATCGCAATGACAAAAAAGTATCATGCCAATTAAAATAAAAAACAACTATTTATATACATACTTAAAACAAAAAGTTTTAAATTATATATATAACTCACTTGAAAATAAAAGCAAAAAAATTATAAACAGTAAAATTTATATAATTTAGTAATAATAAAAAAGCAAGTCATATATAACGTGACATTACTTTTATAAGCTTGTATTTACAAAAATGTAATAAAGAGAGTGTACCAATAGCTCAAACAAGCTCTTAATTGATAAGTGCGGTAAGAGAAAATATTTAAAATCTCTATCCAGAACATTCTTATCTCCAGACCAATTAGTTTCGAGCTTATGGTCACCTCAGTGAAGAGCTAGAATATTCAGACACTAGATCTAAAATATTTACTCAAAAACCCAGCACTTATTTAACAAAACTCTGAAGTTTTAGAACATGAAAATGTCTTTTACTCCAGCTATTCAGATCTACCATATATTAATAGCCTCAGCATAGCCAAAGCCTTAATGGTAAAATTATAATAATAAAAAAAAAAGCCAAGTCATATATTTAACATGACATTACTTTTATAAGCTTGTATTTACAAAAATGTAATACAGAGAGTGCACCAATAGCTCAAACAAGTTCTTAATTGATAAGTGCGGTAAGAGAAAACATAGCTTCTTTGTTATAAATACCACTGGAATTATTTACAAACAAAAACAATGAGATATATATAAAATAAAAATAAATTTCAGTGACATAATTTTTCAGTTTTGTAATGTGATTTATTTTTGTTATACAGCTTTTTACATTATGTATTGAATTTGTTGTTTATTTAATTCTATGAGGCTTGTTATAAGCTTGAATGCAATCATAGTAGGAACCAGATGCTTGAATACATACTTTACCATTTTGTGATTTTCTTTGTTATTTATAAGTGTGCTGGGCAGTCTCCTGAGATTGTCATTGAAGAAGAATGTACATCTTATGTTTGATATTATTATATTTTTCCATTAATAGCTTTGTCAGTTTACAAAATATTGCTAGCAAAACATATTTTTAAAAAAGGTGTTGCCATGTTTCTGGTTCAAAATGACATAGAGTACATAAATCTTCTATTTCTTTGTGATTTCTTTTTGCTTTAAGAAAATAGATTAGACACAGATTCCATGTTGACTTTTAGAAGAAAGTCTAAATATTTTGGTTCCAGTTATCAGAATCAAAATTTTCTACTTAGTTGTTTGTTGTTTAAGTATAGGAAAGAAAGGATCAAGTAAGTTAAATACTTTCCAGTATGTAAATTTGTGTTTTGGTAGGCAGAATGTAAAGTTTTTAATGTTTAAAAATTACTCTATGAATGTTTTCCAATGTTCTTTTGTCTGTGAGGCTAATTTTAAAAGCAGATACTAAATCTGGATATGTTAGTATACAGGCTGATATCATATTTAATGTTTTTTGGATTCTAAATATTTCCAAGTCATCCATTCTGTGATAAGGTTGTAATCTTTTAATTGATATTGCAACAGGTTTCTTGTTCCAAAGTAATTTTCTACATAAGCTGTTAATCTGATATCTGAAGGGTTTGGTGAATGTTATTATTGGTGTATAATGAGTGATCCTTGCCATTACCAGCATATTGACCAATATAGTTTTTACATATAGAGATAGATAAGCTTTTGACATTGATTGTGTTATATTTTCAATTTTTTGTTTAAGTCTTTCTTGAATTTGCCATCAAATTTCTGAGTGACTGAAGTGGAAAGGAAAACCTAAAAAGAGGGTTAGAGATCCTTTAAAAGATTCTCTGACTTTTTTCCCAGTATAAATTTGTCATGAACTAGATTTGTCAATTTTTACTTCAAGATTGAATTTGTTTGGGTACTCTGAAAATTTTTCTTTTTGTAGAAGTAGAATTTGTTTTTTGCTGTTAAAAATAATGAAACACCATCCATATAAGCTATGAATGAGATGTTTCTGTTCAGAACTGGTATGTATATTCTTGAAAGTTGGTATTCAATTGTTTTGATAAGTGGATTGCTATTGGAGACCCTTATACAATGCAATTATATGATGGAGGTGAGATTTTTCAGTTTAGGGTGATATGAATTCCTTGTTAAGTAGATTTTTTAATATGTAAGAGTAGGATTTAGGAAATATGGTATTTTTAAGTTTATCTATATGCTTTAAGTCAAAGGCTGGGTTTATGTCTAGTTGCACTACCATAGGACTAATTTTTGTTGTTTCTGATTTCATCTATTAATGGATGAGACTTTTTTTGCATGTTGTGATTTTGCTAATAATGATATGAGTTTTGATTCAATCCTTATGATATTTTAATGCCTAAAAGGCTCACTGTGATTGGGTGTAAATTATTTAGTGTATGTTCTTTGTCTTGTTTTGGTTTTTATGAAAAAAACTAATGAAATTAGATAAAGTCTTGTATTTTGTATATCTTTTTAGAGAGGAAGTTTTCTAGGTATTGTGTGGTAAAGAAACTCAAATATGCATATACTGTCTTAGGAATGCTATGTAAACCTGAGTGAGATGTTTCCAGTATTGTGGTGATTTTATATAAATAGTTGCATCATTTTCAGATGACCCTAGGAAATCTGGGTCTGGCTAGAGCGTGTATTTTTTGTAATTTATTTTTCAAGTGTATATTCTCCAATTAATACAGTTATCTTGTTTTTTAATGGTGATTGGAATGGCTTATAAGTGGAGATTGGTCTAGTCCCAATCTGATCTATTGCTTGGATCAAGAGTGTGTTTATTTTAAAAAAAAATTGCATTTTTTGATTGTTAGATATTCTGCAAGCAAGGAGTTAGTTGCTTTGAAACATTTAAAAATCCATTGTATTTGGGAAATCTACATCAGAGGATAATATTTGCATGATTTCTTTATTAATTTTGTCCATCAATTAATTCTAAAAGCCCTATGGAAGAGGGAAAGCCTCTTGAATATGGTTTATAATATGTAAGATTATGTTTATGAATACATGCCATTCTTATACTGGATACATTTATAGTTGCTTATTTTTGTTTAAATAGATGTATATCTTGGAATAGAGAAACTGTAGTGTGTGAAGAGAAAAGGGCTTGGATTTTATTTGTTAAAATTTAGTTCAGTTGTTGAGTTTTATCTACATTAAGTTATATGATGTAGAAGAGTAGAACATCCAAGTCTATGAGTGAAAAATGTTTACCATTATCGAATAATATGGAATTTAGAGGAAGAAACCCCTTTCCACTCATTAGAGGTAAATCAAGCCTATTGGGAAGTTAGCTACTTTTGAGTTTAGTGTTAAAATTATTCTGTTGGTGATTGTTTGGCCTGGAGGTAAATAAACAAATATGATGTTTATTTAATTGCTTTGTGAAATAGTCCTACTATAAGTATGTGGGAATTGTTTGCATATTATAATTATAAATACACATGTATATAAAGCATTCACACACACTATACTCTTCCTTCAAAAAAATTCAAGCAATGTTTTAGCTAAAAAATTATGAATGTGAAAAAAAAGACCTCAATATTTTTTTAATTTTAAACTTAAGAGGTAAAAGCCAATAAATTTAGCAGGGTGTTTGATAGCAAGCCCATCATTTTTGCTCATCACATAAGCAATCTGTAGCTGCAGTAACAAGATCTATGCCAGTAGACGTTACGAATTTGCTCTTCTTGGTTCCTTTAACGTCTTAATGATAAATTAAACAACTATTTTTATTTATCTGATAAATAAATCGTACATTATGCATAATTTCAACTTTTTAAAAAAATAGTCAAATAATTGAATACTCTCTCAATTGATAGCTTATACCTATTGGAATATATATGGTTTAAATTATATTTATACTTATGCAAGTATAATAAAATGTGATTTCATAAAAAGTTATAAAATCTATAAAACTTTGTGTATGCTGTAATCTGCTAAGCTGTAAAACAAAATATATAATTTTGTTTTATAATTTTATCCTTCCCCTTAACAAAACCACTTCTTATCTTGGATTAGTCAACACAATCCGATTTATATAGTAAAATATTTAATTAGTAAAATATTTAATTAAAGTTTGTCAAAATACATATAATTGTATACAGCTAATGTGTACACCCACCTCCAAATAATTATTATAACAACAAAATTATTATAACCAACTCCATAAGTTTTGCTAAATTATACAATCCTTTAATTATTTGTAAACAAAGTATTTCATTGAATCATCAGAATTAATAACAATCAATACAGAAACTTCTCTTTTACTCATTTGACATATATCAACATATTAAATCATTTTAATTTTCTGAAACAATGTGTTTTAACTTTCTTATTATGTGTATTGTAACTAAACAATTACAAATGCTATATCTTGGAGCAGCACCCCATTGCTGAAAAATTAAAAGTTTCAACATTCTCCCCACCCTTTCTTCTCTGGCTCGGACTGGGAACCAACATAACAATTATTTTGACAGTCTTGGGAAGAAAAGTTTTTAAGAAACACTGGACTTTAATTTCTCTTATATTTGTCTCATCTTGAAAGTAATTGGAGCTGTACTATCTCTGACCTCTGACCACGGCTAATGACTGGGCTTGTAGCAATCACCTCAGCGACAAATTCTCACTCAGAGAACTCAAATGCTGTAAAACATAGTCAAACTTGATGTTAGACTTCAAGAAAAATTTATGTTAAGAACAATTCACTCGACCTAGAGATCAATGTTAATAAAACACAATTAGACAATGCAGCTAATAATAATAAACTGAAAGGAATTAAAAGATTGTTTTTTAAGAAAAGAAAAGTGCTTGAGATCATGGCCAGCAATTATCTTAACTGATAGAATTGAGAATTATTTTCATAAAAATTTATCCATTGTCTTGTCGAGTAGCTTGGGAAACAATTGAAAGTTAGCAGCCCACGTTTCATTTTAAAAGAGAGAGAAAAAGGAAACACCTCCAAATCACCAATTTTAGAAAAGTGATCAAGAAGAAAGAATAAACAATGATAACCCTGTTTAAAATTTAATACTGAGATTTAGCGCTTTTCCTTAATATTTCTGAATCTTCTCTAGTTGCCTAGTAACGAGGAGAAGGAAGAGGGATATGTTTATTTTGCAAAGCCATCTCAGAAAAAGTGTTTTTGTTCTTCACAAAGTTAACAAATTTAGTGATCAATGTCTGAAAATAAATTCACTGACCACTGACCATTCAATAAATATTCTGAAAGGAAAATAAAAATTAGAAGAACAATAAAAGTGTGTAGGCACTATCAATTTAATCAGCGAGGGCCTAAAATTAATTCCATTCCACAAAAGAGAAGATCAGATTAGAGAAGCGTTTCTCAAAGTAATGTCGATGGATTTTAAGGGGAGGGGGAGCATTAAAAAAGAATGCTTTAAGTCAAATTATTTTCAGTAATAATACTAAGAAATTAAAGATGTTTGCAAAATGTAAAGCAATGCTACTCTTTACATTATTTTTTTGTTTGGGAAAAGTTATTTTTCATTAAAGCAATAATTATGTTTAATATGAAATTACAATTGCCTATATTATTTTTAAATGATTAAATAAATAAATATTTTTAAAAATTCTCAATTGTCAATAATTTTTAAGAAAGTAAAGGGATCTCCCAATAGTAGAAAGTTTGAGAAACAATAAATCAAACAATATTAGTGCTCTTTGATGAAAAGAGATTTGCAAAAAAGAAAGCAAAAATTAATATATAAACCTCACACATACCTAGTGTGTGATATACTAGGAAAAAATAAAAATTAAACGATAATAATATGTTATGAAATATGTGTATTTGCTTGCAATACTAATATTTTTATGGAATTGGCAAAAACATTTCACAAAATTTTACTAGACATTGTTATTTTTATCACCTTTTTTTTTTTTATAAAAAAAAAAAAAAAACACGTTACCTTTTAACTAGTTGAAGTATAGATGGGCATTTAAACAAATCGCATAAATTATCAGGTAAAGACAGATATTTACAAAGAGGTTCAAATTCATCTAAACCCACTTCTGAAAAAAAATAAATAAATATATAATATGGAATGCATATATCATAAATGTCAAATAAGAATAGAACATATTGTTCAAACATATATATATATATCATAAATCATCGCTGATTATTAGGTACATTTAGGACAAAAAAAAAAAGACAACATTTTTATATACATATTTATCTTAAACTTTTCTAGTGACATTTACATTATTTTGAAAGAATAGTGACATTTACATTAATTAAAATTTAGCACTAGATTGCAAAAAAACTTGGGGTAAACGGGAGGGATTGCAAAATTAAAAAAAAAGATTTGGTTTAAAAATGGGGGAATCCTTCGCCAAAAATAAAAAAGAAGGGAATAAATCAAATTACTATAAGTTTTTTCTTCTTCGTTTCCATTTTACTCATTGATTTCATTCTCATATTTCTAATATATTATATAATTTATTTTTTTTTTACTTATAATTTTATCAGGTAGTTTTCAAATTTTTAATGTTAGTGTTTTATTTATAAAAAGTGTTGCTCAATGGAGAAATGATAACGAAATATTTATGAGTATAAATAATGCTTTTAACTTTAAGTTTATATGGAAAACAATGGGATAGAGTTTGTGATAAGTTTGGCTGACTATTTAAATATTATTGGCTATTTTTTTTTTTTTTAATGTTACTAAAAACTATTCTAAAAATTAAGAAATTCATTTACATAACCTTATTAATAATAAATAATTCGTTTTTTGTAAGAAGAGGTGGAGATACCATGATATTATTGTGTAAGAACTGCTTATTTCAACTTATCATTTTGAATCTGTAACAATTTACTTTAATAATTCAAATAGTAAGTACATTAGAATGAGAGACAAAATTATAAAACTGTAATTATGGATGACATAAATACAGCCCTCTCTAAAAAGAATTTTAAAATGTAAGGGATTATAAGAATTTGTTGGCAGAAAATAGACTATTTAATTACATAAAAGACTAGAGAAGAAATTAACAGGGCAAGCTGTATGCTTCTTGTATAGACTGTGTATGCTGCAATTAGGATCTAGATTATAGGTTTACTGTAGCTGCTGATCATTATATTACAACTTCGTTTTTTTTTAATATAAATTCTATTGGTACTGATAAAATAATATTTGTACATTCACTGATAATTAATTAAACAATTGAAAAACTTTAAAAACAATATTGTTTTATATAATAAATTCATTGATTTAATACAAATAATATATAAAAATGTGAGATTTCTAATGTTAGTTTGTCAAAGCATGAAATTAAAAGCTGGCGCAATGACAAAATTTTAAATACCAATAAAGAAAAAATATCTGCCTACATCAAATATAAAAAGAATGAAACAATATTTTCATATTTAATGAATATAAAACCATTAGAAACAAAATCATTAACATAAGAAAAAAAAATATAAATTATTTTAAATTCCATTAAAGGTAATAATAAAAGAATTTGAAAGGAAATTAATCAAGGAAAAATCTAAGAAAAATTTGAAATTTGGACAATTTTTTAACTTTGAGGATTTTTCTACGTTGGCAAATGAACTTTAGTTTAACTTTATACATAAAATAAATAATTTGGGTGAGAAAAATTGATTACTCAGAGGAAAAATGTAATTTGATTTATGACCTCCAAGGTTAATGGTCAAAAAAAAAAAAAAATCCTTTTCTATTTAATAAAATTATAGAATCTGCTTTTTTTTATATACAGGACATTGGTAGTGAACAACTTTTTTCAATAATAGATAGGAAATATAATGCCAGTCCAGATACTAAAGAAAGAAGGATTTGAAAAGCGACAGCTATTTTCTAACTGATATTTTAGTCTTCATTATTAATTAAAAAATAGGTTTTCTAACATTAAAAATGGCTATTGTCAAACTTATTTATAAACTGGAGGAAACAAATTAAAATTATAGCTTATAGCTATTCTTTCATCTCTATTTAAAACAATTCAAAAATATTTGTACAAGAAAATTAAAAAAATTTAGACCTTTTTTTCCTATTTCTAAATCATAATAAGGTTTTTTTTGTTTGTTTGTTTTAGGAGGAAAAATACTGACATGCTTTTGGATAATTTTAATGGTGTCCAAAGACAAGTAATATTATTGATCAAAGACTATTTATTGTTTACTTACTTATAATGTGAAATCAAACCACCAAACATTACCTGATCACCATTTCTTGTAGTTACACAAGCTGTTTACACAGAAACTAAATTCTCCATACAGTAGCTCTGACTTGCACTGGTGGTGCTACTAATTGGAGGGTTTAATCTCTATGATGAGAAATTCATAATAAAATATTAGATTGACTTTAAAGAATAAAATTTATATTACTTTAATGGAATTATTAATAATAAGTATAATGTTAAAGTTCCTTTCTAGGTTCAATCTTGAGTTTTATTTTATTTTAATAAATAAAAAGTCTGACAATTAAGTTTGTAAACGCATCCAAGAAAAAGTGCTGCACACCTCATTGTTAAATATCACTATGGTTGCCTTTGAAATACTCTCCTTGCAATGTTATGCACTCATGGTAATGTCTATAATCCACCCTTCAAAGCAATTTTGTAACACTTTTTCTAGAAAGGTCATCAGAATTGTTGTCATATTACCCTTGATGTACTGATTGGCATCAAAATTTAATCCTTCCTTTATCTTCAGATTAAAAAAAAAGTCATTGGGGGCCAGGTCAGGTAAATAAAAAGAGTGTTAGGAAAAAAGTTATTTGTTTACTAGCTAAAATTTTTCTCATATTCAATGTTATGTGAACTATACACCTTTCTCATGACAAGTTTTCATTTAAGATTTACTTGTTTATTGATGCTTACTTGGCCTGCTAAGCTTTTCAGAATCAGCAGAAGATTATGATTCACAATTCAATGAATTTTTGCAATGTTTTTATTATTTCTGAACATTGCTGGCCATCCTATCCTTTGTTCACCAATGACACTTTCTTTCCTCTCAGATAAAGTTTAATCCATTTGTACAATGCCATTTTCTCCTGGCATTATCCTCATAAACATGGATTTAATATGCCTCTGATTTTATGCCCATTCTTACCAAGTTTAATAAAAAATTAATGTTTATTTGTTATTCTAATTCAAAGTCCAACATTCTGCAATTGTACACAAAAACACACAATAACAATAATGAACACAACTCAGCAAGACACCACATATCAATATAAATATAGCAGTGAGTCACTAATACACCAGAGACATGAAATCTTATTAAGTTATTTGTATAGAGCTGCAAACATAATAAGTGTACAATAGCTAGTTCACAAACTTATATACACCTGGGTCTCGTTTTATGTGATAGAAAGGTTCCTCAGAAAACATGCGCAAACGAAATCGTGCAAAAATAGACGTAATTTACATTGAATAAGGGGGGATGCAGTCTGTGATTTTTCAAAATTCGTGTAGAAGCAAAGCACCAACGTAAAATTACTTTAAAATTCACGCAAAAAAAAAAATAAGGAAATAAAATATGACTAATAAAAAATTTCAAATTTGAAAAAAATTGATACAAGACAAACTTTTTTTAACTATAATATTTAATTTTATTCAAAATAATATATTTTTATGCATAATTTACAGTACAGTAATTTACATTTTTATACACATTTTAATTATTATAGCTATTTGCCGAAAAACATGTTCGTTTGCAAACAACTAGTGCCAACTTCACATTCATGTTGTGTCAATGGTTTTCTGGTGACAACGTAATTAGTAATTAATCATTGAGATGATGATTTTATTAATTGTTTATGAAACTAACAACTAAAAATTAAATTCTTATTTTTGTCTTTAATTTTCAATTCCGTTTAAAAATCAAATTTCACATCACATTATTTCAAGTCGCCATAAGTAATTTTTAAATTGTTAATTACAATTAAAAATCAGATTTTAATGTTTAATTGTCAAATTTAATTGTGCCCACTGCTATTACTGACCTTTTAAAAATAAACTTGTGTACACTAAATGATTAATAATTGATTATGTTCTTTTTTAAAAAGCAAAACAAAATGTGATTTAAAATGCAAAATTAACACACACAATGTTTGAACAAATTTACATTATAATCTTGTAAAATTTAATGTGTGTATACATAAAATGTGGAAATCATGATTTTAATTTCATTATTGCATAAAATCTTACTATTATAAAGCACTGAAAATATTGAAATTACTAAGTTGAAAGTCGAATTCCAATAATGTGCTATTACTTTCAATATAACGTAAGTGCGCGAAATTTATTATTTAAAGTAATAGCGCAATATCGGAGTTCGACTTCTGGTGAAACACGAATCGCGTAACTTCAAAATCGTGTTAAATAAGTCTGCGTAAAAAGAGACCCAGGTGTATATGTAAATAATTATTATTAAAGTTTGCAATGAAAATTTAATTTTCATTATGCTGCTGATACTATTAATTCAAATCAAATAACAATACTCTTAACTTAAATTTAAGTACAATAAATTTCTAAAATGGTATTGCAAAAAGAAAAAAGGTCAAAAATAAATATATGCTCAAAACTTTATATTTTTTTTAAAAAAAAATAGGTATTTAGGTATTACTCCTGTAATGTACATGCTTTTTCACATCTGCAATAAATGTGTAATCTTGCAAGCATATCAAATTTAGGTAAAATAAACCCTGCAATATTATCCAATCTCATATGAAAACGTGTTTCTTTTTATCAAAACATGCTCTTTTTTTATATTTTGACATTTTCAGTTATTGTCCAGATTTCTTTCTATCAACAGCTATTGTGTTTTTGATCTTCAGTTGCATTTTTGATTTCAATTGTGTTTTTGCTTCAATTGCATTTTTGCTTTATCCAAGTGATTTCTATGTTATTTCTACTTCTGAGTTACTCCAGTTCATTTTATTTTAAGTGAGTAAGTATACATAGTTTTCATTTTTTCTTTTGATTTTCTTTTCATAATTTCCTAAGTAATTGGGGTTTTTTAAATTTGCAAACAGTACAAAATGATGGCAATTTGGAAGCTACTGACTACCGAAATGAATGTCGTACTATATTTTCAAGAACAAGAAATCCTGCCAATAGTAAAAATGTGTCCAAATGGACATAGTATGAGCTTTTACATATACATCTTGGACGAGCATTGTAATGTTCAAAGTTGCAACAGTAAAATTGCCATTCATAAGGGAACATGGTTGGAAGATTATAGATTCCCATTCTAACTGCAATCCACTTCATTTATAGTTGTAATTTATATTTCATTATTTTATGATTTTTTTTTTGGGGGGAGGGGGTTAAAAATACATTAATTTATTACCATTTCTGTGCAATCATGTGATCAGTAAAACTCCAATGAGGGAGGGGATTTTCAGTTGAAGTCTTCATTTGGTGTCAAAAAAGTAACTGACAAATTGCTTGTTTCAATGTGACAATTCCTATTATATATTGTTTTTTTTTTTAAATAATATTTTAGGTTAATTTTGTAATTTAGTGATTGTTTTGTCTGTATTTAAAGCAACATTTTGGACTTGCGTAATGGCATTTCATATTTTACATATTTCTTAACTGAAAAATGTGAAATTCATATCGTTAGTGTTGTTACAAATTTTATAGTTTTTCATTGAAAGTCATATATATTTCTGAATATATTTTTTAAAATGTTCTTTTTAATATTGATATTTTAAACTTTTTTGTGTAAAGTCATATATATTTCTGTATGGCAAATCATTATTTTTTTTAAATGTTCTTTTTAATATCGATTTTTCATGTGAAAGTCATATATAAAGCTGCTCCATATTTTATACCTTTTTTATGGGGAAAAGATATTTTTAGTCCTGCAACACAAAGCATGTCTTAGATATGCTATGCCTTTTGACATACGTATTCAAGCTGCCAATAACTTTGTAAATCTTGTGAAAATATGTACAAGATCCATGTACATGTTATTTTCATCAGATCACAAGATTATAAAGTTATCAGCAGATTGATATGAATGTGAAAAAGTGCAGCAGATCTAATATTTGCTCAATGTTGCAGGACTAATACCTAAGTACCAAAAAATTAATATATGTTCTCCCATTCTAACAACTAAATCATTTTATCTTTTTATTGTAATTATTACTAAAATGCAATACAGAGAGCGTACCAATAGCTCAAACAAGCTCTTAATTAATAAGTGCAGTATGAGAAAATATTTAACATCTCTATCCAGAACACTCTCATCTCCAGACCAACTGGTTTTGAGCTTATGGCTCACGTCAGTGGAGAGCTAGAATATTCAGACACTAGACCTAAAATATCAAAGATGAGAGTTTTCTGGATAGAGATTTTAAATATTTTCTCATACCACATTTATTAATTAAGAGCTTGTTTGAGCTATTGGTTTTTTAGATGTGGGAGAGTGGGTGGGAAAATTTTGATATCAAATTTAAAAATTGTTCTTAGAACTTCAATATGTTTTAAATAATGCACACAATTTTCTTGGCTTCAGTTGTGAGATTGATTTAAGTTAGAATAAGAAAGTTAGTTTACAATAATGTTTTATTTAGCTTTTAAAAAAAAAAAAAATTTCAAATAAAAAGAAAAACATTTCAACCACTTCTCAACAGAAAAGTAAGTTACTTAATGCTATATTATGCATATATATATATATATATATAATTATCTACACATGCTAAATATGACATATATTGTACTGTTTATTTACATATAGTACAAATATATTGGCAATTGGTAAAAGCTTGAAAAAGTAAATTTAGTGATATTATTAAAAGATGCAATTACATTTTTTTTTTAGTTTGTCTAATTTTTTTAAAAAAATGTACAATGAAAGTTACATTTTTCGTTTATACTTTTTTTTTATGTAATTAAAAATAAAAGTTAAAATTAGAAAGAATAAAAGACACAGCAGATTACTAATCCAGATAAACTAAAAGAAAGAATTCCATATGCAGATTTTAATTAGTAAAATCTTTCTAACTCCGATTAAAGATGGCGGAATTATGCTAAAAAAAAAGACTATAACTTAAATTTAAAAAAGAATGTACAGAATTATTATCTTGTATTTGATAAAAAGACAAAAGAAAATATGTGCAGAAGTCTGAAAACCGGACCTCTAGTATAAAAGAAAGAATACCAGAGTGTGATCAAAAAAAAAAGTTTCTTCAATCACAATGAGGGTTTTTAGATTTAAACTGAAATAAAAACATGGAACCCCAGAAATTAATTAAGTCACCCCCTATTTTTCATAACAAGAGATTAATTTAATTAATTTCTGGACCCCATGCTTTTATTTCAAGTTAAATGTAAAAACCTCAATTGTGATTGAAGTAACAATAATTTTTTTGCTTTTTAGTGCATGGTAAATAAAAGCATTTAATATATATATAATTATCTCTATTTTTTTAAAAATTACATTTAAAAAAATCATTTTACCACAAAACTAAACTTAAATATTATTTCAATTGTTAGTGAAAATAATTAAATAAAAATAAAGCAAGTAAAAAAAAAAAAAAATTTAACCAATTTATTTTTGGTGCACTTTATTAAATGATCTTAAAAATAAAGTACATAATATAAAAACTTTTTGGCAAGAATATTTATATTTATGATGAGAAGGCATGTTGTTTTGCAATTTTTTAAAAAAAATTTGTTAAAATAAATAAAAATTATATAAATAAATCTTATTATTTGAGATAACATACATACTTTCAATTTATTTGTAATCATGTGAGCAAAGGTTTAAAAAAATATGTAATAAATGAAGCTTTAATTATTATTTCTGAAGAAAATATTATTTTTTATTACTGTAACTCTTGTTACTTTAAAAATTATCAATTAAAAAATTAAGTAGGAATAAATGAGAAAACTTAAATGCAATTTTTTAATGAATATTGCTTTAGAAAAAGTCTAATTATATATTAAAAAAACAGAACTATGGTATGTGGGCATAGTTTTGCCATATTTTTTTTCTTTTTTCATTTATTTTGAAAATACACTTTTAGTATAAAATTGCAAATCTTTTAATTTTATATGTTATATACAGTTTGACTTGATTTTTTTAATAATTCAATTTTCCATTAATTAATTAATGCATTTCAAAAATTGCTATCTGAATATTGTAAAGGAAAATCTAATAATGAATAAAATACTGTGCATGATAAAAAATGAAAGATGAAAATGACTATTCTGAATACCTCATAAGATTTGGGTACTATCTCAGATAAAATATTTTCTTTTGGACAAGCCAAAATGTATAATAATATAAATAGATTGCTCATTACAGCTGCTAACTAATATCATAAATGGAACTGAATATTCAGTAAATTCCTTCAGATTAGGTAACCACAAGTGTAATGAAAATATTAAGACTGAGCAGGGCTAGTTGGCTGGCAAATGCCTCACAGACTACATGTAATAAACATAATTATAAACCAAGTGATTTTCTCCACTTATGTATCACATATATGGAAAATCTAAATATACTGAATAAATGTCATACTCAAGCAATTTAAAATATAACTAATAAATAACTGAGATGATCACAGATGTTTTTATAATAGTTTACATCTATATGTACAATGGACTCATAAATTTATAAAAGAGTAACAATGGATCCATAATGAATGCTCGTGCTTGGAAAATATAAAATTTATTAAATAAGTTTAACTTGATAGTAAGATATAACATGAAATGTACTATAGAATAAGATAAAATAGTTTTATAATAATTCATGCAGCAGTAAAGCATCTAGGTTAATAACAACAATATAAATTAATTCAGATAAACATTAATTTATTTGTGGTGATTACAAATAAATAATAATTCAATAACAATTTAACCTCATATAAAGAACATTTATACTTCACCTTTTCTTTAGTATAATTGGATATGATATATAATTTATAATTAAATTTATAAATGCATATAGTCAAGAAAGTGTTAACTATAAATATTTTCATATAAAAAAGATAAAATATATAAAAAAATAATAATATTATCTTAAAAAAAAATAAGACTCAAGTAAAGTTATTTATAATTCAAACTAAATTATGCAAATACTATTTATGTTTTTGTTGATCTTCTACTTTACTTTATTATTATTTGTTATCAAATGACAAACCTAGACTGCATTGTAAACAATACTATTATTAACTTAGAAGATTTTATAAACTTTTATAAATGTTACCATTATACTTTTTTAACTGTTGTTAATAAGTAAAATTTTTCTTTGAGTTTCTGTTACTATTACCATATATAAACCTTCAATTTAACTTTCTTATCTTGCAGCATTTCCTTTGGCATTTTCGTACTATCATACATATATGCAGGAATCCATAGGCATTTTAATCCTTAAATGTTATTCAATTATTTTTCTTTGTCAATATTATAATCAAGTAGATTTAGTAATCTTAGATTCATGGTGGTTAGCATAGCATTTTTGTTGTTAATCATTCCGTTTAAATCGCACATACTAAATGGGAGGAACTCCTGCCCCCCTTTCAAGGTTTTCTACTCACAATACATTTTCTTACTGCAAGTTCAGAATCTATTTATAGAATAAGGTAAGGTTAAAAGACAAAACTTTTTAAAGGAAAGAAAGTAAGTGTTTGTTCTGAAATTGTTTCTGTCTTTATAATAAGACAAACAACACAGTTTATATCTTTAAAAATTAGCTTTGATAATGTGATTTCTTAATTCCAATTTTAATAAAGCTTTATTGTCATCTGATATAATTTAACAAAATATTTTTTTAATTTTAATAAATGATTCATTTATTTGAGATCTATTCAAAACAATCACAAAATTAATATTTGTTAAATAAAAATAATTGTATCAAGTTTGTTAAATGCTTATAATGAAAATAAAGTTTTAAAGGTGCGACGTTGATTATATATATATAAAACTCATCTTGAATTTTGTCCAAATAAATATTTATATTTTAAACGTTAATCCAGTTGTTCAAATCTCCTTAATATATTTATCTTATGTTTTTTTTACCTATATCTCAGGTTAATTCAATCTCTCATCATCATCATCACCAATTGAGTTCTCATGTAAAACGTTGTAGCACCAGGCCGGGATATAATGAATTTATGTGGTATCACCATAGGTGTTGTCCATAATGTTATAGATTTGGGAAATGGGCAAATAGGTTAGAATTCATGATTGCTCCTGACCTGTGTATCTCGGGCATGATTGGATTCGGGGTACTTTTGCTTAGATTTTAAATCTTGTTGGATGGACATATATTTTTGACCGGTACAATATATATATATATAATAAAACTTAGGGCTTATATTGGAGCAAATATAAATTGTGGTAAAGAATTTATTAATAAAACTAAATTTTTTCTTTAATTCAAATATATCTGGGATAAAGAGAAAAAAGAATAAAAGAAGAGAGCAAAAATCTCCCATTTATTTAAAATATTGAAATATTAATAAATACAAAAACTTATAAGTAAAGTTTAAAAGAGAAGTTATAAATAAATATAATAATAAGCTGAATGTTTTTAACTTATGAATACATTCACTATGGCTACAATGGATGTGAAAAAATTATATGAATCCATTAATAAAAAATTATCCATTCAAATAGTGCATGAAGAACTTTTGAGAACACATTGCTCTATTGAAAAAGTTAAATTTATTGTTGCTTTCCTTTCTTGGCTTGATTTGCACACTTTTACACTCGAAAAAAACAAATAGTTTACTATGAAAGATGGATGGCCAATGGGCTTAGGTGTCAGTGGCATTTTATCTAATGTCTACTTAAATAAATTTGAGAGCTCTATAATACTAAAATATTACAATACCTATGATTTTACATATATTCGGTATGTGAATGATATATTTATTATTGCCTCTATGGATAATATTTTATACATACGACAAGAACAAAATTGATCTAATCTATCACTTAGCACTGTATATGAAAATAACAACAAAGAAATCAAATATCTTGACCTTTCATTATCAAGAAATAATGACATGATAGATTACAAGATGATAATTAAGCCTTTTGAAATTAGAAGCTGTATTCACCCTAAATCTAACTCACCTGCATCACACAAATTTGCTGGTTTAAATTCTTTCTTATTTAGAAATTTGCATCTCTACAAATATGAAGCAGACAGAAAAAATATGAATAATTTTATTAAAGATTTAATGACAGCAAGTTTTAAATTTAAATCTATTAAAATAAAATTACTAAATTCCATAATAAAATAAATAATATTGTACCATGTATTCAACTTCCTAGAATTACCATTCCTTACATTTCCAAAATATCTAACAAACTAACTAAAGCATTAATCAATAAGTTTAAAATAGGATTTAGAACTCCTCCTAATTCTAACAGATTGATCAACAACTCAAAAAATCATATTGATTGATCATTCACCCTACATGTAGTATATTCCATTTCATGCCCTCAAAATGGATGCCAAGCTGTATATTATGGTGAAACTAAAGCTACTATTAATACTAGACTTGCTTAACACATGTACACTTACAATAGAGCTCAGAAGAACAGCAATACATCTGTGTTTTTGGAGCATGCTATGAAATCTGGACATAATTTTACACCTGTTAATCCTGTAATTATATGCACAGAATTGAATGATCATAAGAGAAAAATAAAAGAAGCATTCTACATTAATGGAAATATTAATGCTATAAATAGAAAAGACACTTGCTTTGATATATCGAAGAAATGGGCCATATATCACGTGCTAATTTAAATATCTTTGCATATATTTTATTATATATTTTTAAGAAAGCTATGATTATGAGGCATGGATCCTCAAAAACGTTCAGCTTATTATTATATTTATTTATTTATAACTTCTCTTTTAAACTTTACTTATAAGTTTTTGTGTTTATTTATATATAACGGGAAGGAAACCATTTTAATATGAAATATTGAAAAAGGAAAACGGGGGGGGGGTATTATGATAAAAAAATCCCCTACTTATCACAATTTATCTATTTTAAAAAATCCCCTCTTATCACAATTTATCTATTTTTAAAATAAATAGTGATAAAGGGATATCTCAATTGCTGATTCTAACGCTTTTCATTCTTTCTTCTAATGAAATGAGAAGGGAAAATGAAGACTTATATAGTTATTATCTAGCTAATAGTATCAAGAGTTTTTTTTTTTTTTTACAACAATGTTATAACACTGTTACAAGCTTAATGGATAATACAATAAAGATTATATTACACAGCTAAAAACTATACTATTATTTCCAGATTTTTAATTTGATATCTCCACGGGCTGACTTAAAACTAAACAAAAAACATTATAGATGTGTAAAATCAATAATTTTTTATTTCTGTTTATTTATTTCAAATGATAATTAACTGTTTTCATTTTTTAAAAATTTAACACAAATTATAATATAATTAATTTAATTGAAATACACATACATGCAAGTGCAAATAGTGAGTAACAAATGCATCCATTTACCATGGCCAAGACACAAGGCTCAAATTCTGGGAAAACATGTAAATTTTATCAAGTTCCAAGCAAAGTTAGGAGTAGAGAGGGAAGGGAGGCAACCACTCTAACAAGCTATACAATTACATTATATTAAATGGGTATCTTAAGTATTTTAGCCAGAGAGATGAGCCAAAAAAAAATCATGAATCCTCACCGGGTCCAGAATTTTATTCACTTAGTAAATGTTGTGTCTTAATTATTGTTGTTGTTGTTTTTTGTAAAAGGCTTCTACAAAGGTTTTTTTTGTTGTTGTTGTCAGCAATCAGTTATTACAAAAAAGGCTGTTTTGCTTTTAGCTAAATAAAATAAAATTTGAAAATATAACTCCTAATTTAAAAAAATTATAATTTTTAGTAGTATTTCAAAAATAATAATCAACACAAAAATTAAAAAAAGATGTGAATAATCGCCACTCCATGACGAAATAAAACGTACAATATATATAATAAATGAATAAAAAAGAAAAATTATAAAATCTTTTAATTATTCAAAATTAACTTTGGTGGGAAGATGCAACAACTCCCAGGAAGAGTCGCTATGAAACCCTGTGGGAAAATACTAAGGTGTCAGGTCAGTCAAACCCCTTGCTTTAATCACTTAGCAGTACAAATTTAACAAAGTCAACATTTTATAAAAAGTATTTCCTATGCTTGGAAGAACACATATTAGTAATGCTTAAATGGGTGTGTAGAAGATTAAATAAAAGAAATAGCCCCCTCATTACTTTTATTAATTTATACAATTTATGCGAAAATGCCTTTAAACAATTAATGAATCACAATTAATAAATATTATAACGAAATATAATAATTCCATACGAGTTTTCTTGATATAAATAAAAAATTATAGTTTGTGTTTATTGTGATCACATTACTGTAGGTAAATTTTGCTTGAATATTAGTAGATTAGGTTTTATTAAGTTGGGCATCTATATAATATAAACATCTAAGATTTGTTGAGTAAAAAATTGAAATACTGAGATCACAAGTCCTACGACCTGATCATTTAAAAAATAATTTTAAAAAATCGATACATAATTATAGTTTTAAAATAAGCATGCAAACATACTTATAATCACTAAACACTAAACATCACGTTCCTAAGATCTAGATGCAGTGCTCTCAGATCCAAAACTCTTCACTGATGAAAGACACAAGCTAGAAACTAATCTGGAGATATTAGATGAGTAGGCACCAGATAGGGATTTTATGCACAAGCCTTCTGGCATCCATTGATTACTCTGGCTTGCACTGAGTGGCACTACTATATGGAGAGTTTTTTTTTCATTAAAGAAAAAAAAATACAGGTGACTGATCACCCGCTACATGATGTTACAAAGTGTTCAATGTTACAAGGTAAAACAATTATTGACCAGGTTTACAAAGTACATACGCTTGATAACAAATGTATCCATAAAAGGGTTGTATAATTTTACTTAATGTGTATCTATACATGGACAAGCACAGATTTGCACTGCCCAAAAACAATCCATCAAGGGGGCGCAGCAGCCCATTAGAGCAGAAAAAGCGCTGAAAACATTGACCCCATACCCTCCTGGCAGGTTTTCCGGGAAGCGGCAATAATCGTCAACAGCCCGCACCCATAAACCAGACCCCCAATGACTCCCATCATCAACCCCTGTGGAACAAATGAGGAGTGCAGACCCGTGCCCTCAAATATTACAACAAAATTCTTATTACTGTTACAAAAATGATATTTCTAGCTGGAGTGTCTAGAATACAGTTTGTCAAATGAATTTCTCTGTGGTTATGATCTTGATAAAAGAATTGTTCGGTTTTATTCCTTAAATTTCTCAATCCTTATTAAAAGTTATTCATTAAGTGACTTCGTTAAAAGAGTTGATTTTTCATCTTCCTCATCCGTTAAATCCAATATATTATCATAAGCCTCTTGCATAACATTATTTACCCCATACTTTGATTGTAATGCCTCTTCATACTTAAATTCTTGGTTATTAACATTAAATAATTTGTTTGACTTACTTCTCTCATTAGTTTCAAATTTAGATTTTATAGATTTGTTCTTATTAATCTGATTCGTTTTTAGATAAAGTTTTCAATTTTAAACTTTTTTTAATCGGTTTCGCTTTTTAGATAACGTTTTCAATTTTAAACATTTTGAAGCCTTCAACAACATTCACTTTCTCTTTCCCTTGTGATATTTTGGGTGACATATAGTCCTGAGGTGTTTTCTTTTTTAACTGGATTATCTTCTTCCATCAGTTGTTTATTTATACTGCTGTTTTCTTGACTTGCATTTCCCCCTCTATTCTGCACTTGATTTGATACATTCTCTACCATTTTTGTTTTCACAACGATGTCAGTTAAACCCTTGTTGCTGTTAGGAAACTAAAAGTTTTCTTCATTTTGATAATAACACTCAAAGGTAATGAGTTTACCCTCAGTTTAGCTTCAAAATATTACAGTGAAGCTTCATTATCCTTTTTTAATTCCACCTAATATAGGAAACCAGAAACTAACATTGTATTTCTAGAGCCACTAGGTGGCGTGTATTGCTATATGGAGAGTTTTGCTTGTTTTAAAAAACGATTATGAGGAAGCATAAGAAATGGTGATCATGTGATGTTTAGTGGTTTAATACTAATCCTGCCTAAAAGAATAATGGTGGCTATGGTTATTAAAGAACCAAAGACCCCAAAATATATAGGTACTGAACTGAGTTCAGACCTATATGACTATATAAGCTAATTCGCTTGGATTGAAAATACTATTGTGTTTTCAATTTTAGACTCATAGTTTTGTAGTTAAATAGAGATAAAAGGTGGCTGCTGGAGGATTGCATTAGATCCTAAGATCTAGGTGCAATGCTCCCAGATCCAAAGCTCCTCACTGACAAAAGCCACAAGCTAGAAACTAGTCTGGGAATATTGGATGGTTAAGCACTAGATAGGGATTTTATGCACATGCCTTCTGGCATCAATTGATTACTCTGGCTTGCACTGAGTTGCACTACTATATGGAGAGTTTTGCCTGTTTTATTTATTATTCAAGTATATTATATACATGCACCTATTTTATATGAAAATTTAAACAACATATAAGTTAACTAATCCTTCTCATTCAGACACAGTAACTCATTGTATTCATACTACTACAGAATTGTCTATTATAATTTTAAATAATCACTGATGGTGGCCAGTAGCAAAAACAAGTCTGGGATGTGGAAATAGCACTAAAATCTACTATCCAATGATAAATTCAACCTTATAACAAATGCTTCTATGAAAAGAATCTGGAATAACTTAATATTTCTAAAGCAGATAAAATTAAACACAGAAAGACACATGATGCTATCTTTGTTCAGTATGAGCAATCATTATTAAACAGAACAGTTCTATATTTCTAGAACTTTTCACAAATGGTTGATGTGTCTCAAAAAAAAAAAAATCCACACAATTTTCCCTGTTTATTCCGTACTTTCAATGAATCATTTGATTACTGAAAGAGTCACCACTCTAGAACACTGGCAATAGACATATGCCATAGCAATTTAAATTGATTTAATTATTTCTTAAGTATGATTTCTGATGTTATCAGTCATTGATAGTCAAATACAATAATTTACAATATTTTTGTTTTTCAATTGTTACTAATTTTCTTCTTTTCTAAGCTAAAGTAATAATAGGTGATGATTGTTAATGAACATACAGATAAAATATTTTTTAAATATTCAGCTTTATCACTGACTAACATGCTTTCAATATGTTTACTATATAATAATCAACTATTTGTGTATTCAATTTTAATTTGAATATTCAAATAATCCATTTCTTTGAAATTAATGTACTTGTTTCTTTTTTGTTAATAGAAAAATGGTCACTGAAATGCTTCTTTGAACTTCTGCTTTCTGCCCCCCCCCCCGTTTCTCTCTGCATACACTATTTCTGCTTTTGTCAGTTGGAATCTATGGCTGGTTTTTTGCTAGTGGTCTTACAAATATTGATGTATATTCTTCATCTCTGAGAGCTCTATTGTATAAATATCTGTGTTGGGCAGGTCCCATTGAAAGATTCCCTCAACTCCCCATAATAAGCGGCATTGCAAGGTAATTAGTTAAATGATGGAAGGCTTTGAAAGATTAGATTAAATTTACCTTGCATATATTTTTTAATTTATGTGCAATCTTTGAAATATAAGGCATGCATATCCATTTTTTAAGTTCCTCTCATTGGTTGGGGTGAGGATTTTTTATTTTGCTATAGAATCTCTTCATGATGCTTATGATTACATCCTATATTTTTAAGGCCATTTGTGTACTGTTCAATGTTATTCTTTTTAACATATTCAAACTTGTATAGTGTATGAATTCGGTATTAAAAAAACCTTTCAATCCTGCATATATGTGATACTGGGATTATTAATCTACGGTAGATCACACCTTTTATATTTAGAGGCTTAAACATCATTCTGTCATTTAAAATGTGACCCTGTCTTTGTACATAAGTCCAAAAACTTTATTCCTCTATTATTGTCTTCTTTCTCCAAGGTGACACTGTTGATGCTTACTCCAATTTTTGTTGTGTTTCATCAACTGTGTGTCAGTAACCTATATAAACATGTCTTGCATGTATCTTGCCTATATTAAACATGAGTTTAATTATCTCTGTTTGGAAATAGTACACTATTAGATTGTTGCTAGGAATAGACTACTGCTGATACTGCTGATGGAGAGCCCACTGACCAACCATTATTCATCTTAAAATATTTTCCATTTGCTGCCACTGTGAGACCTTTATCACACCATTTCAAAATCCCTATTATGATTTCCTTGGTGATGGTCATTGTTGCTGTTATTTAGCAATTCAGTAATTACCTTGATTGATTCCATTCTAGTCACAAAATTGTATAACTCTTTTACATAGAGTAACCCAGTTTTATTATAAGCATCTATTTTCATGCTTTTAATCTTGTTAATGAATTTGCATAATGATTTAAAAAAATATTTGGCTACTAATCCCAATTCTTCAATCATTCATACAGTAATAGTTTTGGCTGTTTTGTAAAAGTATGAACCACCAAAATCAATAATCAGCATCATTCTTAAGTTTTCCTTATGCGGCAGAGGGATACATTTTGAAATATTCTGCTTTTGTAAATATCTTTGCACAGTGTTCTCTAAGAACTATTGAAACAAATTTGGCTTTAATGTTTTTAAGATTATATGATGCTATATTCCATAAATGTAAAAATTGCAATTTGTATATCAAGTTTTGTTTGTATATCAAGTTTTGTTCAGTACTCATTCCTTTTCATTAACATCATACAGTTTTCTTTATCTTCCTTTATGAAAATTATATTGTGACTTTTTAGTGTTCTTTATGTTAACATACCATTTATCTTTATGCTTCTTTGGTAATAAATTCATTTTTCTCACTGTCTTCTCAATAACCTCATCTTTTAGAGGGTCATTTTTGAATTTGGTTTCCATGTTGACCACTATTTTGATTTTAACATTTTTCCATTGTAGTGATAGTGTACACATACTGAGAGAATAAAAAGCAGAATATCAAAGAAATGTGCAATAGCTGCTTACCATTTTTCTATTAACAAAAAAAAAAAAATCAAGCATACCTATTTTAAAGAAATGGGCCACTTGAATATGTGAACAGTTAATTAAACACTGACATAAAGAAATATTTAATTATACCATTATATGCCATGAATATTTAAAAAAAAAAAGTTATCTGTATTTCATTATCAACCAAATGAAAAAAAAAAAATAACAATTGAATTACAAAAAATTATGGAAGGCATAAGTTTATATAAGTCTACACTTAAAATGAACAGCAGTTTAACTAGAAAACAAGAAAGAATAATATTGTTATATAAATGTTTGCAATTAATGATCTTTTCAAAATGTTATAACATACTGAGATGGTAGTTTCCCACTTCATAATAGAATAGTCGATATTTTTACTTATATCTATTTTTATTATGTTTCTATGCAAAAACTTTTAATTAATAAATATAAATGGGTACTTACATATTAGTCCTGTGTCACAGAGCACATATTAGATATCCTGCGCCTTTTCACATTCATATCAAACCGCCGATAACTTTCTTATCTTGTGATCTGACCAAAATAACCTGTACCCGGATCTTCTACATGATATTTTTTGCAAGATTTGCAAAAAAGGAATGGGTACACAGATCTTATACATAATATTTTATCGCAAGATTTACAAAGTTATTGGCAGCTTGAATATGTATGTGAAAAGGGGCAGCAAGTCTAAATACATGCTCCATGTCACAGGACTAATATATAAGCTTAGGACTAAAAAATACATAAGCTTAGGACTAAAAATACTACTTTCACACAAAAAATATAAACAATTTGGAGCGTAATTTATAAAAAAAAAAAACGACCTTTAAAATTACATTTTTAACAGCAGTTAGAGGAATACACATTTAAAACAATACTAAAGATATGAATTTGACTACAAAATAGCTAAAAAAATATGATCTTTAAAATTACATTTTTAACAGCAGTTAATGGCAAGAAACTATTATACAAAAAGTTGAAAATGTTATTTCACTATATAGAACTACATACAACATACACAGGAAAAAAATTTAAAACACCCTGTGGAATAGATATTTAAAACAATACTAAAGATATGAAATTTGACTATAAAATCACTAAATTACAAAAATTGCCAAAAATATTATTTAAAAAAGCATAAAATATGTATGCCATTTACAGAAAATATATACGACATTTGCATGAAAAAGTATAAAATTTATAACAACACTCAAGATATGAATTTGACTATAAAATTGCCTAAAATATTATTTAAAAAAGCATAAAATATATAACATTTACATAAAATATATATGAAAAAGTATTAAGTTTATAAAATATACACATACATTACTTCCTTGCAATATATAACAATGAATAAGTGGAAGTAGTCTGTTATATTTTATAATAAGTGGATCAAATATTCTGAGAAAAATGGAGATTTCAAATAAAAAATGTTCACTTTTGCCTCCAAAATGACCAGGTGATTATGGATATAAATATATATATATTTTTCACAAAATAACCTTTTATTAATAATTCACAATGGCAAACAATTATTTTTTATTTTGTTCATTATGCAAATGAAGTGTTTACTATGATGTTTGTCACTGTTGCTTATTATGCCATTTTGCTGTACCCCAAAGTCTTTCAATGTTTTGGGGAAAGTACAGTTATTTACTCACTTAAAATCAAATAAATTAAGCAACAATGAAATTGAAAATGGACAATAGCTATGAAGCAAAAATGCAATGCAAGTGAAACCAAGCTGTTATCAGAATAAAATCTTGACCAAAAACTGAGCAAAAAAAAAGTTTTTGGGAAAAAAAATTTCTTATGAGATCGGTTAAAAAACACGTGAAAAAAATGCAATGCCACTGAAATCAAGCTGTTGTCAGAATGAAATCTTAAACAAAAACTGAGCAAAAAAAATTGATTTTGAAAAAAAAAATGCTTTTGTTATCAGATCGAAATCAGATAGAAAACACATTTTGATATGAGATCAGATTTACTTGGATTCATTTAACCTAATTGCAATGTTACACATTTATTGCGGATGTGAAAAGGTGCAACAGGTCTAATACGTGCTGTGTCACAGGACTAATAAGTAAATACCATAAAATGTCAAAAATAAATAGATAATGCTAAATACATATATATATTAATATCAAAATCTATTTGAAAATTTTAATTATAGTTTTAGTATGTTAATGGTGGGAGGAGAGATAAGCAAGATATGCCTCATTGTTAAAAAAATAATCAAAGTAAAGAATGTAAATTTTTTTTTTTACAAAATTGACTAAGTTAATTGGACATAAAAATTTATCAATAATTTGATAAAATCCAGACAAGAAAATTAGACCTGGAGCCAAAATAAAAGAAAATATTTTTTTACTGCATGGCTCTTATAAATGTTACTAAAATTAGAACTAAAATGTTTTCACTTTGAAAACAAATTAAAAAAACAAAACTCATCAGTAGATCGTGATTGGACAAGACATTCATCCAGTGATGACATTTATCACACTCCAAGATATTAAAAACAAACTATCTCCCTTCAGACACATCCATCCTAATCATGGGATACCTAAATTTCTCCCCCACTTACAATTTTACCCCAACATCATTTAATGATTGACCATCTCCAAAACAAATTCATTAAAAATTTATATCCATTCATTGCATTTAAAAAACAAAGACCCTACTGATATAAACAACATAGACCCATATCCATTCTCCACTCTTAATAAAGATTATAGAGGGGTCATTAAAGATAAGATACAACATAAAATCCTGAGCATATCATGCCCTCTCAGTATCCAAAAAGCTCCTCAGCACTCACAATTGGTGAAACCAAAATACTCTTGATTACATCAGAACCAACAGAAAATCCAAGCCCATTCTTACAACTTGACATACCGACATTTACCACAATATCACACACTCTAATATTTTAGCCTTGTTCCCTCCCAGATAATTCAGATATTGACAATTTACTACACAATAGGAAATTCACATATCACTCAATGGAGTATATACAAACAGTTTTACTCCAAATACTTCAATTCCACAAGGATCCACTCACCTTTCCTCTACACAATCCATTTCTTAAAGACATTGAAGATAACCTACCTGGAGATATATACCCAGACTCAAAAGACGATCAAAAACCTACATGGAGATTGACATTCTCCAACTCAGAAATATCTAAACACACTATATAAATATTGACAAAATACAAATCTATCGACCTAAAAATAAATAAAAAATAACTTCTACCTATCTGGAAAAAAAATCAAATCCCTCAAGCTGAACCACAGAAATTTCTGGGATTTAATATTTCAAAATCAATACAATGTATAAAAGAACTTACAAAAACCTCCAGTCACAGACAGATCACTAAGACCCTCTCAAAGATATACCTTCACCTATAAGTTTACTAAATATAAAGATTTACAAAATTGATACCCAAGAACAAAAAAACATTCACAAAAAGAGCAATATTCAAGATATTAAAGGACAAATTTTCATCACATAAAACATGCAGAAAACAAAAGATTAAATGGAATCACTACATCCACACTTCAATTAACTATCAGAAATAACACTCTGATATATAATCTGCCAAAAATGGCAGACAGATCACTGAACCATAATTCCTACCGACACCCCCCCAAAAAAAATTTGGCTTGACCACTAATCCTGTTAACAACAACAAAATACAAATCCCATAACAACTATCAAACAAGATAATAGGATGATCCACCTAAAACAAAATAATCAAATCTCTACTACAAGATTAGGAATAACTAATCACAATGATACCCTATTCAAGTATTGGGCCTAGAACAAAATACTTAGATACTACTTAAAATTAATCTGGATGCCATGCTGGTCAACTGGTTCCTCAGATATAAAAGATCTATCACCAAAGTCCAATCAATTTCCACAGCTGTGGCAGGGATGAGGAAACATTTGACCCATAATTAAAACAGCATGGGTCTAGGTAATATTAAAACAATAATATTTAACAATTCAAAGATAGACTACTACAAAATACTTAATATAAAAGAAGCATTCGTGGAAGAGATATTCCTACAATCAGGCTGTCAATTTTCATTACCTATGCCATTTGGATTGTAAGGTGCAAGGCACAATACCAACATCCCAAGCCAGAGAAAACTCATTATTTATTCAGAGCAAGAAAACAAACAAAGACAAAACCTGCCACAACATCATTTTCAGAGACAGGAAGCTAACAGACCCAAAAAGTTAACAAAGAACAACCACAAAAACAACCCGTTTAACCAAATGTTAGTTCCAACCACTCCTATTTGAATAACATCCATATTAAAGTTTAAAAAGTTAAAAAGAAAAGTTTTAATAAGAAAATGCCAAGTAAAAGAAGAGGGGGGTGTATTGTTTTCAAGTCTTTTTATCTTGCTTCAAGAAGCTTCACCATGATTTCCGGCTAGATCAACTGTATTTCTCCCAAGGAATGTTTTTCCCATGATCAGTACATCTATAGGAAATTAACACCGAATCTAGTGTCCAAAGAACGAACAACCATCAGTGAGCTAACCAGAGAACTTAATAAATCGCATGTGATATCAGATGATTGTTAAAAGCATAACCCTGTTTCAGTTGAATGATTTGAAAGCTAGCCAGACGAATGCATGATCTCATGACATATAATACTCATAGTGCGCATCGGACTTCATCAAAGGAACAAGAACTCAATTTTAGGACTGGGTAAATATGAACTATCTTCTAATGTTCAATTAAACTCATTACTTCCTTAAAATTAGACTGTCAGTGCAATAGTTTAGAAACAATTAAGTGTATCACATAAATCAGTTTTAACTTGTATGTATTATGTAATTCGCTCTTTTGTATATATATATAATATTTACTTTTTTTACATTTACCATGTATTTGTTTATTCTTATTATTTAATCATTATATAGTTCAGTAGAGTTAGATTAAATCTACCCTTTAAGGCAGAATAAAGGATAGTTATTTTATAGTATTATGAGTATTAAAAATCTCTTGTAGATTCGCTAGTTTTCTAACTAAGCATTGTTGGAACAAGATTTGGTATTATTAGTTAATACTATTTTGATATGTGTGTCAGACCATTCTTTCAAAATACAGACAGATATTGGTAGTAAGATTAAGTCATTTCATCTCTAGTTGTCTTACATTGATAGATATATGATAGTTTCAATATTTATATTGCCAACTCAATATCATTCCAAGCAGTTTGCATACATCTTTCAGGAATATTGGAATATGTTTATTTAGAATTGGATTTAGATTTTGTAACAATTGATTGTAAGAGGCTTTAAGTTGAAAAAGTGAATAAGTGGTATTGGGATTTAAAATAAGGATCAAATTACTCCACTGTATTGTATTAAGGCTTAAAATTAAATAAAGTTTTTTAAAAATTAATACTTATGTTATTATTTAAAGTTAATTATTTCCAACTATTAGTTAATTAACCTAGTATTATCCCTCTGCTAATACTAATTCATTCCGTCAAAATGGGATTAATAATCAATGTTTAAAACAATTAGTTTATGGTGATGTATGTGATTGCTAGTAAAAAAAAAATATGACCAACTTTCTTGAAATAATAACGAGATTATTGCTTGTGAGTATGGTTTGCAAGCTTTGGTCTGGTAGTGTCTGCTAGTAATCATATAGATTTTATACTCATCAACTTGACCCACCACAACATATATAGACAAGGCTGTGTATCAACATAAAATTTTTTTGCAAAAACTATAGATAATTTTACTAGAGTTAATAATAAAAGGTGCAAATAGATCAACTAAAGTGGACATGAGATAAATTAAAATAATGAATAGAAAATATAAGGCACCAAAGGAAATTAAAAATAAATATACATATATATATCACGAAAATTAAAAAGCAAATATAATAAGAAAATGCATTTTTTAGAGATGAATCAAGGCAAAAAATTGGAATGCATTAAATCAGACTTAACCAATGAACAGATACCAGAAACAATTGGTAACCCATTTAATAATAGATCAAGATATGTGGATGAGGAATGGCCAAACACTAAAATAGGAATATTGGCCAACTTGGAAAACAAATTTGAAAATGACTCTTAAAAAATCAGATTATTGAGAACAAAACTGCAATAATGAATTTATTACCAAAGAAGCATAAAAATATGCATTTTTTAGAGATGAATCAAGGCAAAAAATTGGAATGCATTAAATCAGACTTAACCAATGAACAGATACCAGAAACAATTGGTAACCCATTTAATAATAGATCAAGATATGTGGATGAGGAATGGCCAAACACTAAAATAGGAATATTGGCCAACTTGGAAAACAAATTTGAAAATGACTCTTAAAAAATCAGATTATTGAGAACAAAACTGCAATAATGAATTTATTACCAAAGAAGCATAAAAATAAATGGTATGTTAACATAAAGGACACTAAAACATATAGAGAAAATCACAATATGGTTTCCATAAAGGAAGATAAAGGAAACCGTATGGTATTAAGAAAATGAATGAGTATTGAAAAAAACTTAATATACAAATTAAAAATCTTAAACTTATGGAAATAGCCTCTAATTATCTAAACAATATAGAAGACATATTTATTATAATGGTTCTTACAAAGCACTGCAGAAAGGTGATTACAAAAGTGGAATATTTCAAAATGTCCCCTCCATTGCAAATACCTCAAGAATTTTTGCAAAGATAAAGCTGCATAAAGAAAACTCTCCACTGAGATTGATTGTGATTCATACTTTTACAAAATTACATGGATGTCTGAAGAATTGGGATTCAGCAAATATTCAATTAAATCATCATACAAATTTGTTAACAAGATTAAAAGCATAAAAATATATGCTAATAATAAAATTGTGTCACTTGATGCCAAAAAAATATGGCTCAGTGCCCAAATAATATCGATCAAGCTAAATAACAGCAACTACGACTATCACTAAGAAAATTCATAATAAAGGTTTTGAAATAGATTGACAAAGACCTCACAGTGGTCATCAACATCATCATCATCATGAACAACAATTATCAATCCACTGCAGAATGAAGGTCTCTCCAAGTTCAATCCTTCTCCGATCTTTATTCTCTTCTCCACATCACCCCTGCACACTTTCTTATTTCATTCATCCATCTTACATGGGGTCTCTTTCTGGCTCTTTTACAATCACTCAGAATCCAGTTTAATATTTCAATTGTCCATCTATTATCATCTCTTCTAGCAATATGTCCAGACCTTCACTTGTTTTTTAATTTTTCTCAAGGAGGTCAGTAACACCTGTTTGTTCGCTTACCTATATATTGCATCTTCGATCTCTTCTTGTTACTCCCAACATGCGTCTCTCCATACTTCAAGTGGTCTGAAGTCTCATAAATGTCCAAGTCTCAGATCCATAAGTAAGAAATGGTAAAACACATTTATTAAAAATCATCTTTTTCAAACACATAGGCATATTTCGTTTTAGTATCAAGTGATTTCTACCAAAAGCACTGCAACCACGTTTAATTCTATGATTAATTTCATCCAATGTTTCCATCTGTATTAATAATCTGACCAAGGTATTTTTAACTATTAACTTCTTCTAACTCATCATAATCATTGGTAGCACTCCAACCAAGTTTAGTTCTATGATTAATTTCATCCAATATGTTTCCATCCGTATTAATAATCTGACCAAGGTATTTTTAACTATTAACTTCTTCTAACTCATCATAATCAATCTTTATTTTCATATTTTGAGAAAATCCATTAAACATTACTTTACTATTAACATTTATCTCTAGTCCTACAACATTTCCTGCAGGTCTAAAGTATTATTTGTAAAAACAACTACATCACCTGCAAAATCTAAATGACTTAAATAATCTCCATTTACTTTCACTCCTTTAGCTTCCCATTTTAATCCACAAAATACTTCTTGCAGCACTGCTGTAAGAAGTTTTACAGATATAGAGTCATCCTGTCTTACACTCTTAATCAATGTTGACTTTCCCAGTATCCTTATGTAACCTAATTCTTGCTGTTGCATTTTTATGCTTTAATCACTGAAGAAATGTTTATAGAATGAAATGCCTTCATAATCTACAAATCCAAAATATAATGGCAATTCATATTCATTTGTCCTTTCTATAAATTCTCTTAATACATGTATATAATCTACTGCAGTAAAACCACTTTTAAATCCAGCTTGTTCTCATGGTTGGTGGAAATCCAATGTTTTCTGTAGACTAGTTGTAATTATCTTGGTAAAAAATTGGTATAAAACTGATAAAAGGCTGATAAGTTTGTAATTTCTAATATCTTCTTTATCACCTTTTTAAAATATTAATTCTGCATTCTTCCAATCATCTGGTACATCTTTATCATTCAGACATTTGGTATATAACTTTAGTAAAAAAAAATTCTATTTCTTCATCTGCTTCTTTTAATATATCAATTATAATTCCATGATTACCTGGAGCCTTTCCTTTCTTCAAACATTTAATTCCATTTCTCACTTCATTTAAAATTCTGGGCAATCGGAAGATGTAATAGATATAGGAGATGCACGTTCTTTCTTACTACATAATTCTTGATAAAAGTCTTCTACCCATTTCATGATGTTATCTCTCTTTTTAGTAATAATTCCATCTTTTTTTCTTATTGCAGATATAAATTTCCTACCAATAACAAAATGTTCTTTTACACACTTGAGACGTTTATTCTTTTCTACAGCTTTCCTTGCTAGTTCACAGTTATACTTTCTTATAACATTTTCAACTCTTTTCCCCACCATTTTACAAAATTCGAGATATTCAATCCTTTTTAAGGCATCATTTTTATATATCTTCATATTCCTTCTTTTATTTATAAATTCTCTAGTCTCAGTAGAAATTTCATTGCTCAATTGCTGCTTTTTTCTACCAGCTATCTTTGTTGCAGTTTTTAAAAGTGAATCAATTATTTTCATATTAATTTCATTCAAATCTGAATCATGTTCAAAATCTATTAATACTTGAAACCGATTTGAAGTTCTAATTTAAATTCATAGAATGTTTCTGAAGATTATGAATATCAACTGTAAATATTGTTTTTCTTAATAATTTTTGTCTCTGTAGTTTTGCATTAACATGTATCTTACATCTTGATAATCGATGATCACTTCCTGTGTTAAATTTATTAAAAACATTACAATCTTGAAATATGTATTTTCTGTTAGTCAAAATATAATCCAATTCTGCTGTACCTTCATTTGAATGCTTCCATGTCCATTTCCTTTTAACATTTTTCTCAAAAAAAGAATGCATAATATAAAGTTTTTCTTTTTCTGCAAAATCCACAAGTCTATGTCCTTTCTCATTTCTATTACCATAACCAAAATTACATACAGCACTTTCATCTTTTATTTGTTTACCAATTCTAGCATTAAAGTCTCCCATAACAATTTTAAAATGTTGTTTACTCTGATCAAAAAGTCTTTTGTACATCCATATAAAAATCTTCTACTACTTAATCACTATGGGACCTTGTTGAGGCATAAACCCGAATTATCTGAATTTGGTATCTGCTATTAAGTTTAAGAACTTATCTTGCCACCCTGTCCGATGCACCATCAATATCCACAATGTTGTTCTTCCACTTTTTATTTTATAATGAATCCTACTCCACTTGTAGTTTCAATATTTTTGCCTTTATAATAGAGTACATGTCCACTTTTTAAATCAATTGTCTACTCACTTTTTCTTCTAACTTCACAAAGTCCAATAATGTCCCATTTAATATAAGACAGTTCTTGCAATCTTCCTTCACCTGAAAGTGATCTGCAGTTGTAAGTACCTAAATAAAAGGTCATCATCAAATGGCAGCCTGGGTCCACAATCAGGGGATTCTTAGTACCCTCCGCCTTCAGCCACCAACCGCTGCCTTGGTTGGTGACTTTACAGCCTCCTGGGAATAAGGGCCATGATTTATTTCTGTTTCTGTCTGTCACAATTGTATATATCTATTGGAAAAATATTTACCATTTACACAAACATTCATTCTGCCTTATCAGGCAGCTGAGAAGAAAGACCATGGTGTTTCTTGATCTTAAACTCAGAGGTAAAAAACCAATAAACTTACCATGCTGACTAATGCGTGTTGATGAGCAGCCTATCCATATTCATATACTATATGAATAATCACATCGTAACAATAGCTGCAATGACAAGAACGTATGGAGTGGACATTAGGAATTTGACCTGCTTGGTTCAGTTAAGGCCTCCAAGAGGAATCAAAGGGTCTCCTTTCATTTAATAGCAAACTCCTTTCTGCAGCCCTCACAGTGGTAGCAAATGGAATATATTACAAAATGAATAATGATTGGTTGATGAAGTTCCCCATCAGTGGTATCATCAGCAGTTTATTCCTAGCAAAAATTGGAAAAGGTGTTACACAAGATACATGGACAACCTATTTATATGTGCTACCGACATACAGATTGATAAAATATGACAGGAATTGAAGCAAAAATACACACTGTCATGGATCTTGAACAAAGAAGACAATAATAAAGAAATAAATTTTTTTGACTTATTTATACGAAGTCAGGGCAACATGCTAGACTACAGAATGATGCTTAACCCCCTAAATATAAGAGACCCTAGATCAATAACCCCAATATCATTTAAATATGTGGGCTGAAAGGTTTTTTACTCAGAAATCATACCCTATGCAAGTTTGAATATGATAAAAGAACAACATTCAGTACACAAATGACCTTCAAATAATAGGATATAATCATAATAAAATCGCAACCGCCATAAGGATTCTATAACAAAATAAGAAATCCTCACTCCAGCCAACAAGAACCTAAAAAATGGATAAGCCTATCTTATATTCCAAAGAATGCACATAAATTTAAAAATATACGTAATGATAAAATTTAATATAAGCCTTTGAACTCTGCTATCACTTAATGAATTAGTCAATAGCTCTAAAGATACTTTACCAAATGAATCGGGAGATCAAGTGGTCTATAAAATTAAGTGCAGCCAGCATGCAATGCTGCATATTATGGGGAGTCGAGAGCCAATCTGTCAATGAGACTTGCCCAATGCAGATATTTATATAATAGAGCTCTCAGAGAACATACTTCAATATTTACAGACCATGAGAAAAAAAGTTATCACAGATTCGAGCTGATAAAAGATAGTGTACACAGAGAAAAAGAGGGTACAGAAAATGAAAGATCAAAGAAGCATGTGCAATACCTAGTGATCATTTTTTTATTAACAAAAAAGAGACAAACATATCCATTTCAAAGAAATGGGCTATTTGAATTATCAAATTGAAATTTTAAATTAAAACCGAGTACATGAACAGTTAATTAAACATTATATAAAGAACAATTTAGTCACACTCCTATATGACATTAATATAATATAATAAAGCCATTGAAAACATGCCAGCATTAATAAAGCTGAATATTTAAACAATACTTTTTATGCTAGTATATTAATTAACAATCAAGTAATATTTTTTTTTAAAACCCTAAACATCACATGATCACCATTTCTTATGCTTGCTCATAACTGTTATTAAAACAGGCAAAACTCTCCATACAGTGGTTACAGTGATGCCACTCAGTGCAAGCCTTCTGGTATCCATTGATTACTCTGCAAAAATTTTAATTGCTTAATTTTATATTTTTAAATTATCAAATAGAATAATTTTAAAAAAAAATATTTATCTGCAAAGGCTTGCAATCTCTTTTCTTAAAGAATACATATGCTCCCTAAATTTTTAACAATATCTATTTAGACATCTATGTTTTTTTTTATTCTTTATACATTATTAAGTACTTTGATATCAATAGCAACATTTGATTATCATATTAAAATATTTAGCTTTTTTTAAAAAAAAAAAATGATAATAGTACAGAAAATTAGCTTATGATTTCTTTCTTATACAGCTTAAAATAATGTTTTTTTTTTAATATAAAAAATGATCAACTGTTGACAACACCATTCTACACTGCTGAAATTCAAAATAAAGAATAACAATAAAACAATACACACATAAAGAAATAAAATAATAATAATAAAAAAAGAAATCAATGCACAAAAGAAAACAGAAAAAGTACAAAAAAAAAATCTTTCTCTTTATGCAAGATTGTTAGAAGAGGAAAGACAATACTCATCACAGGCTTCAAATATGCAATAGATGAACAAGTAAAATAAATCTAGTTATAGCATTTCACATTTGTCAAACCCGCATTCACTAGTTATTAGAATATCAACCATAATTAATGGTTGATAAACATGTAATATCTATTTATTGTTACATTCTGGTTTTTAAATAAAATACATATATTAATAGAAATGAATTTATATATTTAATAATTGATTCAATTCTTCTTTCAATTACTAAATTAATTAAAAATGGACATTTACTTTTATTATTGTTATACAGTCATCAAGATTACATAATCACTTTTTACCCTAGAAAATAATTAATAAAAAAAGTTTGATCAATTAAACAGAAGTATTGAACTTATTATATCACTTTCAGTGCTGAAATACCGTTTGATCTCCTTACCAAACTAAGTAAGGTTCTTTTTTTTTTTTTGCATGCAGTATCAAAAATGAAGTGTAATTACATTTTATTATATGAATGATTATATGATCCCTTATCATCGTTAGATGAATGGTGATGAAAATTAATGTTATATTTCCTAATGACAAATCACTATTTTTTTACACAACTTATTTTCTGATCGATTCTATTAAAATGGTACTTAAATAGATAAATGATTTTTAGATAATCAAAAAATTATATGGGATAAATGTTGAAGGTGTATATATAAGCGCACAATTTTTGTATTTGTTAAGAAATATTTTAATTTTTAAATTATTACTATATTATACCAAATATGACAACAAAAAGAATTTACCATTGTTTTGTTTTAAAAATCTATTTTTAAAATTAATATATAAATGCAAAATGAACTATTATTTCATTCCTGAAACAATTTGTCATATAAACTGATACATTAAAAGTGAACCAAAGTTGTATAAATTGGATGTCAACAAAGATATTTCCTTTGTTTAAAAAAATAAATGAAATAAAATAGCCAAATCAGGTCAAAGGTTAGATTCCATTTACATCATTAGAGGCAACATTCATTTTCTTTTATTTTAACTGGACTACTTTCAGGGAAAAAATGAATTCAATATTTATTGCTTCCACAGTTAATTACAATATCTTAAAAAAAGGGTACTTTGACAAAAATACACAAATATTAGTTTATATACTCAAACCAAAAGTCTAGCATTAATAACTTTTTACAATATGAATTTGAAAAAAAAAAAAAAAGATCTGAATAGCAATATCAAGTCTGAGGCAATAATTTATTTTCAAAGTATTCAAGAAATGCTCTTTGTATTTACAGTGCATCTATTATTATTTTCATTTTGTAATATATTAAAAACAATATACATATCTTACTTAGTAGAAACATTTCATTTAATTAATTTTTAACATATATTTTTTCTAGAATACATAGTATACTGAAGAACTCTATCAGAAATCGTAAAAAAAATATTAATGCTTATAAATTGTATGACAACATTCAATTTATCAAAACCACTATAATTTATCATGTAAATCAAGAAATTCAAACCTATTATTAACACATAAAATAAAATTACAGATAGAAGTGAAAAAAAAAGTGCATCCAGAAATTGAACATATAAATTTTTTTACAGTTAACTCATCAAATATTTCAAACTTTTATTACTGAATCAGTTACTTCATAATGAAAAAAGTTGTGTACATTATTTGTTTATATTAATCAGTTTTTGACTATTTCAGTGCATATTAGACTTAATCAATAATTTACTTACTTATAAATACAATGTTTTGTTGTTCTAAGAATGTTATTTTTAACTCATAGTCAGTTTGTTTTTTAGTCAGTTATCACTTATTAATGAGAAAATGATCAGTATTAAGATTTTACATACAATGCTTTAGAACAGATAATGTCACAACATGTTCATAAAGTTGAGAGAAAATAATAATAGATGAAAATGAAATACATTAGAACACCAAAAAAAAAAAAAATTAAAAAAAAAAAACCCCACAAACATGACAATTTTGTAGAGTAATTAATGATAGGATCATTACCTAACCGAAAACAAGAAAATCACCAAATATTCTCAATATTTTTTCCTCAGTGATGAAAGTTTATTCATAAAAAAAAAAAAAAAAGATACAAATACAGTTAGAAAATAGTTTACAAGGGAATGATTATATGATAAATTGAAATTTCAGAAGCAACATGGTAAGAGGAGAAGGATACATGTGAGAAAAGAATGGGAAGTGGAAACAGTGTGTAGTCCAGGCCAGTACAAGATGCATGTCTTCATTGAGTAAGCACCGATGGGTCACAAACATTTGAATGATTGAGTCCTATGACGAGGCTGAGAGGATGGGAGTTGGAGGATTGCCCAAGTGTCTGTGAGGAGTGGAGGTGGGGCTAGTTTGGTATCTACGGTTTTGAGAGCAAATTAGATCCAATAGCTTTTAGTTCACTGACTACTCTCTGGTCAAAAAATAATGGCACATCGGAGCAACCAGAGTGCCTAGATGAAGAAAACTGTTAATTTAATAGTTGCAAAGACCCCTGATTCTATGGATTCTTGGAGGTTGAAGATGGTATTCCTGTGCAAGGAAAGGTAGGAGTTGATGACATGTCACTCCAAGCAGAAAGAGACATTTAAGTAGAAAGTGCTGGAGGGTTTCATTGTCAGTTTTACAGAGCTGGCATATGGGAGAGATCTTGGTGAAACCCCTGCGGTTGACCAAAAATTGACTTGTGGGAAGGGAGGATTGATTTTGAGGAGGAAATTGAGAAATTTTGCGTTAAGGGACTACCTTTTGAATTTGTGGATTAATTGAGCATTGGTAAGTTTGAGGAATGTAGGGGACACAATGGAGAAGTCTGTGGGCAGATTGAAAACCTCCTAGTACTTTAGTTTGCCACTGGATGGATGGTATAACAAAGCCAGCCTTTTGAAGGATGTTGGCAATGAGTGAGGTGGGCCTGCCACTAGGAGGAGGAGTGTTGGTGGGTGTGATAATGATATGCACAAGGTTGACAGGAAAGTGACTTAGAAGTGAGAAGATAATGTTGTGAGATCTCTGGATCAGAAGAGTGTCGATGGAGTGCAGGTTTTTAGGAAAACAAGTTCTTTTTAGGCTGATGGCCACCAACTTTCTGCCCCAGAGAAAACAGGTGCAAAAAGAATTCGATTTTGGATATAAAGGAATGTGTAGGTAGAACAATGGGGAGGTAATATGATATTTTAGGAAACACTAAGGGAGAGGTAGATGCCTGTGGTTACACTGATGGTAGATGATATGCTTTGATAGTGTGGCTTGGACCTGTACCCTCATGTCCATAGGAGACAGAATGAGGGAGAATCCCAAAAAGTTGTGTGGCTTGGCATTAAAGGTGGAAGAGATTTGATTACCAGTTGATAGTTACCAGGCCACTGATTTATCACTGCTCAATTTCAACCTGTGTGTTTTGGTGTACTAGGTGAAAATCTGTTGAAGCCTGGGGATGAGATCAACTGAGGGAAGGAAGACAACCACATCATCAACATAAGCAAGGCATTTGATGCTATTGCCCAGTGCAGGAATGAGGATGCAAGGGAGGTCAAGTTCAAGCCTGAGCAAGAGGGGATTCAGAAATGCGGTGACCAATAAAGTGCTCAGTGGAGAGCCCTGAGGGATGGATATGTTAGGTGTGAAGCCGGGGGCAACTTTCCCATCCAGGGTAACTAGGATTTCCATGTTGGACAGGAGATTGTGAAGGATGGACAGAAGGGCCTTTGGAATGTTCAGGTCCATGAGGACATCAAAGAGCAGATCGACCCTAACAGAGTCGAAGGCTGCCTGGATGTCTAGTTGGACAGCGATGGGCCTGCCATTTCAAGACTCTCTAACATGTTCGGTGACCATCTTAAAGAGTGTGGCAGCCCTAATAATGGAGTGCCCTTTACAAGCAAACTGAGGCAGAAAGGGCAGAGAGTATGAATTGTTCTAGTGACTCTTTGATGGCAGACTCAATAAGTTTTATGAGCAGAGGGTCATCAAAATGGGCCTAAAACTCTTGAGCTCAGTAGGTGGCCAATCTTGCTTAAGGAAAGGGACTGTTACAAGACAGAGACCTCGATGATGTAAGCATCTGAAACTAGCTTGGTGATCATGTTGAGAGTAATGGGGATGGTGAACTGACTTAGGTGGAGACGGATAAACTTGGGAATAGCATGAGGACCGGGGATGACATGGTCAGGAAAGCTTTTCAGATTGTTAAGTAGCATGGCCTGGGTAATGCCAAGATCAGAGCTGACATTCAAGGTTGATGGCATAGTGAACGGAGACATCAGCTTTGAGAAGCATGCACTTGTAATAGTTTCTCAATTGAAGAAGCAATTCCGGATCTATGTAGGATTTTTTGCCCATGATGGATGAGGGGGTGGTTTCCTTCTTGTGGGAACCAAGAGCCTACCCCAGGTATCTTCTGGTCCAACAATGCTGATTCCCCACATACCTCTGGGTGCGTTTGACTGAGATGTACTCAGCCAAGGCCTTTTGAGCATTGCGGTATTGAAGTTTCAGTTGGATGATGGTGCTAATATCTAATTTTGTCCATGGAAATCAGCAACTTGAGTGGCCCTTGGGAATTCCAGGTGTATTTGTTGATGGCAGCTTGCAGGATTTCCACAAATGCGAACCATGCAGAGCTGGGCTCCATTTGAAGGATATTGATTTTATGAAGGTATATATAAATTTCTGAAAGCAATGCTATTGGTGTATTTTGTTTGTTGAGGAATCATATTGTTCTTCTGAGGACAGACTCAAACAACAACATCAACAAAAAAAAATGACAAGAAAATATTTTCAGCAATAAGAGCCAATAGATAGATTAGAGTTGACAATCAATATACATTATTAAAAAAGGCAACATATTTTTTATTAATCAATCATTAGACTAGAGATTATTTAATGAATAATATTTCTATAATGTAATTTTCAATATTTGTGTTGTTGTATTATGAGTTTGTGTTTGCATTTGTATTATGAGTGCTAAAGAAAGATAAAAATTCCAGGAATAAATGAGACATCAACTAAAGCAACAAAAAAGTTAAATAGTTAAATATTATAGGCAGAAGATGGTTCAGTTTTATGAATCCAATATCATTAAAATTGTATGCATAAAATCTGAAGATCATAAAAAAAAAATCAATTTCAAAAAAAGGAAACAATATAAAATTCAATGTTAGACAACAGATTTTAGATCTCAACTCCTAATATACATGTATATATCAGATGACACTACTATTTTTTAATTAGTTTTCTCTTATTATTCATGCATTTCAAAGAATTTTTTTAAGTTAAAATAAAAACAATAATTTCAAATCATTGATGAACTACCCATGGAGATTTCAAATCAAGTTAGCAATAACAAAAAATTCAGATTCAATATAATGAGATGATTCATGTAGTATTTTTTTTAAAAATCAAATGCAAACTTTTACTATAAGTTAAGATAATAAAAAGATATTATAAATGTTGTCATATTTAAAGTTAATCCTAACAAAATCATTTCTAATGCTGTCAAACATTGGTGGTTGAGTGATCAGTACAACTGCCTTACAAGCAGTTGTCCCAGGTTTGTGGGTTCACTTCCCGGCTGATGCTATGACATGAGGGAAAAAAATCATTTCTAATGCTTTACATATGGTTACAGATTACATTATTCAGAACAAAGTAGCTAAACGGAAAATAGAAAAAAAAAAAAAAAGAGGACTAAATAATTTAAGTTAACCAAACTATTAAAAAAAAAATCAACCAAAAATTAATAAACAATAAATTTAAACCTCAACTATTTGATATATATGACAAATCAATGTCAACAGCAAATTGCATTATTTGTAAAGAAACTACATTGTCAATCTGTTCAAAATTAAAAATTACTAGCATGAAACATTTAATTTGTTAAAATGCCTCAAATGTTAATCTTCATATTAATTCATTAAATTGATGTTTACTATAGTAAAGTTTTTGTTTGTACAACCAATTATACTATATAGCATGCAGGAGATCAGAATTATATAATCTTTTATTTCAATTCATCTGTTACCATACTGAGGCTTTATTGAAACTGCACATATGATAGAGATTAATTTAAAGCAGAAATATACATCAAAACTTACAGTGAGAAAGTTTACTTCATATCAAAATAGCTAATCCCATCATAAATTGGATGCATTATAACATGACTATAAGATTCAATCTGAAATGTTAGAACTAAATTGCACCAAGAATAAGTGATTTTCACTTATAAAATTCATACCAGAAATGATTGTTTATAATATATATATATATATTGAAAATTGACAGATTTCCTCCAGTATCATTTGCACCTGAAAAATAAGCAAGGTCTGTTTTCATAACTATAGACATCACCATGTTGCTGTTAACTGCATACTGACAAATAATCAACATACAGGTGTTTCATGCAAATATTAGAAAGACGAAAAAAAAACCTCCATTCCAAATGATATTGTAATTGTCAAGTTTGTATATTTGCTCAACAGACCGAATGTCCGAGCCAGAGAACAAAAAGCTAACCAAGTCGGGGTAGTACTATCCTACTTCTGATCATGTCTCCACTCTCTTATTCATGCTTCCAAGTCAACCCATAGCGAATGACATGCCTGAGACTACACTCGATACCTCCTTATTCGTATTCAGCAGTAGCAAAACAGTAAAAGATGAGACCCCCCCCCACATATGATTATATAACTTAACTAGTGATTCATAAGTGCAATGAGCAAGAGCGGAGACTGAGAACAATTTCTATTTTATAAAATTTTAATATAATAATTAATAAATGACAAAACAATGTAAATTATATACATTTGTCCACACTAAGTGAGTGGACATTCAGCTTTACAAAGAATGTTTAAATTGATTCTGGATTTAAATGACTGACAATACGCATACACTAATTTTAGGTTAAAGAAAGACATACCCAATATTAAGATACAGAGACTAAAATTTCTACAACTGGGCAATTTGACCTTCATCCAAACCCATTTTAAGGTTGAATAGATTACTATTATTACCTATACCAGAATTTATGCTAAGAATCACAATGGGAATATTAGTAACAGCTCGAGTGATCAAATTACTTGAAACCTGCCTTGCATAATTTACTATATACATAAATTGCATTAACCCAGATTCCGAGTCGGAGCAAAGCCGGGGTTAATTACTGTGGGAGGCTGAACTGGTGGAAAACTGAACTGATGCAAGGCAGTTTAATGTCGGATTCTACAGCATTATAATTATGATAATAGAGTAGGTGCATCTCAAATGTGATCTTAATTGAGATTCATTACCCAGTAATCGTTTCTCTGGACTGCGCTGCTCGCTATAATAAGAAGAGGACTTTTAATCTGCATGATCAACACAACTGCTTAACAAGTCTTTGGAATGCTTTGGTTCCTTCCAAATACAAAATGAAAAATATCCTGCCTGAACTAAGATGCGTGGTTTGACATTAACTCAACTTTGAGGCAGGCCACTATAGATATAGCAAGAAGCTAAGCATATTCATGTGAATTAGCAACACATTTGCCCCACTAACTCCCTATGATTAACTAAATCAATTACGCTAAATCTATAGTGCCTATCAGTGCCACCGCCATTGGTCAGTTCAAAAATAGCATATCTAATCATACTACAGTGGTAAAATAGGAGGAATCTGGTCTAAAAGATATCTGTATAGCGCACATATAATTAAGGAGAGTTACAGCACATTTGGGGATTTATTAAGAGTTAGGATACTAATTGTGTGTTGCATAGTACCACTCATGCCTAACACCAAGTAAAATATTGATTTCTAAAATAATCTATTCAGTTATGTTTCCCATAGTGAGCTTAATCCTAGTGCAAATAGTAATTTGATTTCAGAAGGGAGTTTGCTGGTATTTCTTAGTTTTACAATATTCTACACTACTGGAGAGGCTCCTAATCATCTCTCCATTACTTGTTAAACATTGCGAAACCCCGTCCTGATAAACATAGCATAAATTAATAAGCATGAATTTAACATTTAAATATGACAGGCATATAAACAAATTATAGAAATCAATAATGTTACAATTGAGTTGTAATGAATAAGAACTTATATTTTAAATGATTCTATAGAATTTAAATACTTATGATCAAGCAAGAAATTTAAGAGTGTTTTAAGTTTAAAATAAAATCAAAAGAATAAATGGTTTGATTTAACATTTAAATATTATAGAGATATGATTCTTGATTATTTAGCTAGCTTCAACTTAGAGTTCATTTAGGAATGAAAACTGAGTATTCTACAGAATGATTTACCAGTGATGTTCGACAGCCAGTCTTTCTTAGTATTACAATATTCTTTACCGGGGCATCTTCCTCCATTTTTTCAGGATGCGGCTTCTCTCCATTATTTCAGGGTGCGTCCTCTCCATTACTTGGCCAGGACTGAAGTTGATGTTCTCTCCATTTTGTAGAGCAGTTATCCATGAGATAGATAGCAAATCTATTGCCCACTAGCCAACAGTTCTCATCTTAATAACCTTTAATGATTTTTAAATTTAGTTTGGCAAAAGTAATGTGAGAATAACACTCTTTAATAACTATTCTTCGACACTCCTTCTGTAACGATAGGTGGCAAGACTTAAAACTAAAAAAAAAACAAGCTTTCTATCACTTATTTGCTAGCATCCCCCCTCTATCAATTTAGCAACGTCACTTGTTTGCTACTTTGAATCTTGCCTTTAGCAATTTTTCTCCTTCCGTTCCTTTTATTGTCTATAGTTAAATCCAGAGTTAATAGCTCTTTCCCCTGGATTCCCCAATTTTGCTCATGTTAAATTCATGCCTGACTAAATTTTATAATTTGTTTTTGTCTATAAATTTAAATCAGGTCAATTTTCCACTAAAAGATTATTTTTAGACAAAATGCTAAAACTTGTAAAAAACTTACAGCTTGTGTAATTTTAAAACAAAGCAGCCAAAATTGAAAATTATTTTAAATGAATAATAAAAAATAAATTCTTAAATGAATAAATTTATAAAATCTAAATCTATATACTTTGGTTATATACATAAATTCTAACTACACTGCCAGGTTAATGAATATTGAAATACAAATTCTTAAATGAATAAATTTATAAAAATCTAAATCTATACTTTGATTATATATAAATCCTACCTACACATTGTCAGGTTTACTTGTTTTCACAAACGAAGGGTGATACACGTGTACATGCTATCCCCACCTGTGTATACCTATTATCATGGACCAGATGATTATATATGCACATACTCCACAATATTAAATGCACAAGCTCAAAGTTTTAATAAAAGAAATACCCACAATCTAATTTGGGTAAGATATGAGATAAATACCTACTATAGAATATAGTAGGTGAAACAGACTGATCTGTAGATATGACTGTTTCAATATAAATATTTTATTTGTTCATGAAAACAATGCAAATGATAGTTTTAATCCAGTTTTATGCATCCAATATCATTAAAATATGAGGTTACCAATTAAAAAACAAACAAACAACTAAGATCAAATGTTGGATGACATACAGAAAATTTTGGTCTTAACTCCAAATACACTTATACATATATATCAGACTAGCTATTACAACAATTTTCAGCTACTTTGTTATTATTATATATGTTTTTCAGAGAATAAACATTTGTAGGTAAAACAAAAATGATAAATTAAAAATTATTATGTATTGTGCCGTTTATTTATATATGGTACAAATATATTGGCATTTGGTAAGAGCTAACAAAAGTAAATTTAGGTATTTTTTTTTGATTAGTATAATTTTTTTTAAACGTACAATGAAAGTTAAATTTTTCATCCCTATTTTTTTTTTATCTAATTAAAAATAAAAGTAAAAAATTAGAGAGAACAAAAGACACACAAATTACTAATCCAGATAAGCTAAAAGAAAAATATTTTAGCTAATTAAAGATGGCAGAATTATGCTAAAAAAATAAAGACTTTGTAACTTAAATTTAAGAGAGAGTGTACAAGATTATTATCTTATATGCTGATAAAAGAACAAAAGGATGCACAGAAGTTTCAAAAACTGGATCGAGGTATAAAAAGAAGAGGACAATTTTTGATCTAAATTCTTTCTTTACCTTCTGGTTCCATGTCTTAGAGTTGGGGGTATCCGCAAGCATAACCTGTAGCAGTAATATACTTCTGCACAGGTATGCCACTTGCTGTACCAAGCTGTCACGCAAATATAAAAATGGAGCTTTGTGAATACCGCTTTTTACAATGAAAGGGTCACCACAACCTTGCTTTTTCTCTAGCTATAGAATGCAGCAATAATTGAAGATGCCGGCAGGAGAGACCAATGGAAATTCCTATGAGCTCAGGATCCCATAAATCTACCCCAACTTACCGGTAAGCTAAGAGTAACTTTTCCCGACTGTGACTTAAAGTTTGCAAACAATTCTTAAAAAAAAAAAAAAGCTTAAAATAATCCCAATAAAGACTTTAATTTTATTGTTCAAGAGACTCTTGTTTACCTAAGAACTTTAACCACTTTTTTTTATTAATTGATTCATTATTTGGATTAGCGTGTGTCCTCTTCATTTTTATTTAATGAGTAATTTATCTTTAAACATTTTAATTTGTTAGAATAAAAATATTTATTTCTAATATCAACTTTTCATTGTATGTTAGTGATGATTATTATTAAATTTATTAATATTAGTTTAGTAAGATTTCAAAATATAATTTACCTTTGCCAATATGTATTGACTGAGCTCCAGGAATAATAATATCTAGAAAATAACTCTAGTTACGGTAAAATATGATACCAATTCTTTTAAAAACATTTTTCTTTTTAATTTTCAAGACGCGATGCGATGGATTTCAGTGGATTCTTATATGAATCCTGGCACGCTTATAAAAGAAATAAAAGCTGATTCCGTCGATAGCGTAAATCATAACAATTACTAGGTAGAGTTGATCAGGAAATATAGTTGCTTTTTTAGAAATAGGAATGAAACTTTATTCTTTTTCCATAACTTGATCAACTCACACATTTTATGTGTAACAGAGACCTAGTCAGATGGGCAAAATGCTTCAGTATCAAAGGACTCTAATCTCATTATACCACAGTGGATACTACCTACACCCACAAGATCCAATAAAGATTAAATCATTCCCAGATTAATGAATCAATCAAAGATTCATCTTAATTCAATACAGCAATAATCCAATCACTGTCAAATAAAACTATTCCTTCATCCAGTCTGAATAACTTGATGACTAACTCATTTGAAAAATATCTTTTGCTTATTTATTATGGATAAAGACTGAAAGCCAAATAAATTAAAATCTCATAATAATTATATAAAACAAGATTCAAAAACTAATGAAGTCAATACAATTGAAGCTTGAAGCGGAAAGTATTAAGTGAAAACAGATTTTAAAAAAATCTATTAAAAAGGTATTTCTCAAAATTGCTGTATTCTTAAATTACGAGTGAAAATTTTGTCAAACAAGCTTAAGTTTCCTTTCCTCCATATGTAAAATTATGTCTAGACTAATTGGGAAGCTTTGAAAAATTTTTAAAAATGTGACTTCACACCAATCCTTAAAATAAAAGAATACTTACCTAATTGTATACATAGAAGGTAGTAGTAATCCAATTATAAAAGATAAAGAATAAATAGGATTAAAGAATCAGATTATATAAAACCAGAAATGACAAAAGTGATAAAATTTCATTAGAATACAGACTGTTTATTAAACTGCAAGTGTACATTATTTTCAACACACACACACAAATATAATACAAATGTTACTTATATATAGTAAGCATATATAAATAAAAATTATAGTATACACAAACTTTTTTTAAAAAAAATATATAGTTATTAATAATAAATTGGAGGGGTCACATTCACATATATTTTTCATTCACTGGAAAAATAAAAAAAAAACTTACTGTATCGTATTTTTTTAACAAAAGGTCCAACTTTCATTGCAATTAAAATGCTCTAAGGAATATTCCTTATTTTATCAATAACTTTTTTTAAATAGAAAAATAATAAACTAGTTTTGTTATCAAGCAACTAAAATCTCTCTGTTTTGATGTCTTAAAGACAATATTAATTTTAATTATGTTCTAAAATTTTGTAAAACTTGCAAATGAAATTTAGAAAGGATAATAAATAAAAAATAAAAGTATTTATTTTGAATATAAACTGAAGAAATTTTATTTTTTAAACATGATCATTTCATTTCCAAGATGAAAAAACGACTGCTAGTATCATTTAAATTTTATTACAAATTTTATTTTATTTTTTAAACATGATCACATACTCTTTCAGAAACAGAAAAATTCTGTTTGAGTATTGTAAAATGTATTAAATTTGGAAATTTTAATGTTTTTTTTTTTTTTGGTTTGTTGTTTATTTACATTTTTTTTATTGGAAGTATGTAATTGAAGTCATGTACTTTATACAGCATAGTTCAAGGCTTACTTGTATTTTATTCTATTTAGACATCTCTACATAAAAAAATGTAATTAATCAAGAAAGTATTATTTAAATTAACAGCAGAGTCATGCATACAAAAACACTCTTGAAATCTAAATACTATAAAATCTTTTCTATTTCACTAACAATCAGTATCTTAATGGTTTGAAAGCAATGTGAAGGGCAGCTATAAATATACAAACATATATAAATTCATGCATAAGTTTGTTCCAATATAATTAGTATTTTATATTAAAATGCTAATTTGTTATTAATGTAATGTGTTATAATATAATTGTAAACTTCTACTCCAGGTTCCTGCAATAGTTATGTTATTACTGCATTATTTGTTATATCAAATAAGCTTATTCTTGAATATAATAGTCTCTCTGTAGCTGTAGGCCCATTATCCATGATTAAAAAAAATTAATAAATAAGAAATTTTAATTGTCTACTATTTAATTTTTTGTTATATATGTATATGTGCTATAAATATTTTCAACATATATTATAATATGCACACACACTTATATATTTAAAAAAACGTACATTATAATACATGTTAAAAACGTACATTATAATACTGTTTACTAGTATCTATGAATTTCAGTATTGATGTAGGAATTGGAATCAGATGTCAAGATGTGGGAGGATTAAAGTATATATACAAGACATGTCTTTAAATAGTTCCCTTTTCTACAGAGGAAGAATGAAAAAAAAATACCATTCACTAATTATATAAAAAGTTGTGTTCACTGATGAATGATTACATAAAAAACATCTTTAAGACCCAAATGGATTTGAACCAAGATCATCGGTTTAGCCTCTAATCATTATGCCATGAAGCCGAAGGATAAACTCCCCTCCTAAAAAAATAAAATTGTAAATAATCTTTTTAATAACAAAAGCTTTACTTTTTAATTACTTACAAATATGATTTTTTTCAATCTTATTAATTTGTAGGGGACATTTTTTTCACATGCAATATGCATTTCAGTAACCTGGGTCTCGTTTTATGCGGATTATTTTAATGCAATTTTGAAGTTATATGATTCATGTTTCTTCTTAATATCTTTCATATTTCACTATATTTATTAGATATCAAGAAATTTAAATTATTAATAACTTATTTTGTCTTGAAATACTTTTTTTTTTAAAAAAAAAAATATAACATTACATTAGCAGCTAACGTGAATATGGCCTGAAGCTGTATTTAGAACTTAGCTTCTATGTAAATAACCTATTTATTATACTAATGAGTAAATAATAATAATAGATTTATACTTACATATAAAAATATCACAATAAATACTCAAAAAATTTAAACTTTTAAAACATATTTTATTATATATAACAGAAATAAATAATCTTTTAGATTTTTAAAATAAAAAACGAAGATTTTATAAACTGAAAATAATCTTTCTAATGTTAATGTATAATGTTTTTGTTTTGATTGTGATGTCATTTTTTAAATATAGAAACACAAAACCATTAACACAGCAGAAGACTACAAGTGGCGCTAGTTGTACATTACAACATGAATAAAAATAAAGTGGCTAACAGGTTCATAATTGCTGAGAGATTCTTGACTTTGTTTAAGGAGAAGCCACAATACATCACATCACATCGAATCTCATTTCTTACAGTTTACAAACAAACGCTAGCGGTAATGATTAAAATATGTATGAAAAATGTAAAATTAAATACCGTAGTAATAAAAAAAGTTTGTCTTGTATTAATTTTTTTCAAATATTTGAAATTTTTTATTAGTCATACTTTATTTTCTTATTTTATTAATGCAAATTTTAAAGTAATTTTTTTTTGTTGCTTTGCTTTTATGCGAATCCTGAAAATTACAGCAATTATCCCTCATTTTTCAAGGTAAATTAAGTCTATTTTTGTGCAATTTTTTTTAATGCAGGTTTTCTGTGGAACCTATCTACCACATAAAATGAGACCCAGGAATACTTAAGTTTATGCATTATTCACATATGACTTTAAAAATTTATTCTAGTCAATTGAAAATGTAAAAAATAAGAGATTGGAAATCATAAAAAGATTTTTTCTTCTTGATTTTGATTATTATTTTACAACAAATGTCCTGAAAGTATATCGAATATAAATTCTTTAATTATCACATCTTACTGGTATAAAAAAAAAAAAAAAACTCAATAAAGTTGTATCTATAAATGCTAATATACTATAATAAAATTAGGTTAAGAAAGTTATTAAATAAGTGCAAAATCTTACAGATGATGATCAATGGTGTCAATTGGAGAAAATGCAGTATTATATAATTATTTAGCCTTCTATTAGATACAAACCATAACACATTAAATATATATAGCATGCATATATACAGTTAATCAACTGAACAATTTGCTTTCTAAAAACTTTTAATTATGTATTCAAAATATTGCATTAAATATCTTCCACCATCCTCTCCCCACGACATATTCCAAAAAAATGATAATTTGCTATTGCTTACTATTTTCTTAGGATAGTTTATCTTAGCAATTCAATTTTAGAATTACATCATAAACTCTACTGTGCCCTTATTTAAAGAACTACCTATTGAACCAGAATATATAATATTATATGATAACAGTTGATTAATTCTATAAATATATAAGAGACCTCTAAATCTCTCAATTGTTTATAAAAAAAATCATTGCTTTATGCTATATAAAAAAAATTATATTTGATTTTTTCCCCTTTGTTTACCCCCCCCCCTCCCCAAGAAGTAATTGTCCTACACAGTTGTTTTATGTAAGCAGCCATTAAATTAATTAAATATGATTATACTTTATGTTTATGATAGGAATTAAGTATAAATATTTTATTTCACTTCAAAACAAACTAACACCAGAATTCTTGGTAACTGTTTATTCAGTAGAAATATAGCAATATGGAAAAAGTTTGGCCTTTTAAAAATATGACAAAATTTAATAGCCCCAGAATTAAATATCAACAAACATAACCTACTGCACTCAATTATTTACTTTAAAGTATTATTATATTTATTGGAGACAGAACTTTCTCTATTTTAGCCCAATATCAGTGGTAAAAAGTATGCAATCTGGATTTTTTTATTGTATACTTTTTTTTTTAATAGTTTGTGATAAGAATAAAGATAAATGCAGACACCAACCAGATCTTTTTTCTTCTTTTCTGTTTACATGTTGTCAAGTATACATTTTGGGAGGTTTCAAATAATATAAAAAAGTTGTTAACAATACTATCTCAGAAATGGTGGGTGGCATAAACCTGGTTTAGAGGTTAAGAAGAACAGACTCAATCAGGCAATCACTTGTCTATATCAACATGCCCAGAGTGTGGTTCCTGTGGCCATAAAATAAAAAAAAGAAAACATGTGCAATGGATAGTCTCCACATATGTCTTTAAATCAGTATTTTTAGATAAATGAAATCAATATATATATAAGCATATATATATAACATAAAAATAGAATTACTTGCTAAGCAAATTAATCTGTAAGACAAGAGTTATAATTAATTATATGAGGGACAAGTTAGCTAGGGTTAGGGTTTTGTAATTCACTTTTTAGTGAAGCAGTTTGTTTTCTCATGAATACATATAATTGCTAATAAAATATGCAAAACATTACACTATATAATATTATCTTATTAAATACATTTAACCAACTTTTGAAGTAGAAGTTTTCTCTTTACTATATGGAAAAAATGATTTTACAATTAAAAAAGAATAAAATCAAACATTTCCATCATAAAAAAAAAAACAATTTTTTTCAATAATTTTGAAGTTATGCTTAAGAAAAAGACAGGAATATTTATTTTTAATATTACCTAATTTTTAGCATAACAGAAAAAGTAAATCAAGATCTCTTTAAAATACTAATACATATATGATTTCAACCTCATCTGAAATAAAAGATATATTACATTACAATATTTTTGTTTTATGGCCATCATTCTATACCTATTTGAAAACCTTATTATCTTAATAAGTTTCATCACCAAACTATTATAACTGGATGCACGACCAACCCCACTCTTCGTTGGTTTTATTTCCTGGTGAGCATATTGCAGGAAGTAACTATCGACTGGCATTCCCCAATGCAGACATCACACAACCTACAACAATATTTCGTGTTCATCAGAAGATGTAGCGCCATAGAGACAGGAAGCATCTAGAAATTTGTGTTTGTTTCCCAAACCACACCACTAGAGTTCCATCTCACTACAACATTACTTACCAGTGTCTGGTTATGCCGAACATAGCTCAGGAGGCATGAGATTCTTGTGAGAAAGATGCAATGAATGATTAGTGATGCAAAATAGAAATGAACAATTACATTAATTTTAAGTAACACCAATTTTATTTAATAACAATTCATTAGCAAGTCCTTCTAATATAACAAAGCAAAACTCTCCATATAGTAGTGGCATCTTGTGCTAGCAAGAGCAATCAATGGATGCCAGAAGACTTGTGAATAAAATCCCCATCTAGTGCCTACTCATCCAATATCCCCAGACTAGTTTCTGACTGGATCTGAGAGCACTGCAACTAGATCTTAGGATCTATTGCAACCCTCCTGACCCACCTTTTAACTCTATTTAACTACAAAACTATGAGAATGAAATTGAAAACACAATTAATATTTTCAATCCAAGCTCAATAGCTTATATAGTCATATGGGTCTGAACTCACCCATACATTTTGGTGTCTTTGGCTCTTTAAAAACCATAGCCACCACTATCTTATTAGGCAGGATTGGTGTTAAACCACTAAACATCACTTGATCACTATCTCATACTAGCACATAATTGTTATTAAACAATTCAAAACTCTCCATATAGTAGTGCCATCTTGTGCTAACAAGAGCAATCAATGGATGCCAGAAGGCTTGTGCATAAAATCCCTATCTAATGCCTACTCATCCAATATCCCCAGACTAGTTTTTTATGCACAAACCTTCTGGTATCCATTGATTGCTCTTGTTAGCACAAGATGGCACTACTATATGGAGAGTTTTGCTTTGTTTTGAATTGTTTAATAACAATTATGTGCTAGTATGAGATAGTGATCATGTGATGTTTAGTGGTTTAACACCAACAATTATGTGCTATGGTTGTTAAAGAGCCAAAGACACCAAAATGTATAGGTGCTAAATTGAATTCAGACCCATATGACTATATAAGCTATTGAGCTTGGATTGAAAATATTAATTGTGTTTTCAATTTCATTCTCATAGTTTTGTAGTTAAATAGAATTAAAAGGTGGGTGCTGGAGGGTTGCATTAGATCCTAAGATCTAGGTGCATTACTCTCAGATCCAAGACTCCTCACTGAGGAAGGCCACAAGCCAGAAACTAGTCTGGGGATATTGAATGAATAAGCACTAGATAGGGATTTTATGCACAAGCCTTCTGGAATCCACTGATTGCTCTTGTTAGCACAAGATGGCACTACTATATGAAAAGTTTTGCTTTGAATTGTTTAATAACAATTATGTGCTAGTATGAGATAGTGATCATGTGATATTTAGAGGTTTATCCTTCTAATATAGTTCATTATTAAGTCTAGAAATATTTTAGGTAGGTTATCAGAGCAAAAACCCATTTTTTAGTTCACATGATGAAAATAAGTCTAGAAGTCTTTCAAATAATTATACATATACAAATAATACATGAATAAAACGTTTTTAATTACTTGTTCCAGGTCTGTATGTTCTTTTAGATAGGTAAACAGGTAATATCAGCAATTCCAGGTTTGTGGAGCATTTATAATCCAATCAAGTATAGATGTATATATATACACAAGAATTTTATTATTTTATTAGGATATAGCTAGCATGCATATAAGTATTTATGATTCATATAGCATTTTATTATTTTTAAGAATCATTACAGGTAGGTAAGCAGGTAATATCAGCAATTCCAGGTTTGTGGAGCATTTATAATGCAATCAAGTATAGATATATATTTATATGCATACGTTGTATTATTTTATTAAGATATAGATAACATGAATTTTATTATTTTTACCGTATCTTTGATTTTTGTAATTGACATTTCCATTTAGCTGGTTCATTTGAAATAACTATTACAATTATTATCAGAAGTATTTCTATTATTTGAACATATCTTAAATTTTTATGTAACAATTGGCATTTAACTAATGAAATATATAACACACACACACACACATATGAATGTTTGTAATTAAGTAATAATTTTCCATTTCTTGTTTTCATTTTAAATAAAGATAATAAAAAAACTATCATCAACTTTTGACTGAAGTTAATAACTGATTGTGAAAACTTTTCTTAAGACTAATAATATAAAATTTTCTCTCTTTTGTTTTATAAAAATTAATAGCTATAATTTTAATTCATATTTTATTGTAATTGAATAATTTCTAATTGCTTACATCTAAATTCATGTCTTTGTTTATTACTGCATTTCTATATAACTGGGGGTTTGTCTTGAAGCTGAACGGTTAAAACTTCTAGGCAAGGCTTGGAGTTCACATGTTTTGCAGATGGAGAGGGAACCAGCAGATCTAGCCGACTATCATATTAGGGTGATTTTTCATTAGCTGTTAGATAATTCCATTCTAGTAGTCTTGTAGCTAAATCTTGTGTCTCTGAATCATTTAACAAATTTCAAACGATTTTGCAGCCTATTTATATTTTTTTGACTCTGATAAACGGATTCACCTTACATGTCCTTTTTCTCCCATTGGTGGCAGTGCTTTTTCATCCTTGTCCACATTTTTTAATCCCCTAGATCATTGGACAGTTTCTCTTTGGTGGGAACAGACTTTTAATTAGTGACTATTTTCAATTATCTGCCTTACAGGTGTTTTCAAATCTTAGATTTTCTTGCCTGCGGCACAGTGACTTGATCCTTTAATTTATACTAGTTGTTCTGCCTTAGAAGTTTTCTTCAATCTGATTTTATTTAAGTGCATGTTAACTTGGTAGTTTTAATAAAAATAAAAATTATATTGTCTCTTTTTAATTGCACTATAAACATGTTTGATTTCCTTTTAATTTGACCAAATTATCATTTTTAATTGCAGTCAAATTTCATTATTTCTTCCTTTTCTTTAAAATACTTAGTTTCTTAGAATATCATTAGTCAGACTTAAAATATTATTAGTCTGACGTGGCTTTAACCTACGTCATTTTAATTTGAGGTGGTGGGATCTTCTAAACATATATGTGAAACAGCATGTCTGTTTCATTACCCCCCACCCCACCAAATTTTGGGGATGAAATTGCCTGGAAGTAATTTCATTCCACAAAATATAACTTGTATTTATTATTATTTTATTGTGGCTTCTACTTGGGTTTGGAGATATGCTGATGAAATTGGTAAGATGAGATGGGAAAAGTGGGTATGTGAATTGCATTCTCCAATGACAGAATAAGCAGATGCCTAAGCATGAACTACCCAGTACACAATGCCTCAGGATGTCATGAAAAAATATCACATTTTTAAGTGCTGCCCCTCTATGTACCTAGAAAGATCGTCCCAGATGAATATCCAAAAAAAAAAAATATCAGGCACTAAGCCAGTTCTGCTCATCTCCTGTGAGTCTTAGGGGCCTATACATGAAGTCTATTCATGAGACCATGGCCTATTCATGAAGCGAATATACGCTGCTGGACTATTTTAGAAGCTCAATCATCTGGGTCTGGACCATGCCAAGCATATACTCCGGAGCATCATTAACACAATGTATCCAGTCCATCCGCTCAATCATCCACCCACCTCAGCATGAAAAACACAAGTTCACACATCATCTCAAACACAAACTTCTTTCATCAGCTATGTTTGCTTCATTGTTCAGAATTGTAGCTGCAGCCTGGCTTGAGAGACTGAGGATCATGATCAGTTCTAAATACTTCTTTGCATTATATGGTGATGCACTTCTTGATTGTTTATTAGGGCAGATATCATCATGATGACTTGCTTCTGTGGCTTCACGTTCATTGTTGCTATTTGTTGTATTTATTACCTTGGGTCTGGTATGGACTATGTATACCTCCAGTAGTTTCTTCTCTTTCTCTTCCAATATGGTGCTTCCTTCCTCCAACCATAATGCCACAGTGGTGTGCCATGATTATTGTAATTTTAAGAAGGCATTTTTCTTTTGTACTTGATGGTCCCAATTTTTGGTTCATCTCTCCTATAATACCCTTCTGTGTGGTGTAACCAGTTGGCTTACATAGCACACAGTAATATAGTGTGTGTGCATATATAAATTTAAAATAAAGGAAAAGTAGAAATAAACATAGACAAAAATTGTAGTAAATACTTTTTATATTCACTTAAATAAAAATAACAAAGGGTTAAATAATTCTGGATTTAAAATAAAATTTTATTATAAAATATTTAAAAAAGGTCTGATAAATAAAATTTAATATTTTTATTCTGATTTTGAAAATTAAAAAATAAGCATGTTTTTTGATAATTATAAAAATGTCTATTTTTGAAATCTTTTAATTAATTTGTAAATTTCTACTGTCAAAGTAAAAACATGTATATAGATCATACCTTTGGTCAAATTCCAAAGGATTAAAGTTAATTGAAAACAGTCACTTTGTTTTTATCTCCTGACCCAACCAAGATTATAAAAAGACTAATAAAAATATCAGTTAGTTTTTGCTTGCAGTTTTGTAAGAGTTGGTCAAAAAAAATCTGGTTTTAATATTTTAAGCAGTGGCCAACTAGGCCAACTGCAAAGTTTCGCTTTAATTTTCTGAGAAGTGGTTAGCTGTAAAGTGGGCTAAAATATTTTGTGAAGAGGTGGTAACTGTAGCAGAGAATGGCAACAATAAAGCTAGCTGCAGAGATGGCTAGTAGAATTATATATAGGGAACTGCCATGGGGATGTAAGACTGCAAAAAAGTAGCTGCTATTCAGTTCAATAGTGGAGTTTAAATTTACATGGAGGAAAATGATCCACTTCTTTGTGTTGAAATTCATAACCTTAAAAGTGTTCTGGAAAACAGCTTGCTGACCTGAAGCATACAAAATCCAAGTCTAAGTGGAACCAACTGCAGAAGGGAGAAAGCCAACCATACCTGAATTATATACTTTTACCTGATGATGACAATTGCCAGGATTGACCAGAAAACAGCTTGCCCAAGAAAAACACCAGCTGAATAAAGTAGTTATATGTATGCTGCTGTGTCTATATGCAGAGGACAGATAAAAGTGTGTGCAATAGTGAGTTGTTTTTAATTCATTTGGATAACATTATTATATTTTTAAATTTAAAGACATTTATAATTAGTTAAGGGGTAACCTAATAAAAAGCTTTCTAACCTCTCGAAAATTGACTATACTTTTTTTTAAAAGAATAAACGAAAACCGTAATAGAATTTGATAAACTGATTTTTAAAATATTGATACACACACACATATATATATATATGTGTGTAAATTTTATGTATATTCAAAATGGAATTATTAATTATAAAAGTATTATTTATTGTTTGACAAAATTAAATTTGTTAATAATCTGTGCAATTTCTATATATATGTTTTAGTAAACCTAGCATAAGTATTTATTATAATGTACGGTGTGGGAGCTTAACATATCTGCACTACGAGGGCGCTACTAGGCTACTTAGAACCTAAAAAATTTATATAGTAGGCAGATACATAAGTTGAAAAAAAAAAATTTATTTTATATATTTTGAATTTCACCATTAGCCCATTGTCACTAGCTCAGTGGAACAGCAGATATTTATATATTATAAATTCTTATCTAAGAATATATTTTAAAAAAGAAATAAAATAAGCCTCTGCCAGTAATTAACACACAAACATTTATTTACACACATATATATAAAATTTAGCATTATTATTTTAGTATGTTTACTTTAGCATTTAACTATATTTTTAAGTTTTATTTTAGATTTTAATTTCCATTTTTATTTTTATAAGTTCACACAGATGGATTTATAAAAGTTTGTTTTATAATGTTGAGTATAGATCGGTTACATAGATTACACGGTTAAAAACATTTCAAAATAAACATAAACGATCAAAATATAAAGTTATTGATGGAATTTCAGAGGGAAATATATAAGAAACCCAATGACATTCATCATAAGATGCTGAATTGACACCAATAACTGAAAAGACATCCGAATAAATACATCTTAGATACTCACCATAAGGTATCAGTATTTGCCGAATGTCTATATATTTTGATCAAATATGAAAACCAAAACATAATTAACTGATAATGAATCAATGCAAGCGTCTATACCCAACTTAAATTTAATGCATTTTCATTTAGAGTGTAGAGTATGAATAGACTACATAGATTGCATTTGAAAAGAAAATATTTATCCCTTATTTAACCTTAGGCTTAAAGTTCAGAGTTAAACAAACATCAATGCATCTGATATATCGATGTATTCAATGTAATATGAATATGACAACACGCAATACATTACTAACAGGAATGTAAATCTGAGCAGAAGGGTTAATAGAACAAATTGACTCTTGTCCAGATAGGAATACTACATCTATCTGATGAGAAGAGCAATAAAAAAACTCCATAGGAAAGGACTGCTCTCATTTTTGCTGATATATGATCACATTCAATAGGCAAAAGGGGGTGTGCAGCATATAATATGATTCTGCATGTAGCGAACCTCATACTACATCTACTACTTACACCAATATATCCAAAACATTGAGCCAATTCAACTATGAAATAAATAACCTAAGATTACCCTCCCCTAATAAAACTTTACAAATCTATATAGCCATTCATGCCCGACTTAAGTTTAACATTTATATAATATTAATTTAACAAAAAACAAAAATCATAATAAAAACTTAAAAGAACAAAAAAAAAAAAAATAAATGGAAATGATTTTTTAAAAAAAAATACATCAAATAAAATTACTTATTAATAAATTAAGTTGGTCAGATAGGATTCTATTTCTATAAATTAAATACTGGGAAAGTTTATATTTTAGAGTTCTTAGTGTTTTCAAAATGTTCATAAAGTTTTTACGATTTTTAAAATGTTCCTCTTTATCCATTGCATGCCATTTGGAATCCAGCATTAAATTCCCCGATGATCCTGTGGTCCTCAGTATAGAAAAAACTATGTTTAATTTCTCTTTCTTTTTTTTTAATAACCACTGAAAGAATTGAAAGTGCTTCTTTCAATCCCTTCAACTCCAACTCTCTGACTTGACACATCTCAGTCTTCTCTTAAATTTTCTTCACTCACTTAAAAAATTTATTTCCAAACTTTTTTTTATATGTAACTTTCAGATCCAATGGACATTACATCATCGGTGATGATGATCCTTCCACTGAGGTCCAATTTTCCGATGGATTTCTTTCATTGGCTATTAGTTTCTATTGTTTTCCTATCTGACCATTGCTTATACATTTAAATGCCCAAGGTCTAGTTCACTTGGACTAATTAAAATAATCATTTTCATTTTTTCAATAACATTAATTAATTTGTTTTGTACAAACTTAGATATATTTTTATCTTTAAATCTTTACTGACAATTTAGTTTTAAAATACTTTTTCTTTATTTTTTAATAAAGTTCCTTTTTTTAATTTCTCATCTGTGCAATTTTATATATATAGGAGTTTAGTATAGAATTTTAATTTTCAATTTTTAATTCTTAAAAAAGAAGTTTTATTTGTGAACTTATATTTTTTTCATGTTTAATATTAAAAAAAAATAATGTAACATCGTATGTGCCCATTACATATCAGTAAACTTGCTTAAAAAAATATTTTACTTAGGGTTAGTAATTACGGTACACGATTAATGAAAATTTACAATACATTTGGTTAGTATAAAGACTATATACAAAAAAAAATGTTTACTATCGTTTTTCTAAGGACCATCCACATTTACACCTCCTCCCTCCAAGAGGTCCATTTTTTTATACATTTTATTTTTACACATGGCATGACAAGCAAATTTTATAAATTATTTATTTAAGAAGGTTGCATTGAGGTAAATATGTTTTAAGAAATAATGGGTTTATACGTGTATATTTGCAGCACAATTATAATACCACCAACTTATTTATGACTGATTGAAATACATACATAGGGTTACACTGATGTAATTCCCAAAGGTACTCATCATAAGGTACCACATTTCAATCATAAATATTGTGGCTGTGCGCACCTATACACGTTAAAGCATAATATATATTAACAAAAAAAACAAAAAACATATTAATTGCAACCTTTTGACTTTCTTTTTAACAAAGTACAATTTAAAATTATTTATACTTTCTCGTATTTAATATATGTGCAATTTCTTTCTGGCAGTGCTTTTATAAGATTTAAAGTATACGACTTTATGTAAACAGATAAAAATATTTCATTTTGAAAAAAGAAATTTACTCAGGGCCCTCATGGTTTATCAAAGATCGGCTCAGTTGGGAAGCCAATTATAACAGTCCGGATTTAGGGACTTAACATAACTGCACTACAAGGGCACAACTAGGCTACTTAGAACCTAGATAATTTATATAATAGGCAGATACATAAGTTAAAAAAAAATTATTTTATAAATGTTGAATTTGACCATTAGCCCATGTCACTAGCTCAGTGGAACAGCAGAGATTTATATTTTATAAATTCTTATCTAAGAATATTTTTTAAAAAAGAAATAAAATAAGCCACTGCCAGTAATTAACACACAAACATTTATTTACGCACATATATATAAAATTTAGCATTATTATTTTAGTATGTTTACTTTAGCATTTAACTACATTTTTAACTTTTATTTTAGATTTTAATTTACATTTTGATTTTTATAAGTTCGCACAGATGGATTTATAAAAGTTTGTTTTATAATGTTGAGTATAGATCGGTTACATAGATTACACGGTTAAAAACATTTCAAAATAAACATAAATGATCAAAATATAAAGTCATTGATGGAATTGCAGAGGGAAATTTATAAGAAACCCAATGGCATTCATCATAAGATGCCACATTGACACCAATAACTTAAAAGACATCCGAATAAATACATCTTAGATACTCACCATAAGGTATCAGTATTTACCGAATGTCTATATATTTTGATCAAATATGAAAACCAAAAACATAATTAACCGATAACGAATCCATGCAAGTGTCTATACCCAACTTAAATTTAATGCATTTTTATTTAGAGTGTCGAGTATGAATAGACTACATAGATTGCATTTGAAAAAAAAAATTTTATCCCTTATTTAACCTTAGGCCAAAAGTTCGCAGTTAAACCAACATCAATCCATCTGCTATATCGATGTATTCAACGTAATATGAATACGACAACACGCAATATCATACTGTCAGGGATGTACATCTGAGCAGCAGGGTTAAGAAAAGAAATTGACTCTCATCCAGATATGAATACTATATCTATCTGATGAAAAGAGCAATAAAAAAATACTCCATAGGAAAGGACTGCGGTCATTTTTGCCGACTTATGATCGCATTCCATAGGCAAAAGGGGTTGTGCGGCATATAATTTGATTCTGCACATAGCGAACCTCATACTACATCTACTAATTACACCAATATATCCAATCCATTGACCCAATTCAACTACGAAATGAATAACCTAAGATTACCCTCCCCTAATAAAACTTTACAAATCTATATAGCCATTCATGCCCGACTTAAGTTTAACATTTATATAATATTAATTTAACAAAAAACAAAAATCATAATAAAAACTTAAAAGAACAAAAAAAAAAAAAAATGGAAATGATTTTAAAAAAAGAAATACATCAAATAAAATTACTTATTAATATATTAAGTTGGTCAGATAGGATTCTATTTCTATAAATTAAATACTGGGAAAGTTTATATTTTAGAATTCTTAGTGTTTTCAAAATGTTCATAAAGTTCTTACGATTTTTAAAACATTCCTCTTTATCTGTTGTGTGCCATTTGGAATCCAGCGTTAAATCTCTTGATGATCCTGTGGTCCTCAGTATAGAAAAAATGATGTTTCATTTCTCTTCTTTTTTTTTTTATAATCACTGAAAGAATTGAAAGTGCATCTTTCAATCCCTTCACCTCCAACTCTCTGACTTGACACATCTCAGTCTTCTCTTAAATTTTCTTCACTCACTTAAAAAATTTATTTCCAAACTTTTTCTTTTATATGTAACTTTCGGATCCAATGGACATTACGTCATCGATGATGATGATCCTTCCATTGAGGTCCGATTTCCTGATGGATTTCTTTCATTGGCTATTAGTTTCTATTGTTTTCCTATCTGACCATTGCTTATACATTTAAATGCCCAAGGGCTAGTTCACTTGGACTAATTAAAATAATCATTTCCATTTTTTTTCAATAACATTAATTAATTTGTTTTGTACAAACTTAGATATATTTTTATCTTTAAATCTTTACTGACAATTTAGTTTTAAAATACTTTTTCTTTTTTTTATAAAGTTTCTTTTTTTTAATTTCTCATCTGTGCGATTTTATATATATATGAGTTTAGTATAGAATTTTAATTTTCAATTTTTAATTCTTAAAAAAGAAGTTTTATTTGCGAATTTTTATTTTCTCATGTTTAATAATAAAAAAAATAATGTAACGTCGTATGTTCCCATTACATTATATTATTTAAAATATAATTTAAAAGCTTAATCACATATTATTATAAAACAAGTTAAATATTTTCAGAAATTTCACGCACACACATGTATGTCAATTGTATTGTAAATGACAATATGTGTCAGATAGACACTTATATGTAAAATTTTGATTATTTTTTAATTAAATGTCAATTCAAACATATCCATTTTGTATCAAACCACATGCCTGTGTGCTGAGTGGATTTTAAGTAAACCTAATGTATTAATCATATAAATCAAAGTCAGAGGGCTTATATGTCTAACTTAATTCTAGAGACTTTAACATTTTTATTTTTATTATGTTAATAAATTTGTATTTCAATTGTTAAAAATTGTATTCCATCATCTCTTGGTCACAGTAATAGAGCTTATGTTCTCTGAGCTAGATTTGTGCACAGGGTGAATATATAAATGGGGATGTATATTAGTGCTTTTGGGGCATCCAGCAATGATCAATCATCATCATCCTGGTTGGCGCAAAAGAAAATACTCTTTAAAGTCCATGCGCTATCTTTAATTTTAGTTTAGTCTCATTAAAAATTTAAGTTTATAGTTGGCCAAAAGAAGTGGCCAGAGCATTGAGGATGATCAGCAAGTTTATGTATCCCAGCATTATTGTTTAGATTTTCTGATTATTGTGTATTCTAATGAATTAGTACCTAAGTGGTGCATCAAAATTAATGGTTAAATAATTGCCCAAGCTGGCAAAGGGTCAATAGTTAGCCTGGTTTACAGAAGACCCATTTCCGATCCAGATCACAAGGTTAACTGTTGATTTATATTTTTTTATCATTCAAATCCAGCCACAAGATGGTATTCATTTATACTGATTTATTTTAATTGTTGATCATTCATGACAATGAATGGTATTTTGAGTATTACTTATACTTACTTTTACTTTATAATGCTGGTTGATGGTTAGTTATGTTTTTAATTGCTCTTCTGATCTATCAATGATCTCACAGAGATTCTCCTAATCTCATGCTCTTATAAAATATTTTATCCTTATATATACTTTTGTAAATTATTGATATTTCATTTTGTATTTAATTTACTTGGGGTTGATGATGATATTCCATCATCCCAGGTTCACATATTTTTCTTTCCCATATACCATCCTGTTACACTATGAAAATCTAAATATTCAATTATTGATAAATAGCTAACAGAGCTAGCTATGAAATGATTAATGGAAAAAATCACTTGCTTGAAAAATTCTCATCTTCTGGAAAGAATTTCCAAGTTCTACTTAGAACATAGTAGATGAAGGTATTAGCCAAAATGTTATGAGACTCTTCTTATATAGTAGCTATGTATTATTTATAACTGTACTTTGAGAATACATCTCATTTTTAACTTAAACAATGATTAAATAAATTGCTAAAAATGATCTGACTACTTTCAGATATTCATTTTCTATCTCTCCGGTTTTTATATCTTTGAGTGAGTTTATTTCTTTAATGATAACTCACCAAGATTTAGAAATATTTGTAATAATAATTCTATTTTTGTTGTAGCAATTTAAAATTTTCTCCAGCTGTTTTCAAGTTCTTTAATATATCTATTATACATTTTTTGTTTTTGTTTCATATCTTCCAGCTTGAAATATTTTTTTCCTAATAATTTCTCAAGCTTCAACTTAATATATTTTTTTTATTTTATAGCCTAATATTATTTGCATAATTTATTTATAGACAAGTGATTTCCCTCCCCTATATTCTCAATTGATTATTTATAGGCTGTAGTAGTTAATAATTTATTAATAATGATATCTTTCCATTATACAAATTTAGGTATTTAAAAATTTAAAACAATTTGTCGCTTTTATGAACGAAAATATTTAAATATATATTATTGTATTATTACTGTAAATACTTGTGGCTACTAAGCTGTTATTTACAAATAAATTGAATTGAATTTAAAAATAAAGCTTACTAAATTTTTTTTTAATTTTTATTATTATTATTATTAATCTCTTTATTTTAACTTTGAAAAATCTCCATGGACTCCATCTAGGCTCATTTAATTGAATAACTAGCTAAATTAAAAACTTCTAATCCATTCCTATAATAATCAGATAAAGTTTAAATTAAATATTCAACATTACTCATTACAATAAAAAATGTTGCCAATATCATATATATATAAATTCTAACTTTACAATGTTTTAAGCAACATTTATATCGTTACTACATTAATATGATTTTAAAAATGTACACGCATAAGCATGTTAAGATAACATTAAATCTAAACAACTTTAGATGATGCTATTCAAATTTAGCTTATTACTTCTCCCAATAAACTGTTCATTCACATTTTTTTTTTTAAAAAAAAAAAAAAGGCATTCAAAACAGATAGTTTAAAAGAATTCCAAAATGAATAAATTCTTTTGAATATTACAATTTTTATTATGATTTCAAAAGAAAGTACCAAAAACAAAGCATCATATGATTCCTCTAGCCACAATAGCAATTCATTTTTCTAATTTAAAGTGATCTATACAAATAAGAATAATCACTAGATAACAGATGGTAGCTCTAATAGATCCTTTTATGAATGAAGAGAGAGCACTTGTTGCATATATCGATCTAGTAATTATCTTTTAATTATTTTATGCTACTCAAACTAATGCATTAAAAAATTCAACATTTTAAAAAATTAAAATCAAGACAAGCTAATTGCCTAGCAAATAGATCTGATATTAGGTCAACCAATACAAATTTAGTAACTTTAATTATATCTTATGGTATTAGCCAAAAACATGGCATCATATGATTCTCCTAGGCTTATATTAAACATTTTGCAGAGATTTGTATAAACCTACACAATATCAGACTACTCTAAAAGCATTTATCAAAGCACAAATAATCACTATGCACCAGATATTATAATCAATTTTTGGATACTAAAACTTTCAATTTCAAGACATTAATTTGAATATTATAAAAGTGGTTACTGGATGGATATAAACAACCCAATACTCCTTAAAAAAAAATAGTCCTTTAAAATTTAGTGAACTATTATCTTAAGTCCATTGATTATTCATGTAGAGTGCTGCTGACAGTGTAGAGTTAAAAAAATAATAATGCTACATTGACAGCCTATCTATAAATAGTAATAAGATACATAAATCCTTTACATGAAAATGATTTAACCAAATGTAATGAATAAAATCATTATCTTTTTATACAATTAATTCTTATCAGATATATCATTTGAAATCAGAATTGACTATTATTTTTAGAAACCCAGTATTACCAATTTCAGACGTAACACTATCTGAACCATGCAATATTACTAATTAATGAGATAATAAAAAAAGATTCACAAGATTATTAAACTTATTCTATGTACTATTCTATAATTTTATAAAGCTACATTAATGAGGGTTCTATTTATAGCTTGATTACAATATTTATTGCTAAAAAACTTTAGAATTACAAAACTGACTGAACTTATGGCTCAGTGATGTACATACCTCATGCAAAAAGTCTTGGAACCTGCCTTAAAAAGAAAAAAAAAGGACTGAATAAGATGCTAATAAGTTCTTTATAAAAAATAAAAAAAACCCGTAGAGAATTCAACAGTTCCAGTTTCTTCAATATACATTTGTATATAGGGGCTAAATAAATATCATTTAAGAAAGCCAATTAAAATAACCAGAACAAAGTATTTTATTAAAAACACAATATCTCATTAGTAAATAAAATAATTATATATATGTAAATAATAATAATAAATTGGGGGAGAAAACCCTTTTTATTAAAAAAAAAAAAGCAAATATTTTTTGATAGATAATATATTTAGAAAAGATAGTGGCAACTTGATTATCAGTTTTATTTTTCCTATTTTGTAAATTAATCCATCACTATTTTCACTCTATCAACTATTGTTTTTTCCAAGAGTTTAGCAAAAAAAAAAAAAAAAAGATAAATTCTAACTAGTAATGGAATGAGCAAGTAAAAAAAAAATCATACAAAAATAACAATATGATAATATTGCATTCAATATTAAAAACAATCCTAAAAGTGATACATCAGTGACCAAAGGCAGCCTTGCAATTAACAAATTAACGCTTTAAGGCTCTGAGGAAAAAGGAATTATTAGTTGGATTTAATGTTGCTAAAGACAAAAATAAAAGATTCAAAGCAAATGATACTATGGAGATTATCAATGATCAGAATAATAAAAATAATATCAAATACAAAAATAAAATAATATGACATACAAAAAAAAACCATAACGAAAAGTTAGAAACTATCTTAAGTATTAATTCATAATCCATTAGAGAAATGATGAATAGAATAACTTTGTCTATTTAAGCATGCAGTAGCTCAATGCACTCACTACAAATATAAAATATGAATAGCTTCTGACCACACAGACACTAGGTTCTTTCCATCTGCTAACCTAACATTTTCTAATATAACTAAATCCTTTAAATAAATTGTATTTAAATTAAATGCTAAAGCTTACTAAAACTACAACTTCAGTTAAAACTCACCAAATACTTTCAATATTTCAGTGCCTAAGATTATCAAAGATTGTGAAGATGTGAGGAAAAAGGAGAAAGAAAAAACTATTGACAATATTTTAAGTAGTAATAAAAACCAATAGATTAATGATATCAGTTAGAGTAAAAGATATTCTAAATCCAAATACCTATAAGATACCATCTATGACAGCGGTCCCCAACCTTTTTGCACTTAAGAGCACATTCTATAATACCGGCCAGGTGGCGGCCACCATTTATTTTTTCAATGTAAATTTATAGTTGGATATTGTTAATAATAGACCCTCTTTTACGCTGTAAAAGTATAGTATGACCCACAATTTGATTACAATATAATACAAAAATTATAAGAAATCTTAAAAATTAAATTTATTTGTATCAGATAAATAACTTTTTATCGTGTTCGGATAGTGGTGGGCACACGTAAAATGATCTGCGGATGCCATGGTGCCCACAGGCATAGGGTTGGGGACCCCTGATCTATGACATAAAAAAGTTAAGTAATTAAGACAGGTGCCACATATAAAAGATAGCTTCTATTCAATTTTATGCATACAATATCACTAAAATTAATAAAATTGTAAAATCTACAGATCACGGTAAAACAAAAGCTAAAATGTACATTAAACATAAGATTAGCAATGAGACAAAACACTGACTTTTGATTACAACTCTACATGTACGTGTATTCATTAGATAGGCTGACACAACTTTTTTCTTGTTATTGTTACACAAAATATGATTAACACTTTTTTTGCAATATTTTATTATACCACGTAAACATGATAAGTCAATTTTGATTGGTTAAATTAATTTTTGAGATATATATATTAAAAAGGCACAATGTTAGTAGAAGATTCCACAATAATTTTAATATTACTAATATTTTACAGTTTTACTACAAAACATCACATAATTATTTATTGTTTTGCTCTAATAACCATTCTTTCCAAATCTACATCTATGAAAAACATTAAAATTGTTTTCCATAAAGAATTCAGTATAATCCATGCATATATATATATATTGTAACAATACAAAAATTGGAGTTAATAGGAGACAATCTGGGGTTACAGTGTTCCCACAATTGGATAGCCTTTTCCACGTTAGGGATGAATTATGAGATGGGAAACCATTATCATCCCCAAATAAACAAACTATAAAATTAATCATAAAAGGAATGAGCATGAGCGATCAGCACAGTATTAACTATAAATTCACCAGCATTATATAAAATTAATTTTTAGCTTGGATGGTTATCAACTTGAGAATGTAAACCACTTTAAATACCTTTGTAGTTTTATAAGAAGAGAAATGGAATTAGATATCGAGATACAACTCAAGTTCAATTATGATGTTACTGCCTTTGACAACAAGTTAAAAGAATGTTTTAACCCAGGGAAATAACTACTTCCACTAAGCTGTGTATAGAATGTTATTTTATCTAATATGTTGTATGGAAGAAAAAACTTGGACACTATCGGGACAATGTAAAATTATTCAATTTTTAGAAGCAAAATTAAAACAATTCTGTTTATTGCAGATTAATATTTTTACGTAATTGACCAATAAAATTATAGAACTGTATTTAACAAATAACATTATTTCCATTGTTTGTTAGAACAATAGAATTCGCAGTTAAAGGGTTAAAAAACTTGTTTATATTTTTTATAGTTTTCTCTCCCTTCTACAATCATTCATAATTTATTAAAATATTCCCATATTAAAATCACATTATTATTTAACAAATTTAATGTTTGAGAATTTACATTCTATCACTTTGGGAGAGACTTAAAATATTTAGTTAATCGAAGACCCATTATTACTATATAAAATGTGCATGGGAAATTAAATATTATTTTCCACATTAATTCAATAATTCTACACTTAAACTTGAGGAGCATGCTGCCAATTATCTAATTATTTTTAATGCAGCTATGTAGCCATATAGTTACATTATGTAATATAACTTTAATTTTATTCAACAAAAAGGCAATGTTTTTTGATAATTTTTGTTGAAAAACAATAAACATATACAAAGAAAACAATCTTGACAATTATAAAAATCAAAAGCAATTCTAACTAAAACAGCAATATTCTAATTTTCAAATAAAACACAATTTACACAAATATTTATTTCAGTTTACTTTAAATTTCCTGATTATTAGAATTCATTTTCATTATTCTTTTTCTTTCTTGTTATTAAAAAAAAATACAAATCTTTCTGAAAACTAGATGACAATCTTTTCACAAAACGGATAATCATAAAAGTGACAAGACAAAAGCTTGAAAAAATATCATTTCCAAAGTTTATATTAACACAATAAAGTATGATGGTATATTGAGCACCAGTGAGCTGATTCAGTTATATTTCTATTCAAGTTTACTTTTCTAACTCTTCTTTTATTTCTTGAACAATTCAACATAAATACTCTGTTCTGCATCTTTTTTAAATCTCATCCTGTAGTGCCTTTTGATAGAAATATTTCTGTTTAGAAAGAAAATAAACATAGAGTGCATGTATCTAAATTATACTAGATGGAAAAGATAACACCTGGCTATTATACTCCTTCTAGTGAACGAAAAATAGAAAAGCATATTGTTGTTGTTGTGGGTCTGAAAATAAATGCATGTGAATGTTCTCACAATCTATCCAAATTCCAAATCTACTAAATTATGATTTTAAAAATTCATATATGATAAAAATATAAAATATTTAAAAAACAATCTGTGATTTAATTACAATGGTTAATTATTATAAAAAGCTGTTTTCAAAAACAACTGAAAATGTTATTAAAAAAAAAAAACATTCACACATGCACAAAATGCTTCTAAGCTTTAATTTTATGCAATTATATTAATTATTTTTATTTCCAAAATACCAGCATCCATTTGCGAAATAAAGTAAATAATTATACAAATGAATTAATATTTTATTTTCGTGTTCACACAGCAGACCACTATTTGCACTTTTTACATATCTCACTGGCATTTATATCTTAAAGCTTTTTGATTAGCTCTGTGTATGTATATATATATAGTTAGATTGTGATAACCACGAATTGGTCATAAGACAACCAAATAATGCAAGTTAATTTAAATTGAGAAATAATTAGAAATTAGAAAAACAAGATGGCTTTGAATAAATATATCTATATTTCACATAATCAAAAAAAATTAATAATAAGTAAAAGGGTAAAAAAATAAGATATTTAACTAAGACTAAGTAATGAAAAGTATGTGTTCCCAAATATATGTATTTTGAAAAGTTTAAATAGCCATTTATTTCGAGAAAATTAAAAATACGCTAATTTACGAAAACCAACCTTCATTAAGGGTATTAAAGTGAAATCAAGTTGTCAATATAAAATATATGATGTTGAAAACATTGGATTACTGGCAATAATAATAAATTACAGTAAATAATTTTTGTTTTAGAAATTTAGAATATAACTGAATTCACCAAAAATTTGGAATATATTCATCTTTACCCTACTTAGCAAGGATAATTGCCCCCTCTAAAACCCATCCTAAAGCAAGAAAATGATATAAAAAATAAGTGATTATAATGGTTTTCCATGAGAAAAAATTTAGCTCATTTCTGTGGATAAAATGCCATAAATTATTAATATTGTATTAACAAATAACATAACCTAGTATATATAGTAGTTGAAAAAAGCCTAATATATGATGTATGCATCTGTAAACTATGCTATAGATGTATTATGCAAATATGCATGTATAATATGTATGTAGGCAAGATAATACAAATTAAATTGACATGAAAAGAAAAAAAGCATTCAACTTAAAAGTTGTACTTTCTTATAATCTACTCATTCATTATTTGTTGTCATCCAGTTTTGTGAATCATCAGTTGCTCATTCTAAGGATCAGTTGTTGTCTTTTAAATCATTTAATAGTCATGAGTTTTTTGGAGGAGTACCCCAAGTATTGATGGCTGATGATTTCTAGAGAAAAAATTTTAATGAATGGTTTATTTGCTTCTTTGATTTTCTCTTCGTACAGCATATTATAAGATCTCATATGTTGATTTAAGGCATTTTAAGATTTGATGTTCCAATTGAAAGCATATGTAGCTATAAACTTAAAAAATTTTTTTTTTCCTGATAAGATTAAAAAAAAATTTCACTATGCAAATGTGCAGAAAAATGGACTGAAAAAGAGAGTAAAGCTCACAGATAAAAATTTTATGTATTCTTCTGCAAAGTTGTTACCTGTAGCGATTTAAAAAAAAAACAAAAAAAAACATCCATACTGAAGTTTCAATTTTTAAAAATTCAAAATCTTATATTATTTATGTGAAATTATTTAGAATTAAAAAAAGCAATGTTTAATATCTCACTTAATGATGATGGATGTGACCACAGGACTTGGTATTTATTAACAGTTTTTATAGAAATGTATATTACAGAATTATAAACACACAGTTAATTAAAAAAAAAAAAATCTAACATGTTAAAAAAAAAGAATTAAGCAGATATACAAATGCCCTAGCCATGGCATTTTTTTTTGGTCATGAGATGTCACATTTTATTAAGTGTGGCAACCATTTCTTTGAAATAATTTAGACATTTTTCGAATAGTGCATTACTTGTAAAGGCAGAGCTATAACCAATTTAAATAAATTTTAAAGTTATGAATTTTTTTCAATTTATTTGTATTGCATTTTCATCATAAATTTTTTTTTATTAATTGCATGAAATTATGCTATTTTTTTAAAAAAAATATAAATGCATTTACTAATAGTTTCAACTTGATAAAAATTAACATTCATAAAGATTTAAATCCTGTAGACAATTTAAAATTAAATATTAATAATGTATGACCAAAATTTATTTTTATTTTTAAGCTCAATCAAATTTTCAATTTTTTTTGTTATTTCTATATTTTTATATATTAGTGATAAAATCTATTTCTGAAACAAATTATGAGATGTTTTAAAATCAGGCAAATAGATTAAGTATTATTATTATTTTTTTTCTTTTAATTTAAATTTAATAATTTTTGCTCACAAAGTTTATTATTGTTTGTGTAATCCATGGAATCGTTTTTTTTTTTTTTCAAAATAACAATTACAATAACTAAATTCCAATATAATGCTCATAATTTGAACATTATAAAATTATTAATGAGGTGGAAAGAAAAACAAGCTTCAAAATACTTCAAAAAATTTAGAGAAAAAGTACAATTCCTGTATCATCTATCAGTTATTTGACACAATATACTTGATTGTAAATTAAAAATCAGTCAAGCTATTCAACAGTGCAGGCAGTATTTCTAAGTATATCTACATTGAAACAATGACCAACTAAATTTGTTAGCTCTAGTTCAGTCTATAAATTTGAGTGCCCCACCCTAAAAGTGCATTTGTCTTTTCATCATTGATCCATGTATCATCTAGAAAGAAGTTGCCTATTGCAGCCCTATGATGAAGTCTAATATAGCTAGTTACCTACCATCATTGGAAAAATAGAGTAATTCTGAAGCTATCTATTTTAATGCCAGAGTATTACCAAAACCAATGAAGATCAAAAATTGTTGAAAACATATAAATTCATCATCATTATTCAAGTAAAACTTTGGATTATACCTTACAAAATGTGAAAGAAGCTGCCATATCCCAGAATAAAAAGAACATTTAATATAGGGCAATAATGAAACATTCCTAAAAATTTTGAATAAGATATGTACACAAATACTGGTATGAATGTTTTACTTATTTAATTATGTAAAAGGCCTTAAGGAAATACTTTTTTCCATTATTCCTCCATATAAGTTTAAATTTATTTTTATTATATATATAATGTGATATAAAGAGCTTGCAAATAAGCTCTTAACAAGCGTTTTTGTAATATAATGTAATATATAAATTTTGTTCTCCCCAAGTATTAAAATATAAATAAAAGGAAAACTTAGATTTTTATTTATGGATTGTTTAAATATTGACAAAAACCTTCAATCACACATAATAGTTGGACCTATACACGTGGAAGCAGAACAGGTGTGTAGCATTAATCCAGTTATTATTTTAATTGTCAAATTGAATGTACAAATATAGTATTGTAAAATTGATTCTCAATTTTAATGCATGGCAGATTGCTTAGAAGAATGCCTAAAAATGACCAGTGGTGTGGAGATGATACAGCACAGCAATAGCATGACCAGCAATAATAGCAACAATTGAACCAATTAAAGATATTCAAACATGGAGATTTGGGTTTATAGGTGTTAATGATCAATAATACGAAAAGAAATGTTCACTTCCATTTCATGTCATCATTTTAAAGGAAATGTATTGTAATGTTTTGACTTAGCCAGTTCTAGCAAAGTCATGCATTACAAGCCTCCTAAATATTCCTAGATAAAGTCAAAATTATAGTAATAAAATGAAGAAAAAATAATGTAAAAAAAGATTCTCTCAAGTAATATATAATTATCTGAATATGTACAATTTAAATTATATTTAATTATAATAAAATGTGAATTCCTAAAATGAGATTGCACATTTCGTGAAACTTTTTGTAAAATATTGGTATGCTTAATATGCTAAGTTATAAAAACAAAATTATAAACTTTATAATTGGTTTAATAATTCAAATAAATTTAAACACTTAAAAAAACCCACTAAAATAAAGCCAGAACTAATTAATATTATTGATAAAGATCAATTAGGATTACGTTCAAACAAAGCCATAATTAAACATGATTAAAAAAAAACATATTAGTGGTAAATCACTAAAAAGCAAAAACAGTTAGTTTAAAGATAAAAACAAGTGAAGGCTTTCTATGGAGAGCCAAAGTACACATGACCTGCATCCAATTGCTGAAATAAGATTTCAATTCTAATTGTGCTAATGTAGTATTTTTCAATATTAATGCAAAATGCAGACTGAATGTCAAAATTATTTGAAATAAGAATTATGATTTGCTAACTTCACCTGAGTGACTTTTTAACTGCAAAGAAATGCTTAAGAAATATCCAGAGATGAAAGAATTGCTGCGACATAGCATTTGCCTAAGGAACAACTGTCATCAGTAGCCTTCAGTTAAATTGTCCATATAATTAACAATAGACTAAGCATTAGAACCAAATAAAAAAATCCAACAAGAATCAATAAAAAAAGAATATAATAATTCAGACTCTAACTGGTGGTAAGCTTACTAAACTGTCTTAAGCCAAAATGCAGTAAGAATTATATGCATACTCATATAAGGCCTTCTTAAAATGTAAATATATATGTATTTTAATAATTATATATTTTTTATAATGAATACAATATTTAGATTGTTTAAATTTTTCTGTTTATCACTAACAAATTTTATTAATGTGTCATAAAAGATATATACATTAGATAATTGCGTCTGTATACTTATAATTAATCTCTGATATATTTCTTTATGATAATTGTTAATTTATTTTTGATCATCAAACAGTAATGACTACAAATAATTTTTTAAATCAATCAAGGATATCTAAAGTAAATAAATTATATTAATATTTATTTAGTTGTCTGTGTATCATTCTCTTAGCTGTCTCACCTCATCTATGTATATATCAATTCTCCACTCATCCTGAGCACTCATGTTCTGAGATAAGAAAAGCAGGATTGTTAGTGAGAAATGTTATGATGATGCCATAAAGTAAAATATTCATATGGATCTTTCTTTAAAAAAAAAGATGTACCTGAACGTAGATTAATGACATTCAAACCCTATATATTCAAATAAATCCTTATAAATAAATCTTAAATGATTCTCTCTAAGGTTTGGTGTATGATGATCAGGAAATATAAACAGATGTCTGATATATATATTTACATAAAAAAACTAAAAATTTGATCATTAATTTCCAATTTTAATTAAATATCAATTAATCTTTAGGTGAATTCAGCTGATATTATGTTTGAATAATTGATATATATATACTGGAAGCAATATTGAAACGGAAACCTCCCAACCCACTTTCCGTTTCACCATTAACCTAATGATCTGCCCGTCTGAACTAGTTTCGAACCTATTTGAAATGTCAAAATGTTATATAAAAGTCGAGCAGTAAAATTTGCTATCATGGCCGCCTGAATGGCATCATCCATTTACATATGAAAGTATGCTATGATTAGACAGGTTAATAAAATTATAGCATAGAAATCCTCATAATTATCATAAAATTCTTTGTTCATTTATCAGTCAAATCTTAATTTTTTTTTGCTATAGTATTCATATGTGGATGGATAATTTAAACCATGGAATGATGGCATAGTGATTTGTACATATATTTTAAGATTAATTAAAAAGATATAGTATAAAATGTTTTCTTTAAAATATGTTTACGGTTTTCTGATTTAACATAAAACTAAAGTTTTTTTAAAAAACTGTCCAATAGTTAAAATAAAAGTCATTGGTTTATAATTAAAAATGGGAAATTTGTTGTAAATAATAAATCAATTAGTGACCACACCTGCGTGGGTAAAAGTAAAAGCTAGTTTACCGATTGAATTTGTTTGAAACAAGACTTTACCATTAACTCAGAATATTATTACTATCTGCTAGGCCTTAAAAATTTAAAAACATGTAAAAAAATGATTTAATTAAAAAAATCGTAATCAAAATTATAATTTATATACTTAATTAAGTTTTTTTTAAGTCGGAGACATTATCAGTAGGAAAAAAAAACAGATTGTATGATTTTGTTTTAATTAAAAGTCAATTGGTCCTGAGGCAAATGAAAATTCCAAAAAGTGTTAAGGCTTGGTAGGTGGAAATATATAAATGGGCTATATTTTAAGCGGGAAGAAAAAAACTTAATTTTTTTCTTTAAAGAGCTATCACTACCAGAAGCTGTAAATGGTTAATTTCACTATGCCCTGCTAGAAAGGTAAGAATTTGCTGCCTTTCCCTGTGAGGGAACATCGAAGTTTGATCCACCCAAGGCCAAAGCAACAGCCAACATTGCCCCAAGAAACTTATTATAATAAATAGAAGATGCCATAAGCTGCTAAAAAGAACTTGCCTTCATTCAAATTCAAGTACCCCAGTCCCACTATAGGAATACCATCTTAGATCGTATCCCAACTAAATAGAAGATGCCATAAGCCGCTAAAAGAACTCACTTTCATTCCAGCTCGAGTATCTCCAGTCCAGCTATAGGACGACCATTTTAATATTAATTAAAATCGCAGAGCACTGTCAAAAATCCAAAATGATCATTATTTCTTTGAAATACAGGTTAGCTAACTATATTAATGTAAACTCTGTCTTAATTGTCTTATAAATAATATTTGAATACTATAAATGACAAACTTTTGCTCATTTTCGTTATTAACTTAATCACTGCGGTCATATTTATTTCTCTTTAGCTTATTTTAATTATTATTAGTTATGCCTATGTTTCGAAAGGCATGTATTTAGTTACAAAATGGTTTTTTAAGATATCTAAAATCTTCATATTATGATTTATTATAGTGTCATTTTGTGCGCTGTTTCGAAACCCTATTTTATAAATAATGGCAACCCTTTTGTGTTCATTGTTATTTTGTCAGTTATTAATTAATCAATGTAAATATAAAATGTGGCTTATAAATCCAGATTTGCAGCCTTTAATTATTATGTTACTAAAAATTAAACTAGCCTGGAGTGTAATCATGAGTATATTTTTCTTATTAAAGTATTTGTAAGTCCCTCAAATATACTTTCCCCCTTAAGAGTTTATTAATTATAGATAACTGAAAAGATTGAATGGGATAAAATAAAGTTTATATATATATATATTCCCATTAGTAGCATATACGTATTTCTCATGCTACAGAAGAGTTGGCTCTTTTGATCAATCTGATAAGTGGTATGGCATTTAATTTATAATATACTTCGGCTTGGCGGATGTGAAATTTATGAATATTTTATCGTTTTGTTGTTTTGATATGTATTAAGATGGAGCCATGGTGAATCCAGCCCAGCATGTAAGCCCCCTGCCTATTATGAACCAAATCAAGGTTCTCATTTAGCAGCATGACAATCGGTCATTGGGTAAACTGGTGTTGGTCACGAAAACCCTAAAATCTATTTATCCATCTGCAGAGCAACATTACTATTATATTTACCTGTATGTAGCCTATTAGTAAAATCTTTATGGCCAACTCTACCTCCCTAATATGCAGTCTACAGCATTGAGCCAAAGCATTCTTAAAAACTCGTTCGATCTAAAGCTACCTGGGATGCTTTATACACCCATATTAAATATATAAATTTGTCATAATCGGATGTATTATTAAGTTTCACTCCACATTTGGTTTGATTACATGTATAATAGCCACTTGAATTGATTATGAAATGGCATAACTAATAAGTGGAACATAGTATTTAGCTCCATTAAGTAATAGCCACAAACTTATGTTACCAATGTATTAATGATTATTGTATAATTGCCTAAACTAATGTTTGCTTAGTCAGTAAATGAAAATGCCTGCCTGCATGTATTTTTCCACACTAAATAATGGGTTATGTCAAGATATATAAGTAATTGTCAATAAATATATTACTAATTCATCATATATCAGTTTCTGTTTCATTATTAAATCAATCCAATTCATTAATTGATCAGAGCTATTAGTTAGTAAAGCCCCTATTAATTAAATATATTAGATTTTATCATGAGAACGTCTCTTCTAGTATTTAAGTTTGTGAATATATATATTTAAGTCCCTGAGTCTCATTGTCTTCTCCATTCTGCTAGTGGGCTGGATTTAAAATTCTAGTATGCTATCATTGTTATGTTATCCAATAGATGTTTGATCTGGGGCTTAGAGAGTGGGTTCAAATCTATGTTGGTCCCTGGCCCAAATCTCAGGCTTGGCTGGGTTTGAAGTACATTTTATGAGTTCCAGCTCATGTTAGATGGATAAACATGTTTTGAAAAGTACAATATTTGTATTAATATATTTATAAGATACATGAGTATTCAGTATAAATACCATTATTAAAAAAAAAGGGTTCCTGATACAGTGTATATACAGAAAAAAATATGAAAACTTTATATGAATTATTAAAAAATAAACATAAAGATTGTTTGATACTTTAGTATAAGAGCTCCAATGCAGGGGAGATAGGAGGCTTTTTCACAACCACAATAAATGTCATGATGACATCAAATTGAACGGAAATAAACCCTGGGAGTATACATGTTTTTATCTTTATCAACACAATCATTTTTTTTAATACTTCATTTTTAGTTATTGTCCAGATTTCTTTCTGCCATACTTAACAATATAAAAGAAATGGTTCCGCCAAGATAAAAACCTAATAAAACTGTCATAAATTAATATGTATTTTTTTTGGTTTAAATTGTTTATATATATATATAAACGTTTATTACCATTTCTGTTGAAAATCCCAGCATAATTTGGAGGGAAATTTTTTAGTAGAGATCTTCATTTTCTGTGGTAATATTAAATGTTTTATTTCAAGGCAACAATTCCTATTATATATTATACAATAAATATTGTACTTAACATGTTTTTATAAATATTATTTAAAAACCAAAATCATTTACTGTTTGTTTAATAACAACTATTTTGTGTAATGGCGTCATTTCAATAAGATCGCAAATCTTTTTTTTTTTCATTTCAAATATCATTCTTAAAAGCTGATGGTGTCCAAGTCACACATATTTGAATGTCTTGTTCAAAATCATACATTTATTATTGAAGATGATAAATGTTTATTATGTTTTTACTTTTAGTTATTTTTAGTCCTGCAACATGAAGCATGTATTAGATCTATGGTGCCTATTTCACAATCATATCAAATCCCCCAATAACTTTGTAAATCTTGCCAAAATATCATGTACAAGATCCGTGTACACATTTTTTTTTTGCCAAAAAAGTAATATACAAGATCCATGTAAACGTTATTTTGGTCAGATCCCAAAATTACGAAGCTATCAGCGAACTGATACAAATGTAAACATGCACAATAGGTCTAACCCATGCTCTGTGTTGCAGCTCTAATACCAAAGTATCGATTGTTTTATTAGAGATGATAAAGGAACAAAAAATGAAAATTTAAGATGTCATAAAAGTTATTTCTGCAAATAATATTAATATTATTAACAAAAAAAAAGACCTATATATATTTGGAAAATAAATTTGTACAAGTGAAGTAGTAAATGATAGATATTTTAAAAGACCTAATGAAACTATATCCTCACAAAATAATTCAGACATGCTCATGTGTAAAAAATATAAAAAATTCACAAACTAAACTTGGAAACTTAACAATTTTAATTATAGAAACAGATTTACTACTCACAACATATGATATGATGAGCTAAGGCAGTGATGGTGAACCTATGCTATGTTCAAATATTTTATTGACACATAAACTATTTACATATCATAATTTTGTACGCTTTAAATTATTCAATATTTTTTTGTTGCTAAAATCTGTACTAATAAAAATTTACTGTAAACTAAAGGTAAAATAAATAAATATAATATTATATTAGAATTTAATTTACAATTGAAGCCCGAAGCAATAAATTACAAAATTTGGAAAAAAATATTATACATATGTAGTTGGGAATATTTTAAGTCAAACAAAGAGGTACCAGTATACTGAGGCAACAAATTCCATAAACCTGTCAAATGATTCCAATAAAACTATAAAGTAAATTCAATAAAATATTTTTAACTCTTTGAAGTATTTTTTTTCAAATCTAAAGTAAAAGTAATGAAATGGTTTTGTGTCCTAATCTTTTTTGATCTAAATGTGTAGACACCATTCATTTTTTTAATGTAATCAAAATCGCGAACAAAGGAAGGAAAGAAATGCATAATCAGTGCCATCAAATGACTTTTTTTTGCTTGAAGTTTTGCTGTAAAAGTGAATGTAAGGTCAATAATATATTTTAACTTATACTAAATCTTTGATTTATAAAATTATTAAAGCTCATTAAAATTTATTTTTAAATAAATTTGTTACCATTATATTAATATGAATAGCGAAATTAAAAAGTAAAAATTATCAAGCAGTAGAGAATTTCAACATTGGTGGACTGACAAGTGTGGAATGATTAAAAAAGGCACCAAGGCAGTATGTGTTTTATGTTTCAGAACAGTTATATTAAGAACATCATTGGTAAAATGACATTATGAGACCAATCATAAATTGCTCTATAAAAAAGTAAAGATGAACAAAAAAAATATATTGTCCAAACATTTAAAAATATAAATATTCAATCAACATCTATAATGAAATATATCGTAAATCATTCAAATATAACTGCTGCTAATTTTTTTGATTTCAAATGTAATTGCCAAACATGGGAAACCTTTTAATGATGGAGAATATATGAAAAAAGTTTGGATGAAATATGCACCAGTTCTTTTTGAAGATTTTGCAAGCAAAGCAAAAATTATTCAGAGAATAAAAGATTTACCATTGGCTAGCAACATAACTTACCAACAAAAAAGAAATATAAAATCTTCTAATTTAATTTCTCTCTGCCTTGATGAAATTACAGATATAAATGGATCAGCTGGTTTGGCTATTTTTATTTGCTATTGTGTTGGGAATAATATCAAAAAAGAATTAATCAGTTTAACCTCATTAGTAACAAAAAAAGGAATAGATATCTACAATGAAGTTTCAAATGTACTCACTGAAAAAGAAATAGATGTTGCCAAAATTGTATCAGTAATTGCAGATTGTACTTGAAGTATGACCGGAAAAAAAAATGGTTTTCTCAGTTTATTTACAAACCATATTGGACATTCAATTTTCATTGCATTATACATCAGCAGGTTTTATGCACGAAGGCCAGCTTTAAGTCACTGGATGATGTCATGAACATTGTGACTATGTTAGTCAATTTTATATCTACACAAGCTCTAAATAAATGAAAATTTTTAAATTTATTGAGTAAGGTGAACTCAGTACGCAATGGTTTATTTATGTACAACAACATCAGATGGTTAAGTTGAGGAAAAGTTCTTTAAAGATTCGTTGACTGTTTTTATGTAAAAAGAAAATCTGTGAAAAATATAATGAATTAATGAATGTTAAATGGCTTTCGAAATTAATGTTTTTTACTGACATGTGTTCACATCTAAATAAATTATGTGTGAAACTGCAAGGTTATAATACGACAATTGTTGTCATGTTTGTTTTGATCAAAGCATTTGATATTAAATTACAAATTTTCAACTGTGATGTTATATCTTACACCTTCAAATAATTTCCAAATATAAAAAAGTTCTTCACTGACTTAGAACCTTATGAGAAGCCAGATTAGGTAAAATTGACACATGAATTTTGTGCTGTTATTCAATCAATAATTGATTAATTTTCTTTAAGATTTAAACAGTTCAGAAAATTTTCAGAAACATCAAAATTTATTTTATACCCAAACATAATATCAATGGATAGTTTCAAGTTAGAAATTTTTGAGTGGCTTAATTTGGAAGATATTGAAATACAAACAGTCAATTTTCAATCCAGTCCTATATGGAAACAGAAATTTGTTGATATGAGAAATAAGTTAGAAACAATGGAAAATGATCAATTATTGGGTATATGTAAAAAAAATGCTGAAGAGGAACTATTGACTGCCTGGAATGCTACTCCTGAAATATTTTATTGTTTAAAAAAATTAGTGACTGCTATATTATCAATTTTCTCCTCCAAATATGCATATGAATCATTTTCAAAAATGAATTTCATTAAGGACAGTTCAAGAAATAAAATGACATGAATCTAGTTCAACATATACATTATTAAAAGTGACAAAATATGAATCAGATATAAAACATTTGGCATGCAATGTACAACAGCAAAAATCTCATTAAATAATATGTATTTATGTTGATTTTATATCTTTATTTCTAACATTTTGTTTTAATTACTATTAATTTTTCACTATTACATTTTACTCAACTTGTGCTCTTCTAAAAAAATATCGTTCACTTGCATTTAGCTTATTTAAAAATTTTGTTTAATTATTACTGTTATAATTATTATTATGTTTTATAAACTTCTAAAAAACTGCAATAATTAAGTTATTTATATTTTGATTTAATAACTGTATGGAATGTCAATCGTTCAATAAATAATTTTTGAAAATATTTGCACACACACAAAAAGGTAAAAGGGTTGGCCATCATTAAGCTAAGGTAAAAGATGCACTGAGACAAGAATAAGATTTGAAAATATATATTTTAAAATTAAAGTATAAGGGTACTGCACAAATGAATTATAAAATATTTTTGTACTTTTTTTCTTCAAATAACATCTTTAACATTTGTTTTTACAATAATTCATAATTCATTTTTTAAAATATTATTAAAACATACCTCCCTCAATTATAATATGTCAAAATCAAGATCAACAGATACTAGATAGCAGTGTAGAAAAGACAAGGTTTTCTGACTGTTGACTTCCATTACAAAGCAATAGTTTACTCTATAAAATGATTACTACTAAATTCATAGCCATGTACCTGATACCTCAGGCAAACCCTAGAAATGCCATAAAGGTGCTAGAAAATAACCTCCACAGTGAGAAAACCAAAAGCTCTACTATCAGATCGTGGTATTTCATTTATGTCAGGGGAATAGTGCAGGTGGGTACAATGACAGGGAATCAAGCATGTGTTGACATCCATCTGTAATCCACAGGCAAACCGATGTGAGAGGGTCATGTTAGAATTAGGTCAGCTGTTTAGAACTTATCTTCCAATGAACCATCGAGGTTGGTCAAGCAAGTTCCGCAGATCCTTAATTATATCAATTGGTCGGTCAATGAATAGACCGGGTTTGCCCGAATATGGCTGCATTTAGGAAAACATGTCCCTCAATTACTAAAAACCTATTTGCCAGGCGTGAAAGAGTCCCCAATAGATGTAGAAGCTGATAGAGCACAAGTTCGCCAGACCCTTATGAAAAGAAGACAAACAAAATAGGAATAAAAGATCAGTGGGTAAACATTACATATTCTAAATAGGGGACAAAGTAATGATGAAAACATCATATATTAGTGACCAGGGGAAATTCATCTGCCTTAAGATTTTGTATTTATATGAAAGCCTGTTTGCTATTGTATAGCCCAGGGACATAACACATTTTGGGTAGACATTCAATCGGAGATCAAATGGTCACACAATGCTAGGGCTTTAAAGCCTGTGCTATAATGAATTTTTATTTTATTTATTATTTTAGCCCTCAAAATAAGTCAACCTCATTTTGAAGTCTTCTAACAGGGGGGTATTGTAACAGTAGACAGGTTCAAACCCTGTTACAAGGGAAGTAAATAGTATCTACCTACTGCCCTAGATAAGCATGAGTCCAATAAATTGGTTTCAATGTCCGACTTTATATGAGGAGTGATGTATATATATATATGTAAGGGAGATAGAGTTTAAACTTTTTTTAAAAAACGAAAAAAAAAGGATATAATTATTTGTTTCAGAATATATTTAAAAATATGTTATTAAAAAAATTGAGAAATACAGCTATACGCAAATATATAATTTTTTTTATTATTAATTGTTTCAAATGTACATTTTTTGTGTGTTATCATATCTTACTTTAATGAGGGTAACGAAAATAATTTGCAGTATATACCTCTAGGCAATTCTTTGTTATTTTACTTAACCACTTTAAATTCCAAGAAACCGCAACTCAATGTACTGTAGACAAAGATACCAAAAAATAAAATTAAAAAATGTTAAAATTCCAGAGAGAGAGAGAGATAGAAATGCTGAAAAACTGGCTATGGGAGACTAATATATAATAGAGAATTTTTTTTAATTAGAAAGAGACAGCCATACAGAGCAGGAGACATTTTGAGAAAAAAAGTTATCTTAATTTTTTTTTTGATATATTAATTTGTACTGCTGTACTCTCGTGGTTTTAAAATAAAAACCTGAACTTCTCTGAATTATCTCATTTACATAGAAAATATATTTAAGGACAACAACTTATAAAATGTCAATGCTTGTAATGTTGGGATAAAAATCATACATGTAAGGTGATCACTCCACGCTACAAGTACATAGCTGTTCCAGTTTACTACCTGCCCATTCAAAAACCCTAAGGACCCTATAGATATGTTGCTTAAAATAACCTAAAGAGGAAAGGAAAAGACTTGAACCTAATGTGCCAAGCAAGCTTCCATTAAAAGATTTATTAATCGACATTGTCATTATTCTTTAGGTTCCAATTAATACCACAAAATGGAAGCACATGCCAGACATATGCCCATAGCAGATATATTTCTTTCTTCAATAAAAAAATATAGATTTACTTTGGATCATTAATGCAGAGTGACATAAATTTACATAACAAACTTTATTGAAATCCTGGGTTCCCAAAGGTAACTATAACTTTCTGTGCATTAAATAAACTTAGAATTGCCTATCGTTACCCTCAAAATATGTATTCTCTGCTAAAATATTAATTTAATTCATAGCGTATAACTGTATTATTTTTTTATCCTATTCAATGTTCATGTGATCTATTATATTTAGTAAAAAAAAATTTTTTTTTCTTTTATGTTAGATTTTAATATCTGAATTATATATATATTTTTCTTTATCTTATGAATATTTGATTTAATAAACTAATTAGAATAAAATTATATATTTACTTTGAAACAGATTCTTTATAGATCATTAATAAATAGCATTATCGTTTATATTTGACTATTTCTTTAACTGTCAAAATGCCTCGCAAAAATATACAAATAGACACATATAGTAAATGTTTAAAACTTGAATCTTAAGTTTGATAAAGAAATTTGATCGATTATTAATGTAATAAATGTTCAAAGGTAAGGAATTCAAAGCAGTTAAATTTTAAATTATACGCGATCAAATTAGATATAGAAAGAAGGAAAAAGATCATTCAAATATGCAGATATATCTGTAATACCTCCATTCATCTGATAAGTTTCCTCCCAACCCTGAGAACAAGCTAGTTAGGGTCGGCCACCAAATTACAGATAGTGTAAGTAAGGTCAGAGTGTTTTGGAAAAGTATAATTCTTACTGCATTAGTGAGATTGGTGCTTGAGATCAGTTACTACCTGACACTCATAAATATATTCTTTCCAGAAAAATTTAATTTATGTCTTACTGAAGAAATAATGGTCACCGGGAAAACTCCGTAACTTAAATCCTTACATAAGCTCTATGCAAAATCTAGAAATTTTGTTTATAAAATTTCATAAAGATATTTGATTCATATTCAAATTCAATTTGGTAGACAGTAGTCAAATACTGCCTACAGGTGTTATGGCAACTAAACTGCCATAGTTCTATATTCACTATCCCATGTGTGAATAGTCCCTCCATGCAACAAAATCTAAAACACAGGCAAAATACACTAAAGCTGATCGAGTACGGATACTGGGATCCAGAATTCGACCAATGTTCAATCCTTTTACCTCTGCTCAATGATCTAATACCCTATGGATGACACTTCTCAACTTACACAGACATTCAATTTAACCTCAGTCCGGAAGTCACTTAGCGTAAACAAAAGACTCGTAAATTAACTAATTTAACACTGATTTGGTCAGATATATACATATATGACTAAGTGATTAATTAATAAATCAATGATTGACCTACATATAGATAAAATGATGTATGTGCAATTAAATCTAGAGTTGGATAAAATGAACTCACGGACAATAAAAATATGAAAACGAGTTATAATTTTAAACATTATTAATTTAATAAAACAATAACAAATATTGAAATTAAATATACAAAATTATGTGATGGGAATGTGAGATATTACGCTCGCAGGTGTTATATAAATAATGAGATTAATGTTACATATCTCATTACAAGTGTTGAATAAAATGTAGTGCAGTGTTGGAGTTTATGCCTATATTAATATGCCAAATTTCTAGCTCTCATGTAGTCCGCTAAATCATACAGAACTTTATAGCCAAAGATATATAACTAACTATAATAACGCTCCTATGGTGTCTATCTATACAAAGTTAAATCGAGCATGTAATTAGGCTGAGATATGCAGGTTATCGTGTTAACCTAGATTAGGATATACTCTAATGCTAGATAAGCATTTAATGTAAAAGGAGAGAAAACTGGTTTATAATAGGTTTACCTATATACTCTATGGCACATATTAAAATATTAATAAAGCTCAAAGATGCGAATGGGTCATTATTTACAGGCTTCAGTCTCAAAGACTCGGTTTGCCCTAAAACCGCTCAACTTGCTACGAATAGGAACATTAGTAGTTCAGGGAGTTGGATAAGCATTAATTATAAATCATCTAGGTCCTTGTGCCCTAGTTCTAAAAGTGTGTGCTTTACCCGAACTAAAGTGGATGAGAGTGATCTCCGCCAGCAATTCATCAATAATCATGCAGCAAGCAGATAATCGTACATTGTGTACTTTGTAAGGACACATACACAACTTATACATATATATAACGCAAATACGTAAAGTTATATTATTGTGCCTTAAAATTAGATAGCATCTATTTGCATATCTATACAATCCAGTTGTCAAATTTAGTATTTCAAATATACTATTTAGGGACTAAATTAATTAGTAACCTAGTTTAATAGTATCACCTGCATCTCAACATATATAAATCTAAGGAGGACAAAGCATATTTGAGGGATAATTACGAATAAAGCATTAAAATATGCTTTGAGAATATCTCTGTGGCCAGTTCCTATGATATGCGAGTTACATATATAAATAGTTATAATTCATAACTAGAATTAAGCAAACTACAATTTTTACTAGATAACTGATTATTGTAATATTAATACCCAAATATTAATCAGTAAAATAATAATATGATTTCGAAACAGCGAGTGAGAAAGAAAAATAATAATTCAATTATTTAATATTTATTATAGTGAAGATTTGAAATTATCTTCGCAGATCAATAAGCTAAAATTATATTTATAAATACTTGCAGATTCGAGTCACTTGGCATATCAAATACATATAAGATTAAAATGATAAAATCATAGAATAAATTGAATAGATTTAGAAATAGGCATAAAAAGACTGCAGAAAATTATACATTTAAAATAGATTACTAGTTTTACATTTTAAAAGACAATTTGAGTTTTATGTTTTAAAAGAGAATTCAAGTTTTACAATCGGACAAGATTTAGCATTTAATAGTCTTCTTTGCAGATTTTAGTAAAGGTGTTTGGGACAGCAGATTTAAAAAATAGCTAGCTTTTAAAAGAAAGAATTGAAAGTCACAGTTTAAAAACAGAGCTCTGAGAGAAAATTTACTATTCAGTTGTTTCCATTGCAGTTAATTCTGGAGCACTTGAGAGGATATTAAGTTGACCCTTTTGATGATGATTTAAAGTTAATAGACATTTTCTATGGGCTGCTTCGCTGGTGTGCGGCATTATATTTTATTGGACCAAAGGAAAGTATTTCCATTCTCGGGCTAAGGAGAGGGGTGAGTTATTGCCATTCTACTCAATCATTTTGAAGATAAAACAGGCGTAGGTTCTGCTTACAACTCACTTATTGTATATATGATCGAATACTTGGCAACAAAACTTTTAGTATTTATACTTTTTAAACTCTGGCCACCTGGTAATTTTTACGAGCTGGTCCGTAGCTGAAAAGTCCATTTATTTATTTTAGCAAAACATATTTAATAGCTACTACTATAATATAAAATAACAATTCATGTCAATTGTTAATAGAGTTTAATATAAATAAAAATAATAGCAAATAATATTTCCAAGCGCTTTCAACTCTTACGAATTGTTATTTTATATTATATTTATATTATATATAGAAGTATTATTTATTTATTTAGCTAATACTAGTAGAAAAACCCATTTGTTTATTTTAGAAAAACATTTTTAATTATAACAAGTAATTTAGATTTTGTTTTCCTGCAAATTTTGTTATTCACATTTTATATTTACAAAATCAAGTTCACGCTATTTTAGGACCAATGCATGACCTACTTTAACATTTGTTTACCAGTAACAAATAAAAGTTGTTGATAATTAGTATAAACTAATTTTATAACCATACTTGCAGAATAACAGGAAATATACACATGCGATTTCAATAATACAGCAATAAAATTGGCTAAATAATTTAAGCTAAAATATGTCTTAAACTAGAAATATTTATAAAATGAATATATCTCTGTAATATATACCAATAACATAACAATAATTTAAACTAAAATATTTCTTAAATTAGAGATATTTATAAAATGGATACATATCTGTAATCTATACCTATGCTATTAAACTACAGACATACTGCTCAGATATATATATATAAACATGATTCTGCATATATAGTAATTTGAGGTTATTTAAATGGGTATTCTGAGAGGGTTTAAACCTGGCATATGGATAGATGTGTGGGTAAAATAAGTGAAACAGGCAAATGGATGAAACTGACTGTTTCACATGTGGCCCACGTATACATTTTTTAAACATCTATTTTATAGACTAACATTATAATTAATACCCGGGTTTCCTGTTAAAATATGATGGCACTTAGTGCTGATTCATTTTACTCAATGCATAATTTTGGTATCTATACTTATGAGGAAATAACTCACTAGAGGTTAAAGTAGTAATCACATCAACTACAGTGATCTCAAAATAAACCATTTTCCCTCACAAATTCATTGACTTCTTGATGTTCTCATGACAGCAGAGTAAATAAAAGGTTTATAAAAACAAAGGAATGGAATACTATTTTTAAAAAATGGAAAAATTAACGATTATTTATTAAAATATTGTACATATAAAGTACAACATAATCATTAGTTTTAAATACAACCCACATATTATAATTCAAAATAAAACTCCAAGACTACTCTCAAAATATTGGAGTATATAGAAACAGTGCAGTATATATAATTTTTAATATCATAATAATTACATATGTTTAAAAATTGAAGTTATATTACCTTTTACTGCATTATTTAACTTTAAAAGTTCCTATAGACAGAATAAAATAAACTTCTAACTTTTGACTGGTGAATTACAGAATCAGCAGTAAAAATATATCTATCTTAAAATTATATTTGTTTTAGTTTAGTTTCTAAAACCCAAATTAATAATGTGTCAGACTATTAAAATAAATTAAAGTTTTTTGAAAATAAATTTCTATTTATAACTGATAAAAATAATCTATAGCAATAAACAAAAAATGCATTTTTGTTATCCAATGACAAATTGAAGACATACATCATTGATTTCTTTCTCAGTTTTGTCTTGTAAAAGTAAATATTTTCTAATAAAATCTGAATTATTCTTGTAAAGTAATTAATATTCCACAAATATTTTGTGAAAATAAGATAAATATGTAAAAAAAAAAACTATAGAAAATATGTTTTCATTTTTAAAATCAAAATGAAGGAATAGAACTGTCAAAATCAATGATAGGAGCTCTTCTGCAGAAAACAACTCTACCAATCAATGCTTTCAAAAACAACTATTTGTATTATTGTAATAGCATTATATTTAAATATTATTGATTCATTAGTTCTAAAAAAATGTAAAGATGGCAGCATTATTTGGTGCAGTTTTTGAAAGCAGAAAGGGTACAAATAATGAAGTTATGGAAGAATAAATATGAAAAACTTGATTATACAGAAAGTGGGTTATTGGTTTTTATGCTGGGTTTGGGAAAAGATAAAGGGGATTTAGATGTAAAGGCCATAGAGTTGACAAAGATTATGTTGTGGAAATGGGATGGAGCAGATTATGGGAAAACTTAGGGTGGGAAATGGAAAGGTAAAGTGGCTAACAGGTTTCTCTGGGCATAGTTGCTGAGAGATTCCTGACCCCATTTAAGGAGAAGTCACAATGCATCATATCTCATCACATCCTATAAAATGAATGAAAAATTGAAAAAAAAATCTTAAATAGTGGTTAGAGAGCAAATTAAAGCTGTGAACAAAAACATTCATTCTGTTCTGCTATACCATTATCCATTTAGTATAATTTTTTGACAACCAAAAGGAAGATATTGTTTTTTGTTCGACATTCTGTCTTATTTTCAAATAAAAGAAAGTATTTGACATGGTGTTTTTCATTTGATGTCACATATATATTTATTTAAATTATTTATCTGACAAAAATATTGCACTGAAATAAAACTATAATGCCACTTGCATTTCAATTTTATTGAATTTTTAAATTAGTTAAGTAAAACTTCATTAATATCAAAATCTAAAGAAGTTAAACAAACCTTTGACAATAGATAACAAAATTATAAATTCAATTTTAATTTTTTAAAGAGTTTTGATTATTTAAAGTTATGCCAAAGAAAGATACACATTAAACATATTAAATTTTATAACAATTATTATTTATTCATTCCTAAACATTTTCATAGCTTAGAGAAAGAGTGGCCAAGATGTCGACCAGCTGCAAGATCTCTGGAAGTCGACTACGAATTTGACAAGAACATTGACAAAAGTGATAAATTCAGAGCTAATTTGAATACAAAAAATAATAAATATAAAAAAATGAACAATTCAAAATTATTCTAATTTAAAAATGGTTAAATTTAAAATAACACTTGTTGTTATTGTCGATCTCAACAATGAATCCAGGTTGGAAGAAGCTGAGAAGAATTAAATTATTTTTGTGTAATGCTAGAGCTAAAATTCTTAGAAATATTTAATTTCAGTTTTCTTGAGAGGAAATGAAAATAACTTGTTCTGGAGAAACAAGGATATTAATGAACTGGTTTCAAAACAAAGAATTAGTAAACTTTTTAAAACACTTCTTATAGTAATTTAATAATTATTTCAAAAATATTTTATAAAACTATGTAGACAAATTGTAATACTAGAGAAAGCTGAGGTAATTTAATAGTAGTCATAATAAAATGTCTTCGATAATTCATATCTTGTAGAAAAAAAAATCACTTCTTATCTTCTAAAAGTGTCACCAATATTTGTGAGTATCTAAAAAGCCTTTACAAAAAAAAAAAAAATTCGTAAGTACATTCCAAAAATCCCAGGACATTGAACATTATTTTTCTGTTCTGGTTTTCGTTCCGGCAAAGATAAGGTTTTTTTTCTGGTTTCTTTCCAGTTTCAAGCCCTGAAAAATATAGATGCCCCCAGGTACATACCCTGAACATCTAAAAGTTTGGCCATTGCTTATCTGCAAAATTGATATTTTATTTTTGAGACTAGTTTCACTTACTGAATTATGTCTAAAATGAAAAAAAAAAAAAAATAAAGATTGAAAGTAGAAAATAAAACTAATTTTAACAATACTATCAAAAAAAAATCTGGAAAAAAAAATGTTTATGAATTTAAGTTATTTCATTCACTGTTATTTTATACTTTTTTTTTTTAACTTTCAGAAGTGTATTATTAAGAATTATCTTAAGAGAAATTGAAACAATTTGCTTTTAATTCTTAAAAAATTAAACATTTACATTCAATAATAATTTATTAATTTTGTTAAACTTTAAGAATTCTTTACTGAATGATTATAAATATTATGTAAAAGCAATAATCAAATTTTGGTGAATTACTAAGAATATCTGCAGTAGTTAAATATGTGTGTTGTTAATCTAGATTTTTATCTCAATGGATTTTTTATTATAGTAATATAGTTTATTAAACTATATCATCTATATAATATATTTTAGCATCTAAAATCTATGATTTATCAAGTTAGTTGATCATATCTCGAAAATGGAAGGGAATAAATCATATTAGCTTAATCAAAGAGTGAAAAATATCTATATATCCAACTGACAACATGAGCCTTCATATTTAATAAAGGTAAATAGTAAAAACAAGCACTAAACAAATAAATATAAATCTTCAATCATGGTAATCTGCCTAGATAGATAGCAATTCTTATCATTACCTTCATTCCTATTATTAAAAATATTAGTAATAATGCACTTTAGATAGCTATCATAACCAAACCTGGCACCAACTACAATTAAATAGTTATATTTGTATTATTCCCATATCATGTATATATCATACATATAAGTGCACTAAATTGTGGCTATCAACTTTTCAATGCATACCCATGTTTTCAATTGTGGTTACTTGTTAGAAGATGGTGCTAGTAGTTGGTTGCTTTAAATCACTTTTCTACACAAGTTTTAACATTATTTTCCCAGTTTCTACAATTAAATGATATTATGAAATGAAATAAATGTAATATTGTTACACTACTTTAAAAAAATCTGAAGAAGAAATCAATATTTTTTAAAGTCAGCATTGTTATTCTGTTTCATGTGCACTTTCTAACCTACTTTGAGAAGATTTTTGAATTTACAAAAAGGGTCATCTTTTGTGTAGTTTACTAAAAATTAGCGATTATTTTTACACAATAACATTATATATTTATTAAAAAACAAAAAGAATATATGTATATACTTTGATTTATTCATATATTGTAATGGTAAAATTTGTACATTCATGCAACAAAATCCAGAGCATAGGTAAAACACACTAAAGCTGACCGAATTGAGGTGGTAAGACCGAGAGTTCGACCAACATTCAATCTGCTCACTCTTACTCCATGATTTAATGCCCTATGAATGACATTTCTTAAGTTACACATCAGTTTCAATTTAATCACGGGCCGGCAGTAACACAGGGCCTAGCAAAAGACTTGGAAATTGACATAATGACTAAGTAAATTTATAATATATTAATCAATAACTAGGTCTAATAGATTGATATACATATATGTAAAATGATGTACAAATAAATCAGTGTAGAGTTGGACGTGAATTGGTTTATGAACAATAAAGAATAAAAACGAGATATTTTAAATAATTTAATTACTAAAATAAAATAAATCATAAATAAAACACAAAAATTATATATTCAGTACATGGAACATTATGCTTGCAGGCATTATAAGTTATGAGATTGTCAGTTACATATCTGACTATACATATTTAATAAGACTATCTGTGATGATCATATCTATGCCTACATTAATATGCCCAAATCCTAGTGAACTTGCAGCTTGCTAAATCATGAGGAACATATTAGCCAAAGTTAAACTGAACCTACAGGGCATCTATATTGTAACGGGATGGGGTAGGTGGGTAATGGAATTAAATGAGAAATTAAGATTTAAAACTGGGTGATGGCAACTCATTCCCAGTCAAAATTAAATATTTGAAATATTAACAATTTACAAGAAGTATATAAGTAATGAGACATTTAAGGTCTTATAGGTTAAGGGTTCCGATTTTGAATGGTATACAAAATTATATACACAACTAAAGTTATTACATTGTTTTACAATATTTCTCAATTTCTACAAACGCACATATATATTCGTACACAGACGTGCGTTTTATAATATACAAGGAATACATTTCAATTAAACATAAAATAATTATTACATTCTAATTTACATAATTACTATTCAAAATTAAAATTGTTTCATTAATTTACATGTGTTATAATTGACAACATACGCACATATTCATGTGTGTGCGTGAAATAACCTATTTGACTTGCTACAAAGTAATTATCAAAATCTTAAATTATATAAAAATACGATAAATAATTAAAGTTTCAGTTAAATGAAATACATTTTACATAGTAGGTTTACTGAAACGCATATATATATAATTTGCACAGATGTGCGATATATTAATTTATCTACATAACATTAGTATTTATCACAATAAATTTATTACAGATTATTCTCGCAATTTAATTCTCTTTGCTGAATAGACTTTTTTCCTTGAAACAAGTACTATTAAATTTTTGACAGATGATTGTTGATTGATTTAAAATGTCTTTCGCTTTATTTAGTCTAAAAGATTTTCGGAAATCTTTTTCTTGACTATTAATTATAACTTTCTTTGGAGTTTTTTTTTTTAATTATAAATATAACTTTAAACAGTTTTTTTCTTTAATAAACGATTTTAAACTAATATCGTTTTATATGTTTCTATCAGTTATAAAAATGTCATTTTACTAAGGAAATTGTTTAAAACGTCCTTATCATATATATAACGCTACTCACCACCAGCTGTATATACGTTTATTTGTGTTTCTCTGCCTTTATCTGACGCAGCATACGTGTAATTAATTCTTCAGCAAGCTGGAAAATTTTTCTTGGTGAGTTTGGTTTTTAGTGACTGTCATTATCAGGAAAAAGTATAATTCAGGTAATTTGTTGGCATACCATGAGATTTTTTTTTTGTAGTCCAAGCAATTGTCAAGCTGTCGTAACCCTTCATGAATCAAAACTGCAGGAAACTATAAGGCAGCTAGCTACTGGACTGTCCTTAGATCTTCATAGGAGCTTTATATAACTCTGCTAGCTATTTTGTCCTCATTTTTTTTTCAGGCTATTGATTCAGAAGTGACCCAGCTTCAAGTAAATCAAAACTCCTGTGAAGAAAAATAGTAGCAGCTCCTGCCTTCAGCTACATTAATTCATGGTAGCTTTTCTGCCAACTCTCTGCTACAGCCAACAACATACTTTTTTCTTCAAAAATCATTATCCAGACTGATATTTTTTTATCAGCCCTTTTTATAAAATCATCTGAGGTATTATAACAACACCTTGATTAAAAAGAGAAATTTATTTTTATCTCTCTAATCCCTTGGAATCTATATACATGTTTTTACTTAGGGGATTTCTAATAGATACAAATTTTGTTTAATTAATTAAAAAATTCCAAAAATAATTATGGTGTTTTTACATTTCAAAATCAGAATAATAATAATAATAATAATAATAATAATAATATTTATATTTATTCAGACCTTTTAAAAGTTTAATTTATAAAACAATATTTTAAATCAGAGTTATTATTTATTTATTTCTATTTCAGTAAATGTAGAAAATATCTACTATAATTTTTGTCTGTGTTTATTTCTACTTTTCCTTTACTTTATATATATATATGCACACACATTATATTATTATGGATGTACCATGTAACCCAACCGGTTACATTGCCCTGGTCTGAGGAAAAAGGAAAATAGAAATGAAACACCTTTTTAACAATATTTTGCATAATTTACACATATAATGAAAACAAAGCTCATATCTAAAACTATGTACTCATCAATATCTTTAAAGATCTGACAGACATTTGACAGTTAACAGAATGAATAGTGATCTGCAATCTTGAGATAAATAAAGAATTCAACCATTGGACTGTAAGTACACAATGCACCACAAATGCCAAGAGTGCTACCTCAAATGAGATACTATAAGCTACTGCAACCTTTATAAAGATACTGTAAAATCTTTGCAAAGCCCTCTTTCATGGAGGGTCTGGAAATACAAAACTATGCCCTGCTTCTTTTGAGTCTTATGGGCTGGGAAATACAAGCTATGCCTTGCTCCTTTTCTTTGGAGACTTAGAGGCTGGAATCATGGCAGAACTATGTTAACTGCCCTATCACAAACAATATGAAATATAAAAAATAGGTTGGAGCAAATAGTGGAGATACAACACCCTCAGAGTTGCATGAAAACATTGCAATTTCCAAGCTAATGACAAAAATCTCCATCCATCATCAAAACTAAAAATACAGCTAAACAAATTTCAACAATCAAACACCAAAACCAATCTTCAAAATCATTGATTTTTCTATCTAACTCCAAATATGAACCTCTTCAAACATACATGAAAATTACTATTTTATAATTTATAGCCATCATCAATACTCTTGTCACATATTTCACAGTAATTTTTAAAATTAATTCTGCATAAAATGCATTTGTTTTTCTTTCTCAGTCGTGGTTTGAAATCAAGTTAATAATTTTGAAGTGATGATCACCAGTATGTGATCATCATCAGCCTATGTTGGGCATCCATCTATAATGATTGCCACAGTACATGATCATCATCGGCCCTCAGTTAGGTAACCATTTGTAATAAGATGTGCTAGGTGGGTAATGGAATTAAATGAGAAATTAAGATATGATGGCAACTCATTCCCAGTCAAAATTAACTATTTTATTTGATATATTAACAATTTACAAGAAGTATATAAGTAATGAGATATTTAAAGTCTTATAGGTTAAGAATTCCGATTTTGAATGGTATAAAAAATTATATACACAACTAAAGTTATTACATTGTTTTACAATATTTCTCAATTAATTTCTACAAACGCATATATATATATTCGTACACAGACGTGCAGTTTATAATATACAAGAAATACATTTCAATTAAACATAAAATAATTATTACATTTGTAATTTACATAATGACTATTCAAAATTTAAATTGTTACATTAATTTACATATGTGTTATAATTGACAACATATGCACATATTCATGTGTGTGGTGAAATAACCTATTTGACTTGCTACAAAATAATTATCAAATCTTAAATTATATAAAAATACGATAAATAATTAAAGTTTTAGTTAAATGAAATACATTTTACATAGTAGGTTTACTGAAACACATATATATATAATTTGCACAGATGTGCGATATATTAATTTATCTACATAACATAAGTATTTATCACAATAAATTTATTACAGATTATTCTCGCAATTTAATTATCTTTACTGAATAGTCTTTTTTCCTTGAAACAAGTACTATTAAATTTTTGACAGATGATTGTTGATTGATTTAAAATGTCTTTCTCTTTTTTTGGTCTAAAAGATTTTCAGAAAACTTTTTCTTGATTATTTTTTTTAATTATAAATATAACTTTAAATAGTTTTTTTTTCTTTAATAAACGACTTTAAACTAATATCGTTTTATACATTTATATCAGTTATAAAAATGTCATTTTACTAAGGAAATTGTTTAAAATGTCCTTATCATATATAACGCTACTCACCACCAGCTGTATATATGTTTATCCATGTTTCTCTGCCTTTATCTGATGCAGCATACATGTAATTAATTCTTCAGCAAGCTGAAAGATTTTTCTTGGTGAGTTTGGTTTTTAGTGACTGTCATTATCAGGAAAAAGTATAATTCAGGTAATTTGTTGGCATACCATGAGATTTTTTTTTGTAGTCCAAGCAATTGTCAAGCTGTCTTCTAAAACATATTTAAGCAGCTAGTTGATGCATTTGAAGTGATCCTGGCTTCATGAATCAAAACTGCAGTAAACTATAAGGCAGCTACTGCACTGTCCTTAGATCTTCATAGGAGCTTTATATAACTCTGCTAGCTATTTTGTCCTCTTTTTTTTTTCAGGCTATTGATTCAGAAGTGACCCAGTTTCAAGTAAATCAAAACTCCTGTGAAGGAAAAAAGTAGCAGCTCCTTCCTTCAGCTACATTAATTCATGGTAGGTTTTCTGCCAACTCTCTGCTACAGCCAACAACATACTGCTTTCTTCAAAAATCATTATCCAGACTGATATTTTTTATCAGCCCTTTTTATAAAATCATCTGAGGTATTATAACAACACCTTGATTAAAAACAGAATTTTATTTTTATCTCTCTAATCCCTTGGAATCTATATACATGTTTTTACTTAGGGGATTTCTAATAGATAAAAATTTTGTTTAATTAATTAAAAAATTCCAAAAATAATTATGGTGTTTATACTTTTCAAAATCAGAGCCTTAACCTATAAGACCCTAAATATCATTTATTTTTTTGTTAATAATAAACTTGTATTTAATTGTTAAAATTGTTTCCATCATCTCTTGTTCACATACAGTAAGATCTTGTGTTCTCTGGGCTAGATTCGGACACGGATAAATGGGGATGGGTACTTAGTGCTTTGGGGCATCCATAGATGATCAATCATCATCCTGGTTGGCGCAAAAGAGGATACTCTTTAAAGCCCATGCACTATATTTTATTTTAGTTCAGTCTTGTTAAAAATTTAAGTTTATATTGGCCACTACAAATGGTCTGAGCATTGATGATGATCAGCATATTTTAATGTCCCAGCATTATTGTTTGATTCTTATGTATTCTGATGGATGGGCACTAAGCTGGTGCATCCAAGTTATGTTTAAAGATTGCTCAAGGTGGCAAAGGCTCAGTAGTTAGCCTGGTCTACAGAAGACCCGTTTCCAATCCAGTCACAAGGTTGACTGTTGATTTATATTTTTTATTGTTCAAATCCAGCCACAAGATGGACTGTTGATTTTATTCTGATTTACTGTACTGATTTGTTTATTCCCATCAGCGATAATGATGGACAGTTATTTCTCTCGAGTATTTACTTGTACTTATTTTATAAATTGTAGTGCTGGTTGATGTATAGCTATTTTAGTTGCTCTTCTCAGTTAGCTGGCTGATCTCTCAATGTTCACAGAAATTCTCTAATCTCATTTTATTCTTAATTAATTTATACTTATATATACTTTGTAAACTATTAATATTTGATTTTGTATTTACTTGGGGTTGATGATGATTTCCCATCACCCCAGGTTCACTCTAGTTTCTCTCACCCACCCCATCCCGTTACAATATATAAAAATTTACAAGTTGGGCGCATAATCAGGTTCAAAGATATGTGAGTTAGCATGATAATCTACATTAGGATTCAGCCTAATGCTGAATAATCATTTAATATAGGGAGAACTCGTTTACCCTAGATATACTTATGCACGCTATGGCACATAATAAAATATTAATAAAAATTATTATGGTGCGAGTAGATCATTATTCATGGGCTTCAGCATCAAATGCTCGGTGCCCTATGACCGAACGACCTGCCATGAATATAAAAACATTAAAAGTTCAGGGAGCCGAATAAGCTTTTAATAAACAATCTGGATCCTTGTGTTCCAGTTCTAAAATATGTTGCTTTACCTGAACTAAATGAACAATCATGACCCCACCAGTGATTCATCAGAAAACATGCAGCAAGCAGTTAATGCATAGTATGTACTTGGTAAGAACACATTAACAACGTATATATATATATATATCAAATGAGATTAACTAAATTAACATGCCTTAAAATAGATAGCATTTACTTGCATAACTATATAACCCTGCTCTCAAGGTTAGCATCTCAAACATACTATGCTTAGGGAGTAATTAAACTATTAAACCATCTAAAGATACCAAACTCGCATATTTAATATCCATATAAATCTGGGGGGGGGGAGAATATCTAAAATGCAATTATTGATAAAACATTATAAGTATGCTTTAATATTATCCCTGTGGCTAGATCCTATGATACACATATTACACATATAGAAAGTTATGATTCATAACTCTAGCTAAGCAAACCACAACTTAATCTAGGATGTAAGTGATTACTAATAAATAAAAATTAATCAATCTAAATAATAATTAGATCTCGTTGCAAAGGAATAGACTAAAATTATATATATAAATACTCACAGTTTCGAGTTATTTGGCATATCAAAATACATACAATAATAAAATGATAAAATCATGAAAATAATATTAAAATAGAATAAATAGGCATAAAAGACCACAGCAGCTTATAGTTTAAGTTATTATAGTGTGTTACATTTTGAAATAATTATTTTCAAAGTATAAGTTTTAATTTCAGACAAGATTGAGTTTTACATTAATTAGAATTTATCAGATTTATTTACAATACTTAGAAAACAGATTTTTAAATGATGATTTATTATATAGCTAGCTTAGGTAGATATTGGAAGGTTAACAGTTTATAAACAGAGCTCTGCAGAAATTTAGAAATGTTACCAATTTTCTTCATTGCAGCTTAAGGCATACTGGATGGTGATGTTGGCATTGCTCTTCCTTGGATAAATGGCTTGATTTCCATCGAGATCTTTTTACAATAGGCTACTAGTTGGAATACTCTCCATTGCATTTCATAAGAACCACAGATTACCACTTCTGGCAGGAAAAGTGGCAAGTCTATGCCCTCTACTCTTCCATGTTAAAGTTTAAATGAGCGGAAATTCAGATGACCACTCTGACATTAACAATATAGTATATATGATGATTATCAAAAATTGCATTATTTATACACTTTTTACTGCTGACCATATGGTTGTTTACAAAATTATCTGCTGCTAGAAAAGCCATTATCACATCTTCCAGATCTAACATATTTAATTCTTAAATTGTAACATTAGTTTTGTGTCACTTTTTACATCTCTGTTTGTATTGTTTAATAGTGTTGGTCAAGTGCACAATGTTTACAACTTAGCTAATTTTAAGAGGATATTATCATAAATTTAAGTCAGTGGTTTAATTAAAATTGTTTATTAAAAATTAAAATAAAAACAGAATTTATAATCAGTATAAAACCAATTCTTCTACTATATATATATATAGAGGATGGTAGTACCTGGAATATACTCTCTCTATATGTGAATCCAGCAAAATAAAATAGACTAATAATTTAGAATTAAATCGCTTTTTAAACTATGTAACTTTTAAAACAAACACATACCTGTATTATATATATATGCCAATTTGATTACAGATTCAACACTCGCATAGATGTGTGCAATCATGTAGCATATATAGTTGTTTAAAGTTGTTTATATAAGTACTCTCAGGGGTTTTAAATCTAGCACATGTATAGGTGTGAGGATAAAATTATTATTTTAAAAACATATAAAGATGAGCTATTTTCATATCAATGTTAATTTATTAATTAACAAAAAACAACTAATAAGTAAGACAAATAATTAATAAACTAGCATTGATACAAAAAAGTGAATAGTCTTTCCAAGTTTAATAAAATGACTCTATAGGAATCTTATTGGTGAATTATTATTATGATAAATACCTTTACACTTAGTTTCTCTATGGTTAAAATAAATAGATATTCTAGGTGTGACATATTTAATAGCTATAATTTATGGTTTGTTAAAATTATTTAGCGAGTTAAAATTTATAAATAAATTAATTTTAAATGTAATTTTGAAAGGGAATATGAATAAAATTATAATCAAACTATTTGTAAAGAATTAATGTGCATAATTGAAATATTTTTTAAACAATTTCATAAATTATATTTATAAAAACTTTGATGTTTATATATAATTATATGATATTCTATATATTTACAATGGTGATGAAGATTGTTAAACAATAGAAGATAGAACTTTATGTTTGCAGATAATAAACAAATTGCATATGGAAAATGATTATTATTACTTAAATACATCAACAGTAAGAATCACACTATTATTGAGTTTTGGTTCCAATTAAATATTATTGTTATTAACAAAAATTTGGCCCGTCTCCCCCGTTAATCATGCTATTTTCCCACATCCATCAATCATAATGGACAAAGACTCTCTGCTCATTAAACTATGTAATATTTTAAATATTGTAAACAATAACTTTGTATGTAATAATATTTATTATAAGCATTCAGAACTTTCACAGCCACTTTCGGATTTTTTTAAAACTATGTTATTTATATTCAAGTGTATAAATGCCAAAACGATTAAATTAAAAATCATTTATTAAAAAAAATTAAAAGCAGAAGAAACTGGATCACACATGCAGAAAAAAAATATAGACCGAGATGGAGGCAAAAAAAAAAAAGCTTAAGAAAGAGCAAGAGCAAGTTGGTTTTTTTTTTTTTTTTGGGGGGGGGGGGGTCCAGGGTGATGCATGCTTGTTGACTACTATCTTGATATTTATAATTTTTGATTTATATATATAAAGGAAATTTTAAAAAAAAGACTGTTTTCACTTTATTCAAATTAATAACTATTCTTAGTTAATTGCACTATTAATTTAAGGCTAATTAAAACAATTGAAGTACTAAATTAAATTGTATTAAAGTAATGACAAACGATAACGATCATTTGACTGTAGCAATATTCTATCTGCATTTTTCTCAACATATATTACTAATTTAAGTTAATTTTTCTAGCTCACACAATTCTATTAATTGTCAATAAATAGTGCAAAAAATAATTAGCGAATTAAATTAGTCTTATTAAATAAACTTAATGGTTGAGAATAAGGGAATAATTCAAATTTATTGCATTAACTATATAGATAAACTCTCTTTATAGTGATAGATTACTATTTGTTAATAATCAAAGTGTTTGTACATTCCATCACAGATGAATCTAGGGTGGTCCCTCTAAATCTATTAATTGTAGCAGATGATAAGTGTTCAGCTGATATTGCAGCTGAAGCAGATATCTTGATAATATCTTTCTACAAGAAATACAAGACAAATTACTGAGAGCTTGCAACAGTGAATAAATATTTTAATTCCTTTAAGTTAAACTTTATTATTTACCTCCCACTAATCCACAAAATGTGAATGAATCTATATATAAAAATAAGAGATTATATGTATGAGAGTTCACAGATGTAAAATGTAACATACAAACAACGATTTACAGCCATTAAAACTAAAATAATTTTTTTAATATATCTAGAATCAAAATAATTGTTTGTATAATAACGTTTTAAAAATAATTGATTATTAAAATTAAATATAACAGCATAAATAAACAAATACTGCATATTAAACTACTATTTAATTTTTATGTTCTTATTTGTCAAATTGTATTATATTTTAAGCAGAGTACGTGTAAATGAAACAATAGAAATTTGTCTAATTACGTAAGTACTAATTATAAATTATAATTAACAATTTTCGAAATGTGTTTTAAAAAAATGGAAAGACTGAATAGTCAAAAATAATAAATAAATAGGTTAACAAAAGTCTTTCTTTGAGATAGTCAAATAGTGCAAACAGCTTCAAAGAAAACTATAAAAAATGGTTCACTTTAGAAAATAATCTAAAATAATTAAGTTACGTATTTTTAATTCTTTGTCTGTTTAATCAACATTTTATGATGATGTTTTTATATATAACCTTTTGATTCTATCCCTAGCTTAATTGTTAACTCAGTACCATAATGTCGATAATATCTTCATCAATGAAAAAAATAATTATAGTTTTATCATCACATTTAGAAAGCTGATGAAAATTTCAAATGACCTTATGATGTTGACATTGTATTATGGAGTACCTTTAAATGAAAATTTTTCAGCGCTTTTATAGATCGATAGAGATTCAAATCTTGTCTTTATATTATAAGGTTGGAAAAAAATAACAATAACCATATGTTATAGTTAATTTACAAAAAAATAAAAACAACTCTCCAATTTATGAATGTGGACTGATTTACATCAGTCCACACCACTCATATAAATAACTTGAAATATACATAACTGAAATAGTGTATTATACAATATTTTTTTTACAAAATAAAAAATATAACAATGTGCTAAATGTATGTACTTACTATCTATTGGTGAGTTTCAAACCACATACAAACACAAGAATAAGCTAACTGAAAAGTTTCTTTTTTTAAAAAAAAAATAAAATCTAAAAAACCCATGAAAATAATACAATATGCTTGAAAACATGAAAATAATTAGACAATTTATTTAGAAAAGAAATAATAAATATTTCAAGGAGTATGTTCAACAAAGCAAATAGCTTAAATGATAAGCTAAGCAAACAAACATGAAAATAAGAGGTAATATGATTCAAAATCTAAAATTAATATATTTATCAAAGAATCCTTTAAAAACAAATATTTTCAATAAGTATCATCAATGAAAACATTCTGAAAGAAATTAAATTAATGTCTGTAATCATTGTTAACTTAATTTCTTATGTAATGTTTCCATTCATCACAATTATATAAAATATTCATTTTTTAATCATTATTTATTCATCAAAGATATTATCAGTTTTTTTTCTAAATAAATTATGCTTCTTTAATGTTTAAAAACATATATTGTTTTCGTGTTTTTGTTTTTTATGATTACTAATAAAATCATACTTAGTGAAAATATTTATTTTTCAACCATTATTTGTTTGCTGAAGATAATATTTTCAGATTTGTTTTCTAAGTAAATTATAATATTTAAACAGCATTAAGCTGTTGCACATGCACTTTGCAGATTTTAATTATAAATGACTGAATACTAACACTTCAAACACATGATAAAGTCTTTGGAAAAGATAGAGTGGCCTATCTTTTCGAACCCAAACGCTTTTGTATGGGCAAATCTTAAGTGTTTGAAAGTGAAAGCATGAAGATATTAAATAATCACTTTAAATTACTTTTACATGCTTGAATGAATGACACTGGTGAAATTTACTAGAATTTACGATACGTCATTCTTATTTGAAAATAAATGTATGTAAATAAATCAATTATTTTATATAGCGCGATATTTAGTAAATTATATTATTTTTATGTTTTTAAACAAGTATTATTTTCATTTTTTTTATTTTTTATGAAAAAAAAAACAATTTGTGGATAGCTCCATTAATGGATAGTATATACATGCACTACTATTACTGCCCCAAACAATAATTATAATATGAAAGTTTTCACTATTCACTTTGAAAGAAATTAACAAGTTAATAAATAAAATATAAAAAAATCTAGCAGAAAATGTGCTTTTATACCTAAAAACTAAGAAAATATTTAAAATAGTCAATTTTTTTTAAACAGATAAACAGCATCTAACTTTTTTAATATTAATTGCTAAATCAAAGTCTTCATAGGTTGCATTCCAAAACTTAAAGATATTGAGTAGATAATCTATGAATTGGCAATAATAGTAAAATTATCACCATAATGTAAATTTAGAAGTTTAAAATATGAGCATCAATTCTATCATTCATCATTATACCTGCTTCTTAAAACTACCTATAAATAGTTTCATAGATTCAGATAAATGGAAAACTAATTTGAAGCAGATTTACACCAATTTTTATTTCACACTTTAAGATAATAAAAAAATGTAGATAAAGAGATAATTTCACACATTCAGAAAAATGGAAAACAAAGTTAGTTAAATAATTATGCATAAATAATGTATGTGGAACTTATTGAACTACCAGAAGAAAGTATGCCACATATATAGAATTTTTCAAGGAATACAAGTGATCCAGTTGTAATAGTGAAATTAGATACAGGTAGAATATTATTCAAAAATTTCATCCAACAAAGTATCAAAAATCATCTTTATCTCTTACAATAAATACCTATAAATTAATAAAGCTAATTGCAATAGACTATGTATTTTTTCTTCTATCTCAATCCAATAATTCTATATAATTTATTATCAAAAAAACTATTATATTGATTAATTATTGTCATAAAAAGTTTTTGCATTTTAAAAGTTTATATTTTTATTAATAAAATAAATTATACACTATATAGAAAAAAATTCTATATAAACAAACCTATGGATAGTAAATATTTGGTACTTGTTAAATAGCCACTGTACATTACTTGGAGGTGCTGTTTCTGTGTAGACACATAGAATAATACCACTTTCGTAGCCAAATGTACAACTAATACACCACTACAATCGTAGTAGCTATTTAGCGGCCACATGATGCATTTTACACGGCCAAAACTATGACACTACCAATCAGTAAAAGCCGTTTATTCTGCCATGTGCCAAACCTATGGCTAATATAACACAATAGCCATTTAATTGTGCTGCATGATGGCATCACTTTCTAAGCATATGCACAGAAATGTTCCACCCAGCTTTGTGTGCCTTTCTATGCATACAATCAGTAATGGCACTTCGCTACCATTTAATCTATGGCTGTGTGTACTGGAATATCTTAAAACTGTTGAAATGTTGTTCAAAATGGTTTTCCCTAGACCCCAACTGACATAGAATTACCTACTACTAATTGCCAGCATATCAGCAATGCTTTTATACGCAATGTGGAAGTGTTTAAATTTGGAAATGGCTCTGCCACAGCACAATTGCAAGTGTTCACGAAAAAGCCACATTTTGGCCGTGACACAAACGAGAAAAAAAATGGCTGAAGGCAATAGTATAATGATTCAACTGTGGGATGTCCCAAACACAGAAGCTGATGCAGTTGCCTTTCTGCAGGCTCAAAACATCCTATCACATGTCAATCAATGTTGATGTGGTAAAGGTATAATACTTAGTAGATGAACTTGGCAGTTTGTGTGTGCTCACTAGTTTCCAAAGTCATTTCTGGCTGTTTGTTCTTTCAATTGTTGTAGGTAGTCAAATGTTGTTCAAAAATAGTAGACTCCACTTTTCAGTCAAAAAAGTTTTTTTTTATTAATTACAGTCATATGTCACTAATAAATTTATTTTTTCAATGAATCTGTTTTGTCGTTTTGATGAATTTGTAAGGCAATCAATTCCAAAGTTTTTTTGTTTTGGTGTTGTTCATTTTGTTTTTCTTTAAAGCTTTAATATTACAACCAGATTGTCAGTGTAGAAGGGTAGGGGTTGAAGGAAAGTATGCTGGCCTAAAACAAAAAAACAGTATTTGATTCTTTATTGTAAATAAAAAGAAAGTGGCCTTTTTTGTTGGGTAACTACTGTAATAAGAAGATAAACAAAAAGAAAAGGTGAAGGCAGGAAAATAAAAAAAGCAGAGTCTGATTAATTACTGGGAAAAAAAAGTCCGCTTTTTAGATTTGTTGTACTATTATTAAAAAAAAAAAGCTATCTCTGCTTAATTAGTATAAAATAAATTACGCTTTTTGGAACACATTACCTGTACATTGTAAGGGCATATTATTAAAAATAAAATACCCCCCCCCCCTTTGTTAAAAATAAAAACCAAAAAAAAAGCTTTTTTGTAAAACATGTAATATAATTACAAAAAAAAAAAGCCACCATGTAAGATAATTAAAAAAATAATTACAAAAAAACAAACAAACAATCAAACAAACAAAAAAGAATAAGGTACTTTTAAAAAAAAAATAAAGGTGTATTAATTCAAAAAACACTGCTTTTTTTTTATAAAAAGAAAAAAAAAGGTGCTTTAACCCCCCCCCCCCCAAAAGAATAACGTACATTTTTAAGAAAAAAAAGCCATATTAAAAAAAATAACGTAAATTGTTTAAGAGTCAACAGGCCTAGAAACGTTAAATCGCTATGTTTTTGCACAGAAATAGCACCACCAAGCAATGTAAGTGACTATTTAACAAGTACCAAATATTTTACATTTTTAGTAGAATTTGGGTTTACAATGAGTGGAATAAAAAACCTATTTTCAAAATCCAAAAAATTTACAAATTTGAAAAACTCTGGAACAAGGAATTTAAAAATGATATTTTACTTGCATGAGATTCAACAAAGTGAAGACAGAAAAAATCTATTATGATTATCATAAGATCATTGTTATATCCAATGTACAGATCTTTCAATCAAAAAATAGAATATAGATTTTTATAGGAGATTTGTTATTAAACAAAAATAATAAAAGTGTAAATTTTGTATGAATTCTTTTAATGGATCTTAAAATTAAAAGATAAGCAAAGAAAATTTCTGAAGGCAAAAGTCCTGTTTTTGATACAATTGCAAACATGAACTTAGGATTATCAAAAAGTGAATGATCATCATGGTCAGCAAAAATATGCAGGTTGCCATAATCAAAAGATCATTACAAGTCTAAATGAATATCAAATCTGGTGATACATTAGTTTCTTTAGCAAATATGAACAGTTTATGCTAAGATTTAATATCATTTTTCATCCAATTTACTAGGTAAATTATAATATATGGGCATCATAGTTAAATGTGAATAATAGAAGGCAGCCTAGCAAACATTTTAGCACCAATGAATGGAATTTTATTATTTTTTTAATAATATTTTTTGGGGGATTTATTAATTCTTTGCCTAAACCCCATGTATATGTGCTATTAGTGTGGCAAGCAGTCTGTATGCTTCCTATAAATAGAAAATAAACAGTGCCTGATTTAATAATCTTTGCATGCTTTTCATGGATTTTAATCATGATAGTTTATTTTAGTTTTAGCTACTGCTCATGGATATCAGCTGTAATTGCTAATCTGAAAAAAAAAATCTAGCTACCACAAAATACATTGATCTGAGAGATATTTTGCATTATATTAGTATTAGCAAAAAAATAAGTATATTCTTTAAAAATTATTTACGTTAAATTAATAAATATTACTTTTGACGAAATATGTGATAATCACATATAACTTTTTTAAAAATATATTTAATTTTATAAGAGCATTGCATTAGTGTTGCCAAAAACTTACATGATGGCAGACATGAAATGTTTTATATAGATAATATAACTGTTTTTGTTTGTAAAGCTGTTTTTTATTTAGTTTTAATAATACTTTTGTTATTTCTATATGTATATATATTTATAAAATTTAGCTAAAAAATAAATATTGTTAAAATATATACTGGTAATAGGCCATTTAATGGAGTTGGTATTGCTGTTGGAAAAAAAAGAGTATTATGGCAAAAGTATACTGAACTGACAATAGGCTGATGATGATAAGAATAACTTCAACCCCTAGGAATCTGTTAATAATACAAGTTTATATGATATTGAATGTAATTAAAAATATGAAAGGATAGAAGAAATTGTCCAACTTGAGGGGAAAAATCCATGTATATTGCTATTAGAAGATTGAAATATTATTGGGGGAAAAGGTAAGAAAAGAAAAATTGTTGGAAATTATAGTGTTGGAAAAAAAAATGAAAGAGGTAATTGGTTTGTACAATTTTGTAAGAAAAATGGGTTTGTGATTGCAAAATCTTGCTTTAAAAATCATATAAGAATATTGTACACATGGAAAGTCCCAGATGATAGAGAATGCTATCAAATTGAATATATATTCATTCAGGATAGATGCAAGAATGATATTAAGGGTTTGTATGCTTTGTCTGGTGCTGATATAAACTCAGATCACAATTTGGTTATGACTAAATTAATGTTGAGTTTAAAAGAAATAAAAAGAGGGAAAAAAATATGTAAGATGGGATTCAGACTAATTGAGAGAAATGAAAAATTTGGTTTAATATGTGAAAATGCAATAAAAAATCGATAAAGATGAGAAATATATTAATGGTGCTGATAAGTGTTGGTGTAGGATTAAAGAAAGAATATTAGAAACAGCAAAAAAATAAATAGGCACCATTCAAATATATAAAGTTAAATGACCTTGAATAAAGAAAGATATGTTGCAAAAGATGAAGTACAGAGAAAATGGAAAAATGTCAATACTGAGGTAGGGTAAAGTGCATATAGAAAAATTAATAATGAGCCATGAAGAGAATCAGATTTAGCAAAAAAAAAAAAATGGTTGGAACAAAAATGTAGAGATAGAAATGCACCAATAGGTGAAAAGATATAATTGGGTATTTGATGGAGTTAGAAATGTCACTTAGGAGAAACAGAGATGGTTAGCAAATGAAATTGTGAATAAGAATGAAAAGAGATTAACTGAGAACAATGATATATTAAAAAAATGGAAAGAATATCTTCAGTGTCTATTTAGAACAGAAAATAATTCAGTTAATTATGAATTTGAAAATGAAGTTTTAAGTAGGTGATAGAGGTATGGGCATATGGCCAGATGAAATAATAAAAGTCAATTGCACAAATGAAGAATGGTAAGACTGTTGGATATAATGCAATACCTATAAAAAATTTTGAAAAAAATGGAAGAATTTACTGTGAATGAAATAGATGGATTTTGCAAATTGATATATAATAGTGAAGTTTGGCCTGAAGATTTTTTAAGAACTATAATGATTTCAATTACTAAAAAGAAGAAAGCTGTTAAATGTGAAGAATACTAGACAATAAATATGTTATCTCATGCTTCTAAAGTTTTATTGAGGATTTTAACTCAAAAGAATTTATGGAAAGGTAGAGTATTATATTGGAGAAGAATGGTTTGGTTTTCAAAGAAGGAAAAGTACAAGAGATGCTATTGGTGTTGTTAGAACTGCAGAAAAATATATTGAAAAAGATAAAGAGATTGGTATATGTTTTGTGGATTTAAAAAAAAAAAAAAGTTTTTATAGAGTAATCTGGAATAAACTTATGTCCATCTTAAAAAGTAAAGGAGTATTTTGGAAAGAGAGAATATTGATTTGGAATATGTATACTAGGCAAAGGATAAGAATTAGACTGGAGAATAATGAGACTGCTGAAGTGAATATAGAATGATAAGGTAGATTAATACACAATATGTTGCTTGTTCTTTTTAATATTTATTTAGAAGACATATTAAATAATTATTTAGACCATGGAGGAGGAAATGTTGGAGATACAATAATAAAATGTATAAGATTTACAAATTATATGGCTCTTATAGTTGAAGATGAAAAGTATCTTCAGAATATGTTGAATAAATTGAAGGAAGAATGTATGAAATATGGAATTTAAGATTAATGTTGACAGGACTAAGTATTTATGGATAGAGAGGAATGCAAAAAGACTGCAAGTTAAAATCCATGATAACGTAGTTCACCAAGTAAAAGGATCTAGATATTTGGGTAGTTGGTTGATTAAGCATGGAAGAAGTGAAGCAGTTAAAAAAAGAATAGCATTGGAAAAGAAGACATTTATTAAGAGAAATAATATATTTTATGGATCTTTGAAGATAAAATTAAGAGAAAGATTAATTAAATGCTATGTGTGAAGTATACTATTGTAAGCCTTTGAAATGTGGATAATGAGTAAACAAATTAAGAATAGATTGGAAGCCTTTGAGATTTTGAAATGGAGAAGAATGGAAAAAATAAGTCAGATGAATAAAAGAACAAATGAAGATGTTTTAAAAAGAGTACATGAAAAAAGAAGATTGATTGGGAAAATAGAAAGAGACACTGGATTGAACATATATTGAGAAGAAAGTATAGTTTAATTAAAGATATTTTGGAGGGAATGGTGAATGGAAGCAAGAAAAAAGGATGGAAAAGTTTGACACTGTTGGATAATATAAGAAATGGGAAGAGTTTCGTGAAACTACAAGAGCTGGACAATGAAGAGAATGGAGTGAAAAAATTGATGAAGTGACTACTCTCTAGACCTATCCATTGTTAAATATGATTGAAAATCTATATGAAGAAAAAAAAACAAATACAGTTTCAGCAAAACTTCAGGAAAAGGATTAAGATTTGCAATATTAAAATAACACATTTCAAAATTCTTGCAAAAATTATAGAGATGTTCTATTAAAATATAAAATGGCTTTTAAAATATTGATAATGCAATATTAAGACAAACAAAAGAAAAAGAGTCATGTGAGAAAACTTGATGTTTATTTAATCATTTTCAGCATTTATTGTCTAGATCAATACATTTTATTTTAAAATTTAAGCTACAGATCTGTCAATATTTTCCTCAATGATTCTATTCTCTAATATATTATTAAAATTGTGGCTTCCATATCTTTGTGTTTAATTTTATTTCGCAAATTTCAATAATATTACTATCTTTCTTTGAGAAGTTCACTGTGCTCCTAATTTTAAAGAACTTTTTGCATTATATGATTATCAAAGTATGCCTAACTAGATATTGGTTAAAACTCTTCCATATCTGGATTGGATGGTCAAGTTGATGAGTAATGGGAAAAGTTCATAATTAGATATCTTGAAAAAAAAAAAATCAAATGATTAATTGCTCATAAAATTATGTAATGTTCAAACACTCAAATATCTGAGTTTTTTTTTTTTAGTTGATTTAGGCAATAATTGATACAAGCAATCTAACACCTCATCTATATGCCCTAAGTAATGTTAGAAAATTAGTAAACATTAAACTAAAAAAAAAAAATTAAGACTGGTTCAGTTTTAAGGTAATTTTAAAAAAATTGTTGAAAGATTTTAAATTCAAAGTGTACATATACAAAGATTTAAACCACAACCAACGTTAACATAAAAAAAAAAAAAAAACATTTCCAAAGACATTGGTAATACTATTTTTGAATATTTTTTTAATGCTATAAATAATGTTAATTATATGTTTGGTGGAGCAACAATAAAAAACAATAAACAATTAGTAAACTACAATATAATTAATACTAATCACATTAAGAGTGAATCAATTGATTTTACTATCAGCAGTTAAATCGAATATCAAAGAAAAAAATAATTTTTTCAATTAGTGAAGATTTAACAGAGATTTGAATTGATAATGATAAAGTAAAAAATAAAATTCAAATAAAGCAATCAATAAACAAGAAGCACACACTTCAAATAATATTATTAAGTACAAATACTATTTTTTTTTTTTTTTTTTTTTTTTCTTTTTTTTTTTTTTTTTTTTTTTTTTTTTTTTTTTTTTTTATTTTTTTTTTTTTTCAAAAAAAACAACACAAAAAAGAAAATTTATATTTCTTTTAAAATATTTTTCAAAGGGTCAAACAAAATTTATTATAATATATTTTTTCTCTTAAAAATTAAAATAATATTTTTTTTTTTTAAAAAGAAAAAAACCCATTTTTTTAATCAGTATTTGGAAACCAGTAAACAGTTCTTATATAGTTCTCCGCCAGTGATAAGATCATTTTCAAAGCTTTCTAATCATAAAATGTTTATAATATCCATAATAGATAATAATGTAATAATGATGAAACTCCTTATAGAAAAACTTTATTAATTTTTATCACCTCCCCCCCCCAAACAAACAACAATACTTGGTTATGATTTAAAAGAAATTCCTAGATCACGCAACAAGATATATCATTAAATTTCATAATTCCGCTGAAAAGTCCATTTCTTTTTATGCATAGTCTCTGCAGCATATCGTTTTAATATTTTTAGCCTAAAAAATTGATTACATTTAACCTACCAAATGAAATAAAGATAAGCTGATCCAGAATTGTATTTTGAACAGCAGAAATCTTTTGTAAAAAAAAAAAAAACACATATAGAAAATAGAAATAGCACTTGCTAATTATTTGCTTTCAATTGTAGGGCGAGACGGGACAAAAACATAAAATTTAAATTAATAAATTTAAAATTTATTTATTTAATAAATCAAAAACAACAACAAAAAAATCCCAATAAATAAAAACAAATGTCAATTTGATCCTGTAGGATAAATGAAAAGAGCTGAAACTAAATACTAAAATTTTGAAAACTACAAATTAACCCTGCATCTCCTTAATCCTAGGATGGTTAGATCTAGCCTTTTTTGACTAAGTCAAGCAGACTTCTGGAGCCATCTTAAGACAACAGATGAGAGTTTATTTAGTAATTCTGAGTTACAAATGCAAAGCAACTGTTTCTTATAAGAGACAAATTGCTTGCCAACTCAATTTTGACAATCTGGACAAACTAGAAAACTATAAAACGTTTTCAAACCCAAGACTTTAATATTATTCAGTAAAACAAGACTATCCTTGAAAAATAATGTCAAAATAAGCAGCGCTTGACATCATATTTCTTTTATTCTCTTTCTTTTTTCTTTTATTGTAAATTAGAAGAGAAAAATATTTATTTATTATGTAATGACAATAATAATAATAATAAAAGCATTAAAGGGATGTTGTCAAAATACAAGAGTGTAAATATCTAAACATGTCATTTGGGTGATCAAGTCTGTGTACATAATCTCTCATCACAAGACGAGCTAAAGCAGAAGTTTAACTATTTATTAACTTGATGACTCAAAAAAGAACAGATTAAACAATTTTATTAACAGATTTTTATTTCATTCACTACCTTTTTTAAAAAAGTTATCTGTATATAAACGTAAATGATTTTTTTTAAAATTAAAATAATTAGCATTCTTTAATTAAATATATAAATAAAATCAACCCAATATTTTTTTATTGATGTTTTACAAATTTATACCATTTATCTGTTTGTTTTTTATTTCTTTAATACATAATTAATTTATTTTTGTAATTTTTCGAACGTTTTTTTTTTACTTTCATTATTCTTTTTGTTAGCATTCTTTTACATTTAGTTTTAAGAATAGATTAAGGGTTAATTTAATCAAATGATCTTCATAAGCAAAGAGATACCTATCAAACCACATAAACATATTTTTTATACTGAGCAATTTTTACCCTTTCCGAAATCGAGGAGAATCTTCAGCCTGAACAATATCAAATTTAATTCTTAACAAATTGGGTACATCATAAAGCAGCAAAAACAGAAACAATAATTAATTGTTAAATAGTTATTATCTTAGAATAACTTTTGGGTGTCTGTGCTATATACACTGTGTATAAGTAAAAGATAAAATATATTTGAACAATTTCCTGCAGACAAAAGATCTCTGCAAATCTTTCTACTAAAGAAATAATAATGAAGAAAATACTTGTTAAGTTAATCAAATATTGGTTAGTGAATATTTTATTTTTTTCTTATTTTATTTTCTGGCTAATAACTATTTTCAATCAACTATTCGAGACTAACTAGATGGACTGTGATCTACCAGAATAAATATCCTACAGTTTATTTTAAAACCTGCAGTTACCTGGAAAAAAAAAAAAATCCATGTTCATCTAGATTCAAGCCCTTAAGAATATATGTATATATGTACACACATCTATACTGATTAAAACATTCTATGATTCTCAAGATTAAATCTAATAAACAATAATGTACTTCCAAACATAAATACTGTATAAAAATGCATAAAAAATAGCAAGCAGTGATAAATTATTAGAAAAATGTTTCTCACATTTTATTTCAGAAGATAAATATAAAAATGTTAAAGAATTTATATATTTTTAAAACAAATACATTAAAAACATTGTATTTGAAAAGGCACATAATAAATACATAAAAAACTTCTATTTTGAAGGAGGCATTATTAACAAATAATTATCCAAGAAAAGAATTCAGTTCGCCATAAATACTTTTATAAATTTCAATCAATGATGCATTATTAACAAATAATTATCCAAGAAAAGAATTCAGTTCGCCATAAATACTTTTATAAATTTCAATCAATGATAAAAGCGTTTCTACAATTATTGACCCGATAGCATCACATCCAACAATCTGAAATATATAAAGATTGGAGTTATGATCTTGCCATTATATTTTCAGAAAATTATTAAATTAAGATAAAATGTTTTCACTACCTTTATTATATATTAATAAGAAGCCATACCTCATCTTTTTACAAAAAATTTGGCAAAATTACTGCTTATATGCAATTACAATAGCATGAGACGCATTCTCCCTACCATTAAGTGAATTAGTTATATATATATAATTAAGATGTTAAAATGCTGCTTCACTCTTTAAATCTAAAAAATCACAGCTAGCTTTGAAATTCTTTTTAGCAGCTTCCACTCCTTTATCAATTTTCATGGAGAATAATAAACTTAAAAGTAAGCGCTGGATAATAATTAGGTTTAAAGAAACATTATAGCTGGTTTGATCTTCAATCCATTCCATTAAAAGTTTTCCATTTCTGCAATAAGGCTATCGTGCCACATTTTCCATTCAACTATTCCTGATGATTTTGCTTCACGAGCCAATCCTATCTTATAATCTATGTTAGCTACAGACATGCCTTGCTCAACTATTTCTAATTTGTTATTTAAAACATTAGACCATACATATATCATATATTTAGTTATATTACATTTTAAACTTGTGATTTCACTCTCATATTTACATTTTAGACATTACAATAGCCCTGTAATTGCTACTTTTCTATGTTGTCTTAAAGTATATGTATAACTTATATTATGGTGTGCCATGGTCTATAGCACTTCTGTTCTATGAAGCTTCCATTTTAATGTATTAATTTTTAAAAAATCCTAAAGAAGTCAACATTATATAGACCTATATAGATTTTTGTCTGTGATTGATAGCACCCTCTATTGTTATGATAAAGCTATGAAGAAGGTGGCTTAGAAAGGAGATTTGTGACTGGCTGATGCTTTAGATTGTTTTATTCTGGGGCTAAATAAAATGAAAAATGATTTTTAGTAATTATTAATGATTATAATGCAATCTTTTTGTAAAAGACATTATTAAATCAAAAACTACATAATTAATAAAGAATTATCTTTGGAATCATTTTATTTTTAAAAAGACCACTCTTAGAAAGTATGTTACAAGAACCGGAAGCAGCCTCTACCAGCTAAAAGAAAATCATTTTATGAAAACTGTAAGTAAAATATTTTAAAAACAATAAATAATTTACATTCATATCGGCCTTTCAAGCCAAATTGTGCAAACGCTTTTGCGAGTGTTAAATAATAAATGAATACCGTCTGACCAATATAAGATATAGAATTTATGCAGGAATAAAAGGAATCCTCTTATTATTAACTTTTAGAAGGTTTTTTTTTTTGTATCTTTGATAACTATTGTAAATATATCATTTTTTTAATAAAATAAAATTCTAATATCTAATATTTCATTGTTCTAACTTTTTCAATAGATAATTTGCAGCTAATGACCATGTGCTTCTTTGTTATCAGAAAGAACTTCATTTATATATTTATTTTCATATTAATTTTTTTAATTTATTGTATCGTTTATTTATATGGTACAATTATATTGGCATCCGGTAAGATATTTAAAAGCTAAGGAAAAAAAAAAGAAAAAGTAAATTTAGCGTTCTTACTAAAAAGACACAATTAAATTTTTTTGTTTGTATAATCTATTTTTTAAAAATGTACAATGAAAGTAAAATTTTCATACATATTTTTTTTTGTGTGTCTAATTAAAAATTAAGATAAAAATTGGAAAGAACAAAAAACACACAAATTACTAATCCAGATAAGCTAAAAGAAAAATATTTTAGCTAATTAAAGATGGCAGAGGGACTTTGTGAAAGAAGGACTTTGTAACTTAAATTTAAGAGAGAGGGTACAAGATTATTATCTTATATGCTGATAAAAGGACAAAAGGATGCGCAGAAGTTTCAAAAACTGGATCGAGGTATAAAAAGAGGAGGACAACTTTGATCTAGGTCTTCTCTTTACCTTCTACTTATGTGTCTGAGAGATGGAGGTTTCCCAGTTTCCACATGTATACGATCATGTGTAAGGTTGTACAAGATAGAGTGGATAACTAAAGGGAGCTTGAAAGTCTGAGTTCAAATCCTCTCTATTTACATCTAGCTTAAAAGTATATATATGATATTTGTATTTAAATATTAAATATAATAATGTTTTAACTGGCTTTGAAAAAAATATTTTTAGACTATAGTTATTAAAAAATATTTAAAACAATTCAGTTTTAAATAGTTAAGAAATTACTTGCCTTCAGACAAAGAATTTAGCAATATATACAGTACTTACATACATATATTTCAAATGAAAAAAATTATTTGCTTAAAAATATTTGTCTATTATCTTACAGCTATAAAAAGCACTACGAATTATTTGAATAACCTTTTAATAATTAATTATATTTACAAAAAAAAAAAAAAGTTTATATGACTTTCTTTATTTTGTTTTAGAAGTACTTGACCATTCTTCTATATAATTCTTCACTAATTTTTTTCTCTCACTTTTAATTTCCTACGAAAATTAGAACAAAGTTTCATACATATCATTTACCAGTAAAAAAAAACAAAAAACAAATTAGCTTTTAATATTTTTTCAAATAGTTAAAAAAAAAAGAGTAAAGACTATACTTAAATGAAGTATGATCACTTTATCGGATAGTAATACAATATTATATATGAAAATAATCAAAAATGTTTAACATCATGATAGAGCTGGGATAAAAAAAATATGAGTACAATTAAAAATGTGAAACTATTTGAGGTTTAAGAAAAAAACTTATAGAACAGGTTCATATTTTTTAAATGTACCATTAACACTATAAGACAAAGGAATCTATAGGGGATGCCATTTCCACCAAAAGTTGAAAATCCATATCACATTACATTCACATTTATGTTTTACATGTGGAGTATCAATATTCATTTGAACCTTGAGCTTCCAGCTATTTAATTATTAGATATTCAATTACAAACCAATATTGTATGGCTAATTGGTTAATTTGAACTATCTACCTGAAAAAAAAATCCCCAAATAAATATGTGACTTGAATTTTTTTTCCTAAGATTGACCCTCCAGATTCAATTTCCAGACTATGATATGACAGATAGATATGCTAACTATTTTGCCATGAATCTCTCACAAAATAACGGTGAGGGGGAGGGGATAGAGTACTATGTCTTCATTGGTTATATATGATTACATCTTATATATATGTGATTGTAGGCAGCTGTCAATTTGGCTTAAACTACATTTAACAAGCTTAAATAATAAATTACAGTATAAACGCTATCACAATTTATAATAAATATCTAACACTCTCTTATTTAATTTCAATAAGAAAGCCAAACGCTTAATTTCCCTCTCCCTGCTTTCTTAAAAAGGAAAAATTCATTTTATAAATATTGGGGGAAAATTGTATCTGTTTTATGTTAATACTTTTTAACATTTCTTAAACATGACATTTAAAACAAGGAAAAAAAATCAAAACAATCCAAAGACTTGGGTTGCGTATGTAGGCCTTGGTGGGCAGAATTTGTTTAACTGTATAGTTAATGAATTGTCACAAGGATGATAAAATGTGTAAAATGTCAGTGATAGTTTATAAAATAAAATAGTTACACTCTTTGTAGGCATAAAAATTAATAAACTAAAAGTTGGGGGGGGGGGGGATGATCTGTATTTATTTTATGATTTGTTTAATTACTTATTTTTAAGCAAAAAAAAATTAAATAAACTATAAGGGAATAACAAAGTATACCAGATGTAAGAGCTATATAAAATAAAACAAAAAAGATTATTTTATTTTTTTTTACAAAAATAAATAATATTTTTCGATTAAAACAAAAAATATGTAACTTTCAAACTTGTTGCTTTAAATTGCAATAGTACACATTTGAATATAATTGTGGATGCATATGTAAATAATAAAAAAAGGTACACGATAAAAAGATTAAATATTAGAAAAATAAATAATTACAATGGGATAGGAAAGCAAGAAAAAGATTTTGGCATAGTTTTAAAGATAAGCCAAAAAAGAATATCAAAGATTTAAACGATAAATAAAGATTAATGTACAATGTCATTAGGCTTTTGTTTATGAGCCATCTTTTTCGATTAGTGAGCCTCATCAGATATTTCGCAATCAGGCTACACACTACAAGAAAAAATCACAATTACTATATTTAGTTATTTAGTACAAGGTACATCAAAATAAAATTATTTTAATAAAATTCATATTATATTTTATATAACAATAACAAACAAACAAAAAAAAAATACATAGAAATTGCTTGCAAACATTAGAAAGTGTGAAAAAATGAACAAAGGCAAAACATACTAAAATTTAATAAGGAAGTTAATTGATATAATCATGAATTAAGTGTATAACCCAGAAAGTTATAAAAGACTACAGATTGTCCATGCCTGAACTAGACTTAAGTGTGAAATACAGAAAGTTATGAAGAACTGCTGATTGCCCATGCCAGAATTAGCCTGGTCATCACCATAGATCACCATCTGCTTTATTCTTCAAATATTCATAAATATGATCATTTTATCATTGACATTTGTTCTCTTAATGAGTGCCATAAACAGAATTTTTGTTTATCAAATATGTGCCTACTAAATGTTATGTTACATATAACATATATTGAAAAACTACCAATAACAATAATCAAACATTATAAAACTATTGGCAATATTTTATCTGTCATCAAGCAGACAAATGCAGCAGCACTAAATAATCTGAGGAAAATAAATTAATGAATTTTGCTTAAAAAATCAGGGTTAATATTAAATAAAAGAAAATTGAGTGCCTCAGATTTGCAGATAATCTGTTATATTTGAAGATGCTATGTTAAACACAAAAATTAGTAAGGACTGAGTTTAGAATGAAAATAAGTAAAATTAAAACTACAAATGACAGAATAAAAATATAAAACTAATGAGACCACATGATCTGTGCACACACAATGTTATTCAATAGCAAATCTTTTTTCTTTCATAATAGTTAGGTCACTTAGGGTATGATTTAGTAATCAGTAGATGCTACATAATAGCGCTTAATAAATTCCTATCCATTTCTGTCCTAATGAATATCCATTGATAAGTTTTTAACTTATAGTTTTCGTTAGTGAGAAGTTTTTGAATTTGCACTTGGTCATTTGTATCTATTGGTTCTTTTCTCTAGCAGCTATCTTTGATGTTTTTCTATCAAATTATTAGTGCAAATTGAAAAACATATTAATTTTTTCAAGCTAAATCAACTTGCTTGTATAGACATGTAGATCTAAAACCTTTTCATATATCTATTATGGTGTTTTTAGTTTTTAATAACTATAGATACCACTATTATTTGGCCAGGATTTGTAAAAAAAAAAAAAACCAAAACAATAAGACATTGCATAACATCTAATTTTCACTGATAAAAATCATAAGGTTGAAATTAGTCTTGGGGATATTGGATGGGACAGCATTGGTTAGAAATTTATTAAGCACTAACATCTGACGTTTATTGATATTAAAGATTATATTTGATGGTATTGCTATGGTGAAAGAAAAGTAGAAGTCATGTGATAATAATATTGGTTTTTATACCAATTTTTGCCCAAAGGATAGAAAGGATACAACTATGCAAACAAATTAGCTTAGATTTAAAACATTAGTTTTAAAAGCTCCTCACCGATAAAAATCATATGCTAAACACTATGCTAGGGATATAAGATGGGATAGCCCTGGATAGGGATTTATTAAGCACTACCATCTGGCATTGACTGATTATTAAAGCTCACCCTAGTATGTTTTAAAAAAAAGATTTGCTCTTAAAAAATAAATATTTTTAATATTTTTTAAACTTAGTAATGATAGTAAGATAATGAAAAAAAATAAATTAAGAATCATAATAATTAACCAATAATAAACAAGATTATTTTGTGAACAATTGGAATGTGAAGTTTAAAATTAGTAAACCTTTTTTTTCCAAATAGTTTAGATAGAATGAAATTTGGAGTGTTAAAAAAAAAAATTCAAAAAAACTAATAGCATTTATATAGGTATGGAAAAAAAGTGCAATGACTAAATGAATGAATTTAGGAATATGAGTCATTAAAAGACAGAGGAGTAATTTGGTAAAAATATTAAAAGATTTGAATGAACATGTTATTTAGAGATGAGAAAATGATGGATAAATACTCCGAAAAAGAATTGTACAAGCCAAATGAAATTGGAAAGAAAAAGAGTTCCTATTGATGTAGCTGTCTTATTAGTAAACTTGAAAGCACTACCAATAATTTTTTTCCAAAAGTTTATAATAGTGCAAACTTCAATATATATATTGTACTGGAATAGTTTGAACACACCAAGGTTACATTTATTTGAACATAGGGACCCTTAGTGTCTATACACAAATCCCTGCTACCGTGTAGCTATAATTAACTGTCTGTGTTTTATTATTCAGGATGGGATGATTAATATCCATCCCTTGGGACATCATTTGGTTCCCATTTTTATAAGATCAGCTTATGGGTGTTAGAGTCACTTTACCTATCGATGGGAGATCAACCACTAAGCTAGCTCAGAGATAAAACAAAATAAATCATATGCCCTATTATAATCGGCATTTTATGCTTCTATATAAATAATTTCTGATAATAATATCACTCTCATCCTCCTTCATAGACACAGAAGAGAATTAGATTCTAAATATATATATATTGAGACACTAGGGGATTGTTGTATATACCAAAATATATATATGACCAAGATTGTACATATCATGACTAAAATTACTCGTTATCTTTTTACTGGGGTTCATAATGCATCTTTACCTGGTGATGACTTATCAACATTTATAAGGAATCTTGTGATTCATACATAAACATATAAGAGGTTTAATTGCAACATCAGATTCATATTTTATTTCAATATTATAAAATAGTAGTTACATTTCAAAACTATTAATTATAAAATTACTGAACATTTAATGACTTATAACAATATAAGAATGGAAAGCATCACATATATTTTAATTATATTTAAATGTCATTTCATCTAGCATAAATAATTTGGTCCCTTTGTGACATTCATATACTTACTAAACAAAATAAAAATGTATATACACATCCCATTTGCCAACAATATTATAATGTGCATATCCCATAATTAATTTGTATTGAATCATAGCTCTGCCTAATTTCTGTCTTTACTGAATCGATACTAAAAAACATCTCTCACCTAGTTACTATTATCATTTCATACCCTCCTTTATCACTTTATTTTATGTCAGTCCATAACTGACATATATCCATATACATACCATCGCATAGAGTTTAACCCCCCCTCCAAAAAAAAAGAATATCTATTTTAAAATGAACTATATCAAGATATATCAACATATATGTGTATAAATAAATATATATATTATTGATAAAACAATTGAAAATAAAATAAAAATAATAAAAATATCATCATCATCATCATCATCATCATCATCATAATAATAATAATAATAATAATATTTAGTGATAACAAAACCCTTAATCACTAATACCTTATTTGATATTTGAGGAGAGACATTAAAAATTAAAATGTCAATAGTTATTAATAAAATTTTGTTGCATATTAGCAATTGGATTCCTGCATTTGGAAGTACTGTTAATTAGCTTTTAAGCATATGACACATAATGATTATAACATGTGAACTTTCTTGACAATAACAGAAAAAAAAAAACCAAAACATCTTTTAAAGCACTAACGGTTACGGCACACAAATTTTCTTCAATTAGCTTGGTTACTATTTTCAAAATTATTGTTAAAATGATAGCAAATTTCTGGTATAGATATAAACTAATTGATGTTGAGATTTATTCATAGGGAATCACAAATTTGAATCAAAATAGGCTTTCTTCATGCTTCCCACAGTGGATTGAGGTTTGAGACATTGTAGACACTGTAGTCATCACTTCTTATATGATCAGGCCTGGATGTGTTTTTGTAGTCTCCCTTCCATTTAGATGCACCTGGACTTCCATTTAAATGCACCTAAACTCCTGGTGGCCTCCAGCTCTCTGAACAAAGTAATCTAGAGTTTCAGCAAGGCATTTCTTTTAAAATTTTTCCACAATAAAATATTTGAGATGAGTTGGCAACATCAGTTCAAAAAAAATAATAATAATACCAATGTCCCAGCTTCTCTCTGGTATTTATTCATTTTGTATTACTGAGTCACTGATCCCTTAATGGCACTAACCTCCTGATGGTAATATGTGATTGAAGTATCTACTGTTCACTTGAGTAATTTGAAATATCTTTACCTTGGAGCAGTCAACCTATGATTAATTAGCAGCTGAGATTAAATTAGTTTGGTGGTCAAATAACAATCATTAGTGGTCTCTTTGATATTACACATTTGCTTATGAGTTTTTTTTCTCTCTTTTTTTTTCTAAAATATTAATATACAATAAAATAAAAATAATATAAAAAAAAAATGAATTACATAGAATTAAAACTAGAAATATTGATAAATCTTCTTGACTTGTATGAGGGCATCTAAGTTAGATTATCCACATATGTAAATATGTCCACACACATAGCCAGAAGTTGATGTCTAACATATAGCTGAAATCTTGCATTTTATTCCCAGTTCATTTTCTTTTCTGTATGCTATTAGTGATTTTCAATGATATATATATATAGATGAATAAAACAAACATTAAAAAAAATTTCTCTCTACATTTTTTCTTTTTTCCCCCTGGAATAATTGGGGTCTTCCTTGAGTTTACAATTAATACCATGCAATATATATATAATAAGATGTTTATGTGTCACATGGCATATAATAATATAGTGTGTGTGCATGTATATATAAAAAGTTGGAAAAAAAGATAAACTTAGTCAAAAAAATTTTGTAGATATTTTCTATATTACGCTGGAATAAAACATAGAGGATTGAATAATTTTAAATTTAATATAAAAAAAAAATTACATTTAAAAAAATCTAATTAATATTTTATTAATTCTGATTATGAAATTAAAACAAGCATGTTTTTATGTTACAATAGTGTAACAAGACATTCCAACCAACTCCACTCTTGTTGGTTTCATTTCCTGATAAGCATATTGCAGGAAGGAACTATCGATTGGCATTCCCCAATGCTGATGTCACCCACCTACAACAATATTTCCTGATCATCAGAGGATGTAAAACCTGAGACTGGAAACATCTAGAAATTTGTGTTTGGTTTCCCAAACGGTGCCACTAGAGTTCCATCTCACTACAACCTTACAAACCCATGTCGAGTTATTCCAGACATAGTTCAGGTGTTATGAAATTCTTGTGAACCAGTGCATAAATGGATGAGTGATGCGAATTGAAATTGACAAGATGTATTATTTATTTTTGAAACAATAATTTTATTTAACAATAATATTGGGTATTAAGTTCTTAAAAAAGAAGAAAAAAGTTTGTTGACAATCTCTATTCTGGTTGTGTTCATATCCGTGTGTACATTACAAATGCCCTCCCTGATACTTCCTGAATGGGAATTGTCCTTCTTGGTTTGAAGTTCCCTCATCTGCATAGATACTATCCATAAGTATAGAAGTATATTTTCATCCATGTATATAGAGGTATTTGTTTTTATCCAGATATCTAGAAGCATTTAATTTTATCCAGGTATATAGAAGCATTTGTTTTATCCAGGTATCTAGAAGTATTTGTTTTTTATCCAGGTATCTAGAAGCACATAATTCTATCCACGTATACAGAAACATTTGTTTTATACAAATATATAGAAGCAATTAATTCTATCCAGATATATAGAAATATTTGTTTTATCCAGATATATAGAAGTATTTGTTTTATCCAGGCATCTTGGAAGTATCTGATTTATCCAGGTATATAAAGTATTTGTTTTTATCCAAATGTGGGTTTGAACCACTTACTCATCATATATGAGCGATTTGGAGTCATTATTTGATAGTATTTTGTTTTTATATAACATTATACCGGTGTGGGTTTGAACCACTTATTCATCATATAGGGGCGATTTGGAGTCATTATTTGACAGTATTTTATTTTTATAATTATACCGGTGTGGGTTTGAACCACTTACTCATCATATAGGTGCGATTTGAAGCCATTATTTGATAGTAGTTTATTTTTATATAACATATTATACTGGTGTGGTTTGGAGTCATTAATTGGAAGTATTTTATTATTATATAAGATATTATACAAGTGTGGGTTTGAACCACTTACTCGTCATATCAGTGCAGTTTGGAGTCATTATTTGAAAGTATTTTATTATTATTTCTTATTTCATATCTACTATTTATTTAGGTATGTGGGTACATATTCATCATTATTCATGTATATAATATATCAATTTTTAATCTATAATTTCTTATTCACTTATATAAACATTTCCTTAATTTATGTGTGTGTGGATTCAGATTTGATTCATTCTATCAAAGCATTTTGTAAAATAATAAATATCATTTCCATAATCAATAATTACTTTAATAAGCGCATCATAGAAAATATTCTCAATTCACCTATTACTCCAATGCCTTCCATTTTAAAATATATTTCCTTTTGTATTACTTTACAATCAATCAATTTTAAAAGTAACATTTCATTATTTTATAATTTAACTTAATATGTTTTACAAAATATTTTCAAGTATTATAAAAGGCGTACAAATCTCCTTACCTAAACCTTCATTTCTTGGAGGCTCTCCATAAATTTTCCAATTAATAAGGAGTATTCCGAGAGCTTAATGAGTCAATGGTCAGTTCACAGGCCTTGTTTTCATTTTAGTTTCATTGCTGAACTCAGTGACAGAAGAGATAGAAAAGCTGTTTTGTATTTAGCCAGACATTTGAAGATATATTATTTTAATCACTTGTTTCTTCTTCTTTTTTAGTAGTTACAGCTTCTTTTTTTTTATTACTCACAGTGCTCCAAACTTTATTGGGCTGGCATTCATATAATCTAGATTTTACCAGTCCACTAGTAATAGGGTTGATGCTTTCTAACAATGTTAAAATTCTAATGTCTTTAAGCAATCTCTACTCCCCTATTTATCTTCCCAGGCTTTTCTTATCAATCCTCCTTCGGATCGATCTAGCACCAATTACCTAGGTGATGATCTTTCTCTAAGGTCCATGTGTTTATTTCCACCATTATTGGCCATCTACTTTTGGTGGAAACAAATTGTAATAACACTTATCTGATGTTTTTGAAAAACATCTCTTGATCTTTTATGCCCACGTCAATCTTTTTTAATTAGTTGTTAATTACAGTCTTATTTTTTAAATCTGACAATATATAGCTCTAAAATAAATTGTATCTATCATATGTGAAATTGAAGATTTATCAATTAAATGATAGATTTATATTTTTTTATTTGTTTCTATAACACAATTGGAAAAGTGACTAAAATTCACAGTCACTTGCTTCTTTATTTAAATTCTTATTTACTGAACCATGTCAGTTTTATTTTTAATTTAAACTACTTTAACTGGAAAGGGGGGGATCTTCAAAATATATATGTGAAACATGTCTGTCTGGTTCAATAGATATACTGGTAATTAAAAAATTCCATTATCTATTTTGATTAGATTAAATTTTTATTTAAAGCTTGTATAATTTGATAAAGATTATACAGGGTTGTTGGTGAAAAGATTAATGTGAATTGAAAAAGAGCCATTAACTTTTTCAATCAAGATAAAAAAAACTTATTTTTAATTATGGATTTCTTTTCCACAATGACTATAAAATGTTGGAAAAAAGTTTAGAGAAAAGTTTTTATGGATTGTGGAAGTGTGATGACCATAAACATCTAACTGAAGGCAAGACAGTACAAGTCCAGATGCTTCTATTAGTTCACAATGGTAATTTAGATTCACATGGAAGCAAGGCCTAGCTTGATGAAGAATTAATTTATATGTATATTTTTATCTATATGCAGAGAAGCAGAGGTAAAGGTACTGTGTCATGCATACATATAAAGCACAGTTGGTGATTATTTTAAATAATTTCTTTAGTAAAAAAAGACATTTGTAATTTTTTAAATTACAATTTTTTTTAAGTAAATAACTTTATTCAACAAAAAGATGCATTTCCAGTATATTTTATTAAAAAAAAAAAATTACAAAATCTTTTTAAATTAGGGAATAAAAGAACTTACTGCAGTATATTAAAAGACATTTATAATTAACCAAGAGTAACCTGTTAAAAATAACTTTTTTTACTATTAGAAATAATAAATTAATAACTGATTCATACTATCTATATTTTTCATATACAAATGAACTGAATGTTTTTAAGTCTATGATAATTCAAGCAATGTTAATTAAAATTATTACATAGTATATCTGAGTGATTATATATATATATGAATTTTATGTATATTTTCAACATGGAATAAATTGTGAAAATATATTTTTAATAAGTTTATTATTTTGACAAATTAAAATGTTATAAACAGTGTGCACACACTTTTTTCATACACATATATGTTGTCAGTCATTAATTGTGTATTATAAAAATGAATTTTATTTATAGGTTTGACAATTTCAAATATGTTCATAATTATACTGCACATCTGTGTACTTATATATGTGTATTTTATGTAAGCCTATTGAAACATATTTGTAAATTACAATGCAATAGTGGATTTCTTTTTGTATTAATCAAAATCTGAAGGCTTAATTTACATGTATAGCCATATTATGCGCTATTACTTTAAATAATAAATTTCGCGCACTTACGTTATATTGAAAGTAATAACACATTACTGGAATTCGACTTTCATCTTAGTAATTTCAATATTTTCAGTGCTTTATAATAGTAAGATTTTATGCAATAATGAAATTAAAATCATGATTTTCACATTTTATGTATACACATATTAAATTTTACAAAATTATAATGTAAATTTGTTCAAACATTGTGCGTGCTAATTTTGCATTTTAAATCACATTCTGTTTTTGCTTTTTAAAAAAGAACGTAATCAATTATTATTTTCTTATTAATGACACTAATCATTAACGGCTCTTAAATTCCAATGAGAACTAAATGGTTGTATGTCTGGATATCGCGAGCTTCATAAACAATTAATAAAATTGTCTCAAAGATTAATTACTAATTACGTTGTCACCAGAAAATCAACACAACATGAGAGTGAAGTTGGTGCTAGTTGTATTTCCTCTTGAGAAAAATCTGATTTTTTTATCAGTTTGCAAACGAACTTGTTTATCGATAATAATTAAAACGTGTATAAAAAAATGTAAATTACTGTACAGTAAATTATGCATAAAAATATATTATTTTGAATAAAATTAAATATTATAGTTAAAAAAAGTTTGTCTTGTATTAATTTTTTTCAAATTTGAAATTTTTTATTACTCATAGCGCGAATTTTAAAGTAATTTTACATTGGTGCTTTGCTTTTATGCAAATTTTGAAAAATCACAGACTGCATCCCCCTTTTTCAATGTAAGTTACATCTATTTTTGCACGATTTCGTTTGCACGTGTTTTCTGAGGAACCTATCTATCGCGTAAAATGAGACCCAGGTGTATTCGAATTATGATACTTTTTATATATACACAATAACAAAAAAAAAACCACTTTCTGATTAATTACTGTCCAAAAAAATGCAAAATATTCGGGTATCATTTTTAAATTTAATATTTAAATAACGGCACCTTTTTATATATACACACTAACAAAAAGAATCCACTTTCTGTTTCCTTACTGTCAAAAAACAAAAAAAGCAAATTAGTCAGTAATCATTTGTAAATTGAGTATTTCGATAACGGTCCTTTTTATATATACACACTAACAAAAAGAACCCACTTTCTGATTAATTACTGTCCAAAAAAAAAAGCAAATTAGTTGGATATCATTTGAAAATTTAGTGTGAATTTTTAAATGTTGTGGGTAAATTGAATAATGGAGAATTGCGTGCTATTTTTTATTCAAAAAAGACCATAACTTTTTATATATATACACAAAAAGAAAATAAAACCCACTTTCTGATTAATTACTGTCAACACCAAAAAAAAAAAAATTATTTGGGTATCATTTTTAAATTTAGTATTTAAATAATATTACTTTTGATATTTACACACTAACAAAAACAATCCACTTTCTGATTCATTATTGCAAAATAGTCGGGTATCATTTTTAAATGTAGTATTTAAAGAAAGATACTTTTTATAACCCACTTTCTGATTAATTACTGTCAAAAAAAAAGCAAATTACTCAGGTATCATTTTTAAATTTAGTATGAACGTAGAAATTTTGTGTAAATTGAAAAATGTATAATTGCATATTATTTTCTATTAAAAAAATACTGTAACTTTTTATAGATACACACAAACAAAAACAACCCATTTTATGATTAATTATTGTCCAAAAAACGTAAATTATTCGGATATCATTTTAAAATTTAATGTGAATTTTTAAAATTGTTTTTAAATAGTAATATTATTTACTATTAGTTTCCCCTACTTTCCAATTACAAAACTAAAAAAGCCAATATTTACATAAATAGAACCACAGACCCGGCCCGGAATAATAATATGTATGTGCTTTTGATTAGCATCAACGCCATCAAACGGCTGACACGAGAGAATAGTTGTTTTAAAGAAATAATTAATTATAAGTTAATTTATAAATAGAAATCAATTGATTGGTTATAATTTTTTATAAAAATATATATTTTTTGATAAAATGAATGTTTCAAATTTCATACAATCATGTCATTTTTGTGTTTATTGCTAATCAGTTATTAAATAATTGTTTAAAAAACATTTTTTAGTCTTAATTTATTCTATCCACTTCCTGTTTTATATATGGCAGTGTGTGTTCTAAGATTTCTTTGAAATAATCCCAATACAACTATTTACTTGTAATAGGGTTAACTCAAGTGATTTACAATAAGCTGCTTTATTTATTTTATCTCTTACTCTCAGTAATAGTTTATAGAGTTATTGTTTCCTGAGCTAGATTTGTACATAAGTTATATTGAGTAGGAGTGTGTATTATGGACATCCAAATGATAATTATCCTGATTGGCACAAAAGGAATATCCTTTAAAGTCCATGCACTATATTTCAATTTATTTAACACTTCTGTAAAAATTTAGTTTATAGTTGGCGAGTACATTAATAGTACTATGTGTCTCGGACATTGATGATTGTCAGGATATTTTTAAGTATCTCAGCATTATTTGACTTATTGTTGTATCTTGGCGGAGTAGCACCTAAGAATGTGCATCTAAATAATTATTGTTTGTATTCCTGTCCTAAGTTTGGCAGTGACTAATAATTAGCCTGGTCTATAATGAACCACTTTAAATACAGTCACAAGATTGACTGTTGATTTATTTTTATTGATGATCATTAATGCATGATGATGAATGATTATTACTTTTGTGTAATACTGGTGAATTCGTAGTTAGTTCTGTGCTGATCTCCCATGCTCATTCCTTTTATATTTAATTTTATGTTTTGTTTATTTGGGGATGATGATGGTTTCCCATCTCATAATTCTGCCTTAATGTGGTGTACTGTTACAAATGGCTACCTAATTGTGAGACATTGTAACTTCAGATTCTCTTTGCATTAAGGCCATTATTTTCCATACTGTTACAATTGTCTCTCAACTTGTGGGACCACTATTTCCACACTGTTACAATATATATATATATATATATTTGCAATGATATTAAATAATTCAATGAAAGTAATATCCTTTCCAATAATACCTGCTTATTATCCCTCCTTGAGATTTTTGTCAACAAGATAATATTAATCATTTGCTGTAAGTATTTTCATTATTCAAGCAGAAGAAATAAAATTACTATATCAAAGATTTTCTTCAAGTATTTTTTTCTTCTACCATTCTTCTTGTCCTAATATCATATCTTATACTTGGATATTTTTAAATTCTCAAACTAAATATCATTTGGATATTATTTGATGTGTAATATATTTATTATTATGCAGTCTTTAAATTGGAAATTTGTATGCTCTTAAAGATCTGCAATAGTAAAAGAAGGACGATCTGATTGCCTTACAAAAACAAATAAAAAAAATTATTTAATGGTTTAAAGTAAAAAGAAATACACCTGGGTCTCGTTTTATGCGGTAAATAGGTTCCTCGGAAAATGCGCACAAAAATAAATGTAACTTATCTTGAAAAATGGGGGATAGGTTCCCGTAATTTTCAAAAATTGGCATAAAAGCAAAGCAACAAAGAAAAATTACTTTAAAATTCGCATTAAAAAAATAAGGAAATAAAATATGACTAATAAAAAATTTCAAATATATGAAAAAAATTAATATAAGACAATTTTTTTTTACTTTTTTTATTAACTACAGTATTTAATTTTATATTTTTTATACATATTTTAATCATTACAATATGTGTTCATTTGTGAACTAGTAAGAAATCAGATTTGTGATGTGTTGTCCAGTATTGTACTGTTTCTATATTAAAAAAATGAGATCCAATCAAAACAAAAAGATTAGACATTATCATTCAAAAGATTATTTTTAGTTTATAAAATCAATAAAATCTTCATTATTATTTATTTTAAAAATCTAAAAAAAATATTTATTTCTGTTAATATCTAACAAAATACATTTTAAAAGTTTAAAATTTTTGAATATTTATTGCAATATTTTTATACGTATGTATAAATCTATTATTATTATTACTTACTCATTAGTATAAGTAGGTTATTTACATAGAAGTTAAGATTCTAAATACAGCTTATGGCCATATTAATGTAAGCTACTAATATAATGTTATATTTTTGAAAGAAAAAAAAAGGATTTCAAGTCAAAATAAGTTATTAATAATTTAAATTTCTTGATATCTATTAAATATAGTGAAATATGAAGGATATTAAGAAGAAACGAATCACATAACTTCAAAATCGCATTAAAATAATCTGCATAAAATGAGACCCAGGTGTACATTAAAAATTATATATAATATTACTTTTCTGACAATTCTAAACAAGTTATTTACTAAGATCATTATAATTCATAAGTGAAAAACTTTAAAGAAAACAAACTGAAAAAGCAATGGCTTTAATGGTGGTTTATAACATAATATATCACATTCAAATATTTTTAAAAAAAGTATAAATTTCCATTATGCTTTAGAATTATAGATTATGCAAGGCATTTGACTCTATAATATACCATTCAGCAATAATTAAAGTTTTAAAATGTCAAGACATAGTCCGAAAGAAAAACTTCTGAAGAATATTTATAAAAATATAACAACAATGATTAAAATATATTAAGATTAATAGTGATAAGAGTGAACAACAAACATTTCCATCTTTCCAAACATTTTATAGAAGCTTCATGGAAAGGAAGTAGAACTAAAGATTATTAAAGAAATCTAAATTTTCAATTATGCTTGCTTTTACAAAAAAAATGCATCAGCATTTCAGAAAATGGATAAAAACTTATAGATGAAAGCAAAAAAGTAAAAATAAATGTTAGAAGATTAAAGCAATAAATTAAAAAAAAATTGGCAACAACGTATATCAAGGACAAATTACTAATATAGATGAAAACATATTGGATGAAACTAATTACAAACTTGGATGGTATTATGATAGCAATAACTTAATATTGAAAGATAATATGCCTATATGCACGAAAAGAAAGGGTATAAATAAATGTTTTATAAGTGTTTTCTTATGGATACTTAATAAATGAGCAGTATAAAGACATTAAAACACCTAATAAAGAAAGGACTGATTAAAAGTTAATGTTCAATAGATTACTGTTATTATAGGAAAAAAAAACTTAAAAAATAGAAGTGGGGTTAGACTGAAACAATCACTAGAAAAAATTAATTATAATTTTAAATTGACTCCCAAAAATTGCAAAGATTTTTTTAAAAAAAGACTGCACAAAAAAGAACTCTAAGAAAGGGAAGTTAGCTAATACATGAAAAAGAGTTGCAACAGGTAAATGAAACAATCTGAGAGAAATCATCATCCTATAAAAGCTTGATAATAGCTGAAAAAATGATGATAATTTAGGTGTAAATATCACCATGTTTAAATGTCTACTGGAACTGCATCATTTTATCCTCAATCATTTTTCCATATTTTCATATGACTTATAGTCAATTTCACACCTTCCTACTCAACTTTTCCCAAAACATCAACTTTCCAAATCATTTTCTAAAAAACAAACTTCTTTCAACATCTATTATTTATTCTTCTTTTACATATTACTTACTCTAATCAGTCTTCCAATAAAACACATTTTTTCATGCTTTCCCAAAAAGAATGTCTCACATTTACATAAAAATATACTTACTAAGGCAATAACCTCAAGAGTAACCACTTGAAAATGCAAAGGTAGGGACCTCTACAGGTCTTAGCTTGTGGTTAAGACCTGTAGAGGTCCCTACCTTCGCATTTTCAAATGCACACTCTTGAGGTTACTTTAAATAAAAATATACTCTAAATCAAAGGTAGACTTGCAGACTACATGTGATCTATGATGACTATTTGTGTGATCTGTAAACAATTATAAGATTTTTTTAAAAGAATTACCACAAAAATGTTAAATTATAAAACAAACAATTCATGTTAGTAGTTTATGACAAGTCTCTAAATCTACTTAGGTAGTATATGTCTGATTGTGAGTCAGTCACATCCGAGCACACACACACACAATACTAGATATCATAAAATTGCCTGAACTGGAATTTAAAAGATTTATTCAGTGAATTGCCTGAAACAAATTTTAAAAGATTTATTTATTGAAAATGAGTTAGTTATTCATATTAAAAGAAAGTATTGTGATCATGCAGAAATACAATTTATTACAACAAATTGTTTTCCTACATAATCACAATACTCAAAAAATAAAAACGTTTCTTTTTTACTAGTGGACTGCTAGAGAACTTACAGAAGTCCATAATGACAAGAAAAGTTTATTCATAAAGAGATGTGGCTACATGAGAATTTCCTTTTAGGAAGCTTTCAAAAAAGTCCAATAAGCCTTAAAAACCTCACAACTATTAAGCATTTGTTGGCTTTGGGACAGTGACTTTCTTTGGATTCGGGTATTTGTCTTTATATATTATAACATATCCGAGGAATTTTATTTCTTTAGCTGACCAAATACACTTTGAGGAATTTAATCTAGCATCAAACATTACTTTATCACAGACAATATATAATCATTTATTTAACTACATTTCACTTTCAGCATTTAGAAGCGGTATGGTTCCTTCTATTCCTCTTTAAAGGTTTTCCACTTTTGCTGGGAAAATGTTAGTTGCTATAGTTATTGTATATGGCAATTTATCAAATTTAAACAATCCCATATCTGTATTTACATTAAGAAAATCTCCTGTTCTATCCATGAGAGGGATTTGGTAAAACACTGACTTCAAATCTAATTTTGTTAAGTATGAAGCTTTCTACAGGTAAACTTTATGCTTGGTATGAGATAGGTTCCTTTATTTATGTTTTGATTACAGGCAAATGATAACCATCACATATTGTAACATTTCCATCTGCTTTTAAGACAGCAATTAAAGGTTATTGCCCAGGTGGAATCCTAAGTCAGCATAATGATGTCTCTGTTAGCACTTCCTTCACGCTGGGCTTAAGAGCAAACAATAGCTGTAAATCAACTGGTTCGTTTTAATTCTACTGAGGGAATTTACTTCTCATTTCTTCTAACTTCACACTTTTTATAATATTTATCTCAATTCCCACTTTGATTGTATCTCTGCAACAGACCCAGTCCCCAATAAATCATTAATAAATGTAATAACCTCTCAACAAAGTTACACCTTAAGTTTTCATGCAAACTCATATTTCTTACTTTAAAGTTGTAAAAATTAATTCTTACTTTAGTAACAAGAAAAGTTAACATTTCCCTCACAGAAAAAAATTCATACATCAGTCTTATCAAGAAGACTCCACTTCCCGAGTTGAGAACTAAGCTCGAACTCAAACTGAAATTTGTTGGCAGCCAATGGAACCAGCAAATAATGGAGATGATAGCTGATGTCGAGGTAGACCCAGCTTGTCAAGGCCATTTGTTATAAACTAAATAACGCAGCTAATCATGATTGGAGATTAAAAATTAACAACACAAAGCAATTCCTTATGGATAACTATAATTTTGCCTTAAAAAAAACAAAGGACAAAGATTTATACTGATGAATAAAAGTGAATATAATGACAAAATGAAGCTACAAAAAAAAAAATTTCAACGTTCTCCCAAACTTTAATAACTACCTCAATAAAGACAAATTAATTTCCCCTTTGCTCCAAAAACACTGCAACAAGGCTTTTACTATATCTGAATGCTATAAAATATATCCCTCTGCTTCTATCCTGCATAGAATGTTTGCTAATGTTAAGTAATACAAGCCCAATTCTCCACTCATGCTCATGTTGGATTTCAGCAGTGTGCTTTATTTCCACACCACAAAAACGGTCAATTACTGACCAACGGATCAAATTGGATATGCTTCTTATACAAAATTGTCATTTTTTGATTTCATTGCTCACATTAAACATTCTAAGTTAAAATCTTAATCTAAAATTGCTTTTTTGGCATTACCAAGTTATATGGCTCCATTAATTGAAAACACTCCATTAATATTGCCCAAAATGAACTCATAAAAAGCAATTACAAACATGTATCACCTTTATCCATGATCTTCTTACTTGGCTTGATGATAACATCATTGCCACATTCAATAAACAATGTTTTCATATGGCAAATGGTTGGCTTATGGGATTACTACTTAGTGAAATCCTATCCAGTATATATCTACCTTATCCACTTTGAAGATAAACTCCTCCCTAAATATTTCAGCACCATTCCCAATATTATCTATATCCGTTACATCAATGACATGTTTTGCTACCAGAACAGAATCATCCACCAACAATCTGCAATTAGAGCTCCAGATACACTCCTTTCCATGATTCACTATTCTTTGAGAAGATATGCACCAAGAGATTAAATATCTGAACATCTGCGTATGATTAACAAGTCACCTAAACTATACTATGTGGTTTAAATATTTAAAATGTCAGAGGCTACCACACATCTTTAATCAAATTTCCCACTCACACATAAATTTACAGGTCTCTCATCTTTCCTTTTCTGTAGTCATCATTTATATAAATTCAAATTCTCATGCAGAAGTGGCGTAGTACAATATATAAAAAATCTTATGAACACTGGATTCAAAACTAGCCACTTACAAAAAAAGGTAAAACACTTTTACCAAAGGTTACAAACCAACTCTCCCAAGGACAATTAACCATGGCTTCTTCCCCACATTCATTCCCTCAGTAAAAGCTTTACCACAGTTTTTTCTCCTTCTTTCAAGCTAAGTTTTTGCACATTCCCTTCAACTAATAGACTAATCAATAATTCAAATGACTGCTTATCTTTTGATCAAACTCCTCACACAGTATATAATAACACATACCCTCAAACTGGCTGCAGTGCTACATATTATTGTGAATCTCATGTCTTATTCCCCATTTGTGTCTCTCAGCACTGTCAGTTGTACAAAAAAACTCTGAACAAACCTGAATATAATTCCATCTTCTTGGACCCAAGGTCTACCAGCCATATATTCAAATCATCTTCTGTCACTATTGCTTGTATAGAGTTCCATCATTAAATGTAAAATAACTGGAAGAAAGCATGCTTCTTTCTCTTCAAAAAGTGGACTCTCCAACGCCTTTGCATAAATTTAAATATTCATTGCACACATTTTTGTCTATGATTATGAGAAGACAAAACTTCTCGATAGCACGCAACCAATAATTTGAATATCTGTAACTAGCTTCACCAATATTTGCCTTTTAGCACATTTAGATATATTACTTGTTTAATTGGGAAACTTATTGTTTTTTTATTATTATATTAATCCTACTTCCCAAAGGCTTAAACCAATTATATCCCAATATCAGACTAGTATTTTTTTGTTACCATGCATAGCAGTAAATTTTTGTGACAATTTATGTTCACAGGCACTAATACCATTACTTTTATAAATGAATAAATACTCCCACTTTCCAAACACAAGATAAAATCTTTGTGAAAAGATAGAATGAATCCACAAAGACTTTATCTTGTGTTTGGAAAGTGGGAGTATTCATTTATTCAGTTAAATCTACAAAGCGCATGTGCATTAGCTTATTGGCTTATTAATATTAGTTTATAAAAAAAAACATAGCGCTATATAAAATAAATGTCTTATTTACATTGCTTTTATATATTAGTTAAATCTACAAAGCGCATGTGCATTAGCTTATTAATATTAGTTTATAAAAAAAAAAACATAGTGCTATATAAAATAAATGTCTTATTTACATTCCTTTTATATAAATCCCATTTCCATTTACATCTGATGCCATTAAATTAGTTTTCTTAATTTAAATCTTATTATTTGCCCTTTTACTAATGGTTGTCCAATCGTTAAACAACATAAGTACAATGCCCATATCGCTATCTATTTCCATTTTTATTATTTGATTACAGATTTTAATCTCTAATAGATTTGGTGTATACTCACTTTCCTTTATCAATTTCACATTCATGGCATGTTTTGCTGTTACTTCCCTTGATTTATTTATTAGTAAATCTTCTTTAGACATTTATTATTTGTTAGTACAAATCTTTGACAACTGACTTTTCAAACCACAGTTAAGACGTGTGTTTTGCCCCATTTTTTAATGTGCTTCTTCTTTCCACATCAATAACAGATGCAGGGCTTGTATATCACATTCTTTTGCATCTTTGCCATATTTACACATGTATTTGACTTCACATCATGAGCTGCATTTTTAAATTACTGCGTGTGATCTAGATTCGCTAAACAGCATTTGTCTAAGTTTCATGTCATTAATGCATCTCAACAACTGATGCAATAGCATTTCTTCCAGATGATCTCTAAATTCACATTCCTTTGCTAAACCTCTCTGTGTCAAGTCAAAAGCGAAGACCCATGATCTATTTTGACATTGTAGGTTTGAAATACGTATTTAACTTTTCTAGTAACTCTTCATATGGGATTAATTCAGGGAGTTTCAGAGCACACAAATGATTTGCTAACTGTAAGACATCTTGTCCTGACATCCATAGTGAGGTGGTTATTTTCAGCTTAACATCACTAATATTATTATCATGTATTTTTCAAATATATTTGCCACTGCCCCAGATTTCTTACATGGAAAGGCATTATTGCACTGCTTGGCATTTCTCTCATATGTTTATGTTAACAGCTAATATGGACATCTTCTGGTGACTATGCCAACTGATATTCATAGATTTAGTAATATTGTTGACACTAGCAATTGATATTTACAGGTTTTGAATTGTCGACTGTGCCATTTTATATGATGGAGTCAGACTTTAATCTAAGTAGCCATACATTCATTAATAATTATTTTTAAAAAATAACATAAAAAAAGTTTTTTAATAACTTAATGAATTTATTACTCAGACTATATATACATAGTAATAAGTTAGTACATTCAAATAGCTGAATTGCTGGTTAAACTCCATAATATATAAATCTTAATTTCACAAGAAACTCTTCTTTATGGAGTCTGACTCTACTTCTACACTTTATTAAAAGTCCATCATTTCAATCTATTAACTTTCTATGTTAGTTTTCCACTGGTGTTTTCATCAGCCTTTACTGTTTACTGACCTTGGGTTTAGCAAGCACCTCATTGAACACCCAGTTATCTCAACTAAGTCTAACTGGTTGTGACTGCATCTTTCTTTCTTTAATCCCCTCATTAAAGTTCGGCAGGCATCTTTAATAACTCTGCTAATTTTCATAAATATTTCATTATTGTCCTTATGCAAAATAGGATATCCAGAATAACTTGCAGTTTGCATAATTTAATTATTCTGCATTTCATTATTTCTTTAGTGGTTACAATATCTTGTGTATTGACCAATTATGAGCACAAACTTGTAAGTTTATTTATTTCCCAAATCAATCAATACACTTCAAATGTCAATCTAATGTTGTTCATTTCAGCATCTTCAAATAAATTTTAAAAACTAATTTTTCTGCAGATTTTATATCCACATTCAAAAAATCCCCTTATTTTCCATTTAACTTTTAATCAGTTTCAAGAGACAAAAATTCTATGTAGCAGACCGTACTTTCAAACCAATAAATTTTACTTTCAAAGATAACATTTATTAATAAAAGATTACAAAAATTTTTGGGTACACTTACCCATTGAGGATTACACAGTGTCCAATGTAACAAGGTAAAATGTACATATGTTCAAAAACAATTACATCCATAAAAATTGCTGTAATGTGATTAATGTGTATCTGTATGTGGATGCACATGGCCCGGCAGTTGAGAAGTTAACCATTACCCAATGATCCCATCCCTGGGGCCCCGAAGGGAAGAACTAAATGCTTCAGCTGAATAGGTAGCGAAGTCCAGCATTGAGCCAACCACCACAACAGGCAGCGAGGTCCAAGGCCCCAAGTTCACCAAGCAATAAACTCTCGACCCACATTCGAGCCATGTCAAGACCATTCCAGATACCTCTGCCTCCCAATTAGCAGTCCAAATGGGCAGGGAGCAGAATCGGTCTACCTACCCAAAATTGGAAAAACAACTTAGGAAAAAACTAAGAAGTAATAAGTAATAAGCCAGATCGACACTGCCCAAAAACAGTCTATCAGGGGGCACAGCAGCCGACCAGAGCAGAAATAGCACTGAGACTTTGACCATGTACCCTCCCAGCAGGTATTCCAGGTAGCAGAAAAATTGTTAACAGCCTGCACCATAAACCACCTAAATGTCTGCCACCAGCTACCCCCTGAGGAAGAAAAGAGGAGTTCAGACCCACACCCACAAAATATTAGAACAAAACTCCATCAATGTTACAAAAATTGTCGGTGGCCCAAAGCAGACCAACTGCTTTAAAAATGCAAAAAATTTAAAGCTAACAAATGAAACCTAATAATAGTGATTGCAAATCAACATTGACCTATCAAATAATCCATCAAGGGATGCAGTAGCCCTTCACAGTGAAGTCCATCTGAAGGTAGTGACTTTCACCTTCCCAGCAGGTATTCCTGGGCTAGACAATGATCGCAACCACCCTCTCAAATGAACAAAGCCCCTTATGACCACTATCACCACACTTGAGGAAAAGGGAGGGCAAACTCACACCCACCAATACATTTAATTCATGTAGTCTTGAAATCAAGCCAGATTTACTTGCATACCATGAGAACAAATCATTTGTCCATATCATCTTGCACTCTGAGGTCAAAGGAGCTGAACATCTGCCCTTAATCATTATCAAACGCCTGTGTCTGCAAAAGTTCACAGTAGCTGTTCAACCCACCAATCAAAGTCCTTCAGGGTTCACAGTGATTTTTATTTGTTGATACTAATTGGATCCTGCTTCTTTTGATTGAATTTTAGGTCTTGATTAGTAATCAATGATTTAAGTATAATCTGAAAGTTTGTTGTTAAACAGTGGAAAATTCTCAATAATTATTGCCTAAAAGAGTATGATTAATTTGCAGCTTCAATGTCTCTGTTTAGGTCTAAAACAATTTTTGCACTCATTTTTGTTTTTAGATCATTATTTTTTAGCTCAGGAATCACTTCATTGTAATTCTGTGTTGATTTGAAAAATTTTTTTATATTTTTTTTTTGTGGCCCCCAATCCACCGGAAGGGAGGTAATAACTTCTGTTCTGATCATCGGAGAAACCTGATTTTTGTGCTGGGAGATAGTTTAGGTTATTTTCTATAATGTTCAATTCTAAAATTTACATCGCATTAACGTTTAAAACTTGTTTAACACTGCTAAAATCTGATGCAAAGATAAAATTCCTAAAACCATCATTGTCCACGTTTTCTATGAGATTTGATGTCCAAATGAATTTCCTGTTTATTCTATCAATAAAATTAGGATTTCTAGTGTCTATTCTTTTTAGAATTATTTGGTTTCATTTAAAATTATTTTTAAAAGTTTTATAATATTTTAATGATTCCAAGAATTACTTAAGTTAGCTTTTGTCTATTTCTAATGGCATCCATTTGCATAAAACGGAATGATAGATAATTTCAATTATCATTGAATGAAAACTGTTCCAAAACTTCTAAAGATGTAAAAACAATAAAACAGATATTCACTTACATTTCAGTAAACTTTTCTTCTATGAATCCAACAATGGACAGTGAAAACTGGAGTCCTAGGCTCCCTTGTATTTTTGTTTGTCATTGTTTACTGTAATTTTACTTTTAATTTTTTTTTATTATTTTCTTATAGTTTCTAATTCTAAATAAGTGGAAGATGTTTATATACTTAAAAAAAAATACAAAACAATAACCTGAAATTCTTATATCTCAAAAACAAAAGATAGCTTTTAATTATCTTAAGCTTTAAATACAAAGCAAATTTAAACAATTTTCTTAAGCTAACAAAAAAAAAAAAAAAACACATCTCAAAGACTAATAATAAAAAAAACTATGGGTAAAATGAAAATTATTATTGTATGAATACGCAATATAAATTTATTCAAGATAATTTATATTTTTGTCACATTTGTTATTACTGAAAATCGTCAAAAAATTGATTTATTTTAAAGTTAAAAAGTGGAAATATTTGCAATGAAAATGATGACTATCTGGATATACCATTATTTCTTAGAAGTAACGATGGTATAAATATTTAGGGCAGAGGTCCCCAACCTTATGCCCACATGCACCATGATGCCCGCAAACCATTTTACGTGTGCCCGCCGCTGTCCGAACATGCTAAAAAATTATTTATCTGATACAAATAAATTTAATTTGTAAAATTTCTTATAAATTATTGTATTATATTGTAATCAAATTGTAGGGCATACTATACTTTTACAGCATAAAAATATAAACGTTAATTATATGTTAAAATTTTATTTTTGAAATAAATATTTTTTGTACATTATGTGTATTATTAACAATATCCAACTATAAATTTACATTGAAAAAATAAATGGTGCCCGCGACCTGTCTGGTATTATAGAATGTGCTCTTAAGTGCAAAAAGGTTGGGGACCCCTGATTTAGGGGATCATTGAAAGGGTAAGGATTTTTTTTTTTTTTTGCTAGGACTAATAAAATTTTTATTATTTTTAAAAAGACAATAGCTATTATAGTTTTGAAAGTGCACTCACAAAAGAAAATATGGATTCATAGAACAAGCAGAATTTGAATCACTCTTTAAAAATATTTCTTTTAAAATGTATAGATAATACTAGAGATGAGGACACATTATAGAGTTACTCTTAGAAAGAAGTTTAAGAAGACTCAGTATATACATAATTAATTATTATAGCACATAGTTCTGCATAGTTTAATGGACAATGTGAAGATCAAGATCCATGAATCGTAATTCAATTCTGTTTGGTTTGGTGCCTAAAACTTCTTATAAACCCTTAAACAGAAAACTCTCTCAAACAGCAAACTATTTTATTATTATTATTATTATTATTATTATTATTATTATTATTATTATTATTATTATTATTATTATTATTATTATTATTATTATTATTATTAAAGCACTGATTCGTGATCCAGGAATTTTCCACTAATATATATACACATCATATACACAGAACCACATAAACAATAATTGTAAAAATTTAATTTCCATTTTTATTGATAAAACGCCCATCATACTAAAAGAAAATTTAAAAAAATTATCAGAATTTTCAGATCAAAATAGAAAAATATGTCTAAAATAATAAATAAGATCGACTGCCCCTAATGCAAAAAAAAAAACTAAATAATTTTATTTTCAATGAAGAAACTATAATGAGGAAAATACTCCCCCAATAAAAAGAAACCCCTGTTGGAATAATACAGCAATTAATAATTAACGAAGTGAATAACATAAATCACAAAACTTAAAATTATTTAGTTTTTTAAAAATCTGTATTAATAACAGAATATGCCTAGAGAGCTTTAAAGATATCTTAGATTTACACATTTTAAATCAAGATAATTTAAATGCCAATGTGACATATACATTGGTTTCCTCTTATTTTTGGGGGGAAAAAAAATAATAACAAAGCAAAAAAAGAGGCATAATGCCATCTTATTATATACTAAATTAGTTATTATAATAATAATTAGTTTTCTTTTACACTTTCTTTCAGGTGATTTTAAAAAATTGTTTTACTATTTTTTATCCTTCCTCTTTATTCTCCTGCCATCTGTAACCTCTTTTAGACATACCTCCCCCCATCTGCTACAGAGATGAGCTTCTGGAAGAGGCCTTGCCCAAATCATGACATATGCCAGCCCTCCTCTCCTCTAATTGTAGCAATTGGTGGTGTAAACATGGATGCATTTAGTAGCAATAAACGCTTTTAAGTTTGGAATGTGAAAAACTAGTGTCAGCCTGGTCCCTCTACAATGCTAGCTTTATAATGATGACAAGTCACAGAAACAAGAGCTAGCAGAACACTGCATTACAAAGCAAGAAAATAAATTCAGGTGTTAGTTTTCACAAACAGACTGCTATAAAGATAATAAGTCTTTCAAATAAATAAATATGAAAATTAGACATATATAAAACATGTGCATGCATATAATATATATATATTCGTTTTTGTAATATACATAAATAATCTTTTATGTAGAATGAAGTTTTAAATATATTCAAATTAATACATATGCAGTTTGTAACATTGTTTAATTAAATACAACATTAAAAAAAAAACATGAAAATTCATAAATAAAAAAGGATTAATTTTTAAAACATGACCTCTGGAATTCTGTTTTGTTTTTTTTTTATAAAAATAACTTTAATTTGTATTACTACTAAAAGTGTGGTTCTTTCTTTTTGTCATTAAAATGTCTTAATTATAAAATTAAATTATTATTTAATTAAAAGATATAATTCTGCCTGCAATGATGTATTTTTCATAATATAAGTACATGATCTGGGAATTTTTATTACGATTCCTGATGGTAAAAGAGTAAATGAGACTATTTTTTTATTAACAATTTTGATTGATGTAAAATAAAATTAGTTAGATTGCAGATAATGAATGAAAGAAAAATATTTTCCTTTTCATATTGTTAAACTGAATTATTATTATTCAACTTTGAATGATATGTATTTTGAAGAATGGTTCATATAGTAAACATAATATTACTAAAAAATGCAATGCATTTTATAAAATTTTAATTCTTCTTTTGCTATGTTTGTGAATAACTTTTGGATAATACTTTACAGCTTTATTAAATATATAGAACCATATATTTCTGAAAAAAATACTATAATTTATATTTTTTATTAAAATTAATAAAATTTCTTGCATCATAGGCATCTCATATATACAAAAGCTCTCATCTTCATTTTTATTATATTGTTACCACAAATGTAACATTCAGTTGCTTAATATTTATTTAGAATGCTTTAACAAAAACTAACAAATTTGACCATAATAAGATTTCTATGATTAAGGCAAACAAACAAAAAAAAAAGAAGAGTATATACAGACAGGTGCTAATATATACAATTAATGTATTCCCTAAAGTTTTGTATATAAAGTTAAAAAAATAAATATAAACTTTTATTACTATCACACATTAGAGGGCTTTTCTATCAGTGATGGTATTCACAGAATGTTCCTTTGAGAAACAGTTTTATAAAGAGTATGTCATTTGAAACAATTATATATACAATAGTATTTAAAGTACTGGATGCTGTAACTAATAATTTTCTAACTAATGAATTTTAATCTGCTGTTAATGAAAGATTTATATTTTTCTTTTTACAATCTTAAGTTGAATTATTAATGAACTTTGACTGATATAATAAAGAACTAAAGTTAGTTTGTTGCTAATGAATAAAACAAAAATATTTTCTTATTCTTTTTCATATAGTTAAATTGAATTTTATTCAACTTTGAAAGGTTTATTTTACATGCTTTCTATAAACTTTACATATTTGAGATATTTTTTTTTTATGAGTAGATATTTATTTGACTGGTTTACATATGTCAGAAAATACCAGCAACCTATATATTTTTTCTTTAAATATACAAATATATGCAGACATTGGTTGAATATATTTACATATACACATAAAATTCTAAATAACACAATCATTAAATTATATTTCCTCAAGTATTTTTATATATATAAACAATGAACAGAATTCTGAATAAGAATAATAGAATTTATAGAAATTTTAGAATACAAACCAATACATCTAAAATTAAACCAAGACAACAGGTAGAGAAAATAAAAGTTTGTGTTCCAAATATTAAAAAATGACAGTGAATGATAAAGCTTTCAAATATTTTGGACATTATCTAAAATATGTCAAAAGTTTGCAATAAAATTATAATTGAAACACACAGGCTTATTATATACATGTGTCTATATATGCAATATATAGGGCATATGAGCACAGACTTTCACATAACCCCCCACTCTTCACACTAACTCATAACACTGATACACTTTAACACACATATGTCGAAAAGATAAATAATCACCAATATACGTATTTCATGCTAAACCAGCAATCATCAGTTGGTCCTGATTACCATCTCCACACATATATGTTACAAGTGCTCAGATATATATTAAGACAGCCAAACCTCATATACCCTATATATTACATATATAGACACAGGTATATAATAAGCCTGTGTGTTTCAGTTATTACATAGTAGAGATGTCTGCCCATCCCTTGTATATGTATTAAATGGATTGTCTTGCACATGAGGGGTCAGATTGATATTAGGTGAACATGGGTATAACAAGAATCTCGGCTTCAGGGTGGCCTTTGAGCATTCCATCATCAGATTTTCAATTGGATGGACAGTTGAAGAGTTGGGAGTGTGGAGTAGATTGAAGCCTGTCTATTAAAGTATGAGGTTTGGCTATCTTAATATATATCTGAGCACTTGTAACATATATGTGTGAAGATGGTAATCTGGACCAACTGATGATTGCTGGTTTAGCATGAAATACATATATTGGTGATTATTTATCTTTTCGACATGTGTTCAAGTGTATCAGTGTTATGAGATAGTGTGGAGAGTAGTGGGTCATGTGAAAGTCTGTGCTCATATACCCTATATAATAAAATTATAAGTGAAAATCTAAAGCTTAAAACCTTTTATTAAGAAACTTATTATTTTAATTGATTCTATAAGATAATTTAAAATTGACAAAAAAATCCTGCAAGCCACACATACATTTTGGACCTAGTAAATTTATTTTTAAATGCTAATTTTAAACCTAGCCCAACAAATAGCCCCAAGTGGTTTAATGCAATAGAAGAACAATATAGAGTTCAATATTCATGAATTATAATTCCAGTTCTGTCACAGTTCTTAAATTTATATACAGTATTTGATTATTATTAGTAGCAGTAACAAATAATTGAAAAATATAATGCAATAAAAAAAATAGAATTACCATTAGAAAAGCAAAAATTTATTCACAGAAATAATCAAGAGTTTGCAATTTTTACTTAATCTACTAAATATTTCCGATTTTTTTTTTTTAAGAGAAATTTATTATGCTATACAAATTTTTGTACATGTTATTTAACTAAAAAGAATACAAAATATTTACTGCTTTATAAAAAAATAAATAATTTGAATACACTGACTATTTCAAATTGTATTTAAATAAACTTATTTACAAATATTATCTATGAACTTTATAAAATAAAATGACGGAATAGCTTTATTGCTAAATTTCTAAGATGTTTGAGCAACAGAAGTAACTGAGCTTGGTGTGATCCATAGATTTAAGCTCCAAAATCTACCAGTCTTATTTTGCAAAATGGGCCTCCCTAAAATATATACTTTTTCAGACATCAGATTATAAAGTAATTTATGTTTTGCTTTTAACATTTATTTATAAATAGTTGAGTCTCTTATTTTTCAGATGCTCAAGAATAAAATAATTTTTTATCACCATTCTTGTTATTTATTAATAAAAATAAGCTATTTTATAAATTTGGATAATAAAAATGCATTATAAATAGAGAATAAAACAAACTATTATCTCACTTTTGCTTTTGGAAAAAGATTCTTCAAATAATCCTACGCAATCAATGATATATTTTGTTTGAAGTATAGTTCGGCCCTGAATAATTAGTGGGAAATAAAAAGTAATGCAAATATGGATTTGAAGAAAAATGGGAAAAATAAACTGGAAGGACAAAGTTACAAATAAAGAGGTATTGAAAAAAACAATTGAAAAAAGATAATTTATTAAGAAATTTAAAAAAAAAAAAAAACTGGATTGTTCATAATTTAGAGGAATAAAATCAAATTTTTATAGAATTTATCAAAGCTTGAAACTTCACCTTAAAGAATTTCTGCTTCTGACTATTACTACCACTAACTAATTAACAAATTCAGCTTTTAGTTTTTGAGTGACTTTATCTTTACTTATTCATATGCTAATTTTTTGATCATCTATTCATTCCCCCAAGTCAAAATATTTAAATTCAAAATATTTTCATTTGATTTTGTGCCAGTGCTTAAAATACTTAATTCAATGTATGAGACTGTCACAAGTTGTTTCATCTTTTACACCATTCTCTTCATAGCAAAATCTTTCTAATGACTTACAAATCTGAGTTTTCTCTATCAACTAAATAATAAAGACAGGGATCTTTGCAATTTGTAACACAGTTATTTCAAAAAGCTAAGATTTCTTATCTCTGGTATACTTATCGTTAATCTTATATATATTATATAATTAAGATTATTAAAAAAACTTCTTCAATGCCAATGTTCTCATCCATAGAATAGGAGCAATGTGATCTGGTAGTGGTATATTTATTTTCAATGAAAAAAAAAAAGAGATTAAAACAAATAATCGACAGTGATATAAGCATTATTCAAAGATATTTATCAATTAGTGAAATTCTTTCCTTAGATTTAAAATATTACACTGCCATAAATGGTAAATTTAGAAAGACATTTGACCTGACATTCAAATCATAATGCTCATTCAACACTAAGATGCAGCTGATGTTTGGTCATATCTTTGCCAATTAGACTAAAAAACTTAAAAGTTAAGCATGATCAAAAAAGCATATCTGTGTAAAAAATCTTGGGACATTTATCATGCTGTACAAGTGTTTTGTCCCACATCACTTCATAACAGATTATTTTTCTGTAATAATACTTTTTTAATTCAATTCCAAATAAGGAATAAAGTAAAAAAAAACTGAATTCACCCAATGTAATGTATAGTAACATTGTATTCATGTTATGACTAAAATATTTTTTCAGAATGAAAAAAAAATTAAATAAGTAGAATAAATTCCATCCCCTAAAAATATTCCCCATTATTATAAATAACTGGATAAAATAAAATTGTACATAAAACAAAAATTGTGACTAATATACACAGTACGCTATAAATAAATGAATCATTTTTATAACTAAAAATTTTTTTGTTTGTTCATTAACTAAAAATAGCTGTAAATCTTTGACCTAATTTTATTTTATGGATATAACCTTAGTTTCTTTTTTGAGATTATGAACTTTGTTTTGAAACCTGATGTAAATAAAGTATAATTATTAAAGTTCAAAAATGCATTGAGGCTACAATGACAATAAACAGAAAAGCAAACTTATCTAATTAATTTTTGAATAATTATATAATTCAATTCTGATTATCTAGAATCAGGTTTGCAGAAGACAAATCATAATTTTTTGTAAAATAAATCATGAATAAAAAGTACAAACTAAAATTCATTATTTATCTGACAAATTAATCAAATAATAATAATAATAATATATTTTACAATTATTAAAAAACTCTGTATCCGTTTTATTAAAAAAAAAAATCACCGTTGTACCTTCAAAATTCAGACCAATATTTGTGATATTTTAAAAGATTCGCAATTTATAATATACATTTATATGAAAAAAATACAAACCCATGAATATATTAGATAAGCATTTTTTTTCTAATATTTTAAAGACTTATTTCTGTTATAACTAGTTAATGGTGCTGGTGTCTTATTGAATTTTTAAAAAAACTGATTTGAGACACAATTTTCACAATAACTTCAGTTTTAATAATGTTAGAGCAAACAGCTTTACATTGAAAAAAACTAGAAAAACTAAGGAAAATAATAAGATTAAGAGAAATAGTGATTACCATTAAAAAAATAAAAGGAAAAAAAAAGAAATTTCAACATCTGAAATAATTATTACTTTATTGTTTGTTCATAATTTCTAATTTATCATTAATTAAGTTTAAATTACATCTTCACTGATAATTTCTTTGTATTCCTCACAAAATTATCATTCAAATCATATATAATACTTCTTAAATGAGACAATCAATACCTTCAGAATATATAAAAACAGTTGCATAAGAATTCTTCATTTTTATCTTACACCCCAAAAGTTAACAAATCTTAATGTGTCTACAAGAAAAAAGATTCATTCTAATAAAAGATACAAAATAAATCATTTCCAGAAGTTGGATATGCATTTGTCATCATAGAAACTGGCAACTAGAAATTAAAGGTTACTATCTCTATCAGTGATAAAATGAGGTTCATCTCTTCATTTTAAATGTTTTGTGTACAACAGTGATGTTTATATTCTTTGTGCACACCAGTGGTGCTATCTTGTTAGATTTATTGTCCCACAGAGATATAATTTATTTGCATATAGCTGATTTGCTAGCTATACACTTGAAATAATGTATTGCAAGATGGGCAAAACTGCAAAACTAATGACTTCACTGCATAAGTACCAAGGCATAGACCAGAATCAGGATTTGATTCTTTGCCTGCATACAATTTCAGGTGGTATACATAACCATTGTGGCTATCATCACACACATCACTTGAAACCTGTCTTTATTGGTTTTAAGAGTTTATATTTTCCCATGGTACTATGCCCAGTAAATTGTGTGATAGCTGCAATCTTTCTGTACACCTGATAATCAGTCTTAAAATTTACATTCCACTGCTCTATAATACCTTAATTATATATATAAAAATTATTACTTGTTATACAAATGCAGACACAAACATACTAATATATATGTAAACATGCTAATAAATTATTAAATCTTTTGAGAATCATTATGTCTATAAAATAAGGTTGCCTCAAATTTGGATCAGACCCCTAAAATTACATTGTACATAAACCACTATGTTATATTGAAATACAATTATAATTTATATACTACACACACTAATACAAATGCAAACCCATTAATAAATTACGTACTCGTTATTTAGATAGGCCAGCTGCTTGGTGGTATTATTTCTCTGCAAAAGCACAGAAATATGCCATTATTTGCTTGATTTCCATGCGAATAACAGAGGCTAAGTATGTATGCTGTTACGCCGTTTATCCATATGCTAACTATTAAAATTTTAATACTATATGAGTTGAGAGTAGCTGTACTTTAAATTACAATAACTCTTTAAATATTGTCTTTCAAATAATCATCTTACAAGTAAACTGACACAGTCCTAAAAATTGTTGTCCTGTCCACATTGCTTCCCTAAACATTTTTGAAAGGTGAAAAAATTCGGAAAGTGTATTTGAGAATAAACTTGAAATGCGATAACGTGTTGATGCACATTTTGCATGAGAATGTTTGCGATACTAAAAAAATGTTTCAATTCATTCAGATGAATTTAAAGTTTTGGCAATTGCCTGTAGTCAAAAACATTCAGACACATTGCAAAATCTGTGTTTGTGGAGCAAAGATGAAACAGGAGAGTTCACAGTTCAGGTACAAGTCAGCCTCATATAGACATAAATTTTCGATCCGCAAGCAAATCTGGTTCGACGGCTCAAGAATACCATTACCAAATAATGTTCAATCGTAATTTAAAAATAAAATGATCCCATTTTACCAAATAATGTTCGATCATTATATTTTTTTGAATTAGTTTTGAAAATGTAAAAGAATTGCATTACAAAAAAAAAATGATTTGAAAATGAGTTTAATACCATTACCAAATAATGTTTGATCGTAATTAGTTTTCAAAATGTAAAAGATTTCAATCCGAAAAAATTGTTTGAAAATGAATTCAATACCGTTACAAAATAATTTTGATCATATTTAGTTTTCAAAATGTAAAACAACTGCAATCCAAAAAATGGACTAAATAATGTTCGATTGTAAATTGTTTTAAATTAGTTTGCAAAATGTCAGCCAGGAATAGTTATAATAGTATGTTTTTAATGCCACCAAGTGGCTGGCCTGTCTAAACACTAAGTACCATAAATTATAATTTATAAAAATAATAAAACTATGCAAATAACAGAAAAATTTATAATTGTACACAAATAATAATAAAAAATTAAATTAATACTTACGAGCCCCAAAATTACATTATATATAAACCACAAAGTTATATTTGAATACAAATACAATTTATATACTACACACACTGATACAAATGCAAACTCATTAATAAATTATAATTTATAAAATAATAAAAAAAATTAAAATAATACTATGCAAATAATGGAAAAATTTAAAATACCAAAAAAAAAAAAAAAACAATACTTTTGATATTACGTTTTTATCGGAATGAAGGCCTTGAATCATCAAGACATTATTAATTGACTTGACTTCAGAGTCTTGATGAAATGAAAATTGTACCATTGTCTGCTTCATGCAATCTAGTAAACTAAGCAGAAAATACAAAAAATTAAATGAACCTGCAAAGAAAAATATTAATAAAAAATCTAAATTTTATTAGATTTCAACCTCTTTTTTTGCTGATTATATTATTGGCCGAGTGAAGTAAAAGTCTAAACTTCTAATTGGTCAATTCACAAACTCAAGCGTCAAAATATGGTCAATTCACAAACTCAAGCATCAAAATATATTCATCTTTTAATATTATATTCACTTTAGTTTCATTTGTAAAAAGTATATTAATAATTTGTCAGGTTATGAAAGTGAACAAAAGTTTTTTCAAAAATAAATTTTTATTTATAATTATAAAAATATTCGATAGTGGCAAATCTAAAATGAACGTTATCAACCAAAAAGTTTTGCTGACGCCAGTGATTTCTTTCCCAATTTTATGTTGTAGAAAAGTAAATAATTTTTGCTAAAGTCTTAACTATTTTTCTAAAATAATTTTATTTTTAGCATATTTTATCAAAATAATTTATAATTTGTCAAAAAATACTTTTAAAATGGTCTAGAACATTCGTTTATCACTTTCGAAATGAAAGAAAAGAAATCGTAATGGTGGAAGTTATTGACAAGTGAATTTTTTTGTCCTCAATAGCTGAGAGCCAATCAATGCTTAGAACGGACTGCCTCCTCCCTTTGTTAGAACTTCAACATCAGTTTTATTGATTTTTTACTTGTAAAATAATTCAAGAGAGTGCAGCATCTTACGGAACTTTTTTTAATCTTTAAAAATAATGCAAAATCTTAACGGTAACATTAAAAATGAGGGAATTAGAGCGACTTGAAGCCGACATGCAGCCATCACATTTTTAGCCGTAACTAGCAAAAAATGAGTTAACATATGATACACCATTTTAAAGAAAATTCAAACAGCAATGAATGCCAAGATTTCTGTTGACATCATGCTTATAGTTTTCATACAATTTTAAAAAAACAAAATTTCAATGAATCAGGTGCCACTAGTAGGGATCATGCTTCAAACACTCAAGTCGATAATGTAATAATTTCTTATGCTTTAGAAATAAGTGATAGATTATTATAAAATTAATTAATATTTTTTTAAGGTTGAAAAAAAAATTATTTGTTATTTTAGACTTCCTAATAGATCTTATATAAAATTTTTATAAAGTACAGTTTCTTTGAAATAACAATTAGCATCTATAATGGAAACACCCATGACAATTTATAAGAATAGCCAAATAAACAACAATGTTGACATTACAACAAACAAAACATTCTTCACTACTAGTGATAGACATGTCAAACACATGTTTGCTCTACCTAGGGTTACCCTATGCCTTATAATTATTTTTATAAAAATGTGTTTGTGCATTCTATTGTTTTTTTGCAATAATGATATCCAATCATCAATTTGAGTTGTATAAATTTGAAATTTATTTTTTGAAACACTTTTAAGTCAAACAACACGGTGTCACAAATATATATATATATACAGATTTCAATCCCCTCAAGGCATATATATTAATGAAACTATTAAATTTAAAAAATCAGGCGAAAATATATATATATTGTAACGTTTTCCGTTTTGCTAGGCCTCTTACACGCTAATATAAACTGCGCGTGAGTTGATCAAGCTATGTCAAAAAAGAAGAAAGTTATATTTCTATTCTAAAAACATAGCTATATTTCCTGATCAACTCGGCCTATTAATTGTTGAGAATTGTGCTATCAATGAAACCAGCTTTTAATTTATTTAATCTGGGCGCCAGAATTCCTAAGAATTTGCTGAAATCGTCATATAACATCTCACAAATAAAAAAAATACTTTTAAACTAATCGGTATTACATCATACCGTAACGAGAATTATTTTCTCCTTTTTGATTATTATTCCTGGGCTGGTTTAAACATATTGGCAAGGTAAATTCCATTTTAAATATTATTAAACTAATAATAAATTTAATACTAAAAAAATAATATCTATTATTAATAACGCACCAATGAAAATTGGTATTAGAAATATTTTTATTTTTAAAAGAAAAAAAATGTTAAAGGAAATTATTAATCAAATAAATTGGAGAGAACAAAATTCAGATGTAAATCAATTAATAAAAAAAACAATTTTATAATTACAGCTCACTTCCAAATTTCTTCTAGAAAGTTACTAAAAAATGAATGTCTCTTGCACAAGAAATTTAATGTCTCTATCGGGATTGTTTAAACATACTTTTAGAAATTGTTTGAAAACGTTTAATTTGGTCACAATCAGGAGTAATGAAGTATAACTTACCGGTAAGTTTTGGGAATTCAGTAGTAGATAACTATGCATAGTTTTTTGGGTAGAATGAGCTCGGCCTTTTGGTTATTATTTGATCCTGTGGTCCATTCTCCTAGTCGGTCACAAAAGCTTTTCTGGTATACATCTTCAGGCACGATGTCTTCAGAGGCTCCGGTTCACTCCGACATGCTGAATTACTTCAGCGTAGAGTGATCTTGGATATATTATTGCTATCCAAGACCAACTAGAGAAACCAACGAACAAGATGTCCTTCAAACTGATCTCTGCCTTTTATACTCTCTCAGAGGCCCAGTTTTCCGACTTCTGCGCATATCTTTTGTTTGTCAAAATATCCATTTATAATCTTATATATTCTTTATAAAATTTATATTACAAAGTCTCTAATTTTTTTAGCATAATTCTGCCATCTTTAATTAGTTGAAATATTTTTACTTTCTCTTATCTAGATTGGTAATTTGTGTCTTTTGTTCTCTCCAATTCTAACTTTTATTTCTAATTACATAAAAAAAAACCGAAAGAATAATTTAACTTTCATTGTACGTTATTTTTTTTAAAAAAAAAATTAGTCAAAAAAAAATCTAAATTTACTTTTATTTTTTAGCTTCTACCAAATGCCAATATATTTGTAACATATATAAATAAACGTTACAATATATTGAACTGTAAATGATATATATAAATAAAAAACTTGATGTCAATGTATTTCAATCAATTTAATCAACCCCCCATTTTTAAAAATAGAAAAACTACATAATATACAAATTTTCCATCTATTTACATAGTTCAAAAGCAATGAAATTACAAGACTATGCTAAAAGTTTATTTCAAATAACAAATTCAATGATAAAATGTACCAGCAATTTTTAAACCAAATCCCTATTCCTTTGGCTGACATCAAAAATAAAAAATTATATGGTTGGGTTTTTTGTCTGATTTGTCTAAAGAAATAAAATCAATTCTTAAACCATACAAATTTCATAAATATCTGCATAATTCAGAAATAAGAAAATTACGATTCTAAAACTAAAATTTATTTTTAATATTGAATGAAATGGTTAAATTTTATAAGGTAATGATTTCCAATCTCAAAGAGCTAAATTATTAATTAGATTAGCAGAAATTGAAAGAATAAACTGTAATCAGTTTGATATCCATAACACATTTTATAAAAAAATTAAACTTACCTTTAAGCTATATGAAAATCATTAACTTTCATTACATTTTTTTAAGGAAAAAAAAAGATTAATTCTAAACTAAAAGTTTCTTTTCTATAACAAATGAAACAGATAAAATTTTATTTAGTAGCAGCATTTCAGGTCAGCAAAAACTGCTATTTTCAAACTAAAAATTATTAAAAAGAAAAAATCTGTAAAATACATTTATAGTTAATTTCTATGTAATAATATGACAGCCAATTAATATAACTAGACATAGTCAACAATAACTTTCTATTAAGTATATAACACAATTTTTAGGATCACTTTTAATTTATCTGTTAATAGATAAATATGTATTTATTTGCAATTCTAACAGACAAAATCAAAACATTTATAATTATATATATATTTTTTAAAGGTGATATTTTCAATAACTAATCTCATAAGAAACATGTTTCAGAATATATCTCCTCTTTATATATAAAAAAATGAATTATTGGAAAATATTGAAGTTAATTTATTTATAACTCTGTATAAAATACAAAACTAAAATAGTCACTTTTATGATATATCAATTTTTGAAAAAAACGTGTGCAAAAAAAACTTAATATTTTTATGAATTTTTCACGACTTAGTTATAGTAATAATAACAAGTCAGATGTCACATGACTTATATATAGCTTGCACTTACAAATATGTAAAATTAAGAGCGTGCTAATAGCTCTAAACAAGCTTTTTTATTTATTTATGATAAATGCTACTACAAGAGAAGACATTCAAATCATTTTTATCTTGGATTGTCCCCATCCCCAGACCGGTTTCAACCTATGGGTCTCTTCAATGAGGAGTTGGGACATTAGATTTAGTTATGCAAAATTTCAAATAAATGTAAGTAGGTGATGAGCTTAAATAAATATATTTTTAATATAATTATTTTTAAAAAATAGTACAAATATTTTAGTAATAAAGTAAAAAAAAACTTATTTTTCTCTTTTTACCATTACTTTTTACATTACATAAAAATAGTACAATTCTCATTACAACTTCTAACATTTGCTGATACAAAATTTCTTCATAATCATGTAAATATAATAAATAAATTTAAATTCATTTACTTTATTAAATTATTTTTTTAATGAATATTCACAAGTAAGTACATTTAAGTTACACTAATACATTATATTTTAAAATATTTTCCATTTTACTGAAATAATTACAGCTTTGTATTTGAATGACTATGTGTCTTTCCAAAATAATTTATCAATCAAAACTTAAGTTTCAACATAAGTTTTGCAATTCAAAAGAATAAAGAGCAATATTAAAAAATTACTAGTGATTTGCTTTACGTTTATATAAAAAACAATATTCATTAATTGAATATATATATATAGTCCATAATTGTTGAAAAAACTTATCAATAAACATCTGGGTGAAGCCAGAAAATTTTCACAACCGGGTATTACATACTAGAATCAGATGTCTTTCTGAATTGAGTTATATGTACATATACACACAGACAGGCAGTCAGGCCAAATGTTAAAAAGAGTAAATTCTAAAACTCTCCAGGAACCAGACTATCATTATCAAATATTTACTTCAGTTAGATTTCTCTTTTTTAACAAATTCTAACTGTATATTTGTATACAGAAGATGGTGTCACCCAACCTCCATGTAAATAAATTCCTCGGTTAATGTAAACAGTTAACTTATTAGCAAAGCAGCTGTTTATAAATGAAATTATAAAATAACACTCATTATTGCCTATAAACTATTAGAAACAATGATACTTTTAAAACAGAAAATAAAACTAATTATTCAAAAATTAGTCTCTCAATGATATTTCAATTATTTGAACACTTAGATTAAAAAAAAAAAAAAACTTCACTAGTTATAATCCTCCCTCCCTCATTCTATTAATTTAGTAAACAAATTATTTATTACAAATAATAATTATATGTATTACAATAACAAAACTATTAGAAATAAACATTTTTTAAAATACTAATTATTAATTCAATGATTATTTTCATAGTAAAAAAAGTTTTTAAAAAAAGAATAATAAAATTTTGAATTTTTTTTTTTTTATCATTAGCAAATTTTTTACCACAAATTCATTTTAGAGCATTTCTCTCCTATTTTATTTAAAGAAAAACTATAAAATATCCGAAGGAATTTACAATTTATAATAGAGTTAATCTTTGCTGCTGTAGCTAATCTCTACATACCCCCCCCCTACCAATACTTTAAAAGTATAATTAATAAACTAGTTCAAAAGAACACAATATATTATATAAATTGGGGGGGGGGGGGTGAGAAAAGCAAGTGAGATAAAATTGAAATCCTTTTAAAATATTTCGCAAATAGAAAAGATATTAGAACATGTTTAAATATGACTTTTCTTGACAGAAATGTAAATACATATACATGTGTTACGTATTTAAAATTGTCTTGATTAATTTATTTTAATTATTATCAAAAGAAAAAAAGCACAACAGGTTGCCTATATTGTACTAAGGGTATGCAATAACAATTTAGGAAAGATTAATAACTTAAGTTTATTCAAAGTAAATGCATAAAATAATTTTCTGCATACTTCTTGCTAAGGAAAAATGTGGATCAAAACTGAACTGGAATCTTGAAATCAGATCTGTTTAAATTTTTAGAATAGAAAATGTAATTTAAATATTTGTTGAAGGTAGATGGCTTTCTTTATATTGCAATAACAGTTATCACATCTTCCACTGGCAGTAAACTGATATCTAACTGATCAATAAGATTGATATACAGTACTGAAAAATAAAATCTGCAAAACACCTTCCAGTTGAAAAAAAAAAAATGTTACTAAAGAAATATATATTTTATCTTTGATGATGATTATAAAATTGTTTGGGACAAATTAAGTTCAAATCAACTCCACAAATGCAACAATGGGTTATGATAAGATGAAGAAACCTGGAAATATGGTTTGATCAATGATATTAATTTATAAAGTTTAATATTTATTAAATACATCAAAAGACCATAATAAGTATGTAGACTATCAAGAATGCCATTAATGGTCCAAATTTTCATAACAGGATGTAGTACAATAAAACAAACAAACAAACAAACAAAAAACAGATCAATTGTATAATTAAATTTCTTATGTAACAGGTGATGTAGATAATGTTTCAAGGAAGTTTATTTATTAATCATTTGAAATAATTTATTAATCAACTTATACTAATTTTTTTAATAGTTTGCAAAATTTCAATATCTTATAAAATAATGAATTCTAAAACAAATTAGTTGAGTAATTAAATCTGGTTTTTGTATTAACCTTTATTTTCATATTATCACTATGATCAAATATGATAAATCTAAGAATATTACCTAATACAGATTCTATATTAATAATTAGGAAGAGATAAAATTAGTAATTGCATAGTCCAGCAATCCAATAATTTGCAAAATATTATTTATCCTTTTATTTCATCAAATAATAATTTTACAAAAACCAGTATTATTACTACTGATATATAAGAGTTTCAACCCATGTTCCAAATAAAAAATTAAGATAAGGTTTGATTATGGATATAGATAATCATGTAATATTCAGTCACTCTGAATTAACCAAATTGTGTTTTAATTTTTACTCTCCTTAATAAGAATAGATTAAATAAAACCTTTAGTTCTTAAATCTGCCACTCAATCACTGAGCTATACCATCCAGAATAGCATCTTTTCAAAGTATATGTGCATCTCCATTTTTAGAACAATGTGAACTTCACTTGCTATATTTAAATTTAATAAATCCAATAATTCTTATAATAATTGATACATTATAAATTAATATAATGTGTTTCAAAACTTGTAAAAATTTCTAATAGTTAATAAAGCAACTTAATAATGTATTTATTTAGGCAATAATTTTTATTAATGAATTATTTTATTATTTTAAGATTAATTTAATTATAGATCTTAATTATTATTTAAAAAAACAGTATGTAAATAAATATTATAATTTAAAATTATATTATGAAATTCCAATATTATTACATATATACTAAGACTTGCTTCTTCAAGATGACTATTTTATTAAGTGGAAAAAACCCCAATAACAATTAATAATAAACAATCGGAGATTAATTTTACTTTAGACCTAGCCACTTTCTCTTAATCTGTTAGACTATAAACTTTATCCTAATCTGTAAAAAAATAAGACTATGAAAATAAATGTAGAATCAAAACATAAAAATATCTGTATTATTATTATTATTATTATAATACAAAAATGGCTTTGCTTAACATGCTAGTGATTACAAAAATCTCTTATTTTACTCCAACAATCATTTATACCAAGGCATTTACAAATAAGATAGACTACTTATGTAGGAAATTATTCTGGGGAAAAAAGATTATCTCAATTTCAGTAAAATGTCTAAGAAAACCCCTCTCACAAAATGGCCTTGGCCTTCACTCAATACATGTCTTCAGGATACAAAAAACATTGAACATAATATCTAAATGTGCACAAAAATTCCCATATTTAGAAATTTCTGCCAAGATTACCCCTACAGATAGACCACCTCCTCTCCAGGGATATCTGAACACACTACTTACACCATTATTAACAATCCACACTCTTAACTTTAAACCACCACAAGCCAAATATAAATATTGGAAAGTTTATCAACTTCTACATCCAAGTCAAGATGATGTACAAACTCCACTTCATATTAATAATAAACAATTATGTCGCAAATTCAAACTATGGTCACTTGAACCAAAATACTTTGACTTTCTCCTAAAGATAAATCTGGATTCGCTACCTACGCAACATTTTTTGAAATTTCAAAAAAACTATAAAGACATAGATGATATATGTAATCTTTGCCATAGGGACTCGGAGACACAAAACCATCTTTTTTCTCATGCCCAAGTCTAGAAAACATTTGAGAAATTATTAGCACTTCACTCAAGGATAAAAAATCAATATGAAAACCCTTTTTGACTCTTTTAAAAAATGTATCTTTGCTGAAATAAGAATCTGCACATTTTTACTCTATGCTTTATGGTGTACAAGGTGTAATTTCATATACAATTATAACCCCAGAAGACATCCAAACACATTCAGAAATAAGCTGCAAACCATACGTGAAAGAGACATGAAGATTACAGATCAATCTAAGTACATTGACACCTGGAATATACAAGAACTTATATAAAAGCACTAACAAAATAACTATATCTAACATGGATACTTGTGCCAGTTCTGAAGTCAACTGACACAAATTAGACACATCACTGCTTTAATTTAATTGAAGTATATCTAATTGTATATAATCGTATGACTGAGTGATCATCATTGACTTTGTTGAACTGTTTTTTCTTAAAGACTTTTCGTTTGATAACACGTACAAACACTGATCAAATCATTGTACATATGTAGTTTTGCGAAACCAATTTATGTATAAGAACTATGTTGTTAAATGTAACTTGTATAATCTTTTAGAATACTAATAAAGTTTATCCTTTGAATAAGAAGGAGGAGGAGGAGAAGAAGGAGGAGGAGGAGAAGAAGAAGAAAGAAGAACAACAATAACAATAATAATAATTGAGATGCGCATGCGCGTGTATGCCTAAGTCATCAAGAACGAAGGTCTTATTAATAATCTTTTTTTTCCATATTCTATAGTCCATTAACCACAAAGTGTAACCATTAAATTTCCTTTATATATATGTTTACCTTTATATTGCTCATTGTATGTAAAATTTAAAATTTTCTAGATGTAAACTTTTGTAAACCATTGAGATCAATAAAGCTTTTATTGAAAAGTAGTAGTAGTAGTAGTGGTAGTGGTAGTAGTAGTAGTAGTAGCAGTAGCAATAGCAGCAGCAGTAGCAGTAGTAGTAGTAGTAGTACACATGAAGCTTAATAACCTTACTACACCAGTAAAACCACTGGTCACTAAAAAGTAGAATTGATCTTTGCTTTAATATCCAATATCTTTCTTTCATTTACCACATAAGTTTCATTATTTTAAAATTCATGTACAATTAGTCAACTACCCAATTTAACACTAACTCATAAAACTAGTTTTCCCAATCAACTCTTTTCTATTTATATATAAATGTGGTATATAGATGTTCAATACAAACTCTAATACAAACTAAAAGATAATATGTCTACATATACAATAAATACTATATGCCAAAACTAATATAAACTATGTAATCATTTATTTCAATAATAAAGTTTATATTAAAAATAATAGTAGTAGTCGCAATAATAATAATTTAAAGTGTAAATCAACAACAAATGACCATATACAAAATGCACTTTAAAATAAATAAAACAATAATTTATAATTGACATGATGATAAGAAGGTGTGGAGAAAAAATAGAAAAGGATAATATTTGGAAAGAAACACATGATAGATATATGGGTAATGAGACTGTAAATTATATTTAGTTATTATTATTAATAATTTCAATTTTATTTAAAGTGCAAAGCAACAATCAATGGTCAATTATAGAATGCACATTAAAATAAATAAATGAAAAACAATTTATAAATGGCATGATAATAATAAGGTATGTAGATAAGAAGAAAATTTGGGAAGACATGATAGTTATATGGATAATGAGATTACAAATTATATTTTACTTGTTATTATGAATAATAATAATTTATTTTTTTAAATTTATTTATCATTAAACAATACATGTAAAACAAAACAAAATAGAATAACTCCAAAGAAGCTACTTATATATGAGTCATTAATTTTCAAAGTAATTATATATAAAAAAAAGAATATATACATTAATCATATACTACACACATAGTGATACTTTTGTGTGTGTGTGTGTGTGCGCTTAACAAAGTGTGATTTTTTTTCCTTTCTGCTTTATTATCTGGCTTTAATTATTTGCCTGAGTGCACACCATAATCATAAACTATAAATTTAAAAAAATAACCATCAAAATTAATTAAACAAAAAGAAAAACACATCAAATAATATATGTGCACACAATGTTAATACAATAATAAATAAAAAATATTTTTTACAATAACCAAAATTTCAAATATTTTTTAAATATACAGTATTATATATGGGCCATATCCATTGAATAGTCAGAAACAAAAAAATTAAATAGTCTGATAACATCATAACTAAATTGTCTACGACTAAATCTGGCAATGCCAACTGAAAATTTTTAGCTGAATAAGTATTTACAATGAAGACTTTACAATATAAAAAGGAAGGACAATATATTGTAATGGTCAGAATTGTGTGATCAGCCAACAAGATTCAGAGACCTAGCAAAAGTTCTTCAAAACCCAGCATGTTTGGAATATGGTAGTCGTGGAACAGTACTAAGCTTTAGCCTATTTGCCAGTGCTCCAAAACCTCGACTATCCAACCAATGCTTCTGATGCTACCAATGATAATCGTTTTCTCTGGATCCTGGTGATCAGGATAAAACAAGGACTCTACAGATTCAAACTCAGCCCCAGTCATGCATTAGAATTATTAAATTAATGTAAAATACTCACCAGCCCCATCAGAACCTAATACCTTGATACAGCTTAGAATACCATTTTTATATATTCCATAGGTTTTGAATATACACAGATTATTTAATAAAGTGTGAATACAGTTGGGTGGATGTGATGAAACAGGGAAAGACACGACAAGTGCATAACCATAAATGTACATAATTTATTCATAACAAATACAATAAAAGATAGAAGTAACAATAATCATGTTTGGGTCTTATTATGATCCATGTATGGGCATTACAAGTGAACCAGAAATAATAATTACAACAATATTTAAATATCAGTATTAGATGTGTGGGAGCATTACAAAAGAACTATCTATTGAAAATGGTAACAGTATTTATGTATCAGTATGATAAGTGTATGAGTATTACAAAGAAATCATATGTCAATAATGATAACAACAGTTATGAATCAGTATGATACTGTATGGGCATTACAAATGAACTAGCAGTTAATGATGATCACAATATTTAGGTATTAGTATGATACCTGCACGAGCATTTATAAAGAAACTATAGGTTACAATGACAACAATATTTGTGTATGAGCATTACAAACTTTTTTTATATGTTGATAATGATAATATTTAATCAAAAAATATGCCACTAGAAAATTAATATCCCAATTGTCAAGAGTAAACACAATACCTGGTTATACCAAGTTAGAGGCCAGAAATATATATATCACAAATTGATGTGCATGTTCACACACATAGGGGAAGCTAAGCATTTTTTATTATTATATTTACTTTTAGTATTCCCAGCAGGAGTTATGGAACAAAGCATAATTCTAGCTCCCTTTATTATTAACAATTACATTATAAATGTGGTTTATCCATCCCACACAACATTACTAACAGGCATGATCAAGAAATCTAATTACAGAAAACAATGGTATTTGGGTTTGAATCTTGTGCCGGTTATATTATTATTGGTATTGGCTAGAAAGGCCAATCTCCATTATTGAGTAATAAAATGTATAGATATGTTCCTATGAAGACACATCCATCATCGGCATGGCATGTGTAAGAACTGGAGTGTGGGCTATGAACCCCTATTGTCATAGAGTACCCATTTATCAGTTCAAAACATGGCTATCTCCAGGACCGTTAAAATATCCATCTGGCAGCTCACATAGCATCACTCAACATATATTCATTATTAAAAGCACATAGGCACAGATCATTCTACCAACAACACTGATATATTTGCCCAAAAGGCAATAACTCATATTTGTATAGATATTTTCTTAAGCTTGTATTTAAAATTTAATAAAACAAATAATAATGTGAAAATTAAGACAACCATACCTTATGGGCTATAAAATGCCCATGAGCTTAAATATAAAGCCTAATTATAAATTATCATCGTAAATTGCTAAGGAGGCAATAAGATACGGTTGCTGAGAAAGTACTTTCCCCCTAAATGCATGCATCATTAAATATATATATAGCGAGATGGACACATACTTTCATAGTAAGTAATGTTGCCCATTTTACATTTAAGAAAAGAAACATGATATTTTTTAACACATAAATAAATGCATATCTATATATATATTATTTCATTTAATTGTCATAAAGAATCTCAATCAAATATAAACTAAATAGATGATTTTTAGCACTCATTTATTCTTAATTTTATTAATGAGGTATTGGCTTAATTACATATATACGAATAGATTGCGAGTTTCAATTCAGATATTTGATTTTCTCTCTTTTTTTTTAAAGAACTAAAATTACATTTTTAACTAACAAGGATTTGGACGAATGATTTAAGAAGTTCAAGTTTGCGTTTGTTACTTTAAAGTTATAAAATAATTATTATTCTCCCCGCTAAGATTGGAGACAAAACAAACAAATTTATGTATAAATTGATTTAATAGTAAAAATATCATTTTGTCCAATGCTTGCGAGTTGGCATAGATAAAATTAATCAATAAAGAATATACTTTTATAACTAAAGAAAATATACTGGCATATTTCAAAATAAATAATAAAAAGTGGTATTTATAAAATTTCTAGACTTTCGTTCCATTAATAATTAAAAATTAAAATTTTGTACCATTAATAATTAGAAAAATAAGTTATGACATAGATTGACTTGCTATAAAAGAGTTTCTACTTCATATATATATATATCACTGTCTTTTTAAACTACATCCTCCTTTGGGATAGTCTTTTACCAAGCAGTTATGAATCTGAGGAATTTAAATTTAGATATTCTAGAGTTTTTATAGACAGCATTTTAATTTTTTTTTTAAAGATTCAAACTTCATTCTTACACTGTTTGATGATTACTTTGGTGAGGCAACTGTCTTCTCACTAGTTAATACTTATTTCTGGGCTGACTCTTGGTTTACTGGACACAGGACCAGACTGGATTAGAAATTAGCATGTTCTCTCTTTTCTTGACAGCAGTAACATGGAATCAATAGGTTTCTTCTCCCCCAAAGATGTGCTCTCTTCCTTCGGAGGTCATTCTGAGAGGAAGGCAAAACTTGTGCTACTCAGAAGTCATGGTGATCTGTGACATCAGCTTACATTCAATGGTATATTAGAGAGTGACTTTCTACAAAAATAACCCAGTATTTATAAGCCTGTAACTTAAAAAAAAACTTTACTCAGCAAAATCAAAAATCATGTCTAGACTTCGTTTACTCTTATTTTTCCTTTTAACAAAAATATCTCAATTGATTCTCCAGACTCAACTTTTATCAGGAACATAAATATACTGGTTGACTGACTCTTAATTTACAATAGTCTGAAAAATCTTATCAAGATCGAGGTAAGAAAATTTTAACTGCCCCCTAAAAACTAAAATAATTAATGTCCCAATGCAACTATACTTTTCCAAATGTTTCAACATAGACCCATAAATTCCCGCCTTTCGCTAAAGGTTTGGCTATCAATTAGTAAAAATCTGTTACTTGCAAAACAGAATGAGTCAACTTAATTTTTTTCATTTCTTTTTTTTTTAAAGAAAAAACATACAAGACAAAGAAAATATACTTTCTTTTCCAAATATATATATAACTGAAATCTAGTTCAACAAAAATAATATATATATACGTGCTCTATCATTCAATCACCCACACACATGCATCTGTATATTATTTTCTAATAAAAAAATAAAAAATTAGCTATTTGATCTATCACCCTAGATTTATATTATCTTTAAACAAATATCATGAAGCTCTGTGTGTGCATACACACTGACTGCTTCAATATATCAAAAATCACTATGCTTATAAAGCTTAACAACAAACTTATCATAAACATCATGCACAGAAGTCAATCTAAGTCTACCAAAAAAATTTGCATAGTATAATTTTGTAAGGTATATAATGAGGATAGTGAGTAAACAATACAATTACCTAAATGAGATATTATAAGACAATACACATTGATAATAAGCAATATGAACAGTCATTAAAACAGGCTTAGGTGAGAATTTCACTAAATAATAAAAGAGTAATTTTGCATAACCAAGAATATAAATAAGCAGTATGATTTGATCAAGATAAACCTAAAATCAATAAAAATGCACAAATAACAATAATTGTCAGCAAATACAATATTACCACAAATATAAATACTATTGGAATGAACATTATATTGAATACAAAGAGTAATATTAAGTAAATAAAAAAAATATTTACAAGAGAATATCCCTCATTTTATTATAAATGACTGTTAAACAGTTTAGTATAAGTCAGTTACTAATTAATGCCAAATCCTTACTAAATCATCTCTTTAAAAATACTACATGAAATAACATTATAAGACAGAGCAATATTATCAGCTAAACCAAAGGTAAACAAATAACATCATTTATATGTATTAAAAATAATATAGGGCAAAATATAGAATCCTGTGGCATTCCACAAAACCAATTTAAAATCATTAATAATACCATATATCTTAGTAATCTACTTTCTGTTTTTTAGATAACTTATTAATCAAAACAATCTTGAAAAATATATGCATATAATCAATGTAGAAGGATTGTATGCTGAACAGAGTCAAATGTTTTAGATAAATCCAAATAGATAGTCTATAAAAATAATTTTATGAATATTCAATAATGACATCATTTTTCCTTTGACTATCACCTCAAATAACTTAGCAAAACAAGGAATGATTGAAATAATCCTACCTTTGTTAATAACTAAAGAATCACCTTTAAATTGTAGCGGAACAACCAGTCATACCATCAGACAGACCTCCACCTTCAAAGATAAACTGGCTAAATCAGATACTTGACTACCTTCTTGCTCACAATGGCCACTCTATCCTAGTATTCAGACAAAAAATCTATTTGGGATGCTCATAACCTGCTATTTCCCACACAAAACTATACCATTCCTTACCTCGGTGGTAACAATCAGGTGGTCACCAGGTTTTTCAGGCATCTCAAGCTGGAGCCAAGGTTCCTGGATTTTCTAGTGAAAATCAACCTGAATTCACTCCAGATGAACTTGTTCCTGCACTACAGGAGATTCCTCAAGAATATAAATCCTATGTGTCACAACTGCCATAGAACCTGTGAAACCTTTGATCATATGATAAATGATTGCCCAGCATATGACAAAATCAGAACTTTCATTACTCATTACTGCCACATTTCCCTGAACAAAATCTTAAATATCAAAAACTGCTTCCTGTCCAGGGATTATGTCATTGCAAGACTCTCAACCTTTCTCACTTATGCCATCTGGATGACCAGATGTCACAACAAGTTTACCTTTCCTCATCCCAAGCCTGAAGACACATTCATTTCCAAGCTGAAGGAATTTCGCCATAAGGACAGAATAATCTCATCCAGATTTTTATTTGACAACACGTGGAGCCTGATTAAGCTGGATTAAACAACACCAGTGACCACATCAGAACATTTGTTTGCCTGACTAACATGGATAACTATTATTTTTGATTTACAATTGTATCATTATTACATATGGTTTTTCAATAAAATTACTTATAAATAAAAAATAGGTATAATAACACCAATTTTTAAACAGTCAGGAAACATATACCTGCAGACAAAGAAGCTAGAATGGCTATAAAAACGAACATAATATCTTTAAGAATTTTTAAAGTTAACTTATATAAGCCAGAAGAGCAAACATTTTTAAAGCAATCAATTAATTGTAATAACTTATTATTAGAAGATCTGAACAACAAAAAAAAAAAATCAAAAATAAATTCAGAAAGTCATATTACTAATAGGAGGCTCCACTGTGGCATATACATAAAAAAAGTAATTTAATTAGAGGATTTTATAAGCAAGTAATTGTTTTCCATTTCAGAGAAGTATTTTTATTACAGAGAAGTTCCATATAATCTTATGATTTAGCAATTTTAACATTGAATTTAATTAATTTATTTATTTATTAAGCCACTTCAAAGCAATTAAATTATGTTTAAATTTTATCAATTAACTAATACATTATCAATGCAAAATGCTTTCTATTTTTATTATATAATTTAATATAATCAGTCGCTTTATCAATTAAAAAATATAAACATTCTGAAATTGTAAAAAGGTCATGTCTACATTATTCAAGCCAAAAATATAATCCCAGCTCTGATAAAATAATTTATTTTATTTAATACATGATAGTTTATTAACATACTTGTAGATAACTAGACTATTATAAGCTACAGACAATTTCAAAATAATTGTAAAATGATCTATAATGGATTAATTCAGATAAGTCAGATTCATATAAAAATGCTGATCAAATCTAAAAAATATATGATCAAGCAGAGATTTACAAGATGGCATTATACACATAAGTAAAAAATTTGTCTAACTAAAATCATAACTATATAATTAATCTAGCTATGTTCCTTAATTAATAAATCAACAGTCACACCACCAATTATTATAGCAGAGAATTAATGTAAATTAGACAATAATGTGCCTAGTTCATCAATAAGATATGATGAAACCAGTACATGATCACATATTGCAGTTAAAAGAAGTTTCCATTATGAAAATTAAACATAGCTAATATAGATTTGGCAGTAGTAAGTATTGCCATATCATAAATAAATTATAAATCAGTTTTTATGTAAATCATTACAATTCCTGAAAGTGAATACAAACATGATGCATAAACACTCTTATAACTGTCCAATCTACATAAATGTTTATTCCTCATGCAAGATCCACGACTCAGACAAAACAATAATAACATAAAACCTTAAAATAAAAAATCACTTAGATATATATTTAAATCATCAAAATGGGTTTGTATACTAAGACTATTTATATGAAAAAAATGTAAATCTTATCAGGAATCGGATTAGATTGTATGCTGAGAACTAACGGTCAAAAAGATAACTAAGACAATGGAAGAATTAGTACTATTTTTGACATAGACCAAACTATTCCGAATAAATGCTAGATGTTGATCATGCATTTTTTATTATGCTTTCCAAAAAAAAAAAAAAAAAGTAGAGTAGCCAAAAAAAATCCATTGATTATTATAAATAGAATGGCCATTATTTTCTATTGATAAAATATCATTCACAGTTACAACATATTTCCAATTACATAAAAATGATCTAGTAATATTATGAAAAGAAAAATGATCAGCAACAAGTCCTGATTAGTTTTTATATGAAAAACATTCATCTTCAAGCTTAACTGTGATTTTAAAAAGAATTTGTGACAAGTCTTCATTACTTTGGTAAAGTATACTTATAATTCGATTTCCACATTCACTTGAAATTTTTCCAAAGCTTTCATTTTACCCTTCAATGAAGATATATCTTTATCATGCACATTACAAACAATAGACAAACAAGTAATCTAATGGTTTGTGCAAGTTCCAATAAGGCATTGTGAATTACTGGCAATAATTGCAATTTCTTCATAATCTTTGCAAAACTAAGTTTGGTGAGTCATCCAATGTAATAATAGTAGCACTTAAATCTGCATTAGAAGTAGAAAAAGAATCTTTACAAAAGGAACATTTCCAAGCTTGCATTTTTCTTAATGACATGTATTTTCTGATCATAAAGAACATGTATAGTTCATGTGATCATTATATAATCTTGACAACAATTATAATTATCATTATTAGATAATTAGTTGTCATAAATATTACACATAGCCATCATAAATATTTCCCTTATCAAGTATGCAGTAATATAAAAATTAACAAAAATAAAAATTAGCAACAACTTGCCAAATAACAGATAGCAAAACAACAACCAATGATCAATTATAGAATGCACACTAAAATAAATAAATAAACTTATAATTGACATGATGATAAGGAGATATGAAGAAAAGGCAAAAAAGGAGAAACCTTGGGAAGACAAGATAGATGTATGGATAATGAGATCATAAATTATATTTTAGTTATTATTAATAATAATAAATAAATAAACTTCAATAATAATAAAAATGACAAACTCTTCCGGAAAAATCTTAAAAATATTTTATGTAAGGGTAATCAAGGGAAAATAAATATTAATGTACAAAAAATTTGTTTTATTTTCTCACAAAAAATAATAATTCATTCTCAACTATAACAAAAGATTAAAGATACTAACTTTTAAATTACAATTGCCATTAAATTCGATTAATCTTATCTTTAGTGATCTACAAATTAAAAAACATTATACAGTAATTATTTATTGACATTTAAAAAAAAAAAAAAGGACAAAAAATTGTAGAAAGACGGTTTTTTTATTATCTGGATCTCTCAAAGAGAATGAGATATGTTTTAATAACTTTATTTAAAAATTTGCCTCTCTGCATTAACCAAAAATATAAGGATTATATAAATATTCTTTATTTATAAATATTTATTTAATCAAATAAATGATAACAATAAATTAAAAAAATATTGATTGAAGGTCAAATTGAATTCCAAAATAGAGAAACAAAAATTTAGGTTATTAAGATGATTAAATAAAATGATTTTAAGAAGTAAAAAAAAAAGGTTAATGTAAAATAATAACATAATTTTTTTGTTTTGTTTTCATCTTGCTAGCTTAATATTTTACAAACATGTAAATTATTATTATTCTGCTGATAATTTATAAATTATGTAAACATACATTTATTATTTAAGATTTCGTTTATATTTTAAAAAAAAGTTTAGTTACAATAATACTTTCAAATTAAAAATATAATTTTAATTAACAATTATACACATACACACTTAAAATGATATATTTAAGCTTTTAAGATAAGCAATAATTTATAAGCATACAGATAGATTCTAATATAATGTTTTTATTTAAATTTCTAAAGACAAAATATAAAATATTAAAAGCATTATTTTATATATTAAAAGCATTATTTTATATTTTTCATAAATATCACATTCATATATCAAAAAGCGATATTATATCAATATTATTCCAAGAATAAAATAAATGGTATTAATCCTTTAGCCATGTGCGCCGCTTGATGGTGTTATTTATGTGTAAAATTACATAAAAGTGCCATTTAAATGGCCACAGGACATGTTACCTCTAATACACCCTGTATATTGTATTAGACATAGTACATAAATATTACGGCCTCCTCTGTGCTTTGCGAATCACTTTATGTGAATTCTCACACAAACTTTTTCTCCCATCTTATGTGAGGGTGTGTATATCTCAAGGGTTTTAAAGTTTTTACTGTGAATTTTTTTTTTTTGGTAAATAGAAATCATGCATTTTGATTGAGATAAAATTGTCCCAAAGTTCAATTCATCCTGGAGACAAATTTGGAGGTGACAAAAGTAGTCCAAATGTAGGAACGAACCAAATTCTGAGATCACATGTCAAGCAACATCTTGTAAAAACAAACAAAATGGCACATTTTAGCAAACAAATCATCTGCTTGAAAGATTTGTCATCAACAGAATTAGATGCTGTAGCATTTCTGCAAGCGAAAAATGTTCTAATAAATAAGAAGACCTGCATATGTGTATCGTCTATGAAAGTTTATAATATACATACAACAAGTCAATTCAGATGACTCAATCCACAGCAGCTTCTTTAAAAACTTGTAAAAATGTTTTTTTTTTTTGTTGTTCCAATTTCACTTGAAATTTGTTTCGAAATTTGATTAATAAAAAAAAAACCACTTTTGATTGGTGTTTTTGTGTTTAGATGTGTGTTTGTGTTATGAAAAGCATTATTTTTTCATAACAGTTAAAGGATTCATACCAAATAATGATTTAAAAAGATAAAATTACTTTAAGACAATAAACAGTTTATTTCATGTTTTGATTAATAAAATAGCAAAACAGTTTTTACTGCTCTTTTTCTGTTTATAAGTGTGTGAGTTTCTTTATTTATTTTTTTAAAAAAAAAAGGTTGACAATGTTTATAAAAAAAAAAAAGTTGATTAAAAAATAATCGTAACAACATGAAAAAAAAAAGTAACAAAAAATAATTAAACTACCTAATCAAATTAAAGCCGGCTGGCTCTGTAATGTTACATTTTATGTGTGTGTCTGCATTAAAAAAAAAAAAAGTTGACCAAAAAGTAACCATAAAATATAGTAAAATTAAAGCCAGTTGACCATAAACTAACAATAACAACATAAAAAAAAAAAAGAAAGACAAAAAACAATTAAACCACCTAATCAAATTAAACCTGGCCCTGTAATGTTACATTTTATGTGTGTGTCTGTATTATAAAAAAAAAAAAAAAAGTTTGATAATATTTCTAAAAAAAAAAGTTGACTAAAAACTAACCGTAAAATATAGTAAAATTAAAGCCAGTTGGGTAATGTTACATTTTATGTGATTTTGCAAAAAAACTACACCATCAGGCGTGCACGGCTAAAGGATGAATACCAAATAAATATTTCAACCAGAAAACTGAAAAATTTTAATAAGAAATATAACTTTCTATCATGGCTTTGTTAATATTAAATATTAATCTGAGAACAGAATTTTAATATAAAAGTAAATATATTCTTTCCTTATGAAAAAAAAAAAAAACAGCAGAAAACTCTTAATTTTAATATGAATTAAAAGCGAAAATACTAATTCCTCATATTTATATATAAAGCGTTCATAAAAATTTTAATTATGAGTTGCATATATTTGGCCAGAAAAATAGTTATCGATTAAATATTTTTTAAAATCTACTTATGAATTCATGTATGTGCTTATTCATGATATTACAAAGATGTCTTTATTTATGATATTATAGAGATGTCTTACACCAATAGAATTTCATCTAGCATGCTAGAGATGAATAAAATAAGGAATAGAGAAGACATGTTTTTCATTTAGATGTGAAATTTAAGAAAGAGTAATATTATTAATATTGATTAAAAGAAAATCATTCAAAACCTTATCCATATTCATAGTAAATTGCATATCAACAATCAAATAAATAGTATATGTCAAAAGACAAATTTTACAGGTATGTGGATAGTTGTGAATTGTGATGAATGGAGATCTCTAGCCATAATTTATTTAAAACATTTTCTATTTCTCTCAAATGACATTTAATATCAAAAATCATTTAAAATTATATATATATTAAATCCTATAAAATGTAATAAGCAGATTTCTTAATTTATATACATATATATTATTTACTGAATTATTTTATTTGATCAAAAATGTTGTCATAGTTTTTACATTGACAATATTACAAAGTAATTTTTTGCTTGTGTGTGAGTTAAAACTGTCAATAAAAATTTCTTTCGTTGGCATGTATTTCTCATTCTTTACATCTCACGTTTTTTACAACCGATGTGTTATCATAAGGGCTAATGTAATAGAGATGCAAATTAAATGAGTTTATGCTCATGGTATCATCCATGATGATTATCCTGACTTATATAGTACTCGTAATTTATAAATGTTTGCAAGTGCAAGTGATCAACTATGATTCTTGGTTTAAGTTCATTTCACATTCATATACTTTCGACATAAGACATGATTACTATTCTCTTTCATTTCTTAAAATATATAAATCTTTGTAGAGATATCTCTTTACCTGTGATTCTAAGATTTCATTAACTTAGTTCCCACATTAAAGAAATGACCAAATAATTGAGAAATTATCATGTAAAAACAATAAATTTTTATTACAAATAAATTAGTGTATTTTATTATTTAAAATTTTATTTTAGAAGATATAAATATATATCCATATATTAATGTTATATATATATTTAAACACTATCATCATGTACAAGCAGCAAATTAATACACATTGAAATATTATCAGAATATCCTTCAAGCAAAAAAAAAAAAAAGAAAGATACTATCTTCACTGGATTTGTTTATTATGAAAACAACAATTGAACAGAAAGTAGGTCAATTTATGCATAGACAAAATACTGCATTTCACAGAATGTCATATCTATTATTTGACAAGCTGTTACAACAAAACTATATTTTGGTTATAAGTTTTTTTACTGAACACTGTTTTGCAAAAGATAAAACAAAAAAGCAAATATTTTGCAATATTAAAAGTCAAATTGTTTATTTAGGGATCAATGAATGATCAAAAGTTCACATTGAACCAATAGTATACTTAAATTAATAATAAATGCAACATAGGCTAGGTATTTGATAGATGCTGCGAGCATATAAAGAAATTTACATATATCAGAACATAGAATGTGAAAAAGAGTGGAACTATTTTTGTGTTCAGTTGGGACAGATAATGCACTGATGTTTCACAGATGGGTGATTTGCTAGAAAACTTCACAGACATAAATGTAATATTTTATACTACTTTTGGCAAATTTTATGAACCACTTAGCTAATAATTATCAGTTTTGGTACCTGAAAGAACATGATGTAAATGTTGTTAAATGGTATCAAAACAATCACTTTACAAATGCCTCTTCAGACAATCAGGTGATTTAAAATTTATCATGCCAAACTAGAACTCATTGAAATAGATTAATAGATTGCCTAGATCAGGAGTTGTTAAACTTTTTTTACATACCATCTATATTTGTACTCTTGTGACAATATAATTTCCTTATTGCCCACCTATGCTCGAATAACTTAATTTAGTGCTTCATTTGATAATATTTTGTGGCACAATAAACACATCGATTTCTGTTTGTTACACATTCGATAAAACACATTTTAGAATATTCTGGTAAATAGCCATGGACATATTTATTTTTCGCAACATGGATTAAAATAGATTAAAAAATAGGGTGTGAGATTACAGTCACTTAACTAACCTCAAATACTCACGGACCACCATAAATAAAGAAATAGACTACACAGTTGTTGCAAGTTGTTTGACTATTGTTACAAGTCATGCACACAGAGCCACAAAGCTCATTGGTTGTTTTCTTGTAATGCCGACCAAAAGCATAATTGCAAACTGTATATGAATGTCATATCAAAATTAAAACCTTACAGAATTATACCAATTAGCATATTTCATGAGAGGCACAAGCAACTCTGCAAAAAAATACAAATGCCTGTTGTGCATCTATAGTAATCTATGGTTTTTTCTTTTAAATACTCATTGCCCAACAGAAAGATTTAAATACCCACTAGTGGATGTAGGGACGAAGTTGGTGACCCTGCGTCTATATGCTTAAATTAAAGGCTGGCCTATGCTTTTAAATGTGTGATAATAATCATAACAAAATTAAAAGTTGCAAGTGTTGTGTTTAAAAGGAATATTCAAGATACAATTTGCATTTAGAAGCCTATTAACAACTCTTGCAGAAGTACACAAAAACCTATATTCGCTAATTCATATCATGTATCTATAAAAACAATTTAAAAGGCATGTATTGAAATAATCAATTTTGATCACTTGTCTGTTTTACTTATTTTACCCTCATACCTACACCTATGCCAGATTAAAACCCTTTCAGAGTACCTACACAAACAACATTAAACAGATATATATATATATGAGTGATAAGCCTGTAATTGAATTGGCATATGAGTATATTACAGGTATGTTTATTTTAAAAGTCGCTAGTTTTGAAAAACGATTTAATATAAAATATTAACCAATTTTATATTTATTTTGCTAAAATCACATTTACATAAATGTATTCCAGATACTACCATCCTACATATATATTAGAAGAATTAGTTATACTAATTATAAATTCAGTTTTTAATTTTAGTTGTAAACAATTTTAATTATCCACCGCAGTTGTCCTGATATAGAGTGAGTCTAGTTTTATAACCTTAAATTGACAATAACAGTTCTTAGAATTTAATAAAGTTGTCAACAACATGCATCCAATCGGTACTATTAAACATATAGAACAGGGCTGTAAATGTAGAACAAAATTAAAATTAGAATTTTAAAAGTAAACATGTTATATTTCAAAGACGAACTAATGGGTTTTCTAGCTGTGTCCAAACTTGTAAACAACCAGGTGGTCAGCTGCCAAAATGTATAAATACTGCAATTTTTTTAACAGATAGAATATAATATTGTTTGTGACAGTTGTAAGATGAACCCATGCCAGTTTTATCTTTGAAATGGCAAAGTAAAAAGGCATCAACTCACCACTGTTTCCTGCAGGAGATGGTGCGTGTGGTCCTTTAAAATGTGATAACATTCCAACCAAGCAGCCCATTGTAAGATCTCCATGAAAACCAACCATCCACTTGTGGAGGAAGAGTGCCAACATAATTCGTCCTGTGTGCCTGAAGCTGCCACGAAGAAAACCAGTAACATTTCTAACTGCTACAGAGCTCTGTTTATAAACTGTTAACTTTTCCAAAATCTATCAAAGCTAGCTAGATAATGAATCAACCTTTAAAATCTGTTTTCTTAAATGCTGTAAATGTATCTCATAAACTTTAATACGTGTAAAACTCAATCTTGTCTGGAGCTAAAACTTGTAATTTAAAAATCACTCTTTTAAAATATAAAACACTATAATAATTTAATTTAAGCCATAAATTACTGCAGACTTTTGTGCCTACTTATTTCATCTTAATTTACTTCCACAATTTTATCATTTTATTATTATTTGTGTTTAATATACCAAATAACTCAAAACTGCAAATATACACATGCAATTTTAGTCCATTTCTTTGCGAAGATAATTTCATATCTTCATTTTAATAAATATTAAATGTTTGAATTATTACTTTCAACTCGCTGTTTCTAGATCTTATTATTAGTTAGACTGATTAATTTTATGAATTAAGGTTGTCATAATCAATTACATCCTAGATAAAGTTGTAGTTTGCTTATCTATAGTTATGAATTATAACTTTCTATATATGTAATCCGTATGTCATAGGAACTGGCCATATTATTAAAGCATATTTATAATGTTTTATTATTAACTGTCTGTCAAATATGCTTTCCCCTCCTTAGATAATATTACATATATTAAAGATGCAGGTGGCAGCTTAAACTACGTTACTAATATATTTAGTCCCTAAACATAGTATGATTGATATACTACTCTTGAGAGCTGGATTATATAGATATGCAAATAAATGCTATCTATTTTCAGGCACGTTAACTTAGTTAAATGGTTCTCATTTGATATGTATCATTGCAAGAGTGTTCTTACAAAGTACATATAGTACATTAACTGCTTGCTGTATGTTTTTCTCATGAGTGCTGGCAGAGGTCCCACTCATACTTCTAGTTTGGTAAATCAATATTTTGGAACTGGAACACAAGGGTCCAGATGATTAAAGGCTTATCCAACTCCCTGAACTATTAATGTTCTCATATTCGTAGCAAGTCATTCGGTCGTGGGGCACTGAGTATTCGATGCTGAAGCCCGTGAATAATAACCCACTCATACAGTAATTGTTTTATTAATATTTTAATATGTGCTATAGAGTGTATAAGTAAACCTAGAGTAAACCAGTTCTCTCTCCCTTCTGTTAAATGATTATTCAGCATTAAGCTGAAACCTAATCTTGGTTAACATGCTAACCTGCATATCTTTGAGCCTCATTATGCGTTCACTTTTTAAACTTTTATATATAGACAGATGCCATGGCAGCGCTATATGTTTAGTGGTAACTTTGGCTAATATGTTCCATATGATTTGGTGGACTGCAAACAAGCTAGGATTTGGAATATTAATTTAGGCATAAATATGATCATCGCAGATTATTTTGTTAAATATATATAATGAGAGAATATGTAACTAGCAATCTCATTTATTATATAATGCCTGCGAGCGTAATATCCCATGGACCAATTATATGATTATTGTGTGTTTTATTTATGATTTATTTTATATTATTTATTAAATTATTTAAAATATAACTCATTTCTATTTCTTTATTGCTCGCAAATCCATTTACATCCAATTCCATATTAATTTGCTTGTACATCATTTTATATATATGCCTCTCTCTTAGATTTAGTGATTAATTATTGATATATTGTTAGTTCAATTAGCCATATGTGTGTATTCAGCGAATTTAACAGTAGCTTAGTCATTTATTCCCTGAGTCTTTTGCTTTTACCCTTTTGCTACTGCTGGCCCGCGATTAAATTGAACTCATGTGAAACTTAGGAAATGTCATTCATAGGTTATTAAATCATAGAGTAAGGGCAAACGGATTGAAGGTTAGTCAAACTCTGGACCTCACCATCTAGATTTGATCAGCTTTGGTGTGTTTTACCTATAGTCTGGATTTTGTTGTGTGGATGTACAAATCTTATCGTTACAGTATGGGGTATGACATAAGATGAGAATTCAAAAAAAAAAATTGTAAACAGATATAACATAGCTTTCTTAATCCAAAGCAAATAAATTAACAATAACTTCAACTACATGAAGAACAGAAGAAAATGGAATCTGATTTTGCAAGTTCAAAATATATCAAAATTTTCATTATCATTAATAATGAAGATTCATGTATATGTACCACCATTCAGAAATAATCTTTCAATAAATCTTTGGTGTTGCAAATGACAGCTTATGAATAGTGGTAATGTAAAAAAAAAAAAAAAAATGCAATTAAAATGTATTTCCAATTATTGAACAATTTCAGATTTTCAAGTATTTTCAGCTACTATAGAATTTTTTTTTTTTTTTGGTTTATTTCTTTCAAATTTCCAAAACAAACTGAAACTAAAAAGCTTCTAAACCAATAATTTCAATCAATTTTTAATGCATGTACTAATTGCTTAAATTTTATGTGTGTTTTATTTAAAAAGTGATTCTGCATTTGTATTACTATTTATTTAACTTTAATTTATATGTGAAAAATAGGATTCGATTAATGCTTACTATTAAATTATTGCCATTTTCATTTATCTCTGAGTATAGTTTATATTTTTATTATGCATTAGCTACATACATTCACATTTAACAGAAATAAAAGGCAGTAAAAAAAAAATTGGTGTTTTCTCAAAAAATGTAAATCACATTAGAGTTTGAAGATTTATTAGTATTAGACAACATTAAAATATAGATTATCAAGTTTTTTAATTCATAAACTAATGTTTTACAATATTAATTTAATAAAGAGGATTCAATTTTATTATTAATATTAAAAAAAAAAAAAACTCCAGGTTTATCGATCACCCCTTCGGCAAAAAGGATTCAAATCCTAGATAACGGGGTAGGGAGTAAAAATTGTTCCCTTCCCCATAACCTTAATTTCAAACAAATTATTAAGCTAAATTATTTATATAAAAAAAAAAGGATATAAAAATCCTAAAAAGATTTAAAATAGGATTTATAAAATTATAGTATGCAATAAAAGTGAAAATTTGTCCATTTTCCTTTTTAATTTTATAATTTCAAAATACAGAAAATAATCAAAGCAATTACAATAAGAATAATAATCAAACATATTATTTAGAAAAGTTAAAAAAAAAAAAAGAGAGTAAATTTAAAAGCTAATCACTATCCAGTCCATGAAAAATATCAGAGATAAAATTAAATATACTTGAATTTTTTACGATTTAGTTATACCATTGTTGCACATACTGTGTATATAACTATTTTATGAATTGTTTTCCTCAATAAATTTAGACAGTGAAAAATGAATGCTCAAAAATGAAAGTATCATGTCTAGTTACATTCTCAAAAATAAATGGTTAATTAGAAAGTGAACTTTCACACCTGGGGTAACTAGAATAAGTCAGCCTGAAAATGATATAAAGTAAATGGCCTGAAAATTTCACACAGCTGTTATTGCTTAATTTTATGGTTGTCTAATTGTCAAAACAATGCTTCTAAAATTGCCATTTTATTGGAATGAAATAATATACTGATTATTATTATCATCACTATTGAATATGTTGACTTTATTAGGAAATTAAAAAGAATGTAAACAGACTTTGACAATTATCAGCATAATTTAGAAATTACATGCATACAAATATACATATTTTGAATTTATCAAAAAAAATTTTTTTTTTAATATTACTTTAGTGTAATCATTAGTTTTATTTATGTATAATGAATTTCATCATTATCATTCCTTATGTCCAAAAGACAGTCTCACATATCTTCCCATACTAGCTTCTTATTCTGAACTCTTTATCAAATTATTACAAATATTATTCCTGTTCCTGAATAATTTCTTTTTTAACTCTTTTAATTCTTTTTCATTTCCTTATTACTTCAAAACCAAATTCTTTTCTAATCTCCTTAACACTAAGTTTATTCCATCAAATTACTTTTTCGTTTTCCCCTACATTAATATGTCAAAACTTCCAAATGTTTTTAAAATATTTCTTTTTAAGAAGCACTATATGGTTATTTCTAATAATAAATAATACATGGTTAGGAGCAATTATTTTCAACTTTATTCCAGAGCCATCTATTTGAGTGTTTTTATATCTATAGCAACAAAATAGTTACTAGCATTACAGCTTTTATCAGTGAAGAACTTGGATCTGAAATGCATGAATCTCGAGAACTTAATACACCTCACCCAGCAGTTACATTTTACTCTTTTATTTATTTATTATGAATCTAATAGTCTGAAATTCAAAAATAACAACAATGTTTTCAATCCAAGATGACTTTCTTGAACAGTTATGTAACCTGTCACTAGGTTAGTAATTATGCATTTTTGATCCAGATTTATTCAATTTCCTTACTAGCTAAGACCATAAGTCAGAATTACTTTGCAGATATGAATATAAAAGAAGGGAAAATACTGAAATATAGTTACTGGCCTAGTATCAGACTTATATAACTATATAAACACCTTAGCTTAGACTCAAAACATTTAAGTGTTTTGTTTTTTTTTAAATTTAAGACTATTAGTCTGATATTTACAAAAAAAAGTCCATTAGATGTAGAAAATACTAGTGTACTCCTCAATGAAAACAATTATAACTAAAAACAAGTCTAAAAACATGGAAAGGATTACACTTCATATGAATATAAAAGCACTATCATCCAGTATTCATTAATTACTGCAATTTGTAATAGATGTCTTTGGAGTAAAATAAAAAAGAAATTGTTCCTAATAAATATTCTTTTTAAGTGACCATAAATGCAATCTGTTGATAAATTTAAATGTTATTTTTATAATTTATTTTGCTTCACTATTATTTGATATTAGATTTGTAAGATAGCAAAAAAAGATTAAAGATGTATCAAGATTAGCAACAAATAAATTATAACACAGTAAAAGTGTATAAGTTCATATATACATAGATTCATCTACAACATAAATGGCAACAGAAAAAAATTTGAAGTAATCTGAAAGGATATCCTTTGATTTCTCTCTAAGGTCCTAGAGAAAATAATTGAGGAAATTTATAATGTCCAATTCATATCTTCTTGTAGTTGCCGCTATTATTATTAAATAGTTATTCAAACAAACATTTAACAGTTAACATGCTGGGTTTGTTGTTTTTTAAAGCTCTGACTTTAAAACTAAGAAACATCATGATCTTTCTATTCAGTTGCCTAATAGAACTTAACTGAAACATCAAGCAAGTTTTTTGAGAGCAGTAAGATTATATGTGTACGTGAACAATTTGATAGACAAGACTAAATTACTGCCATAATTCCCAGAAAACTATTAAGCTATTAGTCTTGGCAGAAGTTGTTGGCTGAATATAGAGGTTGCTAAAAATCCTCTGACCCGTAAACCCAGGGTATTACTTGATGACCTTTGATTTAGATTCCAACAATTTCAGGTTATGTTTGAGTGAAGAAAGATTACATGAATTGGAAGAAAAACAGTCTACTATAAAATGGGCTATAATTGAACTTTAAAAAGTTATAAAAAATGTGATGAGACAAGTATAAATGAACATTACTACAAAGATACAACTATTGGAAACAAAACTGGAGTGAGATTTATTATAAATAAAATGTAGAAAAACAACATTGCAGAGATTGATAGTATATATAACAGAACGACAAGAAAAGTTATTCAAATTAATGGAATATTCCTAAATAGATAGTTCAAGTTTATGCCTCAACAAGTTCTACTGTGAAGAAAAAATAGGTATTTTATATAGATGTATAAAAATGTCTTTGATCAAATCAAACAAGATTTTAAAAGCACCATGAAGATTTTAATTATACAATTAAAAAACAATTGAAAAATATTATGGAATGAGAAATGAGAAAAGACACAAACTTAAGATATTTTCAGAAAATAAAAAAAATATATTATAAATTCTTTGTTTGAGAAAAATAGTAAATGGACATGGATGTTGGAAACATCTCAACAAGAGTACTGTAGAATTGGATTATATCTTGACTAAGATAAAATATATGTTTCAAAACTGTAATGTTCTTAAATTTCAACACAGGGTATTATCTTCACTTAGTGAAATATAAGATATGAGTTAATATAAAAATATGCAAAGGAAAACTATTAAAAAAGATAATATCATCAGTTGATGCTCTAAATCTTCAGAACTATTGTAATGAATTTAAATTAGAGCTTGCTAACTGTACTAAATATTGATATATTTTGAAAATGGTTCAAACTTAACAGAGACCAATAAAAAAATAATTGATACATATTAAAAACTGCAACAATAATAGCTGGTACAAAAAAACCAAGTAAATTTTCAAGTGTGATGACAATAAATAAAAAAAATCAGGAATATGAAAATAATTTAATATCTGGAGTTCTGCAAAATGGTACAAAGAAGAGTTAATAATGATATAAAAATTATAACTATGAATTGGAAAATTTCACTATAGAAGAGAATAAAAATCTTAAAATAAAAAAACATCTTGATATTATAAGAAAAATTGTTTTAACAATAATAAATCATGTAACATAAAAAAAATAGAATAATTATTAAAATAAGAGTTGACATCATGAAATGTGTGAAAGAATTCTTCAAATAAGTATATAGTAATAAAAAAAATACACATACATATTAAATTTTATAATTACCACATCTTTTGCATTGCAACACATTTTAAAGGAAGTCTCGTGACATGTAATTAAATCTACAAAGAAGGGAAAAGCTCCAGGAAGTAATGGAATTATTACTGATATCTTAAAAAAGCAGATGAAGATATACATAAATTGTTGACAAAACTTTATATCAAATAATAAATGATAAAGATGTACTAGATGATGGGCTGTGACTGTAAAATTGATATTTAAGAAAGATTATAAAAAAAAAGGTATTAAAAATTGCAGGCCTATTAGTTATATAGAAAATCATTACCAAGATAATTATAAAATTTTGATTCAGACCAACCAAAAGAACAAGCTGGTTTTAAAAGTGATTTTATCACAGTACATCATATTCAAATATTGAGAAATGTTATAAAATCCACAAATATGAGTATCCATTATGCCTTTGATTTATAAAGCAGAAAAAGTCATTTGAATCTGCAAGTTCATAATCATTAAAGTTTAGACACAACCAAGATATAGACCAGAATATTGTTATATTCTGAAGACTATTTACAAATGCCACAGCAATAACACTAAGAAGATTAACACTGATAAGAATACAATGAAGTGATCTCTATACTTCCAAAACTTTTTACAGCAGTTTTACAAAAAGTGCTTTTCATTAAAAAAAATTAAGAGTAAAAGTAAATTATTTTAGTCATCTATATTTCACAGATGATATTATTATTTTTACAAATAATGTTTCAGAACTTCAAGAAATGTTGCAAGAGCCATCAGATAAAAGAAAGACTGAAGACAAATACTAAAAAGATTATAAGTAATGTACAATGGATTTTCTCAGAAATAGAAAATAAAAAAAATGATGATCATGAATTAGAAGAAGTTAACAGCTACAAATACCTTAGTCAGATTATTAACACAGTGGAAAACATAATCATGGAAGGAGTGCTTTTAGTAGAAAAAAACTTGGAATTAAAAGGAAATATATCTTTGAAAGCGAAAGTTTTTAATCAATGTGTTTTATCATTTCCTACTTATAAATTTGAGACTTGGACACTTAATATAGGAACAATTCAGAAATTTCCCACCAGATATCGAAATAAGGAGAGATATATTTTAGGAGTAACAAAAAAAATCAAAAATAAAATACTTATATGAGAGATCAAACAGGTATCACTCACATCATTGAAAGAATTTAGAAACTGATAATGAGCTGCACATATTGCATGAAAAGATAATAATAGATGAACAGTAAAAGTTTTAAAGTGAGTATCTGAAACCATATGTGAGATAGATGGATGAAATAAAAGTTTTAAATCAATGTGATGGTTCATTCCATGTATCATATATAAGTTGGATGCCATCAGTTTGATCAAGGAAACTGTAACTCATAATTTCTCAATTAGCTGTTAACCAAATAATGCATTATTTGAGAACACAATATCATATAAATTCTATTCAATTTACTAAGTTCTTAGATCTTATTTATACATACAAAATAAATATTCTGAGCCTAACCCTGAGCCTTGATCTCTTCATCAGAAGGTCTAATCAATAAACATGCAAACTACTAGTAGGGTTGCTGATGACCTACCTACATCTATAATAAACTGACAAAATTACAATAATATAAATAAAGGTTTATGAGTAAATAGTTTTATGAAACCATTAGTACATCCTTTCCTTTTATTTATCAATACTGTCATTATCTTTCCTATCACACACTTCCTAAATATTAGTACTGATAACTTAATTTAAATATTGAAAGCTTGGATAACTGTATATAATTCGTATATAAATAGATATATTTCCATCTGCACATATATAAATAATTTAACATTTAAGACTCTCCTATAAGAGATTATTTACTTTAATTTAAGCAATTTAGAAATTCCCAAAATTTAAGTTATCCTGATTAATTTACATATTATCTATCAGAAAATAAAAATGTGTCACTTTTTAAAAAAAAAAACAACAACTAACAAATAATTCCGAATGCCATTTCAATAATCACCTTCTTGATAAACTCTACCATTTATTGATTATTAAAATTTATACATCAAAGGAATTAAGATTTTAAAAGTTATAATTATATACAGGAAACGGAAGCTATTATTCAATTCACAAGGTATAATACATTCAAATATCAGCCTTTCAAGCTAATTGTGCATACGCTTTTGCGAGTGTTAATAATAATAAATGAATACTTTCTCACCAATACAAGATATAGTATTTATGCAAGAATAAAATGAATCCACTTATTCCTACGACTCAAATACTTATACATGAGCAAATCTGAAGTACTGGCAAGGAAAGCGTGAAGATGGAACAGTCACTTTAAATTACTATATATACTCCATAATTTGTAAATGATATTAACAATAAATGCAATAGGTCTACTGAATTGACATATATGAATAAATGTGTATGTAAGCGCTCTTTGTCAAATCATGGTTCAAAATATGCATATTTTGAAGTATCTTTTTTTTCTTTCCCTGGGAAACTCAGGTGAGATATACTCTGTAATTAATAGCAAATCCGAAGAGTCAGTGATTACAACTTTGTCATGTTTTCTTCCAAAAATTAAAATTCAGGCATTTGTTTTTCTTAAATGGTAAATTTGAACAGAAGTTATAGCAGAGTTTCTGAAGATTAGATTAGCTTGATCTTTAGTGATTTATGGAGACATTCTTAGGTTAATCTTTTTTTTTTTTGTAAGAAGAAAAAAATCATTTTTGTTTGCCAGTTCAGCTATCTTTTTATTATTATTACCAATGCTTCTCCTAGTTAGCAAAGGAATGAACTAGACATATTTTTTTCTCTTGATTCTTCAGAATCCTGACCAATCAAAAGTCATTATTATATATTTTACTTAATTAGTTTTATAACATAATAAAAACTCCAAACTTCTCATCTTTTTTTTTAAACTTGTAAACCTCACTCATTGTCACATATAATAATAGATAACCATTTCTTTATGTTTCAAAAGTAGATAACCATTTCTTTATGTGTGTGTTTTTTATACAATATGTCTACTATTTTATAATTAAATTGTAACCATTCATTTTTATTTAGTTAAAACCTAAATAAAATTTAAATTCTCAAATTAAATCTATTTGATATATTTTTTTAAGCATATTTATTAAAGAAATTTGTTTGCCCTTATTACCATACTACATTCCTTAAACTAATATTTTTAATGTGAATTTGTATACATAGACATACAAAAATATTTAAAAAATTCCATTTATTTTCGTTTAATAATGAATGTCCACTTAATCTATTTCACTAATATAGCACTGCAACTCTTACTAACATTATTTTTGTGTGTTACTATAAACCTCACCAACTGCCAGCCCTATTATTCTAGGCTTTCCATCTAGCTACATTGTGTCTCAAACAGTTAACATGAAGTACTATTTCATGCCTCCCCATGCAGCAGCAATAATAATAATAATAATAATAATAATAATAATAATAATAATAATAATAATAATAATAATAATAATAATAATAATAATAATAATTCTCTAATACCCCCTTTGCTGATCTATAAAATTTTATTTTTTTTCCTTACATCTCTATTACTTAAGTCCATAATTGTCATATCATTTCCTTTCTTACAAGATTAGAAACTCTTCACATTATAAGATCTTTTTATGCCGTTTTCTTCTTCTACAACAAAAGCATTGCCCTAGCATTGCTTTATAATTTTGAATGGTCCCTCGTAAAATGGAAAAAAAATTCTTATACTGATGCATTTCTGGTTTACTTACCGGTGGTATCCTAATAAATACCCAATCATTTATCTGAAAGGGACAGGGCAAATGTTCACCTGTTTTCTTTCTTATGTTACCAATTTTCTTAAGCCTAGCACAAGCCCTTTTATGATCTTCTTCTACAGCGATCTCTTCAGGGATAATTGGGAGCTTGGTTTTAATCAATGATAGTTCATGACATCCAAAATGGAGTGTCACAGGAGAATATTCAGTGGATTCATTATGAGTCCAATTTATGTGATTTAAAGTATGCTCTGCCTGTTTAACCCATCCTCAATGATCGTCATATATATGTAATCTAATCTATTAATCTCCTTCATGACCTTCTAACATGGGTTAGACTTCGGATTTCTATATAAAGTTAATATATATTATGTTAAATATTTTGGTGATTGACCCATGTCTTCCATTCCTAGACAAAAATGGAGTTCCATGATCACTGAGAATTGTTTTGTGTTTTTCTAACAGAGATAAATTGCCAATCTCTCATCATCCATATAATGTTTCTGGCATCAGCCTTTCTGATGGGATAAGCAATGACATATTCGGAAAATATATCATACCTTATCACCATAAATCTGAGTTGACAGAATGGAAGCAATGGCACATAAAAATCTATTGTTAATAGTTCATTTGGATTCTCTGGAAGAGTAGGATGTATAACACCAAAGTAATTCCTATTGGAAAGCTTGCTCTTCAAATACATCTGATATGTCTGTAAAATTGATATGATCATAGGATACATATCTGGCAAATAAAACCATTTATGTAGAATCAGTTCTACTTTATGAGGACCATAATGTCCGTATAAACAAAATATATAAATATTGAGCTTCTTTCTCAAATTCTTTGATATAAATATCCTCCAGGAATTTTGTTCCTTATTTGCTATATAAGTAAAAAGGCTATTAATTATTTTGTATACAATTTGCTTCTTTTTTACTCTACTATACAAATGGTGATGTATTGCCAATGTACTTATTCAGAAAAGATATTATGTTATCATATTCAGGATCTGACTGTTGCAACTGACTTAGATGTTGAAGATCAGTTTCTATAGATTCATCAATGTTAAGAGAAATGGTAGCAATGAACACCTTTAGATCTTCACTATTATATATCATCAGATCATTTGTCAAATCATTTTCACCAGACTGCTTTGCAATATGTATATTAAAACTGCTGTCAATCTTTTCATTAATAGTCAAATTTTTCATTTAATTCTCTAATCAGTTTCATTCATAGGTTACTTTATATTACTAATATTCTATAGAACATATCTTTCAACTTGTCACATTTAAGTTTCTGCACTAAAGTTTGTTCTTGATTCTCTTGGATAAATCTATTTTTAAACCTTCCATTGTTAACTTCATTTATGCTGTCCTATCTTTTATTTTCTCCAAATTAGTCCTCACATATTGCTGTTTAATTCCCATCATTTCAATCTCTTGCTGAACATATGTTAGATTCTGGCTCACATTTATTATATCATTTTCAAAACATATGTTTATGCTTAATATGTTTCAATTCTTGTATAACCATTGTCAAATGCAGGTTAATCACATCAAACAACTGTTTCATCTCTGCCTGATCCTGTTTAGGTTCCATTTGAGCCTGTATACTTGCTTCATGAGCCTGTCTATTTTCTATTCAATTTTGTTTGTGGCTCCGTTTAAGTTCTAATATTATTTTTAGAAGATCCCCAAATTCCATTGGCATACTAGAATTATGTTTTTCCCAATTCACTAAGTTTAGGTTTTTATAGGTTATTTCTGAGCTTTCTTGTTCAGATGAGGTTATTTCTATATTTTTCTGTATGGTATCCAAATCTTTATCCTTCCCAATTTTTTGATATGTGTTTCTTGCTATTTTTATTATTTACTTAATTATTACTTTTATTATTATTGTTATAATTATTATTATCTCTTCAATATGATAATTAGTATATATCTCTAATATCATTAATAAGATCCATCTATCCCAGTCTCTACAAAATTCCATCCAGTGCTCCTAGGTTCCTCTCCACTCTTTCAAACTTCTCATTAGTCAACTTGACTATTTTATTTACATCATAATATCTTTCTAAATTACTAGAATTATAATATACTTAATTAATCTATGTTTGGTGTCAATAACCTTGATTATAATTTTTTTTTTTTGATTTAACAAAACGTTATAATCTAACATATAACCTATTTTATGATACTTTCTTATCTCAAGTAGATGGTTTATATCACACCTTAGTTGAGATGCCATTTTATTTACAGTACTATATGTAGTGGTTTATTATATTCCCTGTAGGATATATATGTTGGATGCCACTAGTTTAGTTGAGCAAACTGGAACTCATAATTCCTCATTTAGCTGTTAACCTAAATAAAGCATTATTTGAAAATAAACTCTATTCAATTTACTAAGTTCTTACCTCTTATTTACACATACAAAATAAATATCCAGGATCTAAGTCAGAGCTTTGATCTCTTCATCAGAAGGCCTAATCAATAAACAGGCAAACTGCCAGTAATGTTGTCTGATCACTTATTTAAATCTATGATAAGCTGACAAAAGTACCATAATATAATTAAAAGTATATGATTAAGTAGTTTTATTAAACCATGAGAGCATTCTTTACTTTTATTTATCAATACTTCCATTGCCTTTCCTATCACAGACCTCCTAAATACTAGTATTGATTACTTCATTTAAGTATTGAAAGTTTGGATAATTTTATATAATTCCTATAGGTAAACATACCTCCACATGCACATATATAAATAACATTTAAGACTCTCCTTTTAAGATACTATTTACTTTGATTTAAGCGGTTTATAAATTCTCAAAATTTAAGTTACCCTGATTAATTTATATGTAATCTATTTAGAAAATAAAATTTATCACACTTTTTTTTATATAAAAACCCTAACAAATAATTCCGATTGCCACTTCAATAATCGCCTCCTTGATAAACTCTACCATTTACCGATTATTAAAATTTATACATCAAACAAATTATTAAGATTTTTAAAGTTATTATTATATACAGGAAATGGATGCTGTTATTGAATTTACTATCTATAATACACATATTTAGTACTCCATAATTTGTAAATGATATTAACAATAAGTACAATAGGTCTCCTGAACTGACATATATGAATAAAAGTAAACATTAAAAGCATAAAGCTAAACTAGTCAATAAATAATCAAAATATTATCCAAATTCATAACTTAACCATTTAATTGGCTAGTCTGATTAAGTTGAGAATTTGGGGTAATTTTGATTATGAATAAAAGTGTATATTGTAACGGTCAGAATCGTGTGATCAGCCAACAAGATTCAGAGACTTCGCAAAAGTACTTCAAACCCATCATGTTTGGAATATGGTAGACGCGGAACAGTACTAAGCTTTAACCTATTTGCCAGTGCTCCAAAATCTCCACTATCTGACCACCGTTCCTGATGCTACTATTGGTAATCATTTTTCTTCGGTCCCAGTGGTCAGGGTAAAACAAGGACTCTATCGATTAAAACTCAGCATGTCATGCATTAGTATTAAATTAATTTAAGATACTCACCTGCCCCATCAGGATCTAATACTTTGATACAGCTCAGAATATTATTTTATATATTTCATAAGTTTTGAATATACACATATAGATTATTTAATTGTGTGGATATAGTTGACTGTGGTGAACCAGGAAATGACATGACAAATGTATAGATATACATGATTTATTAATACAAATTCAGTAAAAGATAGAAATAACAATAATAATGTTTGGATCTTATTATGATCCATGTATGGGTATTACATATGAACCAGAAATTAATAATTACAACAATATTTAACTGTCAGTTATTAGACATGTGAGAGCATTTCAAAAGAATTATCTATTGATAATGGTACTTGTATTTATGTATCAGTAGAATAAATGTATCATTATTACAAAAAATCACATGTCAATAATGACAACAACAGTTATGAATCAGAAATAATAATTACAACAATAATTAAACATCAGTATTAGATGTGTGTGAGCATTACAAAAAAACTATCAGTTGATAATGGCAATAACACTTGTGTATAACTATGGTAATTGTGTAAGCATTACAATGAAATCACATGTCAATAATGACAACAGAAGTTATTTATAAACCAGAAATAATAATTACAATAACATTTAAACATCAGTATTAGATGTGTGTGAGCATTACAATGAAATCATACTGTCAATAATGACAACAACAATTATGAATTAGTATGATACTGTATGGGTATTACAAATTAACTAGAAATAATAACTACAACAAATGGTAAATATCAGTACTATACGTGTGAGCATAAAAAAAATATATGTTGATAATGATAACATTTGATCAAGACATATGCTACCATAATTTCCAATATGCCACTATAATTTTAATATGCCAATTGTCAAAAGTAAACACAATACCTGGTTATATTAAGTTAGAGGCCAGAAATATATATATATATATAACAAATTTATGTGTGTGTTCACATACATAGGGGAAGCTAAGTATATTTTTTTATTATTATATTTACTTTTAGTATTCCCAGCAGGAGTTATGGACCAAAGCATAATTCTAGCTCCCTTAATTATTAACAATTATATGATAAATATGGTTTATCTATCCCACACAGAATTACTAACAGGCATGATCAAGAAATATAATTACAGAAGACAGTGGTATCTGGGTTTGAATTTTGAGCCAGCTATATTATTATTGGCATTGGCTAGATGGCCAATCTCCATATCGAGTAATAAAATATATAAATAGGTTCCTACGAAGACACATTCGCAGTCAGCATGGCATGTGTAAGAACAGGAGCCTGGGCTATGAATCAATATCGTCATAGAGTACCCATTTATCGGCTCAAAAACATGGCTATCTCCAGGACCAGAAAAATATCTGTCTAGTAGCTCACATAGCATTACTCAAAATATATTCATTATTAAATGCCACATAGGCACAGATCATGCTACCAAGTAACACTGATATATTTGCCCCAAACAAGCATGAACTCATCTCATACCTGTATAGAAATTTTCTTAAGCCTGTATTTAAAATTTAACAAGTAATAATGGGAAAATTTAAGATAACTATATTTTATAGGCTATAAAATGCCCATGAGCTTAAATATAAAGCTTAACTACAAAATTATCAACGTAAATTGCTAAGGAGGCAAAAAATATGACTGCTGAGATAATACTTTTCCCCTAAAGGTATGCATCACTAAATATATATATATATAGCGAGATGAACACATTCTTTTATACTAAGCAATATTGCCCATTTTACATTTAAGAAAAAGAAGCATGATTATTATTAGTATTTTTTTAACACATAAATAAATGCATATATATATTATTTCATTTAATTGTCATAAAGAATCTTAATTAAATATAAACTAAATAGATAATGATTTTAACACTCATTTATATTCTTAATTTTATTAACAAGGCATTGTAATTACATATATACGAGTAGATGGCGGATTTTAATTCCGATATTTGATTTTCTTTTTTTTCTTTTTAAAAATGACATTTTACCTAGCAAGAATTGGACAAATGATTTCAGAAATTCAAGTTTGACTGTTTGTTACTTTAAAATTATAAAATAATTACCATTCTCCCATTTAAGATTTGAAATAAACAAACACAAATTTATGCATAAATTGGTTTACCAGTAAGAATATCATTTGTCCCATACTTGGCTGGGTTGGCATAAATAAAATTAATCAATAAAGTATAGATTTTTATAACTAACACAAACATACCTGGCATATCTCAAAATGAATAATAAAAGCTGTATTTATAAACTTTATAGCATTTTTGTTCCATTTAAAATTAGACACTAAAATCCTTTTTTTTTTTTTTTACCATTAATAAGTAAAAATATAGTTATAACATAGACTGACTTGCTAAAAAAATTTACTACACTTATATATATCACTGTTCTTTTTAAAATACATTCTCCTTTGGAATAAAGTCTTTTAACCAAGCAGTTCTGAATCTGAGAATTTTAAATTTAGATATTCTAGAGTTTTATTTATTTATAGCAGGCATTATAATTATTTTATCTTGAAAGATTAAAAGTTCATACTTGCACTGTTGATGATTATTCTGACATGGGACAAACCGTCTTCTCCCTGGTTACTACTTGTTTCAGGACTGACTTTTGGCTTTACTGGACATAGGACAAGCTGGATTCGAAGTTGGTTCTCCATTTTCTCAGCGGCAGCAACATGGAATCAATAGATTTCTCCTCCCCATAAATGCAATCTTCCCGGAGATTTCCCCAAGGGGAAGGATAAACGTGTCTACTCAGACGTCATGATGATTATCTAACATCAGCTTACATTCAATGGCACACTAGAGAGAGTTTGAGTTTGACTTTCACACTCACTTTGACTTTGACTGCTTGTCTAGAAAAATAACCCAATATTTATAAGCCTGTAACTTTAAAAAAAACTTTACTCAGCAAAACCAAAAATCAGTCTAGCCTTTGTTTACTATTTTTTTTCCTTAACAAAGATATCTTAATTGACTCAGACTCAACATTTTCAGAAACAAAAATAGAGTGATCTTGAATTTACACTAGTTAGCAAAATCCTATCAAGATTAAATTAGGGTAATAAAATTTTAACTGCCCCCTAAAAACAAGAAATAATTAATGTGGTAATGCCATTATACCTTTTCAAAGGTCTCAAAAAATAGACCCATATAAATAAATGTTTAACTATCAATTAGCAACAAAATCTGTTATTTGCAAAAAGAATGAGTCAACTTATTTTCCATTTCTTTTGTCTTTTAGGAAAACATACAAGACAAAAGAAAATATATTTTCCCTTTCAAATATATGACTGAAAAATGAATTTCAACAAAACAATATACATACATGCCCTCTCATTCAATAACCCATACACATGCATCTGCTATATTATTTTCTAACAAAAAATGAAAAATTAGCTATTTGATCTATCAAATCCAGATATATATTATTTTTAAAAAATATCGTGAAGCTCTGTGTATGCATACACACTGACCACTTCAATACATATATATATTCTTTTATATAAAGTTTAGGTCATTTTTTTTAAAGTTCCAAAATCATATAAAGAAAAAATATATATAAAATAAAGTAGCAACAAGTGTTTTAATGTAAAAGATCTTCATCAAATCATAGTTCAAAATATGCATATTTCATAGATATAATTATTATTTTTTCTTTCCCTGAGAAATTCATAATTAATAGCAAATACTGAGTCATTGATTAGAAATTTGCTATGGTTTTCCTTCCAAAAATTAAAATTCAGGCATTTGTTTTTATTTAAATGATCAATTTAAACAGGAATAGTTATAGTACACCTTTTGGAAGTTTTTGAAGGCTAGATGAGCGTAATCCTTACTCATTTACATATACATTCTTAAATTAATCATTTTGGTACTGTGGTATTATTCCTGCTATAATGTACTACCCTGTTGATGTATTATTCTAAATTTGTGTTATGTTTAAAATAACCAAGGGATGTGACAAACTTAAAATTTGTCCTCAAAGCCCATGGAGGCATTATTTTAAATATATCACAAACTTAAAATATTACATCACCAGAGTAATATATCATACCACATGTGATACAATACCTCAAATCTAAAAAAAAACAATGTAGAGATGTATTCAGTATAAAAAAATGTAAAAAACACATTATGATATTAAGTAAAAACAAGTAGATGTTCCTTTCTAATAAGGCATTTTTTATGAATTTTTATTATGATACTTCATACTGTTAAAGCCATCCTTCCCCCTCCCGGCATAATATGGCATTTTGTGCCATTATTAACACCCAGTATGTGTAATACCAAACTTCAAATCTAAAAAAAAAAACACATCTTATTTCCAATGACGGAGAGATATATTCATTATAAAAAAAAGAAAAAATAAGAAAAAAAATCCTCAAATAATTTTTAAATGGTGAATTGTAACAAAGTTTTAGCTTTATCAAAAAATGGCAAACTATAAATTTAATGTTATATTTAAATTTATTTAAAAAAAAAAACACATATAAAGTTTTAGCAAAAAAACACAAACAAAACACAATAATATAAATTTTTAGCTGTAAATGTATTTTATTGTGGGACAAAAAAAGTTACTGTGGTGGGTGAACCATTCAATATCTTCTAAAATGTAAAAGAAAAGAATGTTTATTTGACATGGATTAGCCATGCTGAAGTTCTTGGTTGTCATGACTTCATAAACAAAAACTTTGAATAAATATTACCAGATGCAAATATCACCGAAGTAATATGTCATAGTAGGAATAATACGAAAGTACCATTTTTTTGTGTATGATGAAAAAAAAATCATTTTTGTTTGTCAGTTCAGCAACAACCCTTTTTTTTAAAATTCCCAGTGCTTCTTCTGGTTAGCAAAGGAATGAGTTAGAAATATTTTTTTGTTGATTCTTTAGAATCCTGATCAATCAAAAATTTATATCTTCACTAATTAGTTTTATAATATAATAAAAATTCCAAACTTCTAATCTCATTTAAAAAAAAAACCCTTGGAGATCTCATTGTTACATATAATCAATGGATAACCATTTTGTGTGTGTGTGTTTTTATTATATACAAATTGTCTACTAGTTTTTCATTAAATTGTAAGCATTCATTTTTATTTAATTAAACCCTAAAAATAAATAGTTCTCAAATTAGACTTTTTTGATATATTTTTTAAAACATTTTTGTTATAGGTAATGTTTATTTGCCCATATTACCATATCATGTTCCTTAAAATAATAATTTTAATATGTGAATTTGTTTACATACATGCACACACACAAATATACTTAAAGAATTCCATTTATTTTCATTTAATAATGAATGTTCACTTAATCTATTTAACTAACAATGGACTGCAAATCTTTTACTCTTAATAACTTGTTTTTTGTGTGTATGTTCCTACAAATCTTGCCAAATACTGACCATATTATCCTAACCTTTATAGAACTAACTACACTGTGCCTCAAACAATTACATGAAATATTACTTCAATAATGTAAAATGGATTTTCTCAGAAGTATAAAATAAAGATTGATGATCAAGAATTAGAAGAAGTTAACAGCTACAAATATCTTGGTCAAATTATAACACACTGGATAAAATTAATCATGGATAGAGGGCTTTTAATAGAAAATAACTTGGAATTAAAAAGAAATATGTATACATGTTTGAAAGGGAAAGTTTTTAATCGATGTGTTTTACCAGTTCTTACTTATAAATTTGAGACTTGGACACTTAACATAAAAACAATTCAGAAATTTCAGACCAGACATTGAAATAAAGAAATATGTATATTAGGAGTAACAAAAAAAAAATCAAAAATGAAATACTTGTATGAGAAAACAAACAAGTATCAGTAACATCATTGTAAGAATTCATAAATTGACAAGGAGATGGACATATTACATGAAAAGATAATAATAGATGAACAGTAAAATTTTTAAACTGGGCAGTTGAAGCCATATGAGAGATGGATGGATGAAATAAAAAAGTAAATTAATCAGATGAAAAAAGAGGTTATGAAATAAATAAACTGGATTAAAGATGAATGGTTGAAAATGATGATGATAACTATAAATAAACAGAAAGGTTAAATCATATGACAGACAAAACACTAATAATATAAAGAGAGTACTTTTCATCTATGAGATATAAATGTATAGAAAAATACAGGTAGCATTATATATAAAAAAGAAAAAGATGAATAATAATAATGAGAATCAACTTTTTCTATTGAAACATGAATTATAAAACTATCTTTATCAACTAAAGATCAAAAACAAATTCTACACACAAACCCAGATCAGTTCTCCCAAAATTCCTGCTTCATTATTCCATACCAGATGTGGACAAACTTTTCTGAATATGGATCACATTGACTTCTGTAAAGTTTCTAGGAAACTGCATGTAAAAAATCTTTTTCTTTCTGATATGTGAGATACTCATAGAAGAAAAAAAATTGGTGGCCATGCCCGAAATAAACTTTCTATTTGCAAAGAATTTTCTCAAAATTAAGCTTTAAAAATCCATTTAAGGCAATTTCAAAATGATGGCAGTGTCCTATGTGTCAGTTTCATTAACAGCTGTATATTATCTAAATAGATTTAGAGACTTGTTACATGAAACCCAACTTTCATTGTTTGTTATATAATTCAACATTTTTGTGGCAAAATTAAAAGAAAAAAAATCTTATATTTATGTACTGACCATGAGCTCTACAAATCATTATCATGGATTGCATGTGGACCACAAAACATAGTTTTTCCATCTTGCTTTATATTCATATCTAACACCATGTTTAGATAATTAATAAACTTTGGCCTTTTTTATTTTTCTTATCTATTACAATCTCCAATTCCCTACAACTTATCTTCATTTTTCTTCCTCTGATTACATGCTTTAATTAAAACAAATCTTCTTTGGGTTCTTAATTCTTCTCAATGTTTTTTTTTACTTATCCTTTCCACCCCTTCTCTATTTCTAAAAATAAATTGTCTTTCCTTTAATGCTAATTTCTTTCTTTATATAATTAAATTCATTTAGTATTATATCAGAATAAGTATTAAAACTTAACACATTAATAACATCCTTATCTGATATAGTGGAGTCGCAATATACACTACATTTTGTTCCATACCCCTCTTACTTATGTCATACTTTGTGTATCTAGGTGCAGTGCTCTCAGAACCAAGGTTCCTCACTGATGATGGCCACGAGCCAGAAACTAGTCTGGGGATATTGGATGAGTAGGCACTAGATAGGGATTTTATGCACAAGCCTTCTGGCAACCATTGATTACTCTGTTTGGCACAGGGTGGCACTACTGTATGGATAGTTTTGCCTTTGTTTACAACAATTATGTGCTAGTATAGAGAAGGTGATCATGTGATGTTTAGTGGTTTTCCATATATTATGTATAGTCACACTATGATGGAATTAGTCTAATATATAAACACAACTAATGATTTTTTTTTTGTTTACATTTTTTTTTGGATAGAATATAATAGTTGTCATGCACATTGATATTGTATAGTTCATGGCCTTATTGTATATCTTTTTATGCAGAAAAACAATTCAATCTTATAAAACATCATTAGCACACATCCAAATTTCATAAGTTATATTACCTTCCAATTTGTGCCTTTTCTTTAATACAATAATTCAATTCACTTTATCAAATATCTTTCAAGATCAATAAAGCCAATATTAGCCTTTATTTTCTTTCAAAATACTTCCCAATAACAGTCCTTATCATTTCAATTGCATAACCTATTAATTTTTTGAAATAAATTCAGCTTCAAATAAAAATGTCTAATCTATTCTTAATATGCCTATATAAATCTTTTAACATAAATAACTTTAACTAAAATGCAATTTATTGCATTAACTTACCTCAAATATAATTATAAATAAATGTGTTACTTTCCATGGAGAGAATATTTTTCTAGAATTCAGCAAATCAATCCAGATTGTTACAAATTCAAAATTTTTATGATTATTTGCATAGCTCAAAAATGTTTCTATGTATATATTTATTTTTTGAAATGTTTTAAACTCACAAATGCTTCTGGTGCAATTATTTTAACCACAAAGAAAAATAAATAGTTAATCTAATGAAAGAATTAAGACATAAATAGATATTCAATTGTGATCATATAATACCTTAAAAATGGGAAAATATTAATAATTTTATCTATGGTGAAATCCAATATTGGATCACTAATTAAAGCCAAGTAATTTAAAATTTATATGGTGTCACTTAATGGATAATATTTGGTACTTGTGAGTTTTCAGGTAAACCAAGATGGCAGCCCATATTTTTGATAAATATACAAAACTAATGTTCTTTCTATGTTTATACAAAACTAATGTTAAATTAAAAAAAAACAAAAACAAATAAGTTCTGATAAATTTCATTAACAATCTTTATTTCAATTGTTTTTTCTTCTTCCCCCAAAAACGTTTACAAAATTAATGTTAAATTAAAAAAAGAAGGAATAAATTATAATAAATTTAATTGACAACATTTATTTTTTCTTTCACTAGTTATGTTTACAAAAATAAGTGGAAGGCCTACAATCTCCTGAAGATATGTTAGTTAAAATAAACCATATATATATATTTACAGTTTATTCATGTTAGTGGCATGCAAATCCTAATGGCTTCCAAAATCTCTACAAATAAATGTTGTTCTTGTTGCAATTGATGCCACATAAATTCTACTAAATAGAAATCCAGGTATTGTCACACAGTTCCCTGGTGTTTTTTATCTCACCATTTGGCCAGCTCCCAAAGTATTTCAATGTTTTGTGCATGTGCGCTAGTCGCTGGATCAACAAAGTTATACCAGTGATTGATTCACTTGGAAATGTTCAAATCCTGCATGCCTTAATTCATCACTTTTAAATGTCTTCCAGCAATCTGAATAAATTGTAGATTCATCTGCGACATTTTGTTTTATCATGTCCATAAGAATAGCCATTGTTCTACCTGGAACTGTTGCAAGAAAGCAGTCATTGGTTTCTCTGCATAAGCCACCAAATAACTACTACTGTGGAAGTATTCTCCCTTGTTGATTTTTGTGCGTGGCAAAAAGAATTTTGCTGATTTCAACAATTCTGTTAGGCCGTCTGATTTTGCATGATGGTCAAGATAAAAGATTAGATGTGCAGACTTGCCTCAGGTAACTGTTCCAATCATATGATAGTGTGATTTCACAAATCCAGTTGATCTTTTCCCTATTTAACTGACATTGAATCTCTACTCTAGAAGTAAATTCATCGGAGTGTTGTCAAAATTGAAATTTTAGAGCCCACACACTATGTTTCTTTACAAAGGAATATACTGTTCAAACATGATTTCATGTTACTTCTCTTTTTTGAGAATATTTGAATATAAAGTTACATATCATGACCATTAATGCATGTTTCTGGAGGATAGGATCGCATACCTTCGGAAATACTCCAATTTTGATCATTAGCACAATTTACAAAAAAAAACTGTGGTCAAAAAGAAACACACTGAAATGAAAGTTACAACAAGGTTAAGGGTGGCTCATAGCTTTCACATTGTAATATAAGTAAAAAAAAAAAAATGGAAATAAATATTCTTAACGAAATTTTCAAAATTTATCAGAATTTATTACTTTTTTGATTTTTTTTTTTTTTTAGTTTAACAACTAAGACCTTTGAGAGATTGTAGGCCCTCAGAACATCTGTAATGATTTTGGAAGCATTACGCAAAACATTGAAAGATTTTGAGTGCTGCCCAAATGGCAAAATAAAAAACATCAGGAAAACATGTGACAATACTTGGATTACTAATTAGCAGAATTTATGTTGGATTGTACACTGGTGAGAAGAATAAACTGTAAATAATGTATTTATATTGTAACAATAGCCAGGTTCAAACCCTGTTACAAGAAAATTAAATAGCACTTACCAACTACCCTTGATACACGTAATTATTTAAATTGTCTTCAATATGTTTAAATATGATGTATGAAGAGTGAGATATATACATATGTAAGGGAGATAAATGTTGAAATTTTTTTTTAAAAAAAGAAAACAAAATGGAAAAAGAAAGGGATTAAAGAGGTATAATTATTTATTTCAAAACATTTTTTTTTAAAAATATGTTATTACAAATTTGAGAAATACAGTTATATGCAAATATCTAGTTTTTTTTTAACGAATTGTTTCAAATATACATTTTTTTATTATCGTATCTTAGTTTAATGAGGGTAACGAAAAAAATTTGCTATCTATGCCTCTAGGCAAGTCTTTGTTTTTTGATACAATACTTAACTACTTTAAATTCTGAGAAAACTCTAATGAATGTACAGTGGACAAAAATACCAAAAATGAAAAAAAAAATGTTAAAAGCATTCCAGAGAAAGAGATCAAAATGCTGATAAACTCTTTTTTTTTGGAAAAAGTAAAAAAAAAAAGAAAAAAATAATTAATTGAATTGGAACAGCTGAGCAGAAGAGAACAGGGGACATTTTGGAGAGAGTGATATTAATTTATATATTTATTTTGATATATTAATTCGGATGGCTATGCTTTCGTGGTTATAAAGGACATCAAAGTTTTTGAATTAACTGATTTGCAGAAGAAATGTATCTTGAATCAATTTATAAAATGTCAACATTTGTAATAATGGGGTAACAGCAGATACGTGAAGGGCGTCACCATCTGCTACAAGTACGGAGCTAATTCTACCTACCATCTGCCAGCACGAGAAACCTAAGAACCTCACCAAGATGCTACACTAAATAACATAGAGTTAAAGAAAAAGGATAGAATCTAATATGATAAACAAGTTTCCATTGAAAGATTTACACATGACATCGTTATTATTTTGCTTCATGTCCCGTTAATACTAAAATGGACACTAATGCCGGACTTTACAATAGCAGATATCTCTCTTAAATAAAATAAAACCTCGATTTCTTATGGATTGTGAACTTAGAACTACCTAAACATACGTAAGTGAATATATTATTATTAAAACCCCGAGGTCCACAAGGTAATATGATTCTCTTTATATTAATATAAACTTAGAATTGCCTATCGTTACCCTCTGAATAATTATATATGGTTAAATTAGTAATTTGAGTTGCAGCGTATAACTGTATCTATATTTTTTTTTTATCCCAATCAACATTTCTGTGTTATTTAGTAAAAATTTTTGTTTATTGTTATTGCTTTGGTATACTTTGATATGAGAATTATTTATATATTTTTTGTCTTATGAATAATATGTTTTAATAAATTAATAATAAAAGTTATATACTTACCTTATAACTGGAATTATCTATTGATTTATCGTTTATGTTTGTCTATTGCTTTCCCTGCCAAGATGTATCGCAAAACTAATTAAATACACCGGATATGAATAGGCACGTATGTATTAAATAGATTTTAAAACTCAAACCTTAAGTTTAAGAAATAAATTTGAGCAATTAACTAATGGAATAAATGTTTAAAGACAGGGAATTCAATACAGCTAATCGCAAGTTATATGCGAGCAGGTTTAAGAGATTTAGAAAGAGGGGAAGAGAGCGTTCAAATAGGCCTATTTCTCCATACCTCCGTTCATCCGATAGGTTTTCCTCCCAACCCTGAGAATGAGCTAGCTGATAGGGTCGGACACCTCATTAGATAGTAGTAGTAGGATCATTAGGGGTTATAGGGAAAGTATAATTCTCACTGCGCTAATGAGATTGGCGCTCATAAATATACTTTTTCCGTAAAAGTTTATATATTTTACTTAAGAGATAATGGCGACCGGAAAAACTTTTAACAGAAACTTTTAACTTAAATTCATAGATAAGATCTACACAAGATGTAAAAATTGTGTTTATGAAATTCCAAAAGATAATTGATTTGTATTCAAATTTCAATTCAGTAGACAGTGGTCAAATTCTGTCTACAGGTGTTATGGTGACTAGACAGCCATAGTATTACATCCATTATCCCATGTGGTCCACTTATCCATTTCAAAAATCTACTTTTGCCAAGCATTATAAATGATATATGGGGTTGACTGTTAAAATATATATTGTAACGAGCATAGATGTTCATTACATTGTTTTTTTTTTTTAAATTTATTAAACATGAAAGTAAATTAAAAAGTTCGCATTTAAAAATTTTCTTTAAGAATTAAAAATTGAAATTAAATATCATCTTAAACTCTTATATATTAAATCGCACAGATAATGAAAAATTATTAAAATAAAACTTTATTAAAGAAAAAGTATTTTAAAACTAAATTTTAAAAAGATTTAGAGATAAAAATATATATTTGATTTGGAAAACAGGTTAATTAATCAGAAATGGAAATGATTGTTAATTAGTTAAATGTAAACCAGCCTTGGGCATTTAAATGTAAAAACAGCGGTCAGATAGGAAAACAATAGAAACAAATAGCCAATGAAAGAAATCCATCGGGAAATCGGACCTCAGCGAAAGGATCATCACATCGATGACATAATGCCAAATCAATCCTTCGAATACGTATAAAAGGAAAATTTGGAAATTATTAAAGGGGAGTTGTTTTGATTATTACGATGTGACTATATGTATTAGTACGGAGTTGAGGTGAAGGAATTGACAGACGCATGGTCAATTCTTTCAGCTGTTAAAGAAAAGAGAAATGAACTATCGTTTTTCTACATTGAGGACCAGTTAAAACAAAAACCTCCGGATGGATAAATAAATCGGCCAACAGAATATCAATCTTAGGACGGCGTGGGAATTTACGTTCATGGCAAGCAACGGATAAAGTTGGATGTTTTAAACCGTAAGAACTTTATAAATAATGAACATTAAATTAAAATTTTTTATATTTAAATGATTGCAATATGATCCTATCTGACCAAACTAAATTCTTTATTAATAGTGTTATTTGATGTATTTTTTTTCTTATTTATGTAAAATCATTTCCATTTATTTAATTTTGTTCTTTAAGTTTATTTATAATTTAATTTCTGTTTTCCGTTAAGTTAAATTATATAAATGTTAAACTTAAGTCGGGCGTGAATGGCTGTATAGATTTGTAAAGTTATATTAGGGGAGGGTAATCTTAGGTTATTTGTTTCGTGGTTAAATTGGGTCAATGGATTGGATATATTGGTGTGAGTAGTAGATGTAATATTGATTCGCTATGGGCAGAATCGCTTCATACGCCGCACACTTCCGTTTGCCTATGGAAGGAATGATAAGTCGGATACCGCAGTTCCTTTCTATGGAGTTTTTTCTTTTATTGCTCTTCTTTGCAGATGTAATATTCCTATCTCATAAGAGGCAATTTCTTCTCTTAACCTTTTGTGCTGCCGTATTTTATTACATTGAATACATCGATATATCAGATGAATTGATGCCAGTTTGACTGCGAATTTTAGCCTAAGGTTAAATGGGGATAGAATGTTTTATTTTCAAATGCAAATTTATGTAGTATATTCATACTCGATCCTAAATGAAAATGCATTAAATTTAAGTTGTTTATAGACGCTTGCATGGATTGTTTATTGGTTAACTATGTTTTGCGTTTCCATATTTGATCAAAATATATAGACATTCGATAAATAATGATACCTTACGGTGAGTATCTAAAATGTATTTATTCGGATGTCTTTTAAGTTATTGGTGACAATGCAAGTATTTTATGGTGAATACTATTGGGTTACGTATAAATTTCCCTCTGCAATTGTCAGTAATCAATAATTTTGTATTTTGATCGTTTATGTTTACTTTGAAATGTTTTTGACCGTGAAATCTATGTAACCGATCTATATTCAACATTATAAACAAGCTTTCATAAATTTATCTGTGCGAACTTAATTAAAATGTAAAATTAGAATATAATAGTAATTAAATGTAAATTAAAGTCAAAAATCAAAGTTAAAATAATGTTAAATGTTAAAATGTAAAACTAATACTAAAATAATTTTAAATCTTATATATATGTGCATAAATAAATGTTTGTATGCTAATTACTGGCAGTGGCTTATTTTATTTATTTTTTAATGTTGAAATCTAATTAGATAAGATATGATATTATTAAATCTCTGCTACTCCCTGAGCTAGTGACATGGGCTAACGACCGGAACCAAAATATTTAAAAAAAATTTTTTTTTTTTTGACTTACATATCTGCCTACTTTATAAAATTTTCTAGGTTCAAATGCCTAGATGGCGCCCTGTAGTGCAGTTTACGTTAAGCGCCTTTCTCCGGATCGTTACAATATATTGGTTCATTTTTTATAAATTCAATTAACACATCTTCAGGAAATTGTAGGCTCTCCACACATTTTTTGTAATTGTAATTAACACATCTTTAGGTAGTAAATTAAAAAAAAAAATTGAAATAAAGATTGCCAATTAAATTTATTGGAATTTATTACTTTTTTTTAAAATTTTAACAAACACAGCTTTGGGAGATTGTAGGCTAGATACCCACTTATTATTTTATAAATGCTTTTGGGGAGGAAGTAAAAAAAAAATTGAAATAAAGATTGTTAATGAAATTTATCAGAGTTTATCTTTTTTAAAAAAAAATTTAACAATAATATTGTATATTGATAAAAAATATAGGCTGCCATCTTGGTTTAACTAAAAACTCACAAGTACCGAATATTTGAATTCTATCTTATATATAGTTAATTATACAATATTATATATAGTTCATAATGAGAAACCATCTCAAAGAATAAAGATATGATATTACATGCTGTAAAAGATGACATTGAAAAATCTGTGCACTGAAATATACAAAAAGCCATCACACAAGATTAAAATTTCCATTTGAAGAGCTTCTTTATTTAGGTTTCAGCTCCTATTACCCCTCCTTCTAATAACTATGATCAAATCTTATGGAAATCAAAAAGTTTTAATAGTTCAGTTAAAGAAACTTAAATAATGTTTTTTCCCCCCCAGCATGTAAGATTAGCCATTCAGATATTTTTTTTAGAGACCATTATATATTGTTTGTTTGCTTAATATTATATATATTTATGTCTTATTGTTTACTATAATATGATTTTTAAGTTTAAAATAAAATGATTTTCTCTAGCTTATATAATAGATTTGATGTTGTGAATTATATTAATTTAAATAGCAATACACAATTTTATGCACTGTATTAAAAATGGTAAGTTTTTGATCAATATAATATCTGATTTTTGTTGACAGAATGGAACTGACAAAGACTGGCATCTACTTGATGAAGCTGTTCAGTGCAAATCCAAACAACTAAGTGAAAGTTTCTGAAAATTTCAATATGAGAGACTTTGAAATAATAATTACTTAACAGCATGTAACATTAGTGGTTTTATTTGCATATTTACATATGTATTAAATTCCCATCATCCATCTGATGTGTGATAAATAATAATAGTGATACATCATATCGTAAATACATATCCATTTTGAAAAAAAAAAAGTTAAAAATAAATAAGATTTATAAAATATAATTCCATATATAATATAATTCAATTAAAATCACTTTCGATAAAACCGAAAGCTTAAAACAATTTGCATATTAAAATAATGAAAACTATTAACAACTTTAATATATTTACCTTGAAGTTCTGCAGGAGAAGGCATATCCATAAGATAATGGAATAGGATTGCAGTGCAACGTAAAAAAGGTAAGCAGGCTAGTTTTAGATGTTCTAATAATTGCCATGGCTGAGGTTTATATGGACACGTTACCCTATAAGCAGACAAAAACGTATGTATATAGATAGGCAGTTAACATGTAAATTAATGTATATGACTAAGCACATAATCTTCCAACCAATATATGTTTTAGCTATAATGCTTTTTTTTTTTTTAATTAATAAAATCATTTTGACTATTTAGTTCTACAAAAAGATTATACAAAAAAAAAAAATACTAATTGGAGATTTTAGGTAGAAATATTATAAAATTGAATGACAGATGGAATATTTTATGAATTATATGGGGGCACCCACAAAAAAAGCATTTTAATTTAAAAATTAACAAATTAAAACATACTATAAGATGTAAATTTTAGAAGCATTAATTAAAAGAGCAATGATAACTATCCCTAATTACAACGCTATCAAATGTTTGTTAATTCATTAAAAACATTTTTTCTTCTTAATTCTTTCAATCACAGGATTCCGTTTTATCTTCATTTTTTTATTGTGCAGTATGTTTTTTCATCATTATTTAGTTATAGTTTTTCCCTAATTATCTTCTTCATTTTTTCTATGTGTATATATATAAACATAAATATATAGGGAGAAACACATACCAAAAATAATTTTCATATATTTTTTTTATTAAATGTGAATATACAATTAAGATGCATCAAAAACAAAAAGATATTATTTATAAAATAAAAGTGAAACTATTTTTTGAATTAATAATATGATTAAATAAATAGGTAATGCAAAATATGAAAGTCTGTGCTCATATACCCTATATATTACATATATAGACACAGGTATAGAATAAGCCTGTGTTTCAGTTATTACATTGTAGAGATGTCTGCCCATCCTTGCATATGTATTAAATGGATTATGTCCTGTACATGTGGGGTTCAGATTGACCTTAGGTCAACATGGGTGTGACAAGAATCTCGGCCTCAGGGTGGCCTTCGAGCATTCCATTATCAGATTTTCAATTGCATGGACGGTTGAAGAATTGGAGTGTGTAGTAGATTGTAGCCTGTCCATTAAAGTATGAAGATTGTCTATCTTAATATATATCTGAGCACTTATAGTATATATGTGTGGGAGATGATAATCTGGACCAACTGATGATTGCTGGTTTAGCATGAAATACGTATATTGGTGATTATTTATCTTTTCAGCATATATGTGCTTGAGTGTATCAGTGTTATTAGATAGAGTGGAGAGTGATGGGTCATCTGAAAGTCTGTGCTCATATACCCTATATATTACATATATAGACACAGGTATAGAATAAGCCTGTGTTTCAGTTAATACTGGTTTTATTGATTTTTTTTCATGTGAATTAATTAAAATTAATGACCAGAACTTGATCTTTTTGACTTTTAAATACAGGCATGTTACTGATTGTACTACTATTTCGACATTAAAGATGAGATAGAGAAAAAAAAATCTTTAGTAAATCTTAGCTCAGATAATTATCAGTTTGACAATGTGAATTAGCTTTATAGATAGTAAGGCAGACATACTGAGGACAACACAGACTTCCAATGTGGGGTATTAGTAAATCAGGAGGTAAAGTATTTCATCATAATAATGTAAGTACTTCAACTAAATTAGTTGCATATAATAATGTTATTTTGCCAAAGTCATCGTGGCATTGTAAAATTTTCTTTAAAGATGCCTCTTAAAATTTTAAAGATACAATGATAAAATCATAAATTAATTTCTGACTATAATAGATTGGCACTCAAGTTTTCATCAATTTCTAAATTCTAAAACCTATTTTGATAAAGATAAAAATCTTGGAAAACATTATAAAAGACTAAAACTTCACAAGATGTGCCAAAATACCTGGCAGAAGATTTTGGTTTTAGAATTACAATTAAATATAATATGTAAATCTGAATAACTTCAGAGATAAATAACTAATAACATATGGAAAAGTGTACAGTATCATGTCTACATTTCAAGATAAAACTCTTATTTAAAAAATCAGTTATATTTAATGCATTGCCCATCTGTTCAACTAATAGTGGATTAACTGAAATATTAAATCAACAATACAACTCATTTATTTGTAATAGTAAAGGATACTATTCAAATAAAAGAATAAAAAAAATATTAAATTAATAATCAAGTTTGAAAATCAGCAATGAACACTGCTAAACACCTTAATTCCCATGTCAATGTTATGCATACATGGACTCAATATGACATTGTGGTTGGTCATTGGGTGGTTCAAAGTAAAATAGATTATTCCAAAAATAAATAGCAGAATAGGTACTTACATATTATCCCTTCACCAGAAGCTTGTCAAACATTTATTTTTATAATGTTCCATTTCCAGGGATGTCGAATAAATCTTGAAAACAATATGGCAACTAGATAGCTGTCCTATTTAATATTTTTATTTTTTTAAGATTATTATAAAATTACAACAAATTACACACAAGTACAATTGATTGTAATTAAAATAAATTTAATATAAGTGCAGTAAATCTGTAATAATTACAATAAAGCATTCTCCAGTCTTTCTGCACAAGATACCGAACAACCACTGCTGTGGAAATATTCTCATTTGTTGGTTAGTACCTTGTAATTTTGAAAACACTCTACTGCATGTTCTTCTGACAATAGAAGATCTCACATTTTAATCCTTTTGGCAAAATATTTAAAAAATAAATAAAAATAAAGATGTTCAACTATAATTTTGTGCTAAACATAAAAAATCACAACAATGTTCACATAGTGTTAACATTTGTTATGTTATAATAGACAGGAGTAAAAAATAATAATTAAACCTTGTGAATGGAATTTATAAGAGCTTTATTAATATTTTTGAAAATTAACAAGAATTTAAAATTGATTTCTTAATATTTTTTAAACTTAACAAGTAATACATGTGGGTAAATATATATATATATATATATATATATATATATATATATATATATATATATATATATATATTGTAACCTAGTGTTATTGACACTTGGTTTACTTGGCATTATTTCTGCAGGAAAACAATGCTATTCTTTAAAGAAATAAAAAGATAAAATAACAATAGTAATAATTGATTAATAAAGTATGCTATTCACTCACTTTGGCATGTTTTGGGTGAATAACTAATAGATTTAATAACTCAATGTCATTTTTAAAGAGAGAACATGAATAATTTAATTGAGATATTAATAATTAGAGCAAATTAATATGGTATAAAAGCTAAACAGTAATTGATTTTGGATGGGTAGAGGGGAGAGTGGATGAGTGTCTTATCATAAAGCACAATAACTTCTGGTAATTTTTTTTTTTTTGTGAAAAAAAAAATATATATATAATGTTTAAAGAATTATACATCACTGATTGTTAATTTAATGTATTTATTTTTTTTATATTGTCAAATTACTTTGTAATCCAGGTAAATAATACTAAAACTATATGATTGTAATAGGTTTTTCCTTTCTTTTGTTTATGTTATAATCAAATGATTATTTTTCTGGAAGAAGTCGCTAAAGTAAAAAAAAAAAAAAAGAAAAATATAGTCTGCTTTTAGTTTTTAAGGAAGGAACAGTGCTGAAATTTGGTAACTCAATTTTTTCATTTTATTTTGCAGAAATAAATGTAATCAAAGTAAAATTTTAATAATATAATGTGTAGCTAAAATCTTTTGATAAGATATCCTGATTTTCTTTGCCATCTACCTATTTAAAGACCTTTTATACTTAAAAATTTATTGTCTCGTGCTAAAGTTTAAAAATGACAGAATTAACTAAAGGAATTGCGAAAAATTTTATTATGTCTAAATTAAGGAAAAGAAGTGATTTCCAAGTAGGAATTAATTATTTATTAACTTTACGTCATTTATTGATATTTTCTTGGTATAAAAAAAAAAATAATAATAATTGAAAGAAATATTTTGAAACCAAGGAAAATCAACTAGAAACATTTTGGCGCTCTTTCTGAATATCTCGTCTGCCTTTACAAATAATGCAATTACATACGTTAAAAATGTTTTTATTCATCAAGAATTGTCTAAAAATAATAATAATCATCATAATATTAAACTATACACTTGTATATTTTTTTTAAAAAAAAGAAAAAAAAATGAAAGACTTTCTTGAAGTAAATGTAAAAAAAAAATTATATACGTACGGAGAAGTTACTGTTAGAAATTATAATTCCTAGAGTATGAACAAAAACCAAATATCTTAGTGACTTAATCATAAAATTAAATGATATATTATATTATACATCAGTTGGAATTATTAAAACTTCCTGTACACGTAAATTGACTGCAGTTATTATCATAATAATCTCTCGGAAAATTGCGCATTTTCGTCCATAAGTAAGCTAGCTAATAAGTATACGTATCATCAATAAAAGAAAAAAAAAATATTGTGTATGTTTATCATCTATCGTCAACTGTTCGTTATGTTAGAATATGTATATTTTTTTCTTGGATCCCAAAATTGTAGTAGTTTAATTCAAGTGAGAATTAATCTTCAGTTCTGCTATATTTTTCTTTACCTAATTTATTAGAAGCACGAAATAAAAGAAAACTTTTCATTAAGGAAAAAAGATAAATAAAATGCGTTTATTGTTTTTAAAAATGCTTCGTAAAATACGACTGGATAAAGCTCTTCACCTGGACAAATTGCTCACAGAAAAACATTTTTCCAATGAGATAATAGGCATTTGTTAATTAATGATTTTTTTAAACTAATTTGTAAAATTATATGTTTTTTTTTTTTTGTTATATCAACATAGGTTAAAGTCTGTATGGTCAAGTAACATTTTAATAACCTTGTAATGACAAAGGTATGTCTTAATATAATTATTCTGGGTTAAGTTTATATTTAACGCGAAAAAAAAAAAATCTATAAAATATGTTTTAATTATTACATGCAATTATAGATATAAACTTTGTATGTTAGATGCGTAAAAGAAAAATATTTAGATATTTAATGGGTAAAATAAATATTGAAAATTATCAGAACTAAAAAAAAAAAAATGCTATAACAAAATATTTCTTGTTAAGGTTGAAACGAATTTATACTGTATTAATTGAGGAATTTATTCCTAATTATTCTTAATTAACACATCCACTTTATTTGGTTTAAGATAGTATGCTACCAACTATTTTTGAATGTTCCTTTATTAAAATTAAAATTATTATACCTTTTATTCTATGATGTCCATTGATTTCAGATGTTGATCAAAGTATACCCGGTAACATAAGTTTATTATGATCAGTGTATTTACTTATCCTGCCCAGATATAGCATTGGTATATGCTTAATATTCGCATAGGTAATAATTATAATGTATTTATTTTGTGGGATGAAAAATGATCTCCCCAAAAGCTTTGTTTTCCATGAGAGGAAGATTTTAAATATAATGTTCGGGTATGTTTATAGCCCAAGTGATCGATTCTCATAGATAGGACGATCAAGAATTTATCTAGCATTTAGTATGCTTCATTCGTTTAAATCCCAGTAGAGGATTGTATTTGGTGTGTGTTCGTTGTATGCCCAAGTAAGAGGCAAGAAACCACCAAAATATTTTAATGTAGTAGATTACTTTACAAACCTTCGTGGTTATTCCATATTCCTCATGTGAAAATAAAGATAGCTCCACCATGGAAGGTGTTGATTATTGTGCTTAATTTTGAAAGTTCGGGCAAGATAAAGGTTATATTGGAGGTGTTAGTTCCTCAAGATCCACTTTAGTATAAATAGTGCGTTAGTAACTAGGGTCGATATCTGTATTGTGCTGCTAAATATTGCTAGTATTTGACAAGTAAGTCAATGGAGAAAGTAATTAAAATTGCGTAATTTAAAAACGCTTATTTACTGAAGGAATATTCAAATGCAATATTTAATTCTGGTTATTAATTAAATAATACTCATATTTCAAAAGTATACGTATGAATAAAATTTGTATCATAACTTAAGTTAGCATTAAATTAAATGTAAGATGGTAAGTGTGACTTCTGATAACTGGCCCGTAATTAGAATAGGTTATCCAATTAAAAAAAAAACAAACCCATAACTGAATTCCATGTATTAGAAATAAATTTAGTATTTTGCGTATTGCATATGATCATATTAATCATTTAAAAACAAAAATAGTTAGTTAACAACTTTAAGTAAAAGCTTATACAAAGTTTACCAAACTTATAAATTAATGTATTGGTAATGATATGTACTTTTTAGTAGTCAATTTGCATGATTGCAAACAGGTGAAGTTGTAATTTTAATCCATAACCAAAAGAATAGACAGATTAATGTTAGTTATATTTTTTTTTGTATTAATATGGGATTATTTAATAAATTGGCATATATATATATATATTTTTGTGATAATAATAAATTATAGTCTTGTCAATATTTGTTGTAGATTCATTTTTTTTGTATGCTAAATATAAGTGTATTTGCACAATATTTGCAAAACCTTTTCTTGAGTCCGAAATCATTTCAAATTCTTAAAAACTTAATATACCAGATAAATAAAGTTAAGCAGATCGGAATATGTCATTATATTTTAGTTTAATGATAATTATTTATGGAGTTGAAAACTTAAGACTAAACATCCATTCCCATTTAGTTAAATTGTCTAAGTAATAAATCTTAGTTATATTATTGTGTTGTCATGGATGATGGAAGGACACAAAAAGCACCCTTGTCTTTTTATTATTCTGACTGAGATTCTAAAAAAAAAAAAAAGGCTGTGTTATTCAAAATTATACGTCATTATTGAATAGAATTATCATCTCTTTAAGTAATATAGCAGTAGATATGAGAGATGAAGACACATTGAATTAAGTAAAATAAATGTTTCCTATAGCCGACCAGAATGCCAGTCATATGCGACAACACACTACTGCCGAGCATTTCCTTACATGAAACAAAGAACCCTGAGATTAATATTATTATAATTATTCTTTAAATTAATAAGTGATCAATTATTGTTATTATTACAATCGTGGCATAGCTTAAGAGAATTGTATTAATACAATTGTATTATATGAAAAGTATTTTAGATCATATTGGAAAATTAATAGATATGTTGCTTTTATTTTGGTTGCCTTAACAACAACCAGAAAAATTAGTGTCACAAGTGCGGATAAACTAATTAATTATAGTTAGTGGGTTAGAAATAATAATATAAATTTTCAATTAATTTATATTGGGTTAGAATATATATATATATATAAAGAATTAATTAAATGTTGTGAATAGAATTTATAATCAGTTTATTAATATTTTTTAAACTTAACAAATGTTCCGTAAAATAATTTTGAGAAAAACATGTAAACAAATACTTGGATGCCCCTAAAAATGCAATTGGAAACATTGTAAGTATTCACTACAAATTACCAAAATATATATTGATACTACATTTAATAGTTATAAATTAGTCTTTCACAAGAATATTTTAATAATTTCATGCAAAAAAATAATTTTCATAGAAATCAAAAATAATAATTATATCTTAGTTAAATGAATAAGATCTTAAAAGCAATAACAAATGAAGGTATACATAGTAAAAGCCTAGCAAAATTTTGTTATATAAGCTACACTCACTTTTAAAGAGATAAAACTTCTATCTGTTATATTATGCAATACATTGCATACATTCATAACAAATACTTCTCATTATCTATGAAATAATTAGATATGCTAAAGATAATTTTCAAGTAATCATTTGAGTACATGTGTATTCAAATATTTCTTTCTTAGATTTTTTCATCTAATTCTTAACAATCTTCAAATGGCACATATTCATAATCATTTTAATAAGAGTTTTGTTGCTATCAGAAATTTTGGAAGATTGTACTGATTTTCAAGTAAAATGCATAGTAGAAAGTCCTTGCCTAACTCTTTTTGTTTGTGCTAAATATGTATCTTTCTTTACCTGAATCAACTTTTACCATTCTAGATATAATTATACCATTCTTAGGAATGAGGAAATCTGATTATAACATGTGAATGACATTACAATTATTGATATTAAATGTTTGGAGGTTACTAAAATTCTAATTATAAAATTTTCAATAATAACTGGATCTATTATGACAATGAACAAATAATTTACTTAGCTAGTTAATAACTTCAGTATTCATTGGTTAAAGACCCCTATTTTTAAGGTCACCAATGTGTACATCTAAAAATAAGATTAATATAATGATTAACCAATAACTCAGAATTTCTCAATTACTATGAATCTCTTAAATCCATAAAAATATCAATTAAAAAGACAAATGTTAACTTTAAAGACATTCAACATTTTACAAATCATTGTGCAGTCCACTAAATCTCCCTTTACATTAATAAAAATAGAGATAAAACTTTTTTATACTAAATGCTTTTATTAACTGTGCACTGAAAAAAAATAAAATGTTTCTTTAACCACAACTGGGATTTTTATATTTAACTTGAAATAAAAATGGGCGGGGGGGGGTCCAGAAATAAATGAATCTCATATTATAAAAAATAGGGATTGACTTAATTATTTTCTGCTCCCCCCTTCTGCTTTTATTTCAAGTTAAATCTAAAAACCACAATTGGGGTTGAAGAAATTTTTTTTTAGTTTCTTTTTAGTATACAGTCAATGAACGCATTTAATATTAAACAATTTTTATCTTTATTATTATTATCAAATTAAATAAAAATGTAAAACTATATTGTACTTTAATTAACTGGTTATTTATAGGTGATGTATATGTTGTATCCGGTTGGGTTACATGGCACACAGCAACCTAGTTATGTGTGTGCATATATATATAAAGTAAAGGAAAAGTAGAAATAAACACGCACATAGATTTTTGTGGATATTTTTCTACATTCTCTGGGAATGATAATGGCTGTAAAGTATTAAATAACTCTGGATATGAAATAAAATATCATTATGAAATAAATAGTTAAAAGGGTCTAAATAATATTTTTATTGAATTCTGATTTTGAAATTCAAAAACAAGCAGGTCAAACTGATAATTGTAAAAAATGTATATTATTTTTGAAATCTTTTAATTAATGCTTTTATACAATTCTCTATCTAAGTAAACATGTAGATTACATCTTTGGTAAAATTTCAAAGTTGTTTTTGAAAGGATTAGTGATTTTTTTGAAAAGATAAGGAAAAAACACTGTTTTTAATTAAATGTGTTTTTATCACACCAATCCAAGACTATAAAAGAATTGGATAGATTATTTTAGTTTGGATAGTAGTTACTGAAAAGAGAGTTGGCAGCAATTAACCGGCCAGAAAAGTTTGGTTTTAATATTTTTGAGTAGCAGTTGGTTAATAGCTAGCTGCAAAGTTGGTTATAATAATTTGTTGCAGCTTGTTGAAATTTGCAGCAGTTGATTTTAGTTTGCCAGAGTAGCAGTTGTTTCTGTGGGATGATCATGGAATAATGCAAGAAAGACAAGGACAGAAGCAGAAGTCTACTGGTTTCACTATGCTGGAGTTGATTCACATAAAGTCTGAATCAACTTCTAAAGAGTCTAACCTGCTTAAATGTGTTCTAGTAGACAGCTTGCTTGACGTATGCCAATTCTGGACAGAAGGGAACCAATCAAGGCCAACAATTTACCTGAATGATACCTCTATCATTATGACAAATCAGTCTACCAGTTTGCCCAAAGTCCATCAGCTTGATGGAGAAATTGATATATGTATGCTGATGTATCTATATGCAGAGTAGCAAAGATAAATATACATATATAGCTGGTGAGTTTGTTAAAAATTCTTAAAATGATTTTTAAATTTATAACTTAATAACTTAAAGTAAAACAAATGAATAATTTGTTTGAGTCACATTTTTTAAACCTATATTTTAAAATTTAAAGACATTATGATTAATGGCAACCTGCGATAGTAATACAACTTAAAACAAATAAATAATTCTGCTTGGATTAAAAAAATCTAAGAGTCTGAATTAACATTTAAAATCTTTTAGAGAAACAACCTCTGATTGTGAGACATATATAGAACAATATGATTTTAAAATAATCATTTGTTGAAGGAATATTATTAAAGATGTTTATTGAAAAAGAAACTTTTATTATAGATCATCAAAGAATTAAATAAAATGATTCACATTTTTTTTATAGTTTCATTATTGTAACAAGTTAAAATATATAATATAAACATCAATGTGCACAAATATTCCTATGCGCACAACATATATGTCAAATCAAAAATTAATTATATATTGTAAAATTAATAATTTTATTTTGATAAAAATGAAATATATTTTATAGATGTTAGCATGTGCCTGCAATTCAATATGCACAAACATGTATGTTAAATGGGTAATATATCATTCGATCATCCACACTGCTCGATGGCAATGTTGCTATTGAAAAACAAATAAATATAACGTTACCGGGCTTTTTAAAAATATATTTCTTTAAGGTTTTTTTTTTTAATGTGTTTTATATATATATATTGTATGGATTTTTTTTTTTTTTGATAATGGGTTTATTAAAATTTTTAAAAAACAAATATATATAAGTTTTGGTTTTAAAACCTTCAGTCTTATTTTATTTTTTAAAACATACCATCTTTTTTTTTTTTTTTAAAAAAAAAAAAAACATTCTGTCTTTTTTTCTTTTTAAAAAATTCAAAATTTTTTAAAAACATTTATTTTTGTTTTATTTACCGGGGGTTCAAAAATATTAACTTTTATTCATAAACAAATACATAGAATATTTGGTATTTTTTTTGGATTTACACGTTTCGACGGCAATGATGTGATTCACATTCCATTTCTGAAATTTTACATTGTCATAATTTCATAACACCACCACAAACACAGTTCTTTTATGTGAGAAAAATATTATTCTTCTGAAGGAAAGCCACTGTGTCTGCTTCTGTAGCAGGTAAATCAAAGAACTTGAACCCCGCCGAATGTTCTTCTACCATTTATTTCACTTTGTTTATCTCACAAATTGCGTGATTTTCACGTGAACTTTCCCGAATCGCAACTTACACTTGTCATTTATTAAATTGTACCACCTAACAAGGAAATTAGGGACATTTTCGAAATACTTACAATTTGTACTCATTAAAATTACACTCCATTTAAAAGGAAAAAATGTTAACTGCATAATGTTACACTTTTTCTGATTACAAATACACACACTTTCATATGATACGCTGTTAACTATTCATTACTAACATCTATATAAAATGTGACAACATGTCACTGATAATGTTCACATGCTAGTGATGTTGGGGAAGTATTAATTTCATCAACATCTAAGTGTTTGAATAGTTTACAAGGCTGTAAGATCTATGAACGGCCTTGTAAACAGCATATTTCTGTGCTTTTGCATAGAAACAGCACCATCGAGCGATGTGGATGATCGGACGATGTATTCCCATTGAATGTTATTACATACTATAAAAATTGATATCATTTATTATTTTGACAATTTGAAAGTGACAACTCTACATGTTTATTTTGTAACAAGTCTAATATGTTCAGAAATTACACATGCATACATGTGTGCATATATATCAATGCTTGTCAAATACTTATATGTAAATGTTAATCATTTTTTTAGTATTAAATGGTTTTAAATAAATCTATTGAAACATATATGTAAAGTAATGTAATAACTTGAATTTTATAAATCACATATATGTAAATTACAATATGATAATTTTTTTATTATATGTTAATCAAAATCAGAAGGCTTAATTAATATGTGCATTATTCTAACGATATTTTTTTAATATTGTGGTTAATAAACTTGTATTTCTTTGTTGGAATTATTCCAATGACTTAATTTTCAAGTTTAGAATATTCAATGTTTGCATTATCTCTTGATCAATGTAATAGTTATAGATCTCATGTTTACTGAGTTAGATTCGAGCATAATGGTCTGATATATTAAACAGGGATGTATTTTAGTGCTTAAGGGACAGCCAGTATAACACTGTCCTGGTTTGTCATAAGGATTATATTTTTCAAAGCCCTGCACTACATTTTATTTTAATGTAGTCTTAGAAATTGAAGTTTATAGTTGGCCAGTACATTAATGATACAAAATGGCCAGAGCACTGATGATGATCAGCATATTTTATTGTCCCAGTATTATTGTTTTTTCTGGTTGTGCATCCAAATTGTGTTTAAATAAATGTCCCAAACTGGCAAAGGCTAAATATTTGGCCTGGTTTACAGTAGACCCAGTTCAAATCCAGTCACCAGATTGACTATTGACTCATATTTCAAATCCAGTCACAAGATGGACTATTGATATTACTTTAATATCTCTCATCAAATCTCTTTTATTTGATATTACTTTATGTACTTAATATCTTGCTTATTTTAATATTATTTGAAATTAGTTTAACTGGGGATGATGATTTTCCACAACCTTAATTTTGATCACCCTGGATCACCACCCAAATACCCTATCCTGTTACAATATATATATATATCTCACCAGATAATTTTGCTACATGTATATATCATGTTTAGGATGTATAAATACTAATAACATATGTGTATATAAGTGATTAAAAATATGAAATATTATTTTAAGTGAAAAGTGTTGACATTTTTGCTTTGATGGGAAATTTTTATTCTTTTTTTAAAAAAAGCTTACCAAAACTATATTGTAGAGAAACTTCACTTAATACATATAATTTTACTTTAAATCAATTTCATACAATTAATTTCACACATAGTGTGTGTGTATTTATATCACTAGATATTTCTGCAGTAAGTTAATATCTATACTCTTTATGATTATATCATATTTAGTATGTGTATATAATTTTATACAGTAAAGTATTCTGCTTAAAATTGTTGACATTTTTTCTTTTTATTTGATTTTTTTTTAAAAAAAAAAAAGCTTAACAAAACTATATTATAAACAACCTTCTTATTCTTTAAATGAAGCTTGTAATTGCAACAAAAAAAATTGTGAGCATTATTTAAAACATTCTTCCCACTCTTTCATATCAAATAAACTAAGTCACTGATTAAAAATATTAATGTGTCATATCACTTTCATAAAGATTTTTAAAAAATGTATAACATTTCAACAAATTATCTTGAATTTAAATCTATTAAATATAAATTTAAAATATTATAAAAATATTAAATTAAAAGAAAAAAAATCTTTATATTACCCAAATAAAAATTCTAAAAAGAATTTTTAACTTTGACATGGGGAAAATATTGAATATTTTCAGTATATTGTCACCCTCTGTTTCATATCTATAAAACTATGTGACCTACTGAAAAGATTACTGTCAATAGAATTAACTTAATATTAATTAGTTGTATACCAAATATGAAGCAATTCTATTGGGTTTAAATATATTAAATATGTCAATTTTAAAATTTCCTTATAACTTAAAAAAATTAAAATCAATTTTCCAATTCAATAATTTAAAAATGTCTTCATATAATAAAAATCTATATCTTTTTTTTTTTTTTTTAAACAGTTTTTCTGTCAAGTAATCTTGATTAAGAAGAAACAAAGCTATCTGCCCAATACATATGCAAAAAAATTTCAGTGAGAGTGTGAAAATTCATAATACTTTTAAATATCTCAGATTTTCAAAAATGTAATTAATATTTACTAAGGCTGTAAGCCTCAAGAATATGTGCATGAAAATGTGAAGTTAGGGACCTCTACAGGTATTAACTATAAGCTTATGTTTTGGAAGAAAAGAGGGAAACCCTTCTTTACTTCAACCTACTTTCTAACTATAAGACCTTTCCATTGACTCATTGTAAATCGAAAGATTTCACAAGTACTAATGTGTAATAGGAATTATAGACTTAATCAGTAAAGTATTGAATAGTTTCACACTCTTAGATCTAACTGCTTCAGCTTCACCTATTTATATGAAAAGTACGTTGAATTAAGCGTAAGCTTGTGGTTAAGACCTGTAGAGGTCCCTACCTTCGCTCACATACATATTCTTGAGGTTTACAGCCTTAGTAAATATTACGTAATCAATATGTGTTTAAATAAATTTATAATTAAAAATGTAATTGTGATAGAATGAATGCTATATTACATTGATATTTTGGATCAAATGCATTTCAAAAATCTTTACAAGTATAAATATTCTAATATTGCTAAGAGATTTCCAAAGCTTTCTCTGTGGCTTGATTTATAAACTAAATCTGCCTTGCCAATACAACATTATACTCTTGGATAACTTATATGTGAAAGGTATTTTATTGTATTGCCACTTGATTTGTACTTGAAGGTGTTATTTGATGAAACACAAAGATAAAAAAATAATGATGAAAAGCTAATGCAAATTGAGACATGTGCAATTTTTTTCCAAATAAAGATCATAGTTTTAATTCTAGCTTTAGAAAATGGAAATATGAAAAAATCTAAGTAGTATTGGCTTGTTTATATTTTGAGTGTCAATATATCTTCCAATCAATAAAGTTTATATTTGAGCCAAACCTTTTTAACAAAAATCTTAAGTATATTCCCACTGAAGCTGGTAAGTTTATAAGATTGCAATAAATGTTTTAAGTACAAAATATTGACTTTTATTGATTGGAAAACAAATCTAATGAAGTTCAGTATTGCTCAGATTTTTTTTGGCCATTTTCAAAAGCTACTTTAATACTGGATTATAGTTTTTATTGCAAGAAAAAAATAACATACATTTCCAGTATGAAACTAAGCTTCTTAATAACAATAATATTTACAAATAATAATTTCAGTTTTATTAATATTACCAAAAAAAGCACTTAGTAATAAACTTATTAAAATTAGAATGCATATAAAAAAAAAATGATGTGAAAAATTCTTTCAAGTTATTGCTGTTTTAAATCAAATTTAAATTATTGAATGAATTTCCATTAATTACAAAAAATCATCAGCATGATTATAACACTGCTATGATAATCATATAATTGAAAAACAAATGTTAGCAGCATCTTCCTTTACTAATAAAATAAAATCACTCAAGAAAAATATTTTTGCAGATATAAAATTATATTTTTAGAAATTATCTATTTCCACTAAAATATATTATACCATTATTCTATAACAATATAAACAAAACTGTATATTTTTTAATAAACATAAACATATGTATGCATTAATCTTAGGCCTTCTTATTTCAGGAACTAAAGTTTTAAAAAATTAGAAAAAAAAAATAGCATTTATATAAGCGCCACCTAGAGATCAATAATTGTTTCTGAAATAGAGTGGTAGGAGGAGTGATGGGTGTTTGTTTTTCACACCCAGCTCTCACAACAGCTAATCTCACTTGGAATGTTTGCAACTAACAACAGACCATCATGCCAAGTATTTTCAAACACAGCTTTGGTGAATAGCTGGTGCTTCAGGCCAGGATTGGACGCTATTGTCTGTAAGCAATGGAGCAGGCCTGGCCTCTACATTGTCAAGAGAAAATGTAGCTCTCAACAACCAAAAACATACCAGTAGAAAAATCTTTGAAAAAAAAAAAAAAAAAAAGGAGGCAAAATAAGCCAGGCTGTCACTCAGTTATATACAATGCCATCCCTCTGCTACTATTCCTTCTTCAAGCAGCTTGCTCCAGTAAACATAACTCCCATAGCTATCAGTTAGATCCTTAGGTTGATTTAAAAATAATTTCATCTTTCTAACAAGCCTTCTAATTAAAAAAAAAAAAAAAACTTGTACATATTTTATCACTATTAAAATTATTTTTGATAAAAATAAGTACAGTATGCACAGAAAACTTAAAAATATATATGCTAATTATAATTTTCTGATTCCTCTTATGTTATTTCCCAATTGCAATTAATATTTTCTTGATTTAATGAAAATCTCAAAATAATTAGTTACCGATAATCTGAAAAAAATTGTTTTTAAAAAGAAAATATATATGTACTGACGTTTACAAGAGTACATGCACGAATATATATTTGTTACTTATGTATTAAAAAAATCAAATAGAAAGAAAAATATTTACAGCCATCAAATTTACCTACAGCTTTTAATCCAATGTTGTTTTTAAAGAAGTCCAGATTGTACAGTCTAAAAAGAAAAAAGAAAGGACAAGATTTGGAAGAGTGACCAGAGCTTAATAATACTTTCAAGATGGTTTTTCTTATATAGTCCTTCATAAAATGAACAGGCTATGTGTGTGGTCTTAGCAGATTATAAAACCATTCTTAAAAGGTATTGATACTTATAGGTACAGCATATAAACACCTAAACAACAATTATAAATATATGTGCGTTTCTGCTTGAAACGGTTACCAGAGAATATGTGTGCATAAATAATTAATTATATAATACTAGAATATACTAATTTTGCAAAGAACACCTATGAAATACATATTTTACTATCAATCAATAACTTGTAAAGTATATAAAACGTGCATGACCTTTCTTGAAGTAAAAATTTCATTAAATCGCTTAACATATAACTTTCAATAACATGTTAAAGAGAAAAATAAAATAAAATATATATGATAATAATAAAATGTTATTTCTTGATCGCAATGTTCTATTGTTTAGGAAGAGAACTTTATATAAATATAATGATTTTAAATTATACATATATATATTTGAAAATAACTTTTTACATAAATTATGGGTAGGCGCATATTTATTTTAAAGATTACAAATTACTACCAAGTTGAAAGTAATCTCATGATAATAATATAGGTATAATCCCAAACTTTTGGCTCCAAAGTTTTGCCAGACTGATCATTTTGAAAAATTAAAGAAAGACCATAATTATAATAATTCAACTCACTTATTAAATATCTCCTTGTTTTTAAAAGAGTGATATGCTACAGAAAGAAAACCAAGTAAATATTTAATATTTATCAATTTTAACATCTAAAACAAAATGCATATATTTGCAAATAAATTCTGTACATTATATTCATTTCAAATAACAATATTTATAATTTATGCAACAGTAAAAATGAGTAAATAAAGATCGACCAATTAGTATTATAATTTTTAATTTTAATATCTTATCAAATTTTTTTTCTTTTACATCAGAGTATATTATTAAAAAATTACCAATTTATTTCCCCCTTTCACTTTATTGCATATATTGCTGCTCAACATATTTAGTGACGCTCATTCCATTTATTTCCATAACAACCTTTGAGATTTGGCAAATACATACATGTATACCTTCTTGTCATTGCAGCTGTTATTACTATGTGAACGTGGATGGAATGCTCACCAACATGCATTAACCAGCATGGTGAATTTAAAAATTTGTTACCTCTGAGTTTAAGATCACGAAAGACAATGGTCTTTCTTCTTAGTTGCCTGATAAGGCAGAATGAATGTAGGTGTAAATGATAAGTATTTTTGGAGAGATATATACAATCATGAAAGACAAAAATAAAACATGGCCCTTATTCCTAGGAGGCTGTAAAGTCACCAACCAAAACAGTGGTTGGTGATCAAAAGCAGAGGGTGCTAAGAACACCCTGATTGTGGACCCAGGCTGCCATTTGATAACTTTTTATTTAAGTACTTACAACTGCAGATCACTTTCAAGTGAAGGAAGGTTGCAAGAATTAAAAGAACTGTCATATTAAATGGGACATTATTGGATTTTGTGAAGTTAGAAGACAAGGTGAAGAGACAATTGATTTAAAAAGTGGACATGTACTCCACTATAAAGGCACAGATATTGGAATATTGGAAGTACAAGTGGAGTAGGATTCATTATAAATAAAAGTGAAAGAACAACATTGTGGAGATTGATGGTTTATCGAACAGAGTGGCAAGATTAGTTCTTCAACTTAATAGAAGATACCAAATGCAGAGAATTCAGTTTTATGCCCCAACAAGTTGTCATAGTGATGAAATACTAGAAGATTTTATATAAATGTACAAAAGGCTTTTGATCAGAGTAAACAACATTTTAAAATTGTTATGGGAGACTTTAATGCTAGAAATGGTAAACAAAAAATAAAAGCCCTGTAGGAAATTTTGGTTATGATAATAGAAATGAGAGAGGACATAGATTTGTGGAGTTGGCAGAAAAAGAAAAATTTTACATTATGAATTATTTTCTTAAGAAAAATGGTTAAAAGGAAATGGACATGGAAACATCCAAATGAAAATATAGCCAAATTGGATTATATTTTAACTAACAGAAAATATATATTTCAAGATTGTAATGTTGTTAATGCAAACTAGAGAGACAAAAATTATTAAGAAAAACAATATTTACAGATGATATTTCTAATCTTCAGAAACATTTTAATGAATTTAAATTAGAACTTGCAAATCAGTTTCAAGTATTAGCAGATTTTGAAGATGATTCAGATTTGGATGAAATTAGTAAAAAAATAACTGATACACTTTTAAAAACTGGAATAAAGATAGCTGGTAGAAAAAAGCAACATTTGACCAATAAAATTTCTACTAAGACTAGAGAATTTATGAAGAAAAGAAGAAATATGAAGATATACAAAAATGTTGCATTAAAAGGGATTGGATATCTTGAATTTTGCAAAATGGTGCAGAAAAGAGTTAATAATGATATAAGAAAGTATAATTGTAAACTAGCATGGAAAGCTGTAGAAGAGAATAAAAGTCTCAAGAGAATAAAACAACATTTTGGTATTGCTAGGAAATTTATATCTGCAATAAGAAAAAAAGACGGAACAATTACTAAAAGAGGAATACCATCATAAAAGGGGCAGAAGACTTCTACCAAGAATTATATAGTAATAAAGATCAAGTAGCTGCTATACCTATTATATCTTCTGAATTACCCAGAATTTAAAATGAAAAAGTGAGACATGGAATTAAATTTATGAAGAAAGGAAAAGCTCCAGGTAATGATGGAATTATAATTGATATATTAAGAGAAGCAGGTGAAGAAATGGAAATTTTTTTGGCAAAGTTATATACCAAATATCTAAATGATAAAGATATACCAGATGATTGGAAGAATGCAGTATTAATATTTTAAAAAGGTGAAAAAGAAGATATTAGAAATTATAGACCTATCAGCCTTTTATCAATTTTATACAAATTTTTTACCAAAATAATTACAACTCGTCTACAAAGAACATTGGATTTCCACCAATCAAGAGAACAAGCTGGATTTAAAAGTAATACAGTAGATCATATCCAAGTATTGAGAAAAGTTATAGAAAAAACCAATGAATATGAGTTGCCATTATGCTTTGGATTTGTAGATTACGAAAAGGCATTTGTTTCTATAAGAATTTCTTCAGTGATTAAAGCATTAGATCATCAAGGTATAGATCCAGGATAATGTCATATTCTGAAGAATATTTACAAAAATGCAACAGCAACAATTAGATTATATAATGATACTAGGAAAGTCAATATTGAGAAGGATGCAAGACAGAGTGACTCCATATCTCCAAAACCTTTTACAGTAGTGCTACAAAAAGTATTTTGTGGATTAAAATGTGAAGCTAAATGAGTAAAAGTAAATGGAGACTATTTAAGTCATTTAGATTTTTCAGATGATGTAGTTGTTTGTGCAAATAATGCTTTAGAGCTTTAAGAAATGTTGCAGAAATTATCAGATGAAAGTAAAACTAAAGATACATGTTAAAAAGACTAAAGTAATGTTCAATGGGTTTTCCAACAAGATGAAAATAAAGATTGATTATGATGAGTTAGAAGAAGTTAACAACTACAAATATCTTGGTCAGATTATTACTACAGATGGAAACTTAATGTATGAAATTAATCATAGAATTAAACTTGGTTGGAGTGCTTTTGGTAGAAACAATTTGATACTAAAAGGAAATATGCATATGTGTTTGAAAAGGTTTTCAATAAATGTGTTTTGCCAGTTATTACTTATAGATCTGAGACTTGGACGCTTAATAGAAGAGCAACACAAAGACTTCAGACTACTCAAAGAAGTATGGAGAGATGCATGTTAGGAGTAATAAGAAGAGAGTGAAAATACAATATAAGGATAAGAGAACAAACAGGTGTTACTGACCTTATTGAACAAATTAAAAGACAAGTGTAATTGGGCTGGATATATTGCTAGAAAAGATGATAATAGATGGACAGTTGAAATATTAAACTGGATTCTAAGAGATTTTAAAAGACCCAGAAAGAGATCACATATGAGATGGATGGATGAAATAAGAAAGTGTGCAGAAGTGATGTGGAAAAAAGAAGCTAAAGATTGGAGAAGATGGATTGAATTTGGAAAGACCTTCATCCTGCAGTGGATTGATAATGGTTGATGATAATGCTATATATTTTTAGAAATCAAGTAAATAAGGATTTTTAAAAAAAATTTAAATAAAATAAATCTTAAAAATTATTTTTAAATTAAAAAAAATCATAAAATCACTCAATAAAACACAATATCTTCATTAAATTCTCCAATCCATCAGATCATTTTGTTGTATAAGTCTTCCTCAAATTTTTTACTGTTCTACTTACACATGTTAAAAGTATTAGTTATTGAACACAGTAATACTTTTTTTGTAAACCATACTGTGTTTATTTATTTTTTTAATGTTAGGTATTCAGGTTTAAAAAATGGCACCCTACATGTAAAAATCAACATTCTCTGAAACTAATATAAACTTAAAAAACTTCCATCAAGAGCATAAAGTCCTAATTTGTCAAATACTTTTGATATTATGAGCAAATTAAATCTGCACATCTTGAACTAGTCAAATGATTTCATTAGGTCAAACAATATTAAATTGTGAAATTTTGTTTTGAAAAATTATGTTTTCTGGAAAACATTCAGATTTCATTAAATCTATTTATGTTTCCTTGTTTTTAAAATAATTTTTCAATTACTATGAAACTCTGTTTCATACTACTGATTTACTTTATATTAGAAATCTGGCATGGTAGTTGATGCTACTAATGAGTAAGAAACAAAAAGATTGATTCTATATTATAAAATCAACAAAATTCTGGGTTTTTTTTTTTTTTTACTGAAAATAAGAATACAAATCAGCATTGATAAGTTTAATGTTTCATTTCTAATCTTTCTCACAGCTTCATATTATTAAGAGAATTTGCATTTGAACATATTTGACAAAAGATTATATTATTTATTTAATTAAAACTGTTTGCTAAAGAAAACAGTTATAAATTAATACAATTAATTGTAACTTTATAGAAGAGATTAATAATTATTACTAAAACAGATTTTTTGATTCTATACAGACTTTCATTATTCAAGAAAAAAGTATTCTAGTAAGTTTTCTTATTTTAATGCTTCATGAATTCTTTATCTAAACATTATTTGAAAAAAAAAAAATGTACATATATATATATAATAGCTAAATAATTGACTTTTTCAGTATAATATCAAGTATTTTCCTCAGAGCTTCTTCTTTCTCAAATCATAAGAATGTGTGTGCTAGTAAGTTTTCTTATTTTAAGGCTTCATGAATTCCTTATCTAAACATTATTTGAAAAAAAAAATACTTCTGAATGTACATATATATATATAATAGCTAAATAATTGACTTTTTCAGTATAATATCAAGTATTTTCTTCAGAGCTTCTTCTTTCTCAAACCATAAGAATGTGTGTGATGAGATTTAAAATCGTTATTTTTTCTTTTATTATTTTCTCCTCATTCTCAAATTCTATTTGTTGAGAAGTTTTTAAAAAATATTTTATCCTCCAATAGCCTTTTCCAAATATTGTTGATTTTCTTTATTTCAGACTTTTCATATATGCTCTTGGGCATTTTAAAAATCTCTATAGCTTCCCATAATAATCTCTGGTCATATTGTTCATTTTTTGCAAAAATATATGCTTATTCTATGATTGGTCTGTTCAATGTATGAATGTAAACAAACTCGACAAGGAATTTCATATATATATTGTGACAATAGAATTTTGAGAATGAGGAGGAAATAACAAAAGAAAAAACTACTTTAAAATCTCACCACATACATTCTTAAAAATTAAAAAAGAAGAAGCTCTAAGAAAAGTACTTATTATTGTACTGAAACATCAGCTATTTAGCTATTATATTTTTATTACATAGGAGCTCCCAGAAATAATGCTACTAATTCATCATATATACATGATAATATTAGATATATTGTAACCTTATGGTTGGGCTTGATGTTTGTCAAGCTTTATTTATGCAGTCAAATGTGTAAAATTTCAAATTTTTATTGACAATAATTAAAATATATTAAATCAATGTATTATATCAATGGTATGTTATTGTAGTTGCTAAATTTTATTTTAAAATTAAGTAAATTTTATGATCAGATCTCCCGAGAATGATAAAGACTTAGGCTGTTCGAGATATGCTAAGCCATCTGCTGGGGTGGGTATGAGATTTTATTATGCAATCTGTCAGATGGACAAATTTTACTCAAGTAATAATTTATTAGTGTTCTTATTAATTTCATATATATTGCTTACAATAACTCCCTCATATACATTTTAATGCAAAAATTTTTTTTAATGATTCCTTTATTTTCCAGACAGTTTCAACTGTTCTGCAGTCTTCATCAGAGCTCCAATATTGAATGATATAAACATATAATCATTACTTCATATACATATAAAAATATATATACATACATATATATCAAAAACATATACATACACACAAATACAATAATATATAATCCATATATATATGCACCCACATACACATTTATAACCTATATATAAAAAAAAAAAATATCAAATACACAATTTTATATTAATATTTTTTAAAAAACCTATTTTATTTTTAATTTTTTAAAAATTACTATTTATTACTTCTTTATCAATTTAACTTTATTTTCTACTTTTTATCCATCTTTTCTTCCTATCTATCATTTTACATTATTATTTAATATACTTTATCATCTTTTATTTTTTTATTTTAATACCTATAAATTTAACTTTAGCCATTTTATTATTTCTAATCTTCTTCTTTATTAATAATTTTCCTATTCATTTTAACTTACCAAAGTTAATTCCATCTATCTTTTAAAATAACTGATTTAAAAAAAAATATCTTATCTTCTTTTTATATATACTCCTTTAATAAAGTGTATATGAGGGGAGTTCTTGTAAGCAATATATATGAATATATAAAAAAATGCAAAGAAAGTAAAAGGATAAAGAAGAACACACTTCTTATTAATTTATAAGTATAAAAACATTTGATTTTTTATTATTAAATAATAATCAAAAAGACTTAAAATTATAACTATTCTAAATTAATCTTTGTAATTAATCCTTAAACATACTTTTATTGTGACTTAAAATAATTTTTAACAGCTTGGTTGGTTATCACTAATAAGTATAGATGGAGACATTAATTGTAGGTACATACCAAGCTTTAATTGGTCTATTTTTTTTACAACAATTCCATTTGATAAACATATAAAATAACCTAACAGAGTTTGTAGGGGTATCATTAAAAGAACAAGAGAAGAAATAACAACATCTGAGTTATAACAAAATTTAAGACCAAGAAGATAAAAATAAATAACACTGGATTTGAATTTGAACTGCATTTAAATGATAGACAATTATATTTTGACCCGTAAAATAATGGTGTAGAGAATTCCACTTCTTTGCTTATGTCTGACCTACTAATCTATCAACTGACAATCACCAGAATTTCACATTAAGAAACAATGGGAACCATTTTGAAAAACAAATACTTCGTTCAAAGAGACTTCTGATTTAAAACTGGACAAGAGATCGTAAGCATAAAATTTTATTCAATCTTAATTATTTATGCTTATTATGTACATTTAAAGATTAATAATGATTTGTTTGGAATGGCAAAAAAAAAAATATTCTGTGCGATCATTTATAAAATACTTTTTGTCTTTACACCAAATGTAATAAGAACCAGATTAAAAGTGATTAGGATGAAATTTTCTGAATTTAAATTTAAAAATGAAGTCTACGTAAATTTCATTTAAATTTCTATCAAAATATTATCCAAATAAATTTTTCTTTCTAAAATGCTTGCTACTTCATTATTAAAAATAAATATTAAAATATGTTTACAGTTTTGGTAACTATAAAAGATATTTAACTTATAGCTTAATTGGATAGACTTAATGCAAAACTTGATGAAAGAAAATTATAATTTATAATAGTATTCTGAAAGAAAATGCTTAAAATTACAAATAAAAAAAAAAGGTAAATAAGAAATTCTTAATTACTATTGCGAAATGCTGGAGTTAACATTAGTTTAAAATATTAATAAGATTTTGAAATACTTTAAAAGGGAGGAATCATTTTTAATTTTTCCAATATATTACAGCAGATGGAAAAATTATCAATTCTTTTGAAAAATTTTTTCTTTTACTCTCTAAATTGGAGATAGTATTTAAGCTATAGCTTTGATTAAAAGAAAATGGATCCAAAATTTAGAAGTAAATATTTAGAGCATTATTGTATAATTGTTTTATATGACAGAAACTCTTAAATATTTTATTTACTTTACCATGATAAAATATGAAGAATATGGACACGTCATCTTGTAAAATAGTTTGCTGGCCGACAATGATATTGTTTTTCCCTCATCAGTCAGCTTATAATGTCGGAATTGAAATTATGGATTATGGGAATAAAATAAAGTATAATAATAATGTTTTGTTTTATATTGTTCATGTTTATTAATATTTTATATTAATTTTGGATAGGCTATTTAGGCATATATTATTTTTTTCTATTTATGGTATAAATGTGCAATGATTCTGAAAACAGACTAAGGTATATATTTGTATTGGTTAGCTTAAAGTTATTATTAAATTAGGCTTGTCTAGATAGAGATACACATCTCTTACATTTATGGGAATTTTCTATTGACATGCCATCTATGGGTAAACAGAGTAATTTGTCAAAAGCATGATAGTATTTACTTACGATGACACAATTATTTTATTATATGGAGTTTTCTATATAACCAGGTATACATTCTTTTTATATCTTTACAATATTTTGCATATAATTTAGTATGTCCACTTTAGTTTATAGAATTTATGCGATTTTTTCATTGACCATGTGTTTCTTATTACTGCAAATATTATTATGCATTTAAAAATATTTTATAGTCATTTGATTTACAGTATCTTTGTTGGTTTCATATACTATTTAATATATGCATTGTTTGAAGTGGGATATTTATCTTTTTAGCTTTTAATGTGAGAATTATTTTATCTTGCCATTCTTTTGCTGAGGATTTGTGCTAGTTTCCATTTGATAAGTGTGAAAAACATATAATTTTATTAAATATTGTATCATTAATATTTTGCAGTGGTAGATGGAGTATATTCTCCCATTGCTTATTCCATGAGAGGATGATATTGATGAGCCTTATAATTATTTTATGCTTAACTGATATAGTTTAATCCCTAGAGAAGATTATTTTCACAGTATGCATTCCGTTTCCGTGTTGAGATGATGTCCACACATTTTGTACCTAGGAAAAAAGTATTGAAATCTGCCATATTGTTATACAATTACTTAATGCTGTTCTGAAGAACCTTTCTTTATTGTCTGATATCTCATGATGACGTCTAGTTATTTTCCACCATATATGGTGAAGTTCTTGGTATTTTAAAATTGTATGGCAATGATAAGGTAGAGTTAGCTTCAGGGACTCTTGTTTATCTATAATATTTAGCTAAATAAAAATAGTGTATATATTGTGCTGTTGTACCTTGACAACAGTTTACAAGCAAACAAACAAAATTTATTAGTAGTGTTAAAATTTAACTTTTGTATGGCATAAAAGATACACATATGCAATGTCATTTCATTTCCATCAAGCAGTAGTTCGGCAATGGATCCGTAAGACATTTCAATAGTTAAGATTATTATTCTGTGGATATGGGCAAAGTTTAGTATCCTGCATACATTTGACTTCTGGTGTCTGTTCCCATATTCATATAATTGATTGCAGAATGCTAAATAATAATTGTCATTTGTGCTTCATATGAAAATTGTCATTATATTACTTATTAGTAAAGTTTAGTTATACTTTAATGCCCTCAATAGCATACTATAGATAAGTATTATGAATGACAGTTACTAAATATATCATTGCATCAAAAGTGTTAATAAATCTAAAGGGAATATATCTGCAACCAAATGAATATACATTGTTTTACATTTATTTCTGAAATATATATGTTTTCAATTATTTATTATTACTTTAAAAAGTTGTGAATAGTATAAATAAATCTTGTTTTGAAAATATATTTGGCTGGCTGTGGCCTTATTGCTAATCATCATCCACAGTATTATTGTTATTGCTATCAACACATTATCTTATTGTCTTAAAGTCATCATCAATCAATGCAGTATATTTTATTACGCATTAACATATCACAATGATTTTGGTAAGCTCTTACATTTAAAGTACACTTAGAATTTATGGCTTATTGCTACTGTTGATCTTAAGCCCATATCTTATTTTAAATAATATTTGAATGATCTATTGGTTTAGGAATAACCTGTTTATTTGAATCATTAGATACATCATTCACTGATCTTGATCATATTGCCTATAGTTATTAATAAAAGAGTTTGTAAGTTATTGTGTTTGCTTTATTAAGAATTTATTTGTATTTTGTAAATCTTAAAGTTCATATTACTGTTAGTATTGGGTTTGCCAAATATTCTTTATTAATTCTATTTTGTTTTATGAGCTGTCTTTGTTTGTTATATTTGGGTAGTGGCAAAATCCTTTTCACTGACCCATTTGAACCCTGAGAAAGTAAATTACTAGTTGGCAATCATAATTTTGAATTTATAGTATTTTTTATGTCTAAAGTTTTTTTTATTATGCTTTGATATGAGTTATGTTTATCTTCACAGTTTTATTGATTCAGTATAACTTTAAGATGTAAATTTCTTCTCTAGTTTTTAAAACTTATAGTTTATCTTAACTTCTTGGTTAAATATCTGGGTTTAGTCAAGCTTAGAATCCATATTTTGTCTTATTTTTTCTTACTGTCACTTAATACAATATTAGTTTTATAATTCAGGACCTTATTCTTCATCACCAACATTATTCTTGTATTTCATATGGATCTTTCTTTTATTTCTTCACCCTCATTTTACCTTAATTCATTATCATAATTGATTCATCCTTTATTGGCTCCTATTCTATCACCATCTTAATCATTTATCACCCTAACAGATTTTTTTTCTCTTCTCATCACTCTTAACCTCGTTCATTTTCATTATTAAATTATTATTTGTTTTCATCGTCCATTTACTTGTCTACATCCTAATTTATTTATCACCTAATTCACCATTTGAATTCCATATTCATTTCATAGACCTGATTATTAACTATTTATTGGTTTTGCAAATATTAAATTTATCTAATAATATTCTGCTTATGGATTTTAAGGGTAGTTCAACTGATGTCAATACTAGAAATTATCTTCATGGACATTTTGTGACCTTCCTTAGATTTACCGATTCATGCTAGCTTACTTGGTTTTAAGAAAATATTTTTATTTTAACATTATTTTTTTATGTACATATTCTTATTATCCATATAGAGATGGTTACAATATATATAAAGTAACAACAACTGTATTTGAATGGTTTGTTACTTGGGAGGTTATGTGAGTTCAAAAGATCAAAAATAACAGAATTGAACTGTGGTTCATGATTTTGAACTCTCAAATCTACTACTGTATTACTGTAGTAAACTATGCAAAGCTGTAAAAAAAGTTATGAGGCAGATAAGTGATTGTGGCTGCTAGTTAATTGTTTTTATCACTCAATATAATAAGAATTTATTATATTTCAGTTTAAGAATATTTGAAAACATTTTTCTTTCCCTAAGAATTTTAACTAATATCAGAAAATATAAATCTGAAGTGTTTTCACAAAAAATAAAAAAATAAGGCTATTCTGTTTCCACTTTTGAAAGATTAAGAGTTATAAGAAGCAGTTCTACAAAATCAAAACTCTGTAGCGATTTTATTTTTACAGATGATTAATATAATAATGAAATGATAAAAGACTTAGAAAAAAAAACCTTTTAGATTATTAGACTTACTTTAAGTGATAAAATTTGAAAGTGAATTCTATATGTATAATTTAGATTTATTACGTTCAATTAAGTATAGCATAGTTGATCTGAACACAAGTTCATGCTGGACTGTGAACTTCAATAATGAATTGGGTAAATATATTCAAATAATAAGTAAAAAGACTTTAAGATTGTTAAGATCTAAGCATAAAAATAAAATCAAAAGAACTTAATAGACATTTTTGAAAATTTATAACTAATGAAACTATTGTTTTGTAATAAGAAAAAAAATGTTAGATTTATTTTTTAATAGCAGAATTTTTTGTTTTATTTACTTTTTTTAAATGTCCAAAATTAAAATCTTTTTGAAAAATTACACATTTGATTGTAATAGCTTCTCTAATTATTACCACAGTCAATAAGTTATTTTACAAAAAACTACACTGCTGACAACAAGACATCAGTAGAATTGTAATGAAGAAATATATTATGGATGACAATATTTTCTTTTCATTTGTAATTCACAGTTATTCCTGTTCTTGTGCTTCTTCAAATCTCTTCATTTTGACATTCAAACTGTTGAGCAAAAATCACACAGTAACGAAACTATGTCTATCAGCCATGATTGTGTTGCTCTATTCTGAAATCACAGTAGACAAAGAGTGACAATGCAAGGGCACTTGAGAAAGAGGAAATAGTAAGGAAGGAAACGGTGTGTTATACAGTGATGTCATTTAACAAACAGGTTTAATAAACACAAAAGATCATGCCTTTTTAAAAATACTAATTAAATTAATATAGCAAATATATATATATGTTTTTTTTTTTTTTTACAATTAAAGCGTTAATGAAATTTTTAAATTTTTTTTGCAAAATTCAATATTAAGAATTTAAATATATATATAAAGTGTAAAAACAAAAACAAACAAAAAAAAAAATGTTTAAAAGCTGAAATAGAACATTAAAAATAAATTAAGAGATAAATTTAAATTCACAAAATTCAACCAAAAATATTTTATGAGAATGACAAAGGATCAGAATCTGGTTTCATAAAAATGATAAAGAAAATATATAAGTTAGTTGAAAAATTTTGCCTTCTTGGACTATTGATTAATGGCAAAGAATTAGTTATCAGTTAGTCCCTATTTCAGAGAAACAAACAAGTGGATATTTTATATAAAGAGCTTGCAAATAAGCTCTTAAGAAGCTTTTCAGAATATCCCCAACCCCAGATTGGTTTCTGCTACTGGCTTCTTCAGTGAGGTGCTAGACTATTCAAGCATTAGATTAAAAATACCAGGACAAGCCCAGCACTTTATCTAATGAATAATTTATTAAGTAGAAAATCTGAAATTTTTCAAACATTCATGTCTTCCAAACCAGCTATCTAACATAAATAGTCATATGGGACTGAACCAAGTTCAGATACACCATATATTAATAGCTTTAGCAAAATAAAATCTTCAAAACCTTAATAACAAAAAATAAAATTAAAAAGAAATCAAGTCATATGTCACATGACCTAATTTAACAAGCTTGTATTCCAAATATTATATAAAAAGCTCACAAATAAGCTCTTAATAAGCTTTTCAGAATATCCCAGACCAGTTTCTGCTACTGGCTTCCTCAGTGAGGTGCTAGGATATTCAATCATTAGATGAAAAATACCAGGACAAGTCCAGCATTTTATCTAATGGATAACTATTAAGTAGAAAATCTGAAAATTTTCAGCATTCATGTCTTCCAATACAGCTAACTTAAATAACCATATGGGACTGAACCAAATTCAGATACACCATATATTAATAGCTTTAGCAATATAACATCACCAATGCCTTAACAGCAAAAAATAAAATTACAAAGAAATCAAGTCATGTGTCACACGACTTAATTTAATAAGCTCTAATTTAACAAACTTGTTAAATTAGGTCATGTGACATATGACTTTATTTTTTTATAAGTTTATTTTTTTGCTATTAAGACTTAGGTGATTTTATATTGTTAAAGCTATTAATGTATGGTGTATCTGAACTTGATTCAGTCCCATATGGCTATTTAAATTAGATAGCTGGATTGAAAAACATAGGAATGTCTGAAAATTTTCAGATTTTCTACTTTTAATAGTTATCCATCAGATAAAGTGCTGGGCTTGACCTGATATTTTTAATCTAATGCTTGAGGAAGCCAGTAGCAGAAACTGATCCGGGGGATATTCTGCAAAGCTTGTTAAGAGCTCATTTGCGAGCTCTTTATATAACATTTGTAATACAAGCCTGTTAAATTAGATCACGGGACATATGACTTGATTTCTTTGTAATTTTATTTTTTGCTGTTAAGGTTTTGGCAATTTTATATTGCTAAAGTTATTAATATATGGTGTATCTGAATTTGGTTCAGTCCCATATGGCTATTTAAGTTAGATAGCTAGATTGGAAGTCATATAAATGTCTGATAATTTCAGATTTTCTACATAATAGTTATCCATTAGATAGAGTGCTGTATAATCAATTTGTTTATATTTATACTTCCACAACATTATTTGTATCCTTTTTGCTTTGAGGCATTTACATTCAATTAACAGATGCCTAATATTTTCTATGCCTTCTTTACATAACTTGTAGACTAAATCACCCATATTTTTCCATTTATGTGTATATTCCCATGTTGCTAGAGATTTTGTTTGAGCCATAAACTGTAAACTATTTTCCTTGTATTATCATAAATTAATTCACACCCAATATTCCATTTACTTCTATATATATTTAAACTCTTTTTTACTCTCCATACTAGTTCTCTATCTCTATAACTCCCTATTTCTTATTAATGCATCTATTCTTCTATACAATTCCTGGCCGCTATAACACTCAACAATTCTCCATCACAATCATCCCAACTTTTGTATAAGTATGCTGACATAAAGTCATTATACAAATCTTGTGCATACCATACTACCTTTCTCATCCATCTTGTTGCTGTTCCTTATTCATAACCCAATTAAATACTATTGACTATTCTCTTCTTATCCATAAATTGCAATCTGCTGGACCATTTTCATTTTATATCTCTCATAAAAACTTAACAATCCCATTTCTCCTTTAATTGCCTCCTTTTCTGTCCACACATTTGCATCTAAGGCATATCTTTCTAGTTTTCTGAGTACTTTTTCTAAGTAATCTAACACTTCTTTACTAACACATAATGCATCATTACTATAAGCTAACCCTGCTACTGCCACTCCCTTCCATACAATTCTAGCAACATCATATTTATTATATGAAAACACTGTTAATTTCTTTATCAGTCCCTTTCTTTTCTTTGCTTCATTTATCAATTTTTTCTCCAATTCATTCAAGAAATTTCTCTGATTACTTAAGATGATTCCCATATACTTATTACTATTCACCACATTTAACTTTACATCCACCAATAAAAAATTCTTTCCCTTCTCTTTCCCCAGCATTTATCATCATTATTTTGATTTTTTTTTTCCATACATCATAGCATCGGCCGGGAGCCAAATCCGCAACAAACGTCTGCACCCAACTGCTTGCTTGCAAGGCAGCTGCGCTGACCTCTCGGCTAACAATGCTTGACTACTTTTGATTTTTAAAACAGGCAAAACTCTCCATACAGTTAGGTAATCATGTGATGTTTAGTGGTTTAATACTTTTGATTTTCCTTCACCAAATTTAATCCCCCATCTCTTTACCCACCCTTGTGCATGTCTTCAGCATAACTTCCACATCGTCCTTACTTTCTCTGCACAAGAAGTTATCATCAGTAAATAAAAGCCCTGATAATGTATACACCCCCTTTTCACCTATTAATGGTATCTCTACCCCTCTTCCTAATTTTTTATTGCTCTCTCCACTTCTCTCAAATATAACAAAAACTAAATAGGTGACAGGGCAATCTTGCCTTACTCCCACCCCATTTTTAACGTTAACTTCAATATTTCCTAATTGATATGTATCATAATTACTTTCATACAATCTCTTAATAAGATCTCTAAAGATCCATTCATTCCCAAATTTACTAAACTAACCCATAATCCATTTCTATTTACTCTATCATATGCCTTCTCCATATCTATAAAAACTACACATAACTGTCTGCCTGTATTCCTACTCTTATCTATAAGTTGTGTAACTAGAAAAAATTATCTGCTATATGCTTATCCAATCAAATATTTCCTTGCATTTCTCTCATTATATTATTTTCTTCCATCCACTTTGTGACTCTTCCAGCAACCATATATGCAAATACTTTATATAACACTGATGTTATCGCTATCGGTCTATAATTGTTTAACTTTCTATGATCTTTATCCTTTCCTTTATACAGTAGTTTTACTCTTGTATTATTCTGCTATCTGGAAATTCTCGTTTCTGTGCCATCTTCTTAAAACATGATAAAAGAATTAATTTTGCCCTATTTCCTAAATTCTTCATCATCTCTGCTGCTCATTCATCTAAACCTCTTGCCTTTCCATTTTTCAATTTTTTCATTGCTTATTCAATTCATTTTCTGTAAGTCTAATATTTCCATTACTATATGATTTCATGTTTCCTATCACTCTGTCCTTCACATCTAACATCTTTTCTATATCCATTACATATTTATGTAAGATTCACTCTAATTCTTCTCTAGATCTACATTACATTCCCTCATCATCTAGTAATACTATTTTTCTCTCCCCTACATTCCTTCTTTTAATATATTTCCAAAATACTTTACTCCCACCTCTTCTACTTTTATTAATATCCTCTAACAATTTACTATTTAATTTCTCTCTATAATTATCTATTTTAGCCAACTTTTTTTTTGTAATACCTTTCCCACTTAATATAACACCTTTTTCACTTTATTTTTAATAGCAAATTTATATTCTCTGTATGCTTTTCCCCTCTCTTTTACACTTTCACTAATTGTCAATTTTCTATTACTTTTATTTTTCTGAATATTCTCACCTAAAACCCTATTTGCCACTTTTTCTACTATATCATACCAGTCCTTATATTCACCCCCAACAAATTCTTCCATGATTTCTTCTACTTTTATTTTATATTCTTCTAACTTATTCTTATCATTCATTCTCCATTTACATCTTTGACTATCCTTTCTACTTTTATTATTATTTTCCATCACATTACTAACCGTCACTATTATAAAAAAAAAATTATGATCACTATCATATTCTCTCTCTTCATTATGAAACACTTTAATTTCCCATACTTTATTCATTCCCTCTTTCTTTACTAATACATAATCTATTGTGTGAAATATATTATTTCTAGACCATACTTTATTCATTCCCTCTTTCTTTACTAATACATAATCTATTGTGTGAAATATATTATTTCTAGACCATATGTATTGTCTCTCATAAACATTTGATAAATTTCCATTGCTCAAATTGATGCTATGACAAATATTCTTCAAATGCTGTCCATTCTTGTTATCCACATCATCAATTTCTTCAATATGCCTATTCATATCCCCTATAACCATTCATTATTTTCTTCTTTTTTTTTGAAACTGTGTATATGCCTAACTAAGCATTCATATATGCTACTGTTCCATTCCATTATAGTTTACTATCTCCATTGCCTATATACCCTATAGCCACCATCCATTCTTGTCTTCCTAACCTTATCTCAAACAAATAGTTAAAAAGTATTTACATACTTTTTTGTAATAACTTCTATACCACTATCACTTTTTTTTTTCTATTTATACTCTGCCATACCAAGTCTTGTAGTCTAGGTTTTTTGTCTCCTATTAGATGTGTATGCACTATTGCTAATACATCAAGTTTTTTATTTTTAACCTCCAGCCACTTTTCTGGTCTCATAATAGCTTGAATATTCAAACATCCAATTTTAACATTTTCTTCTTTTCTCACTACCATTTTATAAACTTTTGAAGCTCTTTCTTCTCTATTACATTTGTTACCATTAATTTTATTGATACATTCCCTCTCCATATATATCTACATTTATATCTAAATCAGTTACCCTTTGTTTATTTCTTACATCCTGTTCATTCTTCTTCTTTTTGATAATACAGCAATTTAAAACCCTATCCCCCCCATATAAGTTTCCCAAATGATAATATTTTTTAATAATCAAACTCCGTAATACTTCACTTCTTTGTTTTGCTAAGTGTAATCCATCTTTACTATACAGCTCCCTCTTACTAATAAAAAAAATCTTATACATCCACAAACATTATTTCTCTCATAATTTTTTTTCAATCTCTCATTTCTAGAACATGCCCCTATCTAACATATATCTACTATCAAATCTTGGTAATAATCCAACTATTCCCACTCTTTCTTTATCTTCCTCAAATTACTAATCAATTCTATATACTCATCCATTACTATCTCTGATGGCTCTGACAAATTATTTGCCTCTACCATAACATAAACATCTCTACTTCCTTGTTTCTTCACCCTATCTCCTTAATTCCAGCTTCAGGCAAAAATATTGTTACATACTAATTTTTATTTTCTTTGTAATTACATTTCCACATCCTCTAATTAGCAAGTCTCCTATCAATACTGTCTTATAATTTTCTTTCCTACTTCATCAGTGACATTCTCTTTCACCTTCTGGACTTTCTTATCTAGTTTTCCCTTATTGTTTCTATTCATTAATTCCTTAATCTGCTCACATTTCATTTCTAATGACTTTAAATTTGCTTCTAAATCCTTTACCTTTTCCTCCATCTTACTTATTCTTTGGCTAACCATCTCCATTGCACTACTTATTTTGTCATCCATATCTCTTGTCACTCCACTAAATATATACTCTATTCTATTGTCCTCATCTACATTTTCTTTCATTTCTCCTGATTTTTTCTTTAAATTATCTACACTTACAAACATTTTTTCACCTCTTTTATCACATATACACACAATCTACATAACCATACACTTGTTATATCCTTCCTAGTCTTATTTAAACATTTTAAATGATAAATCTTATACAATATAGTACACTCTACCACAACATGCCGAACTTCCTTCTGACCATTATATATACATTGTGGGATACAAATACAATCCATATTCTTTATTTTTCCAAAAGTCCCCTGCTCTATATTTAAATTTATGCTTTCTCAACTACTCTTCAAATCCCTTTACACAAAAGGAGAAAATTTTTCCTTTTTTTAAAAATGGCAATCAATAAATATGTGCTTCCTAACCTTAAGCCTCAAATGTTAAATGTTACATCACATGACCACCACCTATTATGCTTGTGTATAACTGTTGTTAAAACAGGCAAAACTCACTATATATATTGCCACACACAGCAAGCTAGAAAACATTAAGGTGTTTTCAGTTTAAGACTCATAGTTTTGTAGTTAAATGGAGATAAAAGGTGGTTGCTGGAGGGTTGCAATAGATCCTAAGATCTAGGTGCAATGCTCTCAGATACAAGGCTCCTCACCGATGAAGGCCATAAGCCAGAAACTAGTCTGGGGATATTGGATGAGTAGGCACTAGATGGGGATTTTATGCACAAGCCGTTTGGCATTCATTGATTACTCTAGCTTGCTGTGTGTGGCAATATATATAGTGAGTTTTGCCTGTTTTAATAATGTTAAATGTTATCTTCCTTCTCAAATAAATGACTCTTTCTTAAATTGAAAAATTCTTTAATAGCAAACCTACTAAAAAACCAACTAATCTTACACATAACTTAGTTTAAAAAGCTCCTTTCAGTAAATATACACACATAAAAAATTTTTTTTTTCCCTTTTATATTTAAAATGATGTACTTTCCAAACATTAGCAGTATTATTTCTCGATCTTTCCAAATCCCATTATATAAACTTTAACTTATCTTTTGGATCAAATCAGCCACATAGCACAGCAAGGCAGGGAAATCCCTGCATGAGTCATCTAGTGGCAGCAGCATGTTCCACAATGCTCTCATTGTCCAAAAAATGATTCGGGTTATTTTCAGCTATCTCTTCATAATTATTAGAATAGTTGGAGAAATTGTCTCATGTAGGTATATCAATATGATAAAATAGTAAGTTAAAAAAAAATCCTTTTGATCGGATATTATTTACATTATTACTTTAAAAAATCTGATTACAAAATCAACCAAAATGAAAATTAATGAAGTCCATTATGTTGTTCTTTCATATAAATTATAGAAAATAATTAAAAAATCACATATAAAACACCCTTTTTGGTTCTACAACTTTGGATTATCCACACTGCTTGATGGTGCTGTTTCTATCCAAAAGCACAGAAATATATTGTTTACAAGGTCGCTCATATATCTTACGGTGTGTAAACTGTTCAAACACTTGATGTTGATGAAGTCAAACCCCCCCTCCCCAACATCGCTAGCATGCGAACATTAGCAGCAATGTGTTGTGACAGTCTATATAAATGTTAGTAATGAATAGTTAACAGCATATCATATGAGAGTGTGTGTATTTGTAATCAGAAAAAGTGTATCAGTAAGCAGTTAACATTTTTTCATTTTAAATGGAATGTAATTTATAAGAAGTAACTACAAATTATAATTATTTGGCCAAAGTCCGTAAATTTCTCTTTAGCTGATAGAGTTTAATAAATGAGGAGTGTAAGTTATGATTCGGCAAAGTTCACATGAAAGTCGAGCAATTTGCGAGATAAAGTGAAATGGCAGAACAACATTCGGCATTGAAGTTCTTTGCTTTACCTGCTACAGAAGCAGACACGGTGGCTTTCCTTCAGCAAAATAATATTTTACCCACAGACAGGTTTGTGGTGGTGTTATGAAATTGCGATGATGTAAAATTTCTGAAATGGAATGTGAATCATGTCAATGCCATCAAAGGTGTTCCAATCATAATGGAACATGGTTTGAGGGTTGTCGACTAGATTTCTTGAAGACAGTATGTCATACATTTGTGGAGCAGGGATGAGCTCACAGTAAAGCATATTGGATATGAATTGCAGATGTCTGAAAATGTTGTGAAGAAGTTGATGACAGCTATTAGAGAGCTCTGCTGAGAAAATCTTGTTTCTCATCCATGCAATCAAGTCGACGCAAGAACAACCAGAGCAGAATTCTGCGACAGCAATGGATTTTGGTGGTTTGGGTCATGAGACTGGTGAATGTTTTGCAGTGGCTGTCCTCTCCCATTCTGCAAACACCCTTATGCAGTCCATCCGTGAAAATATCAGGCCTGGCACCAGTATCTATTCAGAGCTGGAAAGAATACAGAACCATTGAGTTGGAGGTTGCCAGTTTTCACCACATGAGAGGCAACCAAAAGTACCACCTTGTTGACCCTGCCACAGGTGTCCACACACAGACCATCAAACACCTTTGAAGCTCTCTGAAGTGACAAAACAAGAGAGTATATGGCACATGAAGAGAAGGTATCGACAACTACCTAGCTTAGTTTTTGTGGAGACGGAAAAAGGATCAAGACATCTTCTGTGCCATCTTACAAGAGATGAATGCTTACCAATGAAATATTATTGTTTGTGTGTGTATATATGTGCAATGAAAGTTTATTTTATTTTGTTAAGCAAGCGTTATTTTAAAAAAAAATGTTTTTATTTAAAATATATATATATAAAATACAAAACAAAAAAATTCTATGTATTTGTTTATGAATAAAAGTTAATATTTTTGAACCCCCGGTAAATAAAAAAAAAGAATAAAATGTTTTTTTTTTAAAAAAAAAAACAAAAAAATATCGAATGTTTAAAAAAAAAAGACAGAAGGTTGTTAAAAAAAAAACGGTATGTTTTAAAAATAAAAAAAGACCAAAAGCTATATTTGTTTTTAAAAAATTGAAATGAACCCATTCCCCCCCTCCCCAAAAAAAAAAAACAACAAACAAAAAAACATAAAAATATATATATATAAAACCCATTAAAAAAAAAAAACCTTAAAGAAATATATTTTTAAAAAGTCCGGTAACATTATATTTATTTGTTTTGCAATAGCAGCAGTGCCATCAAGCAGTGTGGATCATTTCAAGTTGTAGAACCGCCTTTTTCGGTACATAGTTTTATGCCTGTTTCAAATGTCAAGCATCTATTTTAATGGTAACCAATTACTGCAGATAAAACACTATCTAATATTCTATAATGGAAGTAAAATAACAATAACAAAATAAAACATCAAAAAAATATAATAAAAATTTTGGTGCTCATATAGTATGCACTCGATGCCATTTTGAATTTTAAAATCCAATCAACACCCCCACTGACACATCCAAGCAATAAATGATATGTCAGTGATGTTTTTGAGTGGATTTTCAATTCAAAATGGTGTCAAGTACATACTACATCAGCCCTGAATTTATAGTACTTAAACAGAAAAAGTAAAGGGAAAAACAAAAAAATTGGAAAAAATATTATTTAATAAACTGATCAAACCAAGCTTACAAATTCCAAATACTTAAAAGTTATGTTATTAAATATGAATTATATTATATGCCAAAAGATTATAACTTATAAAATATGAAATACAGCACATTATTTTTACACTATGATAGGATTTTAGTTTTTTCTTACAAGAAATTCTTGGTTCGCTACTGTTTATCATTTGAAATCTATACAGGCTGTTTACAAATTCCAAATACTTAAAGGTTTATCAAGTCATGTGAATAAATACTTTGCATTAACATATGTTATAGCAATTTACATAAATCTTTCAAAAATCAAAATGCAATTTATGCTTTCTATAAGCCTATGAAAAAAATCAAAAAGCAATTTGTTTTCTACTTTAAAAAATAAAAAAACCTACTATTCATTAATATTTAAAAAAAACAACACCAATTTCATTAATTTTAAGTTAACATTAAACACAATTTTACATGTTACAAAATCACAATTTATGGAATCAATTTTTAGTTTATTTAAAAGGGTCTTGGCAAAGGTAATTTATACATTTCTCTAAATTTAATAATTCTTCAGACTCAGTGGGTAGGAGAGAGTTCAGAGGAAGAGAACATTCATTCATGTGTTCACATTTATACAATTTACTGATTCCATATACTCGGTGGTAATTTAAAATGGGGGGTGGGGGTGCACAAGCCCCAATAAAAAAACATTTTAAAATACTTTGCATTTTGATTTTTTAATTAATGATGAAATTGTACTTTTTTTATTATATTAAATGTTAAATATTGATCAAAATTAGGATTTTGATTTTTAAATATTCAATGACAATTGCAAACTTTGCATTTTGATTTTTTTATTAATGATAAATTTGCGATTTTGTAACCAACATTTTTTGAAACCACATGTTGACAATCAATGTCATTTATCACTTGAATGTTTCAGTAGTGGTTTTGGGTGAATTTAAAATTCAAAATGGCATCAAGCACATACTGTATTGGTACCAAAATGTTTCATATAGAGATTCAATATAATTTCAAATAATTGACTATATAACATAATATACATAATAAAAAATACATTATGCAACTTTATATATACTACCTTATATAATTTTCTATTGATTTTTAATTGACCAAATATAAACTAAATTTATTGAAGTTTTAAAAATATTCATACAATTATTTATGTTATACTTAATATAATACATTTCATATATTTGTCTTCTTTTTGGATCTTTAATGTAATTTAAAGATTTAATATTTTTTGTAGCCTCTATTTTATATCCATAAGTTAAGTAGTGAATGCATAAAGCAGATTTATCATCCTGCCTATTAACTGCAGTTACGATAAATATAATACAGATAAAAGTATAACTGATTTTCAAAGAAACCACTTTATTAAACTGTATAAAGATTATGGATATAACCCTAAAAATATTAAATATATACTTATAAAAAAACTATATTAAACATTAACATTTCTATGCAAAATGAGTAACAATAATTCAAATAAGAAGTGGATCAAATTTTCATATTATACAAAAATTTATAATATATTAATGAAAAAAACAAAAATTATATTGATAAACATATAAATAAGTATTGTATGATCAAGTAATAAAAGTCTGGATAAATTCACAGGTAATTATAAATTAAGAGATGATATAAAATATGAAAAAAGAATCATATATAAAATTATTTATGAACATTGTGAAATGATTTACTAGAAATAGCAGAGAGTCAATTCTTTCAACTTATATTGAATTGCTATATCATAATTTTATTCTGTTTTATTTATGTTACTGTTCTTATTTTACTTCTATTATAAAACACCAGATGGTGTTCTATTTGCAATAATTGGTAATGCGCTATGCAAAAGATTTGGATAAAGAATTTATATCAGTATATTTGTACAAAAGATGGGATGATTGTGTTAAGAGGATTATTGAGTGTTATAGTAGTAAGGAATGGGATAAAAGAATAAATTTATTAATAAAGACTAGGGAGTTAGAGAGATGGAGAAATAGTATGGAGAGTAAAAAGAGTTTAAATATATATAGAAATAAACAGAATATTAGGTGTGAGTTAATATATGATAATAGTAAGGAAAGTAGTTTATTGTTTAAGGCTCGAACGGGATCTTTAGCTACAAAAGAATATACATGTAAATGGAAAAATATGGGTGATTTATTTTGTAAATTATGTAAGGAAGGAATTGAAAATATTAGGCATTTGTTAATTGAATGTAAATGTTTGAAAACAGAAAGGGTACATATAATGAAGTTGTGGAAAAATAAATATGAAAAGAGTGATTATACAGAAAGTGAATTATTGGTTTTTATGCTAGGTTTGGGAAAAGATAAGGGGGATTTAGATATAAAGGTTATAGAGTTGACAAAAATTATGTTGTGGAAATGGGATAGAGCAGATTATGGGTAAATTTAGAGTGGGGAATGTAAAAGAAAGTGGCTAACAGGTTTATCTGGGCTTAATTGCTGAGATATTCTTGACTTCGTTTAAGGAGAAGCCATAATACATCACATCGCATCACATTATTTTAAAATAGATGCTTAACATTTAAAAAGGGCATAAAACCATATACTGAAAAAGGTATTTTATGTATAATTATTATTAATATATATATATTTAAATAGTTGTTGTATATATATACTTTATTTATTACAGGTTACAAAAATAAATGTGAAATAATTTATTTAAATATCTATGAACAGTTAATTATACCTGAATAAATCTTAATGCATGGCAAATTATGAAAATCTATTTATAGTGGGAATTTGAAATTCTTTCTGATAATTTTATCAAGATTAAAGAAGAGATAGAATTATTTGTATTCATCCAATAATTTTTAAAAATTATATTTGAGACCTCCCCCCTTTTTAAAAATCAATTCTTAAATTAGGTGTTTAGTTAATATACATACTGTAATAAAATGATATTAGAATTACAATTAAATTTCCTTAGTTTGTTACATAGACCTATTTATATTATTGAATTTTAATAATAAAGTATATTACACACTTCTATTATTTAAAATAGTAAGTCAAAAATAAATCATTTGATTGAATATAATAGGAAATTATTTGAATTTTGCAAGGAATTACAAAAATGTTGTTACTTAAATCTTTTTATTTGATATCTTGCAATGCTGTCTCTTAATTTCTTAAAAACAAAATTGTACTATTTGAAAGATTTCAATATCTTGCCCAATGAAGGTTTCCATTATATTTTATCCATAGCAATATCTTCCAATTGAAATGACTGATTTTGCAAAACAAATTTTTGGAATAATTTTTAATAATGTAAATAAACTTCCCCCCTCCCAAATTATACTAAAGTGCACTATAAAATAATTTTTAACAAAGTTTGACATTCATTCATTTCCTAAACAGAAATATAAAGTAGTTTTATGATCTTACTATTATATATTTAAAATCTTACGAAGCATCCATACATTTCTTTAATATCTTCAATCATATTCCAGGTTTCACTTTCATGTAATATATTGGACTAAACAATAGGTTTAAATATAACTAATTTAGCTGATGATTATATCATTATGATAATATGCACTTATCTTTTAACTTGTTATATGCAGCAACAAATATTGGAGTCTATATAACCTTTCAATATCCAAATCAACTTTCTATATAAAATGCTACCAAAATATATCCAAGCTAATTATAGATTAAGTTTTTCTTCCATCACTGGTTGATAAATCATCTGAGTTATTTTCTCTACTATTAAATTAAAATCTTAAGTTTATATTAAAAACATTCTATAGATAATAATTTTAATTACAAAATTAGAAAAATCATCAGAATATTATAAATCTAAAAACTAAAAAAATAAAGTTTTTGTTTTTGCCTTTAATTGGGCAAAATTAAAAACTCCATCACCTTATATCTCATTTTGATATCTATCTATAAACTTTTGTTATAAATCAGCAATAGTTTTCATTTCAAATGCATGACTTTCTACTAGCATTAAGAACAATTCCTCTCATTCCACTATGTAAAATCTATATATTATCAATAGATTTTAGTGGACAACCATCTAATTTATTCCTTTCAGTTAACCAACTGCTTTATCAAGTCAATAAAAGCAATGACACTTTTCCTACATTTTCCAGACAATAAATACCAGACCTATTTAATGAATTATTTTTTATTGTAGTTAATAACAATGACATTCACAATAATCCCCTCCCCCTCCATTATTTTTAAAAATTGTAACAGTAGAAGCATCTTTAAAATCAGGTATCATAATTTTATCTAAAAATTTCAATAATCTTGAAGATAATATATCAAATTATTTTAAAATTTCAGAATGCAACTTTTACATTTCTAAGATTATGAATTGTTTTAATTTCATCAAGTTAAGATATTTTTGTCCAAATCTAAATGAAAAAAAAAAAAAAAAATCAGTAAAAAATATCATCTCAATTTCAGTACTATACTCAAATATTTAATATGATTATCAATGCGACAAAAACCATGATCAGCAAATGTTTAAACCATTTTTGCAGTTTTAAACTACCAATCATTTTTAGCTTTCTTGTCAGTTGTTCCTCTATATTATTTATAAAGTTCCAATTTCAATTTATTACTCTACAAAGCTGAAATTACTTTTAAAAAAATCAAATTATCAATAATAGAATCATTGATGGAGAAAACATCAGAATTTCTGTTCAATGCATCCAATAAAACCTTTAATTTATATCCACAACACATATGACAAGATGTTAATGTCTAAAATTTTACTGTTGAAATTTAGCACAAATAGTAGTGCTTTCTAAATAAAAAAACATGAAATTTTTTATCAATACATTTAAAATAATATTTATTTCTTTAATGCAATTACTATTTTAACCTTGAAATATATATACTAGTCTATATGTTTAACAATCCACATTTGTAAATGTTCTTACAATATTAACTTCTTTTATATTTTTACATCTAACTATAGCATAAAACGTAGAACTGCAATGATTTGAACATACATTTTTTTCCAGCAATTTTTCTGCTGGAACTAAGGGTTTTTGATAATCAGGCTATGTAACTTGCAAAGATTCAAGAACAATCACCATTTGAACTCAATAAACAATTATTATTATTATTCATTTCCATCTTTTTATGATAAAGTTCAACATAGAATATATTTTAAATAGCAGGGTTTAAACATTTTCATTTTAGTTTTAGTCTTTATTAATCTTTTCTAAAATGGGTATGTTTTACAGTATAGAAGAAATGCTTCCAATTTGTTTTGCAAGCACAAAAAATATAGACAAAGTATGACAGTTCCATTTAATTGACCATAGTTAGCTATCACTACAGGAATCTACAGTTATTGCTAGTATTCATTTATAAAGATACAAGTTCAACAAAGGTGGCAGATAGTGGAATGGCCTTCAGATATAAAAGCCAAATGTGAATATTAAATAAAAAATGCCAGATCAAGAGCTCCTGCTGCCTTGTAGGATAGAATGCTGGTTCATCAAAGGCTAGGTACTGTTACCAATAGTCTTTCTGTTTCCCTCTTCTTCAATCTCTTAAACTATTGTAGGGTAGGTAGTTGTCATGAGCATCTCATCATAAGATATCCCCTTAGACAGTAGGATTGTGCATTTGTGCAGCAACATTCCCATTCATCAATTACACACACAGTATTTCTGACTCAAATATTGCTTTTTTATAGTTAACCCCCCCCCCCCAGAATTAAGACAGCAATGACAAGGGTAGGCTTAGTAGACTGATAGTCTTTAGTTGTGATCTTTGCTTGAGGCAGTATAATCACTAATGAGTCAATTTTGAATTGGATTTAAATGAGACAGGAATTTTAGCTGACAAAGATTTACATTTAGGTAGCAGTATTTAGGGATCCCCCTGCAACCACAAAAGTGGGTTATCATGCTTGGTGGATTACTCATTTCAGTAGTAAAAATAATAAGAATAATATCAGGAATGGCAGAGTAATAAGTGACAGTGGTAAAAGTAAATATCACAAATATAGGTACATGCAATGTGCAAACTTTATTTGCTACAAATTCTTCAAGACCAGAATGGAGGTCTGCACTTGTGGCCAAAAAATAGTCAAGATTTAAAATTGATAATGCTATCTTTAGTGAAAGTTGTCCCTCTGAGGAAGGAAGTTTATGAGAACAGATGGATATATATAAAAGTTGTTTTTTTTTTTTTTGGAAAGACAGTGAAAAAAGAATAAATGGTATTGGATTTTCTGGAAAATCTAATTCAGTATCTTCTATTATTGAAATTTCTTACTGTATTAATGAAAGCTTAATGATTCTAAAACTTGTCTTGCATAATGATATTAGAGCTCATTGTATCAGTGCCTATAATCTAACCTTAGATTTAAAGAATTCAGAAAAAGGAAAGCTTTTATTCCTTGTCGGTTGGCATTATTACAGCAATACTATTCAAATATACAATTTTTATCTTTGGAAACTTTAATACATGTGTTGGTACAAATAATAGACTTTGGCCAAAAGTCAAAGGAAATAAATGGTAATGGGACTGTAAATTCTAATGGTTTGTTATTATTAAATTTATGCACAATACATGGATTGACTATCACAAACACTTTGTTTAGGCAGAAAAATAGCTGCAAAGAAACATAAATGCATCCCATGCTCAAAATAATGGCATTTAATAGATTATACTATTGTTAGTCAGAATACAAGGAAGATTGCATTACATGACCACTCACACATTGTTAAACAGATTACAGATGTAACACTCTAAGATTAAGATGATAGTTTGCATTAAAAAATAGATATTATTCCAATCATATTCACAAAAGAATTGATGTTAATTCTTTAGAAGCATCTACTATACCTACTAAATTTCAACAGCTATTAAACACTAAACTTGCTAATTTGGATCTTCAAAATTACCACAATACTGAAGCATACAATTACCTTAAGGAGTGTGTTATGGATATAAGTAGATCTATTCTTGGTTTCTTTTAAAAAAAAAAAAAAAGAATCATCACTGGTTTTCTCAAGAATTAAGACAGCAATGATTTGGATGCCCTATCATCACAATATAAAAGTATTAGAAATGTTTCATTTAAAGACGCTCTGTAAAATTTTACAAATACAATGTCAAAATAATAAAACCAATCAATATGTTTTTCAGCTTGCAGGATGTGATACTACTGAATCCATTACTGTAAAATCACATCTTTTATTACATCAGACATGTAATACTAATGATCAATGGAAGACATTCTAAAAGAGTGTTTTGTGGTAAACTTGACACATGGATTTTGTTGAAGAAGTAGACACTATCTATGTTATAAGGATTGCATCTAAAGAAATACAATGTCAATTGTTTCCATTGGGAAAATATGGCAGAGAATAGAATTGGAGAGCTACAATTAGACAAAATATTGAAGTATTTCAAAAAGAAAAGTTTTCAGCTGAGGAAACTAAAAGGAAACAATCTAAAATAACAAGTAAACAGAAAAATGGATTAGCATGTTCTATGTATGACAAATTTATGGTTCACAGATGGATTATATAGTCATCGCAAACTTCGCTCTCTCCCCCTGTCTTTCTTTTTTTTTTTTTTTAGTTGGAATGGCCTTACACTTTTCTGAAAAACTGTTTATTATTAGATATGGTATCGGGTTTTCTCATTTTATCAAAGTATAGTGTAAAATACACTTTTGCATGAGATATTCATTTTTATCAATTACAGAAATTATTTTATTACTGCATAAATCTTAAATTTCAAAATTATATCAATAACAAAAGCTTACTAATTTAGTTTTATTTTAACTTCTGACAGAAATAGCAATAAAAAAATTTCATATTTTCATTAATCAAAAAGTATTTTTCTTAAAAAAAAAAAAAAAAAGATTGCGTCGCTAATAGAATTATATTATAAGCGCTTAATTGCATTTATCTGTCTATAACAAGATCAATTATAATTACAAAAAAAAAAAAACAAGATCAATTATCGGTCTATACACACACACACACATATATATATAATACACTTAATACGACTCTGCACAATTCATCTATTAATACTTAACGTACTTTAAAATAAAACAAACTATAGAACAAATTATATACTTTAGAAGAGAGGGCAGCACTATCAAGTGAAAATTTTGTTAAAATTAAAAAAAAAAATGTAACAATAAAAAATGGATATGAGAAATTTATTTAATAATAAACGAATAATTTAACTGTCTGTCTGTGCTTTGTGAAAAGCAAGAAAGAGAGAATGCTATAGTTAAAAAGAATTCATATGAGTTTGGATCTCTTGTATATGACTTGTGTAAATCATGGCTTGCGATCTATTTGGAGTCTCTTCTTTATTATTCAAAGAAACCAACTTTCCTTTTGTTCCTTTTTCATAGTCACACATCTTTGCTGCCCCTCTCCCCACTGTCTGCCAGTCCGAGATCAACACAATAGCTCCCATTCAAGTTGGGGTCAAGGCTTCAGCTAAGAAACACAAGGCCTGGGGCGGACATATTGAAATCAAGGAATTGAGTAATCACTAAACATTGTAAATGAACAGAAAAACTTCTGGGAGAGTTTTCTACCCAGGTGTACAAACTTTACTAGACACCTGTAATAACTGTTTATAAAAAACATTGGTCTAAGCGCTAAAAACAGGTCCGCCCCTTAAATAAACATTACCAGCCAATGGATGCCAAAATATTTATGCCAATAGAAATTCCAGGTCATTAATATTTAACTGTGTATTGGCAACACTTCAGAATAGATCAATAGATTTTTTTTTTATTTATTTCACTTCTCTAAAGTATAAAACACATCAAGCAGGAAAACGAAGAAATAGAGAAGAGTGACTTGAAAAGTAAAGAAAGAAAAAGTAGACAGAAAAGAGTTATGCAAGAAATGTACTGACTTAAAAACTCTTCTGGAAGAGAAGAGACAGCTAAAGCTTTCCCCCCATACAATTAGAAGCTTACAATAAGGCTAAGCCTTCGTTTGTAAAACATTAAAGCTGAGTACTACATCTTTTCCTTAAATTTTCAAGACAGTTGAAAAGATTTTTTTTTGCACATTTAAAAAAGTAAATATACATCTTAGATTAAAAAAAAAAAAAAAATGTAAATCATAATCACAGTTCCTAAATGATAATTTAATGACATAAGGCGGGAGGCGGGCGCTAATGGAGTATATACGCTGAAATAATATATTTACATTTTTTCTAATTTTTAGCATTTTTATAAGCTTATATTTAATACATATTCTGCATATATATATATATGTATGTACATATCTGCAGCATATCCTTTAATATAATATGCATGTAGGTTTTTTTTTTTTAATATATATTTTAACTTGCAATAATTTTAAAATTAAAATAGTTTTAATTAATGAAAACAATCATTTTGTATCAATATTTTTAAAATTACAATTCATTTATTTACATAAGAATTAAAAATCTATACAGATACTAATAAAAACTCATGCAAAATCCATAATTCTATTTAGACTATTATCCTATTGCTTGCTATCTGCCAACATAACTGAAATTAAACTTCTAGCAATGTTTGATTACTAAAAAAATTATTTTGACAACAGCTAAATTTTGTATTTAAAAACAATATATATGTTCAATCACGCATTTTTCATGAATGAAAGATGTTTGTGATTTTCATCGTTAACTACCTGCACTTAAATTCTTTAGAAATAAAATTAACTTTTGTATTTCTCCAATGTATATTGAAATAAACATAATATTTTTATGCAATGAACTAATCTTTCTTACTTATTCACACTTATGTAAAATAATGAAAATGATTAACAGGTTTGACTTTCGGACATATATATACTCAGAGCTTAGATTCAATTTGGAAGTTCATTTGCTTTATATAAATATGTGCGATTTTAAAAAAAAAAAAAAACAGCGTTATTTGAAGACTGTTTAAAAAAAAAAAAAATACTGGATACATAATAATTCACAGCTTTCAATCAATCATTAATGAAATGAAAAAAAAATTTAAGACATTAAAAAAAAAAAAAAAAAATTGTATGGGCAAGATGCTAGAGTAATCAAAAAGTATTAGATTGAGTATAACACTTATTCAAGATGATCAAATTGAGATTTTTCGGCAACTAGGAATATTGCATATTCAATTAGAATCTATAAAAGCATAATAAGACTTAGCAAAGTGCAAGTACTCTTAAAATATCAACTATTTTTTTTTACTATTGCTATTTATATGGATAAGAACGACAAGCAAGCTGCACCAATCTGTTATACATTTGTTTTCAAAACGCATAAATTGCATCTCTTTCAAGAGAAAATGCGTGCTTCCTACAATAATTACAGATAAGAAAAGCCATCTTTGCTATTAATTAGATATTACTGTTAAGTGAATTAAGATTTTTTTTTTTTTTCATTCATACATGCATCAAAAGAACTTATTAATATTGTTATATTAAGTATACACTAATGGCATGAAGTCAGGATTAATATCAAAGAATCTGGGATGATGGAAAATCATCAACATTTAGTTAATACAACCGATAATCAAAATTAAAAATAAAAATATATGATGAAAGGAATGAGCACGAGAAATCTGCAAAAACAAAGACTAGCAATAAGTTCACTAGCATTATAGAGGAGGAGGAGGAGAAGAAGAATAATTCATCATATGAATGATCAAAAAAATAAAATCAACAAACAACCTTGTAACTGGAATTGAAAGTGGTCCACTATAGACCAGGCTAATTATTTAAGCTTGGGGCAGATTATATAAACAATAATTTGGATATACAAACTTAAGTCCTAATCCATAAAAATATAACAATTAAAAAAAAAAAAAGGTTGGGATAACTAAAACATGCTGATCATCATCAATGCACTCTGGAATAACTTAATAAAATATAAATTTATTAATTAGAAACAAATATAAATGAAATGTGTCTTGAAGGCTATGCTATAAACAAAAAATACACCATTCTGATTAAAATACAAAAGAATATGCTATTACATTGTAATTTACTTATATCTCAATAAATTTACATAAAACACACCTATATAGAAGCATTTATATGAGCTGTATAATAATTTAAAATTGACATCTTTGAATTGTCATAAACCAATAATAAAAAATTCATTTTTATAATACATAATAATTTTAACATTGAAACAGTCATATCTATCAGTCAGTCTGTTTCACCTATTATATTCTATAATAATATATTTATTCCATATCCAACTCAACTCAAATTGTGTATATTCCTTTTATTAAAACCTTGAGCTTGTGCTTTTAATATTACCAACTATGTGTCTGTCTAATCACCTCGTTCACTATAATATGCAGAGACAAGTAGGGGTAGTATATATGCATGTATCATCCTTCATTTGTTAAAACTGAAGTAAACCTGGCAGTATATAGTTAGAATATATGTATATAACAAAATTATAAATTTAGATTTTATAAAATTATTCATTTAAGAATTTATATTTTAATAATCATTTAAAATAATTTTCGAGTTCTATTGTTTTGTTGAAATTCATACACAATGAATTTAATACAGATGAAAGTCAAACATTTGCCTATTTACTTTATTTTAAAAATAAAAATACAGTAGTTAGAATTTCCCTCTTTTTCTTAGTGTATTTTTAAAATAAAAGTAGTTAGGTTTTTTTTTTCTTATTTCTTCAGTGAACACATTTGAGTGACACATTTAATAAAAAATGTGTAAGATGTTCCCTCTATTATTAATTATTATTATTTTTAAAATTTTATTTATACTACAATCTTGATTTATATGCATACTATAAATATAAAGAAAACATATATATATATATGCATGTTCAAAAGCATAGTACATTTGCAATACAATAAACAATACACATTCTATTCTAATCAATGTTTATTAACAAAATGCACTATATATGTTAAAAAGAGACAATTTGGAAAAAATGTAGTATAGTTTGCTGCTCTACTATATTATCCAAATAAAATTTTAAAGGTGATTTATAATCTTTTATATAATAAAATACATTGTGTTGTACAATATTATTAACAAATTAAATAAAAAACATTCAGTAAATATTTATAAATTAATAAGCCTAATTGCATTAAGTTGTCTGTTTGTTTTTTCTATTTTAGCAAAGTTAGATATACTATGAATGAGATGCTAAAAAAATGATTGTTGAAATCCTAAAAATTCATAAATTCAAAAAACAATTTTGGTCCAGAAATTTTGGATTAATATTGCTTTGCCTATATTTAAGAGAGTGAAAATGATTAATTGTAATATTTTACCACATAAATGTTCTAATCATGATGTGCAGGCAAACTAAAATTAGAAATGCTTCATAGCTTTGACTGGTGTTTTAGGGTATTTACAAGTTAAAATAAAATATAGCATTAAATCATATATTAAAAAATAAAACAATTCTGGATATGAATAAAATCTCTGAAGAAATACTACATAAAAGCATATGCAGCAAATAAATGATCAAACAATGACAGAAAATTTCTTCCTAATTATATTCAATTGTTTTATTAATATTGGCTTTTGAAAAATTATATGTATTTATATTATAAATAAGTTATATGTAAATAAAACAAATATTAATAGTGATAATAAATATTACTAATAATCATCTTCAATTGGGAACCTTTTAAATTTGATAGAAGAAAAATGTTCCCATGTGCTATTGGAAGTCATGAATTTTAGCATTTGCATTTTGTCTATAATTAAAAATTTCTTAATTGTTTTTTTTTTATCAAAATTGCCTTTTTAAATTTTTTTTTATGGCTTCTTTTCACATGAAGAATTCTAGACTTTTCCAGATCAAAAGTGAAAATAAAATTAGTTGTTTATATGATAAAAGATATAGATCCTGTTATTAAATCATTATTATTCTTAATGCACTTCTATATTTTTTTTAAAATGTTACTCAATATTATACCTCGATTCATCTATGTATAAGCTTTGTATTTGCATGTAATTTAATAGACAATATTAATTTTTGGTTCAAAAATATCACATTTTTTATATTATTCACCAATCTGCTAACATTAGGTGAAACACAAAATAAAATATGTAATTCTCTCTATATATTTTTGATAAATTTGTCTTGAGCATTTGAAACATATAAAATAGATATCCATTTATTAATCATTAATTTATTTGCTTCATTAAACTGATATATTTTATAAATTTACATAAAATATAATAAATTAGTATAACTAATTTCAATCAACTCTTTTTAAATTTTTCAATATTTTGAGATTTATCACTTTTATAAAGATGCAATTTATCATTTTAAAAAAAATCTTAAGATTTGCCAGTTTAAGCACAATTGGTACCTTTGATTTATAGTATATATATATATCCTCTTTGCTTACTTAGCAATTTGTAATTTTATTAAGTATCAGATCTTGTCACATAATCATAAAAATATTTAATGTCTTTTGAATAAATTAAATGGTTTAAAATGGACAATAAAAACAGAACAGAATAAAGGTATTATTAAATATCTTGATGTATATGTGACTAAGATATGCTGGTTTATTAAATTATAAACTATTGATTAAACCATTACAAGAAAAAAAATATACAGACAGTCCACTAGTTACAAACTTAATAGGTTCCTGATGTTGTGTTTGGAAGTTGAAATTGTTTGTAAGTAGAGGTCTGTAAATAAAGGGTTTTTAAAATACAATATTTATTTTTTATTAATTAGTTTCTGGAGTTTTGTTTACAAATTTATCAAGAGTTAATTGAATTGTATTCTTTTATTTTTCGTGATAAAAAATTCTGTAATATTCTGTGTCTTTTTCTATTGCCCTTCGTACATGAGATATACGCTCTCGATTGGGATTACATTATTCCATGATAGTCAAAAATTTGTCAAGATGCACGAAGACTTCATTTATATTCTTGATTGTCAAACTCTTAACAATAAGTTCATTACCAGGTTCTTCATTTTGTATTTCATTCATCTCTTGTAGTTTAATCAAGTCTTCACTTGACAGAAGTTCTGAGTGAGATTGCATTAACTCATCAATATCTTCATCAGGGACATCTAAATTTAATTCATTCATTATATTGACTATTTCAGTTGTGATATCTTCAGGAGTTTTTTCAATGTCCATAGAAGCATTCATCATTTGTGGATATTACTTTTTTTCCAATAACCTTTCATTGTTGACTTTTATTTCAGCCCGTGCACCCCCAACAATATTTATTACATTCCATATTTTATAACTTTCCCAAAAATCTCTTAGTGTAGGTCCCACCTTCCTTGTCAATTGCTTTGATTGCTAGAGTCATTAATCTCCTCATATAATACTGCTTAAAAGTAGCTATCACAGTTTGGTCCATAGGTTATATTTCACTTGTAGTACTGGGAGGGATAAACACAACATTAACTGCTGGATATATATTTTGCAGGGATTTTGGATGTCCAGGAGAATTGTCTAAGAGCAATAGTGTTTTAAATGGTAAATTATTCTCACTGCAATATTGCTTAACAGAAGGCACAAAATGATGTGAGAACCAAACTTGAAAAAGCTGTGCGGTAGCCCAGGCTTTAATGACTGAAAGCATTCTTTTATCTTTTCCTTTCAATGCTCTAGGATTTTCTGATAAATTATCAATGGCTAAAATTTAAAATCACCAGATAAATTACATCCAAGAAGCAATGTTAATGTTTTTAGAAGATTTATGCTCAGGTGCAACTGATTCTTCCTTTTCTAAATATGTATGTGCAGGCATCTTTTTCCAAAATAATACTGTATCATCTACATTGCTCCATCTTTAATGATATTACAGAAAAGTAGAAATAAATTCACTGGCAGCTTTGTTATCTGCACTGGCACCTTCCCCAGTACATTTAATATTATGTAAAGATTAACTCATTTTAAATTTGTGAAATCAGCCATTGCTTGCTACAAATTCAAGAGCAGGATCTTCTTTTAATTCTTTCTTCCAATCTTCATGCAAACTAAGAGCCTTAGCTTGAATAATTAATAAACTCACTGGGATGCCTTTTTGATGTTGATCTTCAATCCATAAAGCTAAATATTTCTCCATTTCATCCATTACTCTGCCATGTCTTTTTGAAACAATCTTTGAAGAAATAATTCCACAATTTTTAACACATTCCTTAATTTTCTTCTTGTTTTTCACAATTGTATATATTGTTGATCAGTTTAAATTGCATGACCCTGCAATTGAAGCAAAAGATTCACCATTTTCAGAACGTCTAATTATATCCAATTTTGTCTTGATCGTTTGGGGTTTATGAGACCTTGATTTCTTTTTAGTTGTGTCAACACTGCTGTTTTTTCGTTTCTCACTCATGTTTTTAATTAATAAGAATGAAAAAATTCACCAAAGCAGAAATATATACAGTGTGCGTAATCGCGCACAAACTACTTTTAAAAAATAAGCACTAATCAAGACAGTCTGTAAGGATGCTAAAAATAAAAGTAATCAATGTCAGATAAATGAGAAGATTTACTGTACTTTATATAGGTTTTTATTGTTCTCTAAAATATACTTTCAATTATTTTCTAAATTCCGGTTTATCATTCTTTAAAAAAAATTCAATTATGAATGTATGTAAATAGTTTTTTTTTTTTCATGTGCATAGATAACGATCTAAAGTCCAAAAGCGATTATGTAATAGCAAAATGTTTGTAACGAGGGGACTTCCTGTATATATTATATGTCAAAGCGTTGACCGGGAAACGAACCCGGGACAACTGCTTGGAAGGCAGCTATGCTAACCGCTAGGCCAACATCGCTCGACTCCTGTATATATATTATAAATCAAAAATACATACTTTGCATAATCTGACAAGCCATAGATCTTTTCTATATCATAATGATATGTTGTAACATTATGAAAAATAAAATCACAAAAATATTGATAAACTTACAAAAGAGCTGATTGAAGTTGGGTGTACAAATTTGCTATTCTTTATGTCAATTTAAAAATATAACAATTTAATAAAGCAAGAAATTAATGATATAAAATGTGTATATATATATATTCCATATGTTTCAAATGCATTAAATAACATTTGAAACAAAAAAGTAATATTATATATCAAATTACAGGTAAATGCAAAACTTCATACATAAGTAAACCTGAGGTAAAAGAATATCAACTGTTATATAAGCATATAGATAATAAAATTAATACACACACAAAAAAAAAATAATATAATTTTATTTTCACTTTTGACTTAGAAAATATTAGCAGAAAAATCAAAGAGGAAATTTTGATAAATAAAAATAATAAATCTTTAATTCATTGACAAAGTGTGAATGTTAAAAATTCATATAATCTTGATATCACATGGTATGTTTATTTCACCAATTTTAAAAGGTTTCCAGTTGAAAATGGTTATACAAAAAATCTAAAATTTCTGTATTTTTATAATAGTTATTAGTAATATTTATTATTGTCAGAAGCAGCAGCAGTATAACCATCATCATCATCATCATTATTATTATTATATTTCAAAAATAAACTTTATTGAGAATTAAAAAAGTGTTACATAAGTTAAAAGAGAAAAACATGAGGTCTGAGATACAAGTTGATATATGATATTATAGATGCAATAAAAGTTTACATATTGCTTTTGATAGAAAAAAAAACATAGGATACATGCATAAAATTTACATAGAAATTTTGAAATAAGATCTTGAGAAAAATACATGCAGCACATGATAGTATAAAGGGAAACATATGGTGTGTGGAGTTGGTGCTAGATTAATATATGACAATATAAATTAGGCCAATTTGGTGGAGGGATTATAATTTTCATGGTTGTCTTATTGCTCATGTGTTTCACAAGTTGCATGTGAAAAACATGAGTTTTTGGATACAATTTGATACATGAAATTACATATGCAATGAGGGTTTACAATTTTGCTTATAATTAAAAAAAGGTGTTTTACAGTAGTTGAAAGAATAATTGTTGCATAACAAGATACATATTTCACATTAGATTTATACATATTTTACAAAAGCATTATGAGATAAATACATGAAAGCACATGGTGATATTTGCTAATACATTTAGGGAAAGTGGAATTAGTGTGACAATGATATATGGCTGTACATAAATTGTGCTTATTAGTTGGTAAGCACTATAGGTGTCAAGGCTAAGTCTTATAGTTTATGTCCTGGGCATTTAAAGTTTCTTAGAAATAAGATGGTGGAGTGATCTCGTACACTTCTTTAGATCAGTGGGTTGATGAGGTTGGTATACTGTTACTCTCAAGTGGTGCAGTAGTTCACTCTGGTGTGATCTTAGATCTATGAGGTAATGTGTGGTAGGTGCTTGGGCAGGTTGAAATTCCAGAGTAAAGTAAAAATCAATTAGAGAACAGTTGGAATCAGTGGTTGATAATGATAGACTTGATGGGAAAATAGCTTAAATAATACAAAATATCTTGTGACATGAAAAGAGGGAGTTACAATGTTATGTTTTTAAGTCTATGTTTTAAATGTTGTTTGTACTGGTTGCCCTGAAACTTCAAATTCGCTATTCATTAATGGACTTGAAATATTTTTGCTTTTGCTGACATGGAAACTGTTCTTGAGGAAATGGCCATATGCTTTTTTATGAGTTATGACTGGCAACATGGTAGAGTAGGTTATAGCACCAACCACTTGGTAATATGTTTGTATGGCAACCATTATGATTGGTTTTAATAATTTTAAAATGTCATTTTTTAAAAAGAAAAGCTTTTGCAAATTCAAAATTATCTTAAAAACAATGTGCAGCATAGTTAATTGTTAATAATTAGTTCAACATATATGTTAAATATAATACTTGAAATTTGCACACTTTGAGTGGTCTTTGGGATTTTAAACTGGAAAATTTTCCTTGTTGACTAGCAATACTAATGTTTGCTGCCACTGATGAAATTATTTTTTTTGCAAATTATCCATTACACATTAAGTATTTAGAATGTTATCTAATTAGGTCAAGTTCAGTCTTTCTGATGACTTGAAATTTATTTTTTTAAAAACTAATATTGTGCAAATTTTTAGGATTTGAAACAGCTCTTGCAATGAGCCTGGTGATAGAACTAAAATTAACTATGGATTATTATTATTGTTGTTGTTGTTATTATTATCATTTTTTTACTGTGTCATAAAGTAACAATTATAAATACCCGCTTGGCTAACAAATTTCAACTGGTGGTTCCAGATTTTTCTTTAGAAAGCAGTCACAGGCAATTTAGTTACAATGGACTTAGGCTCTTTAATTCTTTGGTTACCGACTGTTCAATTGATGTTGATAATTTATCTTTTTATATTTTTAAAAAATATTTAAAATTTTGGTTATTGTCTCATGTGTAATATATTGATTAATTAATGGGCATATATTTTTTTTGTTTAATATGTATATCTTTTTGGTTGTATTTATTCTTATATTATTTGTTTTGGTTTACTTGTTTGGAGTATTTCTCATTTTTTATATGTATTGTTTGATTAATAATAAATAATTTGTTGTTGTTGTTGTTATTATTATAAAAAAACTAAGAAAAGTTTGTACAATCTATTCTTTCTGTTAACTTTGATATTAACTCATTTGTAATCCAATCATGTCTCTTCAGATCTTTCTTCTTTATATATTTTATAAAAGAACAATAATCTATAAACTCTTTCATCTTGTCAACAAAGAATGAAAATGCACAATTTACATCATTCAACTCAAAGATTAAATTCCAATCATATTTAGTAATTAAGGAATGCAAACGATCATGAGATAAAAGTTTAAAACACTTTTTACTATGAGAAAAATTCTTTTTAAAAGTAACAATTCCTCTCCAAAAAAGATGTTTTCAAAATAATATTTTCAGGACATCTAGCAAAGACATGATCAATAAGTGAAGATGATGAAGATGTAACATGTGTAGGATGAAATAAACATTGAATAAATCCAAAAAGTGTCAGCATATTTAAATAATGTTGAGCAGCAACAGAAATTTCACCAGAAATATCAATCTTCAAGTCACCAACAAGAATAATGAATTTATCATTTAATTTAGTAAGCAAATCACCAAGTTCATCACTAAAACTTTCAACTGTATGACTGCAAGACCTATACAGAGCAATAAGTGTTAATTTGTCTGAACCTAAAATGAAATTTAAAACAAGACATTCAGAAGAATCAAAAACTGCATCAATAGAAGTCATATAAAGCACTGATTTATAATAAACTAAAACTCCACCTGACCTATTATTAATTCTAGAATTAATAATTGATGTATATCCCTCTAACTCATACAGTCCTTTTTCACATTCCTTAATCCAGATATCAGACAAAATTATAATATCAAATGACCTATCAAGGAAAACTGTGAGAAAATTCATTAAAGACTGGATTATTATTGATGATAATGAAAAACTTTTTATTTCTATTTAATTATTTTATTATATATTAATGTTTTTTATTTTATTTGCACATGTACTTTTGTTAAGCTCCATGCGTGATTTTTTATCACAAGGAGATTATATGTTTAATAAATTAAATTATTATTATTATTATTATTATTATTATTATTATTATTATTATTATTATTATTATTATTATTATTATTATTATTATTATTATTATTATTAAATATTTACAGAAAGTATTGTTTATTAATCCAGAAAAAAATAATTACACATATAAATCATCTTGAGGTTTAACATAAGTCATGTTGTTCACTTTGATTTGTGCTAGTCCAGCACCGTAATAATTTATTATATAGTTGGAGCCATCTGCCGGTCCAACAACCTGTATTGCTATAAGAATAATGTCAATTAATTGGCCCAGAACCATGAATCCTAATGTGCAGAATTTCATTAATTCTATAGCAGGATATCCTAGGTAAAACCTGTCAAGACCAAACATCCCCAAAAATATTGAGAGTAATAAGGCAGTTTCAAAAGAATAACCATTTGTATATTTACATGGAATCTCTTTTTCAAATGTTCAATTCACATTCGTTCTTGCAAGTTACATTTGGAGCAGGACTGCATGTAACTTTGGCTTTATTGTCTTTTGTACAGAATCATGGCTGTTGTGTTTCAGTGTCAATATCCAACTCTTGACATTTATATTGCCCAATTCTAAGTTTTGTACAATCTTCATCTGGGTCAGAAAAAACAAAAAGAAATGTAATAAAAATAAGTAGTAAATATTTGAAGGAAACTTTATTCCACCACCTAACGGTTTCTCTACCATCCGCCATGTTTGTTGTTGTTATTATTATTACTACTATTATTATTATTATCATCACCACCACCTTTCAAAAGGACTTTATTGAATATAACAAGAAAAATGTTACATTTATAACTATTTTACCAAATGCAGATGAACTGAAGTTAGTATAAATAAGTTGAAAATTGTAATTGGGGGAGGGGGGGCAACAAAGACAAAGGATATGCATGTGGTTTACAAATTTGAGTTTACATTTTTTTTAAAAAAATATATACACATCCAATTAGTTTTGTGCAATAGTAAGGCTCTTAGTTCTGTTTTTTATTAGTCTTTTTTTCCATCTATAATTTTGAGCGCTAATGTAATATAGACCAAGTGGCTGTGTACATCTTTTGGGATACAATTTTTTCATCCCTTAAGCGGAGCTGTTCTATTTTGTTCCAGAATGTGTTTGGATGTCTTCTTGGATTATTGTTGTAAATGAAGGAGCATCTTGCTTGAATATGTGGGTAGCTACCCTTAACAAATGATTGTAAAAGTGTTTGAATGTCACAATTTCTTTGTTTCTACAATGATGGTATGGATGAGCGAATATTATCAAATGTGGGGCAGGTAAAAAGAAAATGTTTTTGTGTCTCAGTCTCTCTATGACATAATCAGCATATGTCTTCTGTATTTATGTAATGCCTTCTATATCTACAAAAGTGTAATGTTGGCAGTGCTTCAAGTTTTAATTTGAGTAGAAAATCATAATATTTGGGTTCTAATGGCCAGAATTTAAGTTTTCAGGTTAGTTGTCTATTGTTAAAGTTCAAAATTGGTCTTTTATCATTTAGGCGAGAGCAAATTATCTAGTATACATCCCAATATTTAAATTTATCTTGTGGTGGTGAATAAGTAATGTTTGCAATATTAAGAATTAGTGTAAGCAAGGTTTTCCAATATCCACTGGCTGGTGGTGGTTTATCTGTTGGGGTAATATTGAAGAACACATTCATGTATGGAAATAAATAAGCACATGCAGAAATAAGATTTAATGTCTTTTGAATGTTAAAAATATGTATTGAATGTAGTCCTAAACCATTTTGTATTAGAGGAGATTGAATACATTTTACTGAAAGTGAAACAATCTTTTTACCCCACAGCAACTTTCTACATAATGAGTTTATTTTACTAGTAAAAGATTTAGTTTATAGTATTATTGGAGAATAGTATATGATTTGAATCATAATTAATAGATTAAACAGGGATACTTTTGAATACAACCCGAAAGGTAAGATTTTGAAAGTGAATCAATTGTTTTCTATTTTATTTTTAATTTTGTCTTGTATTTGTTGACGCATTTCTAGGTTGCTCAAATAGAAGGGGAATCCCACAAAAGAGCTGGGTTTTCCTTTAAAATGTTGTGTGAAATTGTCCTGTATATATTGACCACGCAGAAAATTTATCCATGTTAAACTGCAGCTTGTATTTGTTAGTGTATGAATTAAGAATTTTCAATAAAGTTGGGATCTGTTTTTTAGAAGTTAAAAATATCGAGACATCATCCATGTAGGCAATACACGAGATGTTTGCTTTCAGACCAGGTATGGATAAGTGATAATTATTTTTCTATCATATTCAGTAAGGGATCGATATAGAAAGTAAAAAAAAGAGCACTTACTGGTGAACCTTGTGGAATTGAACAGTAAGGTACAAAAGAGGAAGAATTCTTACCATTAAGTGTAATATGTATTTCTCTACTTAAAAGAAGATTGGTGATTAAATATATTAAGGATCTTGGTATTGTTGTGTCTGCTAATGCTTCAACAAGGAGTTCAATCGGAATCATATCAAATGCTGATTTTATATCCAGTTGGATTACGACTGGACTATATTTTTTATTATTTCTGACAGAATCAATAACTGTTTTGAAAAGAAAGGCTGCTTGCATTGGAGATGAGCCTTTCTTAGCAACAATTTATCAAAAGTTTTTCCTTATAATTATTAAAAACAAAATCCATTATATTGAAAATATAAAATTTGACATTATATATTTTTTTTTTCTTCAAAAAAAACAAAAACAAAACATTTATTTAAAAATATCAAAAAAACAACAAACATTTCTGGATACGTATATCGGAACCTTACAAATAAAACAAAAATGTTCCCAACGTAAAATAAAATCTTCACAAACTTAAAACTATTCTTTATGTAGCTTTTTTTTTATAAGATAAATTCATTAATAATACAACACACACATTTGTATTGTGGGTGAAATGGGAATACAGTATAGACCAAACCCCGTTATTTACTTCACATATATAAACATTTATACGTGTTTTAATTACGATCTATGTAATCGATTTTATATTAAATTCTAATCCTTTTTTCAAGATTAGCTGTGCTGAATTGTCAGCAACAGCCATTTTGTGCATGACCGTTATATACACGGTCTGGCACAATATATATATATATTTCTGAGAATAAATATTCTGGGGTTCGACATGGAACGAGCACTCTAATTGTGTTTCCAATAGATGTTATTGATCTGTGTATAAAATCATTCTTTAGTGAAACAATAATTGCAGAATGATCTGATAATGATGAGTTTTTTATTGTTAGGCTGATCATGTGATGTAACACTGGTGAGTAGAAGACCAGGTCAATTAATGATGAAAACCTGCCATTATTAAATGTTACTGAATTCTGTGGGAGATAGTCTTCCCCACTTAAGAGAGGTATGGCTAGTAAGTGCAACCAGTTTGTGATAAACCCATTGTATGACATGTTGAAATAATCAAGTAAAATTAATGGATGTGATGAGGATGCTATTTTGGAATTTATAATTTGAATGACTTTATTAATTGTTGTATGATTTGGAGGTAAATAGACAAATGCTACATTCAATGTAACTGTTTTATCATAAAAGGTTATAATTAATGTGTGCATCTATATATATTATTTTGAATGAATAGAAGAGCGGATTTTCATTACTACTACTCCTGTTCCTGCTGAGGGTGAGAATGATGCTTGGGAGAATGCTGAGTATCCTTGATTATTAAGATAGTTAGATGGATTAATCTGAGATTTATTATAAATTTTGTTTCAAGTAGCCCTAGCAAATGAGGCTGTATAATTTCAAGCCATTTTACTAATTGATAATTTTTTTCCGGTGAATTTAATCCACGAATGTTTAATGACGCTATTTTTATTTCCATTACAGTTTCACTCAATAAAAACAGAACACACCTGTTGCAGTAATTAGATTGTAATTTTATATAGTTTAAATAACTTGCACAAATTATGACAAAGAATTTTTATGTCTGGAGATTCTACTTCCTCCCTCCTGTGACAATTTTTGAACATTTGCTTTTTTATTGGTGCTAAGATCTTCATCTGAAGTGTATTCAAACTCGGTATCCATTGAACTCATATTAGCTTTTCTTTTTTTTTGTATGATCTAATGTCTGGGGCATATTATCTTCACTGAGATCAATAGGCACTGCTGCATTTTTCTGCTTTGTTGCTTCGCGGTCTGCCTGGTATTCGGTTGGCAGTGACATTTATTTTCGGGTCTGTAGGTGGCAGGCAAGGCACTAGATAGACTATAATACCTTGCAAAGTTTTGTTAAAGGGTGTTTTGAATTGTTTGTGATTTTGGCAATCACTTTTTAATATTTTTTGTTGAGATGAACTATTTTCTTGTAACACTGATATATCCTCGTCATTCAGTGGTTGATTTTTGGGTAAAATTGATTCACTTTTGTCATTTACTGATTGCTCTCTGGTGATGTTTAGACCATCTGTTACATCGTCGTTAATTGGATTATTTTGATAGCATATTGTAGTTGATTCACTTGTCAGCTGAGGAGTGAATTCTGTGTTATTTACCACATTGATGACTTGAGGTTGCTCTCATATCACAATGTTTACATTTGAAATTTTGGGCATGCATTTATAATATGCCCTCATTGTTTGCAGTGAAAACATTGTGGTTTAAGTCCATAAATTATTAACAGTAGCGTCGCTTCGCGATCGGTCATAAGAGTGGGAATAGCATTTGAATTTACGTTTTGATTTAATTTAACTTTAAAATGATAACTGTTGCCATAGATCGGTATCAGAGTTCCTTTTAAATATATAGGTTGAAAGGCAACAACAGCTCCGAACGGTTGCATTAATTTATTGAAGTCATTTATTGTATAGTTAAAGCACATATTTTTGATTGTGCCGGTAATAAAATTTTCTCTATATTGGTTAACTTTTACTAAAACACATTTCCCTAACGTTTTAATTGTTTTATCAAATTTGTTTTTTTGTTCTTCACTATAGAATTCAATAGCAAGATAGCGAGGGTTTGGATGATCTGCAATATAGAATCCCACAAATTATTTGTGCTTAAGTCTTCATATAGTAAATCCATAGAAAATCTATACAGCGAACAATTTATATCTGTAATTGCAAGGATAACAGACCGGTCAGTAAAGAAACATTTAAACAACATAAATAAATCCCATGAGATGGTAGTATTAAAGCAGGGGTCCCAAACCTTTTTGCACTTAAGAGCACATTCTATAATACTGGCCAGGTGGCAGGCACCATTTATTTTTTCAATGTAAATTTATAGTTGGATATTGTTAATAATACACATAATGTACAAAAAAAATATTTATTTCAAAATAAAATTTTAACATATAATTAACATTTATATTTTTACGCTGTAAAAGTATAGTATGCCTACAATTTGATTACAATATAATAGAATAATTTATAAGAAATTTTAAAAATTAAATTTATTTGTATCAGATAAATAATTTTTTATCGTGTTCGGATAGTGGCAGGCACATGTAAAATGATCTGCAGGCGCCATGGTGCCCACGGGCATAGGGTTGGGGACCTCTGCATTAAAGCGTTCAGAAATTTTTATTAAACTTTCATTAGTCCAGATCTCTTCTTCTATTGTGTTAACTTGTAATGGATCAGATTCTGAAATCATATCTAGTTTCATTAGATCATTCATTGTTGAACGATGAAATCTTGAGACTGGAGTTTAATTTTTTTCCACATGCTCAGCGTAAGTAATGCTTGCTGCATTCAAAGAGATCGCTATAGTGGAGAAAAATTAATAACGGCTTGCACACAAATTCCTCATAGGAGGAGTTATTTTAAGTTTAAAAAACTATATATACTGAATATTGGGTTGCTTAGGGTCAATGCGGTTTATTTTAAATAAAAAAAATTTAAGTTTTATTATTACTAGAAATATATAATATATCCTACCAATATCTATGATTACCAAACCAGCTGGCACATGCTGCCATTATTATTATTGTTGTTGTTGTTATTATTATGTTTTGACATTGTTACCAAGTATTGACATTTTTACCATGTTTTAATGGATCTTTATGGGAGAAGTTAGTTACTCGGACAGATTCCGATAATTTATTATTATAAATTTAGGAATTTAAAATATTTTATTTTAAGTGTTGCTCTAAGCTTTTCATTAATTAATTAATTGCTTCATTTTGGAATGTTGAAGGAGTTTATTTTATAGATAGAATGAACTTTGGTTTGTTTTATTTTTAAAAATCGTTTTAAAAGTATTTATTATATTAACTAATTTACAACATAATAAGTGGACACTATTATTGTTGGCAAGTTTTCTTCAGAAGTCATGTTGTCAGATTGTTTATTGTTATACATTTGAAGCATTTAACCGTTTTAGACACTTTTTTTCTCATGTGTCATAGCATCAGCCAGGAAGCGAACCAGTTAACCCGGGACAACTGCTCATAAAGCAGCTGTCGCTGACCTCTCGACCACTAATGCTAGACATTTATAAGGAATTTGACTTTTTGAAGTATTACTACATGTATCAGTGTTTTATTTAAGGTGTGGCGGGCTTTGCAGTAATTGCTTCACTTTCATGTTGAAAGAGTTGCTTTGTTTTAGTGATGGAATAAACTTGCGTTTTGTTTTATTTTGGAAAAATCGTCTTAAAGCATTTCTTATATTTAACTGTTTTAAACATTTTTAAGGGATTTGACACTTTCTTTGGATACATAATCAATGGAATGTCTAATGTCAACTGTTTTAAATAATTTTAAGTAATGGTAACTAATTTCTCTTTGTTAATAGAAATAACAAATTTGATTTATTATATCGTTTTGGAGAAAGACTGTCCGATTAGGTTTCAATGGATATAAAATTTAATTTTATAAATAATTAAGTACATAGTGACGTCAATATATTTTATAATTTCATTTTGGACATTGTTTTTTTTTATTTTATTTATATAGTACAATTGAATATGTTTATATAATTTCTCTAATATATAATTGTGATATATTTAATAATTTTATATTGGACATTGCTTGTTTTATATATAGATAGTACAACTGAATATGTTTATATAATTTACTTAATATATAATTTTGTGTATTTACTTTATATTTGTTTTTTTCTCAATTTTGCTAATTATTATTTTGATAAATTGTTCTTCTCTTTCTTTATGTTAAGCAACAGAGATTGCCATTATTTATTTTGTAATTAAATTATTTTACTATAATACATTTATTCATTTTATAATTTTAGTTGAAGAGATTTAATTGTGTACTTAGAATGGATTTATTTATTATTCAGTATCTTTTTTTGTTGTTAGTAAGTTTTATTTTCGATGCCCCCTTTTAAAACACCTTGTCCTTTGTGTTTTTCTGATATTTTTGGTAGACAAATTTTTTTTAAATGTTTTGGCTTTTGTGGCCTTAGATACCATGTAGTATGTTATAATTTATTTAGTAAAGATACTTCCATTGATTCTATTAATAATACCAGTGAATTTGTATGTGAATATTGTAGTTATTATTATAAGAAGCCTTCTGTTATTTTGAATTATTATGTCTCCCAAACTTATACGATGAATTCATCTCTTTCTGTTTTACCTAATACTGACATAATCTCTGATTCTGGCTCGGTTTCTTCTGTTTGTAAAGTCTGTTCTATTGTTATATTGGATCCTACTAACTGTATCAATTGTTCTGGTCAATGTCAGAGGAAATTTCATACCTCTTGTCTTAGATTAAGTAAAGTTGATATTGATATTTTTCGTACTATTGGTTCTGGCTTGTCTAAATGTATAGATTGTAATAATAGGTCTGAGGTATTTTTGGCAGATAATATTGCTGAAAATCCTGTTTTAGGTAATGAGTTTGAGATAGTTAACTAATTATATGGAAAGTAGAATTGATGGAGGTAATTATGTTGAAAATTCTATTATAAGTGAGTTTGATAAAAATAAAGATTTTTTGTCCTTACAATATCTTTCTAATGTAGATGTTGACTTATCTTTTAATAATGAGAATAATATTGCAAACTCTGCTGTAAATGAATTTGACAAAAATAAAACTAATAATGGAAATAATAATGTTGGAAACTCTCCTGTAAATGAATGTGATGAATATAAAACTGTTTTATTCTTAGATGATCTTTCTAATGTTGATGCTGATTTATCTCCTAATAATATTGACTTATTTTCTAAGATTGGAAATATTGCTATAAATGAATTTGACAATATTAAATCTGTTTCATCCTTAGATTATCTTTCTAATGTAGATGTTGATTTAACCACTAATGATATTGGTTTATTTTCTAAGATTGGAAATAATAATATTGGAAACTTCACTGTAAATGAATTTGACTCTGTTAATAATGTTGAAAATATAGATAGTTTAATTGACAATGTTATTCATGATTCTAGCAATTTTTCTTTTGAAATAATTTTATCTCTTCCACTTTCTTTTATATATAATTTTATAATTGAAATGTCTCAACATTGTAGGAATTCTTCAGTGATCAAAGATAAACTTATTAATACAAATGATATTGGTACTCAATGTATGTTATCACCTTCAGAATATCTTGATCAAATTTTTAGTTCTATTTCTGGAGATCATTCCTCTGCTATTGAAGGTGGTAACATTGAATGTTCATCTTCATCCCTATTGCCCTGAAGATCTTGATAAAAATGTTAATACTAATGATATTGGCACTGAATGCATGTTATCATCTTCTTAATATTCTGATCAAATTTTTAGTTCTTCTATTTCTGGAGATCATTCCTCTGATATTAAAGGTGGTAACATTGAATGTTCATCTTCTTCCTATTGCCCTGAAGATCTTGGTAAAAATATCAAATTGAATGATTGTGTTCCTGAAGTTAATTTAGTTTGTGATGAAATAATAATAATAATAATAATAATTATTATTATTATTATTATTATCGTTGTTATTATTATTATTATTACATTTCAATAAAGGCTTTAATGATCTCAATGGTTTACATAAGTTTACATCTAGAAATTTTGAAATTTAACATACAATGAATAATATTAGGGTACACACATATAAATGAATTTAGTGGTTACACTTTGTGGTTGATGGACTATAACAATGTAAAAAATAAAAAAGCAAAAATAATCAGAGTTCTAAAGTTTGAGGAGCTTAATTAGTTTTGTCCGCATGTCACTTTGAATGTTAGTTGTATGATAGTACAGTAGCAATTTCCACAAAAAAACTTAGCCAACCCCTAATAAAAAATGGACTTGGCTTGCACAACATCAATATTTTTCATCTACAAAAGTTAAGGAACTCAATAATCACAATACTTGCCAAATACCCAAAAATTAACCACTTGCTAGAAGTTACTCCAACAGATAGACCACCTCCAAAAGGTTCCTTTTTCACCAACATTATATACCAATGCAAAACCACAGACAAGATTCCAGAACAGTATTTGCATAAGTATTCATACTGGGATATTTATGGTTTAATAAACAGAGAAGCAGATACTAATGTTATACAACCTATGCTAGGAATTAACAACAAGAGACTACTCAAGGAATATAAAAAATGGGCTCTAGAGCCCAAATACTTTGATTTTATCATGAAAATCAATCTCATTGCCTTGCCAACAACCCACTTTCTTTATCATAAAAGAATGTATATATCTATTAACCCCTTCTGTGGACTCTGCCATCGAGCAGAAGAGACACTGGACCACTTTATTTATCAATGTGTAGCACTTAACCAAACACAACAGATGATGTGTAACACCTACAGAAAACTGGGTACAATCATTAATCACATAATATCTGCTTTTCAGGGAAGATCAATACCTAGCATTAGGTCAGCCACATTTGTTCTATATGTGTACTGGTGCACCCAATGTACTTTCTTAATTGGCAATAACACCAGACGACACCCAACTACATGTAGCAACAAACTGCTACACATTATTATTATTATTATTATTATTATTATTATTATTATTATTATTATAATAATAATAATAATAATAATAATAATAATAATAATAATAATAATAATAATAATAATAATAATAATAATAATAATAATAATAATAATAATAATAATAATAATAATAATAATAATAATAATAATAATAATAATAATAATAATAGTTATTTAAATAATAAATAAAAAACAATAATAATAATAATAATAATAATAATAATAATAATAATAATAATAATAATAATAATAATAATAATAATAATAATAATAATGTATTTAGGAGTTTGCCTCATTACAAATTTAAAAGTAGATATTTTTATAACTCTTCCTGGCTTGAGGTAAATTCCATTAACGATTTCTTTTCTGATTCTGGTTTTTTTTTCTCATGGTAAATTTAAATCACCAAATATTTTTTTTTATGGGGAAAAGATATAATGAAGGTTTTCCTGTTACTTTATCTTCTTTAAAGTCTGTGAAATCTAAAAAACTAAATTACCCAGCTGCGGTTCCCAAATTCATTCCAGCTCATAAATTACAGAGTGCTTTTTTTTATGAAGAAAAGATATAATGGAAATTTTCCTGTTAATTTATCTTCTTTCAAGCCTATTAGATATAAAATCATTAATTATCCAGATATTGCTTCCAAATTCATTCCAGCTTATAGATCACATTCACCTAACTTTCATTTAAATAGTACCTATGGGATAAATCATTCTGGATACTCCTCTTTATCTTCTAGTAAGAATGACTTTTCAAGAACTAAAAAAAAAAAAATATATCTGATGGATTTAAGAAATCTAATTTTGCTGATGTTTATTCTAATACTAATATAACTTATAATAGATATTTTCTTTCTAATATGCCAGTAAACCTCAATTCAAAAGATATTAAAGTATTTCTTGAAAATAATTTACAAACTAGTATTGTTTGTCATAAAGTTAATATGAATAATTCTAAGTCTTCTTGCTTTATTATTTCTGTTTCTGCACATAAACATAATGAAATAATATCCCCTAATTTATGGCCTTGCTGTGCTTCCATTTCTTTTTTTTTATGAATTTCTGGCCAGTTCTCTAAGGTTTTAAGAGAATTTATGTTGTTTTACAATCTACTTTTTTTATTATTTATTTATTTCTTCATCTCTTTCTTTTCCTCTTTTTGTTTTTATTTGTGTTATTTTCATTATCTTTGTGGGTAACATGGTAGGCCTTTCTTGTTTTTATATGAATGTCAGAGGTATGAGGACTAAATGTGTTCAAATTAAACAATTTTTTGAAACAGATCATTTTTATCTTATTTTACTTACAGAAACTTGGTTAAATCAACAATTTCCTGATTGTTCGTTTATTGATGATAGATTCAGTATTTTGCAAACTGACAGATCTATGGATAATATTTCTCGAGGTGGTGGTACTGATTGTTCTTCATAAAAATGTTTTTTATAAACAACTTTCTTTTTCATCTTTATTTTGTGAATCTACATGGTCTGAAATTACTTTAAATCACAATTTTAAATTTATTTTAGGTAATGTTTAACTCAAACCCACTTTGTCATCATTGGAGTTTGATTATTTTTTGACATCACTTGAAGATTTTCTGATTGGCTATGATAATGTTATTATTACTGGGGATTTAAATATTCCAGATTTATATCAGGGTAGAATTACTACATGCTTTTCTTTTTTGTCTTCTAAAGCTTCTAGAATGTTACGGTTTTGTAAATTTTTAGGACTTAAGCAATATAACCCATTTGTTAACACCTCTCGTCGTACTTTGGATTATATTTTATGTAATTCAACAGTAGTCAGTAATTTTCAAGTTGTCTTTGATGCTCATCATCCACCTATTGAGTTTTATATTAACATTTGTCACTCAAAGATTAATTTTTCTAATATTTCAAGAAAGGATTATGGGAAGAGTAATTATGTTGATTTTTGTAGAAACTTTTCTAAGTTTAATTGGAATTTTTTATATTCTTTTAATGATGTAAATCATTGCTTGGATGGGTTTTTAAAGATTCTTAATAGTTTTACTGATTTATATATTCCCAATAAGCAGCCTTTTTATAAAGGCTTTCCTCCTTGGTTTTCATGTAAAAGGAAGTCTTATCATCGTAGACTTTATTTTAAAACATGGAATATCTTTTTTTATAATAATTTTATTAATTTCAGAAGATTAGTGAAGCATGTTTATAAAAGAGATTTGCAGAATTATATTAGGAAAATTGAGATTAATATTTCTTCTAACCCTAAAGCATTTTGGGATTTCATTAATAAGTCTGGTTTGAGTAAGAAAAGGGTTCAAGCTACTCATGGTTTCACTTTAGGTGCAAATGACTTTTCAAAACATTTTGCTGATGTATATTCATCACATAATACAATATCTTCAAATATAGCATTATTTTGTAATTCTCCAACTGTTCATTGTATGATTGACCATATTTCTAAGGATGATATTGTTATAGCTATTAAGCAACTTAAAATTCATTCTAGTTTGGGAAATGATAATATTCCTTCATTTATTTGCAAAGAGCTAGCTGAATTTATTGCAGTACCTCTTGCATTTATTTTTAATTTATCACTGAATTCCTGTGTTTTTCCTAATGTTCTTAAATGTGCCAAAATGGTCACAATTTTTAAGAATGGCCCACATGACTGTATTAATAACTATAGATCTATTTCTGTTTTACATACTATTGCTAGAATTTTTGAGAGGTGTGTTTATAATAAAACTATTTTAGATGTTAGTAAACTCATTTTTTCTTCACAGCATGGTTTTATATCTAATAGATCTGTAAAAACTAATTTGCTAACAATTTATGATCATATAGCACATGCAATTGAGGACCAGCTGAGACTTGATGTTATTTATTTTGATCTATAAAAAGCTTTTGATAAAGTAGACCACAGTATTTTTCTTCACAAATTATATCAAATGGGTTTTTCTACTAAGCTTGTTTATTGGTTTCAATCCTTTTTCCATGGTCGTACTGCAGTAGTTTCCAGGCTGGCATGTGTTTAAAATGGTATAGTTTATGATGAACTCAGTGGTATTGAATGAAGTTGTTGTTTCTGGTGTGTCAAAAAACTCATTCTGCTGTTTGGATGATTGATTTGTTTGCAGTTTCTGTTTAAAATATGAATAGATAGGCATTATCATGTGTGGTCTTGTCAGCATGGATAACCATTGGAACTCTGATGGTAGGTAGGTGTGCTAGTGCCCATTTTATGTAGCCTCTGGTCCAGGTATGTTGTTGGGTGAGGCATATCTTGCCTTTTTATCTTTAGATAGTTTTTTAAGGGCATTGCATTTATTGCTGTATGTTGTATGTTTGCATAAGTTTATATATATATATATATATATATATTGTTAGATATAGTGTGAAAGTTTTATTGTGGTAATTCACGTGTGCAGCTCATCAGTTAATGCTAGTAATCTAGAAGAAGAGTGTGTGTTCTCATGATATGGTCAATGCTAAAGCAGATTATGTTAATGCAGGCTAAGTATTTAATGCAGGCTAAGTATTTTTGTATAGGGTTGAGCTGCATAGTTTTGATTTTATTGAGCATAATATAAGCCTCCAAGAATATAAATACTGGAGTAGTTGCTAAAACCAGTATACTTATTGTCTTACCTAGTGAAAGATTTTTAAATTTCTGCAGGGTTGATAATTCATGTTTGCATTGAGTGATCTGAAAATGGTGAGGGTATAAGGTTCATGGTAATTAGATGATGCAGCATAGGCAAATAAAAACAAAAGTCTATCAATGAGGCATATCGGCAATTGTGGAATGTGTCTGCATTGTCTGGAAGAAAGTCCTCAGAACTATTAAGAGGAAAAAATATATGATGCAGCCATTGGGTGAAAAAATTTTGTATTTCATGTTGCAGCCCCCAATTAGGATGGTTAGATATGGAGTAGCTGCAAGTAGTGAATTAATGCTAAGTATTATACTTGACATAATATTAGGATGCAGAAATAAGTAAAAGAAAATTATATTAATTGAAGTAATTCAATGATGGAAGGTCACTAATAGCAGGTATGAATTTAGATATATTATCTTGAATGATGAGAGTGGGCAGTTTGATGCAATGAGCAGTCCAGTGCCCCCAGAGGGTAATGATGAGTCCCTGGAGCAGGCACTGAACTTTCTCTAGAGGGGTTTGTTGATGGGTCAATCTGAGAGCCAGAATAGAGTTTAGTCTCAAGTAAACCAACTATATGAGATTGTGTAATTTTGAGCTATGGTTTTACTTGATTTGATTTTGTTGATGAAGTTCAATTCAACCCCTCACAATTAAAACAGTTATTTTAACTTTCATCAAGATTGTATAAGTTGGGGAATGGTGTCACTTCGGAGTGTTGGAATGGTGTTTGGGGTGATTCATGATCATCATGACTTGGCTTGAAGTCCTCGATAGTCTGATTAAAAGTAAGATCTATTTGGCTAAAGTCATCTACATAGTTGATTTCTTCTGTTTTAGCTCTCTTTAGTTGGTAGTTTTTCTTTGGTGGGTGGCTGCCTTCTAGCTTGTTATGTGCATTGACGCTTTGTTAATTACTATAAATGGACATGCTAGTTTGGTGTCATAGTCAGTGTTATTGATATTGCCACTATTTGTTTTTGATTCATTATTGTTTCCATTACCCATGGGGAGAGAGGTATATGGTGGTTATTGTATATGTTCCAAAGCCATCTGAATCAGGTTTATAATATTTATTGTTCATCATTTGTTTTTTTAAGTGATAGGTCCAATATTTCTATGCTTGTGTTTTTAATTATATTTTGATGGCTTTTTGGATTGTTGATAAAGCTTGGCTTAGAGATGCTTATCTAAAGTGGAGTCACTGGGAACTGAATGTACTTTCTTCTTGTAGTGTTGTACATGTTTGTTGATCTTGTATAATTTGATTTGCAATAGTGTATTGCTAGGTGGCCACACTGTAGGAATAGCATCATGGTCTTAACTCTTTGATGTAAAGACAAAGTGTGGCTTCTTGGTCTATGATCTGTACATGTTTTCTGGATTTACATTAGTGTTTACTTTAGCTCTACAAATGAGTGTAAGCATATCATTTAGGTATATTAAATTAAAAGTTTAAATTTTCCCAAATGACTCCTTCACATGCTGGAAATCTTGAACAGTATAGCCAAAGTTTGTATTTTTTAATAAATGTAGCTTTGTGAGTCTATCCATTATCACCAATGTATAGTCTCCTAATGTTATGACTTGAGTTTGAAATCAGCTTTTTTGATATTTATCAAAAAATTTGACTGTCAGATATCATGGATTAGGATAGTCTGCTATTTGTAGCACTATACTCCAAAGTCCATGTATAGTTATAGCTTCATAGAGAATTTATATAGTGAGATTTTCATTTGTAGCGATATACAACAGATTGAATGAGAAAATGGTGTTATTAAAGCTGGTGCTTACTGTTTGTAAACCTTCTGTATGCAAATGCATGGGCGGTCTTGGTTCCCATTGATTTGTGACTTAGGATTATTGATATCTTTTTCTAAATGTAGTAGTCCTAGCATTAACAGATAAACAAGTTTTGTGTTAGTTGTTTGAACATTAGACTTGGCAAATGTTTGGGTTGAATTCAAAAATTGTCGTTTTTATGAAAATTGCTTTGGCACCAGCCAACTTGGTCACCTAACTAGGTGGCCATCATTTTTTCATTTTTATCAATAAAAAATAATTGATTTTTTAGCAGATCTTTATTTTAAAATGTGAATCGATATTTACTTCTATTGTTTGACATTTGATTTCCGACTTATTATATATTGCTTTTATTGCCAAGTGTGCAGATATTTAATTGTTTTTTCAAGTTTGAACACAAACACTTGAACGTCATGCTAGCGATATTATTATTATTATTATTATTAGCTTTCCAAAGAACTTTATTAAAATAGATAATAACGTACAATCATACTGTTTACATATGTACAATGCCAAATATTAAATATTACAAATCGTAATGTTTACAATGCCAAATATTAAGTACTACAATCATAATGGAACAAAATAACAATTATAATAAAAATTACGGTAATAAAGAAAAGGGTAAAAATGGTAATTATAATAATTATAAAAAGTGTTGAAAATGTAAATTATTTATATGCAATGATTTAGAAAGTATTAGTATATAAATTTTATATAAATTATAGGAGTTTATCATTATTTTCATTGTTATTTTTGATTTATCATAATGACTAGAGACTTGAACATGGACATGTAGCTGAAAATATATCTAGAAAAGCAATTTTTTTATACTCAATTTCAGTTGCTCTAATTTCTTTAAAGAAGTGTTAGGATGTCGTCTTGTAATGTATTCATATATAAATGTGCATCTTATGCACCATAGTGTATATAAGCTACATGTTGCATGCAGCACGTATATTTGGGAAAAATTTTAGACAATGAATTCATTATATTATAAAGTGATGTAGAGTTGTTTCTGTATGTATCTGTAATTAATGTCCTTATTGTTTGAAGACCACGGCAAACATATAGAAAATGAAATTGTATTTCATCATCCTTATGATACAATTGGCATATGGAATCAACATTAGAATAGAATTTTTTGTATTTAAGAAAATAGAAAATTGGAAGAGCTATCAAATTAATTTTTAAAAGAAAATCAAAATACTTTAATTCACGACAAAAAAATTTATAATTTGTGTAAAAATGGCTTATTATTTATTTTTAGTACCGAAGAGATAGAATTATTTGAGGGATTAGTGTGAATTAGTTTGAAAACACTACAAAATGTATATTTTTGTTGTAATATTATATCAATTTATCTTTGGTATAGAAATAAATATTGATAATAAAAAATTAGTTGTCTGTAGGAGTTATTTTTTTTTGTGTGTGCTTGAATATTGTTTAATCATTTATATTAAAAGGTTTATTGTCTTTCGAATATTAAACATTAATAAAATGAAGTCCTAAGCCATTCAGGTCTGGAGGTAAATTTAAACATTTTATAGAGATGGTCACTGTCTTTGTCCTCCATAATAAGTTTAGTGAAAGGAAATAAATGATTTTGTAAATTGTATAATGCGTAGATAGTAAGAAATTTTTGTTATAATTAACTGATTAAAGAGTTACACTTTTGAATATAGTGATAGATAAGATTTGGGGAGAAAACTAACAGGTTTTTCTATTTCGTTTTTAAGCTTTTCTTGGGTCTTTATTCTCGTACTAATAAAATTTAAATAATAATAATAACAATTTTATTATTATTATAGCTAGGCAACAAGGAAAATTTTCCTAGTTTAAACCCCCAAAAGACCACTTAAAATCTCAATATTTCAGGTAAATTTAACATATATTGAACCAATTATTAACAATTTAATATGACACACACTTTTTTAAAGATAATTTTGAATTTACAAAAGTTTTTTCTTAAAAAAAAAAAAAAATGGCACTTTTAAATCTTTAAAACCAATCAGTGCCAAAACCTATTCTACCATATATCTCATGAAAAAACATTCCTAATTTACAAAAGGATTTTCTTAAAAAAAATTGGCACTTTTAAATCTATAAAACCAATCAGTGCCAAAACCTATTCTACCATATATCTCATGAAAAAACATATGCCAGCATCCTTAAGAACAATTTCCATGTCAGCAGTAGCAAAGATATTTCGAATCCATTAATGAATAAGCAATTTGAAGTTTAAGGACAACTAATTCAAACATTTAAGACCTAGACTTAAAAATACAAGGTTATACCCCTGCCCCCATGGTGTGGATACCTGACATGTTGATAACAATTTGTCAAAATTTATTATTAGAATGCCGCAGGGGATATTTTGCATCATTTAAGACATTTTGCCTTCAAGTCCATCATTATATTAGCCACAGATTCCAACTGCTCTCTATATCATTTCCACCCCACTCTCTGGAACCTCAACCATCTCAAGTGCCTACCACCCTTGAACTTATAGCTGCAATGTCACACCAGGGTGAACTCTGGAATAAATACTTCACCACTTGCGAGTAACACAGTACACCAACCTCATCAATTCACTGATCCAAAGTAGTTTACAAGATCCAACTTACCTCATATAAACTTGAAATGCCCAGCACATGAACAATAAGACAGCCTTGACACGTATAGTGCTCACCAATTAAAAAGCACAATTTATGTATAACCATATACCAATGAAATAGTAACTCCACTCACCCTCCCTAAATGTATTAACAAATATGACCATGTGGTTTCATGTACTTATCTCATAATCCTTTTGTAAAATTTATGTAAACCTAATTTAAAATATGCAACTTGTTATGCAACAATTATTATTCTTCCAATTACTATAAATCACCTTTTTTTGTATCATAAGCAAAATTGTGAACCCTCATTGTATATGTAATCTCATGTATCAATTTGTAATTAAAAACTCATGTTTTTCACATGCAACTTATGTAATACATGAACAATAAGATAACCATGAAAATTATAATCCTTCCCACCAAATAAGGCAAACACAAACTACACCTTCACAACCCATATGTTTTCCCTCATACTATCATGTGCTTCCATTTCTCTAGATCCCATTTAAAAATTCTATATAAACCTAATTTAACACATATATCTTCTTTTTAATTACTGTAAGTCATGCCCCCCCCCCTATTGCATGCAAGATTGTAAACCTTTATTGCATATGTAATATCATATATTAACTTGTATCTAAGACCTTATGTTTTCATATAAAACTCATGAAATCTTTTTTGAGTCTTAATAAAGTTTATCTTTGAATTATCATCATCATAATAGTAACTTATATAAAACTGTTAACAAATTTAATATAGGATAAGTGTAATACTAATTTAAGTCATATTAAGATAAAGACAGCTCTTAACTTAGTACAACACTGAGTAATCAATCATTATCAGATGCATTTAAATCCCCATCATTAGAAGGTTTTTGTGTTTGCCTTATTAATGAGGCATAGAATTCAAAAATGGAATGAATGCATTTATGTATGCAACGAACTGTCAATCCAAAAATCTAAATTTTAAATCAGCCCATAGTTTTGAACCCAATTCAATCTCCTTGAATAGTTATATCAATCTGAATCCAGTTCAGTAATTATACATTTTAGCATTTTCAGTTCAATAATTGAAGGTACTTATTTGTCTGGCTAGAAATAATAAAACAAATCACTTAATGACTCAGCTGAAACAATATAAGACAAGGGCAGCTATTCACACTAGTACCAATTACATAAATTTGAATAATCTGTAATTACAAAATGCACTTAAATCTCCATATTCAGGCTGGTTTCTGATATTGTGTAAATTGGCCTTACTAAAGTATATTACATGAAAAGTTTACATAACAACTAATGGATTTATTGGGTGAGGCTAATAAGTTTGAGCACCATAAACAACAGAGGTGGAAACTGTGCTCAGAGTCAGTCATCCTATCACTGTACAAAACTATTCTAGGCCAATGTGTCATTACTGAAACAAATAAAATAGGTGGAATTGGAAAGCAGTGTCAAACTAGCACCAAAGATAATTAAAAATCAGTGAGCTGGTCTTAATGCCAACTATGCAGTATTAAACATATATGTATTAATAATTATTGTATAGTTCATCACTGCTCCTCTATTTAAATAATGCATGAAAATGAATGTAACAGTGCCATTCATTTCATTAAATGACCTCCTCCCCCGCTTTTTCAATAGAAGGTTAATCCAGATACTCAGAATATTTTCTAATAAATATAAATGTTTTCATTATCATTTAAAAAAAATAATATTTTTCTTTTTTCATATTTATATAGTTATAGCTTTATGGAAGAACGTTGCTGATGGTGTAATGTAAATATATATATATCTTACATTAACAAAAATGTATTCATGACATAATTGTACTTTTCTAATTATAATTAAAAATGACAAAACCATACTGGAAAAAAGTGCATTCCTCACAGTGTTTCTTACTAAAAAAAAAAAAAAAACAACAACCTTTTACTATGCAAATAATATTAAGGGAATAATAATGCTCTCAAAGCAGTAATGAGTTGTTTTTTAATTTATTAGTGCACAAATCCAGAGGCTGCAGAAGTTAAAATTTATTTTCAAATTAAAATGTAATTTCTATAAGATAATAATATTCACATTTTAACTTGAAAATAAATTTTCACTTCTGTAGTCCCTGTCTTTGTACATTAATTAATTAAAAACAAACAACAAACCCAATAATGCTATGAGTTCATTAATTTATCTCACTATCTTTATAATTCTTCTGACCTATATATAATGCTAGTCTTTAATGTGTGCATATACATGTATACAATTTTTTTAAAAAAATGACACATATCAAATAAATGGAATATGCAATTTTCTTAAAAACACAAATAAATAGTATTTTAAATGAAATCATGCTGATTCTAGTCTTGGGTCTTAGTACCTCCTACAGAGTTAATGCCCTATAACAACAACTAATGAAACTTTCTCCGATCTTTTTTTGGTTGAATTCTACTATTCATATCCTAAAGAACACCTTTAAGGTATGATAAACTATTTATTTATACCATCAATCAAATACTTGTCACTTTTTTATTGTCAAATCTTAAATATATACATACCGAATTTGCACTCTAAAAAGTGGTAAAAACTATTAAATATATATGAATGTATATATTTTAAGTTTATATTTATAGACATCTGGGTATACAAATGCATGTTGGATGAACTTAAAAAAACAAATTAAGAACTACATCTGATTGTACACACACACCACATATCTAATTAGTTGATTTGACAGCATTCTAAAAATTGAAGCACTAAGTTCTTTTATATTTAATAAAGTATATATAGATAAATAAAAACACTAATATTTAAAAATAAAACACAAGTTTTAGTGAGCTTTTTTTTTTATTACTTAATTAGACAATTTTTGTAAATGGAAAGGGGATTATAATTAAATAATACCGGTATATGCATGTAATATTTAAAAAAAATTTTTTTTATTGTAAATGAAAGATAGGGCCTAATTTATTCTCTTCACTCTTCTTTTCATAATATTCCAATCAATAATTGAATTTTAAACTAAATGAAAACAGAAATAAAAAATCCATTTTCACCACTCATTAGCAAACAAAATAAAGCTTTATTAATTATAAATTTATTAATTATAGTAAATAATGAAATAATAGAGAAAAATATATATGTTACACTACTCCTGTTTGTTTTTTAATTTTATTTAATTTCGCTTCTTTAAAATTTGTTCATTTTGACTTTGAATTAAATAAATGTTACTATTATTATTGTTTTATATATTTAGTTATAGAGAGATGAGTTTAAAAAGTTAAAGTTTCTTGGATCAATTCTGTTAAGCATCATCATCATCATAATAATAATAATAATAATAATTTTTATTTATTTATTATTTATTTTGATTACATCAAAGAAAGACACCTAATAAGCAAAACAAAAGCTTTTCATAGGTTTTACAAATATACAAATTTTATATAAAGCAGTTGACATAGTCTTACGATAAATCAATAAACAGCAATAAAATAATACATATGAATAATCAACAAAATATATAATTAAAACAAATAATAGAATACAAAATAAATTGAATACAAGTCAATATTATAAATTATGCACAAAATAAACATAAAATAAAATCAAAAACAATAAAAATAAAATTATGTACAGAATAACTACAAATATAAAAAAACAAAGTAACACCTCACTAATACAATTTTATAGACACAAAGAATATTTCTTCAATTCCTTTTTTAACAAATTCATACTTTCTACATGTAACGTGGTAATTTATTGAATATCAATGGAATGTACACATTTCTCAATCTACTCCCGTATTTATTTCTGTACCTAAATTATATATATATATATTCCTAAGGGAACCACTATAATTAGATGCCATATATATTTTAAATGAATTATTAAAATAATTTTTTTTTATAATTACCATCTGTAAGAGTTTATCAAAATCAAGCAAATCATTAATTTTATATTCTAAATATGATGTACTCCATATTAGCTGTAGAATCTTATTTTAAACATTTTTAATCCGTTTCAAATTTGATACACTTGAAAAACCATAAAGTGTAATACCATATCTCAATATAGATTCACACAATGCCTTATAAACAATTTTCAATGTTATAGGAAGGAAAAAGACAATCTATAAAACAAAGTAAAAATGTCTAAACCTTTGTAAAAGTTGATTAATGTGGTGTGACCATGACATTTTGTTATCAATAATAACACCAAAATATTTAATTTTTTCCACTTCTTCCATTTTCACACAACAATCCTCACACTGAAAACCAATACAAGTATTTGAGTGAGTGAAAACATCAAAACTGTCTCTTTTTAGATGAGGTGAAGATATCAGCATAACTTTTGTTTTATTTTTATTAATAATAATTTTTTTAGTGGAACACCAATTTACAACATTATTATAATTAGTTTGAAGATTTTTATGAGCAATTTCAAAATGCAATTTATATTAAGTAAAATAGTATCATCTGCATACTGATAATAATGAACTTAGAATAGAACCCTGAGGAACCCCATACTCAATTAAATGCTTGTCACTCAAAACTCTATTAACTTTAAAGGAAATAAAACCTCCATTATATATTTTCTTCCTAAAAAAAGTATTCGGTGATTTAAATTTTTTATGAGAAAAAAAATCCAGAATCAGAAAAGCAATCATTAATGAAATTTTTCTCATGCCTGGATGAGTTATAAAATTATCTGCTTTTAAATTTGGAATTAGACAAATTTCTAAATACATTATTAATATTATTATGAGAATTAATTTCATCACTAACTAAATTATCTTCAGGAACATAATTATCCAATTTGATACTTTTACCAAGATTTTCAGGATAATAGGATAGCTCAGTTAGTTAGAGTGTTACCTTAAAATTCAATACTCAAAAATTCAATGTTACTATCTTCAATAATAGATGAATTATCTCTAGCAATGGAAGAACTAAAAATTTGATCAGGATAATCAGATGATGATAACATGCATTGAATGCCAATACCATTAGCATTAATAAGTTTATCTTTGATTCCTACAATGATGTGACATTTAAATTATTAAATTATATATAAAAGAAAGAGGAAAAGATAAAATCACTTCAAAAGAAAAATTGCTAGAATCATGAATAACATTGTCAATTAAACTATCTATATTCTCAACATTATTAGCAGAGTCAAATTCATTTACAGCAGAGTTTCCAACATTGTTGTCTCCATAATTAGGAGATAAGTCAACATCTACATTAGAAAGACAATCTAAGGATAAAACAGCTTTATTATTTCAAATTCATTTACAGCAAAATTTCCAACACTATTGTTTCCATTATTAGGAAATAAATCAATATTATTAGGGGAAAAGTCAACATCAACATTAGAAAGATCACCTAAGAATAAAAATTTTATATTTGTCACATTCATTTACAGCAGAGTTTCCAACATTATTATTTCCATTATTAGTTTTATTTTTGTCAAACTCATTTACAGCAATTTCCATCATCATTATCATAATAATAATAAGATGAAGAAGGATTATGACAATGATTGAAGTTATTGTCTGAATTCAACACTTATGTGCTCAAACAATATAAGATCTCCTGAAAAATTAACAGTATAACTATTTTATTTATTAAACTAACATAAAGCTTTAAAACGACACAGTTATAAAACCTTTATGAATATGAAACAAATAAATATTAAACCATTTCAATAAAATCTAAAAATTAAAATTCAGTATTGCTGTATCACATCCTGTTAAATTATGTATATATTATTATTTTATATGTCAAAGCATTGACCAGGAAGCGAACCGGGCCAGCTGCTTGGAAGGCAGCTATGCTAACCGCTAACCACCAACACTTGACATGTATATATTATTTACTAATAATTGCTAGACAAAAACAAAAGTAAATAATTAAAATATTTACAATAAGATCCAATGTATACCATAATTAAAGTATGTTAATATGGAGGAGTGTTCAATGTGGTCAAGATTTTATTAATTAAAATAGTAAGTAACCAGTTAACTGGTAGGATTATCTAAACAAGCTATTGTTACTTCAGAAATCAATCATGAATTGATTTTAAAAATCAACCTAATCTTTAATGAAAGAGTCAAGAATATAGAATGACATAACTCCAACATTTCCTTTGTGCATTGATAATATAAAAATCTTTAGAAAAGTCAAAAGCACAGGCATGATGTAGATCACAGAAAGAGCTTTATTATTTTGCCTCTATATGGTCATACAAAAATTTAGTATTACATAACTAGATAATTATATATAACATATAAAGAATTGATTGAAATATTTGTAAATAATTTATATTTCTTTGTGATATATAAAAAGTATTATGAAAAAAGTTAAATTAATAATTAACAGTTTAAAACAATGCCTGAACAAATTCGAATTTTATTTATCCATAATGAAAGGATTTCCAAAATAAAGTGTAAACTGTTTCTATTTTTATTAATCTAACCTGCAGTTTATGATCCTACAAAAATAAACTTCTATTAAAAGTTTTTAAAATTCTTAATTTAACTTGACATTAAAAAGATTTAAAATGATTCGAAATAATAATCTCAGTAAGAGATAGTGTTGTATAAGATTCTTTCTCTCATCTAATTCATTTAATATATTCATCCATGCTGATAACATTACTTAGCCACACATACATAAAAATTCTTATCAGAAATGTTTTCAAAATATTCCAATCCAACAAATAAATATTATTTGTTTCATCTAACAACAGCGAAGCATATTGTAACCTGATTATAAATGAGTGGAACAAAAATGAAATTGATCCGAGATCATTAATTACTTTAGATCATAATCTTATTTCTTCACTCATCAAAGTTTTTTAATTTACAAAAGATAATTTCTGAAAAAGCTTATGCCACTATTTGCAAGTAAGATACAAATTCTTTTGCAAATAATTTCCTTAATATTTGAATATTCTATCACTGAATGTTGCAGCTAATTCTATTTGGAAAAAAAAAAAAATATCACATTAAACTTCATAAGTAAATAAATGCTGCTATGAAAAATAGTACTGTCCCACAGAAGTATATTAAAGTGGTTGTTGCTTTATAAAATTTTATTCATTAGCTCAAACATTATTATGTCATTTACTTTAAAAAATATATATTTATTTACAATGAAAACTTTTACATATAATCAATCATTAAACCAGGTCTAGTACCTCTTGTTCTATTGAGAGTTGTAATTATGAATAAGACAAACAATGAAGATTAGAGTATATTAGTCCAAGAGTGCAGTATTCAAGTATGACCATGTATCTTCAATCATTTTTTTTATGAATAACCTTCATCCCTTTTCTCGATTTTCTCCAAGCTATTACAAAACAATTGAACGACTTCTGATTCTGATTTTTTAATAACTATCTTACATCTGTTTTTCTATAATGAAAATACAGTGAGGATTGCAATTCTGATCAATCCCAAAATTTTGTAATTTATAGTCTTGTATTGAAGTGATACAATTCACTCCCATTTGGGACGGTCGTGGATGAATTTCCTGACTTTGTTAAATCATGTATATGCTCCAATTAGGTGTTCAATTGTTTTATCTTCACCCACACAATTGGCATATAGGGTCAAGTTTTTTGAAATCCCTTTTATATACAAGAAACCAATTGGTGGGCAAAGCATCATGATTTAATTTGATTAAAAAATCGACGAATTTTGGTTCCAATGCCCAGAATTTAGTTCTTGATAAGAGGCTATTGTTAGTTAGATTAGTTTACTTGGCAAACATTGTAACTCTGGATTCATTAGATGATATGCTTCCCACAGTCTGATCTTATTTGTGAATGGTAGTCATTTATTTTGTGTAATTCTAGCACTACCTTAAATTCTAAAATGACAGATCTCCTTTACTTTTCTGATCATCCTCATGCAAATTTAAATATATAGATTAACTCACTATCATAGAAATATTGAATGCAACATGTATTATGGTACCATAGTCAAATATTAATGACTAATATGTAATAGTTTATTGCAAAATAGTGCATATGACGTTTGAGCACCAGAAGTGACTTTTCAATCCATGGAGTTTTAGATATTAAATTATTAGCCATTCTATTCTCACACTAAATCAAGCAGGGCAATTATCACAAAGATAATTAGATGGTAGTTAATATATATTAAAGCTGTCAATATCATCTCATCTATTTACACTTCACCTAGTGTTAATGTTAGTAGCACTAGTATGAGTTTGAACCCAATTATATATGTTAACTGACATCCGTCTTGCTTGAGGTGGTAGTATATGTATAATTTATAATCAATATTATAATTTTTTATCTGATTCATATTTCATTAATTTATATTAAAGCTAACATGTTTATAATAGACATTTATTTTATAATATTTGTAGACAAGTATATTTTGTAAAATTATTCTATAAATTTCTTATTAAATGTTAAGTGTTAAAAGCCATCTTATTATAAAATTTCTTATTGCTATAATAGAATAAATTCCTCAAATTTTTGCGAATAAAGTTCTTTTTTTTATTATTATATTTTATTTAATTTTCATTACAAATCTCAAATTCAACAGGCTTTGTTTAATATGATGACTAGTAAAATTTAATTAAGATGAAAATCAGATTTGTGTTGTTGTTTTTTTAAATTAGCAAATGAACCCTTGGGGCATGTTTTAATGCAGGTTTGTAGATTTCTTGCCCAGGCAGACAATGACCACTAAAAATCATCAGAGAACATCATGCACATTAGATCCTAATAGATAAGGCTGAATCATATAAATAGCTAAATTTTGGCTATCAGGATCAATTAGATTCTTGTTCTCAGAGTGACCCTACTTCAAACCAGTTTAAGCTTCATCTAAATAATGCTGAGGTAAAAGAAGACTATTCACCTCCTGCGCCCTGCCTCCACCTGCTCAATGCCACTCCAGTGCTGTCAACATCTAGCCCGTGATGCTGAATAAATCAAGAAAGCCTGCCTTCACAGGCCTGTCTCCAGCTATGTTTTGAGGTAACCCCGTTTGCCACAAGCCCCTGATCTTTTAACAACATTGGTTTTAAATTAATCTATGATTAGTTTATACCCATTTATTCGCTCTAAAATATTTATATGTAATGTCTATACAATTTTTTTAAAATACATCATTAACTTTATTTTTATAAAATCTAACCGTTTTAATCTTAGTAGAACTTCATATTATTTTGATACAGCAATTTATTTATTTTAATGTTGACTTAGATCAAGCCACCAAGTTAAGTACAAAATTCAAAGAGCATATTACAACCGTAATTTATTATTTTCTCCAGTCAAAATTATTGCAGGAGATGTAGAGTTTCCATTAAGTACTTAATAGATGAAGCCCATTTAGTTTTGCACATTTATTATTTTGGAAATAATTTAAATGATAGGGATAGTCTTAAAATTTTAGGTATCCTATTCATCAATTAATCTTTACCCTTAATCATTTCTCAAAAGAAAATGTAATTTATTAAATTATTTAAGCAAAATCCATTACATTTTCCTAAACCAAACTTAGCTCTTTAGGTAAAATCTATAGAGATTTTAAAATTAATTTTATCAGTATTTACATTGTGTATCTTATTTGCATTTGATCTTTAGTACCTACGTATTAATTATCATGCAGGATTTGTAAAATCTCACCAGAATTGAATGTGTTTATATATATATGGTTTATTTCAATGTTTTATTATATAAACATCGTTTGTCTATAAAGTCTAAGCCATGAGAGATTTTAAAGTTTGAATATGGAGAAAAACCATCTACTCCTTTAAATTTGGTTTTAATTCTCACTGTTTCTTTTATATTATACTTTCTTAAGTTTTATTGATTGCCCATGGGTTTTGTGGACATTCCATTATGCTAGAGAGCTCACTATTTAAATCAGGATTGAATTCACATTTGTTTGCACTATATATATATATATATATATATGTGTGTGTGTGTGTGTGTGTGTAAGGTATTATGTACTTTATGGTTACAATTATTCATTTGTCATTATTATTGTTTGTGCTTTGCTACATAAATCTCGGGACCTGTAGAAATTTAAATATGACTAATCCAATAATGTTAGTCTCCCATAAGAGTAGATGTATTTCCTACTAAGGATTTCCCTTGTCGCAGATTCTGCCATTACAATGTGCATGAGCACACATGGATAAACCATACCAGCACATCTTTTATTGTTATGCAGATATGTTTTGGTTGGTAGACCAGCATGTCCTCATTTACCAATTTCTCCTAGCAAAGCCTCTTTGAAGATCGTAAATGACCTCCTGTGTTCTTTTATTGTAGCCATAACATCATACCACCTTTAACATTCTTTATTTATTTTCTATTTATGAACCTGAAATGCTCTCTCTACTGTGATGGCATGTCTCTCATTAGCCAATCCAGTTAATTAATTAATCACATGTAATATAGAATTGTTATTTATGTAAGATAAACATTTGTTTTCTCACATTTATAACTTACAAAATGTTTAAATGTAAAAATGGTCTAACACAACTCACTCATCTTCAGTTGTCTATATATGTGTATGTAGAAAAAAAATAGATTTATTTTCTTCAATTTATAAGTGTATTGAGGGCTAAAATGATGGATTATTGCTGATTTATACTTGGTAGACCGCTTACCCAATTGTTTATATTTGGTAAACAAATGTATTATATTTTTGGCTGTATCAAAACCTAATTGGGGTTTTAAATGGATCACAATTGCTTGCTAAATTGAAATGCTGTAATATTTATTAATTAATGAAATGTAAATCTGTTGTATTAAGTCGCGTGTGAACCCTGAACTCTAGCCGGGACGAAGTGAGAATAAAACTCACCAGTATCATCAAAAGCATTGTTCATGTAGCCATAGACCATGGAGCACTAGTAATTAGGTTGATATTTGGTATTGTTCCTGACTTATGTATCTTGCACATGCTAGATGGATATATGCTTTCTTGGATTCTAGGTCTTGTTGAATGAACACACGATTTTGACTGGTACAATATATATATATTAATTAATAGCAAAATAAAAAATATATTGCATTCAAATGTATCCTATAAAGAGAACATATAAAAGGCATATGCAAATATAAATTGTTTTACAAACAATACATACTTGTAAACAACTTATATTTTAGTACAAAGAATTTTAGATTGTGAATAAATTTGTAAGAGTCCATATAAAAAATTAAATGTAAGAATATGTAGTGTGTCAAGATGAAAAGATGGTTGGTGTGAAATAAAATCCAAGGTGTTATTTACATTTTTGATTTTATTATTATAGGCTGCTCACAATTCAATAAACTGTGGAAATGACTATAAAACTGTTTGAACAATCCTTGAAATCCTCCACCGAAATTATGTGCAGAAACTTTGTCACAAATTTCTGGATATCCTGGACTGAACCATGCCATATTCCTTACATGGACAACTATAATTTTGAAAATAAGTTAAAAATCAGCCAGAGCTAAATCAAAAAAATAGAATAGATGCTTCAGAACAACAATGCTTTTTTAAAACCAAAAAATCATGTCCAATTTTGGCATTGTTGAGCTAATGCATTGTTGTGAAACAATAACCAAGAGCATTGCTCATAGTATTCAAGTCACTTGTACAAAAATTTGAGCCCACAAACAATACATAATTAGCATTAACTACTCAATCTTCTGAAGTGTACTCATAAAATTAATATCTTTAGAAGATTCTTTTGTAATTGTAATTCTTTTGTTTTTGCCTTCTGGAAATCACCATGCTACACTCTAGGGCTTGACTGATAGATTATATTAGAAATACTATAACTTGTCACCTATTATAATGATTGATAAGAATTCCAAATTAGTAGCTGAAGTTCTTTGCATGTCTGCAGTGTTCCATTATGGTGTGTTTTTTGTTAATTGTCAATTAAGTGAAACAATAAATATATGCATATCTTTCACTTTTTTAAATCTTCCATTAAAAGGTGATGCACAGTAGTTTTGGGAATGCCAATGAGTTCCGCAATGACTTTGACAGTTATATAATGATCGGTTCAAATAATGTCAGCGACTTTACACATTTTCTTCATTTTTAGCTGTTTATGATATGTCTGAACATAAATTATTTACCATGGTTTTCCTGCCATCATGAATCTTGCGAATCATTTGATAACATTCTTACAATTCCTGACTTTACTTACTGTCATATGTAGTTTGAATCATTTCAAATGTTTCAGTAGCAGTTTTGCTCAATTTAGAATGAAATTTAATGTTGGTGCATATATATGGGGTTTCTTCAAAAGTAAAAAATGCACTATTACATTCCATATCGTAACTCATGAACCAGATATGCTAACACTTTAAAATTTTTGGAGTAAATATCTAATATGATAATATAACATGTGCATTGATTCAGACATGGCCCTTCAGTTATTTTGTAATGAGTACCAGACACCAACATATTGTGTAAATTGTTTTCATAGCATTATAAATCACTGTAGTGCAAAAAAATTTAATATATAATTTTGTGATTTCAATGCAAAGATAGAAAAAAGAAAGCTTCTTGCCAACTCTACTCATTTTTTAAAAACCACAATACACTCTTCATTAACCATGAATGTGCATATACATATATTTGCTATGTTCAAATTATATGAAGCTATATGTTAGTAAATAATATCTCATATTAACTGATGAGATAGTAATGACAAATAACCATCAAAGATGATGAAATATATTATTCATTTACTTATAGAACTTATCCAGTGATTGCATAGAAAACTTAATATATAATAATTTATTTATTATAGGATAAGTTGCTTGGAAACAGTGAAAGTTATTTCTTTTCCAGTTTTCTTAGTTGAAAATCAATCCAGAAACTTTTAACTCTAAAGCAAGCCATTACTTTAGATTAATGCACATTGAAAAGATCAGGACTTAATATTTATATATTTATTTTGTTCTAACATAAAATAATTAATAATTAATTTGAAATATTCAGGGCTTCTTATTTATTTAAAAATTAATATTTTTTCCTTTTCAAATACAATTAATTATCAAACATTATGTGAATATTATAAAATACAGATATTTTAGTTTTAACAGAGAAATAATAATGATAATGCAATATCATTTATTAGGTAAAAAAAAAAAAATTACTTGGGACAAAAAAACAATAAATATTTTAGTTTACTTTAAAGTCAAGCTATCTTTTATGAATAAGCTTCATCTGATTAATAAAATCAATATATTCTCATTCTACAAATTTGTTCATTACAGTTAAAGATTGGCTCCATATCTCTACAAAAAAGCTCTAATCCTAAAATAAAAAATATCATTTCAACTTTACACTTGCTCATTAAAAAATACAGACGAAAAAAAAAAACATTCTCTTTAAATCAGCATAGACTTGCATCAATTATCTATCAGCATATTTTAACTAATGATTATTCAAAAGGTTTATTTTCTGACAATTAAATTCATTCAGCTAAAGATTTTCTTATACTTGACTAAGACGAAAGATTATTCACATTATCATTTTCTCCAAAACTGTCATTCTTAAAATTATTTGTTTATGATTTCCTGTAAGATAAATTACTAACATAAATTAATCAAGTCTTCAGCAATCATAAAATCAACTGTTTTTGTTATTGTGAATAAATTTTGTTTAACATTTGAACAATGAGTTGTTTTCTATAAAAACAATTGTTATATGCATTAAGTTGTATTTCGAAAAAAGTCATTTATTATTTTAATTAGTACAGAATATTATGCATTTTATCTGTTCCAAAATAATTCCTGCTATCACTATATTTCCATAATAGCTTTTTATTTATTCAAAATTTACTTAACATAAAAAAAAAGTAAGCTTATTGAGTTTATAAACAATAAAAGAAATAAAAATTCTGATTATTCAATATTTGATGAGATATGAAATGTCAGATATTCTTTGCTCCAATTCTACATCATATGGATCACTTTTAATACAAAACATTTTGTTGGAACACACTTGAAGTCCAGTTTTATTCCTTAGTTTTGCTAATTGCTCACCCATTAACATGTTTAAAAAATTCACTCTATGAAATCTGTGCTTATCTTAAATTTTTAACATTGAAAAAGTTTGCCAAAATCTCTAATTTAGCTTATGTATGGATCTACTAAATAGAATATTATTAATGCAAACTTGCATAAAAAAAAATTAACATGTTCAGTGGTCCAAATTAGTATTACATTTGCAACTCATAAATGTAAGTGTACCACTTTGAGAAAAAAACATGGCAGCATGCAAATTATCAAAATTGGTAATCAGTCACAGAAGTTGCCAAAGATATAGGAGCAAATACTATAAAGAAAATAATAAAGGAACTCCTTTTTTGTGATAAAAGAGCAACTTAATCAAAAACTTGTTGGTGATACAACATATGTAAAAACAAATATGCAGTTTTCAATATTATCTGCAGCTGAAAATATTTCAGAGACACAATTATAAAATCATGTAGAACAGAAAAGTTGTAGATAAATTGGTATAGACTGAAAGCCAATGATTAATGGAAGAGTTTCAAGCTACCACTACTCTGTAGTCTTCTGTTCTATCACATCCAAATTTTGAGTATCATTTGTAAAATTTAGCATATAGAAAGATTGTCTGGCAACAATGTCAAGAGTTTGTATTTAGCAACATTTCAAGATTTCTAATTAGCAAGAATGTGGTGGAAGGCCTAAGTGAATAAAGATTTAAAATATTACAAATTCAATCCTTTTTTATCAGGCATTTGGGGGAGTTTAGTAAATAATAATTGTCAGTATCATCATGAGCACTAAATAATGCCAATAAATTATGAAACCAGTCAATCTTTGATTGAGTGCATAAGGTACTGAATTCACAAACTGATTTTGTCTTCTCTAAGTATTTAAGTAATATATTACACAAAAAACATAGTGTTCCCTGAATCTGAAAATTTTGCTTTATTTATATCTCTTATAAAGATTCTTTTTATAGTTTAGCAAATTCCTAGAATTGTAAATATATATATACAGTATATAGATTAATTTCAAACCATATTTTCACTGAACACTTTTGAAAATGTTAAAAAATATTTCTTTTTATTCTATCTGTCATCTACAGCATTATCAACAACAATTATTTTTAAAGTATGTGCAAAGTTAACCAAATCTTATGCAGTTAATAATGGCTATATAAAGTTTTTAATTATGCATAAGTCATAGCTATTAATTAATAATAATTAAAAATATTAATTCTTATTAAATAAGGATTACTAAAAATTTTGCTTAACTTTCATATAAACATAAATGTAAAGAGCTTACCCGGAATATGTCCAAACAAGTTTATAGATGTCAATCATACTTAGTTCTTCAGGTTTAGGATCAAGATCCATTGTTTCTAAAAATATATATATACATTTAAAAGCAACTGCGATAGAGAATATAATAATTTTATTTTAAATATATATGTTAAATATGCACTGCAATCACAATAATTCTAAAAGCCAAAATATTTTAGATCTAACATAAATATCATTCTTTAAATTTCAAATCCCTGTATTGTCTCATTACATACAAGTTTCTTACTATTATTTATTTTTTTTAAAAAGTGAAAAATTCTTAAATATATACAAACATGTTTACATTATGTTAATTATAAATATTTTATGTTTATTCCATACTTTATTTACTAAGTGCTGTTTATTTTTTTAAACAATAACTCACAGATTGGAGAAAAAATATATATTCCAAATATACAAAAATATGACATTTTGTAGATGTTTTATATTGATGGTATTTGTTTTAATTGTTGTTAGGTATATGTGTTTGTAAATATATGTTCAGTATGTGATGTTATAGAATTAACTAATGATAAAAAAATTTAAATATGATTAAAAATACTATGTCATAATTTATAAAAATATATTGCTAGTTATATTGCATCAATCATCTCCAATTAAACATGTGTGATTTAATTTATATTTGGATAAGGAATGAATACAGCAAAAAGCATGTTTCTAAATTGTCTTTAAATTTTTTTTTATATCATCAAGATTAATGATTATTACTACTAACTTTTTTTATAATAAAACAAACAAATAAATTGTTTTGTGTGCATTTGTTTGTTTACATTTATTCCACATACCTAGTATATTCGTACTCTCCTCATAAAAGATAACTTATTCATAACCAAGATAAAAATTATAGTTCATTTTAACAACTATTGTTAATCTATTTATAATAAAATTATATGAATAATTATAACAAAAAAAGTTAAGTAAATACCATAATATTTATTTTGTTTGTTTTTCTTTCTTTTTTATTATTCTCTTCATTAAAAAAAATGTCATTATGAACTAACTGCTTAAGGAAAGATATTACAATAGATTATACCATACATTCAATATGCAATAAAGATAAATAATATACCAATATGCAATAAAGATAAATAATATACCAAGTTTTACATTCAAAAATATATTAGCAGAATGATGCTACATTTTCCATTTTTTAACATCAAGAAAGACAGAGATTATAATACCCATGAAGAATTATGGTAAAGTTAAGGATACTAGCCAATTTGGACAAAAAAACTTATATGTACAAAAAAGTTAATTTCATCATCTCAGAGATTTACAAACATCAAACTAAATTAGAAAAATATACTTATAGAAGAAACAAAAAATAAGTTATACATAGTTTTCTAGATTGTTCAGACACAAAAACTACTCATACGACAAGATAAATTACGAATTTAGTACTCACAAGAGTAGAATTTCCCTAAAAATTATACTATTTGTTTTTAGAATCAGTACAATGCCATTCACATAATAAATCAAGATGAATGTGGGAGTTTTCATTCTAGCTAATAATTACCAGTTATGTATTTGTTGATCAATATTAACCTGTTTGGTTATAAGCCAGCTGTTTAATTAAAAATCCTAAATCATGCTATCATATGAAAATGTTTTCAAAGTACAAAACTATGTTACAACCACACATGATATGAGACAAATATCTGACATTTAGCATATCAAAAGACAAGATCTAAAGAATCTCCATTAAAAATGAGGTATTGGACAAAGTAAATCCATCCCTCAAATTGTAATTGGACATTTTAATATACAATCCATCTTAATATACAATCCAATTTTAAAGTCCAGAAGCTTCTGGTATTTATATTTCTGAACCAGCAAACAGTTCTTAGATATCTTGATTTTTGGGCTTTAAGGATAGTTGACTTTTATGGACACAGTGAAATTAGATTGGTAGAGTATCAGACAAAGTAGTAAGATTAATTATTTAATTGAATGGAAAATACCAAATGCAGAAAATTCAAATTTATGCCCCAACAAGTTCTTATTGTGATAAAGAAGCAGAGTATTTTTATATGGATGTACAAAAGGTTTTTGCTAAACTAAAAAATATTTTAAAATTATTGTGGAAGATGTTAATGCAAGAAATGGTCAATTATGTAAAAATGAAAATGCTTGTCATAAATTTGGTTACGGTGATAGAATATTTTGACTAACATAAAATATATCTTTTATTATTGTAATGGTCTTATTAAATTCAACAAGGAAGTGATCATCAATTAGAGATATAAAATATGTATTAATGCAAAACTAGAGAGACAAAAATTATTTCAAAAAAACAGTATTCATAATTGATATTCCTAACATACAGAAATATTGCAATAAGTTTAAATTAAAATTTGCAAATCATTTAAAAATATTAACAAATTTTTAAAATGATTCAGATCTGAATGAAATCAACAGTTGGATAAATAATATACTATTAAAAATAGCAATAAATATAACTAGCACAATAAAGAAACAATTTACCATTAAATTTTTTACTGAGACAAAACAATATACAGTATAAAGAAAAGCAAAAATATGTAAAAATGAATCATTAAAAAGAAGTGAATATCTAGTGTTTTGTAAAATGATAAAAAAAAGAAGAAGCTAATAACAATATTGGAATCTAACGTATGCATGCATTAGCATATATTGACTTCATACAGAATAAAACATTCTATCTAGTGCGTCTAATAGATTCATTTTTATAAGTTATACATATTAATTTAAGTAGAAATTATACTTTAGTGTTATTAACAGAACAATAAATGTATTTGCGTGTGTGGCGCATATGTAAAATAAAAACCTAATTTTACAGCAATTCTTTTGTAAAAAAAAAAAAAAAAACATTTTCTTCTAAAGCAGTGTTTCTCAATCACCAGTCCACGAAATAATTTTAGCGGTCCATGAAAAATATTCTTAATTTGATAATTTCATAAAATAATATATGTTTAAATAAAAAGTAGTTTTGAACTTTTATTTTTTAAAAAAATTCTATAAAAATGTAGTAAAATAAATAGAAACAAAATTCAATGGCATATTTATTAGTTATTTATTATAACGAGATTCAAGTATAATAGAGAAATAGTCTAATGAAAAGCTTATATTAAATATTATTAAAAGATTTTTTAAAAAATTATAAAAACAAAAACAACCCCAAATTGAAATATTTAGTAAATTTTTTAATTCAGTGTTTCTCAATTGACTACTTACAGCTGACTATAATTTTTTTTTTTTTTTTTTACAACCAAATGAAGTATTCAACAAAAATATAAAAAAAGGGAATAATAAACAAAATTTGAAGAAAAACAAAGAATAATATTTAAATAACTGACAGAACCCTATAATTATAAAACCAAAACCCAATGTGATTGTTGCTGATTCATTTCAATAATTAGCTTATCAAATCTTGGAGATGTATTTGTGACTACTTAGGGCAAAGTTGAATTTATTAATAAACAATCTCTTTCCCTTGATTTTATGAATATCATTGCCGAAAATCTCGATTCCCATAAGTATCTGGTGTAAATTGGCAATAACACCCTTAAAGCTTTTTCATGTAATTCTGGATATTCAGTTTTAATTTTAATCCAAAACTGAGTTTTTGTTGTCAAAATAAATCAGTCATTATCCAGTCTATTCCTTCATAGAGTTACATTAAGCGTTATTTCAAATATTTCTTTGTTTTCTTTTAGCCCTTACACATTATTATTTTACTGAAAAGTTCTTATTTAAGAGGTGACTGGTATTTAAGAAAATATTTGTGTTACCTTGATTTATCTCACCCGGGTGCAGATGAATGGTAATGTTCGCTGGCTTAGTGTTGTGATGTAGTGAATAAGTAATTTTTGGTAGTTCTCCATTGATTTTCTAAGGCACAATCAATGGCATTCAGTGAATATCGTTCTACCTGTAGTTTAGAAAGGGCTTTGCTCCTATATGGACAGCAACTGCAATACCTCCGCAGGATGGCTGGCAGAGCCCGGTCTGTTCTAGTCCTTCACCCCAGCCTGTTCATGGTTGGCGAATATATATATAAACATTTAACTGATTTCATATTAATTCCTTTATTACTATTCTCCAACTTTTATATTTAACTGTTTTATTTAACTTATATTCTACCCCCCCCCTATTTACACTCTTCAAAAGCTCCTTAGTTGGGCTGGGTTCAAACCCTGTTCTAAGGTATAGTATGATATAAGCGAGCATATATATATACTCGATCAAAAGTGATATTAAGTTAGATTATATTTTATGTGTGTGTATATATATTTAAATGGGTAAATGAAAATAATTGAAACAGAAGAGGGAGAAAGGTTATATGGTTTGTGCTCTTGTATTTTGTTTAGAAGCGCGTGTATAAATATTGCTGCATGGGTGAATAAGTGTAATAAATTCATAAAAAGAAGAAAATTTACATGGCCAAGCTTTAATTCCAAGATGGACGACAAAGAACAGAATTTCCAAAAAAGATATGTTAATTGCAAGGAAAGAATCAAAAGAGATATAGATTGCTATCTTGGAATAAAGTTATTTTAATTAAAAAGAAATTGATTCCAAGATGGACGACGAAAGACACAAATTCTAAAAAGATATATTAAATGAAAATAAAGAATTCAAAAATGTATAGATCGCTATCTCGAGATAAAAGCTATTTTAATTAGAAAGAAAATGTTATAAGTAAAAGACAATGAACGGTCGAGTGTGGATTTCAAGGAGTAATTAAAATTATTGAAAATCAAAAAAAATTTAAAGTTGCTGAAGGGTTTTCTATTTGCAAACCACATGGTTTCGTTAAAAAGAAGAAAAGAGAACAATAGTATTTTAATTAAGGAGTTTGAAAGCCGCACTTAAGGAGGATTCCAGAACTATTACTCCCACGAGCAAGATTGCAGAAAGATCAGTTTAAAAATGATATATATTCGTCAACCATAAATACGCTGGGGTAAAAGGACAAAAACGGACCAGGCTTTACCAGCCATCCTGAGGAGGTATTGCAGTTGCTGTCCATATATAAATGAAGCCCTTTCTAAACTACAGGTAGAATGACATTCACCGAACACCAATGATTGTGCCTTACGGAATCAAGGGAGATCTAACAAAAATCACTTATTTACTACATCACAACATCAAGCAAGCAAATATTACCATTCATCTGCACCCGGGTGAGAAACATCAAGGTAATATGAGTAATTTTTTTTAAATGCCAGTCATCTCGTAAATAAGAACTTATTTTCAATAAAATAATAAAGTGCAAGGGCTAAAAGAAAACAAAGAAGTATTTGAAATATTGCCCAATGTAATTTTATAAATGAATAGACTGGATAATGATTTGTTGCATTTACTTTGTATTCTATAATTTATATGTTTTGTTATATTTATGAACCTATGCAGAGTATGTGTTTGCATGCATGTTATTCAAATATTTGAGCACAAGCCAGTACATAATTATGGGATTTTGTTTTGCTTCTATTAATGAATATTAAATTTGTGTATAATATCATAAAGTTAGAAAGCAGTATTTATGGAAAAAAAACAATATATTCAAGGAATCGTTTATGCGTTTACGTGCACACTTGGTTTTAACTCCACCTTTTCCCCACAGTCAACGACCACCACCCCTGAGTGAGATAGCCAGAGGTAGGAGCTCTGTTTATTAGAAATTGATACTCGATCTCTCCCAGCATAATTCTTATTTACTTGTAGATAGGATTGGCGCTTGGACTCAACAACTGACATCCATAAATATGCTGGGCGAGTGTTAAGAATATCCATACAGAACTACTTATATATGTATGTTCGCATTATAATTTTCTTTTTTAAAAAAAAAAAGGAAACTTAGATTTTAATTACGTAAATACGCGTATACCATATATATACGCGATTCGCACAGGTATGTAAATCGTTACAACGGTCTGGGTGTGGGTGATCAATGAATCTTACCGTATTTGCACTACAGGGCACCACTGGGTTACTCGAACCTAGAACATTTATAAAGTAGGCAGATACGCACTGTTAAAGATCCAACTTTTACACATATATGTTATTTCAACTGTCAGCCCTTGCCACTAGCTCATGAAGTAGCAGAGGTTTAAAACATATTTATTAAAATATATTTTTAAGAAAGATTAAAAAAAAAAAACTAGATCACTGCCAGTACTAATAACACAATAAATTTTATTAACGCACATTTAAAATTGAGGAATAAAATTTATATTTAGATTTTAACATTAATTTTTAAATTTAAATTACTATTTTAAATAGTCTGCACAGATGGACATTTTAATAATATTTTACTTTAGCTTGTTGAGTATAAATAGGATACATAGATTTCTCACTTTTAAAAAAACTTATCAAAAAACTCAGTCAATCTCAGACTAAAAGTTGCCTCCAGATATATAGTCGCAACCAATGCAATATGAAGATGCTAGCATAAAATCATGCTGACAGGAATGTGCATCTGACAGCGTGATATTATTTGAAGGACATGATCCTTGTCCAGTACAGGAATGTGCATCTGTCTGGCGAAAGAATCATGTATATAAATTAATTAAAGAATGCTCTGTATGGGGGAGAGCGGTCTTTCTGCTGACATAAATCCCTATCCATAGAGTTAGAAGGGGTCAATGGCGCAGGAAATACGTCTGCGACCATTGCAACGATATGATTGCCTCTTTGGGGTCATGCATTCAGTTGGGGTCATGCATTCAGTTGGGCACATTGCCCTGTATGCTAAACACACTTCACATTAATTAATATAAACACCCATATATCCCTCTACAAGCATTGTCCTAACTACGAAACCAATAGCCTGAAAATTAAACCTTTAAAATAAACATAAACGAATTTAAACATAGTTATTAATTTTTATCCATGCAGCTATCTACACCCAACTTTAATTTGATACACTTTAATTAACACTTAACACAAAAAAAGAGAGAAATGGAAATGATTGCTTAAACAGATGCATACAAATTACTAATAATTGATTTTGAATTCTTTAGGCCAGATAATAGTTCTTATTTTCCGCTATTAATTGCAAATTTAGGAAAAGTTCCTATTAGATAAACACAAGAGTTCATACTTTATGGACTGAGGAGATTTAGAGGTCCATCTTCATGATCACTTCCGTAGATTGTTTGTCCTTTGAAACGAAACTGCTACTTGCCATGCATTTGGTCAGGAACTGTCATCCAGAGGCCTCAGCTGGTTGTCCAGAAAATTAAATTTATTGCAGACTTCTACATCATGAAATCTGCAATACAGCTAGTTATAACGGTATATTAATAGTCAGCTCTAAAACGACAACAATTATAATCCTCCCTCAATTCAAAAATTTGGGGTTTGATACTTTTATTAGCCTCTTATCATCAAATCTTCGGATTCAATGAGCAAGACATCACTAATCCTCTCATGTTTCATTTACGGTCCGTGCTGTCATTTCATGCTTGCATTGGTCATTTAATTTCTTTTTACTCTCTTTTCTAAGATTAAACATGTTAAAATCATTTACTTCTATTTTAAAAAATATCAATCTTTACTTTTTTTTTTATTTATAAAAAAAAGTACGTTCAAATACTTTTTATTTTTTTAAAAAAAAAATGCTTTTAAGTCTTCCATTGGTGCAAACTATATATATGTTAAACAACTTTTAATTTTCAGTTTTTAAGTTGTTGTTTTTTTTTAAAAAAAAAAAGGAAACTTAGATTTTAAATATGTAAATATGCATATACCATATATATATGTGATTCACACAGGTATGTAAACTGTTGCAATGGCCCCATGTTGGGTGCCATTGTAACAGTTTACATACCTGTGCGAATCACATATATATATATGGTATGTGCATATCCATGTATTTAAAATCTAAGTTTCCTTTTTTTTTCTTAAAAGAAAATTATGTGAACACACATATATAAGTAATTCTGCACGGTACTCATATCACTCGCCCAGCATATTTATGGATGTCAGTGGTTGACTCCAAGTACCAATCCTATCTACAGGTAAATAAGAATTATGCTGGGAGAGATAGAGTATCAATTTCTAATAAACAGAGCTCCTACCTCTGGGAAGCTCACTCAGGGGTGGTGGTCATTGACCGTGGGGAAAAAGGTGGAGGAAAACCAAGTGCGCACGTAAACGCATAAATGATTCCTTGAATATATTATTTTTGTTCTTAAATAGTGCTCTCTAACTTTACGATATGATCTAAGTTTTAAAGAATTAACACTGAACACACACACTGGTAATTAAAACACAAATTTAATATTCATTAATAGAAGCAAAACAAAATCCCATAATTATGTACTGGCTTGTGACCGTGGGGGAAAAGGTGGAGGAAAACCAAGTGCGCACGTAAATGCATAAATGATTCCTTGAATATATTATTTTTGTTCGTAAATAGTGCTCTCTAACTTTACGATATGATCTAAGTTTTAAAGAAATTAACACTGAACACACACACTGGTAATTAAAACACAAATTTAATATTCATTAATAGAAGCAAAACAAAATCCCATAATTATGTACTGGCTTGTGCTCAAATATTTGAATAACACGCATGCAGACACATACTCTGCATAGGTTCATAAATATAACAAAACATAAATTATAGAATACAAAGTAAATGCAATAAATCATTATCCAGTCTATTCATTTATAAAATTATGTTGGGCGATATTTCAAATACTTCTTTGTTTTCTTTTAGCCCTTGCACTTTATTATTTTATTGAAAATAAGTTCTTATTTACGAGATGACTGGCATTTAAAAAAATACTCGTATTTCCTTGATTTTTCTCACCCGGGTGCAGATGAATGGTAATATTCATTGCTTGACATTGTGATGTAGTGAATAAGTGATTTTTGGTAGCTCTCCCTTGATTCCGTAAGGCACAATCAGTGGCATTTGGTGAATGTCATTCTACCTGTAGTTTAGAAAGGGCTTCGTTCATATATGGACAGCAAATGCAATACCTCTGCAGAATGGCTGGCAGAGCCCGGTCCATTTTTGTCCTTTTACCCCAGCCTATTCATGTCTAATGAATATATATAATTTTTAAACTGATCTTTCTGCAATCTTGCTTGTGGCAGTAACAGTTCTGGAATATCTCTCTTTAAGTTCGGCTTTTTCAACTCCTTAATTAAAATGCTACTGTTCTTTTTTTTCTTTTTAAACAAAACCACATGGTTTGAACAAACAAAACCTTTCAGCAACTTTTCTTTTTTGATGTTCAAGAATTTTAATTATACCTTGAAATCCACACTCGACCATTCATTGTCTTTTACTTATAACATTTTCTTTCTAATTAAAATAGCTTTTATCTCAAGATAGCGATCTATACATTTTTTAGATTCCGTATTTTCATTTAATATATCTTTCTAGAATTTGTGTCTTTTGTCATCCATCTTGGAATCAATTTCCTTTTAATTAAAATCATTTTATTCCTTTTATGAATTTATCACACTTATTCACCCATGCAGCAATATAGCATACGCGTTTCTAAACAAAATACAAGAACACAAACCATATAACCCCCTCCCTCTTATGTTTTAATCTATTTTCATTTACCTGTTTAAAATATATATACACACATATATAACAAAATAATATAACTTAATATCACTTTTGATCGAGTATATATATGCTCGCTTATATCATACTATACCTTAAAACAGTGTTTGAACCCAGCCCTGTTATATATATAATAAACCACCCATGTTATTTTATAATAATAACAATAGAAATATATTTTTATTCTTCCCACATTAACACACTATCCAATCTCTGAAGGTATCTGGTCCTCAGGAAGAGTGAGCAATATCATTGGCAGCATGCTACCAATAATAAAAACACTCAGCTACTAAACTAAACACTATTTATTTTGAAGTAATCCATTTAAGCGCCAGTTAATCATGGAGTAATTAACCTGTTTACTCGACCAGCAACGAATCTAGTACCTGAAATCCCAGCTAGCTCATCAAGTTGTAGCTGTCTTAAAAAAAAAAAACTCCACCCACTTTAAAATTTTATTTTAAATAATAATGAAAATTTACCGTACAATAATACTTTGGCATCATTCAAAGAAAATCTTTATTTTTGAAAATACTCCCTATTCTTTTAGTTTTAACTTAATCAGTTCTCAATAATAATTAAATCTTTCAATTCCTGCTTTATTAAACGTTATCTCACCATAAATGTGTATGTTCATTTATCAACATAAATATTTCATGACAATTTAAATCTCGCTTTTTTCTTTAAATAATCATTTGGTCTTATAATATAACCATGCACATTCTTTTCATTTGAATAAATATTTTAATACATTATAAATAACTAAAAAAAATACAGACCATATTGATTTAAAATTCACACATACACACAATAATTTTGAATAAAAGTTGAACAATGGAGCCAATTTAATTTATGTTGAAGATACTAGTTTGTAAAGTTAAAAGTTTTATTTATTTGTCTATCATGGCTTAAAGGTCAAGTATTGTAGAATAGGAAAAATGAAACATTACCTAGGATTTGAAATCTGACTTGACATAAGTACAGCAAAATGTAACTTCTGTACAATATTGTTTCTAACAGGTTATCACTAATCTCCACGTAAATCTTCCCTTAATTTATGATACTTAATTTATGACACTTAATTTATGACACTTGTGAATCTCAGCATAGACACTCCACTGCTCCTTCGACTTCACCCGAACATTGTCTGTCCTTCAAACTATCTGCTGATGGTTTTGCAGAGAAGGCTTCGGCCAGCTGCATGATACAATGGTTCAGCAGTGCATTATTTTGTCCAAATAATAACTTCTACAGTTTTATTTTGATTCTTTGATTCTAAATTTTTATTTTGACTAAAATTGATTAATTTTGAATTGAATGATTTTGAATGAATCTATGGATTTTGATTCTACAAGTATTTTGAAATATTTTTTTGTAGAATGAAAAAATGGACTGTAGAAGAAAACGTCTTAACAATAACAAAGTTTTTTTTATTATATCCAGCTTTCTTTTATCTCGCGGATCCCTCGTACATTTGACTTCGCTCCCATTGGGCTTCTATTTCTTTTATTTATTCAAAATTTTTATACATGCACACGTTTAATCCTTTTATTATAAGACAAAACAAACTCCATTTTTATATTATTATTATTACTTTTATTAAGAACTAATTAAAAGCAATATTAAATCATTTTATTTTACCCTTTACTTTTTCTTCTAAAATATTACCCTCCTTTTAAAAACGTTTATTTTTTTTAACAATACCCCCACACACACTAATCTTTTGTTTTTAAATTTTCCTTTTCTTCAACTTTTAAAAACTTTTATTTTACTTTAATTTTCCCATTTTATTTTTAAAGATGAGATTTACAAAATATTTTTATTCTTAAAGAATACTACACATTTGGTCACGATGTACCTCGGTACAATATATTGTACTGTATATTATCCTAGTACAAGTAGGATTGGCAATTTAGAAGTTAAATTAATAAATTCCTAATAAATAAATAAAAATATTTATTTAAATATCTGATTGATTTAGTTTAAACATGGATGTAGATATTTTTGTGTATGCTAAAAGAATTCGAAAAGAGATATAAAGAGTATAATAAAACAAAAGAGGAAACTAGTTTGTATTATTGTAAAAATAAAAGTCACAGCATTCCTTCCCTAATTAAAGATGGCAAACAAAAAGAAAAAAGACTTTGTGGGCTAAATTCCTTTAAAATTGGTATACATTAGCAGGTCTCAATGGAAGTTGCACAGAGAGACTAAAAAAATCAGGACTATAAAAAAAAAACACATCATGCGTCAGGGTTCTTAGATCTTTATTCCTGCAGAGAAAAATAAAGATAAACATGGAAAAATTATGAAAAGTGTGCGAAATTACTTTTATTAATATGTTGAATTGTATTAAGAAGTGTGAGTAGAAGTCCTTTTGCCGGTGTTGCTTTTGACCTGATGTTGCGAACTACCTGAGTGAAACCATTTTCTACTAAATGTAAAACCACGAAGACTGACGGATTGCCAGAATATTGAACCGTGGATCCCTTCCAAGATAAATCCATGCATGATAAATTTTATAAATCCTATACATGAACAAATAAACTTAATGGTAAGCATACTAGTGATCACTTTTCTTAGACTCTTAAGTGTGATAAACTGTTGCCATGAGCCTTACCAATTAAAATAAAATATTAGCAGTAGTTTTAATCCCCATTTGCTTTTTTTATATTTTCTTCTCTTGATAATATTAAATATTTTGTTTTGTATTAATAAATTTAAATACAACTTACGTTGTTATTTAGTTATTGATTGTTATTATTCTAATTTCATTACAACTTAGCCATTATTATAATTTGATTAAATAAGTTGCCAATGCTGTACTGAAAATGCAATCCTCTGGATATTCCGAATAATTTCATCCTAACTAAAAAAAATAAAAGAGGTTTGGCCAGTGGATTCTGATACAGAATCCTGGCACCTTTTCAAATAAATTGAAAGCTGGCCTACTTGTCCCCATTATTATTGTAGTTACATTAAGTGAAAGGGTGTTGTGTGACCAGGAAAGATAATTGTTCATTAAATCTTACTGAAATTTTCTAACAAAAAATGTAATAGATCGAGCGTAAATTGGTCACTGAATATGGACAATTATCTCATAAGGAAACTCTAATTATACAGTGGGCGTTACAATATATATATATATATATATATACACAAAGAATCACTAAGCTGTGCCTAAATCAGATTATGCCAATTCCTACTGAAATGGTGGCTACAATTACAAAATGTTGCACTGGTCTTTAGCACATTATTCATTATTACATTCAAATTACACAATATTTTATTAAAGATTTGTGAGAGTAAAACTTGCTCCATGATATAGATTGAACCTCAGAACAAGATATATTTCAAAATTAATAATACTAAACAATTCAATTAAGGGGATAGAATTGGATTCATTTAACATCAGCATAGCACTGGCAAATAACAATACAGAAGTTGCCCTGCGGATTGATTAGAATCGAGGGATTTTGTGACCAACACCGGTACCCTGGGACGGAGCATCCTGCTATGAAAATATTGGAGTGGCTAACATGATTGCCTGGAATTCAATATCAGGTCTTACCAGTGCACAACCCAAAGGAAGATAAAATGGGATGGCCTTGACCGAGATCCCATCTTAAGGGGAAGATGCAACAAAGCATTAAACTTTGAAGAAAGGATATCTAATCCGCCAAGCGAAGAAAAAGTAGAACATATTTAATATCATATATATGCCAGAATGATAGCATGTCCAGTCCCTACTAGAAACCAATTCTAATTAATACTCAATAATTAAGCATCTAAAAATGGCATAAAATTATAAAGTAAATATGTTTCGCTTGTTTCAATCTATACATATGAGTATTAAAGACAAAAAGGAGGAGATAAAAGTATATTTGATGGGCTGCTTAAAAATAACTAAATAACTAATATACTTTCATAATCCCAAAGACCAATGCATATAAAACTGAAGATGGGTTTTACGAGCAAGCCATTATGTATATTCATTTTAAATAATAACTAATAATGAGGAATGCAGAGTGATTCATTATTATTGTAAATATAAGATTTTGGAAACAGTGCTTGATTAAATGACATTTAGATAATAATTATGCGAAGATAATTTAAACTATATCTTTAAAATTTATTGAAAGTAAAATGCTCGCTGTTTTGAAGTATTGGCATATGAAATACATAAGAATAAAGAAAGATTATAGGCACAACTGCAGTGTTATCAACTTATAATTAATTTACAAGAGTTAAGTTTTACAGTTTAAGTAGAATAATTTATAATTGAATTACATTTGATTATTTATATAAGCAATTAACCCCGAAGACGAGTTTAGATAGTTTAAACATTGACTTAAACAGAGCTCTGTGGTTGTTAGGTTTTATATTACTAGTTTATTTTCTGGACTGATAGGTGCTGGATCTTCAGGCCTTAGGTGGTTCATTCTCGGGTCGGGCATAGCACCTTCTTCATTATGGCAGTAGGCTGCTGCTGGATGATTAACATTGTTAGCTTCAGTTGTTGGAAGCATCTTCTTACAGTCTGCATACCATTCTTCTGTGAATTGGTCGCTCTACTAAATAATTGACTACATTACCAAACTTAATAATAAAGAGCAAGATCTAATAATCATCAATCTCTCCAACTCAAGCTTAATAATAAAGGTCACTAATAAAGAACAATCCCCTCAAAATGAATAAAATTGTCCTTTTATACTGGGTATATTTTATTACTAAATTTTTGGATCAATCGCACATGACGTATGAGTCCTGAGGTTTTACTTTCTAATCCATGCTTGGCTTGATCGATCTTGTACAGAGCGGGAAAATACAATCTTTAACTTTATCTCTTATCTATCCACAGTCATGCACTTAAGTGACTTAATACATTAGTACAACAAATTGTTTAATAATTAATTAAATCTGAACACTCAAATTTATCTTTTGTTGAGTTTCCACTTGCATGCTATTTTTAGCATACTTTTAACATGATTACAAGATTAAATTTATAAAATCTAATTTATTTCAATTCATTATTTTTATTTTAAATTAATATAATTAAAAACCTTTTGCTATTTTTTACAAATCTAAATCACCCCACTCTATATATTATATAAGGTGAATCATACATCCTCATACGAATTTATATTTCATACATTTCATTCATATCGGCTTTTTTTCCAAACCAAATTGTGCAAACGCTGTTTGCGAGTGTTAAATAATAAATGAATAACCTCTGACCCATACAAGATATAGAATTTATGCAGCATAAATTCTATATCTTGTATGGGTCAGAGGTTATTCATTTATTATTTAACACTCGCAAAAAGCGTTTGCACAATTTGGTTTGGAAAAAAAGCCGATATGAATGTGATTACAATTGTATACAGACGCTATAAAAAATAAATGCTGATTTATTCATACATTTAATAAATTGATATTTCTATTTAAAATTACAGCATAAATTATTTCCTTATAAAATATAAAATTTAAATCATACTTGCTCTAACACTTACTAGCCTATGTATGTACAGCACTTATTCCTATGTGCATATATATAATGCTGCACAACCAGCCATGATAGTTAGGTTTATACGTTTATTTTTTTAAAAAATGATGTTAAGAGGATTTGAATCTAGCACAGATGGGTTTGGTTGTTAAACTGAAAGGTGCAATGAGAAGGGATTGAATCTGACCATTGCAGTGCTAATACATTTCCTATCAGCTAGTTATGGCAAAGTACATAGAACATATGACTGACAACTGTTAGGTTATTTTTGTACAAACCAAGGTTCAGCTCAGCATGTAAAATATAAGTGTGCAAAATTGTTAATGAAGAGATGACTGATACTAGGAAGTATAAACTTTTTTGTACTTCGTGTAGTATTTTGTTTCTTAGTTTACTTTTTTATGAATTCTATGAATAAAACAATTAATAAACAAAATAAAATTTTATAACTGAATTAAAGATAAATTTAATAAAATTAGATATAATTTAGAAGATTGTAAAAAAATATGCAATAAATATGAATAAATTTATAAGCTTTTTGTGGATTGTTAAAATTTTTCTGTGGACCACGAGTTGAGAAACACTGTTTTAAATGAATTACTTTGTTTCTTTAAATAAATCAAAAAGGGTTTCTATTGTTGTATTAACAAATTATATTAAAACAAAATAATCCCGCTTTAAAATCAAACAACTGTTGGAGCAAAACTGGACAAATAGCATTTTAAATTAAGGGTTGGTAGTTTTCATACATATTTTTATGCATGAAATATATAAAATATTAATATAAATTTGAAATATAATATAATAAATATTTTTGGCCTTTAACAAAATGAACACATAGAAGTAAGGAACATTATTTCATTTTTTTTAAATAGCAGTTCCACCTGTCAAAAAAAAAAAAAAAAAATCAAATCAAACTGAAACTGGGAGCACACCAAAGAAAAAGAAAAAAAAAAATCTCTCATTAGACATTACAATGATGAATATCAGCAGTATGGATTTATTCTTTGGGTTAAATCTATGGAACAAGATGTGCATTTGATGTGTGTGATTTGTCATGATGTTCAATCTAATGATGCAATGAAACTATCAAAAATGTTACAATATTTGAAGTGCAACATTCAGAATTAGAAAAAAAAAATTGAAATATTTTGAACACAAAAGCAAGAACTTGTTTTACAGGAAAAAACATTTAAACTTTTGTTCAGAAAAAATATCTATTAAAATGTTCTTATTTAGAAGCAGAACCTTTGATAAAAGCAATTTTATGAGATCCTTTGTTCAGAAATATTTGGATCATTGGATGCTGATAAAATCAGACTTATACATCTTTCTAATGATACTATTAGAAAGTGAATTTCTTGCTACATTGTCAGAAAACATAGAATCCAGCTAATAAACACGATTAAAGAATCAAAAATATTCAAGATAAAAATTGGTAAATCATCTTATATTTCCAAAAAAAAAAACTATATTAATCTATAGTGTTCGATATATTGATTTAATTTCTGAAGACATCAAAAAAACATGTGTGTTGTTTAGAACTAGCTTCATACTGACAATGCAACTAGTATGGTGGTTAAGCATTGATATGTTACTAAAAAAAATTGATCAAGTAGCAACCCCTAATTTATTAACTACATATTGTATAATACATTGATAGTAATTAGTAGCTAAAAATTTATCCCCATAAATGAATAAAGTTTTAGCTGAATCTATAAAAATCATAAATCTCACACAAAAAAGTTATATTCCAGACTATTGTCACTACTATGTCAAGAAGTTAGAGCAGAATACAACGAATTATTATTTCATACCGAAGTCAGATAGCTCTTCCAAGGTAAAATGCTAAGTATGCTATTTGAATTAAAAACAGAAGTATTCTTGGCTGAAAAAAAATCATTTGCAAATTATTTTAATGAAATTGAATGTGTTGCAAAACTAGCTTATTTAAGTGATATATTTTTTTATATTAATGATTTAAATTTAAGTCTAGAGGGAAGTGGGAAAGAATGTATTTTATTTATATAAAAAAAACTGATTGATTTAAAAAGAAAATTCAATTTTGGCGGGGTAGAGTAAAAGAAAGCAACTGCAATCTGTTTGTTTCTTATTATGGTTTTATTAATGAGCATCAAGATGTGGATAAATTAGAGTTAAATAAAATTATCTGATACTATATACAATCGTTGAATGATGGTTTTGAAAAATATTTTCCATCAGAAATGAACTGGTGAGAGATTAATTTATGGATTCCAGATCTTTTCAGAGATCTTAGAAATAATACTACAAATTTAAATAATCAAGAATATGAATTTCCTGAAAATGAGTTCAGATTTAACATTAAAATCAAACTTTCTCACAGTGAATGTAAATATATTTTAGATCAAAGCGGGAAAATGGGTACACACGTCTGAATGAAAAAACAATGAAAATGCTCTTATCCTTCACGACAACATATTTGTGTGCAAGAGGATTTTAAGATATGTGCCCTATAAAAAATAAACTCAGAAACCATCTTTTCACATATTTATCTCTTTGTCTTACTTTAACCAACTTGATACCAAATCTTAATTTTTTAAATTGAAATCATTTTCTTTTATTACTACTATCTTGATGAAAATTCTTTGGTTTATAATTTTGTGATTTTTTTTTTTTTTTGTATTCAATATTTTTTTTTGTAACAATTATGTAGTTACATTAAAATAATTATTATACAACCTATAATTTTTGAATCAATCAATATGATTTTCTGTGATTTTTATGAAATATTTCTTAATTAACATTATATTTTGTGATTTTATAAATGTACTTTTTATGGATGATCCATATTTCTTGTGCTCATTATTCTGCGTTTTTTTTTTTTTTGTAATTTTATTATATGAATAATAATATGACTACATACTTAAATAGTTTTTGTATTAACTAGGACATTATGTTATGTTAATGTCAAAATGAGTAAAAAAAAGCAGCACACATTTCAGAAATCAAACCAATAATATATGTATATAATGTCACAGATATAAAAAAAAAAAAAAATTAATTATGTCACTGGTTGTGGAAATTTTTTCTGGAATCTAACATGTTGATAGAGAGAAAAAGGTCGAGTGCTATCATATTTGACATTTTAAGCAGCAGAATGCAGCTATGATCACTAGTGTTGTACCTTGTTGTAAAGCATTTTATATGTTAAATTTCGGGATGTGACAAGTTGCAGTTATTCTTTCTATGCAGCTTTCATTTTTAATGTATTAATTTTAAAAAAAATCAGAAATATAATCTTTGGCTGAAATTGACAGTACATTCTATTGTTCTGACAAAGCTATGAAGGTGGTGATTTGTGATTGGCTGATGCTTTGGGTTCTTTTTCCTGTTAAGTATCACAAAAATGTGATTTTCAATAATTGTTAATCATTATGATGCAATATTTTTGTAAAAAACATTATTGAATCAAAAACTACATCATTAATGGGAGGGGGAGGTGGGATTGTCTTTGAAAACATTTTATTTATAAAAAGATGGCTCTTAGAAAGTACATTATGAGAAACAGAAATTGGCATGGAAAGTTATTAGAGACTCAAAACAAAATTGTTTTTGTAAAAACTGCAAGTGAAATATTTTAATAACAATAATTTATTAACTTTTAGAATTTTTTTTTGTTTCTTTCAGGATAACTAATTTTAAATATATCATTTTTTAGTAAAATAAAATTCTACTTTCTAACATTTTGTTCTTCAAACTTTTTGAATAGATATCATGAAGCCAATAACAATGTGTTCCTTTATTATCAGGAAGATTTTCAGTTAAATACTTATTTTCACAATTTTTATATATTAATTTAAAATATATTTTATTTTAATTACTAGAAGGTTTAAATATTTATAATGTAATATATAAATAAATTTTGTATTATATGTAAAAAAATATTTAATTGCACAAAAAAATCAAATGATGTCATATTAAAAATATTAATCGCTAGAGTCTATTCAAAAATTTGCAGGACGGTTTTGACACTGATGTTTTCTCTAAACATTTTTTTTAAAAACATTTCCCCCCATTATTTAAATTAAAATTTTTTAGTCTCATTATCTAACTGATAAGTGTTAATAATAACCAGGTAAGGGATATGCTTCTATTTTATTATCTAATTAATCAGAATTCAAGTTAAGGGATTTTCTATTGTTTTAATTTTGATAAATTTAAAAAATGATCAGCATTCACAGTTTTAACCCCTTTCAAGACTGTTTCAAGTAACTAGTACACAGCTTAATTCACTCTAAATTCAGCAGTTTTTACATTACCATAGCGTATTTAGGCTCATTTTAAAGCTTAAAAAGTACCATAAGATGATGCCCTCTCTTGAATTATTTTACAAGTAAAAATCAATAATATAGGCATTCAAAGCTACAACAAAGAGAGAAGGCAGGTTTTCCTGGATGCTGATTGGTTAGTTCTCATCATGAACAAAAGAAGAGCACCTGTCCATAATTTTCACTGCTCCAACTTCTTTGTTTTGAGTTTGAAAATAAATGTTTTAGAGTGTTTTTTAAGTTTTTTTTTTTTTACATATTATAACGTATTTTTATAAAATATGCTAAAAATATAATTATTTTACAAAAATAATAAGATTTTAGTAAAAACAGTACGATTTTAGTAAAAAATTATTTACTTCTACATTAATGTAAATCGAAAAAGAAATCAATGATGTTTGCAGCACTTTCTAATTTGTTATGAACTTTTTAGATCTTCCACTATCCAATATTTTTATAATTATAAATAGAAATTTATTTTTGAAAAAACTTTCATTCACTTTCATAATCTGACAAATTATTAATATACTTTTTTACAAAGGAAACTAAAATGAATATATTAAAAGATGAATATATATTTACTGCTGATTCTGCAATTGACCAATCAAAAGTTTAGAGTTTTAACTCATTCAGCCAAACAGAATTTGAACACCTTAAGAGTTAAGTAAGAGATTTTCTTTTGTCCTTTTGTTAAAACGTTTTCTCTTTTGTTGTAAAAAAAAATACAGTACTAAGAGTAGATTAAAATCATTATAAAATGAAATTAACCAAAAGTAAGTTAGGGATTTTCAAAAGCATACATTCTTTTATAGAACACTATAATAATTTAATTTTAAAAAATTCTGATACATTTCCTTATATGGTAATAAGTTAAGTTAAAATTAACACAAGAAATTCTTTTGTAGATCATTGATAATATTTGATAAGATATTCCTGAAATTTTAAATAATAGCCATTGTCATGGATCCTCAAAAATATTATAGCTGGAAGCTTTGCCAGAGAGAACTAACAACATGGGCATCAAAAGAACTTTTGGCTAAAAACAGTGCACCCCTTATCAATTAACTGATCCTATGACAATGGTATTCATGATCCCACCAAAAAATAATCCATAACCTGAATTCATAAATTCTTTTAAATGTGAATCTATGTAACTATGAACAAATACAACATTTGCAATGATTTGGTCTTCCAAATACCTCAATCTATGATGTTAAGATATGTCTAAAAGAAAAGATTGCTGGAGAAAAAGAAGACAAAAAAGTGCTGATATTTAAAAGATTTGTAAAATCCCTGTAAAAAAAAAAATGAAGCTACGTAAATTAATTGAATCCCAAACATAGCTATGTTTTGTTTTGTTTTTAACTCTGGAGCTACCTGAATACATGATTGATTGATTTGAATTTTTAAAACAATAAACTTTCTGTTGTCTAAATATTTCAATTGAACTTTAAATATGCATTAACAATGATTTTATATCATTTCTAAGAAAGACAATTTTTTTTTATTTATTTGTTATAATTATGTCTATTTTAATAATTGATGTTATATTGGTATTTCATTTTAAATTCTTATTTAACAGGGATAGCAATTTTGTATGGTAAATCTTTATTATTTTAATTGTTAAATTAACTAGCATATTATTTTGTCATGCTAGATTTTATCATATAAAATTATATTTTTTGTAATATCTCATATCATCTAGTTACTTCTATTTTCTTTAATTAGAGTATGCAGTGTCCTGAGGATCTCTAAAGACCAATCAGGGAGCTAAATAAATAACAATATACTATGAAAAAATATATATAACAAAATTTATTTAATATCAATAATAATGTGGTAAAAACAACATAAAATGGTAATAATCCATTAATATTCATACACTATGTATTTTTCTCAAGTGAAAAGTCTTCTTTCATACAAGAAGTAATCCAGTTATTATATTTGTGCTTTCAAATCAAATGTCTCTTGAAAGACTAATAAGCACATATAATTTTCATATAGCATAAACAATTAAAGTGTGCAATATCAGTACTTACATTGGCATCAGAACCACTGTGTGAGTATAAGATATCTTTGTGTAAGATAAATTTTGGCACACCTGGTCTCATGAACAGAGCTGATCTGAGTGCATTGCAATGGCACTTGATTTCCCATTTATCAAGGCTCCAGTTCTACTTAATATATGTGTTTTGTAAAAATCAAAAAATAAAACATTTTATCCCATGCTAAATGAAATTACATATTCTTTTTTTGATAAAGTTTTTAAGTGCTACAATGAATATCATAAGCAAATTATTATAATTGTAGAAGCACTGATTGTGCAGTAATGCAGATTTTTCAGTTACATTTTAATGTGAAATCAGCTCTTCATTAGTATTCTTATATACTGAATCAGAATTTGCAAAAAATAAAATAAAATTATGAGATATTATTAATAGATTCGCAATAAAAAATTGAAAAAAATAAAATATATTTTTTTGTATTATATATATTTTGTTTTTTCAAATATTGATTCAAAATCATATTTATAATAAATAAGTAATTATTTATACATTATAAGTATCAATTTGTGCAATTTTAATAAATCTACCATTTGCAAGTAAGATCATGCATTTTTTTAAATATCTAAATGTTTTTCATCAAGTGTAAAAGACCAACCCATCCCTGAAATAAAATTACTTAGTTAAAACAAAATGAATTTTTATATAATTTTGTTTAACAAAACCACAATAGAATATTAAAAAATTAAAATTCTTCACATATTTACTTTTTATTTACATAAAACTCTCCAGACATTGGTAGCCACAATGTGATAAATACCAATCAATTTTACTCAGTCCATTTTAGTCAATGTTTTAATTAGTTCACTTACTAAAAAGTTAAATTCTCAATTTCAAATGTTTGTTTACGAATAGAATAATTTTTTTTCTATATGCTTGTTATTTCAGTTTAACATATAGTCAAGTTATATAGTGAGGTATCTAGGAATTTTAAAGATTTTCTTTGTTTCACATTTACATTGTTTATTTGAAATTCTTAGAAGCCATTCTACAATGCCTTGGACTCTCTTTTGTTTATTGATAGATTATAATAAGTGAAACAAAAAACATCAAGCAATTGGTTCAGATAAAATATTTTGTAAGCACTTTTAGCACTTTAATTATTTGCTGTTTATCTAAATAACAACAAATATTTTACAAAATAATCCTCATATACATAAGTAACTTTATATAATAAAATTCATTTGAATAGCATATGTTATGTGGTTTGTAATTATCCCTAGATTCGCTTTGGAATCTATGGTAGCAAAATTCACCGGGAAAATCCTTTATCCAAATCACGCTTTTCTATATATGTTTAACAATGCCGCATTCCAGAATGTAGTATTTTATTTTTATAATTTGCCCCTAGTGAGAATTTCCACAAGTTTTCTTTTGTAATGTGCATATTTTCCTTATACATTATAGTATAAAATTTTAGTTTGAAAAATTCCATAGGTGGCAAGAAAATCAAAAATCGGCAACATAAGGATTTAGCTCCACCTTGATGAGTTCTGCTATTGTAGTTTGATATTTTTTGATGTCACCATTTTTACAACATTGTTAGTTTGAATAACCAAAAATGTATTTATTTGCAAATTTACTACAATTCTAAATACTTCTTATACAATAATTTAAACAACATTTATTACAAATCAAGAATATAAATTTTTAATAATTTATTTTGAACATTAATACCTTATAAACAATGAGGATTGCCAATTCCTCAACAAGCTTTGTGATAAATGTTTAGCCAGAGAAAGCATTTAAAATCTGTCAGGACACCCCCCACCCCACAAGCCCTGACCATGATTTCATGCATTGGCACTCCTCAGAGAGAGGTGCCAGGGTGGGTTCAGACACTAGATCTAAAAATACCAACCCAAAGCCAGCATTTATCTAAAGGCTATCTATTGAGTTGAAAAACTCAAATAGCTATATGGGGCTGATAGATCTTCAGCCATACCATATATTAGTAGACTTAGCAATATAACATCACATAAGGCAGAGATTATAAATAGTCAAAATAAGAGTCATAGATCACATCACCCTATTCTCTTGGGCTTGTAAGTTATGAACAATGAGGATTGCCATTTCCTCAACAAGCTTTGTGATAAATGCTTAGCCAGAGAAAGCATTTAAAATCTGTGTCAGGAACCCCTCCCCCCAAACCCCTGACCATGGTTTCTCTCTGAGGAGTGCCAAAGCACGAAACCATGATCAGGGGTTGGGAGTCCTTACAGAGATTTTAAATGCTTTCTCTGGCTAAGCATTTATCACAAAGCTTGTTGAGGAATTGGCAATCCTCATTGTTTATAACTTACAAGCTTAAGAGAATAGGGTCATGTGATGTATGATTCTTATTTTGACTATTTTTAATACCTTATTTTTTTAAAAAAAATGTTATATCAGTAGTCAATGTAAATTTACAGTCCAAATACCAAATGCTTAATAAAAACTTGCTCTTTTTCTCATTTCTCCTTTTTTTTACACTCGTTCTCTTTTCTTTAGCAGGAAATTATGTAAGAATATATAACAAATAGAAATCTTTAAATAATTTATTTTCTTAAAATACATAGTTACAAATGTAACTGTTAAATAACGAAATGTGTGGTTTATATATGTAATAAAATCAGATATTCTACGGTAATATCCCACACAAACTCAAATATATATTATTATTCTATTCATTTATTTCTAAAGCGCTTTTCGAAGGAGCTATGCCAGAGAGCCATTAAAACAATAATACGGCATTAAAAAAGATATTGTTATTAAAAATAGGAAAAGCTATTCAATAAAATGTGTAAAAATATAATATGGCATACTAAATAAGAAAAAGTTAATATTGTTATTAAAAAAACTTTTGCACAAGATAATAGAAAAATCAATCCCAGGACTCTACTATCCTAAATAATACAGATGAAATGTGAAAAAAAAGCATTAATACAATTACATCATATGTAGAATTACTGTAATTACGACACATATTTTTAAAATAAGTTTTATTTTTAAATAAATCATTAATAATAATATATTCTTTTTTATATGGATTAGGATATTAAAATAAGAGTGATTGGAAACTAAATATTTTCATTTATATATAAATTTTATTAATTATACCTACAAAAAGGTGTAGACCTGTTCCTTTTGTGCAATGGGGTTCGAGCAATTGTCACAACATATCTAAGTAAAAGAGTATTGCATTTATATTCAACTAAAGAAGAACATGTTTCTAATACTAAAGTGATTTGGAAATGTACATATTTACATATAATTGTATTATCACAAGAAAATGGCATGCAGCTTATTTAGTTTAGCACAAAGATAATAATAATATATATATATAGTATATTTTGAGCTCGAATCTCAAAATTCACAGCTTGAGAAATTGTCGTAATTAGTTTAAGTAAAAAAGTGTTCCATATTTTTATAAAAAATATTTACACTCTAAACATATTTCTAACAATGAAGTGATTCGATTTATTTATTATCTAGGCATCTTGATGCCCCTGTGTTGAAGCGCCTTTGTGCACACAACCTACACACCCCCGCATGCGATGGTCCTTTTAGACCCTCAGAATTTATGTTATATATTAACCAGCTCCATTCCCAACTTCTCTACTGCTTGATTAAGCTTCTGTTAATTATCCTTCGCTGATAATAACCTTTTCAATACATAAACAAGTAATTGCTTCTTGTTCGCCACTATTCATTTTATATTTAATCCCTGGTAGTCGGTCTACTAGTTTACCATTGAACCACTCTTTACTGCTGATCTATTATCACTTTAAATCAACGCTAATTTTTCTACAGTCTAACCATTTTAGCTTCTGCCTCCCTTTCTTCATGTACAAGTGAGGTGTATCTTATATAGACCTAATTTAATCTATAATTTGAGATAATCTCTCAAGTGAATTTCTAGAGTAAATTTCCAATAACAAAAATGATTTGAAAGTGAAAAAAGCCGTGTGTATTTACAAAATTAAAAATTTTATTTATATGTACGGTTTTATACCATAGTCATTCATTTTAAGATAAAAGGTAATTATCAGCTTGGTTTAATGGAAACATTTAAACTACATTCATTTGAAAATTACATTAGTCACTTAATAATTAAAATATATTTAAAACAAAGGAAACCAAAACCTAGCGATAAATTATAAGTAAGTGGTTTATCTTTATCATAGTAAAATAAATAGTCACTCATCCAAATAAATCACAAGTTTTCATCATTAAAAATTTCTTAATGTTCATTATAACTTCTATGGCGCAGTTAAATCAAATTCAAGTTTACTTTGACAGAAAATGATTTTATATAGAACAGTCACTGGATGTATAATACTTATTAGATATAATTTTCTTTGTAGATTAATTATTTTTTAGATTTTAAACATAGTTTTTCTAAAGATTTTAATATCATTTGAACAGCTCTTGCTTTTTTATATGTATGACTGTTGATTTCCATATCTAATAGTTATTTGAAATGTTTAATTACCAGGAATGTTTTAAATCTGTATACTGTATTTCAGTTGTTAGATTTAGGCTACCATTTTTTATATATAAATAATCGTAGTTAAGCAGATGTTTTCTGCTATAAAATAAAATTTATATACCTAAATAAAATTAAAATTACCCCAAATCCAAAACTAGTTTATCTTTATGCTTTTAATATCTAAATAAAATTATACACCTAAGTCTATGGTTCTCCCATATGTCGGAAATAGATACCAGAATACAAGTATTGCTTTTTTTCTTCTCATTTGTTTCATAGCCTCATTATTATACTAGTATATTATATTGTCTTTAAGTATATATTTTACAGTATTGAAGTACAATTCACTCGTCTAATGAAAAGTTATTATTTATAAATAACTTTATTGAAAAACCATATGTAATAATGATACAATTGTAAACCAAAAATAATATTTATCCATGTTACTCAGGCAACCAAATGTTCTGATGTGGTCACTGGTGTTGTTTAATCCAGATTAATCAGGCTCCACGTGTTGTCAATAAGAATCTGGATGAGATTATTCTGTCCTTATGGCGAAATTCATTCAGCGTGGAAATGAATGTGTCTTCAGGCTTGGGATGAGGAAAGGTAAACTTGTTGCAACATCTGGTCATCCAGATGGCATAAGTGATAAAGGTTGAGAGTCTTGTGGCGACATAATCCCTGGACAGGAAGCAGCTATTGATATTTAAGATTTTGTTCAGGGAAATGTGGCAGTAGTGAGTAATGAAAGCTCTGATTTTGTCATATGCTGGGCAATCATTTATCATGTGATCAAAGGTTTCACAGGTTCTATGGCAGTTGTGACACGTAGGATCTATATTCTTGAGGAATCTCCTGTAGTGGAGGAACCAGTTCGTCTGGAGTGAATTCAGGTTGATTTTCACTAGAAAGTCCAGGAACCTTGGCTCCAGCTTGAGATGCCTGAAAAACCTGGTGACCACCTGATTGTTACCACCGAGGTAAGGAATGGTAGAGTTTTGTGTGGGGAAGTAGCAGGTTATGAGCATCTCAAATAGAGATTTTTTGTCTGAAAACTAGGGTAGAGTGGTCATTGTGAGCAAGAAGGTAGTCAAGTATCTGATTTAGCCAGCTTGTCTTTGAAGGTGGAGTTCTGTCTAATGGAAAGTTATCCTATGAATGTTAAAATAACCGGTCCTGTAAGATATTTTAAATTTATTGCTGATTGTGTGCTTATGTTTATTTTGAAAATAAAGTTGATCTTATAATATGAATAATTTAAAGCTGACTAATAAGTAGCGGTCAGGCTGTCCATCTAGGGATAATTATATGACATGAGAGAAGTGTAGATATAAATGTCTACCAAAAGTAATATTCGTTCATAATTTAAACATGGTATAATATAAACAATCATCATTATTAAAATATAAATATTCATGAGCTTAACTAGTCTATAATTTTGCAATAGTTAAATGAATTCCCATTAATAATAAATTAATCAAGCTTTAATTCAAACCCTAATTATCTATTAAGCAATCTTTTGAGATCATAATTAATTAAGTTTGTGTATTCAAAACCTTAACTGGCAGATAGTTAATTTATGAGTTTATAAAGATAAATCAACAGCCAATATATCCATGTTATGAAAATTATAGTTAAATCTGTGTATCTGCTAATAAATCTCCATTGTTTTCATTGTCTAAGTATAAGTTTGTTTATTTATGTAGAACTAACTACATTATTGGTGTTTATTATTTAAGTAATCGTGTGTGCATTGCTGATCTCAGTGACAAAGGAAGAAATAATTGGCATAATCAAGTGTTTATAGCCAGAGAAAGATATTCATGGGATTATAGTTTGTAAGATTATCAATTATCTTAGGCTGTAGGTTTTGACTGTTACAAAATAAAATATATATAATTGTGAACTAGCAAGGAAAGTATACAAGATAATAAAAGTCTCAAAAATGCAAAACAATATATTGATACTGGTAGAAAACTTATTTCTGCAAGAAGAAAAAAAGATAGAACTATGGCTAGAAAGAAAGATGACATTATATGTGTGGAACAGTTCTATGAAGAATTATATATCTATAATAATAATAAAAATATCCCCTACAATTACATAGTATTGACCAGTATTTTAAATAAAGAAGTGATATATGCAGTTAAATTCTATGAAGAAGGGAAAGTCTCCACATAATGATGAAATTATAATTGATAACTTAAAAGAAGCAGGTGAAGAAATAGAAAAAATGTTGAAAAATTATATACCAAATGTCTAAATAAAAAAGATGTACTAGATGACTGGAAGAATGCAGTAGTAATATTGATATTTAAAAAATGTGATAAAGAAGATGAAATTAGACCTCTCAATTTTTTATCAATTCTATACAATTTTTTTATCAATATAATTATAATTTGTCTACAATGAAATATGGATTTTAATTCACCAAAATACTGAGCTGGATTTAAAAATGATTTTAGCACAGTAGATCACATCCAAATATTGAAACAAATTAGAGAAAGGACCAATGAATATAAATTGTCATCATGCTTTGGATTTGTAGATTACAAGAAGGCATTTGACTATATAAATATTTCCTCAATGATTAAAGCATTGGGTCATCAAGATATAGATCCAGGACATTGTCATATTCAAAATATTTATCAAAATGCAACAGCAATGATTATATTTTATAGGGATACTATGAAAATTAACATTGTGAAGAGTAAACGATAAAATAATTCCATTATTTTATAGAAGTTTTGCAAAAAGCATTTTGTAGATTAAAATGGAAAACCAAGGGAACAAAAGAAAAAGATTATTTAACTTATCTAGATTTTTGCAAATGATGTAATTGTCTTTGCAAATAATGCTTCAGGGCTTCAGGAAATGTTGCAAGAGTTATCATTTGAAAATAAAAAGTATAACTAAAGATAAATGCCAAAAAAATTAAAATAGTATTCGATAGATTTTCTCAAAAACATAAATAAATAATGATGAGTTAGAATAAGTTAACAACTATGAATACATTAGATTATTGATACAGGTGGAAATATAACAGATGAAATTAATGATAGAATTAAAAGCTGGAGTGCTGTTGGTAAAAATAACTTAACATTAAAAGGAAATGTGCCTATGTGTTTAAATAAGTTTTTAATAAATGTATTTTCCAGTTTCTTACATTAAGATCTGAGACTTGAACAATTAACAAAAGAGCAAGACAGAAACTTCAGACCGTAATGAAGTATGAAGAGATTATGTTAGAAGTAACAAGAAGAAATCGAAAATGAAATACATGGGTGAGAGAATAAACAAATACTAATGTTATCATTGAAAGAACTAAGAGAAAAAAAGTGGAGCTGAGCTGGTGGACAATTGAAATTTTAAAATGGATTCCAAGAGATTGTAAAAGACCTATAAAGAGCCCACATATGAAATAAATGGATAATATATGATATGGAGACAAGAGACTAGAACTGAATTAAAATTGAAAATGATGATGACATAAATGAACATTATTTCTTAAAAAAAAAAAACATTTGATATGAAGATAACCATAGCAATATTGAATGATATTAAAAAAATAAATAAATCCAAGTGTAATAATACAAGTAAATACATAAGGATGATAATAAAATTATACATCTGTGCAATAACATTTCCATCCTTCAATTACCCACACAGCAGTTTTGCTTCATGCTTGTTTATTTTTTATTCTTTGGCTTTCTATTTTTGTTTTTCTTCTTCTGGAATTACAATAGCTATACTTATTAAGTATGATATTGATGTATAAAAATTAACTTGAACAGAAAATTCTAGAACCATTTTCTTATATCCTAATTTTTTTATAAATCATGACATTAATTTGGCCTTTGATATGGAAATGGATTATAAAGCAATTTCTAATATAGCAAGCTTTGGTTTTACATTATATAGTTTACATAATACTTCTCAAACTAATAATTCTCTATGATTAAAGTTTTATATTGACAATTTATAAATAAAAATCTTCATGCTGTTTTGAAAAGAGAAATTATAAACTTATTTATATTTTGTGTTGAAAATTTTAGGAATAGGCAAAATGCCAAGAGTGATTGTCCACAGTTAATTCTAACTTAATATTTTCAAGAATTTATTCATTAGTCAGTCAATGAAAAATAAATATAGTAAAATGCCATTCTCTATAGAAAAAAACCAGTAATATTTGAGTTGCAAGATATAAACATTTTTCACAAAATAGCATGACAATTTTTTAAAAAAAAAAAAATTTTAAGAATGTAATTAATCTTTTCTTAAATCTACTTTTTTTTTTTTTTACCATAATTCTTTTTATCATTTACTGAGTTTCTTTTTTCCTGCTAAACTTGGTTTTCTTTACACATTTATTTTCATCATCCCATATTTATTAACTATTTTCATATTCTTATACTTTTTAATATTATTTGCTAGATTGATATATCAATAACAAATGTGATGCTCAAATTTAACATTGAAGATAATTTTATTTCACATCTCTATACAACTTTACATTTTAATCTAACTAAATCATTTATATACATATAAAACTTTCAGCTCATATATAAATTCAATTTGTTCATCTTTGCTTCAATTTTTATTCATCAGTAAAATATATTTCATTAAATAATTTTTCAGAATTACTGAAATATATTAAGTTGGCTTTGTTTTTCTAAAAAGTTCTCAATATTTTATATTATTAATCCAATTCATAATAATTCATCTCCTAATCCTAATAGTCAATATGTAATTCTGAAGCTGTGAAATTTAGTATTTTCTTCTCATTTTGCAGGACAATTTCTCTCTCTCTCTCTCTCTTGATTTCACTCTTCTAAGATTTTGTCATTATTCATTCCTAAATACAATCTATAAATAGAAGGCTACTTTTAATTGTCACATTTTTTTTAAAAATTATTGGTCTGAGATCTGACTAATTAATAGTATTAATCTATTCCTATCCTACTTTCCTTATGGTGAGTGTGACAAGCTATTTTGAAGAGATCTAAGGTGTTCATCAACCCAAAGTATTATATATAAGTACAAACAAAAAGATAAATATGTTGAAAAAACATGAGAATGGCAAATTTGCATTTTTACAAATAAAACATTGATGACAATTTAAATGTACAGATGATATACTATTTATTATAGTTTTAAAATACCTTATATTATATGCAAATGTTTATATAGCAAATGCCCAACTATCATGGTCTCCCAACAGCAATTATTTATAGGTGCAAAATTGATGTTTACTTTAAAGTATATATAAACCCATCAAGGGCATTTATTAATTAAATTTAAATCTGTTGCTTATGATGAGGAATGATAATTTTCTAAAGTACATTTGTATTAATTGTAAATAAAAGTCTTTAAAAAGTCGAAATTTTCTCTTTTCTTTTTTTTTTTTTTTTTGGGGGGGGGGGGGGACTAAACTGATACAATTAGAGGGGAAAAAACATAACTATATAAACAAAAGGAAAGTGAAAGCTGTGAATATAGATGTGATTAAAAAATATATAAGAATATCATGATCAACCACAATGAGAAACATATATATATATATCAATAAACAAATTAAGAGAGCACATGTAAAACAACAGATAATGCAGAAAAAAAATTGATATGAACAAGTATACAGAATGAATTATGAAAAAATGGCAGAAAACCAAAAAAGGCAAAATCTTTTAAAATATGAATATAAAAAAAATATAAAAAACTGTGAAACAAAGATTCTTAATTTATTAAAAATCCACTGAATAACTGATAATAGAAATTATCAAGATTTATTAAATCCTTTCTCACTATATCTAAATTCAGCATGTTTTTTTTCCTCTTTTAAATAAGCTTGATTACTTTAGGATATAATACAAGAAGCTATCAAAAAAGTAAACAATAATCATATTTTCGAGAAAGAAAGATTGTAGTGTGGGCTTCTGCTATTAGGTGAATGTTTTCAAACCCCTAAGTTACTATGCTGGCTGACATTCTTGGAGTAGATTGTGTTTGTCTCCAATGATTTTTTTTTTTTTTTTGTTAATAAGTTGTTGACTCTTTTGCCTATTTTGTGATAGATGATTTATATAGCAAGATGTGGATATGAGATTTTGTCTTCTTTTGGGCAAAAAGCATCAGAAATAGTTGTTATGATATAAACAGTTCCAAGAAAGCTATCATGAATAAGCCACAAGGTTATTAATGGTTCTTCCATTTTAAACAAAGTGAAATAGTAATTAATAATCAATCTCATTCTCGATGTCCTTCAATTATCAAACTGATGAAAATGTGATAAAAATTTATCATGCCATTCTAGAAAATTGCAAGTCATCCATTGATGAACTCACGGAGTTGATTGGGATGTCATGAAGTTCCTAACAGCAAATTTTCACAGAGAAATTACATATGAAATGAGTGGCAGCAATATTTGTATCTTGCTTACTTAACCCTAACCAGAGAGACAATCACCTAACTGCAAGTCATGCTCTGAATGAATACTCGAAAACAGACCCCGATTTGTTTTCTAAAGTCATAACTGGAAATGAATATGATTGCTACAATTATGATCCAGAAACAAAACAACAATCCAGCCAAAGAAAAATTTGCACTTCTCATCCCCCCAAAAAGGATAAAAATGAAATTATTTATTTCCTTAATGTGAAAAAATTTGTGCATTCAGAAAAAAACAAAACAAATGGGCAACCACAGTTCATATTTGGAAAATTTAAAAAAAGTGGCATTTTGATTTATGAGGAAAAACATCCTGATTTGTTGTAAATAGATGGATGGTTCTTGCCAACACAGTGCTGAAGGTTAAGCAATTTGTAATCAAAAATGAGACGACGTCCATAGATCTAAATTAATTTGAGCTCATCAAAAGAGAATTCAAAACAAAATGTTTTGCTGATGTTGAAGAGATGAAATAAAAAAATCAGCAGTGGTATTAAAAGGCATCCATAAAAAAACAAAAAATATTTTGAGTGATAGAAAAAAATTTGAATAAATATATTGCTACAAATAGAGAATGAAGATTCAAAACATAAAAGTCATTACATTATTTTTCATAAATGAATTCTGATTTCTTTTGTATAACCCCTCATACAACATAATAATCTAATCGTTACTTTAAAAAAAATTAAATGAAATATCACAAACACACACAAATCAATAAATAAAACAATCTTAACTGGTGATAGAACTAAACCAGAAGCTATGGAAATACTTGAAATCAGAGACAGTGACAGGTAATCTTCAGAAATAAACATTAGAAGAAAAAAAAAAAATGAAAACAGAAGTACAATATTATATTTTTGAATAACTTCATTTGCAGTTACATCAAGAGTTACAAGCACTTTGAATACATAAAAAAAAAAAAAGACCAAAAGAAGATATAATTTAACATAAGAACATATAAGATTATATGAGGTGAAATTAAAAAGGATTTGAACTCAGACCTTCAAGATCCCTACAGCTATCCACTCCATCTTATACAACAAATACTCATGACCACATACATATAAAAAAGATAAATGATCTGCAATATAACGTATTTTGTGCTGAACCAGCACTCATCAGTTAGTTGGTCTAGATCATCATCTACTACAACACATATATAATCTGTACTCAGTTTATATTAAGATAGAAAATTTTCAAATTTTAATGAACAGACCTCAATCCTCTCCACCCTCCAACCCTTCAGCCATCCATGTCATTGAAAATCTGATGGTTGAATGTTCAAAGCCCTTGTTGATGCCAATATTATTATCATACCCACGTCAACTTTGTCACTTTGACTCCTCATGTATAGGATCTTAATATGTCCATTTAAATACACAGAAGAGGATTGGGAAGAATACAGGTTGAATATGTAATAATGTATATACTGAACTTATGTAATTAGAAAGGATTATAATTCAGACATTCAAGCATCTTAAGCAACCAATATACATGAGCACATACATGTGAAAAAAATAAATGATAATCAATAATGATATTTTGTGCTGAACCACAATTCATCAGTTGATCCAGATCATCATCTTCCAACCATATCTATAAACAGTGCTCAGTTTATATTAATATAGCAAATCTTCAAACTTTAATGGACAAACCTCAAATGTTTGTTCTATTTGAAAATAATAGTCAGCACCTTCATCTGTCATATCAGTGCCTAATTTTTTGGATAGCTTGAGGGCATTCTAGCAATTTAGGTTTTTATTTAAGTAACTAATCCATAGACAAATCAGCTTATCAATCCAAATATTAGTTGATAAATGGATCTATCTATTATTAGCTCGGGGGGGGGGGTAAATGCAAAACTTATCATCATTCTGCACTTCATTAACTTGGTGATTTTTCTTATTCCGCTATAAAAGAACTTTATTTACTCTGCAATGGATAATTTAAGGCAATTTTGTTCATTACATAAATATATACAATGAATTCACATATGCTAGTTGTTTCAGAAAATGACAATTATAATTATCCTAACAGCTAATTATCTGGAATTTATTTGAAAAATTTTCAAGTAATTAATAAAATAGTCTCACAGAAATTTCATAGGTATAACTTTAAAATATATAAATAGTTATAAAAATACAAATCTTGCAAATCATCAATCAAACTTGCTTATAAAATAAAATATTTTGTCCAATACATGTACACAAAAAAATCTGTATATTTATTCAATCTATTATGAAAAGATTTTAATTACATAGGTTAAAAAGGTTCCCCTTTACTAGATAAGAGGCCCTGTTTACTTCCTGGCAAGGTGCAGTTGTTTGAAAAATCAAGTTCATCAATGTAAACTATATTTTTAAAAAAAGCCAAAACATTCATCAAACCTTTGACATGCTGGAAAATGAGCTATTGTTCAGAAGATAAATATTTCTATTTCCTCTAATGTTCAGAAAACTCAATTGATCAAGAAATAAACCAGTCTATTCTAATATTTTTTCTTTACATTAAAAAATATTTGTTAATACAAAACAATATACATACACACACAAATAAAGCATTTACATAAATAAATACTTTTCATTTTACTAAAACAATAATGCAGCAAACTTCTTTCTTTTCTTGATTCTATCATAAAATTATATAAATGTTTTGAACATTTACACAGAAAAGGTAAACTATATATAAATTTATTTTATTTACTGCTTAGCATCAACATGAATTTTGTATAAACTCCTGAGTGCAAATGCTATGAATATGACGAAATTATTTATCAAAAACATGCTAAGTAGTAAATAAAATCAATTTATATAAAGTTTACCTTTTCTGTGTAAATGATCAGAACATTAATATTAATTTTAAAGGTAAAATTTTTTCCAACATACAAATAAAAAAATATATAAAGCAGCTGTGAATATGGAATAGATAAAAAAGTGCTGCTATCAAAGCATTTCAAATCTGGTCTCAAACTGGCTACCAAGAGTCAAACTTTTTTTTTAACAGCTAAAATGTTTTCTAATAAATAAGCAAAAGATCTTAAAACAATGCAAAATATGAAATAGATAGAAGATAATCTCTCTTGAATGTTTTTGTGGTCTACGGTAGGAGTTCAAAATCAAAATATCAAATATAAACATTTTACATTGTAGGGGGAATAGATTTAATAACAGACACACATACTAATAAAAATTATTTTCCTTGCTTAGCAAGGAAATAAATATTAGATATAATGTCATATAAAAACAGTTTCTTAACCAGTATGAAGCATGATCCTGATCAATTCTTGCAACCCATAAATTTAAAAAAATATGTAATGAATAAAAAATAGTACATGTCTAGCAAAATTGTGCACAATATTTTCCATGAGTACTTTTAATTTTAAATTTTATTTAAAAAATGGTACTTATGTTCAACATATGGATGTATAAGATCGGACCACAAAAAAAAAATCAATTACCACAATACTGTTGTAATTCTACACAGAATGATGACAATACCAAAAGAATTCTAGATAAAAATTCAAAATACAAAACTTCTACGTTCATATTTCACAGCAACAAGAAGGTAAATTTATTTTTTAGAAAAGTTTCAATATCATTGAACATATGATTACATAACTTGTTTCTGTGTTATCTGTTTATCATGCTTATGCATTTAGAGCAGAATAGAAGCTTGGGCATAAACATAATATGCTTGAAAAACTCATGAATTGATTTTTGTAGATATTAAAGCATTCAAAGGTGCATTTACCTCTGGACAAGCACTAACTTTTCAATCACAGTAGATTGATAAACATTTTGTTTTTTCACTATTAGGGAATGCAATTATTATCTTTGATAATGTCAATCTTAAAATACTATATTAAACTGTTTAACTGAATAAAATTTGATGCTTCACCTAATCAAGTAACAACTTGACACTTTTTCAACTCTGACATTTCTTCAACAATCATATAAAAATAACGTCAATTTTCTGTCAATACTTTTTATCAGCAAAAAAAAAAAAGAGTTTGTATTTATATGCATTATATTTTACTGCTGTACTATGACAAAAATAAAAGAATAAGTTTATAATTGTATACAAATAAAAAAAAAAAATTAGATTTGTAAATATAGTGGAATCTGGTATCACAAATTAACTAGTTACAGAATGCCATTCATTATATCATCTGTTCACTGCAGCTTACATTGAAACACATATATTTAGAAATATTCATTCCAGGCCTACAACCTTATAACAAAATTATCATACAGAATAAATAAATAAAAAATCAAAATCATAAATGTAAAAATACACACAAAATTAATTTCTGTTCATATATTTCTTAAAAGCAAACAATTAAAATAAATAAACCTCCATATCCTAATAAAAATTCATAGTGTCTGCTTTCTTCTGAGATAATTTTCAACAACAGTTCTATCAACATTAGCAGTCAAACATGCCATTTAGCACTATAAAATCAATTCCTTTTCCTGAATTTGATAAGCCATACTTTTCTGGCAATAAACTCTTTTGCACAAGCTGTATTTTTACTAGAAAATTTAGACTTTTTTTTTTTTTCAAACAACTATTTAACATTTCATGACTATCATTTGCTTTTGATTATAACAAAAAAGTTTTCATTTGTTGCATAATGCTACAATCTAAATGATTCAAACTAAATACCCTTTGTGTTTTATGCATTTAATTCAACATTTATCCATAAAAACGTAAATTGATCACTCTTTTAGAAATGTCCCCCCCCCCATTTCAATATTTATATGCATACATACAGAATTTTAAAAAAATTAAAGAGAAACAAATTACAAAAGAAAAACTAAATGCAAACAAGTGCATAAAAAGTGATAAAAATGTCTGATGTTCTAATCACAACTAAAACCCTCCTGAAAAATCTTATGCAAAAAAATTGCCATATCAGTTACTGGTGATTGTTATATTTTCTATTTCAGTGAATGGCAGTAATTAATTTAGCAGATACATTTTTAGAATAGATTTGCATCATTTTATTGTAATTTCATTTTGATTTTTTTTTTGTTACTATTAACCCTTTGGCCATTCATTTATATCATAAGGATAAACAATATTTTTCTTTCCTTTCTATTTTTTAACAGAATAAAATTACTCCTTTTGTTTTCATTTTTTTAAAAATTCTATTAGAAACATAAATTCAAAAAACAATAATCATCTAAATCTTCACTATCAACTTTACAAAAACAAACAATAAGTAAAAAAAAATCTATTAGATAGAAATAAATAGAAAGGAAATATTTCCATTTTTTGGAGACAAAAAAAATGTATTCTAATGAAATAGGTTTTCCATTATAAATTTATAAAAAACATATGGTCAAATAATCTGTTTTTTGTTTTTTTTAAATATTAAAACTAACATCTCATTGATAAAAAATAATAAATAACAATAATAAAGTATTTTTCTGAATGCAGCTTTTATTTGATATCATATAAATTAGATGACTTATTCAGCTAATCTACTATCGTAAGAAAATAAGTCTCAATGCAAACACTATATATTATAGACTAAGAAATATTTGATTGTTTTACAAAAATAATATTATAATGAGATATTATTTTATATAGCACTATGTTTTAATACTGTAATAGTGATATTAGCATTTAAGCCAATGCATATGCGCTTTAAAGATAAATTATAAATGAATACTCTCACTTTTTTCCAGACACAAGATATAGTATTTTAGAAAGAATGGAATGAATCACCCATTCTTTCAACCCAAACATTTATGTATGGGCAAATCTTAAGCGTATGGAAATGAGAGCATGAAGGTGTTAAGCAATCACTTTAAATTACATTTGTTATGTTTGAATGAATGACGCCTACGAAATTTTTAGAATTTACGACCCGTCAATCTTTAATTGAAATTAAATATATATAATGAGATATTATTTTATATAGCACTATGTTTTAATACTGTAATAGAGATATTAGTGATTAAGCCAATGCACATGCGAAGATCATTAAAAAAAAATTGGTAGTTGTGAATTTTCAAGTAAACCAAGATGGCAGCCTGTATTTTTTTTTTTTATAAACATACAGTTTCGAGGGCTTACAATCTACCAAAAATGTGTTTGTTGTTAAACTGAAACAAAATTAATAATCGATTGTTAAATTTAAAAAAGAAATAAATTCTGATAAATTTCGGTAAAGCTTTATTTCAATTTTTTTTTTTACTTATAACCTGAGAAGCAATGAGACACTCTTAACATTGTGGTACTTTGGTTCAATTCAGTGTGTTTCATTTTGTCAGCAGTTTTTTTGGTAAAATGTCATAACGATAAAAATTTGGGATATTCCTGTCACAGAATGTCACACAGTAGACTATTTCTAAAGGTATGAGTTCCTGACCTCCCCAAAACTGGGTTAATGATCATGATAAGATTGCACATCGCTGACATAAATGAAGAAATATTATATTTATACATTTTTTTCATGTTTCTGTTAAAAAATAAATAAATATAAATTATAAATATTCTAATTAATTTTTCCACAATGATTACTTTTTTTAAAATAACAGTAATAAAAAATTAAATGTAAATATTAAATTGGATGTTTCCTAGCAGACATTTTTTGTAAACATTTTTGGGGGCTCTCACAACAGTAGATTTATCAATAATATGGGCTCCCATCTTGGATTACTTGAAAACTCATAAGTACCAAACAATGCTACTCATGTGCTACAGGAACTTTCCACTTCTAAAGAAGAGTACTTGATTTCATATTTGAATTCTTCAATTTTTAAATAGTGACAATAAGGAAATTAAAATTAATTTTTATGAAAATTGATAAAGTAACTTTTAGTGATTATTTTAATTTTTTCTTTTTGTAATTGTTAACAAATTCAATGATAAAATAACATCAGAACTAAACAGTGAAATGCCAGCTTATATGATGATTAAATGATTGGTTATTCACTTTTCAAATTCTATTTTAAAAAATGTCTCAAGAATAAATCAGCTGTTCACATTTAAAATTCTTAACAGTATAAACATATAGAACAATATTTTTAAAAAAAATATGCACATTTTTCCAGAAGAGATAAGCATATTATCTTTGCATTTGTTGTTTTTGTTCTGATAGTTACTTGCTTTGTAAGTTTTTGTTGTACCAAAGTTCACTTAATGTATTTTTTCAATGTATATAAAAAAGATATCTACGATTTATTAAGCCTCAATTCCAAGACAACACTATAAAATAGAATTTCTAAAGGCATTTGCCATTTTTTATTCAACGTTACAGTATTAAATGAGTTAAATCAGTTCTAAATAACAATAACAATAAGCATGCTAAAATATGTTGATTGACCAAGTTCATTGAGATGTAAAGTGATTTTCAATTATAAATAAATAAAATATAGTATTTAGGAAATTTTATTATGCTAACTAGGTTCAAGTTTTTAATTATACTTATATATAGGGAAACAGACATCTCGGATTAAGCAGAAAAGACCCGGATTTTAATACATTATCTCACAACAGTATTTGTTCCAGATTTTGTAAATTGTCTCAATTTATCTTGGATTGACCAATTTGACTTGAATATGTGTATGTATGTCATAATAATTATTATGTCGAGCACTGTTAGGCAACTCTCGTGGAGCAATTATTCACTATCTGATAGTGGGCATGCGTGAAATGAATTGCCATAAATCGGAATCTGTCAAATCAATGTGTCTATCTCGATTTTATAACTCACATCAAGTTATTATAAAATGCTTCCTTTAATTATATCAATAACATGCAGACTTCTTTATAGGTTATATGAATATATTTTATTATAAATATTTCATAAAATATATAACCACCCAGATGTTAATTATTTTAAAAACTTTTTATTTAATAAGACATTTTTTAATGATAATAATTTCTTAATAATGTTAATGTATCATAAAAATAGTGATATTTAAATTAATTAATACGTTTTAAGAAACACCATGGTCTTTCTTCTCAGTTGCCTAATAAGGCAGAATCAATGGGTGTGTGAATGAATTTTTTTTTCCTAATAGATATATACCATCATGGCAATCAAAAATAAATCATGGCCCTCATTCCCAGGAGGCTGTAAAGATACCAGCAAAGGCAGTGGTTGATGGCCCAAGGCAGATGATGCTAAGAATCCCTTGATTGTGGAATCTAGGCTGCCATTTGATGATGACTTTTTTATTTAGGTACTTACAACTGCTGATCACTTTCAAATGAAAGAAGATTGCAAGAACTGGAATAAGAACTATCTCATATTAAAGGGAATACTTTGTGAAATTAGAAAAAAGGTGAAAAGGCAATTGATTTAAAAAGCGGATATGTACTCTATTACAAAGGCACAATTATTGGAAGTATACAAGTGGAGATGAATTCATAAATAAATAGTGGATGAACATGATAGAGACTGATGGTGTATTGAACAGAATGGCAAGATTAGTTATTCAACTTAATAGCAGATACCAAATGCAAATAATCCAGGTTTATGCCCCAACAAGTTCTCATAATGATGAAGTAGCAGAAGACTTTTATATGGATATACAAAAGACTTTTGATCAGACTAAACAATATTTTAAAATTGTTATGGAAGAGTTTAATGGCAGAATTGATAAACAAATCAAAAATGAAAAATGCTGTAGGTAAATTTGGCTATGGTAATAGAAAAGAGAGAGAACACAGACTTGTGGAGTTTGCAGAAAAAGAACAACTTTATATTATGAATTCTTTTTTTGAGAAAAATATTAAAAGGAAATGGACATGGAAGCATCCAAATGAGGGTACAGCAGAATTGGATTATATTTGGAATAACAGAAAATACATGTTTCAAGATAGTAATGTTCTTAATAAATTTAACACAGGAAGTGATCATTGATTAGTAAGATGTATGATATGTGTTAATGCAAAACTAGAGAGACAAAAATTATTAAGAAAAACTATATTTTCAGTTAATAATCCTAATCTTCAGAAACATTGTAATGAATTTAAATTAGAACTTGCAAATTGTTTTCAAGTATTAGTAGATTTTGAACATGATTCAGATTTAAATGAAATTAATAAGAAAATAACTGATAAACTTTTAAACACTGCAACAAAGATGGTTGGTAGAAAAAAGCAGCAATTGACCAATAAATTTCTACTGAGACTATAGAATTTATGAAGAAAAAAAGGAATATGAAGATATATAAAAATGATGCATTAAAAAGGATCAAATATCTTGAATTTTGTAAAATGGTGTGAAAAAGAGTTGCTAATGATATAGGAGTGTATAAATGTGAACTCTGTACAAGAGAATAAAAGTCTCAAGAGTGTAAAACAACATTTTGATATTGATAGGAAACATAACTGCAATAAGAAAAAAAAATAAAACTATTACCAAAACGAAAGATGACATCATGAAATGAGTAGAGAGTTCTATCAAGAATTATATAGTAAGACAAAACAAGTACCTCCTACATCTATTTTATCTTCTGAATTGCTCAGGATTTTGAATGAATAAGTGAGAGGGAAAAGCTTCAACTAATAATGGAATTATAATCAATATATTAAAAGCAGGTAAAGAAATAGAAAAATTTTGGAAAAGTTATATACCAAATGTCTAAATGATAAAGATGTACCTGATGATTGGAAGAATGCAGTAATAATATTAATATTTAAAAAAGGTAATAAAGAAGTTATAAGAAATTACAGACTATCAGTCTTTTATCAGTTTTATACAATTTTTTTACCAAGATAATTATAACTCTTCTACAGAGATTATTGGATTTCAACCAATTAAAAGAATAAGCTGAATTTAAAAGTGGCTTTAGTACAGTAGATCATATCCAAGTATTGACAAAAATTGCTTTGGATTTGTAGATTTTGAAAAGGCATTTCATTCTATAAGCATTTCTTCAGTGTTTAAAGCATTGGATTATCAAGGTAGAAACCTAGAATATTGTTATATTCTGAAGAATATTTATAAGTGCAACAGAACAATTAGATTACATAATGATTTTAGGAAGGTTAACAATGAGAAGGGTGTAAGACAGGGTGACTCGATATTTCCAAAACGTTTTACAAACCATGCTACAAGAAGTATTTTGTGTATTAAAATGGGAAGCTAAAGAAGTAAAAGTAAATGGCGATGATTTAAGTCATTTAGATTTTGCAGATGTTTTTGCAAATAATGCTTCAAAGCTTCAGAAAATATTGCAAGAGCTATAAGATAAAAGTAAGAAAGTTGGACTAAAGGTAAATGCTAAAATACTACAGTAATGTTCAATAGATTTTTTCAAAAGATGAAAATAAAGATTGATTATAATGAGTTAGAAAAAATTAATAACTACATATACCTTGGCCAGATTATTACCACAGATGGAAACATAATCGATAAAATTAAACATAGAGTGCTTTTGGCAGAAATAACTTAATATTAAAAGGAAATACGTGTTTGAAGAGAAGATTTTTAATAAATGTGTTTTACTAGTTCTTACTTATGGATCTTGGACACTTACTAGAAGAGCAATACAAAGAAATCAGGCCAGTCAGAGAAATATGGAGAAATAGATGTTAGGAGTAACAAGAAAAGATTGAAAATGCAATATATGGGTAAGAGAATAAACAGATGTTACTGACATCATTGAAAGAATTAAAGGACTGAAATGGAATTGAGCTAATAGATGAAAAATTAAAATCTTAAACTGGATTCCAAGAGATTGTAAAAGACTCAAGAAAGAGACTCATGTGACATGAATGGATGAAATAAGAAAATGTGGAAAAGAGAGGTTAGAGATCAGAGAAGATGGATTAAAGTTGGAGAGACCTTTATTCTGTAGTGGATTGATAATGGTTAATAATGAGAAATTTGAAATTATTTTTAGTTTTTCACATCAGAAATGGCTTCAAAAAAACAGTGGTAAATTTAATAATGACATGGCAAGTGAATTTCCTTTCACTAAAAAACTGAAAAAAGATTCAAACTCAGTTGTTCACTGCGCTATGTACAATTCTGATTTTTCCATAAATTATGATGGGAAAAACAATATCAAGAAACACATTCAAACTGATAAACATAAGCGATGTACACAATCAGCTTCTGGATCAAACCTTCAATTTACTCGTAAACCTTTCAACATCAACGAAAATAACTTGTATTAGCTTAAACTATTTCTCATTTCAGTCAATGGATTGCACTTCTACATTAACAAAAACATTATTTGATCCGATATTTACCTGCATGCATTAAAATTGAAGCTATAGTTAAAAATGTTTTATTGCCTCATTCTCTTTCTGAAATAAAAATGACACTCAATAATATATGATTTATTACACTGTATTCTGATGCCTTAAATCACAAGGATATAAAATTGTTCACTTCTTTAATAAGATATTTTGATCAACAACAGGGTAGTCAAGTAAAAGTTTTGGATTTGGTTTCTTTGTCAGGTGAAAATTCAAAATTAATCACAGAATCCATTTTTAACATTTTGAATAATAACAAGGACAAAACAGTTAGTCAGATACTGTGCTGACAATGCTAACACAAATTTTGGAGGTTTAGAGACAAAACAATATTTACTAGCATTTAAATTCCAAACTAAACAGACCAATAATAGCTGTTGGATGTGTAGTGTGGCACAAACAGCAGCAGACATGCTTCCAATTGACATCAAAAGCATAGCTGTAAAAATATATTCACATTTTTATATCTGCACTGTAAGAGTAGACAAATTAAAACAATTCTGTGATGACACAGAAATACAATATTATCGATTGTTGGGAGTTGGTAAAAAGAGATGGTTGGTGTTACTCCCAGCTACTGAAAAAATTTTGAAAATGCTTAAACCATTTAAACCTTATTTTCTTTCAACTGATAAATGTCTAACAATTTTACAAAAAAAAAAAAATTTCCTATGAACAAATTGAAATTTTGTTACTATTTTTGCATAACCAATTTGCAATATTCTTCCAATGGATTGAAAAAATAGAGGATGAAAACAGAACACTTATGGAATTTTCTTAAGAAATTAATATATTTATTTGTAAATATAAGGACAGATTTTCCTCTCAGTTTGTTCCTCCCATTGTACAATCTGCTATAAAAAAAATTTATGGTAATAATTCAAAAGTGGAACCCCTTCTGGCTCAATTTATTGATTTTTTATTCCAAATGCATCTCTTATTTAGAAAAATGGGTCATGCAATTTGATGAATTATAAAATGTATCATCATGGTTTACATTAAAAAATGTAATTGAATGGAATAATGTAAAGGAAAGCATAATGTTTGCTCAAAAGTATTTTCAGAAAAAAGAGTTATCTGTGAATGACTTGTTTGAAGAGATTTCTTATTTAAAACGATATGCCACTTAGGAAAAAATGACATACTGGATAGAAAACAAAATAGATATTGATCAAAAATGGGTCAAAAGTTTTACCCATTTATAAAACAACCACATTCCTTCCAAAAATTTAAAATTTTTAGTTGATCTATGTTTATGCTTGCCAAGTACAAATGCGGCAACAGAACAGATTTTTCTATCATTAATAATATGTGGACTTCAGAGAAGTGTGAAAATGGATATGCTAAAGGCATTGATCAGCGTCAAATGCAATATTTCCAAATCTTATGAAGAGTTTTATAACACAATTAAGGACAACACTGATTTACTAAAAAAAAGTGCATGCTGCATAAAAATATTTTTTTCAAATTTTAATTATCTACTTATATTAAATTTTATACTTACCTTGTAATAATTAAAGTTTTCATCATTATATAATATACAATATAAATAAATAAAAAACAATAATTATAAATAAAATTGGGATGTAAAATGTTAATTTTTTTACCATTATCATCTATTTTCAGGTGTGTGTGGCTCGTTTCAGCAATAGAATATTAAAAAAATAAATAAATAAAAAGGCAAATAAAATTCTTATTTTTTTTTGTTGGTTTGGATTTATTTTAGCAAAATCTGGTCACTCTAACCATAGCCATGAAAAAAACAAAACAATAGTCCTTAATAATTAATTTTTAACATCTAAGAATTGGCAAAATAACTTGTATACTAGGTTTTTGTATCAATATTTTATTCAGATCGTAAATATGTGATTAAAAGATAATATTTAAATTCAATTATACCTTTATTTAATAAATAACTTTATTTTCAATGATTTTTCTTAAAATAGTAGGTTGGGTTTATATTATTATTTCCTACATGCACAACAAATTCCATGCTCACATTAATCTTTAATTTCATGATTATATATAATTTAGACCAATATTTCTCAACCGTTGGATGTCAGAAATTTTTTTACAGAACAATGAAAAATATACTTAATTTGATAATTATAAAATAACTACAAAACTAATATTCAATGAAAATAAATCTATTTTAACATGTCTCTGATCTCATGCAGGTTTACCATATTGGCCATTACGCAAACTTCACAAAAATGATACATTTTTAAATAAATAATAGTTTTGAACTTTTGTTTCTTTTTTAATTATATAAAAATGCAGTAAAATAAAAACAAAATTCAATGGTATATCTTTCTATAATGAGATTAAACTACAATAGTGAAACAGTAAAATGAAAATCTTAAATTAAATAATATTTAAATAAAAAAAATTGTTTAAATAATTTGTAATGATAAAAAACAACAACAACAAACTGGAATATTTAATACAGACAACTGATAAAAAGATTTAAGTATTAGATTCTTGAGCCAAAATATTTCGATCTTATGCTAAATTAAATATGTAGTCTTTGTCTATATAATATTTTTTGAGGTATGAGAAATCTTGTCAACACAAAAACTACATGTCAATTATTTTCAAGGAAGAAGATGATCAAAAACACTTATTTTTTAAGTGTGTAACCTACAAGACGCTCGGTCATACATCACAAAAATACTTCCAAAAAAATAATAGTACAATTCAATCGATAATTAATTGTTTTCCAAATGTTTGCTTTGCAGAAATATTTTATGTTCTTGGTGCACAGGATGATTATTTCTTTATAAGAGAGACAGAATAATTACTCCAGATATATTTGTAGCTACATGGTCACTTAATCATCAGTGCTCTAACCTATAGTGAGACATTCTAACTATAATTTCTCAATTTTTTTTTATTGTCTGGTATAATCATTTCATTTTTATATGTTTAACATTATGTAGTGTTTTTTGTTTTTTTTTACTAATTCTGAAAACTGTAAATATGTCAACTTTTAATATTGTTTTTATTTTTCATTTCTATTGTAATGTACTAAGATTTTTATATCAATAAAACTCCCTTTGAAAATATTTTGTTTTTTTAAATAGAGGTATTTGAACTTAGGATTTTCACTCTATATTCATCCTCCACTCATCTCAAATAACCTATACATATGACCACACAAGGAAAAAGATAAGTGATCCCAAATACATTATTTCATGCAGAACCAACACTAATCAGTTGGGCTAGATCATAATCTCCTACACATATATACAAAAAACAAAATAATCATGCCTTAAAATTATACCACTGTTACAACAAAGCTAGAGAAATAGCATTTTAAACTAACTGCTGGAAGCTTTTGCTGGCATTTGTTATTCATTATAAAATTATATATTTAACAAGGATTTAGTGAATCTAAAGATTAGAAAAAAAATTATATAAAATATCAATAAAAATTAAAAATTTAATACAATATAATAAATATTTTTGTCCTTTGATGAAATGAACACAAAAAGGCAAGACACATTATTTCATTTTTAAATAAGATTCAACCTCTCAAAAAAAGTCGAATGACACTGAAATTGGAAGTTCGCCACAAAAAAAATAATCTTCCTTCAGTAGACATTACAATGATGAATATATATGGTTTGGATTTATCCATTGACCTAAATCTATAAAACAAGGTGTGCATCCGATGTGTGTGATCTGTCATGGCGTTCAACCTAATGATGCAATGAAACCACAAAAATTTACGATATTTGACGTCGAAATATTCAAAATTAGAAAACAAACTCTTGGAATACTTTGAAAGTAAAAAGTAACAATTTATTTCACACAAACACACACACAAAAACATTTAAACCAATTTTTGTTCGAAATAAATCTCTATTATAATCTTCCTATTTAGTAGCGCTTTGGATTGCTAAAACCAAAAAACCATTTATTGCCACAGAAACTTTGATAAAAGTAATTTTATTAGATGTTTATTCAGAAATATTTGTATCATCAACAGCTAATAATCAGATCAATACCTCATGCAATAATACTATTGGAAGGTGACTTGCTACATTGACAGAAAACATAGACCATCAGCCAATGAACAAGATTATTGAATCAAAAATATTTGCAATTCAAATTGATGAATCATATGATATTTAAAAAAAAAAAAACTATATTAATCTATTGTGTTAGATATATTGATTTTATTTCTGAAGACATGAAAAAAAAAACGTGTAGTTTTATGCAGAACAAGCAATGAAATTTTTAAGGCATTAAATTCTTACATTTACAAACATGATGTGGATTGGAAAAATTGAGTAGGTTTATGTACTGATGGAGTAGCTACTATGGTGGTACAAGCATTGTGATGTTAAAAAAATTCAAGACGTAGCAATCCCTGATTTATTTAACTACACATTGCATAATACATTGACAGCAATTAACAGCTAAAAATTTATCCCCAGAGTTGAAAGAAGTCTTAGCTCAATCTATAAAAATTGTAAACCTTATAAAAAAAAAACTAAATTCCACACTATTCGCACTACTTTGTCAAGAAGTTGGAATAAAATACAAACAATTATTATTTCACACTGAAGTCAGATGGCTTTCTCAAGGTAAAATACTAACCAGGTATTTTAATTGATAACAACAAAAGTAGAAATATTCTCGATTGAAAAAAAATCATTTGCAAATTTTTTTCATGAATCCGAATGTGATGTAAAACTAGTTTATGTGATATATTTTACTATCTTAATGATTTAAATCTATAGTGAAGTGAAAAGAATGTTTTTTATTTATATAATAAAATCGACAAATTAAAAAAAAATCAATTTTAGCTGGGTAAAGTAAAAGAAATGAATTGTGATCTGTCTGTTATTTATTATGGTTTTATTACTGAGCATCAAGATGTGGACAAATTGAAGTTAAATAAAATTATCTGTCACTAAATATGATCATTGAATGATGATATTGAAAAATATTTCCATCCAAAATTAACTTGTGCGAGTTTAATTTATGGATTAGAAATCTTTTCAGCCTTGGAAACAACACCACAAATTTAAATAATCAAGATTATGACTGTCTCTTGGAAATAAGTTCAATTATTAACTTTCCCACAATGAATGTAAATAAATTTTGGATTAAAATAAAACATGACTACCCAAGTCTGCATAAAAAACAATGAAAATGCTCGTCCCCAGTCAAGTGTTAGTGGCCTAGTGGTTAGCATAGTTGCCTTCCAAACAGCTGGACAGGGTTCACTTCCCATCAATGCATTTGACATATTAAAAAATGCTTGTCCCCTTCACAACAACATATTTGAGTCAAAGGCGATTTTTGGAAATGTGCACTATTAAAAAACAAACTCAAAAATGTCCTTTCCCTAGGTTCATCTCTTCACCTCACTTTGACTATTTTTAATGCCAAATCTTGACTTATTAATTGAAAGAAACCAAAATCAAAAATCACATTAACATTTTTAATTGAAAATCATTTTCCTTTATTACTACTATTTTGATGACTGTTTTTTGGCTTGTAATTTTTTTGTATTCAATATTTCTTGTGACAATTATTATAACATCAACAAATTAAAAAATCTTTTTCTTTTCAAAAACTTTCTTTTTTTATATTAATACTGAACATATAAATATATAATACAATCTCCAATGTTTCAACTGTTTTATATTCTTACAATCATTTTCAAGGACCTGCAAACAACAAGAAATACATATTTATAAATAAAACTTAAAACTTTCATCTTATATTAACATAAACATGAACAAACATTAATTATACATAATTATATTTTACTTACATTTCCCTCCTCTACTTATATTATTGCACTTCCTTTTACATTATATAATTACAAATCTTAAAATCACCCAAGAAATTTTTTATACAAATTTAAAAACAACACTAATTTCAAATTACTTCCCCCTTTTTTAAATCTTATCTAAAAAACCCCATCTCAAAACCACATTCCTAAAGTATATCTTTAAATGTATATAAAACAAATATAAACATTTTTTTAAAAAAAATTAACAATTTACTTATATCTATTTAAACATTCCATTTTTAATTATTAATATAAAAAAATAAAGTTTTTGAAAAGAAAAAAGGATTTTTTAATTTGTTGATATTATTGGAGAACATATATATTTTAAAGAAAAAAGTGATTGTATATTTGTTGTGTCATAATATAAGACAATTATTATGTAATTAAATTACAATAATTATTATATGATGTTATTTTTGAAGCAATAAATATGATGTTGTGATTTTCACAGAATTTTCATCAATTATTCTTAAGTAAAGTTATCTTTATAATAATTATGTAGTTTGTGATTTAATAAATATATCTTTTATGGGTAATCAATATTTCTTGTGCTCATTATTCTGTGATTTTAATTTTGTAATTTTATTGTATAAATAATATTGTGATTACATTCTTGAGTAGTTATTTATATTAACTGAGACATTATGTCAATGACAAGTGAGTAAAAAAAGAATCGAACCAGTAATATATGTGTATATGCTATGTCTTGGAGCAATCCTTATGTTTCTGAACAGACATATGATTATATAAATTTTCAACTAGTAAAAATAATAAGACAGAAGGCATACAAAAATCATAATGAAGATCAATGAAACATGTTCAAGTGACTAAAGTTGCTTTGGCATATCTGGAGGCTAGTTTCTCCACAGTAGAAACTAAGACAACAAGCAATTGTCTGTATCTTTTCTAGATCATATGCTCTCACTTTAAATTAATCATTAGAATTCCTTTTCTAATTGGTTGATCATTCAGATCATGCTGACATTGTTTAATATATTTTATCTCTATAGGCATCGGTATAAGTACAATCTACTTTTTAATTGTTATTAATTAATTAGTTTTAGTAAGAATTTGATGGGATTCCATTAACTTATCTCTTAAGATTTTAAAAAACTTAATTAAAACTGTTTCTTCGGGTTATAATTAATCTTTTTGTAAAATTGAATTCTTTTATATACTGACTTGAAGTTTTAATTTCACTTATTTTATATTAAATTCTATACCTTTATTTTATTTAACTTGCTTTATATCTGTATTTTAATTTTTTTTTTTTTTTGGTTTTTTTTATATTTTTTTTTTTTTTTTGGGGGGTTATTTTGGCTTTTTGGGGGAAAAAAAAAAAAAAAAAAAAAAAAAAAAAAAAATTGGGAGGAGGACCAACAACAAAAGTATTATTTAATTTTTTTTTTTATTATTTTTTTTTTTAAAAAAAAAGAAAAAAAAAAAATTTTTTATATTTTAAAAAAATTTATAAAAATATTTTTTTTCCTCGAAAAAATATTTTTAGGACAAAAAGAGAGAGAAGGGGGGGGGAAGGAAAAAAAAAGGAACATAGACGTTTGGCGCCATGTGGTGGGAGAGTAGAATTTTTTTTGGAAGGGGGGGTTTGGGCAGGTTAATATGCACATATAAACATAATACCCTTCCCCCAACTTCAAAAGTTTAGATTTTTCTCTGAAAATCAAAATTAAAAACACAAGGATAACTTGGTGTTTTTCTTTTTCATTTAACTTGATAAAGAGATGGATTGACATCTATATCACCTTCTTTTATGATAGTCAATTCTGGCACACATTCTTGCTTCTCCTCATTGGGTTGGATCAGCTTAAGTTGTATATTTAGGTTTCTCAGTTTAACCTTCAGGATCAGAATCAGTTTCTTTAAATATTCTCAATATTAAATCGTGTTTACATTCTCGTCTTTTCCATAATTGATTTATGTGATTACATAATAGTTTACCTTTGTTTGTATAAACAATCAAACTTGTTTTGATATTGCTTTACTACAGTATTTGTCCAACATTTATTTAGTCTATTTTTTGGTCAACATTCATTTGCCTAGAGTAACTTATATATAGTAGCTTTCTTGTTTACTTTAATCTTTATTACACTTGGGTCTCGTTTTATGCGTATTATTTTAAAGAAGTTCATATTTCACTATATTTATTAGATATCAAGAAATTTGAATTATTAATAACTTGTTTTGACTTGAAATACTTTTTTTTATAAAAATATATATATATAACATTATATTAGCAGCTAAGGTGAATATGGCCTGAAGCTTTATTTAAAATATTAGCTTCTATGTAAATAACCTACAAGAGTAAATAATAATAATAGATTTATACTTACATATAAAAATATCACAATAAATATTCAAAAATTTTAAACTTTTAAAACGTATTTTGTTAGATATAACAGAAATAAATACATCTTTTAGATTTTTAAAACAAATAAAGATTTTATTGATTTTGAAAACTGAAAATAATCTTTCTAATGATAATGTATAATCTTTTTGTTTCGATTGCCTTCTCATTTTTTAATATAGAAAACAAATGTGAACATTTAAAATTTATTTCCATAGTAAACAAAAAAAAGACAAATTTATTATTTTCTGATAAGTAAAAATCAGTTAATCATAGATTTTACGTTCATGTGTGAGACAAAGAAAAACATCAGAAAATGCTGAAATCTGAGTTTCCTGCAATAAACAACCTCTTAATTTCCACCAAGAGCTAAATAGTTATATGTCTTGATATTGTGAGCTTTATAAACAATTAGTAAAATCGTCTCAAAGTTTAATCACCAATTACATTGTCAACAGAAAACCACAAGACTGAAAGTAGTGCTAGTTGTACTTACCAGTTCACAAACAAATGCATATTGTCAAATAGTGGTAATGATTAAAATATGTATAAAAAAATGTAAAATTAAATACTGTAGTTAATAAAAAAAAAAGTAAAAAAGTTTGTCGCATATTAATATTTTTCAAATATTTGAAATTTTTTATTAGTCATACTTTATTTCCTTATTTTTTTAATGTGAATTTTAAAGTAATTTTTCATTGTTGCTTTGCTTTTATGCGATTTCTGAAAATTACAGAACTTATCCCCCATTTTTCAAGATAAGTTAAGTCTATTTTTGTGCGATTTTTTTTTTAATGCGGGTTTTCTGTGGAACCTATCTACCGCAAAAAATAAGACCCAGGTGTATTTGAAAATTTGGTATGCAACCTGTGATCAAAACATAATTCTGTGGATGTTTTTCCTGATTTAACAGCTGGAATTGAGTACTAATATAGAAGTGATGTATAAACTGCATCTTATATTTTCATTTTTCCCCAATTTGTTTATTGATAATTTTAAATTTTGGACACCATTTTTTACCAATTAATTTGACTGAGAGTAATTTGGGAGCATGAGGGTGTTTATCCACCATTCTTTCATATGCTCTTTGAACTTGTCTGATGTCAACCCGATTCCACACTGTCAGAAACTAAAGTTTCAGAAAGGCAATGATGTGAAAAAACATTATTTAATTTTTCAATTGTCTTATTGGAACTAATGTTTTTGATTTATATTCAGCCCACTCTGAATATGAATCGACAACCACAAAAAATAAATGTCCATTAAATGAGCCAAATAATCTATATGAATGCATTGCCACACTCTTAATGCTTTATGTCATACCTTAAAATTTTTAGATTACAATCTAGCACATGATTGACAATTGTTGCCATTTATAATAAATTTTTTGATATCATGATTAATGTTCGTCTACCATATGTAGTTATGGGTAAAACATTTGCTCTTACTAAGTCAGGATGACCATAAAATAATTGCAAAATTAAATCTCTACCCTTAACAGGGATTAGGGTGTGATAGTCCATCAGAATATGGCCCTTTGCAAACTGATAATTAATCATGTGTGTCCCATAATTCTTTATGGATAATTTTTGAATATTTATTAGGTCAACCTGCTCAGATGTGACTTAATAATTCACTGGTAATCCTCATCTTCCTCTTTCCAGCAAGCTACTGTTTTACTGTTAAGAACTTGTGACTTAAGCACAGCTGTATAATTAATTTCTTTTTCATCGCTCACTGTTTTGTCTGACAAACAAGATTGCAAATCAGCATTTCTAATTACATTTCTCTTTTTATATTCTAATATATAGTCATAACCAAATAATATGTTTAACCATCTTGGCATATGAAGATTAAGATGCTTGAAAACTTGTGTGCTTCCAATAATTCCCAGTAAAGATTTATGATTGGTTACAATCATAAATTTGCGTCCATATAGATATTCACGAAATTTATAAGCTCCAAACAGTAGAGTGAGAGCTCTCTCCCAGCTGACTATAATTTTTTTCAGCTTCATAGGATAGGCAAAATGTCATTCATCTGTATACGCTGGATGACATATTACTGCACCTACTCCAAATTCATATGCATCCACTGTAAGCATAATTTCCAAATCGCTGTTATAATGAACAAGTAATTTATTTGGAATAGTTATTTGATATGCAAAATGCTTGCTCTTGCATCAATTCCCATTTCTTTCTTAGTAAATCATATAAGGGTTTGGCTACATGAGTTTTATCCTTCAAAAAATTCTCAAAATGGTTTACAAGACAGAGAAAAACTTCTAACAGTTTTACATTATTCAGCTCAGAGCTTCAGTTAGTTTTGACTTTTTCAGGAGATATACTTCATCCAAAAAGTGGTACAACACCTTCAAATTGAGTAAAGAGGGTTTCAATTTTCAAATGGAAAATACTAGGTGCAGAAGTTATCCCAAATGGAAGTCATTTGTACCTAAATAACCTGATGTGAGTGGTAAATATTAATATTTCTGAAGATTTATTTGCTATCAGTTTCTGGTGAAAAAAATTTGCAAAAAAAAAAAAAGATTTCTGAAATGAAGTACTTATTTCTCTCAAATTAGTGACAGGATATGCATATTTATTAGTTTTATTTATAAATACACAATAATCATTGCATAAATAAATTTAACTATTAGGTTTAGTAATAATTACTAATTACATAGCCAAATCAGATTTCTCTGTAGGCTCTAATATGCTGTCTTTAACTAATTCGTTAATTGTTTTCTCAACATTTCTTTCTGAGCAAATGAGACCTGATTCAGTTTGTAAATCATCAGTATCACCTTTGGAGATAACTCTAGCAATACAGGGGTAGTTTTTATTTTGCAGATTCCCTATTAAACAATTTAGGAAATTTTCCCCTCATTTCCTTCTCGATTTCAATCTTTTAACCAATACAAATTTAATGGCCAATTTTTTAAACCAGTCATATCTGATTAGTGGGTTTATCAAAGCATAATTTACATAGAGGTAAATGAAAAATTTTATCACTCGTTCTACAAATGGGAGCTTTAATTATACTTTAATTGTATTTCCATTGACATCTAAAGTTTTTAACTCAGTTTTCTTGTTATTGATGGCTTTTTGCAACTAAAAATTATAAAACTCCACTCACACACCGAAATCAAAAATATGTCACTTCCAACCCTGAGTTCCATAGATATGGGCTTGCAACATAATTTTAACTGAATCATAATTTTACCACAGTCAATCGGTAACGTATATGTATGCTGGCTAACTGATTTCTTTTTCTATCAAAAAAACCTATATGCTATTATTTTTTATTGCACATCATTTCAATATGTTCTTTTTTGTTACAGAGTTTGGAAAATTCATTTTTGTAAAAATAATTGCTGGTTTTATGACCAGTTTTTCTGCAACAAAAACAAAAAATTACTGATATTATTATCTTTTAATTTTTTAAAAGATCTGTCTCTCAAATTTATAGCCTTACAAACATCTGTTTGCACATTGTTTTTGATTTTTATCTTCACAAATTCTCTATTATTCAAGAACCAATTCAGGTTCTATACCACATTTTACAATTTCACTAATTTTATTTCACTATTAGTGAACAACTGTTGCTATAAATTGATGGTGCTCATTCTCCATGGAAATTTCTCAAACAATGCCTCATTTAAAAATGAACCAGACACAAAATTTTTACAAGATTATAAAGAGCAATGTCATAATCTTTAATTTTTTAATTTCTGCCCTGAAAGCAATTCATGAAATAAAGCCTGACAATGTGCCTAGAAAGACTTGGACTAAAATAATTTGACAACTATTTTTTACTTCATCGAAATGATAATCCTCAGGAGTATCAAGTTCAGAATCTATTAGTAATTTCTATTATCCCTTTTCATGTGAAACATAGCTATGATGCCACTTTAACTTTCTCAACATGTCACTGACATCAAACTCACCAACTGATGATTGCATGCTACCTAATAATCTGACAGTTTACCCCAACTACCTGGTTGAAAGGTTCAAATTTGACTGCACCAACTGCTATGTCTAGGTGTGATCCCTATGCTTCCTGACAGTCATATGCTTAATAAATTTTCACTTGGTAAAACTAATATGACTATGGCAACTTGGAATTACATAAATAATACAAACAATTGTAATAATATTAATATTATAAATACATATTAAATTATTTACAACAATTCTGAAGACAAACAATCATAATGAAGGTTGGTGTAACCTATTCATATCACTAGGGTTGCTTTGGCATGTCCAGAAGCAAGTCTCTCAACAGCAGAAGCTATCTAAGGAAAACACAATGACATATAGAGCACTTTGGCATTGCAAATTCATGTGCTGAACATAGCTCCTACATGCAAGTATTTCTTGGGTTTTTTTCTTTGGATCATAAGTTCACTTTTAATTAATAAATAGAATTCTTTTTCTAATTGAATGATTATTCAGATCTTGCTGACAATGTTTAATATATTTTTTTATCTCTAAATGCAACTGGCATAAGTAAAATCTTCTACTTTTTATTTATTGTTAATTAATTAGTTTTAGCTAGAATATGACAGAATTCCATTAACTTATCTCTTCTGAGATTTTAAAGAAATTTAAGTTGTTTTCCGATTATAATAGTCGAAAGCTGGTTAAACACATACTGTTTGAAAACGTATTTTATGAAAGCTTTTCTGTGGTACATTCTGCATATAGCTAATATTACATTTTAGTCTGAGTTAAAGTTTATAATTTTATAGTTAAATTAATCTTTTTTGTAAAACTGAATTCTTTTATATACTGATTTGATAAGTTTTAATTTTACTTATTTTATATTAAATTTATTATACTTTTCTAATTTCAAATGTGTATGTAGCTCAATATATATATAACACTCAAATATTTATAACTGTTTTCTAACTTTATATGTGTATGTATGTGAATGTATTTTAACATACACATACAAACAACAATATATGTTAAAACAGGCAAAACTCCCCATACAGTAGTGCCATTCAGTGCAAGCCAGGGTAATCAATGGATGCCAGAAGGCTTGTGCATAAAATCCCTATCTAGTGCCTACTTGTCCAATATCGCCAGACTAGTTTATAGCTTGTGGCTTTCGTCAGTGAGGAGCCTTGGATATGAGTAGGCACTAGATAAAGATTTTATGCACAAGCTTTCTGGCATCCATTGATTACTCTGGTTTGTACTGACTGAGTGGCACTACTGTATGGAGAGTTTTGCCTGTTTTAATAACAGTTATGAGCAAGCATAAGAAATGGTGATCATGTGATGTTTAGTGATTTAATAAATAATGTTACAGATATATAAAAAAAAGATAATTTATTTTAATTATAGGTATTGGTCTGTGGAAATTTTGTCTGGAATCTAAACGGTTTGCAGAAAGGAAAAAGTTAAGAAACAGTGATTTAGACTAATCTTGCTTTTAGTTTTAAAAAAAAATATATATCTATATTCTTTTACTTTTGTAAATATTCACAAATTTTTTTCTTTTATTATATATTATTTTAAATGCTAGTGTGTTGGAAAAATATATGATTAACACTCAGTCAGCATAAACTTCTTATACTAACAGTTATCTCTTTGCACTAAATGAAACAATAGGACTATGTATTTGTGCAATTATTTTCCAATCTTCAATTACATGCGCAGAAATTCTGACTAAACTTTTTTTTCTTTTTTGTTTTCCAATTTTTATTCTTTGCCTTTATTTTTTCTCCTTTCTGTAATTAGAACGACCATTTTCATTTATGAATTGTTTATAATAAATAATCTATTGACAATATGTATACTCTAATTAATTAGTTTCTTCCATAATAAAATCCCGAGTAGTGGAAATTAGCAGTGATCTTAAAATCAGTTAAGTGCTAGTGATAACAAAAATAAATAACTGACTTCATGAATTTGAATACTATTAGTATAAAGAATAATTATTTTGTTTTGCAGTATTGTGTAAATCCAATAATACTGAAATGTTAAATCTCATTTTGATTAGCAAGTTAATGAAAGTTAATATTTCATATTTTCGTTATTTTTTCTTAATAGTAATAGTTTGATAAAAAATATCTAAAAGAGCATATTTTATTATCACTTTTATTAAAACTCATTACGAGTTTTTAATTATTTTTACAGCACTAATCGTTACCTATAATAATTTACAAACACAAATTATTTGTCTTAGAAATTAATTATAAATCTAAATATTAAAAATCAATAGTGATGCTATTCTTTTAACAATATTAACTTAATTCTAAATAATAATTGAATGTAATAACAATTTGCATTTCAGCATTGGAAAATAATCAAAAGCTACAAACTTTTTTCAAATTTTCTTATGAAACCCCACCCCCCCCTCTATCAACTTAGCATAATTTTTGTATACAAATTGATTTATGTATATCTATTTTTAAAATATAAATTGAGATCACTAAAAAAAAAAAAAAGATTATACAAACACAACAATATATTTAAAATTCTTTCTAGAATTAAATTATATATTTAAAAAACAACAACTAGTTAAATCCAGATAATAATTTCATTTAACATCAGTAGTAAAAAAAAAAGATTTATTTTTTTTGTAATGCCCACATTAATTTATTATAATCTGAAACACTTTATGAAAAGCATATTTTATTTATATCAGATATAAAACTATGTAATTTATAATAACTTACAAATTAAACAGTGTAATAACGTGCGCATATTTAATTCTCTATCCAAGATAAATTTAATGATCTGGGCAATGAATTATGATAATTAATCATAGATAATAGTAGTGCCCTACATGATTTAGTGCAGTAGTAAAGTGGCAGATTCTGGAACTAAAGATCTATTGATAATGATTCCATCATTACTATCAGTGTTCAAAACAATAAATCAGTTGATTATTTATTTTACTGGTAGGAGTTTTAAAATGCTTGCCTGCTCTTTAATATAATTTTTATAACATTTCCCATATGAAGTTTCATCATACATTTTTATGAATTATTGTCCTGATCCTATAATATACAATGAAGTCCTTAACATCATTAAAAAAATATATTTGTTTGAAAAAAAAATTAAAATATGATGCATTGCAGAAGACATGAAATTTCATTATTAAATTTTTATGGATTATTATCTCATTACCTCAATTTTATTGTATGTAATGAAGTTCTTTATAACATTAAGATATATGAGAACTACTTAATGATCAATGACTGAACCAGCATGTGATACTGTTATAAATTTTCATACAACTAAATTTTATAAAAGTTTTAAAATTGAACAGGTATCCATCTCAGTACATTCCTAGGAATATCTATATTTTGAAGAAATCAAATTAGTTTGAATTTAACTTGCATAATATAAGTTCTATGCAACTTTTTTAGAATTTAGCAGCATCTCATACATTTTGTAGTCTAAACAATAAATAATTTATGTCCATATTTTTACAATCTATGTTTTTGCTTCTTTTTTGTTCAAATAAAAACATGACCAACAAAAAGAGAAAGACAAAAGATGCATGGATTATTCTAACAATTTTCACATAAACTATAAAAAAGAAAATAATGTTCAACTATCTAAAAAATGGAATAGGTAAATAACCAATTTACATAAATTAGCATTTTATATAAATTATGCAACACATCCTGCAGCTAATGACTGCTATAAATCTGGCTTTATCAGACAAAAGCATGCTCAGCCATTATCTACATATATATACAGGATAAAACTTTTTAGACAAAGTTCAAAATGTTAAATAAATCAATTATAATATTTATTGTAACTAATGCAATAACTGATTGTAAAAAAAAAAAACAATCATCTGATTTTAGTTATAAGCTATACTAAACAAAAGTAATTTCATTTCACCATTTTTTATGATTTTATGGTTATATTTTTTTATACAAAAATTTTAAAACCTATTGAAAATAATGCTTAAATTTTTTTTTAAAAAAGCAAATTTGGAATAATTATATAAAATAAATATTTTTTTTAGAAATCGTATGAGATATCATTATAGCATTTACATTATGAAACTGCATTGGAAACACTGAGAATTGAAAGAAATTTAAAATCTCATGCAATGCAGTGACAGTTATAATAAAACAAAAATAGAAAAGCTTAAATATTATATATATTTTCTATTTGCTTTTATATATCATGCATAGAAAAATTACAATGAATGAGAAATCCATAAAATTAAATATTTCCCTTGTTCAAGTCCAAAGTCTCCAGACATTTCTTTCTCAAAACATTATGACTGCTTTGAAGAACAATTATATAATTGATAAAAATAAATAAATGACTATTTTGTTTTGAAAAATATAATTTATTTATAATAAAATAAATACATAATCAAGTGGTTCAGCTTTGGCTGAATAAAGTAATCTAGAATAATAACTTTCATTTTACCAATTTTCTGTCAATTCACCATTGCCAAAGTTTAAGGCAGAATATACAACTATGATAAACTAATACATTATAGCATATTACTAAAAGATATAATATTAAATCAATGCACTCAAATGAAGTAATAAAGTTAGTAATATATGAATTAACATAATTATAAAAGATAAATAAATAAAGACAAATTATAATTGCTATATACAAGGATAAGATTTAAGTTGACCAGTTGTATGTACATCCGCAATAATTAATAAGATAGCATTAACTAAAAGTAATAAAAACAAATTTATTCCCTTGCTAATAATAAAAATATAATAAAATGAAATAAGTGAAATCACTTTAACTTCTTTAAGCAATTCCAATAATTGATAACATAATAAACTGTACATTTGCACAAATATTATATTCAAGTCCAATTATCTGAGTGTATCCATTTACTTCGGTTAGACACACAGATATTATAATTATTTCTAATAACAGTCTGTAATCATTTTACTGATTTCTACAATGATTAGCACACACATTGTACTTTTCTCGTTATAAGGTTTCACAATGGCTACTTACATGATTGTATAAAATGTTACTCTGCCTGCTAGAATGTATCCGGTTATATTTATAAGTTCATACAACATAGTAGGGCTCATTTACATATATTGATCTTGCTCAATATCAAATCTAGATTATCAGTTTTATGTTAATTTTCTAGAGAACATTTGTAAACGATAATACTGTCCGTATAAAAAAATACAAGATTTTAATTAAACTTTATTTACATTGAATATATATATATATATGCTCAGACAGTCCTTATCTCCCCCATTCTAGAAAACAGCTCTTCTCAGTTACAAAAAGTAATCTTGGAATCTTGTTGGCTGTCATCAACCTCTGGTGGGAGGTAAACCTCTTTCTTCATTTTAATTATCCATTACATCCACTAGATCTAGTTGTATAACCATGGTGTACTTGTTCCTGCTAGATCCAATTAATCTCCTTGATTAGCTGTGGACATTCCTTTATTTTGTATTTCTGAGGAGATGACAACATGCCACCCTTCTTCCTGAGAATTTCACAGTTTATTGGATATTGTAATTTGTGTGTTATCTGCATCTATTGTTTCATTCTGCTGAGATCATAAATGATTGATGTGGCTTTTTAGAATTTTCCCTTATTCAATTTAACTACTTGAATATACTTAGAGGGAACTTCCATTACAATATCAGGAAACCATGTCCTTTTTAAAATAACATGACTCCATACTAGTTTGCCAATTTTAAACTTTTCACCATCAAAATTATTATTCACAATAACTTCTTTACCAGGTAAGATCTTCATTAAGAATATGCAACACTTACGATGTAGCAACAGTTCAGCTGACATTTTCATTGTTGACATATTAGGGGTAAAATGTTGATAAAACATTGCATCAATCAAAGCTTCATGTATGTCTTTGTGAGAAAGTTCACTTCAATGTTGCTTTCAAATATTGCACTCCCTTTTCAATTAAAGGATTTGATTCTGGAAATAAGGGGAGATGAGTATGTGTTTTATTCATTTATCAGACAAAAACTAAATGGAACTCTTTGCGATGTCTAATACTATTGTTTCCGGAAAACCATGACCCACAAAGATCTCTTTTAGGACATGAATAGTACACTCTGTTCTTGTATTTTTAACAAGTTTATATTGTGCCCATTTCAAATACAAATCGGTTGCAACTAGAAAGATATATCCATTCAGTAAACTTGCATGATCTAAATGTAAGCATTGCCAAGATTATGTTGTTTTTTGCAGAAGAATCAAAAGTCTTTGGAGGCAAATCAGCGATAGACTGGCATTCAAGACAGTTCTCAATTGTTTATCCTATATCCTGGTTCAAATTAGGCCATCAAACATATAAACAAGCTCATTTGCACTATCCCTGGATGTCCATGGTGTAGCAAATTGAGTACAAGCTTTCAACCTTCTGATTGTATGAGCACTTGATCCATCAGTATAATACAGCCACTGCACATAGATTGGTTTTCATGAGCATTCCAAATAGTCCTTGCAATATAATTTGATCAACTTTTAGCCATCCAAATCATTCTTTTTTATACACATGATTGTTATTAGTTTACTTTTCAATCTTGAAACTATTCACATTTTTGACTTCCAAGTGTCAATGTAATTTACTTCTATACTATTTTTCTGGATTTCAAAAGCATCCAGTAAACATGATAAAGCATAAATGTGGCTATTTTTTTTCCCCAGGCTTATATATTAATACATAATCATATGCTATTAACAAAGTAATCCAATGAATAGAATGCTGGCTGGCATATTCAGGAGATTTTTATCATGTCTGAAAATTCCCAATAATGGGCAATGCTCTTCTTAAATTAAGAATTTATATCCATACACAGATTGATAATACTTTTTAACAGTAAATATTGTAGCCAGGGCTTTATCAAGTTGACTATAATTATTTTCAGCAGCTATTGAAGTCCTCACGACATATGCAATAGGGCATTTGCCATTATAGCGATGTGAAATAACAGCTTCAATTCCAAAATCAGAAACTTTGATTGTTATAATCACTTATTAGTCATTGTTATAATGTACAAAAAGCTGCCTAAACATTAAAATATCTGTTGCATTCTGAAAAGCTAAATCAGGCTCTTTAGTCCATTTACAATGCTCTCCTTCACGCAGTACCTCATACAATGGTATAAGAATGTGTGATTTCCCTCTAAGAACACTTTCAAAAAAATTGAGCAATTCTAAAAAAAGGCCTGCAAATCTTTTCTACATTCCTAAGCTTTGGTGCATTTTTGACAGCACTAACTTTTTCCAGGTTAGGCTGTTTTCCTTGCTGGTTTATAACATGATCCAGAAATTTAGTTTCACACATAACCCATATACATTTAGAAAGATTAATCCTAGCTCCAACTTTGTCGAGTCTCGAACAAACATTCAACATGCATATTTCCAATTCACATTTTGTTTGAGCAGTTACTAAAATATCACCTAAATAAAAAATAACTCCTTCCATGCCTTGTAATAAGACATCCATTTTTGCTTGAAACCCATTTGAAGCAACAATAATCCTATAAGGCAATTTGTGGCACTTATAAAGTCCCAGATGGGTAATGATAGTTAACAGTTCTATCTGTAATGGATATTTGATGGCAAGTGGACTTTTAAATTGGTCTTTGTGAAGAATGGTGTCTTCTGAAGCAATGCTTAAACTTCACTTACACTTGGCACTGCTCCTTTAGTAATGAATTTATATTATGTAATCTAATACCCTCCATACAAATACCAATTTGTTTCATAATTACAACAATTGATGTAGCCCATGATAAATCTCCAACTAGAGACAAAACATCTTTATTGCCCATATCTTTAATAGTCTGTTTAACTTTGGGTTTTAGGTTAAATGAAACCTTATGTGGTTTGCATACTATAGACTGAGCATCTCTCACTATTTCAATATCTACTAGCCTTGCTTTTAATTCAGCTAATCCTGGCTTAAATAAATGGGAAAACATCTTTCTGACTTCTGTTTCCAAATGAACTCAAGTCAATTATTTTTAAGATGAATTCCCAGTGGACAAAACCAATTCCTTCCTATAAGAGGACTTATACTACTCTTCACAATATATAATAGCTAAACAATAGCTTTAGCAGTAATATTGCCAGTTATATAAACTTTTCCACATATGTCAATTCTGTTGTCATTCACATCCATGGCTAATATTTCCATATTTTAAAGTATGTATTTTTTATTTACTGCTGCTATTAATTTTTATCCAATCTTTATATGACAACAAAGAAAGGCTGGCATCACTGTCCACTTCCATTATAATTTTACTTAAACAGAAAATAACATCTAAAATAATACGGTCATCATCGCTCCTCATTAATCTTGTTAACTGATTTTTCCTTTCTTAACAATTTCATTTATGCACCCATAAGTAGCAGGTTTGTATCTTCAAATTAGCAATTTTCAGCTTTAACTTACAATAATTATGTGAAAAATCATAACCATACATCCTATGTATGTGCATTTTGTGTCATTCAATTCAACATTCTTTTTTTTTTTTTAAATAGAATTTTCATTTCTCTATGATAATGATTTTTCAAATAGCACATATTTTTATTTTTGTTATTCTTACAGTTTAATGTTTACTGAGAAATTTACAATGGAGAATAATGGATTATTTAACTGATTCAAGCATTGATGGTGACTTTTCTTTGTGGGCCTGACAAACTAAGTCTGTCATAATTTATGCTAATAATTTCTTAACAGTAATAGTAATTATAATGTCTTTATATAAAATTAAAAAAATTAACAAGACTCTTTGCTCTTAAATGTAGAGATTATCTTTACCTCACAATCTTTTTCCTGATGGATTAGAAAGACTTTTTACGATTAAATATTATTACAAGATTAAACTTTTTTTTTCCAGTTATTATTTTATAGAAAAATAGATAAAAAAATCATTTATGATATTCTTTCCATATATTTTCTTGTCTAAATTTTAATGACAATAAAAAAAAATGCCTGATATTAAAAGTAAACATTGCAATAAAATTGGGTTGAATTGTACATTTGCGTGTGACCAGTTATATAAATAAACATGATAATTGTGATGGAAACTTTAGAGCTGTATATCAGATACATAGAAGTGATTAAGAAATTTACTAATCACAATAATATGAAATTACCTATGCCAACATGTTCGTTTTAATCTATTATTATACAAAAGATTATTTTAAGAAATGTATAATAATTACCCATGCCAACATGTTCGTTTTAATCTACAAACACTGAAGAAAATTCTATAACCTTAACTGAGAAGAAAACATAATTCCTGATTGTTTTAGTTATATGCATGGATATCAGTGGGTTTATGACCCTGGCACCCCTTTTAAATATAAAACTGATTCCATCTGCAGTGAAAATCGTAATAAATAGTAGGCCAATTAATCAGGAAATATAGCTGTTATTGAGATATCTAAACTCATATATGAACAGAAGATTCTTCTTTTTCATAGTTTGATTAACTTGCACTTTATAGTGAGTAAACCCACCATGAACGATACAATATATTATCTGTAATTATTAAATATAAAAATCAAAACATTACAGATATTTTCTTAAGAGTAAAAATAAATAAATTCAAGAACTTTTGCATGACAAAAAAAAAGAAGGGGTATTAAAAACAATAATTTAGCAAATAATATTGAACCAAACAAATAAAGAAATTAAGCACATGAAAACGATGCATGATAAATACTTTTAACATAATCTTCATTGATGAAATAAGTAGTTACATAGTTTATATTAGTTTAAGTGTACATTGCCTATTTCATATTAGTTTGTATTGAATTAGTATTGTACATATATATATATATATTATTTATATCAGATTCAAAGAGAATTATATTTTTTGTGCTGCAAAAGTTTTTGACTTTTTGTTTTATGCTTAAGAAAAACTTTTATATTTAATAAATACAAGCAACATAGCTATTTTCATACCATTTAACAAAACAGCTTTCATGAATTAAATTCTATCCTACTACCATAAGAGTGTGCTTTCTTCTTATGTAGGTTAATTTAATATTTTTTAACTATGTTCATTTTATTGTAGAAGTAATTTTAATACATTTTTCCATGTAAGCAATTATTTATTTTGTCAAATAATATTTGCTAATTTGTGATTCATTGATTGTGCTGGGTTTTTTTTTTCTTGTTTAGCAATTTATTTTGAAGCCATACATTTGATATGCTATTTTAAAAGTAGAATACTTCAGTAATGTTTAAAAAATTTTATTATACACATTTTTGGGGAAATTTCTAATTACAGTACTAATATTTTTGATATTTGATTTCAAGAGTTATTTGATTTTTTGTTTTCGGTCACATGATTATACTAATTTTTTGGTCATTTCCTTATTAGTAAAATTTGCAAAAAATTATTTTTAATGTACCATATTTTAAAATGCTTTAATATTGTTTTCAATTTTTCTACACTATTTTTTCTTCTTATTTGCTAATTACTCATATTTGTTAAATATTCTTTTTTGATATCCAATTTTTTTTTGGCTACATGATTTTTTTTTTTTTTTTTGGCATAATTATTAATTACTAATATTTTTGATATTTGATTTTGAAAATTATTTGAATTTTTTGATCATATGGATTGTGTTTATTTTTATGACATTTGTGGTTGTTTTTATGCAAATTGCAAACTTTTTAACAATATTGGACAAAATAAACTAAAACAAATTGCATCAATGGTGAAAGATATTATCAGACATCTTTAGTGATTGTTTGTGTCAGCAGTAGTTTTGGGTTTCATCTTAGAAGACAACATGGCTGAGTGGACATTCTAAATCAGTACCAAATGCTTTATATCATGATGAAATTTTATAATTAACATAGAATTTTACTAAAAGGCATATTATACATTAAATGCTAAATGCTTTATATCAGGATCATATTTTGTCAAGTTTTACACTCCATACACTGATATTGATTCGTCAGACATTCCATTTTTGAATCGGTCTTTCTGAAAATAAGATTCACATGCAGCTCTTTAAGTGGGTAAGCCGCGTGTCTTTATTGATCAGTCGACATGTTGTTTTCTTTCTACAGTGACATAAAACTATAGCAAGATGTCAACCAAAATACGAGCATTTGATAGCTCAGTGACATGTGATTCCAAAGATGTCTACCAGCAAAAAATTCGAAGAAATTTGGATTTTTTACAGCATTTTTAATGAAGAAGTGAATTTAATTTTTTATTTTTTGATCAATTTTGTAATTTTCACAAAGCGATAGACAAAAAATATGTACCTGTTTTCAAACAAACATTTATCGGATGCTATTCACAAACAAGGCCTACAATGGAGCCTCAATGTAACAGGCTCATAAGTATAAAATTTTAATTATTTTAATAACATTTTAATTATTTTTTAATTTTTGGAAAAAAATGATAATTTTTATTAATTTTAGTTTATAGTTGGTGTGTGTTGATAAATTATATATTTATTTATGCTCATATAAAATTCATATCAACCGTAATTTTCTAAAGTTCTAATCCACTTATTTTATAAAAATAAATTTATTTTATAAAAATAATGATTTTCAAAAAGTTTAATAATTTATTATTATGTTTATATGATATGTTTGTATTTACAAGTAATGAATTACAACACTAATAATCAAATGTATAGAAAGATTGCATATGCAGGCAAATAATCAAATTCTGATTCTTGTTTATGCCTTTATACTCAGGCTTTGGAATCACTCTGGTTTTGCTATATATTTCATCACATTATTTTCAAGTCTATAGCTAACAAATGGACTATATGCAAATAAATTATATCTATGTGATACAATAAATATAACAAGATAACACCACTTGTGTGCATAAAGAATATAAACATCACTAGTGTCCATAAAGAATATAAACATCATTGATGTATACAAAAAAATATAAAATGAAGAGATGAAACTCATTTTATCAGTGATATAGACAGCAGCCTACAATCTCTAGTTTTAGATAGATAATAAGCAAATTGCTATGATGATTTCTTTTGTATCTTTTATTAGGATGAATCTTTTTCTTTATAGATGCCTTTGACATTTGGAACTCTTGGGGTACAAGATAAAAATGAAGAATTCTTACGCGAATACTTTTGGAGATTCTGAAGCCCAGGATTATCTCAAGTTAGACATATTATACATGGTTTGAAAGATAATTTTGTGAGGAATACAAAGAAATTATAACTGAAGATGTAATTAATACTTAGTTCATGATGAATTAGAAATTATGAACAAACAATGAAGTAATAATTATGTCAGATGTTGAAATTTCTTTTTTTTTCCTTATTTTTTAAATGGTTATCACTATTTGTCTTAGTCTTATTGTTTTCCTTAGTTTTTCTAGTTTCTATTAATGTAATTTTTTTTACTCTAACATAATTAAAACTGAAGTTATTGTGAAAATTGTTTCTCAGGTCAGTATTTTAAAAAATTCAATATGGTGTTGTAGACCAAAGTAGTTATATCATGATCATATTTTGTCATGTTTTACACTACATACACTGATAGTGATTCATCAGACATTCCATTTCTGAATCGGTCTTTCTGAAAATAATGATTCACCTGCATAAGTAGAAGAAGAAACTGAAATTGCCAGTGTTTTCAAACAGATGGAAATTCCTGGATTGGCACACCAAATTATTTACAAAATTTTATTCAGCATTTATCATTTCAATCATTTCCAATTCATTTTTCAATTCAATAAATTGCAATTCTATATCATCCAAATTCTACCACTCGAGAATTTTCAAATTGAATTTATAAATTTTTGATATTGTATCCGGATATAAAATAAGTATTAATGTTTTTTAACTGTCTGAACTGTATAAATCTTGAAGAAATTTCATTGATTAGCCAACTAAATTAAAAAAGAAAATTCTTGCATCACATTTATCTAGATTTGATTTTTCATGAGATTCTATATCTACAAAAAAAAAAATTTTATATTTGGAAAATATTTATAGGTATTTGAAATAATATTATAATTAAAATTTTCTAATTCAGCATTTGAATGCTTGATTAAGTCAAATATGGCAATGATTATTTTATTAACAACTTACAGTTTAATATTGAAACCATTTAATTGAATATCCATACCAATCAATAAAAAGCAATTTTGAAAGCCATTTATCATCCATTTATTGACCATATTATTCAGATATTCTCAAATGTAAAAAAAAAATCTAATTTCTTTTAAATATTCAACAAATCTTTAAACAACTTTTCCATAATTTATCAGACATTATTGTATATTTACCTCATTTAACATAGTTCAAGAATATCCATTTGTTTAAAGCACTTATTGATATAAAATTAACTAATGTTCTTATAAAGCTTTATATCTTCCAGCATATTAAACATAACTTTAGCACAGAAAATCTGCTGATATATAATGCAGTGAAAATCCAAAAATGCATTGTCCAAATACATTTGATAAATGAATGGATAAAACCATTTTCCTATCCAATCATACTATGACTGCCATCCATTATTACTGATACAATTTTAGAAAGATTTATTTTTTAGCAAATGCTAATAATGAATAAACGGTACTTTGGTATTAACTATGTTATGATGTACTACACCGAAAGCATACTATTCTAATCTTACGATCTTTAAGATAACGTCTCCAAGTGAGAGAACAAACTTAATTGATAAACTTTGCCCACAGATCATGTGGAGAAGTCACCTTGAAGATTGCAAGATTAGAATAGTATGCCTTCAGGGTAGTATATGATAGCATAGTTAATATCAAAGAAGGAGACATGGAACGTCTCCATGTTGGCCGTTCCGTGCCCTGAAACAAACAAATAAAATAGTAACTAATAATTTACTACGATAAAAAAATATCAAAAATGAATATTATAAATAATCGTTTGAATTTTTCATGATATTTAACTAATCATTTGGCCCTTAAACAAAGAAATGAAATAATAAGTAATAATTTATTTCACTAAAATATCAAAAATGAATATTATAGATAATCAATATAATTTTTAATGGTATTTAACTTATACTGCGTTACTGAAAACGGAGAATTGGCGGCATTATAAACTATTTTTTTTAAAAAAAATAAGTAATACTTTATTTGACTGAAATATTATCAAAAATGAATATTACAAATAATCATTCGAATTTTTACTGGTATTTAACTAATTATTTACACTTTAAAAAAGGCAGTAAATTGTTGTCAAATATTAACTATAAATAACTGCCTTTCTGAGCTACTGCGATACTGAAAAAAGAGAAATGGCAGCGTTTCAAACTACTTTTTTTTTTATTTCTTTCAAAAAAAGATACAAAAGTATGTTTTATAAAAAATGTAAAAAATAAAATACCAAAAAAATAGGTACAAAAGTATGTTTTATAAAAAAATGTAAGAAATAAAATACCAAATGAATTCTACTTACAAATAGAAATCACTGCAGTGGACTTAATTCTCTTATATGTTGCAAAATAGCAGAGATAGTGATTCCAATCAACCACTATTATACTCGCGATTTGTAATTGATCTTCACAAAAAAAAAAACAATGTCAATTCTCTAGACCAACTATATATGAATCTAACCGGTATGTCCCATAACATAATATCTTTCTTTTCCTTTTCTTGTTTTTGCCCAGACATTTTGGTTAATTAGTAATAAATGGTAATTAGTAACAAAATTTGATAACTTAGTAATAAAAACTGAGAAATTAGTAATAAAATCAGCAATAACTCAGTAGCAGTTCAGCAATTAATTAGTAATAAAATGTGATAAATTAGTAATAAAATCAGTAATGGTTCAGTGATTAATTAGTAATAAAATTTGCAATAAATTCAATTCTTACAAAATATTAAAAATGGTGAATTAGCGATCAAAATATAAAATAAGCAATCAAAACATTCAATTCTTAATTAGTAATAAAATCTGCAATAAATCAGTAATAGTTCAGCAATCAAATTATAAAATAAGCAATCAAAATATTCAATTCTTACAAAATATTAAAAATGCTGGATCAGACACGGTAAAAAATGCCTCTCACTTGGTCAACGCAAGCAGGTAAAAGACAGATATTTACCCAGAATTCACCCAAGTATTGATAATCTCAAAGGTGACACCTTGACCACTCCTATCGATTAGTCATGCCAATGTTTCAGTTGCCATGACATTGTTTTGGTTCTTCATCGATGATATCTACCGGTGGGTTGTGTAGTATGTCATAGCTTAGTTAATACTAAAGTACCAAATAAACTGATTAATTTTTCCTAGTTACTATTCCTAACACAATAATGACTAAAAATAGCTAAATGATTCTAATCTGGTTATGTAATATCTCATCAAGACAAAGAGAAATGAAACTGGGAGATTTTAAAACTTTTTTTGCTAATGGATTATATTTTCAGCCATTGCCAAAAGTCTACTTTTACCATATTTCTAGACAAAGTCAAATCTTTTATTCTTAGAATAATTTTTCTTTATTTTCAAAATCTTCAAAAAGACTCAATGCATATCTTAACAATACTCCAACACCAAAAGGTTTTCATACCTGGGATTGTGTTTATTTGGCTTTCTACCAATATATTTAATTAATAATGTTGATTGAACATTTCTATTTTTAAAAGTCAGTGCAATAAATGTTTTTTTTTTTATCAAAAAGAGATGTATAGTTTGTTTCTTAATGCCATTTTACTGTTGTACTTCAGCACATTATAGTCTCAAAGCATAAAACACTTTAATGTCCTTATTAATTATGTCATATTCTTCTTTCCATGGCCATTGGAATTCTTTGTTACTTAATTTGGTATTATTTCTCCTATGATGTATTTCTCTGGTGACATTTGGGTGCAGTAATAATTATTCAAAGTTTCCATTTATAATGTCATATCATTCAAGAATTCTGGGATCATTAATCCATGTCAAATAAACTGACTCTTTCCTTTCCATTTTGGAAAATATTAAATGGTTCAGTCTGCCCGGTGATTTTTACCCCCCCCCCCCCACACACACACAATATAATACATCTTTCACATCATTTGTAAGTATTATGGTTTTATATTGAAAAAATACATTTACAGCTAAAACTTTACATATTTATATTTTGTTTTTTTTTTTGCTAAAACTTTATATATATATATTTTTTAAAAAAATAATATTTAAAATACAAAGTTAAATTTAAAATTAACCACTTTTTTTAGGTTAAAAAAACAGAAAGCTAAAACTTGACGTTACAGAAAGCCATTTAAAAAATGTTTTCGGTTTTTTTTTCATATTATTGGAATTACGATGTGTTTTTATTTAGATTTGTAAGTTTAATATTACATGTGCTGGATGTTAAAGTGCTGTAATAAAAACTCATAACTACATTTTTTATTTAGTATCGTAATGTGTTTTGTCCTTTTTCCATAATAAATATACCTCCCCATTTTTTTTTGAAGATTTAAAGTTGAACATATCTCAAACTTAGAATAATACATTACCAGACTAACATGTCTCAGCAGGCATAACACCAAAGTAACCTTGATTCTGATGATTTTTGTTTTTCATTTACAATGACCATGTTAACTATAACAGCAAAAGATTTTTCTAATAAAAAAAATGAGAAAAATCTCTTTAAAATAAATAATTATTAAAATTCTTGGTTCTTATAACCTAATCGGGCTTGGCCACTTGATGGCATTCTGGCTCGCCAAAACACCTAACAAATGCTGTTTACAAGGCCTGACTTATGGCTATAGAAAACATCTAATGTTTGTCTTAGCCATTAGAAGGCTGTTGATGATGACGTAATGCAGAAATAATATGGCCTATTTCTGCTTCACGACAGTTACTGTGAATCCACACACTTATCTTTCGTGTACAGTTTGATATATATATGTGTGTAGTTTGAATTATAGTAATTTTCCCAAATGGCCACACCCTTATTTAGAGAAGGTGTAAAAGCTTGCCGAGGGTACGTCAAAACGAATTCGACTGAGTTCGCATGTGAAATCTCATTTTCACGTGAAATACCACATAGTTCATAAAATGGCTGGCGATTGGGTAACTTTTTCCTCAGTTGCCGAAAACAGAAGCTGAGTATTTCTGCTGTCCAATAAAAATACACATGATTTTTTGTAAATTTCATAGAAAGCACATATTATAAAAATATTTAATAAGTAAAGAAGACATTTATATGTGTTTGTTGTTGTTTAAAAAAGTTTGAGTTTCTTTCTTTTGTCCGACTATGGTTACGATTTTGATATTTTTTATTTTAGCATTACAAACAACAGAACACTAACCCTAAAACTAACCCTAACCCTACACAGTTGTTTTGTTATGTAGAAAGCAATAATTAAGCAAAAGACATCGCTAAATAGACATCACAAAAAAAATTCTAGCAATCAATCAATTAATAACTAAAAAGGAGGAATGATGATAATTTGTCCAAAAACAGCGATTTAAAAATAAAAAAAAAAGGTTGTCGTTTACTAAATACAAAATTAAAAAGGCATGAAAAAAAAAAAGTTATAGCAATCAATAAAAAAAACAGCGATTTAAAAATCACACGGCTCCGTAATCCGTACATTGTATTGTTTTTGACTGCCAACAACGCCATCAAGTGGCCAAGCCCAATTACGTTATAATTACCAAATTCTTTATATTAAGATGGTAATGTCTCATATTGGAATAACAGATTAATACTTAAATAATAATTTTGATATTCAAAATTTTTATAAATTATTGTATTTTAAATCAAATATTAAAAAAAAAATCTATTTAATGTTTTATTTAATTCTAATTTAAATTAGATTAAGTAAGGATTTTTTTAAAATTTAAAACTATTTTTGATAAATGAAATTATTATAATATATTTTGATTTTTTTAAATCTACAATCTGATTTTTTTTTTGGAGAATTAAAATTTTAGATAAAAATTGTTTTTGATATGTAAATTAAAAAGTTATTACCTTGATTTTTTTGATCAAGATAAAAAAAATTCTATTGTTTTCAAATTCCACAACACTATAAAAAGTGGATTTGCAAGAAAAAAAGAGGACAAATTATAGTTATAACTTAAGGCTAGCCAGCTGATGCTTGAGTTGGAATTCACATGGAAAGCCAGCTTTTCTGTGATTCATAGCCCGTATACTTGTAGTAGACAGCTTGCTTGCCTAAAGGCCATCCAATTATATAAACATAACAAAGCTGACTAACTGCCAACATTTACCTAATATATTCTTTTTCTGAAAATGTCAAGAAGCCAGTCCATTGTTTTATCACTAACATGATTAGAATAAACCAGCTTACTAAGAGGCTATTGCGCTATATTTTATACATACAGTTTTATCTGCAAACAAGCGCAAAGTTTCTATGGGTGTATATATAAAATGCACATAGGGGATCTAACTTTGAAGTCAAAGTTAAATATTTAATTTATAAGTTTTTAAAATAAGTATTTTTTACTCTAAATTATCCAACTAAAAGATGGGAAGAAAATAAAAATAAATGAATAGGATTTATTTCAGTTAACATTCATAAAAGGTTTTATTTTGTAATTAGAAAACAAAGTCAGAGTTATAAAGGAACTTTCAAACAGAACTATTAAAGACAATGCTTTCCTTTAAATACCTTTGCTTACAATTAAAAAATAATGTACTACTATAATAATTTTGATTTGTTAGAAGATAATATTTAAAATTTATACCACCTATTTTATTTGATCTTAGAATACACACATACATGTGCACATTTGTTTTATGTATATTTTCAATATTGAGTTAATTATGGCTTATTAGAATGTAATAATATGGATAAATGGATTTAATAAATTTATTATTGACAAATGAAATATCATTAGGATATAAACACCAGTATATGCACACATTTGCATAGGTACTTATATGTTAAAATCAGTCATGTATGTCATTAAAACGAATTGATTTTTTATTAGTTCATTGGCAATTCAAATGTATTAATTTTATATTATTATAAAGACATGTCTGTGTGCTTATATAGGTGTGTGTCATGTAAAACATATTGAAATATATGAAAATTATAAGGCTATAAGCATTTTTTTTAAAATGAAAATGGGAATGATGTATTTATATTTATAGCGTACTTGACAGATCTTTAATTTGATTTTGTTGTCATTGTTTCTAATTAATACATTTTTTATCACTGTTTTAAGTTATTCTAATGAATTTATTTCATACTAAAATAGGTTTAAAATATATGTTGGTTATTTTCTCTTGTTTATAATCACAGTTCCTAGGTTGCTTTCCAAGATAGCCTGAGCAATAATGATTGGTTTATATATATGTGAGAATTTATGTTTGTGGGTGGACATCCAGATAGTTCTCTGGATGGCACAAAGATATCACCTTTAAAGTCCAATCACTGTACTTTATTTTAAAATAAAAGAGTTTTATAGTTGGCTGGTACATTCATGGTACTCTATGGCCAGAATATTGATGGTGATGCAGCTTGTAACTTATAATTAATGTCATAATTATAGTTTTGTTTAGTGCGGATAGGCATGATCTCATGCTCTTATTTCTTTTATACATGCTTTATTTATTCATTTTGTGTGATTATTTATGTTAAACGGGGATATTGATAATTTCCCATCCTCCCATGATTATCCCTATTTTTTTTTATACCATTACAATATGTATAAATACAATAATTACTTTAAAATGTATCCATACCATAATATCTGTTTGTGTGTTATGTTCGATATATTTATACAAAAATAATGGGCTTGCCATTTTCTTTGCACACTGCTGGTATGCCGCACAGTGTATGCTATCGCTGTGCTTAGACGTGAAGGGAGAGACATATATCCACTACAAAAAAAAAAAAATGTTATTTTAGAGGAAAATAAATGTTTGTTAATTTGTTTCGTACAAAACAAAATTTCATAATACCCATTAACAAATAATTTTAATAAAATATAAGCTGACATTATCATTTACTCATGATATCTCGTGCGCCATAGGTTAAACATGGCAGTTCTAGGTTTTCTAGGTTATTATAATAATTATTAAAAAGAAAGCTTGTACAAAAATTTCGAGACAGTAAAGAAGTTTTTGGCAACTTCATGATGATAAAGATAGCAAATATATATTTAAGAATGTCAGCAGATGCACATAAATATATTTAATCGCATTATACGATTTAAAAATGCAACCTTCATTCTAAAATTATTTACCTTTACATTAAGAAAGAAAAAAAGAGAGAGATCATTTGTAGAAGTACAAATATTGCTTTAAAACATTACTTAAAGATAAACATATTTTGTCAGTTTTTAAAAAAGATAGGAGGAAAAAAATCAAGAATGACAACTTTCAAAAGTGGCATTCATTTCTCATTAGAATAATTTCTTCAAAATTCCCATGAAAACAATGTCTGGACACCTAATTAATCATGGTGAGTACGACAGAACAACAAACAACATGAGAAAAAAAATAAAATTGACAAGCCAACTGATTCTATGTGTCAAATAAAGGCAGGCATTGGCCCCTACAAACTTAAAGCATCTCTACAGGCACATTGCAAGCAAACACCTGTCATATGATTCAAGTAATAATTTTAATACGCACATACCCATACATAAATATATTATTAGTATAGATATCTACATATACAAAATTACACAAAAACAGAAAGAAAAAATAATGAATGAAAAAAAATTGAATAACACCAACAAATATAATTGTAATTTGCAGTCTCTTTTTACTATTTGAATATTAGAAGCATGTTATGATGTTTAAATAATAGGTTTCTATAACCAAGCCATAAGTCAAGATTAACCTCTTTACATAATATATTTTAGCAACTCATACTCAGAGCTACTCAATGCACTTTAGTAAATATACGTTTTCAGAGCTTCATGATAAAATAATGAAGGTCCTTAATAAATAATAGATAAATACATATTGGAAAAGCTTTGTGATATGATTGGTTAGTCCAATGTCTGCATGTCCATGGACTAGGGTTAATACTCAGTATTCTTCTTTCAGATAATTTTTTTACCAATCTAACTAACCATTCGTTTATTCTTAGTTACCCAGCAAAATAAGGATGAAAAATTGCCAAAAACCCTACAAGTTGCATTTTGTTTTAGTCTGGCGAGAAAATGCCTCCTCCTTCACTGTATCTTTTTGGTAAAATAGAATGTCAGAAAGATATTCGAACAACGATACCCTATTTGGGGTCTATTTTAATACACTCTATCCCCAAGTAAATATAAAGAAATTATATAAACTTATAGAAACACCCTGCAGAAATGGAAAAACATCCAAATATAATATTGTCTTTTTTTTTTTACAAAAAAAAAAAAAAAAGATCAAGAAAGAAAAGTGTATCTTTAAAAAAAAGTTTCAGGGATCAAATTTTTAGATAGAGTACTAAAACTGCCGTGCTATTTAACATTTTAATATAGCCACCTACTCAACCATCTTTAGTCAAAAATTGAGTTGAAAATAATCAATGAGAATTACAAAGAACTGTAATCAAAAACAGAAAATAACGTTGGAACAAATTATTATAGACAAAAAAATACATATCAATACTACTACTCAAACAATCTATAACGATTTCACAAACAAAAAATTTTCAGCACAACTGTGACTTTAAAATCTAAGTTTTCTGTACAGATGCATTAACATTGAAGTAATAGTATTAAAAAACATAAGAAATAAAAGAACAAATAATTGAAAGCTTGATATATAATTTAATTAATCATCAGCATCAACATTAATGCTTAAATTTGTTTAGCAATTAATTGCCAAGTCTAAAAAAATCATATATATGTAGATACCACTACTTTCTTCCAAATATAAATCATGAAGGTTAAACTGTCATCAAAGTCATATCAAATGTGCTTAAATACATAAAAACTTGAAACTATTTTGGATAATTTTGATGCCTACAGAAGCAAGAGTTCATCATTAAATGGAGTCTGGCATTCTTCAAGTGGGAACAATGATTTCACATGTAGAATACACTGTTTGCAGATTGAACAGTGAAAAGGCTATAATCCATTTAATCCTAAATTGTAAACAATCAAATAGACAAAACATTACTGTAAAACCTACCAAAATAGACATCTTTAAATTTACGAATATTTTTATAGTAAGATATTAAGTTTAATGCAGTAAATTACTTATCGTTTTACTTTAATAAAAAATAAATAAATCATGAATTACTACTTTGTATTTGAGTGTATTACAATAACTTCCAAAGTTATGATAAATATCACTTGATGATTTTAAATAATCAATAACATATAAAATCATAATAATTTTTTTTTAAATATAACAGTGCCTACTTTAAGTCTAAGTCAGCATGGTACAATATATATTTAATATTTTATTTTAGCACAATATATATTTAATATTTTATTTTAGCAATGCACATTTCATCTTATCTCAATCCTATCACAACAATCCATCAGCCCAGAAAAGATCAATTTCTAATCACTATGGATGCATTTTGAATCATCCACTTCACTTTTTCAAGTGAGCATTTATAGCAAGTTATAATTTAACTTCATATACATATTTTTTTCTTTATTAAATATATTTAAATTTTACTTATATATATTTCAAACTTCTATTCCATCACACATCCCTGAACATATGGCCAAAGATGTAAAAAACCCACAAATAATTCCCAAGATGCCCATTTTGTGATGAATCAGCACCCATCAAATGGTCTAGATCACTATTTCTTTGACATATCTTCATCATTTGTCTGGTATTTTGTAGATATAAAACTATTATTGTTTGCTTACATATCAAACTTTCTGCATACCATTTTTGAAACAAACCATTTTATGTAAATATATTAATGATTATTATTAATTATTTTTTAAACTAAAGACTATCTCTAACCCAAATATAGATTTTAAATCTCATTTAATGAATAGTAGGTTTGTAGTATTATAAAGACATCAATCCCTGGATTTCCTTGCCCATATTGACAGTTTTGATAATTTTCACTACACTTCTCTCACACAATATAGGGAATGGTTTTTATCCACTTTTGACATATCTTGTGAAAGGTGTTAAATCGATTGCACTTTAATATATATATTTCAAATTTTTATTTAAATCAATGCAACTTTCACCTTAGTTCAATCCTAACCAAACCACCCATCAGCAGAGTATCGAGTATCCATCACTTTTTTAAGTTAGCAAGACATATATATATATAGCTTATGAATTTAATTTCAAATATATTTTTTCTTTCTTAGATATTTAAAAATATATAATATTGTAAATGAAAAAGTGTGTGCATGTATATGTATATATGATCTTGTTAATATAGTTTAAATATGAATTATAATTATCATACAATACTTACACATAATTATTCACTCTTGCAAAACTTACAAAAATTAGCATGTACTAAACTTTAAGTTTGTGCAAATAAAATACTTATATTAAGAACACATACTAGCAGCAGTAGACAAAGGGTGTGTGTAAAAAGTAAGAAAGTCAGATATAAATTTCCTTGTCATCAAGTAATGTGGTGTATACAAGTATATATACATGGAAAAGGTGTATGTTAGAGACCATCTCTTCAAAATTTATTGTTTAGTTTTGTTTTAATTATATATTTTTTTTATGAGTATAATAAACTCATATTATTTTTGTGTTATTTATTTAACTGTGACCTGGCTGGTATGCATATACCCCCATTGGACACTGCAGATATAATCAAAATTTTATTCCATCACACAACCCTAAAACATATAACCAAGGACATGTGAAAAAGACAAATGATTCTGAAGATGTACATTTTGTGCTGAACCAACACCCATAAGTTGGCCAGATCAGATCACTACCTCTTGCACATATGTTTATCATTTGTTTACTATACCATAGATAGCAAATTATTGCAGCTTGATTACAAATGTCAAACTTTATGCATTTACAATTTTGACACAAACCCCTTTATGTAAATATATTATGATTATTGCTAGCCATTTATTAAAGTTTAATTCCTAGCCAAAATATATACTTCAAATCTCATTTAAAGAATACTGTTTACAGTGTTATAGAGGTATTAACAATCGAGTTTCCTTATCCATGTTGACAGTTTTGATAACTTTCATGATATAATCTCATGCAAGGTAGGGGCTGGCTTCTATCTCCTTTTAGAATCTTGTGGAGGGTGTATCTTTTATCTTAACGTAATCTTATCGTAACTACCCATTAGACATTTGACAATATATCTGAAGATCTTAACATTACCTGAAGACTTCAAATTGGGATTTATCTTTTCTAATTTTCAGATCATCTCAGGAGGCAGATTAGCTTTCAAAGCAATAGTATTGAATTCACAAGATACTTTTATTTTCACAAAATTTCTCTCTAATCTAAGGATTACATGGTCATGAGAAAGATTTTACACCCCACCCCCCTGTGCACCTAGAATGCTATACAAGTAGATTTAGACCATTTATAGGTAATGTAATTTTAGACTAGAAAAAATGTATAATTTATTTAAGCATCGACTTACATTGTTTTTCACTATAAGCTCCGAGATGTTATTAACCAATGCCTCTCTTAAACAACAATTTAATATTGTGTTTATAAAGACAAGTTAAACACTCAAGAGCAAATTAACTATATTATATTAACTTACATAATTAATTTTTTGTTTATTTTGACTATTTTATACTTTTAGTTTCCAAATTCAAATTTCACAATATAAATATGAACAAAATTTTTACAATGAATTAAATATTAGTATTTCTACAGCAACAACAATATGTATACATCTATATTCCAATTGCTGGACCTTTATGCGAGAATTCACAATAGTGATCATCATCAATTTATATCCATTATTTTTATTTATAATTCATTATTCATTATAATGACCTTTAAAAAAAACTTTTCATATCATTTTGTGAGATTAATGACTTCAGAGAATAGTTATTAAAGCTGTCATTCAAAAGCAAAATAGTGCCATTTATGCTGAAACTGTACAGTACAGAGTTTATTCACAATACCCAATATAGTACACAATATTACAGTACTGCATACAATGCTTTGATTATAAATTTAAAATACAATTAATAAATGTACATATACAGTACAGTATTTTATTTAATTTTCATCCAGCATCCTTACAAAACAATCAGTATTTCATTAATGACATATCCAAAGTAAAGATTTTCATTGTTAATAACTAAAAAATCAAAAAGTATTTCAATCAGTATAATAAATAAGCAAAATCATATTTTGATAATGTACAACCAAATATATTAATAGAGAATTAAATTTTAAAATCTATACTTTAGTTTAAAAACTGTACACTATACTTACTCATTTTTATGGATCAAAATTCTTATGAATTGCTGGCAGCAAAAATTATCATTGTATTGTAATTTAGTTACTGTAATTGCTATTTTGAAAAATAAAAATGATTTTACTGATTACATAATTAATAATCAACTTTATAATGACTATCTTAATATATATCTGAGCACTTACTACATATATGTGTCGAGATGATAATCTGGACCAACTGATGAGTGCTGGATTAGCACGAAATATGTATATTGGTGATTATATATATATTTTTTAATATATATGTGTTCAAGTGTATCAGTGATATGAGATACAGTGGAGAGTTGTCAGTCAAGTGAAAGTCCGTGCTCATATATCCTATATATTACATATGTTGATACAGGTATATAATAAGCCTGTAGTTCAGTCATTAATAGTAAGAGTGTATGTCTTCCTATCCCTCACATATGTATTTAAATGGATTATGGCCTGTACATGAGGGGTCAGTGTGATTTACGGTCAACATGGGTATGACAAGAATGTCAGCCTCAGGGTGGCCTCTGAGCGTTCCAGCATCAGAATTTTCAATTCGATGGATGGTTGAAGAGTTGGAGGGTGGAGTGAAGCCTGTCCATTAAAGTATGAACATTGGCTATCTTAATATATATCTGAGCACTTATTGCATATGTGTGTGGAGAAGATAATCTGGACCAACTAATGAGTGCTTGTTTAGCACGAAATATTTATATTGGTGATTATTTATCTTTTTGACATAAATGTGTTCAAGTATATCATTGATATGAGATAGAGTGGAGAGTTGTGGATCAAGTAGAAGTCTGTGGTCATATACCCTATATATTATTACACCTTTGCAAATTAACTTATCTATATTATTTTTCAATTTTGCACAATTATTGACTACATTTAGCCATATGCTCATGCAACTTTATTATTTTAATACATTAAACATATACAGTTTTTAGTCAATTTATAACAAGTTTAATTTTTAATAATTAAATTTCCTTCATTTAGAAAATGCTGCTATTGATCAAAATCAAATGTCTCTGTAAACATATATTATTTCATTTCCGATTGGAGCAATATAGCATTACAGCAATGGAATCTCAGTTCTTAATTAGATTTGTAGTCTTTTATTTCTTATATAATAGCTATTAAATTATATTAATCTCATAACCACCCACTAGCTCTTCTTTACATTTCAGAATGATTTTATTTCCTTCCAACTTTGTTATTAACCTACATATTAGTGATTTTTTTTTAGTATCTCAACTCACCAAACTTGCAATGTCTGTTTTCCATTGTTATGCCACATGATTTCTATTTCTCCCTAGCAATTTTATGTTTGCTTTGTACATCTATTGAATACATCATATGTTTCATAATATTTTATATTTTACAGAAATTCCTTACAGTTATCCTCTCTAATAGCTGGATTTATATACCATATCTATCACACACAATAGAAAAATTCTGTTATCTATAGACTTGCGATACATAATGTAAAGTTAATGACAAAAAATGATATACCTGGTTGAAATGAAGATGGACTCGAAAATTTTTAATTGTATGACCACCAGAAAGTTGCATAAACTTCATTGTACAAAAAAAAAACACTATAATAACTAGCATAGTCACATAAAACAGCTTGCAAAAAATTTCTCCTCAAATTATTCACACAATCACCAAAACATCAACCAACAACACACCCTTTCCAGTTCTTCAACTCCAGAAATTGCCATATCTTCTTTCTCTCTGTTAATTTCCTCTCAAGAAAAGGCAACATATTATATAAATCTTTAACCTCTCACTCATTCTCAATCATAATGCATTATCCCCTTATTGTTTTACAATTTCACAAAGACCTTTAGTCAGATTCTCATCCCCCCCCCCCAATATATCATCCTTTGGGTAATAGATGACATCTTTACAAAAATATTATCTCCAACTTAAATTATATAAGGACTTTTAACTTATTTGCTTCTGTGAACTATATTTTCTTCATATATCATATCCCCTCAAATAAATGCAGCGCCCTGAAGTGAGAAACTTCTTATAAAAATCTTTGGTGGCTTAAATTCCTTACTCGTTTCTATGTTTTTGATTTTGGTGGAGTTTGATGAGGACTTTTAACTTGCTTAGTTTTGATTGTGTCACTTTCACCACCTATATTTTCTTTATATATCATATATTTTCAAATTTGTATAGGGCTCCAAAATTAGGAATTTCTTATCAAAGTCTTTGGTTGTTTAAATTTCTATCCTCCTCTTTATACAATTTTGATTCTTGTAGAACTTGATGAGGACTTTCAACTTATTTATTTTTCATTTTGTCATAATTTTTAAGCTAAATTTCTACATGCATCATATTCTTCCAGGTATGCATGGGTCTTTGGGTATTTAAATTCCTATCCTCTCTTTCTTCAGGTTTGATTTCCAGACTGAATGCCTTGCATTGGATATGCTGTGTTTAAAAACTTAGCTATTTGTTCAATAATTTTTCGATATGGTCTTTTCATCTTTCTGCTAGGCAGACTATGCTCTGTAATCCCAATAATCTGATCTATTAATGTATAAGCAGTTAAAGGCGGAAGACAAAAAAACCTACCATTAGTAAAGCTGGGTACAGCTCTCCTCCTCCTACTCAATATCTTTATTGTGATTTTTGATAAAGAGTTCCATTCTGAAATTAATCTATCCAAAAATTGTTTAAGACAGCTTTCTTGAATTCAGTACCTCATATGGCTGTTCTTATTAAAGAATTCTATCATTCTTTACAAATGACTATGCTGTTACCATTTTTACTTGTTGACTCAGAGGGTTTGGAACAAAGTCGGCTTCTAGACTAGGGGTCAGTAAACTATGACTCAGGAGCTAAATGTGGTTCTTTGATCCCAATCTTGTTGATATTTTCATCATCATTAAACATATTTTTTTATTTACTCTCATAATTTCTAAATAAATATTTTGATGATTCTAGGAGAGATAAAATGCTGATTAGAACATTGTTTCTTGAATTCAGTCTTATTATAGACTAATAATTATTATATATGATGAATATTTAAAGATTAGAAAATTATAAATAAATCAAAATGCCAAAGTAATTTTATACTTATTTATTTTTAAGAAAATTTTTATTTTCATTAGGATGTAATAATTTATCCACAGCCATTCAGAAATTCATACTTTTCATGAACATGTTTTTCACCCCTTTCTTTGACTCCATAATGGTGAAAGGGAGAAAGATTTAAACAAAATGGCCATTCCTGCTGTAGACTTCTCTAAATATTTTATTTTTTAAAAACAAATAAGATATACTGTTACTTTGAAAATTCTTTTCCTGCTATTCTTTGTTTTCATTTCTTTTAACCCTACTGTACTCTAAAGAAACTTTATTCTCACTTGCTATAAGCTTTCAACTTTCATTTTAATATAAAACTATTATTATATATCAGAATATAATAAATTTGACTTCATTTGATAGATATTTTTGTCTAGTATTAAAATAAATTCTAAAAAATCACATTTGATTTGGCGAATTATTTTAAAAATTATATTTTAATCAGAAGAAAGAGGTATTTTGTTATTCAACTTCAAGAGGAGCAGATTGAATTTGCAAAATAAATCTTCTTTGTTTGACACTTGTTTTTAAAATGTGAATGAAAAATTATTAATATCTAGTAAATCTATCAACTTCTGCTTTAAAAGTTTAAATTTTTTTAGTAATTTTTATGATATTGCTACATTTTCTAACAGACTATTAGTAATAATAATTTCCATAATAACATCACTCTGAAAAATGTAATCTTTTATATTTAAAAATGAAACTCTTCTGTAGAAAATAAATATATAATAATATATATTCTTGATTCCTAATAATTATTATACAATTATTGTGCAAAAATAATGACAAACTTTCCAAAAATCAAGTTTTTAATTATTCATAATATCACAATGATATCATTAAGTTTGAGATTACAAAGATTACAATGGCTTCTCATCATTGTGGAGCTTACAGAGTTTGAAAGTCCTACTTTTTTGATTATCCTGATATAATCAGAATTTTTTTTGGAATTAAAATATTAAAAAAAACAAACATGAATTTTAAAGTTTGAAAAAAAAAGTTAGCAAAATCTCTCAATAGAGGGCCAAACACTAATTTCTTGATTTCTGCCCCGAATGATCCTCAGAATTACAAAATGGATGGTTATTAAATTTTTTTCACTTTCACTTCTTTGTTTCAATGCTACCTAAATTATTATTTTAGCATCATTTTATTTTGTAATTTCTTGACCTCTAAATTGTAACTGTGCTTTTTCCCATTCCCAAATCTCTCACTTAGCCATATATGTTGTATTTTTACTTTATTTTTTACCACATTCATAATTTTTTCAATTCCTCTTTAGATGCTTTGATTATGCTCCTCTTTATATTATTTATTGATTTTATTGTTTCTACTTCACTAATCTGTCTTTGCTTTTATCTTGCTCTATAATCTGTTTATTTCTTAATTAATTATGGAAATTTCCTCAACTAGCTTTAATATTTAGTTTAATTTTCTATCTATCATGGTTCTCTTTCTCCAGCTTTATTTTCTGGATTTTTTTAGTCAGTTCTTTCCATCCCATCTGTCTTCTTTTCTCAAGACTCATTATGAATTCATTCTTTTTTTCATTGCTTTTATCTACTCCTCCTAGCCTTTCATATGCTTTTGACTTTCATTCATTTTTGTTTGCCCAGAGCTTTCTTTATGGTTTCACTTCTGCATTATTGTCTTCATTATTGCTGACATTTTTCTACTCTGCTGACTGCTGTTCATCATTTGGTCTTCGTCTAGATATCATTCCTTCCATATAACTATTTTACTATTTTCTTTTGATGTTCCCAACTTCTTCCTTTATCATCTGTTTTTTGCATCTGACTTTTAATGTAATGATAAATTAGTATGATGTATTGCAGTAACCTGTGATAGCAGTGCTGTGCTATAGCTTTAAATTACCTTTTGACAGCCTTTAAACTACTGTTCATGGTCATTTTGCACTAAAAACTCAAATTAAACTCCATCAACCATTGATATTCTAATTTTTTTTTTTCTGTAACAAATAAATCAATAGAGAAGTTTATCAAGTATAAAATGAAAAAGTCTGATCATTGCTGATTGGCTGATTTTTTGAATATTATTTAAAACTATCTAGACTATTATTTGATAGAGTCAGGGGGGAAATGCATAATTTCATAATGTATTTAATTATTTGTAATTATTTTTACAAAGTATTTTCATTAAAATTATTAAAAATGAAATATATTTATGTTTCTATTTAGATTTTTTCCAAATATGTTTCACTTATAACGATATAACTTAAGAAACTTGAATTGTGTTAAAACAGAAGGGGGAAATATGGTTTTGACATTCTGTCAAACAGATTTTAAACGGTGATGATTTTGAATTTTTGTGATAATTTAATAAATATAAATACAATTATCTATTTCAGACAAGTATTTCAAAGTTTTCAAAATTGGAATTGAGATTCAACGCATATTTATTTAATTACTTTTTACATTAGCGTTTTGGTTAAAAAAAAAAACAATAAAAATAAAGCTATTGTTCTGGTTATATATTATATTTTTTTTAATATTTGGAACACTCAAATAACATTTTTTAGAATTTGTTTCATTTGTAAATTTAAATTTGTAGCAAGTCAAGTCCAATTTATTGATTCATAATATTAAATAAAGGTTTTAAATATGAAAGTGTTGCAATATAAACTCAAATCTCACTAAATATGGGTAGAAAGGGAAATGTAAAAAAGTTAAAACTGATTATTTAAAACTGAGTCTGCCTGTTTATTTTATACCATTTTGATCTATTTTTACTTTCACGATCTATTTTCTCCTACATTCATTTTCTGGCAATGATCATTATTGCACTTTTTAAAAAACTTTAATTATTCTTATTTTAATACATTTTTAGATATTAATTAATCTTTTTGAAAAAAAATATTTTTCTTTTAGTTGTACTTTTCGATGAAAAAAAGTTTTTTACTTTACCTTATAATTTCATTAATACTATGCAGTCAACACAAGGAACGCATTTTCTTCTTAAAATTGGTGATCATTGGCTTCAACTTAAAATAGTATGAAAACCATACATACTACACATGCACACTAAGCATTATTCAATTCATCTTACATTTTCTTTAAGAAAAATGAATTTTTCATTTTTATATGATAAAAAATGATTTTATTATGATTTTTCTAAATAGCACATTTACTACTTTTTCACTTTTGTTATTCTTATGGTTTAATGTTTAATGATAATTTTACAGTGGAGAATAATGCTTTATTCAATCAATTCAAGCACTGAACACTGTCAGTGATTTATCCATGTGGGGCTAGAAAACTAAGCTTTCTTTTAATTTTCTGCTAGTGATTCTCAGAAATAGTAATAGATACAGTTTCTAAAAAAAGATAAAATTAACATGCCGTCTTTTATCATAGGTGCAGTGATTATCTTTAGTGCAAAATCATATTTACACAATCGCAAATATTTTTAATAACTTTACTAACACACATACATAAAAAAAATTCTGTATTTATAATGATTTTTTAAAAACTAAAATCAGTTTCTATTTAAAACAGTATTATGGGGTATAGAGAAGTGCAGCAGCCTGCTATGCCTATGATCTGCTATTAGAGTCCGAGCAAATGAATCTTAAAATTTTTTTCAAGTTTGTAAACAAGCTTAGGCTTTCTTTTTTACTTTAGTCAATTCATAGTCAACCCAGTTTAGCTATACAAATTAGTAAATGGGTATTTCTTAATATTAGTAGAAAGTAATGTTCCAACTTAATCTCAGATTCAATTAAGTATCATTGATCTAATTGTAAAAACAAAAATACAAATATAGTATGATACAACCTTCATTATTGGTGATATGCTTTAATAAATTTCTTTAAAGATTTAATATAAATTAAACAAAATATTTTAATTTATATAAATAAATGCCGAGCCTAAAAGGTTATAGTTACCTGTTATATTTGATGTATGAATTGGACAGCATTATGAATAACTCTAAACATTATGGTTTATTACACTGGCTTTTAGAAAGGCCGTGATTTCGATTTCAATTATACTCTAACGAAAACTAAATGTAAATATGGTACTATAGCATCTATTTTTACCCTCACTACATATCACATTCCAAACATAAATTTATGTACTATAATATTTTCTTTGTGATTTGAATATTATACCTATTCACTTTACAGCATAGTTAAAAGCACATGTACTGATTTTTTTCCAAGTGTTTTTTTATGGTAATCATTTGATAGACAATCCATCCCACTTGGTGGTGTTGTTCTTCCAACAAAATGTCTTCATATACTGTTACCAGGCCACTACATTTTATTTACATATTATAACAAAGAAACCAATACACAGAAAACTTTTTTTCTTTAAATATTTTTTTATTAATATCAAAAATTAAAATTCCTTTTTAAAAATATTTCAAAAATAATTAACATTTTTCAAAAACAATAATAAATAAACATTCGTTCACTTCAGGTTCTGAACAAAAAATGCAATTTCATAAGGGAAAAAAAAATTTGACTGCAATTCTCAAGTAACGTTACTTTTTACTAAATAAACATTAATTAAAACATAACAAATAAAGGTAATCGAATGATTCCTAATTTTGTGAATGCTGTAATCTCTTCTAGTAATAAAAATTCCTTTTTGTTATTTTTTCAAATAATTAAAGGTTTTTCAAAAACCTTAATAATAAATAAACATTCGTTCACTTTACATTCCAATGAAAAAATGCAATTTCCAAATCCCCCCCCCCCAAAAAAAAATAAATTTGACTGCAATTCTCAACTAATGTTACTTTTACTACATAAAAATTACAACATAAAACAAAAAAATAAAATCGAAAAATTCCTAATTTTGTGAAAGCAGTAGCCTCATCTCTTCTACGATGATAGAGTTAGGTCTAGACCAATTCAACTCTCGCCACAGCAGCAGAAGCCATTTTCTTACAGTAACAGAAAATCTCGTGAGCTCCGAGATTTCAGCTGTATCTCTAAAAAAAACCAAATTTCATGACACACGTACGTGAACAGGTCAGTAGCCAGCTTTGTTACAATGGGAAAATTTTTAAGACCTTATACTACTTCCTTTACTGTTCAAAAAAAAAACATTAACACATCTTACATAAATAGTATTCATTCGAAAAATTCAAACCCTATCATGAAAAAGTAATGATATGTTAAGAGTCAGAATGTGTATAGATGGTAAACAACAACACCTATCAAATGATAGGGCTGTCTAAGTGTGAATTGTGAGAGTAAATGATCACTAAAACATGCTGGCAGGTTAACATTAGCCAAAACATTCAATTGCTGCTAGCAATTGATAAGTTGTACTTTTGTATAACATCAGCGCCATCAGGCGTGATGGATTGTCATTCAAATGAGCACCTTTATAATTAATGGCAAAATTATTTCCTTCACATGAAATAAAAATTACAGATTATTAAATATAAAGGATGAAATTACTTCCTTTACATAAAACGCTCGTAATATAAATTATGGTTTAGTTAGGTAATTATAAAAACAAATATATATATATTTTGATTGTTCAATAGTGAATTTAACAGAATTATGGAACTAATGTAATAGGTTTTTGTGATTGGTTGTGAATTTGACACATGACAGCTTTACAGAAAAAATATACATTCACAGGAAACATGTGACAGCATTATGGACAAACATTCACATGGATTTTATATATATAAATTTTGATGAAAAATATTACAACTGGGCAATATTAAATATAGCACTACATACATTTCATTAAAAATACATTTTAATTTATTTATTCTATAATTGGAAAATAAAATTACTGTGGAACATTCATAAAAATTATCTCATTATATACAACCCATATAATATTTAAATTGGTAATTATAACTATTATTGTTCTGAATATTGAAAGCCCAAATAGAGAAGATAACTTATGTTGTTGACAATGGTGTATACATGCAAGCAAACCCACAATTTGTGTAAAATTTCCTTTAGAATAAATAACTTCAAACAAAAAAAATGAATTAAATGTAGACATTTTTATAACTAATATGATGACAATTATTGAAAACCCAGTGAAACAATAATTTCTAACTATTTGAGCTTTCATTTAAAAAGTAAAAATTTAATCTCAACTCAATACTCAATTAACTATTACAAATTCAGAAAAGCAATCTCATCAAAAATGAATAATGATAAATTATCTTACCTTGAATATCAAACTGACTAGTAAGCATAATCTGCACGAGATGAGCGGTAAAAGTTAAATATGTAGCATGCCAATCATTTAAACTTCCAGTTGTGACCATAGGTAATGGTGCATTGTCATTTTCATGGGAAGGATTCAGAGATGGTAATGACATACATAAACTAACCTAAAACAGAACCAGAATTCTGTTTTATTTTTTGTTTAAAAAAAAAAAAAAAAACATCTTAAACTATAGCAAATATTGTAAACACTTTGACAAATTAGAAACACCAAAACTAAAAGATGAATCCATAAAGGTAAATTTTAAAATGGCATTAAAAGTAAAGTCAAATAAGAAAAACAAGGTGTAAAAAAAAACTGTTGTTGATTTCTCATAAGTATGTTTTATTAATTTTATAAATTTTATATCAGAAAGAATTTGAAGGGAAAAAAACAAATATTGACAATTATTTAAATCTGTTCAACCCACATGAACTAATAATTTTTAGCTTTTACAAGTATCTGAAAAATTGCTTTCAATACTGGTGCATACTATCTAAAAATAAGTTTTATGCTAAGAAAATAAACAATGTTTCAGTAGATAAAGAAAAAATCTCTTCTGGAAAAGTCAAATTATTCTGAATAATGAAACTGATGTATATCTTCTACTATAAAAGGACATCCAGCAGCTATGAAAAAAAAAAAAAAACTACAACTAAAATTATTTAAAAGATGAAATGATGTTAGCCATCATGAAAAAATAAAAACTTGAATTAACTTTGTTAATAGTGAGATTATGACAGCAACTATGGGGGAGAGGAGATTTCAGCCAGTATTATTTAAATGATGACAATATCCATATAAGAAAATAATAATTGTGTTTAAATGATGAAATACCATCAACCATAAAAAACTTCACAAAAAAGCTGCAAATGTTAATATAAGTTCATATTCAAATAATTGTTTCCAAACAGCAAATGAGGTTGTGCCATGAATCATTTAATAATAATTATTTTCAACTACGAAAATATCATTAAATATATATATTTTAATATAGTATGCACACCAAAATAAAAATAAAAAAAAGTACTTTTGAGTTTTCCAGTAAACCAAGATCGCAGCCCATATTTTTGATAAACCTACAGTTTTGGGGGCCACCAAAAAATGTTTGCAAAAAAATACCTGCTAAAAAATGCTACATTTAATATTTACACTTTATTTTTTATTACTAATAAATCATTGTGGAAAAATTAATTATAAATATTTAGTTTATTTTCTTTTGTTTATATTAACTTATAGACAGAAAAATGAAACCATGGAGATGTGCAACCATTCATGATCATTAATGCACACTTTTCAGAAGGACAGGATCTCATACCTCTTGAAATATTCCACTGCATCATGCTCTGTGATGGGAAGGGCCTAAATATTTATTATATGAGAATTTACAAAAAAAAAACTCCTGACAAAAAGAAATGTGCTGAATTGAGCCAAAGTACAACAATGTTGAGAACATCTCATCATTCGTTGCTTCCCATATTATAAGTAAAGAATTGAAATAAACCTTCAAATAAAATTTATTGGAATTTATTCCTTTTTCTAAAATTTAGCAATTGATTTATTAATTTTGTTTTAATTTAATAACTAACACATCTTCTTCAGATTGTAGACTCTCAAAACTATACGTGTTTTCCTGAAGGTTTGTGATAGTGGTGTTCTAGTTTTATTTTTATATTTGACAATTTCCATCATCTAATATGAGTATTGAATATCTTTAGAAAAATCTAACTTTATTTAAATATTCCAAATACATTCAACTGTTAATAATAGCACATCAAACAGGTTAGTATATGCACAAGGTTTCAAAAGGTATTATTCTCCCATATTCTTCAAGTGATGCTAGTCTGACCAGTGACAGTACTAGGAAGGGATTTGAACCTAGACTCTTAGATTTTTGAGTATTGAATTTTTAAGGTAAGGCTCTAATCAACTGAGCCATCCGGCCAAAGGCAACAGTCAAAAGAAATTTCATATGCTTATCTATGAGATTCCTACTAATTTCTCCACTTTTTCTTAAGAGCAAAGTTGCTTAGTGGTTTCCATATATTATGAATAGTCACACTAGGTTGGCTTATGGGATTTTTTGCCATTGTCATGTGAGCAGCTTCTTTAAATTTTCTTTTTTGTACCTTTTCTTCTCTATCCAATATTTTTGTATTTTACCAATTGAACATATGTTCATTGGCACATAGATGGTCTGCTATCTTAGGCACATCTGTTTTCTCTCTTCTAATCATCAGTTTGTATTCTTGCAAGTGCTTTTCAATGGGATGACGGGTCTCACCAATATATGTTCTCCCAAATTCACATGGTATTTCAGAGATGCAGTTTTTTTTCAGCATTTAAACTTTAGGCTTTGTAGATGTTAGAATTCCTTGTAGTATAGTATGACTCTGAAAAGCTGTTCTGATGTTATACTAATTGCAGATTTTCCTTAATTTATCTGCTATTTTTGGAATGTATGGGTATGCTACAGTACCAATAATTTTCTTTTCTCTTGTTGGTTCTTTTTTGTTGTCTATTTAAGGTTTTCTTAATAACAGCTGATGAATAAGTAATTTTCATAAGAGTTTGTTCTACATAAATCTTTTCTTTTTCCAAATTGCTGGTTTCTGAACAAACTTCTTTTTTCCTGTTCCATAGTGATAGTATAACTCTATGTTTTGTGTTTCTGGTGTGATTGGATGTAGAGGCTAGGTATTTTACTGTATGTGTAGGTTTTCAGTAAGCTGTAGTTTTAATTTTGCCATGAGGGAGACTTGTCACAAGAACATCTAAGACTGCCAATTTGGGTTCTTGTTCTGATTCTATTGTGAAGTTAATTGAAAGGGAAATGATGTTGATGTGTTTCCAGAAAGTTTGTAGTAGTGCTTCACCATGAGGCCATACAACAAATGTTGTCATCCACATACTGAAGCCAAACTTTAGGTGGATATGGAGTAGCTTTTATGGATAAGGTTTCAAGTTCTTCCATGTAAATATTGCTAATCAGGAGAGACAATGGTGAGCTCATAGTCATTCCTTGATTTTGTTGAAAGAATTCTGTGATATATTGAAAGTAGGTTGTTTTTATGCAGAATGTTAATAGTTCCATTATATTGTCAATAGGAAGAGCTCTTCTGGTTTGTAAACTATTATCACCATTTAATCTGTTCATTACAATACATTCAAGAATAAATTTTCCACATCAAAGCTTACCAGTAAGTCAGATCTTTCAATTTACATGTTTTTGATTAATGCTACAAAGTATCTAGAATCCTAATAAAAGACCATCTAATATGCTTTATTAGACATAATGGCAACCACTGATGAAGTCACTCAAAAACTCTTTAGAAGAAGCAGCAGAATTACATTAGTGAATAAAAAGAACACTTGACAAGCAAGAAAAATTGAAGTCGAACATATCATCCTATGATGAGATGAAAGCAATAAAATCTCTCAAAATAAAAAAATCTATAATTATTCTCCCTGCTGATAAAAGACAATGCAACACGTGTAATGGATACAACTGATTCTGACAACAAAATACAAAAACTCCTCACAGCTGGCTAATATACAAAAGTGGCAAAAAAATCTGATACCAAGTACAGAAACAAAGATACAAGCATTACTCCGAAAGCATCGCAGGTACTTCACTGATTCAGAAAAAAGTAAAATAACATCATATTTCAGCAAAATTCCTTATCTTTATGGTCTACCTAAAATCCATAAGTATCATATTCCATTAAGTTCTATTGTTAGTTCTAGAGATATTCCTTGCCAAAATTTGGCAAGATTTCTTCTCAAAGTTCGAAGTCTGTTGGCATACAAGACCCAGTCCTTTGTCAGGGATTCTAGACACTTTGTTTTAATCAAGAACATGAAAATCGAAAGAACTGACTTACTGGTAAGCTTTGATGTGGAAAGTTTATTCATGAATGTACAATGTGAAGAAGCATTGTCTATTGTAAGAAAAAGATGAAATGGTGATAATAGTTTACAAACCAAAACAGCTCTTCCTATGGACAGTATAATGGAACTATTAACATTGGGTATAAAAACAACCTACTTTCAATATAACACAAATTCTTTTTAAAAAATTAAGGAATGACTATGGTCTCACCATTGTCTCCCCGATTAGCAATATTTACATGGAAGAACTTGAAACCTTAGTGATAAAAACTACTCCATATCCATCTAAAGTTTGGCTTCGGTGTGTGGATGATACATTTGTTGTATGGTCACATGGTGAAGCACTGCTACAAACTTTCTGAAAACACATGGACACAACATATCCCCTTCAATTCAATTCACAATAGAATCAGAACAAGAACAAAAATGGGTATTCTTAGATGTTCTTGTGACAAGACTCCCTCATGGCAAAATCAAAACTACAGTTTACCGAAAACCTACACATACAGGAAATATGTAGCGTATACATCCAATCATATCATAAACACAAAACATGGGGTTATACTATCACTATGCAACAGAGCAAAAGAAGTTTGTTCAGAAAGCAGCGATTTGGAAAAAGAAGTTTTATATAGAACAAACTCTTATGGAAAATGGTTATCGATCAGTTGTTATTAAGAAAATATTAAATAGACAACAAAAAGAACTACCAAGAGAAAAAACGATTATTGGCACTGTAATGTACCCATACATTCCAAAATTAGCACATAAATTAAAAAAAAATTGTAATCAGTATAACATCAGTCCAGCTTTCCAAAGCCATATACCACCCTAGGAGGAATTCTAACATCTACAAAGTCTAAACTTGAAATTCTGAAAAGAAAAAACTGCATCTATGAATGTGAATGTGGAAGAACATATATTAGTGAGACCAATCATCCCAATTGTGAAAATACAAAATATTGGATAGAGAAGAAAAGGTACAAAGAAGAAAATTTAAAGAAGCTGCTCACATGATAATGGCAAAAAAGTCCATAAGCCAACTTAGTGTGACTATATATAATGTATGGAAACTACTAATCAACTTTGCTCTTAGGAAAAAGTGGAAAAATCAGAACAAACCTCATAGATAGATAAGTATATGAAATTTTTACTGGATGTTGCCTTTGGCAGGATGGCTCAGATGATTAAAGCATTATCCTAAAAATTTAATATTCAACAATCTAAGGGTCCAGGTTCGAATCTCATGCTAGTACTGTCACTGGTCAGGCCAGCAACACCTGAAAAAAAGGGGAGAATAATACCTCTCGAAACGTTGTGCATATACTAACCTGTTTGATGTGCTATTACTAACAGTTGAATGTATGTGGAATATTTAAATAAAGTTAATTTTTTCTAAAAACATTCAAGTCATATTAGATTATGGAAATAGTCCAATATAAAAATACATCTCAAAACTATATATTTATCAAAAATACAGACAGCCATCTTGGTTTACAAGTATCTAAAAAAACCTCAATAGGAAAGCTAAAAAATTGTATTTTTATTAAGCACAAATTATAAGAAGTGATTTTTTAAAGTTAAGATTTGATAAAAGTTTCTCTTTTTTGAATATTTTAGAAATAATTTATATAAAATTTTATAATTACGTTTAGTTTAAAATGTATTTTAAAATATTTTATTTTTTATTTATTACTATCTTACATTAGACAAACATCAACATAGATAAATTAATGATATACATCAGATAAACATTGAAAATATTTAAACTTGACTTTTATAACATTATAAACAGAATTACTTAGTGTCTCTATTATTTGAGGTATAGCAGTAATTAATATATTTATAAAAATAGATCAAGCCACATATAAGATTGGAATAAATATATAATTTATAGTAACATTAGTCAAAAAAGACATAATATCCACTTATAATTGCATAAGCAGGAAGATATTTTTAATAATCATTATTATTTAGGGGAAAGATAATTTTGTCATATATTTTTCAAATTTCTTTTCTTTGTAAATAAAAAATTAAGCATATTCCAATTTAATGTTGAATAAGTCTGAAGTTTAAGACTTCCATGAAACCAGGATTTAATCACAGGTTAAAAAAAAAGTTATATATTTTCAAAATAGAATGAAAAAGTGCAAAGAAGAATTGAAGTACAGAGCATGTAATAGAATATGAAAGGTGATTGAGAATGATAATTTATAAATTTAGTCAATTAAATTAATTATATTTAGAATATAAACTACATAAACCATTAAAAACCAGTCAACACTTAGACAATCCCAATATCAATAACTATCAACAATTTCAAACTGTTGTCAAGGTAACCTTTTAACAGTTTGAAATTGTTGATTGTTATTAATATTGGAATTATCTAAGTGTTGAGCAGTTTTTAATTATTACTTACAAACCCATTTAGTTTTGACAATCATTACATATATTATTTAAGAAAAACTATATAAAGTATTATAATATATATGAGTACGGGAATGGGATTGTATTCTTTTCTTGAAGTTCCAGGTTCTTCTGATATATGGTGATATATGATCCAAACAACATATCCAATATTAAAATTTTATATTAAACAATTATGAGATTCTTCACACAAAAAAAGAGATAAAATAAAATAAATGACCATTACTATATGTTGATATAGTTTTTAAATGTAACAAGGGAAGTGAGTATAATAACATCCAAATAAGAAAACAAAAAAATAGAATTATAGTTTGATGAAAAGAAAATATGTGTTTTATATAATGGTCAATTAATGAATGTTAAATGAGCAAATGCAAAAACAAATGACAAAATCTATTAATGACATTATCAACAACTGATACTATTAACCTTTAAAAATTCTCCGTTGAATTTCAACTAGGACTTACTAAATGTTTAAAATTATTAACAGACTTTTCCAAAGATTCATAATAACAAATACCCTGAAAACAATAAATATATAGATAACAGGGACAAAAAAAAAAACTCACCAGTAAAATTATAGAATTATAAAAATATTTTTAAAAAAGATTCAGAAAAATCAAATATCTAAAATTTTGTAAAATGGTATGGAAAAGAGTTAATGATATACAAGAAAATATGACTATGAAATGATAAGAAAAGTTACAGAAGGTAATAAAATTCTCAATGATATAACAAAATATTTTCTATGAAGAAAACTTATTTCAACAACAAAAAGAAACAATGCCATTATTAATAAAAAGAATTACAAAGTGATAAAGAAAAAAAAAATTCATTAAACAACATCTGAATATCACAATTTTTAAATGAAAGGTGAGACATTCCATGAAATTTATATAAATGGAAAATAGATGTTTTAAAAGCACTTGACAAGAGTGAGAAATTGTTCAGTATCATATACCAAAGATTTAAATAAAAAGGAATATATAGACAATTGGAAGAATGCAAGAGAAATATTGATATTTAATAAAGATAAAATTCTGGAAGCATGCTATCTGTTCATGTGACCTTTCCTGGTTAAGATAATCGAGAACAAGTTTAAACCAACATTCTAGATTTTTATTAAATTGATATTAGAATAATACTGTGAAAGTCGGAAAAAACTATTTAGCAATATTATTAAAACAAATTATTCCAAAATGTTGGCATAAAAATATAGCAGTCTTAAATTAAATAAGCCTAGAAATGATCCAAAATATTGTTGTCCAATACCAACCAGTATTAGGTATTCCCTATAAGCTTTTCAAAAGAATCATATTAACAGAAAAATTGTCAATAGTTGAGAATCATTTATCAACAAAGTAGGCTGGATTTAGTGGAAAATATGCTGCTATAAACGAGTTTATTTTAAACATCTCACATAAAAAAGATTTCAAAATAAATTACAAACCAGTGCTACCTTTCTAGATCAGACTTCGGCTTATAATTCCGTTTGGGAAAATAGTCTTTGAAAAATTTCTAAAATACTTATAAGCAGAAAAACCTTTATTTACTTGACAAAATAATCTCCAATAGAAAAATTCAATGAACATTAAATGATAATCATAATAGGTACACAATTTTATAGAAAGGCATATCACATGGTTCAGTTCTCTCATTTACTTTATTTAATATATAATATCATGAGTGATTTTTCAAAAACAGAATGTAGGAATTGCATCTATGCTGATGATATTGCTTTGACTTATCAAAAGAAATCCTTTGCTGAAATAGAAAAGTCTACAGTGGAGTTGTGAACTTTGCTATATCTAACTGTGCAACTTCAATGATACACTATCTGAAGAAAAATATAAACAAACAAATTAGAAAAGTGGTCTTCAACCTTTTTTTCGCGGACCAACAAAAGTTTACAGTTAAATTTTCTTAAAGATGTAACCTGCTTAGCCTTAAATAATCATAATTGTTATAACTGACCAAAATAGCACCCTAGTTATTGTGTATTGTAATGGTGTTGCATACCTTCACATGCTGAACACTCTTTCTCGAGTTGTGCAGTCATACTGCTACAAAAAACAGTACAATAACAATCATTCTCATTAATGTGCTTGCATTTCTACGTTTATTATTTCATTGTTAAAACATGCAAGAATAAAATGTTATTCACCTGAATGTTGAAAAAGTCAAAAGTTTTGATCTTATTTTAATTTGGGGGGAGGGGAGTGGGTTCAGAAATAATTTGTCATCACTGAGACAAAAGATAGACAACAAAGTTATTTTTTGTTTGTTTTATTTTTTAAAAAAGGTAACAGAAATTGGTTTTAAAAATAAGTTTTACTATTTTAGTGGTATACAAATAAAGCCAAAAAAATATTGCCTTCTAGGCCAAAAAAAAGTGGGCGTATTTTTAAACCCACAGACAAAAAAAAAAAAGAAAACGAAACTTGAAAAAGTTAAAAGTTTTGATATTATTTTAATTTGGGGGGGGGGGGGGGATTGAGAAATACTTTGTAAAAGTTAGAGACAGAAATTTTTTGGTTGTTTTTTTTTTTTAAAAAAAAAGGTGATAAAAACTGATTTCAAAAATAAAAGTTAAAGTCAAGAAAGATCTTATTTTAATTTTTTTGGAGGAGTGGGTTGAGAAATACTTTGTCTTCACTGAGACACAAGATATTTTTGGTTTGTTTTTATTTTTTAAAAAAGGTAATTAAAATTGGTTTTAAAAATAAAAGTTTTAGTATATCAGCGGTATAAAAATAAAAGCAAAAAAGATATTGCCTTATAAGCTAAAAAAAAGTGGTTGTATTTTAAAACAAAACAAAAAACAAAACTGAAACTTGAAAAAGTCAAAAGTTTTGATCTTACTTTATTTTGAGGTGGTGGGACTGTATTGAGAAATACTTTGTAAAAGTTAGAGAGAGAACTTATTTTTTGGTTTTTATTTTTTAAAAAAGGTAATAAAAATTGATTTCAAAAATAAAAGTTAAAGCAAAAAAAAAAAAATTGCAGTATAGCCAAAAAAAAACATTAAAAATGAGATATTAAGAGAGTAGAAAAAATTTAAGAGATCAATAATGCTGACAAGCGGCTGTGATTGGCTATCAAAAGACAACCGGAGTTTGTACAATAAAATTTTTTTCTACCCCTCCCCCATAAACATATGTGATAAGTAGAAAAACAAATTAATTTATGTATGATTGATTAGATTTTGTTTTTGTTCTGTTTTTTTTTTTTAATTGGGTAAAAATGCGATGAAAAAAATAAATAAAATTGTTTGTATTAATTAAAAGTTTAAAATCTTATTATTTTGTTATTACAAACTTTCTTGCCAGTCTAGCATGAACCGGTGGTTGAAGACCACTGTTTTAGATGATATTTTTGCTAAAGAAAACAAGGAGTGTGTGTGCCAAATAAATAAATAATAATATTAAAAAAGAAAATATTAGAAATCACAAATCTATTAGGCTTCATTAATATTTGTCTTTAAAATATACATTAAAATTATTAAAAATCACCTACAAAAACTTGGGATTTAAGTCAACTAAAAGAACAAGTTGGATTTAAATAAGATTACTTAAAAAGTAGTTGGCATTCAAATATTAAAAGAAGTTGTAAAAAGAATCAATGAATGTAAATTGCTATTTTGTATTAAATTGTAAATTATTATAATACATTTGCCATTATAAGCATTAGCTTTGGGACATAACATAATGTCAAATACTAAAAATATTCAAAAATGTAACAACTATAATTTGACTACAAGGTAAAACTATGAACAATAATACTGATAACAGTGTATGATTGGTGAGAGACAATCAATGTATTAAAATAGAAAGTTAATGAAATAATATTAAATAGGGGGTATTTAAGTTGGTGCTGATATAGTATGTGCTCGATGGCCATTTTGAATTTGGAAACACCCAAAAACACTGCTGGCACATGTAAGCGATAAATGTCATCGACTAGAAACACTCATTTTCAAAAAAAAAAAATGCCTGAGGCACTATAATTAAAAAAGGTGTTGGGAAGGGACTACACTAAAAAAAATGGCAGGAAACCATCACATTAAATAGCCTAAGGTGCTACTATCAAAAAAAAAAGTGTGGGAAAAGAAAAAGAGGTGAACATTGAAAATTAAAAAATACTTTAAAATAAACCAAAAATGCTAATTTATATATATAGTCATAATTAAACATTGCAATAGTAAATCTTAAATGATTAACCCTATGTTAAGGCATTTTTAAAAAAAAATCGTAAATGATATTTACAAAAACCCGTTAAAATATAGCAATCACTAGAAAAATAATAAACACTATTTTAAAAATCTCAGTCCGGTCTATCAACACTATATACTAAATCAGCATTATAATTGTAAAAAACAATATTTAAAAACTATAATGCTATAAATCAAACATTGAGTTGTAACGTCACATTAAATAGCCAAAGGTTATACTATGGAAAAAAAGTGCGGGGGGGGGGGGGAAGAAAAAGAGGTGAACATTGAAAATTAAAAAAATACTTTAAAATAAACCAAAAACGCTAATTTATATATATAGTCATAACCAAACATTGCAATAGTAAATCTTAAACGATTAACCCTATGTTAAGGCATTTAAAAAAAAAAAAAATCGTAAATGATATTTTAAAAATCTCAGTCCGGTCTATCAATGCTATATACTAAATCAGTAAAATAAACCAAAAACGCTAATATATATAGTGATGATAATCAAATTAATGTGTGTTAAGGCATTTTTTAAAAAAAGGCATAAAACCTAAATATATATACATAGCGATAATTAGAACAAATGATAAATGCTTCTATCACAAGATTACTCAGGTCTTTCAACAGTATATACTAAATCTCAAAAATCAGTATTATAATTTTAAAAAATTATATTTAAAAAGTATATTGCTAAATGTGAAATGGCGAGAACATCACTTTCAACACTTTCGTGGAGTATCAACAAATAAAAAACCTAATTAACTTATTTTTAAAAATATAATATTTTACATTTGGCTTTGGAGTTATAACAGTAAATCACAAATCTGAATAATAGACATATTAATGCATATTACAGTTAGCATTTATTTAAGTGATTTTTTTACCAATATTTTAAGAATTTTAAAAAAATTACCAACTTCCTGTATTGGATGGATGGTCATCCGCTCAGGCTAAATTTGGTTCTTCCTAGATCTCTTCATTACTGCAACACCACAAGCGATCAACAAATTATACTTTTAAGATTTAGGTTTATTACTTTAAAGAAGACGCCAGTAAAATTAATTTATTCAGGAAATATCGCAGCTTGATATGGTCTCTTTCAAATTTATTTTTAAAACTGTCTACACAAATTAAACCAGGTATGTGTGATGTAAGATAATTTCTAAGAATGATGATTAGGATTGCCTTTTGTCTTACTAAGATAAAATGGCTAAGTTAAGAAGTTTAACAATAGAAAGCAAAACTTTCAAATTTTAAAAACAGCTGTAAACAAACTAATAGACTTTTATGCCTCAAGCCTAATAGTAAGCCAATGCAATAGAGGGATAAAATTTATTATAAATATATTTATAATAAATTAATGATTTAAAAATATAATCGCACTGTAATAAATTGCAAGTCATAATTTCTACTCGTATATATATATGTGTGTGTGTGTGTGTGTGCCGATACATGTATTAGTTTTAAGATTTAAGTTTTAACACTTTAAAGAAGATAAAGACAGAAAACTTTTATCAGCCTCATGAGTTAGACAAAACAGATAAAAAATACGCTAATCATTCACAATTAAGGCCTTCCATGGAGTCTAAATGTAATTGCAGAATATCGGTGTCGTAAGTATACAATTTTAATTGTTTGAATATTATTTTAATTTTTTTTAATTATTTGGAAAATGATTTAATTTTTATTAATTTGTATTGGTGTGTGTGTATATAAATTCTATAATATTTATTTATGCTCATGTTATACATTTTATATGAATTCATATGTACAGTAATTTTGTGTGTTCTAATCCAAGTTTGAGGCAAAATTATTTTATAAAAATAATGATTCTCAAAAGGTTTAATAATTTATCATTTATTATTATGTTTATATGGTGTGTTTTCTCTTGCATGTTTTATATAAAGTAATGATGTACATACATAGAGGACTACAATGTAAATTTTAAAAACTAACTAATCAAATATACAGAAAGATTGCAATTGATAAAGCATTCACAAAATTTACCGGGTATAGTACCATGTGAAAATATAAACACTTAAAACCAATAAATAGAGATTTCAAATGATGTTTGTGTAGTAGTAGTCGCAATGGTTATGCATATACCACATAAAATTGTATATGCAGGCAAAGAATAAAATTCTGATTCTTGCCTATACCTTAATACTCATGCTGTGGAGTCATTAGTTTTACCACATCTTTCATCACATTATTTTCAAGTTTATAGCTAACAAATGGACTATATGCAAATATTGTGATACAATAAATATAACAAGATAGCATCACTGGTGTGCATAAAGAATATGAACATCACTGATGTACACAAAAAAATATAAAATGAAGAGATGAAACTCATTTTATTAGTGATACAGACAGTAGCCTACAATTTCTAGTTTTAGATAGACAAGAAGCCAATTGCTATGATATCCATCTTCTGGAAATGATTTATTTGTATTTCTTATTAGGATGAATCTTTTTCTTATAGACTCCTTTGAGATTTATCAACTTTTGGGGTACAAGATAAAAATAAAGAATTCTTATGCAAATACTTTTGGAGATTCTAAAGCTATGGATTATCTCAGGTAAGAAATATTAAATATGGTTTGAAAGATACTTTTGTGAGGAATACAAAAAAATTATTACTGAAGATGTCATTTAAACTTAGTTAATGATGAATTAAAAATTATGAACAAACAATAAAGTAATAATTATATGTCAAATGTTGAAATTTATTTTTTCCCTTATTTTTTAAATGGTAATCACTATTTGTCTTAGCCTTATTGTTTTCCTTAGTTTTTCTAGCTTCTATCAATGTAAAGTTTTTTGCTCTAACAATATTCAAACTTAAGTTATTATGAACATTGTGTCTCAGGTCAGTTTTTAAAAAAATTCAATGTGGCGCCTCTAGATTCAAGCAGTTAAATACTAATATATACACAACTTTTCACTTTTTCTTTTTAAATTACAGCTCCATGATAATAAATATATAAATTCAACATTCCTTCTTTTTCTTTTTAAAACTTGTTTTATTCCAAACTATAATTTTATTTCTCTTCCATACAACATTTCAACTACATTCTGTAGTCATTATCAAGTTTCCTTAAAAAAATAACAATAAAAATAAAATAAATAAAAATAAAAAACAAAAATAATAACACATATAAATAAAATATTAATACATTCCAAATGTATAATATTCAAATAAAACCACAATATTATTATCATCTACAAATAGATTTATTTACCTCCTTCCCTATCTTTAATTATTTCTCTTAAAATACCTTTATAATTTAATACTCTTCTTATATAAATTTATTATCTATTCTCTAAATCTTTACCCATTAATATTCTTTTTATACCCCCCCCCTTTTTATATATATATTATCCCTATATTATCTTATTTTTTATCTCTATTTATTAACATTCTATTTAATACTGATTTATACTGATCTATATATACTTCCTCTTTTTTTATTCTCTCTTTAAAATTTTTAATGCATTCCAATGGTTTTATATCAAAATTTTCATGCTTAAATTCCTTTTTATGAATATATATAGCAGATTTTTTATTATATAAATGCTGCCTTAATCTAGTTTTTAATTTATTCTTACTTGTTCCTATATAAGTCATATTTACATTACTTTTATCACAATCCATACATTTAATTATATATACTGAATTTATACATTACTATAAATTTATAAATACTATGAATTTACAAATACTATGGCAATGTTTCTGCTGTAACACAATACAGGTGGACTGCCATTAGATCTGACATAATTAGTTAAGTGGCCATGCAGATTAATGATTTTGTTAAATAGAATAACTATGAGGTGATATTTTAATAATATATTTTTTACAATTTAATTACAAATAGTCTATACTATGTTGATAAAAACTTAAACAAGTATTAAATAATTAATATTTACAATATGATTTATATATTAAACTTATTTCTTATATCAGTGCAGCATTTTTATAGGCAAATCAATAAATGTCAATAGGTAATAAAATCACTAAAACAATTTTAATATCTTATCAACATACATATCAGATCACTATAATAGAAAAAAAAAAAAAAGGTAAACATTCTTCTTTTTTTAAAACCCCATTACTTTCTGATTTAAAATGCAGCTCAACCTATAGTAATTTGCAGAAAATTATCTTTGAAAAGATGTTTATCAGCAGGGAATTAGGAATCAACTAACTTATTTTTCAATTAAAGTTTATAAACCCTTAACAAAATTTTATTTATATTATACTTTCTTTTTTTACATAAATATAAGAAATGAAAACGTGATATTTGATAGTATTTTTTTTTTATAAAGTATTGTAAATAATTTCAAAATAATCATATAAACTATTCTGTATATTATCAATCATAATTATCACACATACAAAAAAAAAGATAAAACCCTTTATATGATTCAATCAATAAATTGATTCTTACCAGATATCCAAACATATCAATATCTAAAATGCTTGCTTCATCACTGGGTATGGGGTCTAAAAGCAGAGCTGACAAAAGCCGCAAACAGTGACGTTTAACAATTTCCAACTTGCTAACATTACCACAAACAGCAGCAAATCGAACCAGAACAGTTAAACAATCGATCTAAAAATAATTATTAAATAACCATAAAGATTAATAACGTTTTTTAGTGCATACAAATATAAATATGTAAATTCATTATTAATAAGATTTAAAAAAAATACAACAAATTAATAAAACAATGAAACCAATCAATAAATCAAAAAATAGTTTTTACTTTTTTAGTTAGACATTATATAAATACACCTGTACTCCTCTTAGCACTTGCCCTATATGCAAGAATTCACAATAGCAATAATCATCAATTTGTAGCCACTAATTTGATTTACAATCGATTGTTTTTACTCTAAAGATGTTAAAAAAAAAATTAAGATTTTTTTTTTTTTTTATGGCCAAGTTGTAAGATTGATAATTATTAAAGCTATGTCATCCAAAAGCAAAAAAATTTTCTAAGCTAAATTTATAAAGTACAAAGTTTATTCATAATACACAATACAATATAAAATATTGCAGAGTTGTATACAATATTTTGATTATAAACTTAAATAAAATTAAAATATGAAGAATGAATGTGTAGCTCAGTATTATATTTACTTTTTATTCAGAGATCTTGTAAGACAATCAATATTTCATTAATGACATATCCAAAGAAAAAATTTTCATCATAAACTTTACGAGTGGTTGAACTGAATTATTTCGTCTTTTGGCCAATTCGCCCCCTAGTGAATTTTTTTGTAAGTATTATATGTTAAAATGCGTGTGAAATGGTATATTTTATTATAATAAATTTTTTTCTGAAAATTTGCTAAAAGGTGGGAAATTCAAAATTCCTTTACAATAGATATAAGCCCTGCCCTGACATGTTCAGCAATTGTCTGTTGCCAAGGCTGTAAAACGTTTGGTGTTTTACGATATTGTAATTTCCAAGGATGCAAAAACATGTTTATTTGCAAATTTATTACGGTTTTAGATATTTTTTTATAATAATTTGCACTATATTTATTAGATATCAAGAAATATAAATTAGTAATATCTTATTTTGACTTGAAATAGAATATTTCATTAGCAGGTAATGTAAATATGGCCTGAAACAAATTAGAAGACTACCTTTCATGTAAACAATCTATGTTATATTTACAGTAAGAAAATATCGTAATTTTGCAATAAATATTCAAAAAAATTAAACTTTTAAAGCACAATTGTTAGATATAAGAGAAATAAATAAATATTCATTCACATTTTTAAAAATAATCAGAAATAAGAAATATTTCGTTGATTTTACAAACTGAAAATAATCTCTAGAAATGATGACATATAAAGCCTTTGTTTTGTTTGCGATCTCATTTTTTTAATATTTACATAAGCAAAATGTGAACATTTGAAAGGTATTTCAGTAGTAAACAAAAATATCTATCAAATAAAGTCAAATTTATTACTTTCAGGTAAGTAATAATCATTTTATCATATATTTATAAACTGAAAATAATCTTTCTAGAAATGATGATGTGTAAAGTCTTTGTTTTAATTACATTCTTATTTTTTTAATATTTACAAAAACAAAATATGAACATTTAAAATTTATTTCAGTAGTAAACAAAAATATCTATCAAATGAAGTCAAATTTATTATTGTCTGAAAAGAAATAACTATATTTTATCATATATTTTACGTTTATGTGTGAGACAAAAAAAAATGTCAGAAATACTGAAATGTAAAAAGCATGATGCTGCAATTTGGAATGGCTAATGATTATAAAATAATAATAAAAAAGTGTTTCATTCAACATAATAAATAATCCAAATCCTATTTTGATGTCACACAACAGCCAAACATATTAATACAGTATTAAATTTTAAAATGTGTACAGTAGTTTAAAAAATGTACTTTTATGGATTAAAATTCTTATGAATATTACTTGGCTTGTGGCAAAAATTATGATCATCCTATTGTAATTTACTTATCATAATTATTATTTAGAGTATAAGAATTGATTTCACAGATTATGCAAGTAATAATAAAATTTATATGATCAAAAATTACTAAATCTAAATTTTAACTAACACTTAATCTACTTGCTTGATTTTAAAACATCTCATAATTTGTTTATATAAAATATATAAACAAAAAACTAAAATGTTATTCAGCATAAAACTAAAAATAAATTTTAATCATATATTATTAATATTTAATTTTACAATGTGCAAGTGTAAATATTAGCTAAGTATTTAGTCAATTAATTTTGGATTAAAATCTTTATGAATGCTAATTTCAAATAAATCATGACTATTAGCTACATATATTTGCATTTAAAAAATATGAGTATAACTTCATGCAGTTAATATTAAATTTTGTATAGTGAAACTGCAATACAATAAATTGAAAAAGATTCATACTTTTAGTATTCATTTAAACAGTTTGTATCTTTGTCTTCATGAGTATTGCACTATTGAAAATTTTCTAAGTCATTTCAAAGAAAATGGTTGCTGCACTTAATAACTAATCCTGGTCAAAATAATGTCATATCTACCATATTTGTATATAAAGTGTTGTTTATTTAGATCTGCACGGTACATATAAAAAACCTTAAATATTGATTACAAGCTGCAAACAAAGAATGCATTAGACTTTTTTTTTAATATACTAGAAGTTTTTTTTTCCAAAGTAATTGTACAGTTATGATACTCTAATGTACATACAGTTCTATAATTTGGCAACTCTTACTCTGTTAATAAATAGCAGGTCCTTATGGTTACAACAGTATAGTGTTAAACATTGGTTTTTTAATTGTAAATAATGTCACATAAATAATATAAGATTATGAATTAAAAAAAAAGAAACTTCTGTTTGGGCTTTTTTGCAGCACAATAGTTAAAAATTTTGCTAGAGGATTGCATTGTATCCTAAGATCTAGGTGCAGTGCTTTCAAATCCAAGTCTTCTCACTGAAGAAAGCTACAAGCTAGAAACTAGTCTGGCGATATTGGATAAGAAGATACTAGATAGGGATTTTATGAAAAAACCTTCCTGTATCCATTGATTAGTCTGACTTGCACTGAATGGCACTACTATATAGAGAGTTTTGCCTTTGTTTTAAAAGCTTGTGCGAACATGGGGAATGGTAATCATGTGATGTTTAGTGGATTAAAAGTATATGATAAAACAGTCTTTAAAAAAAAATTGGCATCTCTTTATAAAAAAGAGTGAAGGAAAAAACAATACTCAATAGGATAGTCAAATAATAGATGATCTTAACAGTTTTTTCTCTTGTTTTACCCCCTAATTAAGACCATCTTTTAAGTCTTTTCAGACCAATAATTGAATAATTGCTGAATTATTTTACCTAAAAAAAAAAAAAACATATTCAGAACTTTACAAAATCCCAACTTTCATTTGGAATTTCAGATAAGGAGCATGAGAGGCAGATAGATTGATCGTATACCATGATCTTTTCAAATATTCAAATATAATTAACTAAGTAGCAATAATAAAATGTGCAACTTATATTAAAATCATTTGTGGCTGCAAATGGATCTGATTACAATAGGAACAATTTCCAAATATGATCATATTTGTTTCTTTTATTTTCTTGTACACCTGGGTCTCGTTTTACGCAATAGATAGGTTCCTCAGAAAACACACGCAAAGGAAATCGCGCAAAAATAGACGTAACTTACATTGAAAAGGGGGGGATGCAATCTGTGATTTTTCAAAATTCGCATAAAAGCAAAGCATCAACGTAAAAACTTTAAAATTCACACAAAAAAAAAAATAAGGAAATAAAATATGACTAATAAAAATTTTCAAATTTGAAAAAAATTGATACAAGACAAACTTTTTTTAAATATAATATTTAATTTTATTCAAAATAATATATTTTTATGCATAATTTACATTTTTTTTATACACGTTTTAATTATTATCGATATTTGCCAAAAACACAAGTTCGTTTGCAAACTGAGGAAATACAACTAGCGCTAACTTCACACTCATGTTGAGTCAATGGATTTCTGGTGACAACGTAATTAGTAATTAATCTATGAGATGATGATTTTATTAATTGTTTATGAACTTAGACTTACGATAGTAAAAAGACATTTATTCACCACTGCTGGGAAAAATTTAATTAAAACTAACAATTAAAAATTAAATTCTTATTTTTGTCTTTAATTTTCAATTCCGTTTAAAAATCAAATTTCGTTTCACTGCTATTACTCACCTTTTAAAAATAAACTTGCGGACCCTAAATGATTAATAATTGATTACGATCTTTTTTAAAAAGCAAAAACAGAATGTGATTTAAAATGCAAAATTAACACGCACAATGTTTGAACAAATTTACATTATAATCTTGTAAAATTTAATGTGTGTATACATAAAACGTGGAAATCATGATTTTAATTTCATTATTGCATAAAATCTTACTATTATAAAGCACTGAAAATATTGAAATTACTAAGATGAAAATCGAATTCCAATAATGTGCTATTACTTTCAATATAATGTAAGTGTGCGAAATTTATTATTTAAAGTAATAGCACATTATCAGAGTTTGACTTCCGGTGAATTTCAAAATCGCGTAACTTCAAAATCGTGTTAAATAAGTCCTCGTAAAAACTGACCCAGGTGTATTAAAAAATAAGGCAAGAAGAATAAATAAAATATTAATTATATATTGTAATAAATGAAAAACCTACTAAAATCATATACATATAATTTCATATTTATTTTATAGAGTAAATTGTAAGATTTATAAGGTAATACATCGTCTAATCATCCATACCACTTGATGGCACTGTTGCTAGTGAAAAACAGATATAACATTACTGGGCTGTTTTTATTTTGTTGATTTGTTTTTAATTTTTGGATTTGTTTGATTTTTTTTTTCGATTTTATGTATATTTCTTAAAAATAAAAAAAATGTTTTTTTTTTGTTTTGGCTTTTTAAAACATTCTGTCTTTTTTTAAAAAAAAAAAAACACCCCCCCCCCCGTCTTTTTTTTTTTTTTTTTAAGAAACTTCCCCCCTCTCCAAACTTTTTTATTGTTTTTGAATAAACTTTTTTTTTTTTGAGAAACAAGGCTTTCTCGACAGACTTCTCTAAGACCTGTCATCATATTCCTTACGGCATTTTGACACATTTCCAACTCAGCTCTAATAAGCTTCACTGTAAGCTGATACAGGCTTAAATAATAAATTAGCTGTACTGTTCATGAAAAAGTGATTCGGCAGCCCTCAAACCCCGTTCCATGAGCGAATGGAACACCTATGGCGACATTGACGCGATTGACATTCCATTTACAACACCTTAATTTCATTAAACCACCACAAAGTGTTTTTCTGGGTGGGTAAAATATTTTTTTTTGGTTGAAGGAAGGCCACCGCATCTGCTTCTGTAGCAGATAAATCTAAAAAATACAATGCCGAACAATCGTCTGCCATTTAACTGTTTTGATCTCGAAAAAGTATCAAAAAGTGTGCGACTTGATCATGAACTTTGCCGAATCGTGATTTACACTCCTCATTTAGTGAATTGTGACCCCTGACAATGAAAGTAGAGGCATTTGAGAATTCATTACAATTTTTACTAACTCACATAAATTATAATACATTTAACTAAAAAAAAAAAAACCGTTCTAATACACTTTTCATCATTATAACTACAGAAACCATATCATATGCTGTACAAGTCAAGAGTAATGTCTATAGAGAGTGTCGCATACTTGTCACTAATAATGGTCAACATGCTAGAGATGTTGGGGTAAGGGTGCACTTCAACATCTTAGTGTTTAAACAGTTTATAGGCCGTAAGATCTATGAGTGGTCTCGAGTGGTGTGGATGATCAGAAGATGCATTACCATGTATAGATTAACACGGTGGCTCTTAAAGTGGGGGTCCTGAAAAAAATTTGGAAAATTGCCCCTTTTTAACTTTTTTTTATAAATTTCCTACTATGAATAAAAATTCATATTCGTGTAAGTCAAAAATCATTTGACACATTCTTTTAACAAATTTGTCAACTATACAATCACACTGTACAGACACCACTCTATTTACAAACATTCGAACTTATGAGAAGACTGCCATGAAGTAAAAATTATTTTTTGCAACACTTCCACAAGTCCAAATTTTTAGTTGCACGCCTTCTCCTGCCTTGTGAAAATCTTGTGGAGCAGTGCCTTCAAAGTCTACATGCCAACAGCCCAAGAAGTGTCTAAATGCAGTTATCAGCATCTGACAGAGTGCATGCATCTATCTAAAAATGGAATTTTCAAATTCAAAAATTAACAACTTGTAATTTATACAAACAACATTTAGAAAAGTGTGATAACTATAAGAGATATATATATGCAGAAACTTATTCTTGTTAAAAACTAGTATATTTGGAAAACAAAATAACAGTTGCCATTTTTTGTATTAATATCTGTGTTTATTTAATATAAGAAATAAATTATGTGAGTGATGAAATTCTTATACATACTATTTTATATAGTAAAATAAAACAATTGATGGACAATGTTGTTAAAAGGAAAATTAATAAAGAAGTCAGAAGCTATATAATTTAAGAACAAGTTCCAAAGTTATACATGTAAATGTTCTAAAACATTGTTATGGGTATCTGAAAAAAGCAAATTTAATATTAGATATTAATCCTAAAATCAAATTTCCAATGCAAGTCCTGTAACAACCACCAACACAAATATACAGCTACAATCTTTCTTTTCTATTTAAAATAAGTCTATGAATCATAAAAAAGTTATTAAAAATCTAACTAAAGATGAAAATCAAATAATAATTGGTTTGTTTGTTAATAAATACTACATTTGTAAATACAAATCCATTTTATGATCATAGTTATCTGAGGTAGTCGATTTTAAAAAAGTCACAAATATTAAAATAAATACCTACATATTTCAATAAAAAATTATTTCTTATATTAACTAAATACAAATATTAATACATGTTATTTTTATTTCCTAATACAAATTTTTAACAGGTCATATATCTAATTATAATAACTCTAATAGTTATCACATCTTCCTAATTTGTATAAATTACAAGTCAGTTTTTTAAATTGAATATTCCATTTAGATGCATGTGCCTTGTTAGGTGCCAAGAGCTGCCTTTAGCCACTTTTAATGGATCCCACCCAACAGCAACAGTTTGGTAATGTGCCTATTGGCCTATTTTGAAACTTAACTCAATCATAAGTAGAGTCACATCAGTATATTGAATTTAACCGATTTGTATTATGTGTTTGTATCTAGTGCCTAGTGATATTTGTGAATAAGGCTTCGTCAACTAGGTTAATATATATATTTATATTACATATCATGAAATAAGTCGGTAAATTATTTCTCCACATTTCATTTGATATATATCCAACAATATTCATTAAATTAGCTGATTGAAATTGACATTTAAAAGTTGGGTTATGTAAAAATATGTTAAGAGTTTGCATAGCACATTTTCCTAAACTAAATACATGTTTTATAAAAATATTATTAAGAACTTGTTTATCATTTATAATTATTTTTATAAATGTGTATACTTATTTCAGATTATTCATAAATATGGATAAATGGTTAAAGAGGAACCATGTTAATGCAGATACAGAAGTTCTTGCTGAAGCAGAAAGCAGTAAAAAATAAAGGAAAGAGCCCAACATCAATACTTCATAAGAAACAGAGGATGTACAATAAATCATATTTACAATAAGAATTTACACTTTCTGCCAGTAATTATAATGAATAATTATCATTGCAATAAAACTTTAGTGGCCAAAAGTATGAAACCTCCAAAATTAGAAAGACAACTGGATACAAAACATGCTGCTTATTCAAAAAAGTCTACAGAATATTTTCAAAGACTATTAAATTCATCAAATCACAGTACAAGTTCATTAAAAAAAATATGTTACCATTCAGGAAAAATACATGCTGGCATCTTACCAGATGTCATATTTAATAGCAAAATCTAAAAAATCATATACAATTGTGGAAGAACTGGTTTTACATGCTGCAATACAAATAACAGAAACTATTCATGGAAAAAAAATTATGCAGATGAATCAATAAAAAAATATTCTTTCTAATGATACAGTAACTAAAACAATTTCGAAAATTAGAGGTGACCAATTTCAGCATCTTAAGCAAAGAATCAAAAAAAAAATTCCAAAACTTTCAATGCAGCTGGATGAATTGACTGACATTACAAATTTGCTTCAACTCTTAAGTGTATATTAGGTACTGTTATGATGGTAATATACATGAAGATTTAATGTTTTGTCAGCCAATGAACAACAAGCAAAAGATTTTTTTAAAAAAAGTAAATGATTTTTTCAAGGGGTTGAATTGGAACAACTGTATTGTCGTATATACTGATTGTGCAGCAGCAATGAAGGATCAGCAGGTAGGATTTTAAGCAAAAGTTAAATCTATGAAGAATGAGCAAATGGTTTTTACCCATTGTATGATTCATCATGAAGCATTAGTAGCTAAAACTTATCTACAGATCTCAGTCTGGTATTACAAGATGCCATAAAGATGATCAATTTTATACAATGTTGTGCATTCAATTGTACATTATTTATAATTTTATGCAAGAATATGGAGACAGATTACCAACAACTCTTATTACATACAGAAGTACTTGATATCATCATTATTTATTTAACTTAATATTTTTCAAACACATTTTTTTTTATATAGGCAATATCTAAAAACCGAAGCAAGGCAGAACAAAAAAAACACAGTTTAAAAGAAAGGAGTCCATTTGAGGACATAGCGTTAATTGAAGCTCTAGCAGAAATTATCAAACAGTTAAATAAATTAAAAGGTAAATATTAGTTTGTACTCAAATGTTAAATTATTATGGAGCATTATATTTAAATTTTAAAAAGGATTTATTTTATGGCTTTATGGAAGAGATGAGCTTTAAAATGACTAGTACAAATGAAAGATGAAATTGTTAGACTTTTATCAGAAAAAAAGTCATCTTTCTAATCTCTTTCACAATGAAATTTGGATTTAAAAATTGTATTATTTGTCTGATATATTTGAGAATTTAAATGAACCAAGGAGATAATACAAACATTTTAATTTTGTATGATAAAATTCATGCATTTATGAAAAAGATAATCATATGGAAGTCAAGGGAGGAGAATGGCACATTCGAAATGTTTTTAACTACAAATGACTTTATTAGTGAAAATAATTTGGATAATAATTTAATTAAGAAAAGCATAATTGATCACTTTTGATGTTTACTTGAAAAAATTTGATATTATTCATCAGATTTAAATAAAGAATAGTTCACTTAGGTTCAAAATCCATTTCTATTAGAAATGGAGAAAGTAAAACCTTTGCCTATAAATGCCCAAGAAGAATTTGCCAAACTCAATGCTGATAAACAGTCAATAAATTCTTTTTGACTTACAATAAAAACAGAATATCCATTATTATCTGAATTGGCAATAGCAATTCTTTTGCTATTTGCTAGTACTTATTTGGGTGAAACTATGTTTTTGATAATGGTAAACATAAAAACTAAACAGTGCAATTGTCTTACCAATATTAAAAATGCTATGAGACCTGCATTGACAAAAATTGAACCAAGATTACATTAATTGTGCCCAAATAGGTAAGCTCACTCATCCCACTAAATTTAATTTTAATGTATTGTTAATAATGTTATTAATAATGTTTTTACCTTTAAAAAAATTTTTTTTTAAATGTTGTAAATACTACAGCCATTTTTATTACATTTTTAGTTCTTTTTTTTTTATCATCAAGAGCTTTAATTATTGTCTTGGTTTAAATCTTTAAATTAACATGCTTACATCTTGTGTTATACAAAGTTTGACTCATGATTTTACTAAGGGTATGTTGATACATTTATGGTAACAGAGAGATTAAAACTGGCCTGGATACCAACATCACCACACCCCAGAGAAAGAGAAAAACCAGCGCCAGCACTGATCCCCCTCATACCCTCATTCCAGTGGACATCCCCAAAACCCTGGGACTTATGCCCTGGGACCATCGACCCTCCCTTCCAGGGAGCAAAAAAGTGTGAACTTGTGGTTTCAATCCAAAGTAATTGTTGATTTGCATAATGTACTATAAGACTTCAAACTGCCATAGCTAACATTATCTCCACCGCCCAGAGAAAACAATATCTGTCAGTAATGATTCCAGATCAGCCCCTCCCCAACCCCTGGAGCCAGAGGTCCAGGACTCAGGCCACGGGAATTCTTCCTACCATTAGACTTCCACCTCCAGGCAGAAAAAATGAGTGAACCAGTAGTAGCCTGTGTCAACCAATAATTTTACTGTCACTGTCCCTAGATTTTCAATGGCTGGCATATGGTTTTCCCCCCATCTTTCTCAAATTAAAGTTTTTAGTATATATCCCAGTAACTTTATGCTTGCATTATGTTCTATGTACAGATTCCTGTTCAATTCTAGAAGATGGTTGTTGATTTATGAAGTATATTTCTTTTTGAATCAAGAGCTTTAGTATATATCTTAGTAATTGTTTTTTTTATTATGGACTATATATCCATTGATTCATAGTTCCATGGGGCAGCTATTGATAAATATATAGTGTGTTGTAGAGAGATCAAAATGTCAGATTTTATTTTGTCCATAGTATTCTGTTGCATTAATCCATGAGAAGATCAAATGTTGTAAATGTTCCAAAATTTAGAGATCAAAATGTCAGATTTTATTTTGTTCATAATATTCTGTTGCATTAATCCATGAACTGACCATGTGGTGTAAATGTTCCAAAGTTACAATTAAGGATGATTAATAGAGTCTAGAGATCCAATATTAATAATGTTTTACAGCTAAAATATAAAATCTCTAATTTAGGATTGGTGAGTGAAAACTAAAAAAACATCCGAATAAAGCATTTGAACAATTCATTGTTAATAAAATTAGGTAAAGTGAGTCTCTTGAAATAAATCACCTTAGTTTCAACTGTACTAAGCCAAGTTTTCCTTTGTTAAATAAAATCTCCAATTTATAACATAAGCACTTAAATCACAATGAATAACGTTATTATTTCTTTTTAATGGGTGAGACAATCAGCATTAGCAACAATCCCCACAGCACTCCCCCCTCCTCAGCTCCCATTCCCTTTAGAGCTGGGGATTAGGTCTCTAGAGACACTCCCATCAACTAGACCCTCTCACTCAATCAGCAAAGTTGATTAAACAGATTTTTCTTTAAAACTACAATCTCTATTGAAATCTTTAGTAATTTCTATGGCTGCCATTTAATTTTCATAGCGTTTTTAAGAAAAGTTGTAATTATTCTTACTTGTTATCAACTGGTGACATACTTTGTATCTGGAAAGATAGCTATGAAGCTACTCTTCTAAATAGGACTACTTTCAGGGAGACTGAACTCCCTAAACTAGGGAATTTGGAATTAAAACGGGGAGTCAGTAACAGAGTCAAACTGGAGTCCTTGACAAATTTTTAGTTCTAATGATTATTTACATATATTTTTTCAAAAATAATGTATTACATTTATTAATAAAATATAGATTTTATACAATGTTGTTTTAATTTTTTTTTTCATCAATGATGATGGCGATCCTTGGAAAATTTTTAAATTTCAAAGGGGGAGGGGGGTCACAAACCGAAAAAGTTTAAGAAAACATGCTCAAAAACTAAATAAAATAATCATTACTTATCTAAACAATTATTCTGTAATATAGTGAGCTAAGTGAGTTAAATATATCAAACAGTCTTTTATTATCGTCATGGCTTCTTTTTTTTTTTTTCGTAAAATAATGAAGTTAATTATTTAATGCAGTTTTTAACATGTGCGAAATCTGTATAGATAAAAAACAACAACTGTATTCTAGAATACATAAAATAATTAAATCAGCATGAACTAAACATTTAAAAAAAAAAAAACAACAACCAAATTTAAAGTTAGCAAAAATGTGAAACATAAAGGAAGAAAACCTATTAATATGAAGATAACAAAAAAGACTTGAGATAAATTGTACAAATCACTTTTATCAGAAACAAGAAATGATAAAAAATAAAATGTTAGAATACGGAGTCGATGCACATATATATTTGATTATGTAAAATGATATGAGTCCTTCATAGATTAATATTCACAAGTAATGAAGTACAGTATAGTAAAATATTCATAAAGATATAAGCTAAAATACAACAATTAACAAACACTGCATTATAAAACATATTTAGCAATTATACATTTATAAGCAAACATTTAAAAAAATTCTAAATAATAAATTATTACTTATCAACTAAAATAAATATACTTCTAACAGGTAATTTATGTAAAGACAATAAAAAAATCCGATAATTAAACCTTATAAATAAAATTAAATGTACATGTGCACTAATATTTAAAATTTGGTGTATGTATATTATATAAATAAGTTTAAAATTTCAAGCAACTTTTTTAGTCAATAAAAAATTTATTATTTAATATATATATGACCTGGACAAAATAACATTTTCATCTATCATATTTTTTTAACACATGTCAATGTAATGATTTTTTTCTTTAGAGAGATAACGAATATTTTGAGGAAGTTGACATCAGTTTAATTTCTCCAGGAAAATATATATATCAGACGCATTTCAAATTTAAAAAGGATCAAAATGTTAATATTACAATAATAGAAGTATAATTGCAGAAAAACAATGAATTTTCAAATTTCAAGACTAATAGCATCAAAAATAGTAACTTTTATAAATGAAAATGGGGGAGGGGGAGCTTTCCAAAATTAACTATTGGTTGGAAATAAAGCTTATTGAGCACAATAAAATATTTCAGCCAAAAAGGTAGAAAAACATATAAAAATGCTGAAATCAACTTCAGTACCTGCAAATCAATTCTATTATGAGTTTACAAATAGAATATTTACAGAAAAGTTGCTATTTCAAAGCAGCAAACTTTCTAATTTTAGTGTTTTGATACAAAAAATGGTTGTATTATCAACATATGAATCAAATAATAGATGGTTAGAAACATGTCATTGAGTCAGGTGAATGATACTTTATACTTTTTATAATAACTAAAAAGATTTTACGACTGGCAATATCTCCCAAAACTCAATTATTTGGGAAGCAATATTATTATACTTTCTTGCTTCAATCAGTCTCTGTATGAATATATCAATATTGCAGAATGTCTGCATCTTTTGATGGCCTAATTTCATCCAATTGTATAAACATTATTTTCGAGAATACAATGTCATTTTCCAAGTGCTACAATTTATATAGCTTTTATATTATTTATAATTATATAATTTATATAGGTTATACATAATTCATGATCTCTGCAATCAGCTGATTTAAATATTAAAGAGTATCTATATGGCTATTCATAAGCATCAAGTGAGAGGTCATTATCTTCTATTGATATCTGTTAAAAAATCTCATTCTAGAGATATGATTTAATATTTCCCTTGAAGGCTGCTTAAATGTTTAGAGCAATTTTTAATGCAAATAGTAGTGCTTCATTATATATAAAGATATCAGTATTGTAATTATTTTTTCCAATACTGCAATTGTTAAATTTTTCTTCTTATGATGTTTAATCTATTTTCAGAGAATTGTTGAAACTTTAGACAACTGAAAATATTAATTCAGATTGACAACCTTTTTATTACATGATCTTTATTTGTTTAAAACTTATAGTTTAAAACTGAGTCCAACACTATAACTAGATGATAGGATTACAATTTGCAGAGTCAGTTTGAACAGGTTGTTACCTAGTTCCATCATAGCTGAAATTATGTAGAAAAACATGTAAAAATTTCCATTATGATTTCAATATATATTTATATGATTATATTGCAGATATATATACAGTGTATAAAGTTTCAAAAATAAATTCTTAATTATTTTTTTCTTTTTAAAAATATATAAATAATAACTAGAATTAGTATTTCAAAAAAATCATATTAAATATCTATTTTAAAAAAAAAATTAAAATAAAATTTTTAATATTTTTTAAACTATTATAAAATAAAAGTTTTTAATAAAATATCTACTACCATATCTAAAGATTCATCTCACATATATACTATGATTATATCAAGTAATTAAATTTAAATTATAAAGCAAGGCTTAAATTCCAGAATAAAATATAATTTGTAGATAAGTATTTCTATATACACCTGGGTCTCTTTTTATGCAGTACATAGGTTTCGCAAAAAATCCGCATAAAAGAAATTGCACAAAAATACTTAACTTACATTAAAAAATGTGAAACACATTCTATAATTTTCACAAATCGCATAAAAGCAAAGCAACAAGGTAAAATTACTTTAAAATTTGTATAAAAAAAAAGAAAATAAAGTATGACTAATAAAAAATTTCAAATATTTGAAAAAAATTGATACAAGACAAACTTTTATTACTTTTTTTATTAACTATTTAATTTTATTCAAAACAATATATTTTTATGTATAATTTATTTTACATTTTTTCATACATATTTTATTCATTATTGCAATTTGACAATATGCAGGTACATTTGTGAACTGATAAGAAATCAGATTCATCACAAGAGGAAATACAATTAGCGCCAACTTCAGTCTTGTGCTGTGTTTAATTAATGGTTTTCTGTCAATAATATAATCGGTGACAACTTTGAGATGATGATTTTACTAATTGTTTATAAAGCTAGCAATATCCAGATATACAACTATTTAGCTCTCATTGGAATTTAAGAGCTCATTCATAGTTTGCGTCATTAACAAAAAAAAATGATTGTCCAATTGATTAGAAAGTTGAAGACTTTCTCAAGTCATTTTTACTGTGAAATGAACAGGTTCCACTTCTGTTTTTATTATCTTTTTCTAAATCTACAGTATCTAAATTTATTGCAAAACCTTTTTCCAATAAGCATTTAAAGTATGTAAGATATAACAGATATGTATAAAATGAGAAAATCCCGATTTTAAGTGAAATATGAACTTCTTTATCGCATAAAAGAAATCCGCATAAAAAGATATTAAGAAACATGAATTGCATAACTTCAAAATCGCATTAAAAAAATCTGCACAAAAAGAGACCCGGGTGTATTTCTTATACTTAATATCAAACTTCTTGAGAACAGAATGCATTGATGATAGTTGTAAATTATACTTGATCACTGCGATCTATAACAATTTTTTATCCAGTCAGGTGCTGTAACAAATACTATGTCTTAGCTCACTAATTTCTGGAGTAAAAATAACAAATTCAGTACAGAATATTATTTTTTGAGGACATAAGCAACACAGAAACTCAGACTTCAATTTAATGTACACATTAATATATACAAGTATAATATAAATAGTCTAGATACATGAATCAAATGCTATTCTAATTTATATACCACGATCACAGTTAATTAGGAATACAAGTCCTTTCACTAAGTCTATTCTCAAATATTAAAATACTAAAGACAGTATTTTTTTCTTTAAGAGCATCACTGCCCTTTAAGTCTGACACCCCTTAAGGAAATTAAAATAATAAGATCGGGGTGATCTTATTTAACGCCTGGGAATAAGACATCCCTGCTAGTTTCTTCAGCTGCTTCACCCTTGTGACATAGTTTCTTCAAAGACAATGAAGAAGAAAATGTTTTGCCTTTTTCCACAGCTTATACACTTTGGTTCTTTTGTTTTTGGGAGTAATTAAACACATTGGGGAAAATTCAGGTGGAGGATTAGTAACAGTTTTATCTTGCCTCTGTAAATTTAATTAGTATTTTAATTCATACTAATTAAATTTCCTCCATTATCTGATTATTTATTTTTTTCTTCTGATAATAATTATTGTAAACAATATGTTTTAATTAAATATTTTATATTAACGCAATTGAGTTAATCTTATTCTGGCTATTTATGATTTACCCTCTCCATAAATTAATTTCATTAAAATACATATATTTCAATAATCCTCCATTCACTCCAGAAAATCGGTAACTATGTTTTATACATAATCTTGTAATTTTTTAGGCCTCTGTCTTTTACATTGGGGTCTGGGTGATTTATCTTCTTCTGTTGCTTTCGTGGATGCCTGATTTAGTATTTCTATTGCTGCTTTAGCTTGACTATTTTTCAACTTAGTCTGCTGCTCCTCTTGAATTTCTTCATCAGGCGCTTTATCAACTATTTCTTGTTTTCCACAGGTTTTAGTCATTTGTTTTCTCACTGTTAGTAGTGCACTAAAAAGTGGATGTCTTTTTTGACTCATTGGCGGACATGGTTTATGTGATTCCAATATTCTGTTCCATTCTGTATTTGAATGTTTACTATTTGTTTAGATAGTTGCATGCAATTATGCCATTGCTAGTTTTATGAGCAATTTCCTGCCCATCAGCAACTTAGGTGGAGATTTACCTATAACCCTCGATGACATGGAATGTTGATGTGGCATAGCTTCATATAAAGCTTCTTGCATGTTATTATTATTACTCTTTCTCCAAGCCTTTTAATTTGTTGAATACCTTTCTCAACCAGACTGTTTGATTCAGGATGATACACGGGTGCAGATATGTTTGATTTCTTTATTTTTGAAATTTTTTTTACGATTTTTGGAGCAGTAAATCCAGCGCCATTATTGGAAACAATTATTTCTGGTAATCTGTGGCATATTAAACTGCATTTAAACTTTGTATGGTTTCACTTAGTACTTGTATTTTTCATGATGCAATACTCCACCCATTTAGAGCATGCTTCTATGAGTATGAAAAGTATTTTCCCACTGATTGGATCTGAATGGTCCATGTGAAGCTCTGCCATGGTTTAGCTGTTTTAGGCCATGGTGTATATACCTTAGATTTCATACTCATTTCGGGCTGACAAGCTGTTCATTTTTTAATATGTTTCTCAATGTCTATAGTTATCTTTGGCCACCGGACATAGATATGTGCTATAGCCTTTGCATCACAACTCCTGGATTACCACTTTCATGCAAGCATTAAAACTTTTTCTCTACCCCTGTTGGTATCACTACACTATTTCCCATTAACGCACAACCCTTACTGACTGATAACTAAGCCAATTTGCCCAAGAAGCAGGTACAAGGCACAGTGGTCTCTTAGGGGATTAACTACTTCTAGTTCCAATCTACCTAGTAGTTGATATCCTTTAGCGGTCCTGGTTCATTTTGTTACTGTATTGCTGTTTAAAATGTCTGACTGTAGGACATCTATATAATTAATTTCTATCTTGTTACTCTGTAGTTGATTTTTGTATGGATTTCTAGGCAAAGCACTGGTATATGGAATCTCCATTACTTATATGATAGCTGGTAATTTTCACTGTAACATATCAAAACTCAAATGGTCAGGCACTAGCTTATCGTTCACAAATATACCTGGGTCTCGTTTTATGTGGTAGATAGATTCTGCAGAAAACCTGCATTAAAAAAAATCACACAAAAAGAGTCTTAACTTACCTTGAAAAATGGAGGATACATTCTGTAATTTTCAGAAATTGCATAAAAGCAAAGCAACAAGGAAAAATTACTTTAAAATTTGCATTAAAAAAATACGAAAATAAAGTATGACTAATAAAAATTTTCAAATATTTGAAAAAAATTGATACAAGACAAACTTTTTTTATTAACTACAATATTTAATTTTATATTTTTTCATACATATTTTAATCACTATTTCTATTTGACAATATGTGATTCATTTGTGAATTGGTAAAAAATCAGATTCGTCGATGTGATGTGATGTACTGTGGCTTCTCCTTAAAGGAAGTCAAGAATATCTCAGCAATTATGCCCAGATAAACCTGTTAGCCACTTTATTTACCATTCCTCACTCTAAATTTTCCCATATTCTGCTCCATCCCATTTCCACAACATAATCTTTGTCAACTCTATAGCCTTAATATCTAAACCCTCCTTATCTTTTTCCAAACCCAGCAATAAAACCAAGAATTCACTTTCTGTATAATCAATTTTTTCATATTTATTCTTCCATAACTTCATTATATGTACCCTTTCTATTTTCAAGCATTTACATTCAATTATCAAATGCCTAATATTTTCTATTCCTTCCTTACATAATTTACAAAATAAATCACCCATATTTTTCCATTTACATGTATATTCTCTTGTAGCTAAAGATCCCAGTCGAGCCTTAAACAATAAACTACTTTCCTTACTATTATCATATATTAACTCACACTTCTATATATATTTAAACTCTTTTTACTCTCCATACTGAAACAGTCAGCTTTGTCAATTCTACTGTTTCACCTACTATATACTATAGTAGTATTTCTATATAAGTATCTATCACCAAATTCTCGTATATCAGGTTAATATTATATCCAAATCAGGCTGGATTTAAATATTAGTTATGTATGTGTGCGTATATTTTAAGCTTACAAGATTAAAGGTGTATCTGTATATGTAAAGACCCATATACACATGCACATACATTTCTAGGAGTAAATTAATGAAAACTGTGTTGTATGTGTAACGAGAGACTACATATATGCAGGAAAGAATAATGTTAACAGATTTAAAACATTATAAATTTATTTGTTTAAAATATTTATTCTAAAGAAAATTAATATTTGAAATTATTGTATATTTCTGCATATATTGCTAAATTAAATAATCAAGTTACATATATAACCAGATGTTTTCCATTTATAGATTTGTTTTCGAAAAATTGGTATTATAAAATTCCATTTATAGATTTGTTTTCGAAAAATTGGTATTAGTTTTCGAAAAATTGGTATTGTAAAATTCCATTTATAGATTTGTTTTCGAAAAATTGATATTATAAAATTAAATCTATAGATTTGTTTTCGAAAAATTGGTATTATAAAATTTAATCTTTCTCCTGTAGTGTGACCTAATTACAAAACTAAAAGTAACACTAACTTGTAGGATAAATTATCTTGAGTAATTAAAAAGAAATTGTGAATGACCGGATGTAAAACTTCGCTATAAGAAATAAGAACAAAGTAATTATACGATTCTAGGAATACAGTGAGAAAATTGGCAAAACAAATCTAAAAAATTACTATAACCGAGAAGAGGGGAGTAAGCTGAATATATAAGCTTCTGCAGCCATTTTGAAATTATTCGGACATTATTTCATTCAACAACTTTTGTTTAAAATTATTAATTAAGATGCAAATTGAGTAGAAGGCATTTTCTCTTGCCTTTCAGACCCAGGAGTCTACCACATGCAGGAAGCAGTGAAAGAAAAGCTGTAGGAAGCAGATGCCCGTCTCCATCCTCAACATAAAACAAGTACAAGCTGCAGAGAAGAGACGGTAAAAGCTTTCCTCTACTTAAAGATTAATAACTCATCTAAAATGCGATAATTCCTAAAGCTACCTAAAATTAAACTCTATGGCCATAGCAATAGTGTAAATTTAAATCCACTACTAAATGTAATTTTGATTTCTTTATTTTTCTTTAAATCCACTACTAAATGTAATTTTGATTTCTTTTGTTTTCACCTTAAAATCTTGCCTGATTTAATTTGATATAGTTTAATATCTGATTTAATTGAATATCATATTTATTGATTTACGTACTCTATGTATTTATTAATTTATGTGATGGTTTGCTAAGTTATCTCCGATTGATCTAGTTCAATGTATTTGCAGTTTTCTGGTTTATTTAGTTGTGACTTGCTTAAAATGATTGATTTTAAATTAATTATTATAAATTTCATTACATATAATTTTAAATGCTTTATTCTAAGTTGTGTCTAATTTTAAATGCTTCATTCTAAAATGATAATTAAGTTTCTAGATTATTTTACGTATTTTAACTTAATGATATGTGCTTTTACATATTTTAATATAATAATAATATTTGCCTTAATTAGTTCTTGTACACAACTTAAATTTGTCTTGAACTGGGTCAATCAGATATAAACTAATCGCGTTGCAATTCCATATTCAAACTATGCTAAAACAGAGCCAAATTTTAGATATCTGTTCATTAAACTTACATTTCTAGTAAATCTATGCCAAGTTTTATGATTTTCCATTGCTTAGTGGTTTGTGCTATATTTCTTTGAAACTGAATTTTACTATTGACTAAATGCTTAGTGAGGAGCCATTACAAATCCACACTTAGAGAATGATAGGATGCAAAAGAAACCCATTTTGAAAGGGGTAAAATATCTAGTTTTAAGAGTTAATTAGAAAGCTTACAGCTGTTTTAAAATAGATTCGCTTTCGAGATATTTAACTAATGTTTAGCTGGAGTGATTGAAATACAGCATAGAGCTATAACTTTATATCTTAATGCCCAATAATGTGCTGTACTTCCTCCTGAAGTTATGAAATTCCTATATAGATAGCTTTACAAATTAGATTCCTAGTTTTTCCTTAATAGCATAATTATACATGCTACCTAATGAACTGATATATGGTAGTTTCATGAAGGAAACTAGTGTTTAGCATCATAAAATTTTAATTATATAATGTGGTCAGCGGTGCAAGTGTGTTTTTAAATGCTATGGCGTATATATATATTTGTTGCTGTATTTTTAGCAGTTGTATATTTAAGGCTACGCCGTTACTCTCTTAGTTCGGAAAACTATTCAAATGCAGGTTGGATGTCCCACCCCATTCTTCATCCTCATAAATGGAGCATGAGACCTCCCATAGTTTAATTAGTTGTTTGATCGCCGGACTAAAAGGTTGTTATCTTATTTCCACAGCAATGAGTATGGTTACTTGGTAAAAATTCCATAAAAAGGCACTCTCGAGACGCAAGGGCTATATCAGACTTTATATTTTCTATACGCCATGGTATCTGAAGTCTGACTGCCAATCATCAGTTCATCCCGCCATAGTAATTGTATTTTCAGCTTTGATCTGAGTTCGAGTCTAATTTTATAAGCACACAAGCTATACAGAGAATATTAAGTATTCGTGTTTGATAAAATGTCATATTCCTTATCAATATGTATAATCACTTCTGCTAGCTCTAGAGCGGATTTAGACCCTATCATATAGCATAAACTAGGCATAGATGGTCATGAGCAAATTAATCTCGATCTATAATGTAATCTTAAGGCTCATGAAAATATAAATTTTATACTTATAATTTCTTCATCACCTGTGAATGATATCTATATGTAGCAAACTCAATTAAATGATTTGTAATCCAAACTACAATCACCTGCGCATGATTGGAATTGCTATATAACAGTTCAATCATCACCTACGAGTGATATATGTATTTGTAATAAACCTAATGTAACTAACCAAAATGATTAATGTCACCTGTGAGTGATTTACATTGTACCAAATGTACATGTAAAATAAAGCCATATGTAACTAGGCAAACCATAAATGATTATAACTCCAGTCATCACTTGCATGTGAATCCCAAACTCAAATATGAAATTGTATCCCTAACTTAGTCACCTGCGTGTGATACAACCGATATAGCCAAGTTATAGTCATCATTTTCATTTATTGATTTTAAAATTTATTTTTCATTAAATTATGTTTAAATTTAACTTTGGTGTCATGTCTCAATGTTGATCATTGGTAAGTCTTTATTGATTAGTTAGTCATTAGTTAAGAATGACAATCCATATTTTGTAATTATGTTCTGCCACACACATCGTCTATATAGCTATACTCGTTAATAAGTCAACTTATCCTAGTCTTGTGCTTTACTGATGTGCTACTGCCGGCACGTGATGAAGGAAAATGCTGCTGTGGCTTCATATGTATCATCTGCAAGGTGGTAAATCTTTGAGCATTAGTAAAGGAGTTGGGGCTATATCAGACAATGTGGTTAGTACTATTTTATGCTGGTCAGCCTTGGTATGATTTACTAAAGTTCTGAATTTTGTTGCGCGAATGTACAGATTTGACTGTTACAATAATATTTTTCCATCTCTCTAACTCCCTATTCTTAATTAATAAATCTATTCTTTTATCCCATTCCTTACTACTATAATCCTCAACAATCCTCTTAACACAATCATCCCATCTTTTGTATAAATATACTGATATAAATTCTTTATCCAAATCTTTTGCATACCGCATTACCTTTCTCACCCATTTTGTTACCTGCCCTTTACTCATAACCCAATTAAATACTATTTTGGCTATTCCTTTATTATCCATAAACTGCAGTCTATCAAACATTTTCATTTTACTTTTTGCAACTAGTAACACCTTCAGTCTTGTGCTGTGTTAATGGTTTTCTGGCGACAATGTAATCGGCGATTAAACTTTCAGAGGATGATTTTGCTAATTGTTTATAAAGCTCACGATATCAAGACATACAACTATTTAACTCTCAGAGTTTAAGAGGTTGTTCATTGCAGCAAACTCTCTCATATTTCAGCATTTTCTGACATTGTTCTTTGACTCACGCATCAACATAAAATCTTTATAATTAAATGATTATTACTCATACAGTAAACTATCTGTTATGGGAATGTAATTATTTCAATGACTTTTTACTGGAAAAACATGAGTGCTGTGACTTTTCGCTTATTGTTCTCTATTCCATTTAGTGTGAAAATTTTTTTTTGACTTGGGTTAAATGCAATGGTTATTTGACAATATTACTCACATTGAACTCTGCAATATAAATTTGCCCAAATAATGATATTTTTAATCCTTCAAAACTAATTTGAACTTTCAAACCTAATTATCTCTCTAATTCAAACTTAATGACTGCAACAAGCTTTCCCCAGAATAAGAGTAATAAAAGTAGTAAGGAATATTACTTTTTGAGAACACAAAGAATGCAATGACTCAGATTTCAATTTATACAATTTAATATACCCATTAATATATATATATATATGTAGTCTAGATACATGAATCAAACACTATTCTAATTTATATATAATTTATATATGTTGATTGCAGTTAATTAGGAATATAAGCCCATTCACTTATTAAGTCTATTCACTAATATCAAATTACTAAAGGCAGTACCTTTATCTTTACCATCACCACTGTCCTTTAAGGCTGGCAGCCCTTAAGGTGTTTAAAATAATAAGATTGGGGTGATCTGTTTTGACCCTAGTCAGCTTATTGACCTTCAAGAGCAGAGATCCTGAAATAAAGCATACCCCACTGGTTTCTTCTGCAGCTTCACTCTTATGACACAGTTGCCTTTAAGACTACAAAAAAAAAAAAGCATGTGATGCTTTTTTCCAGTTTATATACTTTCAGTCCTTTTGTTTTCTCAAGTAATTAATTAAGCTCATTATGGAAATTCAGGTGGTGGGTGTATTATAGAGACATTTATTTTTTCCTTCTGATAATAATTACTTTAGACAATATGTTTTAATTAAATATTTTATATTAAAGGCAATTCACTTAATCTTTTTCCAGCTATTTATTATTTATCTATTTTATTAATCCTCTCTGTAAATTAATTTCATTACTAATTAAAATACATAACTTATTAAAATACATATATTTTAGTAAATAGTAATAATAACAATAGTAAAATGAATGTGAGATATAAAAAAAAAATCCATTAAAAGTCATTTCAAGTAAAATGATAACTCATTTGATATTTTTTTAATATTTTGACTTTAATGGTTTGATTACTTTTGAAATATTTTCTGGACATAACTATGATGTACAAATGAAAATGATTAATTTGTTGATGATAGCTACCAGTAGCTGGAATTATTGCTGAGTCCTTCTTGAGGCACTTCAGCCATTTGGTTATAAGTATTTCTTAGTATTAGTTTTCTTTACATTTTATTTTATCAAAATATTGCCTTTCCATAAAATAAGCCCTAACATAATTTTTCAGAATGCTGATAATATAAGCCCTACCCCAAATATAGGACCTAGTTAAGATTGTCAACTTGATGGATAGATATTATTTGTCCACGGAAACACACAACAGATGTATAAAATTATAAAGTAATAAATATAAAGTTCAAAAGCATTTATATATATATATATACACATTCAACTAGCATAAACATTTCAAATTAAAGCAATGAATGTTTAAATAAATATAAATACACCTGGGTCTCATTTTACGTGATAGATAGGTTCCTCAGAAAACATGCGCAAACAAAATCGCGCAAAAATAGACGTAACTTACATTGAAAGGGGGGGTGGTGGTTGTGATTTTTCAAAATTCGTGTAAAAGCAAAGCACCAACATAAAATTACTTTAAAATTCGTGCAAAAAAAAATAAGCAAATAAAATATGACTAATAAAAAATTTCAAATTTGAAAAAAATTGATACAAGACAAACTTTTTTTAACTATAATATTTAATTTTATTCAAAATAATATATTTTTATGCATAATTTACAGTACAGTAATTTACATTTTTTATACACGTTTTAATTATTATAGCTATTTGCCGAAAAACACGTTCGTTTGCAAACAACTAGCACCAACTTCACACTCATGTTGTTTCAATGGTTTTCTGGTGACAACGTAATTAGTAATTAATCTTCGAGACAATGATTTTATTAATTGTTTATGAAGCTTGCGATATCCAGACATACAACCATTTAGCTCTCGTTGGAATTTAAGAGCATGTTAATGATTAGTGTCATTAATAAAAAAAATAATAATTGATTACGTTCTTTTTTAAAAAGCAAAAACAATGTGATTTAAAATGCAAAATTAACACACACAATATTTGAACAAATTTACATTATAATCTTGTAAAATTTAATATGTGTATACATAAAATGTGGAAATCATGATTTTAATTTCATTATTGCATAAAATCTTGACTATTATAAAGCACTGAAAATATTGAAATTACTAAGATGAAAGTCGAATTCCAATAATGTGCTATTACTTTCAATATAACGTAAGTGCGCGAAATTTATTATTTAAAGTAATAGCGCATTATCGGGAATCGACTTCCAGTGAAACACGAATCACGTAACTTCAAAATCGTGTTAAATAAGTCCGCGTAAAAAGAGACCCAGGTGTATAGATTTTTTGTACTTGCATAAATGTTATTCAAAATTATTTTGCCAGCAGACTCATAACTAATTATTTTAATAAACTTGCAATCACAATTTTTCTTTTCATTTATCAATGTGCCTACCTTCATTCAGTCTGATAAAAGAACTCCTCTTTCATCAGACATCCAACCACATATACTTGGGTCTCGTTTCATGTGGACTATTTTAATGCGATTTTGAAATTATGCAATTCATGTTTTTTCTTAATATCTTTCATATTTCACTATATTTATTAGATATCAAGAAATTCAAATTATTAATAACTTATTTTAACTTGAAATACTTTCTTTTTTCAAAAACATAACATTATATTAGCAGCTAACGTGAATATGGCCCGAAGCTATATTTAGAATCGTAGCTTCTATGTAAATAACCTACTTATACTAATGAGTAAATAAATAAATAAATAATAATAATAATAATAATAATAGATTTATACTTACGCATAAAAATATCACAATAAATATTCAAAAATTTTAAACTTTTAAAACATTTTGTTAGATATAACAGAAATAAATAATCTTAGATTTTTAAAATAAATAACAAGATTTTATTGATTTTGTAAACTGAAAATAATCTTTCTAATGATAATGTATAATCTTTTTGTTTTGATTGTGATCTTATTTTTTTAATATAGAAACAAAATGTGAACATTTAAAATTTATTTCAGTAGTAAAAATCAGTTAATCATAGATTTTAAGTTGATGTGTGAGACAAAGACAAACATCAGAAAATGCTGAAATCTGAGAGTTTCCTGCAAAGAACAACCTCTTAAATTCCAACAAGAGTGAAATAGTTATATGTTTGGATATTGCGAGCTTTATAAACAATTAGTAAAATCATCATCTCAAAGTTTAATCACCGATTACATTGTCAACAGAAAACCATTAACACAGCACAAGACTGAAAGTGACACTAAATGTACTTCCACTTGTGACCAATCTGATTTCTTACCAGTTTACAAACAAACTGCATATTGTCAAATAGCAATAATGATTAAAATATATATGAAAAATGTAAAATTAAATACAGTACTGTAGCTAATAAAAAAAGATAAAAAAAGTTTGTCTTGTATCAATTTTTTTTAAATATTTGATATTTTTTATTAGTCATACTTTATTTCCTTTTTTTTTTTAATGTGAATTTTAAAGTAATTTTTCCTTGTTGCTTTGCTTTTATGCCATTTCTGAAAATTACAAAACCTATCCCCCATTTTTCAAGATAAGTTAAGTGTATTTTTGTGTGATTTTTTTTTAATGCGGGTTTTCTGGGGAACCCATCTACCACATAAAATGAGAACCAGGTGTATATTGTAAATAAATTAACATTGATATCCGAAAAGGCTGAAACTTATTATTAGCGAGTTCTGTTAACAAATTAATCAAGCCAGCTTAATGTTTCATAAATTATTTAAATAAATATTAATAATTTCAACAACACATAAATAATTTTTAATATAAGAATGTTATATGATATGATTATAATCCTAAATAAGACACATTCAAGCAATAATGAGTTCTTTGTGCTTTGCTGAAATTGATAATTATTGAATAAATGTAGATTTTTGTACATTAAAAAAATACAACATCCCTGAAAATAAACAGTAAACTAAGCAGTCTTTTGGAGTAAAAATTAATATAAACTTTATTTCTTGAAATGTCACTTCTCTATTGTTAATATAATAATAATCCATCTGGCTCTAGAAATAAGATTTTTTAAGTTATGAAAAACAAGGAGTGGACTAATTATGTTTTAATTTGAAAGGATGTTGACCATCATCACATGAAAATACTTAACAACTGATCAAATTCCTGATTAATCTAAAATTAACATTTGTCTTAATCAATTAGCTTTTTCTGAAGTCGGAATGCTTGATCATTCATGACTGATTTGATCAAGATTGCTTTTCTAATTGCAAAAGAAAGTGAACAGCAAGAAATCATCTTTGATATAAAAATTCTTTTCAATAACAATCTTTTTAAAATTATTTTTAACCAATTCTTTTTTATAAACAAAAAAAATATTTTTGTTGCGATTTTGCCTTTTTAATTTCATTAAGTGTTATCATTACCAGTTCATAATGGTTGTTATAGATAAGGCATACTAAATAATAGGTAGAAAAGGCAGTGAGTTATTTATATAATAAAGATTTGATTCATTAAGATATGATTTTAACAAAACAGAAAGCAAAATAAAGAAAATGTTTATAGATATATTAAACAATCTCCATACTTCCCCATTCTTTTTAAATTCATATAAATAAAAATACAATAAAAGACAAATGACCCCAAGATGTATTTCGTGCTGAACTAGCACTTATCAGTTGGCCCAGGTCACTATCTCCCACATATATCTCTATTACGCGAAGAGAATTTAAATATAGTAAATTGTTACACTTTTATTTACCATTATCAAACTCACTCCGATCACAACTTTTAACACCATCCACGTCGGATAAATACAATAATCATTATAGTATTTATTTGAGGTGGATGGTGTCTAAGTTGTGAATGGAGTGAGTTTGACTATGGTAAATAAAAATGTAACAAGAAAATGTTTATTGATGAAAGACATATTTGTTGATACATAAATGAAAAACAATTACATCTAGTTACTAATTAAAGTAGTTTTTTTAAATAATAAATTTCAATAACTTGTTAAGAAACTTTTACTTATTATATATGATATATTTTAGAAAAAAAAATATTTTCGCTCACAATTTTTTTTGTTGTTGTTCAAAAATTCATTACCAACGAAATCAATAAAAAAACAAAAAATAGGTGATTCGAACTGAAGAAAGTGGAAGATGAGAGATGTGTAAGTACATGTTTTTTTTTTTTTGCTTTACATTACGACGTTCATTTATATCTAGTTAATTTGTTTGTTCAAATAAGAGTACATTCTCTCTAAATCTTTGTCCTCACTAGATTTTCTTTATATATAAAAAAAAGCTTCACATCTAATCTTTCCACTCTCAACTATAATACAAAACCAGATACTAGTGTGAAGCAGTTAACTATATGATAAATTCATTTTCAGATTACAATTTAACTATTAACAATAGTGTACTATTTTTATAATAAAAAGAATCAGAAAGGTTTTAGTAAAGCTTTTTTCAAACCACCTTTTCCAATTCCATCAAAATATGTAAATTAAGAGGAACTCATACTAGCATAAAATCATTACTATTTATTTAATTTGTGCGCTACATCTCATCTACGATAGTTTATTCATCATCAGTATATTTTATTTATTGTAAAAAAAAAAAAAACAATTCCTGATTAGTTGCTTAATGCCACATCTATCTTGTAGATGAATTGAAGATTCTGAAGTAAATTTCTGAGGCAAATAAAATTGAGGTGGAACTATTGATTACATCAGATAAAACAAAGATGCTTTGAACATCACTTGACTTCATGAACACTTTAATAATTATATGATTAAATAAATAAAAAGTAACATAGCAGACAAATAATAATAACATAACTCTTAATATTTCTATTTATTTGTAAAAATCAGTTTTTAAAGATATATATTCACTCGCAATAAATAGTACTTGCCAACTAATATTTTTTGTAATCTAATCCAGTATTTTATAAATTGACGAGAAAATTTAGTACGCAAAGGGGGGGGGGGGTCTATGTGTAATATAAATATAATCATTTCAGCAAAAATATAATTTTAAAGCAAATTTTTATTAGCAATTATTAATATTTTTAAAATGACATGAAATAGTTAATTTTTTATACCATAAAATAATGACAAATAAGGGCAAGGAGATTCTAAACATTTTAAATCTGACTTCACGTCAAATTTACTTCCTATTTAGCATAAGCAGTTGTACTTCATGTAAATCTTGTTTTCATTATACTTTTTTTCAATAAAAATGATCAACAACTCTGACAGTGACTGATCATGAAAAGAAGTAATTTAATATCTAGTAAAGATGTTAAGAACTTTTTTTAAATAATATATATAGACACATAAACACATATATACTTAAAATCATGGACATTAATTTTTACCAATAAACCTATTGATATCTAAATTATTTCATATTAAAAATGTTAAATGCATTAAATATATTATAATAATCTAAAATAAAGAGCGTGCTAATAGCTCTAACAAGCTTTATCAATAAATGCCACAAGAGAAAGCATTTAAAATCTCTTACCTAGATATTATCCCCAGCTCCAGACGGTTTCTAGCTATTGACTTTCCTTAGTGAGGCGCTAGAATATTTCAGACACTTGATCTAAATTAAATTACCAATTCAAAGCCAGCATTTATCTGATAGTTAACTTTTAAGTAGAAAATCTGAAATTTTCAGATACTTATATGTCTTCAAATCCAGCTACCTAACTTAAATCACTACATGGGTCTGAGAAATCTTTAGCCATACCATATATTAATAGCCTTAGCAATATAACATCCTTAAGACTTAAAAGCAAAAGTATAATAGTAAATAAAATAAAGTCACTTAATTTCATAAACTTGTAATTATAAATCAAAATAAAGAGCTTGCTAATAGCTCTAACAAAGTATAATAATAAATAAAATAGTCATACATCACGTGACTTAATTTGATGAGCTTGTAATTATAAAAGTTAATTATCAGATAGCTGCTAGCTGTGAGTTGGTAATTTGGATCAAGTGAAATATCCTAGCACTTCACTGAGGAAAGCCAATAGTTAGAAACTGGTCTGGGGCTGGGGATAATTTCTAAATAGAGATTTTAAATTATTTCTCTTGCAGTATTTATCGATAAAACTTATTAGCGCTATTAGCATGCTCTTTATTTTAGTTTATAATTACAAACTTATTAAATTTAGTCAGACGATGTATCACTTTATTTTATTTAATATTATAATAATGCATGGAAGTATTTACAAAATAGAAGAAACATCTTTAGTATAATTAATATGTCATTTTAGTAAGTATTCCTTATGCCATTTTCGACATTAGGAAAAGCCAGCCAACTCTTGAGACACTACATTCACTGTATTTAGAAAACTGTTCTAGATATTTTTTCTAATCTATATAAAAAATTACAATTTTCATCGACTTCTTCCCCCCTAAGATATCATAGAATTAACCCTCAAAACTGTTCCCATTATTTTCTCCCCAAAATTAATTACTAAACTAATGTAAACCAAAATAAAAACATGATAGAAAAAAAACCCAGCAAATTACTAGCAACTACTAAATTTAAAACACTATAGATATTTATGTTAAATGAAAAAAAAAAAAAAACTTCCAAAATATTATTTAGAAGTTAGCAAATATTAATACAGTATTTAACAACAACAACAAAAAAAAACAAATTAATAAAATCTACTAAAATGGTAATTAGCAAATATTAAAATCAAAATACTATAGATAGTTATGTTAAACGAAGAAATAAAATAAAAATTACTAAACAATGTTTAGAATTAAATAAATATTAATTAAAAATTGACAAAAACAAAATAAATTTTTACAGCCTTGTGGATAAACATATTAAAATTATTTTTATAATTATATGAACATGGAAATGTAAAACAAATAAAATATCACACACATTATTAATCTAATTACTAAACAAATGTAAGAAAAAATGAAACATGTTATGCAAATTTTATAAATTTCATTGGCAATACCCGTATTTTGTTAAATAGTATTTATTTTATGTTGTTCACCAGAAAACAGATATGTTACCTTTAATTACCACACGTTACAAACAAACAAATCATTAGAGATATTTTGTTAAATACAAAAAAAAAGTGGCCATGGCTTCTTAGTACCTATCTAATAAATTAAAACAAATTTTAAAATGTTTATAATCCCAATAGAAACAAAGGTTTTCATGAATGTAATCTGAAAACAACATATTACAAAAAATAATTACATGGGAAACATTTTGTGTTCATCATATTTGAACAGTAAATAGATATAATATTACCTGAAAATAAGCAAGTGGGAGACAAATAAATAGGCTGTGAATAGCTTGATTTCATGATATAGAGCCAATACAAATGTTTGACATCTTAATATGAAACATGTAAGAAAATAATGTTTTGTCCATCAAACAAAAATTAAAGCAGGAGTTTTTTTTTTTCTTTTTAATATATAGATGTTTATTTGTTGAGTTTTTTCAATTTTTTTTTTTTTTTTGTAATTATTTTGTTTGTTACTACTACTACTAATAAAAGCCTGCAAATGTTATTTGGATATTTGTTTTAACTTTATTTATTTTACTATTTGTTAATTGTTTTATTTTTGATGTGGTGGCAGAATACAATGATACGGACCACTGATCATAATATTTAATTATCTATTTACCTACATACCTATCTGTGCATTTTTCTGCATATTTACCTGCCTATATGTTTACATCTATCCTTCCATCTGTCTATCTGTTTATTTAACTATATTTTTCTGTCTACTCACTCATCCATCTATGCAATTATCCCATTTTCTATCAATTCATTCATCAATCTATCCATCTATCTAGATAGACACATAGATAAGAAGGTAGGCAGATAGGATGAATGAATATATAGATAGATACAGATGAAAGGATTGATAGTTAGGTAGATGATTGAATGTAGAGATTGATGGATGAAGAGCTAGATAGACAATCAGGCAGACATAAATGTAGATAAATAGATAATGAGCTAAGAGATGAATGGATGAGTGGCTAAATAGATAAATAAATAGATAATTGGATGGATAAATAAAGATAGATGTCTATTCATCTACATATCTTTGTATCTATATATGCATCCTCTCAGTCATATGGCTCTCCATCCATCCTATCTATTTGCTTAGTTTACTACTTATGTATCTATCTAGATAAATGGATGGAGAAAAACATGGGTAAATGGATAGTTGGGTAAATCCCTGGCTGGTTGAATAGACAGATAGCCGATATAGTTAATTAGACAGAAAGACAGATGGATAGATAAAGAAATGTAAATAGTTCAATAAATAGATAGTTGCATGAATAAATAAATAAGCAGATATCCATTTTATCTATCCATTCATTCACCCATCTATATCTGTATCTATCGATTTTTCTATTTATTTATCCATCCAACTATCCATCTACTTATTCATTCATAAATTTAACTATTAGCTATCTATCAACATATTTATATTCAACCATCCATGTATTTTTCCAACTATCTGTCTATCTATTCATCTATCAATCCTTCCATTTATTTAGACATAGATAGATAGATAGATGGAATTAAGCAGATAGGTAAATAGACCAGTAAATAGATAGATTATGAATATATTGAAAGACATATTATTTATATGGACAGATATCTATCTAGTAACATTTTTCTGTCTGTCTATTGATTTGTCCACCCATCTAACCATCAATCTATTTAATTATCTATTCATTTACCCACTCATCCATTTACCCAGCCAATCACCTTCCTTCCTTCCTATGTATATTATCTACCACCATCCCTCTATCTCTTCCCCCTACCTATCTATCTCTATCTCACTAATTACCTATTTATTACACCTATTTACTTGTCTGTCTGCCTAATTACTTATGTAATTGTCTATCTATTTCCATGTATATTTTTTATCTATTTATCTAACAACTTATGTATATCTGCATATTTATTTACCTGTCTCTATCTATTTATCATCAATTTATGCATCCAACTATCTATGTCATCCATCCAATTATCTATCCTTATCTAAATATCTCCCTTTATACTATGTCAATCCATCCATTCATTTATCTATCTATGTATCCATTCATTCTATCTATCTACTTATCTATCTGCTTACATCTCTATCTATGGGTCTATATAGACAGATAGATAGATGGATGGATGGATATATAGATAAAAGATTGAACAGATAAATAGAATGGAGAAATAGATAAATGAATAAAATGGTTGGATATATAAGTGTATAAAGTATATATTATAACAGAATTACACTTACTAGGAATTATTATGACTACCTTATTATATGAGGAAAATGATTATTTGTTCAATCGATCGGTGAGTGACTGGGTACAAAGAATGATTACAAGCTAAAATTTTATCCTATAACAATCGAAGCCACAGATGATGAACAGATTGAAGCTCACATCAAGCATTAATCTTAAAGCAAACCCAGTCATATTTGCAGATCATCATCCACCCACACATATACATTTATAGTAAAAGATAGATTTTTTAAATTAGCTCTATCAGAGCTGCTAGATCAGAATATATTCTAACTTTTAACCATATACCAAATACTTAAATGACAGATGTGAAATTAATGAAAAATGAGACTTTTAACAATAACAATTGATTTATTTACACTAATATAAAAAATAGTAACTTCTCTAGTGCAACTTTTATATTTATTAATGTGCATAATCAATAAAAAAGATTTTAGAATGAACGGGAAAAATCAAGCACATAATAGCTAAACTCGTTTTAGTTAGTCTTTAATCCCTCCCAATTTGACTGACCTTCTAGTTCCAAGGTTAATATGGTAATTAATAAATCTTACAATTCATAAATGTTTTCCATTTCTTTCCACATAATAACGTAAACTGAACATTATAATAATAATAAACCCCATCAACATATTATAAGTAACTTAAGAAAAAAAAATGAGTCTATTGCAAAACTGATGATTATTAGCAAAGTTAGTATTTACTTGTAATGGAGTCAATTTAAAATAATTTTATACTAAATTTCTTTTTTTGCAGAGCTCAACATTTATACAATCCTTTCTCCTTCATTGTTTAAGTTATTAAATGTATCAACTCAATGTTAAGGTCTCTGGTCATTATTTCATGTATCCCATGGTTTCATGCATAAATGGTACAAATACTAGTAGATCCTTCTGTCAACAGCAAATGTCTTCATTTGTGCTAAAAATCCAGAAATATGCTTAATGTAAATGTATGGTTTTCATCATTCAGTACACCTTTCTCGTAACTCATGGCTTACATACTTTTTTGACTTTTTTTTTTTTCAATAGATATCGTGATTTATTATAGTAACTGCAAACAACTCCAATAATGGTAGATGGCAAACAATAATAATGGTAGATGTAACTAGGCATTTATTTTATAACTATATAGGCTTTGCAGACTGCACCATCAAGGTTATATCCTGGAAAGATGAGGCAAATACCCTGTCTGAACCTCTTCTTAGCATGGTAAATAGACGCAATCATCATTGACTAAATGTCATCCTCACTGCTGCTAATTGGTGAGCTATAAAACTGGCAAACTTCAGAAAAAGCTTTGCCAGATTAGAATGATTTTTTTCATTTGACAGTCATATTTCAAATAGCAGTCATCATAACAATAGGAGGGGGAAAGCCTTTATAAAATATAGATTAAATTGTTTTTGCTGTTTCCCCCCTTTCATTTTTTTATTATTAATAAACATTTGATATTTTCAAGCATAAATTTTATTTTTGAATCACATCACAAAAGGTTTTACCTTAAAATGTCTTGTATACTAAATATCTTTATTTAAATTAAAAGAACAGGACAAAAATATTTTAAACAAATACTCAGAAAGTTTTTAATCTATTTTGATTTAATTTCCTAATCCTTAGTTTATTTTTATTTAAACTAAAACCACCTAAATATCTTTGATTAAACCAAAATTTTATCTCAATATTTTTCTATTTTTAAAAAGAAACAAACTTCTCGTTTCTTTCAACTTTATTTTTTAAAATTTAATATCCCATAAAGATTTGCATTTTAGATTTACACAAATGAACCTTTTTAAAATATATAACTTTGTTTATTTTTAGTTTTAGACATCTAAAACTAGCTAAATTTAGTTTTAACTTTCTCTTAACATTTATATGTATATGTAATCCACAATTGTGAAGTTACAATATGTACATAAGTAGTGAATTGATGAAAAGATATACATGAATGTGTGAAAAAATAGATGACTGAATAGACTGATGGATGAATGAATAGATAAGCAGATAAAATAGACAGATAGATAGATAGATAGATAGATAAACAGACGAATAGACAGATAAAATAAGCAGATAAATAAATAAATAGGTATGTAAGTAAGTACATGAAAATTAGTAGTTAAACATAGATGATCACAAATCGACATCACTGCTATTCTGTCACTTTATCAAAAATAAAAAATAATAAGCAAATATTAAAAATTAAAATAAATTTCCAAAAAAACTTTTAACAGATATTTATCACTTTTAGTAACAACAAAACAATTGCAATAAATTTCTTTAATTTTTGTTTGATCTATAAAAACATTGTTATGTTTGTGCAACTTCACATTTAAAAGTCAAACTGTTTGAATCATCTTCACATCATGAGGACAAACAACAAAACAGCTTTTCTATTTTTCCCAACCCCAGATACTAACAGATAATAGTATGTCTTTTAATATTGAAAAATATCAACATAAAATAAGTGTTTCCCATGTAATTATTTTACACAATAAGTTGTGCTTATAGGAATTTCACTCATGCAAACATTGATATTACCTTTTAAAATGTTTTAATTTTTTAGTCATGTATTCAGTAGCCACAATGACCTTTTTTTGTATGGTCGTGGTCGGAGTCAAAATACATACAAACATTCTTGATTTTTTTTCTCTCTTAGATTTAACAAAATATCCATACTGTTTTGATTTTAATATTTGGTAATTGCAGATGACATATCTATTTAGTGATGACCAACATAAAACAGACATCATTTGAGAAAGTGTAGCTATTTTCAATGGAATATATAAAATTGTATTCTGCTGCTATACGTTAGTCAATTTATTCCTTTTTACATTATTTTAGTAATTTGTTTAGTAATTAATTTAATAATGTGTTTGATGTATTGTTTCAATTTTTTAACCATGTTCAAGTAATTGTAAAAAAATATATATTGTTTTTCGTTGTAAGCAGTTATTTTTGTCGATAACATGTTAATAATTTGTTGTTATTGCTTTTTGTCAAATATTAACATTTTTTAAACTCTAAATATTGTTCTCAATTTTTTTTCGATTAACATAATATCTGCAGTGTTTTGATTTTAATATTTGGTATTTACCATTTTAGAGATACTAATAATTTTTGTCAAATATTAATATTTGCAAAACTCTAAATATCGTTTTGAATTTTTTTTTCTTTCTTGTAACATAATATTGATAGTGTTTTTATTTTAATAAATGTTAGCAATTTGAGGCATTTTTGGTCATGTTTTTAATTTGATTTACTAATTTATTTAGCTGCTGTATATTCAATAACTACTTTTTATATTAGTTTAGTAACTAATTTTGGAAACAAAATATTAGAAAAGTTTTATAGATTATTTCTGCGAAATCTGTATTTTTTTTTTTCTGACTAAAATGGAATTTTTTTATGTAAACGAAACAAAATATGTGGAACAGTTGTAGGTGCAGGGGTGTGGTGCTGAATGTTCTTTATCACTTGGTCATGCAATGTGATATGGCTTTTCCTTTATCGAAATCAGGAATCTCTCAACCACTATGCCCAGAAAAACCAGTGAAGCACTTGACTTTCTCTTTCCATTCCCCATTCTAAGTTTTTTCCATATTTTTCTCTATACTGCTCCATCCCATTTCCACAACATAATCTTTGTCCACTATGTGGCTGGGGGGTGTTCCATATAATCATGTGATCTAAATGTATTATCCCAGAACTTCACTAATGTACCATTTCTGCTTATAACCATTTACATTTCATTGGTAAATGTCTAATATTTTACATGCCCACCTTACATAACTTGCAGACTAAATTACCCACATTTCTCCATTTATGTCTGTATATCCTTGTTGCTAACAATCCTGTGCGAGCCTTAAACTACTTTCTTTGCCATTATTGTAGATTAACTTACATACAATATTGTTTACTTCTATATATTGTAACGGGAACCCCTCACTATATACCCCCGAGATTACGGGCTTCGAAACAAACATGACATAGCGTAAGGCTTTATTTATTTTCTTACATCGACAGTTATTCACGATCCACATAAGGGGGCGCCAGATACGATTATTTAAGTTGATTTTAACTACTCGCATCACCTTACATCATGTCAAAACGATTTCGAAGTCTAATCCCACCCACTAGCTCAAAACTCCCAGCATGGACCAATAAGGTGTCTCAAGGTTGTTACATGTTTGTTTCTAGAATGACTCCTCCCGGAGAAGACGCGTTGTCCGCTAATTAAAATCAGCAAGGTTTTCTACTAAGTCGATCACGGCATAAAGATCGTCTATTGGTTATCGCTGACCTATGAGGTTGTTCGCTTACGCCCCGAACACAAGGCTTACACGTTCATCCCCCCGCTTTATCGTATAGAACATAATTTATTGACGTTTACTTTGATTATAGACCCGCCCGCTCTTAAATCTACCTTAACTAAGGTGAATAAGAAACATCGTGACTTACGGCACGATGGTGACATAATTAATAAAATAACTAAATGAAAATTAAAATTAACTAAATCTACTTCAAAGATAAGTTATCAAAGAATAAATAACTACGGTTTTGATTGTGTGTGAAAAGATTTGAGATATGCTCGACTTGATAAGATATTGAACAAGTTTATTAAATATGAAAAGAAAACATTATTAATTGATTTATTACAAAAACATTATTAATTGATTTATTACACACGCGCACATACATTCACGCCCACAGAGAACCATAAGTATTTATAACACAATTTGAATAACGAGAAAGTTCCTTTCTATTTGATAAATATATAATCTTTCCTTAGCTTCACTTAAGTTCAAAGTTCATGTTTACAAAGTTCAGTAACAAAGATAAACTATCATGACGAGGAAAGTCTTAAGATTTATTTGAGTAAATTTATGTTGGTTAATTACGAGATTGCCTTACGAGTTTATTAATTGAGTGAGTGAACAGAATAAAAAAACATATTTACCTAGGATTTGTCTTGGTTGCAACGAAGGTCGATTGGTCTGGACGAGTTTGGGTATTTCACGGAACATTTCTTTTATTAGGAGCATTCACTTAACACGACGATGTTATCAGAATTTCATAGCTTCGGAGATATTTCAGTAGCGGAGCGCCGATCAGTCACTGAAGGGTTTATTAGCCCCTCATGACAGTCGACGCTCTTGGTATTAATTTCATGATGATCATTTTAAAATTGAGGAATAACCAAGCTAATTCAGAACAATTCTAATTTTAAATAAAAGCATAAGCATCGGAATAAATGAGCAGGTGGTAATTCAGCGTACTGAGAATTGGAAAATAAAAAAACAATAATGAAAATGTATTAATCGAAATGAATCGAATCGAACTGAATCCAAACAATTCTTTCCAAAATTTCCAAAATTAATTATTGAATAGGTTTTGACTAGTATTTATAAAGGTTGATCCATATCTTGGGATCCAATCTACCCCCATAGTTCCCTGTTCTTGGAGTTGTCGTTCAGGTCCGCGTTTGAGGTACCTGCTCACTCACTCTTTGTGCTAAAGGCAATATTTATTTTGGGACAATCTCATTTTGCAATCTCACTCAACCAACCTTATTCCTTCACACCTCGAAGCATGCGTGTGTGCGTGTGTTTTACTAGAACAATACAAGTTATTTTAAATTTAGAAGTCGAGCATTTATCTTTTCCTCAAATCTTTTCTATAAGTTTTATTCTAGTTAAAATTATATTTCTAAAATAAACATTTTCTAATTCCCCGTGGTGATTTTGATTGATAATTATTTTTATTATTTTAGGAGTGCGTATTATATTTTATTATTTAGGAAAGCAAATTATTTTTTGTTATTATTTTTATTATCTCAAGGCTTTAATCATTTAATTAGACGTTTTACCGTCTGCATTTTATCAATGTGTTTTATAAATGTTTTTATGAGAGAAAGAAAACTATTACTAATTACGAAAATAAAGTTACGAGTGTTTTATGTTGCTGGCTGGTGTGTGTGTTTATCGATGTATCCTAGATTTAATATTGATGTAACGCTGTCTCGTTACAATATATTTAAACTCCTTCTATTCTCCATACTAGTTCTCCATCTCTACAAATATTTTTAATGTATCTTTTCTTCTATCCCATTCTTTGCCAACTATAACATACAACAATCCTCCTAACACAATTATCCCTCCTTTTGTACATGTATACTGACATAAAGACTTTATCTAAATCTTTTAAATACCACACTAAATTTCTCATCCAACTCATTGCCTGTCCTTTACTCATAACCCAATTAAATAATATTTTGTCTATTCTCTTACTATCAATAAATTGCAATCTACTGAACATTTTCATTTTGCTTTTGTAATTCTCATATAAAAACTTGACATCCCATTTCTCCTTGCATTGCCTCCTTTGACATCCACACATCTGCATCTATTGCATGTTTTCCTACTTCTCTTGGTATTTTTTTCTGAGGAATGTAACACTCCTTTATTAACACACAACACATCATTATTGTAAGTTAACCCTACTACTGCCACTCACTTCCATACAATTCTTGCTACATCATATTTATTATATAAAAACACTGTTAATTTCTTTATCAGTCCCTTTCTTTTCTTTGTTTCATTTATCAATTTCACCCATTCATCCAAACAATGTCTGATTACTTAAGATGATTCCCAAACAGTTCTACCTGTTCACCACGTTTAACTTTATATCCCCTAATAAAACTTGTTTCTCTTCTCTTTCCCCAACATTTACCATAGTTACTTATGGTTTTTTATTCACTAAATTTAATCCCCATCTCTTTACCACCCTTGCGCATGTCTTCGGCATAACTGCCACATCTTCCCTATTTTCTATGCACAAGAAAATATCAGCGAATAAAAAACATGATAATGTATATACTCCCCATCTATTAATGTTATCCCTACCACTCTTCCTAGTCATTCTATTGCTTTCTTCATTTCTCTTAAATATAACATAAACAAAATTGGGTGACAGGGCAACCGTGCCTTAGTTCCATCCCCTTTTAAACTCTGAATCTATATTTCCCAATTGATATGTACAGTAATTACTTTCTTACAAATTCTTAATAATATCCATTAAAGCTGCATTCATTTCCATATTTACTAAACTTACCCATAATCTATTTCTATTTACTCTATCATATGCCTTCTCTATATCTTTAAAGACCATAAGTGCCTACCTGTAAGCCTATTCATATCAATAAGGTGTGACTACAAATAAACTATCTCTTATACGCCTATCCAATCTAAAACTTCCTTGTATTTCTCCTACTATATTATTTTCTTCCATCCATTTTGCCACCCTTCCAACCACTATATATGCAAAAACCTTTATATAACCCTGACATTACCGCTACCACTCTATAATTCTTTACATTTCTATGGTTCTTACCCTTTCCTTTAAATAATAGCCTTAATTTTGTATTACTCCAACTATCTGGAAAATATCTCTGTGTAATCTGATTAAACCATGATAATAATTTAATTTTGCTCTATTTTCCAAATTAATCACCATCTCTACTGCACATCCATCAAAACGTCTTGCCTTCTCATTTTCCAACTTCATCCCTGCCACATTCAATTCATTTTCTGTAAAACGAATATTTTCATTATTATGTGCTATTATGTTTGTTATCATTCTGTTCTTCACATCTAACATCTTTTCTACATCTATTACATATTTACTTAAGATTGATTCTAATTCTTCTCTAGAGCAACATACTTTTTCCTCATCACTTAGTAATACTATTCCTCTCTCTGTTACATTCCTTTGTTTCATATACTTTCAAAATTTTTTATTCCCATCTCTTCTACTTTTATTAATATTCTCCAATAATTTACTATTTAATTTCATTCTCTCTATATAATTATCTATTTTATTCAACTGCTTTTTTAAAAATTAGTTTTCCAATTTAATATTAACATTTTTTTCATTTACTTTGTATTTAATAGCCCATTTATATTCTCTGCATGGTTTCCCCCTCTCGTTTACACTTTTAGTAATTCTCACTTTTCTATTACTTTTATTCTTCTGAATATGCTCACCTAAAACCTATTTGCCACTGTTTCTACTTTACCACATCAGTCCTTATATTCATCCCCAACAAACTCTTCCATGATTTCTTCAACTTTTATTTTATATTCTTTTAACTTATTCTTAAAATTCATTCTCCATCCACAGCTTTCACTCTCCTTTCTGTTTTTATTATTATTATTATTTTCCATCACATTATTAACCATTTCTATTATAAAAAAATTGTGATCAATATTACATACTCTCTCTCTTCATTATTAAACACTTTAATTTTCCACACTGCATTCATTCCCTCTTCCTCTACTAATACGTAATTTACTATATGAAATATATTATTTCTAGATTGTGTGTTTTCAAAAGTTGTCCATTTTTGTTATCCATGTCATCGATTTCTTCAATATTCCTATTCACACCCTTATAACCATTATTTTCTCCCCCCTTTTTTGTTGAAATTCTGAATATCCTTAACTAGGCATTCATATATGCTACTGTTCCACTCTATTATAATTTGACAATCTCCAGTGGCCATATACACTATAGTCACCATCCATTATCTTTCTAACCATATCTCAAACCACAGATGTTCTTGACACTTTACAGTATTTAAATATTTTTTTGACATAACTCCTATACCATCACATCTTCTTTCTATTTTTCTATTTATACACTGCCATACCAAATTTTCCAATGTAGAGCTCTTAGATGTGTTTCCATTACTGCTAATACCTCAAGCCCTTCATTTTTAACAACTTTTCTGGTCTCCTACCACCTTGCATATTCATATATCCAAAATTAACAATTTCTTCCTTTCTTGCGACACTTTTATAAATTCTTTTGACTATTTCTTCTCTATTACATTTGTAATTAGTTTGTTTATCATCAGTTTTACAGGCCCATTCCCCCTCCACATGTACATTTATATCTGGGTCAGCTACCCACTGTTTTTTCTTACATCCCATTCATTCTTAACATTTTTTGATAATACTATCATTTAACCCCCCCCCCTTTATAAGATTTGCCGAATTATAATATTTTCATAAATCAAATCCCCTCATGCTTCACTTCCTTGTTTTACTAAGTGCAATTCATCTTTACTATATAACACCATCTTACTAATAAAAAAAAAAAACACCACACATGCACAAACATAACATTATTTCTGTCGCACAATTTTTTCACTCTCTTATTTATAGAACATGTCCTTTCTAATATATACTTATTATTGAATCTTGGTAGTTATCCAACTACTCCCACTTTTCCTTTAACTTTATTCAAACTACTAATCAGTTTTTTGTGCTCATCAACTACTCTCTCCGATGGCTCTAACATATTATTTGTCTCTACCATAACATAAACATATGTACTCCCTGTTTCTTAACCTTATCTGTAACATTTCTAATTGTAACTCCATGCAAACAGACTCTTACATAACTATTTCTATTTTTCCTTGCAATTACATCTCCACATTCTCTAATTAGTGAGTTTCCTATCAAGACTGTTTCATAATTTACTTTCCCTACTTTATCCATAACATACTCTTCCACCATGTGAAATTCCTTATCTAATTCATCTTTATCATTTCTATTCATTAATTTCTTGATCTGCTCACACTTCATATTGTAATAGGATGATTTCTTCATTGTCCAGTTCCACCTACTAGATTCTATAGTAGTATTCTTTTCTAGTTTAAACCCATTCAAGTTCAAGTATATTCTTTAAATTCCACTATAGATTACTATGTAATAAGCTCTCTTAACGAGTATGTGCATGTATTTATATAGTGTATATTAATTAATTAATCAAATCTGTATGCATATAACAACATATACAGTTATATTTTAAAATTAATAAATTAAAGTGAACATCTTTCTTTTACTCTTAATTTCTCTCTGCGACTCTCCCTTACTTCCCTTTCTTTCCCTATCACTCATTGCTCCAAGCACTTCTTCCCCTGTATTGTTGTCCATTTTAGTTAACTTGCTTTTCCACCTAATTTCTTTAAAACTTAATCATCTTTTTTTACGTGGCAAATTGCCATCTCCCAACGAAGAAAGTCTATCTTGGCTGTCTTTCCACCTAAATCTACTCCGTACTGAATTCCTAGCCCTTAGTCCCATTAATCTAACATATATATATATATATATATATATATTGTAACCTAGTGTTATTGACACTTGGTTTATTTAGCATTGTTTCCACAGAAAAACAATGCTATCCTTTTTTAGAAAATAAAAAGATAAAATAGAAATAATATTAAGTGATTAATAAAGTATGCTATTTACTCAATGTAACGTGTTTTAAGCAAATAACTAATAAATTTAGTAATTTGATGTCATTTTGAAGAAGAGCATGAATAATTTAATTAAATTTTAACAATAAGAGCAATTTAATATAGTATAAAAGCACATATCATAAACAGTAATTGATTTTGGATGGGTAGAGGGAGAGTGGATGAGTATCTTATCATACAGCACAATAACTTCTGATAATTTATTTTGTAGAAAATCATATTTAAAAGAAATATACATCACTAATTATTAATTAAGCATATTTATTATTTTTCATTATTTGTCAAATCACTTTGTAATTCATTTAAATCATATGGAAAAATATATGACTGTAATAAGTTTTTTTTTTTCCTTTCTTTTGTTTATGTTATAATTAAATGATTATTTTTCTGTAAGAGGTCGCTAACAGAAGACCGCCAAATTTTGGAAGAAAGTTTAGTCTGACTTTAGTTTTACAAGGAGGAAGCAGTACTGAAATTCGGTAACAAATTTTTTATTGCAGAAATAAATATAAGTCCAGTAAATTTTTCATAATATCATGCGTGGCTAATCCTATTTGATAAGATATTCTGTTTTCTGGTGCCATCTACCTATTTAAAGCTTTTTATACGCAAAAATATACTATCGTATGCTAAAGTTCAAAATTACCGTATTAACTACAGTAATCACGGAAAGCGTCATTATATTTAAATTAAGCAATATAAGTAATTTCCAGGAAATAAACAATTATTTGTTAACTTTACCTTATTTAATAATCTTTTCGTGGTATAAAAGAAAAATTATAATTAAAAAGACATATTAGAAAAGCCAAGGAAAGTTAACTAGAAAATTTCGCGCTCTTTCTAAAGGACATTGTCTGCTTTGAAAATAATGTAAACTCCCCACGTTAAAATATGTTTTATTCACTGAAAATTATCTAAAAATAATATTAATGATCAAGGATATTTACTTATGCACCTGTATATTTTTTAAAAAGAAAATATAAATTTTCTCAAGGCAAATATCGGAAAATTTGTATGTGTGCATTTTACGGAGAATTCCTTATTAAAGACAAATTACAATTCCTAGAGTAGGAATAAAAACTACAAACATTAGTGACTTAATTATAACCATAATATAATATGTTATATTATACATCAATTTGAGTCGTTAAAACTTCATATCCACATAAGTCAGCTGCAGTCCTTATAATAATAGTATTTTGGAAAATTCGCGCATTATTTTATTCATAAGCCAGCTAGCTAAAAATGATACGTATCGCCAATAGTAAAAAGAAAAGAATTGTATATGTGATCGTCAATCGTCAAATATTCGTCATGTTAAAATATGTATTGTTTTCTTGGATCCCAAAATTATATCAGTAATTCTAAGAAGAATTAACATCCAACGCTGCTATGTTTTCTTTGCCTAATTTATTAATTGCACCAGAATGGAGGCAACTTTTATATAAATGAAATAATAAAATGTGTTTTCTTGTCTTAAAATTGCTTCGTGAACTATGAATGGACCAAGTTCTTCATCTAGATAAATTGCCCAACGGAAAAACATTTTTATAGTGAGATAATAAGCACTTGTTAAGTAATGATTTTTTTTTTACTAATTTGTAAAATTATGTGTATTTTTTTTTATATCAACAGGTTAAAGGCTGTATAATCAAGTAATATTTAAATGACCTTGTAATCATAAAGGTATGTTTTCATATACTTATTCTAGGTTCAATTTATATTCGACATGAAAAAATTTTTTTTTATAAAATGTGTTTACTTATGATATGCATTATGGATATAAATTTATATGTTAGATGCGTAAAAGAAGAAAAATTCAGATACTTAATAGGTAAAATATCTAGTTAAAATTATCAGAAGTAATTAAAGAGAAGTGCTATATAGGATATTACTTGTTTAAAGTTTGAAACAAATTTATACTGTGTTAATTGTGGAACTTATTCCCAATTATTCTTTATTAACGCATTCACTTAATTTAGTTCAAGATACTATACTACCAATTACTTGTTGAATGTTTCTTTGGCAAAAGTGAAAATTATTATGGTTTATTCTGTGTTATCCATTGATTTCAGACGTTGATCTAAATATACCCCGGAACATAAATTTAGTGTAATTAGTGTATTTGCTTGTCTTGCCCCGATATAGCATCGGTATATGCTTAAGATTCGCATAAGTAATATTTGTAATGTCTTTATTTTGTGGGATGGAAAATGATCTCCCCAAAAGCTTTATTTTCCATGAGGGGAATAGATAAATCTAGAATTCGGGTATGTTTATAACCCAAGTGATCGCTTCTCAGAGTTAGGGGGATCAGTAATTTATATCGTATTTAGTGTATTTCATTCGTTAAAATCCCAGGAGAGGATTATATTTGGTGTGCGTGCCTATTATGCCCAAGTAAGAGGCAAGGATCCACCAAACTATTTTAATGTAGTAGTTAACTCTACAGACCTTCGGTGTTATTCCATATTCCTCATGAGAAATAAGAGATAATTCCACCACGGAAGGTGTTGAATATTGTGTTTTATTTAGAAAGTTATGGCAAGATAACGGGTATATTGGAGGTTAATTCCTCACGATCCATTTAGTATAAATAGCGTGCTAGTATATATGATCAATGTCTGGATTGTGCGGCAGAATAGTGCTGGTAATACACACATAAGTCAATGGAGAGAGTAAGTTTAAAATTGTGTGACTTAAAAATTTTATTTGCCAATGGAGGATTCAAATACTAGGTGTAATTCGGGTTAATAATTAATTAGCACTCACAATATAACTTATACTGAGGAATACATTGTGTATAACAACTTCAGTTGTTATTAAGGTAAATATTAAAATAATAAGTGTAACTTCTGATAAATAACCCATAAAGTATAATAAGTTATCTAAATAAAAACTATCATTTAATTAAAAATATGATAATAAAAATCGTTTGTACGCATTGCCTAGAATCAGATTATTTTTATTTTAAAACAAATAGTTAGTTAATAAAGTTAAGCAGCCGTTCATATAAGATACAGTAAATGGATGAGTTAATGTATCGATAATAATAGTTAATTTTTTATATTCAATTTGCATAAATGTAAAAAGAAGATGAAGAAGTAGTTCGAATCCAAGTCTAAAAGTATAGACGAATTAATGTTAGTTATATTTTGTTTTATCCATATGGGATCGAATAAATTGTATATGTTTGTTTATTATGTTAATCATAAAGGATAGTTTTGTTAAACTGTAATAATAAATCATCATCTTGTTAAAATTTAATAATAAATTATAGATCTGTGTTACAAATTGTTTTGAGTCATTTTTCTTGTGTGCTAAATAAAAGTGTATTGGCATAATACTTGCAATACTTTCTTGAGTCCAAAATCATTTATGAAATCTTAAATTCAATACACCAGATAGACAATTGTAAGCAGATCAGAATATTTCAGCATATTTTAATTTAATAAGAATTATTTGTGGAATTGGAAACTTCAGACCAAGACATTTTATTTTATATGTGTGTAAAATCACTTTATTCCCAAACTAGTCGCTTTTGGTTGCACATTGTTAAGTACACTTTTAAGTGAAGTGTCTGAGTAATAAATCTTAGTCCAATTATTGTGTTGTCATGGATAATGGAAGGACACAAAAGCACCCTTGTCTTTTCATCATTCAGACTGAGATTCTGGATAAAAATGGCTGTATTATTCAAAATTATGCGTTGTTATTAAATATAGTTATCATCTCGTAAAATATTATAATAGTTGATATGTGGATGAAGACACATGGAATTTAAATAAGATAAATGTTTCCTATAGCCGACCAGAATGTCAGTCATATGCGACAACACAATACTGCCGAGCATTTTATTAAATATAACAGAGAACCCTGAGATTAGTGTCATTATTATAAGTACTCTTAAATTAAGAATTGATCAATTATGATCAATATTACAAGCGTGGCATGGCTAAAGAGATTGAAACTTCTGATTGTATAATAATAAAATATTGAGAGCATATTGGCAAATTAATAAATGTTTTGTTTTAGTCAGTAATATTAACAATGACATGAAATCATCATCATCATTGTCGAACAGTGCAAGTACTTACAGCTCAGAGAATGTGTTTTGGATAGAGAAAGAATGTTAGTTTATTCTAAATTTTATTTTTAAATTTATTTTATTAATGATAATTTTTTTTAATCCTATCTCTGTCTGAACTGCATATCGCTGTAGCTGAATTATTATAACTAACCTAACGTCGAGCTATATTAGATAAAAATATAGGGTTTGCTACCCGTCCTAGAAGGAAGCGTCTAGGGCTTTCCGAATCTCTTTCGTAATAATGGAAGGCTTCTTTTACAAGGTTAGAAATGGCCGCCCAACTACAGGGGCCTTCGATGGCTATAGCTGGCCACGAAGAATTTGGTAAAATTTTCTTGAAATAAATATAAATAGTATTTGCACGTGAATGAATTAATTCTTCATTGATTGAAAATGTTTGCCAATGATAAATTGTTTCTTTAGCCATAAAATATTATATGAATGTCTATTTTATGACATAATCTTTTGCCACTGAATAAATAAAATTGTTAGTTTATAATGTTATGGTCTGTAAGTCATTCCATAAAATATTATAATGATTTTATCATTTATGATGATCTGCTTGTCTGGTGGTGTGATTAGCACTTATACCATATTACATAATGGTTTGGTGAGATTTCTATGGACCAAGTAGCATATGAGAAAAGAATATTCGGTAGTTAATGTTGGGACTCTAGAGATAGTAAATATCAGAACATAGTTTTTGGTGTAGATTGTTTTTGATAGGAGAGGCATAGAGGCAGGATGTCTTGTCAATAATTTATTATCAATATTATTAATAGTTCATTACTAATTTCAGTACTGGCAAATAACAGAGAGAGTGAAATTTTAAATATGAGTGAAAACCAAGATAGTCAGGATATTTTAGAGGATTTGGGAGAATCCCAAGAGCTCCAATCCCCGGATACACAAACACCATATTTTCATGTAGAAGTAAGAGAGGAACAAGAATCTTTAGATGAAGTTAGTCCGAAAAAAACTAAAGTAAATAAAGATCTACCTGGGGATGAGCAAGTCCAAATATTTACAATGTTACAAAATTTGTCTGCACAGATCCGAAACTCAGAAAGTAAAATAGAAAGTCAAGTACAACAATTAAATATTGAATTAAAAAACTCAGAAAGTAAAATAGAAAGTCAAGTACAACAATTAAATATTGAATTAAAAAACTCAGAAAGTAAAATAGAAAGTCAAATAAAAAATTCCAATAGTGAATTAGAAAGTAAAATAGAAAGTCAAATACAAAATTCCAATAGTGAATTGAAGAATCAAATTCAAAATTTGGACAGTAAAATAGACAATCACGTACAGGAGATCAAAGATCTAAGGGAAGAGTTAAAGAACCATATAGAAGAGTCAAAATTGGCCTCCGAAAAACTAGAAATAAAAATTAAGAAATAAATAAGTCGGAAAGGGCCGAAAATATGATCGAAGCTATTCAGCAGGACTTCATAAGCCAATATGTAGAATTAAACAGTGAAGTTAAGGATAAAATAGAATGTATTAAAGGAGAATTAGATAGTGCTAGGAGTGAGTTTAGAAACTTAAAGGAAGAAGTCCAAAATATAACTCTTGAACCTGACCATGTAGCAATAGGATGTCAGAGCCAGATTACTAGCAGAATAGCTAAGTTAGAAACTCAAGATGAAACCCACTGTGAAATTAATAAAAAGATAGAAAGTGAGCTAATTCAAGTTATAGGAAAGGTAGAACATTTTAATGAGATATTAAAGAATAATTTACAAATATTACATAATGATCTCAAAGAGGAAATGGGGGAATATATGATTCAGTGTGAGAATACAGTATATCAAAGACTAGAAGATAAACTTGAGTTAGAGAAAGATGAAACTATTAACCAGTTAAAGCAACAAATTCAACATTTAAATGTAGGCCTTAAGGACAGTTCTACAAGAATAGACTGTGAATGGCAAAATTATAAATTGGGATTAGAAAGTCATATGAAAGCTATGGACCTTAATATGGATAAAGTTGTTCATAGTAGAAATGTATCTGAAACTCAGGTTAAAGAAATTAATAATGGTCATAATAAACCCGTAATCTCTGAATTACATACAATGATCAGCCCAGTAGAATCAATGTACAATCCATTGAATGAGGCCAGACATAAAGTCATGTTAGAGCCCGAAAGTAATAGCTACATGGCCTTGAAATTCCTCAAAATAAAATTCTTTAAAGGAGAATACCTGGAGAATCCACATGTATATCTCCAAAATTTAGACGAATTGTTCAACTTATGTCATTTGTCTGAGGTAGAGAAGATTGCCATTGCCACAAACCATTTGTGTGCGGCATCTAAAGATTGGTGGCAATCGTTATTTATAAAACCGGAAACATATGGGGACTTTAAATATCTTATGCTAGCCAGTTTTTGGGGGGAAGACCACCAAGACAACCTCAGGTATCAGATATCCCAGGAAAGGTACCAAGTAAATAAGGGCAGTTACACTCAGTTTTTCAGGAGTCAGGCCGTCAAACTGAAAACGTTGGCAGCTTATCCGTTGTCTGAGACCCAAATTGTATGAATAATTCGCCATAATTTACCGAGGCATATCGAGCAGGTCTTGATTGCTGCGGACAGACAGACAATAGAAGTAGTCGAAATTTTGGACTCGCTAGAAACTAGTGATAAAAATATGGATCATAGGAGTAGGATAAATAGGGACACCCATCCTATGGTAAACAATATTAATTTTACAGATAGGTCCTATGTGGGAAAAAGGAGGTTAAGTAAAGAAAAGGGATATTATAGGACGAATCCCTATAATAGACCGAATAGCCACCTTAGTAGGCCAACAGTGAAGAGAAAGATTCTAATTAAGAATCAACCTTCAACTAGTGGTATCCAAACGATACCCAAAGAAAAATAACAAACGTAGTAAAAATAGCGGGGCATTAAATTAAAAAGGACCCTATGAAATTGTGAAACAAGTGGGTGAGAATGCCTTTTTAGTCTCAACCCCTGATGGAACAAGAGGTACCTATAATGCCCGAAGCTTACTACCCTATCCTAAACAAAATTAAATCTGTAAGATTGAATTTATTAACCTCTAAGAGAAGTATGATATAAACCTAGCAATACAATAAGAAATATTAATAATGTATGTGTTATTTTATTTTTTATTTTTTCATAACGGTGGGAGAATTGTAACCTAGTGTTATTGACACTTGGTTTATTTAGCATTGTTTCCACAGAAAAACCATGCTATCCTTTTTTAGAAAATAAAAAGATAAAATAGTAATAATATTAAGTGATTAATAAAGTATGCTATTTACTCAATGTAACGTGTTTTAAGCAAATAACTAATAAATTTAGTAATTTGATGTCATTTTGAAGAAGAGCATGAATAATTTAATTAAATTTTAACAATAAGAGCAATTTAATATAGTATAAAAGCACATATAAACAGTAATTGATTTCGGATGGGTAGAGGGAGAGTGGATGAGTATCTTATCATACAGCACAATAACTTCTGATAATTTATTTTGTAGAAAATCATATTTAAAAGAAATATACATCACTAATTATTAATTAAGTATATTTATTATTTTTCATTATTTGTCAAATCACTTTGTAATTCATTTAAATCATATGGAAAAATATATGACTGTAATAAGTTTTTTTTTTTCCTTTCTTTTGTTTATGTTATAATTAAATGATTATTTTTCTGTAAGAGGTCGCTAACAGAAGACCGCCAAATTTTGGAAGAAAGTTTAGTCTGACTTTAGTTTTACAAGGAGGAAGCAGTACTGAAATTCGGTAACAAATTTTTTATTATTTTTTATTGCAGAAATAAATATAAGTCCAGTAAATTTTTCATAACATCATGCGTGGCTAATCCTATTTGATAAGATATTCTGTTTTCTGGTGCCATCTACCTATTTAAAGCTTTTTATACGCAAAAATATACTATCGTATGCTAAAGTTCAAAATGACCGTATTAACTACAGTAATCACGGAAAGCGTCATTATATTTAAATTAAGCAATATAAGTAATTTCCAGGAAATAAACAATTATTTGTTAACTTTACCTTATTTAATAATCTTTTCGTGGTATAAAAGAAAAATTATAATTAAAAAGACATATTAGAAAAGCCAAGGAAAGTTAACTAGAAAATTTCGCGCTCTTTCTAAAGAACATTGTTTGCTTTGAAAATAATGTAAGCTCCCCACGTTAAAATATGTTTTATTCACTGAAAATTATCTAAAAATAATATTAATGACCAAGGATATTTACTTATGCACCTGTATATTTTTTAAAAAGAAAATATAAATTTTCTCAAGGCAAATATCGGAAAATTTGTATGTGTGCATTTTACGGAGAATTCCTTATTAAAGACAAATTACAATTCCTAGAGTAGGAATAAAAACTACAAACATTAGTGACTTAATTATAACCATAATATAATATGTTATATTATACATCAATTTGAGTCGTTAAAACTTCATATCCACGTAAGTCAGCTGCAGTCCTTATAATAATAGTATTTTGGAAAATTCGCGCATTATTTTATTCATAAGCCAGCTAGCTAAAAATGATACGTATCGCCAATAGTAAAAAGAAAAGAATTGTATATGTGATCGTCAATCGTCAAATATTAGTCATGTTAAAATATGTATTGTTTTCTTGGATCCCAAAATTATATCAGTAATTCAAAGAATTAACATCCAACGCTGCTATGTTTTCTTTGCCTAATTTATTAATTGCACCAGAATGGAGGCAACTTTTATATAAATGAAATAATAAAATGTGTTTTCTTGTCTTAAAATTGCTTCGTGAACTATGAATGGACCAAGTTCTTCATCTAGATAAATTGCCCAACGGAAAAACATTTTTATAGTGAGATAATAAGCACTTGTTAAGTAATGATTTTTTTTTTACTAATTTGTAAAATTATGTGTATTATTTTTTATATCAAGTAATATTTAAATGACCTTGTAATCATAAAGGTATGTTTTCATATACTTATTCTAGGTTAAATTTATTTATATTCGACATGAAAAATTTTTTTTTTATAAAATGTGTTTATTTATGATATGCATTATGGATATAAATTTATATGTTAGATGCGTAAAAGAAGAAAAATTCAGATACTTAATAGGTAAAATATCTAGTTAAAATTATCAGAAGTAATTAAAGAGAAGTGCTATATAGGATATTACTTGTTTAAAGTTTGAAACAAATTTATACTGTGTTAATTGTGGAACTTATTCCCAATTATTCTTTATTAACGCATTCACTTAATTTAGTTCAAGATACTATACTACCAATTACTTGTTGAATGTTTCTTTGGCAAAGGTGAAAATTATTATGGTTTATTCTGTGTTATCCATTGATTTCAGACGTTGATCTAAATATACCCCGGAACATAAATTTAGTGTAATTAGTGTATTTGCTTGTCTTGCCCCGATATAGCATCGGTATATGCTTAAGATTCGCATAAGTAATAATTGTAATGTCTTTATTTTGTGGGATGGAAAATGATCTCCCCAAAAGCTTTATTTTCCATGAGGGGAATAGATAAATCTAGAATTCGGGTATGTTTATAACCCAAGTGATCGCTTCTCAGAGTTAGGGCGATCAGTAATTTATATCGTATTTAGTGTATTTCATTCGTTAAAATCCCAGGAGAGGATTATATTTGGTATGCGTGCCTATTATGCCCAAGTAAGAGGCAAGGACCCACCAAACTATTTTAATGTAGTAGTTAACTCTACAGACCTTCGGTGTTATTCCATATTCCTCATGAGAAAATAGAGATAATTCCACCACGGAAGGTGTTGAATATTGTGTTTTATTTAGAAAGTTATGGCAAGATAACGGGTATACTGGAGGTTAATTCCTCAAGATCCATTTAGTATAAATAGCGTGCTAGTATATATGATCAATGTCTGGATTGTGCGGCGGAATAGTGCTGGTAATACACATATAAGTCAATGGAGAGAGTAAGTTTAAAATTGTGTGATTTAAAAATTTTATTTGCCAATGGAGGATTCAAATACTAGGTGTAATTCGGGTTAATAATTAATTAGCACTCACAATATAACTTATACTGAGGAATACATTGTGTATAACAACTTCAGTTGTTATTAAGGTAAATATTAAAATAATAAGTGTAACTTCTGATAAATAACCCATAAAGTATAATAAGTTATCTAAATAAAAACTATCATTTAATTAAAAATATGATAATAAAAATCGTTTGTACGCATTGCCTAGAATCAGATTATTTTTATTTTAAAACAAATAGTTAGTTAATAAAGTTAAGCAGCCGTTCATATAAGATACAGTAAATGGATGAGTTAATGTATCGATAATAATAGTTAATTTTTTATATTCAATTTGCATAAATGTAAAAAGAAGATGAAGAAGTAGTTCGAATCCAGGTCTAAAAGTATAGAAGAATTAATGTTAGTTATATTTTGTTTTCTCCATATGGGATCGAATAAATTGTATATGTTTGTTTATTATGTTAATCATAAAGGATAGTTTTGTTAAACTGTAATAATAAATCATCATCTTGTTAAAATTTAATAATAAATTATAGTCTTGTTACAAATTGTTTTGAGTCATTTTTCTTGTGTGCTAAATAAAAGTGTATTGGCATAATACTTGCAATACTTTCTTGAGTCCAAAATCATTTATGAAATCTTAAATTCAATACACCAGATAGACAATTGTAAGCAGATCAGAATATTTCAGCATATTTTAATTTAATAAGAATTATTTGTGGAATTGGAAACTTCAGACCAAGACATTTTATTTTATATGTGTGTAAAATCACTTTATTCCCAAACTAGTCGCTTTTGGTTGCACATTGTTAAGTACACTTTTAAGTGAAGTGTCTGAGTAATAAATCTTAGTCCAATTATTGTGTTGTCATGGATAATGGAAGGACACAAAAGCACCCTTGTCTTTTCATCATTCAGACTGAGATTCTGGATAAAAATGGCTGTATTATTCAAAATTATGCGTTGTTATTAAATATAGTTATCATCTCGTTAAATATTATAATAGTTGATATGTGGATGAAGACACATGGAATTTAAATAAGATAAATATTTCCTATAGCCGACCAGAATGTCAGTCATATGCGACAACACAATACTGCCGAGCATTTTATTAAATATAACAGAGAACCCTGAGATTAGTGTCATTATTATAAGTACTCTTAAATTAAGAATTGATCAATTATGATCAATATTACAAGCGTGGCATGGCTAAAGAGATTGAAACTTCTGATTGTATAATAATAAAATATTGAGAGCATATTGGCAAATTAATGAATGTTTTATTTTAGTCGGTATTATTAACAATGACATGAAATCATCATCATCATTGTCGAACAGTGCAAGTACTTACAGCTCAGAGAATGTGTTTTGGATAGAGAAAGAATGTTAGTTTATTCTAAATTTTATTTTTAAATTTATTTTATTAATGATAATTTTTTTTAATCCTATCTCTGTCTGAACTGCATATCGCTGTAGCTGAATTATTATAACTAACCTAACGTCGAGCTATATTAGATAAAAATATAGGGTTTGCTACCCGTCCTAGAAGGAAGCGTCTAGGGCTTTCCAAATCTCTTTCGTAATAATGGAAGGCTTCTTTTACAAGGTTAGAATATATATATAATAATTAATAAATATGTGTCTTACCCATGCTTCCTTTTACTGCAGTTATTGGACTTTTTTTTTAAAACCATGATTGCTTTTTTTTTATGACTTCATAAGTTTCCCTTCCAAAGTACACACACATATATATAATAATTTTGTCTAATTATTTGTGTATTCATAGGTCAATCCCATTCTTTCAAATGCCATGGCAAATTTTCAAAGAGTGAGAGTCCTTTAAAAAATTTTCTCTCCTTTCTGACAACAAATTTATATGAGGATGACTAATCTATTCAAGTTACCTCAGATGCCAGTTGTCAACAAATAAGATATATACTTATGTATAGACAATACTGGACCTCACAATATGCATCATGAATTATATAACAAATTATGCTATTAAGCCACAGTGTATCATATTTCAATTTTACCCTTCTAATTTACAAGTCTCATTTTAGCTACTGTCTTTAATAATGATGGGCATCCATCTCTGGGAAAAATATTCACATGTATAAATGACGTATTCAGAACATGGAGAAAAATCATAAACATACTTTGGATGCTTATACCCGAAAAAATGTATACATATATTTCATACTAATGTGCTGTGCAGTCAGGGTTGTGAAAATAATTTATCTGGGGTCATGTAAATAAGTATCCAAGCTGATGTTGCTGCGTCATACCTGGGAAAATAGACATATAAATACTGTCAAAAAAATTTTTTTTCTTTATTCAAAACCCTTTTCAGGGTTGTGGAGAAATAATTTAAAGTCTGCACATTGAAGCATCATCTCTGGAAAAAACAAATTACATTGGTGGGAAGAAAAAGTAATATATTATATATATATTTATATCCACGTGTAGTCAGTTCAGGAATGTGGAAAGTAACTTATGTGCCCCTGATTAGGTAACCATACCCATGAAAAAAAATTACATGTATGGATATTGCTGAAGAAAAAAAAAATTTCAGCAACCCCCCCCCCCCTTATATATACCAAAACACTCTGTTCAGGGTCATGGAGAAATAATTCATAGCATGCATGTTGGCACGCTATATGTGGAAAAAAAAACATCCTATGTAATGGTCATATTTGACACTGATGCAACAAAATCCAGAGTTTTGGAAAATTATCCCAAGGCTAATCTAGATGAAAAGTAGAGACCTCAAAGCAGATCACACCTTAGTTCCATCACCAACACTCCATGATTTACTATCCTATGGATGATATATATGAGGCCACACTCAGAGTTCCTTAATTTGCATGCTGGCAGTAGAAAAGGGTGAAGCCCAAGTCTCGAGAATTACTATAACTAATATTATAACTAAGATATACACACACACCTATGGCTGTTAGCTGAATGAGATATTCAAACTTAGGCTAATATGATAAATTTAAAAAATTGGGTTGAATGAAATGAGCTTTGAATAAAACACTGAACATGAATACATTGTTTATATATTTAGTGGAAGAAATCAATAATAACATTATGGCAATAGTGTATGAGATTACATATAATGATGAATGGATGGGTACAAAATCTCATCTCTATTTACATTTTATACATTTTGTCAATTAATTATTATTGCCACTTTATTAATTTGGCTGTCTATAGTTAATATGCCTGACTTATGCTACGTCATGCAAAGGTTTACTAAAGTTAACATACAACAATGACAATAATAAGTATAACTTATTCATTAATATTACATAATGAGCAATAAGGTGCTCTATATGCAGATTGTTTATATAAACTAGATCTGGAGTTCAGATCAATGCTGAACAGAATAATATAAAGGAAGATGAATTGGCGATTTGCAGCGTAGCTTCAGAGACTACCATGCTACATAAACTAATAAGGGTTGCGACTCAAATGTGCAGTTACTCATAGGATTCAGAACCAAGTACTGGGTTACTGTGAATCATATGACTTGCTATTATAATATATAAGAACATTTAGTTTGGGTGATCGAAGCAGCTTAATATATGTTTTTGGACACTCATGATCCAGTTCTAAAAACGAGTTGTGGGAACTAGCAGCTTAATATACAGTTCAGGACCTTCCTGTTCCAGTTCCAAAAAAAAGATATCCAAGCTAAGAATAATGGATGCCCCTTAAATCCAAAGTCAATTTAATAAGAATATAGCAAGGCATAACGCACAGATATGCTTCCTAAAGACACATCCACAACGCTTTATATAAAATTAATAAATTGCTAAATCTTTAGTTTCAATTTGCGAAACTACTATATGCCTGTTCGTAAATTAGCATACTTACAACATGCTAAAAAAAGTTAATTAAAATGATCTAGTTTACCAAGTAATCTATATAGTTTATGATAGTAAATTAACGAAGAGTAAAGCATATTTGGGACTTAACTAGTTAGTTCTAATACGCTTCAATATCATTCTTGCTATTTGTTAACGAAATATAATTATTTAACATGCAAACATGAATTATACTAAGCTAAAACACAGTAGCTTAACATTTATAAAAGTAGGTTTTCAGATCAGAGATTTATGTGTGTGCTAAAAAGCAATATAAATTATATGAGAGCATCTAATTTTCTCTCTACTGTTATAATATTAGCAATCTCCGCAAAGAAGAATGGCATAGCACAATTAATAAAATATCAATAGGCAATGTAATGAAGGCATATCTGCAGATTGAATAAATTAAGAACAATAACTAAGATAGTTATCATGTTTAACAGAAATATTACTAGTTTAACATTTAATTCGGCAAGATTTTACATTATTATTATTCTTAAGTCGGATCACTTTAAGAGACTTAATAATTACAAATTTATTAGACATTTAATTATTAATAGTAGACTAGTTTAACAATTAGTGCACATTTATAGTATAGCTAGCTTATAAGAATTATTACAGTGATTTATTAAGATTTAATTAAGAGCTCTGTGGAAGATTTAATTACCGATTATCTTCTTGCAGAGGTGGCTTCCATGGTGCAGGCATCAACATTCACTGATGGGCTACGCATTCTTCGTGGCTTCTTGGTAGCTTTGCTGTTATAGACTCCCTCCATCACCTAGACCAACTTCCTCCACAAAGAAGAAGGCAATGATAGGCCTTCTAGCCTCAGGTCCTCATCGTAAATTTGGGCATAGCGCCTGGCTGTATTTGATTTGTAAAATGACGAGAGCCAGCTTTCTTTGAATTCAAACTGGGGTTTTTATAGCAAATCATTCACACACACCCTCATAAGCCATTAAGTTGTTTACAATTTTTAGTTTTAAATTCTTAAGTTTTAATAACTCTAATAAATTTTAGCAAAGACAAAAGATCCAGTTGTAGTTATTGAAAAGGAGAGCCGGTTCAATAATTTTGTCTTTGTTTTTTAAATTTTATTTTTAAACCATCTTTGAAATTTTGGTTCTCAGTTTATAATTTAATAAGAGGTATTTCTGAGAAACCGATGACCTTGATTCTCTTTTTTTAAAAAGAGATTAAAGTTGCCAACATTCTACTATACGTATAGACAGTCACCCCTGGATTTAAGATTTATATGCGAATACAAACAAATATATAAATTTAATAACTTAAAAGAGATAATTTAGAAAAGTTGTAATGTTCACAAAAGATATCACATTACAGTTTCTTTCGCATATATGCATAGGTGCGCTTCTACACATAGAACGATGTTTACACCACTTACTTTAATTTATTAATTTTAAAATATAACTATGTATACGTTACTATATGCATACAGATTTGATTAATTAATTTACGTATGCAATATAAATAATGCACATACTCGTTAATAGAGCTTATTACATACTAATCTATAGTGGATTTTAAAGAATATATGTGAACTTGGATGGATTTAAACTAAAAAAGAAAACTACTATGGAATATAGTAGGTGGAACTGGATGATGAAAAAATCATCCTGTTACAATATCTAATGCTTATAATTTTAGTTCTACATGCTTTGCCTCTTCCTTTATCTTATTTATTACTTGCTTAACTATCCTCATTGCATTACATACTTTGTCATCCATATCTCTTGTCACTCCACTAAGTATATTATAATGGTCAGGGTGATTTAGAGTCTTACCGTATCTGACATACAAGGGTGCCACCAGGCCATTCGAACCTGGAAAATTTATATAGTAGGCAGATATTTACAGTGAAGATCCAAATTTATTTTATATTGACCATTAGTCCTTGCCACTAGCTCAAGGAGATGCAGAGATTTATAATAAGTACTTATTCAACATTTCATTCAAGATAGATTTGAAATCAAAAATAAATTAATATTAAAAAAATAAAATAAACCACTGCCAGTAATAACATACAAAACTTATTTATTAACGCACATATATAAATATTTGAAATTGAGGAATAAAATTTATTCTTTACTATTAATTTTAAATTATTATTTTAGATAGTTTGCACAGATGGACATTTTATAACATTGAGTACAGATAAGCTACATAAATTAATCATTTAAAAACTTTTCAAAAAAAACAAATGTTCAACCTCAGACTAAAAGTTCGTAGCCAAACTAACGTTTGCTTCCTGATATTCAGATGTAACTAATGCAATATGAAGATGCTAGCATAAAATCATGCTGTCAAGAATGTGCATCTACAGCATGATATTATTTGAAAGACATGATCCTCGATCAATACAGGAGTGTACATTTATCTGGCGAAGGAATCATGTATATAAAATATTTAACGAAAATTGTTATGGGGGAGAATTGAACTTTTGCCGACTTATTGTCCCTATCCATAGAGCTAAAGAAAATCAAATCAACGTCACAGGAAATACATCTGCATACATTGCAACGCAATGATTATGCCTTTGGGTCATGCATTCAGTTGGGCTTTGCCCTGTATGCTAACATGCATCTCTCTACTAGCATCAACCTAACTACGAGACAGTCTAAAATTTAAACCTCATTAAAATAAACATAAACGATTGAAACAAAGTTTTTAATTGAAAATTACTGAGGGAAATTTACAAGAAAGTAAACCCAATGGCACTCATCATAAGGTGCAGCATTGACAACAATAACTTAAAATATATACCAGTAAATACGTTTGGACACTCAGCGATAGGTGTCATATTTACCGACATATATATTTCATGCAAATGAAAATCTCAAAAAAAAAAAAAAAACTAATATCAACGTTAACGAATCTATGCAGCCATCTACACCCAACTTAAATTTAATACATTTAAATAATTTAGTCAATAAATATTAATAAAGAAAATGGAAATGATTTAAATAAATTAGCAAACTCAAATATATAAAATTAAACATTAATTAACTGATATTGAAATCTTAATAATGTAACTAACGGTCATATATGTACATTTGCGTAACAAAATCGAGTTTTATAAACATAAAGGCTCATTGATACAAGCAATTAAAATGGGAGTTTTTGCTGATATTAGAAGTGACACTTTTTTAATATATAGTTTATGGCTAACTAGATGTGATATTCTTTTTAATTCTATTTGTACAGATCCTCTGAAGATTATAATTAGAAAAATCAGGAATGAAAAAAGAAAGAGACAATAGAATATCATTACAAGATTTATTTATTAGCACATGGGATCTTATTAACATTTGAAAACCAGGTTGGATATTATAAATTACCCCCTTTTTTTTTTTTTAGAAAAAACATATATATATAATTGTATTTTTATTCTATTTTTTTATTTTCTTATTAACACTTGGCAGATTCTGCCCATTGAACTTTAATTTGCCTATTGATCTTATAATTCAATATTATGTATTTATTTTCTGGTTTAATAAAGTTTGTTTTTGATAAAAAAAATCCAGAGTTTTAGTAAATCATCCCAAGGCTGAGCGAAATGAGGTTGTTGAGACCCCGAATCCAATCTCATCCCGGTTACTTTACTAACGCTCAAAGATTTACTATCTTACGGATGACATATATGAAGCTACACCAGTATTTTCTTAATTTGCGTGCCGGCAGTAGCACATCTGTAAAACATGAGACTATGGGAAACTGACATATCTCAAAGTATAGCTATATAGGTGTAGTGTGACCAACATTATTAAATATGGATTGTGATTCATAACTAAATACTAATAGTTAACTAATTAAAAATGAGCAAAATTGAGACACTAGGCAGAAGTTAAAATTTAAATAAATTTAATAAAAGCCAAAATTTAAATAATAAAGTTACAATATAATTATATGGATTGTCTCACTCACAGGTGAAGATTTTAGGGATTACAATTTATTAATATTTTATCTTTTAGTTCACATGCAGGTGAAAGTTTTAGGGATACAAGCAGTTTTGGTTTACATATATATATGGCCTTTCAAATCACTCGCAGGTGATATTGGTTTACAAGTTACAAATTGTTTAATTTAACTTTGCTTGTTCTATATATATATATATATATCACTCGCAGATGATGCAGATTTACAATTTACTCAGTTACATTTTCATGAGACTTATTATTACATTACAAATTGGTTTAATGTGCTCATGATAATCTATGCCTAGTTTATGCTATATATTTGGACTTAGCAGAAGTGATTATCATTATTTATAAAAAATATTTTATTAAATGCGCATTATTTAACATATTCTCTATATAGCTTATATGCCTACAAAATTAGATTCAAAATCAATGCTGAAATATAAATTATTATGGTGGGATGAACTGATGATAGGCAGTCAGATTTTTATACTAAGGCGCTTACAAAGTATACAATCTGAATCTGTGTGTCTCGAATGTGTGCTTGCTCATGGAAGTCGTACTGAGTACTGGTTCCCTTCGACCATACCCATTGCTGAGAAAGAGACCTTTTTAGTCCAGGTGATCAAACAACTAATACAACAAGCTGGATCCTCATGCTCCAGCCTTAAATATGAAGAATAGACGACGCTCATCTGAAGAAGATTTAGTTATCTGTACTAAGAGTAATGGGGTGGCCCTTAAAACCTATGCCCATTGGAATATGATATACAGCAACAAGTATATATGCAAATGCATTTCCTAAGGACACATTCACCCCGCTAACTACATCATTATATAATAAAATATGATGCAAAACAATAGTTTCCTTCCATGAAACTACTGTAAATCAGTTCATAACCTAGCATCTATAACTATGCTATTAAGGAAAACTTATGAATCAAATTTACTAAGCAATCTATATAGGCATTTATATTACTCTAGGGAGGATTACAGCATATTTTGGATAATTACAATATTAAATTCTAGATTTATGCCATATTTCATCACTTCAGGCAAATATTAATCAAATATTTTATTTAAAGCAAACCTATATTAAAGTGTTTATAAGCTTTTAATTATATATCTTAAATAAGATTTATTTTATCCATTTCAGAAGGGAGTTTCATTTGTGCATTAATAAACGTGAAATTATATATGTGTGAGAATATCTAATCACTTCTCACTAATCATTTAACTAAGAGTAAACTCCATTCTGAACAAACATAGCATAAACAAATACATAATTGAAAAGAAAGTAATATTGGCATAGTTTTAACTAAAAGAAACATAAATTTAGAAATAAGATTTCACGTAAGTGAAATCTGAAATTTGGCTTTATTTGCTTAGTTTAAAAAGGGAATGGAATAAAATAGCCTAAATTAGATTAATTCAGTTTAATATAAATTTAATTCATTTATGAGAATTATCAATAAAAGCAAATATTATTAGGCTAAAATATATAAAATAAGTTGGGAACATATTTAAGATCAATTAAAATAAATCAGTTAGAATCAGGCAAGATTTATAATTTAAATAAAAGAAAATAAAAGTTACATTTTAACTTTACGAATTGAAATTCAGAAATTAAGAATACATAAAATTATTCTGGCCATTGATAATAAATTTAGCTAGCTTTAGGAGTTATAAAGTATAGTTTAAAAGTTAATTTTAGATTGATGGAGATCTGTTACAGCTATAACTTTTCTGCTGTGGCAAGGCTTAGTCTTGAGCGCTTAAAGTTAATTTTAGATTGATGGAAATCTGTTACAGCTATAACTTTTCTGCTGTGGCAAGGCTTAGTCTTGAGCGCTTTCTTTAAGTGGCATCAGCTTTTGGTTCATCTTTCTCCACTACTGTAGACCATCTTTCCGAGCTTGGAAGCAAGGAATTGCCTTTTTACCCCATCATCATCATCATTCACAATTTTACAAAATACTTAAAAATGAATTGACTAATAATGAATTGAGTGTCCTAGTGTATATGTGTCTGAGTCTAAGTCTTTCAAAGATGGCTGCAAGATTATATATTAGCTCACCCCCTCCTCTTCCCTTTCTTGGTAGTTGCAGATCTGTTTTTCTAACTAACTCGCTATATTCTTGGAAATCTGGGATTTCTGCTGTTATCAATTTTTTTACAGGTGGGTTTCCCAATCTTACCAGGTTAATTTATTCATAATTGGTTTTAAAATCTATTTTTATTCTTAAAATTTTAAATAGGTCAAAATACAGCGAGAAGGATTAATTTTATTAAATTACCTTTTCGAAAAACAAATCTAAAACTCTGTAAACAATTTTATTATATATGTAATGCATTTATACAATTTAACGATATATGCAGAAATATTATAATTTCTAATATTAATTTTAGAATAATATTCTAAATAAAGAAATTTTCTAATGTTTTAATCCTATAACATTATTTCTTTCCTGCATATACGTAGGTTCTGGTTACACATACATAGCATGTTTACATTTATTTAACTACCAGCAATATATATATATATGCATATTTACTGATTTCATATATATATATGCATACACTTTCTATACTGTATACTAAAATATACGCACACATACACAACCAGTATAATTACATTTAAAATTAGCATAATATAAGAGGATTTGGGTATAGGTATATATAAATAAATACTACTATAGTATATAGTAGGTGAAACAGAAGAATAGACAGATCTGACTGTTTCAATGAGTCAAATAAAAGTTCATTTTAAAAGTTATGTTTAGCTGGTTATTAAAAGCTTGTTAAATATTGACGAAAGTTCTTAATTACTTTTTTAAAACTTTATCGTTTATACTTTACAGTAGAGGAGCTCCGGATCCTTGTGCCAATTCCCATGAAATCTTTATTAGTCATACTTTCATGGAAGATCGGTCTGTTGTTCATATCGTAGTTATCAATTTGGAGGCTGTCTTAGCTGGTTCAAACCTGGAACAATTTTATTGTAGGACCCATATGATTTGGGTCTACAATAGTGCCATTTATAATTCATCAAGCCACTTCATTTGAAATAAGGAAGAGGGTGAAAAGTGCGTCTTTTCACCCTCCTCCTCAAAAATCAAACAGGAACTGTTTTTAATTTGAATTTTCTCCTTTTATATTCCTCCTTCGGATTCACTGAGCACGGTTTCCTGTTCCGGTGGTTTTCATTAGGGTTCGAGTGTTGGTTGCCCTTCCACAAGCTGGTAACACAAAATTTTTATATCTCTTATCTGACCTTTAATTATATAAGAGCCTCAAGGGCTAGTTTGCTTTTTGTTTAATTAATAAAACAATCATTTACTGAGATTACATAGGAATCTTAAAATAGAAATTAACATTTATTTCTATTCTCATTTGTTACTTTTTAACAAAAATATTTTATCTTTAGATCTTTACTTTTTTTTATAAAAAAGTATGTTCAAATACTTTTTTTTTTTAAAAAAAAAAAATACTTTTAAAGATTTCCATCTGTGCGATATCTATATGTTAAACATAACTCTTTTTAATTTTGGCTTTTAGTTTTTAATAAATGATTTTATTTAAGATTATGTATACTGTTAAATATACTCCATTCTGTTGTCCTTATCTACATTTTCCTCCATTTCTCCTGACTTTCTTTTTAAATTATCTATAGTTAAAAACCTTTTTTTCACATCTCTTTTATCACATTTATACATGATCTATACAACCATACACCTTTTACATCCTTACTAGTCTTATTTATGCACTTCAGATAAAAACCTTATCACATACCATATATACTCTACCAAAGCATGCATAATTTCCTTCTGACTATCATACATGCATTGTGGGATAAAAATGCAATCAATATTTTCTAATGTTTCCAATTCCCCTACTCTATATTTAAATTATGATTTTTCTACCACTCTTCAAATCTCGTTATACAAAAAAAAAAATCATTTTTTTTAAAATGGCAACCAAAAAACATGTGCTCCCCTAAACTCACAACCTCAAACATTACCCTCTTTTTCAAATAAATCATTTTCACTTAAATTGAAATTTTTTTTAATAGCAGAACTCTTAAAATCCAACTAATCTAACAAATGCCTTAGTTTCAAAGCCTCCTTGCAATAAACACACACACACACACAATATTTTTTTATTTTATATTTAAAATGTCAGCATATTGGATTTCTTTCCAAATGTTAGCAATATTTTTTTTGATTTTTCCAAATCCAATGAAGTCTATCTCTCTGTGCTCCAACTCTCTTTTCTCATTCACTTTGTAAACAAATATTCTTCAGCAACAAAAATTTTATCTAGATATTATTCAAAATATATAAAACTTATCTTGCAGAGCAAATCAGCCACATCAGGTTAGCAAGGCCTTCCATGATTCCTTCTAAAAACATTTACTAAAACAGCACCATATATATTTGTACACTCACACATCAATCATTATTAATCAAGTAAAGATTAAAGCAATTTTAAATATATTATAAACTATTACAAATAGAAAATCATTAATTGGCTCTCTATAGTTTAGCAACTTTTATTATGTAAACAAAATTATAAGATAGATCTCGAAATGTTCACAAATGGCAGAAATTTTACTATTTTAGTATCATTTACAAATTATTTAAGTCTATGGAGATCATAAACAAAATATTGCAACAGAGGTCACTTGTAGCAGAGATACATTGATTATCAATATGTACTGAATTGTGAAAATAAATTTAAAAACACTGCAAATTTGCATTTATTTTCAGTTACAATCTAGAAATTATTAAACAAAGAATAAAAAATAAATAAATCTAAGAATTGGATTAAAAAAAATTGCAATGGTAGTTATATATTACTTGAAGACATAATCATTATTAGTAAATGGAAAAAAACATATAAAAATAAAATCAATGAAAATTTGTCTTCATTATGTTTATATAATAAAATGCATGAGTTTTTATTTATTTTTAATTACAATCAAAATAATTGTTTCACAAATTACCCCAATATTAATATCTCAGATAAAATTTAGTATATATTATATCATATTTTTATAAGATGTTATAAACAAATTGATAGTTTACATGTTATGGCTTGACATTAGCTACATATAAATACATAGTTAGTGATAGTCTTGAACCTACACACCTGATATACATAAAACTATTTAAGAAAAAGTGCATCTCTCAAATCAGTTGTGATTTGAGCAGGGTTAAATAACATCTCTTGTTTACAGAAACCAAAAAACATACACATATTCTATAATAAAAGTATAAAAAAAACACACATTTCAATATCCATGAATTCATAAGCCAATAAAACATCACATGACCATTCTTTATTATGCTTATCCAATCTGTTAAACAGTGACAACTTCATCTATAATATAGCATCACCCAATGCAAGCCATAGTAATCAATGGATACTAGAAAATTTGTGCATCCAAATTCATATTTAGTGTCTATTCATCCAATATTCCCAGACTGGTATCTAGGTTATAGCCTTCATCAGTGAGAAGCCTTGGATCTGAGGGAACTTTGGATACAATGCAATCCTTCCGCAGCTATGATAAAAGGTGGCTGCTGGAGTGTTACATTGTATCCAAAGATTTAGGTGCAATGCTTTCAGATCCAGGGTTTCTTACTGATGAAAACTATAAGATAAAAACTATTCTGGCTATATTGGATGAGTAGATACTAAATAGGGATTTTGATGCACAAATCTTCTAACATCCATTGATACCTATGGCATGCACTAACACTATTGTATGGAGTGGCATCTGTTGGATTCATAAGCATAATTAATGTCAGCACTATATTTCTACTTTGTCTTCTTAAAAGTTTTTTCCTTAAAAAATAAAACTACAAAGACAGTTGATGAACATTACTAGTTTATGGGGAGAGAAAAATAAGTAAGATGAGGGGGGGGGGGTTGATTATTTATAAAATAAAGGTATAGTATATACATTAAAATTAATAGTTGTTATTTAGATTTAATAATGACTTAATCTTTTAGTATCACATTAGTATTTTAAAGATGTAGAAGATTTATGAAGAAGGGAAGGAATTATTAAGTTTATTGTTGAATTATTTTTAATCCAATAAAATTATTAATTTAAAAACTGGAGGTTATGATTTTATTATCAATTAAATTTTTTATATTGAGGTTAGACATTTATCACAATTCTCAATCTTCAATTCTTACATTTTTGAGAATGTAATGTCTAGAGCAGTGATGCACAACTTTTTTATAATTTTGGCCTCCATATTCAGACTGAAATTTTACATGACCCATTATATGTTATTATCCTATTATAAGCATATAAGGATAGTAGTAATAAGTTGTTTTACCACATATAAATATATACCTTTATATTTCAGTACATACAATTTGATATAAGATCTTTGAAAAAAAAAAAAAACAGCATATTTAACAAACAATGTATAATAATACTTTATTCTTAATAAAACTATTGATTTGTAGTAATTAGAACTTTTCATTTCAACAAAAATTTTATTAACAATAAATAGTGATTACATACTAATAAAGGATAGATAAATGAATAAATTGTACAATAATATGATTGTATAATGTTCTATTTGTCATCTGGCTAGATTTTGTTATGAGAGTACAATTGTTATACTCTTATGTGGTTAGGTATAGTGATGAGATTCTAAGAACTTGTTTAATGGAATAAGCATTTTTTATATAAACATGAATATTTTCTTTTAGAATTTCCTATTCTATAATGCTGGGTAGGTGGGAGTTGATAATCAGGAAAAGGAAAGAGCAGTTAAAGACCAGGTGTCATCAAAGACTTTACTGGAGGCCAGGAGCTGGTCACGTTTCTTGATTTTTTTGAGCATTTGATAAAACAATGGTATGATTTGTGGCGGGGGTAATTCCATGAGAGTTTTGCATCTCACTATCCATATGGAATAAAGGACAAAGGTAGAAAGCCTTATTATTGGAAAAAACCCATTATGAATGGCATTTTCAAGTGAGAAAATCATATCAGGTCTTAAGTTGGAATTGATTATAATTATATCTTTCAGTGTTTTAAGTCTTGGGCACCAGTGTATAATATGGTCTATGGTTTCATCTTCACAAGCACACAGACCACATATAGGGTCAATGCTGGTAAAAACTCTTCGGTGATAAAGGAACCAATTCATGGGAAGCACATTAAGATTTATTTTAATGATGAAGTCAAGGAATTTGGGTTCCAGACTCCATCTTTTGAAGTGTGAAATGAGTCTTTGGTTGGTTACTTTTAGGCTGGTTTTAATGGGTTGTTGATTATAGTTGATTATATTGTATGCTTCCCATAAGGTGATTTTTTTGTTAAGGTTAAAGAGCATTATTGGGTTATAAAGTTGTAGGTGGTCTATTAGGAAGGCTATCCATGAACTGGCAGAGGGCGGAGGACAATCTGTCGGTGTAATTTTTTTAATAATGTTGGAGTATCCACAGGAGAGGATCAGATTATGTAGAGTGTTGTGGGTTTTCTGTAAAATGATTGCTTGTATTGAGTGGAATGACAGTCCATTGAACCTGCGTGGTCGTTGGATGCCTCGCAAGCTAATAGCAACTGTCCTTCCTCTCCAGAGAAGTTTGGTACATAATCGGTTGATTTTATTTTGAAACTGTTTAACATTTTTACAAATGGAAGATAATATGAGATTTTTGGCATTATGATCATGATGAGGAGTCCAACCTTTCCATATAATGAAAGGTATACTCTAGAGAGTGACGTGGTGATGGCTTCAGTTGAATGGAGGATTGCATCTTGAATCTCTCTTGCCATTGCAGTTGGTGTTTTGAAGATTGGGAAACCTAGGTATCTTTGGGGTTTTGCAGAAAAGGGAGAGTTAATTTGTTTACCAGACATAATCTTCCAGATGGAAGATTTGTTAAAGTTTATTTGTAGGCCAAGTTTCGCTGTATTTCTGTTTAAGATGTTCATGAGATGGGGAAGGAATTTAATGGTGGGAAGAACAATCATGATGTCATCTATATATGCAAATACATTGAAGTTTTTATTGAGAGAGGGAAGAAAAATTCCAGGGAGGTTTTTTTCTATATCCATCAGAAGAGGGTTGATGTATGCTGTGAAGAAAAGGGCACTGAGTGGAGATCCTTGAGGGATCGACTTGTATGGCTTGAAGCCTGGTGTGATCTTGCCATCAAGAGAGAGAAAAATCTCTCTGTTGTTGAGCAGATTGCTGATCATCTGAACAATCCCGCTGGAATGTCGCATTCCAACAGAATATCCAGGAGGATATTTATCTGGACTGAATCAAATGCTTCCGCAACATCCAGCTGGACAGCAATAGGTTTTGATTTACGATGTCCTCTGATGTAATTGAATAGTGTAGTTACATTGGACATAGCATGCGAGGTTGATGATCCCTTTTTTCCGTATTGGTTTGACGAGATATGGCTAAGGATTTGAGTTTGGATTTGATCTTTACTGACTGACTCAATTATCTTGATAAGCAATGGGGTCATGGAAATTGGCCGGATATTGTTAATGTCGTTTAGTGGTTTTGCTTTTTTAATAAAAGGCATGAGTGCCACTGGGTAAAGATCTGTTATGTTTCTGTTGCCGAAGGCTAGGTGATCAATCATTTTTTTAATAATTGGCACAGTGAATTGACTGAGGTGTTTGAGAAGGAAATTTGGGATGCCATGAAGGCCAGGATGAACGCTGTCAGGGAGAGATGTTATCTTCTTTTTGATTTGGATTTCTGTGATGCCATGTTCGCCGGGGTCACCAGCATCCAACCAGCTGTTTATAGGAGGAGCTCCATCTTTTTGCATTAATTGGCAGAATTGTTTGCTGATGTGCTGCATCATTGGAAAACCAACGAGATTGGTTCCATTAGAATTAATGGTAAGGGAGTGATTTGTTTTCTATTGTACCCCAGTGCCCATCTAAGATAGTCTCTCGTCCAGCAGTGTTGTTGTGCTAAGAAACATTTGGCTCTTCTGATGGATATATATTCTGCAAGGGACTTTTGCTTGATTTTGTAGAGATTTTTAAGGAAGATGATTTTTTTCTGTATTTGTGAAATTTTGCTGTAAAGCTTGAAGTTGTATATTAATGTCTGTTAGATCATTTAGAAGGCCATTAGGTCCTTTGATTTTCCTGGCGTGGTGATTTAATATGGATTGTAGTATTCTGATGAAGGAAAACCAGCCCTCCTCAGCAGGAAGGGAAAGGATGTATATTTTCTGGAAAAGGATGTATGCCTCAGATACTATCGCTTCGGTCATATTTGATTGGGTGATCATGCGCATGGTTTTACCAGGTCCATCAATAGGTGCAGGGATTGAAATAGGTGTAAGTTGTAAGATTAGAGCCATATGATCAGAGAAAGCAACATGGGCCAAGGCTGCATCAAGGTTGAAATGGAGGTCTGGGGTGTAGTAAACCAAATCAATCAGGGACTTTTTAGTTTTAGTATAGAAAGAGTAGGCTTCGGGAGGGAAGAAGCCCTCTCCACACATTAATCTGCGATTTATTAGATGCAAAAATCTCTTGTTGAAGTCATTGTATGTGGTGTTAAAGTCTCCCAGAAGAATAGTAGGGGAGGCTCTGTTAGCGTTGATGGCATTTAGAATGTGGATTATTTTTAGATATTGAGAGGTGTCTGTGGCTGTATATATATAAGCTATGATGATCGGATAACCCCAATAGTCTATTTCTATGATAATAATATTGGCATCTAGGAATAGAATGCTAAAACTGTTTGGTGGTGTTGACTTGCTGAGAAGAATACCGACTCCACCTGAAGCAGAATGGCCTATGGAAAATCTAGTAAATCCGAGAGTTGAGAGAAGAGATAGTATTTTATGATCAGTCTTATGGTGATATTTAGTTTCACCCATAAGAAGTATATGAGGGGAGCAGAGCGAGAGCCAGTTTTTAATAGCTAGAACTCTATCAATTGAGTTGATGCCGCGAATGTTAATGCCAGCAATTTTGCAGAACATGATAGATTAATCCAAACCGTCCTCAGCAAAGTGTACCAAGTCAATGTGGGACATCTCCATGTTAATGAGGTCTGATGTTGTTTGGCAATCAGTCTTGTGATTGAATTTGTGGATGGATTGGTGATATAGTTGTTGGTTGAGGAAACGCATCCATGAAGTCTTCGGTGTCTGATGAAGTAGTGTAATCTGTCCTGAGATTCGTCAGAAGGATCAATGGTATCAATGGTTGTAGGATCCATGGTTTTCCTCTTTTTTTCTATGGATTTGCGAGGCTTTGTGCTTGATATATCTGAAATTTGTTTGTTAGCGGGTGGAGGTGAGTAATGTATCAGATGGGCGCTATCATCATCAGAGCTTGATTTATCTGAACGAATTGATTTTCTTATTTGTATTTTGGGTATTTGTTGTGTCGGTTTTTTGAGGGTTTTGAAGTTTAATAGTGTTTTTTTTCATTTTCCTGTTCTTTTGATAAAAGTGTTTTTTTATTGTTATAGGAAATTTGTTTTAAATTTTAGACCTGAGTCATTTTCGGTTTGCTGTAACTGTTGGGAAACATTAACTATGCTGACTTTCGGGTTGAGTGTTTGACAAGTCTTTTCATCTGGATGGTTAATTATTGCAGGAGTTGAAGAATTGAGAAGAATGTTTATCAACATTAAGAAGATACTAACACGAAAAACAATGTCATGGGAGTGAACCAGAAAAATGAGAGCAATATAAGTCATTATGATGTGTTGTTTATACAAAGTGGATTGGAAGATAAAGAACAAACTGTTTAAACAATAAAGTGTTCAGACACTCAATAATGAATTAAGCAGTTTTAATAGTGTTTGTATTTTCAATTAAAAATTTATTATCCATCATGACAACTTCTCAAAATATTCATGACCTCAAACAATTTTTCTGTGACCCCTTGAGGGGTTGTGACCCACAGGTTAAATTGTTGCAGAGGAATTTGGAAAAAAAAAATTAAAATTATCCCACAAAAATAAATACTGATTTGGACTGCTTAGTGTATTGATAGGAGCAGTGATCTGCAGACCTAAGTTTATAGATTCTTTCCCAAAGTTAAAATATATATATATATCAGTTTGCTAAATTATTTATGATTCTATAATAAAATATTTGTTTTTAAAAGGAATACAGGCATTTTCAGTTTTTATGTCTGCATATCAAATATTTGTAGAAACAATATTAGAAATTTATAGCTTTTTTTTTTTTTACTTTGAAAACCATCAATTCTTAAAAAAAAGTCACTATAGTTATGATTGAAAGTAAGGACTGCCCAAAACTTTTGCCATTTAATTCCTAAATTAACATGGAAAAGAGATACCATTGTGAAATTTAATGGAAATAATTGTTAATTTCTAGATTGAATATGTCTGTCAGTTAATTATTTATTTAGACAAAAACATTATCTCTCCAGAAAGATATTCTCAACAGTAGAATTTAAAAGTTTTTCTATATCCAAAAATCAGTTTTATTATTTTCAAAACCATTATGGATTTAAAAAAAAAAGTGCACATGCCTATATCAAAGTAATTCAAACTTTCACGTTATGAATTAAATCTTTTGATTGCAGGGAGTGGCTAGACTTCAAAAGAAATTTTTGATTTCCACAAAACAGGACTTTCTTGGAAATGAATGCAATCCTGCACTAACATTTCACAAAAATATATAAAAAAAAAAAAATGCTTCTTTGTCATCAACAAATGAAGATCTGACAGAAATACATCTAACGACAGATGATGAATTAAAAACTGTGGAAGCTGATGGAACTACATGTAAATCAGATCATCATCATCATCAACCATTATCAATCCACTGCAGGATGAAAGTCTCTCCAAGTTCAAACCATCCTCTCCACATCATACCTGCACACTTTCTTATTTCATCCATGCATCTCACATGTGGTCTTTTTCTGGGTCTTTTAAAATCTCTTGGAAACCAGTTTAAGAATTCAATTGTCCATCTATTATCATCTCTTTTAGCAATATGTCCAGCCTGACTCCACTTCAGTCTTTTAATTTTTTCAATGAGGTCAGTAACACCTGTTTGTTCTCTTACCCATATATTGCATTTTCGATCACTTCTTGTTACTCCTAACATACATATCTCCATACTTCTCTGAGTGATATGAACACTGAAGACTAAATATTATTAATTTTAAAAAACTGATTCACTTTTTTGAATGATCTAAGTTTGAAGTAAAATACTTGATCTTCATAATTATTTCAAAAAATATGTACAAAAAACAAACAGACAATTCTGACCATTAAAAAAAAAAAATAACAATGACAACTAAGTGTGTGATCCATAATTAAATTCTATTTAAGTTATGATTAATGTAGTTCTGCATCTTATCTAAGTATTTTCTTTTTATTTATAGTGACTTACTTTTAAAACCTGGGGTTTTTTTTTTTATATCTAAGAATATTAAGTAATGTTAAATTATTTCTTAACAACCATACAAATTGTACAATCTTTTTTTCAAGCACCTATCATGGATGGAACAATCAATAAACCTCTAATGGATACATATTTCTAAGCATAAAATTTAATTCAAGTCTCTTTTGATCAGCTTAAATGTTAATAGATAAGGAAGATGCCATAGTTAAACTTATTTTTATAAATAATTTTCTTTCAAATTAATATTTTAAATATGAAATTAAACTAATTAGCAAATATAAACATATAATAAAACTGTATAAAATTAGCTTTATCTTGCACCATCTGTAGAAATTTTATAATATCATAGCTACATAATCAAAAAAATCAATTAAATTATATTCAAACTTTAATATTAAATTGAATGTTGTGAAAATAAATAACCACAAGGGGCTTATGTTATCAAAACAAATATGTTGTTTTCATCAGATAGCTGTTTAAATATATCTTTATAGTAAAATTTCTATAAATGACACAATGTAAACTAAAATTATTCAATATTACTACATATCTATATGGTGCTTAATTAGTATTTTAAAAAAAAGTTCTTAATAAAAATTAGTTTGATTATGAGTTTAACCTTGTCTATAAAATTATCAACTAACACTAAAGTAAGTTCAAATTTTAATATCAAATTGAATAGGGCAATGATGTTTAAATCAAAATTAACATACTTTGTTTGATGGCTGGCAACTGTTTTCCTAGACTGCTGATGCTATCAGTTATGATAAAAGTATTATATCCAGCTGAGATTAGTTGATTTTTTTCATTAAACATAGCCGCTTAAAAAAGATAGCAAAAGTTCTATTTATATAAATGTAATTATTGGAAGTTTCATTATGCTCCAATAGTGATTAATATTTTATTAACATTATTCTTGTGGAAATTTGTCTCTTGTTCTTCACTATTTCCTCTCTTCATTGTTTCTGTCTTTCTACAACTTCTTGTAGCAAACTTGTATCCACCACGGATATTTGAAACCATGAATAACAGTGAGGGCTTTATATGTGATCAGCATATGCAGATATATCTATATTATGATTTAGTTTAAAAATAATATTATCATCTCATCAAAAATAATTAATACAAAACTAGAATAATATGTGTATAAAAAAGATGATATAAAAATAAACTGAGAGAAAAATAAAATAAATTTACATACAAACAATATTCAAATTCAATGTTAGTAACTGAACATTTCTTTTTATTTTCACTACTAAATCAGTTTTCATTTAACCACAAAACAAAAAAGTACTTCCTGGATTTTCTTAGATTTGGCTGAATAACTATTTCTTTTGTGTTTTTGGACCAATTTAAACAAAACTTTCATTCATGAAACTACAACAGTAATGAGACAACTTATATAAAGTAATACTTTTACTTTGATAACAACCACATGACTAAATGTGGAAAAAAAAATGATTCATGATTCTGCTCATATAGAAATGTAATCAAATATATATATTTTTTCAAACAAGGGATGGTGAGTTTATAGATGTACTAATTTTCAGTTTTAGACTCAAATTCATGTACCAATGTCTAAAGTTAGTTTTAAATTTAATATAGGGTTTCAATCCAGCAATGCCATAATAATTTAAATTTTCAATATTAGAAGCAGAAAAATATATACACATTCATTATTTTTCTTTAATATTTAAATAGTGATTCTCCAATTTCAAAGAGATAATACTGTGAAATAAAACATATATGTGTGTGTTCATGTATACACAAATCAGAAAAAGAAATTAATTATAAAGCTAAGAACGATTAAGGTGCAGTTACAAAAACAGCATAATGTATTGTGAAAGCAAATATAAATAATAATAAGATGACAACAAAAAATAAATCACAAGCAAAAAAAAAAAAAAAACAGAATAGAATTTGACCAGTGTATCATTGTAAAAAAACACAAGAAAAAAGCTGATCCTAATGAGGCTGACCACCAGTATTCTAAAGACAGACTAGATATTATAAATAGATCAATATGATCTTACACTTTTTAAATATTTAAGTCCACAAATATCTCAAGTGTAAGTAATTATGTAAACTAATAACATATTAATAATGTTATGGCAAATATATTACAACTGGGTGACTTTTCTATTCTATCATTTTTATTAGTTAAAATTCTAGATAAGTTATCATTCAGTTTGCATAGAACTGGCCACAACATTGTGAGAAAAGATTATTCCGCTATGTAACAAGAAAAAATCTGAAACAAAATACATGGTGTGAGAGAACAAACAGGTGCTACTGACACCATAAAAATATTTATTTGAAATTGTAATAATAATGTTCTTATATAAATACTTTAAAAAAAGAGAACTATTGAATAAAATTATTTATTACATTAAAAAATAATAATAATTATACTATATCTAAACAAAAATGAGTGATGTATGTGAATATTACTCATAAATTTATAAAAATTAAATTAAATTTCAAAATATGAAATAATTTAAAGCAAACCTGAACAATGCATCAGTATATCAAAATTGCAAATTCTTAATTAAAGCTTGATTAAATTACGTTAACAAAAAAACAACAACAACAACAACAACAAATGTATCATTACATTTGAAACTATACCTATAAAAAAATAAAAGATATATTTTGTATATAACCTTTAAGGTTTTCGTAAAGTTTAATTTGTTTCCACTTCCTTTTGTTCTTTAAAGATATTTTGTTAAAAATTTCAATATTACCAATTCTTTTATCTAGTATATTCTTCACATTACCATCAATATCTTAATTTCCAATTAATTTTCCATTTTTGACATACTTTTACATACAATATTTAAATAAAATATAAAAATCTATTTACAGCATAACAATGGCAATAAAACAAGTACTCACCTGTCTAGTAGGTAAACTTCCAAATAAAGGTTTATTTTCGTATCTCAATAACCACTCTTTAAAAAAATATATATATATTTAGTAATTTGAAACATTAAAAGAATTATTAATTGAAGAATAGGACTACATTATTAACATAGAAGCTATTTTAAAAATTTGACATAAAAGCAAAAATATAGCAATCTTAAAACCCAAATAAACCCCAAAATGACAAAAAATTATTAATTAATATCATTATTATGTGTGCTACAAACTATTTGAAAAAAAATCACATTAACAAGAATCTTAGCAATAATTAAAGACTATATGTCTTTGGAACATAAGATGCAATGATTATTTTTTTTTAAGTTTCTATGTCTTTGGAACATAAAATACAATGATTATTTTCTTTTAAGTTTCAGTTTTGTGACTACACTTCACCTACAAGCATAATAATTTATTTAAAGGATTGAAATCAATAAAATAAAAATATAAAATATTTTTAGCTTAACTAATCTTTATTTATTTATTTATGGAAATTCTCAATTAAGCATAGAATATGAAATTGTAAAGATTTACAAAAATATACAACTTTATTCTAGATGAACTTTTATTGCAGGTTTTGCCATAGCAAATAAATTTATAGCCACTATTCTGACTTATCTGCTACAGCAATCTTAATAAATAATTTTGAATCTTTTTTATTTTTTAAAAATATCTGCCATTTTTTAAAATATCAGCGATTTTATGAGATTGATATGTCATAGGTCAGTTACTTCATAACAGTTATGCTATCCAAATATAATATGAAGATATTCATGTTAAAAATATGTAGTATAGAGTTTACTAATAATATGCTTAGTAAAGTATTTATGCATTATTTAACACTTTTCAATTTCAAGCTTTATTTTTTTAATTGGATTTTAAGTAATTAATTATTTTATTTCCATAGGAAATCATTATAATTATTTATTTTTTATGTGAAATTTTTAATTTATAAGGCATTTTGGGGAACCAAGTGAGCTTGCTATCTGGAGTAAAGGAGACTATACAATGTATAGTATGTGAAATATATAAAAAGAGTTATTACAGCTTTATTATCCTATAGATAATAATAAAGGTTTTAAATATTTCCACAAGAATTCCTTCCCTTATTCCATTATTTCTGAATTCAATGTCTAAAATTGTGAATGAATACTACTTAGTATTTAAAGATTGAAACTGTTTTTCAATGTTTTATTAATAATAGCTTCAGACTAACTGAACCTTAATAAACCAAAATATAGGCATGTTCAGAAGAATTTGCAGCATATCTTTTGGACATCTAATTATTTAATGTACAGTATGTGAAATATATAAAAATAGTTATTACAGCTTTATTATCCTATAGATAATAATAATAAAGGTTTTAAATATTTCCACAAGAATTCCTTCCCTTATTCCATTATTTATGAATTCAATGTCTAAAATTGTGAATGAATACTACTTAGTATTTAAAGATTGAAACTGTTTTTCAATGTTTTATTAATAATAGCTTCAGACTAACTGAACCTTAATAAACCAAAATATAGGCATGTTCAGAAGAATTTGCAGCATATCTTTTGGACATCTAATTATATACAATAGATCTAGATTGTTCAACTTCGGAACAACTTGCCCCCCTTTTTAAAAATAATTTCTTTCCTCATTTCAAAAACGTATTAATTTATTAAAATTTATGTATGAACAACAGCTAGAAAACAAATTCATGTTATATTGTTATCTATTTTCAAAATAAAATCTACTTTAAAACAGGAAAAACTCTCCATACAGTAGTGCCACTCAGTGCAAGCCACCAGAGTAATCAATGGATGCCGGAAGGCCTGTGCATAAAATATCTATCTAAGACTTACTCATCCAAAATCAGCTTGTGACTTTTATCAGTTAAAAGCCTTGGATCTGATAACACTGAACCTAGATCTTAATATCTAATGCAACCCTCCCAGCAGCCACCTTTTATCTCTACTTAACTACAAAACTATGAGGCTAAAATTGAAAACACAATAACATTTTCCAATTCAAGCTCATTTGCTTATACAGTCATAAAGGTGTGAACTCAGTTCAGTACCCATATATATTGGTGCCTTTGGTTCTTTAATAACCATAGCTATCACTAACCTATTAAACAGTATTGGTATTAAACCACTAAACATCACATAATCACCATTTCTTATGCTTGCTCATAACTGTTATTAAAACAGGTGCAGTGCTCTCAGATCCAAGGCTCCTCACTGATGAAAGCCACAAGCTAGAAACTAGTCTGGGGATACTGTATGGGTAGGTACTAGATAGGCATTTTATGCACAAGCATTCCAGCCTCCACTGATTACTCTGGCTTACACTGAGTGGCACTATTGTATGGAAAGTTCTGCCTGTTTTAATAATAGTTATGAGCAAGCATAAGAAATGGTGATCATATGATGTTTAGTGGTTTAATACCAATCCTACCTAATAGGAGAGTGGTGGCTATGGTTATTAAAGAACCAAAGACACCAAAATGTATAGGTACTGAACTGAGTTCAGACTTTTATGACTATATAAGCTAATGAGCTTGGATTGAAAATATTATTGTGTTTTAAATTTTATTCTCAAAGTTTTGTAGTTAAGTAGAGATAAAAGGTGGATGCTGGAGGGTTGCATTAGATCCTAAGATCTAGGTGCAATGCTCTCAGATCCAAGACTCCTCACTGAAGAAAGCCACAAGCTAGAAACTAGTCTGGGGATCTTGGATGAGTAGGCACTATAGATAGAGATTTTATGCACAAGCCTTCCAGCATCTATTGATTACTCTGGCTTACATTGAGTGGCACTACTGTATGGAGAGTTTTGCCTGTTTTAATAAGTTATGAGCAAGCATAAGAAATGGTGATCATGTGACGTTTAGTGGTTTAAAATCTACTTTGTAAGTGTTTATCTTAATCTATTTTGCAAACTTTATTTTGGTAAATAATAAGTCATCAGAAATTTGAAATATTATTTGTAAAATAAAGTTCACAAAAAAACTCAAAGCATGTATATATTTAACACTAATGTGTAACTAATATCACCAGTAAACTTTAGAAAAGTCACTAAGTGGAATATTATAGTAGCAATAGTATTCATTAAAATATTTCAAATTAGAAAACTAATGAATAAACTCTAATTACTCATGAAAAAATGGACTGTAAATCAAAATTAGGATATTCAATGTCACAATGTAATCACCAAATATTAAAAGTAAATTAGTCTTTAAATAGCTCAATAGAGTAAGGGCACCAATATCGCAACTCTGAAAAAAAAATCACACACACACGCACACACACAAATGAAATAAATGCCTAATTTCAAATGAATACTAAAATATTAAATAGTAAAAAAAAAAAAAAGCCATTCCTAAGAAACTTAAAAAAAATGGAATGAATTTTGAGAATAGATAAATTTATAAGGATTTATTACAAGATCAAAACAATTCCAGAGATTGGATATACATAATATAAAAAAAGCTAATGATTACTAGATAAACATAACTATGAAGAAGGAAATAATCAGAAAAAGATATCTAAAAAAAAAAACACACACAATTTGCCATCTTTGATTATAGTCTATTTGTTCAGTACAAATTTCCATCTTCAACAAAAAAGAAAAGGAGAAACCCCACACACACACACACACACACACCAAGATACTTATAAATTTATTGTTTATATTCCCCATATTTTATTCCCCTAAAATTGTTCCTTTTAGTTAGCAAATATTTAAATAGCTATAATTAAAATACAATGTTTATTTCATCATATTTTATTAAACTATATATATAAAAAGCAAATATGAAGTTATATAAATTAATTACAAGTATTTATAGTTTGCATGATGACAGGAAAAAATGTTTGTTTATAAGAAATGAGTGCCAGCTAACAAGAACAAAAGCAAAGAGCACCCACATGGTGACCTGGTGGTGAAAATATATTACTATTTTTCAGAAATTGCTATTTAAAAAGCAACATTAATTTAAATTAATAGTGACGGCATCATAAATTTTTTACTGGCATTTTTTTTTTTTTTTGGTAACATTTTTTATTTAGAAAAACAAAAGGAAAGGTGATGAAATGCCAATTAAAAATTATATCTAGAGTAACAGAAAATAAAATAAAAGCTTACAAAAATTTCACAAAATAATTATTAGTTTTTTCAGATTAATGACATTTTAATATCCTAACTGAGTGATTACTATGCTAATATTTACTTTTTAAAAAAGCCATTAAATGAATAAAAATATTTCTGAGAATTAGTTTTGTGTGTATGTATGTCAAATTAATTCTGATTATTTAACTTAGACTTTTTTTAAAAAAAAAAAATCCACTTCAAATTATCTCTCAAAATTTAAATGTTATATCACAATGCACATATAGAAGACTTAAAAAGCTTTTTCAGTTCTATATTATTTCACATTGTTGATATTACCATAATTTTTTATATCTGTATAGAAATAATGAAGTTGAAATAGGTTAGTAACTAATCTCTGCTATCTTAAATTAATAAAACTTTCATACTCTAAATTACAACTTTATGCTCCAAACTAAAATTATCAAGTCAATGTCAATAGCAGAGAATTTTATATATTATTTGAGAAACAAAAAAAACATCATTAACTTACTTAATAATTATTTACTCAAAGACATTATAATATTTTAAACAGCATTAATTAAACTGTTGCACATGAGCTTTGGATTTTAACTATAAAATGAATGAATACAAGCACTTCAAACACATGATAAAGTCTTTGGAAAAGATAGAATGGCCACCTATCTTTTCGAACCCAAACTCTTTTGTATAGGTGAATCTTAAGTGTTTGAAAGTGAAAGCGTGAAGATATTAAATAATCACTTTAAATTACTTTTACATGCTTGAATGAATGACGCTGGTGAAATTTATTATAATTTACGATATGTCATTCTTATTTGAAATTAAATGTATGTAAATAAGTCAATTATTTTATATAGCGCGATGTTTTTACAAACTGTAATATTTTAAACAGCATTAAACTGTTGCACATGCGCTTTGGATTTTAATTATAAAATGAATAAATACAAACACTTCAAATACATGATAAAGTCTTTGGAAAAGATAGAATGCATTTGGGTTCGAAAAGATAGATGGCCATTCTATCTTTTCCAAAGACTTTATCATGTGCTTGTATTCATTCATTTTATAGTTAAAATCCAAAGCGCATGTGCAACAGTTTAATGCTGTTTAAAATATTACAGTTTGTAAAAACATCGCGCTATATAAAATAATTGACTTATTCAAAGACACTATACAAAATGTATGTCTGAACATTTTGCACTTATTATTTGTAAAATGTGCATATAAAAAACAATATATATAAATTTGTTTTAAAATTGAAGTTAATATTAATTACTATGATTAAATAACTTTATTTAATAAATAATCTTATCTAATCATTAATTTAATATAAAAGTAATTTATTTAATTATTTTTAATTTAATAATTAAAAAAATAAATTGATATTTCTTTGCTTTGGATATATTTTTTGATCAAATGTAAGCTTTTAAAAGAAAAGCATATGCTGCAAGCAAATAAACAAAAAAAGATTGGGGCAAAATAAATTTAGCCATATGCCAAAACTTAAGGGTGGATTACTACAAAATCATGTCTATAAAAGAAGCCTTACAAACTAAACAGTTTCCTATTATTAGACTTTCCATCTTTATTGTACATGCTACATGGAATGTCAGATGTAAGCTATTGTTCACAGTGCCTGTCCCTGAACCAGTCAGTCTTTTCATGAACATTATTAGGAAAGTAAAAAACAGAGACTTGATCATTGCATCAAAATTCAATGTATAATGAAACGTGGAAGTTACTTAATATACCAGATCCACCAAATCATTAGTGGCTAAGCAAAAGATGAATAATAGATTCATTTTGCATCAATGCTGATAGGTGAATAGAAAAACTACATCAGTATACTATTATTTATCAGAAGATAATCAATATACAAATGGTCCCAGACTGTTGATGATGTGTAAAACATACTTTTTTTCTGTCTGTTACAAGTGTGTAAACATTATTTTTCATAAATAAAAACTTTTGAGATTAAAAATAATAAAATAATGAAACTGTTTAAGATTTTTTTTAAAAAAGCTATTCACATGGAAAAATATTGTATCAGGTGCTTGATTTATCTATGACGTGTAAAAAATAACAATTTTAAAAAAAATAATACCTTCATTAAAAAAAATAACATTTGTATGTCACTGATTTCAGGACTAAAAAAAAAACAGATGATGAATGTGAAAAAGCAATAATGTATGCAATGAATCAAGAATTCTCTCTATAAATGAAATAGTATTCTTTTTTTTTCTTTTTACATTAACATTGTAAACAAGAGATTAAAAAATATTGCATTTTAAAAATATTATTTATGTAAATAATCTTGAAATTATAAATGATTACAGATTATCTTCCAAAGGCTATTTTACTTGAATCTAATAATTCCTAATAATTCAGTATAAATTTATAAATATATCCATAAAAATATTTATTAGTAATGATGATCTACCATTACAAACAACTTTCCAATTAATATCCACATTTTATATTCCCTTGAAAGGCATTAAAAGGTCAAATTATTCCACCTTTTTGTTTGAGTTAAGACATGTAGCTTGATTTAAATCATGTCTAAAGAAGACCCCTCTCCAATTAATAATTTTTATTGCACACTCATTTTTGATTCACAAAATATAATTCTGAAAATATATATATAATTTGAAAAGATAACTTTAATAATTTTGGCAATCTGTTCATAAGTGTTATTCTCTTTCATGGTAAAGATTACTTTTAGAAATTAGAAACTCATAGTATCTGTTATTAGTTTGAAGGTTTGTAATGATGTATATTATAAGATGTGATATGTTAAGACTATTTCCATCATTTATGAATGAATGTTGAATGTATAGAAAATTTAAAACTTTATTTAAACTTGCCAAATCCAGACAACTTGTTAGTAATAACACACAATTAGATAACACAGGTTAGTAATTATATGTTTCGAGTAGTAGTATTCTCCACTCTTCTTCAGGTGTTGCTGGTCTATATGCACAGTGGTAATCTTCACTTAGAAGTTAAACTCACAACTTTAGATACTTGAATATCGAATTTAAGGCAAATGTTCTACTGACTGAGCTATTCTCACTGTACATAGAGGCTAGCAACACCTGAAGAAGAGTGGAAAATAATACTGCTCAAAACATTGTGTAATTACTAACCTGTGTTGTCTATTTGTGTGTTATTACTAACAAGTTGTTTGTATTTGGAAAGTTTAAATACAGTTTAAATTTTCTATACATTCAACATTCACTCATAAATGATGTAAATAATCCACCATATCACATCTTACATAGAATATGTTATTTATCTTTGTAATTAACATACTTTTACATCCTTTTATATATCCCAAGAAACATACAGTTTCTGTTAGTTATTAATTGTAATAAAATAATACACTTTTTTACCCTCTTTTTTGCATGTTCTATATTAAATATAAATAATAAAAATAATCACTGTCTATTCATATTTAATACATGAAATTTGTTTATTTTCAAATGTAAGGGGACAGTTTTAACTGTTCAACTATTATCCTCAGAGCTATACAGTGTTATATTTATAGTTTGTTATAAAACAAATTTAAATCATATTATTATTAAAGAATTATTATATATATAAATTATTATAATTTTTCTTTCAAGCACATATTTTCCTGCCATTCAAAATATGAAAATTATTTTGCTTAGCAGGATATATCTTAATTTAAAAAAGGGATTTGTGATTATATATATCCTGGCTATAAAAAGCTGTTTATATTTTAAAAATTCTCTATTTGTTATATTAAAATGTTGCATATAATTCTATTACCTCTAAAAAAGAATGGAGAATAGTCAAAACTTCAATTTATATTTGAAAATAAACAAATTATATATATACCAAATGCATATAGAACTTGATTATTATTGTTATCTTGTTACTTTTCTTTCTTCAGTAATTTTTTTTTCCATGCTATTTAAAAGCTTTTTTTTTTTTTTGCTATTAACTATGTACAATCATTATTTCATCCAAACCTTCAAATAGTATTCTCAGTTATAACCCTTCATTTAATTGCTTTTCACACCTACATGAATATTTTTTTTATCTTTATACAAATTTTTAATACTGTTTTTCTGATTAATAAATTTTTTTATTTTATCTGAAAACATAAACTTTAAAGAATATACTTTTCTCTGCAAAATTTACTGAAGATTGTGTAATAAATTCTTGTATCTGCATGCATTATCACTCTTCAACTTTTTAGTTTTATGATAAACTCAAATATTCATAAGAAATTTTTCTGTTTAAATAAGTATTCAACTCATAAGTTATTCTTGTCGGATTCTTAATAATATTCCCCAAAAAATCTTCAATCAATTTTCTGTATAACTTTTCATTTAATATCTAGTATTAACAACTATTAATTTATGGCAGAAGATCGTTTTTCTTCCAATGACTGCTTCATTAGACAAAATCTAATCCTGTCATAGCACAGTTTTTAATTAATTTCTCAAAAGTAATAGTAATTTCTCTCAATAGCATTCCATTCTCTCTTCTACCCTCACACCAACAAACATGGCTAAGTAGTAAATAAATAATAATTGAATGTTTTATTGCTCAGGAGTTCATAGAAAATTTACGTGAAGTTTGACCATTGGAAGTGTCAAAACTAAACTGATCCATGGACTCTATCACTGCTCTAAAATATGCAGAGATCAAAATGTGATTACCATTTTTAATCAATAAATAACTTTTAGCTAAATGCTTGGCTTTGGGTTGGCATTTATAGATCTAGTGTCTGAACCTACCCTGACACCTCTCTGAGGAGTGCCAAAGCATGAAACCATGGTCAGGGGTTTGGGGAGGGGTTTCTGACAGAGATATTTTAAGTGCTGGCTCTGGCTAAGCATTTATCATAAAGCTTGTAGAGGAATTGGCAATCCTCCTGTTTATAACTTACAAGCTTAAGAGATAGGGTCATGTGATCTATGAATTGATCTATGACTCTTATTTTGACTATTTATAGTCTCTGCCAAAAGTTGTATGCAATTTTTTATATTGCTATGACTACTAATATGTGGTATGGCTGAAGATCTATCAGCCCCATATAGCTATTTGAGTTGGATAGTGGGTTTGAAGACATGTAGATGTCTAAAAATTTCAGATTTTCCACTCAATAAATAACTTTTAGCTAAGTGCTTGGCTTTCGATTGCCATTTTTAGATCTAGTGTCTGAACCTACCCTGACACCTCTCCGAGGAGTGCCAAAGCACAAAACCATGGTCAGGGGTTTGGGGAGGGGTTTCTGACATAAGTGCTGGCTCTGGCTAAGCATTTATCATAAAGCTTGGAGAGGAATTGGCAATCCTCACTGTTTATAACTTACAAGCTTAAGAGATAAGGCCATGTGATCTATGAATTGATCTATGACTCTTATTTTGAAGATTTGAATGTCTATTTCTTTATTTCAAATTAATCAGAACAATGGCTAGAAAAATACCAGGTATCCATTGTGATTCATTTAAAAAGGAAAATCTTTAACATAAAAAGGAATTTTTATCTTTGTTAACAAAAAATTAACAAAAAAAAATTTTTAATTTACACCATTCACATATGAACGTATTAAATACACAAAACCAATTTGCAAGCTTATAAATATTATATCATATATATGTAACACAACTAATCACAACATTCCATTAAAAGCTATGCGTTTTTATTAATAATTAAACATATTTATAACAAATAATTGCATATCTAAAAATTTTAGGATGTAAAGATAAAACTAACCAACTGTATGTATAGTATAGGCACATGTATTCCAACCTAAAATGGGAACCCTTTCATCATCTTCATTAGGCTGCACCCCTAAACCAACCTAAAAGAAATTTTTTTAAAAAAAAAGGTAATATAACAAATTTCAAATATAAATTTCATTTTATTATAACATAGAAAATGGAAAAAAATAATAATTAAATTTCAAACAATAGAAATAGAAATGTTTTCTAACATGTACTGGATCTGTTGCAATTAATATAAACTTTCTCAAATTTAATTTTTTTATTTTTATAAATGCATAATTATGATATCAATATTATTATAAAATATTGCCCTGAGGAAAATTTTTATATATTACTGAAAACCATCTTCTTCATATAAATATTTTTATTTTAAAAATCATCATAATAATTTTTTTATATTAGGTTTTCTTTCAGCCATTATTGCTTTTCTAATGTCTTTCAAATTATTTCCACACTTCTAAGAATATAGCCAATAAATTTCTTTCATTTCAATTTCTTTTAGAAATGATTTCTTATTTATTCCGACTTATAATATTTTTGAATTCCCAGTCTTATCTATATTAATTATCTTTCCTCTGACTCTTATTATTCTTAAATTCAAAATAATTATTTACAAATTTCATAACAGAATTATTTACAGACAGACATTTAAAAACATCAGAGAAAAAGATTTGTAGTATTTGTAATGACCTAATAAGCTAGCTATGAAAAACAGACCTACCAGTTTGATATCAATATTATTAATAGAATCAAAGACTTTCATATCAATATTATCAATAGAATCAAAGACTTTCATCCTTGAAAATTTCACCATATCTTACAATTTATATATATTATGGATTGTTAAATGCAATTCCTAATTTTGAATAAAAGTATTTGGTATTATTAGCATATAAAATTGTGTTCTTCATCATACACTTTTGATATATTGTATTTATTCATATCATACAAAGAAGCACAATCAGTCAATTATACAATTTTTCATGTGTAAACTAATACTCCTGTATTATGAGAATTAAAATTAATTACTGCTTTAGCAAGAATCAATTTAATGGCATAATAGTTTTCCTAAAATTAAAAAATTAAAACAGAAGATTATTGATGTAAGGCCTAGTTTCAATTAAATGACCTAAACATTCATCGCATTTTTAGCATAGTTGACATACAACATCATTAGTGAATTTACACATGGCAATGCAAAAAAAAAAAAAAATGAAATAGTATGATATAAACAAAAAGAATAAAAGTAAATCTGAAATATCTTCAAGAATAATATTTATTATAAATGCATTCAGTTTTCAGAAAAGGTAAAGGTGTTCAAACACTGAAATTACAATAGTTCATATAAATCAGCATTTATTTTTTATAGCGTCTGTATACAATTGTAATCACATTCATATCGGCTCAAAACCAAATTGTGCAAATGCTTTTACGAGTGTTAAATAATAAATGAATACCCTCTGACCCATACAAGATATAGAATTTATGCAGCAATAAAAGGAATCCTCTTATTACTACGACTCAAATAATTTATATATGAGCAAATCTGAAGTACTGGCACAGAAGGTGTGACTATAGAACAGTCACTTTAAAAGCGTTTGCACAATTTGGTTTTAAGCCGATATGAATGTGATTACAATAGTTCATATAATAATTGAAACACAGGCCTATTATATACCTATGTCTATATATGTAATATATAGGGTATATGAGCACAGGCTTTCACACAACCCACCACTCTCCACTCTATCTCATAACACTGATACACTTGAACACATATATGTTGAAAAGATAAAATGAGCACAGACTTTCACACAACCCAACACTCTCCACTCTATCTCATAACACTAATACACTTGAACATATACATGTCGAAAAGATAAATCACCAACGGTGATTATTTATCTTTTCAGCATATATGTGTTCAAATGTATCAGTATTATGACTCCACTCTATCTCATAACACTGATACACTTGAAAACATATATGTCGAAAAGATAAATCACAAACAACATATATGTGTTCAAGTGTATCAGTGTTATGAGATTAGAGTGGTGAGTTGAGTGAATGTCTGTGCTCATATACCCTACATTACATATATAGACATAGGTATAAAATAAGCCTGTGTTTCAGTTATTACATAGTAGAGATGTCTGCCCATCTCCTGTATATGTATTAAATGGATTATGTCCTGTACATGAGGGGTCAGAATGACCTTAAGTCAACATGGGTATGACAAGGATCTCGGCCTCAGGGTGGCCTTTGAGCATTCCATCATCAGATTTTCAATTGGATGGATAGTTGAAGAGTTGGAGTGTGGAGTAGATTGAAGCCTGTCCATTAAAATATGAAGTTTGGCTATCTTAATATATATCTGAGCACTTATGGCATATATGTGTGGAGATGGTAATCTGGATCAACTGATGATTGCTGGTTTAGCATGAAATATGTATATTGATGATTATTTATCTTTTCAACATATGTGTTCAAGTGTATCAGTGTTATGAGATAGAGTGGAGAGTAGTGTGAAAGTCTGTGCTCATATACCGTATCTAATAGTTCATGTAGTATATCTGAAAGTAAATTATATTGGTTAAAAAGTGACTTATATGAGATTGAGTAATTAATTATAAAAGTATAAAATGAAAGATTCATTCTGTTCTACAGCAATTGAATTTGAATTAATAGTTGAGTTTTTCAGAAGGTAAAGGAAATGTATGGCTTTGATTTATTTTGCAAAAAAAGATTGAAAAAATGATGTTTATGCTTCCTTTGCAAATGGATAAATGCAATATATTGAAAATTAAGACATGTTAAATCACTCTATATAAAATTCTTTATCATTCTAAAAATAAAGTTACCTGTAAGATTGAAGGCATCTATCCAAAATCCATACTATTCTATAAAACTAGTTATAATAGCACTGATATATATATGAAAATATCTCAATGCATAACACTAGCTAAAAATTCAAATACAAAATGTTCAAATCACCCTTCCAAACATAATGGTTTTTTTAGCAAAGCCCCCTGTAAAGGTGATATGAGCATGTTATATATGTATATATTGTAGTAAGTGATGAAACTGGCCTCATATATATGGGTGTGTGAATAAAAAAAATTTTTTTTACTGTATTGACTTCACTGTATAGTAATCGATAGGTTCATATCAGTAAAATAAAGGAAATAAAATTCTAAGATAAAATAAATTAGAAAAAGAAATATAAATTTATTTAATTAAGTAAATAAAAACAAAGTTTAATTATCTTGATATTGTGTCAAATAGTAATTCATTGTACATTTTATATAAAAGGATTCAGTAAATATCTGACTTAAATATAATTATCATTGTATTGAGGTTTATATTTAATAAAAGCTAAGGAATTAAAGTAATATTAGAAAAAAAAAAGTCAAAAGTTTATGTAGCAGATAGATAATGTCTGCATGATGAGAAAATACTTTTCAAAAGAAAAAAATAAATAATGATAAGATAATGTATAAAAGGGATCAAAATCAATTGTATTGGGCTTTCTTTTCTTTCTGTATTTCCGCAGATTAAAAATAACTTGCTTAATAAAATAAGAACAGAAATATTAGTGGATGAAAATCTTAACAAATCAGCATTGTAAAATTGGAAGAGCTGTCAAGCATTGGTGGTCGAGAGGTCAGCGACAGCTGCTTTACAAGCAGTTGTCCCAGGTTAGTGGGTTCGCTTCCCAGGTGATGCTATGACACATGAGAAAAAAAAATTGGAAGAGCTGAGCAGTGTAGAGACAATATCAAAAAATCAGCAGGCAAAAAATGGTGATTATTATGTAATAAATCCTGTGAAGATGATGAATATAATCTACTATGTAAGTATATTTGCTATGTGCTGTTAAATTTCCAAGTGCGTTCATTCCAGTCTGTTCACTATGTAACGATTAAATAGTATAAAAGTGTCATAAGATACAACATTAAAATATAGTAAACCTGATATCAAGTCCATTGCTATTGATGAATATTTGCCATTATCATCAACATCTGTCTACCAAAGACCAATATGCTGTAAAAATATCAGATAACAATATATATATAGAATTAAAGAAATTGTAGATTTAACATTGAATCTTCAATTATTTTATTACTTTAAAGAAAGAAAAAATAGATCAAATAAGATGAATCCAGTCAAAATTGGAATGAAATCAAAAACCCCATAATAACTATTCGATTTTTTCAATGTATGTGAACTAAAAATAAGCCAGGAAATCAAATAAATAAAATGATTGTAAATTTAGCTAAGTTTAAAGCTATATAAAATCAGGATCCAGATATACAAGTTCAATGCAAAGATTCTGAAAAAGAAAGTAAATGTGGTTAGAAAAATAAATGATGAACTGGGTAAGACATCCGTTATTCCATTTTTGAGGGCATAATGGGAAAAATATTATATTTCTTCGAGGTCAACTTGTATTTCTTTGGTTATTCACTGGTATCATATCTATAATTTTTTGGATACTTTCTTTTTATCAAATACAGATATGCATCAAACTTTTTATTTGGTTTTATATTTTACTTTTTTAAATTTATTTTTTTTAAATATGTCTTGCAAATGTAACTACTGTATTACCTCAAATATAAAAGATTTATGTCTGAACAATTGGAAAAAAAAAAATTATTCCTGAATTTAAGATGCACATATTGAAACAGTCAGATTTATGCACCCGCCTGTTTCACGTATTTTACCCACACATCTATCTATATGCCAGGTTTAAACCCTCTCCGAGTACCCATTTAAATAACGTTAAATTACTATATATGCAGAATCACTTATATATATGCGAGCGGTATGTCGGTAGTTTAATAGTATATGTATAGATTACAGATATGTATTCAATTTATAAATATTTCTAGTTTAAGAAATTCATTTTATAAATATTTCTAGTTTAAGAAATATTTTAGCTTAAATTATTTAGCCAATTTTATTGTTGTATTATTGAAATTGCATATGTATATTTCCTGTTATTCTGCATGTATGGTTATAAAATTAGTTTATACTAATTACCAAACAACTTTTATTTGTTACTGGTAAACAAATGTTAAAGTAGGTCACGCATTGGTCCTAAAATAGCATGAACTTGATTTTGTAAATATAAAAGGTGAATAACAAAATTCACAGAAAAATAAAATCTAAATTACTTGTTATAATTAAAAATGTGTTTCTAAAATAAATAAATGGGTTTTTCTACTGGTTGTAGCTATTAAATATGTTTTGCTAAAATAAATAAATGGACTTTTTCAGCTACGAACAGGCTTGTAAAATTAACAGGTGGCCAGAGTTTGAAAAGTATAAATACTTAAGGTTTTGTCGTCATGGAAAATGATATATATAATAAATGAGTTGTAAGCAGAACCTACGCCCATTTTATCTTCAAAATGGCCGAGTAGAACGGCAATAACTCACCCCTCTCCTTGATCGGGAATGGAGAAGAACTTTGGTCTGATAAAACCTAATGCCATTCACCAGCAAAGCAGCACATGGAAAATCTCTATTAACTTTAAATCATCACCAAAAGTATCAACTTATTATCCTCCTAAGTGCCCAGAACTGTAATCCAGAGAACTGCAATAAAAACATCTGAATGATAAATTTTCTCTCAGAGCTCTGTTTACAAACTGTGACTTTCGATTCATTCTTTTAAAAGCTAGCTATTTATTGAATCTGCCTTTCCCAAACACCTTTCCTAAAATCTACAAAAAAAGACTTAAATGCTAATGTTTAATTCTTGTCTGATTGTAAAATTTGAATTCTCTTTTAAAATGTAAAACTCTAATAATCTATTTTAAATGGATAATTTTCTGTGGTCTTTTTATGTCTATTTCTAATCTATTCAATTTATTCTATGATTTTATCATTTTAATAGTATATGTATTTAATATGCCAAATGACTCGAAACCGCAAATATTTATAAATATAATTTTAGTTTATCGATCTGTGAAGATAATTTCAAATCTTCGTTTTAATAAATATTAAATAATTGAATTATTATTTTTCATTCTCACTCGCTGTTTCGAGATCATATTATTATTTTACTGATTAAGTTTTAGGTATTAATATTACAATAATCAGTTATCTAGTTAAAATTGTAGTTTGCTTAATTCTAGTTATGGATTATAACTATTTATATACATAACTCATACATCATAGGAACTAGCCACAGAGATATTCTCAAAGCAGATTTTAATGTTTTATTCATAATTACCCCGCAAATATGCTTTGCCCTCCTTAGATTTATATATGTAGAGATGCAGGTGATAATATTAAACTAGGTTACTAATTAATTTAGTCCTTAAATAGTATATTTGAAATACTAAATTTGAGAACTCGATTGTATGGATATACAAATAGACGCTATCTAATTTTAAGGCATGCTAATATAAATTTACATATTTGCATTATATATATATGTATAAGTTGCGGATGTGTCCTTACAAAGTACGCAATGTACAATTATCTGCTTGCTGCATGATTATTGATGAGTTGATGGTGGAGGTCACTCTCATCCACTTTAGTTTGGGTAAAGCACACACTTTTAGAACTAGGGCACAAGGACCTAGATGATTCATAATTAATGCTTATCCGACTCCCTGAACTACTAATGTTCCTATTCATAGCAAGTTGAACGGTTTTAGGGCAAACCGAGCATTCGATGCTGAAGCCCGTGAATAATGACCCATTCGCACCTTTTTGCTTAATTAATATTTTAATATGTGCCATAGAGTATATAGGTAAACCTATTATAAACCAGTTTTCTCTCCTTTTATATTAAATGCTTATTTAGCATCATTGTATACCCTAATCTAGGTTAACACGCTAACCTACGTACCTCTGAGCCTTATTATGTGCTCGATTTAACTTTGTATAGATAGACACCACAGAAGCGCTATTAATTTAGTTATATAACTTTGGCTATTAAGTTCCGTATGATCTAGCAGACTACAAAAGAGCTAGAAATTTGGCATATTAATATAGGCATAGACTCCAATACCGCACTACATTTTATTGAACACTTATAATGAGATATGTAACATTAATCTCATTAGTTATATAATGTCTGCGGGCATAATATCTCACGTTCTCATCACATAATTTTGTACATTTTAAGTTTCACTATTTAAAATTATAACTCGTTTTCATATTTTATTGTCCGTGAGTTTATTTTATCCAGCTCTAGATTTAATTGCACATACATCATTATACCTATATGTAGGTCAATCATTGATATATTAATTAATTGTTTAGTCATATGTGTGTATATCTGACCAAATCAGTGCTAAATTAGTTAATTTACGAGTCTTTTGCTTTACGCTGAGTGACTGCCGGACCGAGGTTAAATTGAATGTCTGTGTAAATTGAGAAGTGTCATCCATACGGTATTAGATCGTTGAGCAGAGGTGAAAGGATTGAATGTTGGTCGGATTCTGGATCCCAGTATCCGTACTCTCAGCTTTAGTGTATTTTGCCTGTGTTCTAGATTTTGTTATGTAGAGGGACAATTCTTACCATTATAATATGTACTTAAATAGGAACTAATGTATATACAATAAGCAAACTATGGTATCTGTGATATGGAAAAATTCCTGTATGGAAATGTAGATGGCATGTCTATGTTCATTAATTTAAAGATTTTCATGAATTTATAGATGTAAATACTGAAAAATAATAGAAATTGTTCCATATAATAATGTAGGTAAAATTTCAGCTATAATGTAACCAGTCAACAAATAATTAAAAGTGAAAATGCAAACAAAAACTGCATGATCTAGTAATAGTAACAGAATTTATCTAACACATTTCATTTATGGATTAATCACACAAATACAATTGCTATTATCAGATAACATAGTTTTGACTTGCATTATCAGTTTTTGTTAGTTGCCTGATTACATCATAATTGAAATTTTATCTGCATTATTAAATGGAAAAATTCTTTATTTTATATCAATGTTTAGATGCGCATGTATGTATATATATATCACATACATGTGAATATGAACATAAACATTGGAAAAAAATGTAGTGAAATTATTAATCATAAACAATAAAAAAAAAACATGTAAATTAATGTTAAAATTTTGTTCAATTCAATTTTTTTTAACTTATTAAATATTGTTTCAGTTCAAATTAAAAAATATTCCATGTAATTCAAACTATTGCTTAATTTGAAGTTTTTTAAAATCTGCCCAACTTCAAATTAAATAAGATATAAAATACTTAGCTTATCATAGTTCTAATTCATCTTCATAATTTTTTACCTTTATTTTCCTTCTCATATGAGAAATTGTCAGTTAATGTCATTCACAACTTTCTGGAGAACTATTTCATATTTTCAGCAAATTTGATGCTAAAGTCCATCTCTAATTGTGTTTATCTTTTTTTTTTCCAGCATAAAAATGATTAATATTTAATTAACATATAAATTGAATATAAAAAAGATACATAATAACCCTACCTAATATTTCTATTTAATTTCCATTACTAATTTGCTTATTGTATACAACTCTTAGCTTCATGAATGGGTGCACATTAAGAGACTTTTTTTTAAAACTTTTATTGTTCATGTCAGAATATCCTTTTCCAAAATCTATGAATTATATACCTTTTCTCAGTAATCATTTACCAAGTTATGGTGCCACTATGAAAACATATAAAAAAAATGAAATAAATAGCTGTGTGTGTGTTTTTTTTTTGTTTAAAAATGAACATAAATTAATATGTTATGTAAAGAAAATGAAATAAAATATGTTATGTGTACTTTTTTCAGAAATAATACTGCAATTGACAAATTGCTAAAAAAAAAAAATTAGAACTTAAACAAATAAATAAGAAAAAAATAAATAAATTGCATTGTACAAAGTAATTTTTTTAAAAAACATAAAAGATTACAGTGGAATGTGGAAATCCTATGGGGTTGAAGAGTAGTGCTTTATTTTTCAGATTTATCATTACTTTCAGGTCAACTTAGATTTTGTTTAGATGGTAGAATTGATCTTTTTTAAAAACTTACTGCTCATTTAAAATTGTTTAATGTTTTTAAAAACAGTTTATAATATTATTTGAGAAAATTCACACATACACAAAGTAATTATTTTAACTTCTTTTATTTGCAAAAAAAGTAGACAAGAAAGACTTATTTGTCACTTTAAATATGATCTGTTCAATTATAGTATTGTTTTGATTGAAACATGTAGAAAATCACTTCCACTATATTTTATTCAAAAAAAAAAATATTACAGATCCTTTGGGCTTAATTTTTTCCTTCTGCAATAATTTCACAAAAAATCTCCACATATCAATTTTCAATATTTGTCACTTGTGTGTGTAAAAAATCCAGCAGACATTTGACCAAAATGATTCCAACATTGTAACCTTTTATTTACTTGTAATCTTTGGTTTCTTTTTTGTTTCTAAAAAAATTACTTTACATAATCTCATTTCATATATATATTGTTTTTAGTTTAATTACTTTGTATAATAAATTCGTTTTTCCCCCTTGTTATAATCTTTATTTTTTTTAAAAAAATATTTAATTTGTACAAACAAATTCATATCTTTATTCTACTTGTTTGTTTGTAATTAATTACACTTCTAAATTTTTTTAGCTGTCTATCAATTGTATTATTATTTTTTTTAAAAAAGGATGCATAACATATTTCTATTTAATTTTGCTTACATAACACATTTTTCTTCATTTTCATTTGTAAACAAAAAAAACACACACACTAATTACTTGTTCCATTTATCATTTTATATTTTCAGTAATGGTCCAATAGTCTCCCAAATGTCAATAATTGTTCTTAAGCACCTACTGAATAAATACCCACTTTCCCTTCCTCTCTAAACTATCCCTGTAGTTTAGATGTAATTATAGGGGGTATGAACCCAGACTCTCAAGCTCCCTTCAGCTATCCTCAATATCATACAAGACCACACACACATGTGAAAAAGATAAATGATCACCAATATACATATTTCAGAAATGATTTAAGGTCAACATGGTTATGACAATTTGCTATCTTAATATAATCCAAGCACGGGTTATATACGTGTGTGACAGAGATGATGATTTGGATCAATTGTTGAGTGCAGGTTCAGCATAAAATATGTATATTGGATATCATTTATCTTTTTTTACATATGTGTGGTTATGTGTATCGTTTGTATGAGATACATTGGATAGCTGAAGGAAACTTGAAAAGTCTAGTTCAAATCCCTTATAATAATGAATTTTGCAACATTACCGCCCTCTCACCACAGTCATATTATTCTTCAGATAAAAATTGAGTTCTTCTATTGGAAAAAAATTCTAATAATTACAAACTCTAATGTTCATAAATTTTATTATGATAACAATTGTAATTTAAAAGCCATCAATTTAAATATTTTTTACCTAATGCGAAATCTAAATTCAAAAGTGAAAATTTAAAAAAAAAAAAACCGTTGCTACTGCAGTGTTGGAACTACATTGAAGTTTACTAAAATCTGTTTTTCTGAAATGTGGCAGAATGCTTAAAACTAGCTTAACAAAGTTACAATTATTAATAAAATTAAGGCAGATTATTTCATGGGTGTCATATTTTTATTGTATCCTATATTAGACTTACAGTCCAGCAATCTCAATAGCACTTTTTTTTTTTAATTTCAAATTTTTTTTTTTAGTATTTTCCAATTGAAAATAATATTTAAATGATTTATTGCCCAAGAGTTTATAGGTTTGAATACTAAAAAACATAGAGCTGAACTGCAATCTATGAACGAAGTCTTTCATTCTACCACTTCATCAAACCACACTTTTATTTTTTTTAATATGCATAATCAGATTCTAATAGTATTTACAATAACGCATCTCTTAAACTACTCTAAACTATTTTTCAATTAACAAATACTTTAAATAATATCTATACTTTAAGTAACATCTACACTCTATTACTATGCAGATTTCAATGAATAAAAATACATATTTGTGATTTAGAACCAATAAGTAATTAGTGTCGACTTTTTATATATATAAAATCTTTCCAATTTTTTTCCTATCATATATATTTACTAGTATACGTATTCACACAAATTAATAAATACCGCTTTTGTTTACACGTGAAGAATTTATCATTTCAATCAAGACAGGTAAATGACATTTAATTGCATAATAAATAGCAAATAGGATAAGTAATTCTCAAATAGTAAGTAGACTTCCTGCAGTGATGAGTGAGTCAGTTCCACTATGTTAATAGAAAATACTTAACAGGAGAAAGCACACATGTTCTTAAAATAAAACAACAAATAAACAAATCTCACGCTCTTAAAACTGTACTGAAGTGAAAGTTCAATTAAGAGAATAAAAAGATCAAATTTTTTCACAGGTGCAGATGGGGGGGGGGGCATAATACTGTACTTTATATGAAAATTACAAAGATAACATTAAAAAGCCAACAACTCTAACTTGTCAACAATTAAAAATGATTCACAATTATTATATTAAAAAAAAAAAAACGCACAAAAATTACTTTACATTTTAAAGTATCCAGTACTTATTATGATAGTTTTTATTTGACAATTTATATATATATTTTCAACATAAAATGTAAACATATAACTTGATGGAATTATAAATTCACTTTCAAAAACAGCTATTAAGAACACACCAAATCAATGAGAGTATAAATGCAAATAAATTTACATTGGTTATGTATACATAATATAGGTATAAAACAGTAATTATAATAAAAAAAAACAACAACAACAAAAGTTCGCACTTCAGCAAACTTGACATAAAAAAAAACCACATAAAGTTAAAGATATTTAGAATATATCTGATATAATGAAAGGGGATTTGAACCAAGATATTCCAGCTCCTACAGACATCCACTCCATCTTATACAACCGATACACACGACCACATACATGCGAAAAAGGTAGATCTCCAATATACGTATCTCATGCTGAACACATTAGTTGGTCCGGGTCACCCCACACACATATATATATATAATCAGTGTTCGATTAATATTAAGATAGCAAATCTTCAAACTTTAATGGACAACCTCCAATCTTCACCACTCTCCAGCTATCCATATCATTGAAAATCTAATGAAGGCACGTTCGAAGGCCTTTTTTGCCAATATTGTTGTCATACCCATGTTAACCGTAAGTCATTCTAACACTTCATATGCTGAACCTTAAACCCATTTAAATACACAAAAGAGGGATGGGAAGAATACAGACTAAATATATAATATTTAAATAATAAGTATAATATATATACTTTTAAGAGAAAAATATTAAAGGGATTTGAACCCAGACTTACAAGCTCCCTTTAGTCATTCATTCCATCTTATGCACTCACTACACATGACCACATCTAGCTTAAAAGTACATACACTATACTTGTATTTAGTATTACATATTCAGCCTGTATTCTGCCCATCACTCACTCTTCTATGTATTTAAATGGGCTTAAGGCCCTGCATATAAGTGGTCAAAATAACTTACAGTCAATATGGATATGACAACAAAATTGGCAAACAAGTGCTTTGAACATGCCTTCATTAGATTTCAATGATATGAATAGTTGAAGATTGGAAAAGATTGAAGCCTCTCCATTAAAGTTTAAAGATTTGCTACCTTAATATAAACTAAAGACTGATTATATATGTGTGGGAGATAATGATCAGAACTGACTGATGAGTGCTGATTTAGCATGAAATACATATACTGGAAATCATTTATATTTTTTGACATGTATGTAGTTGTGTGTATTGCTTGTATAAGATAGTGGCTGACTAAAGGAAGCTTGAAAGTCTGGATTCAAATCCCCTCTAATTACATCTAGTTTAAAAGTATATATATTATACTTGCATTTAAATAATGTATCTGATAATATTTAATTTCTAAACTAATGAAATACACATTTCTTCTTTTTTGAAAACAATATTATTTTGAGGAATTATTTTATAACCCTATGTGCGTATGTGTATGTATTGTAACTAAAAACGCACTTTCCCTCATTTCCTTCACTTTATATTTATTAACTATCAACTGGTTATCGAGATTTGACTTATTCTGATCGTACACTTCTTTCAAGAGGGTGAATTGACATGCCTACGCATTCATAGTATCTATAGCTCCGACCACCCCCTCCCATATAAAGTTTCCCCGTGTTCTGTGTCATCCTTCCCTTTTTTGTGAAGTTTTCCTAATATTCAGTCATTCAAAGGGTGAGGAAAAAGGATTCGGCTGCTGAACACAAACATGGATGTATGTAAACCGATCCAATTCGGTCTCCCCCAAACTTAACTAACTCCCTCACTGTACAAATGTCCGTGTTTATGGGCTACTGTCCAAGCACCAATCTTACTATTTGACAAGAATCGCAGAATTTGCTAATAATCAACTAACTCGATAAATTTTAAGCTTTTGCCCGGTTTATACTACTAGCTTATGCTCAGGGGTGGTGGCGTAACCTGCTGGAGAAGAAACAGCAAGTGAATTAAAATCTCTCTCTTTCCCTTTCTAACGCCTTGGTTTCTTAGAATTACTAAACATATATCAACACGCACCCTTAGGAGAGTAATAATGGAATCTATTCTAAAACATATAATACGTATTGAAAAAAATATATATATAATAAAATGTAAAAGAAGTAAATAAACAAAAAAAAGGATAAAGTTTGTTTTGTTAAATTTAAAATCTGTTTACGTTTATTTGAAGAAATTATAAAGTGGCACACATATGTATATGACATAATATTCTGTTTACAGGATGTTATAGTTAAAGAATAAAATCTACGAAGCAAAATACGTATAAAAGTTATTGCACTATTTGATTTTTTATGTATTTAAAGATTGGAAATAATAGTAAATATATTTACCGCTGTTTTGACGAGTCTTCTGAATTAAAGTAAATGTCTATAAGTGCACTCTTTGTGGTTATTAATTCTTTTACCTTCACTCCAATTCCTTGGGTTAACGTGGATCAATTGTGAATCCATTTGGTCTTCTGATTCAGGATTCTAATTAATAAGTTCATCATTCCATGACAGATCTGTGGAGTGGTGGACGTCAGTCGTAGGATTCATTTGTCGTATGTTTTCTTTCTTTTTTTTATATATAATATTTAGGGCAATCTGTCTCTTAATAATCTTGCGTGGCCTCGAAGGTACAACAGAAGCTGGCATCTAACATAGAAACCCAGCACGATGAGAACTTTACCCCATGCGTGTCATGCAGTCTCCTTTATATCTTTTCCTTTTTTTTGGGGGGGGGGGTCAAAAAATGATTTTTATAAATCTCTTCTTTTTGCCACATATTGCCTTCTGCCTTCTCTCTGCAATAATCAATAGCCAACTAAAAACAAAATGTCATCCCTCTCAACAATGTTTTATTTCTTATCTCTAACAAAAGTATTTTAACCCAAATACGCGAACAAAAGTAAAACCAGTTAGCAACTTGGTCTTAACTTTTGCTATTTTTGGAAATTCCCTCTAACTATGCTTTGTTGTTTACCTTGATAATCAGACAATAGAATCCTCAAGAATTTAAATTTTTAATGGACATTCCGCCTGTTCTTTTCTTTTAGCTAAACACAAAAATCATTTCCACAAAGTTTCGAAACTTGATAATATATTAATCTTATTAATTTAAATGAAACATCCAACTATTAACTATATTCGTTTCAATAACAATACAGTCCATTCGACTAATTGATTCGTGGAAGGGAAACTAAATTCCCTTCTTTTTTCCTCCATATTTTAAAATATTTGAAAATCTCTTGATTTTATTCATTTTTCTTACCCCCTTCAACACAATATTCATCAATATACACATATGCCACAAAATAAGAATAAAATAGGTGAGAGAACGAAAGTAAAATATGTACATTAATATTAGTAACCCATCACCGCTATTATTATTATTATTTACGTATCTATATATGTGTAGGCTGTGTGGTCCTTTCCAAACACACACACATACATACATACATACATAGCCTGATTTACTCTCTCCCTTGTAACAGGGTTTGAACCCAGTTCCTGTTACAGTATGTATGAATGAATGAATGAATGAATGAATGAATGAATGAATGAATGAATGAATGAATGAATGTGAATATGTAAATTTTCAATTGAGATACATAACATTAACAAAAAAACAAGGAATACGAAAATATTTTAAAATAATTCATTTAGAAGAATAAATGAAATTCTAAAAATTGCTACGAAAAAAGATGATAATGATACAAGAGGAAACAAACAGTAATCAATTATTTTTGAAGTCTAATTTTTAATGGGTTATTATAATTCAAAAGTAATTTAACCAATTATATCTTTATTGATTATTTAAATATATTCTTTTTCAAAAATAATTACTTTCATCATTATTATTTTTTTTAAAAATGGCTGGCATGAATGTGGAAGAAAGCCATTTGAGATATTGTATATTGTTTTTGTTTATCAAAGAAAGAATGATACTGAGATCACCAACATCATTTGATTCACATATAGAAATGTATTTATGAAAACAAATGTCAGTAATGATTTAGATAATTTGAAAACATTGATCTATCTGATTATCTTTGATTTGGAAAATTTTTGCCCATGGATAATAATCTTTTTGTCTGTTTGAATCAGATACATGACAAATCATAAAGAAATAATCTTTAAAAAACTTAGATCTTCATGGTCAAGTGTCCAAGAATACTTATAAAGAATGGAAAAATACTTAGAAAAGATATATGGATCAATCACAAACTAGCTACTGGATAATAGTAAAGAATGTAATAATTTGTACTGCATTATTAATAAAACAAACAAGTTTTTTTTAGAAAGAGTTGTAACTGGTGATGATAAATCGGTGCTGTAAAAGAATGTTCAATGTGCAAAAGAATGGTTTTCATCGAAATAAACCCCATTTCTAACTTCTAAAAATAGACTTTTTCCCAAAAAGATTCTATTGTGTGTGTGTTGGGATATCAGGGAAATTATTCATTATGAGATCATGAAACCAGATCATATTATAACACAATGATTTATTGAAAACAATTAGAGAGATTACCATTTTCAACTTTCTTATACACTTCAACAATACTAATTATTTATATCAAAACTTTATTCATTAGAGTTTAAAAAAGTTTTGAAAAATTTGTCAGTTGGTTTTTAGAAATAGGATATGTAAAAGAGTAGATTTTAAAGAGGTAAGTAATTTGAAGTGTAAAAAGTTAATTAAATATATATAATAAATAAAAATAAGGTTAAAAGTATTTAAAAAATTTAAGTAAAAAGATAATAAAAAAGGGTCTTAAATAGTAGAATTTTAAAATTAAAGTTAAAAAATATATAGTACATAGATTTAAAAATAAAATAATATAAATAAATGTAAATAAAATAAGTTAAGAGTAGAATTCAATAGAAAATGACTACTTATAATGATCAGGTTAAGATGTATGTTTGATTATGTATATAAATATATGTATTAATTGTAGGATTGTATATGTGAATATTGTAGCCCTGATGATGACTGCAGGACGGTTGAAACAATAAGAATAAAGTTTTTAATAAAAAATACTGTTGAAATGTATAAGGAAGTTGAAACGGTATGATATGTAAATATAGAAATAAATACATAAGAAATGGAAGATAAAAAATTGTATTATTTCTGTAATTAGAGAGATTACACCAAGCATTCATAGACAAACATTCAGCCCTTATCAATCAAAAAGTGTAATATTGCAACAAGATAATACCAAACTACAGTCTGCAAAGTCAACTAAAAAAAAATGCAATGCAGCTATGAAGAGAAGTTGTTCGTCATCCCTATAATCTCGGATATTGTTCACTCTGATTACCACATATTCCGATCTTAAGAACATGACATAAAAAATAAAAGTTTTGACTTTAAAAAAGATAACAAAAAAAATTTGAAATCATTCTTTGTCTCCAAAGGTGACTTCCCCCCCCCCCCAAAATGTAATTCTGAATTTAGTGAACCACTGTCATTTACCCAGAAATTATATGGGATGCAGCTAGAATTTGTAACAAATCCTCCAACAAAAATCAGTGACGAAAGTTTATTTTTAACATTAAATGTAATTAAAATGAATTTTAATAACATATGATTGAAACATGTTTTTTCATAGAATCATTTTATGAAAAAACTGATTTTGAAATTTTTTTATATTAATTTTTCTTATTATTTGTTTATGCATTTTGCTAGAATTATTTATTTGAAACAGAAAATGCTTGAATGACAATTTAATTTATTATGTTTTTTTTTCTTTATTGGCATTTTATTGTTTATTTAACTTTATTGCCAGCATAATTTTAGCTTTTTATACTGTATATAACATAATAAATCATAAGTATATATATAACTAATTGATTATCATATGTAAATTACATAAGTATTATCTTTACACAGGTAGATATTCTATTAGTTTATTTTAAACATTGTCTAAGATTATGTGATTTATATATAACATATACAAACATGCTATACATGAAAATAATACAAAAGTATTGAAAAACCCCAGCAAGCTATGTGGAAAATAACTGCCAGCAAATGTTAAATGTAGAAAAATAATTTTATATTTGCTGACAGTTTACATTTGCTGGAGATTTTCATTGCTGTCATATTAATTTAATCTATACTCAAGCTATCAAAAAGTTATACTAATATTAAATATTATTAATTTAATTAGCACATATACCCTTATTATATTAGTGATCTATTATAAATATGGGAATCAGAGTCAGGTTTGAAAATCATAAAAAAAAAAGGTTGCAGTTGGAATTTTAATTGCTAACTTCCTAGTACTGGCTTCGTATCTCAATTAACTATCAAGCATTCTTACACATATTTCTACTTTCTACAGAAGTCACATTTTCTCATCTCTTTCAGTGCTGCCATGTTAATTTAATCTATACTCGAGCTATCAAAAAGTTATACTAATATTAAATATTATTAATTTAATACATCCTTATTGAAGATCATAAAAAAAAAGGTTGCAGTTGGTAATTTTAACTGCTAACTTCCTAGTACTGGTTTTGTATTTCAATTAACTATCAAGCTTTCTTACACATATTTCTACTTTCTACAGAATTCACATTTTTTCATCTCTTTCTCTCTATCATTTAGAATCACAATGCCATTATTATTTTGAGGTGTTTTTTTTTCTTATTTGTTCTTTTATAATTCATTTCTAATTCACATCTTTTATATAATTTTACATCCATAATTAGACTAATATTATTCTGAAAAAATTTCTCCAACATATCTTTTTTATTTATTAATTAATCAATTCTTTTTCATCTCACTTTTGTTCTTTTAAAAGTTAATATCAATCATATAATTACTAGATTATGAAATGAATCTATATCAGGTCCAAGATAAGATTATTGATTAAACTATTTAGAATCAAAATATAAACTAATTGAAATCTTATCATTTATAACTTACTTATCAACTAGAATTTCTGTACAAATACTCCTCTTATGATTTTTAAACACCATGTTCAATACTACCATTTTATTTGCTTTTATAAAAAAATATTAACAATACATCTCTCATTTTTTATCCCAATCTAAAATCTTCAATAATTTTCTTATGCTACTATAGCACTTCAATACCCATTATTATTATAAAACTAAATATATATTGTTTTTTCAACATTTTTGATTCTTTTTCCCTATATATTATTTTAATCAATATTGCAAATTATTGTTTGCCATGTATAGATTAATAATCATCAAATCTCCAGGAAATGCTTTTAGTTTTGCCACCATTAATCATTTACTGAAGTGGTTGTTACGAAACTGTCTACACTAAACAATATAACTACCCATGGCATTATGTTTATTTCAAAAAGTAGGTATAAAAATCTGCCAATAGCTCATTTAATTATTTAATAAATTTTATGAAAATAATATTATTTGAAATACCTAAATCACTATGTGCATTACAGACAAAAATTAATAAAAAATATTTCATGTATTGGTTAGTTTCATCTTTTTGTGACTTAAAGCAAGCTTTAGAAAGATGTAGTTCCTGGAGGACAGTGTTTAATAAATCCCTATCATGTGCTTTCCCATCCAAAACTCCCACACTAGTTTCAAGCTTATGGCTTTCATCAATGATGAGCTAATATGTAAATTGAAGACATGTGAATGGTCATGTAAAGATTTATTGCTTTATATCAAATCCTAGCTATGGGATAAGTGACTTTAATTAGTAAAATCTAAAGACATCCTAATACATAAAAACTAACCAGATTCAGATCTACATGGTGATATACGCAATAAGACTTCTATTGAAAAATTTATATGTTTTTCAGTTTGAGCTGATACATTGATAGAATAATTATAAAGGTAAATGAAAGTCACTATAAAAAAAAGATTCAACTGCACTGTTCTGACATCCAATGCTCCTCACTAATGAAACCCATAGGCTTGAAACTAGTTTGGAAATTGTGGATAGGAAAGTACAGGCTAGGAATTTATTAAGGACAATCATCTGAAATCATTGTTTTCTAAAGCTTGCATTGAGTGGCAAAAAGGTGGAAAAGTATGCCACAAAAACAGCAGTATGAAGACATAATAAGTCATGTGACATATTAATGGTTTCATCCCTTTACATTCAGCCACATGTACTGGACATATGCTTGAATAATTATACAAATGTATTCCAATCAAAAAAATTAAAAGCATGATATTTCAATTATTCAAAATAAAAGGGGAATGATTTAATGAATTAAAAGGGAGAAAGCTTAAAAATTAAAAGAAATTTGATATCTCCTTTTAATTTTGGTGTATTTCATTAGGATTATTTTATGTATTAAATTTGTTAACTATTTATTAGTCATTATTAAATTTCAGTACATAAATAAGCCACATGTGTTTACATATTGTAATATATGAATTAATAAATGGTTAGAACAAATGATTAAATGCTTGATTCAAATAACAAAAGACCCAATTATTTTCATCCTACTACTCTAAGATTGAATAATCAATGGACACCAAATGTTGTAATGCCACAAAATCTCTATCTCTAGACTAGCTTCTAGCTAGCTTGGCATTTAGACTATGATTCAAAGGTGAAAACTGTAAACCTATGTAAAGTAGGTTTAAAATCTTCAAATTTTTTTTCCATTTTAGGATATTGATTTGGATAACATAAAAGACAAAAAGTATCTGCTAGATTCATAAGTGCATTAGTTCCAGCTTTGATTCAATCCTAATTTTCATTCGTGAAGGCAAAAGTCAGAAACCAATATGCAGATGAGGATGTAGCAGCATACTATATTATGACCAACGATTTCTCAAGCTTACAAAACACTATAGCAGGGTAAGGATAATTATTATAACATTCGAAATTTTTTTTAATTTCATTTTTTTAACTTCATATAAAGACAGGTAAAACTCTCCATAGTGCCACTCAGTAACAACCAGAATAATCAATGGATGCCAGAAGGCTTGTGCATAAAATCCTTATCTAGTGCCTACTCATCCAATATCCCCAGATTAGTTTCTGGCTTGTGGCCTTCATCAGTGAGGAGCTTTGGAACTGAGAACACTGCACCTAGATCTTAGGATCTAATGCAAATCCTCTCTACTTAACTACAAAACTAAAATTGAAAACACAATATTTTCAACATAGTGATCATGTGATGTTTAGTGGTTTAACTTCTTATAAATATAATTTGTAAAAGATAATGCTAAACCATAATGTGGTGTGCACCCATATTAAAACTGTACTTTCTGTTTTATGGTCAGCACATCCACATTCATCTGATCAACCCAGACAAAATATCATATGGATGGCGATGTAAATTATTTAAGGACTAACTATCTGGGAAAAGAGGGTTTCTAAACTTATCTAAGGCCTAAAAAAGTTTCCAAGTTTTATTTGATGAACCCAAGATTATGGGCATAGAAGACACATGTGCTAAACAATTATATTATAAGGCCATTCTAAAATATTACATTTGTGATATTTCTTTATTGATTAAAGTATTCATAATATTATTTTAAAAAATAAATAAATAAAAGGTTTAGAAAAACTACATTTAATAATACAATTTTCGGTCTAGAAAGGACCAAATGAATCACTATACATAGCTAAGTGTAATCTTTTTTTTCCTTCTGTGATTAATCATCCGAGAACATCAATATAAATACTGTTTGCCTATGGTATGAAAGTGAAGAGTAAATTGTGATCAAGAGAGAGAGATTTTAATTAAATTTGAAAAGATTGGAAATTGTTAAAGTTTAGAAAGTATTTTGTTCACCATTTTAAATATAGAAGTTTAAAAAAAAAAATATTTTGCTGAGTGTGTGTTCATGTAAGGATATTTTATAATTAAGTTGTATGTAAGATTAGTTGTTTTTCAGTAAGTTTGCTATTAAAGATTTTTTTATTAAATTTAAGAACAGTGGTTTATTTGAAAAAAAAAAAGATAAAGTTTTGGAGGCCTAAGATTGGAAAACACATAGTTATAAATTGATCGTTTTGAAAGAGAGTAAAGTTCTTATCCTTCTGTGCAAAGGCGATACAATAGTAGTAGAGGAAGTGTTAAGTCAAATATAGAGTAGGTGACTTGGAAAATAAGAAATATGGATTGCATTTGCATTCCACAATGTATATATAATCATAAGAAAATATTAGACATTCTATGGTAGAGTGTACCATATGTGAAGAGTTTGATCACTTGAAATGTTTAATATGACTAGAAAGAATGTACGGGTTTATGGATATGTAGACAGTGTGTAAATGTGATAAAAGAGGTGAAAAGGTGGTTTCGTGTAGATAGTCCAAAGAAAAGGTAAGGAAAAATGGAGCAAAATATATTTGAGGAAAATAGGGTACAGTAAAATTTTAGTGAAGTGTCTGGAGATATGGGTGGAAAGATTAGCAGTGAAATGAAGATGCTTAACCAAAGAATAAGTAAAATAGAGGAAGAAGAAAAATTAAAATCGTTAGAGATGAGGTGTGAGCAGATAAAGGAATTAAGTAGGAACGATAAGAAAGTCCAGAAGGTGGTAGAGAACGCTATTAAGGAAGCAGAGAAAGTTAGACTATGAGACAATATTGATAAGAGATTCACTAATTAGAGAATGTGGAGATATAATTGCAAGGGAAAATAACAAGTATGTAAGAGTATATTTGCCTGGAGCTAGAATTGGGGATGTTACAGATAAAGTAAAGAAACAAGGGAAAGAGACTAATATTTATTAGAGCCATCAGAGAGAATCATAATGGATGAGTACATAGAATTGATTAGGGAGTTGAGTTAAGATTAAAGGAAGAGTAGGAATAGTTGGATTATTATCAAGATATGACAAAAATATGTTAGATAGGGTAGGTTCTATAAATGAAAGATTGAAAAAATTGTGAGTAAAATGTTGTTTGTTGTGAAGCAATCACTCTGTAGTCAGAGTGAGCTTCATGTTTTCCTACCTAACAAACTAACAATATACAAAGGTTCAAACCCAGAAATATTAAAATTATTAACAGTGCCATCATTTATATATATATACTTAAACAAACTATTATGATATATACAATTTTTGATACTTTTGAATATTTTAAGTGTGCGTGTGTGTGTGTCTGCGTTTTTTTTTTTTTTGGTAAAAAAAAAAGAGAGAATTTGTTTGATCACATAAAGTTTATTATTTGTAAAATTGTATTTGCTTTTAATTTCAATTTTGTAAAAATTTAAAAGAAAAAAGATATAACCAAGATGGCAGGTTCAAATTAACCCATTGTGAAATTTGCTTCACTAATTAAATTATTTTAAAAGCTTGACTTTCATTAATTGAAATATTTTTGCTTATCAAAGTCATTTTTATTTTAACTAAAAATATTTCATTAATGAAATATTTTTGTTTCACTTATATTAATTTAAATTCTTTTGAGCTGGAATGTGTTTTGAACCTTATCATCTTCTTATGTCTTGTTTTTAATTAAAAATGAGTTGTAATTGGTTAATTACTTATATGCCTCTGGGCAAATGAACTAAGACATTCCTATCATAGTTGGGAATGATATAAATAGGATAGATTGGAGATAAAGGGGATTTTTGCTTTGGCTTTTTGCTGTTTTACTTTTCTTGTACCATTTTTCTCTTTGCTCATGAGTTTAGATAACAAGAAAAGAATATAGTTTAATAAAATGTCACTTGAGTAGGGCCCGAATTATCTTTCCCGTGCCTCTGGGAAACTGTCTCCTGCTGCCACGAAGCTCTGGCCATGAAAGAATGCTGCCACCAATGAAAAAACAGTAGTGACCGAAAATGCTGACCACCAAGCTAATCCCTGTAAACTAAAGTCAAAGAGGGAACCATCCAGTCATTGACCCAGAGTATGCTGAGGTAATAGTCCAATATCCATGTAAAGTTGTCTGTGCTTCCCTATAAATATTAATTAATCTGGTTTTTTTATATTTTATTTAATCCTTGCTTGTAAGACTCTCTAATCCTATCAAATATATATATATATGTGTGTGTGTGTGTGTGTGTGTGTGTAAATGCTCACATCTATCTCAAGCTTTAAATCCTACATTTTATTTAATGTGAAAAATTTTATTATTATAATTATTTGCTGTTTACTTTTATATATAATTTATACGCCAAGTCAACTCAACTCCGCGAGCCTATATTTTAGATTATTCTTTTATATCTCCAGTGCTTCTGGGATATTTTAATTGCTTTAAATTATTTGTTTTAAAGCCATTGCTCGCTGGGTTGAGAAATAGCTAAATAATATTATTTCTGTTTCTAGGCAGATTATTATTACTATAATACTGCCATACGTATACATTTATTGAGTGTAAATTTAATGTTATTCAAGAATGCTATTGCTTAACTTCCACTTAAGATATATTAAATAATAATGACCATCATTTTTTTTAATGTGAGAATCATTTATATGTAGCACCTTGAGCACTATAGTATTAAATAATGCTTATTGATTACAAATGCATGTGGGACCCGTTCAATGAAGGGAAATGTAATCCTATGTCATTAAGACATTCATATAGTCCATTAAAACTTTATATTTAGGCCATTAATTATTTTGATGTCATTAAAGGATGTATCATAATTTTACAGCATTGCCAGCATAGCTCAGCCATTGTCGTTATTTGTTTTGTCTTAACTTGAGGATCATCGGGTACGCCGAATCCTCCATCTTCACTTATATATGTTTTAGCTGGCATTGGAAGTTCCCCAGGACACCTTCGGAAAAAGTAGCGGAAACTCTGCATTGGTAACCTACGTAGACAATTGCATATCCCTACCTTCTTTCTCCTCCAGGTATGGCCCGCCAGAAGAACGGGTGTATCATTTCTTTTTTTCCACTTAAATGATGAAGCATCTCCTTGGTAGAAAATGGACCAAATTTTATATTTGCTGCCTCATGCTCGCACCGTCATTCATTGTAGTATTATAGAATCATGCCTCAAACTAATCTGTAAGTCGTAACGCTGTGATATAACTAAATCATTTTTTATTTACTATTGTATTTATATTTAGAATGTCACAAAAAGCTTGCATTAAGCTATTTCTCTTAGACAAGTGACTCCCACATGCGTAACTGAATTTTCCTTATTTTATTTTATAATTCAAGAATTGAAATATAACGTTTGTCATATTGAATACGAAAATATTCGCGTATTCAAAATCACCATTTTATAACTTTGTTGTTCAATAATTAAAATGTAACGGATATCAGAGACCAATTTACCTGGCATCATTAGTTACATACATATAGATTTCTTGTGTGATCGAAGTGGCATCAATCATAGTTTGTTAAATACATGATATTAATTTATTTAAAAATTAAAGCGTCTTTTGATGTAATGTTAAAATAGCGTTTCTCTTCTTAATCCCATATTGTAAACTTTTAACCAAACATTGGCATATAAATAAACTGCACTATCTATTTATTAGCATGACATCCCATAATGATCACAGATGTAAGCATAATGAAATTATTCTAGCGTGAACTATATAAATAATGTGAGTTTAGAATAAATTGTTTTCATATAATAGTAACTTAAAGTATCTTTTGATCTTATCCAGAGTTTGAATCTTTATTTTGGTTAGTTTTTAAAACTAAAAAGATTTTATATAATTATGTATTATTTTAATTCTTATATCTTATTCAGGGATTCATCCTCAATAGTCCTAATTCGAGTCTCATGTCTCTGTACCACTGTCGGAGGTCCAATACAGTGGATGTGTGGGATTTCTTTATTGGAAAGAAGGAATTACATAGTAAAGATTGATTTCACTTAGTTGAAACAAGGAAGTGAAATTTTAGGTAGTCTGATCTATAAAGAATATAGTTTGGGAAACTTATAAAGATGGGTGGGAGTTTAAATTGCAGTGTTAAAAGAAAGAAAAAAAATGGACAGGATGTAAGAAATAAACAAAGGATAGCTGATTTAGATATAAATGTAGATGTGGAGAGGGAATGGGTCTGTAAAATTAGTGGTAAGCAAGTTATTTATAAATGTAATGGAGAAGAAAGAGTCAAAAGAATTCATAAAAAAAGTAGTTAGAAAAAAAGAAATTGTTAAAATTGGGTATTTGAATATGCAAGGTGGTAGGAAACCACAAATGTGGTTAGAATTAAACAAGGCAATTAAAAATGAAGGGCATGAGGTATTAGCAGTAGTGGAAACACATTTAAGAGAAGAATGTATTCTGGAAGACTTTGTATGGCAGGATGTAAATAGAAAAAAAAAAGGGTGGTGATATAGGAGTTATGTCAAAAAAATATTTAAATACTGTTAAATGTCAAGAACATTTGTCGTTTGAGATAAGATTAGGAAGACAAGAATGGATAGTGGCTATAGTGTATATAGCTACTAGAGGTAGTCAAACTATAATGGAGTGGAACAGTAGCATATATGAAGGCCTAGTTAAGGATATACAGAGTTTCGAAGAAAAGGGGAAGAGAATAATGGTTATAGGGGATATGAATGGGCATATTGAAGAAATTGATGATGTAACAAATGAGAATGGACAGCTTTTGAAGAATTTTTGTCAGAGAGTGAATATGAGCATTGGAAATTTATCAAATATTTATGAGAGACAATAAGCATGGTCTAGAAATAATATATTTCACACAATAGATTATGTATTAGTAGAGAAAGAGGGAATGAATAAAGTATGGAAAATTAAAGTGTTTGATAATGAAGAGAGAGTGTGTAATAGTGATCATAACTTCTTTATAATAATAATGGTTAGTAATGTGATGGAAAATAAAAATAAAAGTAGAAATGATAGTAAAAGATGTGGATGGAGAGTGAATGGTAAGAATAAGTTAGAAGAGTATAAAATAAAAGTTGAAGAAACTATGGGAGAGTTGGTTGGAGATGAGTATAAGAACTGAAGTGGTAAAATAGAGAAAGTGGCAAATAGGATTTTAGGTAAGAATATTCAGAAGAATAAAAGTAATAAAAACATGAGAGTTAGTAAAAGTATAAAAAAGAGGGGGAAAAGCATGCAGAGAATATAAGTATGCTCTTAAGAACAAAGAAAATGAAAAGGATGTTAATGTTAAATGGGAAAAAGTACTTAGAAAAAAAGAAGTTGGCTAAAATAGATAATTATAGAGAGAATAAAATTGAATAGTAAATTGTTGGAGGATATTAATAAAAGTGGAAGAGATGAGAGTAAAAAAATTTCGAATTATATTAAAAGAAGAAATGTAGGGGGGAGAGAAATAGTATTACTAGATGATGAGGAAAAAGAGAGTACTCAGAGAAGAATTAAAGATTATAATAAATAAGTATGTAATGAGTATAAAAAAGATTAGATGTGAAAGAGAGTGATAGCAAACATGTAAGTATATGGTAATGGGAATATTAGGTTTACAGAAAATTAACTCAATGCTGCAGGGAAGCAATTGAAAAGTGGAAAGGCAAAAAGTTTAGATGGATAGGCAGCAGAGATGGTAATGAATTTAGGGAGTAAGGCAAAAGTAAAATTGTTATCATGTTTTAATAAGATGGTGCAGAAGAGATTTTCCGGGTACTTGGAGTAATACAAGAGGCTACTATTTAAAGGAAAAGGTAAAAATCATAGAAAGTTAAACAATTGTAGACCTATAGTGGTAACATCAGTTTTATATAGAGTTTTCTCACAATTACAGACCTACAGTGGTAATATCAGTTTTATATAATGTTTTTTCGTATATGGTGGCTAGAAGGGTTGCAAAATGGAAGAAAGAAAATAATATAGTGGGAGAAATGAAGGAGGTTTTTCGATTGGATAGGCGTATAGCAGATAGTTTATTTGTAGTTACACAACTTATGGATATGAGTAAGTAAGTATACAGGTAGACAGTTATATATGGCTTTTATAGATACAGAGGTGTATGCCAGAGTCAATAGAAATAGATTATGGGTAAGTTTAGTAAATTTGAGAATGGATGGAGCTTGAGTGGATATTATTAAAAAATTATACGAAAATAATTATCATATGTATTAATTAGGGAATTTAGAATTGAAATTAAAAATGGTGTAGGACTAAGGCAAGGATGCCCTATCTCACCTATTTTGTTTTTGTTGTATTTGAGAGAAATGGAGAAAGCAATAGAAAGACTAGGAAAAGGGATAGAGATACCATTAATAGGTGGCAAGGGAGTATATACATAATCAGGTCTTTTATTTGCAGATGATGTGTTTTTGTGCGCAGAAAGAATGGAAAATATGGAATAATGCTGAGGACATGTGCAAGGGTGGATAAAGAGATGGGGATTAAATTTAGTGAAGAAAAATCAAATGTAATGATGGTTAATACTGGGGAAAGAGAAAATGTAGAATTTTTATTGGGGGGGGGTATAAAGTTAAGTGTGGTGAATAGATATAGTTATTTGGGAATCATCAGAAGTAATCAGAAAAATTGCTTGGATGAATGGGAGAAAAAATTGATAAATGAAGCAAAGAAAAGAAAGAGATCGCTAAAGAAATTAACAGTGTTTTCATATAATAAATATGATGTAGCTAGAATTGTATGGAAGGGAGCAGTGATAGCAGGGTTAACATATGGTAACGATGTGTTATGGGTTAATAAAGGGGTATTAGATTATTTGGAAAAAGTACAAAGAGAAGTAGAAAGACATACATTAGATGCAGATGTGGGGGTGGCAAAGGAGACAATTCAAAGAGAAATGGAATGATCAAGTTTTTATATAAGAGATGTGAAAAGCAAAATGAAAATGTTCAGTAAATCGCAGTTTATGGATAATAAAAGAATAGCCAAAATAGTATTTAATTGGGTTGTGAATAACGGGAAAGTAATACGATGGGTGAGAAAGGTAATGCGGTATGCAGAAGATTTGGATAAAGAATTTATATCAGTATACTTGTACAAAAAGTGAGATGATTGCGTTAGAAGAATTGTTGAGTGTAACAGTGATAAGGAATGGGATAGAAGAATAGATGCATTAATAAAGAATAGGCAGTTGGGGAAATGGAGAACTACTATGGAGAGTAAAAAAGAGCTTGAATATATATATATAGAAGTAAACAGAATATTGGGTGCAAGTTAATTTATGATAATAGCAAGGAAAGTAGTTTACTATTTAAGGCTCGAATAGGATCTTTAGCAACAGGGGATTATACATGTAAATGGAAAAATGTGGGTGATTTAGTCTGCGAGTTATGTAAAGGAGACATAGAAAATATTAGGCATCTGTTAATTGAATGTAAATGCCTGAAAGAAGGAAGGTGACAAATAATAAAATTGTGGAAGAATAAATATAAGCAAAGTGATTATACAGAAAATGGGTTATTGATTTTTATGCTGTGTTTGGAGAAAGATAAAGGGGATTTAGATATAAAGGCCTTGGAGTTGACAATGATCATGTTGTGGAAATGGGATGGAGTAGATATGGGAAAACTTAAGAGTGGGTAATGGAAAGGCAAGGTATAATGACTATAAGATTTCTCTGGGCATTGTTGCTGAGAGATTCTTGACTCCATATAAGGAGAAGTCACAGTGCATCACATCACATCAAGTGGTGATTTTCATTCTTATTCAGATATATATTAAGTAAATGACCTGAATGCGAAATTTATCACATTCTACATATTTTAAACAACAAAAATTATATTATAAACAATTCATTAGAAACAAACCTACTCTGTATATAAAACCAAAGAGACAGATATGTGGGCAATAGATATTTAAATTAAGCAATTAATGAATTCACCATTTTGCAATATAATATTTGAGGAAATTACACCATTTAAAAGTATTACAGGTTACAGAATTTTTTCGATTAATAAAATTATTTTCAATTAAAGAAATTGCAAAAAAAATTACATCATAGATAATTATCATGGCAAATTAAATGAATAAGTCAATCATGAAATCATATATATATATTTTCAAATTATTTTTATACATCATTATATGATTTTCAAACAAAATAGTTCTTCCATATATACTATATTTGTTTCCAAGTCATGGTGTGAATACAAAATTCATAGACAGCAGTCAACTGCATGCATTATAATACACATTTTAATATACCTATATAAACAGTCATGTACATACTTTATATGTACTGTGAACTACAAGATGTAAAGGTCCAACTTTTTTTGTAAAATTGTGGATAATTAAAACTGACAATAAGGATTTTATATACATTTTATATAAAAAAAGACAGATATAGGGATTACCGTAATAAAACAGGCAAAACTCTCCATACAGTATTGCCACTCAATGCAAGCCAGAGTAATCAATGGATGCCAGAAGGATTGTGCATAAAATTCCTATCTAGTGCCTACTCATCCAGAAATCCCCAAACTAGTTTCTGGCCTGTGGCCTTTGTCAGTGAGGCACCTTGGACCTTAGAGCACTGCACCTAGATCTTAGGATCTAATGCAACCCTCCAGCAGCTACCTTTTATCTCTAATTAACTACAAAACCATGAGTCTTAAATTGATAACACAATAATATTTTCAAATCCAAACTCATTAGCCTATGTAGCCATATAGGTCTGAACTCACTTCAGACCTATACATTTTGATGCCTTTGGTTCTTTAATAACCATAGCCACCACTACCCTATTAGGCAGGATAGATTATAAGCCAATAAACATCACATGATTACCATTTTTATGCTTGCTTATAACTGTTATTAAAACATGCAAAACTCTCCATACATTATATAGGATAGTGGTAGCTATGGTTATTAATGAACCAAAGACACCAAAATGTATAGGTACTGAACTGAGTTCAGACCTATATTACTACATAGGCTATGAGCTTGGATTGAAAATATTATTGTGTTTTCAATTTAAGACTCATAGTTTTGGAGTTAAGTAGAGATAAGAAGTGGCTTCATGAGATCCTAAGATCTGAGTGCAGTGCTTTCAGATCCAAGGCTCTTCACTGACAAAGGCCACAAGCCAGAAACTAGTCTAGAGATATTGGATGAGTAGGCACTAGATAGGGATTTTATGGACAAGCCTTCTGACATATATTGATTACTCTGTTTGCACTGAGTGGCAATACTGTATGGAGAGTTTTGCCTATTTTAATAACAGTTATAAGCAAGCATAAGAAATGGTGATCATGTGATATTTATTAAATTACTGTAATACTTGGATTTATTGTCAACTTTATTTTAAATGATATACAGTAATTTAATAATGAAGTAGCAACTAACTAGAAGAAAGCAACATTTAATTTTGAACACATTCCTAACAAAATCTTTTATTTACATCAGGATTATTAAATATAGAAAGGAAAGCAAATAATAAATTTCATCAGAGCAAATAGTAATAGATCAAAGAAACTTATAATGAATAGAAAATGAACTAAACTTGATGTGTTTTCTTAAGTTATTGTGGATTTTTAATTTGTTAAAAAAGAAAATTATATTATGATATACATAATATTTTCAGAAATAATTATTGAATATTTATTAAAATATAATTAATATAACATAATAATATGTTACTTAGAATATAAGACACATTTTTTTTGCCATATTTTCCATAAAAGAGCAGTGCATCTTAAATTGGGAACAAAAATTGTTAACATTGTATTTCTGTGGATCTTTGCTTTATACTATACAAGAAATAGTACTACAATCATTGACCTGTGTAGAATAGCATATTAAGTCATTTTAATTATAATAAAAAAAGATTTAACATAAATTGTCAATATATTTTTGAATCAATTTCATAAAAGGCTTTAACTCTCTCAAACCGCTACTTTTAACATTATTTTGATGATTTTATCATTATTTTTACCAAGAAAACTGTATTGAATACCCTTTAGAATTTTTTTAAATTAATAAATCAATACAACAATGAGATAAGAACTTGCCTTTGCTCTGATTGGTAATTTCTCGTTCTCTACACAAGAGTGCCTACCACAATTTTAACAGTTCCGATATTTTTGTTTTGATCTCAAAGAGAAAACATGTTTTAGAATCTTTTCTTTACACAATTATAATTTTTTTCAAAAAATATTTGTAAAAATATAATTATTTTAAAAGAATAATTCAGATTTTAATAGAAAAATTTACTTTACATGAAAGCAAACTTGAGAAAAAAATCAATGATATATGACAGTAATTTGTAATTGGATGACAAAAATACATTTTATGGTGACCATAATAAATTAATTTTGCCAATTGTAAAGAGTAATTTATTATTAAAAAACTTTCATTTAATAATCTGACAAATTATTAATTTGCATTTTAGAAATGCTTTTTAATCAGAAGAAAACAGATTTACTGGTAACATTAATGTTATGGTATTTATACAAAAAAAAAAGGTATTGTAATGCAAACAATGTATATATAATTTTGAATGGGTTCTTAAAATAATGCATTGCTAATGATTTAAATGACCTGAAGATGATGTACTCTGGGGAATGATGAAGATGAGAATTCAATTTCTGAAAGTGAAGATATAGAAAATAAAAGTATGTCTGAATTCACTTATAATTCAATAAATGGGAAAAGTCCACTATACAGGTAAAATTGAAAATTATAATTATTTTTAGTAATTCAACAAAAATAGTAGCAAGGTTTGCTCTTAAATGCCAAAAAATAAAATGTCTGTTACAAAATAATTTTATAATGAAAATGTACAGCTAAGACCGATTCTATGAAAATAAAACAACAAAAACTGTAGACCTTACAGACATAATATTGCTAATTTGGTTAATTTATTAATGGTGTAGGCAAGGTAAAACCTGATAATTGTATCTGCAAATGAAAAAGGATTAAGTAGCTTCAGGTAATTGCATGAGAGTATATATTAAATTCAACAAGTCTTCCAATGATGTTTAAGAGTAATTCTGAATTATATCGTTTCAAATTCTTTAACAATAAAACTCACTATCCTATTAATATCATCAACAAATCATTTAATTGCTTAGATAATTGCTAAAAGCCTAAGTACATACTTCCAGTTATGAATTCTAAGCCTTAATGATAAAGATAAAAGACAGATATGATACCAGTCCAACAATGTTACCTGGTTATCATTGATTATTCAAGCTTACTATAGATGGCTGCTCATTTTATTTCACTGTTATACAGAATTTTTATATAAATACAAGATAATATTTCATATGTTTTCCAGGATTCATATGTAACACATGACAGAATCTTTCTTTTTCCCTAATTATTTTATATAAACATTAAACAATTTTTAATCAGCCCATTATTATAATCCCTTTACAAAAAAAAAACAAGACAATATTTACCAAAATAGTCAAATGCTAAACAGTTTATGCTTAAGAATATCCATCTTTGATTTTATCCGCCAGCTAAAAATTGCTAGACCATTTCCTGACCTATAACTGTTGTATCAGTCAAAAGATGTTGATCCATCTAACATGAGCTAGAATTCACAAAATGTACTTAAAACTCAGTCTAGCCTAAGATTTGTCAGGGACCAACCTGGATTCGAACCCATTCCTAGGCCCCAGATCAAACACCTAATAAATAATATATAATGATGGCACACAAGAATTTATTTTAAATCCGGCCCATTAGCAGAGCGGAGAAGACAATGAGAATTATTTTAACTCATCGTTAGATAACTTACGCATATATAAAACCATTTGTAAGATTGTGTGTATGTATATAATGATACACGTATATGCGTATGTTTAAAAAAAAAAAGATTTATAATTATTATCCCATTTTATCGCCCAGCATATTTATGAGCATCAATTTATGACCTCAAGCACCAATCCTATATTTCTATAAGAATTATGCTGGGAGAGAACTGGAATACCAATATGGACATGCCCCTGGACTAGCTCTGCTCAAGGCTGGTGATTATTTAATCGTAGGAACATATGGGGGATTATATTATACAAGACACTCTTCAATCCAAGCTATTACATTAATTTTTAAATCTAATAATCTAACTCAAGATCAAAGAAATAACACAAATATACGTAAGTTTCCCTTTTAACTTTAATCTTATAACTTTTATTTCAATACTATTTATATGACCCTTTTGTTTTGTGCTCAAAATGATGAGAAACGCATGCATACACATACACTGTATAGAACTGTATAAAATGCAATAAAAATGAAAATAAACAGGAAAACAATGTCTGATTCATCCGGATCCACAATAATAACAAAAAAAAATCAATTTTAAAGTTCAGAAGAGTTAATAAATAATGTTCATGTGGACAGAATATAGGTGATAACTGTGCACATTACCTTTTTCTTTCTTCCTCGTGAAAAACTAAAGTTAAAATACTTCTTTCCAATGTGTATTGCATTTGACGTAGGTGATTTTGGCGGTTCGATCTGTTTTATTGTTTTTCGACCTGCTACTATTGTTGGAGCTTGATCTTGGCGTCGGAGTGACTGGTTTCCATTTATAATATTTGCGTACATGGCAGCGACTTCAGTGACTTCGGGGGCAGGATTGTAAAAGCCCTGGCACGCTTATGCTTTCTTAAGCCAGCTTGCCCTCCATTTCTCTCCACAAATCTCTCTCGCAACACTCTCTACAAAAATCAGCAATAGAATGAATTCTTTTTAGCAAGTTCTGCCGCTCAAAAATCCGGATTCTTTTTTGAACAAAAACTTTTTGCACCTCCGAATCTAATTTTGTTGTTCTTTTGTTTTCATGGAAATTCTTTTGAATCTAAACTTAAATCTCACTAATTAAATTCTTTAGATATCAAGCAAGTTATTTTTGCTATCTTTTTTTCATTTAACTTTTCCAAAAATGAAATTGAAAAGTTTCCATCTTGAAAAATAAAGTACAGTATATTTCCATAACTGCATTTATACTTTTATTATTATTATTCTATCCAGCAAATATATACATGCGCTTCTTCAAAAAAACCAAACGAGCACACATCCCCCCCCCTTCTTCTGTTTATTTTAACCTTTTTAAAATCCCTATTTAAAATTATAAATCTATATACAACAAAGGAAATATAAATATGAAAAAAGAAATAAATTTAATTAATCGGGCTATATACCGACGCATACAGAAAATTTTACTTTTTGAAACAGGGATCGAACTCAGCCCTGTATCAATATATATAATGTGAAAGAGACCGAAGTAATGGTGTGGATTTAAAATAAACAAGAAATATCAAAATGATTAAAATTTAAATACTGTTTATTAATTAAACATTATAAAGATAGCATTGTCTGTATAAGCCAACAATGCTGTCAACTCATTAAAATATATATTTAAAATAAATTTAATGAAGTGCCATTTAGATTTGCACTAATGGTTTGTTAATTTATTTATACTCTCTATACCTTGGGTTAATGCAAGATAATATCATAATAATGTGCTTAAGCAAAAGTAGTTACATAAAGAAAGATTGATTTCAAAATATACGAGGCCTATGGCGAATATAATAAGTGTATGCTTAAATTAATTTATACATTTAATATGGGATAAAAGAACTTATATTGAATTCAAGAATAGTGCGGACAAAAGCTCGCTGAGCTAGAGGCATGGAAGTGGTTAAGATGTGGGCAATTGAATAAAATATCAACTTGAATATTAAAATAGATTGATGGTACCAGTGGAGGATCAATGCACAGGATGGAGTGTGATATGTTAAAACTGCGTGGCTTTGTGAATTAAAATAAAATAATAAATAACAAAATGAAAGCAGATGAGATGGCATTTTGCCATGGACCCCATGGAAAGTTTTGTCACAAACAGTCCAAGTCTGGCATTGTACCATGAAACTCCATGGCTGGGTGACTTAGGCGTAAAATTCCCAGGTATGGATTTCTAGCGCATACACAATCTGGAAAACACAAGAAGGAAAGGGAAAGGTCTGAGCCATAAATCCATATAGAAACAAAGCAGGTCTCAATGACCCATATGCCTATACTAGTAACACACAATATAAAGCATAAACGAATATAGAAGGAGTTACTAAGTAAGTAAAGGTGCTTAACCAATTCCCAAATAATTTTAAGATGGTCTACACATTCTTGACCTCAACTTTTACAATTCATAAATTATATTATTAAATAAGTTATTTTAAAATAAGAAAATGGAGGGGAATGCATGATTTAAAAGGTGTTCATAAGATTACACATAGTCATGCATTTCACTATATTATATAGACTACTTATTAATTTCGTGCATATCCTCGTGATATAAAAAAAATGCGCGAAATATATTCTTGAAAGACATAATTATTTAAAAGATTAATAAAAGATAAAATAAAATAGCCCTCAAACAAGTGATTTTATAAGACATTTACTAAGGGATCAGTTATACAATTTATCCACAATATGGCGGCACACTAATAAAAGGGAAATAAATAATTCGCTCATTCGATGACTATCTAAGCACACTACTATAATAAAAGACATAAAATAAATTAGCAAATATATAAAATAGAAAATATCAACCCAAGGATAGAGAGAAAAGGACACAAGTTAGATTACAAAATATTTTGTTGAATGAGGCAGTTTTATAATAAAAATAAATTTAAATTTAGCTAGCATTAAAAGGAAATATACAATACAAGAGCTCTTGGGTTAATTAAGGTTACCTCATATGAGTTGGACAGTCCGTGCACATTTTTGTCTTCTCCAGTTGACTTTAATTGGAGGCTTTAATGGATGGAAGTTATGCAGCATTGATCTTGATATGGCAGCTTCTTGGTTCATGATCAAATTTACCACATGTTCAGCAACAGTGGCAGTTTACAATAGGTATGGACATCTGATGGTATATGCCACAGGTTGGCCATTTTCCCGAGCAGGAAGAGAGCCTTACCGCCAACTCCTACTCAGACATTCTACTTGCAATTAGCAAAGGATAGTATCAAAATATAAGAACTTGTTGAAAATTAAGACGAGTTTGGCCTCTTGGTATATATAGTTTCACTTAATTCAGCAATAATAAATTCTCAAAATAATATATTCAGCTGCGAATTCAACTGAATAAGTTTAAAATAATATCTCAGCTAACGGGTTAAAGATAAAATATTAAGAACAACATAATATATTTAAAGCAAAGGAATTGACAATAGATTATAATAATTAGAAAAGCATATGACATATATATCAATTAGAGAAGCATAGAATATATCAATTAATAAAATCAGCCCTATAAATACCAAGGGAACTCACAATATAACTACCCTGCAGCCGTCACTCTAGAACCAAAAATAGGTGCAAAAATAAAAGCTGCCAACTTATCTCATCCGAATATCTGAAAACAGGGATTAGTAATTAAATTTTTCTTTTAAGATATTCGGATTACAACCTGGTTTTAACTTATTTTAATTAAAAAACCTGAGTGGACATCTGTTGTTTATCTGGTGGCAAAATATTTAAGCCACTAATTGATGAATTTTACAAAATTTAACTAATTAAGCCTATTGTTCTCTTCCTAACTCTCGTTTATTTTTTACATAAAATTTGTGGCTTGATTTTTATAAATCTAAAAACAGCAAAATTATCTAAATAAAACAAATATTACGACTGTAATATTTCTAAAATAAATAGATTTAAACGAAATAACTTTAAATAACGAAACTTACTTTTATTTAAGTTTTAAAAATCTTATTGCAGTATGTGCTTAAATACGACTTATATGACTTACTTTTTAAAATTAATATGTAAACATGCACATACTCGCAATTTATAAATTATTAATGTTAGAGTATTAAAATTATATCTATCATCAAGCATTAATACATTCATGATCTAATTTAGGCAGGATTTCGGCATATAAGTGGCAGTACAGACACCCTACGATAAATTGGGGTTTAAACTAGGGTATGAGGGTAGGAAAGAAGTGAGAGAAGGTGAAACGAAGATTTGTAAAGCAAATCTTACAGTTTTACCATTAAACAAAATATTAGTGCCATTGATTATAATGATTACCTAAAAGATAAACTTTTCTAAAACCTGAAAAAAATTCTAAATCTCATCTATATTTGAATCCTAATTATTGATATAGAAGCAGATGTGCTAATGACTCACACACGAGACCATTTTATATATACAGGAGATTAAATTAATGAATGTTAAATATATTAAATTCTTTCATCAAATAAAGTTTTAACTTATTAAGAAATAGACTAATATGACAATGTGATAAAACATGTTCATACTTTCCATTGCTTTTATACAATATATTTTTGCATATCATACCAAGATTAACATTAATTATTTTATTACTCACTTCTTATTTTTTCAATTATTAAAATATGTTGTATCATACAATCTCACAATATTTATAAACAAAAAGGTAATAAAAAGAAGTAAATAATGAAACATTAAAAAAAAAAGAGCATTTTTTAATATTTCAAATACAGGTATATTTTACACACTTGGAGTCTAGATATAATAAAGGACATTTGAACACAGACTTTCAAGTTCCATTTACCCATGCACTCTATTTCATACAACCAATACATATGTGAAAAAGATAAATGATGACTGCTGGTTCCGCACGAAATATCTATATTGGAGATCATTTATCTTTTTTACCATGTCTGTGATCATGTGCATCAGTTGTATGAGGTAGAGTGAACAGATGAAGGGAGCTTGAAAGTCTGTGTTCAAATCCCCTATATTAAAAGAATTTTTTATAGTTTTCAAATTTGACATATGCTTTCAACAGTAAATTTAAAAAAAAAGTGAAAAAGGTAAATAAAATAAAAAATCAAAGTAAATATATATAGACACATGAGACTATCTATCATATTAGCACTATATTTTTAAAGCCATGTAGCACAAAAGTAAAAATGCATTCCAAAATAATAATAATTTCTCCTTTCTAACAATTTTAAAGCCAAAACAACAAAAATGTAATAAGAAGTATAAAATCAGTTTCATAAGTATCAAAACTACTTTAGTCTAATTAATTTCCATATATTTCAATACAAAGGATTTTCTGAGAGTTCACATCATGTTCTACAAAAATCTGTCAAAATAATTTGCTACATTTTTAATTTAAAAAATAACAAACTCGCAAACTAAAATATACCGATTCATTAATTTAAGAAAAAATCTGAAGAGATCAGTATAAAAGAGTAGGAGTCAAGGTCAAAGTATTTTAGATCGGCCTATATGTGTTTGATGGATTTAGTTCTTTGTAATCTATTTCGAGATCATACGCGAATTTACTTAGTGAAAATTTTTGAAATAAATAAAAACTTTTTTTTTTTTGCAAAATTTATTAATATTCATAATTATTTTTACACAATAATTGTGAAATAATTATTAAAAATCAAAAGTATAAGTGATTATACTTTTACTTTATACATCAAACTGGAATTTAATGAAATTAAATTATAACAAATAATAAAAATCCTGTACAACAGCTATATAAATATAGTAATAAGAATTATACATAAAAAGACTTTTTCATCATATGGTTTCATACCCTTTTCAAATGTTTATAATCTATTTTAACATTAACCAATTATTACAGATAGAACACCATCTAGTGTTCCATATTTTATTGTTATTTTGCTACCTGCAATAATTGATTAATATTAAAATAGATGATTATCATTTGAAAAGGACATAAAACCATGTACTGAAAAAGACTTTTTATAAATAATTATTATTAATAGATGTATATATTTATATAGTTATTATATAGGAATTTTATTATTTGTTATATTTTATACATACATATATATATAAATGCAAAACCATAAAACAATACAGTACTAGATTAAATTCAAAATTTTACCAAAATCCTTACACAACCATGGTTTCATCTACTACAAATAGACCTTCTCAAGTGAAAATCAACCTAAAGGAAAACATATATATATACAAACAAACAAACCTTCCCATAATTCATTTCAAACTCCACCTTCCCTTAATATCAAAAGAAGTCTTCATAAGATTGATAGCCTCAGAATCAAGGAGTTTTATCATAAAGTCTCCTTTATTCTTCTTTTTAACTCATTCTTTTCATAAAAAATATATATATTTTTTACTTTTAAAAATAAAAGTTAATAAATTCTAGTATAATGATAATAAAGAAAATTACAGCCATTACTATCATCATGTCTCATTATCAATATTGTTAGTTTTTTTTATATATATTCTAAAAACTATAAAGCAATTTTAATATAGAATTTTCTAGATTTATCAGAGGCTAACATTTATTTTGTTCATGTTTTAAAAATAAATTTCATTCAAACAAGATTTTGTTGATTTTCTGAAGTCACTCTCTTTGGATGTTTACTGCTGACCATTTAATGACAAAATCATCTTTTGTTCTCTATACATTATTATTTTTCAATATTTTCAAAGTGCAAATATGATTTTTTAGAATGTTTTTCATTTCTTATTATATGTTTCTAACAAATCAAATCCAATTTATTGAATTATAGTATAGAATAAATTTAATGTTAAAAAAAATGTTGAAAATATTACAAAAAGTGTCATCAAGAAAACAATGCAAATATCCTGCAAGAGGATTAATAAAGCTCACTAATTTAAGCATTGTTCAATATTCAAAGAATATTATGGATTTATTTAATGTTAGAGACAAATGTAAGTAAAAGTCAATATAGATTCTAGTTAAAAATACATGCTACATTAAAATAAATCACAGTAGATAGAAAATGGCTTTACAAAAACAATTCATTATGATATCATCAATATATGAGTGGAAATATATGTTTGAATAAATGTCTGTATAATGGGGGGGGGGGTATTAATTAATCTTTCTCTCAAACATACACATTGTTGTGTACCTATCATTATTTAGACAGTTGCGCCATAATCTTCTCTTGATAAAATCAACACTCTTTAAGATATATCACAGCTTCAGACTATTCAAATATTTTTAGAACCCAAATTCAATCCATCGTGCATTCACTGTTTTTAAACAGCACTTTCATCTTCCAGGATGACAAGGTTCTAACTCATTAATATAATTTAATGCAAGAATAATACACACCTCTCATGATCTCTTCAATTATCTGATTTAAATACTGTTTCTAAAATAAGAAGATACCTTAACAACATCTCTAACAAAATTAGTATTTTCTGCATCAGAATTCTTATTAATTTCTGTGTTCTGCAGATTAAAATATAAATGTTTAATTTCATTCTTGACAACAGCATTTTAATTTTTAGGAAACAAGTTTTTATTTCTAATTTACTATTGCAATAATTTACTATTCCTGAAAGTTATATACAAAACTAATAAAAAATTTCAGATTTATAAAAATTTGTCCTAAACAACATGGTTTAGTGATGACAATAGCAAATAAGCACGTTCTGAATAAAATTCAACTGTGTTAAAGTTTGAATAAATAAATAAATAAAACTGTTGATTCAATCCTTTAGTTCTCAAATGCATGACCATAAAGTAAGTGTGGAAAAATTTATTGATAAGAATATTTTTATTACTGCAAATAATCAGAAATGTCATAAGCTAAAAATAACTGAAATTTATTTTAAATAAGTTTTAATTAACAAATGAAAAAGTCAACTGCAAAGGTTAAAATGTAATCTCCTCACCCATCACCAATATAATTTTGCATGTTATTTGATTATATATAAAATATATTAATGTATTATATAATATTTTTAAGAAGAAAAAAAAACATTTAAAGAAATTTTGAACTTTAGAAGTCTTAGTGATAATTTCCCTTTTTATTATTATTATTATAAATAAACATTAAAATCATAAACAAAACAATTTTTTCTAGAAAGTAGATCAGTTTTTTATTTTTATAAAATGATAAAATTAATATTACTTTTAGTATTTCTATTTATCTTTCACTTACATATGATAATTTTATTTCCGTCTTTCTATGAAAGCTCACTCCCTGAGGAAACTTTTTTTTATAGTAAGCTATTGTATTTCTAGAATCAGGTGTTTATATTTGCTTATTAACAATCTACTACCTTAAGTAAAAGCTTACCATGTAGGCAGTCAGGGAAAATGTCTTCAGCATATCGAATAGCCCAGTAGAGAAAGATTGCCTATAAAAACAAGAAAGAAAATATTCCCTTTGAAAGTTTGGCATACAAAAACAATCTAACAACTTTAATATATAGCAAACAGTAGGGAAGAACAGTGAATATTCATTATAACTATGTTTCAACAAACGAAATAAAAACAGCTTTTTTTTTTTAAATATTTGTTTAAATTTATCAGTAGAGGTAGATCTAAGGGATTAATTTAGAAAGTAATCAACAATAACTTTACTCAATAACAGGTTGGTTTTTTTTTATTGACACATAATATTTTCTTAATTGAAAATAAAATATTGAATAAAAACTTTTAAAAATAATTAAATTAATTATAATTAAGTAAAAGTAAATAAATAATTTTTGTATATGATTGTTTAATTATGAAATATGATGAAATAATTTTTTTTCAGAATTATTTCATTTATAATTAATAATATAACAAAAAAAAAAAGAACAATAAGATTTGTTTATACATGTAACTTTATAATTTCGTAAATACTGTTTAACGCTATACTAATAAAAAGAATAAAATAGACAATCATATAACATTAAGTAAAAGCAAAATAAAATTTATACCAAAATTCTCTCAAGCCCAAAGTTTCATCTGTTATACAAGAAGAACTTCTCATGTGAAAATCAATTAAACATAATACATATGCACATATAATAAAAGACTCAATCCCATAGTTCCTATCAAATTTTCATAAGATTGATAGACTCAGATTTCTGATAATAAATCTTCTGAAATATGAAGTGATCAATCTTAAAACTTCCTTTGATATTAAAAGTAATTGGTATTTGATATGAATTATGAGAATGAGTTCAGATTTATATGTGTGTGTTATGATTAGTTGATTTTCACTTGAAAAAGTCTATTTGTGTAATAGATGAAATCATGGTCATGAGAGAATTATAATATAAAGTTTATTTTGCTAATACTAAATTTTATGATTTTCTATTTTATTTATCTTTATATATCCACACAAATGCTTATTACATAATATATATATATCCATGAATGATTAAAGTTTGTTTATATTAAAATTTGAAATATTAAAAAATGTGGATTTTCAAATAAATAAATTGATCTAGTTTTAGTTATGTTTTCTTTTTTAGTATATTTTAAACACAAACTGCGAAATCTATAAAGAACCAATAGAAGCAAGATTGACCTTAATCATCTGTATACGCATTAATTTATTTATAGAAAATAAATACACAAATCAAAAGTTTATTTATTCAAAATATAAATTTATATTGAATTAGTAGAAATATTAGTAATTTCAACTAGCTGCTTGCAAGTTGACTTAACGATTAGTCAAATTTTCTTTATGTATGCGTAGTTCATTTAGTGTGGCACTATATTGCTTAACTGCAATTGATTGCTGCATACGGCTTTACCTCAAATGGTATTGCACTTGCCATGTAATATTGTCCATACAATATTGTACATATACATGGCTTGATTCCTAGTTTTTATTTGGCATTGCTTAATTTGCATAATTAATCCTTATTATTCATTCTTTGTAAATAAGAAGTTTAGTTAATTCTCATATTTACATAAATTTATTGTTATGCATACTAAATTTTCTAGAGGGCTATTCTATTTTTCACTTTCTGACAATTTATATAAACACACACACACTTAAAGATTTTATTTTTATATGTTAGCAATGTACAATTTTATAGTCATGACATATCACAACACTCCCCTCATCTAGATTTCAAGCCTCTTCTTCAATCAGTTGTCCATTGCTTAACTCTGCAGGAAGATCAGGAGGATTTGAACTTAAAGATTTTCTTATTCATTTAGTTCGGTTTCTGTAGTGCATCAGTTATATTATCTTCATTATTTTTTATAGTATCAAAAACAACAGAAATATAAGAACTTGCTGTTTCTTTAATTGATCCATTGATTCACTAAAATGACTTCTTAAATGATTTATGGGTCTTTTAATTTCATTACCTTCATCCAGTTTAATTACTCATAATGTCAGTTTAGTTACTATTCTTTGTATTCACTTCCTTTTAAACATATCCTTTATCGAGACAGCTTCTCTGATATCAAATTAAATGTTTTCTCATTAGTCTCCCTTTTATTAATTTTATCCAGTATCAATATAGACATGAATTTCAGTAATTCTGCATATATTTTTCTAATTAATGAACTAGGAGTGAAATGCTGATAGAAGATTTCTCCCCAAAAAGATTCACAAACATCTATCTGTATATTTTGTCATATTCAAGGCAAGCTTTAGCTGTACAGCCTATTAATTTTGGATATCCATGGATAGTAAGTAGTGCATTCAACATATATATATATATATATATATATATATATATATATATATATATATATATATATATATATATATATATATATATATTCTATGTTAGTGTTTCCACAATCTGATTTTCCATTCATTTTGATTATGAATCAATTACAACTAGAAATATATATCCTTGGATTGGTCTTGCATGATCTAAGTGAATTCTATGCCATGATATTCTTTAACAGGTAGTCTTGCTATGTTAGTGTTTCCACAATCTGATTTTCCATTCATTTTGATTATGAATCAATTACAACTAGAAATATATATCCTTGGATTGGTTCTTGCATGATCTAAGTGAATTCTATGCCATGATATTCTTTAACAGGTAGTCTTGCTATTGATTAATAATCTTGACATTTATTTATGGCTTTCTCTATGTTATCCATTTTTGGCCATCTTACATAAGATCAAGCTAATTTCTCTTTCACTAGGGCTATATTGGATGATCCCTTGTGTAATAACCATGCCACATGTTTCCTCCTCTTAGATAATATCTGAAAGCAGTCAGTCGTGAATATACAACAATTTTCACAGTCATTCCAAATTTGCTCAATCACTAAGTTTGGTAGAGTTATAGGCTAATCTTAATTTATTGAGTTATAGGCCAACCTTGCTTTATCCATTTCCAAATTAACTGGTACATGATGTCCTTAATCCACTTTGCCATGATTATACTGTTTATTACTTCAGATTTCACAAAATCAATATAAATTAACTTTAGTAACTTGTGTTCACGCATATCCATAGTTCCGGAAAAAGTATCGGCATATGTAATTTGATCTCTCGACAGCATATGAAATTTTCTTTCTTGGCTTGTATAATAATTCAAAATCATTGAAAGCTAAGACTAACAGGATTTAGAGACTTTTTACATGAACTCAATGGGTAGAGATTCTTTATCTAGTTGGCTATAGTTTTTCTCAGCAGCTCCCCACTTCCATCTTTAATTCTTTTTTAATAATTTATAGAGCAGAGTTGCAATATGAGATTTTCTTGTCAGAAGGTTCCAAAAAAAAAGTTCAATAGACTCAAAAAGATTTGCAACTGATAACTTTTGGCTTTTGGAGCATTTTTTTTTTACTGCTCTAATCTTTTCAGCATGATTTATTGCTCATAACTATAACAATGTGTCAAAGAAATTTTATTTCTCTGATAAATCATATGCATCTTGGGCATCAAGTCTAACTACAAATTTGTCAAGCTTTTCAATACAATGCTAACATGTTTTATTAATTTATTTTCAATCTTGGCAACCATTAATATATCATCTAAATGCAACATACCTCATTTTAATCCTTTCAGTAAATTGTCCAGTTTAGCCTAGAAGATATTAAGAACTACTGTTATACAATAAGGCAATATATTAAACTTGAACAATCCTAGGTGTGTATTTATGGTTACCAGCTAGACTGTTTTCACTAACACTGGTATTTAATAGATTGCAGACTGTCAGACCATTCTGGAAAAATGAAAAGGCCTTTGTAAAAAAAGCTAACACAGCTCTAATTCTAGGCTGTGGCTATTCTTTTATTTATATTTTTGTTCGCCATTACATGATAGTTACGGCATACTCTTACATTATCATCTGGTTTTAGAATTATTATTATTATGAATGTTACCCAGGCAGACTCTTCCATAGATGAAATTATAACTCTTTTGACCAGATCATTCAGCACTTCTTCAACTTTAAATTTGGCAGCAAATGGTATTTTTCTTAGTCTACAGAGAATGAGTCATGCATGGGAATTAGCGGCATATCCACTGGTAGCATCTGGGAAAATTTGTTTTCTATGTCAGATTTTATTTACACTTCCTTGATAAGTCATAAATCAATTACATCCTAATACTGAGCTAAATTCTTTGATACAATGTACAGTGTTACATTTTTATTTCTCTTATTGACTTCTACTGGTACTATAACTATCTTTTTGATGTCAATATGATTTCCATTTGTATCTGTCGCAACCAAACCTATTTTATTAATTGATATATATTTTTTCTATCTTTTTTTTGATATCTAATCAATCCTTCTGAGAAATAAGAGAAATGCCTGCATCATTATCCATTTCCATTTTGATAACATAGTCGCAAATTTGCAATTACACATACCCATTTTCTTTTATTTTTTTAATTATTAGTTAAATTCTTCTAGACTCCTACGCTAAATTTACTATTTGCTGGTAAATCTGCTTTGGACTTTTTCTGTTTGTTTTTACAAATTTTAGATAAATGATCATTCAGTCCACAATTACAAGTTTTTCCTTTTTAAATCTACACATTTTTTATGTGTCCTTTATTGTTGCAGCAATAATAACCATAGACATTCTCCACAGTACTCCAATAACATCCACAGTATTTTGGAAATCCTGTGTATTTTTAAGGATGGCCTCAAATGTCATTCCTCTTTCTACAACACCTGTATATGTAAGTGTAGATTCACTTGTCTAAATTTATCCTGCAAACATTGTCAAGCTCATTTTTGAAGTTCTGAGTTTTCTCTTGGTGATTAGAGGTTATTGTAGAAGAGTAAACACACTAGGTGTCTTTTCTTTGAAGTGAGTATTTAATTTCTAGGTATCTTGATATCTTTGGTTTGAAGTATTTAATTTCTATATCAATTCTTTGTATAGAATTATCCTCAGGCATACTGATGTCACACAAATGGTTGGCAATTTGCAGCACATCTTTTCCTGACATTGACATTAATGTAGCAACTTCTAAATTATTATCTATAATATTATTTATTATTATATACATTTCAACATGGACCATGTCTGCCATTCTGTTGCGTTATATCAAACAGAGTTATTGAGCTGTTACACATTGCCACATTGTCTGTTTTTGTTATTTCTCAGTACTCTACTATAATCTAGAAGAGTCTCAACCAACAATTTCCACAGCAATTTCATAATTTGTTTAATTAATTCTTGACTGCCCAAACTAGCTTTTTACACAGGTCCTTGACATGCCAATTGTGTCTAATTCTTTACAGAGGTTCTTGAAATGTTGATTGCCCCAAAACTGGTCTATACAAGAACAAAACTGATCATAATCTGCTGTATACACTAATTTATTTAAAAAAAAATAAAAACACAAATGAAAAGTTCATACTTTACGATAAGTTTATTTACTCTAAATATAAAAGTATAATAAATTAGCAGAAATATTAGCATAGTAGCTTGCTGATTGAATTAACATTAATCAAACTTGCAAATAAAATTGGGAAGCTTCTTGCATTTTCTGATTACAGTATTATCCTATACACCTCTCTGCATTAATCTATGCATGCATAGTTCACATAGTGTGACAATATACTGCTTCACTGCATTTGAATACTATACATAACTTTACTCAAATTGTATTATACTTGCCACATAATATTGTGCAGCCATGCAGCTTATTGTGTAGTTTTTATTTAGCATTGGTTAATTTGCATAAATAATCATTCTTCTTTTTTTTTGCAAATTAGCATGCTTTAGTTAATTTTCCTATTTTGTTATGCATAATAACTTTTCTAGAATGCTATTTTATTTTTTAATTTTGGAAATTTATATACCCAGACACACTCATAAAGATTTTATTTACTTTTATACATTAGCAGAGTACATTTTTATCTTAAATAAAAAAATAATTCCACATTTAATAAAAAAAATTTCATTCTCTTGCACTATTTGTAATATATACATATATAATCGAAGAGATTTGAACTCAGGCTTTCAAGCTCTCTACAGCTATCCACTTTACCTTCTAGAAATGATATATATGACATGTACAAAAGGTAAATGATCTCCAATGTACATATTTTGTACTGAACCAGCACTCATTAGTTAGTTCGGATTATCATCTCCCACCCATATATAATCAGTGCTCAGTTTATATTAAGATAGAAAATATTCAAACTTTAATGGACAGGTTTCAATCTTCTCCAACCCATCAACAATCCATATCATTGAAAATCTGATGATGGAAATGCTCAAAGCTATTGTTGATGCCAATCTTATTGACATACCCATGTTGATTTTGAGTCATTCTGACCCCTCATATATAGGACTTTAACATGTCCATTTAAATACCCAGATATGGATGGATAATAAGTTGGAGGGTGGAGAAGATTGAAGCCTGTCCATTAAAGTTTGAAGTTTTGCTATCTTAATAGAAACTAAGCACTGATTTATATATGTGTGGAAGATGATCTGGACCAACTGATGAGTACTGGTTCAGCACAAAATATGTATAATGGAGATCATTTTTCTTTTTTCACATGTATGTGGTCATGTGTATTGTTTGTATGAGATCGAATGGATAGCTATAGAGAGCTTGAAAGTCTTCCGAGTTTAAATTTCTTCTAATTGTGTTATGTTCAGTACAAACAAAATACTTGTATTTAAATATATATAAAGGTGTAATATCATTAAACAAATTATTGAACATTTGGCAGTGTCTAATATCCAGACGAAATTATAATATGAATCTATTAAACTTTCTTGATCACCAAAATGTATTGTTTTAGTTCTATGATTTATTGTTTATTATCATTGCATTCATTGAACACATATTGTAACAATCCGGATAAGATAGACTTACGTAAACTGCACTACAGGGCGCCATCTAGGCATTTGAACCTAGAAAAAATTTATAAACTAGGCAGATACGTAAGTCAAAAAAAAAAAAAAATTTTTTTTTTATATTTTGTTTCCGGTCGTTAGCCCATGTCACTAGCTCAGTGGAATAGCAGAGATTTAATACTATAATACCTTATCTAATTATAATTTCAATATTAAAAAATAAATAAACTAAGCCACTGCCAGTAATTAGCATACAAACATTTATTTATGCACATATATATAAGATTGAAAATTGTTTTAGTATCAGTTTACATTTTAACATTCAACATTATTTTTAACTTTACTTTAGATTTTAAATTACATTTTAATTTCTATTATATTATAAGTTTACATTTTAATTAAGTTCACACAGATGGTATTATAAAAGCTTGTTTTAATATGTTGCGTATAGATCGGTTACATAGATTACAACGGTCAAAAACATTTCAAAATCAACATAAACAATCAAAATATAAAATCATTGATACCGACAATTGCAGAGGGAAATTTATAAGTAACTCAATAGTATTCACCATAAGATACTTGCATTGTCACCAATAACTTAAAAAACATCCGAATAAATACATTTTAGATACTCACCGTAAGGTATCATTATTTATCGAATGTCTATATATTTTGATCAAATATGAAAACCCAAAACATACTTAACCGATAACCAATCCATGCAAACGTCTATAAACAACTTAAATTTAATGCATTTTTGTTTAGTGTCAAGTATGAATAGACTACATAGATTTGCATTTGAAAATAAAACATTCTATCCCTATTTAACCTTAGGCTAAAGGTTCGCAGCCAAAACTGGCGTCAATTTATCTCACATATCGATGCATTCAATGTAATACGAAATACGGCAGCACCAAAAAGTTAAGAGAAAAAATTGCCTCTCGTCAAGTAGGAATATTACATCTATCTGACAAGAAGAGCAATAAAAAAAAAACTCCATAGAAAGGAACTGCATTCTCCGTCTTATAATTCCTTCCATAGGCAAACGGGTGGGTGCAGCTTATAAAACGATTCTGCCCGTAGCAAATCTGATATTACATCTACTAATCACACCAATATATCCCATCCATTGACCCAATTCAACTACGACACAAATAACCTAAGATTACCCTCCCCTAATATAACTTTACAAATCTATACAGCCATTCATGCCCGACTTAAGTTTAACATTTATATAATTTAACTTAACGGAAACAGACATCATAATAAAACTTAAGAACAAAAAATAAATAAATGGAAATGATTTTAAATAAAAAAAAAAATCAAATAACATTATTAATATTAATTTACGTTGGTCAGATAGGATTCTATTTGTATTTTTTATATATGGAAAGTTTTTAATTTAATGTTCATAAATTATAAAGTTCTTACGGTTTTTTAAACAGTTCATCTTTATATGTTCCATGCCGTTTGAACGTGAATTCCCACGCCGTCCTAAAAAGATTGATATCCATTTAGCCGTTGTTTTATCCATTCATTCGGAGGTTCCTCAGTTTAGCCGGTCCTCAATGTAAAAAACGATAGTTCATTTCTCTTTCTTTCTTTGGCAAAACTGAAGGGATTGAAGAGTGCGTCTTTTCAATCTCTTCTTCACTTCCACACTAACACATATCTGTCACATCGTAAATAATCAATAATTAACTAATTAATAATTTTCAAACTTGTCCTTTTATACATAACTTTAGGATCCAATGGACGTTACATCATCGTTGATGATGATCATCCTTCCATTGAGGTCCGATTTCCCCGATGGATTTCTTTCATTGGCCATTCTGTTCCTATTGTTTTCCTATCTGACCGTTGCTTATACATTTTAGATGCCCAAGGCTAGTTTACTAATTAAAATAATCATTTCCATTTTACAAAAGATTAATTAATCTGTTTTCAAACTTAAACATATATTTTTATCTCTAAATCTTTTCTGAAAATTTAGTTTTAAAATACTTTTTCTTTAATAAAGTTTTATTTTAATAATTATTTATCTGTGCGATTTTATATATATGCGAGTTTAAGATGATTTTTTTATTTTAATTCTTAACAAAGAAATTTTTATTGGCGAACTTTTTTTTTTATATGTTTACTAATAAAAAATAATGTAATGTACATATGTGCCCGTTACAATATTTATCATCTCTTTATGATCAAATAACTGTAGAATTAGCCCTAAATATTGACGATATTACTACTGTTCAATATCAATAATAAAAAAAGATAATGGTTTTGCATGAAGATGTTACATTATATCCTTTCTATGGAGCATTTAACATATTCTTATTCTTAACTGGATCAGAAGATACTGATCAAACATAAAACTTTGGATAATCTTTCTGATGATGTACAAAAATATTGATTGTATAAATTGCATCTAACAGAATAACAGACAATTTTGTAGTAAGTCTGACGATCTTTATCATACAATCTTAAAAAAAAACTATGATTATGTTATTGTCATATCTCACCTTGCCTTCAAATAATGGATTAGTCCAGATTCAAACTTATCTAAATCAGATTGAACATTCATTTCCATGAACCAATGCATTTATACATAGATAACACATAACTAATGGCAAGAATGGACCAATAGGCAATGATGCTCACAGAATCCAAATGTTTCCATTAAGAATGTGGATCTAGCAATATATAGTATTTTTAAAAATTGGGTCAGAGAACTATTGTCATAAAGCTGAAAGACAGAATCCATGTTCTCCGTACACATTCTGAAAGGATTACTATCACAAAACTGAAAGACAATCTCCATTCGCCAGATAATAGTGATTAAATTAAATGGTTGATGAAGTAAAACAAGTTTATATTCAGGTTTGGAAGTTGCTAGAACCAAACAGACATGAGGCAAGTGTCACCAGTCTTATTCACAAGGCAGGCTGCTAACATATAGCTGGAAGTGATAGGAAACTTATAAGGGTAACTGCAGTCCCTTCTTCCGTAGTACATCCTAGAACCAGGAGCTATACTTTGCCAAATGATAACAGGCAGAGTATAGCCATTGTAAAATATACAAGAAATTTGTAAGTGTATATTTTTTATATGTTATTAATATTAAAAACATATTTACATGCATTTGTGGTTGTATATATAATATGGATTAAACACAACATTTATCAGAAACATGATTAAATAGTTCTTAGATAGTCAATATATTGTTAGTAGTTATCAGGTTTTCAGAAAAGATTGCTCACTTGATTATGTATCAAAAGACAGAGGTATTTTTATAGCATTTAATAAAGAATTGAGATTGATATTATTGTCTCTACTTGGGTTGAGATATCATTATTAATTTGTAATTTATGTATTCTTCCAAATATTGTATTAAGTCAGGGAGAAGTTTTGGAGAATAAGTTAGTCTCTTATAAAAATTATATATTATTAGTGGGGAATTTTAATGTTGCATCTATGTTTTCAGCAAATGGAAATGGTTATTCAGATAATTACTTATGAAAAAGTCATAGTCTTAAAATTTTTTAGTATATTTCATTTGACTCAATTTAATTTTGTATGTAATGGTTTTAATAAAATAGTTGATTTAATCACGAGTAATTTTTATTATTTGGATTGTAAAAAAAAAAAAGATCATCATTAATCAATGAAAATTTGCTTTATTCATGCTTAGAATTTTCTATAGCTATAACTTTTGTTAAAACAGTTAATGTTACATAAACATATAGAAATTATAAAAAAGGGTGATTATTTGAGTCTCTATTATGATGTCTCAATTTTTGGTTGGAGAGAGATTTGTTTTCTAAATGATATTTATAAAGCAATAATAATCTTTAATTATGTTATGATAAATAACGTTGATAAAGAGATATACCCTTGCCTCAAACTAAAACTAATAAAAAAAATAAATATCCTGTTTGGATTTTCTAGTAAACTTATATTAATTGTAATGTAATTTAAAAATAATAATTTTTTCTTATACTGCTATAAGTTATAAATGTATATACTTAAGCATTAGCGTAAGAAAAGCTTTTAACAAATGCATATTTACTGAAGCTTAGCACTTTAAAGGATGGCATATGTCTTCATATTTACAGTATTGCTATTTGCAAGAATGGGTGGATATATATTTATAGGCAGTAATTTTATGTAAATTATATTGCCCATTTCTTTGACAGGGGGAGGCAGAAATCCTTCCTATTCATTACATTAGGATTGCTGGCTATATGCCACACCTCTTTAATTTTTCACTTGGCATCATTTTGCTTGATACGTGCAATGTTGGTGGCTATGGTCTTGAGTGTATGGCCTATTCGGTTTTGGTGATCAAGAAAGATAGACTTATGTTTAGGATTGTTAGTGGCTCTTTAGTACAGGTATGTGTTGAGAGATACTAGCAGAGAAACATACACGATTCATGGTAGTAGATAGCGCAGTGTCCTGTTTGGGGCATACAAATTTATATTATGATGCGAGTAGTTTAAATGTTCTGGAGACTATCTTTGGAATTATTTATCAGTCTATTTATTGTGGGAGGAGTGCAATAGCTTACTCGATGGCTTTGTGAGCAAATTTTATTTAGATTTTTGTTTGCACCTATGTATGCAAGCAGTACTCAAGGTGTCATCTTTGGGCAGGTTAGTTCTTAATTTGTTGTAGAATATTTTGACTCTTCTTGTGAGATCTGCATATTTGAAGTCTATCACACTTAGTTTGTTTAGGTATTGCTCAATGTTGGCTTTAGGAGTGACTTCATGGTTGCATAAGTAGTAGTTTCTCTAAAGAAATGATGACAAACTAGCATATTTGTGAGAACTGGGAGTGATGGATTTAGGGTGTATAAAACCTATTATTTCTATAGGCTTGATATGCATTTTGTAATTTAACTGGATATTATCTCTCTGGGTCTGAATACAAAAATATTTTAGTTCCCTTTACACGTCCTCCCATTTGATTTTCCAGGATAATAGCCTTGAGGTCTGTTTTAATTTTCTTGATTATAGACTTTGGGCAGCAAATAAATACATCATTTACATATCGTGCATATATTAAATTGGGAGTATTTCGATGTATTTAGGGAATTTCTAATTTTCACTGTTGTTACAGTAAATGCTAGAGATAATCCCACTTATAGATAATCCCACTGGCCATCCATCAGTTACACTATAATAGTGTCCATCAAACAGGGGGATGATGTAATGATCTAGCCCAGCGTTTCTTAAACTGTGGATCATGAAGCGAAAAGTTGGGGTCATGAAAATTTAATTTAGATACATAAATTTAAAGAAATATTAGTCACAATCCTATCATTATCTTTAATATAATATATTACATTTTCTGTACAGCGCAATTATAAAATCGTAATGATGGCCAAGCTGAGCTGCAAATTATATTTACATATTGAAAAATGACACGAAATGCATCACAATAGTGGTGTTGCATTGCAATTTCAGCATATAAATTATTTCAGAATCAAAATATATGCTGCAGTGGCAAGATTAAGATTGGTGCCACTGTGATTATATAATGCATTTCCGGTCAAACTATTTGTTACGGTTTCATCGCAAGAACAATACAATATTGCACTTTACTGTTTTACTCGACTAAGGTTAATATTTATTTGAATAAATATTATGAAAGATGTTATTTTTATATATAAAAATGCTTATATATATATATATTTTTTCTCACTTTTTTATTCAAAATATATCATCCTATTAGTTATTATAAAAATTAATTTTTTATTTGGAACTTATTGTCATTTATTTATTAACAAATAAAAACATATTCTTATTTTTTAAACTTTAACAGGTAATTTATAAATGATTAATGATATTTTTTAAATATTAAAATATAAAACATACAGGGATATTAAAAAATAGAATATACGGGAGTAAATACAATTAAACAAAAAACACGGCTGCAACTTGGTGTCTCTGCTAACTAATAAGTACTGTTATTTTATTTATATTTTATGATAAACATATTTTTTACCCATGGATAAATGGTTGAACTTGAGTAGATAATGATGCAGATGGCAATGCTACAAATTCTCTTCAAGCAGGATCTCGTAATCAGAAAGAGGCATCTAAGATGCGAAAAAAAAAATATGATGAGACATTTCTCCAATTTAGCTTTACTTTCAACAACTGTGATGGTAATGAATGACCTCTTTGTTTAATTTGCTATAATGTTTTGTCTATGGAGAGTATGAAACCATAAAAATTAAAAAGGCTTTTTGAATCCAAGCATCCTTCAAATGTCAATAAACCAAAATAATATTTCAAATGACTGTTAAAAACTTCAAATAAAGAAAAACAATATTTTGAGAAATTTATAACTGTAAATGAAAAATATTTACTCACATCATATGAAGTTTCATATCTGACTGCTAAAAATAAAAAGCCATACACCATTGGAGAAGATCTTATATTACCTGCTGCTATTAAAATAGTAGAAATACTTCAAGAAAATAAATATGGTGATGAAATTGAGAAAATTCCTTTGTCAAATGACACCGTCACTAATAGAATTTCTAAAATTAGCAATGACCAATTTGAGCAACTTATTATTAGACTTAAAGAAAGCTCAATATTTACAATTCAGTCGGTCAAAACAACTGATATTTCAAAAATAGCTCAATTATTAGTGTATGTCATACATTTATAAAGAAAAGATTGAGGAAGAATTGTTATTTTGTCATTCTTTGGAAGAAAATATAAGAGGGAAAGACATATATAATAAAGTAGACAATTTTTATAAAACTGAAGATTTAGAATGGAAAAATTGATTTGGAATATGCATAGATGGTGCAAAAGCAACGACTGGTGAAAATATTGGTTTTAAATCATTTGTTAAAGCTTCTGGTAATAATCGTGTAACTTTTACACACTGACTAATCCATCGAGAGGCCCTTGTAGCAAAAAAATAAGCAGCGGAATTGAATGGTGTGCTTCAGGATGCTGTCAAAATTTATAAGTTTCATTAAAACCCATGCCCTTAACAGCTGTTTATTTTCAAATGTAAAGACATGGACTCTGAATACAAAAATTTATTATTACATGCAGAAATAAGATGGATGTCAAGAGGGCACAGTTTAAGAAGATTATTGTTATTAAAAAAATTATTATATTTTTAACCAAACAAAACTCTGATCTTGCTGCTCTTTTTCAAAATGATTTATGACTATCAAAACTGTGCTATTTGACTAATATTTTTGAGAAGCTAAATGATCTTAACTTGTCTCTTCAAGGAAAAAATAGCAATATTTTTACTTTGAAAGATAAAATTGAAGGTTTTATTAAAAAGATTAACATTTGGAAGACTAGGATGGAAAATGATTCATTGAAAATATTTTTGACTATTGACAATTTTATAATTGAAAAAAATAATTATAAAACTTTAATTGCAAAAATTATTATAGATCACTTAAAAACCCTAAAAACACAGTTTTGCAAATACTTTATATCGAATTTAGATTTCAAAAAGTTATCTTTGATTCAAAGGCCATTTTGATTGACATTAATGAGATTAATCACTTGCCATATAAAGCACAAGAGGAATTTGCTGAGCTATTGAGTGACTCAAACTTAAAACTTGACTTTTCACAAAAATCCTTGACTGAATTCTGGATCGGAGCTAGGATTGAATTTCCCTCATTTTCTGAAATGGCATTAAATGTTCTTCTGCCATCCAGCACCACATACTTATGTGAAATGACTTTTTCAGCAATCCAAATATCGTTCAATGTTGAAAAACATTGAAGATTTTTTACATCTAGCAGTATCAAATATTTCACCAAGATTTAATTTGTTATGCAGCAAAAAACAAGCACATCTGTGTCATTAAAACGTGATTTTCTTTCATTAATATTTGTATACTTAAGAACAAATCCTAACACTATTTATTTTCATACATATATTGTTTACCAAAGAAATAAATTATTTCTGGGAATATTTATTTCTATATCTATTTTATATTTAATATTTGGGATCATGAAAAAATCTTGATGATAATAAGGGATTGTGAATGAAAAAATTTTAAGAAGCACTAATCTAGCCAGTTAAGGCATTCTATTATGAAACTAATTTCTGATAGCAAATAATTGGATTTGAGAAGTTCAGATTTTACTATGATAATATATTGCTTTCTGTTTTTGGGAGCTGTATAGCTTAGTTATATTGAGAGATGCAATTTTATGTGGGATTCCTAATTTTGTGCTTTTAATTACACTTATAAATTCAAAAAAAAGCCTTGATAGTGTAAGCACAGTAACATAATTGATCTTTGAGTCATTGATTGATTATTTTAATGATTCTGTAGTAAAGTGCTCCTCTGAAGTCTAGCTGGGTGTCTGATTTATGAATTCTGATATTGGCCAATATTCGTGGTAGTGATGCAGCTGACAGATAAATTTTACAGTATTCATCATCAGTAAAAGTATTGTTGCAATACTTAAACAATATGACATTTATAAGTTTGTCTTATGTTGTAATTCGAACTACAATGAATTTCAATTTATTTATTTGGATATTCATTTCCTTTGTCTTCCTTTAAACACATTGTGCTATCTCCATGAATTTGGCTTTGTTAATTAAGACAAACCTATTTCCTTTGTTTTCCTTTAAACATATTGTATAAAAAAACAAAATCAATATTTTATAGAAACAATTTTATTAATTTTAGAAAATTGTTTCAATATAAAGAAAAAGGCTGTCATCATTGATATATTGATAATATACAGTGAAATAATATGTATGATCCAAAGCATTTTTGGTCATATGCTAAAGGTTTTACTGACATTAAATTTAAATCAATGAATCATGTTTCAAGTAAGACATTAAATGCAGAAAACTTCAGAAAACAATTTCCTTATAATCACATTAATAATTTTGTAGTTACATGATGAATCTCTAACTTCTTCTGTTGCTAGTCATAAAAGATTTACAGATATTGTTCTGATAGCTAACATATCAAATCATGAGATAATTAATGCTATTAAAAATATAAAAAGTAATAAATCTGTTTGTATTGATATTTCTATGTTCATTATTAAGGGTTATGCAGAGTTTATTGCTCCTGTCTTAGGTCATATTTTCACCTTACCTATACAAAAATCTATTTTTCCCGGTATGTATAAATTATCAGAATTGTTCCAGATTTGAAGATGGCTGTAAAAATGATCCAAAACCTATAGGCTAATATCAATGTTAGGCAGAATTTCAAAAATTTTTGAAAGATGTATATATAATTCATTATTTCAAGTTAAGAGTATATACCCAATCTTCAATATGGATTCACTCCAAACGGATCAGTAGAGACAAATCTGATAATAGTGTATGATCCTATAGCCAATGCTATAAATGAAGAAGGTTTTTGGAAGGTAAAATATTGTTAGCAATTGTAATATTTTACAGTTTGCTGATGATATAAAGTTATTTTGTAGAAATGATAAATTATCTAATCATTTAAAGGATGCAGAGTTCTATAGAATAGCTTTGAGATTTGGTGTAAAAAAAAAATCAGATGATTATTAATATTGAGATAAAATTCGTTGTCACTTTTTATAATAAAACACTGCCCAGTTTTTTTACTATTCTGTTAATAATATTGATATTCCTAGAAAAGATAGGGTAAAGGATTTAGGGATCTGTTTTAATAGTAATGGCCTTTTTTTTTTGACCCGTATCAATGAAATTATTCTTAAATGTAACAAAATTACTGGGTTTATAGCAAGGTCAAAAAAATTTTACCTAGGTAATCATGTATTTACTTTATATAATATTTGTTACAATAATTAATTGTTTGGAATTTTAACACTAAATGTTATGAGAAATGACTGCAAATTACAATGAGAAAGTACTTTACGTATGTAGGTTTACAATTACTTGTGAGTAATGAAATATATCTTATGAAACAAATAATGTTGAATGATATAATGTTTTTAAAAAAAATTATTTTATGTAAATATGATGAATGAGGATTTATTCATAATCTTATATACAAAATCCCTATTTTCTCTGTTATATGATTAATGAATGTATGAATGTTTGTCCATTGTTATGTATTAAATTCACAGCATTTACTCAAAAGAAATAATTCCACCATTAAATAAAAACTGCTGGGTAAAAAATCAGTACGTGTACTTTTAACTACCGATATATAATATATATTTTGCTGTAAAGGTGTTCCCACCAACAGCTACAAATGCCGATTTATAATTTGGCATTAAGACACACCATGCTTAACAACATACTCAGCAAAGTTTAATAAAAAAAAAACATATTTACAATAAATCTGAAAAAAAAAATTGTTAAAACAACCAATTTAAAAAAAAATTACAAATATTATATTTAATAAAAAAAATATTTAAAAAACCACAGACATAAAGGCTGGCATGTTTATATTAATTAATGGTAACTATTAATAAAGCTAAAAAACTATTATGATTAGTCATGATGCTATTGAAAAATCAAAAAAAAAAAACTTTTTTTATATTTTTATCCAAAGGACACTCCAGTAAATATATATTTGCATCATAACATTATCAAATATAACAAGTATACTTAAAAATGTAAATTTTAATTTAGCTTTATTAAAATTGAAAAATTTATTTATATAATATAAAAATATTTTAATTTACATTAAATTTTTAAAAAATTTGTTAAAGCAACCAATTATTATAAAAACGACAAGCTGAAAGCCTGGAGATTTTGTGTTCCTTAATGACCTGGTATACAATTCTCACATTTAAAATCTTTTCTTTAATTTATATTAAATCTTTAAAAAAAAATTATAACGCAACCAATTAAAAAAACATCGGGCCTTTACAAAATCAGGAACAACTGGTATAAATTACAAAATTCCTAATATAAATAGAAATGATTTATTTTATATTAAAAATATAATTATAATAAAAAATCTGTCATGATTACAATGTCATGTTGCATAAAAAGATATTTTTGGGAAGACAATATATTTTATTTGAATTTTCATGATTTCTTAAATCAATGTAAACTAATTCTTGGTTTGTAAAAACTATACTATAATTGGATTGTTACTAATCTATTGTTATATAGCTAATAAAATGAAATTGAATAAGAAAATATATACAAAATATTTCTTAATACAAATATATGTTAGCTTCAAAAATATTGGAATTTTTAGGAATATCTGAATCTATGAAGTTGTGTCATCTGATCTTAATGAGGCTGTTATTGTTCCAATTTTTAAAAATGAAGAGAATATATAAAAATGCAGTAATTATCACAGAATATCATTATTATCTACTATAGCAAAAGTATTTTCAAGATTTTAATTGAATAGATTGTTTCCAGTTATAGATGAATGGCTACCAGAGACTCAATGTGGTCTCAGGGAATCAAAAAACACTATAGATATGATTTTTCTTGCCAGTCAAATGCAAGAAATGTCAGAAATAAAAAAATAATATATATCATCATCATCATTATCAACCATTATCAATCCACTGCAGGATGAAGGTCTCTCTAAGTTTCATCCAACTTCTCTGATCTTTAGCTTCTCTTCTCCCCACAACCCCTGCACACTTTCTTATTTCATCCATCCATCTCACATGTGGTCTCTTTCTGGGTCTTTTACAATCTCTTGGAATCCAGTTTAAAATTTCAATTGTCCATCTATTGTCATCTCTTCTAGCAATATGCCCAGCCCAACTCCACTTCAATCTTTTAATTTTTTCAATGAGGTCAGTAACACCTGTTTGTTCTCTTACCCATACATTACGTTTTCGATCTCTTCTTGTTACTCCCAACATACATCTCTCCATACTTCTTTGAGTGGTCTGAAGTCTCTGTATTGCTCTTCTATTGAGTGTCCAGGTCTCAGATCCATAAATAAGAACTGGTAAAATACATTTGTTAAAAACCTTCCTTTCAAACACATAGGCATATTTCCTTTTAGTATCAAGTTATTGCTACCAAAAGCACTCCAACCAAGTTTAATTCTATGATTAATTTCCTCCATTATGTTTCCATCTGTATTAATAATCTGACCAAGGTATTTGTAACTGTTAACTTTTTCTAATTCATCATAATCAATCTTTATTTTCATATTTTGAGCAAATCGATTAAACTTTACTTTAGTCTTTTTAACATTTATCTTTAGTCCTACTTTCTTACTTTCATCTGATAACTCCTGCAACATTTCCTGCAGCTCTGAAGCATTATTTGCAAAAACAACTACATCATCTGCGAAATTTAAATGACTTAAATAATCTCCATTTACTTTCACTCCTTTAGTTTCCCATTTTAATCCACAAAATACTTCTTGCAGCACTGCTGTAAAAAGTTTTGGAGATATGGAGTCACCTTGTCTTACACCTTTCTCAATGTTGACTTTCCCAGTGTCATTATGTAATCTAATTGTTGCTATTCCTTTTTTATAAATATTCTTTAAAATATGACAATATTCTGGATCTATACCTTGATGATCCAATGCTTTAATCACTGAAGAAATGTTTATAGAATCAAATGCCTTTTCATAATCTACAAATCCAAAACATAATGACAACTCATATTCATTTGTCCTATTTATAACTTCTCTTAATACCTGGATATGATCTACTGTACTAAAACCACTTTTAAATCCAGCTTGTTTTCTTGGTTGGTGGAAATCCAATGTTCTCTGTAAATGAGTTGTAATTATCTTGGTAAAAATTTTAAATAAAACTGATAAAAGGCTGATAGATCTGTAATTTCTAATACCTTCTTTATCACCTTTTTAAATATTAATACTATTACTGCATTCTTCCAATCATCCGGTACATCTTTATCATTTAGACATTTGGTATATAACTTTGCTAAAAAAATTTCTATTTCTTCACCTGCCTCTTTTAATATATCAATTATATTAAAGATTTTAATTTTGTATATATCAATTATAATTCCATCATTACCTGGAGCTTTTGCTTTCTTCGTACATTTAATTGCCTGTCTCACTTCTTCATTTAAAATTCGGGGCAATTCAGAAAATGTAATAGATATAGGAGGTACTTGTTCTTTATTACTATATAATTCTTGATAAAAATCTTCTACCAATTTCATGATGTCATCTCTCTTTTTAGTAATAATTCCACCATTTTTTCTTATTGCAAATATAAATTTCCCACCAATACCAAAATGTTGTTTTACATTCTTAAGACTTTTATTTTCTTCTACAGCTTTCCTTGCTAGTTCACAATTATACTTTCTTATATCATTTTCAACTCTTTTCCGCACCATTTTACAAAATTCAAGACATTCAATTCTTTTTAATGCATCATTGTTGTATATCTTCATATGCCTTCTTTTCTTCATAAATTCTCTAGTGTCAGTAGAAATTTTATTGGTCAATTGCTGCTTTTTTCTACCAGCTATCTTTGTTGCAGTTTTTAAAAGTGTATCAGTTATTTTCATAATAATTTCATTCAAATCTGAATCATGTTCAAAATTTACTAATACTTGAAACCGATTTGTAAGTTCTAATTTAGATTCATTAGAATGTTTCTGAAGATTAAGAATATGAACTATAAATATTGTTTTTCTTAATAATTTTTGTCTCTCTAGTTTTACATTAACACGTATCTTACACCTTACTAATCGATGATCACTTCCTGTGTTAAATTTATTAAGAACATTACAATCTTGAAATATGTATTTCCTGTTATTCAAAATATAATCCAATTCTGCTGTACCTTCATTTGGATGCTTCCATGTCCATTTCCTTTTAACATTTTTCTTAAAAAAATAATTCATAATATAAAGTTTTTCTTTTTCTGCAAACTCCACAAGTCTATGTCCTCTCTCATTTCTATTACCATAACCAAAATTACATACACCACTTTCATCTTTCATTTGTTTATCAATTCTAGCATTAAAGTCTCCCATAACAATTTTAAAATGGTGTTTACTCTGATCAAAAGCCTTTTGTACATCATATAAAAATCTTCTACTACTTCATCACTATGAGACCTTGTTGGGGCATAAACCTGAATTATCTGCATTTGGTATCTGCTATTAAGTTGTATAACTAATCTTGCCACTCTGTCCGATACACCATCAATCTCCACAATATTGTTCTTCCACTTTTTATTTATAATGAATCCTACTCCACTTGCATTTCCAACATTTGTGCCTTTATAATAGAGTATATGTCCACTTTTTAAATCAATTGTCTCTTCATCTTTTCTTCTAACTTCACAAAGTCCAAAAATGTCCCATTTAATATAAGAGAGTTCTTTTTTTAATTCTTGCAATCTTCCTTCACTTGAAAGTGATCTGCAGTTGTAAGTACCTAAATAAAACGTCGTCATCAAATGGGAGCCTGGGTCCGCAATCAGGGGATTCTTAGCACCCTCCGCCTTCGGCCACCAACCGCTGCCTTGGTTGATGACTTTACAGCCTCCTGGGAATAAGGGCCATGCTTTATTTTTGTCTGTCATAATTGTATATATGTATTGGGAAAATATTTATCATTTACATAAACATTCATTCTGCCTTATCAGGCACTGAGGAAAAAGACCATGGTGTTTCTTGATCTTAAACTCAGAGGTAAAAAGTCAATAAACTCACCACGCTGACTAATGTGTGTTGGTGAGCAGCCCATCCATGTTCGTACACTATATGAATAATCACATAGTAATAACAGCTGCAACGCCAAGAACGTATGGAGTGGACATTAGGAATTTGCCCCTCTCAGTTCCTTTAAGGCCTCCAAGAGGAATCAAAGGGTCTCCTTTCAGTAAATAGCAAACTTCTTTCTGCAGCTATATATATATATATATTGCTTTTATTGATTTGATGAAGGCATTTGATTCAATTAATAGGACAGAGCTATGACTTTGTTTGGTTGCCCACCAAAATTAATTCACATTATACAGCTTCTACGTGAGAATATGTTATTATTACAGATAAAAAATCTGAGGCATTTAAAGTAAAAACTGGTGATAAACAAGAATGCTTGGTCTTACTACAATATTGTTTTCAATATTTACAACAATGGTATTTGGAATTGTTTATAAGTGATTGTTTAATCAAACAAAAATCAAAATATGATTTACATTTGGAGGAATTTTTAATTTGAATCAGTTAAAAGCAAAGACAAAAACTTCATCTTCTTGTATTCTGAATTTACAGTATGATGATGATTGTGCTACTTTTACCAGACTAAAAGATGATTCACAGAATGTTTTTAATGCTTTGAATGTAACTTGTAAAGATTTTAACTCAAATTCTTTATTAGCCAGTGATGAAAAATCTGGAGCAACTTTCAATTTGGACAGCTATCAGTTTGAGAATATAAACCACTTTAAATATCTTGAAAGTTTTATAAGTAGAAAGGTGGACCTAGATAATAAAATACAACATAAACTTTGGTGTGCAGTTATTGTTTTTAACAAGTTAAAAGATAGAGTATTTCATCAATGGGAAATATCATCTGCAACACAGTACCTGTATATAGAATTGTTATTTCATCTAATATGGATAGGAAAGTCATCTGTAAAATTTTAAAAATACAGTACTAAGATCATAAAACTAATCAATATGTTTTTCAACTTTCTTGATGTGATACTATCGAGTCCACTATAGTAAAATATTATCTTCATTGGATTGGATATGTAAAATGAAATTAAATGAAGATTTCCTAAAAGGATGTTTTACGGTAAACTTGAATATGACTTTAATAGAAGTAAACCCTGTCTATGTTATAAGAATAATTTCAAAGACATCCTAAAGAAGTGAAATGTTAATTCTTTCTATTGAAAAGGTATGGCAGAGGATTGAATAGAATGAAGAGCTAGTGTTAAAGTATTTCAGAAAGAAAAGTTTTCTGTTAAGAAAAGTAAAAGATAACATTGTAAAATATCATGTAAACAGAAAATTAGACATGTTTTATATGTGGATGTACTTTGTAATTCAGGAAATTGGTTTTTATAATCACTACAAAACTAGTTTTTGGTGCTGTTTTTTCCTCTCTCTTTCTCTTACATTTCTTTGTCTTTTTTTCCAGGGAATGGTCATACTCATTTTTGAATGGCTGTTTATTATTATTTATTAATATACTTCAAAACAAAATTGAAATTAAAGATGACAATACAATAAAGATAATAATTGCAATTAAATAAATTATTAATTCATAACTCAATGTTATTATTTTATCACAAATGATATATATAATATTTGAAATGCCCCGTAGATATATTATTCCAGTTCACACTCCCCCTTTAAATAAAGAAAGCTCAAATTTTAGCACAACATTGAAAATAAAATTCTCTTCAATGTTATGTGCAATGATGTAATATATATTAAAGAACTCAAGATAATTTAAATAAGAAGTATAAAACTAAGAAAAAACAAATCTTACATTGCAAATAAACAAACATTTAATTTTAAATATACTTAGAAAGACTATACTGTGCCAGTCGAATGATGCATATTGGTTTAACCCAGTTTGAATACTAGGCGAAAGTACCTTGAGGTCACTCATACGCAAGATATAAAAATCAAAAATACTAAGGCCTCTTTAATTGCCTTCAATGAACTAACTAATTGAACAAATGCTATTCCTTTAGAAATGCTAGCAGGCTTATCTTAAAATAAAATCAAACGCCATATTTTAACAAAAATTAAAATAAAAATATCTTATTATTTCTTTTAATAAAATAACATTTTAGTTCAGAATTTTGCATTTAATCATATATATACGCTTCTGTATATATATGTTTGATTAATAAATTTTGAAAAGAAAATTTTCATAACAATTTTATCTTAAACAGATTTTATTTTAAAAGAAATATTTCAAGGTTAATAGCTAATTTAGTTAAATGTACAAAATGAAACACGTTAATTTGATATTTAATGCAAAACCCTGTTGATACTTGATATAAACTTAACCCAGGTTTACAATATTGGTAAGTTTATAGCAGGCTGAGAAGCATAGATCTGACTTCCAAATAAATATCCCAAGCTAGCTCATACTCTGTATCAGGAGTCCAAAACATTTATTTAATACGTAAAAATAACTATACTCTTTAAATTAATGGTGATGCAGTGACAAGAGAGAATAGACCAAATAATACTTAAACAAATATTAATATTTATCCAAGCACACATTTATAATACAATACAACAATCTAATAGTTTACATAAATATAAATGATTAATCAGGCTAATTTTTATATGGGCTTTCATTAGAGTTCATTTCATTTTTTAAAAAATAAAGTGTCTATAGAACATTATTATGAAAAATATATTTATCTAGGCTTTCATGAGATTGAGATAACATAGTTTCTTTGTTTTCAGTCTGTATCAGTGTTACTTTCCAACCAGTTGGCTTTTTGGTCTCCATTGATGGTTTCTGGTCTTGTCTTGACAATAGGGAGAGAGTATGCAGCAGTGTCTATTTTACCATTTAGGCATCAGTTTTCAGTGAGGATTCAGTAAGACAGTTGATTTAGAGAGAACTTTGGGGCCTAAAGCCCAGTTGAACACTTCTAAAACGGTCTAGCAATGCAAGTTGCTAGTTCTGTGGTTTCTGCAATAATATTTTCTGTAATGAATGGTTCAATTCTGTTCTGAAACAATGAATAATGTAATGCACAAAATGAAGACCGGAATGATTTACAGACTCAAGAGAGGAATAATTCAATCACAAAATGAAGGCTGGAATTGAATAATAATAGCAGCTGTAACTTTTTATACTCTTCCCCTCTCATTGTTTTAATTCCTTATCATTATTTTTTAATTTTGATCATAACTTAAGTCTGTTTTTAATTAGCTTTTACATTGCATGTTATCCAATTTTTTTTCTTAGGATTAATCTACTATCACTTTTATGAGATAGTTTACATGTTTTTTTTTTTTTAAATAATTCATTTATTAGTTGTACCTTTTTTTATATCAACCAGTAATCTTTTAAACTAATTGCATTTGCGAAAGTTTTCTTTTACAAACTAACTTTTATTCTGATTTTTCATATTTACTTATTTTTATACGTTTTATTTTTTAATTTCTTTTTAATTTATAAAAAGGAGAGGATGAGTTTTAAATTTTTTTATTTTAGATTTTTTCCCCATCTATTCTCAATACTAAAACTTTTCTATTTTTAAAAAAAAGATGCAATCTTTTGCTTTTGCAAAATTATGTTTCTACTCTAAAACATATTACTTTTTTTTCTATTTTCATTTCTATTAATAATTTAATCATTTATTTTTAAATTATAAATATGAAATGCTAGTATATGTTTGTTTCATAACATATACCTCGCTACCATTACAATAGAAACTGAGCCACTTATAGCCTGAAGAATATTTAACACTAATTTATTCATCTTCATTACTTTCTCTTCTTCAATATACCTAAGACCTCTACAATGAAAAATCTCTTACGGAGTTTCATGGAAAAATAAAAGATATCAATAATTCCATTCTCTGTTTTGGACTAATGGATTGTCATAGATAAGTCATATTATATTATTTTATTGGAAATTTTATAAGGAATATAATGAATCTGTTAACAAAAATATATAAATAAAATTTATCTATAAAAAATAAGAAATTCTGAAGAAACAAAAAATAAATGAAAAATATTTAAATTTTTTATTTTTATTTCCTTATTTCGAATGTGTAATGACTATATTTTTTAGTTTTCTTTCCTGAATATTTTATCTTTCTGATAAAATAAACTACATGATTTTTGTACAATTTTAATTGAAGTTGTTTGTCTTAAAAACTGTGTCTTATATCACTTCTTCAAACATTCAGTAAAGGTGCCTTTGGAGAAAAACAGTTAAAAAGAAAACATAAACCTGTATATTTTTTTAACTATTAAAAACAAATAAGCAATGAAAGTGATCCTGCCAACTTTTAATTTTTCACTATATTTTACATATATATTAAAAAATATTGTATGGCATAAACAAGTGTGTGGTGTATATATATATTATGTTATAATTATTATACACATTTTCATATGTTTTAACATGTTGAAGCAAAATTTAGATATATAGTGTATATGACAATATATAAAAATATTAAAGGAATAAAAAATACTCTTCACTTAATCTATTAAAAATTGTTAATCTGAAATATTGAGTGTTATGTGATCTTGTCAGAATTAAACTATGAGAGGCATAAATAATAATTATATTACTTAATATGAACAATTTACCAATTTGATTAATATGGTGTCATAAAGTAGTCAAAATTTATAAATACTTATTACTATTTGATAGAGATGAAAAACAATCAAACTTAATCCATTTGATCATACTACTGATTTTTATCTATCATGCTTTTTCTTTTGAACATTCAGCCTGATGTATACAGTGACTTGTACTGACTTCAGTCTTCATAGTTGACTAAAGCAGAGTTCAATAGCCATCATTAGTTTTCCTCAGATGTCTTTTTAGTTTCAATCAACTTTGTGGCATTCTTCAGTAATGTTTAGAACAGCTCTTTTGATTAAGCAAATGCTTTATTTTTATAATAAAGCACATTAACCCTACTGTAATTTCAAATCAATAAGCTCTACAACATGATTGGCTGGACATTTCGATCCTTGTTGTTTCTTAGCAATACAGTATATACATTTCTTCTATATATTCAAATTGCAGAATATTGCCCATAATTGTTAAGATAATATATATATATATTTCAATATTTTTTGCTTGATCAATTTTGTTTTGAATTCATATAATCCCAATAAGCTCCAGTTGTTGCTAAAACCATAATCACAATTAGTTGATCGATCTCTTTTCTTTTCTAGTAATACTTTCACAGCTCTTGCAGCTGCAAATTATTCCAGTTTCCATTGCCAGTTTCTTCATCAAAATTACTGGTTTCTTTTTTTACAGTAATTTTAGTACGTGTAAAAATAGCAGATTCTTATAGTAAAATCAATGTTTTGTTTATTGAACTTGTTTAGTTTTCTTCTCCACTAGTCAAAATATCACTTCGTTATTTTCCATGGGCTTTGGTGGTGTATGAAGTTTAGTTGGTTGACTACGTTTGATTTCCTTCTTCACTAATAGAAACAATGCTGAATTTATTCATTTTTGTAATTTCTTTGAGAGTGATTTTACTGTTTTAGGATTAATTAAATTATTGGCTCTTAAATATTAAAAATGGAATTTTGTTTTTATTCTTTAGATATGAGCTTTCAATGTTAAGACAATATGATTTTTTGGAAATCAAATTTTTACATATCTAAATAAAATCAAAGTGGCTTGAGGATTTCTGGTTCAAGCCAATAACTAATTTTATTTAGCTAATCTAATAGATTATGCCTTGCTTCTTTGGCATTTCAACTACATGTATATTACATTTTTTGTACAACATCAATAGCAATCTATGGTAAACTTCAGGTTTAATTAAAACACTTTATACCTTCTTTCTCAGTGCTTCTAATAATTCTAATTAGGATCTAAACAGTAGAATCTAAATCCCTTAACTATAAATATGACATATCATTATTTCTCTTTTTCATTTATGAATCTTGGATCTGCCCTTTAACTTGGTCACTCTGCTATTTCATTTATCACTATTTCTTACATGATGATAATAATCTCCTCAGTCTGAATGAATGTGTGGATAGTCTAAGTGTAATTTTTGTCACATTAAAAACAGTTAGTGCTTTTTAGTAAAGTTTTTGCAGTGTATTTTTATGGCCAAACTTTTTATTAATGATGCTTAACTCATATAATATGACTGCATTATTGCCAAATCAAAGACAGTGTTGAAGTAGAATCACTTTTATTGCAGATAAAATGATCTTTCAAAGGGTTGGCAAAAAAATATTTGAATTCATATGAGAGAGCCAATTTCTTTAGTTCTGTAGCATAAGCATTTGTTTTTTCATTCCACTTTGATTGAAGAATTAAAATATCGATGATGTAACATCATCAGATCTTTAAGATAAAAATAAATTACCAGCAGTTTTATTACTTATTTGAAGTCAAATTTGCGGAGAAAATGTAACATCAAATGGAATCTATAAAACTTTATATGTTGCTAATCCACAGAAATTTATGAAACTTAGAAATTTTAATTCTGATTTTTCTAATAGCAAAAAAATTCACCTATCTAAATACCAGGCCAGTTTTCTAGATGATGTATTTTAAATTCTTCTAATGACCAGATTTTTGCCATCACAATTTTTATTTTAATCTGATTGCCTATTATTTTCAATTAATATGTACTAGAGACTTTTTCTGTTTTTACAACTTAACAATCAATCTCATTTAAGTGTCTTCTTTCATGATCTTCAATGATTTTTTCTGTCACATGGAACATAGGAAAAAAATATTTTTCTTTATATCTCTTTTTGTTTTCAATCATTAGTTTTACTAGTAAATTAAACCTGCCAACAGAGCCATTTTTCTTATGAATTCACAATAAAATTCAATTACATCTGACATAAACTAATAATAATTTTATTATTACTTACAATGTTAATAATATAATAATGTTATCACTTAACATATCTGTTTATTGGTTCAATGTAATTTACATAATATTATAAAATAATCCACAATTTATAAATATTTTGTAGTATTAACTATGACTATTATTCAATGGTGATAAAAGATTATTATAATTAGTGCTCCTGTAACTTTGCTGATTCTTAGATATTATGCCATATCTATATTTTGACATGATAGTTTTAGTCTTATCAGCATTATTAGACTGATAAGAACATTGGCTGGTGCTGACTTTATTATAGTCTTTGTGTATAGTTGATTTAAACAACATTCAGCAGCCATCACCAAACTTCTTAAAAGATTTTGTTACCATTTTCTTAGCTTCCAGAAGTTTTCATAGTGGTCTTCAATAATCATTGATGTAGGTATCTTGATCAATGCATGTGAATCACACAGTAATTTCAGAACAAGTAATACTAATTTTTTTTAACTACTTTACAATCTGATTGGCTAATCATTTTATCTCTTATTAAATCATTAAAGCATCAACATTTGTTCTGCTTACAGGAAGTGCTAAAACAGTAGCTACCCTCCCTAAACAGTAGTGCCAACTTAGTGCAAACCATAGTAATCAATGGATGCTAGAAAGTTTGTTCATCAAAATCCCTATCTAATGTCACTTCATCCAATATCATCAGACTAGTTTCTAGCTTGTGGTCTTTAACAATGAAGAATCTTGAATCTGAGAGCACTGCAGCTAGATCTTTGGATCTAAAACAACTCTCAAGAAGCTACTTTATACCTTTTCAGTTAACTATAAAACTACGAGTCCAAATTGAAAAAAAAAAGAAAAACTAGTGTTTTCAATCCAAGCTCATTCATTTACTTGTATACTCATGTAGACATGAACCAGACAGGATATATACATTTTAGTGTCTTTAGTTTTTTAAAACCATAGTCACCATTATCATTTGACCAGGAAAGGTGTTAAACCTCTAAAACTTTACATGTTCACTATTTCTTATGCCTACACAGGCTGTTAAAACAGTGGCAACTCTCTCTATACAGTAATACCATCCAGCATGAATCATAGTAATCAATGGATGTTAGAATGTGTGCATCAAAATCCTTTACTATTGCCTAAACATCTAATATCTCCAGATTAGTTTCTAGCTTGTGGTCTTCATCAATGAGGAGCATTAGAGCTGACAGAACTGCACCCTACTGGGTAACACTACTGCATGAAGGAAGCTGCTACTATTTTAATAGCTTACACATGTTTTAGTGGTTTACCACTTACCCTGGCCAAAGGCTAATGTCGACTGTTAATTATTAAAAAAAACGAAAGGCACCAATATGTATAGATATTAAATGGGAATTCAGTTCTGTATAATTATACAAGCAAATTAGCTTGGATTGAAAACCTTATTATGTTTTCAGTTTAGGCTCATAGTTTTATAGTTAACCGAAAAGGTGACTGCAGGAGAATTGTATTAGATTTAAAGATCTGGAATCTAGGCATAGTGCTCTCAGATCCAAAGCTCTTTACTGATTAAGACTACAAGCTAGAAAGTAGTCTGGGGATATTAGATGAGTAATTTTGAAACACAAATCTTTCTAGCATCCACGGATTATTATGGCTTGCATTGGGTGGCACTAGTGTATGGAAAGAGTTGCTATTGTTTTAACTCTTATTATTTCTCAATAATACATTTATATTTTTATTGATTGGATCATAAATTGGTCACTTTCATTGTTATTTCTCAGCAATATTTGACACTTGAAAAAAAAAATCATTAATGTATTATGTTAATATTTAAACTGTTAATAAATAGTCAAGCGTTGGTGGCCGAGTGGTTAACACAGCTGCCTTTAAAAGCAGTACGACGTTTTGACACATTAAAAAAAAAAAAAAAAAAAACTATTAATAAATAATATGCTTTTTTTTTTTAGGATTATTTCTTCAATATTACTGTAAAACCCGTACAATAATAACAAGTTAAAACGAAGGAATAAAAAGTAAATAAAATTATAAAAAAAAAACTACTTAAAATTAAAGGGTCGAATTAAATATTTAAAAATAAACTATTATATTAAAAAGTAGTTTTAAAAATTACACTTAAAAACACTTACTTGACTGGATCACTAAACAGAAATTGAAAATTACGAGCAGCTTTAGTAGCCAATTGCCGGGTAAGAGTTACAGGAGATAAGTGACTCTTTTCTAAAAAAAAAAAAATTAAAACTAATGAAATATTTATTTTATTCAATTCTATAAGCCATATGTCTAAAAATAAATAATTATTTTAAAAACCAAGTTTATTACAAATATGCATATTTTTCCATATCACGGGAGAAATATCATATTATGTTAAAACTTATATTTTGGTTATACTACAATTCATTCATTATTACTTATTATTACAGAAACAACAATATTTTTTGGGTCATATTTTTGTAAATAATTTTTATAAATGCTTATACAGAAGTGATACTATTGTTCACTAATATTGGAATAGTTAGCAACTTGGAGGCAAAACCTGCATGAGGTTTAACATTCTAATCAGAAGGTTTTGGCAGATATTTTAGATCCCTTACAATATTCACAAAACTCTTATAATGACAAGATTTACAAATGTGAAAAACATTTATCTTGATAATCATATACATCATCAAAGAAATACTATGGCAATTCTTACTTTTCTTTCATTACTTACTAAAAAGCTTGATGTTATAATCTGGTTTAAGAAGTTATAGAAAAAAATGAAGGTTATTGATATATTATGGAATTAAGTATAAAAATCCATAACAAGTCTAAACATTTCTTCACTTGAATCACATAACTAAATCTAAGTTATCAAAGAACCACAAATAACGCTTCTTTAAATATATCATTTCTGGAAAAATACACAGCCATTGACAATTAGAGCACATTCTATCAACATGTTTTCTAAAAAGTACATTGCAATGCAAAAGTCCAAAGAACAGCATACATGTTGTAATTATAACTGATGTTAAACCTATTATATATCTTTTCATAAACAAGTGAAATGGAGAAGTAAAAAGTCAATACTGAAATGAACTATGTATACAAGTAATATTGGTATAAATATTTTTAATTGTAAATTTATGTAAAACATAATTTATTACCACAGGGTCAATTTTAGAGTTTATATAAAATTTTGAAATTTATGAATAAATATAAAATTAACAATTTTAATTACCCCTTCAACTGGTGAAAATATCACAATTATTTTCTCTGGTGACAATTTTAATAATCATTCAACACTAATTTTAGTATTATATTAAATCTTTATTCAGTATTAGAATTTATTAAATTGAACTTAATGTGTTTGAAATATAAGATTACAAGTAAAAATATTATTAAAAAATCATATTTGAACTTTGCAAATATAAAAATAATGATAATGAAGATAATACAAATTGAGAACAATGAAGATTTCTATCTGATTGAATAGTGACAAGAAAAGTCAGCCCAGTCAGTAAAAAATAAACTAAATCTGTATTGATTCAACTTTCTTTCAAAAATATGAATGATTAATATGAAGCTATTATAAATCTATACTGCTCTAAAATTTAAAATTGCATTTGTAATTTTTAAAATATTGCAAAAATGTGGAGAGTTATGCTAAAAAAGATGTTAACAATCTTATAGCAATAGTTTTCTATTTATTATTATGACTGAATTTGTTAATTTATATTATTTGAAATAAAACACATTTGAATAAAATCAAATTATAATAATGTTATAGTCCTCCCTTCTCTCAGAAGTGGACTATTCCAGATGCCTCCTTATCTGATTGGATTAAGCATTGTTTGCCACAGGCCAATAGGCTGGTGTATAGATAAAAACATAGCCAATGATTATTACAGGCCAATAAGCAATGATGCTTGCTGAATCCAAAGGCTTTCAATAAGGTCAGGGATCTGGGTATAAATAGTCAGCCTTTTGTGAGAATCAAGGAAGAACGTGTCTAATCTGAAAACTCTTTGCGCTCTCCCAGGGAAGCTCTGCTAACCTAAACAACAGCAAATATTCCCATTGATAGCACTACGCTATTTAGTCTATGCAGCTAGGCAAGTCCCAGAGACCGGACACTGCTAAGACCACTCTCGGCTCGAGGCAAGCTGTCTTGTACAGCTGGAAGAGTCATAGACCCTACCCGTGAGGCAAGCCATCAGGTGTGGCTGGAAGCGGTAGACAGAACCCAGAGTTTACGTTAAACTCCAATATTCAACTTGTAAATATTCACTTGTATATCACCAAACACAACAAATAATGAAAACTTTTTTAAAAAAATATTATTAAATAAATATTATGTAAAAATAATCATAAATATTTAAATAAACTAACTAAACAATTTTTTTTTTTTTGCTGATTGCTAACAACAAGAAAAATGAGTATACAATTATCCTACATGTTTTAGTAAGCATAGTTCAGATATTTTGAAGTTAATTTTGACTGTAGAGTTCTATTCTCTTCAGATTTTATATCAACTAATAAATTGTTACAGTTTATGCCAACAAAGTAAGTGCAAAGCAGGCAAAATAACATTACACGTAACAGCAGAAAAGCAAAGGAAAGTTGAAGATCCGTCACTCCAAAGATCTCCAAATGAAAATTTTTGCAATTATTAAAAGCAGTATTAAAAAGTACTTAAATTCTTTATTCATTTCTATTTTTATTTCAATTATTGTACAATAATGACTATATTCAGGTTTATTGCATTCCATCATAAGTAGCCTTTATGACAATATATTATACTGAAGTTATTGTGAAAATTGTATTTACATATTTATATTAGTAATGTCATTTCATAATATTATTAATGATATCATTTATTTCAATCCAATTTAAATTCACTGAAAAAAATATATATAAAAATGCTAATTTAAACATATATATATATATTGAATTTAAAGTAACAAATTATTTTTTTTAACATAAAACCTAATTATAATTACTTTTTTTATGCAAGATTTTACTATATAAGACATTTTGGGGAATAAATTGTCCTTGCTAACCTAAGTTAAAGTATATATTATTTCAAAAACCACAAATTAATAGATTCAATCTGAATATAAATTAGTATGCATTATATACTTATTAGACTCAATTTAATGTTTTATTCTTATACTTTATTTATATTCAAATATTTTAGAAATAATGACACTCTTGCTTAGTTAAAATAACTTATTTTAAACAAGTAAGCTAGACAGATCTATTACAGATACAGGCCTTAAGCTAGGATTAGCTTACAAAACAATTACAATTATTGCAAATAATAAAAAGATGCATCTAAAAAAAATTAAAAGCAATACTCTTGTAAACAGTGCCATAATTATAAAGGATGACAGTCTTATTGGGAAATAGAGAAACATTAAATGGTACTGATTAAAAATCAAATCAACCATAATGTTCTTATAAGTCAAATCATTAACCAAACAAGGTTTTAAACATCTTCAATTCCATAAAACCTTATAGATGAAAAGAAGTTATTAATAAGAATTTCAAAGCTAGTCAGAGTTGGTTCTTTAGATGTAAAAACTGTAGCAATCTACTAGTACTAAAAATTACTTTATATATATATATTATGGGGGGGGGGGAATAATATCATAGATTTTTTTTTTAATTTTTATTTCCAATGTTTAATTGCCTTAATAAAATACAGCAATTAATACAATTTGAATATTTAATAAAATATAACTGTGTTAATAAAATAATACTTTCATTAAAACTTTTTGAGCCCATCCAGAGTAATTAATCAGTTTACTATTATATGTATTCATGAATAATAATAAAAAGTTCATTAATGCAAAGTTCTATTATATTTGATTATTTATATAATATTTGAATTCAGATCACTACTCTCACCCAAATTATTATTTGTAAATTAGTTAAAATACAGTGATGTACTGCACAAGATTTTGATGTGCGGGAATGGAAAAATAATGGAATATCCATCTATTTTTGACATCATGGAGTATATATTTTTAAAAAAAATGATAAATCCCTAAAAATTCTTTGAGAAAAAAAAAATTAACCCTGTCTAAATTTAAGAGATCAAACTGCTGTTTGTCTGTTTATTGGAATGTTTCCATTTAGATAAACTCATGAGTGATCTACTACATTCTCTACATAGCAGAAACGAAAATCTGCTAGAACTAACTAGCCAGAAAACAATACTTTCTGAATGAACCAATGGATAATTGCAATAAATTATATCTAGAAAGTGGCAAATCATTCAATGAATATTAAAGGACATTTGTGGCTAATCCATCACTCCAAAGCCAATGTTTTCTAATGTAAAGCAGTATTATCATATACTTAATAGAATAATTACTATCTAAGAAGATTCTAGGTAGTTAGATGAACCACTGGCTATATTTTCCCCAACTACCCAGGCTGCTTTAATCAATTTGGAAAACGTGTCAGTAGAAAGCATGGTATTCCCTTGATCTAAAAATAATCCAACATGAATTAGTCATATGATCATTGCTTCCAAATAACAACATCGTTTTTCAATATGATAATGCATCACTTAAAGGAGGCTAATCAATAAATACTGGCTTAGAAAAAATGCAAATATATAATCTGTCTAATTACTTGATTTAAATATTCATAAGCTTTTGTGTGCTATTTTTAATTAATAGATTGACATTCTATACTAACATCTCTCAAAAACATCCATGAATTATAGCATAATATTCCTCCAACTATAAAAAATATAAACAATTTTTTATATATATAAATGGAAGTTATATATTATATAAATAAAAAACATCACAGATATCCCATTCATTATTCAAATCCTGTATTTTATTCATAAGGACATTTTGGTACATTCATCTAAATTATTATTTCCTAACTAAGTTAGAACAATAATTTTTATTTGATGTATCTTCCTTTTATCTCCTCACCACACTCTCTTTTTATATATATCTCATTTAACAGATTGTTGTTTTGGTAGAGGAAAAAGCAATTAAAAATTAAATGTTTAACCATGTAATGCCTACTTAAAAATACGCACGTGGACAAACCACATTTCCAATTACTAAAATATTTATCAGTGATAATAATAACAGGATGCAATTTTGAAGAGTTGATTCAGAAATGCAATTATAGATCAGACAATCTCATTAATGAACCAACTCTGTTTTCTTTTTTGTATATCATTACGCGTCAAAATTAAAAGAAAATATGAATTTCCTTTTTGTATAAAATATGAAATGTATGAGATTCTTATATCTTTATCAAAGGAAACATTTAAAGATATATATATATTATTTGTTATTACTGTTTAAAAATATCATAATTCATATTTCATCATTTATTAATTAAATTTTATTATTATGTATATTATTCTTAGTTTAGATCCAGAACAAATAAACTATTATTTTTTAAGAATTAAAAATTTCATAAAAAGGATGGGCACAATTTAAGAAATAAACACAAGATTGCTTGAATTTCCTGTCAATCGCCTGCAAACAGCAACAATTTCAATTAAGCAAGAATGAAACGTTACTTTATCACATTAATTAAGACGGAAAAAAAAATCTCTTTGTTTTGCAATTAAACAATTGAATTTCTAGACTCCTATAGAACTTTAGAGCGAAATAAATACAATACACTACGAACATTTCAATGTTACAGATTATTATTCTAACAAATATCAATGCACTTACTGAAAAAAAATTGAAATGAAAGCAGATTTTTTATTATTCAAATTCCAGAATAATTACAATTTTAAAAAAATGCATTTAAAAATTATTATGGGGGAAAGAAATCTATTCAAAAATAAACAGAACCCCACCCCCACCCCGTGCTCACAAATAATAAAATATTCAATGTTCACTATCCAACTACTTTCTTTCAAATGCTCTCTTTCTATTTGCAAATTCAGTAACAACTTTGGAGGATTTTTATTTCCAATCATATTTATTAATACATTGTACAGGTTTACATCTGCATTTATATATGTAATATATGCGGGATTCGAACTCAAGACTATCACACGACCCATAACTCTCAGTACCATCTTATATTGCTGACCCACCTGATCACACACATGTTGAAAAGATAAATAATCACCAATAAAGGTATTTCGTGCTAAACCAGCACTCATCAGTTGGTCCAGATTACCATCTTCACACATATATACAATCAGTATTCACCTTTATATTAAAATAGCCAATCTTCATACTTAATGGACAGGCTTCAAATACTCCAACCCACAACTCCTTGGTCTTCCATTTCATTGAAAAATTTGGCACTAATGTGGGCTTTGAACATTCCACCATCAGACTTTCAATGAAATGGAAGGCTGAAGAGTTGTGGATTGGAGTAATTTGAAGCCTGTCCATTAAAGTATGAAGATTGAGTACTGATTGTATATATGTGTGGAGATGGTAATCTGGACCAATTGATGAGTGCTGGTTTAGCACGAAATACGTATACTGGTGATTATTTATCTTTTCAACATGTGTGTGATCAGGTGAGTCAGCAATATAAGATGGCACTGAGAGTTGTGGGTCAGGTGAAAGTCTGAGTTCAAATCATACTTATTGTAAAATAGGATAATTCCCATGCTAAAATAAGCTCTTTCTCCTAACACAAAATAATATCATAATTAAAAAGATAAAGTCTACAGAAAATGATCTTGTTGCACTTAATTGTAAAGAAGGAACAACTTTAAATATTTTAAAGTAATAAAACTCAGACAATTTTAATACTGTATGTTACATGCTTATAAATATAAGCATATATAAGTACGTTTGTATAATTGCAATAAGAAAGTTTTCAATAAGAATCAATATTCTCATAGCAATATTGATCAAATGTGTTTTGGGATATCCTTTGTAAATAGCACAATTAAGTTTAACAACTATGTTGCAAGACACTTTTTCCTACTTTATTATATTCTCAAAAAGGAATACACCTCGGTCTTGTTTTATGCGGATTATTTTAATGTGATTTTGAAGTTATGTGATTCATGTTTCTTCTTAATATCTTTCATATTTCACTATATTTATTAGATATCAAGAAATTTAAATTATTAATAACTTATTTTGACTTGAAATACTTTTTTTTGTATGTATAAAAATATCGCAATATTCAAAAATTTTAAACTTTTAAAATGTATTTTGTTAGATATTAACAGAAACATTTTTTTACATTTTTAAAATAAATAATAACTTAGATTTTATCGATTTTATAAACTGAAAATAATCTTTCTAATGATAATGTACAATCTTTTTGTTTTGATTGCAATCTCATTTTTTTAATATAGAAACAGAAAACCATTAACACAGCACAAGACTGAATATGGCACTAGTTATAGATCACGTCACGAATCTGGTGTCTTACTAGTTCGCAAACAAACACAATTTGTCATATAGCGGTAATGATTAAAATATGTATGAAAAAATGTAAAATTAAATACTGTAGTTAACCCTTTGGGGGGGGTCCTTATGAGATGACTCGAAGCCGCTTCAAGTAGCTTGAATTCCATTATTTTTAATGCTCTGGTAAAGATTTTGCACTCTTTTCAAAGGTTAAAAAAAGTTCTGTAAGATGCTGCCCTCTCTTGAATTATTTTACAAGTAAAAAATCAATAAAACTGACATCAATAGTATAACAAAAGAAGTAGGCTGTACATTCTTCATTTTGATTGGCTGTAACCATCAAGTTCAAAGAAAGCCGCTTGTCAAAACGAAACTGCTAAGATTTCTTTTCTTTCATTTCGAAAGTGATAAACGAACGTTTTAGACCATTTTAAAAGTATTTTTGACATATTTTTTGACATATTATTAATTATTTTGATAAAATATGCTAAAAATGAAATTATTTTAAAAAAATAGTTAGGACTTAAGCAAAAATTATTTACTTATCCACGCAATGTAAAATTGGAAAAGAAATCACTGATGTCATCAAAACTTTTTGGTTGGTCAGTAACATTTGTTTTATTTTTTCCACTATCAAATATTTTTATAATTATAAATAAAAATTTATTTTTGAAAAAACTTTCGTTCACTTTCATAACCTGACAAAATATTAATATACTTTTTACAAATGAATTTAAAGTGAATATAATATTAAAAGATGAATATATTTTGACAGTTGAGTTTGTGACTTAACCAATTAAAAGTTTAGACTTTTACCTCACTTGGCCAATAAAATAATTAGCACTCCAAAGGTAAAAAAAATTTAAAAAATTTGTCTTGTACTAATTTTTTTCAAATATTTGAAATTTTTTATTAGTCATACTTTATTTCCTTATTTTTTTAATGCGAATTTTAAAGTAATTTTTCCTTGTTGCTTTGCTTTTATGCCAATTTCTGAAAATTATTTTTGTGCAATTTCTTTTGTGCGCGTTTTCTGAGGAACCTATCTATGGCATAAAACAAGACCCACGTGTATATTATTTAAATTTAGCTATGTAAATAAACTGTTTAATGTTGAAGCAAGTGATTTAAAAGATGATTAGATTTAACTTGTACTATTTACTGTGAAGAGTGAAGTGAGGACTTGATTATAATTTCAATATATTTATATATGGAAGTTTTTAGTGAGTGAATAAGCTAAAGATAAAACAATAAAGAACATAAACCATTTAGTTTATAATTGGTTTGTACACTGTTGGTACCATATGACCAAAGCATTGATAATGATCAGCATGTATCAAAATTCCAACATTATTTTTTATGATAAATACTTTAGCATTTAAGTATGTACATCCAGATGATTGTTGTATATTATGCCCTAAGTTTGGCATTCACTATCGAATCTCCTTTAAGTCCAATCACAAGGACTTACAATTGACTGTTGATTATTATTGTGTAATGCTGGTGATGCAGCTTGTAACTTATAATTCTTGTTATAATTACTTACAATTTTATTGCAATGCTTAGTCTCCTTATATATTTATTCCTTTTAAATTTATTACTTTTGTATTTGTGATATTTAGTGTGAATGATGATGTTTTCCAATCTCCCAATGTCACTCCATTTTATTGCTACATCGATACTGTTACAATATATAAAAAATTAATAAGCAATCTAATGTATGAAAAATACATCTGTAATAGCTGTATATATATATATTGTAACCATTTTTATATGAATAATAAGAATATGTACATGAAAATAATATTAAAATAAATATATTACTATCTTAAAACCAACCAGGCTAGCATACATTGATAAATCTAAGGAAAGTAATGAAGTGTTCATGAAAATAATAACTTCCAGTATTGACATAGATTAAACTAACTTTACAATAGATAAGCAAAATATTATTAGATAAATTTAGTTTGCAAAACCAATAAATTGTTAATAATCAGGTCTATGAAATGAATATGGAATTTGAATTATGAATTAGGTGATAGATGAATTAAGTTGTAGATGATTAAATGGATGATGAAAACAAATAATAATTAAAGTGAAAAATGAACAAGCTTAAGTGTGAGAAGAGAAGGGAAATATGTTAGGGTGATAAATGATTAAGATAATGATAGAATAGGAACCAGTTAAGATGAAATGACGATAAAAAAATAAAAGAAAGATCCAGATGAAATATAAGAACAATGTTGATGATGAAGAGTGAGATCCTGAACTATAAAATTAATATTGGGTTAAATGACAGTAAGACAAATATAAAACAAAGTATGGATTCTAAGCTTGACTAAACCAGAATATTTAACCATGAAGTTAAAATAAACTATAAGTTTTAAAACCTAGAAAAGAAATTTACATCTTAGAATTATACAAACTCAATTAAACAATAAAATTAAACATGAGAGATGAAGGCAAAGCACAATAAATGACTTCAGATATAAAAATTACCATAAATTCAAAATTACAGCTACTAACTAGTAATTTACTTTCTCGGGGTTCAAATAACTTAAATATTATTTTAAAGGATATACTTGGGTCAGTGAGAGGGATTTTGCCACAACCCAAATATATCAAACAAAGACAGCTCTTAAAACACAATAAAATTAATAAAGAACATGCGGCAATCCCAATACTAACAATAATATGAATATTAAGCTTTACGAAGTGCAAATAAATTCTTAATAAAGCAAACACAATAACTTACAAACTATCTTTTATTAAATAACTATGGGCAATATGACCAAGATCAATGAATGATGTATTTAATGATTCAGATAAACAAGTTATTCCAAAAACTAAATGTTTCATCTTTAAAATATTATTTAAAATAATACATGTAATTAAGGTCAATAGTGTTTGGATCAATAAGTGATGAAGCTTTAGATACTTTAAAGGTAAGAACTTAATAAAATTTATTTTGATATGCTAACACACAATAAAATCTATTATATTGGCCAATGATGACTATGACAATAAAAATAATATGTTGATAGCAATAACAATATGGATGGTAATTAGCAATAACGCCAAAAACCACCAAATATATTTTAAAACAAAATGTATTTAATTATTTATAAATTTTATTAATATACTAGAGATAAAAAAGAAAACATATATAATCCTTGACAAACATGATAGAAATGTACATATAACCAGATTTAACAACATCATTTTATGATTCAGGGAAGATCTCTTAGGATTTATTTACTACTTTAATAAATCGTTATCCTTTTTAATTATTATTATTTCAATTTATTACGTACATTGAATTTACTTTAAGGTCATTATATTTCTATATTGATATAAGCATTTCAAAAACAACTTGAACTTTTTTAAGATTAAATAAATTATTAGCATTTTAAAATAACTTGGGTATAAATGATAAATATTATAGCTTAATGATATAGATGGGATCATCTTGAATGCTTCACTATGTAACAATATACTATAAAATAACTTTTTAAATAATACTATCTTTTATCATCATTTTGCTTAGTGCTTAGTATAATCTACATCTGCAATACAAACTTCAAAAATGATTCTACTGTTATCCATACCAAATGTAGCAATATGATATATAATAAAACATATATATTCAAAGATATAGTGGGACTGGGCTAAGACAAAGAACGAACTAATCAACCTAGACCATAGCCATCTCGTGACCGCAAATGGTCTGAAAGCCTGAGGTTGCTTCTGGAGCACCTTTAAGAATATAAGAAAATTGAAATGGGTGGCTAGTCCCTTATTTAATAACTAGCTTAATATACTACAAAATATGGCCTCAATTTGCTCAAAGTTTAATAATTATTATTCATAATTCACCCATGATGGTCATTTTATATTATCACTCAGGTAAAGAGCATAATTTCATCTGATGTGATGTGGCATGGACCTAATACATATTCCAAAATGTTATATACCTAACATTCTAACTATTTACTATGACAACAGATAAATCTAGTACTAATCTAACATACCACAAATATATAAAGTTACTAGCAAAACAGTATTGGATTACTACTTGAGACATAAAATTTATAATTATCAATTATCAATATGAGAATGATCCATAACTATATCTATCATTAACTATTAATTAGTCATGTATTGTGCATATTAAATATCATGTTGAATACAATTAAATTGAATCAAGTTATTTATATACTATTCATTTATCATTATTATTCAACAATTGTTCCCCTTTTATCCTATAAGAAAAATATCAAGAATAAACTTTAATAATCTATTACCTGTGTTCATATTCTAAATATGAATGAAATTTCAAATAAATAAGATTGTTTTTTATATATATTTGATTAAATTTAGACCTATTGCAAGTTTGAATTTTTTTGCACAAACCTTACCCATAATAACAATATACAATATCATAGACAAAACATATATCATTAATAATAAAATGATTAATAAAATTTTAGTTTGACATTCGTTCTTATAAAACTAAAAGAAAAAAAAAAATCCATAACAATCATAGTTTCATTTGTTAAACACCAGCACGTTGTTATTCTGGAAGTTAAATGAAGTTGAAGACAAACTTTGATACTTATTTTCATCGTATACTTTATTGATTAATGGTGCTATTTAAGTATTAACGATTTAGAATATGATTCTCATAATAATTCATAAATCAAAATTTAGGTTGGCTTTTAATTCACTTTTGATGAAATGCTACAATTCAGCTTACATATATATATATATCAATTCTGTTTGTAACAAATTTTCAAGATGGCATTTTCTTTTTAATTTGCACCAACATGAGTTTTCAGCAACACTGAGAAAATTTTATATTAAAAGTCTCAATAAATACTTAATACACTTTTATTTCAGTGTCTTCATTTGTATTACTTTCTTGGGTATGCATAAGTTATTACTATATTTTTATTCAATTGCAATATAACAATTTTCCTTTTTTAAAATTTTATCTTCTGCACATAATGAAATTAATATAGCATACTTGAATTGTGACATTTGAACTAATCTTTAGTATTATATTTTACACTAGTTTGGAATATGTAGTTCATTGTAAATTCAAAACAGCAATAAAAGACATTGAGTATCTAATTATATAGTTCTGCTTATTTTAAATTCATTTGGCTGAAAACACAAATAATTTTATTTTTCTTCCTCTTGCTGTCCCAAATAATTTATAATTATCTTTATTACGTGCACAGTAAATATTATAATTAAAACTTATAAAATATAGAACAATATTTTATGCTTACAAACTTCTTGTTTTGTGTATGTTTGAAATCTACTTCAGTGAGTATTTGATTTTCAAGGTGACTTCCACTTTTATATGTGAACCTTGATTATTATGAATTGGCAGAAGGAGCGTGTATCATGCAGAAGGTCAAATGGAGCTTTTATCCCATTACTTGCATGTTAAAAAAAAAATTAATTTCATTCTCAATCCAATTCAAATTATACTTTGACAATTTTTCAATTACACTATTTTATATGTTATTATTATTTCTCTCTTCTTCTTTTTTGTTCTCTTTGTTCTCCCTGTGTCTTGCTTGTTGTTCTCCTATTTATAAACTTTCACCAGAAAGAATTATTGTACAAAATAACAAACTAAATTAAATTGTTATATGTGTATACATTAACTTATAATTAACAATTCCCCAACTATAAGCATGAGCAATAACTAATTAAACTGTTCAAAATTATTTTAAATAGCAATAAAAAATATGCTTAAGAATTAATTATAAAGACCAATTTAGAATAGTTATCAATGATCTTAAATCTTTTTGATTATTATTAAATAATAATAAGATATCAATATTTCTATATTTTTAAATCAATAAAAACACTAATAAATTATTATATTATTGATACTATCGAACATTAGTCAATCTGACATACAGCATATAAAATCTCATACACAACCGGACAGAGGCCTTAGCATATCTTGAACAGTCTAAATCTTTATCACTCTCAGGAGATTTATTGATATTTATTTTTATAATAAAATTTGGCAATTATGTTAACGCACCCGGGATATAAAACACCTATTTAGTATTGAGTTTTTATTATTTTAATTACTACCAATTAAAATTTCAAATTTTATATAATTGAACATTTACATAGAGAGTTTGATAAACTTCAAGCCCAACCTAAGGTTATTATATATACTTTAATATTAAACATAACTCACTGTATATGTAAACAAAGGAAGTATATAACTTTTTGTTGGTGCTTTTAAGTCATAGCCAGAGGAAGTGATTTATTCTCTTTGTTTATAAACATATACCAAAATATATAGGGATCTTTGAAATGTAAGATGTTACTATTTGAAAGTAAAAGTTGTAAACGAAATTTAGTAATGATTTTATTTTTGCTATTTACACTAAAAACCATCACAGAGTGCATTATTTGCTTATTCAATCCATCTATCTTTTTATGATTTTTAAAAATATCTCAATGGAAAACCTAACATGGGGGTAAAAAAATTAAATAATGGCAATGCTACTACAAACAACATCATAATATTTTATTATGCAGTTACTGATACTGTTCTCAGGTGGACATTTTAAGATACACATTAAGGTTAAAATTCATATATTTAATATTACCTACAAAAAAATTTGTTGCTATTAAGTGTATTTGCTTATTATGTGAACCTAAAAAGAAAATTGGGAGTGAAGAGATATAGATTTAATATTTGAAAAGATCAGGAATAATATTGATAATGTTTGGAAAGTCTTTTGTTATGCCATCTTAAATATAAAAGTAAAAAATATTTTTTTTTGTGTGTGTGTTACTGCAAGTAGGTTTTAAAACTAAGTTGTACATAAGATTAGTTGGTTTTTTAGTAAGTTTGCTATTAAAGAATTTTTTAATTTAAAAAAGAGAGTAATTTATTTGAAAAAAAAAAAAAGATAACGTTTTTGAGGTGTATGGTTAGAATCATGTGTGTATCGATTGTTATTAACAGAAAGAAAAGTTTTTCTCCTTTCATATAAAAGATTTAAAGAATAGTAGAGAAAGCATAAAGTTAAATATAGAGTAGAGGACTTGGAAAAATAAGAAATGTGGATTGTGTTTGTATTCCACAATGTATATATATATATATAAGTTAGAAAGAAATTAAGAGAGTGTGGTAAAGTGTACCATGTGTAATGAGGCTTATCATTTGAGATGCTTAAATAAGACTAGGGAGGATTAATATGTGTATGGTTTTGTAGGCTGGGTGTAAATGTGATAAAAGAGGTGAAAAAATGGTTTTAAGTGTAGATAGTTTGAAGAGAAAGTCCGAAGAAATGGAACAAAAGGTAGTTGAGGAAGATAGAATAGAATATGTTTTTATGAAGTGACAAGAGATATGGATGAAAAAATAAGTAGTGCAATTGATATAGTTAGTTAAAAAATAGGTAAAATAGAGAAAGAGATAAAGGATATAGAAGCAAAACTAAAATTATTAGAGACAAAGTATGAGCAGATAAAGAAATTATTGAAGAGAAATGATAAAAAAGTAGACAAGGAAGTTCAGAAGAGGAAGAAAATTTATGGATGAAGTAGAAAAAGTAAACTATGAGATAGTATTGAGAAGAGATTCACTAATTATTAGAGGATGTGAAGATGTAATTGCAAGGGAAAATAGAAATAGGTATGTAACAATATGCTTGCCTGGTTCTAGAATTAAGGATGTTATAGATATGGTAAAGAAACAAGGAAGTAGAGATGTGTATATTATGGTAGGCACAAATAATTTGTCAGAGCCATCAGAGAGAGTACATAGAATTGATTAGTAATTTGATAAGATTAAAGGAAGATTATGAATGGTTAGATTATTACAAAGATTCAACAATAGGAATATATTAGATAGGGTGTTTCTATAAATGAGAGATTGAAAAAATTGTGTAAGAGAAATGATGTAATGTTTGTGGTTGTGTGGGATTTTTTTATTAGTAAGAGGAAGTTAGATAGTAAAGAGGGATTGCACTTAGCAAAACAAAAAAGTAAAGTTTTAGGGAGTTTGATTTATAAAGAATATGATAGTTCAGGAAACATATAAAAAGGTGGGGGCTTAAACTGCAGTATTATCAAAAAGAAGAAGAATGGACAGGATGTAAAAAATAAACAAAGGGTAGCTGATTCGGATATTAATGCAGATGTGGAGAGCGAATAAGTCTAAAACTAATGGTAAGCAAGTTATTACAAATGGAATGGAGAAGAAACAATCAAAAAAATTTATCAAAGAGTAGTTAGGAAAGAATAAATTGTCAAAATTGGCTATTTGAATATGCAAGATGGTAGGAGACCAGAAAAGTGGCTGGAATTAAACAAAGCAATTAAAAATAAAGAATTTGATGTTCTAGCAGAAGTGGAAATACATCTAAGAGAAAAAAAAGAACCTATACAGGAAGACTTGGTATGGCTGGATTTAAATAAAAATAAATGAAGAAAGGGGGTGATGGTATAGGAGTTATGTCAAAAAAAAATATTTAAATACTGTTAAATATCAGGAGGAACATTTGTGGTTTGAGATAGAGTTAGGAAGACAAGAATGGACAGTGGCTATAATGCATATAGCTACTGGAGATAGTCAAACTATATTGGAGTGGAACAGTAGCATATATGAATGCATATTTAAGGATACAGAGATTAAAGGGGGGGGGGGATAATGATTACAGGGGTTACAAATGGGCATATTGAAGAAATTAATGACATAGATAACAAGAATGGACAGCTTTTGAAGAATTTTTGTCAGAAAGTGAATTTGAGCAATGGAAATTGCCAAATATTTATGAGGGACAATAACCATCATCTAGAAATAATATATTTCACACAATAGATTATGTATTAGTAGAAAAAAAAGAGAATGAATAAAGTATGAAAAATTAAAGTGTTTAATAATAAAGAGAGAATATGTAATAGTGAACATAATTTCTTTATAATAAAAATGGTTAATAATGTGATGGAAAATAGTAATAAAAGTAAAAAGGATAATGAAAGATGTGGATGAAAAATGAATGATAAAAATAAGTTAGAAGAATATCAAATAAAAATTGAAAAAATCATGGAAGAGTTGGTTGGAGATGAATATAAAGAATGTTGTGGTGAAGTAGAAAAGTGGCAAATAGAGTTTTGGGTGATAATATTCAGAAGAATAAAAAGTAAGAATTAGTAGAAGCACAGAAGGGAGCGAAGAGCATGCAGAGAATATGTGTGCTATTAACAAAGAAAGTGAAAATATGTTAATGTTAAATGGGAAAAGTATTTTTTTTTAAAGTTGGCTAAAATAGATAATTATAAAAAGAGAACGAAATTAACTAGTAAATTGTTGAAAAATATTAATAAAAGTGAAAGACAAAGAATAAGAAATGTAGAAGAGATGGAAATAATATTACTAGATGATAAGGGAATAGAGTGTAGCTCTAGAGAAGAATTAGAGACAATCTTAAATATTATTATGTAATAGATATAAAAAGATGTAGGATGTGAAGGACAGAGTGATAACAAACATGAAAGCATATAGTAATGGAAATATTAGGTTTACAGAAAATAAATTGAATGATACAGGGAAAAAATTGAAAAGTGAAAAGGCAAGAGGTTTTGATGGATAGGTAGAAGAAATGGTAATGAATTTAGGAAATAGAAAAAAATTAAACATATTATCATATTTTAATAAGATGGCACAGAAGAGAGAATTTCCAGATAGTTGGAATAATGCAAGAGTAAGACTACTATTTAAAGAAAAGGGTAAGCATCATAGAAAATTAAACAATTATAGACCGATAGCAGTAACATCAGTGTTATATAAAGTTTTCATATATATGGTGGTTGGAAGGGTAGCAAAATGAATGAAAGAATATAATAGGAAAAATGCAAGAAGATTTTTGATTGGATAGGTATATAGAAGATAGGTAATTTATTTTACACAACTTATAGATATGAGTAGAAATACAGGTAAATAGTTATATATGGTTTTTATAAATATAGAGAAGATACATAATAAAGTAAATAGAAATAGATTATGAATAAGTTTAATAAATTTGGAAGTGGATGGAGCTTTAGTAGATCTTATTAAGAGATTATATGAAAATATTTACTATACATATCAATTAGAAAATGTAGAATCATTTAAAGTTAAAAATAGAGTGGGACTAAAGCAGTGAAGCTCTATGTCACCGATTTTGTGTTAAACATATTTGAGCAAAATGGAGAGAGCAATAGTAAGATTAGAAAAAAGGGGTAGAGATAACATTAATAGGTGGCAAGGGAGTATATACTTTCTTGGGTCTTTTATTTGCTGATGATGTCTTCTTCTGCACAGAAAGTAGGGAAGATACAGAAGTTATGCTAAAGGCAAGAGTGGGTAAAGAAATGGGGATTAAATTTAGTGAAGAAAAATCAAAAATAATGATGATTAATACTGGGAAAAGAGAAGAGAAAGAACTTTTATTGGGGGATATAAAATTAAATGTGGCGAATTGGTATAACTATTTCAGAATTGTCTTAAGTAATCAGAGAAGTTGCTTGGATAAATGAGAGAAAAAATTAAATGAAGCAAAGAAAAGGGGGATTGATAAAAAAATTAACAAAGTTTTCATATAATAAATATGATGCAACTAAAATTGTATGGAAGGGAGTGATGTGTTGGTAAAGGGATGTTAAATTACTTTAAAAAGTACAAAGGGAAGTAGGAAGCTATGCATTAGATGCAGATATGTGGCTGGCTAAAAAGGCAATTGAAGAAGAAATGGGATGGTCAAGTTTTTATATGAGAGATGCAAAAAGCAAAATGAAAATGTTCAGTAGATTGCAATTTATATATAAGAAGAGAATAGCCAAAATAATATTTAATTAGGTTATGAGCAAAGATGGGTGAGAAAGGTAGTATGGCATGCAGAAGATTCGGATAAAGAATTTGTCAGTATACTTATACAAAAGGTGAAATGATTGTATTAGAATTCTTGGGTGTGGAAAAAAAGAATAGATGCATTAATAAAAAATAAGGAGTTGGAGAGATTGAGAACTAATGTGGAGAGTAAAAAGAGTTTAAATATACATAAGTAAACAAAATATTGGCTGTGAGTTCAGGATCTTTAGCAACAAGGAAATATACCCATAAATGGAAAAATATGAGCGTTTTAGTTTGCACGTTATCTAGGGAAGGCATAGAAAATATTAGGCATTTGTTAATTGAATGTAAATGCCTGCGAGCAGAAAGTGTATAAATAATGAAGTTGTGCGGAAAAAATATATAAACAAAGTGATTATACAAAAAGTGGATTCTAGGATTTTATGCTGGGTTTGGAAAAAGATGGGGAGGAGGTAGATATAAAGGCCATGGAGTTGATAAAGATAATGTTGCAGAAATGGGGTGGAGCAGGATAGAGAAGAATATGGAAAAAACTTAGGGAGGAAAATAGAAAGGGAAGATAAGGTGGCTAACAGATTTCTCTGGACATAGTGGCTGAGAGATTCCTGACTCCAAAAAGGAGAAGCCGCAGTGCATCGCATCACGATGCACGAATGAGTCACAGTATGCAACTTTTAATACACTACACTATTTTCAAATATTATTTAGTTTACTCCTTAGAAATAAAATATTGACAATGAAAATTTTTTTTACTAACAGTTTTTATAGAATATGAAGATTAATGTATATAAATAAATATTATTTTTATATAACTGTTTGTAAAGAATTGATCAAATACTTTGGCTGAATATGAATAGATGAAATAAATTACAAATAGTAAAATATCTTTTTCAAATGAAGTATGAATATAGGAGAGAAAAACCAAATAAAATTAAATGAAAATCATGAGCAAAAAACATATTGAGAATCCCTCCTATATAATAATCACACCTTCTTTTCAGAAACAAACATATAAATACATATCTACATAATTAAAAATGTGTCAACACACTCGTTTTCTGAAACTTTATTACTTTTAACAATAACAAAGCATTCTTCCATCTATGCAATATCTCTCAATAATTAAAATTAATCAATTCTTTATTATGATCAAAATTTTGCATATCTAAGGATTTAAGAACATTATTATTTAATTATCAAAAAGCTAAAACCCTTAAATTATCCAAGTTTATTTAATCATAAGACAATAACTAATATCTATATTAAATGGGCACTGAACAAGAACTAAATACATTAATGGGTAATCAAAAACTTGAGCGATTCATAGGCAAGGAGCACTTTGTGAATATGTAGGTTATTCAGAGAATCATTATATCATAAATAAAAAAAGATTTATCAAGTGTATTTTTATTAAATGATCATTTTATATTAAATGGTACTTTGGTATTAACTATGCTATGACATACTACATCGAAAGCATACTACTCTAATCTTACGATCTTTAAGATAATGTCTCCAAGTGATTTGCGAACAAACTTAATCGATAAAGTTTGCCCGCAGATCATGTGGGAAAGTCACCTTGAAGATCGCAAGATTAGAATAGTATGCCTTCAGGATAGTTCATCATAGCATAGTTAATACCAAAGAAGATGTCGAACTTCGCCATGTTGGCCATTGCGAAATAATAACTAATAATTTACTATGATAAAAAATTATCAAAAATGAATATTATAATCATTACAATTTTTAACGATATTTAACTAATCATTTGACCCTGAAACGATAAAAAATTATCAAAAATGAATATTATAAATAATCGTTACAATTTTTAATGATATTTAACTAATCATTTGACGCCGAACAAAGAAATGAACTAATCAATAGAATTTTTTCAGACTAGAAGCCATCGCGAAATAATAACTAATAATTTAGTATGATAAAAATTATCAAAAATGAATATTATAAATAATCATTACAATTTTTAATGATATTTAACTAATCATTTGACCCTGAAACAATAAAAAATTATTTAGCGATATTTAACTAATCATTTGACTCCGAAACAAAGAAATGAACTAATCATTAGAATTTTTTCTGACTTTTCTAATTTTCAGTCCAAAAATGAGACACATTTATTTTCAGAACAGCAGTAATAATTTACCCCCATAAGAAATGCAATAATAAGTAATTTACAGTAACATATTATCAAAAATAAATATTATAATCACAAGATTAGAATAGTATACCTTCGGGGTAGTACATCATAGCATAGTTAATACCCAAGAAGGAGACATCGAAAGTCGCCATGTTGGCTGTGCGAAATAATAACTGATAATTTACTACGATAAAAAGTTCATTAAAAATGAATATTATAAATAATCATTATAATTTTTAATGATATTTAACTAATCGTTTGACCCTGAAACAAAGAAATGAACTATTTATTATAATTTTTTCAGACTACAGCATGTATTGGCCATGCCTTCTGCCCAGCAAAACCATCGGAGAACCCCCACCCCCTCCAATTTTCAGTCCAAAAATGAGACACATTTATTTTCAGAACCGCAGTAATAATTTACTCGATAATAAATGTACTAATAAGTAATATTTTATTACAGTAAAATATTATCAAAAATAAGTATTATAAATAATCTTTATAATTTTTAATGGTATTTAACTAATTATTTACATTTTTTAAAAAAAAGGAAAAAAAAAGCAAATTGTTCTCAGTTATTAACTACAAATAACTGCCTTTATGAGATACTGTGATACTGAAATTCAAGCGCTTCTTTTTAGGAAGACGGTAAGTTCCATAACTTAATATGGCATCCTTTTCCTTTGCTTGGCTTTTGCACAGACATTTTGGTTAATTAGTCAAAAATGGTAATTAATAATACAATTAGACAAATTAGTAATAAAATTTGATAAATTGGGAATACAATTTGATAAATTAGTAATAAAATTTGATTAAATTAGTAATAAAATCAGCAATAAATCAGTAATAGTTCAGTGATCAAAATATTCAATTCTTACAATGGCAGATCAGACACAGTAAAAAACGTGTCTCACTTGGTCAATGCAAGCAGATAAAAGACAGATATTTACCCAGAACTCAACCAAGTATTTTAAAATCTCAAAGGTGACCACGAAAACACTTTGACCACTCCTATCGATTAGTCATGCCCATGTTTCAATTCATCGATGATATCTATAAGTGGGTTGTGCAGTATGTCATAACTTAGTTAATACCAAAGTACCTGGTACTTTAGTATTAACTATACTAGTACTTTGGTATTAACTATACTATGACATACTACACCAAAATCATATTACTCTAATCTTACGATCTTTAAGATAACATCTCCAAGTGATTTGCGAACAAACTTAATCGATAAAGTTTTCCCACAGATCACATGGAGAAGTCACCTTGAAGATTGCAAGATTAGAATAGTATGCCTTCAGGGTAGTACTTCATAGCATAGTTAATACCAAAGGAGACATCGAACTTCACTATGTTGGCCGTTGCGAAATAATAACTAATAATTTACTACAATAAAAAATTATCAAAAATGAATATTATAAACATTACAATTTTTAACGATATTTAACTAATCATTTGACCATGAAACGATAAAAAATTATCAAAAATAAATATTATAAATAATCATTACAATTTTTAACGATATTAAACTAATCATTTGACCCCGAACAAAGAAATGAACTAATCATTAGAATTTTTTCAGACTAGAAGCCGTTGCGAAATAATAACTAATAATTTACTATGATAAAAAATTATCAAAAATGAATATTATAAATATTCATTACAATTTTTAGCGATATTTAACTAATCATTTGACCCCGAAACAATTAACAGAAAGAAGTCTTTCATCCTTTTGTCAAAAAAAATGAAACATATGACATTTATAATTTACATTTCTCGCTGCAATAATTTGCATATTTTATAAACTATATATTCATTCTACTCCTGGTGCAGTTAGTTAATTAATTTTGCACTATGATTCTGGTGAGAAATTGCGAAAAGTTAACTCAGTGCTATTAAGTGAGAATATATATGGTTATACTTTTCATAGTGGTTTGACTAAGCTCAAGTTTTTTTCAGGATATAAATGCTTACACTCAAAGTATCTTTTTCCTCAACAGTTCTTCAAAAATTGATCCTTTCTCCAATCGATTTTCCTTTTTTTTTAAATCATCAAAATGATTTCTCTAAATTTAAATTGTCTTCATGTATAATTCGATCATGCATTGACTTCAAATCATTTAAGAACTTCACAGTAGTTTACATGTAACAATTTATGATTTAAAATTTCTTTGCCATTAAACTCTTATTTTAAGTTATTTCCTATATTTATAAACACAAACACAAGCTGCAAGAATAAATTATGGTGAGTGAAAAATGATTATAAAACATTCTTACAAGAAATGCTAGATTAAGCAACTTTTAATTTTTGTTATATAATTGATCAATTAATAGATAGTATTTTCATTTCTTCAATCATGAACTACCAACCAGTAAACAAGTCAACATTTACACTTTCTATTCATGGATTGTCCATTAGCATGTTTTTTTTTTTATTTACTTGGATTTACATGAAATAATAACATTATACTGGTTGAGCTGAAAGCATAAAATGTTAGTGACCTCACCCCTATTTATCCAATATAATCTTTTCCACTTCCATATACAACAAAAAATCCTAGGGTGCTCTGCATTAAGATCTATTCAGATACCATTTTTAGTAACTGAAAATAATTATCAGTAAAGCAAAAATAAGTTCTTAATCAAAAAAAGACAACACAAAAACCTTGAATTAACAAGTCAAACTAAAATATTTCATTAAATTTAGATAAGATTCATAGATCAATACTGTAGTGATAAATTAAAAAATTTTAATATAATAATTATTTTTATCACCATATTTTTCAACACATCAATATTCTAAAATCATTTTTACATGCTTTGAAAATAAATCACACTTTACCATCTCACTAATAAAAAAAACATATAAGCCAGTTTTATTTTACATATAATCAAGATATATAATGAGACTAAACAATATGATGTAGAACTTATATTAATATGAACATGTATAAATTATACTATATCAAAAATAATATACATATATTTATACATAGTCCAAAATAAATATTTTCTTTCTAGACAGACATTTCTAGGATTGAAATAAGATGCTAGTGGTAAGTAGTTTTCCTGTGTTATTAATTTTCAATAAGAAACATAACCAATAATTTGTAAAAAAAAAAAAAAGAATGGTCAGCTATTGATGGAATAATTACTTGCTTGATATTCAAACTTGGACAACAATTGTCCATGTGTAATGAAAGTTTTCAACAATTTTTGTAATTTGGTAATCAAAGATAAGAAATAAAATAGTCTTCAGAAAAAAATATGGTTGTCAAACAATTAAATATTTTTCTATTTAGCTGACTATAATGTTAGACAAATTATATGTATTAAATTAAGGGATCCTCTTCAAAAATGTATAATTATGATATTATTTGCCATATACAGAAAATTAGAAATGATTCCCTTCAATGATATGATAATAGTTGTCATAATTTCTCCTTTAATTGATAATTTCTGATTTGATTTAATTAAAGTATCAAATGTTCTGATAATCTATCAAATTCTTTTAGTTTATTTATTTAACACCTTGTGATGCTTTTAACTTCTTTTGTAGAAAAATTTTCCTTTGAAGAGTTACAACAACTTATTTAAGTGTAGCTCTTCGATATATTTTATTCAAATCTTCCCCATAAAAGCAATTATTAATACAATTTTTTTAGTGTATTGTTCATATAATCTTTATAATGTGAATAAAATCAATCTCTCCAATGAAAACTATATAAGTTTAACTTCAAGTACCTTTTTATGGAGTCTGTTACTATTTTACTATTCATTTAATAAGTGAATATTCTAATTTTAATAATAGCTGTATTGACAAAAATAAAAGTGAACATTAAGTATTTGTCTGCTGATTCTTTTAAGATCCCCCAAATAATATATATTGTAAAATATTAAAACAAAAATATAAACATTATTAGTGTGTGTGTGTGTGTGTGTGTATGTTTAAACTTTTTTTTTTTTAGAAAGTAATTTTAAAATACATCAGTTTCATTTCCTTAGCTGATCTGCTTGCACTAATATGGAATGCAAACCAATTAGTCTAAGTGGAGCAAAATACACAACTTCCTTGACACTCGTTCTTATTATCTGCTGTATTAAAACAATTGCAAGTGATCTGGCAAAATATCAATTGTGATTAAAGTAATAATCTTTATGTTTATTCCACTGAGACTGATAACAGCACGTGCCTGATGGAATGAAGTATAAAAAAAAAAGCTTCTTTTAAAAAAAAAGTATGAATATGTGTGCATATAATATATATTCATAAAAGACAGAGAAGTAATTTAGAAACTAATTCAATAATACTACCTTTATAGTAAGAAGGTAATGTTAAGATTCAATGATACTACATCCACTTTCTTTAACAAGAAAAAAATTACTTTTATTTATCAGTGTATTGCATTTCAATAAGAATTTGACTTAAATTGAGAATAAATAAATAATCGAATGGTTTTACTGTCTACGAGATCATAAGAAATTCTAGTACTAATAGTAACAGAGATGGGTTGTTATCCGTGGAAATTGAGTTCCAGAGTATGGCAACAATGAAGTCACTGAAAAGTATTTATAAGTGATAATCATGCATCTATAACAAATTGAGGATGTTTCAACAAAAAAAAGAAGATAGATTTAACATTTAGTTGACTCAAAAAGTATAGGCAAATGAACACCAGAAATCAAGATGATATGATAATATCATCTTTTTAAATATTATCAAATAACTAAAAGGAATAAAAAATATTGCCATCAAAATATTGTAATAATCAACAAATAAGTGAAACATCTTGATTTAAAGAAATAATAACTCTAATTGATTCATCTGTTCATAAATTATGAAAATTATTATTTTTTGTTTGAATCTTATAAATTCTGGTCCATGTTAAAGATATAGACATTTGAAACTCAACAATAATAAGCATTGTTTAAATTTTTTAAAACTGCAATTGTCATTCACATAATTTTATACTTACTTCTCCAGGTTTTTTTTTTTTTTGAAGAGGGTGAGGTTGATGGATATTATTATAAATATATTTTAAAAAAAATCTAATTCTGATATATTGTCAAAACTTCAAAGATCACTTGCAATCAAATGAATCAATTAATTTTTATAATGGCACAGTAAATCTTATTTATTTAAACATAATTTAATCCAGAGATTACAAAGTTTTACATTTTCCCACCAAGATAATAGCTACATATATACAAAAGAGGCCCAAAAAATAACCAGAATTTTGTAATAAAAAATGGTATATTTATTTTTAGATATTGCTTTAAAAAATATAGTCTATTTAATGCAATGTACTGGTCTAAATCTGTTAATCTATTTAATGCAATATACTGGTCTAAATCTGTTTGTCATTTTTTGAAGTATTCCAGAAACAGTTGCAAAGTGATATGTTGTTTTTAAGGTCTCGATCATCTCCCTCTCAGTTCTAAATAAATCTGAAAAAAAAAAAGATATTTTTTTCATTTAAGAGATTAAAAAACAATTACATGAATATGGCTGATGGTTAAGCTGGGTCATGCTGAATTTATTTAAAAAGTGACACTTTGTTGGGGTGGAGCTTGCACTGTTTTCTTTGCTACAAAATGAGATGCTTACTTTTTCCACATCGTGTAAATATTTCTGAACTTGCAGGTAAAATGCCTGACAATTCTGAACTATATTTGGAAAAAAAATGTCATTTTTGTAAAAAAACAGCATTATTTTAATTTTAGTCTTCACTTGCAATGCTTATTATGCATCTGGTAAATTTAACACTTCAATTAAACCATTCATAAACTTCTGTTTTTTGTGAGACCAACTGCCTTATAATCTGTTTCAAGCATTACAACTTTTTCCCTTGCCATTTTATGTAAAGAAAAACAGAATTTCACATTGCTAGAACATTTCAGCCATTATAAAATATTGACAAATATGCGAAACATGGGTTACAAAAAAAATGCTACATAGTCACACAATTTCACACAGTGATGTCATTTCGCAGACTGATGCAGAAGTATTCTTGCAAAAAGTATGTAGCAGCAAAAGTATATACTACAACAGGTGCGCAAATCAGAGAACGATTCTGGTTATTTTTGGGTCCCCTTCGTATAAACACAGAATTATAAAAATTACAACTGCAATTATTTTACTATCAGAATCAAAGGATAATTGTTGTAAAGTATAACCATTTATTATTAAATTTCCCTGTAAATTATTATTATTATTATTTTCAAAAATCTATTTATACACACTATGAATAAAAAATTCATGTAGAACCTTTTACTAAAAATACATATGCACTCCCTATTAAAATAACTTTCTTGATCTTACAAGCAATTAAATTAAAAACTTAGCAAAATTTTCTTTACAAATCAATTAATAATTTGCTATTTGAATAATGTTATTATTTCGTTAAACTTTACCACCATTTGCAAAATATAACTGATTCCAATAATATATTTTCCAATCCAACTGATCATTTAAATAACATTTTTAAAATATTATTTTCGATTGGAAGCCATGTTAATTGGTTCCTGATTTTGCAAAAGCTCTTTCCACATACATCCAAATTTCAATATACATATACTTTTTAATAATTATTTTAAATTGCCTATATTTATTTATTAAAAATAATGAGAAAATATGTAAAGTTCAAAATGTCTATTAAATTACAAATTCTTTCATTTTTTTTCTCAATACAATCACTTTTTATAAATGTTTATATGCAATACAATGTCTGACATTAGTAATCAAAACAAAAACAAATGTATTATTTAAACATGTTAAAAATTCACAGAAAACTTTTAGCAATTGAAAAACTGCATTTTTCTCCCACAATAATCACAAACTAATATAAAAAAAGATATATAATTAAAAATAAATTAGTGACCATTACAGAAACTCATACAATTTCCTATTATATTATAATAATATATTCTATAAAAATATTTATGAATTAATTAGTCAGATTTTTTTTATAAAAAAAAAACATTTTTTTAATAAATTGAATATTTTATAATTAAAACAATTTATATCTCTATTATTATATAAATATGAAAGCTTATTTGTGACTTTATAACTCAACAAATATTGCACCAATCTTGAAGAATCTTGCATGATTTTCTTTCTTTTTTTTGTATAAAATTTTACTAGCATATATTGTAACAGTCAGATTTGTACATTTGCACAACAGACTGAGAGTCCGAGCCAGAGAACCAAAAGCTGACCAAGTCAGGATAGTAATATCCTACGTCTGATCATACCTCCACTCTCTTACTCGTGCTTCCAAGTCAACCCATAGCGAATGACATGCCTGAGGTTACACTCGATATCTCTTTATTCACGTTCCAGCAACAGCAAAGCAGTAAAACATGAGACAAACCCCTCCATTATGTATTATATAACTTAATTAGTGATCCATAAGGTAATGAGCAAGAATGGAGACCGAGACAAATTTACATTTAATAAAATTTAATGTAATACTTAATAAATTATAAAGCAAAATAAATTGGGATAGCTTGCTCACATGCAGGTGAGTGAATACTCAGGGTTATGAAGAATATATTACAGCAATTTATATAGTGCTCACACACAGGTGAGTGGCTCAGGGTTATGAATAATATAACAGATAATTATATAGGGCTCACACGCAAGTGAATGGTTCAGGGTTATAAAATAATATCATAAAGCAATTTATATAATACTCACAGGCAGGTGAGTGGCTTTTGAGTTTACATATTGTTTAATTAGTCTATGACTTTTTAATAGGCTTATACCATCTTCTATACTCAAGCTTTGTTAGAGTGATCAAATTATTGGTAACTGATAGAGATTATATTATTATTTTTACTAAGTTTAAACTCAACTATAAAGATTTTGCATGATATATATATAATTGCTACACAGATAAACGCATTAACTCAGATTCCAAATCGGATCAAAGCCGAATTTACTTTCTAGGGAAGCTGAACTGAGATGTGGCAGTCGAACGTCAGATTCTAGTGCATTATCAACTATAGTATCAGAATAAGTGTGCCTCGAATGTGTTCTTAATTGAGGTTTATTACCTAGTAAATGGTTCCCCAAACCAGGCTACTTGCTATAATACGAAGAGGCCTTTTTATTCAAGTGAGCAGAAGAGTGGATTACGAGCCCTTTGGAACGCTTTGGTTCCTTCAAATACAAATAAATGTCACCGTTGCCTAAATTTTCAAGGCGTGACTTGACATGAAAACGATCCTGATGTAGGCCATTATAGGTATAGCAAGAAGAGATGCATATTTATGCTAACTAGCAACACATTCACAATGCTAAATTATTATTTCATAAATTAATTACGCCAAAATCTTAGCTTCTTTCAGTGTTACTACCACTAGTCAGTTCATAAATTATTATTAAGTCACATGATAAAGGCGATAATAAGAATCTGATTTAAGAGTCTGTGCATAGCTTCTTAATCTTTAATTAAATGGAGTTATAGCAAAGTTTAAAGATTTACTAGAACTTAAAACAATTATGTCATATAATTTACATCTAATATCAAACGAACTGATTTTTAAATAATCTATGTCAAATATGGACTCTTAAATAACTCACACAAAATATTGATTCTTAAATAAATTACTCCAATATTAATCTTAAATAACTCATAAAATATCCATTTCAAATAACTTACACAAATGTGTTTTAAATAACATATGCAAAATATGCATTTTAAATAACCTACGTAAATTACAAATTTTAAATAACTTGTACAAAATATTTTCCTTTGAAATAACTTGTGCAAAAGATGCATTTAAATAACTTATTTTGGGCATTATAAGTAACTGATTCATTCTAGCGTAAATAAGTTTTATTTCAGAAGGGAGTTTTGCCTATATTCTTTATATTACAATAATCTGATATAATAAAAAGGTGCTTAATCATGCCTTCGATAATTGTTAACCTACAAAACTCTGTTCTGATGAACATAGCATAAATTAATAAACATGAAATTAAAACTAAAGATAGACGGCATAAGAATAAATTGCATAAACGATCAATAAAGTTATAATTTAGAAATGAGAATTTGTTTGAATGGTTTTATAGAAACTAAATATTTATGCTTACTTAAATATTAATGATAAAGCAAAAATTTTGAAGAGTGATCTAAGATTTTAAATAAATTTAATATAAACAGTTTAGTGTAACATTTAAATGATATAATTAATTACGAGATTGATTAGTTAGCTAACTTTTAACTTAGAATGGGTTTAATAATGGAATTAAATATTCTGCAGAATGATTTACTGGTAAAGTCTTTTAAGGCATTCTTTACTGTGCTTCTCTCTATCAAATCAGGCTGTGGCTTTTCTAGGTTTGAGTCTGGATGCAGCTTTGTAAATTTACTTGGTGGCAGCTTTCCTCCATCACTTCGTTCAAGGAACTCTCTGGCATTTCAGGTGTAGCTTCTTTCTCCATCACGGGCTGGGCTCAACAGAGGTTGATGTTTTCTCTTATTAGGTAGCAGTAGTTTGGGAAGAGTAAACAGCTGTCTATTGTCTTCTAGCCAACGGTCTTCATTCTGACAGCTTGGGTGATGGCTTAGTAGAATTTAGCTTGCTAAAGTATGGCAGAAACAGCTTTTTAATGATTTTTTTTTAGCATTGGTCTTTCAGAAATATTTTTCAGCAGCAACAACCCAGAAGATTAATGGCTACTACAGGCCTTTTTTATATTCTACTTTTGACAGTAGATCCCTCCTCCTTTTACTCCTGCCACATCATTTGTTTACTGGTTCAAACTGTGCCTTTAACTAAATATCCACTTAGTAAAATATTTGCTATAGTTAAATCTGGACTTAAAAGTTCTATTATTCTGATTTGCGTCATAGCTACCTCCAGAGTCAAAATATATTCCCTAGAGTTTTGCAAAGCACTTAGTGTGGATTTATGGCTGACTGAATTTTATAATTTGTCTTAGTTATAATTTTAAATGGGTCAAGTTTTAGCCAAAAGATTTATTTTTAGACAAAATGTTAAAACTTGTAAACAAATTACCAGCTTATGTAATTTTAAACAAACAATAGAACTTGAAAATTATAGAACTTGAAAATTATTTAAAATGAATATTAAAACGTAAATAAGTAATTTTATAAATTTAAACTTATTATTCTGTTATATACATAAATTCTAACTACCCACCATTATGTCTACTTCAGTTTTAACAAACATAAATCAATATGTGCGAATATAAATATTTAAGACTGTATTTTTATATTATAATATACTCGGCAATATTATAAGCACACTCAAAGTTTTAAATTAAAGAAACACACGCAATCTAAGTGAAACGAAATACACTATTATAGAATATAATAGGTGAAACAGATCTAACTGTTTCAATATATTTTCTTTAATCATTTAAAAAAAATGTAATTTGCAATATAAAAATGGGTGGAAAATCCCTAACATAATATTTTCAAATGATTTTATAAAACACAAAAAGAAGGCAGCACTGATTAAAAGATTAAAGAATTGGATAATTTTTTTAATGAAAAATAGTTTTTGGTAAAGAAAGATAAAATTTGATTTTGTAAATATATATTTTAACTAATTTGCATTTCTACCATATTTAATGACAGTTTAGACCAGTATAATAATGAATTTGATAAACATTTAGGATTTTAGCTTAAATATGTATCTAACACATCTGAAAGTAAAATTTAAAATGGTGCAGATGCAGCAAAAATAATAATACTAAATTTGATAAACTTTTACCATTTCTCTTTAATATATATATAGGGTATATGAGTACAGACTTTCAGATGACCCATCACTCTCCACTCTATCTAATAACACTGATACATATATTGGTGATTATTTATCTTTTCAGCATATATGTGCTTGAGTGTATCAGTGTTATTAGATAGAATGGAGAGTGATGGGTCATCTGAAAGTCTGTGCTCATATACCCTATATATTACATATATAGACACAGGTATAGAATAAGCCTGAGTTTCAGTCATTTCCCTTTAAGTATATTCTCTTGTGATAAATTACATTTTAAATACACCTAATTCTCTGTTTAATGATAAATTGGTTCCCAAAAATTACATTTAAAATAAATTCATGTAAAAAATACACTGTATCTAAACCTAAGAAATCAATGAAAATAATTAAATAAACCATACAATTTTTTTTTTTGTTAGAATGTTATACTTTTTGTGTACTATCAAATTTTACTTTATACACATTGAACATAAATAAAAAATGGGTTATAGGAATATAAATTTCAATTGAAAAATTAAAAAAAGTTATAAGTGATAACACCATGAATCACTCATTGGTTTCTATATACAAGCCATCGAAAAATTTAACATTTAAAGTGTACTGTCACTTCCACATTATAAGTAACAAAATTTGAAATAAAGTTTATTAATGTAATTTATTGAAATTTATGACTTTTATTTCATTTAACTTTTTTATTTTTTTTAAATTTAACAACTAACATATTCGAAAAGAAAAACCTGGTTCTGTACATTTATCAAAAATATAGGTAACACTTTGCTTGTCCATAAAATAAAAAAATATCCAAGATTTTATTCACTGTCATTGTCTGATAATAAGCGCATACATTTGCACATGATTGGAATACCGTTACTATCACTAAATCTTGCAATGTATAATTTACCATCTATTAATTTTTGGCAAAATTAATAAATATAAATTTAAACAAATTAATCAATTAAATTTAAACAATATTAAATTTTTTTAACATCAATACCAACAAGGAATTAAAAAAAAAAAAAATTAAATGTCAAAATGCAAACAAGTTTCAATACCAAAAAGGTACTTCCCTTTGAAAACAAAATGACAAAAATGTTACAATGTAGACAAACACATTTCTCCATTTGCAGAAATATTGCCAAAAAAGATATTTTTGTTTTTAAAACAATAAGACATAAAAAGATGAAACTTTTTTTAAATCAGATGATAATAACTGACATAATTTTTTTTTTTAGTTTTATGATAAACTCAACCTCAGAAACAAATCTGTAAATAAGTACTGAATTAAAAACATTTTCAATCTTCTAAAAAGGAAAATAAATAATTTTACATTACTTACATGAAATTATTTACAATAAAAAAAAAAAAAAAGTTTAATAACTTAACACAATCTAAGAAATACTTTGCAAATGCAAAATGATTTTTAAGCCTTCCAGACTCACAGCAGATCGAATCCTAAAATACCACTTTTTTTAATCCGATCGTTTTATTTTAAATGAACTCATGGAGAAAGATATCTTTTTTTTGTTTTTTTTTAAACTAGTGTTATTTTCAAAATCGTGTAAAAAATTCTGTAAAAAAAGAATTAGTGTATATTTAATTAATGCATGAGATGGGTATTTGCTTGATTTCAAAGATATTAACCTCCATTAATTAACTAAGATATTAATATAGATATGATAATAGAAAGATAGGCTAAATATAAGAAAAAAAATGTGAGAAAAAGGCTTTCAATTATTTACCTTCTAAAAAATGTCAACCAATAATACATAAAAAAAAGTGCTAACTTTTCTACAGTATTAAAAAAAATTTTTTTTCCCCCTAACATTTATTTATCAAAAAAGCTGATTTTTCTATAAATGGTTTAAAACAATATTAAAAACTATCAAATACAATAAATTATTTACTTCTAAAAATAATAGTAGTGTGTAATAAATTAACAAGCTTTTATTAAGTGCTTTATAAATTATATATTTTAAACAATGCTAAAAATTATCCAATACAATATTTAAAAAAATCCTCAAAATATATTTTTTTATTATCTTTTATATATACACCCATGCTAATAATTTATAATTTTAGTGATGAATAGCTAAAGAATGTTATTACATAAATATATGCATTCATTCAGTGAGAACCCTTCAGGCAGCATGGAGAAAATACCGATCACTTTTTTTACATGGGATACATATTATAATTACTACCATTACCAATAATATTTGTCAATGGGGTTATTAATCAAATCACCCCATATACAAGCATGAAAATGAATAAATAATTAGGTACTTATATCAATGCATAAAGAAAATCAACCAACTATCTCATATATTTACAATATTTTAGCTAGTAACAGGGACATCATCATGTGACCCTGGAAATTAAATCGGTCTTATCTCCCCTTCCCACATGTCAATATAATAATATTTATTAGTTAAATTTAAAATGCCTTATATTCTATTGAGTGAGTGAGTGAGTGAGTGAGGAGGGAGAGAGAGAGGAGGGAGGGGGAGAGGAGGGAGGGGGGGGGAGAGAGAGAGAGAGAGAGAGAGAGAGAGAGAGAGAGAGAGAGAGAGAGAGAGAGAGAGAGAGAGAGAGATAATAATATTTATTAGTTAAATTTAAAATGCCTTATATTCTATTGAGTGAGTGAGTGAGTGAGTGAGTGAGTGAGTGAGGAAGGAGAGAGAGAGGAGGGAGAGAGAGAGGAGGGAGGGGGAGAGGAGGGAGGGGGAGAGAGAGAGAGAGAGAGTGAGTGAGAGAGAGAGAGAAAAATATATATATATATTAAAAAACACATAAATACATATGCATTACAAATAGAATTCCAGAAACTGTATCTGTTGAAACTTAATTATCATATATAAATAAATATTCTATGCAATTTTCAAATTATAAAAACATGATTCTGATCAACAGAATAAAATTTAATAATAGCACTCTTGAAAAAACAATGCATATTTAAATATATAATTTCTAAATAGCATACTAGACAAAAATTTGATGTAACTTTATTATTATTAACACATGATTATTATATGTAATTAAACAACTGTGTTGTGTTTTTTGTATTTGGACGTGATTTCTATATATATATATCAGTGTATGCTTAATAATTTAAAATACTAATTAGTTTGTCATGTGAGGAATATATTTAAAAGAAATACTAAAAGTTGATTATTCAGTAGTATAACTGATTGTAAAATGTTAAATTTTCTTGTAATATTGCTGTTGATAATTCATATATTATTATTTCATGTAATATAATGAGCATGATACTAGCTCTAAATAAGCTTTTCCAATAACTGCCACAAAAGAAAGCATTTAAAATATCTCTCTAGAATTATCCCTATCCCCAAATCGGTTTCGAGTTAATGGCTCTCGTCAGTGAAGCAAAATACCAACTCAAGCTGAGCATTTATCTAATACTTAAGTATTAAGAACAAATTTTCAGACAACTGTATGTCTTCAAATCCAGCTATCTAATTTAAATAGCTATATGGATCTGAATAATTTTCAGCTACACCATATATTAATAGCCTTAGCAATATATTTGTCTGAAAGTTTGTGATGATGGTATATTATTAGATGTGATATGTTGGACTATTTCTATCATCTATAAGTGAATGTTGAATGTACAGAAAATTTTAAAATTTATTTAAACTTTTCAAATACAAACACAAATTAGGCCAGCAACACCTGAAGAAGAATGGAGAATAATACTACTCGAAACATTGTGTAATTACTGACTTCTGTTGTCTAATTGTGTGTTATTATTAAAAAGTTGTTTGTATTTGAAAAGTTGAAATAAAATTTAAAATTTTCTGTACATTCAACATTCACTCATAGATGATGGAAGTAGTCCAACATATCACATCTATCAAACCATAGCAATATAATATCACAAAAGCCCCAAAAGCAAAAATATAATAATGAAAAAAATCAAGTGATACATCATGTGATTTAATTTAATGAGTTTGTTTGACAAATCTAATATAGAGCTAGCTAATAAATTTGTAACACAAGTTTATTAAATTAAGTCACATGATGTATGAATTGCTTTTCTTACTGTTTCTTTTAAACAGTACATAAATAAAAAAGATGGAGAGGAGCATTTTTTTGTCAATAAGAATAATATTTCATTACAATAAAATATTTTTGAAAAATTTCTGTTTAATTTGTCAAATGTTTTAACAAATTTATGCTTTTAAAAAATTTAACAATCTAATTTAGTAAAGAATATAAAATTTTATATTTTACTTGTCAAACTATAATAATTTTTTTAATATTTACATACTGTTTCCAGTTTTGCTTTTAATATACAAATCTTTCTTACTAAAAAGTAGAATTTCCTAAGTAGATTACACATATACATTTCTATGAAAAATCTTAAAGGGCTAATAAATCATTTTCATCATTTATCATTCTTATTTGATTGCAGAATGGATTCCATAACTTCTTTTTTTTTACATCATTCCAGTAAACCTCCTATCTCATCCATTATTCATTAATTACATCCACATATTTCCAATCATTCCTTGTATTCCCAACATAAATCTCTTCCCATTTCAATGTCATATAAATCTCTGTATTGCTCTTCTATTAAGAACATTAATTAAAACTTTTCTCAAACATATAGCCATATTTCCTTTTAAAATTAAATTATTTCTATTAAAAGCATTCCAAGCTAGTTTAATTCCAGGATTAATTTAATCTATACATTTGCATCTATATTAATATTTGATCAAGATATTTATAATTACTGTCTTTTAATTCAATATTATTCATTTTTATTTTCTTCTTTTATGAAGTCCAGAAGCATTATTTGCAAAAACAAACATATCAGATGCAAAATCTAGAAGATTTAAATAATCTCAATTTATTTTCATTTTCTTGGCTCCCTATTATAATCCAGAAAACATTTCTCATAATTTGCTACAAAAAGTTTTGGAGATATGGAATAATTCTGTCATATGCCTTTTTTAATGCTAATCTTTTCAATATTACCATGTAATCTAAGCACTACTGATGCATTTTAATAAATATTTTTCAAACTATAATAATAACCTAGGTCTATACCTTAACTATCGAAAGCTTTAATTGTTATGGAAACATTTATAGAATGAATATCTTTTCATAAGCACAAATCAAAATCATAAAGGCAATTCATACACATTGAACCTTTCTGCATTTTTTCTTAATATGTGGATATTACATCTATTCTGCTTAAACCATTGTTGTTGTTTGGATTATTTTGATTTCAAGATTCACTGCAGATAAATTCTAATTATCTTTGTAATGATCTTGAATAGAACTGATAGATCTGTATTTTGTAGGATTGTATTTTTCATTTTTCTTAAATATCAATAATAATGTTACATTTTTCCAATTATATCATACATCTTTATAGATATCCATTTAGTATATAGTGCCAACTATTTTTCTATTTCTTCACTTGCTTTTTTTTAGATATTAATAGTAATTTCATTACTTCCTGAAGCTTTTTCCTTCTTCATAAATTTATCTCCATCTTGTCATTTAAAATATTTTGATATTTCAGATATTGTAATTACAAAAGTTACTTTGCTTTCTTGTTCCATGTAGCACTATTCCATATATTTCATGATATTGTGCCTATTTTTAATAATAATTTATTTTCCCCTCTTATTAATGAAACTATTTTTTTCCTTATTATTGAAACAACATTCCTCTCAATACCAATGTATTTTATATTTTTGAGAGTTTTTTTTAGTTTTATTTGCTGATTCATTTATATTTTCTTAGATTATTTCTCTTTTTTGTACAAAATACATTATTCCAGATATTTAATTCTTCTTAAAAGATCATTTAAAAATATTTTCATATTCCTTCACACTTTGATATGTGTCAGTTAAAAATGTACTGATAAATTTCTACCTTTTTATATTAGTTATCTGGATAATAATTGTTGGTAAAATATCACTTATCAATTTCTACATAAAACAGTCAATTGAACAAATATCTTTATGTTAAATTACTTTAACTTGATCAAAAAAAATGCATTAATGTCAATCATTTTAGTTCATGCCTAAAGAGAGAATATGTCTTCATATTACACTTCCTTCATGATAAATGGTGAGATGTCACTTAATAACACTGCAGTAAGATATAAAAATTGAACAAATGTTTATCAATAATAACATTGATAATTTTCTAATATATTCATATTACTTATGGAAAAATAATTAGTAATCACTTCCAATGTTTTATCTTAATTTCATCTGCCAAACTTTCAAATAAATAATTAAACCCCAACTCAATAAAACTTATGCATGAATTTCTAGGAAAGGCATAGATAAAATTCAAATAAAAAATATACTAAATACAAAGTAAGTAATTTCTTTTAGAAAATGTAAATTCCTTAAAAGTTAAAAATCAAAATTTTAATATTCACACTATTTAATTGGCTATGAGTTAAGTATAAATGAAGAGCTTTTACTGGGCCTTACAATTCTATGAGTACAAACATGAGCAATACTTACAAATCTATTCTAAGATTTCTATAAACATTACATAAAAATAAAATTATGAAGTTAAATGAAAAAACCCACATTTCCAATGTAATTCAAACGTTATAGAGAGAAGAAAAAATAAATTTGTCAAATAATGTTTTATCCATGCCTTCAAACAATGCATAAGAAAAAATAAACCAATAAAAACAGTGATAAAATATGCATTATAATGTTCAAAGAAGTTTATTTATATAAATAACATGCAACTTCAAAAGATACTTCTTAAAAAAATGCTAAAATAATTTATATCAAAAAGGAAATATTACTTAGCTATAATAACTAAAATCAATGTATATAATTATAGGCCTCATATTACAAGCCTATAACCTCGATTCAAATCCTTGTTGGGTATTAACTTGAAAATTTTGCTAGGTTCAGGATTTTTCATTCAAGTAGCCAGGCTAACTATCCACTGTTAATTAATATACAATGATATACAAATTTTTGGAAATATTTTAAATAATGAGTAAAAACAGAAATAAAAAAAACTGCTTAAACTACCAGCATATGGTAAACATGGTAAATAATGTATTTTTCTTCACTATACTTCTATAGAACGAGGGAGGTCTTTTTTCTGCAAAAGACTATATAAAAGCTGTTTGATCTTTTTATCAATTTCTGCATATTTATGAGGGAAAGAAGTCTCTCTCTCTCTCTCTCTATATTGTAACCACCCCCCCACGGGACCGTGACAACATCTCACTACCTACTCTAATCCTTGCTTGACGATTCCTTTTTTGTTGGCACCCGCTGTGTTCTTCCGTCCGGGGATTACATGATGTTCTGCGACGATAATTTCTAACACCCATACACGTACGCTTTATTTATTTTATACATAGATTCGAATCAAATCCCAGTAATAGGCGCCAGGAGAACTTTTAGAAGAGTCCGCCACGTATGTGCATAAGCCCACTCAATTATATCACAAAACATGCCCGTGCCTCGCTCCAGTCGGAAACATGAAACGAACACAGCCACAATTACCCTTCACACTACCTCCGTTATTATAATCATAGAAGGGCCCGCCCTACATCCCACAGAACAAATTAATCCAACTTAACTTTAGTCTAAAAAGCATCACGACATAAGCATAAAATCAATAAAATCCCACCCCCAAAATATCAACTGCATTCAGCATAAAATCAATAAAATCCCACCCCCAAAATATCAACTGCATTCATTTCCATACAAACAAATTTACGCTAAAGCATTCATTCCGATATATATAAATTTATGTTGAAATTCCAAGCAATTAAATAACAAAAAAAAAATTAGCTACATAAATATTTATTTAATCTGTTTAATAATGATTAACGCAGGTATGTGATCGGCAAGCCGAGACAATTAACGGTAAACTTCAAATTACTTTGCACATATTATTTCAGACTGTTGATCAGTCGGCAAATTTATTAGGTAAAAAATTCTCGAACTGTTCATAAATGATTAATATTAATTATACTGTTTTAGATTAATGTCTTTCTAATAGTTCTGGATATTAAAGTTATTTCTTTAAGTGCACAATTGAATATAACAAATTTTACGATAGCTACCTGTGAAATGTAGAACGACTGTAATGGGATCCTGAGCGAAGATTATTCTTTAATGAGGTATTCCGGCGATGTGCGCGGTCTCCAAGCGAGCGTGGTCCTAATATGAGGTTCTCCGGTGGTATGAGCATCTTGATGGCAATCAGCTGGACTGGACGCGGAGGTCCGGCGGTCAAGCCGCGAATTCTATATTCAGCAACGCATGGCAGTTAGATTCATAACGTCTAATAAAAATCAAGTCTCTTAATAATTTCTCTAAAGAAGAGCACAACTGTCCTCTGAAAACGCTGTTCGGCCTTTTTGATCTTTGCCTTCACGCCCTCACACCTTGAATTTTTCTCCTCCAATCAATCCCATGCACCTGTGAGTCCCTTTATTTGATAAGTCCATCGCGTGTCAGCTCAACTCCGAGATTTCTGGGATTGTTGACATTAGTTTGGAATTTAACCGTTTTCCTTAGGTATTGTTTCTCTGGGGACAGAAATCTGAGTCGTACAATAGCGGTGTACACTTTCTCACACCTCTGTTTCTAATTTTGGCTTGTTTTATCTCGGCGTACCAGCACATATCCTGCCTATTGTTTCAATTTCTAATTCTACATTTACTAATTACGTTTGTACAAATTAATCTGAGATTGCTTGGGATTTCAGAACATATTGCTAATTAATTTAAATTATTTGATAAAAGTCTTCTTTAATTAATCAAAAATGAATAAAAAAAACTACAACGACGGATTATAGATTTATTCTCAGCACACACACACAAAATAATAAAATAACAATTTTTACTCTTTTTTTCAATAAATCTGACAGGTACTCTTATATAGCTGCGATCGGCTTTTAGAAACGGCTGTTCTTCGCTTATTATTAAAGCAAGACCGCTTTTATAAAAGTTTTGTCCCTGTCAGTTATTTCGTCCATTGATTATAGTTAAATATACCCCCATACGCCTGGGTTTGAATACCATGTAACGCTATTCCGTTACATATCTCCCCGCCCGGTGTAGAGTAAAATCCGATGTTGCGGGTTTTAGCTCTGAGAAGGAGCGAAGTTATTCGGCCCTCTTCAGTGCCCTGGCATTGAATGTTCCCTTCCCTTGTGCTAGTACAAAGGCGTTATTTCCATACGCCTTGACGATCTCATATGGGCCCTCATAGATGTCGAGAAATTTCTTGAATACGTTCTGTTCCGGTCAACTGACCGGATTGGATTTTACCATCACTTTGTCTCCCACGGTGAACGTATTTTGGGTCGGCCTCTTGGTTTGCCTTCGTTTCTCCCCCATATGTTCCAATCTCCGTAAAGCCATCTGTTTGTCCTGTTTTCGGTCAACTCTTCCTGTCCGGATCAACGGTCTATCATCGTACGGGTAAGGTATAGGTCGTCCATAATGGAGTCGACTTGGTTCAAGTCCAGTGGACTCATTTTTCGAGGTATTGATCATGGCAATAATCCGGGGAATCTCCCGAACCCATTTCCGATGATCTCCGGCAGTGTATACGCGGAATAGCCGCCCCAACTCCCGCATCACCCGCTCGCATGGGTTGCTCTGCGGGTTCCGGATTGACGTCATATGATGTTTGATCCCCAGTTGGTTCACCCATCGCCTCCATATCCTTGATACAAACGGTGTGCCATGATCCGATAAGAGGCACTTAGGTTTCCCGATGATGGGAAACTGTTTGGTTTCCAACAGTTTGATGGTCTGGTTCGCATTAGCCCGGGCCATGGGGTACGCGGCGACGATTTTGGAGCACAGATCATATGTGACCAGCAAATACCTCTTCCCCCCAAACATTGGCAATGGCTCGTAGTAATCGATAGCCAGGGTGTGGTTTGGTTCCCGGGCGATGATCGGTATCTGAGGTCCTTCATTCGACCGATTTAACGGTTTTGTCCTCGCACAAACCTCACACTTCCGTAATCTTCGGGCAATGTCGTGGTGCATCCCCAGGCCAGTAAAACCAATTACTGAGGTACCCCTCCGTCTTGCTCGTTCCGTAATGGCCACGTTCCTGATGGGTCTCATCAACCATTCGATCCCGCATTCCCTTCGGTATTACAATGCGGGTTTGTCTCCCGTTCCCGGTTTTCCTTTGGACTATTCCTTCCAGAATAATGCACCGGTCCCGATATTTCCATAGCGGGCTTCCCCCCGTCTCTTCCCCTTTCTGGGCGGGCCCTGTCTTCGGCCTCTTCTCACGTAGGTATCGTATTACCTGTTGGCATTCTTCATCCTCTTTCTGGCTTTTCCGAATGTTGTCCGCTCCAAACTCACCCTCCCTGCTTCGCCTGGTAGTAGCGGCTATGTACGCGAACTCCTCACCCTCGGCATTTGGCTGTGGTCCCACAGGGTACCGGCTCAGTGCGTCCGCGACCACGTTATCCTTCCCCTTACAATATTCCACTTCATATTGGAACTCCTGCAGGGCTAAGCTCCACCTCACTAATCTATTATTCGTCAAAAAACTCTTGTTCAGAAATTCAAGACTCCGATGGTCGGTAATTACTTTCACTTTGGATCCGACCAGGTACTGTCTGAACTTTTTGAAAGCCCACACTATGGCGAGGGCCTCTCGTTCGGTGACAGTGTATCTTCGTTCGGGATCTTTGAGCAGTCGGCTAATGAACGCCAACACCCTTTGTTCCCCATCCGGCCCCTTTTGGTACAATGTGGCTCCTAGCCCAATGTCGCTACTATCCGTCTGTAACCAAAATATCTGGTCGAAGTCTGGGTACGCCAATATGGTCTGTTTTAAAAATCCTTCCTTCACCTTCTGGAAACTCCGTTCCCGTCTCTCATCCCATATCCACGCTTCCTCCTTTCTTAACAATTGTAATAGGGGTTCCATATCATGGGAGAAGTTTTCATAGAATTTGTTATAGAAGGTGCACATTCCGAGGAATGCTTTGATATCCTTTCTCTTCTTCGGAACAGGGAATTCTTGGATGGCCTGGATCTTTTCAGGGTTAGGCCGTATTCCCTCCTGGCTTATGATATGTCCCAAGAACTTGACTTCCTGGGTCGCGAAATGGCTTTTTCTTATATTTATTTTTATGCCCTTCAGTTCGCATTCATGGAGCAACATTTCTAAATGCCGACAATGCTCCTCTATGTTTTCAGTCGCTATAATAATATCGTCGACGTACATCGTGACGAATTTCTTAACTTCCTCTGATAGGGTTTGGTCCAGGCACTGCACTAAGCCAGCACCGCTATTCTTTAATCCGAAAGGCACGCGGTTAAACTGGTACGCCCGTCCGTTATATTTGAATGTGGTGTATTTACGATCATCCGGATGGAGGCTCATTTGCCAGTAGCTATTTGTCAAATCCATGGTGGAGAAGATTTGCTTGTGCAGAAATCTCGTCATCAGTTCGCTCATGATGGGCGGGGCATTTGTATCTGGAATGGTCACCTTGTTCAGTTGTCTGGCATCGAGGCACAATGGTATCGATCCGTCACTCTTTCTTACGGCTAAGATGGGGTTACAGTACGGTGAGGTACACTTCGAGATAACCCCCCACTCTATCATCTGCTCCAGCTGAGTTTCAATTTCCTTTCTGTATTGGAATGGGATTGGGTACGCCCTGGTTTGATATGGGTTGCTGGTGTTCAACCGGATTCGGTGTTCGTACCCCTTGATTACTCCCGGTTTATCCGAGAAAACACTCTCGTAAGTCCCCAGTATTCCTTGGATCTTCTCTCTCTGCCCTTCATCTGGCCCTGCCATTTCCTTCACCCTTTTCTCAATTTCCCCTTTTATCATGATACATTGCAGTTTCCTCTGCCCTTCCGGTTCTTTATCCATGGTTTCCCCAAACGGCACCGTGACCCTACCGATTCTTGCTTGTTCAGTCCCATAATCAATGTTGCACTTTGCCATTCTCATAAAATCAGACCCTAACACCAAGTCGTGTATCAGCCCCTCAAGTATTAACACAACCTGGGTGAATTCCTGTCCTGCAATAACTATATTCGCCCACACCTGTTTGGTCTGTATTTTTGCCCTCTTCCCATTGGCCAGTATAACCTGGGTCCCTTTCAATGGCAAGATTTTCAGTCCTGTCTTCCCTTGGCCGATCCTGTCAAATGTTTCCTGAGCCATTACCGACACCTGACTTCCTGTATCCAGCAGCGCCCTCGCATGCACCCCTTGGATTGATACCTCGATCTTGGGGCACTCCTGTTTTCCCCGGGGTCCTTCCCCCCCTTCATCTTGTGCTGTTAGCTATCCGGATCCCATCCTTCCCTTCTCCGATGAAATAGTCATCATTTTCGGCCGCATCTAAGATCTCCAACACTCGTTTTATCTCAGTTTTCCCCTCAATTACTTGTCTAATCTCCCTGGGCAGGTTGCGCCCCGCTATCCTGATTTGCCGCTCTTCCGGTACTCGATATTCACTGATTTTTCTTAACCTTGCCACCTGTCGCTGTATGAAGGTACTGTACGTTTCATCTTCTCCCTTTTCACTTTGCTCTATCGCCCACCTTTCCCTTTCTTGTTGGGCTAGTCCCCAATATCTTCCCATGATGGCTCTTTGGTATTCTTCAAACGTCTCCGGTTTCTCTTTCATCGACTCCCACCAGTCCACGACCTCCCCTTGGATGTGGCTGCATGCAATCGCTATCTTTGACTCTTCACTAAACTGCCCGCACGAGAACAACCTCTTTAGACTTTCCACATGTCGACACGGGCTTTCGTCTCCCTTTCCTGTAAAATGTTCCAGCTTAATCCACTTTCCCTCCATTCTGTTTAATATTTAGTTTATCTTTGGCTATAATAATCCACGACTCGTCACCTACTACTCCGCGGGTCCCCCTGACTGTCTTATCCTATCCTTCGATGCTCATTGCCCTTCAAAATTCCCACAGCTCCTGTCCTTCCTTCAATTTGGTTCCTCACGCTCAGATTATCCCAGGTCCCACTGTTCCCTTCATTTATATACGGTAGCCCTCGGTTATATTCACGGTTATACTTTACTTAACTTTTATATATATATATATATTTTTTTTTTGTGGTCATCTACATATCCGTGTTGTTTATACGCAACGTCCCTTTTATTTTTAAGTAACACGAAAACTAACAAGATCCCAGATACAGTTCGTTCCCTTTTTCAAGAATACACTAATATTAAAATGATTTTCCTTTCCTTTTTTTTTTTCGATTAAAATTATTTGCAGTTGTCTTATTAGTATAGAAATTAATTTACGAGTGGCTTCCTTTGATGCACGATATTTCCTCCACGGAATCCCGCTATTCCACAGCTTTCTACAAATATCAGTTATATCCGGCCGCTTGATTATTTTATTAATACTACTAGAACTAAATCCCCTTCCCACTCTCTCAAGCAATATTTAATAGTTTCTTTTTTTTTCACGATAATTCCGAAAATTTTCCCCCTGCTTTAGTAGACAATTTGTTCAGTTATTTCGAGCGCCCTCTTTTTAGATTTGCTTTCGTTGTTATTAACGTCAGCTGTACTCACGTCGGTTCTGCCCTTTGAAACAACAGTTTCGCCGCACGTTGACGCGCCAAATGTAACCACCACCCCCACGGGACCGTGACAACATCTCACTACCTACTCTAATCCTTGCTTGACGATTCCTTTTTTGTTGGCACCCGCTGTGTTCTTCCGTCCGGGGATTACATGATGTTCTGCGACGATAATTTCTAACACCCATACACGTACGCTTTATTAATTTTATACATAGATTCGAATCGAATCCCAGTAATAGGCGCCAGGAGAACTTTTAGAAGAGTCCGCCACGTATGTGCATAAGCCCACTCAATTATATCACAAAACATGCCCGTGCCTCGCTCCAGTCGGAAACATGAAACGAACACAGCCACAATTACCCTTCACACTACCTCCGTTATTATAATCATAGAAGGGCCCACCCTACATCCCACAGAACAAATTAATCCAACTTAACTTTAGTCTAAAAAGCATCACGACATAAGCATAAAATCAATAAAATCCCACCCCCAAAATATCAACTGCATTCAGCATAAAATCAATAAAATCCCACCCCCAAAATATCAACTGCATTCATTTCCATACAAACAAATTTACGCTAAAGCATTCATTCCGATATATATAAATTTATGTTGAAATTCCAAGCAATTAAATAACAAAAAAAAATTAGCTACATAAATATTTATTTAATCTGTTTAATAATGATTAACGCAGGTATGTGATCGGCAAGCCGAGACAATTAACGGTAAACTTCAAATTACTTTGCACATATTATTTCAGACTGTTGATCAGTCGGCAAATTTATTAGGTAAAAAATTTGATAGCAATATATTTAAGATTTGGGTGATCAGCAATCCATAATATGGAGCCCCATATGTTGTTTGATGTAATCGTTTCATACAATAGATTTTTTGAAAATCTGTAGAGAGTACAATTCATATCCATAATTTCTAGAATAACCAAGCAATCAATAAAAAAATGTTTAAATGAAAAAACATATCTTTTGATATTGTTGCATTGAAGGCCTCTGAAATTCTGCTTATATTTTCCTCCATCTAGGCCTCTTCCATCACAATGACAGGCTTTTTCAGGGTACCCATTAGGATGTCTAATATAATAGGGTCATTCATTACCGATCTATGAAATCTTGCATTCTGATTTATATTTTTACCAAAATAAAATTTACGTTATCATTATTGCTTTCTTACAACAATATGTGGCAATAATATTGAGACTTTTGTTGCTTCTGCATATGAAAATAATATCACTTTGCGCATGGAGTTCATGGCAGCTGACATATTTTCTGCGGCAAATGTTTGAGGTCAAATTCTCTTATGAGGAGTATTCAAATTGCTTTGTTTGTTAATTCTGTTTCATTGCTTATATTATCCAACAGATTGATAATGTGGAAAGGTTCAAATAAACTTGCTGTAAATATAAGGGTCATGTCCAAATTGTCACATGCACGTTATTATTATGATGATGATGACATTGCATATAAAATTTAAATGTTTCAATTGTCGCAACATACAATGGTAAAACATCAATGTACATGAATCTACTATAAAATTTGATAATATAAAATATAACTCTTGTAAATTAATCTACTACATTTTCTTTAAATATCATTAGAGAAATTATTTTTATTCTAAAAGTTAATAATTACAGATCTTTATCAAAAATAATAATGCCAATAATACATAAATTAGGAATAAAAACACCATAAAATATTTAAATAGTAACCATTAGTCTCTAGAAAAATGAACAATAATAATTGTAGAAAGCTTCAAAAAAATTTTAAATAAGAATTTTATATTGAAATTATTTTAACAAAAATAGCTATTTTAAAATGATAGTTGTAAACAAAAATTTACTAAATAAATCAATCTTACTTGTTTCAGATTTGTCTTCACTCTTTTCAGGGATTGGCATAGACTGCAATCCAGTTTTTATCACTCTATGAAGTTCTTCCAACCATTGCGATAGTGTTAAATCAATAGCTTCTCTATAAAAGTTAATATATATATACACATGACAAATTACAGTAATATTTTGAAAAGAAGTGTTTTTATGCATAATATTATTCTATCATTGATAACGTAGTGTATATATATATTTATTAAATCAAATGTAATAAAACAATTAAATAATCCAAAAATTAAAACAATTTTTATAAAATTATTTTGATATTATTTTAATGAAACTGCTCTTCCTTCCCCAATCAGAACTATTATTACTGTTTATCTAATTGAGTTATCATTATTATAAATAAAGATATTTATTTAAATGCCAAAACAAACAAGATATTGTTTTCCGAAGAGGCAATAATATAATGAAATTGATTAATTGCAAATATAATGTTATGATTATTTCCTTGAAATTTATACATCTTGATATAGGCAGCTTGATTAAAGGTTATATATAATATGTTATAACAAGATGCTAAATTAAATCTTTTTTAAAAAAAAAAAATATACCTTTAGTTAGTCAAAAAACTTACATTATCCAACTGACCACACTTGCACAACAACAAATTCATAATTTATATGTATCCCTTTTTTGAACATTCTTTTCAAAAACAGTAAAATTAATGGAGTGCTTTAGGAAAAACAAAATTCATACTAATGGTAAAAATTACACAGTCATCATCATCATCATATTATTATTATTATAAATAAGAATTGAATTGAATTATTATTATTATCATCATCATCATCATCATCAAAAGATGTGATTGCTTATATAACAGGAAAGTTAGATACAACTGTGGTATGTCATAAGTTTATATCTGCAAATAAATTTTATTCCTCATTTATATTTCTGTCAAAGAAAATGATATGAGTGAAATAGTTAATTCAAATTTTTGGGCATCAGGCATTTATATATATATCCATTTTATGGGAAATTAAATAAAGATTTAATTGTTAATGAACAAATAAAGAATCAGGTAGTTGAAGATAATATTAGTAATGTATAATGGATTATTGCATTTATAAAGATTGTAAAAAAAATTATAAAAATTCTTTACATAACAGTGGTAATAAGAAGTTAATTAATAAAACTAACATTTTCTGTTGTTATATGCAAAATGTTAGAGGGTTAAGAACTAAATGTCAGTTATTGAAACATGCTGTTGTTGCAGAAGAATATGATCTAATAGCCTTGACAGAAACATGGTTGAATGATCAATTTATTACTGATCAGATTGTGGATCATAGATATTTACTATATAGACATGATCATGTAAACTCTAAGCTTTCAAAAGGTGAAAGTGTTTTATTGGCAGTTAAAAACAACATTGTAACAAAGCAAGTAAATATAGAACTGAATTTTATTGATTCTATTTGGATTGAAATGATATTTGAATCTCAATTGTTTTTGTTTGGGAATATGTATATTCCTCCTTATATTAATATAATTGAACTAAATAATGATTTGGAGAAATTGGAAAAATATTTACGTAATTATAAGCACAATATTTTGATCTGTGGTGACTTTAATGCACGATATGTAATGATAGAAGATGAAACAATTGGATTATGCAGTAATGAAATAAATAAAGGACAAAGAATTATAGAATTTATAAATATAACTGGTGTAGTACAAAGAAATCAGTTAAAAAATAGTAATGGATGTGTTCTAGATTTTATATTAATTAACTTTCATAATGTAGATGTGAGGCATAGTGTACAGCCATTATTGAAAGAAGACTCTCATCATCCAGCAATTGAGTTTTTTGTTTATGTTAAACACATATCATTAAATTAAGGTATGTTAACTTCAAATAGAAATTATAAACTTGGTAATTATTATAATTTATATTGTGAATCAAGTATGCTGATTGGGACCAAATATATTGTTCCCCAAATGTAAATGAGGCAGTACATCTGTTTCAAAAAAATATGCAAAACATTTTAAATAATAGAATACCATTATGCTATAAATCATCTAAAAAATATCCTCCTTGGTTCTCTAAGAAATTGTTTTGTATATACAAAAGAAAACATAGCATCATAAGTTGTTTAAAAAATCAGAATCAATAATTTGTTATAATAACTTTATAAATTTTTAGAAGATTATTTAAAATCATAGTAAAAATTGATTTCAAAAGATATATTGAGAAACTAGAAGACAACTTAAATTGGAATTCAAATTACTTTTGGTCATTTATTAAAAAGCATTCTGGTGTAAAAAAAATAAAATGTCAATTGACAATGGGAGTCTTACAGCTGATGTTTTTGCCAACTATTTATTAATTATGTACAAGGAGAAATGTACTATCTAGATCATATAGAGTTAAACCTGCTTATAAAAGTAATGATTTGATAGTTATTGACTCATTAAATTATAATGACATTTTAATAGCAATAAAGCAGTTTAAAAATAAAAAAAGTTTTGGATATGATATGCTACCTGTTTTTATTTATAAAGAATGTGCTGAATTGCTGGCTCCAGTGCTTTGTTATATTTTTAATATCTCTTTACAGCAGGGTATTTTTCCTGATTCTTGGAAAGTTGCAAAAGTTATACCAATACCAAAAGTCAAATCAAATAATGTTAGTAATTATAGACCTATCTCATTATTATGTATATCTGGAAAAATCTTTGAAAAATGTGTGTATAATAAGATAATAGATAAAGTATGTAAATCCTTATCTAAAACACAACATGGTTTTATCCCAGGCAGTACTGTTGAGATTAATTTGATATATATTCAAGATGCTATTGCAAATGCAATTGATAACAGATTACAGCTAGATGTAATTTATTTTGATTTAAGCAAAGCATTTGATCGAGTAGATCACTCTAAATTGATGAGTAAGTTGCACACTATTGGTTTTAGATGGGAACTTCTACAGTGATTGTATCTTTTGTCTCAAATAGACCTAATTTTGTATCTTTTGGGTCTGTAAAATCATACACATATTTTAGTAATGCTGGAGTGCCTCAAAGAAGTATACTTGAACCACTGCTTTTTTCAGTTTATTCTTTGGATATAAAGCAGTGTGTAAGTGGTTCTGACATTCTCTGCTTTGCAGATGATACTAAACTGCATAAAACTATTAAGAATTTTGATGATCAGAAGATTTTGCAGTCTGATATCAAAAAATTTCAGGATTGGTATGTGGGAAACTATATGGAAATTAACATTGAAAAATGTTGTGTCATATCGTTTTCTAAAAAATCATCTACAAGTCTTGTTTAATTATACACTAAACTCAAAACGTATTTCAAAGAAAAGAAGATCATAAAAATTTAGGTATTATTTTTATTAATAATGGGACATTTAATAATAATATTCAAAATATTACAACAGTTATAAAATAATGGGTTTAATTCTCAGAAACTGTAAAATGTTTAAGAGAAATACATATGTATATTTGTTCCATACATTGGTCTTACTTATTTTAAATTATGGATCTTTGATCTGGAACTCATGTAAATTAAGTAATAGACTAGCAATGGAAAAGGTTTATAAAAAAATTTTAAGATACATTTAATCAGAAATAATATGTGATGACAATGCACTCTACAAAAGACGAATCTATGCTGATATGAAGTATTTTAAAAAAATTACATCAAGTATAATAGATGTGAGAATTTGCCAAACAACATTATCATTTAAGTAATATTTACTGAGGCTATAACCTCGATAATATGCGTATAAAATGTGATAGTAGGGACCTCTACAGGTGTTTTAACCACAAGCTTACGCTATGGAAGAAAAGAGCTTGTGGTTAAAACACCTGTAGAGGTCCCTACTATCACATTTTATACGCATATTATCGAGGTTATAGCCTCAGTAAATATTACTTACGTAATCAATGTGCGTTTAATAAATTTATAATTATCATTTAAGGTAAAGATAAAGGATATGAGATCAAACAAGTTTGTATAATATTCCAAAATTTAAAAGTAAAACATTAAAAAATTCAGCATTAGTAAGATTACCTAGATTTACAATAAATACTTTAATGGTATTAATATATTTGAAACAGATGATAGAACATTTAGGACTATTGTGCAAAAAACTCTGCAAATGTTTTGGGAACTAGATTCGCTGTGCATTTTTGTTTGGATGTAAAATCTGTTAAATATATTAAATAATAATAATAGCAATAATAATAATAATTATTATTATTATTATTATTATTATTATTATTATTATTATTATTATTATTATTATTATTATTATTATTATTATTATTATTTGATGATGATAATAATAATAATAATTCAATTCAATTTATTCATAAATAAACAGCTCAAACAAAGCCACAAGTATTTACAAAGTAGTATATATCTGTATTATAAATTACAAAGTAGTACACATAGATATGTTTGAAATACTATTTACATTATTAATGTCAATGTAAGATTGATTTTATTTTGTCCTTAAATTGTTTATAGTTTAAAGATAAAATATCAATATCTTAAAACTTTTTATTAGATTCCAGTTGCAATCTATGCAATGGTGAATTAATGGAATGTTTTAATACAGGTAAATGAAACGAATCATGACATCTAGGATTATAAAATGGAATCCTAGTTGAAATTCTTGTGATTGCTTAGTCTAATGATACATTAAATAAAAATGATATGTCCATTAACAGTCTTTTATTATAATATTGTTTATCTTCTTAGTATATATTTTATTTTTATAAATATATTTAAAATATTTATCTTGTATTTTTTGTAATTTACGTATATTTGTTTGAGTGTATGGATTCCAAACAGTAGAGCCATAATGCAGAACAGGTACAATTAAAGTATTAAATAGTAATATATATATATTTCTATTGTAAATTGAATGTTTGATCTCAAAATCATGCCCATAATTTTAAGAGATTTATTAACTACTGTTTGAATATGCTTATTAAATTTATAATAACTTGTGAAAATGATACCCAGATCTTCCTGTTTAAATGTTTTGGCAATTTTGTTCCCATTAACATTATATTGACCATTATTAATTGTTGTTTTCTTTGTATAAGACAGTGAATTGCATTTTTTTATATTTATTTGCATATTATTGATATGGCACCAATCACAAAAAGTATTTATAAGCATTTATTTTATATAGCGTCTGCATACACTTGTATTTACATTCGAATATCAGCCTTTCAAGCTAATTGTGCAAACGCTTTGCGAGTGTTAATAATAAATGAATACATTCTCACCAATACAAGATATAGTATTTATGCAGGAATAAAAAGGAATCCTCTTATTCCTACGACTCAAATATTTATATATGAGCAAATCTGAAGTACTGGCAAAGAAAGTGTGACGATAGAACAGTTACTTTCAATTTACTCTATACGATGTCTGAACGACTGACGTCGATGAAATTGTCTAAATACTGCATAAATACTATATCTTGTATTGGTGAGAATGTATTCATTTATTATTATCACTCGCAAAGCGTTTGCACAATTAGCTTGAAAGGCTGATATTCGAATGTAAAAAGTATTAACATAATTTTGTAATATTATATAATCATTTTTTTGTCTGATCTCTAAAAAAATCATCTGCATAACATAATATATTTTTCTCAGTTATAACAGAAGCTAAATCAGAAGTATAAATGGCAAAAAGAATGGAACTTAAAATACTTCCTTGTGAAGCAGTAAAATCTGTTATACATATTTTTGCTTCACTGTCTGGTGATATTAGGAACCTTCAACCAGAGGTTCAAACCCATTTTTGTATTCATTAATCATTAGAGAGTGCAAGTACGCATACACACATGATTATTCCCCCCTCTTTTGTTAGTTAAGCATTATTTTGATTGAATAATATTACTTTAATTAATAAATATTTAAATTTCCACCACCGTAAATGGTCGTGCATGTGTGTGCATGTATCACAGATTGCTGCAACTATTATAATAATATATATTATTAACTATTTTGTTTCATTGCATTTATAATTCGTGCATTATTTTATTTAAGCTGACATAATACCAGAGAACGTTTTAGAGAATAATTAATACAATTGAAATTTGCAAACAAAAGAACATACCTTGTTCAATTTAAATGTCTTTGGTAAAGTAGATTTATTTTAAAAGATCCTATGTTAAAAAAAAAAAAACATATCGTGAATCTATTTCCAACTCGAAATAGATTGAAACAATACTCTCTTGAACATATCTCATTGTCATCTTTAAAATGTAATCGTTAACAAAGGATAAATGCAGTCAAGTCAGTTAATGTACATCGGGGCCTCGCCAGCGGTAAGGCAAATAGAAAGTTCTAGAAGGTTTTGATGTCGTATAAATACAGGCCAAAATGCTGTGCTACTCACTCTGTACTTTATTTTCAGAAGGTGTTCCAAAACAAACCTGCGTCACTCAAATTTTTAAAATATGACTTTTGAGTAGTGGAAGAAATTTACTTTCCTGATCTTTTCAAGATTGCCTCCATAGCTATGCCATCTCCATTTAAAGATTGTCTTAATCAAATGTTAATTTAACTCTTAAAGGATGCCAACCATTATTTCTCCAAAAATTTGCATTGCTGACTGTTTATCCGCATTATTTTCCCATACGCATATCAACCTGTACAGCCATCAAGTCTTCAAATAACAGAAGGTAATCCTGTCTCTGCCACCAATATGAACTCTTAAAACCTCCATCTATGTATTAATTTATATAAAGTAAAATGTAACTCTATATCTATTTTATAATCAGTGATTTAGTGACGATTATCATAAATCTCAAAGTAATGACTTTCTCTTTCTCTGTGTAAAATCTAATGCACGCATCTATAATTTCTATTTTCTAAACATACTTGCTGGGTTTCACTCTTGCTATCTTATTTCAAATAAAGCAAACTTTCAACTTTATTGTATGTTAATATTTACTAAGGCTGTGACCTTTAGAAATAAGCATCTGAAAAATTTGAAGGTAGGGACCTCTACAGGTCTTAGCCACAAGCTTTCATTAGGAAGAAAAGAGGGAAATATTACTTAAATAATAATGTGCGTTTAATACAATTTATAATTACAACTTTATTTTATGTTCATTATATTTTATTTAATGTGATAATAATTCAATCTAGTGAACCGATCTTATCTTAATGTTCTATTCTGCCATTATGGAATTGTAAATACCTAAATGTAAGCTTTCTTACCAAACTCGAAGTTCACTCAATTGAACAATGTTACTAAATTGTTTTATGTGTTTAACTTTTTCAACGTTGTTAGCCTAATATAGTGCTGCTGGTGTTTTTCAGATGACGTTTTGTTTTCTTTCTTTACTGACATAAAAAGTATAAGCATGATGTAGAACAAAATATGGGCATTCGATAGCTTAATCACGTGGCTTTCAGAAAATGTTTATTTTTTAAAAAATCGGTTAAAATTTGGATTTTTGGCAAATTTTTTAATCAACCACAGTATTTATTTTTTTGTTTTTTTTTTTTTGGTAATTTTTGTACTGATCATGAAATGATAAAAAACATAAAATGTTTTCCGGGCTGAAAGTGAAATTTTCTCCAGTGTTATTCACAAACAAGGCTTCTCATAAGTAAAATTTTTTAATTTTTTTTTTTTAATTTTTTGAAAAAATATATTTTTTATTAATTTTAGTTTGTAATTAGTGTGTGCTAATTTGTAATTATATATTTATTTATTTATGCTCATATACAATTCATATCTATCAAAAAATTAGTGTGTGTCTGTAATTATATATTTATGCTCGTATAGAATTCATATTTATCATAATTTTCTAAAAGTAGTTTGTAATACATTTATTTATGCTCACATAGAATTCATATTTATCGAAAAATTAGTGTGATTTAGTTTGTAATTATATATTTACTCATATAGAATTCATATCGTAATTAACTTATTAGTATATAATTCATATCGTAATTTATAGAACTTTAGAAAATTACGATATGAATTACATACTAATAAGTTAATTACGATATGAAGTTCTATCTACACTAATCCTCTTATTTTTATAAAAATAATGATTTTCATAAAGTATACTTTTTGAAAATCATTAATTATGTTTATATAATATAGTTTACAAGCAATGGGTTATAAAACTAATCAAATGTATACAAACACCGCATACACAAACATATAATTCAATTCTGATTCTTGTTTATGTTTATGCTTGATCATGCTTTGCTTTTGCTATATGTTTCATAACATTATTTTCAAGTCTATAGACTATATGCAAATAAACTATATCTATGTGGTACAATAAATATAACAAGATAGCATCACTTCTGTACATAAAGGATATAAACATTACTTGTGTGCATAAAGAATATAAACATCACAGGTGACCATAAAGAATATAAACATCACTATTGTAAAAAAAATATAAAATGAAGAGATGAAACTCATTTTATCAGTGATATAGAAAGTAGCCTACAATTTCTAGTTTTAGATAGACAAGAAGCCAATTGCTATGATGATTTCTTTTGTATCTTTTATTAGGATGAATCTTTTTCTTTATAGACGCCTTTGACATTTAGAACATTTGGGGTACAAGATAAAAATGAAGAAGTCATATCCGACTTTTTTTGAAGATTGTGAAACTGTGGATTATCTCAGGTAAGACATATTATACATGTTTAGAAAGATAATTTTGTAAAGAATAGAAAGAAATTGTCACTGAAGATGTATTAGGTAATGTTAATTTCCAAATTATGAACAAACAATAAAATAATAATTATTTCGGATGTGAAAATTTCTTTTTTTTCCTTATTTTTTATATAGTCACCACTATTTATTTTATGCTTATTGTTTTCATTAATTTTTCTAGTTTCTAGCAATGTAATTGTTTTTGCTCTAACATAATTAAAACTGAAGTTATTATGAAAATTGTGTCTCAGGCCAGTATTTTAAAAAGTTCAATATGGCGGCTTGAAGCCGAAGGAGTTAATGGCGGGCTATCCACTGCCATATTTAAGATATCAAATTATAACTACATTAATGCTATTGATTTAGTGAATTTTCATATTATGTAAATACAGCTTAGTGAACTTACCTTTTACTAATAATCAATTATTCGCATCTCACACCATCCAGCATGATAATATTATGTAATTTTCCAACTCGTTAAGCATTTTAATATTTCTTTAATGAAGGGAACTACATATTCACTCTCTTTTTATGTTTGACTTTCTAACTAATATTTAAGGTCAATTGCATACATTTGGGATGGGTTAAATTGTGTCATGCCATTACGCTAATTTTATTTAATTACGAGGGCCTTAGTTAACATATCAGCAGCTTTACGGACCTGATTTCTATTAGCATTGCTTACCCTTGATAACGTTATTCAATTCATATATCTTGCTTTGTCAAACTAATGCCCGAGGTCCCGGATAAGTTTAATGGCATATTTCGTAATGAGGTTTGGAAGCACCGACTCCAAAATTCTAAAAGATTGTAGATAGGCTCTGCATGGGACAACATCGAAAATTTGAATCATGGAATCCCTACCAACCAATTCTTCAGGCGCCGTCTGTCATAAGTACAGGTGAGTGTCTCGTTCGTTTAAGTTGATGAAGCCTTTCGTCCTAAAATCGGACTCAAACTTTCTGGTGTTAACATGTATGTCAGCACCACAAATTACTACTTTCTACTGCCCACTATTAATCTATAAATCATAATGCTGTGATTTTGTAAACCATCCTATTTTTTCCTACCCGCCCGCTCATTAAACGATCTTTGGATACACTACATTATAACCTCCAATAAATTCTGTCAAATCAGAATTATTTGATAAAATACACAATAACCGTTTCTTTTAAAATGATTGATGAAGTCTAATTAATGACTGAATAAACTTGGTAATTTATGAAATGTTTCCATGTATGATTAGAATCATCAAACAAAACGGAATTGTGTAAATCAAATTCCACTTTATTCAGTAAGGTCAGATATTTTCTTTTGAATAAATCATGGTGTTCAAAATTTAATATTATAATATTAATATCTTCCATTAGCATATTAAGCCACATTGTTTCGATTATTTATTGACTTTTATTCATCTATGTAACCTGTCTTTGCATATCCTTTAATCATTAATCTCTGTTCTAGTATGTAACCTTTAGAATACACAAATCACTGCCAATAATTACGTGAAACCCAGATGTTATTAATTATGTATGTTTCAATAGATTGGCCAGTGTATTTATTTAAAGTAGGTTACCCATATATATTTACTCAAGTACTAACCGATTATTATTATAAATAAATTAACATTTTAATAAATCATTCTTGGGTGTTTCATATTATGCATGCACATCACTAATTAGATTACGTTATATATCATAGAGTCTATTGATCTTAAGCCACTCTATTATATTTATTAATGATTCTCAGCAAAATAGTAATTTAGTTAGAAAATAACACTTCCTATTAGGGGTTTGAAGTCATGTGGTACCAATATTTCCCTGTAGATCTCTTGTTTCTCCACTATGTCCCCAGGACTGGAATTAATAAATTTCATCTGTTATCATCAGAAATGTTGTTCATAATGATATAGTTTTAGAGAAGAGTAAATAGGGCAGAATCCATGATTGCTCCCGACCTGTGTATCTCAGGCATGAGTGGACTTAAGGTACATTTGCCTAGATTCTGGTTCTTGTTAGATAAACATACAATTCTGATCAGTACACTTGGAGTATTCCACACTCATAAGTGGCCATAAAAGAAGATTCCCCATTAATATATACATAATTCTTTCTATTAATAATAAAAGACTAACAGTTTTAAAAGATTAATTGATAATCCGATGTTATCTGCTTTCATTAGTAAAATATTAGGATCTACTTTATCAAAAGCATTAGATAAGTCAAAGTAAATAACATCAAGTTGACTTTGAGAATCAATAACTTGTGTTATAACATCTGATATGTGTAACAAATTTGTTTCAATAGATCTTCCTGGTAGAAAGCCATGTATAAATGAAAGAATAATATTTTTTAATTGATGTATAATCCTTATTATAAATTGATTTTTCCAATATTTTACCACAAATTGATAACAAAGAGATAGGTCTAAAATTAGATATATCTGATTTTTCCCCAGATTTATAAATTGGGCTTCTTTTTGCAATTTTCCAACAATCAGGAAAAATAGATGTTTTTAGAGCCAAGTTAAATATATATATACTAAAATATGAGCTAAAAGTTCAATACAGCTTTTATAAATAAATATAGGTATATCATCATGTGCAATACTTCTCTTATTTTTTAAAGATTTAGATGCCATTATAATCTCATTCTTACTCAGATTAGATATACTTATTAAATTATTATTATTTATAAGATTATTAGTAAAATGATAATTACATGAATTCATATTATTATAAATCATTTGGGATAAAAAATATCTCATAAATTTCATCTGGCTTAATATCTGTTGTTTCTTTATTTCTAACTTTAAGATGTTCTTTCATGATATCCCAAAATTGCCTTGGATTGTTACTAATGTTATTTTGTATGTTTTTCATATACAAATGAAAATCTTGTCTTTCCAATTTTCATATCAAAAATATATAATATTTAAAGTTATTTAAAAACATTCTATCTTTATATTTTTTGAACAAATTATAAAAATATCACTTTCTCTTTATACATTTTATAAGTTTGTTTGAAAACCATTTAGGATATTTAGTTGATTTAAGATGTTTCATTGGAATAAATCTATTTACTACATCAAATAATAATTTTTGAAATATTTCTGCTGCTATTGAAGTATCCATATTGTTATAAACTTCCTTCCAATTTATATCTTTAATTGCTCTATATTGTAACAGTAGCTGGGTTTGAATATGGGTGCTAAAGTAAGTAAAGGGTAATAATAATTATAAAAAGTGTTAATTGTGAGTGATGTTAGGAATTAAATAGGTAGATGCAGAAAAATTTATAAATAGTCACTCAAACCCTGTTACATTTATAAATAGTCATTCAAACCCTGTTACAAAAGAGTATGAATGGAATACGTTAATCAGTTAATGGCATGAATGTATATGTATATATATTTGTTGTACGTGTTATTGTGAAGTGTGTCACAGATTACTAACAGATTTATATGTGAGGATATAGAAAAGCAATTATGTGCGGAGTTGTATTTTTTTATTATTTGGGTTATAAATATATATATATTGTTGTTTATTAATGTCGTAAGCTATAGATTCAAATAATGTCAGTAGTAGCACATGTTTCTTAATGAAAGCTCATTAAGCATATAAGGGTGGAGAGTAATATAAAAAGAATTGAAAGTTGAGCTGGGGGTGGTTTCAATTAATGATTCTGTCCACTGGAATTCTTAGAACTGGTCAAGTTAGTATTTTTAGAACAATGAAAGGCAAAAGCATTCTTGAGATCTGGTCATCGGCATAAGAATAGATAAAAAAGAAAAGTGAGGTTAAAGAGCGTTAAAGAAAAAAACAAAATATTTTTTCTCAGTAATTTAGTCGGTGTTTAAAATTTAAAAAAAAAAAAAGATACAGGTGATAAGAATGAAGCAGGGAAAAAAAAAACATATAAATGTGATTATTAATTAATGAAAATTTATTCGTAATGTACTCCCATCGAAATGCAGGGGTAAATAGAATCATCTGAGTTAGGCCAGTGGACAGCTATTGTAGGACTCACCTGAACTTTATGAAGATTTGCTGTTTATTTAATCAAGTGTAATGGCCACGAACTACAAACAGCTAGAACCTCACACAAGCAAGTTAAAAAAACATCTACTTAACCTCTATGATGGATTATTTTGTGCAGAATATTTCGGTGCCTGTCATCATCATTCAGATCAATGACTCTCACTAAAACCAGCATTCTTTAAGATTATAAGTTTACAGATCATTAGCCTTGACCACGTGAACATTCGCCCTTAACAGAGGTAACCTTGACTTTTTCTCAATATATATTCAATGAACATTTAGTAATAGATTAAGAAACATGTGTTATTCCAATTTAAAGAAAGTAATAAATAATTTCTTAAATCATTTAATAAACAACTCTGACATGTAATTGCACTCTTTCGTTAATATGTATATGAATCTTATATATATGTGTATTGGAATAAATGAGTTGGGTGTTTAAAATATTGAGATATGTATACGTGTGTTAATAAATCTTAGAATTTGATTATAACTTGTGTATTATTTGCATTCTGGGATTCTGATAACTTCTGGGCTATTGTAATAGAATTTCTAGGCAGATAGAAATTATAATGAGATATATATGATGTGACGATCTCTTCATAAGTTCACCTTAGCTTTGTTCTCTCGAGATATATATGTGACATCTCTTCATTCACCTTAGCTTTGTTCTCCCATTAGACATTATTCCCCAGACCTTGAGATTAAGCTAGTCTGGATAAGATACTCAAAGAGTGTCCACTGAACCCTTTTTTATGTTTGCGAGATGTATAAGTCTTATTATGGATAAGACTGGCACTTGAGATGGGATTTAGCCCATACTCATAAATATACAAGTCTTATTATGTATAAGACTGGCACTTGAGATGGGATTTAGCCTATGCTCATAAATATACCTACTCGAAGCTTAGGGAAATAACTTGTACATGCTAAATTCTTAGAATAAGATTACGGGTAGATGGTTAAAATGGCATCCCAATGAACGGAGCTGTGAATAGTGGAGAATAGGCATTGAAACAGCATCCTGATGTGTAATTGCACTCTTTCCTTAATATGTATATGAATCTTATATATGTATGTATCGGAATAAATGAATTGGGTGTTTAAAATATTGAGATATGTATATGTGTGTTAATAAATCTGAGAATTTGATTATAACTTGTGTATTATTTGCATTCTGGAATTCTGATAACTTCTGCGCTATTGTAATAGGATTTGTAGGCAGATAAAAATTATAACGAGATATATATATGATGTCTCTTCATAAGTTCACCTTAGCTTTGTTCTCCCAATTAGACATTGTTCCCCAGACCTTGAGATTGAGCAAGTCTGGATAAGATACCCAAAGAGTGTCCACCCTTTTTTATGTTTTCGAGAGGTATAAGTCTTATTAATGGATAAGACTGGCACTTGAGGTGGGATTTCGTCCATGCTCATAAATATACCTACTTGAAGCTTAGGGAAATAACTTGTACATGCTCAATTCTTAGAATAAGGATTACAGGTAGATGGTTAAAATATAAACCAAAATAATCACCTTTAGCATATTTTTTTTAGTTAAAGATCTAAATTTAGCTATTTTGATGTTTACTGCCAATTCAATTTCTAGTGCAAAATGATGATAATCTTTAGGTACTAAAGGATATTCACATTTTTGTATATGAATGAATTCATAATTTGTGATTCTTAAATCTAATGTATAATAATTCAATTCAATATTCATTTATTATGTGCATTTCAACATTTACACTTTAACAGAAATACACAATAAACAAAAAAAAAAAAACAACAATAATGATTATAGAAAAAAACAACTATAAGCAAATACAAACTATATATATAAGATTATATATATGTTCATAATTATAAATTTAGTTGTTTTCTAACATTCATAACAAACTGATCATAAAAAATATCAATATTATTAAAAGTTAATTACACCTGGGTCTCATTTTATGTGATAGATAAGTTCCTCAGAAAACACGCGCAAACGAAATTGCGCAAAAATAGACGTAACTTACATTGAAAAAGAGGGGATGCTGTCTCTGATTTTTCAAAATTCGTGTAAAATCAAAGCACCAATGCAAAATTACTTTAAAATTTGCGCAAAAAAAAAAAATAAGGAAATAAAATATGACTAATAAAAAATTTCAAATTTGAAAAAAATTGATAAAAGACAAACTTTTTTTAACTATAATATTTAATTTTATTCAAAATAATATATTTTTATGCATAATTTACAGTACAGTAATTTACATTTTTTATACACGTTTTAATTATTATAGCTATTTGCCGAAAAATACATTTGTTTGCAAACAACTAGCGCCAACTTCACACTCATGTTGTGTCAATGGTTTTCTGGTGACAACGTAATTAGTAATTAATCATTGAGACGATGATTTTATTAATTGTTTATGAAACTAGCCAAAAATTAAATTCTTATTTTTGTCTTTAATTTTCAATTCCATTTAGAAATCAAATTTCACATCACATTAATTTCAAGTCATCGTAAGTAATTTTTTAATTGTTAATTACAATTAAAAATCAGATTTTATTTTTTAATTGTCAAATTTAATTGTGCCCACTGCTATTACTGACCTTTTAAAAATAAACTTGTGGACACTAAATGATTAATAATTGATTACGTTCTTTTTTAAAAAGCAAATACAGAATGTGATTTAAAATGCAAAATTAACATGCACAATGTTTGAACAAATTTACATTATAATCTTGTAAAATTTAATGTGTGTATACATAAAATGTGGAAATCAAGATTTTAATTCCATTATTGCATAAAATCTTACAATTATAAAGCACTGAAAATATTGAAATTACTAAGATGAAAGTCGAATTCCAATAATGTGCTATTACTTTCAATATAACGTAAGTGCGCAAAATTTATTATTTAAAGTAATAGCGCATTATCAGAGTTCGACTTCCGGTGAAACACGAATCGCATAACTTCAAAATCGTGTTAAATAAGTCCGTGTAAAAAGAGACCCAGATGTATCTACTATTTGCAATATTTTACATTTATTAACCTTGAAAGTTTGCATTTCTCTTAGTAAACAACTAGGTACTTTCAATTTTATTTTCGATATACAGTTACTGACATCAATTTCCCCATCAATAACTGTTCAACTGTAACATCTTCCCTTTTTCATAACCCCAACTCCAATTCTCATCGTAACTCTATATTACTTTAACTAAAATAATCTAATTGTTCTGCCTTTTGTAAATTTGCTTGAAAAATATTTAATTTGTCAGAAATATTTACTTTTTTCAAATCGTTACATAATTCAATCCCCTCCCCCTTCAATAAAATAGTATATTTGATAATCTGCCTAGCCTGCCAATACAATAATTATTTTTAAATAAATGAGAGAGTGCAAATCTCTCAAGCGCTTATTACTACAACCAGCCAATCAAATCTTAAGCACTGGGACAGAGAATTTAAAAAGAAAAAAGCGGTTCCACTCTCTTCTTTATTTGTCTTAATATATATCCAAGCCAGTCCAAAGTACTTATATTTGAAAGCGTGAATCTTAAATATCATCACACTTAATTCACTGATCCAAATTATAAACATACAGCGTGTAATCTTTCGATTTACTACGCAGTAGTTTTTTGATGTTATAAATTTGCAGCAATATATGTAAATAATATTATTTTATAAAGCGCAGTCAATATTGAAATAAAAACTTTAATAAAAAATATACTTAAAAATTAGGAGAAATGAATTGATTTTCTTAAGTATTTATGTAAAGAAAATATTTAACACTAATTTTAATACAATCATTTTTATTTCTTGATTTTGCCAAAAAATAAAAATATTTTAACTATGTTTTTTTTCTTTTTAAGTCTTCACATATTGTACACATGTCATAAAGCCCTACAGTGAAATATGGTGAGATATATATTGGGAGTACATGGAAATTATGTATGGATGAAAGAACAAAAAAAATGGATATCATTGAGTTTAGAGATTGAAATGAAGCTGGAACATTAAAGATTGAAATGGAGCTGGAACAGACATGTTTTTAATGAGATGGCAAATAGATAAATTATTAAAGAGTTAAATTTAATATTAAAAGATTGTAAAAGACCTACAAAGAGACTACATGTGGGAAAGATGGTGTTGCAGTAAGGAAATTTTCTGAAGTGATGTACAAAAGTTATCTATCAGAAAACTGGGTTAAATTTAGAGACCTTCATCCTGCAGTTGATCCCTAATAGTTGAAAATAATAAACAATTCTTTTTGAGTGATGAGACGATATTTCACTTTTTAATTTTACTCAATTGATAATAAATCCAGATATGTTTAGCTCTTGAGTCTGTCACTCAGCTATTGCATTACCATTACTAAAAGAGTTTGAATCGTTAATTATATAAGATGATGAATGGATTATCTTCTTCATCCACAATGAAAGCAATAATGTATGATATTCATCATTCTTGATTTCTGTTCTCTTTGCTATACAATAAATGAACAAAATTTAATGTTATAAAACAACTAATAACACAAATAAAATACTGTTATTTCAAAAGATGTGGAATAGGAGTTTAAAATAAAAATGTTCCAAAAAATAAAATAAAATAAAAGGTGTGGGTTAGAGAATCTAAAAATAATAAAAGGTAGATGGAAGAGATTCATAAAAAAAAGTTTAAAATCTTACATTATGGAAAAAGTTTCACAAGATTTAAAAATTCAATTAAAAACAAATTTCATGCTGCTTAAAATTTTAACATGAAAGAATTAAAAGATAATTTAATTTTCTCCCCAAATCTTTTTTTTTTTTTGTTTGTTTTATATTAAATTAAATCCAATATTTTTAAATTCCCAAAACCCAAAAAAAAACAAAATTTAATTATTAAAATTTTTTAAAATTAAATTTAATTTAAAAATAAATTTATATAAAAAATTTTATAATTTTTTTTAAAGATAAAAAAAAAAACAAAATTTTTTAAAAAATAATTTTTTATTTAATATTTATAAAAATTTTAAAAATGAAAAAATAAAAAGTAAAAAAATAAAAAAAATCTTCTTTTTTTATAAAATAGAAAATTTTTTTTTTTATTAAATATTTAATATTTAAAATTAAATATTCAATATTTTTAAAAATTATTTTTTTTTTTTTTTTTTCTCTCTAAAAATTATTTTTAATTTCCATAAATATTATTTAATAATAATTTAAATCGTATTAAATAAAAATCTCAGCGTTTTTCTTTATTTTCTTGATCAGGCAGTTTCTTTGTTCTTTCCAGCCAATCAGAATGCCTTTTTCGGCTGAGAGCATGCTAAGAACCAATCACAAATAATGTTCCTTCTTTGTTTAGGTTTAAATGCGTTTTTTTTCTATTTTTTACTTCTAAAATAAATCGGAAGATGTCACCATCGTACAGAACTTTTAAAAACGAATTCAATACGTATTTAACGAAAATTTTCGTATGAAAACGAACTGAGTTAGAGTGATTTCAGATGTCGACGAGGAGCCTCGTCGGACGCGGGAAAAGGGTTAAACGTATACTTACATTTAAAAAAAAAGGAAGTTGTAAAACATCTTACAAAAAAAAAGGGTTATAAACTAGCTTTCATTTCATCACCAGTTCAATAGCTATGCAAAAACAATATCTTATTATCAAAATTTCATATAGTAAACTGAATTTATTATTGTTGTTTTTAATTTATAATTTAGCTTTGAGTTAATTTCATTTGCTAATTGTTCTTTTTTATTAAGAAATGAGAGGGGGGGGTTGCTCTCTAAAAAAAAAAATAAAAAGATGTTTAAAAAAAAGTTATTATGAATCAGGCTTATAAAATTTCATCTTTGTTTTAAAAATATGTACACTTCAGCTGAAACGTTATTTATTGGTTTCCTGAAGCCAACCGGGCTAAGCATACAAATAGTGATAAATAAAAGTAGATCTAATTATTTTTTTTTTGCTAGAAAGTGAACATTATAAATTGATTAGGGTTGGTTAATTGAGTAGCAATGCAATAATAAGTATATAAGGTATATAATTGACAACAAAATTTTAGCTAGTTCTCTGAGAATGAATAATAAATTTGATTAAATAGAAATATGAATCATTTTCTGGTTGGCATTTTGAAAAATAAATTGAATGTGAAACTTAATAGACAGTATGATGTCCGAAATTCAATAAAGAAAAAAAAAGCCTAAAAATGATTGGTGGATTAAAATTACTAAGGATATACATACAATTATCTGCTCATCATGATTAATTTAAACTTTTTTTTTTTTTGACGCAATGAAAGTCATTCATTGACCTAAAAAGAGATGTCATAATCTTATTAAATCCATAGCTAACACACATTTATATTATATTGATATTTTGAAAAGATGAAGTGATTATTCTGACAACCTTTTCAATAATAATACAAAATTTGCAATGAAATTTTTTAAAAATATAATCCATTCTATGTATTCATTTAGATTTGGATAAAAATAGCCCAGTTTAATGCATATAAAAGTTATTGTTTTAATCTTAGAAGATAAAAAAAAAAAAGGCTTCAGATCAAGATAAGCGTTATCTGGAGAAGTTTTAAAATGTAGTGGTGATGTGTTATCTTCAAAATCATAGGATGTCTCTATTGTTTCAATTTATGAAAATAAAGATATAAAAGATGGCAGCAGTTATAACTTTCAAAAATTTTAGTGAATAAATTATTTCCAATTATATTGATTTCCTTGAGAGATTTTCTTTAAATATGACTAAACGAGGCAAACATCATAGTCATATCTAAAATAGAAAATGGAGATGATTGAACCTAAAACAGGTTATATTTTCTAATCACCTCTCCAAAATCAACACTAATAATTTGAAATAGTTTTGCCATTTAGCAATAATTTAATTTAATTTAAAAACAAACAAACACGTATTCTTATTCTTTTACTAGAATCACATGCTGAATGAACCAATTTCAAATACCACAATCTTTCAATTCACAGAACCCTTTGACATTATGCCCAGTTGGTAAACAATGTTTCTAATTAAGATTAGTAAGTGTTAACATGAACATCTGAAAAGAAAAGCTGCTAAATAAAATGATAATGACAACTTGAATTTTCCAAACTAATAATCATTTATTCAACAATTATAATTATTCACATAAATACACACACACACAAAGTTAAAAATAATTATTTTAAAATGCATTCATACAGGTAAGCATATAAAAAATAAATAAATAGCAATAACTTAGCAACTAATACATATAAAATGTATTCTAATAAAAAAATCAGATTGTAGTCACTTAAGGCCTTTTCAAAAAATTGTTTTTTGTGTGTGTGTGTGTGTTTTTTTTTTAAAGTTTCGAAATGAATTACTGATCATGATGGCAAGCATGATGTTTGTCTTTCGCTTGGTTTCATTTTAATTGTTCCATTTTCAAAAAAGAAAAGAAAATAGAGGCACCCGATTTTCCATAGGTGTTTTTAATTAATCCTGGGCTAGGCATTGATGTTGAGTTCAAGAAGTTCTAGAAGAAATTTACATAGTTTATGGCAAGCAGTTAGTACACTTTAGAAATTAGCACTGCATATTTTCTGGATGTCTCAACAAATGATCCTTGTATTCCATAAAGCAAATCTTCTGTTTCTGGAAAGGACAATTAATATTCACTAAATTGCAGTAGCATAATAGTAAAAACAGTGATATATTTCCCCCCAAGTTAGAATTCACAAAAGCTAAAAAGTTTCTTTTTTTTTTTTTTTAAGAATCCGATCTAAACTTCTCCAATCCATGGACTAACTAATAAGAAAAAAAAGACCTCTTTCTTTTATTCTCTTATCAATTCTTTTACTTTTTAAAAAAATTAAAATATACAATAGATCAGTAATTAAATGATAGAATAAATTAGAGACATGTCTTTTAATTACTGTTTATAGATTTTATTTACTTTAAGTGATCTTACATTGATTCTTTTATTAAAATTCATTTTAATAAGTTTTATTTATCCATATTTATTTAATGAATCCAAATAAGATACTTTTATATATCTCACACTCATGCACACACTTACATGAACATTCAAAAAATAACACTTTAAATTTAAAATAATTTAAAATAAATTTTAATTAATTCACTACAGGCTTGCTATATCAGCCATGATTGCTGGATGACCACTATATTACTGTTTCAATTTATGAAAGTAAATAGAATGTAAAAAATGGCAATATTTATAACTTTCAAAAATATTAGTGAATAAATTATTTCCAATTATAGAAGAATGGTTACATGAGATTGAAAATGACTTTAAAGGCTTAAGAAGCATTATAAACATAGTTTTCTTTGCCAGACAAATTTAAAAAGTATTAGAAGCAAAGATGGCATATATAGCAATTTTACTGATTTGATCAAGGCATTTGACTCCATTAATTGAATACATTTATGCCAATGTTGGAATTAGTTAGTTCACCATCAAAGTTTAATCACATTATGCAGCTTCTAAGTGATAGAATAAGAAAAAGTATTACTACTGCTGATAATAAAAATTTGAGGCATTTGAAAGAAAGCCTAATATTAAGCATTGATATGAATTAACTCCAATACTGTATTCCATTTTTATAATTGGCCTTTGGAACAATTTATAAGTGATTTCATGATATCAACATGCAATGTAGGTTTGATTTGAAATTTAAATACAATCTGATTTAAAAATAAAGACCTGCTTAGCTTCTAGATTTATAGTGTGCTTAAAACAATATTCCGTATGTTGACAATTGTGTTATTCTTGCCAATTTAAAAGATGTTCTACAAAATATTAATAATGTTTTGAATGCAATTTATAAAGATTTCAGTTTAATAAATTAGTAAGTTTTTAAAACATTTATCACCCAATAGTACAAGACAAACTCCAGGAATTTTTAGCTTGAATAGATAACAATTTGACAATCTGCATTAATTAAAATATCTTAGTAATTTTTTTTAAGATAGAAAGTCAACCTCAATGTGCTTTTGATGCATTTAACAAATTTTTAAAAAACAGAATATTTAATCATAGTTATATAAAAGTTGCAACCGAGTTATATTAAATGGGACTGTTACTTAGCTCAACTTAATGTATGGAATGAAACATGGATCTCTTATTAATGTAACATAAAGCTTTTTAAAAAAATTACATTTAAGAATGGTCTTTATAATTTAAAAAACATGATGCTAAGATAATAAATTTTAATCAATCAAAATATTTTCAGTTTATTGGATTTTAATACTACAGAGTATCTTATTGTAAAGTCACATTGTATAACTGTTTATGTAAAGTGAAAGAATGATAATATGAACATGCATTGTTTTCAAGGGAGAAGCAGATTCATTGAAAATATATGACAAGATATAAAAAAAAAAAAACAAGAAAAAACATAATTAGACAAGATATTGAAGCCTTTCAAAACATAAAGTTCATTGCAAAATAAAATGTTAAACAAACAGATTAAAGAACTAACATGTGCAATACACTCAGATATATTTGCAATTCATAAATATGTTTGTTTAACGTCAAAAAGTTCATTTTAAACTTTTTATTATTTGGATTTCTATGTTCATTTTCTTCTTTTGGAGTTATAATGGCAATACAGTACTCATTTAGGGGTGGTGGCTAATGAATGCTAGCAAATCTTAACAATGAAGAGAAATATGAAGCACTGAAAACAGACATTGTAGCACACTGCACCAGTATATTCTAAATTTGATGTGTTACACTGAGAATCAAAATGAAAGAGAGTTAGGCTTATAGTTTGTGGTGCAACATTTTTTATTTGAGAATAATCAGCTAGAAATTATATTAACTCCTCTCAGAAATCATAAAAAAAATAATTTTATTCCCTTAGGAAAAAAAATGTGTGCAAAGACTATTTACATCCACATGGAAAATTTATTTCTATGTACTGATTTTTCAGATTAATTATTTTTTAAAGTATACAGTTTAAAGTTATTTTTCTTTTAATGTATATATATAATTGTACTTAAAAAGAAAAATAAAAAATAAATGTTAAACTTAGTATGTAACTTAGAGTGTGTGCATATATCCAAACAAGTGTATTTTGGAATGATTAGTTAATTAGTGTGTGTATGTGTGAAATTGTGTTTGATTAGGGAAGCTTTTTAAAATTCTTGAAACTCATTAAAACAATTATGTTAATGACAGCATTCATCTGACTTCTACTCTTTTTAATTTGGATCTCAGTAATTACCCAATAAATATTTAGTCGACTTACTACTGAAAATGGTATGTATGGAATGCTAGCATCCAAATAACTGCCAGAGAAATGAATGTAAAGCCAGTCAGACCAGATAATTCTCATCTCTCCAACAAATTTAATTTTTAAACTGGACAGCATAGCAACAAGTTGGTCAGAGATGATAATTACATTTATTTCTATGAGAAACTCACAGATTGTTCTAACAAAAAAATAGTTCTCTCTATTAAATTAAATTGGTCTGTTGGAAAGTAAAAAAAGATGGATTAAATAAAAGAGCAAAGAGCAATTCATTTAAATCCAGATTAACAAATAAATATATAAACTAATTTACAAAAATTAGATAAAAGAAATAATAAAAAACACAATACAGGATTTTACAGTTAATTCAAATATTACAACTCATTAGTGCTTTAATATATATATATATATAATCAAATAATTAATTGCACTAAAAAAATATATAAAGTTATGAGCCTAAAATGATAAATTGAATTTCGATCTCAGAACTTTTAAACTCTCGAATGATATCATTGGGCTAAATTGCGTAAGACATACGTTAAGGAATAAAATCTGCCATACCTTATTTCCACTCATTATCTTTATTCCGATAATAAAAGATTCTTTGTGGCCTATTTACATTTACTATAATTTCATAAGATATACATACAGTTGTCACTAATAGGATTTAAAAAAATAATTAGATTAAATAATTACATTCTCTTTCCCATTTTCTTATAATATTTTTTGTATTCATTTTTCCCGTAGTTCACTTTAATTTATCACTCATTTCATAGTTTAACACTGAAATTTTATTTAATATTCAATGTTTTATTTTACTTTCTTTAAATATAGAATTAACACATTTGATACGTAAAAATGCATCTTGCATTCTCAAATGCTTATCAGTTTTAATAATGATGCTCCATGGGTTCAATGTCTATTTCAATGAAGGGTGAAGGATTCATATTTCAAATAAGGACATACATTATTTATGGTCAAAATACTGATTAATCTGAGATTTGTTTAATATCTAAAAAGTACCACTGAAAAAATCTTAAGCACATGTGGAAAGTTTAAACCTACATTTAATAAAAAAAAAAAAAACGCTTAAAATTTAAATCTCTTTAATATCAATGGGTTTGTTTTTACAGGGAGAAGAATCATGAATGATGTGCAAAATAAAATTGTAAAAGCTATAAAAAAAATAGTTCAGGAGCAATCTATCTACTAAAAGCAAGTTATTATAGTCATCCTTATCATTCAACAAACTTAAAACAGACCTTCTTTTCAAAGCCTGTCCATGACTCTACTTCTCAAAACTTTGTAGCTATTTTTCCTGTTTAAAGTAACCAATCTGCGCATCTCATATATATATATTCCTTGCACTTCTTAACACATTTTTCATAACTCCACTGTCTTTAAGAACAAGTACAATTTGATTCCTCTTTCATTTCATAATTTAATTAAAAAATAAACATTTTTTAAAATTTTTTTTCTATATTATCATATTGGCAATCCTATTAATTTATAATTTATTTCAAATCTATAACATTAAGATTTCCATTTGTTATCTCTCACTCAGTGCAAGCCCAGAGTAATCAATGGATGGAGGAAGATTTGCACATAAAATCCCCATCCTGCATCCATTGATTACTGTGACTTGCACTGAATGGTGCTACTGTATTGAGTTTTGGCTCTGTGTTAAACAGCTTGTGATAATGTGATGTTTAGTGGTTCTTATAAACTCCCAAACAATAAAGCCATGTCCCTTTTTTAACATTTATGTCTAAGCCAATAGGCTTCCCAAAATATTAACAAGTACTAATTCATTGTTATAACTGTTGCGTTTAATGCTCGTATTTAATACATCCATTCCACTTACACTTGGACTGCTGCTATTATATGAATAAAAAATTATTATTATTATTATTATTATTATTATTATTATTATTATTATTATTATTATTATTATAAAAAATAATAATAATAATAATAATTCTATTTTACATTGTAAATGTTTGGCAACATGATCCAAAAGAATATATAATCTTTATTATCACTTATGTGTCTACTGCATTTTATCGACAATTTCCAGGATTTATTAAATAGTATGCATATATTGTAACCAGTTATATTGTAACGATATATAAATATGTCGTTACATTAATTTAAAATAAAAACTTAAAAGTTCGCAAATAAAAGTAAAAAAACTAAAGGCTAAAATTAAAATGTTTGTTAAACGTATATATATTCGCACAGATGCTAAACTTTAAAAAAAATTTTTTTTAATAAATAAAAAAAGGTATTTGAATGTATTTTTTTTATAAAAAAATATTTAAATATAAAAATAGTTTAAAAAAAAAATAACGTAAGTAAAAATAAAAACAGGTATTAATTAATTCCTGTAATCTGTAAATGGAAATGATTTTTTATTAATTATCCAAAAGCTGTCTAATTAAAAAGTCAGAGAGTAAATTAGATAAGAGAATAAAGAGATTTTAGCTTGACCAATGGAAGCACCAAGCCTCAGCCCGAACCCGAACGAAAATTTGGATTAGTGACGTCTTTGTTCATTCAATCTGGAGATTTACTATAAAAAGAGAAATATTGAGTTCCAGCGTTGTGTGTTTGAGAGATGCGGTAGGACGCACATACCACACTCTCTATTTAAAAAAAGAAAAATGAAAAGACTGTGATACCTTGAACCAGCTATTGCCATCTCCAGAACATTATCTTCCAATGGAGGCGTCACAGGAATTAAAAGCAGAAACCTGGACTCTTCTACCATAAGCTACATGAAATGAACAATTATTAAAATCAATTAAGAACTTTCGTCAAGATTTACAAATTGATAAACAAGCCAACTTAAATGTTAAAACGGACTCTTATCTGACTTTTGAAAGTTTTTAAATCAAATTAATAATGTTTAATTTTATATGTTTTACGATTGATAAACATCATTTCCATTTTTTTTTTCTTATTGTAAAGATTATTTAAATACATGAAATTTAAGTTGTTTATAGACGCTTGCATGGATTCGTTTGCGGTTAATTATATTTTGGTTTTCATATTTGATCAAAATATAGACATTCGATAAATAATGATACCGTACGGTATCTAAAATGTATTTATTCGGATGTCTTTTAAGTTATTGGTGACAACGCAAGTATCTTATGGTGAATACTATTGGGTTACTTATAAATTTCCCTCTGCCATTGTCGGTATCAATGATTTTGTATTTTGATCGTTTATGTTTATTTTGAAATGTTTTTGACCGTGGAATCTATGTAATCGATCTATACCCAACATTTTTAAACAAATCTGTGCAAACGTATTTAAATGTTAAATTTAAGTCGGGCGTGAATGGCTATATAGTTTTGTAAAGTTATATTAAGGGAGGGTAATCTTAGGTTATTCATTTCGTAGTTGAATTGGTTCAATGGATTGGATATATTTGTGTAATTGTAGATGTAGTATGAGGTCCGCTTGGGGCAGGATTATAGATATACGCCACACACCCTCTGTTTGCCTATGGATGGATTTGTAAGACGGCAAAGGACCGCAGTCCATTCCTATGGAGTTTTATGCTTATTGTTCTACTCGCCAACAGATGTCACATTCCTGTTGGTGGAAAGACAATGTCTTCTCTAATCTACTTACTGATCAGATGTACATTCCTGACAGTATAGTATTTTGTGTTGTCGTATCATGCTACATTGAATACATGAATGTATCAGATGGATTGGCGCTAGTTTGATTGCGAAATTTGTTGCCTAAGGTTAAATCAGGGAAGAATATTTTCTTTTCAAATGCAGATCTATGTAGTCTATTCATACTTGACTATCTAAATAAAATATTAAACTCATTGAAACTTAGTTAAATGTAATATTAAAAGTTAATCTAAAAATCTAAAATGTTAAACTTATTCCTCAAAATTTAAATGTTATTTTATATGTGCGTAAATAAATGTTTATGTGTTAATTTCTGGCAGTGGCTTTTATTTATTGATATTTAAAATATAAATTAAGATATAGATTTTTATCTCTGCGTCTCCACTGAGCTAGTGACTTGGGCTAACGATCGGAATATTTAAATAAAGTGGAATATTAACAGCGTGTATCTGCCTACTCTATAAATTTTTCTAGGATTAAATGCCTAGATGGCGCCTTGTAGAGCAGATATCGTAGTTTGCGGTTAGATTCAATCTTCACTTTCATTTCGATCGTTATAATATATAAAGAAACAGAAATAAACAGACAACAAATTTTGTAGATATTGAAACAGTAAGATTCGTATTCGAATCTTAAGTTTCACCTTTTTCTGTCGTCTCTCACTGACCGGTCTATCCCGCCCAAATTTAAACTTTTTGATATCGAATTGTGTGTGTAACAATATTAAAAATGTATAAATATATGTAGAATTCAGCTTAAACATGCACACATTTCGATCTCAAATTAAACGCAATAAATAGGGATAAAATAATATAATTTAGATTTCGTTTAGTTATATAATTTTGTATAATTTTAATTATTTATTTTGGATTATAAAGTTCGTATTTATTGCTTTGTTTAAATTTCATTTAATAATAATTCTAAAAATATCTGATGTAATATTTAATTAAAAGTTAAAATAATCTTATGTTCCCTTTTTGTTTTTGAAATTTAAAAGCATCGGTCAGTGATAGATAATAGATTAATTAAAGAAAAATTCCACAAAAATAATTAGTAAATGTAAAATGTAAACAATAGAACGGCAGCTCTCTTTAATTAAAAAAACCAACTAAATGATTGATTATCCTCAGGGCAAATTAAGTAGAACCTAAAAATATCTCAACAAAAATGTGAAAGATCAAGATAAAAAAAGAGGCCATCTTAGACTTGCTGGAGACATTCACTTAAACTTTAGCTTTGCTCTCGATCACTGAGAGTCTCCAAAAATATAAAATAATTTGTTCCTGCCAAGGTATGACCGAGTAAAGCACCTAGATTATTCTCCATCGGGATATGGCCTATTGGATGTTGAACTTTCATTGCCCGTCATAAATTCACCATGAAGATCTGCTGCCTTAAATAAATGAAAAAGCTGCTGCTGTTGTGAAATTAAATGAAATATCTCAATACAAGAAAGAATTGCCACTCGTGAACTCTTTGCTGCTAAACTCATGGAATAAGAAAACTTCTTATAAAACAGGTACCTGTCTGTGTTCAAACTCTAGAGTACTCTAATAATATGCTATAGCTATTCTTCATATTACTTATCTAAATTTATAAAATGTAAAAACTATCATTTGTATAACTAAAACTAAATAATTAACTTAATGTGTAAATTTCTCTACTAATCTAGCTTACCTCATTCTGTCTTGGGTGCGTATTTCTATAATCTACATTTCTATCTATAGTTATTATTTAATTATTGCATGCTCATAATTATTTCAATTTTCAAAGTTTAAATCTATGATCGCTTAAAACAATGAATGCGTGTCAAATTTTCATTAATATTTACTTTCTTTAATAACTTAACTTTCATATAAATCAACACTCATTCAATGCTTCATTTATTGTAATGCAGGAGTCTACTACTTCGCAAATGGCTGACGTATTAGTTATAATAATTCCCAAGTTAAATATGTTTTGTATTTATTAAATAATCAGTGAATAATTCCAGAAAATTACATTTCTTTGAGAGTCCCCAACATTCTTTAGTAAATGTTGATAATGTAGAGCCGAATTAGAAATCTATTTAAATCTCATCATAATCAATTATCAGTATACATGTGTTACGTTTTAGAGACGCGATGACCCATTCCGCCGTGAAATTTCCGGATTCTTCAGGGTTGAAATTAACCCCAGTCGTCCTACACAAGCGGGCATAATGGGTGCTCCTGTAGGACTTGACAACGTCATGCAGCCAGCCGGCAAAAATGCGACACGGACCGCTTGTCCCTGGTTATGCTTATGTGACACCTTACTTCATCAGGTCGGGGCAGAGACCAGCCTGACATTCTTATAAACCCATTTGCGGCATTGCAGTTTCAATATACTGCCATTCTATATCGCCTTTCTAAAGCGTACCACGTGTTCCTTTGCTCAATTCTATTATTCTATATATATTACTCCGCATCTGCATTATCTTCGTAATTCACTCTCAAATAAATGTTTGCCCTTAGTTATAAATAAATATTTTAATTAAATAAATATATGTCTGCCATTACTCTTATAACCCATACTTTAGACTCTTGCATTGCAAAGGTATAAATCCCTCCATGCATGCATTAGAAATACTCACTCGAGAATTTTAGGTAGCTAGATTACGCCTTCAAATAAATGTATTCCTTTTATAAACATTACAGTATCGGAAATACCGCTACTGAAATCCTCAATATAAAATAATGTCTAAATAAATAAATGTATTCTTTTAAATATGATCATGTCGCAAATTCCGCTACTGAAGCTTTGAATCCCTAAATATTATTAATAAATGTTTTATTAAAATGTATTAATAAATAATTTTAAACTATATGTCTGCAGTTACGTTTCATTTATTCGATGCCCACTCTATATAATATTTCCTCGATTATGTAAATATGAATGTTTAATTAATATTAGTTTGATTATTGGCTAACTCGAGAATAAAATCATGAGTGTCTTGCATATCCCTGACCACCGTGCCTAAGGAAATATTTACTAATGTCGCATCAGATACATTGTTTCGTGGATTGTATTGTGGAACCGATAAACTATGTTCGAACTCAGTACCACGGGTGGCTTCGCTACTCAATGGTGCTGCTGTTCTGTATGGTAGTCGAATTCTGCACTATGTTTACGAGTCACACGTTTTCTGACCGTTACAATATTTTCTACACTTCATGGATTAAAATAATCATAGTAAAAGAATTAAATAGTTCTGAATTTAAAATAAAATTTTATTATAAATTAAAACATTATAAAAGTCTAAAAATATATTAATATTGTATTATTATTCTGATTTTGAAATTTAAAAACAAATATGGTATTTTTGAAATCTTTAAATTAATTGGTAAATTATCTATTTTTAAAAATCTTTGTATATCATACATTGATAAATGTCAAATTTACTTTTGAAATGATTAGTGATCTTCTTACATTGATAAATGTCAAATTTACTTTTGAAATGATTAGTGATCTTTTTGAAAAGATAAAAACAATTTTTAATTTACTGTTTTGTCACATCCCAATCCAAGACCCCACTCTTATAAAAGGGCTGATAAAAAATATCAGTTCAGTTTGGATAGTACTTTTTGAAAAGAACAGTCTGGATAGTAATTTTTGACAAGAACAGCCTGGTTTTTAGTTTTTGAGAAGTAGTTGGCAGAACTGCAGAAATGGTTTCCAGAATTATCAAATAACCATCTTGGATCAGATGTAGCTGAAGTCAGGACAGAAGCAGTGGTCTACTGTTCACTATGCAGGAGTTGATTCACCTGAAGTCTGGGTCAAGGAGTCTAGCCTGTTTAAATGAGGACAAAAGTTTGCTGGCCTGAAGTCTGCAAGTCTGAGACAGAAGGGAACTGATTCAATGTCAATGTTTACCAAAATGCCTTCATAATGCTGATAAATACATGAATTATGCTTTTCCCAATGTGACTGACTATAAATTAATTTCACCCAGACCAGCAAGCCCATCAAGCGAAACCATCAGTTGCTGAATAAATAATTATACTTATGCTAATGTATTTATATGCAGAGATCAGATAAACATATTTATATAGTTGGTGAGTTAGTTTAAATCCTTAAAATGACTTTTAAAATTATAACTTAATAACTCGAAGTAAAAAAAATCAATAATTTGTTTAATTTAAATGTCTAAAAAAAAGGAGCAGTACACAAACAATTTTATATATATATTATTGAAGGAATTGTTTTTAGTAGTTCCCTAAAAAAATGACATTTTAAAAATACCAGCAAACAAATTTGCTGAGATTAAAAATCTAGGAGTAAAGATTTAATTAATTGATTTTATTTTATTTTTTTAAAAAAAAATGTATAAACTGATATTTTTTTAATAAAGCAAAAAAGCTCTGTAAATTATTATGTTTATAATTAATTTATATTATCTATAATTTTATTTATACACATTATATGCATGCATTTATATGAAGAATATACATTTTAATATTATTCTAACAAATTAAAATAAGTAAACATAGCATAGATATTTGTATTATTAAAAATATAAGTTGAACAGTTTAATCATGTATTATTGTAGGACAATTTAAATATGTTCAGAAATTACATGCACACACATGTATGTGTGTATAAATATCAACAAGTATCAAATAGGCACTTATATGTAAATATAAATCTTTTTTATTATTATTAAATGTCAATTAAAATGCATTCCTTGTATATTATAAAATGTATGTCTGGGTGGATATATATATGTGTTTATAAATCATTTTATTTTTATATAGCGTGATGTTTATAAACTGTAATATTTAAACAGCATTAAGCTGTTGCACATGCGCTTTGAAGATTTTAACTATAATGTATTTATGTAAAATCATTAAGAGGCATTGTAAATCAATGTAATAACTTGAATTTTGTAAATAACATATATGTAAATGACAATGTGATAATTTTTATTATTATTATACATTAATCAAAATCAGAAGACGTCTAATGTAGAGCCATATACTAAAGATCTTACTATCATTTTTTATTGTTATTAATTAACTTGAATTCAATTGTTAAAAATTGTATTGCATCATCTCTTTGTCACCATAACAGTACTTGAGCATGTGTTCTTCTGAGCTAGATTCGGGTACAATGGCTGAATACATGAATGGGGATGTACTTTAGTGTTTTTGGACCAAATGAGGATGATTATGATTGATATATCCTGGTTGGTGCTAAGAGTATATACTTTAAAGCCCAAAAACACATTTTAATTAGTTTGTCATATTAGAATTTAAATTTATAGTTGTCCAATGCATTAATGGCACTAAGTGGCCAGGGCATTGATGATGATTAGCATGTGTTGATATCCCAGCATTATTGTTTCTGATTATGTATTCTGATAGATGATCACTTAGTTTGTGCATCCAAATTAATAGTTAAATAATTGCCCCAAGGTGCAATGGTTCAATAGTTAGCGTGATCTACAAAGATTCATTTCAAATTCAATCACCAGATTGACTGTTGATTTTATTTTGATTATGGATCATTCATGATGATAAATGGTTATTTTGGATATTACTCATACTTTTATTTTAATACTAGTTGATGTATAGTTAATCATAGTTGTTCTGAGGAGTTAACAGATGTCTTCTGATCTATCCTTGAATGCTCTCTCAGAGATCTTCAGATCTCATGCTCTCTTAAATAGATAAAATTTCTTATTTATATTTGTGATATTAAACATTTCTTTAATATCTCTTATTTTAAATCTTACTTTAATACTTCATTATTTCTTAATTTAATATTTTATCTCATTATTTAAATTAATTTTAATTGAAATATATTGAACATGAAAGTGATGATTTGCCAATACCCCAAGTACAATCACCATAATTTACCACATCCTGTTACAATATATATATACACAAAAACGACCCAAAAATAACCGGATTTTTTTGTAATAAAACATTGTATATTTATGTTTAGGTGTTTCAAATTGAACCTCTATAAAAGGTATAATCTATTTAATGCAATGCACCAGTCTAAACCTGTTTTATAGTTTTCAAAGTAGTCTAAAAATACTTTCTATGAAGCAAAATCAAACATGTATGGTTGATAGATAAGCTGGGTCATAAGGAATTTAATTAAAAAGTGTATCAAACTCAAGGCTTTGAGAGATAACACTTTGTCAGGGTGGAGTATGCATTCTTCTTTGTCACAAAATGGGAAGTTTATATTTTTACTGTACCACATAAATGTTTCAAACTTGCAGTAAAAATGCTGGACTATTATGAACTAAATGTGAGAGAAAAGGGTCATTTGCATAAAAATAATGTGTTCTTTTGACTTTGAGTTTCATTTGCCACACTTAAATTTTAGAGACGTATTGAATTTAACATTTCCATTAAACAAATGATAAACTTATGTTTTTACGAGATCAGCTTGATTATAATCAGTTTCAAGCAGTAAAACAGTTTTATCTGCTGGTTTCTGTAAAGAAAAACCAGCAGTAAAACAGTTTTATCTGCTGGTTTCTGTAAAGAAAAACAGACTTTCACATTCTTTGAACTTTTTCAGTCACTGTAAAAGTTGATAAATACAGAAAATGCACTCTACAAAAAAATGTACTAAGGCATGAGTTTGCATGACAATGCCATTTGGCAGATTGATGCAGAAGGTTTCTACGAGAACTGTATAACAGCAGAAGCATACAACAGGCACACAAATAAGACAATTCCACTTATTTTTAGGTCCCCTCATATATGCATATATAATGAGATAGTGGTGTGTTTCAATGAATTAGGTCCCTTCTCATATATATATTGTACCCTTTTCATTAGATAGAATGTGTTAAAAAGCTAATTTTAAAAAAAAAAATTAAATGAAGATAAATATAAGTACTATAATTCATAGTAATGTTTATAGGGACTTAAAATTTATTGATATGAAGCTATAAGTGGTTGAATATATAAATGCTATTCTGAATTTTAAAATTATAAAAATATACACATAATAATTTAATATATTATGGTAGGAAGAAATGGTCATAGTTACAAGTTAAAAAGGTATTGAATGTTTTGTTGAATAAGGATTGAAAAAACATTAATTTTTAATATAATGTTTAATATTCAAATTGGCTATAACACTTCTCTTTTAAGTTATGTTTAAATTACATAAAGTTATTTATTAAAGTTTTAATTCTTATAATGTGTTACATGTTTTAACTTTAGTAATGTTAAAAAATGTCAAAATTTATTATTCCAAATTTTTATTATTGTATTTAATATTTTTCTTTAATATAATATTTTTTGTAATTAAGTGATTTCAGGCAATGAGTTTTAAAAAATTACAACATTTCTGTCTGGAATAATGGTCATGTGATGCTACTGCTAGAGAATGCATGCTTGAATTTAAAAAAAGTTTTTTTTAATTACTTTATGAAATTGTTACTAAAATTGAAGCATTTGTATATGATAAAAATAAATATAAAATATTATTTAATTAGTTTTTAAAGATATTTAAAATTAGTAAAGATAAACTAAAAATGGATACATTTTTGTTAAATATGTGTTAAATTAGTAGAGAATTATTAAAATGTTATTTAAAAATACTTGGTTAGTTTAAATATAATTATAAAATTAATTTAGAATTAAATATTTCTTGTATTATTAAACAAAAATGATGCCTCATAATTTTATTTTTCATTTTAAAGGTATATAATTGACAAATATGTAAATGAAGTTACAATTAGGTAATGTATCAGCCAATCAAAATTGTTTTCAAAAAGCACATATAAAAACTCTGTGTAATTAAAATTATTGCTTACTATTGTTATTATTTAGTTAGTCTTATTGTTATTTATTATTTCTAAATAGTATCAGTTAATTAATAGTCAATTATTTTAAAATTAAATATATATTTTTTAAAATTGAAAGGATTTTAATACTATTAGTTTGTTTAACTAAAAAGGATGGAATAATTTCAAAGTATATCCTACTAGTGAAAGATTCTGAAGCTTAGTTAAAGATTCATTGGTAAATTACAAAATATAAGCCTGTAGTCTTATGCATGGGGAGGTTGGCAGTGAAGAACTGAAGAATATGGAGAAGTATAATTTTTTGTATTTTATACGCAAATTTTTATATTTATTTATGTAAAGAACTTTGGCATCACAGTGGAATATTATCCATATATATTTAATTAAGTCTGGGTTGATAAATTTAAAAACTTTAAAAAATATATTATTTAAAAAAAATGACTGGAAAAGTTTAAAACACAACTGACTTTTAAACCTATAAAAATATTTGAGATTGAATTATAAAAATATATTACTCTCTCATTTTATATGAATTTTTATTTTAAAAGATTATAATATTTTTGAAAGAACTAGTTATCTTCGAAGCAAGTGATATTTTTAAACTTTTTTGGAATAAAGCATCTTAAAGAGATAGCTGTTATAATGATTATGAATTGCTCATAAAATTATATTAGAAATATGTGAATATTTTGGTATAATAAAATCTGCTATCTTAATTGTGATAATTGAATTATAAAGAAGAAAAATGGATAATAAAAAATAGAATATTATTATGCTAGAAATAAATGCCTTTTTATATTTTAAAAACCAGGATTTATCTGCTATCTTATACGCACCTAATTGGAATATAAGTTCTAAAAAAAAAATGAAAAGATGTGTTTGTTCATGTTAATTTGCGTACTTATTAAAAGGTGACCGAAAATTATGCATCTCTTCCTGAAAAAAAAATTCATGTGCATAGAAAGAATGGAACTTATATAAAACAAATGTTTTTTAAATGATATAATTTTAATTATTATATCCTGTGTAACAGTCAAGTTTGTACATTCGCGTAACAGAATTCAGAATCCAAGCAAAAGAGACCGAAGCTGACCAGACTAGGACTGTGACATCCCAAGTCCGACCACACTTCAACTCGTAAGCCAGGATTCCAAGACTCAAGACCCTATGAATGACCGCCCTTGAAATTACATGGAGTATACCTCTTTCCACATAGCCGACATAGGTCACGGAGAAGCAATAAGACTCTGATAATTAAAAGAGAGGTTCTTAATTGACTAAAATATATCACTAATCTAATTTAACTTAATGCATAGTTTACACATATATAGGCTATAAATAATAATTGGAATTGGATTGAATTAGATCAATAATGAGACAGAGAACGAAATACATTAAATTAATTATATATTTATTTACAACTCATATCTATATATCACTTATTTACAATCGCATTCAGCGTAGAACGTACGCAAACCTTGGGTGGATAAGAGAACACATTCTCTTTTTATATACAATTCAAAATAGCTTATATAAATAATTTCATTTAATTTTCATAAATGGGTTTAACATATACCCATCTTATGAATTGCTTTACAACTGATACATATTTAATCACTACGTTATGTCTATAAATCTAGTTAAGCCAAATCCTATTATATTGGTGGCTGTTATATAAATAATTATATTGAACTTTGATCAGGAATTTATTTACTAAAATATATATATATGACTTAATAACGAGCGCATAAACCAGCTCAAGTAATGATCGATCGAACGTGGCTTTAGAAAGAAATTTTCAGAATGCTGAAAGCGTTATGTTAAGGTGGGAGAGTTGGCTGAAATAAGATTTTACCAATGCGCTATGGCACAGGTAAACAATAATAGGAAAAGTCGCTCTGCAGATAGATGAAATAACTTCAGGGTTCTTGCGACAAATGCCGATACCCTGTAACCGATCACAATGCTGCGTGAAAAGGAACATTGTGTTCAGGAATGGCGGGGGACTTACGTGCTAACCTGGCCTTGGCTCAGGCTTTGCTACTGCTCTACCCTATAAAAGATGTGCTGGGAATGCCGTGGCTCCATCTTAAGATACGTATACTACGTATAGCAGCAAAATGAGAATATTTTTATAAAATAATATCACATCCACCAAGCAAAGAATGGTATATTTCATACTATGAAATATGAGTTAATAGCATATTAGCTCTATCAAATTGGGACCAACTCTGGTGTAGCTTGATAATAAATGTCTATGCTACTAAAGGGAATATTAATACATCTGTACTTTGACATGCTCGATCTATTAAGTTACTTATAGATAATAAATATTTAAGGAGGGAAAGTATATTTCTATGGACTTAAGAATTTAAATGTCAAATATACTTATAAATACGATCAAGGCTAAATTTAATTCTAAAATAAATTTGTCAAGTTAAATTTTTAAACGGTTGATTAAAAAAGCCACATTTCACATATTAAATCTTTTAAATAATAAAAAAATAGGATTTCGAAATAGCGCAGAAAGTTGACGCTATAAACAAATTACACGAAGATTTTCAAATAATATCTTCTTAAAATATACATGAAATTAAGTGCTCGGTTTCGAAATATTGGCATATGAAATATAATAAGCATTTAAAATAAAGTAAGCAAAGAAATATAGACACACCCGCAGTGATATAACTTTAAACTAAATAATTTACTTTGAAGTGAATGGAAAATATAAATAAGTCAGATTATTTAAACTTTAACAACATGAAAATTTGATAGCAATTGACATATTTAAAATATTAATTAAATGGATTTAAGTTTTGATTACATTTAGCTTTATCATTATTTTAAAAAGAGAGTTAGCTAACTTATATAGATATATTTACATAAAGAATTACACAGAATTACACAGAGCTCTGCGGTTTGAAAAATAAAACGGTACCGGTATTATTTATCTGGACTGCAAGTTCTTGGCTGTTGACTTGGTTTAGTTTGATTGGGCGGCATCATCTTTCCAATTCTGTTAGACTGATCTCTGCTAGTGGCATGATGGTGGTTTAGAAATTTCGACGAGAGAAACCCCGTTCTCCCGCGGAGTAACAGCAACAAAATGCCCGTTTTTAGCCGGACATATTAAACATTAACAATTGTGAAGACTGGCTGCAATTCTCACTAACAATATGGCTGTCTATCTCTTGTTAAAAAAATACAGAGTATTTATATCTTTTCCTTATCGGAATCTATCGCCTCAAGACTCACTAAACTCAGGAATTTAATTAAATATTTTTCAATTTTACAATCCAGATTTTTAAAATCTTAGATAACTTATGTCAGAAACATTCCATAAGCTATTATTATAATTAAGATTTTTCGTTGCAAACAATTGTCCAATTTAGATTTTAAAATAACTTACTCTTATCTAAAGAGATTTTAATTAGTAAATTTTGAACTAGTTTTACTTTTTACGAATTCCAGGTGTGGTCGTTAATGACACTTGTTTACAATCAAAAATCTTTTAATTACTTGACCAGCTTTTTATTTTTATCTTACATTTAATAGAAACTCTTTTTATTTAAAACCAACCTTTTAACATTTTTTAAAACGCAAACCTTTTTAATATATTTATTTAAAATAATTCACAAACATATTTTGATATAGCTTTTAAATATATTTTTGGGAACCTTTTCCCTGAAATATATTTAAAACAAGAAATCTTTTAACAATTTTTTAAAGACATTTAATATTATTTTTAGATAATGGCTTTTACATATTTTAAATCATGTCTTTCTTCTATATAGCACAGATTATGTATCCACATGCGAAATTACAATATTAACAAACAAAATTAATAATTTACTTCTAACTTAAATAATAGAATAAACATTTTTAGAAATATTAAATCAATTTAGTACGCTATAATTTTCCTAATCCTATCTAATTATAGCGTTGGTTTGCACGCAAATATATAATGCTGTTTAGACAGACATGAGCGAATTTTAAATTTATTAACATTTAAATAGGTTCAAACTTAGCATAGATGTGTGTCTCATTAGGTTTGATGGTGAAACGATAGGGGCTTGGAAAGTTATCGTTTCACCTGTGAGAAAGTGACAGAAAATAGACTGTTAAATAACTTTTGGAAGCAGGATAAATAATTATGTTTCAGATTTGCTTGGATATTAAAAGTTGACTTTTTTTTTTCATTTGTGAATTTAGTACCGAGGTGAGGAGAGCTAGAAGAAAAAAGTTTTAGACAATGTTCGCCGCTTAGTAATGGTAACTCTTCAGAATATTAACTGAACTTGTTAAATGAAGGAATACCTAAAAATTTTATTATTTATTTTAAAATATACTAACAATTAGAATTGTTATAAGATGTAGTAAAGGTTACATTTTTTTGATATTTGTTAAATCCTAAGATTGTTGTTTTGTCAACATCCATGCCGCAGGATGTCGTTGTTTTTTGTTTTTTGTTTTTTTGAAAAACAATACATTATGAACATTCCCAGGCCTTTCTTTTTTCTATTTGAATTGCAGATTTTTGAATTTTGAATTACTTGTTTTTGACTTTTTTTTTTTTGTTTTTCAAAATAAATAAAAAACACAAATACATTTTTTTGTAAACATTTACTTTTATTAACATTAACAAGTAATAAATAAATTTAAAATAAAATCAACAGATTGTAAAAATACTACGGTATATTGTGAAATTTGTGCTTTGGCTTTCAGTTTTTTTTAAAAAGTAGTATAAACAAAATGATGAAGTTTCAGTATTTTGTACACAATTAAAGAAATATAAACAAACACAAAAGTTAAAGGTTTTTTTTTTGTTGACATCAAAAATTAACACAAACAAAGTTTTATTGGATTACCGCTTTTTTTAAAAACAGTTCTCAACAAGTTCAAAGTTATTAAGCTTTTTTTTTTTTTTTTTTGATTACCGCTTTTTTTAAAACAGTTCTCAACAAGTTCAAAGTTATTAAGCTTTTTTTTTTTTTGGGGGGGGAGGGGTTACACAAATCAAAATCAAAAAGTAAGGGCAAGTTTGGAGGTGTTTATTATATCTATAAAGATATTACATACAGGATAGAGAAAAGTGACTAATTCCGTGCATGATAAATTCCAAAAATCAGATATAATATTTAATTGAGGATTAAAGTATATATATATGTGTGCTAGAGATAATCTCTAGTATCGAGTATGTGTAGTAATAAGCATTAGTGTATTTAGCAGAAATCGATGGTGTCGGGGTTTGGAGTGGAAGGAATTTGACAACGGTAAATGAAAATGTAACAAATAAATCACACAAACTTTAAACCTGGTAGGCTTTTTTTTGGGGGGGAATGGCAATTTTTTTTTAAATTTTTTTTCGGATACATAAATAAATAATACAAACAAAGTTTTATTTGGTTGGCTTTTTTTTTTTATATAAAACAATTATCAACAAGATCAAAGTTATTAAGGTTTTTTTTTTTTCGGGGGGGAGGGGGGTTTACACAAATAATGAACACTATCAAATTTTAAACTTTGTTGGCTTTTTTTTTTGGATTAATGTGGGTTTTTTTTTTATAAACTTAACATTAACAAAAATAAAACTTATTAAGCTTCACTCCCACCCACCCCATATTACAAGAATAAAATCTCAAATAGAATGTATTAAAAAAAAACATTTCCTATAATAAGAGTTTCAATTTTTATCACTTATTCAATCTGATACGCGAGTTGTTAGTTAATATATAACCAGCTTCAACCAGATCAAAACTCATGCTTCTTGTAATCTATGCAAAAGATAAAATCAAGAGATCAATTCCTATTTTCAAAATTCATAATTGAGGAGACTTGGAAGTTACTACAGTTTCCTAAAAACTTAACATAACAAAAACTATCACAACAATGAGTCTCTTTTAAAAAAACAATTGTATAACCTTGTTTTTTTCCCCATTAATATTGTCCTTTTATAAAATGTAATCTTTGTTTAGCCTAATAAAAATTTCTTTAAAGTAAGATAAACAAATTGGGTAGTACCACAAATTGATAAACGATTAAAAAGAACATTGACAAAGTTTGGTTTTAAAAAACAAAGTTAAAACTTAGAGGCCTTTTTTTTTTTTACTTGCCGATTTCTTTAAAAACTAACATCGACAAAAATAAAAGTTTTGACAAATTTTTTTTTTTTGCTCTAAAGATAAACAACAACTTTAGAAAGGTTTAAAAATAACACACACTAACTTTAAAACTCATTTTTAATAAAAATAACATCAAATATTAAACTTGTGATAAATAACTTTTCAAACTTTTAGTTTCAGTCAAAACTTAAAACAATTGTAAAAATAAATTTTGGTATTGTATTTAGAAAAAAAAAGGGGTAAAAGATTTTTAAATAAACTTTATCCCAAATAATAGGAACAAATTAAATACATAAAGATGCCCATTACTATTATTTTCTCGTGGAGGTTCTCGAGTAAACGCATTAACTACTTACGAATACGTTCAAACATACCCTTGTACAATGTTTTGCACCTGAAAATTTCACTACAGAAGTGCCTAAACAGTCCGGTAATTATCAAATACTTCAATCGTGTGATTTAAAAAAATTTTCAATAAAAATTAATATAAAAATAACAACATTTCATTACTTAAATTAACACACCCTCACACTACACCCTAAAAAAGTTTGAAATGTGTGATTCAGAAGAAATAATTTACTGCGATGCGATAGAGCGTTCTGTCATGTGCAGTACAGCAGAATTATTGAACTACACGTAAACACGGCTGTCAAATGTTCGGCCGCGTAAACAGCATTATTATGTGTTTTAGCATAAAAATCGCGCCATCCAACGGTGTGGATGTCGACAACAACAACCAACCCTAACAATATTAATATTTTTAACAAATCTTTTAATAATTTTCTTAAGTTTTTTTTTTTTGAGAACATTTTTTTATTGAAGTGCATTAGTGTACACTGTATGTAGTATGCATGGTATTTTAATTCTTATATTTTATGTAAAACTGCACCAGAAGACATGAAAAATGTGATTTGCAAATAGTAAAATCACATAGTAAATTTAAATTATGATAATTATATAATGTATATTTTTTTTCTTAAAGTTTTTTTGGAGATTTTAAAAAATGTTTATCTTATGTTACATGAACATATGGATGTGTGAGTTAATAGCACATATAGATTTTTTATTAAGAGATATAAGCTATGAAAAATATGCATATATTTATTTTTTATTTATTATATTATAAAGTTCATTATAACTTTGTAAAATGATCATAACTTTATATGATTCTTTGCTAGATAAACCATATATTTATTTTCAAAATATGAATATTGAATAAATATTTTAAAATCAAATCTCATTTGAGATAAATTTTTGTGTGAAACCTTTTCTTGTAATAGTTATGGTTCGATAAAGTATTATGTAACTTTGTTTATTATTGGGAAATTTGCTTAGTTATTTTACAATGTTGAATTGTCTAAATCTATTTTGAAATTATTTAAATGGTAGTGGCAGGGGGGTAGAATAATGAAACTCTGAATACTTATATAGTAGAATGTGATAATAAGATAGGATAATTAGCCTATATTATATCTAAGAAGTTATTATGCAAATACAGTTAATGTAGCCCTGTACTTTGTATTTATTTCTATGGTCAGTGTTTTAATCTTTATATTTAGTCTGTAAGTGCTCAAAAGAAAGCCTAGACATTATTTTTAAAGGTATTAAATGAAGTCGTACCTGTTGTTTTGTCACACTGATTTCCATGAGGTTTATTGAATTGTTTTATACTATTGAGTCTTTATTGTAGTTATTCCTTCGTGTCCTATGTATTGCATCGCTTATCTGAATTTCATTAGCAAAACATCATGTAGACTAGTATTTTTGAAGGATGAATAATGGATAATTTTAGAAAATATGATTTGTTTAGAAGAAGACAAGATAGGTTTTTGGTATTGTGAAAAAATATAAATGATGTTGAATGCATAATGTTGATGGTGAATATAACAAAGGAATCGTAATTTTTCCTAAATATTTTTTTAAATATATTGGATGATAAAAGTATCATAACTATTACTAACTTATATTTTTCAAATGTTTTGATACTTTTGATTTTTCATCAATTGACAACATTTTTGTAAAGCAATGCATATTTTTACAGTGAAACATCAAATGAAGTATATTAGTGTATGATGAATGCTTATATTTTATTTATTTTCTTATTTTTAAGTTTTGAACATGAAACACATCATAAAATTAAAATGGTGCCAAGCAAATTATTATTATTTAGTACATGAATAAACATAGTTTATTAATTTACTTTTCATTAACCTAGAATAAATCTAATAATATGTCTTGGTTCATAAAATTTATGCTAGATGTATTTTGTTATATAAAGTAAAATGATATTGATTACTCATTGATCTAGAGATAAGTTTAATATAATATTGTACGATGCATAATAAACTGTTTTGAATAATTAATACATGATAAGTATTTCTAAATAAAAAGTCCTAAGCCGGAGTGAAGGCTTATACATTAATAATTTTTGAGATTGAAAATCTGTAAATTCAATTTTTCTTTTAATTGAAATTGTCTATTTTTTTAAAATAATTTTAATATAATATTTGTCAGTTATTTTTATAAAAATTGTAAATATTTTTATACTTAATTGTTTTTCTAATATAGAATAAATTTGTTACAGTTGTTGTTATAAACTTCTTGTCCTGTTATTATTGATCTATTTATCACCACAGGATTTACTAAACATATTACATATTTTGCACATTCTAATTTTAAATGATTTATTTATTTAAACAATATTAATTATTTTTATCAGAATATGATACATCAAAATTATATAAGATTATTTTTAGTCATAATTTATTATTAAAAATACTGACATATAATTAAGTATATTTTTGTTGCCACATATTGTTCAGATTATATCATACTTATAATATGCCATATGAGAAATGAGAAAATAGGCATATTATTGTTGTTATCATTATTATTATTAGTGACCAGATTGAGTAGTAAATATTGTACCAAATGTTAGTTAGATTAAGTATAGGAGTATTATTTATTATTATTATTATTGTTGTTGTTGTTTAGGTGTAGTTAGGAAATGATACAAAATCCTTTATCATAATACTTGGCTACAGGAGATTGTAAATTAATTAGAGATTTTATTTAAAGAACCTAAGATAATTATATTTTAATAACAGAATTTTTAGAATTTATTTATTAATATTATATTTGATTATTTATAATATTCTTAAAAGTCTTAAAATGCTATGGTTTTATACTATTACTTGAAATAAAAGGGGGATAGTGTTCTTATCATTGAGATTGTATCTTTTGGGATATATGCTCAATGTAGTCCATATGTCTCATGATTATTATTATATTATCATATTATTATTTATTTAAATCGAACTATATTTTTTATTATTATCAATTTGAGCTAGTTTATTGGTCAAAATTATCGTAAGATATTATTTGTATTTGATTTTATTATGTTAAGATTGAAAGTTTTAGCTGGAGCATTTATTTTATTTCATTTATGTTTATTTTACTTGATGGTGAGGGTACAATATATATTGGGATAGATAGCAGTATATTTCATTCTATAACTTATTTTAAAAATATAGTACTTGGCAATGGAAAATCAATTTCGGGTTTCATAAATTGTATTGTTTTTTTTTTAATATAAGCACACACATCCATAATTTAAATTTAGTTTTAAAAAAATAAAACAGCTAATTTATTTCAAATAAATCTGTTTTAAAAGTTTATATTATAGGAATAAAGCTTAATTGAATACTAATCCATAAAATTTTTCCTCAATTAGCTTGGATTGTTATTAATTAAAATTCTTTAAAAATTATCTAAAATATAAATTAAAACATATTTTTAGGAATTAAGATGGCCACGTCATCTACAAACATATAAGCTTGTTTAGTTAAAGAATTTTTATAAATATGGACAATTAAAATAATTGCTGGCTTGTCAGTTAAAAAAAGTGTTTTGCGAAGTCAGTAAAAACATAAAAAGGCGGACTCAGAAATAATTTTGTCGTAAAGCTCTTAACTATCAAGATGTCGGACTCTTCTTACTGAAGTTGGTCAAATTCAGTGCCAATTATATTCACATTAAATTGTAGTCAAATAAACAAGCATCTCAACCATGAAAGGGATGCAATTTTCAAGACAAAGTCCACATGGACACATAACCCAATTGTGAACAAGATTGAAAAATTGTACATGGAAATACTATTAATAAATCACCAAAGAACTCTTTTCAAAAATGTAGGTATATAAATAAAATTCCACGTTTATAGAAAACAATATTTGCTTGGTCATATCTTAGGCATAAGGTAACCTGTTAATTTATTTTATGAACTATTTGATAAACTTTTATTACTAACACAAGCCAGTTATATTTAAAGATCTCAATTTATAATTTAATTTAGAGGTATTTATCTTGTGTATTAACTTAATTTAAATATTTATATTTTAAAATATCTGATTTAACTCAATGTGTTTGTTATATTGGGGTATGCTTTGAATATTTTTTAAACACATGAAATTTATTTTAAAATTTAGAGGTGCGTAAAATAGTTTATATTTTTAAATATTTGAGAGATAAAAGAAATCAGTTTTCTTAAATTTTGTTTCTCTTTTCCTCCTAAAGTTTTTAAATCACTTCTGTGATTTCAATAATCAAAATTTAGTTTTAAAAGACTCATTTAGTTTTCGATCAATCTTTCTCCTTAAAGAGTTTTAACATTTTTAAGGTAAAATTGTGATGTGAATATTCAGAGTTTGACATTTTAGGCTGTTTTGATAGCATTGTGATTGCTACTTTTCTACGTTGTTTCAAAGTGTATCTATAACTTACATTATAATGTACAATGGTGTTATTCTTTTTTCTGATGCTACAATTGTAACATACTAATTTTTTAAAAACCTAAAAATATTAGCATAATATGGATCTTTTTGCGTGATTGACAGTACTATTGTTATGACAAAGCTATGAAGGAGGTGGCTTAAAAATGAGAATTTGTAAATGGCTGAGCACATTAGATTATTTTAGCCTATGGTTAAATAAAAGAAAAATGTGATTTTCAGTAACTGGTTTATAAATTATGATTATGATGTAATCTTATTATAAAAAACATATTGTTAAACCAAAACCTATATGACTAATAGGGGAATAACTTTGAAAACATTTTATTTTTAAAAATACAGTTCTTTGAAAGTTTGTTATTGCAATCAGTAACAGCTTCTACAGGATAAAAAAAAAAAAATACTTTTGTGAAAAATTGTAAATAAAATATTCTTTAAAATTTTAATAACAATAAATAATTTAACTTTTAGAATTTTTCCTTTCTTTGATGACAACTAATCCTAAATATAACACTCTTTTAATAATATAAAATTCTAATATCTAATATTATTATTCTTTTTGAATAGGTAAATTACGTCCAATGGTGGTATGCTCTATTGTCTTAATTAAGAACTTTCTTTAGATATTTTCATATTTTATAAACGTCAAATATTATTTTTTTTTAATAACAATCATTCCAAAACTTAAATATACTAAATAGAAAATACATTTTTTATATAAGCTACAAAAAAAAAAATAATTTAAAATATTACAATACGGAGGAATGTTTAATGAAATATTTGCTACATTCCACCCAAATTGCAATAGGTGAGGAATTTCACCAAAATAGTTTTCTTTAAAAAAAAAAAAGAATATAAAAAAGATTAGTTATTTTAAATAATTAAAATTTAGTACACAAAAAAATGTGACCTTCTGAAGGTATTCAAAATCATTAATGTTAAGTCAAGATATGTGTGTGTCTAACACATTGTGCACATACCATATAAATAATATGGTAAGTTGATTTTATTGTTCTTAAATTTGTAGACAGTTTACTCTATTTCCTGTATTGGCTTCATATACATGTCTAAAAGAAAGATTGGTTCACATATATGTATGCACATTATATAGTGATCCCTGGATATTTTATCTGCCACACTTCAATTTTGTATATGTTTACTTCTCTCACCATGATATATTATTCCCACTTAAAGTATTCATGGATGATTTTGATTTAGTTTCGGGCAGACAATTCTCCCCATAAATTTTATTTTGCTTTGCACCATGGGTGGTTAGAGACTATTTATTATTTCACTTTCAAGCAATGTTGGGAACAAATGCATAGCATATAAGTCTGATTTGTAATAGCCAGAGCATTGTGAACATTTATAGTGAATTTAAGCAGCTCTGTTATCATTTGTTCTTTAAAGCAAAAGTGAAGTATGTATGTGGGCACATCTTAACTTACAACACAAATATAGCAGAATCAGATAAATAATATTTAGTCTAAAGAGATGATACAGCACTATAATGTAAAAATATTGTGAATATTAATTTTTAAAGCTGCCAGATGTCAAATGCAATATACCAACAAAAGAATGGTAATTTTAATTTGTACTTAAATTGTATGATATTTAACAGTTACAATCTTTTATTTTGATTATTGTTAGATATATTTTTAGCATCTGTTAGCTGTTGTTGTTGTGTCTATTCTGACAATTGATATATCTAAAAAAATTTCTGTTCTCCATGAACTAAAGGCAATTTTAAATGTCAATGAGTAATGGTGCAGCTGTGTAGGCAGTGATACTTCCTTACCAGTAAACTCTCATAATCAATGTTCTATGTTTAGTAATGGCCTCTGGTTTTGAATATCAGTATGAATTAATATCCATTACATTGCATATATATATTCTCAATTGTAAGTGTGCAAAAATGGCCAAAATAATAGCATAAAAAGTGAGGATTCTTGTAAAATTAAATTTCTATATATAAAATTTATGACAAAAGAATTTTTTTTAAATATATTTACTATTAAAATATCTAGAAATAAAAATATCTTAGAAACAAAAAAAAAAAATAAGTTTTTAACATCTCATATAAAATATGTTCATATTTCCATCACATAAAGTTACATTTCTAAAAGTATAATATACTTGTAAAATTTAATTGTTCTTTTTTTAAATTTACATATAAATACTACATCTCTATATATCAATAATTAATTTTTTCAATTTATAACAACAATAACAAGAAAAAAAAACATTAAAAACTTTATTTTCTTGTCTTTATCAATGCAAAAATTTAAAAACTGAAAATGAGAACTATGTGTGTGGTAGAATTTGTTTTTGATAATGATTAAAAAGCTCAATAAACTAGTTTTTGCAAATAAGACTTATAATTTTAAGTAATTATCTAATCCTAAAGAAATGAAAAATGATTTATCAGTCAATTGTATCTAAAATAGTTCTTAAAAAAAAACAGATTTTTTAAAAAAAATGCTTTAAATACTTCTGTTTGCTATTGTAAGATATTCCATATTTAATAATAATAATTTTCTGTTCTCTTTAATATATATAGTAAAGCTGCAACATCCAGTAAATTTTGCTCCAAGCCCTCCTCACGTATTTTGTATATTGTAAATAATAGCCAATGTTTTGTTGATAAGCTTTGAATACAATATAATAAGCCTTGTTTACTATATTGAAAGTATATTATAAATGTTCATAATCGTATATATATATATATTATGTTACCACTTCTGTCGACTTACCTATCTATATACAACTAGATGAACACATGTAACATGTAACAAATCATCTGATGATCACTTGAAAAGTTGCCAGTTTAACAAAAAATAATTTAAAGTTTTTCCTAATTAAATATATAATAATGATTAAGATTGATGATTATGAACTGCATATATCTCATATAAAAATGCATTATGTAAAATATCCATTTATATTTCCTTATCATTATACATTAGATCACCTCTCACATGGTTGCCTTAACTTTTTTTTTGTAGAGAGGAGTTGAAGGATGCTATTACCTTTAAATTAAAGTAATTTTGTCCCAGAGAGAATGAATATCTATTAATATAATACTCTTTGTTTTCACCAGTAGTCAGAATATGATTTTTCCAGTTCTATAGCATCTTGTACATATAAGCATGACATCCAACTAAATAAGTTAAATAAAAAAATAGTTTATTTAAGACAATCTTGATTGCTGAATTTAAAATTACATATTTGCTTATCATTATAATCATTTTTAAAAATATCTATATCAGAAAAAATATATGATGATAATCATTAAAATTCAGACAAGATTCAACCTACTATATTTATTTAACAAAACTTTTTTTTTTCAACATAAATAGTCCCAATTAATATTAATGCCACAAAATTATTGATAGAATAACAAAATAAATATAAAATCCATAATAATGATGAAATAGAAGTAGCAATCTACATAAAAGTATATCTATTTACTACATGATATTATTATTCATAAATATATACTGCAAGCTGTCTTACACCACACCCAAAAACCAATGAACATCCTTACCTAATTCAAACACGATATCCACAACAACATTCTTTACATACAATACAAAGCAAGCTATATTTATAAAGAGAACACAACTCAAATGAAACTTATCACCAAAAGTTGAAAATGATCACAATCATTGTAACTGAAAAACATTTAATTGTTTCTATAATTAAACATTTAACAAACATACGACAACTACATAACATAAACTAAACTATTGTTATAAAAATCTGTCGTCAATTGCCATTCAATTTACACACATTACGACAATACAAGGAAAAGTGATCAAATTTAGATGCAAGCAATAAAAAAAAACAAAGAGAAGGAATAATAAACAATTTTTTTATTATTAATCTACCATATATATATATATATATGAATCACAACAAATGAAATAAATAATTAACTCAATGCATGAACCCAAACCTGACAATTGAAAACATCTAATTCACATTAAAAAGAACAACCTCATTTTGGTGATTATCAAAATATATAAACAAACAATCTCAAAAAAAAAGAGATCAAAAAATCTTATCGGCTAAGCAACATGTGCATGTTGTGAGAGGAAAATTGAATTGCAGTGAGAATAAAAAAGTCTGCCACCATCAAAGTAAAACCATTACATAAAAATGTCTCATTGGATATGAATTAAAGCTAGATTAAAAGTGTATGGATTTAAATTCAGACAACTAAGGGATTGAAGTTATCTTGTGGCAAGAAAGTTGCAACCCATGGAGCTATAACTGTGAAATCCAAATTAGATTTGACACAGCAACTATTCATCTATGCTGCAAATAATACCTACTTTAATATTTTGAAGTGAAGCTGAAAACTCAACATCTCAAACCAAGACATATGAAGACAGATTCTGATCATCATCATGTAAATTTTAAAACACTCAAACTCCACAAAGTGAAACATGAACTATAACAATGAGGACATTTTACCTTATGGACTCTTAATTGATCTTCGATTCATATTTTTATGTATATATTTTTTTAATTTCTTTCCTTTACTATGGGCTGTAATGGTCAGATTTGTACATTCACCTAACAAAATCCACAGTCCAGGCAAAGTACATCAAAGTTGACCGAAATGAGATGGTGAGATCTCGAATCTGACCCAACTTCAACTCATTTGCTAGTACTCTGTGATTTCACACCTTGTGAATGACATTTAAGAGGATATACAAGGGTCTTAATTCAAACTGTGAGCCAGCTCAGAACAGAGAGAAACATGAGACTCTAGTGCTGGCTAACAATTAACTTAATGAGTTGAAATAGCTGCTTACCATACTAATTAACTTAGCAACAACCAGGCATATTAGACATGTAAAATCATTAAGAAATTTAGATAAGATAATATGGATTGAAATAGAATTACGTGCAAGAAAGATATGAAACAAGTTTTATATTTTAAACAGGTTTATTAAAACAATAATATAAAATCAAGTAAAAGAAAATGATAAGGATTATATAGTGTTAAGTATGTGGGATCAACACACAGGCATTTACATCATGGATGAGCAATACGGTGGTCTCATCTAAACATATTAACTTAGGTATTTGTGCAATTAATAAATGATGCCTATAATCATTTAATATGCCCATCCTATTGGGAATAATTGGCTAATGTTACAAGATAATAGTCTAGCCAAGATGATGAGTACATACAGTTCTAAGATGGCTGTTATATGTATTAACAGTGTGAGTAAATACATAAGCTCAAGATAATGCAGATTCAACCTAGTAACTAAGATTTCAGTTTCAGTCTAATGCTGAATACTTAATTAATAAGGAGGAATAGAACTGGTTACTTTTAGATTTGCATATATATATATATATATATGGCGAGAACTGGTTACTTTTAGATTTGCATATATATATATATATACTATGGCGTACTATGGCGCTACATAAAATATTAAGAAATAAATTTGCAATGCGAGTGAATAATTATTCAAAAGCTTCAGTATCAAATGCTCAGTGCTCTGAGATCGGATGGTTTGCTACAATTAATTTATGAACAGGTAAGTTCAGGAATTCAGAATGGCTTTATAATCACGAACCCCCAAGTTCTAGTTCTAATAAAGATAGTCATATCCGAACTCAGTCATAGGGTGGCTGGTCACCATGAACCCATTATAAAAGGTACAGGTAAATGTACAAATGTGTACTTCACAAAGACACACTCACAACACATACACAAAATACCAATATGTATAATTAATTAATTGCACCTAAATAGATAGCTTCTATCTGCCAAGCTGACATAACCCAGTTCTTAAACTAGCATTATAATTATGTTAACAAAAAGGACATAAATTAAATTATAACCTAAGTTGAAATACTGAATCTGCATATATATATATTCATTATTAAGGAGGGAATGTATACTTGATGGGCATTAATAAATATTAACAAATATAATTTAATATCATCTCTAGTTATCTCATCACTTCTAACCAACAGATCTCAAAACTCATAAATTACAATAACAGACTAAGCAAACCCTCACAAAATATAATGTAATTTATAAAATCGATAATATAACGATAACGAGCACGTAGTGATCAGTCATTATTTATTAAGATAAGACTTCAAAACAGCAATTCAATATATGAAGTAGCATTCTTAAACATTTAAAATAGAGATTTTAATTATCTCCATTGAAACTTGATTAATAAATACTATTCGCTATTTCGAAAGATTGACATATTATAACATATATAATAAATTCAGATAAAACAATAAATCTAGGCATGACTGCAGGTTTAAGAAATGAAGTCATAATGGAATGCAGTTATTTACAGATTAAAAGAATAAATTATTTTACTTTATAAAGATGAATTTAGGCAAAAGTTTTACTTAGTTTTACTTTATAAATGATGATGAAACAAGATTGAATGTTCATTATATTCAATAAGATAACATAATAAAAAATTACAGATTTAAAGATTAAATAATAGAGCACTGCAGTCTTTGAAAAGAATATTACTGATCTTCTTGGTTGTAGCATGTAGGGCACATCAGATGGTGGGCCTAGTGGCACTCTCCTTGGGATAGGTGGTTTGGATTGATGTCTTCTTACGGTTAGCTGCTGGAAGGTTCCCCCTCTCTGTAATGACAATCATGGTCTCAGACATGTAGGGGTGAACAGATATCTCCATTTCCTGCCAGAGAAATGGCAAACCTATGTTTAATTAACCAGACATGTCAGAGTGAAAACTGGCATGAATTCTGGTTCTTAAAAAAATAAAGAATAGAATATTTACAGCAAGAAATATGGCCTATTTATACAATTCAAGAGTTAGAACACCTTGCTGTCAACAAGATTATTTACATTGTGAGAATCAATCGCCATCCTCTGATATTTTATGACTTAATTGATTTAAACTCTCCTGTTAATTTTTAACAGGATGCTTTTGCTTTTAGCAAACTTAAACATTTTAAATCCCTAATGACTTTGCAATAGATTCAACTCAGTACTTTTGTTCACAAAAATCATACATTTTTGGAAAAATATTATTACTTCACGACAATGTAAATTACCTCATCCAGCTATGTTAAAACAGTCGCAACCAGCTTGGCTTTTGTTTACGAATTATTTAAGGTTAAAATTAAGAATCATTATAAATTTTTAAAAATAGTAATCTACATATAACATGTTTACGTGTAGACCACACCTATATAAATGCAATTTCAAATGTAAAATAACAAATTGACTCTTTTTAACAAAATAAAATCTATAATATAAAACATATTACTTTTAATAGTAATAATAACAAGTCAGATGTCACATGACTTATATATAGCTTGCACTTACAAATATGTAAAATTAAGAGCGTGCTAATAGCTCTAAACAAGCTTTTTTTATTTATGATAAATGCTACTACAAGAGAAGGCATTCAAATCATTTTTATCTTGGATTGTCCCCATCCCCAGACCGGTTTCGACCTATGGGTCTCTTCAGTGAGGAGTTGGGACATTAGATCTAAAAAACCAACTCAAGCAAAGTGATGTAATATATATAAACTGATATGACAGTTGTTTGTCTGTATATATATATGTGTGAGGGGACCTATATACCTGTTGGCGGTCATATACATGTATGCAGAGAGGGTATAAATCCAGAACAGATGGAACTGTCAGGAAAAAATCAATGAAAGTTACGAGAGATGATATATACTGTTTCATACCTCCAAAATTACAGAAAAAAAAATAGTAAAAAAAAAGATTGAGATATTTTTGAATACAATCATGACACTAAAAGAAGATAGATGATGAAAAAAATAATTCAATTTCAGCTTGGTTGGCCGCTTTCTATTTTCAAGATCACTATCCCACAATCCCACACCACTGTGATTAAGAATCTAAGGTTTCAAAAAAGTCTACATGTAATAATGGTTGATCTATCCAGATCAATATATAGAAAAACATGCAAATTAATTTTCTCCAGGAATATAAATTATTAATGTTAATATTGTACAAGTAATCTTGGAGGAACACTAGGATCATCCTGTTTAAATGGGATCTGGTGGTTTATTCTGTAATATCTTTAGTCCAGGGGGCTCCAATGCCTCCATGAAACAAACTGTGCTTCTCACATTTCAGCTGAGTTCAGTAAGTTTCTTTCTTGAAAAAAAAATATTTATATTTCCGAACATGTTCCTTTCTTTGCATATGGGTTTGAACCCTTTTCTGGTTTTCAGTCCTGAAGACATAAGTACATTTCTTCTCTTCTCTTCCTTTTCCCCACTGTCCTTCCCATTCAGATGCTGGGACCATCTTGACAACTCTTCCCCCTGCAGGATCATTTTATCCCACAAGGCCATGACCTCTACCTTAGCCTCAGGCTCTTCTTCCTTTGTTACCAATTAGAAAACTGGTGGTTTCCAGTGAAACCTATCCTCTATCTTACTTCTTGAACCCAACTTCATCCATTTAGTTTTTTTTCACTCAGTTCTTTTCATCTATAGGGTACTGCTTGTCTTGCTTGTGCTTGGTCTGATGGACCAACATTTTCTGGAAGTATGATCCACACACGAGGTCTCCATATTCTTCCATTTGAATGTACTCCCGTCTTTGCTCCTATCAGCCTTATCCCTTAATTCCTTAACTGGCCCTAACTTACTCCATCCAACACTATTCTTTATTTTCCCTACATGACTTTCCACTATCGTCTTTCTCTTCATCTACCCATACACAAATTTCCTTCCTATCCTGTCTCCCCATCTGTTGCTGAATCAGTCCAGATATCGTTCTTTGGCTATTTCTACACAATTCCACATTCAGACTGAGCTTTCCTTGTCTCTATGGCACTCTGGTCCTGATCTTCATCTAAGGTTTCCTAACTGGTCTCTCCTTAAAAATTATTCTCCCATCTTGACTCTTCATCTCCATGCTATCCTGCTCAATTTTTTCTATATCAAAAGCTATACCTTCCTCCATCCTTTCTATATTCTATAGCTCCCATTTTATTACTTTGGCATTTAAAAGATTCCTGTTTGCATTTCTCCCCATTCCTACCATATCTTGCTCAGTTCTAATCAAATCAGTAGGATACCCACTTCCCTGTTTTGCACCCAGAAATTTCTTTGTCCATCCCCTCTACCATTTCTGCTAGTGACTCAACGCCTTTTTTCAAACTCTGTATATCACTCCTTATCCAAGCTCTTGATGGTCTCCTGTTCTTTTGGTTTCCCAGACATCTCCTTAATACAGACAACTGCCTTCTTTAAAAATGTTTCCTGCCAATACACTTTATCTCTGGTGGTTTAAAATTAACCTCTGATGTTGGTATATTATCATTGGTTACCTCCAGATTCTTGCTCGGGAGCACTGTGGATTTAACATGTATTTCATCATATTTCTGCTGGCAGTTTATCTTCAATCCTTCCAACCCTTTCTACAGCCTTTCCATCTAACTACCCATTGCTCCATTTTTAAACTTATTTTTGGCAATTCTTTCATCCATTCTTCTAACTCTCTCTTCCATTTTTTGCCTGAGGCTTTAAAACTTTTCCACATCTCAAACCTATCTTCTTTGTATTTTTCCTTAATCCCTTTGTCTCTCTCTTCCAGGTATTTCTGGAAATCAGCCATATTCTGTTGGTTTATATAATTGTCAAGTTTTGCAGCATCTTTTCCATTGAGGCCACCCACATATTGTCTAGATCTCTCTTTTTATCCTTACTAATCATTGTTCTTGGAATACCCTGTACAGGCCCTTAAGTGTTATGGGACATTCCATGTTTTGCCACTCTGCATACCAGCCTGTCCTCATTTAACTTTCTCCATCTTTTGTACTACTATCTTTGGAAAATTTCCCTTCCAGATCTCAGTGTTATTCCCTTGCACTTCACCTTCTTTTCTGACTTCAGTTCTCTAACTAGTTTGGATGATTCTTTTGGTATTACACACTTTCTAGAGACCCATTCCCCATTCCAAATTGCCTATTTACTTCTTTCTCCCCCCCTCATACTGCTATGTGTTGTAATGTTTTAAATTTCCTTTACCTATGATTTCTTTCTATATGGCTATTGACCTTTTTGGGAATGGCCCATTCTGGTTTCCTCAATTCCAGCCGACTAACTATTTCCTTAACCTTTCCCATCCTTAATTCTCCTCTCTCTACAATGAATATCATTCATAAGTACTCCCCTGCTCAATACTTTAATGTATATATAAAAAAAAATTTTACACATTAATAAAAAATAAACCATACCAATGTGCCTCATTTTCTTTCTCCATTATTCCTAATAAAAAAAACTTATAGATTCATGATTGCATTGATTTATGTGGCAGATTTAACTTTATATTTTGAGTACATATAAATTGACCTTGCCTTTCTTGTTTCATTGCTTGCATGCAATCCAAATTTTAAAAAGACATTAAAATGATGAGTCCCCCTTTGTAAACCCTTTTCTCTACCCCTGATGACAAATATTTATATATAAGGATGACTCTTAGAATGTTTGAGTCGCACTCGGATGCCTGTCACCCACCAATGAGCAAAAAAAACATTACATATATAAAATTTCCCAATTTCAAATCTATATGCCATATAAAACAATAACTGATTGATACATCTTGCATAAATGTATGGTATATTTATGTATAGAATCTGAGTATTCATGTGTTAAGTCAAAGATAATATTTATGTATATAAACTGAGTATTCATGTGTTAAGTCAAAGATAATTTTAAAATTTAAAACAACATAAAATAGTCTCAGTCAAATATATAAATATGATTGCAGCTCACAGTTGTGATGTCATGCTTGGGAAAAGAAAAATTTATATATATAAACGAGAAAAACAAATTTTTTTCTCTCCCTTCTTTTTCACTTTGCATATATATACAGATAAAGAACTTCCTGTGATCTCATGTAGTGTGGGTATGTTATTCGAGGCCTCTAAATTACAGTGCCATAAATAAAAATAATAATTATACAATTATCACATATTGTGCAACAACACATTACCCATGGGGAAAGACTGTTCAGGGTCATGTGAGAAACAGTTCAAGCTCACAGGTTGGTGTGCCATAATCAGAAAAAAACTTATGTAACAGTCAGATTTGTACATTCACATACAAAAATCCAGAGTCCAGGCAAAGTATACCAAAGTTGACCAAAATGAGATAATGAGATTTCAAATCCGACCAAACTTCAACTCATTTGCTAATACTCCATGATTTCACACCTTGTGAATAACATTTCTGAGGATATCTGCAAGCTGGCTCAGAACAGGGAGAAACATGAAGCTTCAGGGCTGGCTAACAATTAACTTAATGGGTTGAAATACACAACTTACCATACTAATAAACTTAACAACAATCAGGCATACACAACTTACCATATTAATAAACTTAACAACAATCAGGTATATTAGCATGTAAAATCATTAAAGAATTTGGAATAAAATAATATGGATTGGATTGAAATAGAACTATATGAGCAAAAATATATGGATCAAGTTTTATATTTTAAAAAGCTTTATTAAAACAATAACATAAAATCGAGTAAAAGATGATGACAAGGATTATATAGTGTTAAGTATGTGGGATCAACACATGCAGGCATTTACATCACGGATGAGCAATACAGCAGTCTCATCTTAACATATTAAAATAGGTATAGATATGGTTAATAAATCATCCCTATAATCATGTAATATGCCCATTGTATTGTGCATGGTTTATGAATGTTACAGGATAATAGCCTAGCTGAGATGACTACATATAGCTCTAAGATGGCCATTATATATATTAAGAGTGCAAGCGAATAAATAAACTCAAGATAATGCATATTTAACTAGGTAACCAAGATTTTTCAGACTAATACTTAATAATTAATTAATAAACAAAAAAAAGAACTGGTTACTTTTAGATCCACATACATATCTATGGGGCTACATAAAATACTAAGAAATAAATCTCCAATGTGAGTAATTATTCAAGAGTTTCAGCATCAAATGCTTGGTGCTCTGAGACCAGATGATTTGCTACAATTAATATATGAACAGGTAAGTTCAAAAACTCAGATTGGCTTTATAAACATGGTCTGGACCCTCGTGTTCCAGTTCTAATAAAAAGAGCCATATCCAAAATAAAACATGGGGTGGCTGGTCACCATGAACCCATTTTAAAATGTGCAGCAAAGCGTAAACATACAAATGTGTACTTCATAAAGACACACTCACAACATGCATACAAAATACCGATATGTATACATATAATTAACTGTGCCTAAAAACAGACAGCTTCTATCTGCCAAACAAACATAACCCAATTCTTAAACTAACATTATAATTATGCTAACAAAAAGACCTTAAATTAAATTATAACCTAAGTTAAAATACTGAATCTGTATATATATATATATATTTGTAATTAAGGAGGGAATGTATATTTGATGGGTATTAATAAACATTAACAAATATATTTTATATCATCTCTAGCTATCGCATCACTTCTAACCAGCAGATCTCGTAAATCTTAAGTTATAATAACTGACTAAGCAAACCCTCACGAAATATAGTGCAATTTATAAAATCAATAATATAATGATAATAATGAGTGCATAGTGATCGATTATCTATTAATATAGAATTTTAAAACAGCGATTCAATGTGCGAAGTAGCATTCTTAAAATATTTAAAATGGAGATTTTAATCATTTATGCGAATTAGCATTCTTAAAATATTTAAAATGGAGATTTTAATCATCTCTGTTGAAAGTTCATTAATAATTAGTATGCATAGCGATCGATTATCTATTAATATAGGATTTTGAAGCAGCGATTCAATATGCGAAGTAGCATTCTTAAAATATTTAAAATGGAGATTTTAATCATCTCTGTTGAAAGTTCATTAATAATTAGTATTCGCTGTTTCAAAATATTGGTATATTATAACATATACAATAAATTCAGATAAAATAGTTAAAACAATAAATCTAGGCATGCTCGCAGTTTTAAGAAATTTAAGTCATAACTGATTGCAGTTATTTACAGATTAAAAGAATAAATTATTTTACTTTATAAAGATGAATTCAGGCAAGTTTTATTTAGTTTTACTATATAAATGATGTAATTTAATAGTTTTATGAAGGCTAGCTTAATATTAAAATTACAGATTTAAAGATTAAATTATAGAGCACTGCAATCTTTGAAAAAAATATTACTGATATTCTTGGTTGTAGCTTATAATGCAGGCACATCAGACTGCGGGTGTAGTGGCACTCTCCTCGGGAAAGGTGGTTTAGATTAAGATGTCTTCTTACAGTTGGCTGCTGGAAAGCTTCCCCTCTCTGTGATAACCATGCCATCAGGTCATGTAGTGGTGAACAGAAATTGCCATCTCTCACCAGAGAAGTGGCAAACCTATGTTCGCCTAGCCAGACATGTCACTGAAAACTGTCATGGATTCTGGTAAGCAACGCTTCTAAAAACAATTATAGAATAAAATATTTAGAGTAAGAAATATGGCCTATTTATACAATTCAAGGATTAGAACACCTTGCTGTCAACAAGACTTTACTTCTTGAGAATCAATTAACACCCTCTGAAATTTTATAACTTAATTTATTTAAACCCTCCTGTTAATTTTTAACACGATGTTTTAACAAACTTGACTATTTTAAATCCCTAATGACTTAATTTTGTTTACAAAAATCATATTTTTGGAAAAATATTATTACTTTGCAAAAATGTAAATTACCTCATCTAGCTATGTTAAAAAAGGTGTGCCCAGCTTGGCTTTTATTTACAAATTATTTAAGGATAAAATTAAGTATCATTATAACTTTTAACAATATTACTCTATATATAACACAGTCATGTGTAAACCAGGTCTACATACACCAATTTCAAATGTAAAATAAAATACTCTTTTTAACAAAATAAAATCTATAATACAAAATATACTATTTTAAAATAAAATGTACACACATATATAAACTGATGATATCGTAGTCATTTGTCCACATATATATGTGTGAGGATGCCTATATAACTCTTGGTGCTTATACACATGTACTCAGAAAGGGTTTAAATCCAGCACAAATGAAACTATAAGGAAAAATAGGTGAAACAGTTATGAGAGACAGAATATACTGTTTCAAGGCTGAAGAGGGTATAATATGTTAGAAAAGTAAAAAAGCATTATTAGCTTTATTTTTAAATTGAAATAAAATACAGGATCATTGATGTGTGAACTTGCTTGCAGATGAATTTCAATGATCACCAGGGTGAAAGGTAAAATCTTACATTCTTACACATTTAATGCCAACACTTGTATAGGTACAGTGTTATTTGTTATTTAATACTAATCATTTTATCATTTATTTATTTGTTTTTCAGTATATTTATCTCTAGCATGAATGGTCTTACCCATCTTTCTAGAAACATATCATAGTAGAAAGGGAATTACATGCCACCACCACGTTATTACTGTGAAATAATCAATAAACTTATTGGAGACAATAAATTACAGTTTTAATAGTCTTAATTAACAAACAAGTGTAAACATAATAAATTTTCATATTTATTGTTAGTACTGATATTGAATGATTATTCTTTGAAGGGAAAGAGGGATGGGATTAATAAATATTAACTATAAAAATCAAAGATTATTTATCGATATTTAAACATATTTACTTTTGTCATAATCACATTGCCTAAATTATGTTATTTATGAATAAATTTGTTAAATATATGATTTTAAATTAAAGACTGTCATTAGTATTTTTTTATTATACAGTTTTCAATTTATCACATGCTCGCACATTAATGATAGTAATATTGATATTCCCTGAGCAGATATTATATGTATTCTCCCTAAGCTCGAATTCTGGGATCAATGGAAGTTAAATAAAGAGAAAAGATATGAGTATACAGGTAGATTGTAGATGTAAGTTTGGATGCTAATAAGTCATCTCTAAGGAATGAGATCGGAGTGGAAGTCTAAAAATTTAGTAATCTTAGATACACATTTTCACCCACTATGATGGCCTATGAAGTCTACTATCATACAAAGTCAGGACCCATTCTATTAAATATAAAGCATCCATTTTGGAGGGCAGCAAATGTCATATTAATATTATGATTTGATAATTTCAATAACAAAAATTATAAAATATAAACATCATTCATTACAATTTTATTTTTTTTTTCAAATTGAATTTGAATAATGAAAAACACAACTAATGGTTAAATTGCATAAAATAGTATGTAAGTCAACCACTTAAAAAGATTATATATAGTAAGATATAAAATAATAAAGATGATGAAAAGTCAGTTCAATGACAGCTCAATTAAAACAGAATGTGTGGGAATACAGTAAAATATAGTGACGACAGATCTTTCAATGATGTTTCTTAGAGTTGATACCCAGAAAGGTTCATATTTGAAACAGAAGTTTAGTAAGAAAATTTAAAGCAAAGAAGTAAAAAGTAAAATATAAACCCAAGGATAAAATAGATGATTACTAGAAGCAAAATAAAAATGATGCAGTCTAAAACTATTAATGAAGGAGAGATTGAAAATGAAGTATAACTTGATACAGAAGGAGGCAAGATGAAGAGAAAAAAAACATCGATATATCTGGGGAAACTAGCAGAAAACGTCCAAGCACCACAAACTACCATGAGTCTTGAAAAGCAAGGAAAGGAAAACACAAATACAAACAATGTAGCACATAATCAGTTGATGACAATACAACAATGTCTGCAAATTAGTCACAAATATCAATGGATTTATCTAAAATGATAGAAAATATATCTGAAAGAATGGACAATATGAAAGTAATATTATAACTCAATTCTAGATAGATATTAATAGCAAGTTCCTACAAATAGAGAAGGTTATAAATGAAAAAAACTGAAAATATGAACAAAGATTCATGGAATTTGAAAAGAAAATTAAAAGCAAACTAGGTACTAAGTGTCTAGAAATGAAATAGCTCTATGAAAACTTTGAATGCAAATTAGAACAAAATCAGAAAGAATATCAGACTGAGATTAATGAACAAGTAGTAAATTTACAAAAAGAAAGGAATCAATACTTGAAATTCATGAAAAAAATTTCATTCTATAAAAAATGATCATAAGTTTCTCAACATAAGCCAAAACTTGAATGAAACAGAAGTGATACAAGATAAAAACAGTGTGGAAAAATAACTTGAAAATCACAATAGTTTGTTAAACCAAATAGAAAATATCAACATCTGTATGAATCAAAGGATGAAAAATTTAGAATGCAAATATGCTAATAAAATAGACAAATTAAAAGAAAAGCAAATCCAAACGTCCTAAAATTTTAAGCTTACAGAGTGTGGATGGGAAATAATAGAAAAGCTAAATCTTAGTTTAGAGACCGTTAATAGAATTGATAGTAAGCAAATTAATGCAAAAACTCAACATGAGGCATATAAAAAAATGGAAGATATGCCTAAAGCATATAATAATAATAATAATAATAATAATAATAATAATAATAATAATAATAATAATAATAATAATAATAATAACAATAATAATAATGAAGATATATGTGATCAAATTAAAGAAGATCTGAATGATACAACCACCTATAAATGTCCAAAATGGAGCTATTATTACAATACAAATGATAACAAAATTGACAGTTATTCATGGTAAACATTAGACTATTAGTTTTTTTACCAGGATTAAACTTAGAATAATGACATAATTTTCTTTAATTGCCTTATTTAGTTTGAATACACATTAAAAGAATTATATAACAAAATTCATTTTAATTATCTCTGGACCGATATAAGTTCACTGCACACACTAAGTATTGTACTATTTATTAATACAATTGATCACAATACAGTTTTAAGGCTTAATAAAATTATAGTTTGATGATATCCTAAAATCAATCAATAAACTATATTATTAACAGACTTGCACTAACATAAATACTTTCAGGCTAAACATTAACAAAGTAAGTATAAGATGCAGAAAACAGCAACTGTATTACTCATTTATGAAAAAAGTCTATATAAAAGTGAAGAATATGATATACGGTAGGAATGTACATCTACCGTAGATTACCGCTCCAAGGAAGATGCTAAGTAGAGTAACCAGCAGAGGTAAACAGTGTCACATAGAAAATATATATAGATAAAGCATATGATATATGGAAGGAATGTGCACCTATGCATACTACTGTTCAAAAGAAAATGCTAAGAGGAGTGACAAGGCAGATGCAAACGATATCACATTTATGAATAAACAAAACATATATAACCAAACATTATACATAGACAAAACAGTGAAAATAAAGGTATATCAGCTCAAGTGAATTTAATCTGTCTAAGGTATTTACAGTGATTAACTTCTAATTTATTATTATTGACTTTTATTTTCTTCTTTTGGAAAAATTCATTGAAGATTACTTTAGATTTTTTTGAGCATTTATCAATAGTCCTACATTGTTTTTCATTTGATAACTCCTGCAATATTTCATGAAGCTCTTTAGCATTATTCGCAATAATAATCACATTACCTGCAAAAATTTAATGACTTAAATAATTTCCATTTACTTTTATGTGAATATTATGCATATACAAATTAAGATTATAATATAAACAATTTCTTTTAAAAAAAATTAGTAATTAATAAAAAGCTGAAAGTGCACATTTACATACATATGTATTATGCTCACTCATTTATATTCACTTAAAAAATAAAGTTATTGTAACATATCTTTATTATTCAAAAAAATAAGAGAAACAGCTGTTAGAATATGACTTTCTCAAGTCACTGAGGTATCAGAAAAACTCAATTCCACCACAATTAAACACACTATGGATGATATCAGATTTCCTTCAATAACTCCCCCCCCTTACAGAAAGATAATAATAGTCTTGTTATTAGCAAACATTTGATACATTAAAATCTGCATCAACTTTGAAATTTATACAGTATCCATATTTACAACTACTAACGTTCAGACTCTTCAGTAAGCTCTAATACAAACTTTAAGCTTCATGAATAATTCAAGAATACTTATTGGGATTTTGTTTTGTCACAACTAAATCAATAGCTTTTGTTTTATTTCATAAATGAGATTTTATGATTTTTTTAATGGAATTTACCTTCTAATTTTATGCTTAGAAAAGATTTTATTGCAAAACATATCAAACTAAAAGAATAAAAAGCAAAAAACAAAATGGACATGCTTTCAATCTAATTTGATGAAATGCTATTAACAAATGTGGTCATCTACATCTAAATTGTAACATTTGATGATTTGAATAAAGTGAGGATGTTCCAAGGAGAAAAAAAGATTGTTGCCATATTGTAAAATTTATTAAATATCCATTTTAATGTTTTTACTTTTTATTTATTTATATATAATTGGATAGTATATAAGTGAGCAATGTGTATTGATACAGTGCACATTGTAGCTTTATTGTATTTGTATATGTAATTTTTAAATTAAAACTTATATAGTTGTACATATGCATATATAAAGTAATGGTAAATTAAAATAGGGATTCTTTTTTAAAAAAAGTTTATTATTCTTAATACATTCTTTACTATACATACATTATATATCAATTACATATGCCACCAACAGAAATAATCAATTTAATCAACTTAACATTTTATATTTCTAAGAAATGTTAAATGAAACAGAAAAAAAATGTGTATGTGTTTGACTGTCTGCTTGTTTTAAATACATTTAATGCTCCAAATAAATTTTATTATAACAATTAAAATAAAATAAAAATGAATAAGAAATGGTAATGTTTGGTTATGTATACAGTGGCCACCAGGTAACGCTGCAAAACCACCAAGAAGCCTGTAAGTAATAAGTTTCTATGAAAAATATCACTGAAATCATCGATGGACAAAAAAAAAAGGAAAAAAAGGCTGAAATCATCAATGGGAAAAAAAAAATGCTGAAATCATTGATGGAAAAAAAAAAAAATTAAAATAAAAAGCTGAAATCATTGATGCACAAACAAAACAAAACAAAATCACTGAAGTGATCAATGGATGAAAAAAAAATTATAAAAAAAACCAAGAAAATGCTATAAAATTCAAATTAAAAAAAAACAGGCTGAAATCAATGGAAAATTAAAACGCCTAAGGCAAGATATCCAAAGAAATCGCTGGTAAATTTAAAAAAAGCAAACACACACAAAATTGATCCAAACAATGGAAAATTAAAATTAAATACATATAGTTAATAAAAAAAGTAAAAAAAGTTTGTCTTGTATTAATTTTTTTCAAATATTTGAAAATTTTTATTACTCATACTTTATTTCATTATTTTTTTAATGCAAATTTTAAAGTAATTTTTCTTCATTGCTTTGCTTTTATGCTGATTTCTGAAAATTACAGCACCTATCCCCCATTTTTAGATGTAAGTTAAGTTTATTTTTGTGCGATTTCTTTTGTGCAGGTTTTTTGGGGAACGTATCTACCGCATAAAACGAGACCCAGGTGTATATGTGAATAGCAAAGCTTAAAAATCTATAACCTTCCCATTCCTTCGCATATATGTATGTGTGAATACCCCACACACAAGGTTTTGTTTACATCTATTATTTAAATTTATAACTTTAAATTGGTAATTATTTATGCATGCTTTAACTATATATATCAGCTAGTATTGTTTGGTTAAGTACAGATTTATGATAGGTAAATAATACAGTTTCAATATTAAAAGTTGCAAAATAAAATGTGACACAAAACACACACACACCCCTGATTAATTTCTAAATTGGATTTGTAACATCCAAAAAAAAAACAAGTACAACACACACACCAAAAAAAACCCACAAATACTTACAAAAAAAAGTACTTACAAAAGATAGACATCATAGGCAAAAAGAATATTCAAACTTTGAGACTTTGCATGAAAATTATTTGGAGAAGCTTGTTCCAACAGATTGCAGATGATTATAAAAATGCAACATGGCTTTAAAGTAGGCAAAAAAAACATTCAAACTTTGAGACATCAAAATAGTTGTAACAGCGGAATATTTTTTAAAAGTGCACACACAGATCAAAAAACATCGCTCAAAGTACATCAATTTTTAAAAAGTACACACACACACCAAAAACAATTGTAATGATATTAAATAACTAAATTTTATATTAAACTCCAGCCGAATCAATCATAGCATAATTCATATATTTTCAAACAAAGATAAAACAACATAGGTATAATCATTTCAAGTGAGTTTCATTTAGTTTAGATGAATTTAAAATTATATAGTATCAAGCAAGACTTACAAGATTAGATTTATTTCATAGCTCCCACTTTGACATAACAGTAACAATAGTTGTCTTCTACCCCACAATGGACATCATAAAATCACATAACTTTTAATAAAAAATAAATAAAAGGAAAAAAAAAAGGAAAAGTTTTGTTGAAGCCAAAATTTTAGTTTATACACTGCTCATTCTTAAACTTGTTTACAATCTATTTTTCTCTCAATTATTTGATTTACACCTTTTTTTTTTTTTTTTTACCAAAGACACTGAATCCAGCTGAATTATTGATTTTTGAAGGCAGGTCCCAGATTTTTTTAACTGGGGTATTTTCAAATAGATTCACAACATCTTATTTTTTTCCCTCTCACCCCTGTCTTTTTTTAAAAAAAAAATAATTAAGGCCAGATCCTTTGTGTTTATTTTAGAATTAAATTATTATAGGCTGATGTATAATACAATCTTATTTTCACATAAAAAGTCAAATAAAATCAAATGAGTTATACATGTCATAAGTTGTTTACGAGTTCTAAAGTTTTCTGGCCTAATTAGTTCTTTAAAAAAAAAAAGACAGGGGTGAAAGGAAAATAAAACGTGAATCTATTTTAAAATCAACCGTAGTTAAAAAAATCTGAGACCTGCCTTCAAAAATCTATAACTCAGCTGGATTCACTGTCTTTGCTTAAAAAAAATAGTGTAAATCAAATAATTGAGAGAAAAATAAATTGTAAACAAGGTTAAGAATGAGCAATGTATAAACTAAAATTTCAGCTTTGGCAAAACTTTTCCTTTCTTTTACTTTTATTTATTTTTTATTAAAAGTTATGTCCTTTTTATGATGTCCATTGTTGGGTAGAAGACAACTATTGTTACTGTTAAGTCGACATGGGAGCTATGAAATAAATCGAATCTTGTAAGTCTTGCTTGATACGATATAACTTTAAATTCGTCTAAACTAAATGAAACTCACTTGAAATGATTATACCTATTTTGTTTTATCTTTGTTTGAAAATATATGAATTACACTATGATTGATTCAGAACAGAATTTAATATAAAATTTAGTTATTTAACATCGTTACAATTGTTTTTGATATGTATGTATATCTTTTTAAAACTGATGTATTTTGAGCGATGTTTTTGATCTCTGTGTGCATTTTTAAAAAATATTCCACCGTTACAACTGTTTTTGATGTCTGAATGTTCTTTTTGCCTACTTTAGAGACATGCTCTATTTTTATAATCATCTGCAATCTGTTGGAAGCTTTTCCAAATAATTTTCATGCAAAGTCTCAAAGTTTGAATGTTTTTTTTTGCCTATTTTAAAGTCATGCTGTATTTTTTATAATCATCTGCAATCTGTTGGAAGAAGCTTCTCCAAATAATTTTCATGCAAAATTTCAAAACAAATAATACTAGCTGATACATATAGTGAAAGCACGCATAAATAATTACCTATTTAAAGTTATAAATTTAAATAATAGATGTAAACATTACCCTATGTGTGGGTATTCACACATACATATATGCGAAGGGAGTGGGAAGATTATAGATTTTTAAGCTTTGCTATTCGCATATATATATAAGTCAATTATTTTATATAGCACGATGTTTTTTATAAACAATAATATTTAAACAGCATTAAACTGTTGCACATGCGCTTTGGATTTTAAATATAAAATGAATGAATACTAACACTTCAACCACATGATAAAGTCTTTGGAAAATATTTCCAAAGACTTTATCATGTGGTTGAAGTGTTAGTATTCATTCATTTTATCATGTGGTTGAAGTGTTAGTATTCATTCATTTTATATTTAAAAATCCAAAGCGCATGTGCAACAGTTTAATGCTGTTTAAATATTATTATTAACATATATAGAAAAATGGGGGTGGGGGGAATTTCTGTTTTTGCAATTTATATTTTACTTATTTTTGAGCGATTATTTTGTTTTTGACCCATTTCCACTTATCACTGAGAGAAGGGGGTTATTTTATGTATTTTTACAGATTTTGTGTGTGTGCATATATTTTTTTTAAATTTACATAATTATTTAACTTGATTTTTTACTTCCTTTTTTTTTGTTGAACTTGATTTTTTTACTTACTTCTGATGTCTTCTAGCCTTAGGCATTTTAATTTTAAATGCCCATTGTTTAGACCAATTTTGTGTGTGTGCTTTTTAAAAATTTACCAGCGATTTTTTCTGATATCTTGCCTTAGGCATTTTAATTTAAATTTTCCATTGATTTCAGCCTGTTTTTTTTTTATTTGAATTTTATAGCATTTTCTTGGGGGTTTTTTTTTATAATTTTTCTTTTTGTCCATCGATCACTTCAGCGATTTTTTATTTTTTATTTTTTTGTCCATCAATGATTTCAGCTGTTTTTTTATTTTATTTTTTTTCCATCGATGATATTTAACACTTTTTTTTTGTCCATCGACGATTTCAGCAATTTTTATTTTTTACCCATCGATGATTTCAGCCTTCTTTTTTTTTGTCCATTGATAATTTCAGCAGTTGTTTTTCCATCGATGATATTTAGCCTTTTTTTTTGTCCATCAATGATTTCGGCAATTTTTTCATATAAATTTATCATTTGCAGGCTTCTTGGTAGTTTTGCAGCATCACCTGGTGGCCACAGTACATGTAACCAAACACTACCTAAGAAATTTACTGGGAAAATTAAAATAAGTATTATAAGTGATTATATTGAAAAAATATACAAAATTATTTTATTTACAATATTATTTTGTAAAAAATTCAAAATTATTACTGTTATTTATCTTGAAGAAATATTAGATGAAAAAAAATTCATTGGTTGATTTATTTTACTCCCAACAAAAGAGTAAACAAACAATGTATTGTCTATATGAACCAATAAAACAGCAACCAACCAAATTATAGGTAATATTTTTTTCAAATTCTATTCACAAAAGAAATATAAGTAATATTAAAGATATCAAGATGCAAAAATTTGTAGTTAACCTAAAAACTAACTGTTTAATTCGTGCTAGTGCTAGATTTTTTTATCTCTGATATTTTAATGGCAAAAAATCAACATTGAAATGATATTATCTGTCTATCCTGTTTCACCTACTATGTACCATAGTAGTCTTGTTTTCCTAATTCAAATCCACCCAGTTCATGTACATAATCCTATAATAATGTATATTGATATATAAAAGTGTATATTTACATGTATGTAAGGATATGAGCACACATTTAATAGTAATGTCTGCATGTGCATTGTTTAAGTTATCATATGAAATATTTTAAAATTACTAAATTAAAGTTGTAGACATTGTTGTATGGGTAGAAGCACACCTATATTTATATGTGAAAAAAACTGTAATATGATAGATTTTGTGAACATTACAACTTGTCTAAATTATATCTTTTAAGTTATTAAATTTATAAATTTATTTGTATTTGCATGTAAATCTTAAATCCAGGGTTGATAGGGTTAAGCATATAGCAGAATGTTGACAACTTAAATGTCTTTTTTAAAAAAAGAAAATCAAGGTCATTGGTTTCTCAGAAATACCTCTCATTAAACTGTAAACTGAGAACCAAAATTTCAAAGATTTAAAAATAAAGTAAAAAAAATCTAAGACAAAATCATTAACCCAGCACAACTTGTCAATAACTGCAGCTGGATCTTTTGTCTTTGCTTAAAATTTATTAAGCTATTAAAACTTAAAATTAAAGTTGTAAACAACTTAATGGCTTGAGACAGGGGATGAGGAAGAATTAATATAAAATCCCCAGTTTTAAGTGAAAAAGATCATGCTCGCTCACTCTCTATCCCACTCTTTTCTAAGCTCAATTGTATCCAGGCACTATGCGCAGATTTACAATGGAAGCCAGGGGCTAAAAGCACACACTTGTTGCTTTTCTCATGGAGAAGACCAGTCTATGGAAATGAAAGGGGACCAAGAATGCCAGCCCACCAGAGAATGCCAGTACCAGATCCCTTGGCTAGAAGATTATCAATAAACATATCTTCCAGCAGAGCTCTAAAAATTAAATCTAAAATTAAGCTAATTTCATAACTCCCTAAAGGTAGCTATATAATGTTGAATGTTCATAAATAATCACTTGTAATAAATCATCTTTATAACATCATTTTAAAGACTATAATTAAGAATCTTGCTTCTTTTAAACCACCTAATTTTAATTTAATAATCTTTCTAAATTATAATAACTGTACTCTAATCTGCGGTCATGTCTATTTTATATTCTTAATTCATTAATTTGTTATGCTTTAAGTCAGAGCGGAGATCGATAATATTAATAATTTGAGAGAAATGATTAGAAGGCCTCACATAATTAATTTATGTTGCTTTTTAGCATGCATACAAATCTCCGGTCTGAAAATCTACTGTTACATGTTAGTTAAGTTACTATATTTTAACTTATTGGAATTCAGGTTTGCATATTAAATGATTATATTTAGTTAAGTAAGAATGAGAATATTTTAAAACATGTTACAAACAAATGGTTAATTAAGTCTCAAATATGCTTTATTCTCCTTAGTTTATTCTTATGAACTATGTAAATTAATTAATAAACTAGATCACTTATATTTATCCCTTTTAGCATGATTTAAGTATGCTAATTTATGACTCAGCTTATGGCAGTTTTGCAGATTAAAACAATAGATGTAGCACTTTAATAATTTTAGTATTCGATAATTTAGAAAGCGTAACGAATGTGTCCTTATAAAGCACATATGTGCTATATGCCTTGCTATGAAGATATTTTTAAAACAAGCTTTGGTTTTAAAGGCAACCCCATTATTCTTAGTTTGGACAGCTCTCTTTTAGAACAGGAACACGAGGGTCCAGAACTGTATATTCAGCTGCTCGATCATCCACACTAAATGTTCTTTTATTTTATGATAGCAAGTCATACAGTCCATAAAAACTGAGTATTTGGTACTGAATCCCATGAGTAATTACGCATTAGGGGTACAACTTTTGCTGTTATGTAGCGCCATAGTCTCAAAAGTCATGCTACAAATCACTTGTTCACCCTCCATAATATTATTCGTTCAGCATTGATCTGAACCCCCCATCTAGTTCTATGAAGCAATCTGCACAGAGAGCACTTATTGCTCAGGGTGTAATATTAATGTATTAGTTATACTTATCAGTTATCATTCTTGTAAAATTTAGCTATTAGCAAACCTCATAGGGATGTTCATACCATAATGAAGGCATGATGAAAAACTGTAGATATCAATCTGTAATAAATGTTAAACCTAATTAAATTCAAGTGTATAAAAGGTGGATTATATATTTAAACCCACTCATCATTGTAAACGCCTGTGTGTGTGTAAATTCCAATGCACTTATGTTTTATATTATTTATCTTATATTTTAATAATTAAATATTTAAAATTCATAACTTTTCACAATTCATTACCAAATTTTATACAAATCTATTTTCTTTAGCATTAATTATTAATACTTGTATTATCTAGTCAGTTATATACATGTGTGTTGTATTAATTTATTGGTAATTTCAATATTATTCCTCGAGTCTCATGTTCCACCCTTTGTTATTTGGTGGAACATGAATTAAAAAAGTCTGATTGTGGCCTCATATATGTCATTCACAAGGTAGTAAATTTTGGAGCATTGGTGAAGGAGCTGAGGTGCGATCAGATTCAAGGTCTCAACCCCTCATCTAGATCAGCCTTGGTATAATTTGCCAAACTCTGGATTTTGTTGCAGGAATGTCAAGTATGACTGTTACAACATGAAGATTAAAACCGCATAATTTATTAACTACTAATTTATAAGGTAATACATTATTTATATTCAAAAAAAGGGACACTTCTTAATTTAAAATGCAACTTTACCCCCACTTTGCCAAGGCAATTAGACCCCCCAAAACTCATTAAGCAAGAATATCACATAAAGAATTGGTTATAATGGGCTCCTATAGGAAAAAAAAGGGCCCCTTTCTCCAGCTAAAAATTACAAGCTGTTAACAAACAAGTTAATTTTATATACACAGCAATTAAAAAAACCTTAATGTATATTATAGCTCGTGTAAACTGTGTTATGTGTATTATGCAAGGATGCACTTAAAATATTTATGTATGTACGATAATGCAACTTAAATCTATGTAAAAAAACATTTATCTTAAAGTTGTTCTTTTTTACGGTGATCAGTTCATCAATCATAATTTTCTAATTCTCTGAATTGCTTACTCTAAGGTTCATTGTTGCTTTCTAAATCCTTTGGTGATATTGTTGTTGTTTTTTTGGATGAGTGCACCAGATGATGGCTGAGAATCTAGAGAAAAAGTCTAGAATGAATAGTTGACACACTTCATAGATTTTTTTTATATTGGATGTCATAATTTCATGATTGTGAAAAGTTTTGATAAACCTATGATGAATAAAGCCATAGAAGAACAGGTATCAAAATTTCATTCACCTCTCTCTAGTTGACTTAAGATATCTATTTCTTGTTTTTTGCATGATCATATTAGTTGCAGCTACGACTGTAATTGAAAATATAAACAGAATTGCTAGAGGGAAAAAATGTCTTATAACTGTCCAAAAGTACAGCAAAATGGACGAAAAATTGCAAATAAACTAGCAGTTCATAATTTTCTGTATTCTTCTGCACAACCATTTCTCATTGCACCGGAAAAAAAATCCTTACTGAAATTTTTCTTTTTTGCAAATTTTTACATGAAATTATTTAAAATTTTAAAAAAATATTTAATAACAACTTATTTAATCGATCATAAAGATTTCTTATTTATCATTAGTATAATTGTAGTAAAATTAGCATACTGCACATTGCCAAAACTCCTTACAGAAATTACTGACATATTAAAAAGAAAAAAAAATGTATAGAATGTATTCTGTGTTTACAAATTGTAATCAATATTTAAGGCTTTTTTTTTTACAATATCTACTATGCAGATCTAAATAAAAATCTTTATGCGGTATTCAAATGTGTATGATAGCTATGAAATTTTTTTCTTGTCAGAAGATGTCGCATTTTATTAAGTATGTCAGATGTGTTTTTTGAAAAGACTTAAAATTTTTTTGATTAGTGCTGTACAACTATTTAAATAAACATTAAAGGTATGAATCTCTTTCAAATTATCTGTATGCAATTTTGCATATGATTTTTTAAGTTTTAAGCTAAATAAAATTTTCATTTTTTTTTTTTTTCCATTTTTCATTTTTATACTTGTGCGATAATGTCATGAGATGTTTTAAAATTGAGTCAATAGATTATTTTTCATTTAGACTTAGTAATTTTTGATCATACAAAGTTCATTATTATGGTGTATCTAAATTACAATTATATGAATGTTATTTATGTCATAAGCAAAGTACTTTTAATAGAAATTTTAATCCATTAAAGTGAGTCAATACTGTGTACAGTTTTTAAAGTAATGTACACATTTTAAAATTGAATATGATGTTCATGTATTTATGGTTGTTGTACATCAGTAAAATATGATATTGATTATTATATTGAATGAAACACTTTTTGAGAACTGTAATCAATAATGAAGAAAATCTTTATTTTGGATATATCATTAAAAACTGACTAATTGTAAAAATGCTGGATAAAAATTAAATAAAGTACTGTTTCTTCATTAATCATATTTTAAGTTTATAATCAAAATGATTGCATAAAGCATCAACAACATGTACTGTATTGTGTATTATGAATAAACTCTGTACTGTACAGTTTCAGTATGAAAGTCAGATTTGTTTTTGGATGATGTAGCATTAATAATTATGCCACTGAAACAGAAATTTTTGATTGATTGCCTGTTTCATCTATTTTCTCTCACACCTATATTTGTGCCAGATTTAAATCCCCCTAGAGTACCTAAATAAACAACTTCATATGCATGATTGCAATACATATGCAAATGCTAGACTTGTAATAGAATTGATATATATATACACCTGGGTCTCATTTTATGCGGTAGATAGGTTGCACAGAAAACCTGCATTAAAAAAAACCGCACAAAAATAGACTTCACTTACCTTGAAAAATGGGGGATAGGGTCTGTAATTTTCAGAATTCGCATAAAACCAAAGCAACAAGAAAAATTACTTTAAAATTCGCATTAAAAAAGTAAGCAAATAAAGTATGACTAATAAAAAATTTCAAATATTTGAAAAAAATTAATACAAGACAAACTTTTTTTACGTTTTTTTACTAACAACAGTATTTAATTTTACATTTTTCATACATATTTTAATCATTAACGCTAGCATTCGTTTGTAAACTGGTAAGAAATCAGATTCGATGTGATGTGGCTTCTTTTTAAACGAAGTCAAGAATCTCTCAGAAATTATGCCCAGAGAAACCTGTTAGCCACTTTATTTTTATTTGTGATGTGATGTACAACTAGTGCCAGTTTCAGTCTTGTGTTGTGTTAATGGTTTTCTGTTTCTATATTAAAAAAATGAAATCGCAATCAAAACAAAAAGATTATACATTATCATTAGAAAGATTAGTTTCAGTTTATAAAATCTTCATTTTTTATTTTAAAAATCTAAAAGATTATTTATTTCTGTTATATATAACAAAATAAGTTTTAAAAGTTTAAATTTTTTGAATATTTATTGCGATATTTTTATAGGTAAGTATAAATCTAATATTATTATTTACTCATTAGTATAATTAGGTTATTTACATAGAAGCTAAGTTTCTAAATACAGCTCCAGGCCATATTCACACTAGCTGCTAATATAATGTTATATTTTTGAAAAAAAAAAAAAAGTATTTCAAATGAAAATAAATTATTAATAATTTAAATTTCTGGATATCCAATAAATATAGTGAAATATGAAATATATTAAAAAGAAACATGAATCGCATAACTTCAAAATCGCATTAAAATAATCCGCATAAAACGAGAACCAGGTGTATATATATATATTGTAACCGTTCGATTGTTGTCCCAACTACATAATATCACCAAAACATAAGTGCGCTAAGAATTGTAACCTCGATCACCGATCAATTCCCGCTGCACATTGTCAGCTATTAAGAGCTGTAACCAAAAGCATATCATGCCATCTATATTATGCACCAAAGACCACAACCAAAATCTGGAGCAACTTACCACAGACCAAACTAATGATATAACATAAACTTTTTATGATTTAATTTGATCGCAGCCAGGGTGTACCGCGAAGACCTATCATAGTAGTATGATAAAATACATTAAACAAATTATAAGTATGTAATGTTATTATCTTTCAAACCTTAATTTGCGACTTTCATTGTATGAGACCCGATGGCCGACCATGTACAAGATGGCATAATTTGTGGAACTACATAAGATTATGAAATTTTAAACCATCTATATGATTTTTAATACAAATGCTAGTCCAGGTAAAGCTTTGCAATAAATAAACATAAATACTTGGGTTCTTTTTTTATAGTTTACTATATCACTGAGACTCTTATTATACTGACAAATGACAATTTAAAAACGTTAAGTAAATATATTCAATCATGTCATTATCTGGTAAATCTGTTTACAGGTTTAATAATCAATTTGTATTGTATACTAGAATCAACTATGCAAAGCTAAAATGATGGAAAAGGTAAATGGGATTTTATTGTACCTTACACATCATAAACTACCAAAGACGAAAAGCATCCAAATGTTTTCTCAAAATATCACTAAACTCTTATATCATGTTGACGATAGTATGTACTTCAATGTATGCTCTATCCAAGGTTTATGATTTCTGATTTTACGAATGACAAATAGCAACGGCACAGTAAGTTTAATTATAAATCAACGTTTATTTACAAATTTATGAATAATAAGTAATTAATTCTAATGTTATAATTAAAGACATAAATAAACAAATAAAATAAATAAATTATAATTCCATCGACTTTCTTCAATAACATATCATAGGTACAGTTTTTAAAAACCCTAATCATACCTTATATTTCAATTTGATATAATGAATGTATTGAGGAAATTATACTAAATTCAACATCAACTCATGAAACATCTAATGTCATTTCCAGATTCAATAAATCTATACCGTAAACTTATAATAATATAATAAATAATATTATATCTGTAGGATTTAGCTATAATGCAATCATTAAATAAAGTGAAAATTTAAACTTACATTCAGGTAAATAATAATCAACTAACAGTTAATTATTATGAGGTAACTTGAATAGAATGTCCTGCTACAATTTAATAATCTAACTTATAAATTATACTTACAAATGGAAGAAGATGATTTAGCAGAATAACTAAAATACTTTGCCCAACTTATATCTATGAAGTAAAACCATATTCCTGTAGATGCATTCATCTACACATAGGAATTAAATAACACTAAACGCTTTGTGGATTTATACACCATCATAAAGTAATAAGTATAATTACACAATTCCGCGGATTAACTACCAGCACAGGAATGAGTGTAAAATACAAAAAAAAATGGCAATTAAGTAATCTGCGGATTAACCACCGGCACAGATTAATGCCTTTTAACATTATAAAACAACATTACTATTTACTTCACATTAAAGTGCAAAATCATCCTCCTCAGTTATTCTGACCATTCAGAAAACACTAACATTTTAGCAAATGTGGGTTCTTGCATAATAAAATGTTACGCTAATCAGGACAACTAATGTACTAACTTATCTTGCTTAAGATAAAACATATGTAATATAATATAAGTAATATTAGTATAGGAATAGAAATCTGGAAAGACTCACAAAATGCCTCATAAAAATTGATACATCTCATAAATTCATTTAGTACTTTTCAAGCTTTTTCGCAAGCGCTATTCTCTTGAATAAGTATTTTATTCAACCCCTATTAATTTAAACTTAATAAAATATAACTTATGAACTTCACATGCAAGTTCATCTAACGATAAAATTAAAGTAATGCATTATTCATCAAATACATAAAATCTAACAGGTGTGTGTGTGATATAAATTAAATGTATAGCATTTTATAGCTACAAATATGATCCGTGAAATCCATGTACGATGTGTCGAACAATAAATATACGAAGTAATAGCTACAACTATAGTTGAATTCCATACATGTAATTTTATCCATTTGTATTAGTTATTATAAGCACTATTAGATTAACGATTTTACGTGGCTCCATAAACATGAAACAATTCCAATGATATGACACGCAGAGTTTAAATGAAAATGTTTTTTCATAAGTTATTAATTTCTACATTTCTCTATTAAAACTGTTCCAAGTTTATCACATCCATGCTAATATTTATTTATCCACGCTTAAATCTAGGAATACTAATTATAGCAATTAATTTAATCATTTCAAACTGACGATAAAATTAGAAAATAGCTTTGATTAATTATTTGAAGACTGTTTTTATTATCCAAATGGTAAACAAATTAACTAGCAAATATATTACTGGCATTGCAAAGTTAAATATCAATCAATACTATATTTTTTATTAAAATTATAAACGGAAATATTAAACTATGTTAATAACTTTAACATTTTACTTTAATTTAAACTTCTTCTTTTTTAAAAAAGCAAATTTTCATATTTATAAAACTTCTGTAATTAAAATACTTATTTAATTTTTCCAAATTGTAGAATAATAAATATTTTAAAACATACCAAAATCTTGCAATCAATTCTGCTTTTAAACTGGAAAGCTCCGACATATTTCAAATGTAATATTGGAAAATTATTACTGGCGATTTGATCCACCTGGCTAGCCGACTTGAACAGACTTTTAAATTTAGCAATTCATCTTATTATTAAATACCACTATGTTATTTTTACGTTTATAGAAAACTTTGTGGTAATCCGTTTACTTGTTAACTATTTTAAAATAAGCTTATCATATTTACACCATTTGCCTTTTACCATTTTCTTTTCTTTCTCCCTCCAAAAGCAACACTATCAGACGATCTTTTTTTTTAATTCGCGCTCCTTTCTTTTTTACATTGAAACGCATACGTAATTACTGTATTTATTTTTAATAATTAAATTTAGTTGAACAAATGGTTTTTTTTTTTTTAATTCAATGGAAATAATTTTTAAGACCATTTTAAACAAATAAAAATTATTATTATTTTTAATAATATTTTACCAAATTTAATGTGTTGTCAAATTTTTAAAAAGTTAAACATTTTGATATGAATTAGTATATGGAAAGAAGCAATTTAAATTTATTAAAATAATATAGACAACAAGTAAGGCAAAATATTACCCATTCTCTCTAATAAATTATTTTGAATATAAGAGAGTAATCTGTTCAAAGTGCAAATCAAGCCAATCAAATCACCAAAAGAAGATAGAGAAATTTTTATACCAGTTACATCAATTATTATATTTTATACTAATATATATATATACAAATATATATATATATATATATTACAGGTATCTCTTTGGTTATTTAAAAGTCATGGAATTTAAAAGTATGGCTTAGTTATAAATTAGGAGACAATTTCGTAGTTATTTTACTTAGGTCGCCTATATATGTTAGGTATATCCCAGATATCACCATCATACATATATAGTAGAAGATTAGTTTATGCCGATTATTATTCTTGGGTTGATTTGAATTTATTGTAAACAACTTTAATGCCACCATCATATCTGCGCTAGTATAGTGTAAAATCTCGATTTGAAACCTTAGTTTTACAACAATATTTTCTGCTAAAATCATTAATTTATAATGAATGTTTATTCCATTGGCACTATTGGCCGATCCTGTGGGACATTAGATTGCCAAAATAAACTAAAAGTATGATATTTAAAATTGGAGCAAAAGCATGTTAAACTTAATAAATGAAATGGATTAAATGTTTTAGAAGTGCTCGTGGATTTGCCAACAGCACATCATTTTGTTAACAAACAGGTGGCTATGAATAAAAACAAAAAGTCTAGGTTTTAAAATCAAAATATATATATATTGATTTTTAATATAAGAGTGGCCAACAAGATCCATGTCAGTTTTAAATTTAACATAATATAGTAGAGGGCATAGACTTGCTGCTTTTCCTGCGAGGAAGTGGTAATCTGTGGTCTCACCTTACACGTTGTCACAGTCTACCATCACTATCGTGGTGGAGAGCATTCCAACCAACAGCCTGCTTCAAGACAATCATGATGGGAACCAAGCTGTTTATCGAGGGAGTAATAGTGCCTACATAGCTATCCAATGTGCCTAAAAATGCAATCAAAAAAATCGGTAACCTTTTTGACTACCGCAGAGCTCTATCTAGAAACCTTCAATCTTTAACTTCAGTCTATTAAAGCTAGCTACCATTAAAAAAAATAAACGTTCAAAGTCTGATTTCTAAATTCTCAACTTAAAATAAAAACTAAACCTATCACCAATTTAACCTGACCCTATGCTTGTATTTCAACTTAATCTTTCTAAAATATAACACCACTGTAACAATTTGATTTAACCTATAAATTACTGTGATTATTTATGCCTATCTATTTATTTATTTTATTTCACTCAATCTTAAAGTTAACATATAATATGCCAAATATCTTGAAACTATGAATGCATATAATTTTAGTAAATTCTTGGTGAAGATATAATTCATATCTTTAATAAATATCTGTAAAGCTAATTTGTTCTTCAACTTGCTGTTTTGAGATCTTATTGTTTGTCATCATAATGGACTGCTTGGTATTTGTTATTATAGTTATATTTAATTATCTCCAATACAATATTGTAGTTTGCTCAACTAGAGTTATGAATTCCAATTTTATATATATATTTATTATGGCTAATGTCAGGGACTAGCCATAGAGACAATATTAAAGTATATTTATAATGTATTATGGTTATTGCCCACTAAATATATTCCCTCCCCCTATATTATTACTTAGATATACAGTTCTGTCACTTAATGTAGCATGATTGATGTGCTAGTTTTAAGAACTGGATATTGTGGCTGTACAGGTAGATGCTACTGTTTTTAAGACACCATAGTTAATTATACACAGTTGTATTTACTAAATAAGTTGCTAGTGTGTTCTTACAAAGTATGTGCTGTACATTAACTATGCCACATTTTTTATCTTATGAGTTACTGGTGAAGGTCATGCTCAGTATGGGAAAGATCACATTTTAAAACTGGAACATGAGGATCCAGACTGTTTATTAAAGACCCGGCCGACTCCCTCAACTACTAATGTCGTATTTATGGCAAGTCGTTGATCCGAGGCACCAAGCATTTGATGCTGAAACCTGTGAATAAGTATCCACTCACACTGTAATCGTGTTTATTAGTATTTTCATTAAGTGCCATAGCATATGTATGTGTAGATCTAAAGTAAACCAGTTCTTTTACTCATGTTAAATGAAGATTCAGTTATTATACTAAATCTACATGGTCTTTGAGATCAATTATATGCTCATCTTCTAAATTTATATGCTGACAGATACCATAGTAGCACTGTATGTTTCATTATATCTTTGACTAGCATATTCCCATAGTTTAGCAGGTCATAATACAAATAGGATTTGGCATATTAAACTTAGGCTTAAATCAAATCACTGCACACAACCTTATTAACTATATAAAGATGAGGCAGTCTATAACTTTTGATCTCATTTGCTGTATAATGCCTGTGAGCATGAAATTTCATATACTATAAATTATGTATTTGATGTTTTGTTTTATCTGGTACTTATTTTGTTTTATTGATTAAATTATTTCTTGAAATATAAACTCGTTTCCTCTCTTTCTTGCTCATATTCTAGTTCAGATCCAATTCCATGTTGATGTATGGGTAATTATAACGTAGTCGGGCTTGGCCCCTTGATGGCGTTCTGGCTTGCCAAAACACCTAACAAATGCCGTTTACGAGGCCTGATTTATGGCTATGGAAAACATATATGTTTATCTTAGCCATTGCAGGCCATTGATGATGATGTAACACAGAAATAATATGGCCTATTTCTGCTTCGTGATAGTTACTGTGAATCCACACACTTATCTTTTGTGTACAGTTTGATATGTATGTGTGTGTAGTTTGAGTAGTAAAATATTTACAATATACGTTACACAGTCTTTGTATTTATAATTAATTTAAAAAACCTGACTTTATAGTAATTTTCCAAACGGCCATACCCTTGTTTAGAGAATGTGTAAGGTGTAAAAGTTTTGCCAAGGGTAAGTAACAAACAATTTGGCTGAGTTCGCATGCGAAATCTCGTTTTCACGTGAAATACCACGTTGTTCATAAAATGTCTTCCGAAAGCATAACTTTTTTACAGTTGCCGACAACAGAAGCCGAATGCATGTCGTATTTGCAACATCACAATATCATAGCACAGTCTAAGCGATGCGAGTGTGGACAGCAGATGTATTTATACAACTATAAACAAATTTTTCAGTTCCGCTGTAAATCCGTCTCCTGCCATTGAAGGTGTTCCATTCACAACAATAGTTGGTTTGAAGGCAGCAGACTACCATTGTTGACAGCCCTGCGTGTCATTTATTTCTGGAGCTGAGAGCATATGACAATGAAAGATATATGTTCAGAACTGGATATTAGCCATAAAACAGTAATAGAGTGGACCACTGGTCTCAGAATTATGCCATGAAAATCTATCTTGTAGACCCTGCCGTCAAATTGGCAGTCCTGGTTCGATCGATGAGGTGGATGAAACTATGTTTAGTCGAAGGAAAAACCACCAGGGTAGGATGCTTCCTCAACAGTGGGTCTATGGTGGCATATGTCATGACACCGCTGAATGTTTTGTCACCGCCATTCCATCACGCTCTGCTGCTACCCTTCTGGAGGCCCTGAAAGTAAATGTGAAGCCAGGATTGACCATCTTCTCTGAATGTTGGAGGGGCTACAACAGTGCGGAGCTTGAGGCAGCAGGTTTTCATAATCTAACTGTGAACCACCGCTACCACTTTGTAGACCCAAAAACAAGTGCTCACACACAGAACATAGAACTACTTTGGGGCCTTCTGAAATCTTGAAACCGCAAGGAGCGTGGAACTAGATGGCAATTATTTGACAACTACTTGTCAAAATTTATTAGGTGACGTATGAATAAAGAGAAAGATAAATTCCTCTCTATCCTGTCAGAAATGGCTATACCCACAAAAGCAGATTGAAACTAGAGTGGAGGACAATGTGTTTTGTCTTGTTGTCAAATACCACTAATTTGGACTGCATGTTTGTTTCTGCTGGCAAAAAAAGAAAAAAACGGCATTTGATCAGTTGACGCAATTTTTTTTTTGTTTTCTTTTTGGTTATTGTTTGTAAGCAATATTACATTGATTTTGGGCCCAAAATGTTTTGCTTTGATAAAAATTAGTAAATAAAAAGCAAGGCTGAAAAAAAAACTTTTTATTGCTTTGAAAACTACACAGTTGTTTTTTTTTTTTTTTTTTGTTATATTACGTATATCGCAAAATAGACATCACAGAGTAGCAGCAATCAATGAATCAATCCCTTCCCCAACCACTCCCAAAAAAAAAAAGTTTAAATTTATGTTTAAACAATTTTTTTAAAAAAAAAAAAACGCAGGAAAATAAAATATGATAAAAATTTGTCAAAAAACTGATTTAAAAACCAAAAAGTTGTTGTTTACTAGATACGACATTAAAATGAAACAACTTTTTTATAAAAAGGCAGGAAAATAAAAATTTATAGCAATCAATCAATTAATAACAAAAAAATTGTGCGCCCTGAAAACCGTACATTGTATTGTTTTTGACTGCCAACAACGCCATCAAGTGGCCATGCCCGACTACATTATAATTACCGATGTATGTATCACATGTTATATGTATTATTAGACTTAATTATTGATTTAAGTGTATTATTGGCTTATTTAACCCTTTGGTCAAGCTTATGCCAGTCCTGGGAGTCTCTTGTTCCTCCCTGTGCTATGCCGGCTCATAGAAAAAAATTTTTTTGTCATTCATAAGGTTTAATCATGGAGTATGGATGGAAAAGTTGAATGTTCGTCAATCTGCGGATCTCATTATGCCAGTTTGGTCAGCTTTGATAAATTCTACTTGGATTCTGGAATTTGTTACATGAATGTACACTATGATGTCATCAATCTTACAAAAAGGCCACCAAAAAAAATTTTTTTAATGATTATTATAGTGAATAATGGATTGTAAATCAAAATAGTGGTTACAAATTGATGATCACTATTGTAAATCTTCGCATAAAGTGTGCTAAGTGTATAATATTGTTTGTGTGGTTTTATGAATGTTGGGTTTCTTTTTTATAATACAGAAAAACAAATATATATACATATTTCGTTCCATTTTAATGCATAAATTGCCAAAATGATTTTTTAAAATAAAATTTAGTATTTTGTTTGTTTTGTTGTTAAATGCATATTACTTTTCTTTACCATGAAATATAAAAGAAACATATGACTAAATATGTACAGTTATCATATTTCTTTAAATATAGTTTTATGATATGTAAGTTGGTAATCTAAATAAAGTAAAAATATGAAAAGAATCTTATAATATATATGTGCATATCCTTTTTAAGCCAAGAATTATATTACATTTACAAGTGAATATATTTATATTATCACATTATAAATTATAATGACTTAGGAGATTTCTGTATAAAATGCTGCTGTTTATTAAATGTCTAAGTTCAGTAGAAGAGAACTAAACTTTATACATTAATAATGGAGTCTATACTTTTTATAATCAAGTAATTATATATAAATGTTTACAATGTAAATGTCTATCAACAGTCATAGGTATATTTTATTATATCTAAATTCAGATACTATTTATAGTTTGTAAACAAAGAGAACAAGAACTATTAACTAAAATTTTCATTGAAGTCGACTGTGCATAAGATCATGCAGAGGTATTTTGTAAATGTCTATGAACAGTCATAGGTATATTTTATTATATCTAAATTCAGATACTATTTATAGTTTGTAAACAAAGAGAACAAGAACTATTAACTAAAATTTTCATTGAAGTCGACTGTGCATAAGATCATGCAGAGGTATTGTGATTTTTTTGAAACTGGTGTAGGGAAGCACTCATATCTCCAATAATCTAAACACCACATGATATAGTAAGTGGATGAAGATAAACATCTGGATATTGTCAGATATTAAAGTGTGTTACTGTCTTTATGCTTATGATTACTAAACTAAATCTAAATTATCTCTGTTATATAAAAGCTTCAACACACGCTCCATTATATTTACATATTTCCATTTTTTTGTTTCCTTTACTAGTTTGATTACTTCCAAAAAAAAAAAAAAAATTCCAATTTTTGACATTAAAGATATCAAATTATATAGGTAAAATTTAATTATTTAATTTGATTTCTTAAATTCTTTTTGTCAATAATTTGTATAAAAACATATAAATTGTTCCTATATATATATTAAATACAATACATATTTGGAATATTCATCTCCATCACAGACAATAAATAAAATTTTGGTGCATTTAACACAGATAAAGGGATTTCATGTTTATAGTCATGAAATAATTGAATGGGTTAATATAATGGAGGATATCTATAAAAGAGGGAAATGAATTGATACATGCTATTGGAATAGTTATTAATCATGCTTCTGGGTATGGAATAATCATCATACAGGGAAATCTACAAAGCACATTTAACTGCAAACAATTTTAATATATGGACTATCGTATAAGCATACATTTACAGATAAGCTTACCCTCCCCCCAGTTTAGAGATGATATTTTGCAGACATAAAACTATTGTTTTCTTGTATGACATTTGTTTTTTAATATGATAAAGATTTTTATAGGTACATGTGTTTAAAATTAAATTAATTATTATTTATGAAGGAAAAAAATATTTTGAACCAAATACCATGACTGTTGTATTACCATTGTACTTTTATTGCCTTAATATTTCTACTTACACAAAAATGTATTAGTGCATGTGCTTGTTTATATTAAAAATTATGTAAAACATTTAACAAATGTATAGAATATATTTCATATTTTCTTGTAAGAAAATTGACCAATGCCTTGCATAAATATATTCTACGGTTTTTAAATTATGAGTGATGACATGAAGAGAGTATGTCAACTGATAAGTAATTTCTCTGAAATCAATAGCTCCAGTTCTGGATTCTTGCAATTCATTGTTAATTTTTCAAGAAATGCAGTTACTGTAATATATTACATGACAAAAAGAAAAAGATCAGAGTTTTAAAATTCTATACTCGTATAGATTATTATCTTGGCTAGCAAGGCAATTGATTCTCCAAGTCTTCATAAATCAAAAATCTTGTATAAAAAACAAGCAAAAAAATTAACATAATACCAACGATTTAAATTGTACCACACATTTTTAATAGCATATTAATAAACAGCTTAACCAAGCATATTATAAATACAAAAACACTGTGTGTGCAAATATTGGGTACAAACTTTACTGTGTGCATATTTAGTTATACATGTATAACAATGCAAAACCCACAGCCTAAACTGGTTCTCTATAGATCTTCAAAAATCATGTGATCCATTCATACTCATTGTAGTTTTATATTCTATGTCCATCCAAGTGTTCATTGTTAGTTGTCTCTTTTTTTTTTTTTGAAAAAGGTACACTAGATGTTGATGGCTGGAAATCTCTAGGGGGGGGGGATAAAATATATGGTTAGTTTTCCTCCTTAATTTTCTTTTCATATAATCTGGTAAATTAATTGAAGATCTTTAGTTAGGATTGAATTCATTCAAATTTTTGTTCGTGGCTTCATGGTTAAAAAAAGACAATTCTCTAAACTTTTTGATGTCCAGATTCTTCTCTGCATGATTTACATTTCCTTTTCTTTGTTGTCTTTCTTTTCTTGAACCAATTGCATTAGTTCGTCATTGCTTAATTTTTCTAAAATGTTTTAAAAAGCTCTTCCATGTTATTATCATCAACTTCTGTAGAGAAAACTTTTCCCTAAAGTTGCAATAGGCTCCTTTTGTAACTTTTGTTTAGTAAAAGTTGTGGGCTCACTTTCATCCATGAGAATATTGAGTTGTTTTAGATAACGTTATTCATGTTTTACCTATAAAATCAACAGCTGTTTTTATAATAAATGTTTGTGGAAATGTCTTACCAGTATTCATATCAAAACTGTTGACAAAATGCTATTTTAGTTGCTAAAATTAATGCATATTCATATTTATGATGATTTCTGATCTGTAAATTGAAGAATTGAGGTGGTTTTGATGATAAAAAATGAGTTTGATATTATAACAATCGAGGAAGGTCATGGAGTCTTACTATATCTGCCGTACAGGGCGCCACCAGGCCATTCTACCCTGGAAAATTTATATAGTAGGCAGATACTTAAGTTAAGATCCAATTTTATTTCATTATAGAATGTTAGGCCCAGTGACTAGCTCGCGGAGTAGCAGAGATAATGTAGACTTTATTATTAAAGAAAAAAAGATAATAAAAAATAAGAATAAGCTACTGCCAGATTAACAATACACAGAAACATTTATTTTGCACATATATAAAATGTAGAATTATTTTAGTATAATGTTTACTTTATAATTTGATTTATATTTTAACTTTTGATTTTATAAGTTCGCACAGATGAATTTATTAAGATTTTATTAAAGTATCGAGTATGGATAGATTACATAGATTACACTCGAAAAAGAAAATTTTCTATATCCCTTATTTAACGCTAGGCCAAAAGTTCGCAATCAAACTAATGCCAATCTACTTGATATATTGATGTATTCAATGCAGCATGAATACGACAACACAATACCGCACTGTCAGAAATATACCTCTGAACAGCATGGTTATCGAAAAGAAATGTCTCTTATCCAGTACAGGAGTACTTCATCTGTCTGGCGAGAAAAACAATAAACAAGAAAACTCCATAGGAAGGAATTTCTGTCCTTTTTGCTGTCTTACTATTCCATTCCATAGGCTAAAGGAGTGATCCAAGGAGCAGGGAATACCGTCTGCTTCTGATGGTCAGTAAGAAATGGGTCTTATTTTGCCCAAGTGTGGCGTATAATGTGATCCTGCATGTAGCGGATCTTCATGCTACATTTACTAATTATACTGATACATCCAATCAATTAACCCAATTTAACTGCGAAACAAATAACCTAAGATCAACCCTCCCTTTAATTAAACTAACATAACTTTACGATCTATGCAGCCGTGCACACCCAACTTAAATTTAACATTTATTGAAAGTTTAGCTTAACAGAAAAAAAAAAAATCATAAAAAACATTTAACAGAACAAAAAAAAAAATTAATGGAAATGATTTTAAATTTACATATCATAAAAATAATTATTAATATATGATTTAGTTTGGTCAGATAGGAACTTATATTTCTATTTAAATACTGGAAAAGTTTTATAGTTAATGTTCATGAATTATATATATATATATAGTTCTTTCAGTTTAAAAGTCCATCCTTAATAGTTGCTTGTAATTTGGATCCAGTGTTAATTTCCATGACATCCTCGGGAGACAGGTATGCTAATTGCCGTTCTATTGGCATTTATCCGGAGGTCCTTTACTGTAGCTGATATAGTTCTTTGCAGGCTTTTATTTCAGGACCGCAATATAGGAAAACGATATTTCATTTATTCTTTTAAAAAAACTGAAGGGATTAAAAGTGCGTCTTTTGAAGCCCTTCTCCTTCAACTCTCCCGGACTTAACACATATAGCACACATATTAATTTATTTTTAATCTTTTCCTTTTTATATTAAAATTGCGGATTAACACAACAAGATGTCATGATGATGATGATCCTTTCACTGGCTATTCTGTTCCTATTGTTTTTCTCTCCTATCTGACCTTTTGACTAATTAAAATAATCATTTCCATTTTACACAATAGCATTAATTAAATTATTGTACATTCTTAAAGATATATATATTTTTATCTTTATATCTTTAAGTTGTTTTTTTTAAAATTTAGTTTTAAAACTTTTTCTTTTTTTAATGAAGTTTTCTTTTAATAATTTTTCCATCTGTGTGATTTTATATATATACGAGTTTAGATGACTCAATTTTTAATTTTTAAAACAAATTTTTATTTGCGAACTTTTTACTTTTAATTTCTAATTTTACTTATTATAATAATATAACAGCATGTATGCCCATTACAATATATATGTTTATTATTATCATATTATTTTCTCTGCAAAACTTATCAATCTTTCCTGCTCTCATTTCTTACTCCCATCAAATAATTTCCAATGATATAATCTCTTACTTATTTAGTCACAATATTATGATCCCCCTTATCATTATATAATTATTTATGTATATTTTTTCAATAATATTTTAAAATTTATTCATACATCTTTTCTACATCAACTAACAATTATTACATAAATTTATATAAATATTGACATATCTCATGAAAATGTTAACAGTCATATCATCAATGAGTGGAATCAAATATATATAATTTTTTCTTTTGTTACTGAATATAAAACAAATTTATATTACACTATTATCACCAAAATATAATAAATAAATCTTCTTTGTTCTTTTCTCTATAGCCACATCACCTTAATCTACAGAATCTAAATATATTTGTGATAGTAAAATTATCATTTTCTCTGACTTCTTTATAGTCTTGACATTCCATGTTTCTACTCTTAGAATATTATAATGACTTAAAGTAGTCTGTTATTAATGTAAAATGGATAATACTGGAACCGATGCCTTTATTAGTATAGTTTTCTCATTTTCATTTTCCAATTACCTAAACTGTTATCCAATCCACCTCTAAAATAAAAATCCAATGTCATTTGTGTAAATAATTTTAAAACAGTCTATGCAATCAAAATCAATTATATACTAGTACTGTATTTAACTGTCTAAAGCAGCAGTTCTTAACCTGTGGGTTGCGATTCCATTGAGGGTCAAACAACCCTTTCACAGGGATTGCCTAAGATCATTGGAAAACATATTTTTGATTCATAACAGTAGCAAAATTAAAGGTATAAGGAACTGTATTAAAGAGTCCCGGCATTAGGAAGGTTGAGAGTCACCGGCCTAAAGTATTTAAGTTTTAGTAAAAAAAAAAAACCAAATAGATTCAAGGATCAATTTAAACATGTGTATTGATTAGATCAATAGATCTAATGTTATAACATTAAAAGAGAATAAAAATGTGCAGCCAAAAATGCAAGTTGCAACTGTCTGGTATATACAATGCTCACTACATAGCTGTCCACTGCAGCAAATACATTAAGTTCTTTTGTTGGTAGGTGAACTAAATAACTAGAAAATAAATTATTATTAATAATAAAAATCACAGGTTATGTGATATTCAAACATGACAATAGTGAGTTGAAGACACCAGTTCTATTCAAATGATTAAATTGAGGTGATTTTTTAAAAATTTTCTTCAGCTGGGATCTTCAGCTTTTGAGTCAGCCAGTCTACTATTATGCAAAACTATACAAGGACCAATAAAATTCTACAATTAAATGACATTAAGTGATAACACTAACATTTTAATTTCAGTGTTACTTCATAAATTTTAATAAATATTTTATATTATTAAAATTCATCAAATGCAATAATAAAAAATAAACGCACACTAACAACTGTACTTTTTTTTATAAATCAATACTTTATGGAGTTTGGACTAATATAAGTTTCACTAGTAAATTAAAAAATTTATTAAATCGTATTATAAAAATGCTGACTATACTTAGATAATTGGATATATTCAAAAACACACAGATATAGTCGTGTTTAGTAATATAAATTTATTTAAAATATACTTTTTTAATATTTTTGAAAATAAAAATTAAATTAACAATATACTTTAATTAATCACAATCAACTATAAAAAGTTTTTTTTTTAATTTTCCTAGTTTTGTATAGCTTGATAGCTGCTTTTATAAATACGTACAGTAATTTTTCCATTTCAAGCCTTTTTTTAGTCAATATAATAAAGAATGTGATATTATACACACACATACATAATTATAAGTTTGACTTGGAAAAAGTTTTCCGAGAAATTCAGATATGAATAGCTAAAATGGTAACCAATTAACGTAGTTTCATATTTATCGGGTATTTAATTAAGCAACAGTTAACAGCAATAAAATGCAAATCAAAATATGTGGGTAAGAGAAGGATGAAAGTAATTACACTTCAATGATAATCAATGAAGGTAATAAAGAGCTTAAAACTGCTTATATCAGCTAATTCCCTTTTAACTGCAATCAATCCGAAGAAGGGAGAAATAATCATTCTTTTGTGCTCCAAGACAAATGGCTTCTATCCATTCTTAATTAATTACATTTAATTACATGCACCACCCCCTCCTTCAAGGATTAACTTTTATTTATTACCAACTTTGACAACTTATTACACTAACACTTTTTCTTCATTTTTCAACTGTTTTCATTAGCATAACATAGAAATATAAACTCAAATGAGAAGAAAAATGAAAATGAAATTTGATTAACATTTAAAAATATTAACAAGTTGTAAAAGAAAAGAAATATTAAACTATTATCCTTTTAACTTCATAGTAACCATAGTGCAAAATTCCATAAAATTGACAGCTTTCAGAGTACTGACTGTTTACGTTAAGATTGCAAAAGTTTGGCCTAATGAGTCATCACAAAGGTCAAAGATTACAAGAATTTTTATGCAAAACTTCTTTACATTAATAGTACCTATTAGAAAAAAAAAGAAAAAAAAGTTTGGTATTGAGAACAACTGCTGAGATAGAGAAATTCTTCTCTTATGACAAACTAGTTAAACTTGGTATAAACAAATTTATTGCATCAATAGTATGAAACTACACAATCTTTTATTATAGTTTCTTATTATAAAAATTAAAAATATTTATTGAATTCTTCCATCACACAAAAAAAATTCGTAGTCATATATTGTATAAAACATACATGAATACATACATGAGTGCATTTAGAACACACTTTTAAAAAATCATAAAAATCTGATATATATATATTCTTCAAATAATAATTCATGAAAATTCAAATGATAAACTTATATAAAAAATAAAACAGAGAGAAAATGGATATATGTTTAAAACAATGAAGATAATAATTTACAGACAAAGAAGAAAGTCACTTTTGAAATTATTTTATATGAGACTACCTCAAAAATACTAGAATTATGTATCTGTATAAACAAGAGAAAAGATAAAAATAAAATCGATGGACATTATCATCACAATAATGCATGTGCCATTAAGAAATATGAAAAACTTAAGCTCATGATATTATTATCAAGACTCTTCTACACTTCCAAAAGCAATAACTTTCACCCTACTTTAGAGTGATCTTACTATAGGGACGAGTAATAAATGAACACCATATATTATAATATTCTAATATCCCCAATTTCCAGATCAATTTCTGGTTTTTAATCTTCATTTCAAAACTAGAACTAAGGCATATATAATGAAATGTAATAAAAAAAATGTGTTATATTGTTGGTAAAAACAGAGAATCAACATACAAATTCTCTAAAATAATTTAACTAAAATATAGATAACTGAACTGTTGTCATGTCAATATAACTGTGCAAATGAGTTAATTTGGGTTCAAAAATCTAAAAAAGTAAAAGATGGTAGCTAGATCTGTAAATGCATTAATTCATTTTGAATCTTAATCTTCACTGTTAGTCCATGCATAGAGATAATATAGAAATATACTATCTAATATCTATGGAATGTCAAATTTATAACAGACTCTTGAATAGAATGAAGAAAACTGCTCTAGGATAGTTTATATTAGAAAAATGTCATTTACATAACCACTGAAATTCAACAATCAACTTGATTAATAATAACAAGTCCAAGGCTAAATCCTACCTGGAAGCTTGTATGTCTCTTTTTTTTTTTTTCAAAGTATTTTTATATTTTATGTAAGGTTTTGGTCTAAGTGTTAACATTGGCTATAATATTAATACAACTCTTTTAACATAATGTAAATTAAAACATTACTTTTTAACAACTTCATTTTTATTTAATTATTCACTATAACACTGTCTTTCATAAGTTATACAATTATCAGTAAAACTTAGCACTAATGCCCAGAAAAAAAGTTACATAATTATTTAAAATTTAAACTATAAAATATGTGATTTACATGATCATAAGTTTTGGAAAAAAAAGAGAGAAACATATAAAGATAAAATATTTTATGTCATAACATGTAATAAATTTAATGCCTTAAAAATACATAAAATTTTATTTTCTATTTTGTTTTAAAAAACTAAAATAATATATTTGTTGTTAAAGAAAAAAATTACTTGATTTACACATGAATGGTGCTTATATAAATATATTCATAAATTAGTACATCACTGACTTTTGTTGCAGCATATTAGTTGCTGTGCCTACATATATAAAACACTAGCAATTTTTGATTTTAATTAACATATTTTTTAAACATAGAATTTTATATATGAATTTACGAAACTTAATATTTATACTTTTTCCAATTTGTTTATTAATTAATATAATTTATTTATCACCTTTTTGTTTTATATTATATTTTATTCGTAAATTTTTCTAATTAAAAGTTATATATACAGGAAGACCCCTAGTTACTAACGAGTTACAAACATTTTGCTATAATGTAATTACTTTTGGGCTTTAGATCTTTATGCACATGATTAAAAAAAACTATTTACATATATTCATAACTGATTTTTTTCTAAAGAAGGATAAACTTTGAAATTTAGAAAATAATTTATTAAAGGTATATTTTAGAGAACAATCAAAACCTATATAAAATACATTAAATCTTCCCATCTCTCTGACATTAATTACTTTTATTTTAGCATCCTCACAGACTGTCTTGATTAGTGTTTATGTTTAAAAGTAGTTTGTGAGCGATTACATACACTGTATATATTTCTGTTTGGATGCTTTTTTTCCATTCTTATTGATTAAAAACATGAGTGAAAATACAACTAAAAAGAAATCAAGATCATGATTATAAACCCCAAACGATGAGACAAAAATGGATATAATTAAACATTCTGAAAATGGTGAATACAATTGTGAAAAACAAGAACAAAATTAAGGAATATGTTAAAAATTGTGGAAATATTTATTCAAAGATTGTTTCAAAAAGACATTGTAGAGTAATGGATGAAATGGGGAAATCTTTAGCTTTATGGATTGAAGATCAACATCAAAAAGGCATCCCAGTGAGTTTATCAATTATTCAAACTAAGGTTCTTAGTTTGCATGAAGATTGGAAGAAAGAATTTAAAGAAGATTCTGCTGTTGAATTTGTAGTAAGCAATGGCTGGTTTCGCAAATTTAAAATGAGATATTCTTTACATAATATTAAATGTACTGGGGAAGGTGCCAATGCAGATAAGAAAGCTGCCAGTGAATTTATTTCCACTTCCTCTAATATCATTAAAGATGGAGCTTATTTTTCATGCCTAGTCTTCAAGGTAGATGAAACAAGATTATTTTGGAAAAAGATGCCTGCACATACATATTTAGAAAAGGAAGAATCATTTGCACCTGGGCATAAACCTTCTAAAAACAGATTAACATTGCTTCTTGGAGATAATTTAGCTAGTGATTTTAAATTTTAGCCAATGCTAATTTATCAGACAGAAAATCCTAGAGCATTGAAAGAAAAAGATAAAAGAATGCTTCCAGTAATTTGGAAATCAAATCCTAAAGCCTGGGTGACTGCACAGCTTTTTCAAGATTGATTCTCACATCATTTTATGTCTTCTGTTAGACAATACTGTAGTGAAAATAATTTACCATTTAAAACACTATTGCTCTTAGACAATTCTCTTGGACATCCAAAGTCCCTGCAAAATTTATATCCAAAAGTTAATGTTGTGTTTATCCATCCCAATACTACAAGTGAAATACAACCTATGGGCCAAGCTGTGATAGCTACTTTTAAGCAGTATTATATGAGAAGATTAATGACTCAAGCAATCAAACGCAATTGACAAGAAAGGTGGACCTAGGCAAAAAGATTTTTGGAAAAGTTATAATATATGGAATGCAATAAATATTATTGGGGATGTGTGGGCTGAAATAAGAGTCAACAATGAAAGGTTGTTGGAAAAATATATATCCACAAATAATGAATGCTTCTATGGACACTGAAAAACTCCTGAAGATATCACAATAGTCAATATAATGAATGAATTAAATTTAGATGTCACTGATAAATATATTGATGAGTTAATGCAATCTCACTCAGAACCTCTATCAAATAAAGACTTGATTAAACTACAAGAGATGAATGAAATACAAAATGAAGAAGAACCAGATAATGAAGTTATTGTTAAGAGTTTGACAATCAAAAATATCAAAGAAGCCTTTCATGCATCTTGACAAATTTTTGACCATCATGGAAGGATGTGATACCTATGAAGAGCATATATCTCATGTATGAAAGGCAATAGAAAAAGACACAATGGTACAGAATTCTTTGTCAAGAGGAGAAAAGGAATACAATTCAATTAACTCTTGATAAATTTGTAAACAAAACTCCAGATAATAATCAATAAAAAATAAATACTGTATTTTGAAAACCTTTTTGATGTTTTTTTTTTGTTTTTTGCAGACCTCTACTTACAAACAATTTCAACTTCCAAACACACATCAGGAAACAATTAAGTTTGTAACTAATGGACTGCCTGTATACAGATATAGTTCGCAAAATCAAGCTTCCCTAATAAAACTTCTCTAAGATAATATATTTATTTTGAATATTACTTTCTTTTTATAAAATAACATTATATTGTTTTGTTGTTGATGTTGTTTTTATAAATATCATCAAAACAAAATTTGTAGGTTGATATTTAATAATGATTTATATATCTGATATATTGCAAGGATAAAAGGCTGATATTTCTAAATATGTTTTTATGGAATTAGAATATAGTACAAAGTCCATTCTAATTTCTCCCAATATTTAAATACTGACAATGTTTAAAAAGTGTCTGTACTCCAAATTCAGTAAATATTTTTAATAATTTCCCCCAATTAACTTTCTTCTTCCTTTCTTGAGAAAAAATTTTAAAAAAAAAATGAAAACAAGTTTTGATTATTCATTGTATAAAAATAAAATACAGTGTGTTATAGTTTTTTACTCAAAATATGTAGATTTTTGTTCAAATTTGATTTTGCACTGAAAAGACAATTTTTACTATCATGTTAATTGATTTATAAATGTTTGCTTATCAAGAATTTTGTAGTATCACATATTTACTGCCACAAAAATTTCTAAAACATGTTTATGCCCCAGTGATAAATCCTGCACCCCCCCCTCCCCCATAGCATGATGCTTTATAAATGAGTACATATACTTCACATATATAAATAAAATCTAATTGGTTGGTTCTCTGGTTTGTGAAAGCACATAAGGGACTAATTATTTTAAAAACATACTTTATATTGAAACAGTTAGATCTATCTAGACATGTCTGTTTCACCTATTATATTTTATAGTAGTGTATTTATTTAGTGCTAATAGTGCATTTATTTAGTGCTATACTTCACTCGGTTGTGTGTATTTCTTTAATTTAAAACTTCAAGTTTATGCTTGTAATATTGCCTTGTACATTATAATATGCAGATGCAGGAATGGGTAGCTTATACACACATACTACCCGGGTGTTTGTTGAAACTGAAGTAAACATAACAGTGTGTACTTATAATTTATATATATAACAAAATTATAAGTTTAAATTTGTAAAATTATTCATTAGAAAAATTATATTTTAATATTCATTTAAAATAATTTTCGAGTTCTATTGTTTGTTTAAAATTACACAGGTGGTAAGTTGTTTATGAGTTTTAACATTTCGTCTAAAAATAATCTTTTAGCTGAAAATTGACCTCATTTAAAATTATAGGCAAAAATAAATTAGAAAACGCAGTCAGGCATAAATTCATACTAAGTGCAATTGGGAAACCCAAGGGGATAGAGCTTTTAATTCCAGATTTAGCTGTGATGAATATATAAAAAAATAGAAAATTTAGTTGAAGGCAAAGTTTGATGTCAGTAAACAAGTGACATTGCAAAAGTAAAAGGGGGAAGGGAACATTGAAAAATAGGATATAAAAAAGCCTGTAGTAGCCATTGAGGAGGGTTAGACACACTTTTCCAAACAAGGGTAGAAAAATAATTAAAAAGCTGTTCCTGCATTACTTTGACCAAGCCAAATTCTGACAAAGCAATTACTAAAAGCTGTTAAAATGAGAACTGTTGAGTGGGACGATAGACTGGCCATCTATTCCCCACAGAAAACTACAGAATGGAAGAAAATATCAATCTCCGCCCTGGCCCAATGAGGGAGAAGCTGCACCTGAAGTACTAGAGAACCCTTAACACGAAGTAATAGAGAAAAGCCGCAACCAAAGTGCCAGAAAAGCCACATTCCAAGTTAAATCTAGAAAAGCCACAGCCTGACTTAATGGAGAGAAGACGTGCAGTAAAAATTGCTTGAAAGACTTACTACCAAGTATTACTGATAAATCATTCTTCAGAATATGCTAATTTCATTACTAAACCAATTCTAAATTAAAAACTAGCTAACTAATCAAGACCATATTTCATTTTATTATTTAAAAGTTACATTAAAACATTTATGTTAAATTTACTTTAGAGCCCTCAAAATTCTTGCTTGATCATAAATATTTTAAGTAATCATAAATATTTGGGTTCTACAAAACCATTCAAACAAATTCTTATTCATTTTCTAAATTATAACTCTATTGATCATTTTGCAATTGTTCTTATGCCATCTATATTTTGTTTTTATTTTCATGTTCATTAATTTATGCTATGTTCATCAGAACGGAGTTTTGCAGGGTTTAATAATTATCGGTAAGGCGATGTTAGAATATTATAATATAAAGAAATATAGTCAAAACTTCCTTATGAAATCAAACTTATTTACGCTAGAGTGAGCCGGTTACTTATAAGGCACAGAATAATTTATTTAAAATGAATATTTTGCGTAGGTTATTTAAAAATCAAGAATTTGCTTAATTTATTTAAAATTCACATTTGCTTATTAATATTAGGCATGAGTAATTCTATACAGCATATAAGTAATATTTTAAATCTTAGTAAATCCTTAAATTTGCTGTAACTTTCCTTTATTGGAGATGAGCTATACAGATATCCTTAAATCAGATTCCTATTATTGCCTTTATAGTGTGACTAGATATACTATTTATGAACTAACCAGTGGTTAGAAGATAATATTTGGTATAGATGATTTAGTAAAATATTAAATTAGCACGGTGAATGTGTTGCTTGTTACCATAAAAATGTGTAGCTTCTTGCTATACCTGTAATGGCCTACATCAAGATAGATTCCATGTCAAGTTATGCCTCTTAAGTTTAGGCAACTGTGATTATTTATTTTGTATTTGAAGGAACCAAAGCATTCCAAGGGTTCCTTCAGTCGCTGTTCCATCCACTTGAATAAAGGGGCCTCTTCATATTATAGCAAGTAGCGTGGTCGGACGAACCGATTACTAGGTATATTCTGATATTATAGTTTGTAATGCCATAGAATCTGATGTTAGACTACCCAGCATCAGTTCAGCCCCCCATAGGAATTAACATCAGCTTTGATCCAATTCGAAATCTGAGTTAATGTGATTATCTGTGTAATAATTATATATATTACTAAAATATTATAACTTATGTTTCAACTTAATAATATAACTCCAGAGTAATTATATATAATATTACTAAAATATTATTATAAATTATGTTTAAACTTAATAATATAACTCCAAGCCATTGCCCATTAATTGATCACTCTAGCCATTACTAATTTTCCTGACGTAGTCCATAGCATAAATTATGACATAGAGGATGGGAAATATTTATCTCATAATTTACTTAACCTTATAATGAGTTTGGTTGGAGGTCAAATCGCCTAGTCTTTGAGACCTTAAGTCTCAATTATGTGTATATTCTCATGTAACATAAAGGATGGTATAAGCATATTGTCAGTTCTGCAACTGTTAATCTATTTAGACATTTTGCAACCCTAAATTTCACTTACCTGCACGTGAGCAAATATAATTGTCTTTGTTTATCGTTTATTGATAATCACATTAAACATTTTGTAAATCTAAGTATTCACTCACCTCTGTGTGAGCAGTATATATATAATTTGCGTTATCATTTACTAACTATTCATTAATATTCTTTGTAAACCTAAGTATTCATTCACCTGTGTTTGAGCGCAATATAATTTGCATTTTCATATTCTTTGTAATCCTAAGTATTCACTCACCTGCGTGTGAGCAATACGTACATAATTTACCTTGCTTTATAACTTATTAATTGTTACATTAAATTCATGAAATATAAATCCCTCTCAGTCTCCATTCTTACTCATTACTTGATGAATCACTAGTTAAGTTGTATAATATCTATGTGTGTATGTGTGTGGGGGGTGTCTCGTGTTTTACTGCTTTGCTATTGCTGGAACGTGAATAAAGAGATATCGAGTTTAGCCTCAGGCATGTCTTTCACAATGAGTTGACGTAGGATATTACTATCCCGACTTGGTCAGCTTTTGGTTCTCTGTCTCGGTCTCTCAGTCTGTTGAGCAAATGTACAAACCTAACCGTTACAATATCAAGGTTGAAGATTGTAAATGGTATTTTGTAAATACACATTAATGCAAAATTTGGAGAGAAAAAAATGTTTTACTGTTTTTTGATTCGAAAATTCATTGGAAAAATAAATTTTTACAATGATGAATTTATTAATTGCAATCATTTCTATATTATTCAAAGAAAATATAAAAGCACTAATAAAAAAATTTTGGTCTTTTAGATATTGACACTTCACTAAGATAACTTTACATTACAAAATTCATAAATAAATAATCTGGTATGAATTAAGAAGCATGGAATCATGGTATTTTTAGTAACAAACCTAATGTCATCAACAATCTGCATACATTGGAGTATTAAATGATTAGTTTACAGGAAAATTATGGAATATTAAAAGTATAGTAAGTGTTAGACTAAGCTTTGATTCAGTTTTTAGTCCTTAAGTCATCATTCTACCATTGAGCTTTATAAATGACACATGGGGTATTTGGACAATAAAACTGAATATGAGACTACGCATTTTAAAAGCATACTTCATCTAGATCAATACTGTAAGCAAATATATATTTAGTTTCAGGTTATGTTTTGTTTTTAACAAAGTTTAACTTTTTTTGTTTCCAGTTTCAAACTTTTCTATAATCAGCATTATTAATTAAAATTGTGAACTGATTAAAATACCACTAATTCAAAACTTTTATTATCTGGATAAGATTACAAAGTATTGTTTTAATTCTTTGTTTTAATTATTGTTTTAAATTGTTTTTCTCTTCACCAATAAAAATTGTAATTATAAATATGCAATTTTTTCGCATGCGTTAGTGAAGCTGTAATTATACTATAATGTTTAATATGCCTGCTTAGCGCTTTCAAGATTTAGTATTTAAATCTCACACTCATAGCTTTACGAATGAAGACTGTTGTGATTTATTGTACACATATGCAAATGAGCTTGAATTTTTAATTAGTTAGTCCATCGTTTGCAGAGAGCAAAGCATGCCTCTCTTCTATTAATGGCACTGAGATCATTTGCTATGTAAAAAGATTCTTTGACTTTTCTTTTGGCATCACTCTTCTCTGTGCAAATTATTTGGGCAGAACTGGGTTCGAATACATGGTCTGTAGCTGCTTGGTAATCCCAGAAGATTGATGTTCCTTCATTTTTATCATACCTGTATTGGTAAATTCTTCTATTGAGGTTAGCCCGAGTCTCACCACAATAAGATGCCTGGCAGCCTAATTGAGGGCATGCTATTTTATAGACCACATGAGGGGCTTGATCTTTTTCTATTTTATCTTTGGAATTATTTATTAGTCGGTTAGTGTTAGGAGGTGTTCTGAAGCTAAATTTGAAATCATTAGTCAATTTTTTTAGCAATTTTTGAAGTTACATTAGGTATAAATGGAATTGTTAAGTATTTCATATTGTCTTTAGGCTGTTTATTATTGAGTTTTCTATAAAATGTTTTTATTCTCTGATGGATAGTACTGGGTTTAAAGCCTATGTTGGTCATTTCCTTTATATATTTATAGATGTTGTTTTTCCTATCCACTGTGTATTTACATAAATGGTGATTTCTGAATAGGAAAGCATTCATACTTGCCCATTTATATGTGTTGGGGGTATTAGACTTTGGACTTGTGTAACCTCTTATGTGCAGCGGTTTAATTATCATTTTATAATCTAGGTATGTGTTCTCTCTTTTTATTATCAAGTCTAGATATTTTATTTCCTGTTCCTTGTTTTCATCAGTTCTACTGAGGGTTAATCCTGAGATGGCTTGAAATTCATTTTGTATGTTGATAGTGGTGGAAGGTTTTGCTGCAATAAGAATGTCGTCAACATATTGAGTGTATATGAGAGTTGGTTCTGTTGTGAAGTGTGTCAGAAGAATTTGACTCTCGTAATGGTTTATGACAATACTAGCAACAATTCCACTCATCGGCAATCCCATTGGCCAACCATCATTCATAACATACCATTTGTTTTCAAATTTAGCCAATATGTTGTTATCCAGCCACTTCAAGAATTCTATTATAAAATCAATTCGTTTTGTTGGATAATTTTTCTTATTTAGTTCATCTTTGATGATGACAATGGAGGTTTTTCTGTTAATTGAGCCATAGAGTTCATTGACATCGCATACAGTCATTTTGTGTTCTAAATCTATTTTAGCATTTTTTATTCTTTCCACAAATTCAAATGATGATTTGACAGTGTGGTTTCCAAATCCCAGGGAATCTATAAGCCATAGGTTGATCATTTTTGCAGTTTGGAAATAGTGGACGCCTCCAAAGTCGAGCATTAATCTGAGAGGAGAGTTTTCTTTATGCAGTTTTATGCTGGTAAACATTCTAGGTGCTTTGGAAGATGATGGGTTGATTCGGAAATATTCAGCCCTAGATAGTGTTTTATCTTAATGAGTCTTTAATATATTGGATATGAATCTATCTTTGTTGATTTTATTATTGTTTTCAGTTATGCATGTGAACTTAAGTTTGTTGATCTGCTCTTCCATTTTGTTTGTGTACTCATCTCTTGAAATTAACATGAATCTATTGCCTTTATCCTCTTTGATGCATAAAATTGAGTTACTTTCTAGAAATTGTTTAGTTTTATTAATTTTGTCATTCCAATTGTTATGCTTAGGTAATAAATTTTTATGTTTAATAATTTTTATAACCTGTTCTACAACCATTTCTTTGATGGGTTCGTTTATAAGACCGGCCTCAATATCAGCCATGATTTCCATTTTTGGCTGTGTCCACTGACCTCCAATGAATTTAAGCCCCAGCTCGAGAACGTTTCTAATTTCTTCCGGAGGATTTATCATTGTTCTGTTTACATATGTAACTGCTGCATTGGTAGGGGTTATTGCTATATTTTGCTTGTGTGCCAGAAATTTTATTTTTTTTTCATGAATTTAACTGTTAATTTCAGCTTTAGTTTATTGCCCTTGTTAATAATGGAGTTGGGAATTACTCTGTGAGTGGTCATTCTATCCCATCACTTATTTGCTTTCTTTAGAGCATTTTTACATCCCTTTGTCATAATTGCAAACAAATATTTTTGCGTTTTTCTAGTGACAGCATCGTGATTATATATGCATCAATTAATTTTTACTCTACAGCAATTTGGAATAATATTATACTGTTGGCATTTTTGTAAAAAGGAGAGTCTTTGATTTAAAGTACCAATAAAATTACTTACCCTCGTAATCTGCCATTGCCAATCGAGTCGATTCATTTATGTAATAAATTGTTTTTCTCTTCACCAATAAAAATTGTAATTATAAAAATGCGATTTTTTTAGCATGCGTTAGTGAAACTGTAATTATACTATAATGTTTAATATGCCTGGTTAGCGCTTTCAAGATTTAGTATTTAAATCTCATACTCATAGCTTTACGAATGAATGCTGTTGTGATTTATTGTACACATATGCAAATGAGCTTGAATTTTTTAATTAGGTAGTCCATTGTTTGGAGAGAACAAAGCATGCATATCTTCTATTAATGGCACTGAGATCATTTGCTATGTAAAAAGCTTCATTGACTTTTCTTGTGCAAATTATTTGGGCAGAAGTGGGTTCAAATACATGGTCTCTAGCTGCTTGGTGGTCCCAGAAGATTGATGTCCCTTCATTTTTATTTTTAACCCAGTTGTATGCATACCTGTGTTGGGAAATTCTTGTATTGATGTTAGCCCGAGTCTCATCGTAGTAAGATGCCTGGCAGCCTAATTGAGAGCATGCTATTTTATAGACTACATGAGGGGCTTGATCTTTTTCTATTTTATCTTTGGAATTATTTATTAGCTGTTTAGTGTTAGGAGGTATTCTGAAGCTAAATTTAAAATCGTTAGACAATTTTTTAGCAATTTTTGAAGTTACATTAGGTATAAATGGAATTGTTAAGTATTTCATATTGTCTTTAGGCTGTTTATTATTGAGTTTTCTATAAAATGTTTTTATTCTCTGATGGATAGTACTGGGTTTAAAGCTTATGTTGGTCATTTCCTTTATATATTTATCGATGTTGTTTTTCCCTGTGTATTTACATAAATGATGATTTCTGAATAGAAAAGCATTCATACCTGCCCATTTATATGTGTTGGGGGTATTAGACTTTGGACTTGTGTAACCTCTTATGTGCAGCGGTTTAATTATCATTTTATAATCTAGGTATGTATTCTCTCTTTTTATTATCAAGTCTAGATATTTTATTTCCTGTTCCTTGTTTTTATCAGTGCTACTGAGGGTTAATCCTGAGATGGCTTGAAATTCGTTTTGTATGTTCTAAATTAAAGAGAATGTCAGATTCACTTTCTTTTTTGTTCTAAAATTGATTGTTGTAAATAACAGTTACGTTACATACATTTTTTATACCAATATTTAATTGACATCTTATTTATTTTAAAGCAACAACAATTGATTAATCAGATTTCATTAAATGAATGTAAAATACCAATAATTATGCGCTTTTAATGCTTGTTAGAGAAGTTATATTTATTTATTAATAATTTATTTAATGCTTAGCACTTTTAAAGCTCCATGACGTCATACTCATAGCTGCGTGAAATTGCTGATGTATAACCCTGTTTATATTGGTTCACTATCATTCATTCCAAAATCAATCTGCACATTTATAGTTGAGGCTAAAGTTGTGTCCTGATATTCTTAGTTATTGTATCATTATATTTGAAATGAATTCTGATGAGTTGATTTAACTAAAGAAATTAATGTAATAATCTTACTTGTAGTTTTGTTTTCTGTTACTTTTTCATAAATTTTTTACTTCCATTAATATATTAAATTGAGGTTATCACTCTCAATATATACAATACAATGTTTAGATTAACAGTCTGCCTCCATTATGGTTGGCAAACTAGGCAAGTCTAGCTGTTAGCGCTACAGCTAATATTAAAGATAGATACTGTGATTTCTCTTTAAGATTCTGACATTTCCAGCCTACATGTGTCTTGCTTTATGTGTAGATCTAGTGATACCTATAGCTAGCAGTTTCCTGCTCAAGGTTTGAGCATGCTGCCTGAGTCCTATAATACTGCTCAAAATTTGACAATTGTCCAATGTTGTCTAAACAGCAGTGTTGCTGTTTCTTTTATAGTGAGAATCCATGTCCTTATTGGAAATGATTACCCCTGGTTATTTATTACCCTTTATGTTATATCGTGTCAATTTTTTTGTAACTTGAATTCAATCTTGATAATCTTGTAGTAAGGATAAAATCCATTACTTGAATGTAAGCTCTTGCTGAATTAGAATGAGTTCACAACCAAAAAGTGAGTTGGTAGTCGAGTGTCCAGCATAGCTAACTTACAAGCAGTTGTCCCAGGTTCGCTTCCCGGCCAATGCTTTGATACATGAAAAAAAAGTGTTTAAAATATAACAGTGCTTAACAATTGCAGATGCAGTGCGATCATGGGTTAGATAGATATTCAATGTGTTTTGCCATTAAAGTGAAAGACAATCATTTGCCTAATTAGCTGAATAATAAAAAAAGACTGAATTAGAAAAATGTAATGAAAAAAGACGTTGAAAGATAAATGACTTATTTCTGAATTAAGATATGCTAAACTGAACAAAAACATTTATTAATATGTGGATTTGGTATGTGCTACTTTCTTCTAGCTAAAAAAAAAAACACTAAAGAATAGATAAGGTTTAAAAAATAAATGAAACAAAATCCATTAATTAAGAGAATGAACTAGATTTCGAAAAGCAGTTAATGATATTAAAATTCTCAATGAAAAAAGGTTATTAAAAGATTTTTTTAATATATATATAAGATTTATTGAAATTAGCAATAAAAAATAAATAAACAAATAAAGATATTTCTCAAGTATAGAAACTACAAATGTTTTGCATACAAAAGTAAAATCGAATATAAACAAAATAAAAAATTTCCATTTTACTACTACTACCATTTTTGTATAAAATCCCTAAGGACAGTTTTGGTTATATTTTCGATACTTTATTTTTGAAATTCAATATTAATTCTATTCCATAATTCAATAATCATTAGTTTTATATTATAATTATAAGTTTATAAATGAAAAATATTCAAAAAGATATTTCAACTTTGCAAATACAGAAAATAAGTACTAAACTGAGTAATAACTTTTTTCTTATTGGGTGATTGCTATGTGCTAATTAAAACACTACTGAATCCATTATTGATACTATAAAGCAACAAAATTTTGTTTTAAATTTTAAAACTGCATTTATAATTGTTATAATATTACAAAAAATGTCTGTTCAGGCATTTAGAAACATGTTCATTTTCCCATTAAACATAATTTCTATTTTACTGTAATTACAGTTTCACTTGACTTGGCTTTTTAAAAACATTTTCAAATAAAGTCTAATGTTAATCATAAATATTTTTGATATAAAATAAATATTTTAGAAATAACTTGCAAAAAAATCATAAATATGTAAACAAATTACAAAATAAAATACAATTGTTAATTTTGAAGTATGTTCACTAGTACTCTCAAAGCCTTGGGACAAAGAATAAACCAATTAGTGACATTGTCAGCTCCTTTGTATTACGGACTCCTATATAATACTGATTGATATCTTCAGATTTGTTAAAAATTAATAAGTCAATATAAATTTCAGTTTCTGCTGTAAAATGAATGCTGTATCAGCACCATCACAATGTGCTGCAGAAACAAATTGTTCAAAAATGTACATTTTCCATATCCGTGTGTATTATTATAATACAAAAGATAAAAACAAATTAAAATATATGTTTTTTCTAAGTTTTTCCACTAATAGCATATAATAGCCAATTAAAAAGACAGTTATAATTCATTTGGCTAAAAGAGCAGGCATAATCTACAATAAATAAGTCATCATCATCAACGATTATCAAGCCACTACAGATGAACGTCTCTCCAAGTTTAATCCATCTTCTCTGATTTCTAAACTCTCTTCTCCACATTACACCTGCACACTTTCTTATTTCATCTATCCATCTCACATGTGGTCTCTTTTTAGATATTTTACAATATCTTGTAATCCCGTTTAAGATTTCAATTGTACATCTATTATCATATCTTCTAGCAATATGACTTAGCCCAACTCCAGTCTTTTAATTTTTTCCATGATGTCAGTAAAAACTGTTTGTTCTTTTAACAACATATTGTGTCTTCGATCTCTTCTTGCTACTCCAAACATGCATCGCTCCATACTTCTTTGAGTGGTCTGAAGTCTCTGTATTGCTCTTCTATCAAGTGTTCAAAACACATTTATATAAAAAACCTTCCTTTTCAAACACAAAGGCATATTTCCTTTTAGTATTAAGTTATTTCTACCAAAAGCACCCCAACCAAGTTTAATTATATGATTAATTTCATCCATCATGTTTCCATCTGTAGTAATAATATGATTAAGGTATTTATAGTTGTTAACTTCTTCTAACTCATCATAATCGATCTTTATTTTCTTCTTTTGAGAAATCCATTAAACATTTAACATTTACCCTTAGTTCTGGTTTCTTACTTTCATCTGATAACTTCTACATTTCCTGAAGTTCTAAAGTATTATTTGCAAAAACTACATCATCTGCAAATTAACTTTTACTCCTTTAGCTTCCCAAAATAATCCACAAAATACTTTTTGTAGCACTGCTGTAAAATGTTTTGGAGTCACCCTGTCTTACACCCTTCCCAATATTAACCTTCCTAGTATCATTGTGTTACCTAATTGTTGCTATTGCATTTTTATCAATATTCTTCAGAATATGACAATATACTGGGTCTATACCTTGATGATCCAATGTTTTAATCACTGAAGAAATGCTTATAGAATCAAATGCCTTTTCATAATCTACAGATCCAAAGCATAATGGCAACCCATATCATATTCATTAATCCTTTCTACAACTTCTCTCAATATTTAGATATGATCTACTGTACAAAAACTACTTTTAAATCCAGCTTGTTCTCTTGGTTGGTGAAATTCAATGTTCTCTGTCCATGTGTTGTAATTATCTTGGCAAAAAAAAAAATTGTATAAAACTTATAAAAGGTTGATAAATCTGTAATTTCTAAATTCTTCCTTATCACCTTCTTAAATATTAATATTAATACTGTATTCTTTCAATCAACTGATACATCTTTATCACTTAGACATTTAGTATAAATTTTGCCAAAAACCTTTCTATTCTTCATCTGCTTCTTTTAATATATCGATTATAATTCCATCATTATTTGGAGCTTTTCCTTTCTTCACAAATTAATTTCATGTCTCACTTCTTCATTTGAAATTCTGGGTAATTCAGAAGATATAATAGATGTAGAAAGTATTTATTCTTTATGACTATATAATTCTTGACAGAACTCTTCTACCCATTTCATGATGTCATCTCTCTTTTTAGTAATAGTTCCATCTTTTTTTCTAGACATCTGAAAAAGAAACTTCGATTGTATTTAGATTTCATTATTATTTAAAAAATTATTTATTTTAAAAAAAGTAAAAAAATATTGCAGTATTCTACTTAATCATGATTTTCATATCTACAGTATCAATTGTTTGCGACTAAAAAAAAAAAAAATTAAAAAAAAAATTGAGCATTAAAAATTAATGTACCAGAGATATAATAACATTTCACTTGTCTGAATTAAAGATAATAATAATAATTTTTTAAGAATCTAAAAATTATAATTTTTATTTATTACTGCACCTCTTAATTTTGTACTTCCTTATTATTTTGTATTTCAATGCAAATGGGGTTATTCATGCAATTTTATGTGATTTATCTTTATAAACTGAAAAACTATTATTTCATTTAAACTGGACTAAGATAAAATAAAACAGGCAATATACTATAATTAGGCATTAATTTAAATACTTACTGAACTTAATTGTTTGTTTGTTTTTTTAATTTTATTTTTAATTCTCTCCCAATCTATTCTGGAATAAAATAAATTGATGTTGTGATTGCTGTGGATTAAATTGTTCACAATAATATGCTTAGTATTACTGAATCAGACTATCGTTTAGGGTGGTATAATTTTATTATTAAAATTATCTTTTATTAGGTCTTTAAATTGGTTATAAGTTTAATATATTGGACAGTTTAAGAAAAAAGAAAACTAGTTACCAATATACATGGATTAATACAAGGTTTACATGATTTTCAATTTAATCATATTAAATAGTCCAACGTAAACAGGAATTACACTCCTAATACATGTCTATACCATGTATCTATTGATAATCTTGATATATATTCTTCGGTTAATAGCAGTATTACAAAGGAGAGAGAACAGTAATAAAACTGCATGTGGCATGATAGATATCAGGAAAAGCAAGTGCCTTATCTCTGTTTTTGATTTTAGATATCTGATTGTAAAGCAAAAATTGCAATCTCTTGGATGTAGGATTAAAACAAAATTGATATTTCAGGACAAAAAGGGTAAACACAATGAAAAATATGATTCTAATGGAGAGAAAGAGGTCAATCTTCACATTATCTATGAGGTTGGTGATTGATGAAATATGTAAAGAAGGGCTGATATACGACAGAGTGAACAGATAATCAATGTTAGCATATACCATTCTTTGCAAAAATAGTAATTAGTGGATAGAGCATCTAGATTGATTTTAATAAAAAAACTCGAGGTATTTTGGTTCTAGATGCCAGAATTTGAATTTTGAAATGATTTGTTTATTATTGAAATTAAGCAGAGATTGTGGTTTGAGATTTATTGGTATTATGAGTCATGTTATACACCTCCCAATAAATTATTTTCTCTGAAATGGAATGTTGATTCAGGTCAAAATGGGCAGCAGCACATTTGATAAGAGATTGAAATGGTTTATCAGTAGGGGATAATGCGGACAAATTTTACAGCATCAGGGTACCTGGATAAAGATTTAAATATTTAATTAAATAAGCTCTAAAAAAAAAAGATAGGAATTAAGTGAAGTGAGAGATCATTATCATTGGCATGCATATTTAGTATTATAACATTGATAGCTACAGCTTTTTTAATTCCAAATTAATTTGGAACAAAGTGAATTTATCTTCTTAAATGCAATGATGAACACAATGAGTAGCATATAGATTGTGATTTTTGGAAAGATTAAGAATGTTGTAGAGAAATTTTTGCATGAAGAGATAGACATTGTTTTGGATAGAGTTAATGACTTTTTCAATAGATGGGAGCAGGGAGTTCTGGGTTAACATTCATATGGCATTTATTGATTTGTAGATAGGAAAGCCAAGAAAATTTGTGTGAGGGTGCAGTAAAGAGAGACAAAACAATCTTGCCAGAGAATTTATTCCATGTAGATGATTTATTAAGGTTAAATTGAAATTTAAAACTAGTGTTGTACCTTTCAAGAATTGAGATAAGTGATTGTAGATATTTCTTGGAAAAAAGGAAGATAACAAGATCATCCATAAAATTTATATGCTTGATAGTCCTACTAATTATTGGAACATGATTGCCAAGTAGGGTCTCTTCAAGAGGAGCAGTTTGATATAGGTGATGAAATATAATACACTCAACAGTAACCCTTGTGGAATAGAGTTAAAAGGCTTAAAGCCTAGGGACATTTTGCCACTGAGAGTAATAGAAATTTATTTGTTAATAGGTTAGCTAATATGTATATAATATGAAATGGGTATGTTATGAGACTAATAATTCAATGAAAGAATCAATGAGTACAGAATCAAAGGTCAATAGAATATCTATTTGCACAGTTATTGGGCCAGTTTTCTTTGAAGCTCTGACATCATCAAATAATAATTGTGCATAGCATGATGGCATCAGGGGGGGGGGGCTCTCTTCTATGCATATTAGTATTCTAAAATTGAAGAGAGTATAATAAGTTAAATCTTACCCTTTATGACAGATTCAATCATTTTTATAAGTAAAGGAGACATAGAGATAGGATGAAGGTAATTTAGTGAGAGAGGAAGTGTATTTGCTTTAAAGAATGAAACTAATGATACTGGGTATAATCCATCAATATGATGAATTTGTTTAGACAAAAAGTGTGAAATTGCTAATATTAAAAAAAAGATATTTAGGAATGGCATGTGGCCCAGGATAAATGGAGAGATTTTAGCTTCATCATGATGTTAGACTTTCTGAAGTGCTGTGAAGAAATTGTCAATAATAAATGAAGAGGGAGCAGATTTTTCATTTTTATGAAAAAAAAGCTCAGCGAATGTAGCCTTCCGACCAATTATGGGGTTGAGGCAGAAAGGATTTTTGCTTTTTTGGTAGATAAGTGTTCAGCTAAAACAGATTGAGAATGCTTGTGTTGCTACTTAAGGGCCACAATGAATGGTTTAGAAGCAGAATCACTTGAAGTGCAACTTAATTTTAAGTTGAACGACCTCAAGTCATTTCATTAAGGCTGTAGTTGATTTGTTTCTACTAATATAGTGCTTAGTGGCTGATTGGATGCTATTGATAAATGAGAACTAAGCTTCAAGAGGTTGAAGGAAAAGAATGGTTATCTTCCTAATATAAATGTAAATCTCTGAAGTTAGTGCCTCTGGTGATAAAGCATTGAGCAAGACTTACTGTATAACAATAATGGAGAATAGGTTGAATGTGAATATTAATATCAATATGAGTGTCGAGTGCTAGGTGATCTGAGAAACAAACTGGTTGCAAAGAAGAGTTAACTCTAAAGTGAAGATCTGGTGAATAGAATAAGAGGTCTATCAGAGATGAATGTTTTAGAGTATAAAAGGAGAAATTATTACTGGGAAAAAATCCTTTAAACATCTAAACAAAATAGTCATAGATAAAATTAAAGTCGCCAAAAAGAAGGGTAGGAAAGGGATTTGATGAAAAAATAAGATTAATCTGACAAATAAATAGATATAAATAAACTATGTTAACTATAAAAACATTATGATAAAAGAAAATGACAATCATGTTTTAACCACGGTAATAAATTTTAAACGAATCAAAATGCCCTATGATGTACCGACACACCTACTCCAGCAGCTGAAATATTAGAGATGGAGAATTGACAATAGCCATATTTTCCAAGATCTCCAACAAGAATAATATTAGAATGTGTTGAAAATTTGGTTTCAGAAAAAAAGATGACAGGGAGAATAAATTGAAAAATTCAGTTACTGATTGCAACTATCTGTTAGAGTGATTTCAAACCCCTTACATTAACTCCATTGATATTGAAAAACATAATTACATAAGCAGCAAAATAGCAAGTACCTTGTACAACAGACAAATTGCAGACAATTTTAAAAAGGCTATTCAATTTAAGGATATGAACATGACCATCGAAACAGATAGAGCCACATGGAGATAAAGTAAAAGAAATTTTTAAACCTTTGAACTGGAAGTTGAATTGAAGTTTAGAAAATATCTGGGAGTATATCAGTACAAAATAATATTAAAAGAAAATACAAAACCAAACATAATAATTTGAACATACAAAATTAGCACAAATTGTCTATACAGTAAATATTATGAGAAACATTTTGTCATTGTATATTAGTGGATACAATAGTATCTTGGGGTGAGTCACAGTCCATATTTAAAGTTTTTTGCACCCCCATGACTATCTCAGAATTAATTATAACTTTCCTTAACCTGGTTATTCACTTCTTAGTGTCCACTCCATCCAAATCTGATTTTTGTTGTAGAGATTAAAATGCCACTTGTGCTGGTGCTTGGCTAGTCCAATACTGTTCCAAAGACGCATTTGGCTTTAGTGGAGGTTCTGTTAAGGTAATGTCTTCCATTTTTTAAAGCAGTGAAAGCAAAAGGTGTTTAAACTTTACTTTTTCCAGATTTAATTTACAGGGACGGTTTTAGCATCAAGAGTTGATTCATCTTTCAACAACTTCTTTTCAGGTTTTCTTCTCTTAGTTGATTGAACTTGAGTAAATTTATTACAGATAGAAGTTTCATTCTGTAGAATACAGACTTGCATCAATTCAAACTATGTGTCAGCATCAGGTGACATGGATTCCTGATTGATGATATCAGTTTTAATTAGATCTGATGCAATAGCAGAATAAAAAATTTCCTGAACAGGTATTGGAATTTGATTACCATTAGACTGTGACAATACTTTGGTGCATTTATGGGTTTTGGCCATTTTCATCTTACCTATTGGCATAATCAAGAAGGCGATCTTTAGCTATATGAGTTCTGGCTTTGCAAAAAAAAAAAACATCGAGATGCTATCCCTGTGACAGTTATTATCAATAGAGAGGAATCAGTCACATGAAGTGTTAGGATATCATTGGGTAGAATTCCTTTCCTTAAAGTAATATTAAAAACAGCCGTATTTATTAGGACTGATACACAAACTCTTTTCTCCAACAAACTGTTCCAAACCTGTTAAGCAGAATCTGGAGTTCTTTATCATTAAAGTCAATGTAGCAGTTTTTAATTTTCCCATTGAGCACCATAGATCTACTCATATCAATGAAGCACAGCATTTTATTATTTAAGAACAAAACACTTTTTTCCAAAAAAATCTTTTTGGCTACAATTATAAAATTCCACACATATTAGGGTGCAGCAATACTTTGTAAACCATGCTACATAAATTTTGTTCTGTTAACTAGGCATAATATTCTTCTAGAAGGAATTTTAAAAGGTTATATTTGGCATTTGTTACATTCATTATTAGCATCTTCAAATTACAGAATTTTTTTAAAGGCAATAGAAAAATGGGGAATCGTTAAATCAAAGTTATTTGAATATTATTAATACAGCTATGGTTCAACTGATGTACAATCTAAGGCAGATCCAGCATTAGATAATATATCATTGATATCATCACTCAGGAAATTTAATACATCATTTTCACTTGCAAGTCCTCTATGCTTACTTGAGCCCCCCAAATCGCTACTTTGTAATGATTTGCAAAACTCTTTTTAAAACTTTCTTTTTTGTTTCTTAAAGATTTATTATTATTCATTGAGTTCATTTTGTTATTTTCAGATTCAACTGATATTTGATTGACATTAATTATACAGTTTGAATGGCTTAAATCAAATTTAGATACAAATTATTCAAGCTATTACTAATATGACTATTAAGGTTCAAATTTGGAAAATCTTTGATACTATTGATATCACTTTCAAAAGAATTAGGTATAAAAAATTTTTCTACATGTAGGTGATAATTTATTACTAATAGGAATATTAGATTTAGCAACCGGTACAGTTGTTGATTGAAGGTCATTCTGAAGATTTGTAAATAGTGCAACCTCCAAGATGGTGATTCGTGTGTTATTATTAACTATTCTGGATAAGTAATAAATACCTGCAAAGGTATTAACTCATTCACCAAATTCAGAATTCAATACATAAAGGAGATCCTTCTGTAATAAATACAGGAAATGTCTAGTTAACTTATTATACAAATAAGAGAGTATGAAACAGTGCATATATTCAATTAACTTGATCTATACATTTGTCAGATGTATAATTTTATGCAGAATAGTTCTAATTTAATTGTTGTGACTATATAATTAGAAGATAAAAAATAACACTCCTAAGCACAAATACCAACTTAAAGCATTTTGATGACAATTTTATGTTATATTAGTACAGCCAGAAAAGTAATTTTTAAAAAAAATTTCTCAAGATAATTTCTATATTATTCATTAAGCTATTTAAATAATAAATATGCAAAAGATTAATTTTCTTGGGCCTCAACTTCTATTCAAATGAAAGTCATTTGTATTAAAATGAAATGAGCAGATTAAGCCTCGAACTTGTGGTAAAGCATTAAGCATGTATAATTTATTACTAATTAATTATAATATAGGCATAAGTTATATAGACACATTGAAAGCATACATATACATATATGTTAAAAATGCATACTTGATTGTGAAGTAATCAAAAAGGTTATTGTTTTCAGTAATTAGAAGTTTTAAAAAAAATCTAGAATAAAAAAACTCAGATTTGAAAACAAATGATTTCTCATAAAATAACTTCAACTTCAGATAGCACTGTTATGTTTAAACCAATATTTGATAACTTTCAAAATATATATAAACTAATATGTAATTTTGAAAATAGTCTTAAAACCAATATTCCATAAGTTTCAAAATATATATATAAACTAATATTAATATATATATATTGAAACAGTCAGTTTCATCCATCCGCCCATCTCACTTATTTTACCCACACATCTATCCATATACCAGGTTTAAACCCTCTCAGAGTACCCATTTAAATAACCTCGAATTACTATATATGCAGAATCACATATATATATATGTGAGTGGTATGTCTGTAGTTTAATAGCATGGGTATAGATTACAGATAAGTATTCAATTTATAAATATTTCTAATTTAAGAAATTCATTTTATAAATATTTCTAGTTTAAGAAATATTTTAGTTAAATTATTTAGCCAATTTTATTGTTATGTTATTGGTATATATTACAGATATGTATATTCATTTTATAAAAATTTCTAGTTTTAAAAAATATTTAAGTTAAATTATTTAGCCAATTTTATTGTTGCATTATTGAAATCGCATATGTATATTTCCTGTTATTCTGCATGTATGGTTATAAAATTAGTTTATACTAATTACCAAACAACTTTTATTTGTTACTGATAAACAAATATTAAAGTAGGTCATGCATTGGTCCTAAAATAGCGTGAACTTGATTTTGTAAATATAAAATGTGAATAACAAAATTTGCAGGAAAACAAAATCTAAATTACTTGTTATAATTAAAAATGTGTTTCTACAATAAATAAATGTGTTTTTCTACTGGTTGTAGCTATTAAATATGTTTTGATAAAATAAACAAATGGACTTTTCAGCTACGGACAAGCTCGTAAAAATTAACAGGTGGCCAGAGTTTGGAAAGTATAAATACTAAAAGTTTTGTTGCCAAATATTCGATCATATATATAATAAGTGAGTAGTAAGCAGAACCTATGCCCGTTTTATCTTCAAAATGGTCGAGTAGAACGGCGATAACTCACCCCTCTCCTTAGCCAGGGAATGGAAGAATTTTGGTCCGATAAAATATAATGCCATACATCAGCACAGCTGCCCGTGGAAAAGTCTCCATTAACTTTAAATCATCGCCAAAAGTGTCAACTTATTATCCTCTCCTGTGCCTACAGAACTGCAATGAAAACATCTGAATGGTAAATTTTCTCTCAGATCTCTATTTATAAAATGTAACTTTCGATTCTTTCTTTTAAAAGCTAGCTATTTATTAAATCTGCCTTTCCCAAACATCTTTACTAAAATCTACAAAGAAGATTGTTAAATGCTAAATCTTGCCTGATTGTGAAACTTGACTTTTCCTTTAAAATGTAACACTCGAATTCTCTTTTAAAATGTAAAACTCTAGTAATCTATTTTAAATAAAATATATAATTTTCTGCAATCCTTTTATACCTATTGCTAATCTATCCGATTTATTCTACAATTTTATCATTTTAATATTATATGTATTTGATCTGCCAAATGACTCGAAACCACAAGTATTTATAAATATAATTTTAGCTTATTGATGTGCAAAGATAATTTCAAATCTTCGCTATAATAATTTTCATTCTCACTCGCCGTTTCAAGATCATATTATTATTTTACTGATTCAGTTTTGGGTATTAATATTACAATAATCAGTTCTCTAGTTAAAATTGTAGTTTGCTTAATTCTAGTTATGAAATATAACTATTTATATATGTAACTCGTACATCATAGGAACTAGCCACACAGATATTCTCCAAGCATATTTTAATGTTTTATTTGTAATTACCCTGCAAATATGTTTTGTCCTCCTTAGATTTATATATGTAGAGATGCAGGTGATAATATTAAACTATGTTACTAATTAAGTTAGTCCCTAAATAGTATATTTGAAATACTAAATTTGAGAACTGGATTGTATAGATATACAAATAGACGCTATCTAATTTTAAGGCCCGATAATATAACTTTACATATTTGTGTTATATATATGTATAAGTTGCGGATGTGTCCTTACAAAGTGCGCAATGTACAAATATCTGCTTGCTACATGAGTATTGATGAGTTGTTGGTAGAGGTCACTCTCATCCACTTAGAACTAGGGCACAAGGACCTAGATGATTCATAATTAATGCTTATCCGACTCCCTGAACTACTAATGTTCCTATTCATGGCAAGTTGAGTGGTTTTAAGACATATGTTGAGATCCAGGTGATAATATTAAACTAGGTTACTAATTAAGTTAGTCTCTAAATAGTATATTTGAGATACTAAATTTGAGAATGGGATTGTATAGATATGCAAATAGATGCTATCTAATTTTAAGGCCCGATAATATAACTTTACATATTTGCGTTATATATGTATAAGTTGCGGATGTGTCCTTACAAAGTGCGCAATGTACAATTATCTGTTTGCTGCATGATTACTGATGAGTTATTGGCGGAGGTCACTCTCATCCACTTTAGTTCAGGTAAAGGCTAGGGCACAAGGACCTAGATGATTCATAATTAATGATTATCCGACTCCTTGAACTATTAATGTTCCTATTCATGGCAAGTTGAGTGGTTTTAAGGCAAACCGAGCGCTCGATTTAAATTTATATAGATAGACACCACAGGAGCGCTATTAATTTAGTTATATAACTTTGGCTATAAAGTTCCATATGAACTAGGAGACTACATGAGAGCTAGAAATTTGGCATATTAATATAGGCATAAACTCCAATACCGCTGATCCACACTTAATAATGAAATATATAGCATTAATCTCATTAATTATATAACACCTGTGAGCATAATATCTCACGGTCCCATCACATAATTTTGTATATTTTGATTTATTATTTGTTATTGTTTTATTAAATTAATATTTAAAATATAACTCGTTTTCATAATTTTATTGTCCGTAAGTTCATTTTATCAAACTCTAGATTTAATTACACATACATCATTTTATCTATATGTAGGCCATTATATTAAATTTCATAATCAATTCTTGATATATTAATTAATCACTTAGTCATATGTGTGTATATCTGACCAAATCAGTATTAAATCAGTTAATTTACAAGTCTTTTATTTTACGCTGAGAGACTGCTGGACCAAGGTTAAATTGAGTGTCTGTGTAAGTTGAGAAGTGTTATCCATAGGGTAGTAGATCATTGAGCAGAGGTGAAAGGAATGAATGTTGGTCAGATTCTGGATCCCAGTATCTGTCTTCGATCAGCTTTAGTGTATTTTGCCTATGTTCTAGATTTTGTTGCATGAAAAAACAATTCTTACCGTTACATAGGTTTTTTTTTCCCGAGTTCTGGCACCCAACATGAAGTTTTGTTACTTATTTATACGACCCTGAACAAACCATGAATGAATCTCAGCACACTTTGGCGAAAGAATGAAAATACATAAGTAATTGTTTTTTCCCCGGATTCTGATCGCCCAAATGTGAGACCCTTTGATTACTTCCATGGCCCTGAACTGAAAGCATGTTGGCTATATATAAATGTGAATTTTTTTTCTGAATTCTGGCTCCAAAGTAGAATAAGTTTTAAAAGTTTTTCTCCTCTTTCCCAAAATATATATATATTAGTTTTTTTTTAACCGGGTTCATTAATTATTTCCATGACACTGAATTGAATATATGTGGATGGAAAAGATATATATGTATTAGTATGTTTGTTTTTTTTGCTTTTGCTCGGATTCAATAAATATTTTCCACAGCCTTGAATCGAATAAATGTGGAAGGAGATATATATATGTGTGTACTAAATTTTTTCCCAAAAAAATATGTATTGATTTTTTTTTCTCAGAGTTTTTGATGTGACAATATGGATTTTATAATGTAAACACGCACATACCTAAATGATAATTTCAGTTTAAAAAAAAAAAAAAAGTAAAACAGAAGAGGTTTTTTTTGATAAGATATATAAAATTTATATATATGTAGTATAATTTTTTAACATAATTCCGGATATCCAAGAATGAGGTCCTAGATCTAGTTCACACAAATATGCATATGTGTGTGTAGAACTATTTATATAGATTGACTCCATAATGCATGTACAATTTTTGTCCGGGTTTTTAATACTTTATTGGGAATAGTAATCTATTTTATACACTGAGTTGGTCCATATCTTCACACTGTGTCAGTAATTATATATATATGGAAATTTCCCAGTTTTTTTTTTAAATATGCCATAACTTTTGTTATCTAGATATATGTATGTTTATAATATATTGATGCGGGATAAAACATGTAACAATAAAAATATTTTTTTGTTTGGTTTCAAACTTTGTCAAATCATCAATCCCGTTAGTCATAGGTTGAAATTATAAAATAGTATGTGGATATAAAAAAAATTTCCCCCAGACTATATATATGTAAAATTTTTTGATTGGCATATACTGGAGAGTTTCAAATGAAATTTTTTCCCCTTATTTGCTGGTGCAGAGTAGATATATATACATAGGGCTATTGAAGTGAAATACTTCATTATTTTTAGAGTGGTCTGAAAAACAATTGAATTTTTGTTTTGATATATGATGTACCTATGCTTCATTATACTTGCTCACTGGTGTCTGGCACCAAGAGTTTTATAGAGTTGGATATGGACAATGAAACGAGTTGGACAAGATCAATAAACTATATTATTGTATGGATACTCAAATAAAGTTAAAACTGGCATAGCAATAATAATAATAAACACAATAATAAACCTTTATAAATTTCTTTTTTAGTAGAAATAATTGCGGTTGATTTAAAAAAAGAAACAGGCACTTTGTGGTATTAATTTTTATTTTACGAAATCTTGATTCATGAATTTTATGTAGTTTTATTTTCGGATTTCTAATATTGTAATTTATGAACCATATAAATGTTAGGCAGGAAACTTTAATAACCATATTGGGCAGAAAAATCTAACTATTGTAGTTTAACTAAATCATTAAACTTTAAGTATGACACTATAGATGATAATGGAGATAGGGCATGTTCATAGTGAGCTAGAGTGTGCTGAGATTGATAGAGAAAGGGACCATAGGACAAACCATTTCTGGAGAGGAGGAGCGGTGAAAAGCCATATTAATGGAATATTTAGAAAACTTTTAATAATGAATGATAGTATGAAAGAGAAGATAGTGAGTGGAGAAAAATGGGCGAAGGAGGAAGCATTCAGGGAAATAACCCATGAGGGATAGACCAAGGCAACATGGATCATGATGTTGGGGGCATTTTTAATGACAGAAAAGGAATTGGTGGCCATTTTCCACCAGAATGAGTTGCTATGACATAAGTCGCACCACCAGGATGATTTGCTTTACCACCAGTGGGATTTACTTAGTGAAGATGAAGGAGAAAGGGAACTAGTAGAGGAACTAGTAGAGATAGAAAAAAGTTATCGAAGTAAAATTTTAAGCATAGAAAAGAAATATGAAAGTAAAATTTCGAACATAGAGAAAAGATACAAACAGCAGCGCCAAAAGATAGAAGGAACATTTGAACAATATGCCAAGGAAAGCATAGAAAAGAAATATGAAAGTAAAATTTCGAACATAGAGAAAAGATACAAACAGCAGCGCCAAAAGATAGAAGGAACATTTGAACAATATGCCAAGGAAACAGCTGTACAGATGGAGAAAAAAGCAGAGGCTTCATGTTGGCCTGATCCAGAGGAAAGAGCAAAAATGTCTGGAAGAGAAGGTTGTAGGTTCAAAGACGGAGGTAGATACAGCCTAAGAGATAAAAGGGATAGAACAGGGTGAAATAGGAATAAATAGTCAAGATGAAAGAGATAGTTTAGCGGTAGAAGGCCCAAGGCTCTTGGACATTCCAAAGGAAGTAACAGTACAGATTATACAAGATTCAGTGGATGGCTGTGAGACAGCAAAAGAGGTGATTGCGGAGACCCAAAAGGTTTTGTTGGAGACAGCGGAGATCCAATGTGATCCATTGATAAAGCAGGTCACTATTGGGGGAGGCCCATCTGCCAAGACCAGAGTGACCAGCTGATTGGACAGATATCCATGTCTATAGAGACACCTGTTTCTAAGCCGACCTTCCAGGATCCAGTTGAACAACTGATCAAACAGATACTCATATCTGTGGGGCCTGCCAAGATGATTAGAAAGGTTGGAAATGTGACTGAGGCTCCATGTTTGCCTGTCACACCTAAAAAAGATGGGGTGGCCATTGAAGCTAACTATGTGTCACCAAAACTTACCACAGAAAAGGGTGGAGTAGCAGTTGAGGTGGAGGAAGAGAAAAATAGAGGCTAGCCAAATAGGAGACCAGTTAATGGGGATGTCCAAGGTATCTAAAGCAGATCAATCCTTGCCAATCGCCGAATCCAGACAGGTTCTGAGTGGAGCTAACAACCATTGTCCCACTGATCTAGATGTCTGTGACAACAGTCCCATGATGACATGGAGTGTGGGACTGCTGAAACTTGAGTGTAGAATGCCGTGCTACTCTGGTCAGGGAAAGGAAATCCCAGATATCTTTAATAAACATTCAGTAAAATTTAAACCAGGTCACACATCCATAAAATACCAACAGTTGGCAGTGTTGACCAATATGGTGGGCAGTTTGGTCAAGGGGGATCTCAGAGGCCTTCATTGCTGGCAGGATAGACCTCCAGTATACTTAGAAATTACAGAGCTATTTAGACAGGATCATAGATTTATCCATAGCCAGGATAGAAAGCCAGAAGAATATCAGATGGTGTTTCCTCCTGATCTGGGGAGGTTTTCATTTTGCTGTGAACCTTGGAGAGCCATCCCCATTTGTAGGCCATTTTTCTATTCTGATTCACATGCCAACCTCTTGACAGTGTTTTGCAAAAAGCCACCAAATATATCATCCACTGGGTTTCTTTTGACAGGTTTCAATTAATGGAATCAACCTCTGGTCACAATGTCATGTTGCCAGCATATTGACAGAGGTAGGGATTGGTGCTCTACCAAGAATAAATTCAGACAAGAGGCCAAGAGAGTATTTAAAGACAGGGTGTTAAAAGACAAGGTGTGAAAAGATAAAAGGGTGTTGAAAGATAAGACAATGGTCATAGGGGTTTACCATCCTCCTAAACTAAAACCAGATGTGAACCAACCCCCTGATCCTACATAAGCAATATAAAAGATACATAGATCAAACCCTACCTTTCCCCTTGTAAATTAAACTAACCAACCCTGGGGTTTACTAATAGCATCTAATAATTTTTATGCATTTTTTCACTTAGTTTTCTTCTATAAATTTGTATTATCTAATTAGTTTAGGTAGAAGTGTTTTTTTTTCCTATTTCTTATATAAATTTACATTATGGTGGGAAAACGTGAGAGTAGTAGCTAAGCAAGGTGTGGGATATGTTGAGATGTGTTTGACAGGAGAATAAAATTTAGTCGTTTGGATGAAAACCAAGATTTGATCATTGATCATTAATAATTCAGATTAAGTAAAGGCATTTTTTCATTTGTTTTTTTAAGTAAGTTTGGGGATATGAAACAGTCAGTTTCATCCATCTGCCCATTTCACTTATTTTACCCACATATCTATCCATATACCAGGTTTTAACCCTCTCAGAGTACCCATTTAAATAACCTCAAATAACTATACATGCAGAATCACGTATATATATGCGAGCAGTATGTTTGTAGTTTAATAGCATAGGTATAGATTACAGATATATATTCAATTTATAAATATTTCTAATTTAAGAAATTCATTTTATAAATATTTCTAGTTTAAGAAATATTTTAGTTAAATTATTTAGCCAATTTTATTGTTATGTTATTGGTATATATTACAGATATGCATATTCATTTTATAAATATTTCTAGTTTTAAGAAATATTTTAGTTAAATTATTTAGCAAATTTTATTGCTGTATTATTAAAATTGCATATGTATATTTCCTGTTATTCTGCATGTATGGTTATAAAATTAGTTTATACTAATTACCTAACAACTTTTATTTGTTACTGGTAAACAAATGTTAAAGTAGGTCATGCATTGGTCCTAAAATAGCATGAACTTGATTTTGTAAATATAAATATGTGAATAACTAAATTTTCAAAAAAACAAAATCTAAATTACTTGTTATAATTAAAAATGTGTTTCTAAAATAAATAAATGAGTTTTTCTAATGGTTGTAGCTATTAAATATGTTTTGCTAAAATAAACAAATGGACTTTTCAGCTATGAACAAGCTCGTAAAAATTAACAGGTGGCCAGACTTTGGAAAGTATAAATACTAAAAGTTTTGTTGCCAAGTATTCAATCATATATATTATGAGTTGTAAGCAGAACCTATGCCCATTTTATGTTGCCAAGAATTCGATCATATATATAATAAGAGTTGTAAGCAAAACCTATGCCCATTTTATCTTCAAAATGGTAGGGTAGAACGGCGATAACTCACCCCTTCCTTTAGCCAGGGAACGGAAGAACTTTGGTCCAATAAAATATAATGCAATATACCAGCAAAGCCACCCATGGAAAAGTCTCCATTAACTTAAAATCATCATCAAAAGTGTCAACTTATTATCCTCTCCTGTGCCTAGAGAACTGCAATGAAAACATCTGAATGGTAAATTTTCTCTCAGAGCTCTGTTTATAAACTGTGACTTTCCTATCTTTCTTTTAAAAACTAGCTATTTATTAAATCTGCCTTTTCCAAACACATTTACTAAAATCTACAAAGAAGATTGTTAAATGCTAAATCTTGCCTAATTGTAAAACTTGAATTCTCCTTTAAAATGTAACACTCGAATTCTCTTTTAAAATGTAAAACTCTAGTAATCTATTTTAAATTAAATGTATAATTTTCTGTGGTCCTTTTATGCCTATTGCTAATCTACCAATTTATTCTATGATTTTATCATTTTAATATTTATGTGTTTGATATGCCAAATTATTCGAAACTGCAAGTATTTATAAATATAATTTTAGCTTATCGATTTGCGAAGATAATTTCAAATCTTCGCTATAATAAATATTAAATAATTGAATTATTAATTTTCATTCTCACTCGCTGTTTCGAGATCATATTATTATTTTACTGACTAAGTTTTGGGTATTAATATTACAATAATCAGTTATCTAGTTAAAATTGTAGTTTGCTTAATTCTAGTTATGAATAATAATTATTTATATATGTAACTCGTACATCATAGGAACTAGCCACAGAGATATTCTCCAAGCATATTATAATGTTTTATTTGTAATGATCTCACAAATATGCTTTGTCCTCCTTAGATTTATAAATGTTGAGATGCAGGTGATAATATTAAACTAGGTTACTCATTAAGTTAGTCCCTAAATAGTATATTTGAAATACTAAATTTGAGAACTGGATTGTATAGATATGCAAATAGACGCTATCTAATTTTAAGGCCCGATAATATAACTTTATGTATTTGCGTTATATATATGTATAAGTTGTGGATGTGTCCTTACAAAGTACGCAATGTACAATTATCTACTTGCTGCATGATTATTGATGAGTTGTTAGTGTAGGTCACTCTGACTCCCTGAACTACTAATGTTCCTATTCGTGGCAAGTTGAGCGGTTTTAGGGCAAACAATGTCTGTGAGACTGAAGCCCAATTATAATGACCCATTCGCACCTTTTTGCTTAATTAATATTTTAATATGCGCCATAGAGTATATAGGTAAACCTATCATAAACCAGTTCTCTCCTTTTATATGAAATGCTTATCTAGCATCAGCGTATACCCTAATCTAGGTTAACACGCTAACCTGTGTATCCCTGAGCCTAATTATGCGCTCGATTTAACTTTATATAGATAGACACCACAGGAACGCTATTAATTTAGTTATATAACTTTGGCTATAAAGTTCCATACGATCTAGCAGACTACATGAGAGCTAGAAATTTGGCATAATAATATAGGCATAAACTCCAATACCGTTCCACACTTAATAATGAGATATGTAACATTAATCTCATTAGTTATATAATGCCTGCGAGCATAATATCTCACACTCCCATCACATAATTTTGTATATTTTGATTTATTATTTGTTATTGTTTTATTAAATTAATATTTAAAATATAACTCGTATTCATAAATTTTATTGTCCGTAAGTTCATTTTGTCCAACTCTAGATTTAATGACACATACATCATTTTATCTATATGTAGGCATTATATTAAATTTCATAATCAATCCTTGATATATTAATTAATCACTTAGTCATATGTGTATATATCTGACCAAATCAGTATTAAATCGGTTAATTTATGAGTCTTTTGTTTTATGCTGAGTGACTGCCGGACCGAGGTTAAATTGAATGTCTGTGTAAGTTGAGGTGTCATCCTTTGGGTAATGGATCGTTGAGCAGAGGTGAAAGAATTGAATGTTGGTCGGATTTTGGATCCCATTATCCGTCTTTGATCAGCTTTAGCGTATTTTGCCTGTGTTCTAGATTTTGTTGCATGGAAGGACAATTCTTATCGTTACAATATATGTGCTCTGCGCACAGATAATGAGGCTATTAAACATAAGTAAAATTATCAAAAGTTACTGCCAAGCACTTTCGGGACAGTTTATAGTCCCACATTCATGGCTACTTGTGTTTAGTTGAGAATTGTTATATTAATGCCAATTCATATGAAGACCATTTTCAAGACAGAGAAAAGCAGGCCTCTCGCCTATTGATTGCTGTTGGGTTGTTTACTATGTAGTAAGCTTCCCTGACTTTGCATTCAATATTGTTTATTTCAGAGCAAATGACACTGGCTGTGGTTAGTAGAAAGGCATGGCCAGTGGCTCTCTCATGCTCAATAAAAATTGAATTGCCTTCAAGCTTAGTTTTAGTTCTGTTATAGAGATATCTATGTTGAGCTACTCTGGTTGCAATGTTGGTTTTAATCTCTCCATAATATGTTGCCAAGCAATTTCTTTGAGGACAGGTGATTTTGCATACAACTTGAAGGGTGAGTTTGGGTTTGATTCTGTCTTTGGTGTTATTGATCAGTCTATTGGTGTTAGGAGGTGAACGAAAAGTGACTTCAAAGACACTTGACAATTTATTAATAAGGCTTTTGGCTGTTGAATGGATGTATGGAATTAGGATTCTCGGTTTGCTTTCTTTCTTGTAATTATGGTTTATTTTATAAAAGAATTTATTAACTTTTCCATTAATGGATGATTGAGTGTGTCCTATTTTTTCTTAGATCTGTAATATAATTAATAAGATTATTTCTTTTATCTGCCTCATATTGCATAAATTTTGTTTTCTAAACATAAATGAAGAGAGGGCTGCGAGTTTGTGGGAGTGAGGCGCGTAAGAATTAGGATGTGTGAGACCCTGTACTTCCAAAGGTTTAATTACCATTCAAAATAGTCTTAATAATAAATTGATATGTTTCTAAATTGCAATTGTTTATTATCAGTAAAACAATCAAAATTTGCTTAAAAAAACATAGAATTAAAATGATATGGTATAAGTTTGATATTATACATAAAAAAAGTATTTTCTTGTCTTATTACACAATGAAACATTATTAATTGATGGCTATGTCTCTAAAATAAAACAGAAATTACAATTCCACAAATAAATATGGAAAAAAAAATTGATGATGATAGCAAAAAATGAATGAATTCAAACAAACACTAATGATAGCAAAAATAATAATAAATGTTAAATTACAATAATTTTAAATTGAAAATCAAAAGAAATCATTACTCTTATTTTTTCAGTGAAAGAAAAATACATGTAAATCTGTCAGTTCAATTTATTATTGATAACTATATTATTATTTTTTAAAAAATTTGTTTATACTATAATTTTAATTTAGATATGCATAATGTAAGTATAAAAAGCATATGAGTTATATATATATGCACGTTGAACACTTACAATTCAATAAACAATACATATTCTATTCTAATCAGAATTTATTAACAAAAGATGAGCTATTTATTAAAATGAATTAAGATGTATGTAAGAGGAGCTTGGAACAAAATATAGTATATAACCCTCCACTTCATCAGAATTTGTTTTAAACATTTTTTCACAAATAGTAAAATGCAAGTATATTTATTATTTGAAAAAGATAATTAAATACTGTTATCAATTATGATCCCCTGTCCTTTGTTTTCAAAAACCATTCTTAGAATTATAATTCAATTGTTATTAATTTTCTTAGAATTATATTATTTAATAATTAATATTTTTTTATAAAGTAGGAAGGCTTACAAAGACAGACATCATAATGTTTTCAAACATTGTTTATGAAGGTGTCAAAACAAGAAAGTGAAAATCACAAGACAAACCTCTGTTATTTATCAAACTAATGTGTCTACAGGTGAAATAATAAAAATTAATCACTCAACTACTCGACAAACCAGGTGCGAAAAACTCAGAAAAACATATCACATATATAGCCCAAATGTTGACAGTTTAATGACATCAAACATAATTAATATAAGTTAGTTAAATTTGTATACTTTTGAATTTGACATAATGAAGGAACATAAAATAATTTATGGCTATTTTGAAAATATTTGTTAATTAATGAGTGAAAGAATCCCGGTTTAATCAAAACAAAATACTTCAATGACATCTTTATTTACTCTAAATTTAAAATATATTATAGACACACACCTTTAAACTATATATATACGAATCGTTAAAAATCAAGTCAGTTTATTAATAGGTAAAAAAAAGTACATAAATTTCTACATTTAAAGATGCCATATTTTGAAAACTGATTCATAATTTGCTTTTAATTAATCACATATTTAACAGGTGTGAAAGACTGTATTAGGATGAACATTTGTTGCTTATATTATTTTGTGATATAAACTTTCACAAAAAACAACAACAACAATTATACAATTAAAATTGTATTAACTATTTTAAACTAAATTCCCTGTCCAAATGCAACAACACTTGACTATAATCAATGATAAGCTATCATTGCTTACTATTTATTAATATTATATACTTTACATATTAGCCTTTTACAACAATTGAGTTTATTGTTATATTTCTAATAAATGAATGTCTTATCATAAAATTTATAAGCTTCCTTTCTTTCTCTCATTTTTAAAAAATATAATTTATTAAAGTTGTAATTTTTGTGCAAAAGTTAATAAAATACATTAGACTGAAGCATTTTTCAAAATCTGAAATATTTTTCAGACTATATATCCTTTCCTGTAAATAAAGTTTACTTTTGAAATGAAAATGTTTTACAAATGAAGGTTGTTGACTTAATCATAATGCTACACAAAATGCAATATAAGTATAATTATTATTGTAAATAAAAACAAACAAAAAAAATAATTAAATACTCAAAATGATTTTTTTTATTTTATTAAGGAAAATATACGTACGATTACAATATAAATCTTGTTGGTATACATTTGTTTGGATTTGTAACACATATTATAACAATCATTAGTAAATAATTTTCCAAATTAGAAAATATACCCATTTGATACATTAGTTATTACTATGACAAATTAATTTCATGATCAGAGCAAGAAGCTCATCCTTCAAATTTAGTCTATAATTATTGTGTATTAGTTTTATATCAGAACTTGCTCTTCATTTAGTGACTTATCCAGTGATACTTGTGCATTCCACATTTTGATTGATAGTGATCATTTGTCATTCTCCATCTAACTGAACCATTTTTTAATCTTGAATTAATTTTTAATTAGCATGCCTGAGGATTGGCTCTTCATCCAGTGGCCTAAGTTGCCCCCAAGTGTCCCCGAAGACCTTTCCTGGTGTTAATAAGTGATCCTTAAACATAGTCCTTTGAATAAATTTTTTACACACCTCCCATGGTTCTTTATTTCCTCGTTTAAAAACAAAATAATTCCTCATTAACCACACGGCATGAAGCAGGAACATTCCCATTCTAATTGCAGCAAAGACACCACTCTTTATAGCATCTCTGATTCTTAGAATTTTCATGTTAGTTGGCAGTAATCTGGTTATGATATTTTGTCTAGCAGGACTCAAAAATGGGCAAGCAGTAAAAATATGTTTAATAGTTTCATCCGCCACTTGTAAAATTTCTATGATTTACCAAAAAATGATTGGTTGGCAAGGCTTTCAAATTAAATTTTATGATAAAGTCAATATGTTTGGCTTCAAAGTAGCAAAATTTTAGTTTCCTGATTAGTAATTTGGTAGATAAATCAAGCTCAGTAGTTAAATTGGTAATGTTTGCATGCATGTATTTGTAAACTTGCCAGTAAGTGTTAGTGTTGTCAATAATTGATGCCAGAGCTTTGAAAAATTTGTTGGCATATGCTAGCAAAATGATATTTGAGCAATAGAACTCATAGAATAAGCTTTAAAATAAGGGAGTGTTTAGTTTTTGAGTCACAGCCATTTACACTAAGAATTAAAAACTCTTATGTTGATTCTCCCCAAAGTAAAAAAAATCTCAATTCACTCAGATGAATTTGTTTAAACTGCCATCTGAATATTCAAATATCACATGATCTCTCAAGTAGTAAATTTTAAGATTATTTAATTATAAACTATAAATGGAGAAAGATTAATATTTATCAGAATAATTTATATACTTTACAAATATAATTATCTCCAACTAAAAAATGTAATTTTAAATATAGCCTTAAAAAATCCTAAAATCTTAAAGATGCTAATAATTCAGTTAAAAAAAAAACTATTTATGGCACAAGGGATAATTTAAATAATAATTTTCTTATTTTTTTATGTAAATAAAAGCAATTTGCAGAATGATTTATAAAAAATAAAAAGGAGTCTCATAGTTAATTTTATTTCTCTACAAAACTATAAATCTTTTGAAATAGTTATCCTACATATTAATTTAATATAAAGTTATTATTCAATTCAGCATTATTTGTAACATATTAATTAAATGGCTCAATTTCATTGAAAGATGCATAGAATACACATACCCAACCAAAAATATTACTAAAATTAATAAGTAAATATTAAGTTCAAAATTACATTAAATTTATATAAACTATAGAATGAATAAATAAATACTTTAAAGCAATAATAAATAAGAACATTAATAAATAAACATTAATTATATTATTAAATGCACACTGAACCCAAGTTAATTAGTTCCAATATGAATTCAACAATGACTATGTGAGTAACCACTAAACATCACATGATCACCATTTCATGCTAGCACATAACTGTTAGTAAACAGGCAAAAACTCTCCATATAGTAGTGCCTTCTGGCATCCATTGTTTACTCTGGTTAGCACAAGGTAGCACTACTATATGGAGAGTTTTTGACTATGTGAGTAATTTCAGAACAAAAAAGTGATATTATGCAGTTGTCAAAAAATATTCCAGGCACAATATGAAACTATTCTAATAATATAAATATCAATAAAGTGTGTTTATTACTAATTATCAAAGTCTAAACCATTTACTATTGATTTTAATAAATGTCTTATACAGAATTCTTTGCAATTTCTATCATCATCTTTCTTTTACTTTCTTAAATATTGTTATATTACTTTAATAATCTGACAGAGGAAGTCTTATTACACTTTTGCATAATCATTACTGAATAACTGTATAATGTGATTAAAGTTTTTGAAGCCTCATGGAAGAGAAGTTTTTAGAATCTGACTGTTCCATAATGTCTAAGCTCACAGCAACAAATGTGTTAATGATTTAAAAATAGATTATCATTTCAGTATTATAAATATTCTCCAACACCATCATTTTCAATAATTATAAATCTACTGCAGGATAAAAGTTTCCCCATGTTTAATTCAGTTACTCCAACTCCAAGCTTCTCCACAACACACCAATAAACTTCATTATTTCATACATACATCTCACAGATTTTCTAGGTTTTTACAATGTCTTGGAATTCAATTTAAAACTGTAACTATTCAATCTATTACAATCTCTTCTAGAAATATGTCCAGCCCAGCCCCATTTCATGCTTTTAATGATACCAATGATAACTGGTTGTTTTCTCAACTGTGTTTTGTTTTTAACCTTTCCTTATTACTCCTTACTTACATCTCTGAACACTTTATTGAAGGGTCTGAAGTCTCTATATTGTTCTTCTGTTAAGTGTCCAAGTCTCGAATCCATAAGTAAGAACCGATAAAACATATCTATTAAAAACTTTCTTTTTCTTGACATAGGCATATTTCCTTTTAATATTAAGTTATTTCTACCAAAAATATTTCATCGTAATTTAATTCTATGATTAATTTCATCCATTGTGTGTTATGATTGTGTTAATAGTCTAAACAAGGCATTTGTAGATTTAATTTCTTCCAATTCATGATTATCATCTTTAGTTCTGCATTCTTATTCTGATTTAATAACTTATGTAACATTTCCTGAAGCTCTGAGCCATTATTTGCAAAAACAACCACATTATCTACAAAATCTAGATATCTTAAATAAACTCTATTTACTTTTATTCCTTTTTCTTCACATTTTAATTCATAAATTACTTCTTGTAAAACTGCAATAAAACATTTTGGAGATATAGAATCATCTTAATAAACATTCTTTAGAATATGACAATATTCTGATTTATATCTTGATAATCCAATGCTTTAATCACCATGGGCATGCTTACAATATCAAATGCCTTTTCATAATCCAAAAATTCAAAACATAATAGCAATTCATATTCATAGAATCTTTATATAACTTTTTTCAATACTTGGATGTAATCCACTGTACTAAAGACACTTTTAAATCCAGCTTGTTCTTTGGTTGATTAGAATCTAAAGTTTGCTGTAGGTAAATTGTAATTATCTTGGTAATAATTTTGTATAAAACTGATAAAAGCACTATATATCTGTACTTTCAAATATCTTTGTTATTAACATTTTTTAAATATTGATATTACAGCTGCATTCTTTCAATCAGCTGGTATATCTTTATCATTTAGACATTTAGCATATATATTTTCCAACAATTTTTCTTTTTCTTTACCTGCTTCTTTTAAGATACAAATAAGAATTTCATCACTTCCCGAGTTTTTACCTTCTTCATACATTTAATTAAATATCTCATTTCATTTAAAATGCTGAGCAATTCTTAAGGTATAATAATTGAAAGAGAGAGTTTCTACTTCTTTATAGAATTTTTCCACACATTTCGTCATATCATCTCTTTTTTTTAACAATAGTCCTATTTTTTCTTCTTATCACAGAAATAATTTTAGTTCCAATGACAAAATGGTGTTTTATACTTTCAAATTTTTTTTTTCTTTCTAAAGTTTCCCCTGTCAATTCACAATTATATTTTAATTATATCATTATGAACTTTTTTCATATCATTTTTCAAAAAAAATATAGATCTTCGATTATTGTTAAAGGATTTTTTTTTTAAAAAAAAATGTATATTCTTTCTTTTCTTCCTATATTCTCTTGCCTCAGTAAAAAATTTATTGTTAAATTGCTGGGTTTTTGTTATAACTATCTTTCTAGCAGTTCTTAATACAATATCAAGTATTTTTTTTACTGATTTCAGAGAAATTTGAACCATCTTCAATGCCTGTCAATATTTCAAAATGATGTGCAAGGTCTAATTTAATTCACTGGAGTGTTTCTGAAAATTAGAAATATCAACTTTTAATATTGCCTTTTTAAATAGTTTTCATCTCTCTAGTTTTAAATTAATGTATATCCTACATTGGATTAATTGTTGATCATTTCCTGTATTGAATCGATTAAAAACATTATAATCTCGAAATAGATATTTTCTGTTAGTAATAATGTAATCGAGTTCTGCTTTCCCTTCATTTGGAAGCTTTTAAGTCCATTTCCATTTAGCATTTTTCTCTAAAAAAAAAGAACTCATTAGATACAGTTTTTTTCCTTGTATTAACTCCACAAGTCTGCGTTCTCTCTTATTTTTATCACCATAACCACATTTACTCACAGCATTTTCTCTTTCAATTATTTACCAATGCTAGCAGAATTAAAGTCATCCATGATTTAAATGTTTTTTTTTTTTGGTCTAAACACAAATATTTCATCCATCTATATAAAATCCTTATACTTCTTCATCAGAATGAAAATTACTTGGGCATAAACTTGAATTCTTTGCATTTGGTATCTTCCATTAAGTTGAATAACTAATCTTGTCACTCTGTCTGATATCCCATCAATCTCCACAATGTTGTTCCTCCATTTTTTAATTATAATGAATACAATTCTATTTATACTTCCCATATTTGTGTCTTTGTCATAAAATACATGCTCACATTTAAAATCATTTGTATCTTCACCTTTCCTTATAACTCCAAGAATGTCCCATTTTAAAAAAAAATATTGCATATTCATAAATAGAAATCATAATGCATTTTAGAAAGTTACAATCTGTTGTAAATATCTATAATATTTTTTTAAAAAGTTGGATATTTAGCTTAAATATGAGATTAAATGTTATTAACAGGAACAAAATAGATATAGCATGTCATGTGAAAATATTATTTAATATTTAAGCCCACAATTAATTAAGCCTAAATAAATACTTGCCAAGTGAAAGTAAAGTTATATTTACAAAAATGTAAAAATTCAAAGATGAACTGTAAATCAAAAAAAAAAACACAGAAATTTATCCAGATTTAATGAATCTCTGTTTGAGAGTTTATAGCATGTCAAATCAAATTTTTAATTTCATCAAGATAGAAAACTGAACTTTTCATTAACCTTCTCTATTCATTCCTGAATCTTTTTCTTCAGCTCTGCTACTATAATAGTTCAGTTTACAGTGGTTAGTATTTATTAGATAGTTTTGATTTCATTTGATAGTAAAAACTTGTACGAAAACGTATATTGATTATTATTCCCAATTAAAATTGCTAATGCCATTGTATTTAAAAAAAAGTAAAAAACAAAATGTTGTGCTTTCAAGTCAAGGTGCATTGTACTCAGAATTAGTCACTAACCTAATTGAACCTTGGCTTTTGTTTAAAACTTAAAAATAAAAATTTTAAGTCACAAACAGCTTTTTTACATATTTTCATTTTTGTAAAAATTAAATGAAATATTTGTTTTTTAGAAAAATATATTTCAAAATTGTGGAAAAACAGAATTGATTGTACATGTGTGAATCATATACTTCTCAGTGGGTTTTTTTTTATACTCCATGTTTTTCTCCGACCAAAATTGAATTTATGATTATTTTAAAAAAATAATTTAATTTTATATCCCTTCCAAACAGTTTATTATAATGTATAGAGAAAACATGATATTAAATTTTTTAAATGAAAAATGATTCAGAAACATAATTTCCCAATTTCTGGGCCTTGGATTCCAAAGATAGTTTGTTATCCATCAGTTCAAAATGATCGAATTATCATTAATAATCCTCAGAAGATAAAGAAGCTTCTTTACCAACCAGAAAGCAAAGAAAAAATAGAGAACAGGTACATGCTGAAGAAAGCAGTAGACCAGGACCTTCATTCAACAACATATTACTATGTCACCTAACATAATGGAACAATTGGGAAAATATAGACAAATTTTATGATGACTCCAGTTTTGAAATTCCTATTATATATGAGTATTCAATTGTAGATTTTTTAAAATTTACTTTTTGTTAAAAAAATGTGTAGTATAATAATTGATGAATTCAACAAATATGCTACTAAAGAAAAAAAAAGGTATAATTGGGAAAAATATTAGATCATGAGTTATATGCAATTTTTGAAATGATATTGGGCAGTGGCTTTGATCACATTTACAAAATTAGACCCATTATAGATCAGTGCACTGTAAAATTTAAGGTTGCGTATTAGATGTACGAAGAGATTGTAGTTGATGAGACAATCACAAAATTTGCTAATCATAATACCATACGACAATGTGAGACCTCAAAACCAAGAGGTTTCTAGTAGTTAGTGACAATAGTTATGTATCCAACCGAGAATTGTATGCAGCAAAAAATCAAATGTAGATTCTTGTCTATGCTTTGGTACTCAGGCTGTAATGTCAGTAGTTTTGTTACATGTTACAAAACAGCTTTACATTATTTTCTGGGATAGAATTTTTTCAAGTCTACAGCAAGAGAATGAATTATATGCAAATAAATAACCCTGTAGGACATAATGTAAGAAAAGATATTCCTGATAGCATCACTGAAGTGTATAAAAAACTAAAATGAAAAAAGGAGACTTATTTTCTCATGGATAAAAATAGTGGCTTTCAATTTCTGGTTTGGAAGGACAAAAAAACAATTGCTATGGTTACAAATGCTTATCCACGTTCCGGAAATGCTGTTGTCAGACAAAGAAATAGAGATGGATCACATCAAACATATCCATGCCCACTTGCAGTAAAATAACTGCTATATGGGTGGTAATGATTTGACCAATCAAAGGCAGACCCAATATTGTTGGGACAGTAAATCCAAGCAATGGTCCTTGTGACCATTCTAACATTGTTTTAAAGTTTTTAATGCTTATATTTTATATTCCATTTATATGGTATGTTAAACAGTTGAAAACTAAAACTTAGTTAGAATTTTGGAGAGCTTGTCATATGTTAATCAATGGATAAATTTGGCCCAAATAGCTATATATATCTCCACATCTGCAATCACATGGAAACCATATACATGTAGACTCCAATACCATAACATTCCAATATATAAATGTAGTGGAAGTCTTTAAAAAAAAATTAAGACATGAAACTTACTTTGGTTATTTAGAATGTGAATTGGTACTTCTTTGCAATAAGTCTCAGAGAGGATGCTTTGTTTTTTATCATCCTCAAAATGTGACAAGTAACCCTAGCTCTGTTTGTACCATTTTTATTCCAAACATCATCTTCTGGAGTTTCACTACAAATGGACTTACCAGGAGAGTGAATTGATATGTGTTCTCTAAAGACTTCCAATGTCTCTATTTCATCAGATGAGGATATGAATTTTGAATAGTACTAATGGGTAAGTTATAGCTGCATTTTTATTTCTTGGTTTATGACAAATAATTTCTGACAAAGAATATTATTTGTAAGCTATCAATTTTGGATAATCTTTTGATTTTATGTTTTAAATTGATTCAACCAAACAGTGATTTAGTACAGATAATGAAAAGCATTATCATTTTTATTTTTCTGTATAGCAATGGATAAAAAATGTTGGCTTTAGTTACTAGCATAACTTGAAATTGAATCATTAACAGCCTGAAGATTCTATTTACACATCTGGTACTTTGTTTTTATTTTATTTAGTATTTTTTGCATTGTTCTAACTTAGTTTTTATTAATTTTTGTATTATAACTTTGTTTTTATTAACTTCATTTTACATTTGAGATGCATATGATTGCCTCTCTTATTAGGATTCTGTGTCAACTACATTTCTGATTACTTTTATCAATTGATAAATTGAATGACTAATATGAAATAACATATTAAATATTTTGTATTTATATATATATTGTACGGGTCGAAAAGAAGCCAACACATCAACAAACCCAAACTCAAAGTCGGATTCAAACTCAGGCGAACCAAACTGAATTCAAACCCAACTCACGAGCTCAGATCAATCAATGGATGACATATATACTACATACTATCACCAAGGAACTAGCTCAACATGATGATGATTAATGAGACCCCTGATCTAACTCTAATAAAGTATAATAAAATAACTAACTAACTAACAATCTTTATAAGTCAACTCATATATATATATGTTCGTTGCCAATACAGACAGTGAGCATTAATATTAAAATAATTTGAATAAGAAAGAAAGTTAAAAAAAAACCAAATTGTTAATAAAATGTTTAATAATAATTATAATTTTGTTCAACTTTTAGATTGTGATTATATAGATTACCTCTAGTCTTTAAACGAATTTATATTTACAACAAGAATGGCAGTCCTTATTATATGCCAATACTATTATGCAATATTATATGATAAATATATGTCTATGCCCCCGACAAGAAAATAAAGGTAGATAAAGGTATTTGGCTATGACTGAAATTATTATTCTGATTCTAAAGGAAAGAATGTGAGATTTATTTTCACATTCGCAAATCAATTCACAAAGAGCAAGATACGTATTTAGGGCATAACTTTAATATTTAATAGAAAACTTACTTAATTATAAATAAATATGAATTTGTTCAACTTTAATAAAATCAACTCATCACATTCACATGAGACGGCTTTACTGTAACTGAAAAATAAATGTACTACGACTTATGAGCTATAAAAATAAATTTGAAAAATAATGGCTTGTCTGTGATTTAGAAAATACAGGCTGCTTGTATTTGACAAGTCTTCGATGCCCTATATGAAGGATCCATAGAACACAGGGAAAACCAGGTCGGGTCGTAGCCTCGAACCTTTGGTGTTCCAAATATAAAATGAGCAAGTGAAGGAAGTGCTTTCTTCCTAGATAATTAAACTAACAGAAATATCACCGAGGACAAGCCTATGAAACAGGAGATGCTCAGCAAGTTCAGAAAATGATATTTGGTAATCATTATTTAAATAATAAAACCCAATTTATATAAAGATCTCTACTGATGACCTGATCAAGTTAAATTAAAGTCAAACGTGCTTTAATCAAAAGTATTTAATGCAATTAGAAATTATATTAATTATCCCTAAATCCCATGCCCTTCCTGAATATTACTAGAAAGTATAAAATTTGAATTACAATATATTCATTTAACTCCTTTATCGACCTTTTTGCGAAACAATATATTAATGTGAATAAATGAATATTATAAACTCAGTAAAGTGGCCTGGAGCATAGGTTAGAAATTGAGCTAATAATTTGTTGTTATTAGCCATTAATAAAATAGCAAAAATTGTGTAAATCCTTCAACTCGATAATTAATAGAACTGTATCAAATTAGTTCTAGTGGGTAAGAATTACTATAAAAATTAATTTATTATTATATAACACGCAAATCAACGAAGGAAATTATTATCAGTTGAAGTTATTATTGGCATATAATAAATAAAAAATTATATTAATAATCATCTAGCAAATATATAATAGGTTAAATAAACAACCGCCATCGTAAGAAAGGAAAGTTAACAGATATTAAATTTAAAGACTAGAGATAGATAGAGAATTACTACATAATTTAAAATAACATTAACAAAAAACAATTTTACAGTAGATAGCTTAAAGATGTTTTAACTAAAGTTCAGAACTGGCCAGGTTCAAAAGGAAAGATATTACCATTTCTATGGTTGGCTTCTGAGTTTCCACAGGGCAGAGTCCAGTTGGATGAGACGTAGATGCGCATTTTGGAAAATTATTTGAATGACATTTTGAAGGATTTCTCTATGGTTTACGCAGCTTACGATTGGTATATGAATTTTTATATTACAGCCACATTGGAGATTTTCAGGGGACTTCAGGAACTGTAGTCAGACTCCTCAAGTTAAGCCCCCCCACCATGGTAGAAATACTATTTTACTTCATAATTTAACTGAGCGGCTTCTTCTCTAATGAAATATATATAGCTTCTCTTAATGAGGAATACTAGCTGCTTGGAAACTTTTCCTGGGCTCTTTATACTGTATCTGATGCCTTTAGGCTAAATCAATCTTACAAAAAATTTACTAGTTGTTGTTAGATACATTCCTTTGATAAGGCTTTCAAACTCATTAACTTGAATTCATTTTCTAATTAGAAACTGAATTTTTAATATCAGAAAATGATTTTAATTAGGACCGTCCTAACATTTTAAAGACTTATCTATTTCTAATTAATAAAAACTTTAACCATTGTTTTGGAAAGAGAAAATCTGAAAGCTTATCGAAAGAATGTAGCTATTAATCATTAAAAATTTAACATATTATTTAAAAGTAAAATAAACATTCCCGACGCAATGAAACTTTCGAACAATTATATATATTTAAACATTTATAAATATATATACGCACAATCCACGCAGTTATAATATATATAAATTCATGAATAATTCTAACATGAATTTATTAATAGAAATGATTAGTTTAAATCTCAAATGAATTAATTTTAACACACATTTATAATAGTTTTTCTTTAAGGAAACTAGCGTGGACTGAACGCATAAAGCCCCATTGCATCGGAAATTCAAAGTTAGTACAAGGGTTTGAAGTTGGCTACATGTGAAAGATCATGAAGCTAGGATCGAACTTAGATCCGACTGCTTCAATATATATGAGATAGTATGAACAGGTACATACACTCATCTGCAAAACTTATATGATGATAAAGATACTATGTAAACATGTTCTTTTTATATATGTGTGACTTAGAATTTTAAAACTTTTTAGTAAAAAATACAAATATATTTAGTTCTAAATATGAAATTATAAAAAAAATAAATTACATATAACTACATTTTTTTCTTTCCTAAAATTCTTTGACTATTTTTTGAAGTGAAAAATTCATGCAGATTCTAAATTTATAAATTGTTTTTCTTGTTGGAATAAATGATATTTAGTCATGCTTTCTGTGATGATGATGATTATTCAGTACGAAGATGTTCTTAAAAAGGGTTGTTTTATGAAAAGTCTAAAATCAAAATAGTTATAGCTCAAATCTGCAATGCATCCTGTTCTTCGGGCTTTCATAGTTTTCACCAGAAAGACTTAGATAATGAATGAATACCTATATACAGACCATAGTTTTACGATACACATACATGTGGATATTACCATTATATGCCTTTTTATTTCTTTATTGTATCTGTATTGGTAAGCAATATTAATTGGTGATTCACACCCACCCACCATATTTTAACAACGCCATGCTGATTAAATTTTAATTTTTTGATTTATTATATAATTTCATATTTGATTTACAATAAGTATTGCTCAATTAATATAGTGTAACAATCTCGATGCTTTCCCGTCCTTTTTAACAGTCACTGATTATTTTATTTATTTATTATTATTATTTATTACTTTTTTGTAATCATCCTTGTATATTATTTCTTTTTTTTTTCTTTTTAGATATTATCTAACAACTAAAAATTTATTTTGTTGTGGCCTTTATTTATCTTAATATCTTCCATTAAATATCATATGGCACTGGTTTAGTTGATTTACTTATGACACAGCCTTGCATACTTATCAACTATTTGTAAATTTAGAACAGTTTTGACACTCTGTGATCATATACTTAAGAAGAGGGATAGAATATTATAGATAGATCAATTATCAATCATACCTATGAATGTACAAATCTTCATTTTTCCTGATCACATCCCTCCATTACTAGGACTACACCAATCCTCCAAAGCAAATTTATTTTTTTCGAGACAAATCTCAGGCGTCATCTGGCCACAGAAACTTGATATAACATGAATTCCTAGATGAAAGACATGGAAACTTATCCAGAATAACTCCAACACTATGAGACAGAGGGACCCAGAGCATGAATCAAGAGCACTTATCAAGCTCGCTAATTCTCTAATTATGGTGATGCAGGTAAAGGAAAGAGAACAGATCAAATAATCTTTATCAAACACCTTTTATTCCTATACACACTCTGCAGTATGTTAATATTTCAATTACACACATATATTAAACACAATAAAAATAGATATAACAATAATTACCAAACAAATTAAATATACTTTAACAAAAGTTAATTCATCGCATACTTCCATTATATAATTCTGACATTTGTAATTTAATACTCCTCTCTTCACATCAGTTCATTTACACCTAATAATATCTTGACATTAATCAGTAAACATTCAATATATTTACCTAAGTTTTAACTTGGATGTGACATCATCAACGTGTAACAATTTGGATAGTCCTTCCTTCATGATCCATGGGCTTATTTTTAAGTTCATAATGCTCCTTGCACTCTTCATGGCAGGCCATGTGGTCATCAGCTACAACTCTTTTCCTTTTCCAGAACTTTGGAACAGCAATATGAAAGTATATGCAGCAGAGTCCTACATTGTGGGCAAGGCATTGATAGCAGAAGAGAGACTGATGATGATGGAGGCTGGGGAACAAAGCCCTGATGCCCACTCCTGTTGTTTTCTTATCAGCACATGGGGTTGCTTAGTTGATTATTAATTAATGAGTCCAATTAACTCCCTCTTAACTTCAACACACGAAAAAATTCTTAGCTAACTGTCTCCAACTATCAAGCTGGCCGCTTTTTATATACTTCTTCTATTGTTCACTTTTATTCATTTTTGCCTTTAGTTTTTAATTAAATGATTCATCTTATCTTTTTATGAGATTAATCTTATCTTATTGACCAGGAATTTTCCAAAATTTAATTGCATTTGTGGCAACGAGATAGTTTACAAAGATTACTTGTTATTGACTATTTTATTGTCGATTTCTACTTTGAATTACATTTTCATTTTAATCTACATTATATTTCAGACATAATATTTTCTTTCTTTTACAATATTAATTCTCTCTTAAAGATAAAAAGAAGAGAATGAGTTCTGAATCTTAACTTAAATCAGATTTTCTTTTCCCCACTTTCCTAATTCAATTAATAAAACTCTACTAATTGATAAAATTACCATTTCAGTTTATATCTTAAAATTCTTCTCTTTCATTTATTTAGTTTCTTTCTTCTTTATTTCGAATGATAAACACACACACGTAATGCATATCATCATCATCATCATCAACCCTTATCAACCCACTGCAGGATAAAGGTTTCCCCAAGTTCAATCCATCTCTGATCTTTAGGCTCTCTTCTCCACATTACCCCAGCACTTTCTTATTTCATCCATCCATTTCACACGTGGTCTTTTTCTGAGTCGTTTACAATCTCTTGGAAACGAGTTTAAGATTTCAATTGTCAACTATTATCATCACTTCTACCAATATGTTCAGCCCAACTCCATTTCGTCTTTTAATTTTTTCAAAGAGGTCAGTAACACCTGTTTGTTCTCTTACCCATATATTGCGTTTTCAATCCCTTCTTGTTACTCTTAACATAACATCTACCCATACTTCTTTGAGTGGTCTGAAGTATCTGTATTATTCTTCTATTAACTGTTCAAGTCTCAGATCCATAAGTAAAAACTTGTAAAACACATTTATTAAAAACCTTCTTTTTCAAACACAGACATATTTCCTTTTAGTATAAATTATTTCTACCAAAAGCACTCCAAACAAGTTTAATTCCATGATTAATTTTATCCGTTATGTTTCCATCTGTGTTAATAATCTGACAAAGGTATTTATAGCTGTTAACTTCTAACTTATCATAATCAATCTTTATTTTCATATTTTGAGAAAATCAATTGAATATTACTTTAGTCTTTTTAACATTTATCTTTAGTCCTACTTTCATCTGATAACTCTTGCAACATTTCCAGCAACTTTAAAGCATTATTAGCGAAAACAACTACATCATCTGCAAAATCTAAATGACTTAAATAATCTCTATTTACTTCCATTCCTTTAGCTTCCCATTTTAATCCACAAAATACTTCTTACAGCACTGCTGTAAAAAGTTTTGGAGATATGGAGTCACCGTATCTAACATTCTTCTCAATGTTGACTTTCCTAGTGTTGTTATGTAATCTAATTGTTGCTGTTGCATTTTTATAAATATTCTTTAAAATATGACAATATTCTGGATTTATACCTTGATGATCCAATGCTTTAATCACTGAAGAAATGTTTATAGAATCAAATGCCTTTTCATAATCTACAAGTCCAAAGCATAATGGCACTCATATTCATTTGTCTGAATATGACCTACTGTACTAAAACCACCAGCTTATTCTCTTGGTTGGTGGAAATCCAATGTTCTCTGTAGATGAGTTGGTAATTATCTCGGTAAATTTTTTATATAAAACTGATAAAAGGCTGATAGATCTGTAATTTCTAATATCTTCTTTATTAACTTTTTAAAATATTAATATTAAGACTGCACTCTTCCAATCATCTGGTACATCTTCATCATTTTGATATTTGGTATATAATTTGCTAAAAAAATTTCTATTTCTTCACATGCTTCTTTTAATATATCAATTATAATTCCATCATTACCTGGAGCCTTTCCTTACTTCATAAATTTAATTGCATGTCTCACTTCTTCATTTAAAATTCTGGGAAATTCTTTATTATTATATAATTCTTGATAGAAGTGTTCTACCTATTTCATGATGTCATCTCTCTTTTTAGTAATAATTCCATCTTTTTTTTTCTTATTGCAGATATAAATTTTCTACCAATACCAAAGTGTTGTTTTACACTCTTGAGACTTTTATTCTCTTCTACAGCTTTCCTTGCTAGTTCACAGTTATACTTTCTTATATCATTTTCAATTCTTTTCCGCACAATTTTACAAAATTTGAGGTATCCAATCCTTTTTAATGCATGATTTTTGTATATCTTCATATTTATTCTCTTCTTCATAAATTCTCTAGTCTCAGTTGAAATTTTATTGGTCCATTTGCTGCTTTTTCTATCAGCTATCTTTGCTGCAGTTTTTAAAAGTGTATCAGTTATTTTCATATTAATTTCATTCAAATCTGAATTATGTTCAAAATCTAGTAATGCTTGAAACTGATTTGTAAGTTCTAATTTAAATTTATTAGAATGTTTTTGAGATTACTTTTGCATTAACATGTATCTTACATCTTACTAATCAATGATCACCCTTCCTGGGTTAAATTTATTAAGAACATTACAATCTTGAAATATGTATTTTCTGTTAATCAAAATATAATCCAATTCTGCCATACCTTCATTTGGATGGTTCAATGTCCATTTCCTTTTAACATTTTTCTCAAAAAAAAAAAAAAAAGAATTCGTAATATAAAGTTTTTCTGCAAACTCCACAAGTCTATGTCCTCTTTCATTTTCATTACCATAACCAAAATTACTTATAACACTTTCATCTTTCATTTGTTTACCAATTTTAGCAATAAAGTTTCCCATAACAATTTTTAAAATGCCATTTATTCTTATCAAAAGCCTTTAGTAGATCCATAGATTTTTACCATTACGAGAACTTGTTGGGGCATAAACCTGAATTATCTGCATTTGGTATCTGCTATTAAGTTGTATAACTAATCTTGGCACTCTGTCCTATAAACCATCAATCTCCATAATTATGTTCTTCCATTTTTTATTTATAGTGAATCCTACTTCATTTATATTTCCAATATTTGTGCCTTTATAGTACATGTCCACTTTTTAAATCAATTGTCTCTTCACCTATTCTTCTAACTTCACAAAGTCTAATAATGTCCCATTTAATATAAGATAGTTCTTCTTCTAATTCTTGCAATCTTCCCTCACTTGAAAGTAATCTGCAGTTGTAAGTATCTAAATAAAAAGTTGTCATCAAATAGCAGCCTGGGTCCACAATCAGGGGATTCTTAGCTTCCTCCTGGGAATAAGGTTCATAATTTATTTTGTCTGTAATGATTGTATATATCTATTGAAAAAATATTTATCATTTACATATACATTCATTCTGCCTTATGAGGCAACTGAGAAGAAAGATCATAGTATTTCCTTATCTTAAACTCAAAGGTAAAAAGTCAATAAACACACCATGCTCGGTTCCTTTAAGGCCTCCGAGAGAAATCAAAGGGTCTCCTTTCAATTAATAGTACATTCCTTTCTGCAGCGATGTAATGCATGTATATATACACACATATATATATGTTAAACAATATATATATATGAGAGCGTTACAATATATATATATATTGTACCAGTCAAAATATGCTTATCCATCTAACACGAGCTGGAACTCACAAAATGTACTTCAAACCCAGTCGAGCCGAGATTTTGGTCAGGGACTAGTCTGGATTTGAACCCACTCTCCAAGCCTCAGGTCAAACACCTAATGGACAACATAACAATGATGGCACACGAGAATTAATTCTTAATCCGGCCCGCTAGCAAATCGGAGAAAACAATTAGACTCATGGACTTAAACATATATATAAACAACTTAAATACTAGACATTCCAAAGATAAAATCTAATATAATTAGTTAATAGGGGTTTTACTAATGAAAAGCTATGGGCAATTAGTGAATTGGATTGATCTAATAATGAGACAGAAACTAATAGATAATGAATTATAAAATATATTTTATTGATAATTGTTGTTGGCAAATGCATGCAGGCATTTTATTTATAAAGTAACATTACTATAGGCCATTTAAACAATAATTGATACGTTGGCTATTATTTAATTGGCCAATATTATTTAATGGAAACAAATACCCTAATATATAACTAATCACTACATTAACTTTTATCAGTTATGCCCTTTCATCATCAGTCCATGTGGCTATTGTACGTGAAATCAAACCAAGTCTGGAGTGAAACTTAATAATACATCTGACTATAATAAATTTTATATATCAACTATGGGCTTATAAAGCATCCCAGATAGCTTTAGATCGAACGGGTTTTCAAGAATGCTTCGGATCAACGCCGAAGACTGCATATTATGGAGGTAGAGTTGGCTATAACAATTTTACTAATATGCTAGGCACAAGTAAAATATAACAATAAAGTTGCTCTGCGGATGGAAAATAGTTTTAGGGTTTTTGTGATGAACAACGGTTTACCCAATAACCAGTCGTCATGCTGCTAATGGGGGAACCTTTTTTTGGTTCAGAAGAGGCGGGGGACTTAGTGCTAATCTGGCCCTTAGCTCAGTATTAGCTACTGCACTATCCATAAAAGAGGAAGGTGGGCTGGACTTACCGTGGCTCCATCTTATATAAATAAAACAGCACAACGTGAAAATATTAATAAGTTTCACATCCGCCAAGCCAAAGGATATTATAAATTAAATAAGCCAACTCTTCTATAGCATGAGAAATACGATATGCTACTGATGGGTATATATATATAAACTTTACTTTATCCCATTCAATCTCTTTAGTTATCTATAACTACTAAACTTTAAAAAGGGGGAAAAGTATATTTAATAAGGGACTTATGAATACTTTACTAAAAAAATATACTTATGATTGCACTCCAGGCTAGTTTAATCTTTAGTAATATAATAATTAAAGGTTGAAAAGTCACATTTTATATTTATATTAATTAATTTACTAAATAACAAAATGTGAATTTGGGTTTCGAAACAGCGCACGAAATGACGCTATATAAATAATAATAAGGAGATTTTAAATTTATATCTTTAAAAACATATTCTATAATTAAATGCACGCCGTTTCAAAACATAGGCATAACTAATAATTATTAAAATAAGCAACAGAAAGGTAAATATACTGCAGTGATTAATTTATATAGCAAAATATTAATTAACAAAGAAATTTAGCAAAAGCATTTCATTTATAGATTTCAAATACTATTTAGAAAGAGTTTACAATATTGAATTAATAAAGAAATTTGCAAAAGTATTTCATTTTATAGAATTTAAATATTATTTGGAAAACAATTTAGAAAGAAGTTTGCAATATTATGGTTAGCTAACCTGATTTTGAAGAAATAATGATTGTTTTTGAAATTCACATAGAGCTAGGCTATTTTAGTAATATTAAAACAGTTCTCCTATAGATAGACTGGAGATATTCGAACTGGAACGAAGGTGATTTCTTTGGCGGCTTGTAGCATCTTCAATTTAGTTGGGAGATGATTTTAAAATGGTGCTGGAATGAAAGCAAGTCCTTTTTAGCGGCATATGGCATCTTTTATTTGGTATAAGCTTGTTGGTTGTTGCTTTGGCATTGGATGGATTGAACTTCGGCGTTCCATCACGGGAACGGCAGCAAAATTTTGCCTGACTTTAGCCAGACATGGTAAAATTAAACAATTTTTGACTTCTGATATTAACAGCTTTTCAAAAACAAGATGGAGTATATCTTCCCACTTAAAAGAGGACCTATTTATATATTTCCACTAAACCTTGACACCTTTTTTGAATTTCGTTTGCCTTGGGACCAATTGACTTTTAATTAAACAAAATAATATAATCCAATTTCTACAACAGATAACGTCTCTGAGGTGCTATTTTTAATTTACTTAAAATTATTAAAATATATAAATCATATAATTCGATTCAGATTCACTAATTAAATTCCTTTTTAGGTGTTATAAAATGTTAAAGCTTAGCAGAAGTAACGGTATTCTGATTTAATGATAAAGTCTTTTGTTGCAAACAAAAATCAATCAGTAAACTAGATTTTACTTTTTTACCCGGGGTGCAGTCACTAATTGATCTCTTGTTTACACAAAATTCTCATTTTTAATTATAAACGGATGATTTTTATTTTAACTTTTAACATATTTGTTTATACGATATTATTTGTTTAGTAAAAAAAAGCAAATTTAAAGAAAATACTTTAGTTTCAATTATATATGTAAAACATTAAATCAGAAAACCGTTAAATATATTTTTAAAAAAATATTTTACATTATATCTTCTTTATTTAAACTTAAATATATATATAAATCATTTTGCCATTATTCCAAGGTTTAAATTATTCATCCACATACGAATATAATAGTGAATATAATTAAGAATTGACTGAAAATTAATAAAACATTTTATAATAATTTATGAGCATTTCTACGCTATAATTTTATCAAACCTGTCTAATTATAGCGTGTTTTCATATGTAAATGGATGATGCCATTTAAGCGGCCATTATAGCAAAGTTTTCCCGCTCAACTTACATATAACATTTTTACATTTAACATTTTTTACATTTAAGATAGGTTCGAAACTAGTTCAGACGAGTAGGTCATTAGGTTGATGGTGAAACGGAAAGAGATTGGAAGGTGTCCATTTCAATATATATATATATTCTCTTTTAGTAAGAGAAAAACTTTTTTCTAATAAATCCCTTGAGACTTTTTAACTTCTGGGATACAAGTAAAAATAAAATATTCTCATATTCCTATTTTTTTTGTGTTGAAGCAATGAATTATCTCAGGCAAGAAGTATTATATTTGATTTGAAATAAAAGACTACAATTAGTATCGGAACCTTACAAAAGCATGCCAAAAACAATAGCCTTTCCCTCAACTCAATCTTCAGTTTTTATTTTCAGAGGTCATTTAATAGTGTTTTTAAATTTCTCTTTGCTTACACAGATACTATGAAATGTGTTCTAGTCACCTCTACTTATAGGCCTACAACCAATAAAATTATTATTTTTTCAATCCTTAATCAATGATCTTAATCATCAAATATTCTCTAAGAAAATACTCTTGTGCAGATGATTCATCGTGCTAGTCAACCTCAAATATTCCTCCCTTTCCTTACTACTATCAATAAACAGATAATCAAAAAATTCAAATTCTGTTATCTGGAACCCTGGATTTCCTTATCAATATTAAGTTAGAAGCCTTACCCATTAGTTATTTTTTATCACAGAGAATGGAGCATACTAACATGGAGCACTTTGTCCTAAATCTGAAGATTTCTTCTCCAGTGTCCTATTGTTCTTACCTATAGAAATATCATTAAGTCATTAAATAGAACAGTTCCTCTATTGCCACTCTCATTGACAATATGAAATAGGGCCTTTCCCCTTCAAGTAGGGTTACTACTTTTCTTATGTTTACCCTTTGGTTCTTAATAAGCCATTTTTGCTTCAACCTTACATTCAGGAAATTGTAATCACTGATTTATATAACATTAATTAGAAACTAGATGCTCATCCTTCCAGACATTATTGATTCTAAATGGAGCCTGCTTTCTTTTCTGGTCCCATTATAAGTAGGTAGATCTCCCCAACCTTTTTTTTTTTTACTTTTAAATGTTTTTGTTATATATTTATAAAATGTATCTTTTGTAATTTATAAACTACTTTATTTGTCTGTTTTTTTCCCCCAACTTTGTATAAAATTTTTGCCTAGTAAAAATTTTAGCATTAAAAAAAAAAATTGAATCAGAATTTTATGAGGAATATAATAACATTGGCCATAAAAATTTAATTTAAAACTTAGTTATTCTGAATTGGAAATTGAGAAGTAACAATAAAGTAATAATTCTTTATGATTTTGAAATTCTTTTTTTTCTTCTTAGTTTTTTAAAATGGTAATCACTAGTTTTCTTGGCCTTATTTTTTCCTGTGGGATTTTCATTTTCTGGCAACATAACATTTTGTTCTAATCATGTTAAATAAAGTTCTTGTGAAAATTGTATCTCAAATCAATTATTTTAAAATTAAATATGGTGTTTTTTTATCTGAACAGGTTTTTAAAAAAAATTAAAAGTCAAAGAACTTTGTTCAGTTGTGAATATAATGATAAAAAAAAAAAAAAATCAGACTGTTTTATAAAATTTAACTGACAAATACTCAATCTGTAGTTTAAAAATTGAATAAAATAAATATACTTAATTGTGTTAAATATAACTTTTGCATTTTCTCAGCTTTGTGAACATAAAATAATGCCATAAGTTTATGTCCAATAAAATTTGTAGTTTTTTTTTTTAAATGTAAAAAGATTTTGGCAAATTTTATATTTTCTAATTGTGCATTTAAATTTGATTGCATTTTTAATTGCTACCAGCAAATTTATATGAATAAATGTAAGCCAAAAAAGTCCAAGATGTCTCTCATTCTTTTTTTAAAAAATGAAAATAAATAAATATAACAGTATAAATGTTGGCATTTTTTAAAAAAAACTTGGGTTTTATTTTTACACCACCACCCCACCCTCACATTTAAAACTTTAACTTTTATTTTTTATGCTTATTTAATTAACTTTACTTGTATTTTTTTTTCTCATGTGTCATAGCATCAGCTGGAAAGCGAACCCACTAACCCGGGACAACTGCGGTAAAGCAGCTGTCGCTAGAATGCTTGACAACTTTACTTGTAGCACAAATAAAACATTGTACAATATTTATACTCACACAGTGCTTAATTGTAGAAAAATAAAACAATAATTGTATAGTCATTTGCTTAATCATGTGATATTCAATCAAAATGCACCTTTATCCCACTTAGCGATGGCAATTGGTCCTCCAAAACTCATTGTTAAGCAAAAATATTGTATACAGAATACATATTTATAATGGGGGTCTATGGGAAAAAAATTGGTTGGTTCCTAAAGCTAAAAAATTACACTGACTTGGGAATAAAAAACATATTAAAAAATTATTTATTGAATGCATTGTATAAAAATATGTAAAACCAAAATCCTTAGTGTAATATGCTTGTGTAAACTGTGCTGTATTATGCAGATATTCACTTGAAATATTTACATACTGTACACATTGTACTATGTATGTAGGTGTATATGAATATGTAAAAAGAAAAAAAATTTAGCTTAATTTTCTGAGTTATCAGTTGCACATTTTAAGATCTATTGCCTTCTTCTAAATCTTTTCCTGATCTTGGTTTTTTTGGAGGAGATGCATCAGATGTTGATGGCTGAGAATCCCTGGAGAAAAAGTTTAGAATGGATAGTTGACATACTTCTTTAATTTTCTTTTCATATAACATGTTATAAGGTCTCATTATTTGACTGAAGGCATTTTTAAATGCAATGCTGCATTCCAAGTTAGGATCAAATTCATCCAAAAAGCTGTTAATGGTCTCATGATATGAAATAATTTTTTTCAATTTCTTGATGTTCAGATTTTTTTCTATAGACTTATCAATTATATTTTCTTCATTGCTTTCTTTTTCTTGATTCACTTGTATTAATTCCTCATTAGTTAATTCTTCCATGTGTGAATCCAAAAGCTCTTCAATATTATCATCATCAACTTCTGTAAATCCTGCTTTCTTCGTTAAGTCAAGTATATTTTTGCATATGATTGAAGTGGTTTCCTTTTCAACTTCAGTGCATGTAATGAGTTGTGGGCAGACTTTCTTCCATGTAAGTTTAAGAACTGTGTTAGTAACCTTATTTAAAGCATTTCCTATAAAATCAACAGCTGTTTTTATATTGAAGGTTTTACAGAGATGTGGAATTGTGTTATCAGCGTCCATATCCAAAGTGTCGACAAGATGCTTCATTAGTTGTTGAAGATAGTACAACTTGAAGGTTGCGATGATTCCTTGATCCATAGGTTGAAGAAGTGATGTGGTGTTCGGTGGTAAAAACACGAATTGGATGTTGCTTACATAATCTGAGATGTCCGTAGGATGTCCAGGTGCATTGTCTATTAGTAACAAGGCCTTGTCTGTGAGATTTCTATTCCTACAGTATTTAATGATGAAAGGTGATAGATAAGACTTAGCATAATCTATAAAAATTTCTTGTCACCCATGCTTTCCTATTAGATCGCCATATAACAGGAAGTGATGATTTTTCAAATCCTTTAAATGCACATGGATTTTCAGAATGGTAGACAAGAAGTGGCTTCAGTTTTACATCTCCTTACATATTTCCTCCAAGTAATAAAGTAAGATGATCCTTGGCTGGCTTGTAACCTGGGGCTTTTCTTTCTTCTTTTGATATAAATGCGCGTGAAGGCATTCGTTTCCAAAAAAGGCCAGTTTCATCAACATTGAAGATTTGTTTCGTGGTATATCCTCCTTCCTGTATAATATTTAATAGCTCAGATGGAAAATTTGCAGCTGCAGTACTGTCTTCTGAGGCTGCTTCTCCAGTAATTTTTATATTGTGTAAGTATCCACACCTCCGAAATCTATCAAACCATCCATGACTGCCTTTAAAATCTAAATCTCTGACACTTTCATCTCCCTCATCGATTGCTTTTTGTCTAAGATCTTGAAATAGTTTTATTGCTTTCCCCTGAATTAATAAAAAAGATAATGGCACTCCTTGGTGATTACGTGAATCGATCCATTGCAGGAGAAATTTTTTAATTTTTCGAATAAAAAATGCCGTGATTTTGTGATTTTGGAAAGTTTGGAGCCACTTACAATTAGTTGAGCACTTTGTTTTTCAAAATGATAGCAACAGTAGACACAGATAAACCCATAGATGAACATATATTATGATTTCTTTCTCCTTTTTCCAGTCGATGTAAAATATCCACTTTGGTTTCCAAGCTCAAAGATTTTCTTGATTTTTTTCATGGCCATGATGATTAAATACAGTACAGTGTACAGTATTTAAAAAGAAAAATTTTATATCACTATGAAAAAAAGAGTACTTTTACTGTTTAAAAAATAGAGTACAGCAAAAAAAAAAGAGAAAAACTAAATTTGAATTTAAGTTTTTATATTCTTCCACAGAAGTTTTTCGTCGTAATGAAAAAAAAATCCTTACTGAAGTGCACTTATTTAAAATTATTAAAATTAAAAAACAACGTTTAATTATAAATTATTTAATTGAACATAAAGACTTATTTACACGTAAATCAGTCAACTTTAGAAAAAAAAATTCAACTTATTTTAAAAGAAAAAAAACCCAATTGTACTAATTTTCTAAAAACATATGCCATGTTTATTTTTCTTTTATTTTATATTTGCTATAAGTCGATTGTTAGAATCTTAATAAACACAGTATTTTTAGTAATCTAATAGTGCCCCTCTCCTGTTCGGGTAGAAAGAAATTCATTAACATTTATTTTAAATACAATCTGTTTTTCTTTTTAAACTTTTCTAATTCGACATTTGCATTTTAAAATGTTATTTTTCTTTTGATTTGAAACAACTTGTGTGTAAACAACATTTTTAACGAAGTTACAGAATCAATAACTATTTTTACATAATTATCCAGGTGTTCTAAAAATAATACTGCATATCGTAATTAAGAAACACACACAGTTTAATATTCTTATTTACTGTTTCCCTGAAAGTTTGTGATGGTGGTATTTTAGTTGTCCTGTACCGTATAACAAATTAAAAATCCTTCTTTTTCTTTTCAAAAACTTTATTTTCTTATCTCAATACTGAACATATATATATATACAGTATTTATATAATACAAAACTCCAATATTTTAACTGTTTTTATCTTCATACAGTCATTTTCAAGGATATCTCTCTCCCACTGCTATATTTTATTACTCTTTCTTTTACATTATTTAATTACAAATCAACATTGAAACGTTGGAGTTTTGTATTATATATATATATATGTTCAGTATTGAGATAAGAAAATAAAATTTTTGAAAAGAAAAAGGATTTTTAATTTGTTAATATTATTGTAGAACATATATATTTAAAAAGAAAAAATGGATGTACATTTAATGTGTTATTATATATGATGTATACAGTTTTATAGATTCGGTAATTATAGATATTTTAAGTTTATACATTCTATATTCAAACTACTGAATGCAGCATTAACATTGTGTTTTATGAAAAAATATTGTATGTGTATACAATTTCAGCAAAGTCATTACCTGTATATGTATTACAATAATATACTTTTGCTTTTGGGTAAAATGAATTTAAAATACCTATTCTCTGATGTCATCAGTGAGGCAAAATTTAAGATGGCTGCCAAAAAAAATTTTTTTAGAAATTTTTTCCCAATCGTTATAGTGAAAAATCGAATGTAAATCGAAGTAATGGGTACAAATTGATGATGATCGCTATTGTGAAATATCGCTAAATAGCCAATCGCTAAGTAGAGTAAAGGTGTAGTAATAAATTAAGGACATTGGTGCAATTGATAAGTTTTATTTCTTTAAAAAAAGCAGAAATTTTATGTGATTCATTGAAGATGTTTATTTTACATTTATTAAAAAAAGCAAGTAAAAAAAAAAAAAATTAACAATATAAATGTTTCTTGTTTTTTTTCTTCTGTTTATAAAACTTGGATATATTTATCTATATATTTGAAACTTAACTTATGTGATTATTTAATAATAAAGCTTTATCTAGGTTTTTAATTAAATACTGTATAAATAAAACACTGTACTATATTAATACTTAAACAATGTTTAATTATATTAAAATTTTAAAAAAAGTATTTTTAAGTACAGCACAAATAAAACATTGTACAATATTTATACTCACACAGTGATACCCATGAAGACTGATTTTTATTTTTATTTTAAATTATATCATAAAACAAGCAATTGATCCTAGAACTTATAGTCTTTGAATCTGTAACACTATTATTATGCTAAATTTCATCAGAGTACTTGACTGATTTTTATTTCTTTAAAAAAATTATCTCATTTTTTTGTGTAGACTCCCTTGATTGGCCATCCGCTGTCCACGTGGTGGTCATCTCTTGAATTACCATATTCGATCCCTGAAAATGATCCTAGAGAACTTATAGCATTTGAATCTGTGATATTATTATTATGCTAAATTGCACAGTACTTAAGTGACTGATATATATAACCAAGATGTCCAAAACCTTTAGCCCATTGTAATTTTTCTATTTTTCCAACTACTTTTTTTTTTTTAATATTTATAATTCCATTATTACCAAAAACATTATATTTTTCTATGTGAATCACTTAAAAATATGTTCATGTTCTTTCTTTTCTGTGTATATATATAGCAAATTGTCTTAGTAAAAAATTTACTAGTGAACTGCAACTTTATTTGTTGTTGCTATTCAAGCAAGTATTTTTAGAATGTTGTTATTCTATTATTGATGTCAAACCAGTTTAAATCATCTTCATATTTGGTTACTATTGTGTCCAGCGGCACTCTATGGCCTGCTGGATTGCAAATATAAATAACACAAATATTTGCTAATTAATGAGGCAGCTCGGCAAGTACATTTAAGTAACAATAATTTATTTATAGAGTTATACGAAGATAATCAATCTTGTTTAATATATACATATATGACGACTATACACACATGCTATATAAATAGCAATAAGGGCCCAAAGGCATAACAAAATAATAATAAGACCAATACGACCTGTTTACAGTTCCTAAGTTTAATTTTGAATGTCCGGAGTAAAATTCTCCGCAAGGCTAAGTGAAGGAGGGAGCTGACTGGGGTGCCCAAAGAAATGGCACATCTGCCTTTCAAGAGCTTCACTTAGCAAGTGTCTGGTCCCAGTTCTATTCTAGATCTGTTTCACCATCTCATTTTTTTGTGTAGACTCCCTCGATTGGCCATCCGCTGTCCACATGGTGGTCATCTCTTGAGTTACCATATTCGATCCCTGATCAGATAATGCAATTATCAGTGAATTGTCTATTTTAAGCAATATTTCTATTATCATTAAATCTGATCAGGAACTAAACATTCAGGGTTGCAATGGCTTTGTTTAAATTATCTTAATTATTTGCTCGGGTTCCTCTAACTTTCTTGATACGTTAGTTTATAGTTTTCCCTTTTTTGATATGTTAGTTTATAGTTTTTCCTTTAATTAAACTATTTAATTAGCCTAATTGCTTTTATAAAATATTGTGAATGCTGTTGGCATCCATACACATACATTTAGTTACCATTATAACATTTATAGTACTTATTTTGTGTATATATAAGTATATACACACATTTAACAATCCATTTAGTTTTACAATTATAATTATTATTTAACTAATAATATGTATTTTGTGTATACATGAATATACACACACATTTAGCAGTTAGTATATCAAAATGATTTGCAAGTATTTTCTGAAATTTAAAATTTTCAATTGTTGATACCATCTGTTTTAACAGCTAAAAGATGATATATATCTTACATTTTAGAAATGAATGACCAATTAATATATTAATAAAAATATTAAAACAGGCAAATCTGACTATATGTATTGCCACACACAGCAAGCTAGAGTAATCAATGGAGCCAGAAGGCTTGTGCATAAATTCCCCATCTAGTGCCTACTCATCCAATATTCCCAAAGAGAGCACTGTGCCTAGAACTAGTCTGGGGATATTGGATGAGTAGGTACTAGATGGGGATTTTATGCACAAGCCTTTTGGCATCCATTGATTACTCTAGCTTGCTGTGTGTGGCAATACGTATAGTGAGTTTTGCCTGTTTTAACATCAGTTATAACCAAGCATAAGAAATGGTGATCATGTGATGTTCATTGGTTTAATAAAAAATATAATTGGACTAAGCTGTCTCGTCAGTTTAAAAAGTTCCCATATCAATTTCCATGTCGTCAATCAGAAAAATGCAAAAATGTGCTAATTGCAAAGATCTGTAAAGGCTGTCCATTTCCATAATATATACTCAAAGAATGATGTTATTTTCATTCCAAAACTGCTTCTGAATGAAAAATTCTAAAAAAAAATTAATGATCTTGTCTACAGATATCCAACCACTTCTATGAAACAAATTAACAATAGACAAAATAAACTCCATTGACAAAAATATTGAATAGTATCCTACTTTATTTTCAAACAAAAATAAATATTGGAATGCTTACATAATAGCATACCCACTATGTTCAATAAATAACTTTAATTCAGTGCTACATTTCACCTATGATTAGATTATTAAAAAGTTTAAATACTGGACCATAAAACTTAACTATTTTGATTTTGTAATTAATATCTTAATGTGCTTTTTTTTTTCATCTGCTAAAATTAGATCATTCCACATTAATGCAGTATATTTTGTATGTGAATCATGATAATAAAAAAAAAACCTATCATCTACTTTCTGTTCCATTATACTGGATTACACAAATTCAGGAATATTCATAGTCATGGTCATGTGCTCACACAATTTTTCATTCAAAGCATACAGAGAATTTTTCTTCAATATTAAAACCAAAACTTACATCTTATTTTTTTTTTATATTCAATGATGAACTTTATTCATCCAAAAAAAATATAAATAGGTACATTATAACTTGCAATTTAGGTGACAAGATATGACCAATACAATTGGTATTAGGGACATCTGAAAATTTTTTTTTAATAAGAACATATAATTATCATAAAATGATGACAAATTTGCTGTGATTGGTTGAGATACAGGAATATTTAATAGCTTCCACATTTGACAGTGAGTATGTATTTTGTTAAACCTTCTTTTATTTATTAGGAATTCATTAGTTGATAGTGAGTGTATGTTTATTTTTAAAATAAAGTCTAATTTAGCCCCAAGCTACCATAGTTTAAAGCATTTGATGATGTATTCATTGGTAACCTTGCGAACAGATGGGGTTATTACGAAGGATTGACAGAACAGTTGATGAATGTCCCAATATTTGAGCTTATTCCCATTTGCCTCCACAAAGATTCCAGCACTCGTAACTAGATTGACAACCATATCAGTCCAAGGTGGGACTGACCATGAGGTGGCGGAGTATCAGTGGGAGCGACTAGGAATTGTTAAGAGTCCTCCGAGATTATTCTTCTAATTGCAACAAGCATATTATGTGCTCTCTGTACTAGAAAAAAAGAGAGTGTGTAGTCCTAGTCCATTGAGTTTTTTTTAGGTAGGCATGCCTTCCTAAGGCTGATTATGACAGTTTTCTTTGTCCACAGGAATCCAAAACATAGGGAATTAATTTTTGTTATGAAGGTCTTGGTAGAAAGGATGATTGAGAGGAAGAATATTAACAAGTTGAGTAGTGTGACCTTGCCATAGAGAGGCAGGTAAATGCCAGAGAGTGATTTAAGAGTATCTGTTATGCCCTTGGAAAGCATGTTTTGTAATTGGATTCTCATGTCCCAAGGCGAAAGCACGAATGAAAACCCAAGGAACTTCTGTGGTCTGGCTAGAAAGGGTGAAGGAATTTTCTTTCCAGATGACAATTTCCAGGCTACAGACTTATCTTGATTGAAAAACAGTTGATATTGTTCTGTATACCAGTGTAATATGTCTTCCAGCATTGGCAGGCAATCAGTAGATGGGAGGAGGATGACTACCTCATCAATATATGCCAGGTCTTTTTGTCTCCCTGCCCAGCTTGGGAATGTACACTCCAGGGAGATCTCTTTCAATCTTAAGTATCAATGGGTTGATGAATGCAGTAAATAATAATGTTCTCAGTGGAGATCCCTGGGGTATAGAGATGTTGGGATGAAACCCCAGAGTGATTCTGCCATCTATCATAACAAGAATCTCCCTGTTGCTAAAAAGATTCTCCATGATGGATAAGAGGGTATCAGGAATAGGATAGGTTCTCAGTTCACCGGTGAGATCGACCCTCACTGAGTCAAAGGCAGCCTGAATGTCCAGTTGGGCAGCTATGGGCCTAGAATTTCTCTGACACCTCACATGTTCCACCATTATTTTGAAAATAAAGACTGCATCAATCGTGGAATGATCCCTATATGCAAACTGTGAGGGAAATAAACTGGGAATAATTAGTTCTTGGATCGAATCTTTGATCATAGACTCTATTATTTTTATACGGCGAGACATCATCAAAATAGGCCTAAGACTTGCAAGCTCCGATGGCAGTCGATCCTTTTTCAGAAATGGGACTAGCATGACTGGATATAGTTCCTCAATGACCTTGCAACCTCCAGCCAGTTCTTTATTTATTATTTTCTATTGAAATTAATAATGTTTTTTCATTTCATTTGTTGTGAGAATGCTAATAAATATAGCATTCAAAAGTTTTAAAGAAAATTATGTAAAGTAGAATAAATAGCCTAAAATAAATTATTAAATGTAATAATAATACATAATGTTAAAATTTTGGAATAAATTATTAATATTATTAAGTTAGTTAAAAGTGTTTAAATTTATGAGAAATTAATAAATTAAAGTTAAAATTGTTTTAATCAAAGATTTAAAAAATATATGAAATGAATTGAAAAACAATTCAGTTAAATATATTAGTGTTACAAAAAATAAATTTTAAATAATTAGATGAAAAATAAATTAATAAAAAGATTAAGCCTGGCTTCTTGCTTAACTCAAACTGCATAGAACTTATCATTAGGATGACAGAATAGAAAAGAGAAAAAACTTCCAAATAACTGAAATCTGATCTGAACACGACCAAGTTATTAAGCCGAAATCTATATTCAAAATGAAGGGGGGAATGCTTAAACCTCAAATTTCAAACAGAGGAGATTGATAAGGGACAATATAACAAATTGAGAAACATGATTACAAATGGAATCAATTAATACAAGTCATCACGGGAAAAATATCAGCCTACAAAAAAAAAAAAGTCCTCACAATGAAATATAAAATTTTTGCTGTGTAAGTTAAAAAACCTGTTTATTGATTAGACTGTTATTCTAAGATATTAACTATATTATATTTTTTATTTTATGACCTCTTAGCTGCACATTTAATTCGAATAAACTATATTTTTTTATGTATAGAATGTTTACATAACACATATCATTTAAGTGACTGATTAAAGGAAGAAGCAACTATTTTATTAAAAAAATTAAAAGTCAGCATTTGTTATTAAGCATCTATAAAAAATACTCAAGCTATATTTTAAACCAAAGAAAACACGAAATTTACTTAATCTTTTCTTATATATTAGCTTAACTAAAATTTTATCTCTTTGAAAAAAAAGAAAAAAGAGTTTTTTTTACCTCTACAAATTGACAGCCAATATATAAAATTAGATAAAATAATCAGGATGTAAACACGCAAATGAGCATACTATAAAATAGTTAAAGTGAAAGTGTCCAAGTGTTAACAGTAACGAGTGGTAATATAATTACAAGAGTTTTAAGTTAAAAGTTTATTTTGAAATTCGATTGATTCATTTGTGCATAAATTGGCCTTCCTTTTGACTACTGTTAGATTCTTATGAATGTAGAATTTATAAATGCAATCGTTAGATCACTGTTGAATGGTTAAAATATAATATCTAAGTGGTAAATTTATTCACAGTTTTGTTTTGTAAATCAAAACTTTGATTTCAAAAAAAACCAACCACCTCACATACTTTGATTGAGTTATTAAATTAGAGATTGGATTCAAAAGATCCATCTCTGTAATTAAGTTGACTTATTATTAAATCGGATTCGGACATAAAGTGGCCATTTCCTAGAATTACCGTTGTAAGAAATGTATATTGATTAACATAATTCCATATTAGATATACATGTATGTGACTGTGCTAAAGCTAATGATATAAATAAATATACTGTAATTGTGAGCTGCTGTCATACATAGTACTTATATTTAGGGTGTATTGAAGGCTAGGGATTTACACCATGGCACAGATGATTGATCATAGAAATATGTTAATATTATAATATATAATTGGAAGATTAATGTTTTAAAATTAATCAAAATAAACTGGACATTTTACAAATAAATACGATTGTTTCATATTTGTTTTCCAGATTAATGTCAACTAAAAGTTAAAAGTTAGTGAATAAATGGCTTATTAAAGCAATTGTTACCATTAAATTATAACCATAAAGGTAAAAATGTTTAGGGTAAAAGAACATTATACCTTTTGTGCCAAAGATACTATGTAAATAAACTATTGTTTTGTTATTTGTTTATGCTAACTTCTTTATATGTAATAAGGTCTGATCAGCATATTTATTACATGTCATTTTATAGGAATAACTTTTATTCTACAAGATTTTGCCAGGTATTGCAAATAGTGTTTGCAAATTGATCATCATCATCATCTCATATTAAAGAAAATATTTTGAATTATATATAAATAAAGAATATGTTGCTGCATATTTTGTAATGTTCAATGTTAAGTATCGCACAAATCAATTAAAATAAATTTAAACATATATAAGCTAACCATTACATTATAGAGTTATTTTGGGTTTAATCCTACCTTCTTCAATTTCTTCTCTTTTTTTAAATAAAATTGATAAACAAAGAAATGAAGCCTATCTCCTCCTAATATTTACATAGCCATTTTAGAACCTTTTTTAATTACCTGAAAATTTTTAAACACTAACAAGTCTGGGACATTTTTGTTATCTTTTTTTCAATAATTTTTACTTAGAAAAGAATCAAGAATATAACTCAGATTTTTTAATTTTATTTTGTAACTAAATAAAGCATTTTAATTCTGTAATTAAAAAATTCATATAATATTATATAATTACATTTATATAAGCAGTATATAATATCCTATTGTATATTTACTTGATATTATTAATAAATTTGTTTAAAAATATTTTTTTCTTTTTGGAGACTTTACACATATATTGGTAGGATTAATATACTACAGTACTGAAAATAATAACATTAGTTTGTGGAGTTAAATAGTCTGATGTTCATGAAATTTTGTATACTATATAAACTGACCATCATAAATACTGTGTTTAATTAAAAAATTGTCACAAAGAAACTCAAATGCATTTTCAAGATAAAACAACATCTTATGAATTACTTTACAATTACAAGTCAGAATACAAACCAAGTTGTTCTTACATGGTCTATTTTAAATTGATATTCATTCTTTAGAAGCAACTGATATTTATGCTAAATTTCAGCTGCAGTTAAAAACTAAAATTGAAATCTAAATTTTAGGATTGGCTATATTGCTAAAGACATGCAATTTGTGAGTTTGTTAAAAAAAAAAAAAAAATGTTGATTCTCTGACAATAATTCAGTAATTATTAAGATGAAACATATGGCATTTTCTATTTTGCTGGTTTAAAAGCAAAATACAGGGCTCCCCAAGCAATACAGGATTTAAAAGTGAAAATTCAACAACTGACTGAAAATTAAACTTCAAACAATATTTATCATCAAATGATTGAATCCTTTAGATCTTTTTTGATGAATTAAAAGTAACACATATACCAAAAAAAAAAAAATAATAATAATATAATTTTTATGTGACAAAGATATTTTGAACATATGGAAAAAGTATTTTAATTAACCTTTGAATAATAACTGTGCAGAAAATGAGGCTAATGCTACTCTAAGCAGTATTAAAAATAAAAATAAAAACTCCTATGGGATATCTGCAAAAGTTTAGTGTTGATATAATATCTCCAAAACTAATTGATTTTTTTAAAAAATAAGACATTATAAAGTTATACAAAGTTTTATTGTTTCAATTTATAATAAAGGAGATAAAACAAGGTTGCATTAATTATAATGAATTTTCATTGCTATCTACTATAACACAAATATTTTCAAAGATTTTGATACATAAATTATTTCCAATCATAGTTTTGTAGTTATTAGAGATTTAAAGTGTTTTTAAAAATCATGAAGCAGCTTCTTTTGAAATAATGTTTAAAAAACAAAAACCTAAAAATAAATAGGAAAAACAGCAACTGCTTAGTAGTAATATTTAAAATAAAAAAATCCTGCAAACAAATTAATTTTTGAATGCTTTTCTTTTTTAATACCTATAAATATTTTAATATATAAAAATTAGCAAAATAACCATTAGCATCATTTTCTCTTACAGATGCATTCATATATATATATATCAACTATATTCCATGGGCAGTCATTATCAATATCTAGTATCAGTTATTCCTACAAATTCATATAAATTTATAAAAGGACACAACAATTTAAAAACTTTTTAGTATGTTTATAAAAATGATCTCAGTTAATTAAATCAATAATAACAGATTTAATTAACTGTGAAAATCATTTTTGGAGACATAAACTATCAATAGATAATGAAATTACCATCAAATAATATTTTCCTGAACATATTTATATGATTTTCTCTTTTGCATTAACTTATGAAAATCAACTTTACCAAATGTATCCTGACATCTCAGTGTTCACATACTATCACAGAATTTTTTTTAATTTTAAGTTCTAGGTAAGTTTGGTATATATTCAATTTCAAAAACGTCATAAGTAATTAAATCACTGCTGAAAGGTCTCACAGTTACTGCAGCATCGTAATTTCATTTAAATAGATCTTCCCTCCTCACAGTCACTTAAAAATTCTTAATTGGAAATTACATCAGTAATAAATTATTTATTTACCAATTACGAAAGGATAATGTATATAGTTTTGATTCAACATGTGCTTTTTTTTTTTCAAAAAAAATTCTGAACATTTTACTTTATTTAAAATTTATATCATAAATTCACCATATCTGAAAATAACCATTAACAGGAAAATAAAATCTAGAAATAGGTTATTACATACAATTTTAGTCTTAAAAATATTAATTTTTTTATTTATTCAAACAAAATATTAGATATTTACTCATAAAGTTATACATATATTATGATATGTGAATTTTCGTTCTAAACCTCATTGCTGATATTGTGTGTGATATATATATATATAGGATCAGTTTATAAACATTAAAATTTTCAACAATATATATTAATAGTAAAAAAGAGATCAAGCAGGAATGAATTTAACTTTGGGCAATATAGCAAGCACCATAAGCAAATACATACATTTAAATAATTTAAATAATTTCAAGTTTTCATAAAATAATTAATTATCAGAGAACTAAATTTCACCTTGCAAGTTTTTGCACAACAATAAATATTCTAAATTCAGACAAAAAGGGCGTATTTAAGATAAAAAATGACAACTTATAACAAGAAGCCAATCAAAATATTAAGTCAATGAGGCAAACTAAAACACAAGAATATAGATATATATTTTGTTTTCAGCTAAAAACAAAATAAAACAGCATGAAGGCAAGAAAATTATTCTCTAAAGCAGGGATGCCCAACCCGTAGCTCGCGAGTCACATGTGCTCGCGTAACTGTTTAATGTGGCTCGAATTGCACTCTTCAAAAAAATTGATAAAATATTTTATGTTCCTTGATGGCACATGCACACACTAAAAAATAAACATTTTTACAATACAAACAATAACGATATGCAGTGTCAGGTTTCACATTAAATAAAATATATTTTTCCTGTAATTGTAATTTATATGTATGTTACCAAATTTTTAATAAATAAAATGTATTTACATTTTTTTTCTTTTTAACATATTACACCATTTTTTTTTTTGCTGTACACGTTTGGTTTGGTGCTATATATATATATATATTGTGTTTAGTGCTCTTGTATATATTGTTGTTTTTATCGAGAAAGATCCTTGTAGACGTTTGGTTTGGTGCTGTATATATATTGTGTTTAGTGCTGGAAATAGTTTTTATCGAGATAGATCCATGTACACGTATATATTTTGCTGTATATATCGATGTTTAGTGCTGTAAACAGTTGTTTTTATCCGTGTACACGTATATATTTTGCTGTATATATATATTGATGTTTAGTGCTGTAAATAGTTGTTTTTATCGAGATAGATTCGTGTACACATATATATTTTGCTGTATATATTGATGTTTTCATCGAGAAAGATCCGTGTACACGTTATTTTGGCCACATTAGAAACGGCGGATTGATACCAATGTGAATAGGCCACCCCCCCCACCTATCTCCCTACATTGCAGGTTTAGTACCCAAGTACCATGTTTATAAATGTAATATGAAAAATGTAATATATAATTGTGGCTCCCCAAATTTTTTTAAATTCTCAACTGGCTCGCGTCAAGTTAAAGGTTGGGCACCACTGCTCTAAAGCAAAGATAAAGGCATAAATGTTAAAAAAGAATAATTTACATATCTATAAAAATAATCAATATCTATAAAATAAACAAACAAAAAAATCTAAAAGTAACTTATATTAACATAAACAAAACATTTATAATTATATATAAAATTAGCATCTTTATAAAATAAAAAACACTAAATCAATTATGTAATTGTATAATAAATCCAGTGAAAACACTCTCAAATGGTTTGGATAACGCCTGTAAGAGAACTTCTCATTCAATGGTGAAACCTCCATTATTCTATAATCATACTTTACATTTAGCATCAAGTCAAATTAACCTTCAATCTTTACTTTCTAGTAAGGCAGCTGGATTAGCTATGGATGGCTAGGCTGGAAAAAAGTCATAAGCCTGTCTGTGACTTTAATTTATCTAAGCCTGGATTCAACTCTATTTCATAAACATGAGTGGTGGTGCATGCACTGATAACAATGTCCTTATTAAATTATAATATTTCCTATTAATAAAGTAAGGTATTTATCATCATTTATTTTACTTTAATTAATATAATATGCAAATTTTCCAAATAATTTGTGTCATCATTGTTCACAAATGCATTCTTCACATTTTAGCAGAAATATGATTGAATTAGTGTAAAACATTATAAAAATTCTTCCTGCTTCATAAAACAAAAGTTTCATAGACAAAATGTTTACGAAATCAATCATATCATGATGCAAAAGCTTAAAAATACTCAAATATTTTAAAGATGTTATGTACTTTGTTGTAATCAATTTTTGATACCCTAAAATTGATTGCAGGACTTTAAATTTAGTTCATCTATCTAACTACTACAATATGTAATTTCTTTTTTATTTCAATGACTTGACTAACATCTACATCTTTGAAAAAGTATTGTACTAACAGTTTAAACATAAAACTAAAAGTAATAAAAAAAGGCAAACAAAATACAGATATTGCTATCTTTTAAAGATATTAAATAGTACCTTATTAGATACTTATTGTTTCATAAACATCACAGATTAGAAGTTTACAAAACAAAGCAATTTAAAAAATATGTGGATAATTTAAACATATTATGTACTATAATGCAATCATTTTTGACAATACAAGAATGACTTTCGAACCTTAAATTTTAAAGCATCTATGATACTTAGATATAACTATTGCTATCTGCATTTTTTACATTTACAGATTATACAAAGAAAAAAGACAAATGAAATATAAATATTGCTATCTTTAAGAATACAGTAGTATCATATTAAATATTTTCCTAATTATCAAAATACATTTCTTGTACTTACAGCATAAAATACATTTTAAACTTTAAAAAAAATACCATCTTTTCAGTCTGAACAAAATCATTAATATCACTTTATATATGAAAATAAATCATCTGCAAGTAAAACCCCAAAGTATAAATTTAAAATTGTAAAGCATCAAAAAAACCTTAGGATTATGAACAAAAATTTAAAAAAAGTTTACCCAACTGAATAAATTTCTGACATCTGAAAGGATTACAATACAAAAATTATTTTTAACATTATCAATAGACAAAAACTAAATTTCATATTTTTAAATGATTGTGAAATTACTGTTTACATAATAATACATATATATATAAGCTGTTTTTAATTTACAAAAATGAAAATCCTAAAAAATATTGCCAAATATTCATTATTAGTTATTTAAAAACCTAATAAAAAAGACAATTCATTTTGTTTTAAAAAAACAAAAATAATTAGCTTTAAAGGTTCAATTTGAAGATAATGAATGTAGAATTAGTAATAGTAAAATTACATGGACAGAGGCAAAATGGCATTGTTTTCTTTTTAAATTAAAGGTAAAGGGAAAAAATATGAACATTAAAAAATTGTTGTTGTTTTTTTTAATTCATAAATGTTCCTATTTATTTATTTACATAAAACTTTGCTTATATTAACCAATGCGTTTATGCTTTTTCAAAAATAAATGTTCAATAATAAAATATTTTTTAATCAATTAAGATAATGTCAATTTATGAAAGCAAATTCTGCTTTTTAATAATGCTATGGTAGACCGAGTAAATGTTATTTAATACTGTAATAAAGGTAATATAAGTTTTATCTCAAATACAATGTAACAAAATAAATATATGCAAAAAAACATATGAAGCAAAGGTTTAAGGAATAGTTTAACTTAATGTGCTTAGCTATCTTTTTGACTGGTGTCAGTCATAGATGTAGCAATCAATACAAATTTGATTCTGTTTACCAAATTGATTGATCTTAGTAACATGATTTACATATTTCTTTTTTTATTTTATAAAAGAGCCCCCCCCCCATAATTTATATAATACTTGAATAAAATTAAAAATAATAAATGCCTTAATTTACACAAAGATTTGATATAAATAAAATCTAAAATAATTAAACAATGATAAATGTAAAAAATTAAAGTGAATCATAGGAAGTGTGGATATGAGTTCAAATCATCAATTTCTCATGAGAGTTTATTAAGGAAATAAACACTTTATGCTCAAAACTTTTCTGGAAGGGCAGGACTGTAGCGATTAGCCTCAGAAACCTTCAGAAGCATACAAAACTCAATGGACTTTCACAACACTCCATTGCAACATTCCAATTCCAATGTGCCTATAATACCATCCTAACAAATTTTCCTCGGTTCCCTGATGCATTATGCTTCACCGCTATTTCCCCTATGGACATCACTCTTCCTCCTGAGAAGAGCTGGTTGTTCTCCCTATTAGAGCACATCTCAAAATTTACCATTATACCTATTAAACCAAATCTTCAAAAAATTAACTTTTGGAAGGCATATCTTATGAATAAGGATACTGCTTCTTGTCCACCCTTTTTATCCTTCTCTAATCATACCATTATTAAAAAATTCAAGCGGTGGCCCTGGAACATAAATATTTAGACTTTCCAATCAAAATAAACCTAAATGCTCTTCCTACAAACCATATTCTGGTCACCCGTAGGGGCTCACACACAGACCAGGTCTTCCCTTTACATTATAGAAAAGATGAGACCAAGTTTACATGTTTTCTGTCATTGTACCTCACTTCAATGTTATAGATATTATAGCCTCTATCTATATAAGCCAGAAGCCCACTCTCACTACCCTGATCAACAGTATTGGCAATGGCGTGTTTCTGTATATTAGGATTTCCACTTTCTTACTCTTTGCCCATTGGTCCATTAGATGTATGCTTATCTTAATCCTACCATTGATAACCATGTCAATCATTCATATCAAAGCTTCGGACTATCCACGAGAGACAAAAAATTAACTCCTTTATTTATTTTTAAAACTATATTGGACAGTCTTTCCATTTCAGATTTTAGTTGTTCCTGACTGCAAGGCTAGTTGTGTGATCTTCATCCCAGCTTTGTCATTAACTGTATTGCTTTCACCATTGTACTAATGTAAACATATTATATAATCAATAAAATTCTTATGAAAAAAAAAAATCACACTAGAAATGTATATTTATCAAAAATTTCTTAAATGTTAAACAAGAATTCCTTTCCTAGTAAGAATAAAATCACAAATTGATAAATGGAGAATTCACATAGGCATAAATACAAGTTCATTATGTATCAACAACTACTGAAACTATCGCAATTTTAGATTAATTTTCCTAAGGGTTTTAATTGTTTTAAAAAATTGCCAATTTAAAATTTTTTGCCGGTAAAGTGAGCACTTATAACAAGTATAATCTGATAAAAAGCAAATTGATGTAACATGTTTTTTGGACCTTATCTGTTAAAGGGCGTTAAATGAGCTATCAACATATGATGATCCATTACTGCCATGACAAATGAGACTATATAGTTGGCCTAGATTATCATCTAAGCAACAAACTTGCAGAAAAAACAAGCCTCAACAATAAATATGTAACATAAATATATTGATTTAAAAATATATACTTGAAAATTTTTTTAAATATATTCATTCTCTAATAATATTATTTGAGAAAAAATAAAAGAAGCAAAATAAGGTATTGAAAGTAAAAAATAAAAAAATTAGTATTTTGCTTTCTTTATTATTATCATAAGAATACTACTATTATTATAAAAGTAAAAAATAATGCTTTTAAATACAAGCCACTATAAATTTCATCAACATGCCATCATTAGTAATGATAACCAAGAGTTTTCTTCAATCATTAAGTCTGTTGTTTTTTTTTTTGAAGAAAATTTAATCATGCCCCCCTAAAAAATTAAAATATCCAACAAAACATAATATTAGAATTCTAAATTTACAACCATCATAAGCAAACACAACTATTTAAAAATATTTTGTGTGATGTTTCTTATGTAAAATCATGCCATTACTTCTCATTCTGTTAATAATTTATACTTTATCATTAAATATTGAATACCATAGTTTACTATTCTTGTAAATTTAAATTCATCATTCTCTGAATGATTACTATGATAAACATTTTTCATATTATAAGATTTCAAATCAAATTCAACATTTTATTTAATGATTCAAAAATTTTCTTGAATAAAAAAAAAAAATGTTCTAAAAGTCTGTCTAATGAGCATAAAAATATTATTTGAAAATATTTACTAATATATAAAACGACACTTTATGCAGAAGAAAAAAGTTAGGAGTTGACAATCTACAATGATTTGCTATCCTTAGTAAACCAATTAAATTACTGACTCAAGCTGAGAAATAAAGATAAAACTACAACATGACGTCTATAAGTTGTTGTTTTTTTTTCTTTTAAAATTTATAAAATGATGATTATAAAGCAAACTTAGATAAATGTATATATGTAATATTGTTGAAGGAATTATTCTTCACACATGGGCTAAAATTGATAATCACTCTCCTGCAATAATGGTTTTAAAACTATATTAGTATTGTTCAGAATGTTATTAAGAGAGGACAGTGTTCTAAATACCATTCAAGCAATGTCTGAGCAAATTTTCCAGTTTTGTTGATATGCTAGGAATATACGGGAGGCTCATTTATGGCTTGGGTGGAATATTCTTGATAGCAGCTTTGTTAGTGTTCATATAAAAAATTTTTTTACTATTTTTATTAATGTCAAATGTTTATGTCTGTAAGATCTTTGATATATTCTTCAATGTTAAGTTTTCTATCAGTTTCATATTGTTTCAATGTAAAAAATATCTTTAGCCCTGCAATTTTATGCTCAAATTGGCACATGAGATTTAGGGTGGATAGCACCTCTCACTTTCATCAGTTTTATGATCATTTTATAGCCAAGCATAGATTTATGACTTTGAATAAATAAGTCCAAGAAATTTATGTCTTGATCTTTATCTTCCACTTCCAAGGTCCATTCCAATGAAGATTTTTTTATTAAATTCTGAGAGAATGTTAGTAATTTTATCTTTTGAAGCATACATAAATACATCACCCATCTATGATTAGAGCATCTTTTTTAAATAAAGCAAAAATTATTGACCATGTCTAAATTAAAGTTTGACTTCATTATGAGACTAATTTTTAAATCAGCATATTACTTGTACAAATTCAGTTTACATATCATAGGGAATTATAAATTTTATTAAACGCTCACTATTATTTCAGTAATAGTTTTAACAAGGCTGTAAACCTTAGCAATGAGCGTCTGAAAAAATCGTCACTTCATAGCGTAAGCATGTGTTTTAAAGACCTACAGAGGTCCCTAGTGACGATTTTTTCAGACGCTCATTGCTAAGGTTTACAGCCTTGTTAAAACTATATCATAGGGAAGTAATATGCCGATTTAAAAATCAGATATAATAAGTTTAAACTCTAATTTAGGTATGGTCATGTGAAGCAGATGACCTGATGCTCAGATCCTGCTTCACAGCCCACGTCCAATCTCCTACCACCTAACCGTATTCAAACTCGTCCTTACGCACGTATACACATAACTAATAATATATTTCTTTACTCAATAGCATAAAATAAACGTATGTGTTTCAATTTAATATTTAATTTAATAATAATATTCTCATGTGTATGCAGGCATAAATAATAAATATATATATAAGATATTATATATGATGCTTATTATATTTTTCATATGTAAGTTTGTAGCCAGAAATGATGCAATCTTGTTAGTAAGTCTCTCGAAAAACAATAACCCGGAAGACCTTTTAGATTAAAATAGAAGATTACAAATTGGTAATAATAAAATAAACCCATTAGTGTAAATTGTCCACGCTAGCTTGTTTTAAAATCATAAGATTCATTTTAAAACAATCGTTCGAGAAACTGATAACAAACTTGCATTGTTTCAAACATCTTACCAGATAAGAGTATCTGGCCAAACGATTCCAAATGAAATCTAAGTGCTTAAACCGCCTCAGGTCCAGCAGTAGTTGCCTAGTTACAAATTCAAATTAAAAGTATAAATACTGCTGGATTTGAATCCACAAGGAAGAGGAGATCATTAAATAGCCATGCTGCTAAACATAATCCATGCCCGATGTAATTTTCACGCAATGTGTTGTGAGTAGTAAATTTCGCCTTGTCCCTCCGTTCTAATATGCTGATCCCAGGAACGAAGCTTCCGTACTCCGTGCGACTGAACTTTACATATGTCTTTCCAATGAAATGAAGTGCTATCTCAAATCATCCCGCTACCCTAGATCTAGTGACAATACCGATGGACTGATTCCTAGTGAAATGCTTTTCTCAATCATCAAGGTAAAGAACTCAGACCGCTTATAATTCCTAAAATCCTGCCTTCTATGTAATGTGTATATTTTAAACTCTATATCTTTTAAATGTCTTCAAATATATATATATAACTCTATATAACTAATTTATGCTAAGCTTCTTATATAAAATGTTTTTCTTTTCTTTTATTTAAAAGCGGCCAACAATTTATATTAATGTTTTTATGTATTTATCTTTTAAAGTTAATGCCAATAATATTCTAAAATCGCCAGCATATAACTTATTTTGTTTTCCCCACCCATCATTTACTGGGTAAATAATTTCTAATTGATCAAAACAAGTCTTATTCAGCTTGCCCAGATGCTCGCGGTTTTAGAGAAATAAATTAATTACATTTTTCATGTTTACTGTTGAAAAACAGATTTGACATCTGTTTTTTTCCATTCTCCTTCCTAAATAATGCGCTATCTTTTATTTTTCAACTATATTATATATGTGAATTTAATCTTAGCTATTACGACCAACCATTTATTTTATAATCAATTAATGTATTTTCACAAGGGCATAAATCAACCAAAGTTGAGATTTAATGTGTAAAAAGTAATGAATAACATTAAGAAATATAATGTAAGGGGGAGGGGGACCTCCACCTTTTTATTCTATATTTATATGTATAATTATTATCCCTGTTTGCTTAAAGTGAAGCCATGTCATTACGCTGAATAGTTCATAATTTGTGGGCAATAAATACGTCCCAATAATCTTTAATTTCAGAAATATATTTATGCTTTATTAATAAGCGTTTAGTGCATAAAGGCCATTCTATTTATATATATGTATTTGTGCTTCTTTCTTACATGGAGGCAACCACAAAGTCAGACCCCATCGTCATCTCTCTGTCCTTAAACCTGGCTGTAAAAACCACCTGGGGGACATCCACGGTCTTATGAGCATGCTTTATACGGTGATCGCTCTGGAAAAACCAGCCCGATAAGCATAGCCGGCCGCCCTTCGTTCGTCAAACTGACCTTGCCAAAGTTTGCAGAGGAAATCGGTCACTTCTTAGAATTCGCGAAGCACACTGCAGGATCCATAAAAGGACCGACCCAATAAGCCACCATGCACGCACCGCTTTTCCTTATCTTATCATTAGCCCAGAAGTATTCATAAGCCGTAATGAAATGATTTATTTAAACAAACATATTGCCATTAGTTTAATATAAGTCTTAATATGATAAATTTAGTATCGTTTGTATAAATTGTTCATTACCCATCCCGCGCATTGATTATCTAAATTTCCAAGTTAACCATCATTAAATGTAATCGAATATTATCTATGTTAAAATTATTGTTTGAAGTAATCAAATGCTCTTTTCATTTCTGGTGATGTGATAGCGTTCTAATAATCTATTCTAATATCGCTAATTTATTCAAACACATACATATATTATTGGCATAGCCGCAATTATCATGTTATTGTATAAAATGATTCAAATAAATATCTATAATAATCCTGAGGCTCACGTCGGCTAAATGACCCGACAATTATTATTAATAAATCGTAAATATATATACATCAAACTCGAATCAGTGCTTTCTTTAGTTAGATAAATATTGTTATTTCTTAAGCTTAAATATGACTAGATGATCTCCGCTCTACACATAATTAACATGCTTGTTATTAAGTTATTCTATCATGAGTTAGCCTTGAGTCTTTTGTGTCTCCGATGATCGATGCTGGTGGATGAGAAGTGGATTAATCGATGTCATCGGGATTGTTGCTCATAATGTTATAGATCTGGGGAATATGCAAATAGGGCAGATTTCATGAGTGCTCCTGACCTGTATATCTTGCGCATGATTGGATTCGAGGTACTTTTGCCTAGATGCTTGATCTTGTTACGTGAACATACAAATCCGACCGGCACACATGTGAGTCAATTTTAGTGCATGTGTGAAAAATACTTTCACCATATTAGAGATATATAAATCACTATATTATTAATTATTTCATATACATATATATATATTTTAATGAACATTTTGTGGCAAAATTATTTGACAAAAACTGTCAATTAAGATTATGGAAAAATGTACAAAAAAAAAATTAAAGTAAGAATCTCATTTCTGTGTTATTTGATTCCAAGTCGTTACATGGGTACAGAAATGAACAGATAAATGCCATCAGCAGATAACATACATTTAAAACAAACATAATAGAATTTTTAATATACAGTATGCACCTACTTATAATTTAATATTAAAATTGTACAATTACCAAAAAAAAAAAAATATATAGTGCACACATTTTTAGCATGCACATATGTAATTCAGATGTTTGAGATTGTTGATTGTTATTGATATTGGGATTGTCTAAGTATTGACTGGTTTTAATGATCTTGTTTTTAACAAATATTTTCAAGAGTAGTTTCTCTTCACACAGAGTTATTTATTGTAAGCCTCAGTAATCAATAAAAACTAGATAGCAGTGTGAATAAATCCACATAATATGAGTATTTTATTAGACCTTAAAAATAAAACAAATAACTATCTAATACCAACTTTATTTTTAGCTTAGTTTATTTATGAAGAAGCTGGAAATCTACAATTCCAATATATAATGTAAAATCATTGAGTAAAATAAGTAGATAGTAGTAAGAATACAGCCAAGTCCTATGGATGGTTTCTGCTAACTGACCATCAGGTTAAGAAGCACTATGCTTATTCTGAAATCACTCATCGCAAAACTTTTATTTTTAATTAATTTGAAAATTTAATCATTGTAGGTTCTGGGCCACAGGTTGAAGAAAGATCAATCTTACGCCTCCTATGAGAGACTGATTAGTATAAACAAATCATAGACTGCCACAAGATGAAGAAAGAGCAATCTTACAGCCTCCTATCAGAGAATGATTAGTATAAACAAATCATAGGAATTAGACTGCACTTGTACTGTGTCAAGGTAATTTTCTCATTGCTTACAGTGTGAATTATGAAGTTAAATAGTGAAGTGATAATAATAAAAGTAAACTAAAAAGAAACTTGGTAACATCATTTTGCAAAACATGAAAGAGACCTAAAGTTAGATTTTAACTAAGATCATTAAAAATGAATAATTGCTGACACAGTATCAGATCTATATAGCTATAAAGATAGTTTAGCTTGAGTTCAAATCATAGTTTTTGTAAATTTTTAAACCATTAGTGTTAAATAATATAATATAAAAAGATATAACCGACAACAACAAGAAGCAAATCTAGTGTTTCTTCCAAAAAAATCAACCTAATCATAAAAAAAAAAAAACATGGTAGAACTTTGGCTGACATGCTACTTAATGTCAATTGTTATTACTCATTGCATTTTATGTTGTTTTTTGAAGAGAGGGAACAGAAAAATCATAGTTGATTCTGCTATATATAAATAAAATAATCTTAGATATTGAAAAACTTAATACAGTAGATAAATATTTATGTAAGTATAGGTAGTATATGCATGTACTTGACTGGAATGAAAGATGTTGGATAAGTGAAAATGTTTGGACAATACAATAATGGAGAATAGTAATGAAATAAAAACAAAGGTTAATAATATTCCAGCATAAGTTTGAAATATTTATTAGAATTTCACACAAACTACAAAATTACAATGCTTGTAACATTTTTTTTTTTAAAAAAAAAAGATTCAATTATCATTCTTAATCAAACAATGTATTTCACTAAATTACTTTCATGTAAATATTAAAATTTAAAGATTAATTAGAATCAAAAAAATTAAATTAACAACACAATCTAGTTTTAACGTTTATAGTCCAAATTAATATTCATACTAATCAGATGTCACTTTTATATTTTACTTTCTACTATGCATGATAAAAAATCAATCATGCTAAATTACTATAAACATTACTATTATTAAAGAGCATCCAATCAACATCAATTCTTGGAGATCATATGAATAGCATTTCTGCAAAATTGTCAATTATCTATTTCGTTTTGCAGGCTGTTCAAAGACACTTTTATTATTGGAATAATGAAATCCACCCATCCAACTCAATGCTGACTATTTTCTTGTTCTTTCACAACCAACTTTTACAAGCATCATATACCTTTTTTAAAAGAAATGGGTCATTTTATGATATGACCAAAATAAAAAAATTCAAAATTTGTCAGTTGGGCTTCATGCAAGAGTTTAGATATAATCTGATCAAATTTATCTTACTGACTGTGAAATTCACAAAAGTCATTAATATTCACTATTCAAAAGCATCAATAATTTTCCTCTCATTTTTAGTGATGCAGTGATCACAACAATCACTGTAAAGTAACAAAAAGCACCCATAACCAATTTTGGTCTTCATTTTTGCAATTACATCTACATATCTAAAAAAAAAACTTTCCCAGCCTAATATTTGTATGTGGTATATATTTCAGGAGTGTTGGATCTTTGTTTTTTTTTTTTAAAAAAGATCCAAAATGGCTAAAATTGTTAACCACTTCCTTGCTTTAATTATTAATTTTCAAGTCAGCTGTGGCCTTTATTGTCATAATATTTAGTTTTTTTCAATTTTAATTGTAATCATGGTTTTTTTTTTACTTTGTTCTTTAATATTAATACAATTATTGAGGTTTCTGCAGTTGTACTATAAATGAGATATCATCAGTATATATATAATTTTTGGTAAACCTGCAGTTTGCAGGTCACAATAAAATTCGAATTTTGATTCAAATTTTTCTCACCAGAGTGTTTCTTGTTGAATTATTTAAAAATTTGTTGTAAAATATCAAATACACGAAATTATAATATAAAAAAAAATAATAATTATATTATAAAAGTAATTTATTAAAATAATAACAGTATATCCTACCACCATTCATAATTAGTGTCCATTGTAGTTTTCGCTTACAATAAGAGATAAAATTCGCAAAGACTACATCAGTTGTGTAGAGAGTCCTGAAAGCAAATGACTGCATCAGTCATGGAGAGAGTCCTGAAAGCAAATTCCTGCAGATAGGATTCGAATAAAGTACTGGTGGTACCACACTGATGTTTGAGCTTGCGTTTAGCTCTCATCCACATATTTTTCACAATTTGTGTGTGGATATCAGGGTTGTGAGGATCTAAAAACTTCTCCTGGTGTATGACGACAGAGTGCATATATATACCATTACGGATTGTACTTAATTTGTTGTATGCACCCCATCTGTCCATAATAATGTGGGTCCCTGGCAAAATATATTCTTGTATTTTTGCTTCGAGAGTCACAGCTGATCAGTTAAGGACCTACAACAAGAAACACTTTCCTGAATTTCTCTCTATTCCACCAAAGATCCAATGACTTTATCGAATTGCTCCTCTGTGATATTTTCGATGAAAATATTTCATTTCATCAACTTCTATGATGAATTTGCGAATTTTATCTTTTCTTTTATCTTTTCTATAAATGAAAACTACAATGCACAGTAATTCGACAAGAAACACTCTGGTGAGAAAAATTTGAAACAAAATTTGAATTTTATTGTGACCTGGAAACTGCAGATTTACCTATTTTTTTTTTTTTATGTTTTTCCCATCAATTCTAGACTCACATTTAATTTTGTAAGATCTGGCTTAGATCATTACATATTCAATATACTAATTGAATAGGTATGCTGCCTTTCTTAATTCCTTTGATAATATGAAACTTATGTTTTACTGTAATCCATATTAATGGGAGCTAATGATTTTTCATAATAAATTTACTGACATCCAATTAGTCAATGAAATCAAAAAGTGGTAATAAATAAAAATATATTTCTGATCCTAATTTACTTGACCTTTTGTTAAATCAATTTATACATATGGCAGTCCTTTTTCAATTTAAGATTCTAACCTGAACTAACTGACTTTCAGAATAACTTTAATTGCATGATATAACAACACTCCTTTCATTGCTACAGGAATAATGATTTATTTATTTCAGTTTGAAAGCCATTAAATAATAATCTTCCAGATTAATTGCCAAAATGTGATATACACAACTAATGATTTTAATACTGTTAAATATATATTGTGTCTCTATAGTATCTTTAAAGGTTGATACAGTTTAAGTGCTTCGTATTCAGTGATCAAATTACGTTCAATTTGTTAATTCCCTCATTACGATGTTTCAAATAATTTTTTCGATACGATTATCATTCCTGGTCACAGAACCCCATTTAACGTAACTAACTTGAATAATAGAAGAGAACCAGATTTAATTTTTCTGAAAAGGCACCAGAACTCTACATGCAAATCCACTGGCATATTGTCTATTATTATCAAAAGTTACTTGGAATGATCGGAGGATCGTATTTCAAGTACAGCATCGGCAATTTATTTACTCAGATTCTAATGTTTGAGTTTAAATGGCTTTAGACTATTAATAATTAACAACTAAATACAAACGTAAGTTACATACAAATTTATTAATTAACAATGGAATATTTATAATATTATTAAAAGAATAAAATGTAAGAGAAAATAAATTGTGGTTAAGAACTACTGATAAGATTTTGATTTTAATTAATATGACACAGAACGTTTTGTTGCATATAAAGTTCGACCAGAGAGTGATCACTTCTAATTTGTAGAACAAAGTTCTTACCGGTAAGTTTAAATGTTCATGTATCATACTGTATAGTTTTCCACTCAGATTTATCTTGAAGGGATCCACTGTTGAATATTCTTGTAGCATATAGATAATCTAGGATTCCCAGTTCAGTTAGAAGATGGCTTCATTTGGGGTATTTCACGATGCCAACTAGAGAGCAACATTGGCAAATGAACTTATTCTACTCGAACATTTTAATATGATTTAACATACCAGTGAGAGTAGTTTTGTATAATTCCCATGGATTCACCAACAACTAAACTTTTTATCTTGCACTGTTTCATTTTTGGAACGAAGATTCAATAATGACGCAAGATATGTTTTCCTTTTATAGTCATCTTTTTTTTTAACCTATGTACACCTTTGGTTAACACTTGGAAACTTATACAGAATTTGATGTAACTTTGTCTTCAAAATAACTCTTTTCTATTCCTTTGGATGGCCATCTTTAATTATTGAAGGAATGTTGTTGTATGTCTTTTCCCTTTTTTATGTATTGCTAATTGCTTGATAATAAGAATTTGTTTTCTTATCTTAACCAAAATAGTTTTACGTTCTCTTTACATTCATATTATTTATTTATTTATTTTTATTATTCTCCCTCACAAAAAAATGTATACAACACTTGGAAACTTATACAGAATTTGATGTAACTTTGACTTCAAAATAACTCTTTTCTATTCCTTTGGATGGCCATCTTTAATTATTGAAGGAATGTTGTTGTATGTCTTTTCTCTTTTTTATGTATTGCTAATTGCTTAGCAAACCCTTGTGAAATATAATGCAATTCATAAAATCAATAATACAATGATAATAACGAGCGTGTAGCGATCGGTTATCTATTAATATAGGATTTCAAAACAGCGATTCAATATGCGAAGTAGCATTCTTAAAATATTTAAAATGGAGATTTTAATTATCTCCATTGAAAGTTCATTAATAATTAATATTCTCTGTTTCAAAAGATTGGGATATTATCAAATATATAATAAATTCAGATAAAATAGTTAAAACAATAAATATAGGCACAACCACAGTTATACATGATTGCAATTATTTATAGATTAAGAGAAATAAATTATTTTACACTAAAGATGAATTCAAGCAAGTTTTACATAATTTTACTTTATAAATTATTTAATTTAACAGTTTTAAGAATGAACATTCATTATATTAAACAAGTTAGCTTAATATTAAAATTACAGATTTAAAGATTAATTTATAGAGCTCTGCAGACTTTGAAAAGAATATTACTGATCTTCTTGGTCATGACTTGTACTGCACCACATCAGATGATATGCATAGTGGCACTCTTCTCTGGATGGATCACATGGTTTAAACAATGACCTTCTTGTGGCAATTCATTAGCTGGAGGGTTTCCCATCTCCACAGCAATGATGATGGACTGTAGAGATTGTCATCTCCTTTCAGAGAAGTGGCAAATCTGTTGCTTCTTAGCCAAACATGTCAGAGCGAAAAACTGATGGGGATTGTGGCAGTGATGCTTCATAAAATTATTGAATAGCTTCTTTACAGCAAGAAATATGGCCTATTTTTATGATTCAAGGACTAGAACACCTTTCTGACAACAAGACTATTTATGTCTTGAGAATCAATTAGCACCCTCTGAAATTTTATAACTTGATTCATTTAACAAGGTTTTTAACTAAACTTGACCATTTTACATCCCTAATGACTTTGCGATCGCTCCAATTCAGTAAATCCTGTTTACAAAAACTATTATTCCCCCAGCCATCTATGTTAAAATGGGTGTCCCTAGCATGGCTTTTGTTTATAACTTACTTAATGGTCAAAATTAAGAATCATTAAAACGTTTAACACTATTACTCTACACATAACACGGTCATGTGTAGACCATGCTCATATACACACAATTTCAAATGTAAAATAAAAAATAGACTCTTTTTAACAAAATAAAATCTATACTATTAAATATATTATTTTAAAATAAATATACACGCTGTAATATCACAGTTGTTTGTCTACATATATATGTGTGAGGATACATATATAACTATGACACTTGTATATATGTACTCAGAGAGGCTTTAAATCCAGCATAGATGGAGCTGTGGGGAAAAATAGGTGAAACATATATGAGATCATACCCACATTTGTTTCATCTCTAGTTGTGCCTTTTTATTATTGGCCAATGTTATTAGGGTCTTCCTCACTAGTAGAGTTCTAACATCATGGATTTGTTGCATCATGTGTGCATATACAATCTCAGACATGATGGATATTTGATTACCAGAGTCAAACAACACATGCACTTCAATATTATTAATCCATATTGTAATTTTTGGGCATTCTTGGAATGCAAAATTTATGGTCTCATTATCCCATTCACAAATCAGATTGTCTACTATTTTCAGTTTTATTGCCATGGCTTTAATATCTTTACCCCTCACAATTTCATACAGTTCTATTTCCAATTTTTATATCTTTCTAATTTGTAAATTTTGCTTGGTTTTTTTTTTAGACTTCACTAACACATTTGCCGGCATCCTTCCCCTGTTGTCGCTTTCCTTCTGACCTATTTTATTTCCCATCATTTTGCCTACTTTTTTCCCCTACCTACATACATGATTTTTTTCCTTTTTGAAATGCTTCTATTTGGGGGGGGGGGGATTATTATTCTACAATTTTACACTTATTTCAGAATGTGGTTATTATTGAAGCCTCAAGTTGGGTGGCCATTGTACCATCTATGATACCTTTAAGAAATTATATGGTTTAATTGCCTCATATTCAGGGACCAAATTATATCTGCTCAGTTAATTCCCTCATTATGATGTTTCAGGTAATTTTACCGATGCAATTATCTTTCCTGGTCATACAACCCTGCTTAATGTATCAAACTTGAATAATAAAGAGGAGAGAAACAGTTTTAATTTGTCTGAAAAGGTGGCAGAACTCTATATGTGAGTCCACTGGCCTATCCCCTATTCTGTCAATTACTATCATAAGTTACTTAAAATGACTGGAGGAAGCACAGCATCAGCAATTTATTTATGCAGATTCTAATGATTGAGTTTAAATGGCTTTAGACTATTAATAATTAACAACTAAATACCAGTGCAAGTTATATACAAATTTATTAATTCACAATGGAATATTTATAATACTATTAAGAGAATAAAATATAAAACAAAAAAAATTGTGGTTAAGAACTACTGATAAGATTTTGATTTTAATTAATACGATTTAGTACAATGTTTTGAGAGAGCGATCATTTCTAATTTGTAGAGCAAAGTTCTTACCGGGAAGTTTAAATGTTCACTTATTATACTGTATAGTTCACCATGCAAGGATTTATCTTATGGGATCTGCTGTTCAATATTCTTGTAGCTTATAGGTAGTCTAGGGTTCCCAGTTCAGTTAGGAGATGGCTTCACTTGGGGTATTTCACGACACCAAGTAGAGAGCAACACTGCCAAATAAACTTATTCTAATTGCACATCTTAATATGATTTAACATAGTAATGAGAGTAGTTTTGTATAATTCCCATGGATTCACCAATAACTAAACCTTTTATCTTGCACTGCTTCACTTACAGAAAGAAGATTCAGTAATGACACAAGATATGTTTTTCCTTTTATAGTTTTTTAGCCTCTGTGCACCTTTGGTTAACACCTGCTAACTTATGTAGTATTTGATGTAATTTTGTCTTCAAAAACACTCTTTTCTTTTCCTTTTTCATTGGGTGGCCATCTTTAATTATTAAAGGGATGTTGTTGTATGTCTTTTCTCTTTTGTTATGTACCGCTAACTGCTTCATAATAAGAATTTGATTTCTTGTCTTAGCCAAAATAATTTTACATTCTCTTTTCATTCATTTTTTTTTTATTCTCTCTCACAAAAAAAAATGTATGGAACCCATGTTGTCTAAAATAATCAATTAGATATTTCAAAAAGAAAAAGATTCTACTCAAGAATTTAATTTCTAAATTGCCAGTGCGAGTTGTACTAATCCAATACAGTACAATATTTACAATAACTATTGCATAATGTACTATTTATATATAACTGCTCTGCACAATTTGGTGTAGTAGTAGAGCATCCAACTTGGGATTAGAAAATCATAAGATTGATTCTAGTACTCAAACTTCTTATGAACTCCCAAGCAATAAAACCCTTAGTTTATATATATATTTAAATGCTTTTATAAACAAATGAAATAAAAATTTTAAGGCAGTGTGTAATTTCCTTATAAACGTCACATGATTACGATTTCTTATGCTTGCTTATAACAGTTATTAAAACAGGCAAAACTTTCTATACATATTGCCACTCAGTATAAGTCAGAGTAATCAATGGATGCCAGAAGGCTTGTGCATAAAATCCCCATCTAATGCCTACTCATCCAATATCCCCAGACTTGTTTCTGATTTGTGACCTTCGTCAGTGAGGAGCCTTGGATCTCAGAGCACTGTACCTAGATCATAGGATACAATGCAACCCTTCAGCAGCCACCTTTTATCTCTACTTAACTACAAAACTATGAGTCTTGAAATCACTATAATGTTTTCAATCCAAGCTCATTAGCTTATATGGTCACATAAGTCTGCAATACGTATAGAGTTTTGGCTGTTTTAATAACAGTTATAAGCAAGCATAATAAATGAACAATCCTGCCTAATAGGATAGTAGTGCCTATGGTTATTAAAGAACCAAAGTCACCAAAATGTATAAGTACTGAACAGAGTTCAGACCTATATGACTATATAAGCTAATGAGCTTGGATTGAAAATATTATAGTGTTTTCAATTAAAGACTCTCTTTTAATCATTTTTTTTTTAATATTTCAACACACATATTTAATTGTAATTTGACTGGGTACATTTTCCAAATAAAAACAATAGGGGGGGGGTCTGCCTCACACATAAAATACCCTATTAAAGTTTAACATAAAGAACATGTTAAAAAGACTTGTACTATTCATTCATTTCACATGTCTAATCCAATGATGATGTGATTTTCCAACAAGGGACTCTACAAGATGAAAATCGTATTGTTGGGTTTTATAATTTTTGCTATATTAGGGCTCAAGACTAGCTTCCATATAATAAATTAGGTAAAATAACTATCTCTATATAAAAAAAATTAGATGAAAAAAAAACAACTCCCTATATAGCAAATTTACTTGCAATAGTTATTTCATTGTAATGAAATGCTGGTACTGCTATGCCTTTTCACATCCACCCATAAATGTCTAATCTTGCAATTTTGACAAATACACCCTACAATCTCATCAAATAATGTAAACACCAGAACTTCTGCTAAACTTAAATGATAATTTGTACACAAAAATAATAAAAACACATTACAATACTAAGTAAAAACAGGTAGTTGTGAGTTTTTGTTTCATTGTGGCAATCAAGGATAGAACAATGGCAACTCTGATGGGAAAAAAATCTGGAAGCGGACTCAACAATTTATTCAGATTTCTGGAAAATAATTAAAATTGATGAACTGAAATCTGCCTTTGAAGATTTCATTAAGATGATGACACTTTCATTCCCATTCTGAATGATATTAAAAAAAAACATGTTGTTTGACGAGATTGCAGAGTTTATTTGACATAATTGCAAGGTTACACATTTAATGTGGATGTGAAAAGGTGTACCATCTTCTCTACATCGCAAGACTAATATATAAGTACTGAATAATCTTATTAATTCAAAGATGTTACCTGAGTGCATGTAAAAAAATAAAATAAAATGCTTGTAAATTTACTAAAGGATGTATGCTATAGACACACAAAAAAATATAATGAAAATATATGACACTTGCTATTGAAGAGTACTCATTTAGTCAGAAGTACATCTTAGTAGTCATTTGTTTTGTTTTTTCTAATGTTTTTAAACATTTATTTGACAAGTAAAAATGTTAAATAATAGTTTTTCAAGTATATTTAAATACCTAAATATGTGTAGAAAAAGAAAATGCTGAATTAATAATTACTAAGAATAAATCAGTACTAGTATATTGTAAATATCAAATTTTAAAATGTAATTAAAGGAGATTTGAACACAGACTTTCAAACTTTCTTCAGCTATCCACTCCATCTCGTATAACCGATAAACATGACTACATACATGTGGAAAAGATACATTATGTCTAATAAACTTATTTCATGTTGAACCAGTACTCATCAGTTGGTCCAGAACATCATCTCCTACACATATATATAATCAGTGCTCAGTTTATTCAATCTTCTCCACCCTTCAACTCTTCAGCCAACCACTTTGGTGGAATGATCGAATCCTTGTTGATGCTAATATTGTTGTCATACTCATGTTGACCTGAAGTGACTCTGATCTCTCATATATATGAGCTTAATATGTCCATTTAAAACCAGAGAAATGGGCAGAATTCAGGGTGAATCTATAATAAATCAATATTAGTATAATGTAAATACCTAACTTTGGAGATCATTTATTTTTTCCATATGTATATGGTCATGTGTATTGGTTATATAAGATAGAGTGAATAGCTGAAGGAAGCTTGAAAGTCTGTGATCAAATCCCCATTAATTACATCATAAAGTTCAGTATTTGCAATGTACTGGTATTGATTTATTACAGATTCAGCCTGATATGGTCGTATATATGAGGGGATCAGAGTGACTTAAGGTCAGCATGAGTATGACAACAATATTGGCATCAATAAGGGGTTGAATATTCCATCATCAGATTTTCATTAATGTGAATGGCTGAAGAGTTGGAGGGTGGAGAGGATTGAATAAACTTAGCACTGATTATATGTGTTTGGGAGATGATGATCTGGACCAACTGATGAGTGCTGATTCAGCATGAAATAAGTGTATTAGAGAACATTTATCATTTCCACGTGTATGTGGTTATGTGTTTCGGTTATATAAAATGGAGTGGATAGCTGAAGAAAGCTTGAAAGTCTGTGTTCAAATCCCCTTTAATTAATAACAAATATGCTGATCTTTAATAAATATTCATTAAGCCTACATTAGATTTAAAATAAATATAACATCAAATCTAATAAATAATTCATAATGATATATCTAAAATTAATGTTCTTCAATGAATGCATGTAAGAAATATAGCACTTGTAAATGGAATATTATCTATATATGATAGACAAATAATGATATTGATGAAGCGTTTGAGAAAAATTTGTAATCAGATTTAAGTGAAGAGTGCTGGTCACATAAAAATGCATCTTAGTTGTTTGTCTTTTTTTCTGCAATTTCCATTCATTTGTTTGAAATGCGAGAAATGTTAAATAATGGTTTTAAGTATTTTTGATTTTTTTTTTTTTTTCTTAAAATCCAGAATGAAAACCAAACAAAAATCAGAAGAGCTGTATTTTTTAATTAATACATTGTTTTAAGTTGGCAATAAATAATATATGAATACATACACTCACAAATATATTTTTACAGTTACAGTTTATCAGAAATTTTGTTTCCCAAATTAAATATGTGCATATACAGACGCATACAGATACATAATTTTGTGTATTTATTGTATTAATTCTGATTGGTTTTTTAATATATATTTTTCTTCAAAAACGACTCAAAAATTTAAGATCATGTTTAATTTTTCTTTTTTATTAATTATATAATTAATTTTCAGTATATCTTGAATACTAGACTCTGGAAGAATTTTAGTAAGGACCCTTGAAACGCAAACTTATATGTAGTATGAATTTGTTGATGAACATTTTTTTTTAATCTTGATGTTTGACTTTTAATTTCTCAAAAGATTCTTGGTAGTCAAGCTTTATAAAATCATACGTAAATAAAAACGATTTTAAAAACAATTTAATTCTACTATTGCCTAGAATACTGATAGCGAAGTATACTTAAAAAACGTGCGTAATGGTCAACAATTACATATTAGTTTTATTTATTTCTATACTTTCTAAAAGTAAAACTAACACTATCTCATATATATTGTCACTCACGCGTATATATGTAAGGATAAAAATCAACAACCACACATAATATACTACTTTCCCACATATTACATTTACATGCACAACTAAAACTTGACTCATTATTTTTTACAAATACCCCCTTATTACCATATTCAATTTTTAAAAGTACTCTGACAAGTGATTTAAAATTTCTTTTCATTCTTGGAGTACCTGACACATTAGCATAACTTAAATATTTTGCCCAATAATAGATCGTTCAACAAGTTATCATTTATTTAAATGTTTCTTCTTTATCAATCTTACACAAAGAACTCATCACAAAACTTTTAATATCCTCCCCTCATTCATTTTTATTTCTAACTAGAATTGTCCCACCCAAACAAATCTGAGTGGCTGTCTCTGCAAAGAAACATGCCCCTACTGAGCAGTTCTAACTTCTATGAACTGCACTGAGTCCACAGCTCCTCAAAAGTCTAGCCAAGCACTCCTTTCCCTCCCACTGGCCAACTATCAATTAGTTCTGACAACCAGGGCATAAAATATGATTAACAAGTCTTCGAAAGTTGCAACAAATATGCAAAATATTGACTGTTGTTGCTATTCAACCCCTGTCTGTGACCAACATGATCTCTAGCATTCCAAACTGCCAGATCAGATTTCCACAATACACCACCCTGGCAAGGTGCATCACTAAAGAAAAATGTGACAAAGTTTAGTCTTTGGTATGTGACTGACTACTCACTTCCAACCTAAAGTTTACATACACTAACCACAATGACAGTAATTGTTCAAAGAATGCATGTATTAAAAGAAAGGTCACAATGATAACTCTTCAAAAATATGTATATTACTATCTAACAGAAATAAAATAAAAATAGTTGACTTATTTATGATTCTCTAATAGTCAGAGTTCTATATTGCAACAATATATTAATTTTAAATTCTTACCAGACTTCAAAAATATATTAATCAGTAACTGCAATGCACACATACAAGCACAAAAACATTCCTACTTATATAAATATATTCAAAGTATTTATAAAAACAATCTACAGGATAAATTTAAAGACATAATCTACATATATAAAGCTGAGTGCCTGCAAGAATTTTTACAGTTAATTTTATTAATGTAATAAATAATAATTCTATCAATAATTTACTTAGAAATTTATCAAGAAAATCTGAGTGCACAAAGCATTTATTTTTCCATTTTAATGAAATCACATAAAGATAAATAAGATAGGCATATTACTTTTAAATTACAAATTTAAACATAACGTTTGTCTACAAGTATAATATATATATATTGCACTTTAGATGTAATTAGAGAGAATTTAAACACAGACTTCCAAGTTCCCTTCAGCTATTCATTCCATCTTATATAATGGATACACATGACCATATACATGTGAAAAAGATAAATGATCTCCAATTATAAAGTATTTCATGCTAAACCAGTACTCATCAGTGGGTCCAGATTTTCATCTCCCATACATTTATATATCTAATCAGTGCTCCATTTATATTAAGATAGTAAATCTTCAGACATTAATGGACAGGCTTCAATCTTTTCCACCTTCCAACTATTCAGACATCCATATCATTGAAAATCTGATGATGAAATGCTCAAAGACCTTCTTGATGCCAATATTGTTGTCAAACTCATGTTGACTCTAAGTCACTCTAACCCTCATATATTAAACATTAATATGTCCATTACATATACAGAAGAGGGATAGGCAGAATCCAGGCTGAATATGTAATGTCTGACTACAAGCATAATGTATATACTGACCTTTGATCTAATTAAAAGGAATTTGAACACAGACTTTCAAACTCCCTTCAGTTATCCACTCCATCTTATATAACTGATTCACATGACCACATACACTTGAAAAAGATAAACAAACTCAAATATATATATATATTGTGGTTATGTGTAAAAGTTATATAAGATGAAGTGGATAGCTGAAAAGATTTTGAAGTCTGTGTTCAAATCCCTTCTAATTACATCTAAAGTTCAGAATATACAAGGGGTGGACAAACTTTTTTTTAAATACTCACAAATATTGGTGAAGTTTTTAGAAGGTACTTACGAAATGATGAATTTTTTTCCTCGAAAATACAAACTGTCAGAAGACATTTTATTATGACTATTAATTAAAAGTGATTATTACAAAAAAGAATGTAATTTCTACATTTTGCGCCAGGGGTGGACAAACTTTTTTTTAAATACTCACAAATATTGAAGTTTTTAGAAGGTACTTACGAAATGATGAATTTCTTTCCTCGAAAATACGAACTGTCGGAAGACATTTTATTATGACTATTAATTAAAAGTGATTATTACAAAAAAGAATGTAATTTCTACATTTTGCGCCATCTCTTGGCCATTTTTAGTTGCATTTTAGGCTTATTTCATCATAAATTTATAGTTTAACCAGTATTTAAAATTTTAATTTCAAACAAATCTGTTATTGGCAGTATTTTTTGCAAAAAATCAATTTCTGATTGTGGTCTACTGTATATAGTCTCGCCTCTTTTCCCTTATAAGGTGCTGCAAAGCACTGTTCTCCAGGCATTTTTAACTGCCAAAGTCAGAACTCGAACCAAAATGTTTTAGGCTTTCATAATAGATTTTGAGCATAAATAAAATTTTTCACTTTCATAATTAAGTTTTTACATTAATTTATCTAAATATAAACTTTAATTTGAAGATTTTTAAATTTTACAAACACTATTCAAGACAAGTGAATAACCCTGACGCCATTTGCATATTAATGACATTGAGTGATAACTAGCAAAATGCAACTATTTTTCATAAATATTTAGGGATTTTATGATTACTTTTTACACCATATTGACAAATAATGTGGTTAGATTTACATTTTTATTTAAAATATTTAATTTTACATGAAGAAAATACAACAGAAGTAAATAATCAGCGATAGTAATTTCTAAGACGCAAGAAATCACTGGTGTTTTCACATTATGATTGGTTAAAATATAATTCCTTTGTTTTATTGCAGGCTCTTTTTCATATGTATTTCTTATATTTTTCTTCAGTTATTAATATTATTTTAAATTTTTGTACACAGTTAACCAAATGAAATATAAAATAATTCAATTTTTAGAAGATACATTAAAATAATTCTGATTATTATGCATTCTGAAAGGAAACAGGCTAGATCCATATTTAACAATCAAATCATTCAAATTTTTACTCAATCTGGCTAATAAGAAACTTCACCAGACAAAAATTTAAATAACCTCAGCTCACTCTAGTATTACAATTTGTCCATGTTGATTTACTTATAAATAATTATTTTCTAGAGCTGGTTCTGGATTTTAAAAAGAAAAAAAAAGAAAATTGTTTAGAATTGTATTAAAATAAATTAGATGCAAATTTTTTAAAAAAAAAAAAAGAAATTAAGCAATCAACTTCAGAAACCTTGCAGTCCATGTCTTAGCCACCCCTGGTATATATACTATATTTGTGATCAAATATTACAGATTCAGCCTGAATTCTGTTCATTCCTCTTCTATATATTTAGAATGGACATATTAAGGTCCTATATATGAGGTTCCACAGTGACTTTAAGACAACATGGGTGTGGCAACAATATTGGCATCAATAAAAGCTTTGAGCATTCCATCATTAGATTTGCAATAATATGAATGGCTGAAGATACATTAGGATGGTGGAGAAGATTGAAGCCTCACCATTAAAGTTTCAAGATTTGCTCTCTTAATCTAACCTGAGCATTGATTACAAAAATATGTGTGAGATGATCATGTAACAAACAAGTGCTGGTTCAGCATGAAATATGTATACTGGAGATCATTTATCTTTTTTCATGTATGTGATCATGTGTATTATAAGTCATATTTGTACATCCATGCAACAAAATCCAGAGTTTTGGCAAATTATCTCAAAGCTGAAATCGATGAAAGTTTGAGACCTAGAATCAGATCACCCATGCTCTGCGATTTACTACCCCATGATGGAAATATATGAGGTTACACTTAGACTCTTTTAATTCGTGTTCTGAAAGTAGCAAAGCATGGAGTATGAGACTCTATATAATGAAACCAATCCTAATTTATCTAATACCTACACCTAAGGATGTTAGATAATGCCCATAAATAACTTAACTAACATATAAATTTAGAAAGTGATTCAATATGGATTTGAGTGAATAAGATATCAGACCTGAATAAGTTCTAATATAATTTAATCTATTATAATAACAATAATGACAATTAAGAGCTTTGGATATTCCACTTGCAGGTGGTTCTCGGCTTTGACTGCACTTTATAACTCTATAGGTATTTACGTTTTTAAAAATATTATTAATTTAGTTAATCTATGGTTGAATATGCCTAATTTATACTATGTTATGGCTACCAGGTTTGCTATGGTTAAGAGTAAAAGAGTGACCATGATGGAACATGACTTTATAATAACTCCATGAGCTATAACATGCTCCATATGCAGATAAGGTACATCATATAAAACCAGATTCTAGGTACAGATCAATGCTGAATTAATGAGAGTAATATAAAGAGATGAACTGGTGACCTGTAGTATAACTTCAAATACTATAGCATTATATAAATTAACACAGATGTGTGCCTCGAATGTGCCATTAATCATGAGATTAGTTCCCATTGACAGCATGACTTGCAATTACAAACAGATATAAACCTTAACTCGAGTGATTGAAGCAGCTATATAGTACCATCTGGACTCTTGTGTTCCAGTTCAAAAAGAGGCAGCTGTCTGAACTGGGAAAAATGGGTTGATCTTAAATCAGAAGACTATTTTAGTAAAATCGAATATAGCAAGGCATAATGCATACATATGTTCCTAAGAACACATTCACAATGCTAACTATATAATAACAATAATGAAAAATTCCATATGTTACTCTATCGCTCGGTCTGTAAAACTTCCACACACCAGTTAATGAAATAGCCATTATATAAAAAGATCAATTAAGGAATCCACATAGTGTAAACAATCACTAAAGGAGTGATAAAGCATATTTAGAGTTATAAACTATATTATCACTGATATGCTTTATACTATCACTCTTGCTTGATCTTAACTCAGATATTTACCATCACTCTTGCTTGATCTTAATTCAGATATTTATCATCACTCTTGCTTGATCTTAAGATATTTATCAACCTACAAACCTGCCTTTTTTAAAAGCAATGAGCAACACAAGTAACTATTAGAGAGCATCTAAATGACTCTACTGCCTTGATAATATTAACAATCTCCACTACGAAGGTATAGCATAAATTAATAAATACATTGCAATAAAATATAGGCATAAGTGTAGATGAGAATAGATAGAATAATAACTGGTTAGTTAATATCTTTACAGGATGTTAATTCAGAATTTTACATGAACTTTAAATCAGACAAGATTTTGCAAATTAATCTTATTAATTTAAACTTACATTTACTATTTATTTATATAGTTAAAAGCAAATTTATTTTAACGATTTAACTATTCAAAGTAATTTAAATTTAGACTTTGTGCACATTTAGTATATAAAATAGCTAGCTTTAAGAATCATTTAATATTGATTTAGAGTTTGCAGAGAGTTTGTTACTGGTCTTCTGGCTGTGATGACTTTCATGGTGTGGCACGAACATTCACTAATGGGATGGTTCATTTGCTACCCTTTCCAGCAGGCTGGTATTCTTGGTCTCCTCCCATTCCCATAGACTATTCTCCTGTGAGGAAGACAGCAATTGGATGCCTTCTAGTCTCCGTTGTTAATTATAAATTTTGACATAGTAATTGGTTACAATTGACTTTTAAAATGATGGGTAAGCCTTTATACCAACTCTTTCTCACCTACCTCACAAGCCATTAAGTTCTTTACAATTTTTAGTCTTAAAAAAATAAGTTTAATAGCTAACAAATTTTAGGAAAGACAAAAGATCCAGCTAAGGTTATTGACAAGTAGTGCCGATTCAATGATTTTATCTTTGTTTTTAAACTTTATTTATAAATCATCTTTAAAATTTCTGTTCTCAGTTTACAAAATAACTAGATGTACTTTCTTCTTTAAAAAAGATTTATTCTGTCATCTGCTACTATATGTATAACATGGTCACCGTGGACTTGGTATTTACATGTGAAAGCAAGTTTATCCATGAAATTTGTAATAAATCAGAAGTAAAATAAAGAAAAATACAGAATGCTTATATATATATACCTTTCATATTTTATCGCATATATGTAGGTGCTCCTCTACACATACAGCCATGTCTACACAACTTTTTATAACTGTGCTTTTTATTATACACATAAGTAATTTAATAGCTTATGCTCATTATAGAAACATTCACACTTAACTGATATTATAATTAATTTCACAATATTTTATCATTAATTTAAACAATACTATAAGTGAACTTGGATGGGTTAAGCTAGAAAATATACTACTATAAAATAAAGTAGGTGAAACAGGATGTTTGACAAAATACGATTTCATATCCACAAAGTCTGAATGAAGAAAAAAGAAAAAGAATGACTTTACTTATAAATTTGATACACTATTATGAATAACATTCTTAATGACTTCAAGCCAAAATCCCGATTAAATTCTATCAATCTGACATGACTAGGGTACCCGAATATTCACCCCCACCTCGCTAAGTTAGTGTACCTGATGCCACAAATTAGAGATAATAAGCTAAACTATTAAGTGCATGGTAAAATACTGACAAATCAAGTTTCTTACATATAATTCTTAGTATTCTAAGCAAATCCTCATCACCTCAAATGAATATATGAGTATACAAATATATATACATATTTACATAGGGAAAGGGAATCAGCTCCCTATAAAAGGCATCAAACTATGGGCATTGTATGTTCAAATTACATCATCACCTTCCAGCATGAACGCACTGCTCCCGAGATTACTTTTTATTTTGTAGGGGCCTTTATACAAAGGAAAGAAATTCTTATATCTTCCCAGATTGTACAGATTGAGCCCACACCCAATCATCCACTCTGAAAACATGCTGACAACAGTCCCCCTTTTTTCTTCATGACACAGCTCTATCCAAGTTAGACCTAGCTATGGGTTGTCCCTAATTAGATCTACTCTTATGACTCCAAATTTGAAATTCTAGTGAGCACATCTGTCCACAATGAAGTCTCATTGGGGGGAAACTGGCAAACTGATTCCAGGTCTCATTGATATTCCAGAGGATACCCTTGGTCCAATCCACCCAATTCTTGTGGTTCAAGCCGACATGCATATGATATAGCTGGCCTACCTCATTTCATAACTCTCTCACATGGATTACATTGAGGATTGTGTATAGATGTCAGGGTGTGCCAGATACTTTGGCTTCTCAACCAAGACTTACACTCCCTCAAAATAAAAGCCATCCCATGGTCACACAAAATGCACCTTCGGCTTTCCCACCTCAGGAAACTGGAATCACTGAAGAGCCCACGTGTCAGCGGTTCACATTGGAATAAGCTTCGACGTACTTAAAAACACATGTGTCCAGTAAGTAGTAAAAATTTGTATAAAGAGGTAGGGGTCCATAATGATCAATTGCCAATAACTGATTTGGCTTGGCTGGAGGATTGGTGACACCGTGCCCGCATAAAGTCTGTTGGGTGGTTTGCCTCTGGCATATGTGATACATCTGTTGTTAGCCCCTAGGACACCTACATATAGATTCGGCCAATGGAATTGATGCCTGATTACCTCTTCAGTCTTGAGAGGTTTGTAGTGGCCTATTGACTTGTGCACATACCGGATTCCCTGATCTTGGAGTTCTTGGGTTATTAGCATCCACCACAAAAACTTAGTCCACTCCATCTTTTTCTTTAGGATACCATTCTTGATTTAGAAGGCTCTGGGTATCTTTTTACGTTGCTTACAGTTGGATTTCTTTTTTCCCCTCAACACTTCCATGATGAATTGGTACTTGAGGTATCTTTCTTGCCAACACTGTAAATACTTCAAGTGGGTTTCAAGAGTTCCTTGTGACATGCATCACACTACTGAACTGGTCTGTGGCCACAGCAAAGTTTCGGGTGTTGGCTTAAGACATCCACCATGTTTTCTAGTATGGGATAATAAGCAAGTTGGAAGTTAAATCTCTGCAAAGTCAAACTCCATCTAACCAGGTGGTCGTTAGTCAGCTCCAGTTGAGGAACTCCAAACAATGGTGATTTGTGATAATGATCTTGGAGACAAAACTGTTTAAATCCTATTCCATGAATATGTAGTTCAACTCGAGTCCCTTTAATATCCTGCTGCTAAATACTTAATATGTTGTTCAACTCGAGTCCCTTTAATATCCTGCTGCTAAAAACTTATTACCCATTGTGGCTGCTCAATATACACTTGGAGAAGTACTACCCCTAAACCCACACGACTGTAATCTATTCTGTAAATAGAATGGCCACCCAAAGTCAGGATGATATAACTTAACAGTGTGGGGAAATCCTTGCTTTACTCTTCCAAACTCTCGGGAACGTGTAAATATACTTTGTATCCTTTTTAATTAAATCAATCAGTCCTGCAGTTTCCTGGATGAAGGCAGGGTAGAATTGGTGGTAATAACTACATAGGCCTAAGAAGTACAGCATGTGTTTCCAGGTGGTGGGCATAAAAAAATCTCTTATGGCTATGATCTTACCTGGATGTTTCCACACCCTATCTCCAACTACTATATGTCCCAAGAATATTTCCTGCTGGGCAAAGTGACTCATCTTCAGGTTCCCAATATTTCTCTGATGGGAATGCTCAGAATATATTCCTTAGGTGTTGCAGATGCTCCAACAGGTACTTTGAAGCTACCACGATGTCATCCATGTAGCAGATTAAATGCTTGCTTTTTTACCTCCTCTATCTAATCCAAACACCTCATGAGTCCAGATGCAATGTTAATCAGTCCAAAAGGAACCCTCTGAAAGACAGGAGTATGGCCATTACACCTAAACATAGTATACTGGTGGTCATTGGGTCCAGTGACATCTGCAATAGCCTGGTAAGAGGTTGAGCATAGAAAATATTTTCTTTCCAGTCGCAGAAAGATTTCTTGTATCTGCAGTGGTGTCTCTCTCTCTGGAATGGAAATGGCATTTAACTTAGTGTTCAGACATATCCATATAGAACCATCTGTTTTCTTCACAATGACTATCGAGTTGTTAGAGGGTGAGGGTTCCATCACAACTCCCCACCTTATCATTTGTTGGATCTGGGCTTCTACTGCCTACTGGGATTGGAATGGTATCGGATATGTTCGAGACTGGATTTCTTCTATGAGTCTTATTTGGTGAATATAGGCTTTGATTATTTCTGAGGTATTGGAGCAAACCTGTCTGCTGTCCTCCAAAACTTCCCATAATATCTCATCTTCGATTTAATATGAGACATTTCTCTGATTCTTGTTATTTATGGGATCCTCTTTGCGGTCTGGTTCTAGGTAGAGCACTTGGCTTCTGGTTGCTGAGGATATAACCTCCAGTTTGACTCTTCTTGCTGGTTCAGGACTACCGCATTTGCCTCCAAATCAATAATGCTCCTGTGACGACTCAAAAAAAAAATCATAACCCAGCATCATGTCCTGCAGCAAAACTTTCATGGACCAAAACATGTGGCTGAATGAAAGGCAACCTCATACCACATCTTACTATACTTAGAATCTCTGTCTTGGTCCACTTCCCATCTGCAAGAACAAATGCAATGGCCTGAGTTGAAGTTTTGATATTTGATATCCCTGTGCCTCTATGGCTGCCAACCAACACTTGGATGCAAATGAAACCTGACTTCCCATGTCTACCAGGGCTAACCCTTCTATACCATAATTCCCCCCCCCTCAAAATAAATTAGTAGTCAGAAATAATAGGTGAAGACATCTAGATATATATGTATTTTTATATATTTATAAGTGAATAAATAATCTGAAAGAAGAGGTAAAATTATTAATATATTTATCTTAGTAAAATGATGTAGTAGGTGAAGATCCATTTAGATATTCTCATTTCATCAAAATAAATTAGTAACCTGAAATAACAGGTGAAGACCTCTTGATATATATATATGTATTTTTATATAGTTATAAGTAACCTGAAAGAATATATATATATATTATCTTAGTAACCTAATGTAATACATGAAGACCCTCTTAGCTATTTCTTTCCCCAAAATAAGTTAGTAACCTGAAAGAATAGGTGAAGAACATATGAAATAGATATATGTTGATTCTGTCATTTATAGGGAAATCAAGTAATAAATTTTTCTGGTAAATGATAAAGTCAGAATATGATAAAATAACATTTGTGTGTCTATGTGGACTTGAGTGATCCTTCATGATTTATGGAATCTCACCTTGTACGCGGGTGCTCCTATAAAAAATAAAATTTTGTCAGCAAGAGTGATCATCAACAGCTGCAGCAATATTCTCAATCCCAGGCATTACATTATAGGAAGTCCCCTATAAAAAATAAAATTTTGTCAGCAAGAGTGATCATCAACAGCTGCAGCAATATTCTCAAACCCAAGTATTACATTATAGAAAGTCTTGAAATGATACAAAGGAAATAAATGAAGTAAATTTGATGTTTCATAAATAAATATAAACGTAACTAATCTAAAACGTCTTAAATTTGTGTCAGGTACCAGAGGACAGACGGATGATTTTTTTTTTCAAGCAAACAGGGCAACTAGAAATTTAGGCATAGGGATGGAAAGAGAGAGCAGAGCAAAACAGGGCAGATACGGCTTAGGTAGATTAGATGTGTGACTTTGGGAAAGTTGTGTTTAGTTTTTTTACATAAATAGAAATCTTCAAAACAAATAAAATGAAAAAGAACATGCATGATGAATGGTGCAATATAGTGGTAGATCAACAAGAAGATGAACAGGGAAAAGAAGATGAAAGATCAGAAGAAGGAATCAACGAGATAATCTTAAATAAACCCAGAGAAAGAACTCAAAAGGGGAACCAAGTGGCACGAAGAATTCAAGATTATTATGAGAAAAAAAACCTGATGGATAATTTGATCAAAGAGATGAAGGAAGAAAGGCAGATGATGATGGAAATGTAAAACTTCATAACCGAAAATAGGACACGGTTGACTGAGATAGAAAGAAGGTTGGACATACAGGAAAGTTATGTTAAAAGAAGGGAAACAATAGATGTACAGCCAAGAAAAATGACCTGCCTCCAGCATAGCAAAAACTGAGATGAAGAAGAGGATCAACTCGAAATAAAGAAAATCTCATAAGCAGGGGGAAGGAAACAAGAGTCAGTATAGGATGTGATCACCAACCAACCATGGAAATTGATGACCAAAAGGTGATAACTATAAATAAACCAACTGGTGATAAACAATGGAGCCATAAAGAATATCAACAATCCACTGCAATGGTTGTCACCCAATGAGCATCACCCATGCTGCGATTCATACAGATCCAATATTTCAGAGGTGAACCAGGCAGAAATCCAATGGAATATCACTATAGCCTCGAGGAAATCTATTTCTACTGTGTTAGTGAAGAAGAAAAGGTGGCAATCACCAAGCCAACATCTCAAAGTGACAGACAAAAATTGGTGAAAGTCATTGCATCGACAAACCACAACATTTCAGAGATAAAAAAAGGCTCTGATGCAGACATACTGAAATGAGGAAGCGTCACGAGGGCATTCTCCACATGCTAACCAATGAAAATTATCAACACTCATCAGGATACTCATACGCAATTTTTTTTTACATCAGGTGACAAATTTTAAGATTTTTGTCAGCATTTGCATATTCAGAGGCTCATATTATCAGGGTCATATGTCATAATATGCCCACGTGGATTCAAAAGATAATGTTGGGAAGTCAGATAATGACCGTCGAAATGATGACACAACTACTGATATCAATAGATTATGGAAATCTAATGCATGATAAAGGGGACAAAAATTAAATAATATGAGTAATTTAAAGCGATATATATATATATGGATCCTGGAAAACCCAGAAAGCAACAGTAAAAAAGGGCAGAAATCATGGAAGCAAATAGGATTTGAACCAGAAAAATGATCTGAATAACCCATGGAAATACTATATAGGGGAATAGTGAGTAGGAAGTTGTATGAATTAGAAGACAAATAAAAAAAAATAAGGTAGAACAAGCTACTTCAAACACGAATGTTTTCTGTCTCCACCTGAAGCAAATTTTTATTTTTAAAGGGGGGGGGGGTTATTTTTTTGTAACATTAACTAGAGGGAAATGAAGCAATGGATCTATAGATCAGATCCATGCTTCATTTTCACATCTTTCTATATTTCTAACCTAGGATCAACCTTGATCCATGCTTGTAAATGATTATTATAAAACTTTCTGTCTGCTATCTTGGATATATTAAATTTCCAGATCAGTTAATAAGTAAATAAAATCTCAAAATTTTCTATTTAAAACTTTGATTATAAATATTGGATATACTCAGATATATATAAATATGTGCAGATACATATATATATAATTATAGACAGAAACTTTTATAAAAATCAAAAAATAAAATTTTTAAAATAATATTTTTTTTGAAAGTCAGAGTATTTTATTCTGGAGATTCACTTTTGTGATAGACCCTGATCACATTCTTTAGTGTAAAACAAAAGAAAATTGATTAACACGGTAGTAATGGATTTTCTAGTTAAATTAAAAGTAAATCAAATCTAACTTAAATTTAAAATAGATTTGAAACAGTAAAATTAGTGGGTTTATTGGGAGAGGAAATATTAAAAAGACAATACTACAATATTTTAGATTGATGATTATGATTGCCAGGGTCATATCCATTTTGCCTTGGGCTAATAAAAAAGGGAATTTTCTAGAAGCATTCTGGAAACATATAAATAGACCAGGAGAACAACAGAGATTGATTATTCAGTTTGTTTGAGAAAAGAGCACAGCGAATCCACACCGGTTTTATTTTAAATATATGTGTGGCAATATGATTGTGGGATAAACAAACTTGACCTGCCTGTTGCCCATTGTCCCTAGTATGATCGCAAAAGTACCATGAAACCAGAAAATTTTCATTGGACTGCCAAACTGTGGAACTCTTGAACAAAACTCAATAGCTAGCTATTCCTATCCTGAAATACTGAAAGCCAACTTCAAATAATTGTTCCATCATGGGACTTAAATTTCAAATGCGGACTGTGAATAAATTAGGTAATATCTTTTAAATTGTTTTTTATTCCTAACCTCCTAATTTATTCTCCAATTCCAGTTGACCGTATAATTAATTGTTCTATAAAAAAAAGGTCTTCTAAAATGAAATTTTGCCTAACTAAATTTAAAATACACTTGGGTCTTGTTTTACATGATAGGTTCCTCAGAAAACACACGCAAACAAAATCGCGCAAAAATAGACGTAAATTACATTGAAAAAAAAAGGTCTTCTAAAATGAAATTTTGCCTAACTAAATTTAAAATACACTTGGGTCTTGTTTTACATGATAGGTTCCTCAGAAAACACACGCAAACAAAATCGCGCAAAAATAGACGTAAATTACATTGAAAAAAGGGGATGCGGTCTGTGATTTTTCAAAATTCGCATAAAAGCAAAGCACCAACGTAAAATTACTTTAAAATTCGCGCAAAAAAAAAATAAGGAAATAAAATATGACTAATAAAAAATTTCAAATTTGAAAAAAATTGATACAAGACAAACTTTTTTTAACTATAATATTTAATTTTATTCAAAATAATATATTTTTATGCATAATTTACAGTACAGTAATTCACATTTTTTATACACGTTTTAATAATTATAGCTATTTGCAGAAAAACATGTTCATTTGCAAACAACTAGCGCCAATTTCACACTCATGTTGTGTCAATGGTTTTCTGGTGACAACGTAATTAGTAATTAATCTTTGAGACAATGATTTTATTAATTGTTTATGAAACTAACAACTAAAAATTAAATTCTTATTTTTGACTTTATTTTTCAATTCCGTTTAAAAATCAAATTTCACAAAATCAGATTTTAATTTTTAATTGTCAAATTTAATTGTGCCCACTGCTATTACTGACCTTTTAAAAATAAAACGTGTGAACACTAAATGATTAATAATTGATTACGTTCTTTTTTTAAAAAACAAAAACAGAATGTTTTTTAAAATGCAAAATTAACACGCACAATGTTTGAACAAATTTACATTATAATCTTGTAAAATTTAATGTGTGTATACATAAAATGTGGAAATCATGATTTTAAATTCATTATTGCATAAAATTTTACTATTATAAAGCACTGAAAATATTGAAATTACTAAGATGAAAGACGAATTCCAATAATGTGCTATTACTTTCAATATAACGTAAGTGCGCAAAATTTATTATTTAAAGTAATAGCGCATTATCGGAGTTTGACTTCCGGTGAAACATGAATCGTGTAACTTCAAAATCGTGTTAAATAAGTCCGTGTAAAATGAGACCCAGGTGTACTGTATTTTTACACGCATATTCTCGAGGTTATAGCCTCAGTAAATATTACTACGTAAACTATGTGCGTTTAATAAATTTATAATTAATACTGTATTAACTAAACTTTATAATCTTGACTTTCTATAACTTAAGTTTAATATCTCTGTAATCTGTCTTAAATTATGCATCCCTTAATGCAAAAACTTTTCTTATTAAAGCGATCTATAAAGATATTTATTACTTACCTATAGATATATATTGTTCAGATTTATAAATATCTGATTTAAAATTCTATTTATGTACCAATTTGTTCCATCTCAATAATATCTGATTTAAAATTCTATTTATGTGCCAATTTGTTCCATCTCGATAAAATTTATGCCTGCCTTGTTTACATTTTGTCTTATGATTTAAATGATTGGCTTCCTATTTCCCGACCAATAACTGTCAGTAAATAAATATATATTTTGCTCCAAATGATTATTACTTAGAGCACTCTTTTTGTCGAGAGGAAATGACTTTGTTTTGTTTTATATTTTTATTCTAATAACCTAATTCATGCCCAGATGGTTAGTTTTGGGGGAGATGCTAGATCACATGTGGAACTGTTAATTATATTATTCCATTTTAAAAGAATAAAAAAAGGGTTAGAAGGTTATTCCGTGCTAAGTCATAAGAGAGAATTTAGTAATATTAAATTTAAAATGTTGGTGGGATTTCATTTTGAAGGGAGAGATGTGTTGCCTCAGAAAGAAATGATATTCATATAATATTTGAGAGTTATTTGTTGAGATCCAATCTTGGGCAATTCATTATTATATATAAATATAATCTTATGTGGCTCAGTATAATTTTCATAAAGTAATTTTAAAAGAATGATATTTTTTCAGTATTTGTCTTTGCCTCACCAGCACTCTGCTTGATTGCCTGTTTTGTCCTTTTGATAGCTATATCAGAATTATACCATAGATTCATTGGCTAAAAATAGAGATCATGGTATAAAAGACAAAAATGAAAAGACCCGAGGTAAGCTGGGCTTAGCAAGACTTGGCAATTCCTGATCTTTCACCTGAAATATCTTGAGGTTTGCAAACTATGCAAACCATTCATCTCTTGGGGCATGTGCTCTATTCTTTGCATCTCTGGAACCAGCCAGTGGGATTGAGTTTGTGCTGGTTATGTCATCTCAAATGCTGGATGTGATTATTTTTCTATTTCTCTGAACATATCGTGGTGGGTTGACTATGATTTGATCATATTAGTTTATATTTTATTATCATTAGCATATTTATTTATGAATATCACAATCTGCTTTGCATTCAAGCGTGTCAATCTCTTCGAAACCATTTCTTAAAAACATAATCAAATTATTTCTCTTTTATAATGATTTCATTTATGTTAAATTTAATCAGAAAGTAATGCTTTTAAAAACTTGTTTTTCTTCCCGCACATACTTGAATTGGCATCTACCAAAGAACTTTAATCATCCTTCTGTTTTAAATTGGCATATAAATTATACCACTACCTTGCAAGAGGCATATGTTAATTATACAATCGAAATTGTCTGTTAGTGAATATGGAATTAATTAGCAAGATATTAAAGAATTATAAATGTGCATTGTTTTATTAAAATATATGTAAGGATTTAACCTACCTGTGGTTCATTTTAATTAATTTTACTTTAAAGTTTGCGTTTTTATCTAAATATTGTGCTGCAATCTGATGAGTCAAGGTCACACACACGATTCCTTCAGCAACTCATGCATAGGTGTAACTAAACTAAATGCTAGGGTTAAATGTTAGAAATAGTCATGGCTCATGTTCTACTACTGTTGCTGTGGGCCGAAGTTTAAAAAAATTAATTGCTTGCCTCGAAAGTGTTAATTGTTTGTTAGATTTAGAGGGTGGATAAAGAGGTTAGAATCCATTAATATTCTTAATCTTTGATCTCGTGCATAGTTGGATTCGAGGAACTTTTACCCAGACTATGAATCGTGTTGAATTAACATACAATTTCGACCAGTATAATATATGCAAAAACTTATATATTGGCAATTGATCAATAATTACTTAACTTTCTATGATCCTTACTCTTTCCTTTAAAAAGTAGCCTTACTCTTGTATTATTCCAACTGTCCCGAATATCCCTCGCCCATGTCATTTTATTAAAATATGGTAACAGGTTCCATTTTGCCCTATGTCCTAAATTCATTACCATCTCTGCTGCCCATCCATCTAAACCACTTACCTTTCCACTTTTCAATTTCTTCCCCGTCTTATTCAGAAAGTTCATTTTCTGTAAACCTAATATTTCCATTACTTTATGCTTTTATGTTTGTTATCACTCTGTCCTTCACATCTAGCATATTTTCTATACCCATTACATAATTATTTAAGCTTGTCAAATTCTTCTCTAGACCTACACTCATCATCTAGTAATGCTTTTCTCTCTCCCCTATATTCCTTCTTTTAATGTATTTCCAAAATTTTTTATTCCCATCCCTTCTACTTTTATTTATATCCTCCAACAATTTACTATTTAATTTTGTTTTGTCTCTATAATTATCTATTTTGGCCAAGTTCCTTTTTTCTAAGTACTTTTCCCATTTAACATTTTCATTTTCCTTGTTAAGAACATTTATATTCTCTGCATGCTTTTTTCTTCTCTTTTACACTTTTACTAACTCTCACTTCTTTATTTCTTTTATTTTTCTGAATATGCTCATCTAAAACCACTCTATTTGCCAATTTTTCTACTTCACAACACCAGTCCTTATATTCATCCCCAACTTACACTCCCATAGTTTTTTACATTCTTTTAAGTTATTCTTATTGTTTATTCTCCATCCACATATTTCACTATCTTACGACTTTTATTACTATTTCCCATCACATTACTAAACATTTCTATTATAAAGAAATTATGATCACTATTACATAATCTCTCTTCATTATCAAATACTTTAATTTTCCATACTTTATTCATTTCCTCTTTCTCTACTAATACACAATCTATTGTGTGAAATATATTATTTCTAGACCATGTGTATTGATTGTCCCTCATAAATATTTTAACAATTTTCCAATGCTCAAATTCACTCTTTGCCAAAAATTCTTTAAAGCTGCCCATTCTTGTTACCAACATCATCGATTTCTTCAATATGACCATTCATATCCTCTATAAACAATATTCTGTTTGTCCTTTTTTTCAAACTCTGTACATCCTTCACTAGGCATTCATATATGTTACTGTTCCACTCCATTATAGTTTAACTATCTCCAGTGGCTATATACACTATAGCCACCATCCTCTCGTCTTCATAACTTTATCTCAAACCACAAATGTTCTTGACAATTAACACTATTTAAATACTTTTTTGACATATCTCCTATATTATCACCATTTTTTCTTTTCGATTTATACGCTGCCATACCAATTCTTCCAGTATAGGTGAGTCTTCTTCTCTTAGATATGTTTCCACTACGAATGCTTTGTTTAATTCCAGCCACTTTTCTGGTCTCCTACCACCTTACATATTCAAATATCCAATTTTAATAATTTCTTCTTTCCTAACTACTCTTTTATAAATTCTTAATTTTTTCTTTTCCATTACATTTACATTTATAAATAACTTGCTTATCATTAATTTTGCAGACCCATTCCCTCTCCACATTTACATTTATATTCAAATCAGCTAGCCTTTGTTTATTTCTTACATCCTGTCCATTCTTTTTTCTGATAACCCTGCAACTTAAACCCCTCTCCCCTTTATAAGTTTCCCAAACTAAATTCTTCTTTATAAATCAAACTCCTTGTTTTCCTAAGTGCAATCCATCTTTACTATATAACTCCCTCTTACTAATAAAAAAATCCCACACATCCACAAACATAACATAATTTCTCTTACACAATTTTTTCAATCTATCATTTATAGAACATGCCCTATCTAATAATCCAACTATTCATACTCTTCCTTTAATCTTACTCAAATTACTAATCTATTCTATGTACTCATCCATTACTCTCTGAAAGCTCTGACAAATTTTTGTCCCTACCATAACATACCCATCTCTAATCCCTTGTTTCTTTACCTTATCTGTAAAATTCCTAATTTTAGCTCCAGGCAAATATATTCTTACATACCTGTTTCTATTTGTCCTTGCAATTATATCTCCACATTCTCTAATTAGCGAATCTCATCAATACTGTCTCATAGCTTACTTCCCCTACTTCATCCGCAGCATTCCCTTCAAACTTCTGGACTCTCTTATCTACTTCTTCCTTATCATTCTTATTCAATAATTCCTTTATCTGTTCACACTTTCTCTAATAATTGTAATTTTGCTTCTACATCCTTTACCTCTTTCTCTATCTTACTTATTTTTTGGATAACCATCTCCATTGCACTACTTATTTTACCATCCATATCTCCTGTCACTCCCTTGAAAAACATACTCTATTCTATCTTCCTCAACTACATTTTGTGCCATTTCTCCTGACTTTCTCTTTAAACTATCTACATTTAGAAACCAATTTTTCATCTCCTTTCTCACATTTACATACTGCCTACGTAGCCATAAACCTATTACATCCTTTCTAGTCTTATTTAAGCATTTCAATGATAAACCTCTCCTACTCTTCAAACTCCTTTATATAAAGAAGAAAAACTTTACTTTCTTTCGATGGCGACTAATGGAAAGTCCTGAAATCTGAAGATTTTTTTTAAAAATGAATACATATATTTTGTATTAATTATTTTTCTAGCATCAAATGAGTCCAAAAACTAGAAACATAATATTAAAGATTAGGCAGAAGAGTGGTTTAAAGTGAAAAAAAATACCAGCAGCATCTCCAAAACAAATTGCTCAAAGTCAACAAGTTAATAGTGATAAATAAAAAAAACTGAAGATTTTTCATAATTTATTTAAAATTCTTATGATTATTTTTATAAAATATTTGTACAATAATTATTTGAAATCAAAAGTATAATACATAATTATACTTTGATATGAATCAAACATGTTTCCTTTTTAAAAAAAAAAAAACAAATTAAAGAAATTAATTTTAACAGCAAAATGAAAACTATGATTAATAATAGTATGCCAACAATGGTACGAACTTTAGCGATATTTTAGAACACAATGTCATAGCTTTATGATGCCTTAACAAAAATTCATTCAGATTTTATAAATAAAGTTTATTCAATAAAAATTTTGTTAATTAACTTTTTCCCAAAGCTTTAATGTAAATATTCAATATAAAAGTCATTGTTCTACTTATATTTATCACCTTATTTTACATTATACTATTTTTTTTTAATTTGCAAAGTTCAGGTATGATTTTTTAGGATGTTTTTCATTTGTAAACTTATATTCATAACAAATCAAATCCAACTTATTGAATTCTACTATAAAATAAAGATTTAAATATTTAAATCAAGTGTTGAATACTTACAAAAACTGCTGCCAGAAAGAATAATGAAAATATCAAAGTGTTAAATGGATTTAAATAAATAAATTTAATTAACTTGCAATGACTACAATGTATTTTTGTAATGATAACACTACAGTCAGTATATAATACTGAGAAATATTGTTTTAAGGTATAATTAAAATCCCAAATGGACAAACAAACTAAAAATAATTTTAAAAGTTTATTTTAAAATAGAATTCTTAATGCATGTTTTTTGATGTGCTCTATATAAATCAGCACATATTCTGCAGATATAAAGTTTTTCTTCACAACTGCATAGAGTAGAATACTGAATGAAGTTTTCTTTATCTGGATTCTTGCCAGTGTCATTATCAGTAATTTCAGGTTTCTAATGCTAGTAAAATAAGAGCACAAAGTTTATTTTGTAGGTTGCAAATTATAAACCTTGGTTTTAAGTATGGATTTATAATTTTATCAATATTTTAAAAAAATTCATGCATTGAATTTTTGTTGACTGCTTATACAACATTTAGAAAATAATTGCCATTGACAAATGTCTTTTTCACCCGCAGGATAATTAGTACATTTCTGGTCAAGAACTTTCACACCTTCTTTTGTCAAGTTGTATTCTGCAATCATCTCAGCATTGCCAGTTCTAGTATTGATTTTGTTAGAAGGGTGAATGGAATGATAAATGTATCATCATTACAAAATCCATGTAAACGGTTTTCTATTGATCTAGACTTTAATGTCAGAAAAAATGAATATTATTTATTTTTCTTCAAAGTTCCCAAATAAGTTAGTCCTTGCTTTTGTAACTATAAGACCACTTCTACAGAACTAAATCAAATGTCTGGTTAATATTTCTGTTGGAACATTATATTGGGTTTACCAATTTAATAACACATTGTGATGGAATGATGATGCTAGTACATTTTTCTTCTTTATAAATGTCTCAGAAACTTTTCTTGAATATATATAAGCATTTAGAAAATAATTATTTAATAAAGCATCAATGCAAACTTGCATTCCAATTATATATATATTTATACAATTTTTGCTAAACATTTCAAATAATTTACTTATAGCAGATGCAGCATCATTTTTTTCTTGTTCTTTTCAATCATCATTATTATCAAAATAAAGGCAGAAAAATAAAAATTCAAAACTTTTAGGCATAGCTAATCAAAAATTTCTCATTCAGTTCCATCAGTTACAAAAAAAATAATCAAGACTTTCATTGCCTGATTTGAATAAAAATGTTTTCAATTCTAATAAATCCATTTCATGAAAATATCTATGATTTTAATTTTATATTTTTTTCTTGCTTGTTTTATTTTTTATTTAACCACATTATAAGATTTGTGCTATCTCCTAAAGTTTTGCATAATTTGTCAATCCTGACAAAGCTTTGATTATAGTATGCTGACTTACTCTTTGGATTATTTGAATTCATTATTATGGCCAAATATATTATTGCATAAATTTATTCAGACATTTCAACATTAATGTTGTGTTCACTCTCCATTTCCACATCATTATTACATTTTACAGTTTCAGTTACATCACTATCATCATCTTCATTATCCAATATTCTCAAGAACTATTCTTCAAAACAAGGACCTGTGAGACTCATTTCTTTATTAAAATTTTCATCAGTAGAATGTTTTCATTCACTTGATGTCAGACTAGTCAACATATTGGCATACAAAAAAAGTTGAAGTTTTACAGTAATGAAAGTTATGGAATAATACTATATAAAAAGCAATAATGCTTAATATTTTTATAGCTTTGTGAAAGAATTCAGCTGAATGCATTTTGTTTTTAAATAATACAATCAGATATTAAAATAAAATAACTTTGATTTTTATTATTGCAAGCATTACTTATAAAATGTAGTATAAAAATTTAACATTCGAAAAAAAAAAATAACTATAAAAAAAACAAAGGATCAAAATTATTACATTTAAAATTTAGACTGCCACCTGGTAAAACATACCATTAAACTCTAGATAAATGACACAAAATTTACTGCACTATACAAGGTAAATTCAAACTAATATTGTTTTTGTAAAATAGAGACATATCTACGAAGATAATGAGACAGACACTTGTTCAATTAAAAAAATTCTAAGAAATTAAGATATATGAAATTTCATTATCACATATTGTTCATAGTTGCTATGGATTAAAAAAAACTTTCAGAGAAGTGAAATTAAAGTAATATTTTCCTTTTATTCAGTCACAATTCATTAATTGAAATTTTACTATGTTACAAAAATTATGTATTTGTGACTTTTCAAGTAAATCAAGATGGCACCCTGTATTTTTGATAAATGTAATTTCAAGGGTCTATAATCTACTGAAGATATGTTAGTTTTTAAATTATACAATCAATAAATTGATTGTTAAATTTAAAAAAAAAAAAAATTCTGATAAATTTCATCAACACGCTTTATTTCAATTTTTTTAACTTGTATTATAATGTGGAAATGACAAGACATTCTTAACATGTACTTTGGTTCAATTCAGTGTTTGTTTGTTTTTGTCAATAGCTTTTGGTAATTGTCATAATGATAAAAAATTGGGACCTTCTTGTCATAGAATGTAATGCAGTGGACTATTTCCAAAAATATGAGATCCTGTCATGATATGATCGCATATTGTATTTATATATATTTTTTCATTTTTCTGTTAATAAGACAATCAAAAAAAAAAAAAACTAAATATTTTTTTCAAAATGATTTCTTTGTCTAAAATAACAGCAACAAAAAAATAAAATGTAATTATTAAATATGATGTTTCCTAGCAGGCTTTTTTTTTTTAACATGGGGGGAGGGGGGCATGACTGTAGATTTATCAAAAATAAGCATTGCCATCTTGGATGACTTGAAAACTCACAAGTACCAAAAATTATTAAGTTAATTCAAGATAGGCACATTCTCAGTCTTGGATTTTTAAAATATTTGTGCTTAAAGGTTATCATAGGATTAGCGCTGGTAGGAATAAAATTGTTTTGAATTCAGAAAAAAATGGCTACATCATAATAGTCCCTTTTTTTTTTACAGTCACCATATCAATAATCATCTCATTAATACAAATAAATTCAGATTGTGTCCAATAATGAAATTATTCATTAAAATTTATATTCTACACAGTTTAATGATGTAAAGTGAAGGACTCAAAACTACAAATTCCAGAATTGATTTTCACAAAAATAACAAAATAATTTTTAAAAATTTTTGTTTAGATTACCTTTTAAAATAGTATTGTTTATGACATCATGCAGTCATACCCCTTTCCAAACAATTAGTTATACAATTGTAATTGAAGTTTATTGTATAATACTAAAAGTGATAGTGGCAAGGTACTGCCGATAATAATAGCTCAGTTGGTTAGAGCATTGCCTTAAAATTCAATATTCGAGAATCTCTAAACCTGTAAGTTCAACTCCTATGCTAAATTGTCACTAGTCAGGCTAGCAGCACCTGAAGAACAGTGGAGAATAATACTAATGGAAACATTATATAATTACTAACCTGTATTGTCTATTTATGTGTTATTACTAGAAAATTGTATTTGAAAAGTTTAAATAAAGTTCAAAATTTTCTATACATTCAACAAATAATGATAGATGATGGAACTAGTCCAATATATTATCATAATCAACTGTTTTCTCAGATTTTCTGGTTTTTTTTTTTTTTTCAGATATATTGTCTATTATTTCATAATTCCCAATACACATTCATAAAGAAGTTTTGCACACTATAAAAATAATTTTAATGACTTTGAGAAAACAAAATACTCTAACTTGCTTTCCGTTTTTAATTTCTTGCTTAAAGAACTTGGATATTAAAAACTTTATTCCAAAACATTTTCCCCAAGATTGTTAATAAAAAGTGATTATCATTAAAAAAAAAAAATTGCGATAGCCAGCAATGAAATACTGTCAGAATGATGACTTGCAGTGCGATATTATCAGAATGATGACTTATATGTTAGTCCTTAGTTATATTATTCTATTGGATAATAATCATAAAAAGCCTTCAGGCAGAGAATTTAACATGAATTTTATTCTTACAACTTCTGAAAAATATATAATATCATTGAGACCACAATAAAATTTCTTATATTTCTGGGTAGAATTTAAGGTTATTATTATGATTGTATTCGATTGCTTAAAAATTAAAAATAATAAACAAAACATAAACATATAAGGCATCTGTCGGCTTCTTTCTAGATTTTTTTTTTAAACCAAAAGCATCTTCTTACTATCTTTTTTTAAAAATTTTATTATTACTATTCCTATAAGAACAAAAGCAAAAAAGATCAGGGAGATCATATCTCGACTGATGAAGGCCTCAATATTTTCAGTTGTCAAATATATTCAAAGACTTTCGGGATCTTCAAAGAGCTGACTGTTGTCACCTTTAGATTCCATAAACCCTAGATAAAGAATATATTTAGATCTTAGTAGATGACCTGTACCTGGACAATCTCATTTTGTTTAATAGATGACAACTATTTCAGAGAATTAAATAATAATAGCGTTCAAAAAAAGTGTAGTGTTGTTTTTTTTTTTTAAAAAAAAAAAAAAAACCCTAGGGACTATCAGCTGACTTCATCCAACCTATAAATCTATTTACCACAGACAAAGACTAAGAAAAATAAGATCCCAGGTGAGTGAATTATCACTTTAAAAAAGAAGGGGAAATGGGCATAATAATACAGATGGAGAAAAAAATTGTTTTTAAATAACTATTTTTCTTATAAACACACACACACACAGCGTGTACATAAAAATGCATGTATTTTAAGCAATTTAAGCATAAAATTTAATAAATAATTTAAGTAAACAATTTGTACAACATTTCTAAGTTTTTCAGAACAGAGACCATAATACGTTATATAGTATATAAAGTATAATGATTAGTGGATAGTTTAGATCACTGGAGAAACTGGTGACTCAATAACCAAATATATTTAGATCAATTCAATGTCAATGAATAGAAAATCACAGATTCTAAGAGCACGATCACACAAAATAATAAGGTGCAATATAGATTTAGCTACTTTTACTTAACTGTATTACTGCTGTAAATGAATAACCAAGTTTCCTAAACGTTTGCCATAATAGTATTTTAGTTGTATTTATATGTTGGACTATTTCCATCACCTAATATTAAGTATTGAAATCTTTAGAAAAATTTAACTTTATTTAAATATTCCAATTACATTAATCTGTTAGTAATATACACAACGTTTTGGATGGTATTATTCTATATTTTCAAGTGTTGCTGGCATAACCAGTGACAGTACTAACATGGTAATCGAATCTAGACCCTTATATTCTTAATTATTGAATTTTAAGTTAATGATCTAATCATTTTATAGTTAAAAGTAATTGGAATATTAAAATAAAGTTAAATTTTTCTAAAGACATTCAATACTTAATATTAGATGATGGAAATAGTTCAACATATAAGTATAAATGACCAAGTAGTTTATTGCTTGGAGGTTCATAATTTGAACACTGGAAGTGACAGAAAAGGGCAATAAACCATTTTGCAGGACATTATTATTATAATTATTATCAACTTACTATCATTTTATGCTTTTAATGTAAAGTAATTTCTTTGAATAAAGCAGAAAAAAAATAGAGTTGCAGCATTGTTCCTATTTGTTTCATAAAGAAAGTTCCCAATATCCATAATTAATTAATAAATAATAAAAATATCTCGATTATATTTGCATAAAAATACTATAAATAATAAAGAAAAATGTCTATTTTTACTAGTATATAATACATAATAACCAATAATTTTAATAAGCACACTAAATGAAACTATGGTTATTAAATATGTAATATTAAGAATATATAATGCATTCAGGGACGACTTAAGACTTAATGCATGTACAAAAATAGTAATTCACAAATCAACCGCCAAAGTTATTTTAATAAATCTGTAAACAATGCTTTCTAATATCAATGCTAATTTATCAGATATTATAAAAAATGGTCATTTCAAAATAATTATCACAGTGTATAGAAAATAAATTAGATGTCAGTGATATTTGAAATAGGTGAGACTTTATATTACTGCCAATCTTTAAAAATACTCACCATACTAGCTTACAGTTTCAAGCAATATTCAAAATGTAAATATATAAATAAACTGCTAAAAATATATAATCGATTCAATGACAACAAAATCTGAATGTGCATACAATAATAATTCATAAATTCAATTCCTGCAGTAATTTTAAATAAAGTTGTAAATAACTTCAAATATTTCTTCAATAAAAAAAAAAAAATCTATCTATCTTTATTTAATTAATCACCATAATGTTAAATGGTGAATAAATCAGACATTGATATTTGAAAAGACTAAAATATTACAATAACATAGATCTTATGAAATATTCAGCAAATCAACTTACTATTTTAAATAATAGATATAATTTCTAATAATTTTAATAAGCAATAAAAAAAAAAAAAACTTAGTAAATATGAAGCACTGAGAATATATAATCCAATCATATAGCAATTAAGTGTGAATGCATATACAATAAAAATAATTCACAAGTCAAATTCCTCTAGAGCCATTTTTAATAAACTTACAAACAATATCCTGTTTCTCATATAAAATTCCACACCTTCAAATGCTTAAAAACTGACTTACTAATCATATGTCAAATATATCAAATGGATAAAGATGGGCCATTCTTTATCTAACTGAAAAATTAACATTGATATAAGAAAGAGTACATTGTTTTCAAATTTAGTAAAAATGTCTATACAGGAGGTTGATTTGTAACTTATAATTATTGTACATGCATTTGGACATGGTTATTTCTTGAAAAAATTGGATAATACATAATAAATATGTAAATTTTGACTAATATACACCCGGGTCTCATTTTGTATGGATTTTGAAGTTATGCGATTCATGTTTCTTCTTAATATCTTTGTATGCGTTTTTCTTTTATACGATAAAAATTATTAGATCAGAAGTCGAACTCCGATAATGCGCTATTACTTTAAATACTATAAATTACGCGCATCACGTCATATTTAAAGTAATATCGCGTTATCGGAGTTCGACTTCCATCTAATGATTTCAATATTTTCAGCACTTTATCATAGTACTATAATAGATTTTATGCAATAAAGAAGTTCATAATTCACTTAAAATCAGAATTTTTCCCATTTTATATACACACATTAAATTTTACAAGACTATAATGTAAATCTGTTCAAACGTTATAGATGAAAAATAATATGTATGTTGTTGTTTTTGCATTTTAAATCACGTTCTATTTTTGCTTTTTATAAAAAGAGTATGTACGTAATCAATTAACCATTTACTGTCCACAAGTTTATTTGTAAAAGGTGAGTAACAGTGGTGGGCACAATTAAATTTGACAATTAAAATTTGATTTTTAATTGTAATTAACAATTTAAAAATCACCTAACGTAATCTGAAAATAAGGTGATGTGAAACAATGAAATTTGATTTTTAAACGTAATTGAAAATTAAAGACAAAAATAAGAATTTAATTTTTAATTGTTAGTTTTAATTAAATTTTGCCCAACAGTGGTGAGTCAGTGTCTTGTTATTATCATAAGTCTAAGTTCTTACTTTTATTTTAAACTTTTAGTTTACTCTAACGGAAAGAAAAAAACACCCAAGAAAATGAATTTCTTTGGAAACAAAAATTTCAATTTTAGATCATTTAGCGAAATGGGAAGGATTAACAGCGATTGGAAAATGTTTTAGTTGTATTTCCTCTTAACTTCGTTTACGGAGAAGCTACAGTACCTCACATCACATCACATCATGACGAATCTGATGTCTCAAATAGCGATACTAATTAAAATACCGTACATGTATGTAAAAAATGTAAATTATGCATAAAAATATATTGTTTTAAATAAAATTACATACTGTAATTAATAAAAAAAAAAAGTTTGTTGTGTATCAATTTTTTTCAAATTTGAAATTTTTTATATTAGTCATATTTTATTTCCTTATTTTTTTTATGCGAATTTTAAAGTAATTTTACGTTATTGCTTTGCTTTTATGTGATTTTCGAAAATTACAGTAACCTATCCCCCATTTTTCAAGGTAAGTTAAGTCTATTTTTGTGCAATTTCTTTTGTGCACGTTTTCTGAGGAACCTATCTATCGCATAAAACAAGACCCATGTGTATAAATAATAAGAGAGCAAACACATTTAAATTAATATTTGATTCTCTGCTCAACTTTTTGATAATAAGATCTCTTAATCAGTTTCAACAATTTTTAAAGCAATAAAAAAGGTATGATTTAAATCAAGAGTTCACAAAATTTTTTCGGCCACAGACCCCTTTACCAAAAACTTTTAAAACTTTCTAGCCCTAGTCATTTACTTTACTTACTCAAATTAATAAATTTGTACAGTACTCAATATTAAATATTTCACTAGATATCAAACTGTTCATTTTAATCAATTGTAATTAATGATTAAAAAAGGTAAAAGGACTGGAATATGGTATTATTTTGTGCTACATTTAATATCGGAACCTGCACTAACAAAAATTAAAACAAAAAAAAATATGAAGTTTTTTTTTAATTTTTGATATTTATGAAACAAATATGTAAATTCAAAATAAGTACAAAGATTGAAATTACTTTATTAAATATAAAAATGAAGTGAAAAAAAAAACAAAGAATTAAACATCAACAAAATTAAAACAATGAAAGATTTTAATCAGAATTATAAAAATAAAAGTACCAAATAAATTAGCTTGAAAAACTGAATTTTATGAGATGGGTCAAGGGATCTGTCAACAATTCATCTATGTCCAGTTTTAAATTAGTGAGTTGCGTTCTCAGATCTCCATGTTCAGTGATATGCAATTTATGTCTATTCTAAAGCAAATTTAAAACTATACTAAAATCTCTCTCTACCAGATACGATGATGAAAATGCCAGCAAAAACTTTTTTACAACAGTTCATAGAGTCGGGTCTAAAAGTAGAATACTTGCTGCAGTCAAAACTTTTGATAACTGTTTGAATTGTACCTTGAGATCTTCATTCGTGCTGATGGTTGTCAGCTCATCTTGCAAAATTATATTTGGTTCTGCACTAGTAGTATACGGTTTTATTATCCAGTCCAGTATTTCCAATGATAGAATAACTTCGAACCTAGTTTTGAAATCTAAGTGAAGAGCCTTCATGTGATTGATGTACAAAATGTTTTCTTCTTGAATTGTGCATATCTTAAATATGCTGGAGAACTGGGAAAGTTCAGATCTTGCAATATTTTATTTAAAAAATATTATTCCGGCAGCAAAAGGCAATATGACTGATTTTGCTTTAATGAGATTCAGATTGTCTCCTTGCAGTTGGAAACTAATATCATTAAATTTTCCAAATAAGTCAGTTAAATAAACAATATGTGTTTTATTCTTTAATTAAATTTTCTTTCAAACTGGAATCTTGTCTTCCAAAAACTCTAAAACAGATTGAAAAATGGAAAAATTCTCACTAAACATATATCTTTTGAAAGCTAGCAGACTTCAGTATGGAGATCCAATCAATAAAAATCTTGGTGACTTTCCTCACATAATCAAGTAAACAGTCTAGTGTTCAAAGCATTACTTCAAATTTTGTTTACAGCTGCTCTAACAAACTGAAGCGATTGATGCAATTTGTCACTAAGGTTATTGGCTATAAATATTGCCTATGGAATATGCAGTTAACTGCAAGCACTTTAGGTACATGTTGTTTCAGGTAGTATGAAATCAAGATAATGAACAACCATAGCTAGTAATCCATCTGTTGCAACAGAGATTATATTAAATAGCTCCATTATATTAAAAATTAATTTGCCTCTGGTGTCAGTTTCTAAAGTTCTATAAAAAAGCAGTTCTTTCTGCACTTCCAGATCGTGAATAAAGTGAACATATGCCAAAAACAAAGCATACCATGTAATGGTGGCTCATCCAATTGGAGGGAAGAAATATTTTTTTTTTGCAAATGATTACACAAACACTTGTCCAAGTCATGACTCATTTCATCGATATATCTTTGAACTGTGTTATTGCTCAGAGGAATCCCTTTTATAACATCTTGTGCAGGATTGTTGAGTACAGTGTTCAATATCTCTATGATGGCAAGTGGAATCAGTTTCTCCACTATGGTGTGCAGCTTGCCAGACTTTACGATGAGTAGGGATATATTGTACAATGCCCTTAATCCATCGTCATTTTTCTTTGATCATAAAACAAACATACCTATCATAATTCTCTTCAGAATTTTATATTTAAGTGATTAAAAGTATGGTCTTTGAAGTTAAAAGAAAAAGTGAAGAGACAATTGATTTAAAAGGTTGGCATGTACTGGACTACAAAGGTGCAAATAGTGGCAATACAAGTGAAGTATTATTCATTATAAATAAAAAGTGGAAGAAAAAAAATTATGAAGATTGATGGTGTATCACACAGGATGGGAAGATTAGTTATTCAACTTAATAGCAGATATCAAATGCAGATAATTCAGGGTTATGCCCCAACAATAGTCATGAAGTAGTAACAGATTTTTATATGGATGTACAAAAAGCTTCTGATCAGACTAACCAACATTTTAAAATTGTTATGGGATACTTTAATGCTAGAGTTGATAACCAAATAAAAGATGAAAGTGCTGTAGGTAAATTTGGTTATGGTAATAGATATGAGAGAGGACATATACTTGTGGAGTTTGCAGAAAAAGAAAAACTTTATACACCTAGGTCTCTTTTGATGCAGTAGATAGCTTCTGAAAAAAACCTGCATAAAAGAAGTAGCACAAAAAATAGAATTAAAAACAAGCAAAACTCACTATATGTATTGCCACTCACAGCAAGCTAGAGTAATCAATGGATGCCAGAAGGTTGGTGGATAAAATCCTCATCTAGTGCCTACTCATCCAATACCTCCAGACTAGCTTCTGGCCTTCATCAGTGAGGAGCTTTGGATCTGGAAGCACTGCACCTAGATCTTAGGATCTAATGGAATCCTCAAGCAGCACCTTTTATCTCCACTTAACTACAAAACTATAACGCTGAAAGTGAAAACACTTTAATATTTTCAATTCAAGCTCATTAGCTTATATAGTCATGTAGGTCAACTCAGTACAATACCTATATATTTTGGTGTCTTTGGTTCTTTAACAAAAATAGCCACCACTATCCTATTAGGGTTGCATTAGATCCTAAGATCTAGTTGCATTGCTCTCAGATCCAAGGCTCCTCACTGACAAAGGCCACAAGCCACAAACTAGTCTGGAGAGATTGGATTAGGCATTAGATGGGGATTTTACATACAAAGCCTTCTGGCAACCATTGATTATTCTAGCTTTCTGTGAATAGCAATACATATAGTGAGTTTTGCCTGTTTTAATAACAATTATAAGCAAGCATAAAAAATGGTGATCATATGATATTTATTGGCTTAAAAATAGACTTACCTTACATTGAAAAATGTGGGATACGTTCCATAATTTTCAAAATTAGCATAAAAGCAAAGCAACAAGGTAAAATTACTTTAAAATTTTCAGAAAAAAAGAAATAAAGTATGACTAATAAAAAAATGTCAAAATATTTGAAAAAAATTGATACAAGGCAAACTTTTTTTACTTTTTTTATTAATTAGTTAATTCTTTTCAAAATAATGTTTTTATGTGTAATTTATTTTACATTTTTTCATACATATTTTAATCATTATCGCTATTAAACAATATGTGGGTACATTTTTGAACTGATAAGAAATCCGATTCGTCACAAGAGGAAATAGAATTAGCACCAACTTCAATCTCGTGCTGTGTTTAATAAGGTGTATCAACTGAAAATTTACATTCATAGCTTCAAGTCGCTCTAAAACCGTCGTCTTTTTAAAGCTTAAAATGTACCGTAAGGCGCTGATTTGTTGTTGTTCATTTTGAACCAAAGGGAGTGCTTAACAACAATTTTGACAGCTCCAAGTTCTTTGTTTTGATTTTCAAAATGAAAATGTATATTTTAAAGTATTTTTTTCATATTATAAATTATTTTGATAAAATATGCTGAAAATATAATTATTTTAGAAAAATAGTTAAGATTTTAGTAAAATTCTTTACTTTTACATGAACGTAAATTGAAAAAGAAATCAATGATGTACACAGCATTTTCTAATAGGTTATGAACATTCTTTTTAGCTTCTCTGCTATAGAATATTTTTGTAATTATAAATAGAAATTTATTTTTGAAAAAACTTTCGTTCACTTTCATAATCTAACAAATTATTAATTTGCTTTTTATAAATGAATCTAATATTAAAAGATGAATATATTTTTACTGCTAAAAAATTTTTCACTCTAAAAATTAATGGTTTTCTGTCAACAATGTAATCGGTGATTAAACTCTGGGATGACGATTTTACTAATTGTTTATAAAGCTCGCAATATTCAGAAATACAACTATTTAACTCTCATTGGAATTTAAAAGCTCATTCCTAATTCATGTTATTAACAAGAAAATGATTTTCCAATTGATTAGAAAGTCTTCAACTTTCTCAAATCATTTTTGCTGTGAAACAAACAGGTTCCACTTCTGTTTCATTATCTTTTACTAAATCTCCTACAGTATCTAAATTTATTGTCAAAATAATGTGTGTAAAATCCTGATTTTAAGTGAAATATGAACTTCTTTATCACATAAAAGAAAACCACATAAAAATATATTAAGAATAAACATGAATAGCACAACTTCAAAATCGCATTTAAAAAATCCGCACAAAAAGAGACCTGTCTGTATTATGAATTCCTTTTTTGAAAAAATGTTAAAAGGAAATGGACATGGAAGCATCAAAATTGGATTATATTTTGACTAACTGGAAATACATATTTCAAGATTGTAATGTTCTTAATAAACTCAGCACAGGAAGTGATCATCGATTAATAAGATTTAAAATACGTTTTAATGCAAAACTAAAGACAAAAATTTATTAAGAAAAACAATATTTACAGTTGATATGCCTAATCTTCAGAAACCTTCTAATGAATTTAAATTAGAACTTGCAAATTACTTTCAAGTATTAGTAGATTTTGAATGTGATTCAGATTTGAATGAAATTAATAGGAAAATAACTGATACACTTTTAAAACTGCAACAAAGATAGCTGGTCGAACAAAGCAGCAATTGAGCAATAAAATTTCTACTGAGACTAGAGAATTAATGAATAAAAGAGAGAAGATATATAAAAATGATACATTAAAAAAAGGAGTGAATATCTCAAATTTTGTAAAATGGTATGAAAAAGAGTTGATATTGATGTAAGAGTGTATAATTGTGAACTAGCAATAAAGGCTGTAGAAGAGAATAAAAGACTCTAGAGTGTAAAATAAAATTTTGGTATTGATAGGAAATTTATCTATAATAAAAAAAAAAGATGGAACTATTACTAAAAACAAAGATGACATCATGAAATGGATAGAAGAGTTCTATCAAGAATTATATAGTAATAAAGAATAAGTACCTCCAACATCTGTTATATTTTCTGAATTACCCAGAATTTTAAATAAAAAAGTGAGATGTGCAATTAAACTTATGAAGAAAAAAAAAGCCTCAGGTAATGATGGAATTATAATCAATATATTAAAAGACGCAGGTAAAGAGATAAACAATTTGTTGGCAAAGTTATATACCAAATTTCTAAATGATAAAGATATACCAAATGAATGAAAGAATGCAGTATTAATATTATTGTAAAAAGGTGATAAAGAAAATATTAGAAATTACAGACTTATCAGCCTTTTATCACTTTTTTTACAAAATTTTTACCAAGATAATTGGATTTCAATCAACCAAGAAAACAAGCTGGATTTAAAAATAGTTTTAGTACAGAGATCATACCCAAGTATTGAGAGAAATTATAAAAAAGACCAATGAATATAAGTTGCCATTATGCTTTGGATTTATAGATTATAAAAAGACATTTGATTCTATTAGCATTTCTACAGTGATTAAAGCATTGGATCATCAAGGTATAGATCTAGGATATTGTCATATAAAACCAATAAACATCACATGATCACCATTCTTTATGCTTACACAACCTGTTTAACAGAGAGGCAAAAAACACCGTACAGTAATGCCACTTAGTGCAAGCCAGAATAATTAATGGATGCAGGAAGGTTTATGCATAAAATCCCTATCTAGTGGCTAATCATCCAATATCGCCAGAGAAGTTTTTAAGTGTGGCTAATGCGGATATTGGCTGAGTAGGCACTAGATAGGAATTTTATGCCCAAACCTTCCTGCATCTATTGATTACTCTGGCTTGCAGTGAGTGGTGCTACTGTATGGAGAGTTTTGCCTCTGTGTTATATTGTCATATTCTGAAGAATATTTATACAAATGCAACAGCAACAATTAAATTACATAATGATACTAGGAAGGTTAACATTAAGAAGAGTGTAAGACAGGGTGACACTATATCTTCAAAACTTTTTACAGCAGTACTGCAAGAAGTCTTTTGTGGATTAAAATGGGAAGCTAAAGGATGTAAAGTAAATGGAGATTATTTAAGTCATTTAGATTTTGCAGATGAGTTAGTTGTTTTTTTTTTAAAATAATGCTTCGCAGTTCAAGAAATGTTGCAAGAGTTACCAGATAAAAGTAAAAACATAGGACTAAAGGTAAATGTTAAAAAGACTAAAGTAATGTTCAATGGATTTTCTCAAAAGATAAAAATAAAGATTGATCATGATGAGTTTGAAAAAGTTAGCACCTACAAATACCTTTGTCAGATTATTACTACAGATGGAAACATAATGGATGAAATTAATCATAGAATTAAAGTTGGTTAGAGTGCTTTTGGTAAAAATAACTTAATATTAAAAGGAAATATGCGTATGGGTTTGAAAAAAAAGGTTTTTAATAAATGTGTTTTATCAGTCTTACATATGGATCTGAGATTTGGACACTTAATAGAAGAGCAATACAGAGATTTCGGACCACTGAAAGAAGTATGGAGAGATGCATGTTAGGAGTAACAAGAACAGATCAAAATGCAATATGTGGGTAAGAGAACAAACAGGTGTTACTGACATCGTTGATAGAATTAAAAGACTAAAATGGAGTTTGGCTGGGTATATTGCTAGAAGAGATGATCATAGATTGTCACTTGAAATCTTAAACTAGATTCCAAGAGATTGTCCAGAAAGAGACAACATGTAAGATGGATGGATAAAATAAGAAAGTATGCAGGGATGATGTGGAGAAGATAGGGTAGAGATTGAAGAAAATGGATTGAACTTTGAGAGATCTTCATCCTGCAGTGGATTGATAATGGTTGACAATGATGATGAGGAGGAAATATTTTCCACTAAAATGTGAATTATTCTTCTCAAATAATTAATATTTCATAAATATTTTGTGAAAAAATAAATGTGTAAAAAAAGATCAGAGAATTAATTAAAAATCCAATACATAAATATTCATATATAATACACAATCACGTAATATTTAACTTTACAATTCGTTTGTTAAAGGGCATATTTTTATTTTCACATTTTATTATTAAATTATAATTTTTATCAAACCTTTTTTATAGCTTTAATCATTTTTAATATAATATGTAAATATAACTAAAAAGTAAAAAATAAGAAGCAAACAAAGGATTTTTTAAAAAAAATAATGCTTTTATGTAAATAGGTAACTAAAAAGTATGAAGTAACAAAGTAATCCATCTCTTGACTAATTTACCATTCTTGAAAAATATCAGAGATTTTAAAAATTTAGATTTTTGTTTTTCATGTGTCATAACATCGGCTGGGAAGCGAACCCACTAACCCGGGACAACTGCTTGGAAGGCAGCTGTGCTGATCTCTTGACCATCAACACTTGACAAAAAAATCTAGATTTGTTATAAAAGAATTAAAAACTGCAGAAATATTGTCATTTCAAAAAAAAAAACTGGAGATCTTTTTGATTTATTTGAGCTTCAAATGCTTTCATGAAATGACAATATTGCTGCAATTTCCAATTGTTTTATAATAAGTATAGATTCTTAAGGTGTCACATAATGGTAAATTGAGCAAGAGATGGATTACTTTTATTTTGTACTTATTAATCAACTATTTACATAAAAGCATTATTATTATTTATTTTTTTAACATTTTATTATTTTAATAAAAAACACTTTAAAGTTATAACATATATATATATATACACAAAACAAACTATATATAAATATTGAAATTAATGGAGTATTTTTAAAATAGAAGATTATATTTGTTTGTTATTGATTTAATTTATTTATAAAAAATAATTTAACTTTTGCTTCAATATAAAAAAATTAAAAAAAAAAATTTATTATTAAAAATTTTAAACATTGATTTAAATTGTTAATATAATTTGTTCAAAATGAGTTAAAGTTATGAACAAACTTTTGCCATAGGTTGCTACTGTCAAAAAAATAATAATAATAACTAAGACATTTAAAATAGAAATACTATAACTTTTTAAAACTATAAATAAATTTTAATATTTTATTTCTGTATTATAGACATGTAAAAACAATAATAGAAACAATATAGATGAATAAGAATATTTTATATTAACTTATTTATTTGAGTAATACAAATTAACTCGTTATATAAACCATATCCTCTCATTGTGATTTATCAATTTTCTTAGTGGCACTGCAGCACTATAATTGTTTTCCCCATGGGTAGCTTATGATGCAGTTGTTTTTACTTTTGCTATTTATAACTCATGAATTTATTATAATTAATATATTTTATTTAACCAACAGATGGAGGCATTTGTATGTATAAAAAAAAATGTTTGCATGAATACAAAAATAAATATATGCAAAAACACAATCACTTCTATGGATATCTTTATATAAAGAAATTTCGTTCCTTTTTTCCTAGTTTAAGGAATTAATTTTCCCTAAAACTATCCCTATTAAAAACAGGAGTTTCTTAACTCTCTTTTCATATACAAACTATATCAACAATGTAATCACAAATAAGAATAATTTCAACTTTTATAAAAACGCTATGTAAATATAAGCCATTGAAATTACAAAAGATTTCTACACAGATTTTATCTTTTAATGAAAATTTTCATTTCACTCAATTTTATTGAATGAGAGAGACCGGTTGTTAGGAGGGCCTCCAGGGACCTAAATCCTAGTTCTTATGAGGGAGGAGGCTGCGATGAGGGTGCTGTGGTTATTGTTACCAACGTTAGTTTTTCTTATTCACAAGATAGGAAAATTAACGTTATTTCTGGCGATTTTTTAACATTATCATCATAAATGATTTTATCCGCATATTATTGCAAAATAAGTTGCAATTCGTCGTAAATGATTTTATCCGTGTATTATTGCAAAATAAGTTGCAGTTTGGCCTCATGACTCTAATTGCTAGTGATTCACCTTATTTAATTTTATTACTTCCAATGTTGTTATTGATAAGACTGGTCTTTTGCTGTTCATATGATTTTCAGCAGAGGCATTTTGAAGCTTGGATTTTTTTTCCTCGTTCTCCATAGTTTTTCCATAATCTTTCCAAAGTATTTGGGATTGCTCTCTTGTGAAAATATTAGAGGCCATTTGGAAGAACTAAACAGTAGATTGATTTAGACCATATTTTATGTTATCTCAAGTGTTTTCCTATTTCTCAACTTATCTACTGCAAATTGGATTTCTCAATATTAGATTCCTAAACACTATTCATATTTGAACTTTAGATTTTCAAAATAATTCCTAATTGTACTTTTTAATTGAAATTTTCATTACACACAACTTTGCTGATTGGATGAGAGAGTCTGGTTGTTGGGAGCCCTTCCCCCCCCCCTTTCTCATTCACATGAAAGAAAAAAACGCTATTCATAGCGGGGTTTTTTAGTGTTATTGTTATAAACGATTTTATCCCAGTATTATTACAAAGTAAGCTGCAGTTTCGCCGAATGATTTTAATTTTAATTGCAAGTAATTCACCCTATTTAAATTTATTATTTCCAATGTTGTTATCTCCCAATTAGGAGTGTTCTCCTATTCTCAACTTATCTATCGCAAATTGGATTTCTCAATATTGTACTCCTAAAATGCTACTCATATTTAAACTCTAGACTTTACAAATAATTTATAACTGTAACATTTATTTGTCTTTAATGGTTAATCTTCTTGTGGATTAATGCTTTGAGTTTCCATGGGTTGATAAATTTCTGGAAATGCTATTGTCAAAAAAATTCAATGTGTCATTTCAAATCTCCATATTACACTATATAAATCAATATTTTTACCTTCTAAAACATTTTATACGCAAAGTCTCTCTTTTAAAAGAAAACTAATTTGTTTAATTATTTAAAATTATACTATATTAATTATAATCAATGCTGAGCTAGGAAAATTGTATCAATGGGCTCGCTCATTTTTTTCCAAAAAGAACAACAAGGTATTGTATTTTAAAAAAGAACACTATACTATGTACTTTATTTAAATATATGCTGCAATAATATTCATTACAATGTTGAAAAATTAATAAAAAAATTTAAAATGAAAAATATATTATATAATACTTTTACAATAATAATTAATAACATTGATATATAAAATATTTTTGCTCAAAATAGAAACTTGAAAACATAAATAATATATATACATAAATATTTAATATATTGTAAATACAACTAAATTATGACAGCAACTGCCATACAGCATTATTTTCTTCAATTTTCTTTTTATTTTGTTTCTAAGTTCCAGTTTCAAAACTAAACAACGACTTTTAAAAAAAAGATTTTATATAAGAATTGCATTCAATTGATTTAAAGGCTTCCCATTTAATGAAAGTATAATTAGATTTGCCATTTTATAATCACAATATTGTTCATTGCACTAAATGCCCCTTTATCTTCAGCACTGCTTACTGCAATTGTTTCCATAATAGTCCTAGCTTTTTTAATTGTAGTAGGAAATTCAGCAATGTAACTTTACTTCTAAAACAATCTCCACTAAATCTCTAAAATCATTTATATTAATTTGATATTTTAAAATAAAATTGAGTTGTTTTTTTTTTTCCTCCCTTCTAGCCATGGAGAAGTAACTATTTCCATATTCTATGTTTCAGAATAACAAATATTAAAAATCAAACTATCAAAAAATCAAATAAAATAATTAAAAAATACTCTTCAATTCTTCATCTGCTAATGTAAGATCATTTTCATGTTTTATATTAAAATTATTTTGCAGCAATAATCTATCCTTTATGGACTGAGCAATGTAACCCAAAAGTTCTTCTTGTGGTAATTTCTTAAATTTCATATTGCTTGCAAAGCACAATTCCTTGAAATTCTATAAACTGTAAAGTTGATTCAATTTTACTTTCATATAAACCTTTTGAAATTATTAAATTATTAACAGCATTTATTGTCCGATAACTAAAGAGTTGGCTTTTATAATATTTATATTTCTATTCTGTAGAACTTTAAAAAAAATACAAGAATGATTGAAGAATAATAATCATTAATGCTAAATCCTTTAAAAATTCTAAAATTTAATAATCGATTTAATAAAACTGAATATTTACTGTTGGATGCAAATTGTTTGCATAATGCTGGGTAATTTATCCAAACTGTTCAAGAACCATTCTTAAACTGCATGTTGTCCATCAAGGTTCTAATACATGACCAATTTTTAAAATTTTTATGTTGAGCTAATCTGCAATTGTATTTATCACACATTGATTTTTTGGAGATTGATGATAAAATGCATATAATTTATCTACAAATATTTTGAAGTGATTTACTTCTTTAATTTCCTTTATTGCATCATGTAGTGCTAATTGTACATGATGCACTAGGCAAGGTCAAATCACAATATTTGGAAAATTTTTTAAAAGTTTAGTTGTACCACCCAGTTTACTTTTCAGCACTACACTAATGCTATTGCAACAAAATACAATAAGATAATCTTTCAAATAATTATCTGAAAATCCATATGTATGTAAAGTAATAATTAATGCATTATGTATACATGTGGGATAGTACTTTCTAACTCTACAAGATCTACAAAAATCAAACATGGCTCAGTAAATTCAATTTTTAAGTAAATTACCAAATATTTTATTTAAATAGAGTTTTCTATTATTTTAAAGAATATTTCTAATTTTATTTTTAAATTTATTATTAATGTAAATCTTGAATATAATGATATTCCTAAATCAAGACTGTTTTTAATTTGCAATTCTATTAAATCAGGCATATCAGACATTGGATGATTATTTTTTGCAAATTATAAGCAGTGTTAAATTTTTTTGATGTTATCAAAACATCTTTTCCTTTTAATTTGTCAATATTTTTTGCAATATTGATTTATTAAATTCACTATTAAGTTTTATGATTGTATTATGAAAAAATGATTCATTATGAATATGTAATCTTGTATTTTTCAATGCTCCAGTTGGTTCCATGGCAATGTTTGTTACCTTCAACTCACAAATTTTAAACACGCAAAACATTCTAATGTACTTTTAATTTCTAGCCAAGTATATTGAGTTTTAAAATAATTTGCTTGTTTGCAGTTCTAGCAATTGACAACATAATTTCTCTGTCATTTTCATCTTGTGATTCTTGTAAAATATAAATATGAGCATCAGTACCATCAGACTGTAATAGTTCTGATACACCATCAGTGCTTTCATTGATATCTTCTTGTGTGCAAGTTTTTGTATCAGAATCAATTTTGATTTTTTTATCTTTTCCAAAAAATGACAACAAATTTGTTTGTTTTTTCATGTCTATTAAAAAATAATTAATAATATATATTTTGAAATTAAGTAATAACAATATATTATTGAAACTTAACATGCCATATCTAAACTTATTCTTACACATTATGTTATCTAAATGTTTAATAAATTTTTATACATCACTTCAAGTTTTTTTTATAAAAACCATTCAACAGCAAATATATGAGATACTTCCCACAAATTAATACTTCAAGTTACTGAATATACAATTTAAAAATATTTCAAAACAGAATAAAATAACCGTAGTAATAATGACAAGTTGATACACACTCTATATTAACTTTATTTCATTTTATGTTCATTAAAAGCAATAATACTTAATAGAATAATTAGATTTTTACACTATGGACATCTCTTTGTTCTTATAGTTTTTAAAATGTAAATTTTGTTTAATCACAATTATCATAGACTAATGTTATTTTACAATTTGATGTTTTAATTTATTTGACCCATAAGTAAAAGTATATGATACTATTACAACTTAAAGGGTAAAAATTTGCTACACTAGTATTTTTAGAACATGCATTGTCATCAAATACTCTAAACCCATGGTCCATCATGTGCAAGTCAACCCTTTCATTTTAACTGCAAACCCAATCAACAAACCCACATACTGTTACTCAAATCGATATACGAACACTGTTATCTAAATTGATACCTCTTAAGATAATTGTGTTCAATTGACATAACTTTTATAAATGTGTATTATACAGATAATTTAAGTCCTGAAGTACATTTTTTGTATCAGTAGATGAACGCAACCATGGAAACAGTGGAACACAATCACATTAAAAATGTAGAACAATAATTAAAAGTTAACTATAATTTTAAATTATTTTTATTAATAAATATAAATAATATCATTGCACATTATTTGGCATGTTCTGTGATTCCTTACTTATAATTTTAATATAAAATTGTGTAATCAAATTTTTAACAATGGCCTCCCAAATTTTAAAAAAAATTAACAATGGCTCAGCTCACCTCTGATTGTAATATGTATGAATGATGTAATTTTATATGACAATCATAAGATTATAATATTTTAACAATGTATTTTATTAATTGCAACATTTTAAGTTTTATTTTAAAAAATATTTTTGTATTATTTTAAACACACTTAATATATATATTTATTTTTTGTACAAACATACACATTTATATTACTTTATTGAAAAGTCATGTATGTATGTTAAGGAAAAAATATTTTTTTTCCACACAAAAATCAACTACAACAGAGATCAAAGGGAAGAAGGGTTAAACAGAATTGTCTTGTATATTCTATCATTAGATAAAAAAAAATTAACAATATATAACTAATAATAATATATAATAATAATAGCAAATTTTATATAAAAAACAAGATATGTTATTCTTGATGAAGATATAATTGCTTTTATTTTATAATATTAAATAAAAAACTATTTATTAAATTTCCAAATCACAAAATATTCTAAAATATACAATAATGTAGTCATTTCACAGTTTTATAACTTATTTTAACTATAAATAGTTTTTTTAATATGTTTAAAAATATAGTCAATCACATTTTTTTTTTCTTCAAAATTTGCATGCAGTTGAAAAGTAATTGTTCATTTTTTTACTTTTTAAACATACAACTGCAGACTTGAGGTGGGGAAATTATATTAATGGTTAATAGGACGCATTTTATTCAACAAGGTCTTTAAACAGTTTAAAGCTTCATAGTTCTTTCAAATGCTACATACTATTGATTTGCATTTATTGACATTCATTTACAAAATTTACTTTACAGATAATATTTTTGGCATAAACTCATTCTAAACAATCACTTTTCAATAAAGACATAAATGATCTTGAATCATTCTTTAATTAATTGTAAATTATTAATAAAAATGACATCAAAAAAAATAAATACAAGAAAATGTAAATTAAACTTGTGAATGAAATGATGAAGTTTAACTTTGATTTCACCATGAGTGAAAAATTAAAGTTTAACAAAATACCTTACTAAAAAATGAAGCATACTCTGTATGAATTTAGCCATAAAAGTCAAAATACTGAGGTTCTAATTTTTTTTTTCACTCTATATAAAAGATCATGTTATTTATAAGTTACAGGTCCCAAATAGAATGGCCTTGAGATATGAAGATTAATGGTGAATAACAAACAGTTTCTGACTAAAAATATCTCCTGCTGCATTATAGGATAGAATGTTTATTTCATTAAGGCTAAGTACTATCTCTAATACAAAGAGTCTTTTCAGGCTGTTTATTTTATTTTCTATGCCCATGATCCTTTCATGACATCAATCATCTCTCAATACTAACTGCAAATGAGGTTGTATGTTTTTGCAATCACATTTCTTTCTTTTAATTACACAGACAACATTTGTGATTCAAATTCCCTTTTTCATATTTCTTTAGCTTAAGCCATTAAGAATTAAGAAAATAAGAAAATAATGATGGGTATATGGTTAGTAAATGGGCAAACCCTTATTGAGATCTTTTCTTAAGACAGTAATCATTTAGACAGGCTTGAATTGAATAAAACAGGGGTAACAGCTACACAAAGATTTATACTTAGATCCCTAACTAGGGCTACCCCAACCTACAACAAATATGGAACGAACCTAGAAAATGTGATCTACTAATAGTCTCACGCAACTATTGACTTATCATATCTAGTGAAGTAGTCATTAAAAAGATAGAAATGCTGTTATTAAAAGGCATTAGTAGTACTAAAGATTTTTTTTTTTTAAATAAAGATGCATATCATGTGTGAACTTTATTTGATATAAACCTTCAACATTTAAATGGAGATCAGCACTGTTGGCTAAAAAGCTATCACGATTTAAAACAGATATGTTTATTCTTAGAAAGTCACCTTCTAGAAGAATAAAGTTTAATAGAACAGGTAAAAGGTTACAAGTCTTTGGGAAGGGCAAATCAACCAGTGAAAAAAGACAGCAAAATGCGAGATATGCAGTAAAATCTAATTTAGTCTTTTTTATTTTCAGAATTTCTTGATGCATCAATGAAAGTATAATGGCATTAAAACTTAGCTTTTACAATGATATCAGTATTCATCTCATTAATATTGAATGCACACACAGAGCTTCATGTTAGTCGTTTAAAAATAGGATATATATATATTTTGTAGATCAAAGATGTGATTTTTTAATTTTGGTTAGAAAATAATATATGAATGTGTGTGTGTTATTGAATGAGAGGGCATACATTGTAATGGTAAGAATTGTCCCTCAACGTAACAAAATCTAGAACATAGGCAAAATACACTAAAGCTGTTCGAATCCAGATGCTGTGATCCAGAATCCAACCAACATTCAATACTTTCACCTCTGCTCAATGATTTACTACCCTATGGATGACATTCCTCAACGTACACAGACAATCAATTCACTCTCGGTTCAGCAGTCATTCCCAGTAAAGCAAGAGACTCATAATTGGACTAATTTATCATTGATTTGATAAGATATACACACATATGGCTAAGTAATTAATTATAGAACTTAACAGACTGATCTACATATATATGAAATAGTGTATGTGTAATTAAATATAGAGTTGGACAAAATGAATTCACGGACAATAAAATATGCAAACGAGCTATACTTTTAAATATTATTACTTTAATAAAACAATACTTTTAAATATTATTACTTTAATAAAACAATAGCAAACAATAAATTAAAACATACCAAATTATATGGTAAGAACGTGAGGTATAACGCTTGCAGGCGTTAGATAACTGCTGAGATTCATGTTATATATCTCATTATAAGCGTTTAATAATGTGTAGAGCAGTATTGGAATTTCATGCCTATATTAATTAATATGCCAAATTTCTAGCTCTCTTGTAGTCTGCTAGATCATGCGGAACTTTATAGCCAAAGCTATATAACTAACTATCATAACGCTCTTATGGCATATATTTAATACAAAGTTAATTCGAGCATGTAATTAGGCTCAGATATACGCAGGTGAGTGTGTTAACCTAGATTAGGATGTATACTAATGCTAGATAAGCGTTTAATATAAAAGGGGGAGAATAACTGATTTATGATAGGTTTACCTATATCCCCTATGGCACATATTAAATATTCACGGGTTTCAGTCTCCAAAGACTCAGCTTTCCCTAAGACCGCTCAACCTGCCGCGAATAAGAACATTAGTAGTTCAGATAGTCGGATAAGCGTTATGAATCATCTAGGTCCTTGTGCCCTAGTTCTAAAAGTGTCCTTGAACCCGAACTAAAGTGGATGAGAGTGACCTCCGCCAGCACATCATCGAAAATCATGCAGCAAGCTGATAAGTGTGCGTTGCGTACTTTGTAAAGACACATCCGCAAACTTACACATATATATAACGCAATCGTGTAACATTACATTATCGTGCCTTAAAATTAGATAGCGTATATTTGCATATCTATATAATCCAGTTCTCAAATTTAGTATTTTAAATATACTATTAAGGGACTAAATTAATTAGTAACTAGTTTAATATTATGACCTGCTTCTCAACATAAATCAATCTAAGGAGGATAAAGCATATTTGCGGGGTAATTACGAATAAAATATTAAAATATGCTTTGAAAATATTCCTGTGGCTAGTTCCGGTGATATATGAGTTATATATATATATATATAAATAGTTATAATTCATAACTAAAATTAAGCAAACTACATAAAATAGCTAGATAACTGATTATTATAATATTGATACCCAAAACTTAATCAGTAACATAATATGATCTCGAAACAGCGAGTGAGAATGAAGAATAATGATTCAATTGATTAATATTAAATTATAGTGAAGATTTGAAATTATCTTCGCAAATCGATAAGCTAAAATGATATTTAGAAATACTTGCGGTTTTGAGTCATTTGGCATATTAAATACACATATTATATTAAAATGATAAAATCATAAAATAAAATTGAATAGATTTAGAACTAGGCATAAAAGACTGCAGAAAATTGTACATTTAAAATAGATTAATAGGAGTTTTACATTATAAAAGAGAATTTAAATTTTATAATCAGGCAAGACTTAGCATTTAACAATCTTCTTTGTAGATTTTAGTAAAGGTTTTGATGAAAGCAGATTTAGTGAATAGCTAGCTTTTAAAAAATAGAGAAATGAAAGTAACAGTTTATAGACAAAAGCTCTGAGAAAATTTACCATTTAGTTGTTTCCATTGCAGCTGGTTTTGAAGCACTTGGGACGATAATAAGTTGACACTTGATGATGATGCACAGTTAACAGAGATTTTTCCATGGGCTACTTTTGCTGGTGATGGCATTAGGTTTCATTAACCAAAGCTCTCCATTCTCCGCGAGGAGAGGCGGTAAATTACGGCCTCTACTCGCACATTTTAAGGTGAAACCGACGTGGATTCGGCCTATAGTTCACTTAATATATATATATGATTGATCTCCTTGTTAATAAAACTTCAAGTATCTATACCTTTTGAAATCTGTACACCTGTTATTTTTTTATGTAGCTGAACAATCCATTTTTATTTTAGCAAAACATTTAATTATTCCCACCGGTAGAAAAACTCATTTCTTTATTTAGACAAACAATTTTAGTGATAACAAAGTAATTTAGATTCTGTTTTCTTGCTTATCTTGTTGTTAACATTATATATTTCAAACAATATCCACGCTATTTTAGGACTAGATGCGTGACCTACATTAAATCTGTTTTACAAAATCCAATGTTATTTTTGACAAAATTACCCTGTAATTAGCAGAAAACAATTTATAACCAGAGGCAGTAGAATAAATGCAGAATAACAGGAAATATGTATATGCGATTTCACTAATACAATAATAAAGTTGCTAAATAAGTTAACTAAAATATTTCTTAAAATAGAAATGTCTAAAATGAATTTACCTATCTGTAATATATACCATTAACATAATTTAGGCTAAAATATTTCCTAAATTAGAAATATTTATAAAATTGATACATATCTGTAATCCATACATATTCAATTAAATTACAGACATACTGCTCGCATATATATATATACACGTGATTCTGCATCTATAATAATTTAATGTTATTCATATTGGTACTCTGGGAGGGTTTAAACCTGGCATATAGATAGACGTGTGGGTAACATAAGTGAAACGGGCAGATGGATGAAACTGACCGTTTTAATATGTATATCTTGTTTTATTGAAATGCATTTTTTGTTATATATTTGGAAAAGAAAAATATATTTCATTTGTCTATATGTTTTTCCTAAAAGACAAAGAAAAATGACTCATTCTTTATTTGGAAATAACATTTTTTTACTACGAGTCTATTTTTTTGAAACATTCTTAAGTTGCATAGAAATACTAATTATTTCTCATCTTTAAAAGCACTTAATTTAATCTTAATAGGATTTTGGTAACTAGTTTAAATTAAAAGATCAGTTAATCAGTCTATTTTCATTTCTAACAAAGGCAGTTATGATATAGGTGTTAAGAAAAAAATATAAGATTAAACAAATGCTGCACTAATTTTTGATTTTGCTGAGTAAAGTTTTGTTTAAAGTTACATGCATTATAAATACTGGGTTGGTTTTCTAGTCAGGACAGTAAAAGAGTTTTTAAAAGTATTGGCAGGAAAGTAAAAGTTTTTAAGAGTCAAAGGTAAAAGTCAAATCAGAAGAAAAAAGTCAAAGAAAAGAAGAATAAAAGTGAAAGTCAAAATCACTCTCTAATAGACCAATTAAATATAAGCTGATGTCAAATAATCACCAGGACCTGTGAGTAGTCAAAGTTTACCTTTCCCCTCTGGGGGAATCTCCAGAAAATGCATCTGTAAAAGAAAAAAATCTAATTGATTCCATGCTGCTGCCGCTGAAACAACGGAGAACCAACTTCGAATCCAGCCTGTCCTGAGTCCAGTAGAAGCCAAAGATCGATCCTGAAATAAATGAACCAGCAAAAAAATAGCTGCCTCATCAAAGTGACAGAGTAAGCATTGCAAGTATAAACTTTTAATCCTTCAAGATAAAATAATTAAAATGTTTTCTATATAAAAAAAACCTCTAGAATATCTAAATTCAAAATTCTCAGATTTCTAACTGCTCAGTAAAAGACTATATCTTTAAAAAAGATGTGTTTCAAAAGGACAATGATATATATGAGTGTTTTAATTTTTTTTATTATTGTTTTTTAACAAGTCAATTTATGTTCTAACTGGCTTTCTACTTATTAATCGTAGAGGAAAAAAAAGAGTGTAATGTCTAATTCTAAAATGGAACAAAAGATTACTATGAAGTTTATAAATACCACTTTTATTATTTATTTTGAAATATGCCAGTATGTTCTCTTTAATTATAAAATACACATTATTGATTAGTGTTAACTACACCAAATTCAGCCAGTATTGGATGATTATATTTTACTATTAGATCAATTTTATGCATAAATTTGTTTATTTCAAATCTTAAAGTGGGAAAGGGGTAACTATTTTTATAATTTTAAATTAACAAACAGTTAAATTTGAGTTTCTTAAATCGATTGTCTAATTCTGGCTGAGTAAAATGTCATTTTATTTTTTAAAAAAAAGAGAAAAAAAAATCAAATATCTGTATGAAAATCTGCCCTCTACTCATATATACATAATTACAGTTCCTTGTTAAAAAAAATTGAGAATATAAATGAGTGTTAAAATTATTATTCATTTGATATAGATTTGATTAAGATTCTTTATGACAATTAAAAATGAAATAATATATATATATGTTTATTTATGTGTTAAAAAATAATAATAATAATAATAATAATAATGATAGTGCTTCTTTTTCTTAAATGTAAAACAGGCAATATTACTTATTACAAAGTATGTGTTCATCTCACTATATATGTATTTAGTGACGCATACATTTGGGGAAAGAGTACTATCTCAGCAGTAGTGTTTTTGCCTCTAGCATTTTGTGGTTAAGCTTTATATTTAAGCATGTGGGCATTTTTATAGCCTATAGGGTATAATTATCTTAAAAATTTCCCATTATTACTTATTAAATACAGGTTTAAGAAAATATCTATACAGATATAAGTTAATGTTTTTTATGGGCAAATATATCAGTGTTGTTTAATAGAATGATCTGTGCCTATATGGCTTTTAATAATGAATATATGTTGAGTAATGCTATGCAAGCTGCCAGATGGATATTTTTACCGGTCCTGGAGATAGCCATGTTTTTGAGTCAATACAGGGGTACTCTGCGACGATAGGCATTCAAAGCCCAGCTCCATTATTTCCTACACATGCCCCGCTGATTGTGAATGTGTTTTCATAGGCACTTCTATATATTTTTTATTGCTCGACAATGGAGATTGGCCATCTTCCAGTGCCAATAATAATATAACCGGCACAGGAATCAAACCCAGATGCCAATGATCTTCTAAGATTAGATTTTTTGATCATGCCTGTTGGTAATGCTGTGTGGGATAGATAAACCATATTTACCATATAACTATTGATAATAAAGGGAGCTGGAATTATGTTTTGGTCCATAACTCCTGCTGGGAATACTAAAAGTAGATATAATAATAAAAAATATACTTAACTTTCCCTATGTATGTAAACACACACATAAATTTATTAAATATATATTTCTGGCCTCTAACTTAATTTAACCAGGTATTGTGTTTACTCTTGACAATTGGCATATTAATTTTATAGTGGCATATTTCTTGATCAAATATTATCATTATCAACATAAAAATTTATTTTATGCTTACACACGCATAATACTGATATTTACTATGTGTTGTAATTATTATTTCTGGTTAATTTATAATTATTGTTTTTGATTTATAATTGTTGTTGTCATGAATGTCAGTATGACTTCATTGTAATGCGCGCATACACACATCTAACACTAATGTTTAAATACTATCGAAATTATTATTTCTGGTCCATAACTTCTGTTGTCATTATTGATAGTATGACTTCATTGTAATGCTCACACACATCTAATATTGATGTTTATTATTGTAATTGTTATTTTTAGTTCATAACCTTGGTTGTCATTATTGACAGGTGAATTCTTTGTAAAAATCATATATTTATCCCAGTGATATCTAAATACTGTACCTTTATAAATAACTGATAGTTGAATATTGTAATTATTATTTTTGGTTAAAATTATTTTTATTTCTATCTTCTAATGAATTGTGTTAATAAATCATATATATCTATATAGTTGTCATGTCATTCCCTGGTTCATCATATCCACCCAACTATGTCCACAATTAATTAAGTCATATACGTATATATCCAAAACCTATGAAATATTTGAAATAATATTCTGAGCTGTATCAAAGAATTTGGTGAGTATCTTAGATTAATTTAATAACTCCAGTGTATGACAGGCTAAGTTTAAACTGATACGAGTCGTTGTTTTACCCTGACCACCATGACCGAAGAAAAACGATGACCATTAGTAGCATCAGGAGCAATGGTCAGATAGTGGAGGTTTTGGAGCACTGACAAATAGGTTAAAGCTTAGTACTTTTCCGCGACTACCATATCCCGAACATGCTGGGTTTGAAGTACTTTTGCAAGGTCTCTGAATCTTGTTTGCTGATCACACAATTCTGACCGTTACAATATATACAGGGCAATCTCAAATTCAGAGACTTCTGAAAAAGAAAGTTTTTATTATTGCTGGATAAAGACTTAACATTGAATTTTATTTTTTGAAGACTTTAATGCATATGTTGGTATAAATAGTAGGCCTTGGCTAAAGTTTCTGAAAATAAAGGGAGTTGTGCTGTAAACTCAAATGATCTGTTGTTAGGCAGAAGAATCACTATAAAAGAATGTGTATGCATCCACTCTCAAAACAGTAGCAGTTAATAGATTACATTATCATTAAAAATCTGCATAGAAGATATTCACATTAAATAAGCACTTCCAAATGAACATTGTTGGACATATATAGACTAATATGCTCCAAGTTTAAAATTATAGTTGTATTGGAAAATAGACCTTATTCCAATCTTATTCACAAAAAAAATCAATGTTTGTTTTTTAGAAGTGTCTACTATAAGTGACAAATTTCAAGTTATTGAACACTAAAATTGCTATTTGGGTTTTGAAGATTGTCATGTTACTAAAGCATGGAATTCTATTAAGAAGTGTATTATAGATACAAGTAAATATATTCTTGAATTCACTAAAAAATCGAAACATGATGGTTTTTCTAATAATGATTTGATTATTAGTGACCTAAAAAGACATGTGGTATTATTGTTTGCAGAATAATAAAGTAAATGTGAGATTTCATAACTAAAAGGCTTAAAAACCACGGAGGATTAAAATTGCAAGAAATAGATATTTTCTGACTGTAGTGACTTTAGATCTTTTGTTAATGCATTGAAAGCAATATATCGATTTAAAAATTAGTACTACCATCCTATAAAATCCAGCAATGGCTCTCTTTCATATGCTGACAATAGTATTTTAAACATGTGGAAGAAGTATTTTAACAATTTTTTTAAAGAACAATACAAAAATTACAGATGACTTTTAATGATATATATTCCATTCATCTATTCATTTAATATGTGGATAAAGACATTCAGCTTATTGAAGTTAAAACAGCTCTTTATAATCTCAAAAATGGAAAGGTTGTTGATCTTGAATTGGAGAAATATTAAAACATGATACTGAAATACTAGTTTCAAAATAACACAATTGAAATAAAACAACTATATAAAAATAATATTTTCTTTATTGAACAGGTTTTTGCCCTATATTAGGGCCTTTTCAAAATACACTTTTCTAATATAATCACATGACCCTTATATCTATCACTACGACCTCTAATGTTCATTTTACATAATCATTTTATATAATCACATAACCTATTTACATATATATACTTCCGCCCCCACACCCTTTTTTTATATACATATAATTTTTATACAATAAATAAAATTACATTAAGTATAATTCAATAATTATATACATATATTGTACATATTACTTTACATTAACTCCATTAAATTAATTATATATACATATTTTATACACTAAACTAAATTATATATCATTTCTCATATATTTCTACTAACCATATCTTCAAATATAACCTTATTTATTTATAGTTAACTAATTATTTACATATATCATATATATTAATTTAAAAAACAACAAAACATCATATATTAAATTTTCCAGTTATCCTTTAATGCCCTTTACTACTCAACATTGCAGGTCCTTTAACTAAATTAACACATTTACTCATATTTTCTTGAATATATATTGTCTCATAATATTTCCTTCTATTATAATATTTAACATATTTTATAACTTCCATATCTTCAATACATCTCATTCTATGACCAGTATTTAAATAATGAACATATCCTTCCTATCAATAGCCCTATTATGCTCCTTTCACCTTTCTATTGCTGTTTTCCCCATTTAACCTATATATATATATTACTGCAACTCCTACAAATTATTTTGTATACCAATCCTATTTTACTTTCTTTATTATTCTCGCTCTTCACATTTGATATCAATTTTTCCAATGATTTACTATTCTTACAAGCAATTCTTATATTCTCATTCAACTTCCCTTTTCCTAAAATCTTATATACATCTTTATAATAAGGTATTGATATCCATTTATTATTGATCCATCCATCTTTGTTTTTATTTTCCTTTTCTCTTTCCTCATATTTTACTTTATCTTTACTCTTACTGTTCAAAACTTTTCTAATATCTTTTTTATTATATCTCATCTTCACATAATCCTTTTCTATATTCAGTTTTTGTTCAATAGATTCTTTTTATTTATTGTAAGTCTATCATTCTTTATTTTAAATCTCTTTAAAACTGACATCTTCTATGACGAATGTTGGTACGAACTAGGATTAATTATTTCTCTAGTTTAAACATCTTTGACATACTGTTTCACCTCTATTTCATTTTCCTTATTTCTATTCAAATAAAAATCCAAATATTTTAAACCTTTTTCTTCCTTTTCCATTGTAAACTTAATTTTATATATATTATAATTCAATTCAATAAATATTTTTAATATACTCCTACCATTTCCTACAACAATTATACCATCCACACATCTATAATATTTAATTATTTCTTTATTTTTTATATATTTTCTTACTATTTTTTCTTCCAAATTATTTATAAACATTGATGATAATAACCCACTTATCGAACAACCCATAACCCATCCTTTTTTTATATTCCAAAACCTATCTATATATTTAAAATACAAACTAGCACTTATTATCATCAATGCTTATATCCATTCTTTAGATATTCTTCCAATTTTTGCTAACTTACTTGTAACTAACTTTATACTTTCATCTCTTGGAACACTTTGATACATTTTTCTACATCTAATGAAGCAATCAAACTATTCCTATTTAATTTAATATTATTTAATTCCATGACAATTTCTTCTGAATTTTTAATACTATACATACCATACCCAAATACATCTACTATTTTTTTTATATATTATTGTACATAAATTCTTAAGAATATGATTGTCAGAATTTACCATTACTCTTGTAGCCATATCTTCTTTATGTGTTTTTATTTTTCCAAATATATATGGATGCATAAAGCTGTTGGATATAAGCATCTATACTCTTTACTATTAATCAATTTCTTCTCCTTCATATAATTCAATATCACTTTATATTTTGGTTTTATTTTATTTCCAGTATCTTTATACATTTCTTCATATCCTTGTTTTATTATGTCTTCATTTATTTTCTTATTATACTCATATTCTTTTATTGGAATGTAAATTAACTTCTAAAATTCAATTTTACATTAATATGATTTATAATATACACAACAACTTTAAAATGGAGTTTAATGAACTTTTAGTATTGAAAACATTTAGCTGAATAAAATAAAGATTTGTAACATGAAAAAAACCTGTTCTGCTGTTAAATGTATAAACATTTACTAAATCACTATACTAATAAAGGAAAATTAGGAGAAAATTTTTTTAAAAAAATATGTAGTTTAGATTTTTAAAAAATCAATAAAAATTCAAATTTCTAAGATAAAATTACTACTATCATTTTAAACATATTTCAAGATCTTTAAAATGATATATCAAGTGCATACACAATATATATATATACCATTTTCCAATGCTTTGAACTGAAATTGAATTTCAAATATTTTAAATAAGTGATTTCCAATCAACTACTTATATATATATCTTTACATTAAGCTTTTACTTTAATAAAAAAAACTATCTTTTAAGTCATTCAAGTGATTTAATTAACATTACAACAATATAAAATAATCACAAAAATCCACTTTTTTATCCTAAAAAATAACTGTGATTTGCAAAAAAAAAAAAATGTGTATTTAATGAAAAAAAAACCTAAATATGTGAAGCATCATTTTTTGTCATTTTAAAATCAAGCAGATAACTGCTACAATATATAGTACATTGAAACTAAAATAATTTAAAATCAGGCATATCTCAGACAAATTTTTATGACAACTTTATAAGTTTAATAATCTCTATCAAATTATTATCAGGATGATAATTATTTAGGTAGTAGTAATTCCATACAAAATATTAACAATACAAAACCACATAAAAATTTAATAAATAGAAGATAACAACAACTTTAGTAAATTAAAAAATGTGAGAATTCATAATAATACATTAAAAAGATGCTGTAACATTTTATATAATAAATTAGAAGAAAAAAAAAATTAAAATAAATGTGAATATTATAAAACTTCCAGATAGTGGCTTATTATTAGTATAATACTAAAGTTTAGAGTAAATTTTATCTGCCATCATACAAGTAATATGGATAGCTCAATACAAGGAGACTTGTTAGAGCCAATGTAAGAAGTGGAAAAAGGCAGACTTGTGATTCAAGATTCCATAGATTGTGGTTTGAATTTAATGTGAAACTCCTGAGTAAAAAAAAAAACCAATTGATTATTTTTTATTTAATTCTAAAAACAGATTAAATTTATTTACCAGGATGATTTTGCAATTAATTATTTCAACCAAACTAAAATTTAAAAAGTATCCCTAATGAAAAATTTTATACATTAACTTAACCATAAAATATATTCTATCTTTTAATCTGATTTCATTTAAAGTTAGAAGTGAATGGAACAATTTTAAAGTTAAATCTCATTCTAGATAATATATTTTGTTTTCTAATACCAACATTTCTAGCTAACACTAATTGCACTAGACTGTCCATACTATCCAGATGATAATGAATATATATATATTCTAACATGGTTGCTATAATAATAAAAAACAGAAATATGGAAGAAATCAAAAATTTTATTTATATACATATAATACATTATAACAAACATATATGTAAATATTAAGTGAACTTCTGAAAAAAAATTTTAACTTTTAAAGTCATTATAAACAAATAACAAAGAGCATTAAAGTTTAAATATTTTTTTATTATAATATATATGATGATCCAGATGGCTCAGAAATCATAGATTCAAATTCTAAAAAATTTATGCTGATAATCTATAAATTTCTAAAACTAATATCTTAACAAATCAAATGTGTCTCTGGTTAAATGCATCATTACTGCTCTATTAATGAAGATAATAAATAATTGAATGATTTTATATATATAATAATATGAAAATTTATATATATATAATAATATAAATTATTACATCAATATTTTTTTTTTAATTATTTATAAAAATTTTCAAAAGAAAACAAAAAAGTCCAAAAAAAAAAAAACAAACCCTATTACAAATGCAATAGTAACACAATATAGTGGATGAAATAAACTTGAAGTCCTTTATCATGTTCAATTTCTAAAAAGAAAGTAAATTTGCAAGCTCAATGTGAAACATTCTAAAGTGGAATGTGTTGTGATGGACTATTTTTCAATGTGCCAGCAGGAGGTATTCTTGCTGCCTGAGGATGTAATGTGTTAAATTGTAAGGTCAGTGTATTGGTGTTTGTCCACCGGTGACAGTGATATTTAAAAAGATGCATGGGTCAGGGGTTGAAGTTCTAAGCAAGACCACACACACCCTTTATGTAGTGTAATATTTTGTTTTATCTCTATTTTTCTGACTTCCTTCAATCACGGAAGCTGCAAATCAAGAGACATTAAAATGACCTTGCCACTAACATTTAAAAACAAAAAATTTGTAACAAAAATAAAAACAATTTAGTTTAAAAAGAGAGAGGGATGTTATACTTAAAATAAACAAAATAACTTGTTTACTAAGAGCAGTATCGCTCTTTCAAATGAAAAAAATATTAAAATCCTATACAATATGCATGCAGGCTGCTATCTAGCCTTTACAAAACTTTTTTTTTTTTAAATACCGGCTAACTAATTTTCTTTGAAATATCAAGAAATATTTAAAAATATAATCCATATAAGAACTTGATATGACTTTCTATAAATAAGAAAGTAAATGTAATTTTTTTTCCTTTTATTACTTATAAAACTTTGAGAAAATAAATCTTCATAATTTAAAAAACAACAGCACACATTTGATCATTTTATATTGAAATATATAATACCCTCTTCTAATATATATAATTTTTTATAATACGGTATACCTACCTCTTTTTTTTTCCTTTATTGTATATTTCTTATCTTGCATGGCTTTCTTCTGTTAGTGTTATTTTTTGTTAACGTGTCATTAATAATTTCTATATAGGACAAAATAATATAGAATGATAGTGGAAATAATTGGTTACAGTCTTACAAATTTACAACAGCACATATGACTTCAAAAAATCCCTGATGTTCTGGTATAATTCATAATACTCAGTATAATATAAGCAGATAACTTTTTTTTTTTAAGTTAATTCTGGGTTACAAAGGTGTGCTACAATATTACTCAATGATGTACTAGAAGTTACAAAATCAATTTATATATACAAGCTTATATATTACATTGATAAAGATGTGCTATTTAGACAAAATATACAATTGAACAATCATTATTACAATTTATATATATACCAATATTTATTATTTTGATGTATTTACAATTAAAACACTTTTTTTCTAGAGATAATTAATATTAAAATTAGATTAAGAAATGGCTTTTAAATGTTTGTCAAAATATAGCTTTATATGAATACAAATTAGACTAATTAAGAATATAGAGATTGACGTTTTTAGAAGAATAATTTGAACCAAATAAAATAAAAAATGAGTATGACGAAAAGGAATAGCAATGTAAAAAGGTTAAAAAAAGTAAATAATAAAAGATCATGTGTTGGGAAAAACTACCAAGCAGAAGAGAAACTTAACTGAGTTTGCAAATTTAGATTGATAACATATGAAAAAATATTGGAGATGTTAGAATGTAAAAAAAAAAAAAGGCAGGTAAAAAAAATTGACTAATAATCTTCAACAAAAAAAAAAAGAAATTATGAAATCTAACGAAGAATAGAAAGATTTAGAGGGAATGAACTAGAGTATATATTATGGAAGATAACTAAAAATGATGATAAAGAACTATATCTTTAATATAATCTTCATAAATAATAACAAGATGATTAATAAACAGCATTATTCAAAGAGATTATTTGTGGATAGAGACGTAGATCATTTTAATAATTCATAAAAGGCTATTTCCTTTTATTTTTTAATAGCTACACTGACTTTTTGCAAGTAAATTTAAAAGAAGAGTTTTGACTGGCTTACAACCAGTCTTCTACTATGAGGTTGGTAAAATATGATTATTTATTAATTATTTCTTTTTTGGTTTAATCCTTGTCCATAAATTAGTAGACTTGTCTTTTTCCATTGACAAATATCTCTGACCTAAAATCTTTTTCTGTTTCCCCCTCTTTCTTTACAACCTCTGATAAATAAATATTGTCTAACATATTTTTGTTATACTTTTCCCAGCAGTCTTTTCTTTTTAAAGATTAAAATACTTTTGATATATTCAGTCAAATACCATTGAATATGACTTGATTGTAATCTGATTTTTCATGTCTTATTTTCAATGATTTTTATTCATTAATCATTTCACTTTATATTTGATTAGTTTTGATATTTATGATACTCAGTTAAATATTTTAAATTACATATCAGTGTACCTCTCTTTTATATATATTTAGACTAAGATTCACTTGTATAAAACAATGTAGGCCAAATATCAAGCTTATATATTTTAATTTTTTAATAATTTCTTATAATTCCAAATTGGTAATCCTATTGGCACTTTGTTCTTATATTCTTAAGCAATTACTCATCAATTCAAGATATGTAATTTAGAAGAGATCGTCATTTCACTGAAAATGACCATTTCTTTGAATATTCTTTATTGATTAAATTTTGATTTTTGACATACTCAAATATAATGCAAAGTTTTCCCATTTATTGGTTCCTTGTAATAATATTTCTTCTAATACAATATGTCTCTAAATATACTATACAATAATTGCAATGTTCATACATGTATTACACTGACACCCAAATATTGTTATCATTATTAACTTCTGGTTCATTTGTAATGCTCATATATGTATCATACTGATACATAAATGTTATTATCATTATTAACACACAGTTCCTTTGTAATGTTCATACACGTATCATACTGACACCCAAATATTGTTATCATTATTAACTTCTAGTTCATTTGTAATGCTCATGCATGTATGATAATGAGATCCAAATATTATCATTGTTAACCTATATCTTATTGAATTTGTTATTAATAAATTATGTATATTTATATTTATAGAGTATGTCTTTCCTTAGTTCAGAACATCCACCCAACTATATCCACACTTAATAAAGTGATCTATGTCTACTCAAAACCCCTGAAGTATATAAAAAAATGGTATTCTAAGCATTGTCAAAGAATTAGGTTCTTATGGGAGCTGGTTAGTATATTATCAAATTAATTTAGTAACTAATTCAGGATTGAGGCCGAGTTTGAATCCGAAGAGGGAGCGGGTTAGTAAGTCACATACTAACCCAGAATTGACTTCAATTTTTGCACATCAAAAAGTATCAGGACATGAGTTTGAATGCACATCTACAAAATTGGTTTGTACTGAGAGGCATGATGTTAAGCGTAAGGTAATGAAGACTTACTTCATAGTAGAGGACTCCTTCACCATTAATTGTAAAGAAGCATGTTTTGCCATATCAAAAAGATGGTCTAACACTCATTTGCATAAAGTTTGAATATTATACTGATAGAATGATTTCAACGAACGAGTCAGAAGTGGCTATGATTATGAGAAGTACAGTTTCTCGAAAGTGCTCAGCCATTTTAATTGACTAATTGATATTAATTATACAGCTTTACGTTATAAGTGTGATAGCACTATTTAATATTATCAAATTAATTTAGTAACTAATTCAAGACTGAGGCTGAGTTTGAATCCGTAAAGTCCTTGTTTCACCCTGATCACTGGGACCGAAAGAAATTTATTACTATTAGTAACATCAGAAGCATGGATTGGATAGTGGAGATTTTGAAGCACTGGCAAATGGGTTGAAGCTTAGTACTGTTACGCAACTACCATATCCTGAACATGCTGGGTTTGATGTACTTTTGCTATGTCTCTGAATCTTGTTGGCTGAACACACGATTCTGACTGTTACATGGTTATATTTTTTTTCCGGGTTTGATATCGCAACATGGGCTGAACAATAATATATACACACTGAGATCATAGATCATATATGTATAAAATTTTCATTTTTTCCAAGTTTAGCATCACCAATATGTGGCAATTGAATTATACACCCACATCCATGAAAGATAGAGATTATTTCTCCAAGCTTGTTGCATAAATCTTGACATTATATCAGATCGTGGTTGGTGACATGGCATCCAGAGATAATCTTTAAAAAACTCAGGTTACTCCAAAAAAATTTTGTCATCAGCCAAAAGTTCAATAATCATAGTAGATATCATTAAGACTTTGTTGTGTGGATTGGTGATGATGGGAGACACATAGACTGATGTGGATATAAACAAAAAAGGATAACACCAGGGTAATAAAGTGAGATGATAGCATAAGAGATAACAATATATTCTAATAACTAGGCAGTTTTTCTAGGTGCAGCAGAGCAACCAACCTGTAAACAAGGGGGGCAGTGACAGATCTTAAGAAGGTAGGATCAATTTTTTTTATGTATATATTTTATATATCTATGTACAAATTTGTTACTAGATTTATTTTAAATGTACACATAATATTTATCCCAGGTAAATAGTAGTAGATAAGCAGGTATGGACCTAGTATGAATATAGGGAAAGGAATAGGCAGGGCATTGAAATGATGGGGAAGAGGATGAAGATGCAACAAAAGAGCAGAAGAGGGGTAGGTATAACCTTTTATGAAAATGAAAAACAAAAGTACAAAGAGATAATTGTTTAGATGAAGAGATAGTTATAGAAAGGCCATTGTAGTATAAGCAAAAAAAATGATGGAGGTGACGATTCAAGACCTATACCAACTAATGATGACCATGAGGGTAGAGGCCAACCAGAGAGCAGAGGAAATAATGTGTGAATGGTGAAGAGGGAGAGGTGAGAGAGGAATGCAAAAAGGGGGCTGAGAAAATAAACAAAAGAGTAGATGATCTAGGAAATGCTCTATATAGGGTGACTTCGAGACCAAACATGAAGAAATGCAGAATTTACAAGATCATCAGGAAGAAATAAGGGTCTTGCAACATGATCAAGTAGGAAATATTGAGAAAGTATCCCATGTAACAATTAAAAAACCACCAGTTGAATTTGTTTTGGTATTACCAAATGTTGAAACTATGGAAAAACAAAGTGCTAAATTAGTGTGTGAAATTTCCAGTAAAAAAGATAGAGGGAGAGAAATACTTCACTGCTGTAAATAGAAAAAATGTTGATGATGCGAGAAAATATAGTTATTCCATTGATAACTATTACCACAGCTGAAATCAAAGACCTGATCAAACCAAAACCTCCAAGTATTCCACAGATAGTCAATTATGATAAAAAAGCGCAATTACAATCAAATGAGATGAACCTGAAGAGCATGGTGGTAGTTCTATATTTAATTATGTCATTGAAAGATGTGGTAATGTTGGTTTAAGATGTGTTACATTCAATGCAGGTTTTGAAATAAATGAAACTTACTACACTGTAACAAGCTTAATTGAAGGTTTAGAGTATGAGTTCACAGTGATTGCTCAAAATGCTGCAGGTATGAGGAAGACCTCACCTACATCTAGATCCACCAAAGCCAATGTACTACTTGTTGCTAAACCCCCAACTATGCTAAAAAATTTAAATGATGTTAAAGTTTATATTTATAAAGATGTTACTCTTCGGTGCAAATTTAGAGGGAAAGGAACTTGAATCTAGCAATAAACTCTTAATGACTTGTACAAAAGATACAACGACAATGGTTATTGTTAAAGCTAGTATTGAGGATTCCAGAAAGTATGACAGTGAAGAAAAAATCATGTGGGAAATAAGCACTGGAGTTGGGTAGACAAAACAAATATGGTAATACAATGCATCAAACATACTGTTAATGAGGCCACTAACTTTATGTCAATCCACCTTCATTTTGGTTATGACAGCCTAAGAATGATTAAAAACTAACTATCAACAGAGGGAGAGAAAATTGATAAAAGGGACTGGAAGAAAGCCTTGGAACACTTAGGGAAAACTGCAGGAAAATGAGGAAAGATATGCATACAATCATACCATTTCCAAGTGGGTGACCAGGTGTGGGGCGCATGCCATGTGTTAGCGACACATGGCAGGAACAATATAAGAAGTTCTTTCCACTATATTGTGGGCCTTTCAAGATAACAAAGGTTTGTGGGGAAAATGCATTTCTCCTTCAAGACAATAAGGGCATCAGGGTAACATACAATGCACAGAGTCTAAAGCCCTCTCACCAGGTACCTTCATATCCAGGGAAAACTTAGAAGGTGTTAAGAAGGAAAGAATAATCAGTACAAACTTGGAAATGAAATACAGACCTGAATTTTGGAATTATCTTTTGAGTATGTAGATATGTAATTTTTTTGTGTGTATGTTTGTTGTATGTGAACTATTAATCAATAAATAACATAATATAAATATGTTAACACTTTTGTAACTATGAAACAGTTTGGTTGCTCTTCATCTAAATTTTGGGTGTGAGTGGTGCAGAGAAAAAAATTATTACCAGAGTAGGTCTGATCATTTTTTTTAATTATTTTTTTCTTTTCACAACTTGGGAGGTATATAGCAGTCTGTATGTATGCACATACAGAGCTTCATGATAGATTGCATAGCTAATTTTTCACCCTCCTTGTTAAATATATATATATATGCAGGTGTGTGTAAGATTGAATGATAGGGTGTGTGTATATATATTGTTAACATTAAAATGCATTTCAATTATATACACCTGGGTCTCTTTTTACGCGGACTTATTTAACACGATTTTGAAGTTACGCGATTCGTGTTTCACCGGAAGTGTGTTAAATAAGTCCGTGTAAAAAGAGACCCCCGTGTATGAACTCCGATAATGCACTATTACTTTAAATAATAAATTTCGCGCACTTACGTTATATTGAAAGTAATAGCACATTATTCGAATTCGACTTTCATCTTAGTAATATCAATACTTTCAGTGCTTTATAATATTAAGATTTTATGCAATAATGAAATTAAAATCATAATTTCCACATTTTACGTATACACACATTAAATTTTACAAGATTATAATGTAAATTTGTTCAAACATTGTACGTGTTAATTTTGCATTGTAAATCACATTCTGTTTTTGCTTTTTAAAAAAAGAACGTAATCAATTATTAATCATTTAGTGTCCCCAAGTTTATTTTTAAAAGGTCAGTAATAGCAGTGGGCATAATTAAATTTGACAATTAAAAATTAAAATCTGATTTTTAATTGTAATTAACAATTTAAAAATTACTTACTGCGACTTGAAATTAATGTGAAATTTGATTTTTAAACCGAATTGAAAATTAAAGACAAAAATAAGAATTTAATTTTTAGTTGTTAGTTTCATAAACAATTAATAAAATCATCGTCTCAAAGATTAATTACTAATTACGTTGTCACCAGAAAACCATTGTTACAACATGAGTGTGAAGTTGGCGCGAGTTGTTTGCAAATGAACGTGTTTTTCTGCAAATAGCTATAATAATTAAAACGTGTATAAAAAATGTAAATTATGCATAAAAATATATTATTTTAAATAAAATTAAATATTATAGTTAAAAAAAGTTTGTCTTGTATCAATTTTTTTCAAATTTGAAATTTTTTATTAGTTATATTTTATTTCCTTATTTTTTTTTTTTTGCGCGAATTTTAAAGTAATTTTACGTTGGTGCTTTGCTTTTACGCGAATTTTGAAAAATCACAGACCACATTCCCCCTTTTCAATCTAAGTTACATCTATTTTTGCGTGATTTCGTTTGCGCATGTTTTCTGAGGAACCTATCTATCGCGTAAAACGAGACCCAGGTGTATTTGAAAAAGAAAAGATATATTTTTGTGTGTATATTTTTTCTAGAAAAGAAATAAAAAATAAGTTGACTCATTTTTGTAATTAACAGATTTTACTTATTGGATGGCTAAACATTCAGCTAAAATCAAGATTTCTATAATTCTGTTATAGAACTTTTGGAAAAACACAATTCCAGTGGGATGCAAATTATTTCTTGTCTTTGGGGGCAATTAAGTTCTCTTACTTTATCTTGATATGGTTTTGCAGATTTGTGCAAATTAAGAATTAGTCAACCAGTGTATTTTCTTTTCCAACAAAAGTGAATCTGGGGAATTAATTAAAATATTTTTAAAAAAATATAAAAAGAGATGAGAAAAATTCTAGAAATATAGCTGGATGTGGAACTAAATTTTATTCCTTGGTTTTGCTGAGTACAATTTTTTTAGATTTGAGAGGCATATAAATACTGGGTTATGGTTTCTTTATATCGGTGGTACTGCTGAGTATAAGCAGACTTCATGCTAGTTTTTTTCATATTACCGTGGTTTGTGAGTAGAAGCAAGTTAGCTTTCCTTTCAGATGATCACCGGAGGAAGAGATTGCATCTTTGGTGTGGAGAAACCTGTCGATTCCATGATGCTGCTGCAAATAAGAGGAGAATGTACCAGCTTATAATCCAGTCCTTTCCTGTGTCCAGTAAACCAAGAGCCTGCCCAGAACAAAATTTTAACCTGTTATAAGATAGTTGCACCATCCTGCCTCATCAAAGTAATCATCAAACAGCCTCCAATGTAAGTAAGAACTTTTAACCTTTAAAGATAAAATATTGAAAATGCCTTCTATAAAACTCTATAATATCTAAATTTAAAACCCTCAAACTTAGAACTACTGTGGCATCAAACTTTGACTCCAAAGGAAGATGTATTTTAAAAAAATATTAATCTATATATAAGTGTAGTAACTCTTTGATACCAAATCAGTCTACATCAGAATTTAATTTCTAATTGTTAATTTTACAAAAGTCTGTAAACTTTATAACATCGATTTTTTATTATTTCTTTTGAAATATGCCATTCACTTTTCTTTAGTTATATATATATATATCTTATTGATTAATATTATCTATATTATATTGATATGCCAACTCACAAGTATTGGGGGAATGATATTTTAATATTTAATAAATTAAGGCCTAAATTGTTGGTTTTGTCTACAATCTCTAGGATGGGGAGAAATAAAGTAACAAGCGCAAGCTTGAATTTCCTAAATTATTCGTCCAAATCCTTGTAAGTTAAAATTTTGTCATTTGTTTGTTTAAAAAAAAAAGTAAAGCAAATATTTTAATTAAAACATGCAATCTACTTATATATATGTAGTGAAACCAATACCTCATTAACAAAATTAAGAATAAATGAGTGCTAAAATCATTATTTAATTCCACATTTATTTAGTTTATATTTGGCTGAAATACTTTATGACAATTAAATGAAATAATCTATAAGTGCGTTTATTTATGTGGCAAGATTAGTTATTCAACTTAATAGCAGATACCAAATGCAGATAATTCAGGTTTATGCCCCAACAAGTTCTCATAGTGATGAAGTAATAGAAAATTTTTATATGGATGTACAATTTTTTTTTGACCAGATAAAACATTTTAAAATTGTCATGGCAGATTTCAATGCTAGAATTAGTAAACAAGTGAAAGATGTTGTTATGGTTATAGAACTGGGAGAGGTCATAGACTTGTCGAATTTGCAGAAAAAAAAATCTTTATATTACGAATTCAGTTTTTTGAGAAAAATGTTAAATGGAAGTAAACATGGAAGCAGCCACATGAAGGTATAGCAGAATTAGGTTATATTTTGACCACCAAAAAATATGTATTTCAAGATTGAATTGTTCTTAGTGAATTCAGGAAATGATCATCAATTATTGAGATGTAAGATACATGTTAATGCTGAAACAGTAAGATTTGCTGTACAAATCTTAGTTTCACCTTCTCTCACTTCTTTCCTACCCTCATACCCTAGTTCAAATCCCAGTTTATCGTAGTTTGTCTGTACTGCCACTTATATGCCAAAACCCCGCCTAAATTAGATCACGAATTTATTAATGCTCATAATATATATAATTGTAAAACCCTATTATTAATAATTTATCAATGGTATGTGTATGTATACATATTCATTTTTAAAAAAGTAGGTTATATAAGTAAATTTAAACACAGACTGCGATAATACATTTAAAACTTAAATAAAATAATACTTTTGTTATTTAAAGTTATGTTTGTTAAATCTGTTTATTTTAGAGATATTGCATTCGTAATATTTGTTTTCATTTAGTAAGGTAATATTTCTTGGTAAATAGATTTAAACATTTTACAATTTAAAAGTAAAATAGTTTTGTTTTTAGATTTCTAAAATCATGCCACATATTTTCTGTCAAAAGTATATGAGTGTTGGGAAGAAACAATAGAATTAATTAATCAAAGTTTTGATAACATTTATTAATTAGTGGCTTAAATTTTGCTATCAGATAAACAACTAATGTCCACTCAGGTATTTAAATTAAAACATTGTTAAAATTAAAAGTTCTAATCCAAATATCTAAAAGCAAAAACTAATTATAAAATCCTCGTTTTCAGATATTCGAATAAGTTGGCAGCTGTGATTTTGTATCTATTTTTGGCTCTAGAGTGACTGTCGTGGGCTAGTTCTATTGTATGCTGGTTTAGTATATATGGGGCCGATTGTTATTCTTGCGGTAACATTATAAAGCTATGCTTGATTGATTCTATGCCATGCATAATTCTATTCTTGTGATATTATAATTCTATGCTTGTGCTATTGTTGTTATGCAATGATATTACAATATTAATGTGAATTTCTTGTGAATTTCTTGGCATCAAATACTTGACATTTAAATGTTTTGCTTTCAACCTGAGAGAAGATATTTAAAGTATTGAACATAGAACAGCTGAAATTAGTGAAGCCAGCCCTATACCATTAGAGAAATTAGTAAATTACCAGCCTTTACCTGTTAACGGAAAATGTCTGAATAGTCCGGCAGGAAGGCTCTTCATGCTCGGAATGGCCAGTCCTGCGGCATATACCATCTGATGCTCCGAACCTGTTGTAAACTGCCATCGCTGCTGAACATGGATCACCCTTAATCATGAACCAAGAAGTTTCCATATTGATAACATGCTACTTAACTTCCATTGGAGTTTTAAACCAGAAAAGGTGCATGGACTGCCCCAAGTTAAAATGAGGTAACCTCATTAACCAAAGAGCTCTTGTGTTGCCTATTTTATTTCTAAAAGCTAGCTAAACTTATTTCTTTTATTATGAAACAGTATTTCTGTAAATATATTTGTAACCTAACCTGCGTGCTTTTCTTTCTATCCTTGGGTTAATATTTTCTATTTTATATATTTGGCAATTTATTTCTTCTATTATAGTAGTGTGCTTAAATAGCCATCGAATGAGCGAATTATTTCCTTCCGTCCTATTAGTGTGCTGCCATATTGTTGCGGATTAATTTTATAGTTGACCTTTAAATAGATGTTTGCTAAAATTGCTTGTTTGAGGGCTACTCTGTTTATTTTATTTCAAGAAAGGTATATTTCGTATTTTTATATGTATCACGTGAAGATATGCGCGAAATTGATAAGTAGATTGTATAATTATAGAAATGCATGATTGTGTATCGTCTTATTAATCCCCTTTTAATCATGCATTCCACTCCATTTTGTTATGTTCAAATAACATTGTATTTATAATGCTTTTGCGAACTGCAAAATTGAGGTCAAGAATGTGCGGACCGTCTCTAAAATATAGTAATTGGTTAAGCACCTTGTTCAGTTACCCCTTTCATATATTTGTTCTATTTATATTGTGTGTTACTAGGGTGGGCATATAGGATGTTGAGACCTAGCTTTGTTTATACAGGGATTTAAGGCTCAGACCTTTCCCTTTTATCCTCGCAATTTCCAGATATTGTATGAGCTAGAAGTCGTACCTGAAACAGGATGCTTCAATCACCCAGCCACGGAGTTTATGGTAATAGGCCATGTTCAGGCTATGTGTGACCAAATTTCTACGGGGTCCCTGGCAAAATGCCATCCCATCCATTTTCATTTTAGTATTTATTTTATTTCACAAAGCCGCAGTTTCAATGTACCGCACTCCATTCTATATATTAAGCCTCCACTAGTACCACCATTCCTTTGTTATAGTTAAATGATATTATATTCAATTCCCCGTATTTTAACAACTTCCACGCCTCTAGCTCAATGAGATTTCATCTGCATCATTCCAGAAATCAATATAAGTTCTTTTCTCAGATTTTAAAATATTAATTGATTTAAGAGACACTTATCATATTTTCCATAGGCTTCGCATTTGTGAATTAACCTTTCTTTCATGATTGTATATTTGTTTTAAGTGCATTATTATAATTTTATCATGCATTGACCGAGGTATTGTATAGATTAACCAGCCATTAATGTAAATGGCATTTTATTGTATACATTAAAATATGTTTATCTTTTAATTTGATGGCCCGATCTGGCTTATTCAGACAAGGCCATCTTATAGTGTTAATTAATAAACCATATTTAAATTATAATCAGTTTAAATTTATTTATTTATTTTCTGCAATCCACACCATTACTCCAGTCTATTTCTCATTTTATATATATTTTGCATCATCCATAGTCTTTAGTTAGCTAACCTAATTATATATGTTAATGTAGAGTCTCTTGCTTCTCCCTGATCACCGACACTGGAAGAAAACTGTGCTAATAGTAGCGTCAGATGCGTTATCACGTAGGTGGCGCTGAGGAATAGAGACTTTACATTCGAACTTAGGATTTCTGGGAGGCAACTCCTAAAGTGTTGAGTTTCGGGTCTGGGGTTTGAACTCTGCAGTGTGTTAGCGAGATACACATTCTGACCGTTACAATGCAAATCTAGAGACACAAAAATTATTAATAAAAACAATATTCACAGTTGATATTCCGAATCTACAGACACATTCCAATGAATTCGATTAGAACTTGTAAATTGTTTCCAATATTAACATATTTTGAATATTATTCTACTAATCCTCAGGGATCATCAGTATTGGGACCATTTCTATTCAATATATATATGTTTGATTTAAATTATATATCTGATTGATGCATTTCATGCTTTGCTGATGATATTAAGATTTATAAATACATTAAATCATCTACTGATTGTAATTATTTACAAAATTGTATCAAAAGATTTGAATTATGATGTATTAAAAATAACATGAACATAAATGAGAATAAAACCAAAATGATTACTTTTTCAAGGAAAACAAACCCCATACTATTTAATTATATATTAAAAGGAAATGATATTTTGAGGCTAAATGAATCTAAAGATTTAGATATAATTTTAGATTCTAAAGTACTTTTCTCAAATCATGCACATTATTTATGTTCTAAAGCTTTTAAAATTGTGGGCTGCATCTTTAGGGGAGTAAGATTTCTTAATAGAAAAACTTATAAACACCTTTCTAAGTCTTTGGTATTATCAATTTTGAACTATGGCAGTGTTGTTTGGAACTCTGACAATCACTTTCACAGTAGAGCATTGAATGTAGTACAAAAAAAAATTTATAAATTATTATAATGTGAAGTTTGGATCACTGGGTAACTCTCGCTGTGTTTCATTAAAGCTATTAAGGAATCTCAGTGATATTTTATTTTTGGCAAAGATAGGTAAAGGACAAATCAATGTAATAAACTGGATTAGTGAAATTTCTTCAGTGTTCCAGACAAGTGATTGAATCATGTTAAGATTTTTTATATTGCAAAACTTAGAACTAATTGTTTAAGAGATTCTACATTATTTAGACTTCCAAGGTTGCTTAAGTCATATTATTGTCATGTTGATATTCACCATTCAACCATAAATGAAAATAAAGAATGTTATCAATATACATTTATAATTGTAATATAGTTCTGTATTCATATATATGATATTTTTGTTTTTATTTTTTATTTTTATATATTGTTCTGTAATTAGGCTTTCTGTTAATATATGCCTGTAAAATACATTTTGTTTCCTTGCCCTATTTCTTCGTTCTGCAGCTCACAGTATCGCTATGAATATGAGGCAAAAGGCCTCGAAAGCGCTTAGCTTGTAATAATTTCTGTGTATCTTTATAGCTTCTCATTCAAGTGTGTCATACGCTTTGTTAATTTTTGTATATTATTTAAATAAATTAAATTATTATTATTATTTTAGTTGTGAACTTCTGCAGTGGTTTGTATCTTTTGTCTCAAATGGATCATTTTGTTTCTTTTGGGTCTACAAGACCAAATACATATTTTAGTAATGCTGGAGTGTCTCAAGAAAGTATAATTGAACCACTACCTTTTCAGTTTATTATTGGGATATAGAGCAGTGTGTAGTTGGTTTTAATATTCTTTGCTTTGCAGATGATATTAAATTATATAAAACTATTAATAATTTTGACGATCAGACAATTTTACAGTCCGATATCAAAAGATTTCAAGATTGGTGTGTAAAAAACTATATGGAAATTAACATTGAAAAATGTTGTCATATCATCTTATAAAAATTCATCTACAAATATGTTTAATTATATACTAAATTCAAAAAGTATTACAAGAAAAGAATATCATAAAGATTTAAGCATTATTTTTAATAATAATCAACATTTAATAATAATATTCAATATATTATTGTAATAAGTTATAAAATAATGGGTTTGATTCTCAGAAACTGTAATATGTTTATAAGAAATACATGTGTATTAGTTTCATACATTGGTTTTACCTATTTTAAAGTGTGGATCTGTGATCTGGAACTCTTGTAAATTAAATAATAGATTAACACTGGAAAAAGTTTATAAAAAATTTCTAAGATATATTAAATATGAAGTAATATATGATAACAATGCACTCTATAAAAGAAAAATCTATACTAAATGAAGTACTTAAAAAAATTACATCAGGTATAATAGATGTGAGAAATAACTGCCAAACAATATTATCATTTAAGATGAAGATAAAGAATATGAGATTAAAAAATAAGTATAACATTCCAATGTTTAAAAGTGACACATGAAAAAATTCAGCATTAGTAAGATTAACTAGATTGTATAATAAATATTTTAGCACTGTTAATATATTAAAAATAAATGACAGAACATTTAGGACTACTGCACAAAAACCCCTGCAAATGTTTTGTAAACTAGATTAGCTGTGCATTTTTGTTTGGATGTAAAATCTGTTAAATGTATTAAATTAAATTACTAAACTGTTTCAAAGACAAACTTTATTAAGACTCAAAAAGGGTTACATAAGTTACATGTGATTAACATAAGTTAATAAAATGTATTATATATGCAATAAAGGTTTACAATTTTGCATGTAATAAAGAAAAAAGCATGAGTTACAATAACTGAAAGCAGAATGATAATTGCATAACAAAATACATTTCAAATTAGCTTTATATCAATTTTTTAAATGGGATCTTGAGAAATATACATGAAAGCATATGATAGTATGAATAAAAACATTTATGAGTGGTGGGAAAAGATAGTGGAGCTAGTGTTAGCCTGATATATGGTTATATATAAATTAAGCATATTTAGTGTAAAAAATTGTAGTTTTAATGGCTGTCTTATTGTTCATGAGTTACATAAGTTGTACATGAAAGCATGAGTTTTTAGATACAATTAAATACATGAGATGACATATTTCAATGAAGGTTTACAATTTTGCTTATGCCAAAAAAAAAAAAAAAAAGAGATGATTTACAGTAGTTGGAAGAAGAATTGTTGCACAACAAGATACATATGTCAAAATAAGTTTACATAGATTTTTCAAAAGCATTATGAGATAAATACATGAAAGCACATGGTGATATTTGATAATACATTTTGGGAGGATGGGTGGAGTTAATATTCCATTTGTATATAGTTGTACATAAATTGTGTTTATTTCTTGGTAAGCACTGTAAGTGTCAAGGCTGTCTTATTATTCATGTGTTACAGATTTAAAATTCGTTGGAGGTATGTTGATGTATTTATCATTTAACTTTCTTGGATTTGTGGGTAGATATAACATGTTACTTTCAAGTGATGATGCAGTGTTTCTAAGTCAGCCATGGTCCAAAGTTGGAGCTTTGAGTTCATGCATGGTAGACATGTGAACTGGTTGAAGTTCCAGACAATGGAGTAGAAGCAATATAGAGCCATTATAGTCTGTGGGCAATATGGTGATAAACTTGGAGGGAAGAGGGATGGTAATTGAAGCAAATATCCACTGTGGCATAGCAAAAATAAATTTTGACAAATGGTTGTCAGCACAACAGATATCCAAACTGGGGGGGGGGGCAATATTGTGTTTTTAATTCTAAGTTTAATTATTATTTGCATGGTTGACCTGAAACATAAAATTGGTTTGTTCATTAATGGACTTGTTTTTCCTGATATAGAAATTGTTCTTGGTCATGCTGGCATAAATTTTTTAATGAATTAAAACAGGAAACATAAGTTTTGGTGCCAACCACTTGGTCATATGGTTGTATGGCAGCCACTTTGATTGGTTTTAAGATTTAAAAATATTTTTTTAAGAAAAAACTTTTGTAAATTCAAAATTATCTTTTTAAAAAAATTTATGACATAATTGATTGTTAATAATTGGTTCAATATATGTTAAGTTAGCCTGACAAATTGCAGATGTTGCCTAGCAATGCTAAGATTTCCTGTTGCTAATATTTTTTTCTTGCAAATTATCTTAATTATCTATTGCACATTGAATTTTTTTTTATAACAAGAGTGTTATCTAATTAGGTCTTCAGTCTTTGTGATGACTTGAAATTTATCTTTAAAAAACTAATATGCAAATTCTTAGGATTTGAAGTAGGAGCTATTGAACTTGGAGACAAAGCTGCTACTGCTGCTACTACTACTTTTACTACTACTACTACTACTATTATGAATAATGATACTTCTGCTGAAGATGTGATTATATATTTGAAAAATACTTTGCATTTAAATAGTGTGTGTTATAAACTAAATGCTAGGTTTAAAAAATATTCTTCATTTTATTTATCTACACAAGAATGTGAATCTGATAAAGTTAATACTAATGATATTTGGCCTGAGAGTGCTGTGATATTGCCCTTCTGTGTAATTTAAAATTTGTAAGAAATCTTAATGCTGATGTAGTTAATAGCACATAGGATGATACTATATTAAATAATTGATTAGGAACAAGATCTACATTCAAATATAATTTCTTATGAATTACATATGTGTGCCATGTACAAGCTTCTTTGTTTTCAATAAATATGCTATAATATAGTTCACTATTTTGTTATTTCTATTTGTAGTTCATGATGTTTGAATATCATTTGTTTGAATCCCTCTTTTTAATGATTGTATGGGTTAATGTCTTTCATTTTTGCAAGTAGCTGTGATTAGTTCTTGTTTCATCATCTAGTATGTATAACAAGCTGGCCTGGGGTGATTTTATTCCAGTCCCCCTTCCTGGCCTGGAGTGATGACTATGTCTTTACACCACTGATTATAAGGCTGTTTGTTGTTTGAGTAGTGACCAATTAGTGGTATGTATATTCAGACGTGCTATTTTGCTATCTCTGATGTTTAACTGTGACAACTTATGGTGAAATGTAGAGGGGTGTTGTTTTATTTTATTGTTTAGGGCAAAGGTGTATCATGTGCACCAGAATACATAGAGAATGAATGTAGCTACACATGCTGTGGAGAATGAGTTTCCACGAAGTGCATTAATATGATGTATTGAGATGTTAAGCTACCTATATGTGTTATCCATTATACTCATGTCTTTGCTAGTGTTGGTCATTCACAGATTAAATGTGTTCTTTGGCATGATGGCATAGCCCACAAAATGGATAATGGTAGCATGCAGTCAGCAGTAATGGTGAAAATAAGTTGTTTGCACAGCATGTAGGTTGTTTTGATTATGATGTCAAATAATTTAAATTCCAGTGTTTCTTATTGATCACCAGCATTGGAGAAGGATTGATGGTGGTCGATTCTCAATGCATCTGTAGATATAGCAATAAGTAAATTTGCAAGTGAATCGGGCAAGTATGTGGGTGGCTGTTGTTTTCTGCTGGTAGATGATTGATGACAGATATGACTGCTGTGAAGGAGTTTTGACGGTATCATTTGAGGCAGGCATTATAATTGTGGGAATTGTTTTAAGATGGCAACTATTAAGTTTATGGTCTTTTGAAATTTCAAAAATGCTTATATTATGTAAACCAAATCCATTGTTGTGAGTGGATGGCTGAGACATCTAGTTGAGATGGTGACGGTCTTTCTGCATTATATGAGCTTATTGCAAATGGATTTGATTTTGAATGCCTTAAAAAAAGGGTATAATGATTAGATAGAATATAATTTTAGTAAATGATGAGTTGGTTGAATAGCTGTACAAAGGTATATCATTGATAGTGAGGTGATGATCTGCTCAGCTTCATCTTTTAAGTTCTGTTTTGTACATAGCATCTCATTGCTGTAGCCCTTAAATAAAATGAAAAGCCAAGAAAATATTTCTTTGACTTAGTATGTGTGGGTGCATGCTTTATCTGTAAAAAGCAACCAGGCAGCAGTTTTGTTTGCATTGAATTTCTGCTTGTGTGTGGTTGTGAAGTATTGTAATATTTTTAAACTGGGTAGGTATTTTTGGAGGGTAAAAAAAATAGTCACATCATCAATATATGCAATGCATGTGATGTGTTGTGGGATGTCTGGTGTTAGGATGCCTGTGAATGTTTGCCGGATTTTTTGTAGAAGGAGTTTGATGCAAGAGCAAGCTGTGTGATGATCCTTGGGATATGGACTGCATGGGTACAAAGGACAGAAAGTTCTTGCCATTGAGTGTGATATAAAATTTCATGGCTCAGTAGAAAATTTGAAAATAAATATAGCTGAGTTCTGGGAATTGTGGTACAGACTAGATGAAAATTGATGGATTCAAAAGCTGCCTCAATGTCAAGCTTGAATGCTATTGGCATGTTTCTCTTCTTCCCTCAAACCGAGTTCAAAACCGGTTTGAAGATTAGTGCTGCTTGGATGGTTGAAGAGTTTTTTTTGTGAACTGTATATTGGAGATCAGACATTATATTGGCTAGATCACAAAGATATTTAGCTGTAAAGCAGTTATGGCAGGGGTCCCCACACCGTGGCACCCGCAGACCATACAAATAAATTTAATTTTTAAAATTTCTTATAAATTATTGTATTATATTGTAATCAAATTGTAGGGCATACTATACTTTTACAGCGTAAAAATATAAACGTTAATTATATGTTAAAATTTTATTTTTGAAATAAATATTTTTTTGTACATTATGTGTATTAGTAACAATATACAACTATAAATTTACATTGAAAAAATAAATGGTGCTCGCCACCTAGTTGAAAAAATAAATGGTGCCCTCCACTTGACCAGTATTATAGAATGTGCTCTGAAGTGCAAAAAGATTGGGGACCCCTGAGCTACGGTGTGCTAATAAGAGTTGAGGGATGCCATAGTTTCCAGGATGGCATATGTTTGAGAGAGTAGCCAGTTTTAAGGTGAACTCAGTGGTATTGAAAGGGGTTGTTGTTTCTGGTGTGTCAAGAAAATCAGCAGGAAGTTTGGATGCTTGATTTGCTTGCAGTTTTTGATTAAAGTATGGATTGGCATTACAATGTTAGACATTTGTATATGGCCTTTTCAGCTTGGATAGCCATTTGAACTCTGATGGCAGGTGGATGTCCTAGTGCCCATCTCATGTAGCCTCCAACCCAGTTATGTTGTTGGGTGAGGCTTATCTAGGCCTTTTTAATCTTTAGATAATTTTTAAGTATTGCATATATTGCTGGGTGTTTGTATAAGTATATATATATATATTGTTGAATATGGTGTGGTCTTACCATGGTAATTCACCTATGCCACTCATCAGCCAGTGCTAGTAATCCAGAAAAGGGGGTGTTTTTCTCAAGGTAATTTATAAATATTGCATATATTGCCTGGTGTTTGTATAAGTTTATATATATATATATATTGTTGAATATGGTGTGAAGGTCTTACCATGGTAATTCGCCTATGGCACTCATCAGCCAGTGCTAGTAATCTAGAGGGAGGGTGTTCATGATATGATCAATGTTAAATAAGAGAGTGTTAATGAAGATTAAGTATGGTATTGATTTTATTGAACATAATATGTCTCCAAAAATATAAATTCTGGGGTGGTTTCTGGGAGCAGTATTCTTATTTTACCCAGTGGAAGTATAGATGTTTGACTCTCTGCAAAACTGATAATTATGATTTGTGCAAAGTGATCCAAGAATGGTGAGGGGGTAAAGTTCATAATTAGATGATAAGGCATAGGTGAATAAATTTATTGAGACATATCAGACATTGTTGAATGTGTATAGTCTGGCACAAAGTCCTCAAGACTTATAAGAGGAAAAAATATTTGATGTTGCCATTGGGTGATAAACTATTTATATTTCATGTTGCAGTCCCCAATAAGGATGGTTGGATATGGAGTAGCCTCAAAAAGTGAATTAACCTTTTCCTTGTCAAATATTCCGGTTGGCCGAATAAGGTAAAACTCTAATCTTTTGATTGGTCAATTACAGATTCAGCAGTAAAAATAGATTCATATTTTAATATCATATTCATTTTAGCTTCATTTGTAAAAAGTATATTAATAATTTGTCAGATTATGAAAGTGAACAATGATTTTTTCAAAAATAAATTTCTATTCATAATTATAAAAATATTTGATAGTGGAAAACCTAAAAAGAAAGTTTGTTAACAAATTAGAAAGTGCTGCGGACGACATTGATTTCTTTTTCAATTTACGTTCATGTAAAAGTAAAGAATTTTTGACTAAAATCTTATTAATTTTTCTAAAATAATTATACTTTCAGCATATTTTATCAAAATAATTTATAATATATATAAAAATACTAAAAAAACACTCCAAAACATTCACTTTCATTTTGAAAATCAAAACAAAGAAGTTGGAGTGGTGAAAATTATTGACAGGCGTTCTACTTTTGTTCAAAATGAGAACCAACCAATCAGTATCTAGGAAAGCCTGCCTTCTCCCATTGTTGTAGCTTCTAATGTCAATATTACTGTAAAATAATTCTAGAGAGGGCAATATCTTACAGTTCTTTTTAAGCTTTAAAATAAGCGTAGTAATGTAAAAATTGCAATAAGACTATGATGCAGGAATAAATCGAAAAAAATTATAATAATTGAAGTACTTTGATGATAGAAGGTCACTATTAGAGGTGTGAATTTATGAATATTATCTTAAATGATGATATTGGCAGTTTGATGAAATGAGCAGTTCAGTAAACCAAATATAAAAAGGCAGTATAATTTTAAGCCATTGTTTTAGTTGATTGATTTTGTTGATGGAGTTCAAACCCCTCACATTAAATGCAATATTTTAATTTTCATCGTTTGTGTAAGGAGGGATAGGCAGGTGATTCATGATCATGGCTTGGCTTGAGATTCTCGATAGCTTGGCTGAAGTCATCTATATATTTAATTTATTGCTTTAGCCATCTTTAGTTGACTTTTCTTTGGTGGGTGGCCTCGACCTCAGCTTCAGGTAATGCTGCTTCTATAGTGATGAAGCATAAAGTGATCACCTCTGTTATGCGCATTGATGTTTTGTTGATTACCATTAGTGTGTGTTCTAGTTTGGTGTGATAGACGATCTTGTTGATATTGCCTCTATTTGTTTTTAATTCATTTTTGTTTCCATTATCCATAGTGGAAGGAGTTTCAGGTGGTTCTTGAGTATGTTCTGAAATGATCTGGGCCAGGCTCATAAGGTTTATTTGCTCATTGTTCTTTTTAAGTGATAGGTTCAGTATTACTAGGCTTGTGTTTAGTTATGTTTGATGTTTTTTTGATTGTTAAAGTGGGTTGGCTTTGTCATGCTTATCTAGATTGGAGTCACTGGGAAGTAAATATATAGTTTTTTCTTGTAAAGTTATATATGGCGGTTATCTGTTGGCTGATTATATATGATTTGATTTGCAATGCAATGTATTGTTAATAGGGCAGCTGGCTGCCGAATAGCATTGTGATCTTAATCCTCCAATATAAAGACAAAGTGGCCTCTTAATTTATGATATGTGTAGGTATGTTTCTAGATTTACATTGGTGTTTAGCTTTAATTTGTAAGAGCAACACAAATTGTAGATACAAATGAGTGTAGGTACATTCTTTAGATATATTTGGATGACAAGTTAAAATTTCCCACATGGCTCCATCATATACTGGAAATCTTCAACAGTATATCCAAAGTGTTTTTTAATATACCTGTATGAAATGTTGTGAATGTTTATCCACCAACACTAATGCATAGTTTAGTTACCTAATGTTGTGACTTGAGTTTGAAATCGGCTCTCTTGATAGTCATCAAAAAATTTGACTGCCAGATATCTTGGTTAGGATTATCTGTTAATCGTAGAACTATATCCCAAAGTCCATTTTTGTTAAAGCTTTATAGAGTTATAAAGTGGGGAATTTATATAGAATGAGATTTTCATCTGTAGCTGATAATACAATAGATCGAGGATTTGAAAAAAGGATGATCTCATTAGTGTTATTAAAGCTGGTATTTAATGTTTGTAAATCTTCTATACTCCAGTGTGTCTGTGTATGTGGAAGGGGGGACTTCACTCTCATTGATTTGCAGGTTAAGATTTTGATGTCCATTTTGATTACTTTTTCTAAATCTGGTTGTCATAGTATGAACAGATAAACTTAAGTTATGTGTTGTTAGTTGTTTGAACATAAGGCTTGGCAGCATTGGCATATTTTTTGATTGGCTTTTAAATGGACATTTTTATGGAATTGTTTTGGCAGCAGCCATTTCGTCACCCGAATGGGTGGCTACCTTTTTTTTTAATCAATAATCATAATAATTAATTTTTTAGCTGATTATTTTAATTATTTTAAAATATGAATCGATACTTACTTCTATTGTTTGATATTTGATTTCTGACTTTTATTGTGGAATGTGCAGGTATTTTTCTGAAGGTTTGTGATGATGGTATTTTAGTTATATGTTAGACTATTTCCATCATCTAATATGAGTATTGAATGTCTTTTAGAAAATTTAACTATTGAAATATTCCAAATACATTTAACTGTTAGTACTATCACATAGGAAAATGTATGCGTAATCTTTCGAGAGGTATTACTCTTTCCTCTTCTTCAGATGTTACTAACCTGACCAGTGACAGTATTAGCTTAAGAATTAAACATGGACTCTTAGATTCTTGAGTATTAAATTTTAAGTACCATTCTAACCAACTGAGCCATTCTTCCAAAGGCAATAGTCAGTAGAAATATCATATACTTATCTATGAGGTTCCTCTTAAATTTTTCCACTTTTTCTTAAGAGCAAAGTTGATTAGTGATTTCCATACATTATGTATAGTCCACCATTGTCACATGAGCAGCTTTTTAAAATATTCTTCTTTGTACCTTACTTTTTCTTGTCTATATATATATATATATATATTTATTTTCCCAATTGAACTTATGTTTTCTGATACATACATAATCTGCTACATTAGACACATTTATTTTCCTTCTTCTAATCATCAGTTTATATCCCTGCAAAAACTTTTTAATGGTATGGCAAGTCTCCCTAATATATGGTCCTCCACATTAACATGGTATATCATAAATGCAGTTTTTTCTTTTCAACATTTCAAGTTTATGCCTTGTAGATGTAAGAATTACTCATAGTGTGGTATGATTAGATAGCTGTTCTGATTTTATACTAATTACAGATTTTCATTAATTTGTCTGCTATTTTTGGCATGTATGGGTACACTACAGTACTAATAATTGTTTTTTCAATTAATATATTTTTTTGTTGTCTATTTAAAGTTTTCTCAATAACAGCCGATGGTTAATCATTTTCTATAAGAATTTGTTCTATATGTAGATCTTTTTTTCTTCAAATCACTGATTTCTGAACAAACTTCTTTTGCTCTGTTGCATAGTGATAAAATAACTCCATGCTTGTGTTTTTGGTGTGATTGGATGTATACACTAAGTATTTTTCCTGGACGGTTACGGTTAAAGTGTTAGATGTATACACTAAGTATTTTTCCTGGACGGTTACGGTTAAAGTGTTACCTTAAAATTCAATATTCGAGAATGTAAGGGTTCAGGTTTGATTCCTATGCTAGCAATGTCATGGGTCAGCCCAGCAACACCTAAAAAAGGGGGAATTATGCCTTTTGAAAAGTTGTCCATATACTAGCCTGTATGCTATTACAAACAGTTGACTCTATTTGGAATATTTAAATGTTAATTTTTTCTATAATATATTTAATACTTATATTACATGATGGAAATAGTCCAATGTGCAGGAATTTGATAGTTTTTTCAGGTTTGAACACAGTGAACTTGAACAATATCTTGCTAGCAATGACTAAGCATTCTGCTGAACTATTATTATTATGTTGTGGTTATTATTATTATGATGATGATGATATTTCAAAAGTTGAACTTTATTGAGACTCAAAAAGTTACATTTGAAAAGAAGAGGTCTTAGATATAAATTGATTTACAATGTTGATTATGATAGAAAATAAACTATGATTTACATTAATTAAAAGAAAAATAATTATTACATACAAGACACATGTCAAATTCGGTTTACATAGAGTTTTTAAAGGTGTTATTGAAAAAAATATGTGGAAACACGTGATAGTTTGACTGAAAACATATAGAGGCAGAATTGATCTTAGGATACACCACGAATTGTATCTTGATAAAATGGAAAAAATAGTAAGCATAAATTGCATCTTAGGAAAATGTAAAAACAGTAGTTAGCACAAACTGCATTCTAGAAAAATGGGAAAATAACATTTCACCACCAATTGCATCTTTTGAATTAAATTTCATTTCACTGGAGCTTGACTAATCCGGTTAAATAGCCTTCTGTGGTATTGAACAATTGTAGTGGGTGTGTGAAACAGTTTTCCCTGTAGCTAGTTACATTATGAGCAGATGAAATGCCATGAAGGTTTTTAGTAATGCCTATTGTCATTATGGCTCCTTATAGGTCAGACTGCTCTGAAATGAGTGACCAGGTCACAGCAAGTATGTCTGGTGGGTTATGTTGTTATCCCATAATTTTAGTTGGCATAATTTGATAAATGTGAATGGATACCTCCTTGTATTGTTGCCTAAGAAGAAGGTGCAATGGGTATACCAGAAAGCACACAGGGTAAATGAGGCTGCATGTGCTGCAAGAATATTTAATCCTTGGAAGGGCTGAATTATGTGATGTGTTGAAGTAATGGGCTGTCAATATGCTTTGAATATAAATTTTCTGTGTGGAGTTTAGTGTTCGGCAGTCATTGAAAAGATGTTGAATCTTCTCAGCTTCATGGCATAACACAGAGAATGGGTTGATATTTTTGTACATATGATGACACTGCAAGAAAAAAGATGCTGAGGCTAATTAGTAAGTCAAAAAACTTCAGGTCTAGCACACATTTTATCTCAAGCATTAGGAGGGTGTACTCATTGCTATGGTTTGAGTAAAGCTGTTTATTTGTTTCCCAGTAAGTACTTGAAATTGTGGGAGAGGCTACTCTGGTTAGTGGCACCTAGGATTGAATGAATAAGATCTGTTAGACATGATATTATAGGGGGTTTATCTGTAGGGATAACTTTTAGCAGGCATTAGAGGTTTTGGAACTGAATGATAATAGTTGCTATTAAATTAATGGCTTTTTGTGTATGGAACATTCAAATGCTATGCAGGCCTAGACTGTTGTACAAGGATTGGCAGTTCAGTATTGATATGGTCTTGAGGCCCAGAGCAATTTATTGCACATGGAGTTGATGGCAGAAATGAACATCTTTGGAAATTTGAATTAGATGTGTGGTATGCAAATTTGTGATAGCAAAAGTGTTGAACAGGTGTATCTGGGAATAAATTAATAGATATGCCTTAGGAAGGGAATTAGTAATTTGCATTACAGAATCTTGCAACTTGGTTTGTGTTGTGAGTCTCATACCAAAGAAGTCTTTGTCAGAGGAAAAGTTTAAGAATGGAGTGGGTTTTCTTAGAAACTTTGTTTCTTTGTGAATAGAGTCCATGCAGCTGTTTAAATTGAGATTAACATGCCGTTTCTAGGCTGTTGTGTAGTAATTAAAAATAGATTGTAATATGGAGAACTATTTCTGAGAAAACAGTAAGAAAGTCATGACATCCATTTGGGCTAAGTAGGGAATGTATTGCTTGATATATGGAATTTAGATTCTGGTAATTTTATTCTGTATTTGTTGTAAAAGTGGATTTATGTAGAGTGTAAAAAGTAATGAGCTTAGGGGGTGACTTTTGTGAGATTAACTGTGTAGGATAGAAGGATGCAAATTGGTGATTAGGGATAAGAGAGTAGCCAGGGAGGTGGTGGTAGCGAGCATTTGAATAAGTAGGTTGAGATGGAATCAAAAGCTACTTGTATGTCAAACTGGACTGCAATCGAATGGTTAGATCAATGTGGCATCAGGTTTGTCAGTGAAAAGCATTAAAGTATTTGCATACAATTTTTTAACACTGTATATTATCTGGGTTAGAATATTGGCCAGATCACAAACGTGTGATGTATTGAAATTATTAAGATGACTTAAAATGAATGTATGACTTCTAAGAGGCTCACAGTAACAAGTGTTTTCAATAGTGGCAAGTTTGGCAACAAATTGGCCAGTTTGGCAAGACATAGCAGTTTCCAATAGTCAAAACAGTGTTGTGATGGAGTGAATATATCATGAAACTGAAAGCTATTTTTAAAATGCAGGTATATAAGGTAAATCATATTATATCCTATATGCACACCTATCCCAGTTTGAAGTGCCATAGGGATCTATGATGAGGGTGGATGACTCAATACCCAGCACATGTATGCCCTTGACCATGTGAACTGCTGGGATAGGGAAAATTTCCTCTTTTTTTTAATTGCAATATAGTCCACTATTTGAGACATGATGGTAAGTTTGAGTGAGCCTGATTAACTAACGATGTGTTTTGATGGGTGGACTATAATGGCAATTTGCTTATGTAACTTATTAGCCAATGTCAGAAGATGCAGAGATGAGGGGGACATTGTGTTAAATGTTATAAATTAAATAATGTGTATTAAGGCAAAATATTTCTGAACTCAGTCTCTATCCATTAGGTGTATCTTGTTTAACATGATGTAGGATTCAGAAAACATGAACTCAATAGTAAATGAGGGAAGAATCAAGCAGATTGTTTTAGGTAATTAAATGGATGTTGCCTGGAGTTTATTAAGTATTAAGTATGATTTCTTGGGCAGAATTGCCGAGAATGGAGTTGGATTAATGTTAAGTTTTATTAGGTGATGCAACATTGGAGAGTAAAAACATAGATCGATGAATATGGCAATGAAGTGTTGTGAAAAGTGCTTGAACTAGATGGTCCAAAATCTTGGGTACTCATTAGTTGGAATTTTAAGAGACAAAGCCATTTATTTATAAAAGTCAGGTAATCTAGATTGACATCATCATTAACACAAATCGGTATGGGTCAGTTGCAAGAACTGAATTGATTTGGATGATATATGGGATGAATGTAGGGTCAGTGGGCATATAGCCAAATATTATATTTAGTGCTACTATATGTGCAGCAATATATAGAATTTTAAATGTGACCATCAGTATATAGAAATTTAAAATGACTTGATTGGGTAATTGAAGGTAATGAGAATAGCAGTGCATGCTGATGGTGAGGAAATATCTTTGAAGAAAGCACAGAAGCCATGTCTATGGAGGTATCCAGTGAGATCAATTTGCAATCCTCTGTAGCAATCCAAGGAGATGAGGTTGAATGATAGTAATCCACTTCTGTAATTGGTATAGCTTTCGTAGTGATTTGACACTGAAGATATTGAATCCTATTATTTTTAGTTTCATAAAAATATAAAAGAGTTAATGATGCCAGAGAGGTTTTTTTTTTTAAAGCAAAAGACGATGAAACAGCATTTTTTATTCTGTTAATGTGGAGTATCAGTGAATGCAATCGTTTGTAGAAAGATTGCTACTGGGGTGATTGATTAGATTGGTTTGAGGAGAATCATGTTGGATGGTGTTGGTTCTGGAGTGAGAAAAGTGAATTATTTGGGTGGGTTGTCAGTAATTTCATTGATTAGTGATATGTCATCTGTTTCATCAAGTTTTTGGTTTTTTAGTTAATTTTTCTTAGGCCTTCCACATTTTCTCTTGCTTTCATTAGGAGTTGGGTATGGAGGGGGAAATGGTTATGATTAATAGGCATGGTATAATTGTTTCCATGATATTGATTGAAGTTTCATTTCTTATAATATATTGATTTTGTGCTGTGTTTCGATGTGGATCCACCTCAAGATGAGGCTGGGAATTTATGCTATAGCCTGGCATTCTTGTTGCATTGAGAAAGGGGGATAACAGATTTACTAGTTTCTGTACATGAAGTTCACAATGGGAATAGATTAAAGCATTTGCTCTGGTGTGACGGAAATCCATTGAAATGAATTGTACAACTGGGGTAAAATGGGAAGCCAGCCAGAAGTTGTTGAACCATAAGGCTGGCTTTTGTGGCAGACACCAGCTAAGGAATGGCCAGTATGTAATTCATGACTGGTTGTTTGCAATTTTGTTTTCAGGGTAGTTGCTGATAGAGGTGGAGTTGCTAGATTGAACCACTGAGTTGCAAGATGATCCCTCATTCCACAGGCATAGCATTAAAGTTTTAGACCATGAATGTATAAACATAAAGTTGACTCTCGATCTAGAAACTTGGGAAGTTATCATATTTGAGTCAATCTCTGGAAAATCATAACTATTGCCAGAATAGGTACAGGGGTATGAATGAAAGAAGGTGACTTTGCCAAAGGGCTGCATCATCCATTGCAAATCATGTAGGATGTAACCAAAATAAGTATTCTTCAATCCCTCAGTGATGAAGTTGTTCTGATTTGGATTGACTGTTGTCAGCGTATAGTTTCGAAAAGTTCTGATTTGGCTTGAAGTGCCCCCTTTGGGGAACCTGGAAAAAGTCAATTGCTAGGTATCTAAGATTTGGATGATCAGCTATATGATGGATTGAATCCCACATCCCATGAATTGTAATGAGGTCATAGCAGATTGAATCCCACATTTCATGAATTGTAATGAGATACATTGATGTCAGTGACTGAGAGCATCAGAGACTGGGGTGAAAAATTTTTTTAAATGTCTTATAAAGACCCTGAAATATCTGTCACTAATATTTGCTAGTGTTTCTGATGTTCAGTCAATGGTGAGAGAGGGATAGAGCTGTTATATATTTATATCAAAATCTATAATGCCATTGAGAGTCATTTTGCGCAAATATAGAATTGACTTTGGAGTGTTTAGGATTACAGTGTTGTTACTATGGAATGTTTGTACATTACTGCTGATGACCTTTGCATACATTTTTTTAGAACTTGCACTATGGCATTTGCAGCTACTAATACCACCTGAACCTATATCTTCGTTAACCTAAAAAATTTGTGCATCACTTCTGAAATTTCCATCTGTTTGATTTGGATTTGGTTTTTAAGTGGTTGATATTAATTGAGCTTATATCTTTGTTGCTATGCAGATTTTTAAAATGTATAATTTGAAGTTTGGAGCATGTAATAGCTGAATCGATATTTTAGTTACAATGGAGAATTTGTTCACCACCGTTTCCTTAGGATTTGGATTTTTTCTCTGAAGCTGTTAATTTTATTAAAATGTATATCTTTCTTGGTATGAAGAATTTCCAGCATTGCTAATAAAGTTCTGATATGTTTGATTCAAGTCCAGACATTGATCTTGAGAGTTCCTAATATTGGCAGGTGATATCTGGCCATGTGTTAGCCTCAACATCATATTTGACTTTGATTAAAAAATTTAATAATAACAGTAATAGTAGTTTTGGAGTAAATAGTATTGCTAGGTTGATAAACCAAATTCTCAAAATTTAAAACCCAAACAAACTTCATTAAACCCTACTTCATCAGGTAATTTTTATACCAGTTAAGAGTTTCTAAAGAAATACTTAATTTTATCCATTATTATTATAATTATTTCAAATTATAATAATAAGTTTTGCGGCAAATAATATTACTGTTAGATTGATAAGCCAAATTCTCAGGATTTAAAACCCGAAAAACTTCATTAAACCATACAAATCATCAGGTAATTTTTATAGCAGTTAAAAATTTCTCAAGAAATACTTAATTTTATCCATTATAATTATTTCAAATTATAATAAGTTTTACAAAACAATCAGTTTTTATATCATTAACCCTCCCGTAAAGCAGCAAACCTTTCACACATTTCAGCATTTTCTGACGTTTTTCTTTGTCTCACACATGAACGTAAAATATATGATAAAATGATTATTACTTATCAGAAAATAATAAATTTGACTTCATTTGATAGATATTTTTGTTTTTTACTGAAATAAATTTTAAATGTTCACATTTTGTTCTGCAAATATTAAAAAAATGAGATCACAATCAAAGCAAAGACTTTATATGTCATCGTTTCTAGAAAGATTATTTTCAGTTTATAAATTCAATGAAATATTTTTTAATTATTATTTTTAAACATCCAAATAAATAATTATTTATTTCTCTTATATCTAACAAACTATGCTTTAAAAGTTTAATTTTTTTTGAATATTTATTGAAAATTGTGATATTTTCTTACTCGTAAATATAAAGTAGATTGTTTATGAAAAACTAATCTTGTAAATTAAACCAATAGTATTTTTATTTTTCTATGATGTTTAATTTTCTTCTTTTTGTTGGATCTAGCTTTATTCCAGTGATTTTTAAAGATTTTACAAACTTGCCTCAAAATTACAGTTTCAATATATATTAATCTGTTACCAGATAATGACCAAAATGTTCACTCCCATACTTTAAATAGAATTCCATTATTTAAAATAAACACACTAAATTTTCAAATAATTTTACAATGATGTGTAATATCCAAAGTGCACCTAGCTCTTGTGATGAACATTAAGTACATGATCAAAGGGCATCATTACACAGCTAGATTAAAGCCATTTGGATATCTAGGTGCTGATTATATACTACATGAAAAAGAAAAAACTATTAATTCAATTTCATGATATAAGATATGATGCAAAAAAAATCCATAGTAAGTTGAGCTGAATGTATTAATTTCTTTCCTAATTCATCAAGAGCTTCAATTGACAATTCACTTTAAACAAAAATGTTCATCAAAAACATTAAGCACCATTCCTTTGAATAATTCAGCCATGATAAACTTTTATTGTCCTTGAATATATAGATTTTATACTCATTTTAATTCTTTGTTTCAATCAACTTTCTAGTATATCTCATTCTCTGTTACATGGTCATTATTTTTTAGACCACTTTTATCTTCTTACAGAAGTGAATGAACAGTCCTATCTAAGAACAATAAACAATATCTAATTAAAAGTTTATCACTCTTTTAGGTATCAAGGATATCAGAAGAAATTAAACTTTTTTATAACTAAATTTTTTTTTAGACTTATCTAAAAATTTAGATTAACAATTCATTGTTTTTAAAAGATGTTGCAATCCAATCCTCTCTCCATTCAAAATGTTTTTTTTAATTTATAAAAATGCAGTGCCAGATTAAACATTTAGTGAACCCAAAAGTTTTAAATAATGTCACTTAATTTTTTTATTAATAATATAACATACAAACAGTAATACAATAATAATTGGATAATAGAAGAGTTTGTGACATAATGAAAAATATAAAAATGTATATATAATTATATCAGCCTTTAAAAAAATTTAAATTGTTTGTTTTTAAATTTTCATTTCAGAAAATTGATCAATAATAACTTTGTCATCTAGCCGTTGGAAATTATCTTTTTCTACAGCAAGCATTGCTAAAGAGTTTCCTGTCATACTGAATTTCTTAAATAATTTAATTTGTTTTAAAACAAAGAAAGGTCTATCTTCTATTGCATTATTTAACAGGCATAGTTAAATAAATTCATATTAATATTTCCATATTAAAAAAAGAAAATGCAATGTGGTTAGTATAGAACTGGTACATATCATTCAGGGTTTCACCAATTTTTTTCTTCTTGCCATTAAAATAAATTGTGTCAGCTCATCATCTAATTCTTCAACATCATTAAAGTAAACGTTTTTTTATTTCACTTGTATAATCCAATATATTTTTTAAATCTTCAAATGCTGTAAAAAATACTTGAAATATAATTTTGTCATAAATAACATAGAATATATTTATTTAAAAATCTGCTTAAGGAATTAAATTGATATCTTCATCTGTTTAATTTTCCTCAAAAAATCATATCATTTTTTAGGATTTTCTTGATTATAAGTGTAAAATTTGATGTCAGATATTGCTAATTCTTCATTTTCAATTTCATTATATTTGCCTCTTAAATCACATATGTATTGCAATAAACTTTGCAGCAAACTTATACAGATTGTTAAATTATTACTAGGATCTTGTATGGATTTGTTAGATGCATTCATCCTTGTCAGTATTTTGTCCCAAATAACAGTCATTAGAACAAATTCCAATTTTTTTTTGTTCTCAACGGGTTTTGCTGCAGCAAGAATATAAGGCTTTTGCAATTCATCTTAAGAGTAGTAAAGCAAGGCACTTCTTATTTCATTATATCCATTTCTAATTGCTTTTATTGCATCTGCTTAGTAATACCACCTACTATCACAGTCTCTTAACAGGAAATATATCTCATTTTCAACAAATGTAGATTCCAAAATGTTCCAATAAACAGAAAAATATATGAAAATTCTTTCCACTGAATTAAAATATAATGCAGCTTCCAGATAATATTGAGCAGCAGTATTTCCTACTAAATTCAGTGAATGTGCTGTGCAAGGTACATGTGCTATTTCATTATATTGTTTAAATCTGGTTTGCAAACCTTTATATTAACCAGCCAAGTTTGCTGCATTATCATAGCTTTAATCTCTGCAATTTTTAACATTTATATCTAACAAATTTAGCTAGTCCAATACTATGGTTTCCAGTGATGCATCAGTATACAAATACATAAGTAAGAAGTCAAAGAAACATTCCACACCCTGGCCATTATCTAAAAAATACCATAATATGATCAATTGATCAGCAAGTTTTATATCAGGTATGGCAGCAATAATCATGGCATAGTCCTTTGATTTCTTAATTTCAGTTTTAAAAATGTTAATCATTTTTTCATTAATAATTTCCATTAATTCACCATATATGGTCGATGATAAATAATTTACATTTTCTTTTCATTTTGAGTTGTATATAAAATGCTAAAAATTCATCAAATTCAACTAGGAATTCCAATGCTTCACTGTGGTTGCCACTAGATCCAGTTGTTACTCTGAAACATTCATTATCACCATGAAATGCAAGTGAATGTTTCCCTAAAAATTTTGTAGTTACAATCACTCTTTCAAACACTTTTCTCCAATATTTTTTTTCTTCCAATTAGTTTCAATGTTTGTATCAATAAAATTGTGTACAGAACTTCTTACTAACATTGTCACTGAACATTTTTCCAATCTCCTTAGTCTTTAATAAAAGATGTATTAATGGAAGAAAAAAAAATGTACATATATAACAAATGAATTTCTGTTTTTACTCTATACCAACCATTCAAAATTCAATTTTTTCACAGTTTACTTTTGTACGATAAAATGTATATTTTTTATTGATCTTGTAACAGTATTTGATAGCAGTTTGTTTTTAATTACAAAATCTTGCACAATGGAAGTATAATATATTGGCCACATATATTACAATTTTGGAGATTTTACCAACATTATTGTTGTCTGTCTTCACTTTTGTTTTCTTTTATTCCTTTCTGTCATATGCTAATCTAATTTTCTGCCACTTCTTTTCCTGTGATTTCTTTCACATAATGCTTTAACAATTCATTTTCATTTTTGTTTTCTTCTTTTCCTACTTTATCTTTTAATATACACTGATCCAGATCTTCAAATGTTTTCATTTATTGATGTTGATATGCCTACATTCTTTATTCATAAAATACTTAAACAAAGTATCTTGCTGTTTTAACTTTTCTTCTTTTTTCTGCTTTTCTTTTCATTTTTGAAATCCTGACTTATGTCGATAACTCATATTGGGTATTTTGTGAAATTCTGATAATAAAAAAATAATAATAATAAAATTATTGATGAAAGGATACTTTGGGGGTAGGGGACCCAGTTATGAGTTTCCAAATAAGAAAATTGTTTAAAATATATATATATATTTAATTTAAAATAAAATTAAAAATTAATTTTTTTAAAATTTCTTAAGTTTATGGATTTTAACCCTAAATGTTAAGTAATTTAATTTAATTAAATAACTAAATAAAGCTAAAAACCAAGATTTTAATCCTATTAAGAACATTATCTGAGAAAAAAAAGAGAATCAAAAAATTTAAGTATCATTAAAAATATTAAAAAGTGTAGAATAAAGGCAAGGCATTCATAACGAATTGTTTAGATTTATTCTAATTTTCTTTTTTTAAAATCTATTATTTATTTTCATCTGTACTAAAATCAGGCCCCTCCGAATTACACGCCCTAGATATCTGTCTTATTTGTCTATTAGTTAATCAGACACTTAAAATGAAATACAGTAATTGTAAAATTATTTAAAATTATTAAATTTTATAACATTATATCATTAATTCAGTGTATTAAAATAAACATTTATGAAATAGTTTTTAAGAAAGTGACCTATTTATAAAAATAAAATTACCTACATATAAGTGTGTGTGAGCTTGTATTAGAAATACAATTTTTTTGTAGTTATTTAAAACTTTATAAATTATGACTTAAAAAAGATTACGTGTAATATGCCTACATATATACGTTAATAAATACAAACATTTATGCAATGTTTTGACATTTACACATTCTTTTTCAACTTGGTTAAATCTAAACTTTTAATATATAAAATCTTCAAGTCCAGCATAATTATTTGTGATGCTTTCAAAGAAGAGTTTGAGGGTGGGGGGGGGGTCTGTCGTCTAACTTTTTTTACAAAACTCCAACAACTTATTTCAACTTCTCATCAGATTATTTCATTTTTCAAAAAAAAAAGTTTCAATTTTTATCTCCTAAAGGAGAAATTTGTTTTATCTTTTTTTTTTTTTGCTTGTAAAATCTCAAACTGTGAAGAAGTAGTGGTTCATGCAAACCTTTGCAATTCAGCAATTTTATAACAAAATAATCAGCTATCAAGTGGACAAGTCCCCCTCAGCACACAGCTCTGAATGTTCTTATCATTAAAGAATACCACAATCATTCATCAATACAATCAATATTTTTTCAACAAAATTCTTTCCATATTCAAAAATATAAAGAACTGTAAGTTTTCCGTTTTTTAAATCTATATTGCTATTCATTTTATTCAGTGATAACACATCACAACATTTACCAACCTCCCTTCATTCTATTTACATATCACTGTTATTAACAGTAATAAAACAGATAATGTCTGTCAAGAGCAATGATAACTAAGAGTCTATTAGCATATGAATGTATGGACCATTGGAGGGTGCCATAATGCCTCATCAAAAATGAAACTTTAAACATTATTGCTCTTATCTCTTTAAATGAAATAAGAATGACTAAAAAAATAGCATTTTAAATATTCTTGAATAATTAAAAAATATTTTTATTATTAATAGTTTTGGAAGAGAATATTTAATGATGTAAAAGGAAATATCTTGAAAAGGATATTCTAATCATTCAAGATCTCAAATCTAGCATTAAAGGGGAAAAAAACAAGCTAATGTATTTCATCTAAACAAAAAATCAAAATCATTTATAAAGTTTTGAAAACAAAGTATGGGCAAATATATATATATATGCGTTTGTATATATACTTATTGATTTAAATTTAACATTTGATGAATTTCTCAGATCAAAGGATTTCAAGCACCAAAGAAGCAAGTACAACACTTGCATTCAACAAGGAAGGCCTGCATTTACTTTTTACTCTCTTGGACTTATGTATCAGGAACCTTCTACTTGCAATCAAAAATCTTAGAACTGCATCAATTGATTACAAAGAAAACACCGCAAAACTCTTCATACTTTTTCAATAAAGATTCTAATTATCTACTGTAAAAATAAATAGTAATATTTATATTAATGAAAACAAGAACTCAAAAAAATTGAATAAATGACATGGAAATAAATCAACTTTGAAAGTGCTCTCTTTGGAGCTGAGGACTTTCAAGCATCCCAGTATGAAGAAACAGAGATGGAGAAGATGTTTTTTTTCATTTCATGTTTAATATTTATCTAAAAATAACTAGATATCCCTTTCCATGTAATAATTATATGGTTAAAAAGATTGACTATACACTGGCTACTAGGAAAATACATTCTAAGCTTGTTGTTCAAAAACGAAAAAAATTCTGTTTCATCCAGGTTTGAATTCCAGGTCATGAAATTCACAGATTATTGGTTGGAACGTCTAGCTATCTTATCTAGAGGATAAAACTTAGAAAAGAAAACTGTAAATCATCACCAACTGAAATTGGACTAGCATGGAGGATATTGTCTTCTTTGATTTTGTTTCTCTGTAAAAACTGTTAAAAATGTCTTTGTTCTGCAAAAAGTTGTTTTATCTATCTACCCATGAAAAGACCGTTAAAAAAAAAAAAAAGGAAATAACTAATTATTGTATTATATCTTTATTTCAATCAGTTACTTAATAATAGAATATTTGATTTATCTAATAACTCCCCTGCAGGATAAAAAGCTTTCAAAAATATGCAGATTAACATTCTTCTTTGCTGAACAAATGTGAATTGAAAGGTAGTTTTATATTCAGTAGACAATCTTATGACATTTTCAATTTTTATAAAGTGAAGCTAAATTCTATACAATATATAGATATACTGATCCATGATTTTCATATAAACCAAAGATGCAAAATGTTAAATTGGAAATAATGCATAAGTTAACTAATCAAACAAAGTTTAAATAAACAAGCAAAACAAATCATCAGTAATATCTATTCATGCAGCAAAACAAATCATCAGTAATATACATTCATGCTAAAATAATCAGTTTTGACAATTATTTCTGTTATCAATATCATTCATCAGTTATGTACATTTCAAATGCTAGTATTCCAACATAATGTAAAAAACTTTTTTCATATAAAGACCAAACTTAAAATTGATCAAATTTTAAAACTTAAAATAATCATGAAGCAATATTTCAAAATTTAAAAAATTTAAATATAACAGTAAAATAACCTATGACAAAATTGAAAACAACAAAAAATTATAATATCATACACATTAATTAACAATAATTAATCCACTACTCTATAATTCAAACATATATAATGCTAAATGGAAAAAAAATATTAAAATTAAATAATCAAAGTTTAAATAAACATTCAAACAAATCACTCATAATATACACTCAATACCTACATCATCATACTAAAATAATTAGCCAACCAGCTCTCTCAGACAATCATAGCACAGTACCCACAGTACTTATTTTCTGGTTGTGAGCTAACGGCTAATATCCTAACATAATGTACAAACTATTTTTCATGTATACATAAAACTCAAGACTTAATGATAAAATTTTAAAGTTTGAAATAATCTTGAAATAGTGTTGCAATATTAAATATTTAATTAATATGGTGAAATAGCCTAAGGCAAAATTACAAAATTACAAATTATAACACAATAAATATTATTAGCAAACCTATTTCTCCTATTTCAATTAAGCTGGGGCCATGTAATGTTTATTATTTTTTATTAATATTAATTAATCCACTATACTGGAAAGCAAATATGATTAATACTCAGCCACTCAAAGTTTAAACAAACAACCAATTATATTGCCAGAAATATACAATCACTACTTTAGTATTATTCTACAATAACCAGAAAAATGGTTTATGGCATCAAAATCATTCATCAGCTGTTTCTGAATCTGCTGTATATTGACTAAATTGTGTAAATAATAAAGTTACTTGTTAATATCTGGTCAATATAAAAGTCATTAATATTGACTCTAGAAATAATAAAAATACTATAAATGAAGTTATGCAAATTACCAAAATAATCTGGATATGCTAATTTGCAAAAAGATAATAATAAACATATTATGCAAATTATTTCTTAAAAAAAACAAAAAAAAAATTATCAAATATGTCACAACATTTAAAATATAGGCAGAAAGAACTGTTCTGTGCTAAATGTAATGCAATCTGTGAGCAACGAAATATACTGAATATATAATAGTGGTGAAAAGTTAACTGAGAAGGACTAACGGATTAAAATAAAGTACTATACAAAAAGTTCAATGTTATAGTTGAATACTATATGGAAGTGTGCTTGCATAATTAAGACTCGAGTTTAAGAAATTCAACCAGCAAGCCAATAGTTGAAAATATTAACAAGTTACTAATATTATATATTCTGAGTAATAATCTCATACTTAAGTGCAAAACTTTCTTGTGTATTAATTCCAAAATATTAATGAGTGTATGGCGCCTATCTGGCTTTATATACATTAGAACCCACAATTAATACTTAATGTTCCATATTCTAATAAGTTTTAAATTAGTTATTTAAATGAAAATAACTTGGTACATTCTGGTGAAATATTAGCAGTGATATCATAGCTGCCTGATGAGCAGATTGATGCTGTGAAAGATTTGTCTAAGAGTTGACTGCATGTTTTTTTTGCAATTGGTGATTTAATTGATGGGGTTATTTAAATTCTGCTTGTTAAATAATTAACACAAATATATCATCATAACTTTCAACAATTATCATTACATGGTATGATGATGGTTACCCCAAGTTTAACCTTCTTTCTATGATCTCTAGCTTTCTTCTTCATAATCTAACAGCAAAATTCCTTATAACAGCCATTAATCTTACAATATGTGGTCTCTTTCTAGGTCTTTTAAATTACTCAGGATCCAATTTAAAACTTTGATTGTCTATTTATTATTATCTCTTCTAGCATTATGTCCAGCCCAGCTCCATTTCAGTCTCTTATTCTTCTGATGATGTCAGTGATGCCTGTTTGTTGTCCTACCATGTATTTCATTTTCGATCCCTTTTTATTATTCTTAATATATATCTCTTCATATTTCAATGAGTAAGATGACTTCAATAATCTCCATTTAACTTCCCATTGTAGTTTACAAAATACTTCTTTTAAACGAATCACCCCATCATATATTCTTTTTAATATAATAAAGATATATACAACAGCTATATATATATATTAATAATAATAATTACATAGAAAAAGCCTTTTCGGCACATAGTTATGTAACCTTTTCAAATCTTAAGCATTTATTTTAACATTAACCAATTCTAGTCTTCAATAATGGAAGTAAAATAACAACAATAACAAAATAAAATATAAATAAAACAGAATAAAATAATAATACAAAGATTCAACAAAATTCCAAAGAATTGACTATATGACATAATATATATAAAAAATAAATCATACCCATACAACTTTACATACATATTACCTATATAACTGGAATTTCATTCATTTTTAATTGACCAGTTATTAAATAAATTTATTGAAAATTGTATAAATATTCATACAATTATTTAAGTTATACTCAATATATTTCATACATTAGTCTTCTTTTTGGATCTTTAATGTAATTTAAAGATTTAATATATTTTTAGCATCTATTTTATGTCCATAAGTTAAGTAATGAATGCATAAAGCAGACTTGTCATCTTATCTATTAATTGTATTGTTACGTTCATTAGACATTATCTGTCTTTCACTGTATGACCATAGTAAATCATATAGCAATAGTCACAACTAATTTTATATATGATTCCTTTTTGTATTTTATATCTTCTCTTAATGTATCAATATAATTTTTGTTTTTTATTAATATCTTATAAATATAAATTATTAATATATTGTAAGTATAATACATTTCCTATTTGAACTATTGTTACTATCATTATTATAATCATTTTGCATAGAAATGTTATTTTTTAATATAGATTTTTTTTCAATTACAAAGATTATTTTTAATATTTTAGAATTATATCCATAATCTTTATATTATCTAATAAAATAATTCTTTTGTAAATTAGCTACATTTTTATCTGTATTTTATTTATCATTTCTATGTTTATAATTTTTAACGACTGTCATCGTTTGTAGCCATCTTGATGTGAATCTATATAAATAACTTTTCTTAATTTATTTTCTTTAATGAAATATTTTAATACAATTTTGTTATCATTACCTATGAAGAATTTCTAAATCTAAATATTTAATTTTATTTAAAATTCTACTTTTGTAAATTTAATATTATATATATTTAATATTATAAACATTTCTTCAGTGATTAAAGCATTGGATCATCAAGATATAGATCCAGGATATTGTCATATTTTGAAGAATATTTATAAAAATGCAACAGCAACAATTACATTACATAACGATACTAGGCAAATCAACATTGAGAAGAGTGTAAGACAGGGGGTGACTTCATATCTCCAAAACTTTTTACAGCAGTGCTGCAAGAAGTATTTTGTGGATTAAAATGGGAAGCTAAAGGAGTGAAAGTAAATGGAGATTATTTAAGTCATTTAGTTTTTGCAGATGATGTAGTTGTTTTTGCAAATAATGTTTCAGAGCTACAGGAAATGTTGCAGGAGTTATCAGATGACAGTAGGAAAATAGGATTAAAGATAAATGTTAAAAAGACTAAAGTAATGTTCAATGGATTTTCTCAAAATATGAAAATAAAGATTAATTATGATGAGTTAAAAGAAGTTAACAGCTACAAATACCTTGGGCAAATTATTGATACAAATGGAAACATAATGGATGGAATTAATCATAGAATTAAACTTGATTAGAGGGCTTTGGTAGAAATAACTTGATATTAAAAGGAAATATGCCTATGTGTTTGAAAAGGAAAATTTTTAATAAATGTGTTTTACCAGTTTTTACTTATGGATCTAAGACTTGGATGCTTAATAGAAGAGCAATACAGAGACTTCAGACCATTCAAAGAAGTATGGAGAGATGCATGTTAGGAGCAACAAGATGAGATTGAAAATGCAATATATGGGTAAGAGAACAAATAGGTGTTACTGACCTCATTGAAAAAATTAAAAGACTGAAATGGAGTTGGGCTGGACACATTGATAGAAGAAATGATAATAGATGGACAATTGAAATCTTAAACTGGATTCCAAGAGATTGTAAAAAACCCAGAAAGAGACCAAATGTGAAATGGATGGATGAAATAAGAAAGTGTGCAGGGGTGGTGTGGAGAAAAGCTCATCCTGCAGTGGACTGATAATGGTTGTTGATGATGATGATATTACTATTAAAATCATTATAAATATTATTCATAGCTCTTTTAATATCAATAATTAAAACATCAACATATCTAGAATAATGTATTTTTTCTTGACTAATTATTCTTTTTTTAATTACAATATTTTCTACTTCATTTATAAATACTGATGACATTAAGTCTTTAATTATACAAACCCATTCTTTAGGTACATTCCAACAATACATTATATATTAATGTTAAACTCTACTTTATAATATTTTATTACATTTATATCACTAATATACTGATTTAAATTTTTTATTAATATTTATATACAAAATTTTAAGTCTTGGAATACTTAAATACATTTTTAAAATATCTTTTGCAAAAATGCTTTGGTTCTTAGTCAATTTTATATTGTTTAAATCTATATTTTATAGAAAAGTGTCCATTTCCTAAAATGCTTGTTATCCATTTATTCAAAAGTTTATCTTAATGGATTATTATTTTTATGAATTTTAATTTTTGTAAAAAGATATGGGTCTTCACATAAATTTTCTTATCATTATCATATAATCTAATCATTGCTGTTGCATTTTGATAAATATTCTTCAGAATATGACAATATCCTGAATCTATATGTTGATGATCCTATGTTTTAATCATATTCCTTGGTCCATTCTATAATTTCTCTTAATACATGTATGTAATCACTATGCTAAAACCACATTTAAATCCAGCATGTTTTATTGTTGGTGGTTTGAATCCAAAGTTGCCTGTAGACAAGTTGTAAATATCTTGATAAAGATTTTGTATAAAACTAATAGAACATTGATAATTCTGAAACTTCTAATATTTTCTTTAGCTCCTTTCTTAAATATCAATACTACACTACTGTATTCTAATTATTTGATAAATTTTTATTATTTAGGCATTTAGTATACAACTTTTCCAAAAATTTCCCTACTTCTTCACATGCTTTTTTAAAAATATCAATAATAACTCCATCATTTCCAGAAATGTTTCCCTTCATAGATCTATTTGCACATTTTGTTTCTCCATTTTAAATACTGGGCAATTCCAAGGATGTAATAAATGGATAAAACACTTTATTTTGTTCTTTATTACTATACAATTGTTTACAGAATGGTTCTACACATTTCATGATATTATATCTATTTTAGTAATAGGTTTATTTTCTTCTTCTCATTGCAGAATCTACTTTTCTTCCAATATCAAGATATTCTTTTACATTTTTGAGATTTTTATTCTCTGTTATAGCTTTCCTTGCCAATTTTCAATTATATCTTTTATATCATCATTTTTAACCTTTTTTTCGTATCATTTTACAAAACTCTAGATATTCAATTCTCCTTAATGGATTATTTTTAAAAATTTTACATATTCTTTCTTTTCTTTATATATTCTATTAAGTGGAAAATTTATTGGTAAATTATTTCATTTTTATACCATTAATCTTTCTTGAAGTTCTTAATAAAGTATCAGTTATCTTCTTATTGATTACTGTTAAATCTAAACTATCTTCAAAATATGTTAATATTTAAATGATTTGCAAAATCTAATTTAAATTCATCTCAGTGTTTATTCAGATTAAGAAAATCAATTGTTAATAAAGATTTTCATAATAGTTTTTGTCTCTCTAGTTTTGCATCAACATGTATCTCACATCTCACTAATCCAATTATCAGTTCCTATGCTGAATCTAATAAGAACATTACAATCTTAAAAAACAGATTTTCTGGTAATCAACATTAATCCAATTCTGCTGTACCATCATTTGTATGTTTTCATATTCATTTCTGTTTAGCATTCTCTTCAAACAAAAAATTGCTAATATACAATTTTTTTCTGCAAACTCCACAAGTTTGTATTCTCTCTAATTTCTATCACTGTAACTAAATTTATACACAGAACTTTCATCTTTCAATTGTTCATCAATTTAGCATAAAAATCTTCTAAGACATTTTTAAAATGTTGTTTGGTCTGATTTTTCAACATTTTTATAAAAATCTTTTACTGCTTCAAAATTTGGGGATAAATCTGAATTATTTGCAATTGGTATCTGCCATTAATTTGAAGAACTAATCTTGATAATTTGACATTCATCATCTCCACAATGTGTTCTTCTACTTTTTCTTTATAATGAATCCCACTCCATTCGTGCCTTTGTCATAAAGTACATGTTCACTTTTTAAATCAACTATTCTTATCTTTTCATTTAATAGCAGTTTTCTAAAGATGTAGACACTTAAATAAAAGATCATCAAATAGCAGCTTGGGTTTGCAATTGGAAAATTATTAGTATCCACTGCCTTCAGCCACAAACTGCTATCTTGGCTGAAGAGTTTACAGCCTCTTGCAAATAAGCATCATAATTTATTTTGTCTTTCATGGTTGTAAATATCTATTTTAAAAAAATCATTCACACACATATTCATCCTGCCGTCAAGAAAACTCATAGATATGGCAATTAAAAAACTATGAGCAAGTGAAAAAAAATTACCATGTAATGTGATACATAATGAATAATCATATAATAATAAAAGTTGCAATGAATTTCTAGAATCAACATTAAGAATTTGCCCTGTTTGATTCTTTTAATAACTCAAAGAGGAATCAAATGATCTCTTTTCAGACAACAAATTCCTTTCTTCAGCAAATATATACAAGTGAAAATTAGCATGACTATCTTCAATCACTATAAAATTAAAACTCAACTACAAAAGCAGCTCCTCAAAATAATTGTTAAGGTAGTCAATGGGGCACTTCAAAAAGACAAAAAGTGTTTTGTGAAAATCTCAGTGCATAATAATATTCCTGAGCAAAACTCTCCATACAGTATTGCCACCTGTGCTAAACAGAGTAATCAATGGATGCCAGAAGGCTTGTGCATAAAATCCCTATCTAATGCCTACTCATCAACAATTAATGTGCTAGTATAGGAAATGTGATCATGTGATGCTTAATGGTTTAATATTCCTGAGCTTATAAAAAATAAATATCACAACCTGTCCACAAAGCTAAAAAAAAAAGGGAATTAATTTTCTTTTCAACAAGAATAAAAATACCTTTGTTAATTTCACTACAGTAATCCCCAATTGCCCGCTTCCAAAACCATGCTAGAACAGGGCCGAGATACGTTGGTTGCCAATATTGGAGATAAGTGCCTAAGTAGAAGTGGCCTTATAAACAACCCCTCAAAAGATAATTAAATTACAAACTTAGATAGACATATTTGGCACAAACTTGTAGCACCCTAAACTCTAATTGGAGCCAACACATTCGGATTACCAAACAGTTCCTCTCAAACTATGCCTTAATTTGCCTGAAGGAAATAGATTCATCCTCATGAACAAGGCTGAATTTACTAATAAATTGCAACTTCAAAATTCGTCCCAATACCTGCTTACAATATAAAACAGAGTAAAGACAAGTTTGTCACCAATATCTTAAGCAAACATTGTAATAAAGCAGTCACCAAGAGAGACTATTATAAAATTTACCCTTCAGCAGCAATCCCCTCGAATGTTTGCCAACACTAAGTTACATAAGCTTAATACACCTCTCAAACTGATGCTGGACTTCAGGGATGCTCATTATTTTAATACAGTTGAAATGATCAACCAACGTTTGTTTTATGCTTACATCATCAAATCCTCATTTGATTTCATAACTCGCATTAAGCACGCCAAACTCAGCCCAATATATAAAATAGCCTCGCTAGACATAACTGAATTATATGGTTCAGTCAACAAAAAATTATCTATTAACATAATTAAAGCCGAATTAATTAAACAAAATTACCCTCAGCCATGTATAGAGTTCATCGTAGCATTTTTATCTTGACTCACAAACTGGCCAGTCTATTATCCTTTCTATTCCAGAATCATGCTTTTACATAAGCATGAAGCATCCCACAGGCAAACCTAGACCTATACCTTAAAGATTTAACATCAGTTCAATTTAAAGTTTTTAAAAAGGAAATTAATGCAATTCTATGGAAAATTAAATTCTAACCCCATCCCCACTGATGATAAACCATGACTTCTTCTGGCAAACATACCTGCCTTAACAAAAACCTTTAACAAAACATTCTCTTCAACGTATCGCCTTGCTTTACACACCGCCTCCCCTTTCAATTAACATATTACTGAACAACTCCAAAGATAAATTTAAACATGAACTTATCCCTAGCACCGTTTACAAAATAAACATCCTCAAACTGGATGTCAATCAATCTATTATGGGGAATTCTGAGCAACTTATCTACATGCCTTTCCCAACACTGATACTTATACAAAAGAACCACAGACAAGCCAGAACATAGGTCTATATTCCTTGAGCACCAAAAAGTGATAGGGCATCAATTTATCCCTTCTACACACAATACACCAAAAAAAATTATTCAAAGAGAAAAATAAAGATTTGCTATATAGCCAATAGTATGAATGCTATCAATTGTGGAGACTCATCCTTCCCTCTATTCAAAAAAAATGGATGTTCTAAATATTTAACATTGAATTTAAAATTTAAATCTCTTCAAATGTATACAATTGCACTCATCTCTCCAATATAGTTCTATTTCATCTTGCTATGAATATGAGAATGCCATAAATTCTCAAAAGTGCTAAGCCATATTTAATTTATAGAAATAACAAGCTTCTCTATAGTTGCATACAATCACACTTATTACATTTATTACATTTCGTATAGAAGAAGAATAAACAGTTGACATCATTACATATATATATATATATATATATATATATATATATATATATATATATATATATATATATATATACTTTAATGACTGATTAAAAGTATTTTATATTTCTAAACATTCTCGTGACAAAATAATAAACAAAAAATACTTGATCATATACAATAATAATTTGCTAAAACTGCTTTTCATCAATCCTTAACAAATATTATTATAGTACCATATGTTAAAGATAGAATTGGTATAATGTCCAGTGTGATTTATCACAATAAAAGAATTTAAAAACTGTACTTTCCTGAGTCAGTTCTTTGCTGATGGGGAAAAAATATCTCAATTTAGTCAAATGAATGAGGGTTATGTTTAATGTCACTTCAATGTTTATATGATCTCCTCAGCAGCTCACTATATAAGTTATACATTTTATTAGATATAGTAAATCAAATATAGAATTATAAAGGTACTATAATTTTAAAAAAATGATCTAAAAAGAGAATAAAACATTGAAATGATATACTATTCTAAAAATGTGATCTATCTTTACTGAATGCAAATAATGTAAGAGATTTACTTATAATTGATGTTGAAAATGACAATAATAATTTTTAAAAAAGTAATGACTAAAAAAAAAAAGCAACTAATAACTTAATAAAATATTTTCTCTAACATAATTCCAGTTATATTGTGATTACAAGAAAATGAAATAATTAATATTGAGATAAAACTTTCTTTAAATCAAGCCTTAAGATCTAAAGATGTTTTGTTGATGTTAAATGTTTCACATTTTCATGAAATCACATGGTAACTGAAAATATGTTTAAGCAAATGTTTAATAAAAATATTAAATTAAAAATTGGATACATTTGCAAAAAAATAAAAATAAAGAGACTAGTGTTTTTAAAGGGAATATTTATAATAGACACCGTTGAAACATAATAGAAATATCATTTAAAATATGAAATCTGTGGGTAAATTATTTGACTTTCTCAGTTTATCATAAAGAACATTTAGTTTCTTTCCTTGAGTGAAAAGGTAATCATAAAAAAATCTAAAGAAAATTGATTATATGAATTTTTTAATCCAACAAAAATATAAATATTATTTAGAAGACAGTTTGATAAATAGAATATAAATTTATTTTAATTAGTTTTTTTTATCTTATTAATTTCTAATGCTCTACAAAGTCTTCAGGTTACCAATCATATCTTTTTGTCAGTCCATAAATCTTCCTGCAAATTTTTTTCTTTAATTTTTCTACCAAATCCAAAAAAAATATTCTTTTCCTCTCTTAGTATCAATAATATCCAGTTTAGTAGTTGTTTCAGAAATTTTTGTCAGAAATAAATTCTGTAAATATCTATACAATTTCCATTGTCTTATTCAGATTTTATTTACTATAGTGTGTTCAACATTCATTATTCCTTAGAATTACATTAATGTTTAGTTATTATCTGTTTGACTTTCCTGCAGATTTTCACTAGCAATCTACTTCAGTATCTGACAATTCCTTTTCCATGCTTATATTCATCACTCAATTCTCATTGTTATATGTCATATAGATGTCATAGTTAGGAAAATGTATTTCTCCCTATAAAAATTAACTTATAGAAAAAATTATATCTGTTGTATGTGAGTAATAGTAATATTTTATGTTCTCTTCATTAATGTTACTAATTTTAGAACATGTATACATAATAGTTCTTTTTTTTTTTCTCATATGTCAAATGCTTTGACCGGGAAGTGAACCAGGGCCAGCTGCTTGGAAGGAAGCTATGCTAATAATTAGCCACCAACGCTTTTTCTAAAAAAATATGAACAAGGGAACTTTTTCAATTCTGATTACAATTATCGAAAAAAATGATGATAATAATTCACTTATTTTTATTTATTTATTATACACAATATATATATATAACTCCAAACAAGAAAAGATTTCTCTGAGAAATTATTCATAATAGCTATCAAATTCCAAAATTAATCACAAAAACCAAAAGAATATATATGCATTGATCATGTGCAAAACATAATGAAACAAATTTACAATGATTAACATACACAAAAAAGATGATGATGATGATAATAATAATAAATAAATAGTTACATGCAATACAATAAGAAAGGTTGCAAACACTTTTTTTGAATACAAAAAATAATTATCAAATTTCAAAATTATAAAAAAAAAAAAAAACAGAATATATATAGATTAATCATGTGCAAAATAATACAGTGAATAAATTTACAAAGGTTAATAATAAATCAAAATAGTTACATGAAACATGATAACCAAAACTGCAAACATATTTTAAATATAGGAAATGAGATATGAGCATTCTCTAGTGGTTGAATAGTAACAAAAGAATTAAACAATCTGACATCATTGTAAATGAAGACTATGACAATTTTCCAAATTAAAGTCTGGTAATGCTGAGTTTTTGGCTAAACAAATATTAACAATGAATACTTCAAGATATAAAATGAAATGATGATATATATATAAATAATCAAAGCTTACATCATAGATATTATGAACAGAAGTCAATCTAGTATACCGAAAATAATACACACAGTTGTGCTATGCAGTTTGGCACAGTTGATAGAGCATCAAACTTGGAATTTGAAGGTCACAGGATTAATTCTGACACTCAAACTTTTTGTGAACTCCCAAATAATAATGCCATTAGCTTTTTATTTAAACACAATAGGATAGAGTGTAAACAGAACAACAACTCAAAATAGATATTATAAGATAATAAATACACTTTAATAATAATAACATAAATTGTCAACAAAACAGATCTAGGCAAGAATTTCTCTGAATAAAGTAAATAATTAATCTGGCATAATTGAGAATACAGATAGGCAATACGACTTGGTCAAAATAATTTAAAAATCAACAAATAAGAATAGTTATCAACGAACACAATATTAGCACAAGTACATATACTATTACAATGAACCTTGTATTTATTACAAATGGAAAAATTAAATAAATGTAAAGAGTATAAGAAAACAGAATACCTCTCATTTTATTATGATTGACTTTGTGATAGTTTAGCATAAACCATTTATTAATTAATGATAAATCCTTATTAATTAACTGTTCAAAAAGATGAATCATATGAAACAGCATCACAAGAGCAATATCATCAGCAAAAGCAAGGGTATCCAAAATACTTTTTCCAACAACAAAACCAAACTAGCACATGAAAATCACTTTGTGTATATTCAAGAATGACACTGTCCTATCTTTGACTATCAGCTCAAATAGCATAACAATAAGAGATATGATTAAAACTTGCCTATCATTACTAATAACTAATGGATCATCATTTATAAAACAGTCAATAATATTAATTTTAAAACACTCAGCAAATATACTATGTACCGGTCAAAACATGTTTATCCATCTAACATGAGCTGGAACACACCAAATGCACTTCAAACCCAGTCAAGCCCGAGATTTAGGTCAGGGACCAGCCTGGATTCGAATCCACTCTCTAAGCCCTTGATCAAACACCTAATGGATAACATAACAATGATGGCACATGAGAATTAATTCTTAATCTGGCCCACTAGCAGAGCGGAGAAGACAATGAGGCATCTATTACTATAACTAAACTAAAATATATATAAGCATGGCTGTACGTATGGAAGTGGAGAAAAGAGGAATTCAAACTACTCAGACAAGTTGGATAATAAAAATTAGTTTAATATAGTGACAAATTGTTTACATACATTTATAAATTAATTGCAAACATTAGTATGTATGTGAATAAGAAAACGGTAGATGATTACATAGTGTCATTCACCCTATTATTTCTCATATGCTCTTTATTAGCTAATAATATATTATAAATAAGCATACATCTTTGGTGGGTCCAATATTAAGATGCCAATCGATTATTAGAAAGAATTCACATAAAATTGCTGTTAACGCTTTGGATTATGGTTCTGAAACATGATGACTAGCATTATTTCGGACAGCAATCTGAGATTCATTACAGATATAATATAAGCCATTTTCACGCCATTACAATCATAAAAATAAATAAAGTACATTTGAAAACATATTTGATTATATGATACAATACTTAATGAAAATTCTTTTAATTAGCGCTGGTAAGAAGAATGCTTTATTTTCCCCAAGGCATATAGATACTCTTAAATATAGAAATGTTACGATGGTGGGATTGTATAAGACTGAAATAAATTTAATTAATAAAACTAGAAGTAGTTGCCATTTATATATATTTTAAGCAGAGCGCAATTTTAATATTAGAGCATTAAAACTGGGTTATGAAGCAAAAGAAATAATAATACGAAGAAGTTTAATAACCAGGAAATAACAAAAAATGGTCGTACTTCTGGACAAAGACGAAGTGGATAGGCATGCCATGGACATCACCGACGCGCAGGCCTTTTTTTTTTTTACGAAAAAAATGGATAGGCATAGCGTGTGCCAGACTTAGGGAATCACCACCAGAGGCCCTTTTATACAAAATAAATGGTTCTGGAAAGGTCAACTATCCTCAGAACACGGCTTGAGAAATAAATATATTGGTTCAAACTTGTCGCAACCCCCAGATTAGAAGATTAGAAGCACGTAATATATAGATACAAAGATAGGCCGAATGTCAATAATGCAGTAATGATAAATGTCACTAAAGACATTGAATAAGTTTTACTGCTTTAAAAATAAATGACCGTAGTTTGAATGCCATAATTTATATAATATTCTATGCCGCTATAATATATATAGAGAGAAGATTTCATTTAATAAAATATACATGAAGATTTTATTTAGTAAAAGAACCATTAAGATTTACACCATCCCTTTTCTGCTATTTCTAAATAATTCAATCCCACGTTCACGGATTTTATAACTGAGAATATTTAAACATCTGATATTTTAAGAGTATGGAAAAATAAAAGAAATCGGGCAGTTATAGAAAACCAATAATAGGTCACTTTTTCAGAATTAAAAAAAAAATTTTTAACAGATTTCTAAGTGTTAATTAGCTTGAATGGTCGATTTACCCCGGGTAGAATTACTTTATTCTATTCGGAGTTGAACAAATAATTTTATAAGAAACCAACATAAAATGTTGATTCGTAAAAAACAAACTAGTGAACATATATCGTATAATATATTTTGAGGGAATGTTAAAATCTTAATTAATGGAGATTTAATTAAAAGATAAATTGAATTTTAGAAATTATGTTTGCCAAGTTGCTGGAAATTGGCATATTAATAATAAGCAAGCAAATACATAGATCAAATAATAAATACATATAAATAAATGACTGCACCAAAATTATGGAAAGTTAAGAGCATATGAGAGAGAATTAAATATATAGAAATCATTTAAGAGCAAATTAGATTTTATATATTGATTAAAAAGAGAGAAAATTGAACAATATGTTAGAAATCTTGATAGCAGCATTTGAGATTAGTTAAGCTAGATTTATTTTCAAATAGTAGCATAAGAATTACCTTGCACAAATTTAATAAGAGTCTATTTTCAAAGTACGGCTCATGTATGGCAAATTGAGGATCCAAATGAATTCTTCTTGGTGACAGCAAGCTTCTATTTATCACACCAGAGTTCCTTCTTTAGGCTTTTACTGTCTTTCAGGGCAGCAGTTAAATAGTACATTAGCAGGAAAATGACCCATCAGGGTCAGAAAGCTGATGGATTTACTACTATATCATTTTAAGTTTCAAGCAACGTGTAATATGTTAACAATACAGTTCTCTCAATAGCAGCTAATCCATCTGTTGGTGATTTAAAATCCGGCCATTTTATACTCCGCTCAAGTATTTCTGGAATGCCTTTAATTGCTTAGTTTTAGCCTTAAAATCTAATCCCTGATCTAACAGAAATTTTACATTTCTTTGTCCATTGTTTTGATAGATGCAATGTTAGATAACGTCCAAAAATAAGTTCAAATCTATTTCCAGATTAGAAATAGATTTGACAAAAATGTTTACAACAAAAGAAAATCTTTAATCTTAATCCCATTTTAAGTAAAAACTTTAATTAAAAATATCTTCCCCAGATTAAAACAATAGTGTTTCCAACCCTTTAATTATTTTTGGATAATCAACAGTTGCATCGTCCATCTTGGATTTTATAAAATACAGTTTAATAGGAAAAAAATACTTTAAAAAGAAAAAGTTGTATAAATAACATATAATAAAATATTTTAAAAAATCAATATTTTGTTAGTATTTTGCTCTTATATATATATATATTTGAGCCGCACCTATGTACTTTAATAAAAAGAACTAATAATTAATAAAAAGAATTAATAATAATTAAAAAAATGTTATTGAAACGTTAAAATTTTATAACTTAGGCGCGCATCTCAAATATTTACATAAAATATTTATACATGACAAAAGGAGTGGGATAGGATATAGGGTTTGAATATAAGTTAGTAGATAGAACTATGAAGCTCAATCTTAAGCTAAGATTGACTGCTACAACTAGAAGACAAAAAAAGATTAAATAAACTACAACCAATATAAAAATAAACTTATTATCTTTAAGAATTTTTGAAGTTTAATTATCTATGCCAGAAGAGCAAACATTTTTTAGACAATCATGTAGTGATATCTGAGTATCAGTAACAAACAAAAAAAAAATAAAGAATTAGAAATAGACTCAAAAGTCAAATCAGTAATCAAAGGTTCAATCTGTGGCATATATGCAAAAAAAATATTAAAAAGATCAGCAGCATATTTGGTTGTCATCTGATCCTTCGTGTCAATCGCTAAAGGTGCGATTTCTAATCAAAAACACATTAATATAATGTTTCCAGGCCAGCGATTCTCTATTAATATTGATTTTTTTTTTTCTTTGTTTGTTTACAAAGTTTACTTTCTTTCGTTTCTGAATTATTTTTCCCAAATAATATTTTTGACGATGGTATAATAATAGTTGTTTTTTTTTGGATTGCCGAAATTTAAGAGAGAACGGGTCTTTTTTGGTGTGTGTTCAAATAGTAATTTGTGTTTTTTTTAAAAAAATAGTATTACTGTTTTTGTAAAATTGGATTGCCGAAATTTAAGAGAGAACAGGTCTTTTTTGGTGTGTGTTCAAATAGTAATTTGTGTTTTGTTTTTTTTTAAAATAGTATTACTGTTTTTGTAAAATTGGATTGCCGAAATTTAAGAGAGAATGGGTTTTTTTTTGGATGGATCTTTAAATAATAATTGACGTTACTTTGATAGGTTTCCATTTGATTGCCAAGAACAATTAGTGGGAGGGGTGCTTTTGTGTACGATTAAATAATAATTTACGTTACTTTGATAGGTTTACGTTTGATTGCCGACAACAATTATCGGAGAAGTGTTGTTGTTTTTTTTCATGCGTGTGTGTGTGTATGTTTAAATAAAAATTAAAGCCGTTACTTTTATCGGTTTACATTTGATTAACGACCAATATGACTTCCTTTCGTTTATAAATTATGATTTTTGTTTCTACGAATAAATATTTTTGACAATGGGACAATAATAGTTGTTGTTTGTTTAATTTTTATTGACAAAAGGTTGTTTTTTGGTGTAGTTTGGGTTACGTTTAAATAATAAGTTACCGTCTTACTTTGATTGGTTTACATTTGTTTGACACTAAGTATTGGGAGGGGTGTTTTTTTGTGTGTACGGTTGTAGACAACAATTATTGGGTGAAGGGGTGGGTTAACCGTTTAAACAATAGTAGTTTTAAGTTACAGTCTTACTTTGATTGGTTTACATTTGTTTGCCGATACTAATTATTGGGAGGGGTGTTTTTTTGCATGTACGATTATAGACAACAATTATTGGGGAAAAGTGTGTAACCGTTTAAAGAATAGTAGTTTACGTTACTTTTAGTGGCGGTGTACATTTGATTGCTGACAATAATTAGTGAGAGAGGTGGGTGTTTTTGGATGATGATTAAATACTAATTTACCTTCCTTTTTATTTTACATTTGATTGCCGACAGCAATTATTTGGAGAAAGGTTTTTTTTTTTTTTGTGTGTGTGTGTATGTTTAAATCAAAATTGAAGTTATTTTTATTTATTACATTTGATTGACAACCGATTGACTTTTTTTTCGTTCATAAATTATTGTTTTGGTTTCCCAAAAACCTAATATTTTTGACAATGGAACAATAATAGTTCTTAATTTGATTATTATTGACAAGAAAGGATCTTTTTTGGTGTACATTTAAATAGTAATTTGGGTTGTGTTTAAATAGTAATACTGTTTTTAAAAATTTAAGTGACAAAATTAAAGAAACAACGGGGTTTTTCTTTTTTTTCATGGATCTTTAAATAATAATTTTAGTTACTTTAATTGGTTTACATTTGATTGACAACAATTAGTGGGAGGGGTGTTTTTGTGTATTTTTAAATAATAATTTACATTTTTTGGTTAACAACAATTATTGTGTGTGTATGTTATGTTACTTTATTTATCAATTTGGTTAATAATATTTACTGGTAGACATTTCAATATCATTAATGGCATGCTGTAAGGTCAACTCGTCACGGTTCCGGTAATGCAGCAAACGTAAAGACTTGACGAACGGCATTTGCAATCCCTCAAACCAGCTGCCTTTTCGAAGTGCACATTTCTTTCGGCAAGAACGAGACTTACAAATGAAAGTCCAAAGATCTTTATGGACCTCAAGTCTCATACATTCGCCGCACAAACATCTTTTTTTCTTTCAGCAGGATGTTTTTCTGCTGTAGAAATGTTACAGCACTGACAGCATCCGTGTCTGGCAATTCCCATCTTTTCATATTTTCTGTTTTCGAATTTGCCATACTTTTTGTCTCAGAAAATTTCTCGCTGAAATGTGACTCAAAGCGTGATCTTTAAAATACTACCCTAACCCACCGTAATCGAAAATTTAGGAGGAATATAAATTTATGAGGAACAATCACGATACTGTTAAAATTGTTAAAATGTAACAGTACATCAATTCGTCTTAAAAAAAAAAAGGTACCGATAAAAATTTAAATAATTTTGACACGATCAAATTAATACACCCTCGTACGATATTGTTACATCAAATACATAACACAGCATTACGATATAGTGCGTGATACAAACAACTACGGTATTTTCCTCTACTTTTAGCAACGGAAAAAGCCACACCGTTAGCCGCTAATCCGAGTTAACATTCTTTCTAGATTTTATAATAGAAAGAAGACTTAACTCTGAGTTAACAGTCTACCTTTTAGCATAGAAAGAAGACTTAACTCCGAGTTAACAATCTTTCTAGGATTTATTTTAGAAAGAATGCTTAAAGGCTTGGGTGCGGCCGCGGAAACAGCATATTTCTAGAAATTTAGCTAGAAATCCCACCTCTAGTGGCTGACACGAAGGATCAGATGACAATCTTAATAAAATTAATTTGATTGTATTTTTTTTCATCAAAGAATTTCAGAGTACTTTTATTACAAAGAAATTCCAAATTTCCTTATTATGTCATTAAAGCAATTGAATTATCATCAGAATATTTTACATGCCTTATCAAATTAATTTTTCCAATAAACTGATCTATTTTCTATGGAGAATGCTTCATATTATTACTACTAGATAATTTAATATGATCAGTCACTTTATCAAATATTCTGAAATTGTAAAAAAGACAAGTTTACATTATTCAAATCACAAACACAATCCAAACTCTGATTGGATAATAAATTATTTAATTTAACAAGTGATAGTTTATTAATATACAAATAGATATCCAGAGTATTTATTATAAGCAACAGACAATTTCAAAAGAAATGCAGAATATGTAATGGCTAAATCAAATGGACCACATTCATAAATACAATGGTGATCAAGTCTAACAAATATATATCATCAGGTTTTACAAGATGACATTATATGCATAGATTAAAAATTTATCTGATTAAAACCATAACTATATAATAAATCCATAGGATGAAAATAAATTAGATAATAATGTATTGTAATAATTGTAAACACTGGCTAATAATGGCAAAGTCAAATACTGCAAGCTTCTTTAAACAAATAAGTTTAATGAAGAATTTAAGCTAGTATGGCTGTATAACATGAAAATAAAAGAGATAACTATAATAAAAAAATATAATTATTATCTCAACTGATTTTATATAGCTGTTTGTATAATTTAAATTTATATGTAAATAATCATACAATTATCTTAAAATATTAAAGTATCAAAAAATTGACAAAATTTGTAAAAAAAAAAAAAAAAGTAAAAGATCCTAAATTATAAAATAAATATTATGGATTTTTATAAACTTAATTAATCATTTAATTAGCATTACAATCTAACTTTAAAAAGAAAACAACAAAAGTAAAAAGAAACAATTAATTAAGCAGTTTCAAATAAGATTTAATCATGATTAAATTTAATCTGGACTGTACTTATGCTTAATTGATAAAATAAAAAAAATAAGGATAAAAAACGGAGTTTAAAGATAAAGAAAAACAAGCAGAGGTTTACTGGGGAGGTTTGCACTAATGATTATAATAAAGCATATATGTGTAAAAGAGAGAAAAATTAATATGACACCTGTGAAAATATAAAGACACACACTGTGAGCAATATATAAATTAAATTCAGTTTTAGCTACTGCAAAATTCTAACTCACTCCAAATGGATGTTATAGTGTTTCTCAGCACTGCATGCATAGTCTGGAAGAATGTCTACCTTATTTAAGAAGAAAGGGACAAGCATGAATTGCTAAATGCACTCTGTAAAATACTAGCCAGAACTCACAATGTCACCTGCCTAGCTTCAGAAAATCACCAAGAGGGCATCCCAAAATAGAGATCTTGTGAGATGCAATCCTCTGCCTACTGAATTGCTTTCCTAATCATACTCTCTTATACAATGGACAGACAAGTAACAAGTTGAGGAAAACCCAAAAGATTTAGTCTCTAAATCAATTGAAAAAATATAAAAATTCTGATCAGAAATATTCCACTGGGGTAAGAATAATTAAATATTTATTTATTTGCATATACACACACAGAAGATTAGTAAAATCATAATATAACATATATTTATTAACCACTGATATATATTTTTATTATAGAATTTTTTTTATGTTTTGTTTGAATGTATTGTAACGGGATGAGGTATCCAAATGGAAATGAGGTGGTAGCAAATTATCCCCAAATAAACAAAATTTAAAATATTAAATATAAAGTAAAATAAGATATTAAAGTATATATATGATATTCAAAAATATATAAGAAATGTTATATATTACAAGAGAACATAAAGATCTCTCTGAGAGATCAGCCAGGGAGCAACTACTTAACTCTCAACCAGCATTATAAAAAGTAAAAGTACTCATTCAAAAGTATAAGTAATACCCAAAAGAAATAATCATCTATCATCATGAATGATCCATCAATCAAATTACATCAGAATAAAATCAACAGTGAATCCGGTGATTGGATTTGAAATGGGTCTATTGTAGACCAGGGTGACAATTGATCATTTTTCAGCTTAGGGCAAGTATTTAAACATTAAATTGGATGCACCAACTTAAGTGCTAATCCCTTAGAATAAATAACTAGAAAAATAATAATGTGGAACTTTAAAACATGCTGATCATTATCAATGCTCTGGTCACTTAGTGCCATTAATGCACTGGCCAACTCAATTTCTAACAAGATTAAACTAAAATAAAATGCAGTGCATGGGCTTTAAAAAATATACTCTTAGCACCAACCAGGATATATCAATCATCATCATAATCACCATCACCTGGATGCCCATAAGCATTAATATACATCCCATTTATATGTCAGACCATTATGCACAAATCTAGTTCAGAAGAACACAAGTAAGTACTGTTATGGTGACCAATTCCAGTTTATTAACAATAAAAAAAATTAATGAAATTAAAGTCTCAAGAATGCGCACAATTGTATGTTTTACTATTACATGAATACATTTCAATTGATATTCAATAATCACAAAAAAAAATAATTAAATTTTATGTGTCTATTTTACACTCATTGATATATGTACACATGTGCAGTATAATTCCTAGACATTTGAATCATTATATAAATTATAATAAATGATTAAAATTTCGTGTGTGTGTGTGTGTGTGTGTGTGTGTGTGTGTGTGTGTGTACATACGCACTAATGTTTACTTATTTTAATTTGTTACAATAATATTATATTTTTCAAAGTTAATTCCTTGGTTAAAATACATTTAATTCACCCATACATGTGTGTATCAATAAACTATAGATATAATTTAAAATTAGTTATCAAATTCTATCCTTAATGATTACATTTCTTTTCTTCCTTTTTTAAAAAATATCAGTTTATAGGTATTATTAACTTTTTTTTTCTTTTAAAAATATAAAGTCAATGAATTAAATGTTTACTCCTAGATTTTTAATTGAAGCAAATTTATTTGCTGGTGTTTTGTTTTTAAATAATAATTTTATTTAGGCTAAACAAGGTTACATTGACCCAAAACATACATAGATCATCATGCATTATAATTGCATATTAGATAAATCTTGTATAGTTCATATGGTTTGAAGCTGATTAATGTAGAGATAGTCCTTGTGATATAAAGTTCATAGGTGTATGGAATAGCTTCCATGTCTCCTCATAAATAAATTTTGAAGATAGTAGTTTATCTCTTTGTTCTATCTTATGCATTGATTGTATAAAGTACAATCTTCCATCAGGGGAAAGCTGTGAATACATTTTCTTGCACGTCGCATACCAGATTGAATATGTGATGAAAATTGGCATTCTAATGAGTGGAAATTGTTTTTTTTTTAATGCAGTCTTGTAATGATATAATAAGGTAGTAGTCTACCTTTATGTTTTGATAAACAATAGATCTTATTGTTCCAAGTCCATTGCATGAATTGATGATATGATATGTCTCATCTTTTCTGCAGTTTGGCATACTGGGTCGACTTTGATGATATGCCGTTTAAAGTACAGGAACCACAATGTAGGCATGGCATCCAGGTTTATTTTAATGATAAAGTCCAAATATTTGGGTTCTAGAGCCCAATATTTGAACAACGTTGTTATTTTATAATTGGTTATGCCTAATTTTGTATTTTGTAAATTTTGATCCGGATTCATTAATTTCTGAGCAAAATGTCATTTTTAGGGAATTACTAAAAACAGTTTCTTCAATAATATATATAAAATCGTCTGTGGATTGTTCATTTCTTTTAGATGTGTGACTCAAACAAATTATTCATTTGTTTTAATTTAAGTTATAAATTTAAATATAGAAATTTTAAAAGTCCTTTTAAAGATTTTAAACTAACTTACCAGCTATAAATACATTTATCTGTGCTTCTCTGCATATAGCTGAAATAGCATATGCATAATTAATACTTCATCCACTGGTGGTTTCTCTTGATGGGAACTAGTTCAGTATTGTAATAATCAGGAAAATATAATTCAGGTAAGTTGGTCTTGATTTTGTTCCACATATACTTCAAGTCAGCCAGCTGTCTTGTCCACATTTAATGTTACAGAGACAGAGAAAGGCCTTCTAAATATATCTAATCTCCCCAGTGAATCAATAGACTGCAATTTCCTGCCTTGACTTCAGCTACATCTCATGGGAGCTCTGTATAAATCTACCAGCCCTTTCTTTGGCCAGCTAAAACCAACTGCTGTAAACTACAGCAAACTAACCTCCACACTGCTCTCCAAAAATATTAAAACCAACTGAACTGATATTTTTAGCAGCAATTTTTATAAGAATCATCTGAGGTGATATAAATACCTTAATTGGAAAAAGAGTTTTTTTTTCTGTCTAATTGTTATCTTCATTAAAATCAATTTTAATCTTTTCAAATCACTTTTAATTATAAGCTACTTTTGGAAGCAACTTTGAAATTTTACCAAAGGTGTGATCTACATGTTTTTACTTAGATAGAACATTAAGTAAAAGACTTCAAAAATATAGGTAATACATCGTCTGATCGTCCACACTGCTCGATGGCACTGTTTCTATGCTAAAGCACAGAAATATGCTGTTTACAAGGCCACTCATAGATCTTATGGCCTATAAACTGTTCAAACACTAAGATGTTGGAGTGCACCCATTACCCCACCATCTCTAGCATGTTGAACATTATTAGCAATGAGTATGTGACACTCTCTATAGACATTACTCTTGACTATTGTACAGCATATGATATGAAGGTTTCTGTAGTTGTAATGACGAAAAGTATATTAGAACAGTTTTTTTTTTTTTTTGGTTAAATGTATTGTAATTTATGTGAATTAGTAAAAATTGTAACGAATTCTCAAATGCACCTACTTTGGTTGTCAGGGGTCACAATTCACTAAATGGGGAGTGTAAATCACGATTCGGCAAAGTTCATGATCAAGTCGCGCACTTTCTGATAGTTTTTCGAGATCAAAACAGTTAAATGGCAGGTGGCCATTCGGCATTGTAGTTTTTAGATTTACCTGCTACAGAAGCAGATGCGGTGGCCTTCCTTCAACCAAAAAAAAATATTTTACCCACCCAGAAAAACTGTCTTTGTGATGGTTTAATGAAATTAATGCATTGTAAAACATCTGAAATGGAATGTCAATGTCGCCGAAGGTGTTCCATTCACTCATGCAACAGGGTTTGAGGGCTGCCGAATTGCTTTTTCACAAGTGGCATGGCTAATTTATTATTAAAGCCTGGATCAGCTTATAGTGAAGCGTATTAGAGCTGAGTTGGAAATATGTCAAACACCTTAAGGAATATGATGACAGTTCTTAGAGAGGTCTGTCGAGAAAGCCTTGTTTCTCAAAAAAAAAAAGTTTCTTCAAAAACAATAAAAAAGCCTGGGAAAAAAAAAGTTTCTTAAAAAAAAAAATAGAATATTTTAAAAAGCCAAAAAAAAAAAAAAACATTTTTTATTTTTAAAAAATATACATAAAACCGGTTAAAAACAAATCAAGCAAATCTAAAAATTAAAAACATAAATCAACAAAATAAAAACAGCCTGGTAACGTTATATCTATTTGTTTTTCACTAGCAACAGCGCTATTGAGCGGTATGGATGATTAGACGATGTATTACCAAAATATATAATAGAAATTTTTACAATTATCAGAAATATGTTTGTTTTTAAATTTAAAATCAGAATACAACACTAATTTATTTAGACCTTTTTAAATGTTTTAATTTATAATAAAATTCTGTTTTAAATCCAGAGTTATTTAACCATTTATTTATTATTTTTAATTCCAGGAAATATAGAAAATATCTATAAAATTGTTTGTGTTTATTTCTACCTTTCCTTTACTTTATATATATGGACACACACAACTATGTTGTTGTGTGCCATGAAACCCAACTGGTACAATATATTGTTCATTAACAAGTTTTTTTAATATCTCACTAATTATAGCAGCGAATTATTTAGATGTGTGTTCATATGGATAATTACTCTTTAATTTTTGTGCTTCAACATTTATATGATATTCAGTAAATATAGTAATCTATTTGCTTTTTTTTTTTTACTTTATGAAATCAATTGAGAGTAAGGAAATAAAATGATTGATAACTTATTTCATGTTGTTTCTCAATTTCTCGGTAATTTTACTTCCCATGTGTCCCTATTGATTCTCTATTATCTTCTGAGTTGAGAAACATGAGATTGCTGATGATGATGCCAGAGGATATAAATATTTGTCTAGAATCTTTCTTTAAAAAAAGTGGTGCCTGAAAGCAAATAATTAAGTTCAAACCCAGTAATAATAAACCCTGATAAATGAATATCCAGTGAGATACTAAGAGATAGGATTTGATATATTAAAAGCATTGTCTATACACAGCAAATATCTTGCAAATCAGTATCATCATAGTGAAGGATATTCCCAATACAAGGAAATAAATTTCAGAAAGACAATAATTTGGCTTAATTTTTAATTCACCAATAAAAGATTTGATGGAACTTGTACATGATCTATATATTACAATTAAATGAAGATCTCTGTTAGGCAACTTAAACATAACTAGTATAGATTTGACAATAGTAAGTATTGTAATAAAATCGATAAAATTTAAACCAATTTCTATATATATATATCATAATAACTGTTAAAACACTTATAACTATCCAATCTATATAAATACCTTAATCAGAGATCTAAAATTCAGACAAACCAATATATGCAGATAATTTTTACATTTAGACAATAATAATTCGGCTTAAGTCATGGAATGAATTAGTATCATTTCTGACACAGACCAAATTATTTTGAATAAATGCTGTATCTTACTGATTGAGCATTTTTTGTTTGCCATCCAAAAAAGATGCTGATTAGACAAAGAATCCATTAATTAACATAAATATGATGGCTGTTATTTTCTGAAGGTAAAATATCTGATACAGTTGCAACAGATTTAATTTTTATAAAAATAATCTAGCCATGTTCAAGAAGTAAAATGAGACACAAATTCAGCTTTATTATATTTAGTTTGTGCACAAAATACATTTTCTAAATCACTATTTAAAAAAATGTTCATTTTTTTAAGCTTATTCACAATTTGCAGCAAATCTTTCTTACTTTGATAAGGAATATCTTATAATTCAATTTCAAAATTCATTTGAAATCTTTCTAAAGCTTCAATTTTATTGTCCAATGAAATTATATTCTTATCATACGAATTAACAGCACTAGATAAATGAATAATCTTTTAATGAAACCATATACTTATTATATGAACTATAAGTGTTAGATAACAAGTAATCTCCTGATTATTCCAATCAACAATTTGATGCAAAATGTCAAAAGCAGCTTGCATTTTCAAAATAGCTTGTGTAAGTTATGATAAAGCATTAAGGATCATTGGCAACAATCATAATTTATCCATCATATACCTGTTACAAAACTGACTTTGATGCATCATCTGAAAATAATAGTTGATCATCAATCTATTTTACAAGTAGAATAAGAATCTCTACAACAAGAATATCCTCCAAGCTTGTTTTTTTTTTTTTAAGTGTCATCTATCCTTAACACTGATTCTATGTAGTGCATGTTACCATTAAAATCTTGAGAAGAAATATAATTATGATTACTAGATAACAAATTTCCACAAATATTATTGTTATTAATTTGATATCTTAATGCACACCCAAACATTTATATAAAAATTCAACTATTTATTTCAATATTAAGTAAATAGTATTTATTATTGATTTATTTAAAGAAAACTTGCATTTCAAAATCTCAGTGATAGTTACTCTCTGACTCATTATTTGTTCATTGTTTATTTTTTTTTGAGAGTTCTGATCAGGTGCAAATTTCATATTCAGAATTCTTTATTTAAAAAAGGAGGAAATCTTACATTTGACAAAACAAAAGATAAAAAACTAAAATCTTATTTTTCACTTAACAACAAATATAAATTATACTTATTAAAAAAGATGTAACTAATTTATGGAAATATATTATAGAATCATAAAAAATGTTAATAAGATTTTTTTTAAAAAAAAAAGTGAGAAAAATATAGTAACAAATGATAGCTGTTTACAAAGATAAATATGATGGTCATCATTTCAAATTAGAAATGGTAGTAGCAAATTAAAGATGTTTGAAAGATAATTTCTGAATAAAGATTCAGATATATGGATCAAGGCAGGTATTAAAATATATAAACGAATTAAATGTTAAAAAATGTTTTAAGTAGACAACGTGTCAAAGAATGATAGAGAAGGCTAGATATCTTAATACGTGAATAAAAAATAAAAATATCATAAAAGTTTAAAATAAATGGTAAAAATCCACTATCATAGTATCAAAACAAAATATGTATAATAGCAGCAGAATGTATGAATTATTGTTTAAGAGTGAGAGCAAAAATTTAAAGAACTATATTTAAAAAATGGGAAAAGATTAAGATTTATTTTGTGATATAAGTGGATATTGAATATAAAATTTTATTTTTACAATTTACTAGCTTTAAGTCAAACAAATTGATGAAGTGGTGGGATATACGTAATAAAAAAAAAAAATATATTAATATTAGAACTAAAATAATGAAAAAAAAGGAGTAATAAAATAGAAAAAAATAAAATATTAAAAATGCATATATATTTAAAATATACATGTAGGTGTATAGTGAAATTCCATTTTCATTATTATTATGTTAATTTTTTTTAAAAATATTTATACTAATAATAAAATATTTTTCTATGAAAAAAGTTTTTACCCAAATAAAAGAAATTTACTCAATACTTCAATAAAAGTAGAAAGAAAAAAAAAGATATGCTAGAAATATTTATTTAAAATGAAACAGACAATCTATCTATAGAAACAGAAAGAAGAAAATGAAAGTAAAATGATTTAGTCAATACCATATTAATATCATCAATAAAGATAAATGTAGAATCCACAGAAAAAATTTTCCTTGCAATTTATTGTGCCAAAGTTCTAGCATTTATGCTGCATATATTTTCAAACTTTCAGATAATACTGCAGTGTTATAGAAAGAAAAAAATTGAAATTTTAATATTATCTGCATCTTCAAATTAAAAATAATACTATTCTATTATAAACTAGAGCTGAAATTGACATAATTCTCTATAGTAAAATGGATAAAACCCAAAAAAGAAATTCTGGAGAATACTATAAAAATATATAATATGCACAATATTTTCATTGATAGAGCTAAAAAAAAAAAAAAAAAGATAAATAAGCTTACTTGAGAAAGACATTTGTTAGTGTAATCTACATTGTATGTATTTGCATTTGTGTAAAAAGCATGTTTGTTGCACAATTTATTCAATCTGTAAGCCTTGTACCAAATATCATTATATTTATTACCACTGAAACTTAAGTCATTAGTAATGACCAATAACTCATCACTCCAATTACAAAGCCACTGGCAAATTATTGGCATACTCATTCCTACCTATAACAGAATTACAGATACTAAAAAAAATATCTTTTCCTGATATAACTTTTGAAATCTAAAAAACCAATATTCTCCCTAAATAAAATTCTTTTAAAACTAAAAAAACTTAGCATTACTTAAAACTATATTTGATATTTTATGTGAACTAGAATGATTGAAATAATGAATATTTCTTTGACTAAAAGCTTGAAAAGTCAGCAAAAAATAAAAGCAACATTTTGAATATAAAATCTAATATAAATACATTATCAAAATCTTTTTAATAATACCATGTTTATACAATTTCTCTAAAATTCATAGGAAAATGTGTAAAATAAACAGATAAAAGATATTTAGTTTAGTATATAATGAAATTATATTTTCTAATAAAATGATAAAAATAGAAATTAATAAATAAAAAACAACTACTTTTTAAATAAATGAAATACATCTTAAAAAATTAAATCTAATAAATCTTTATACCAATTTTTTCTCCTAAACATAAGAATATATTTTTAAATTTATAAAAATCTAAGAGGAACAAAAATTTAGAAATAAACAATAACTTACTTGTTCAATGCCAATGTAACTAATGGAGGAGTCAAAGGAATAACAGTATTACTTAAACATTCACAAAGTGGGCACAAAAATTCCTGTTTATCGATGTCATAACTCACATTAGGTCTTAATCTCACTGGCCTTCTCCTTTCTTTGGCCATAACAGATTCAAAAAACCTGATGAAAAATATATAAAAATAAATAATTGTGAATACCCTTTAAAAACTTCTAGTTTATAAATCATTTATAATTCTAAGAGTATTACATCCTCAATCATATATATATATATATATATATATATATATATATATATTAATAAATAAATAAATACAGAAGTACCTTTCAAAATCTCATTGTGAAATAAAATATTACATCTTTATTTTAATGATATAAATGAAATATATATATATATAATCACTGCAGTGTTGCTTTTCACATAATTAATAATCACACACAGATATATATTATTATCAGGTAGGAACTTATACTCAATTACATTTTCACTGATTCAATCAGATAAGCATATAACATAATAAATCATACAAATTATTATATAAAAGCTGAAAATTATAATGAACAAGAGTTAGCAACCTCTACAAACCTCAGTGTGAAATAAAACAGATGTTACACAACTATTTTTATGCTCTTATTCACATGAATTTCAATCCTTTAACATAATAATTTATACAAATGATTATATAGTATATATTTAAAAATACAATATTTCTTTTATATTATTACAATATCCATAAGATAGACATTTAAGTATAACACCTATCTCAAAAAATAAAATAAAATAAAAAATAAAACAAAAATTACAAGCAATATTACTATTTATATAATAACTGCAATAAAAAGATAGCATAATTCAGTTTATTTCCCACTAATTATTCTGCAAAGATATTTCTGACATCTTTTAATTATCAATAATTGTAACTGATGACATGGAATTTAATAGAATAATGTACTTAAAAATACATGTAAGCAAACGTCAATCCTGATGAATGAAAAACATCCAATATTTTCACTTGGTTTGTTTCATGCATTATTATTGAATATATGGTCCACACATTTAATCTAGATTCATTTGTTACACAACTAAAATATGTTTTTACTTGTGACTGAAAAAATTTATACAATTTTATTGGCTTTCATGTATAAGATGAAGTGAATCCTCTGCAAATAATTTTTTAACTCTTTTAAAAATATCTGAAAAGAATTATAGCAAACTATTCAATAACTCAAACTTTTAATAAATAAAATTAATTTTATATATTGAAACAAAGTGCGTTAAGGTCTGCCCATCCCTCACATATGTCTGTAAAAATGGATTATTCTCCGATACATGAAGGGTCAGAATGACTAACGTCAACATTGGTAGGATGACAACCTTGGCACTAACATAGGCTTTGAACATTCCATCATCAGATTTTCAATGAAATGGATGGCTGAAGAGTTGTGGGTTGGAGTAGTTTGAAGCCTGTCCATTAAAGTACGAAGATTGGCTATCTTAATATAAAGCTGAGCACTCATTGTATATGTGTGGAGATGGTAATCTGGACCAACTGATGAGTACTGTTTTAGCATGAAATAAGTATATTGGTGATTATTTATCTTTTTAACATGTGTGTAATCAGGTGGGTCAGCAATATGAGACGGCATGGAGAGTTGAGAGTCGTGTGAAAGTCTGAGTTCGAATCCCTTATATATTACATTATATGCACAGATGTATGTAAGCATGTACAGTGTATTAAGTTACATATTGAAACAAAGTGCGTTAAAGTTTGCCCATCCCTCGCATATTCTCCAATACATGATGCATTGGAATGATTAACATCAACATGGGTAGGATGACAACCTTGGCATTAATGTGCGCTTTGAATGTTCCATCATCAGATTTTCAATGAAATAGATGGCTGAAGAGTTGTAGATTGGAGTAGTTTAAAGCTTATCATTAAAATATAAAAACTGACCATCTTAATATAAAGCTGAGCACTGATTGTATATATGTGTGGAGATGGTAATCTGGACCAACTGTTAAGTGCTGGTTTAGCATGACATATGTATATTGGTGATTATTTATTTTTTTCAACATGTGTGTGATCAGGTGGGTCAGCAATATGAGATAGCAGGGAGAGTTGAGGATTGTATGAATGTTTAGTCCGAATCCCTTATATAATAAATAAAATTGTAAATTTCTTTGCTTTTATTCTGATCCTGTGATTGACTTATTAATATACTTAATTTAGCCTATGCTTTATAAATTATTACAACTAAAAATTTGTATTGCTTAATGATGTAATTTTTTTATATTAATAGTACTAAAATGTTCTAATGCTGGGGAAAAAAAAACATTACAAAAGAGTATTCCAGCAACATATTTACTTAATTATATAAATATTTTAACTTTTAATATAGGCTGCATATTTCTTGTGATGGTTATATAAAACTTTGGAGGACATTTCTAATTTTAAACAAAACTTTCCAATCACAACTTGTTAATACATATACAACAGAACTTATTCTCATTCTTTATTATTGTTTCTATCTAAATAATTTTCTTTCTACATCCTCCACCCCTAGGAATCTAGAAATATAAAAATTATAATATTGCTTAATAATAGAAATGATCAGTAATGTTAATCAATAAAATAAGATTATAGAAAAGCTTAGGAAAAAAGAAAATTAATAAAAAATATTAAAAAATTTAAAAACATATTAAGCAAAGCAAAATCTTTCTAAAATGTTTAGTATACCTAATTTTAATTACATAGTCAATATATAAAAAAATATTTTTGAAGTTCTAGTGACATTTCAATCAATATATACTTAAAGTTTGCTTGATATTTCCTTGCCATCAAATTTATAATCACATTTTGTGATATTTCTAAAATATTCAAGAATTATAACGAATTTAAATTTCCTTTTGTCAAATTAATTTTATAAGAATCAGTTATTATATATTATACCGCTTTAGCCTGAACATACAAGCTTTCTAGTAACATATTAAAATAGCTATACAAAAGAGTAAGAAGAAAGCTAAAAAGTTAATTCCTGTTATATAAAGATTAAATGGGATCAATTGGCTGTGTTACTAAAATTGTTCTTGGTAAAAGGCAGAATTATATAACATATATCTTTTGAAGGGAAATTGGATAAAGAATACATCTATCCCACTTATAACAATAAAGCCTTTTAAGGATTCAGTATATGAACAAAAGTATCTAGATCAGAATTAAAAAGTCACAAGTTATTTATTTATTTCATTTATTTTATTTCATTTCTTTTTCAGCAAGAGACAATTTTTTTTTTTATGCTTTTTAAAACTAATTTATAACAATAGATAAAGGTACTTAGATTTATCAGTCTAATCTTGAATAACATAGGTGTAAAAAAAAAAAAAAGTAGGGGAGAAAACTGTTTTTTTAGTTTTTGTGTTTAGACCAAGTTATCTAGTTTTAAGAAAGCTGTAATATCACTGTTGTCAAGAACTTTTGGATCACTTTAACAAGCAAAAACTTTGTTTAACAGCATTCTAGAAAGTTAAGCTGATTAGATTGGCATTTTAGTTAATTAAATAGCAGCTAACCACAGGTAATATTAAAAATGGTGCAGTAACTGAAAATCTCAGTATGCTGGGGTGAAATATCTTATTAGCACATTGGCTAATTAAACATGGAATTATGTAGCCTCTTGCAGATGCTAATTTTAAGAATGTCTTTCCTACATGCATCAACCATTCAAGATCTAGAACTAGCAGTACCTATCTTCTTTTACATAATTTTTATCTGACTATTCATGATGAATGCATAATCCTCCTATCTTTGTTAAAACTAGAGAATAACTCAAGAAAAGTATTTCAAATGATGCCTTAAGCCTTCCCAATAAAAACTGTCTTATTTTCAAAAAAGGTTTGAATCTATCTTTAATATATTAAAAAGGTAAAATCAAAATACTGATGGTGTAAAATAAATTTTTCTTTAAAATAAAGGATCTTTATAAATAAAATAAAAAGTAATATTTATAGTAAATATTAAAATTAACATTAATTTTCTCTGAGTAATTTTTTTCTCTTAAATATGTATTTAACATTTATTATAACAGGAAAATGTACATTAATTAGTGATTTATATTTTTTTTCAATCTTCATTTGTATTACTAATTATAGTTGAATAATCATAAGTACACGATTGTTTTATATTGGATGTAAATACTTTGGAGCTCATAAGTTGAATTCAATCTAATTAAATGAATTTTCTCCTATATGAATGTATACCCACTTAAATATATATTGTAACAGGGTGGGTATAATCAAACCCTGTTGCAATAAATAGACAAATATGTATTTGTATACTTAACGTATTACTATAGAAAATATTATTACTTTACTAACAAAATCAAAATTTACAAGTTGATTTATAATCAATGTTCATTTATATGGTTGTTTTGTATTATAGATTTATTTATTTTTAATGAGGAAAGCTCATAAAAGAGAGGTATGGGGGATATTCACATGCTCTGATTTTTTTTCTTTTACCAAACCCAGCTATACACATTGCTATGTATGTGTATGAGTGTGTTTAAACCAATGGAACATGAAAATTCATAGGATAAAAATAAAATCATTTTTGTTTGATAAACTTTTAAAAAAAAAAATTAAAAGTCAAAGAAAGAATTATAAATGCCAAGATGGAAAACCTATTGATTTATAGAACAATAAAAATGACTTTTGAAAACTTTGGAATGTTGTGTTTCTAGTTGAATACTAATTAAAAAACAGAAAGGTGTAAAAAGCTTTTACGGTGCATTCCAACGAAAACACATGGAATGTTGATGGAAATAAAAGAAAAATGAATGAAAAGAAAGAATTAAGAGAAAAAGCGGAGTTGGCAATCCTTGATTTTAAAAAAAAAAAAGAGAAATTTTAAAAAGGATTATGATAAGTTTTTCTGTCGTGAAAAAAGCAAGCTTATTAAACTTATATATATAAAATAATCCAGAGATGAGCATTATATATTGGTGAAATATAGTTATACTGGGGTAAACACTTCAACGTGTGGGGTGTTCAAATCTTTTCCCTGAATGTATAGTAGCTGCCAATACCCGAGAAGAGATGTTAAGCCTGAAAGATCACCTCAATAAATAATAATGTTGGACCATCGTGATATTTGTCAAAAGAAGCAAAATAAATAAATAATAACATTCAGTCCAAGTGGAATCCAAACTCCAAAAATTCCATTAACGTCCAAGGACCGGAGATTCTCCTTCACCAGGTGGATTCAATCAATTCACCGGTAAACGCAGGTACTTTTTCTGTTTGCACGTATATGTATGACTTACTAGTAAGCTTACTAAATTAAATTCCATGTAATCCAGAAAAACTGCTGGTTGACTTAATTATGATTTTTTTTTACTTGCACAGAAAGTTTTAAATTAATCTATGTGTTATTATTATCATATCAACCCTTCCATGATTAAACTCTTGTAATATACATGTTATAGCGTGTTTGTCTGTGTGTGGGGGTTTTTGGTAAATAAAAAAAAAAGATAAACTAACAAATTAATCTATGCATTGTTATTATCATATCAATCCTTCCATGATTAAACTCTTGTAATATACATGTTATAACATGTATATTGTCTGTGTGTGTGGATTTTTGGTAAATAACAAAAGGTAAACTACCAAAGAAGGGAAAGAAAATCTAGAAGCACAAAATAATAAGTTATAAAAAAAAAAAGAGAAAATCAATAATCTATTGGTACAATATGTCCATCATAAATGTATTTTAAAATGAGTTTAATGAATATCATGTGTCTGCACTAACAAAGAAAAAAAAACTATTAAGAATGTTGAATAATAAAAAAATAGAAGTGTTATTGATTTACCTAAATATTAGTGCAAATAAATATGTATTAAATGGTGAATTGTTTTTTTTTGTTTGTTTAAGTTTTTTTTTTTTTTTTGATTAAATTAAAATAGGTTAGATCTACTCCTGGTAATTTTACCATATGCCCCAAGAAAGCTAGCCAAAGGCGAGGTCATTTTATCATCGTATTACATATTTCAGATTATCCAGTATAATTCTTACCTACAGGAGAGATTGGCGCTTGGAGTCTTTATTTAGATATCCATAAATATACTGTTGTGTAATACTAAAGTAATTATATCTCCATAGGATATCCTAAAATTAAAGCGATAATATAAAAATCGCATTTTATAAAACAGATAATAATATGATTCGCATTTGATGGGTTTTTTTGTTCCCACATGTATATAGATATATACGCTCATACTCTCGCAATACGAGTACTTCCAGCAAGATAGGGAAAAGGGGTGGACCCGTTACAATGGCATCCCAATGAAAGGCCATTGAAGAGAAATAGGTCAACAAGGAAAAGAAAACTATAAGAGAAATTAGCATGAACTTTTTAAAAAAAATAAATATATATATATATATCCATTTTTTGTCAGATCATTATTGTTTTAGTAAACAAAAAAATTAGTCAAATGGAAACTATATTCTATTAGCAGAGTTTGATGTAGTTAATGTTAAGTTTTATAAGAAAGTTAATTTTTTTTAAAAAATGTATGTGAAATAACAACTGAGTGCACAATATAAAAGTGTTTTCATAGAGTGGTCAGTTTAGATTAGACTAGTTTTTGAAGAACCTTCATTTTTATTATGGATTTTTTTATATATATAAATAAAGGGTGTAAATGTTTTTCTTTTCATGATTATTCTTTTTTTAAAAAAAAAAAAATAATACAAATATTTAAAAATTAAACAAGTCTTTAAGTGGTTCACCTTTACAGTCAATCCACTTTAATGAGATACAAAATAATTAATATTTGATTTTCTGCCAATTATTGCTACTAGATATCAGAATTAAATAAAAATAAGTAATAATTATTTTTTTTTTATTTAATTAATGTTGTTTTAAAGGAAATTCGAGTAATGAATTATATTTAATATACCCCCACACAGTAGCTATGATTTTAATATATTTTACACTTTTTACTTTTATAATCATTCTGACAATTTTCTGAATTTAAAAACAACTTTGAAACCAAGAATTTGAAATAATAATAGTCTATCTGTATTAGTTTTCAAAGCGAAGTTTTATAAAAATGGAAAAGTTAAATTAGTGGGTCGGCAAGGTCAGGCTACTCAAGGATTTCACATATATATAGGATAAACTCTCGCATATATGTAGGGCAGAATGTGTAAGTCAAAATAATATAGTGAAATATCGGTCCACAGTAAAATTATAAGGTATATATAAATACTTAAGAAATATTGAAGGTGTAAGGAAATCAGGGAAGGGGGCACAGTGCTTTGGGAGCTGGAGGTTCGAAATCTAGCATGTAGAGAACACAAAGAAAAAACATATACCATACATCACATAAAAAGAATATGGTTGATAAGAATAAAAGTATATGGGAGAAAGAAGGAGAAGATGCCAGTAGATCACCTTAGGAGTCTGCAAAAATACTCTGAGAGTTATGGAAAACCAGACGAGGTGAGAACAACAATAGCTTCTACCACCTCGAAGGACAGGCCGTGGATTGGTAGAACTCATTGCTACACCAGCCACAGACATTTTTACATTAAAAGACAGCCCTGGAAAGCATTCTGGAGTGAAGAAAGGCAGGTCAACATTAGATCCCAATTAATAAAAGAGAAGTTCTGAGAAAGTGGACCAGAGGAATATGTGCATTTTTTTAGGCGTCACGTAACCACACTCAAGACGTTAGAAGAGTGTAATTTGTCGGAGAAACAGATTGCGAAGATAGTCTATCGGAACCTGCCAATAAGAATAAGATTGATGCTAGAGAAAACAAAAAACAACTCAACTAAAGAAATAAACAAGATATTGAGTCGAAGTGCAGAAATGAGACAGATCCAAAAGCAAAAAAAAGTAGACCAAGAGAGACATAATATTCGGACAGCAACGAAATTCAAAACACAAAACACATGGGAAACCTAATTTGTTCATGGTAGGACTGTGTACTGAGTTATGCATGCCAAACATGTCTGTAAATACAGATAGCAGCAGGACAGACCCAAGTGGAAGCGCTTATCGATTCCAGGAGTCAGGTCTCTGTAATAACAGATTGTACCATAAACTCACCAGAGCACAACCAAAATTACCTATTCTGCTATTGAAAGCTGTACAAGTAGTGATGGCCAACAATAGAAAGGCCAAGGTTGAACCCAAACAAATATGGCTGGATGTCAAACTCCATGAAGTAAGTTGCCTCCATGTATTCCTAATCATGAAAAATTTGATCTGTGATGTCCTATTGGGAACTGACTTTTTATACAAATATAAAAGTAAATTGAACTACGTAAGTAGACAAGCCACAAGTAATGGGGAGGTAGTCATATTTATAATAGATAGCATGGGTAGTTCAATAGGGGCTTTGCAAGTTGCCGATGAACACAATGATGACCTGATAACAGAAAAAATAGACAAGGCAAAGATGGCCTGGGGAAAAGGGAAGGCAATACTAAGATACTGAAGCAATACAATCAGGTATTTCAAACCAACCAGGCGTAACCCCAGGTTTTGAACAAAGGATTCAGGTAAACTAAACCCAACCATTTAAGGCAAAATCATACCCAATTCCTCATTAATGTAGGGAGCAAGTGAAAGAACAGATAGATCAAATGTTGGTATGGGGGATTATATCTAAAAGCTCATCAGTGTATTGTAACCCGATAATCATTGTCAAGAAAAAGGATAACTCCATACAGTTATGTCTCGATGCAAAGCAATTGAATAAGGTCACAGTTCCAGATTGTGACATACCACCCCCTATGCAAGAATTGTTTGGGAAATTTAAAGAAAAAAGTTTTTCCAACTGACAGCAAGCTATTGGCAGATAAGGCTGCACCTGAAAGATTGTAAATATACTGCCTTTGGATATGATGGTTGCTTATATCAGTTTAACTGTATGCCATTTGGCCTAATTAACAGCAGGGCTGATTTACTGCAATGTTTGGATCAAGTATTATCTGGTGAAGTAAAAAAAATGGTTGCCATGTATGTAGATGATATATTGGTGGGATTGGCTTGTGGAAGAACAGGCCAAAGATGTGGAAATATTTTTAAAGGAATGTCTGGATAAAGGAATTAAGGTAATCCTGAAGAAAAGTGTGCTATTTCAATATGAAGTTACATTACTGGGCCACCTCATAGTAATATAGGGTGTCCAGCCACACCCAGATAAAATCACAGCTATCAAAGATTTCCCAACACCTAGGTCCAAAAAGCAGATACGATCTGTTTTGGGTGTAAGTTCTACAACCATTTTCAGGAGCAGTTTGCTCACCATAAGGAACCATTAGTTAGATTACTGAGGAAAGATGAAGTGTGGGAGTGAGGCAAGAAGCAAAGCCAAGCATTCGAGGGTGAAGCAAGGATTCATGTAACACGTAATGCTGGCTTTTCCCAACTTTGAGAAACTCTTTGTGGTGCAGAATGACAGCAGCGGGAACAGAATGGGAGCCACTCTAACACAAATTCAAGAGGATGGTCAGGTGAAAGTGCTGTATTTCTTGGGTAGGCTGCTCAAGGGCCTGGAGTTTCATTACACCATGACAGAAAAAGAAGCTTTGGCCATTGTTTGGTCATTTCAAAAACTCAGCTCATTGTTATTGGGATCAAAAAAAATTGTGGTTACAGATCATAAGAGTTTAGAATTTATTAACCAGTTATCTGACAAATAGACGGTAGGTACATTGGAGCTTATACCTCCAAAAGTATAATTATGTGTAAAACATTGCAAGGGAGCAGATAATATTGTGGCTGATGTTCTTAGCTGTAACCTGGTGCATTTGCCATCATGTTATCTTAAAGTTGAAAATTTATATGTGGCAGTAATAAACTTAAGGGTTAATGAGGTAATAGAAAATGACCTTAAGAGATTGGCCCAGGGTCAGATGGACGATGCTCAGCTAAGTCTCAAAGAATCACACAACTGGAAGGGAATAAAAGTAAAAATGATAGTGAGTCCAGACATAAGACCAACCGATACAAACTTGACCAAACTTTTCTCCAATATAGAACAAAAGGGACCGGAAAGTTCAAGACCTGTAATACCACAGTAAATGAGGAATGTGGTGGTGATTCACGTCCACCAAATATAAGAACATTACGGGATGTAGACAACTGAAAAGTAGCTTAGGCAGTGGTTTTATTGGCCAGGCATTCATGGGGCTGTCATGGAAATGATCAGCCAATGCAAACTTTGCCAGAAAACTAAGCCCGCTAATAGAAATTATGCAGGTCCAATGAGCTCCATAATCCCAAGGAAGCCATGTGAGAGGATTGCCATAGATTATTACGGGTCATTGCCTACATTTAATAGAAAATATATTTCTTGATGGTATATGATCTATTCAGTAAATTTATGGCTACATATCCAATGACTCAAGCAAATACCCAAAACAACCCTACATCTTGAAAAGGAATATTTATGGCGATAGTAAAACCCCAAAATATCTTCTCAGATCATGGCACACCATTATCTCTAGAGAATGGACAGCATGGGTTCAGAAGTCAGGGATCCAACACATACTAACATCAATTAGGAATCATCAGTCAAACATATGTTAATGGGTGTTGCATAACTTGGGTAGGTTGTTTAGAACCTACATCCCAACTAATCACCAAGGATGGGTTAAAAAGGTTCCGGAAATACTGAACTACATAAATTGTGTAAATTAAGTGGTTAATGACTCCACAGGATTCTCTTTGGTGCAGCTCCAGTTTGGCAAATATGCCCCTAAATTAATCAAGGCCAAATTACCAGGACCAAAGGAAACACTGATAGATTCTCTTTGGTGCAGCTCCAGTTTGGAAAACATGCCCTTAAATTAATCAAGGCCAAAATACCAGAACCAAAGAAAACCCTGATAAATGTGAAGGACCAAGAGCAGGCATATCATGCTCTTCTGAAAAGGAGTCAGGAATTAAACCAAAACATACTGGAGAAGCCTCATCAGTTTAAATTCAGTGATCTAGTCATGTTGAAGACCCTGCATGTGAGTGAACCCAGAAAATTTATCTGTAAGAAATTTTGCAGTTTATATGAAAGACCTTTCCCTATTGTTAAGTGTCCAGGGGACAATGCATTCAGGGTGAATACTGGGCAGGAGGCGAGGGAATCGTACAATGCTCATTCCCTCAAGCCCATCCCATTACAAATGGGTCATGATATTTAGGAGCCATTCAAATACATAGATTGTATTTAAGGACTTCTGGGAGGGGGTATTGTAACAGAGTAGGTATAATCAAACCCTGTTGCAATCAATAGACAAATACATATTCGTACTTCAACAGTCAACCCCATATATCAATTATAATGTTTGGCAAAAGTAGATCTTTAAAATGCATAAGTGGACCACATGGGATAATGGCTATAATATTACGGCTGTATAGTCACCATAATGCCTACAGATAATAGTTGATCACTATCTACCAAATTAAATTCGAATATGAAACAATTATTTTTTTTTTAATTTTCTCAACGCAATTTCTAGATCTTGAGTAGATCTTAACTAAAAATTTAAGTTTAAAGTGTTCCTGGGGGCCATTATCTCTTAAGTAAGATATACATGAATAAACTTTTATGGAAAAAGTATATTTATGAGCGTCAGATGATAGCTGACCTCAAGCGCCAATGTCACTAGTGCAGTGAAAATTATACTTTCCCTATAACTCTTAATGATCCTACTTATACTATCACTAATGAAGTGCCCGATCTAGTTAGCTCGCTCTCAGGGTTGGGAGAAAAACCTATCGGATGAACAGAGATATAGAGAAATCTGCATATTTAAATGCTCTCTTTCTGAATCTCTTAAACCTACTCGTGTGTAATTTGCGATTAGTTGTATTGAATTTCCTGTCTTTAAACCTTTATTTCATCAGTTAATCGCTCAATTTTATTTCTTAAACTTAAGGTTTGAGTCTATTTAATATATACATGCCAATTCATATTAGGCGTATTTAACTGGTTTTGTGATATATCTTGACAGGAAAAGAAATAAGCGAACATAAATGATAAATCAATATGTAATTCCAGTTATAAGATAAGTACATAATTTTATTATTAATTTATTAAAACATATTATCCATAAGACAATATATATATGTAATTCTGATATCAAAATATAAAGCAATAACAACAAAATTTTTTTTACTAAATAACACAAATGTTGAGTGGGATAAAAAAAAAATATACATTTATACGCTCCAACTCAAATTACTAATTTAACCGTAAATAATTATTCAGAGGGTAACAATAGGCAATTCTAAGTTTATATTAATATAAAGGAAGTCATATTAACTTGTGAACTCCGGGGTTTTAATAATGATACATTCACTTACATACGTTTAGGTCACAATTTTATTTAAGAGAGGTCTCTGCTATTGGCAAAGTCCGGCATTAGTGTCCATTTGTAGTATTAACTGGAAGCAAAACAAAATTAATAATGATGATGTGAATTAGTAAATCTTTCAATGGTAACTTGTTTGTCATATTAGATTCAATCCTTTTCCTTTAACTCTATGTCATTTAGTGTAGCATCTCGATGAAGTTCTTAGTAATCCTTTTCCTTTAACTCTATGTCATTTAGTGTAACATCTCGATGAAGTTCTTAGTTTCTCATACTGGCAGGTCGTAGGTAGAATAAGCTCCGTACTTATAGCGGATGGTGATTGCTTTTCACGTATCTGCTGTTACCCAAACATTACGGATGCTGACATTTTATAAATTGATTTCAAAACACATTTCTTCTGCAAGTCCATTAATTCAAAACTTTGCTGTCCTTTATAATCACGAAAGCATAGCCATCCAAATTAGTATATCAAAAAAAATATATAAATTACTATCACTTTTTCCAAAATGTCTCCCGTTCTCTCCTGCTCAGCTGTTCTAATTCAATTAATTAATCCTTTTTTCTTTAAAACCGTTTATCAGCATTTATATCTCACTTTCTCTGGAATGCTTTTAACATTTTTTTCTATTATTTTTGGTATTTTTGTCCACCGTACATTTTAAGTGGTCAAGTCATAGATCAAATAACAAAGAATAGCCTAGAGGAATATACAGCAAATTTTTTTTTCATTACCCTCATTAAAGTAAGATATGATCACAAAAAAAATTTACATTTATAACAATTAATAATAATAATAAAAAAAAAAACTAGATATTTACATATAACTGTATTTCTCAATTTTTTTTAATAATATATTTTTAAAAAAATATTGTGAAACAAATAATTATATCACTTTCTTTTTTAAAAAAAAAAGAAAAAAGATTTCAACATCTATCTCCCCCACATAGATATATATACGTTGCTTCTCATATATCATATTTAAACATATTGAAACCAACATTAAGAATTACGCATATCAAAGGCAGTTGATATATGCTATGCTATTTAATTACTTTGTAACAAGGTTTGAACCTGGTTACAGTATATTTATCATATTATTATCGAAAATATTATTACTTTACTAACAAAACCAAAATTTACAATGACCTATAATAAACGATCATTTGTATGGTTATATTGTGTTATAGGTTGTTTTCTTTTTAATGAGGAAAGCTCACAAAAGAAAAATATGGGGGGGGGGTATTCAAGTGCTCTGATTTTTTTTCTTTTGCCTAACCCAGCTATACACAATGCTATGCATATGCATGGGTGTGTTTAAATCAATGGAACATGAAAAATTCATAGGATAAAAATAAAAACATTTTTGTTTGATAAACTTTTAAAAAAAATATTAAAAGTCAAAGAAAGAATTATAAATGCCAAGATGAAAGACCTATTGATTTATAGAATAAACGTAACTTTTGCAAAACCTTGGAATGTTTGAGTTCTAGTTGAATACTAATTAAAAAAGAGAAAGGTGTAAAAAGCTTTTACGGTGCATTGCAACGAAGATGCATGGAATGATAATGGAAATAAAAGAAAAATGAATGAAAAGAAAGAATTAAGAGAAAAGGTGAACTTGGCAATTCCTCATTTTAAAAAAAAAAAAGAAATTTTAAAAAGGATTATGATAAGTTTTTGAGTCGTGAAGAAAGCAGGCTTATTAGACTTGTATATATAAAATAATCCAGAGATCAGCGTTATATATTGGTGAAATATGGTTATACTGGCGTAAAAATTTCAATGTGCGGGGTGTCCAAACCTCTCCCCTGAATGTATAGTAGCTGTCAGTATCTGAGAAGAGATGTCAAGCCTGAAAGATCGCCTCAATAAATAAGTGTTGAACCATTGTGATATTTGTCAAAAGAAGCAAAATAAATAAATAAAATTCAGCCCAAGTGGAATTCAAACTCCAAAAATTCATTCATCATCCAAAAACCAGAGATTCTCCTTCACCAGGTGGATTCAATCAATTCCCCGGGGAAACACAGGTACTTTTTCTGTTTGCACATATATGTATGACTTACTAGTAAGCTTACTGAATTAAACTCCATGGTTGACCTAATTATGTTTTTTTTTTACTTGCACAGAAAATTTTAAATTAATCTATGTGTTATTATTATCATATCAATCCTTCAATGATTAAACTCTTGTAATATACATGTTAGAGCGTGTTTGTGTGTGTGGGGGGGGGGGGTAAATAAAAAAAAACTAACAAGGAAGGGAAAGAAAATCTAGAAGCACGAAATAATAAGTTATATATAAAAAAAAGAGGGAAATCAATAATCTATTGGTACAATATGTCCATCATAAATATATTTTAAAATGAGTTTAATGAATGTCGTATGTCTGCGCTAACAAAGAAAAAACATATTAAGAATGTTGAATAATAAAAAAATAGAAGTGTTATTGATTTACATAAATATTAGTGCAAATAAATATGTATTAAATGGTGAATTGGTTTTTTTTTTTTTTTTGATTAAATTAAAATAGGTTAGATCTACTCTCGGTAATTTTACCACCCGCCCTGAAAAAGCTAGCTGATGGCCGGGTCATTTCCGTTACATCTGGCGCCCAAAACGTGTTAGGCATGAAAATATTATAGTTGCAAGGGAGGTTTAGCCATTTACTTCATATTATCCGGTATAATTCTTACCTTCGGGTGAGATTGGGCTTGGAGTCTTTATATAGACGTCCATAAATATACTGTTGTGTAATATTGAAAGTAATTATATCTGCATAGGATATCCTAAAATTAAAGCGATAATGTAAAGATCGCATTTTATAAAACAGATAATAATACGATTCGCATGTGATGGGTTTTTTTTTTGTTCATACGCGTATATAGATATATACGCTCATACTCGCGCAAAGACGAGTACTTCCAGCAAGATAAGGAAAAGGGTAGACCTGTTGCAATATGTATATTTTTTTCTTTACGCATTGATTTCATCTCTAAGTATAAATAATATATGTGTCCATTTCTCTCTCTCATTCCAAAAATAGTTAAATATAGCCATTACACACACCCTGTAATATATTGCCATGGTTTTCTTTTTCTGAGCTATTGGTGGATAAAAAAGGGGTTAACATCTTAGAACTGGGGAGAGATTTGGTATCATAATCTACAGCATGGCAAAATAGATTTTAAATAAATACATAAGATCTACAGCAGCAAAGAATAGACCCTCTTTGTACTTGGAAGTTTAATGGAAATGATAGTCAAGAAATATGGCTAAATACCCAATCTATCTATCATTTGTTATGATATTCAGTCCAAAGATAGTTAATGTATTTATTCCTAACATCCATTAAACCCAGTGCTTAAATCCTCATACATTTGTATATATAAATATATAAATCCAAAAGGGGACTAAAACCTTAAGTCCATCTCAATATCAGTAAGTAAATTAATAAATTATTGCACATTTCAAACTTAATAATTTAATATGACCTACTATAAAATATATTTTAAATATATTAAAATTTATTAAGTAATAGCAATATCAGTAAGTAAATTAATAAATTATTGCACATTTCAAACTTAATAATTTAATATGACCTACTATAAAATATATTTTAAATATATTAAAATTTATTAAGTAATAGCAGATGATCTTAGTTCAGAATGCTTAAGTCTGACTTATTTATCTAAAAAATTTAGGTAGAGAAGGTGGGTTTCCATCTTTTTCTCGTAGTTCTGGCTTGTGTTCTTGAATTGAGAGTTCCATGTGCAGTCATTATTATATCTGATTGGCTGTCACACAAGCATTTTTAAGGCACTTCTGTCGAAGGTTTTAGTCTTTCACGTTATTATTTTTAATTTTTATGAATTTTAGCAATACAATTTGCTTGCCATCTAATTTGTTTCATGTCCCTAAATAGTTGTCTAGATTGACCTATGGGTAAATTAGACCCTACATTAGTTTTAAATGCATATATATATTCCCGTAAAAAATTTAATATTTCTCAATGATAAATAATAAATAAAAAAATTGAGAATTGTGTTATATTGAAGTGATAAAATTGGCCATTTCATAAACTGAAAAAATTTGGAGACATGCCATGAATTGGCCTTTACCGTGTTCATTTTATAAACTTCCTCCAAAAAAACATAGTTGGATAATTCAAATTAAAATCTATAATACTAATTATAAGACCCATTTTTAATGTGAATTATATATTAATTTCTATTTCTGAAGAAATGAAATTATGATTCAATCATTTTTACTTTGTTGTTATTAAAAATATAATAGTGCATTTTATATTATATTAAACATCAAACATTGTTACTATTACATATTATGATACACTGAATTTAAGATACAAAATATTAGTTAAAATGTAATCAATTCTGAAGCTTTTTGTAGAGTTATTATTCAAGATGGCAGGTTATGCAACAAATTATCTATAGCTGTTAATTATAGTGAAAATTTGTCTTTGAAATAATCTTTATAACATAAACATTATCTATTCTCCCATGGAAATCATGTTCAGATTCATCATAAAATATATTTAAGAAAGTCTTGTAAATGTTCATTCATTTTAAATGCCCATGCCAACCAATATGTGATTTTAGTATGATATCCAGCAAGTTAAAAAATATTAATTGATTTTATGATTTTGCCTTTATATTTTTAGAAGTCTTAAATGAAATTTTTCTAGTGATTTTATATTACACTGATAAGGAGTTTATGTGTCACTTCTATATAACAAATAAGGCAAAGTAACATGCATTACTTTCAGCTAATTTAGTTGCAGAAGGCATATATCTCTGCAATAAAAGACTCCTTTAACTAATTAAATGCAGCAGCACCTATTAAAGTATGTACAATATTACATCAGTTTAGTATATCCTTCTATTAAAAGCTATGATGATATTAAAATTGATTCACCTAATCACATTTATAATCATTCAGCTTAAAAGTTAATTTTTTTCACCATCACTGCCTAATAATTCTGAAGATTTTTTTTAAACATTAAGATTACAAAATTCAAGTATTTATATGCTGCACTCAAAACATTCAATATATTCTATAGTTTGCCATTTTAAATGATAGGAATTATACATTATACAATCATCAAAATAATGCAAAAGTTCTTAGTTTGGGTTTTAATGCATCCAAGTTAAAAATTATATCATCAAATCTTTTTGGTATCTTGATTACTTAATTCATGAAGCTGCCTTTAAACAGGTCTAAAGACTAATATAATAAAAATTGAAAAACAAAAAAACTAGGAGACAATTTTGTTTATTATCAGCATGCTTCAAACCCCTTTGATTTTCCATCTGTAGTATTACTATTTTCTTTATATTATTACATCAATGTAAAAGTTTGTTTGTGAGTTTACAGTTCAATAAATATTGCACCAATCTAGATGAATCATACACGATATTTTTTTACAACTTTTTTTTTTGTATAGAATGTTACTAATTTATAATTTTTTTGCTTTAATTGTTTTAAAAAAAAATGTAATGTGCTATAAAAAATGTGTGGAAAATGTACATCTTAAATGTTTTTGAATAATGCCATAAAAACATGAATATGATGGCACTGCACTGATTAAAAGATACATTTTTAAAATGAAAAGTAATTTTTGGTATACCCAGTTAAAATTTAATTTTGTAAATATATTTTATATTAACTAAATTAAGTTTCAATCAGGCATTTAACTTCTCATTTGAATAATGAGGAATTTAGATCACTTATAATAAAGAATTTTATAAACTATTAGGATTTCAGTTTAAATGTATATTTAACATGTGTTAAAATAAAATTTAAAATGGTATATCTACAGCAAAAAAAATGCTACTGAATTTGATAAAATTTTACAATGAAATTAATAAACTTTTAGGATGTCACATAAAAAAGTAAATTTTAAAATGCAGCAGATTACAGCAAATGAAATATTACTGAATTTAATGTACATTTATCATTCTCTTTAAGTATATTCTCACAAGATAAAAGTAAATTTTAAATATAGTTAATTAACATGTGAAAAGGTAAATTTTAAAACAGCAAAGATATTCGCCTAACTTTAAAAATATCAACCTCCATTAATTAAATAAAACGCTAATATACATATATGACATCTGGTAACAATTGAATTACAAATATATGATAATTCAATTCAATTTATTAATAAGCAACAGCTTACAAAGCCAAGAAAATGTTTACAATGATTAAATTTACATAAAATTTTTATTTAATATATTTTTTAAATATTTTAAAATCTGATGTAAACTCTACATCACTAAACATATTATTATATTCCTTTTGTAATCTCTATACAGGTGCATTCTTTACACATGTATGTTTAATTAATGGTAAATAAAAAAGTTTGTGATTTCTGCTATTAAAAGTTGATATTTTATATAGCACATTTGTTACTAAATTATCAAAAGTTATTGTGCCATTTATCAATTTATATAAAAAATACATATCAGATAATATTCTCTTAATACGAAATTCATTATAATTATAAGATGAAGTTTTATACACATATTTACAATATTTATCATAAACTTTTTGTATTTTTTTCATATTTGTTTCGTTTATAGAATTCCATACAATGGATCCATAGTGTAAAATTGACAATATCAAACTATTAAATATTAATTTATTAGTCTGGAAATCAAAAACAATTTTTGATCTGAGCATCCTGCCAATGAGTTTAAATGCTTTATTAACAGAATATGTTATATGATTATTAAAAGTAAAATTGCTTGTGAAAATTATACCCAAATCTTTATAGTCAGTAATTTTCTTAATTTCAAGATGATCAATATGGTATCTACCCCGTATTAACATTGTTTTTCTTGAATATGTCATAGCATTACATTTATCAATATTTATTTTGTTATTTTCTTGGCACCACTTGTAAAATACATCTATATAATTTTGTAAAGTTTTAATATCTTCAATACTATTAATCTCCAGAAAAATTTTAATATCATCTGCATAGCATAACACGCTCTTACTTGGAATAAGTGTTATCAAATCTGATATATATTTAGCAAAAAATATTGGGCTTAACACACTCCCCTGTGGAATTCCAAGTCTAGATTTAAAATTGAATATGTCATAATATTACATTTATCAACATTTATTTTCATGTTATTTTCTTGGCAGCACTTGTAAACTACATCTATATAATTTTGTAAAGTTTTAATATCTTCTTTACTATTAATCTCCAGAAAAATTTTAATACCATCTGCATAGCATAACACACTCTTACTTAAAATAAGTGTTAACAAATCTAATATATAAATAGCAAAAAATAAATAATAAAAAATAAGCTAAATATAAGAAATAAATGAGAGAGGTAGCTCCCATTATTTATCTTCTAAAAAATGCCCACCCTTAACAATAATTTTAAAAAGATAACTTTACTATACAGTATAGGAAAAATAATATTTTTTCTTCATCCTTTATTTATTTATTTATCTATCTATCATATATATATGATCACTAGATGGAGATTACCAATCACTCTAAACAAGCTTTGTTTTTATATGTGCCAAAAGAGAAAGAATTCAAAATCTCTATCGTTGACCCTACCTCCAGACCAATTGGTTTCGAGCTTATGATTCATCTCAGTGGAGGGCAGGGTCTCTAGAAACTAGATCTATATATATACTGTAACCCCGTACTTTTGAACATTGTTCCTATTGAAGGCATTAATGTAATAATCTACGGTATTTATTAATAATTTTTTTTTTAAAAAAGTAAATAATAAATAAAAGAGAACATAACTTTATTTGACAAGTTATGTTATCTAACTGGAATGCAAAAATATTAATCTTATTCTGCTTTTAATGAGTATCAAATAAATAATAACTTGCAAATATAAGAATTGTTATTAAAGTAATTCTTATAATAATATGCTATATGCTTTAGTACAAAGTTAATATTTAGTTAAGTATATATAAAATAGAGAGAGTAAACATGATCAAGTTATAAATAAAGTTATAGATATCATAGATATAGTATTTAAGGGTTAAAGTATAATTATTTAATAATATAATTATTTAGTTAGAGCGTAAGTCATGAAGTACTCAGATTAAATTCTCATTTAGTCAATTTATTTTGAAAATAAAATAAATTTTAAAAAAATAATGCTTATTAATTCAGATAAATAGTACATGATTGCATAAAGAAAGAAATAAGTTGAAATTTAAATTGGAAACGTCACTTCTTCTGTGTACACATGTGTGTGCATGGGTGAATTTAGATTTCTTGGTTTTAATAACCAAGATAATTGTTTTAAAATCATGAAAACATTTAAAAATAAACATTAATTAAACCTAACCTAGAAAGGATTAAACATTAAATATAGTACTTCTGATAAACTAAGTTTGAGAAAAGTTAATCTGTTGTTTTAAAAAATCTATATATAATTTATTATCTTCTTTTTTTATTTTGAAATTTTCTTAATTAATAGAAGAAAAATCAGTTACAATGACCTTTTCATCCCCTTGCTTAAGATCACGTGCTAATTGTTTAAATAATGTAGGTTAAAGTTACATAATTTTCTTGATTAATTCCTTATACTGTTTAACATATTTGATCACAAGGGTCACTTTTTCAAGAGGAGGTAATTAGTTCTTGACATATGTCACGACAGGTATAAAAACAAGAGATTATCATTTGTAAGGGTCTGACCTGTCTGGTCTGATCTGTTTACTACTTCATTTTCATCATCACTTGACAGATCGCTGTGCACTGCAATCTCAATAATAGTGATAACTTTTTTATAATTATTTTATTTTATCTAAAGTGTAAAGTTATCAATTTTATTTCTATTTGAATCTACAATGCAGTGTTGAGCGACTTTTTAAGGCATTGATTTTTATTGCCATAATTCAATTTGAACTCTATTTTAATGACTAGCATAATGCTACATAAAAATTAATTTATTATGAGTAAATTCCATCAATTATGCTTAAATAGATTTTTAAAAGAAACCAGATGATGTGTTTATTTGTGTTAATTCATAGAATTATGCTGAACATTTTACTAATTTACTCTTCATTACTATTCATTATTTTTAAAAGAAGGAAATTTAAGTGTGAAGTTAAAGATTTTAGACTATTTAAACTTTGAGTCAAGAATAAGCTGCTATGTTGCCTAATCTATGTATTATGAAATGCTATAAAAAATAAGACATATTGAAACAGTAAGATTTGCTTTGCAAATCTTCGTTTCACCTTTTTTCACTTCTTTCCTACCCTCATGCCCTATTTTAAACCCCAATTTATTGTAGTATCTATACCGCGCTTATACACCGAAATCCCGCCTAATTTACACCACGAGTATAAATGCTTGTATTATATATATAATGTAATAAATCCCAACATTAATAAGTTATAAAATGCGAGTATGTACATGTATACATATTCATCTTAAAAAGTAGGTCATATAAGTCGTATTTACACACATATTGAGATAATATATTTTAACTGCTTGCGCTTCGTGAGTGCTATTAGGGCTCTTTGGGTGCTTGTTGAATGATGTGTTGTTTTCTTTCTTTACTGGTGTAAAAAGTATAAGCATGACGTCAACCAAAATATGACCATTTGATAGCTTAATGACATGGCTTTCAGAAAATGTGTATCTCAAAAAAATTGGTTGAAATTTGGATTTTTGACAACAGTTTTAATCGACCACAGTATTTAATTTTTTTTTTTTTGATAAATTTTGTAATTACCATGAAGCGATAAAAGAAAAAAAAATAGTTTATGGCCTGCAAGTGAAAATTTCTCCGGTGTTATTCACAAACAAGGCCTACAATAGAGCTTCAATGTAATACCCGTAAGTAAAATTTTTAAATTTTTTTTTTAATTTTTTGAAAAAATTATCTTTTTTATTAATTTTAGTTTGTAATTAGTGTGTGTTAGTTTTAGTTATATATTTATTTATGCTCATATAGAATTCATATCTACCGTAATTTTCTAAAGTTTGCATTAGTTTGTAGTTATATATTTATTTAGGCTCATATAGATTTCATATCTATCGTAATTTTCTAAAGTTTGCATTAGTTTGTAGTTATATATTTATTTAGGCTCATATAGATTTCATATCTATCGTAATTTTCTAAAGTTAGTGTGTATTAGTTTTAGTTATATATTTATTTATGCTCATATAGAATTCATATCTATCGTAATTTTCTAAAGTTCTAACTACACCTGGGTCTCGTTTTACACGATAGATAGGTTCCTCAGAAAACACGCGCAAAAATAGACATAACTTACATTGAAAAAGGGGGTGCGGTCTGTGATTTTTCCAAAATTCATGTAAAAGCAAAGCACCAATGTAAAATTACTTTAAAATTTGCGCAAAAAAAAAATAAGGAAATAAAATATGACTAATAAAAAATTTCAAATTTGAAAAAAAATTGATACAAGACAAACTTTTTTTAACTATAATATTTAATTTTATTCAAAATAATATATTTTTATGCATAATTTACAGTACAGTAATTGACATTTTTTTATACACGTTTTAATTATTATCGCTACTTGCTGATAAACAGGTTCGTTTGCAAACTGGTAAAAAATCAGATTCTTCACAAGAGGAAATACAACTAGCGCCAACTTCACTCTCATGTTGTGTTAATAGTTTTCTGGTAACAACGTAATTAGTAATTAATCTTTGAGACGATGATTTTATTAATTGTTTATGAAACTAACAACTAAAAATTAAATTCTTATTTTTGTCTTTAATTTTTTAATTTTCAATTCCGTTTAAAAATCAAATTTCACATCACATTAATTTCAAGTCGCTGTAAGTAATTTTTAAATTGTTAATTACAATTAAAAATCAGATTTTAATTTTTAATTGTCAAATTTAATTGTGCCCACTGCTATTACTCACCTTTTAAAAATAAACTTGTGGACACTAAATGATTAATAATTGATTACATTCTTTTTTAAAAAGCAAAAACAAAATGTGATTTAAAATGCAAAATTAACACGCACAATGTTTGAACAAATTTACATTATAATCTTGTAAAATTTAAGGTGTGTATACATAAAATGAGGAAATCATGATTTTAATTTCATTACTGCATAGCACTGAAAATATTGAAATTACTAAGATGAAAGTCGAATTCCAATAATGTGCTATTACTTTCAATATAATGTAAGTGCGCGAAATTTATTATTTAACTAAAGTAATAGCGTATTATCGGAGTTCGACTTCCGGTGAAACATGAATCGCGTAACTTCAAAATCATGTTAAATAAGTCCGCATACAAAGAGACCCAGGTGTATACTAATTCACTTATTTTTATAAAAATAATGATTTTCAAAAAGTATAATAATTTATTATTATTATAATTATGTTTATATAATATGTTTGTGTTTACAACTAATGAATTATAAAACTAATAATCAAATGTATACAAAGATCGCAAAGGCAAGCATATAATCAAATTCTGATTCTTGTCACATGATTGCCATTTTTTATGCTTACACAAGCTGGTATTAGCAGTAGAAAACTATAATAGTGCCGCTCAGTGCAAGTTTGTAAATCTTAGATCTAGATGTAGTGCTGTCAGATCCAAATTCCACACCAATGAAAGCCAAAAGATAGAAACTAAACTGGGGATATTGGATGAGTAGGCACTAGATGAGAACTTTGTGCCCAAACCTTCCTGCATCCATTGCATTGCCATATGGAGAGTTTGCTACTACTAATAACAGCTTGTGTAAGCAAAGGAAATGGTGATGATGTGATGTTTGGGTGATTTTATATGATTCCTGCCTTTAAAATGATGGCGACTGTGATTTTTGATAAATCAAAGATACCAAATGTATAAATGCTGGACTGTGTTCAGATGTATATGAGACCATATGAGCTTGGATTGAAACATTAATGTGTTTTTCATCTTGAGCTGCTAGCTTTATAGTTAACTAAATAGGTAAAAGGTCTCTGCTGGAGGGTTGCATTAGATCCTTAGATCCAAATGCAATGCTCTCAGATCCAAAGCTCCTCATTGATGAAAGCCACAAGCAAGAAACTAATCTGGGGATATTGGATGAGTAGACACTAGATGGGGATATATGCACAAACCTTCCTGCATCCATTCATTACTAAGCCTTTCATTGAGTGGCACTACTGTATGGAGTTTGCTACTGCTACTATATATTTATACATAGGCTACTGATTTTTGCTTCATGTTACTTAGCTCAATTTAAGCAATAAATCAATAAATGTGAGTCATAACCTCAATTATTTATATTTGAAAATACATAGACTTACAATAATTTAAAAAAAACTGACTTTTTTACAGTGTTTTATAAATTAATTTAAAGAATATTAAATATTCTCCAATACAATAATTCATTTTTAGAACTAATAACAATGTGTATAATAATTTAACAATCTTTTATTAAATGTTTTATAAATTATATACTTTAAACAATATTAAAAATTATCCCATGCAATATTTTAAAGAATCCTTAACATATAATTTTATTATCATTTATATATTACAATACATACATTGATTCAGAGATGGCACTTTAGACAGAATGGAGAGAATACGTCACATTTTTATTTGGACACACACATTACAATTATAGCCTTGGTCAATAATATTTATTAATTTAGTTTATTAATCAAACCATATACAAACATGAAAATGAATTAATAGTTAAGTTCATATGTCAAATACATAAAGAAAACCATCTATCTCATAAACTTACAATGTTTTACCCAGGAAAAGGGATAGCATCATGTGACTCTGTAGAATAAATCAATCTTTTCTCCCCTCCCCATATGTTAATATGATATTAATAAAATTAGATATGCATGATTGTATTCAAGAGAGATATGAATATATATTGAAAAAACATGTAAATAGATATGTATTACAAATAGAAAGCCTGGTATTGCATTGCTTGAAACTAACTAGCATATACAAATGAATAATATATGTATTATTCAAACCAGAAAGGCATGATTCTGATCAACAGAATAATAACTAATAATAATAAAATTCTTGGGGGAAATAGGCATATTTAAATATATTATAACTTCTAAATAGCATGCCATGAACAAATTTCATAAAACTAATTTTTATTTTCAAATTATTATATGTAATTAATCAACTTTGATACATATTTTTAAGTTTTGACTTGTCTTAGATATATTATATGTTCATAATTAGTAATACTAGTTGCTTTATCACATGAGAAATACATTTAAACTAAAATCCTAAAAGTTAATTATTCAGTAATATAATTGATTGTAAAAAAATTTTTTTTGATATTGCTGATGATAACTGATATATTATTGTTACATTTAAATAATATGTAAATATAGAAACCTCAGAAACAGTTACATATTGCTTTATATTTTTTGTTCTACTAACATGTGCTAAGCCATGGGTACAACTAATTATATTAATAAAGGTTAATGAATCAAGGAAAAAATATATTTCTTTCATTCTTGAACAGCATATAAACACCACTTTATAATACAGAAAAAAGATAAAAAAGAGAAGCAAAATAGCTGTTCATTAACAAAAAATAGATTTTAATAATTATAAAATTGTTAACAGTAAGATATTAGAAATGTGATGTCTAAAATAATACACAATTTATAATAATTTTCAATGCACTCTGAAAAGATAATTAATTATTTGAAGATGATATGCTTTAATAAATCACAGAAATACATTTATAATTTTTCCAATTTATACAAAAATCAAATTGCTCAAAAAATTATGGAACAGACCATGTAAGTAAGTCAAATTAATCAGTTCTCGGTCAATTTTATAATACATCAATTTTAAATATCTATATCCTTTTTTTATCATCTTTTTTTTTATACATTAAATATCTAAAATAATTTGTGATTGTAATTTTCATCATCCTGATGAAATATTAAATGTTTTCAGAAAAACACAAATTTTATTTATATCTTTCCAAAAAATTTATCTGTTAGTAATCATATACAGATTATCATCAAATATAACATTTCAATCAAATGTTATTCTCCTCTCTTTTTTAAATGTTGCTGGTCTGTAAGTATCATATTGTATGGGAAATAAACCAATTTCTTTTATATTCATGAATACTAAATTTAAGATGGTGTTCTAATCAATTGTGTATGACAGAATAGAGAAATATTACTTGAAACAATGTATTATAGATGGACCTGTGCATTATTATTAACAATTGTATGTGTGTGAAAAGATATTAAAATATTACAAAGATATAAAACCATTTAACAATTCAACTAGATAATAGAAATAGCCCAACATTTAACAACAACTAAGATGCCATCATCACAAACTTTCAAACAATCAATAGTAATTTATACGTATTCATACATTTCCTTATTTTAGCATATTAAACAAATGCATTCTCACAAGAAATACATTGGATTGCAATTGTATAGCCTGACAAATTGGAACTACTTTTTCAATTTGATAGACTTTCAGATCTTTTATATATTAATACTTATACAATGCCACTTCATCATTTTAAATCTAATATTTAAATAAAAGGTTATTAATTCAATTGCTCAATTTTCTTATCTCACAAACATTGGCTATTCTACTCATTATATTTTTCTTTAACCATTTTATTTTGAAACTTATATCTGATTGTAATTTCAGTAAGTATTTCACCAACTACACATCATCTATTCTTATCAGGAAAATGTAATGCATATTAAGATTTTTCAATCTTAACACCTTACAATGTTATACAATTTATTTTCAAAATCTCCCTTATATAAATACTAGAAGCAGAGGAGTAATAAAAAATCTTAATTGCATGTTAAACACTTTTGTTACTGTGAATAATTTTATTATAAGTTAATTAAATGTATAATGTAAGAATTGATATGTGTTTGAACATACATATATATGTATAAACACACATACTATACATATGTATATTTATATAAAAGAAATCTCACCTCTGCCAACAATCAGCATGCATCACATGACCACAGCTGCTGGTGTGCGGGACACAGAAAAGATCTGCAGGCAGGAACAAAGGATCATAATGATCTGTCAAAGAGATAATTAAGTAAAAAATTTCAAGTTTAATGACAACAGTGATGGAATTTCCTCCAACATTCACTCATATTACAACTGATTATCAACATTTAGCTTATAATTGTAAAGCTAGAATGGCAACACCTAATTAGTAATGTTTTGCACAATTCTAGTTTCCTTGAAGCAGGCAGTATAGCAATGATTACAGACTTCTCTATTTTTTAATTAGAATATTATTAAACTCAACAAAGCCCATCTCTGATTATTTAGCCTTATTAATGTTTTAAAATGCATTTCAATTTTATCATGACTCAACTATCAAGTAATTTGAGGTCAAGTCATTAATTACCATCTAGCTGTACTAAAACACTTTATATCTAAACATAAAACAAACAATTTTTGAAATTATATATATATGGAAATGTATATATTTATTGCATATAATACAATATTTCTTTATAAATTGCAGTGTACACAAGATGGCAGCACATCATAAATTTCCCTTAACCCTCCCTTCTCTCACATAATAAAAATGACTTTTTGGATAAAATAAAATAGTAGCTTAATATTAATAAGTAAAAGCATTTATTTGAAAACATAATTAATACAACTGTATCATTATTTAATAACAAATTCATCATGTTGAGATTTTTTTTACACAAGTCACATTATCATTTCTTATTTCTTGTAAATTATTATATTATGCGTCTTTTCATTATATATACTTCACATTTTTCAAATCATAACTCTACATATAATTCTTTATTAAAAACTCATCTTTATTTAATACTTATTATCTACATTATTATAATTTTTACAAAATTTGTTTTATTTTTTTTGTAAAAACATCTTTAATTTCTTACACAGAGTTTATCTTCATATGTCTTTTTCTCTATATTTGTTCAATTTCATTAAACTTATTTCAGTTCATAATTTTACCTAGTTTATTTGATATTTCAAATTCAGTATAATGCTTTGATTATATGAACCATTCACAATTCAAATCGATTAACTCCACTTTCTGACTTTTTTTAAATTTTAGTATCAAAGCATTTGATTTGACTCTTAACTTCTTATACTCAAAACAAATTTCCAAAGTAATAATAAGGATTAATACTGCTAAATGTCACAATTTTTAAGGCCATTGAATAATAAATAATTTATATCAGAAGCCAATCTAATTAACTCCATACTCTAATGTAAATTCTTGAAATAATGCAATTCAAACATTTATAAAAATTTGGTACTTGTGAGTTTTCAAGTAAATCAAGATGGCAGCTCATATTTTAGATAAATCAACAGTTTCTGGATCTCCCAAAAAATGCTTACAAAAGAAACGTCTGCTAGGAAATATCATATTTAATAATTACATTTTCTTTTCTTTTTCATTTTGGATTAACTTAGTAACAGAAAAATGATAAAAAAATGTAAATACAATGTTTACATTTTATTCCTGTCGGCAGCGTGCAATCATATCGTCACCATAAACACACACATTTCAGGAACAAGATCCTGTATCTTTGGAAATAGTCCACCGCCTCATATTCTGTGACAGGAACGTCCCAAATTTCTATCATTATGACAATTTACCAAAAAAAAAGAACCACTCTGAATTGAACCAAAGTATGATAATATTAAGAGCATCTTGTCGCTTCCCATGTTATAAGTAAAAAAAAATTAAATAAAGCTTCTTAATGAAATTTATTGGAATTTATTCTTTTTTAAAAATTTAACAATTGATTTATTAATTTTGTTTTAATTTAACAACTAACACTAACAAATCTTCGGTAAATGTGAAACTACATTTATCAAAAATACAAAGTGCCATCCTGGTTTACTTAAAAAATACCAAAAATTTAGTTAAGTAACTTTTTAATGCAATGATATAATATGAGATGATAGTGGTAAAATAATAAATCAGTTATAGTCTAACTGCCGCAGAAGCAAGTGTTTGTGAGTTATTAAACAACTACTTCAATTTTAGTGACAGCTGTTTTTAAAAAGAGAAAAAATAATCTCTATTGAAGAGATTAATTAATAATAATTATATGGATGTAAAAAATAATGAATCCAATGGTTCTTCGATATGAATCATTGGCAGAAAGCTCAGATCAAGAAAACAATTATGTAATTCAGACTCGTCATATCATTGTAACAAACATCACATGATCACCATTTCTATACTAGCACATAATTTGTTGTAAACAAAGGCAAAACTCCCCATACAGTAGTGCCACCCTGTGCCAAACACAGTAATCAATGGCATCCATTGATTACTCTGTTTGGCACAGGGTGGCACTACTGTATGGGAGTTTTGCCTTTGTTTATCATTGTAACAATGAAAACATTACAATAATTCCATTAAATAAAAAAGAAGTTGCATCCTGCTAAATGGACCCAAAATGTTCAAAAGAAAAAAAGGTCTGGAATACAGAAATAGAAGGTGAAATTTAATATTTGCAAAAAATATTTGTAGATGACATATTTAGATGTCATTAGAAGTGCAATGAAAAAACTACTTCAGATAAAAGAAAAGCTGCCATAGAGGTGTTTTAAAATTTAGGCAGTCAATTTGAACAAAACATTTTTTAAGCGGTTGTATTAAAGTTAAGGAAATAAAAAAAAAGGTCAAGTTCACATTTTTTCCCATGTTGCTTTCAAAAAACCCTAAAAAATAATATTTCCGTTTGTAAAAAATATTTTAAGGATACTTATCAGATAAGTGGCAGGTGAATACACCACTGTTGTTGTAAAAAACAAATTTTGATCATCATTGTCGCCATGTTCCAGGCAATAAAATTGATGGCACACATGTTATAAAACATATAAACTCATCTCCCATCTGCACTAGTGACTACCCAAGAGCTCATAATCCAAGACAAAAATATTTATATCAAGACCTAAATATTAAGAAAATTTAAGAATTGTATATTGCACAATGGGAAAATGAAAATATAATAACAGCAAAAGAAAAATATGTCAAGCCACTGTCTATGGATACATTCCAAACTTGTGATTCTTTGCAAATAAAAATTCAATCTTCAGGTGGTGAGAAAGTTCAGGTGGTAAAACTTGAAAAAGATGCTCACTTACAAAAGGCTAAACAGACTCTAGTCGATTGGCTGCAGATCGAATGGCAATATCCAAAGAAATGTTATTTCCTTTCAACATAGATAAAACTTTAACCTTTCTTAAACTTACTACATTCGTAGCTTATTATAAAAGAAATTTATAAATTTTCAGTTGTCATGATTTTAATAAAAATATAAATCAAAAGTTCAATTGGCCAGAAACTGAAGGGTTTGCAGATCTCAGGAAATTTCATCATGCCTAATAAAATATATAAAGAATTGTGCTAAAAATTGTGAAAAAATAATAACCTATTTGAACATATGGCCTGGACAAAATAGAAATATCAAAACTGTCTTAAGTTTATTGAAATTGATTCAAAATATAGAAATAAAAGCAGAGTTAATTGAATAAAATTTTTGGTATGTGGACATAGTTATTTGCCTAATCATTGAACTTTTACCATTATCGAATCACAAGTGAAAAAACTTCAGAATATTTTTTGTTAGAAATATAATAAAAATCAGTAAAAAAAAAACCACTGTTTCAAATGATTCAAATGACACATCGACTTTTTCTTTACAAATCTTTTAGAAAATTCTACCATCAACAGAAAGGCAACAGTTACAGGGTTACTAATAAAGTGAATCAAATTGCACTGAATAAAATTAGAAAGGTCGAAACTCAACGTCATACAATTCAAATATGACTTTAATAAAGATTCAGAATTTAATGCCATTAATAGAAAAAATAGGTCTGAAAAATGTAGACCAGCCTTTATGTATCCATCAGGTCAAATAGAGAAAATATGCTGAAACTGTTAAATTTCATTGCTCCCATTAAATATTATTATAAAAACTTAAGAACAAACCGAAATGATGGGACATCAAACAGCTGATGAAGATGACGTCATTTATGCTTCTGATGAACCAATTTAAACAAAATAATTGTAACAGAACAAATCTGTATGAAAAAATTAAAAACAGCCTAATGCTATACTAGTAATTATATAGCAAAAAAACTAACTTTTACTAAAATTCTTCAATAACCATGGTTTCATCTATTAACATATAAGTCTTTTCAAGTGAAATTCAACTAAACATAACTTATATATACAAAAGAGAATAGTTTTCCCATCATTCATTTCAAAAAACAACTTCCTTTAACATCAAAGAATATCTTCATGAGATTGATGACCTCAGATTCAAAAAAATTTATCATCAAAGTTTCTTTTACTCTTCTTTTCAATTCACTTTTTTCATAAAAGATAATCTCTGCATTGTCAAATATTTTATGACCTGTATTAAGTTCATGAATATACAAAGTTGAGTTATGATATCTATTTTTAATTCGACTTTTATGAACTTTAACTCTGACCATCGCTGATACATCCAAGAGATAAATGATACCGAGTAATCAACACAGGATATGATCATGTGTTACAAAATCACAATTTACATCAGTAATTAAAAAATTAAAGCATAAATTTCATAAGGACCTCACAGGATCAAGTATAGATCCAATATCCAAATCAGAAGATCAAATGTGAATAATGCTATTTTTTTAATTTCCATTGTTTTCTCCTAACTACTTGAAACAAAGGAAGCATGCAAGCAATAAGAGGTTCTTTCAGATAAGAAAAAATTATAAATTAATATGCTTTATTTCAACATATGGTTATAAACATATATTGTAATAAAATTCAAATTATAAGGTTTTGCTATTTCAAAATTATAAGCTTGGTTTAATCAATTTTACATTTATTCAACATATGGTTATAGGCATATATTGTAATAAAACTAGTATTTTAGAAGTTATAAGCTGTTAGTATTTAAAATTATAAACTTAGTTTGATCAATTTTATGTTTATTCAACATGTGATTATAAGCATATATTGTAATAAAATTCATATTTTTGGAGGTATACGCTTTTAATATTTCAAAATTATAAGCTTGGTTAGATCGCACTGCTGCAATTTTTGGATGATACTTTGTATCGTTGAAAATATCCTCCCGGCACACTTCGGCGCTTAATTCATATTTTAGACATTATAAGCTCTTAGTAGTTAAACTGCACTCGCTGCCACTTTGAATTCTAAGGACCTCCCAAGACCATTGCTCACACATCCAAGCTGTGGATTATTCAATGTCATTTATCACTTGGATGTGTCAGCAGTGACAGTGAGCACAATCTAAATCGACACTGACTTAATTTTCTCTGAACTATATAAATTTTTATGACAATTGCAAGGAATCTTATAAACTATCCCAGGAAATGATTTACAATCAATTGACTGTTTTGAACTATTTAGTAATGAATGACTTATATGGCAAAGAAATAAACTCTTTATTCTCATTAACAATTGAATCTTTATTATTAACAGATTTACACTTTTATTAAATATAATATTCCTAATAAATTCACGATTATATCCTAACTCATAATATCAGAAGCAAATTGATGTCTTCTGAATATCATTTTGAAAATTATTAAGTCTTCTAATCTTATAAGAAAAAATGTATAAAGAAAGTCTCTTGTGAGTAAAGATTGACAACTGTAATGAAATGACTACAAAATAAAACATCAACTTTATCAACACTTATAATTCAAATGTACCCTCCTAAATAGTACATTTAATATTAAAATCAAAAGCATTCAATGTACCAAAAAAAAATCCTTTAATTTATCTTCTATATAACAAACAAATAATCATCAACATACCAAACAAATAGTTTAAAAGAAACAGAAAAATTATTAATAACACTACTCTCTAAAAAAAAATTAATATAGACAGAGCACATTAAAAGCTAAATAACATAATCAATAACCAAACCCTCTTTAATTTTATAACACATTATTACACATAAAATACATAGAATCTGCTAATAACAATAACAAATCCTGAATAACCTGTATTATTTTAATTTCAATAAATATGTTAGTATAAAAAAATATCAATAAGGGTATTCCAGAGGATAAATTTAAATGTATTAATTAATAACAATGGAAATGAGTTATAAATATAAAAAATTGAACAGAGTTGCATAATCCAAAGGTTTCTACAGATATGAATGAAAATAATGGAAGAGCAAATTTTGAATTGATTAGAGTAATGATAAAATCTTATGAAAATAGTAGATCCAGAATGTGAAATTAATTAAATGCTTTCACAAAGGAATTTTTCTGATAAGAGAACAATTAAATGGCAGACTATAAAAACTCAGGATTGTAGATTTAAGTGCTCCTTTTCTCTTTTGTGTTGGTAAAGTGCTATTGGGCTTGCAACGAGTATCATCGGTAACCAATCAACGTCTGCGAGGGAATAAACCCAGGTATTTCAGAATCTGAAGGTATAAAAATCTGACTAGCATTTAAAGCAAATCATCCTGATCTTATTTTGTTTTATTTAAGCCTAAAGGGCTCTTAAGTTTTAACTTGGGGAACTTGTAATTATTTAGCATAGTTGTGGAAAGTGACAATCCATTAAAGAAGACAGTAATTGTAAAACAATATTGAAAGAGTGTGTATAACGACTTTTAGAACTCTGTGATCATTTCTTTGTCTGTATATTAATTATATTTAAGCTTATATACATATTCTAGTTTGTGTTTGTATAACTTATAATAAAACCTTAGTTAGTAAATTTAGTTTTAATTAATTGTGGTTTGCCCCATCTAGAATCTTGGTAAATACATAGCAAAATGGCTTTGTCAGAAATTCAGACATAGTATAGGGAAAACAATAGTACAATCAAGATTAGAACTGTCAAGCAATAATATAGATCGGTAGTTTGATTGATGAGTAAAATGTCGATAGGTCAATGTAGTATCTCTGAATTTGATGTAGAAAATGCAGTGAATCGCCATTATACATAACACAACTTGAAAATTTTGCATGCTTAATGTCATAAGTGATAATAATAGAAAGGTAGCAGCGTTGTTGTGTTTGGTAGGGAGGAAAGTAATTGAACATTAATAATTTTATTTGACCAATTTATAAAAAAGGCAGTAAGTAAGGAGGTGATGGTTAATAAGTTAACAGAACATTTAAGCCCGTGGTCCATCTAGGCATATTGCTAAATTGGCTCTCCGAAATAGAAGATAGGTGAAAGGAGAAAAAATAAACGATTATTTATGTCAGTTAGTAAAAAAACTATCAATATGGAGAATTTGGTGAACAAGTCTTGTTGAACAAATTGCTATGGGGAATGACAGATGAAAGATTAAGACAAACATTATTGCTGAAACAGAATTGTCATATGAATTACCGATCAAAAAAGAGATCCCATATGAGTTAATTATTAAGCAAGCTCTCACTTTTAGATGTGGACGAGGAAGGCAGAACAGCAGTTTATAAAATGAATAAAAGTAGACTGCAGAGGAATTACAAATCAAGTAATGAACCAATACCTTTAGAGAAACATTTTTGCTGTGGGAAAGAGGTCATTTTGCTAAGAATTGTAAATGGCATCGAGAAAGCTGTTTTAATTGTGGCAACAGAGGGCATTTAGCAACAATTTGCAAAAAACCCAAGCCAAATGATAAAAAAAAAAAATAACCAAACAGAGGAAGATAAGCAAGACAAAGTTAATATTAAAATGAATATGACTGGCAAAATCAATATATGCTAACACTTAAAATATATAGCACAGAAGTGAAAATGAAGATTGATAGTGGCTCGGATATTTCATTAGTGTCCAAAAGTCAATAGAAGGACATAGCAAAAGATTATAATGAGATTAAAATTAATAAGTTCAATATAAAAGTTAAAGATGTAAGTGGAAACTGGCTAGCGCTAATTGGAATGGCTGATGCTCCAATTACACATAGATATAAAGTATGTTATTTGTCAATATATATTGCTAAAGGAGAAATAAGTCCAATAATTGGTAGCGAGTGGTTTAATGAGTAAGGTATTAATGTATCAATTGCTAAAATCATTTCCATAGAGCAGCAAATGTTAAATGGTACCCTGAATTACTTTCCAAGGAGACAGAATCAATAAAATCAAACTTGGTAGATTTAGAATTAAATGAAAATGCAGGACCTATGATCTGTAAGCTGCAGAAGATTCTATTTGTGCAGAGCGAAAAGGTTGAAGAAAAAAAACGTTAATGACTAGAGGAGTGTTAACTTCTATAGAAGAAGTAGAATGGGCCATGCTCATAGTGGTGATAACTAAACCTTATAGGCAAATCAGAATGTTCAGTGATTACCATGTGACAGTGAATAAATATCTAAATAAAGGGGCTTATCCCATATCTAATGTTGAAAAAGTTTTAGCGATTTTGTCGAATACAAAGTTTTTTGCCAAATTGGACCTCAACTCTGTTTATCATCAAATTAAAGATATTGACAAGTCAGCAAGAATATTGATGCTGACCACACACACCATTTGGGCTACTCAAATGTAAAAAAAAACATTAAAAACTTTAGTGGCTAGGAGTGTTAACCTCTATAGAAGAGGTATAATGGGCCATGCTCATAGTGGTGATAACTAAACCTTATGGGAAAATCAGAATGTGCAGTGATTATCATGGGACAGTGAATAAATATCTAAATAAAAGTGCTTATCCCATATCTAATGTTAAAAAAGTTTTAGCGATTTTGTCGAATACAAAGTTTTTTTGCCAAATTGGACCTCAACAACATTTATCATCAAATTAAAGTTATTGACAAGTCAGCAAGAATATTGATGCTGACCACACCATTTGGGCTGTTTAAATGTAATCATTTATCATTCAAAATTGCCATAGCACTGAATATCTTTCAGGCCAAGTTAAACTCAATGTTACAAGGGTTAAAAGGGGTAATGTCTTATCATGGTGATATTTTGATAACAGCAACATCTAGTGAATTGTTAAGAGAAAGAATTTTGAAAGATTGCGAAAAACCATGACTGTGTATAGAGAGACACAAGAGTTAAAGTTTCTGGATCACAGCATTTCAGATAAAGGAAAACTTCTTTTCATGGACAAAGTCAAGGCTGTTAGAAATCCTAAAAAGCCAAAAAACATAAAGCAGCTTTAGGCATTTTTAGGGCTAGTTAATTTTTTTGAGCTGTTTTTAAATAAAGGAAAAGGTAGCAAAATTGTTGTATGAGATATTGTGCAATAAGTTGGGTTTAACCAGAAATTGAAGTGCTTTCAAAAAAACTAAAGCTTTTATCATCTGATATATTGTTGGTGCATTTTGATGGTAAGCATCAAGTTAGAATTCCCACTGATGCATAACACAGGGAGATAGGGACTGTTTTAACTCATCCTATACATAATACTGAGTGGTCTGTTGCACATGTGTTCAGAACATTGTCAAAAGCAGAGTATAATTACAGTTAAATTAACAAAAAAGCTCTGGTGATCATTTTCGCAGAGAAAAAATATCAGTTTGTTTATGGGTATAGTTTTGAAATTATTACTGATCATAAACCTTTGTTGGGCATTTTAGGAAATGATCATGCAGTGCCTGAATATTTTAAGTCTGCATATGTTACGATGGCAAAATGTGTTAGCTACATATGATTATTCATTAAAATATAAATAGAGGATAAGACATCTCGCATGCAGACACGTCAAGATTTCTAGGTAGTCAAAAGATATGCAATAGTGAGTTTGATGTTATTTATATTGACAGCTTGAACTCTCAAGTGTTATATAGTGATACAATTCAAAAATGGACTAGGAAAGAAAAAGTACGATATTGTGATGAATTGAATTAAGAAGGGCTGGCCTAAAACTATACCTAGGTATGTGGGAATGGGGTTTTGGGCTAACAGAGAGTAGTTATTCGTTTGTAGAGGATGTATAGTAATGGTGGATAGAGTAATTATACTGCCTACAGGGAAGAATAGTTTTAAAGCTTCTCCATAAAGGGCATAAAGGGCATAATGGCATAGTGTGTGTAATAGCTTAAGCAAATCGCTAGGTCTGGTGGCCCCATATTAATACAGATATAGAAAACTACATTAAAGGTTGTACTGCATGTCAGTCAGAAAGTGCATTACTGGTGGTTTTGCATCCTAGCTGAAGTGGGAAAGAGTGCATATTGATCACGAAGGACCAATGAATGAAAAAATTGTGCTGATAATTACAGACGCCTTCTATAGATAGATAGAATGCCATATAGTGAAAGATACTATTGCCCTAGAAACAATTAGGTAATTAAAGATGGTTTATTCAATACATGGTTTTCCAGAAGTGGTGGTGACAGATAACAGAGCAGGTTACTGGAGAGGAATTATGACAGTTTATTAGTATCTATGGGATTCATCACATGTGCACACCTCCATATCATCCTCAGTCAAATGGATTAGCAGAGAATACTACACAGCAAATAAAGAGAAGTTTAAAAAATTGAGTAACATAGAAATTCAAGATACATTACAGACATTTATGCCATACCATCATTCAAGGCCATCTACAACAGGAAAATCTCCAGCAGAATTAATGTGTGGATGTAAACTAAGGACTAAATTGGGAGTTTTGCATCCGAACAAAAGATTAGTGTTCCAAATGTGATGCCAAAAAAATTGTTTAGAGTTGCTGAGTCTCGATGGGTGAGAGATATTATATGGAAAAATGGATCAAGGGAACAATAGACAAAATATTGTCAAATCAAATATACGTAGTTAGTGTAATTAATGATTTAAAGTACAGACACCACATGAACCATATAAAGAAAAGAGAGTCAGAAGAATTGCAGCTGGAAATATGGCAAGATGCAAAAATGTAGAAGGTGGAGAGTAATGAAAGAAGCAACACGGGAAGAAAGACAGAGGAAAAACAGTTAATTGAGGAAAACAATGATGAAATTGCAGAAGAAATTCAAATGAAACCTGAAATAAATAAATCACCCAGATCTGTGTGCATCAAAAGAAAACCAGAAAGATGTAATGATTAAATGCAAAAAACAATTACAACTTCTGGAATGAGAGAAGAAATTGTAGTATTTTAATTTCAATAAATATTTTAATATAAAAAATATAAATAAGAATACTCCAGAAGTTAAATTTAAATGTATTAATAAATGACAATAGAAACTGTTTTAGGAATGAGTTACACATATAAGAAAATGAGTAGTTACTCAATTAAAAAGTTTCTGCAGACAGAATGAAAAGAACAGAAGAGCAAATTTTGAACTAATTAGAGTAAAAATAAAATCAATTTGTAGATCCGAAAAATGAAATTAGTTAAATGCTTTCACAAAGGAATTTTTCTGATAAGAGAACAATTAAATGGCAGAGTATAAAAACTCAGGATTATAGATTTAAGTGCTCTTTTTCTCCTTTGTGTTAGTGAGGTGCTATTGGACTCCAATGAGTATCGTTGGTAATCAGTCAACGTCTGCCAGGAAATAAACTCAATGTTTTGGAATCTGAAGGTATAAAACTCCAACATAGAGCAGATCATCCTGATCTTATTTTATTTTATGTAAGCCTAAAGGGATCATAGGTTTTAACTTGGAGAACTTGTATTTATTTAACATAGTCGTGAAAAGTGACAATCAATTAAATAAGACAGTAATTGTCAGACAACATTGAAAGAGTGTTTAAAGACTTTTAGAACTCCATGATCATTTATTAGTCTATGTATTAATTACATTTAAGCTTGCAAATATATTCTAGTTTGTGTTAAATTTGGTTTTTAATTAATTGTGGTTTGCACCTTCGAGAGTTATGGGTAAATACATAACATAACTGAAATCTTATCTGTAGAAAAATATTCAAATATCTTTAAAACGTCAAGAAACAAATTAATGCCTTTTTATAAAAAGCATTAATGTATTTCTTGTTGTTTTAAAGAAATTTGAATATTTTTCTGCAAACAGGATTAAGGTTATTCATAATATTATATTATTATTAGAAGATTCTATGTATTTTGTGGGGAATATGTTTTATAAAATTAAAGAAATTGGGTTATTGGTTATGTTATTTCTCCTTTAATGTGCTCTGTCTATATTGATTTTTTAGAGAGTAGTGTTATTAATAATTTTTTTGTTTCTTTTAAATGATTTGTTGGTATATTGATGATTGTTTATTATCATCATTGTCAACCATTATCAATCCGCAGCAGGAAGGTCTCCCCAAATTCAATCCATCACCTCCGATCTCTAGTCTCTCTTCTCCACATCACCCCTGCACACTTTCTTATTTCATCCATCCATCTCACATCAGATCTCTTTCTGGGTTTTTTACAAACTCTTAAAATCTGGTTTAAGATTTCAATTCTCTATCTATTATCATCTCTTCTAGCAATATGTCCAGCCCAACTCCACTTGTCTTTTAATTCTTTCAGCAATGTCAGTAACACTTTTTTGTTCTTTTACCCATGTATTGCATTTTCGATCTCTTCTTGTTATTCCTATCATGCATCTTTTCATACTTTTTTGAGTGATCTGAATTCTCTGTATTGCTCTTTTATTCCATTAAGTGTCGAAGTCTTAGATACATAAGTAAAAACGGGTAAAACATATTTATTAAAAACCATCCGTTTCTTTTTAATATTATGTTATTTCTACCAAAAGCACCCCAACCAAATTTAATTCTATGATTAATTTCATCCATTATGTTTCCAACTGTAGTAATAGCCTGACCAAGGTATTTGTTAACTTCTTCTAACTCATCATAATCAATCTTTATTTTCATCTTTTGAGAAAATCCATTGAACATTACTATTTTAGTCTTTTTAACATTTACCTTTAATCCTACTTTTTTACTTTCATCTGATAACTCTTGCAACATTTCTTGAACTCTGAAGCATTATTTGCAAAAAACAACTAACTTATCTGCAAAATCTAAATGACTTAAATAATCTCCATTTACTTTTACTCCTTTAGCTTCCCATTTTAATCCACAAAATACTTCTTGCAGCACTGCTGTAAAAAGTTTTGGAGATATGGAGTCACCCTGTCTTACTTAGTCCCTTCTCATTATTAACCTTACTAGTATAATTGAGTAATCTAATTGTTGCTGTTGCATTTTTATAAATATTCTTCAAAATTTGACAATATCCTGATGATCCAATGCTTTAATCATTGAAGAAATGCTTATACAATCAAATGCTTTTTCATAATCTACAAATCCAAAACATAATGGCAACTCGTGGTCCTTTCTATAACTTCTCTCAATACTTGGATATAATTTACTACACTAAAACTACTTTTAATGCATACATTAAGAATATTATTAATAAAGCATAACAGAAAGATGAAATATATTTTGAGATATGTGAGAGATTTATCTACTTCCATAAAATATAGGGGTTTTTTTTTTCTCTTATTGCAATATTTTTACAATATGGTTCTTATGTATGGAATTTGAATTTGATTAATATTCAGTCTAAAATATATAATATTGAAAAAAGATTCAATACATCAATAATGGGACACCATCAAAATGTTCAGACAGTATTGAAAGAAAGAAGAATGTTGAAAGATATGATATTATTGAAAAAGTTAATTGATGGAAAAATTTAATGTCAGTGACTGTATATCTAAAACAGAATTGAGAGTACCTAGTTGTCTGTTAAGAGAAATGCACACTTTCAAGGTTAATAAACATAAAAATATCTTCTTCAGCAAGTCAGTTATTAATAGATTGCAAATGGGTATATACTCTAACATTAAAAAATATTTATATTTTTAGTGATCAGTTTATTATAAGTTAGAAAAACTAAACTTATAATTGAGAACATTTAGATTTTGCAAGTTGTTTTTGCAAATAATGCTTTAAAACTGCAGGCAATGTTGCAGGAGTTATCAGATGAAAGTAGAAAAGTAGGACTAAAGGTAAATATTAAAAAGACAAAAATAATGTTTAATGGATTTGATTATGATAAGTTAGAAGAAGTTAGCAGCTACAACATAAAAATATATATCTTAAATAAATTTTCTCTCACCACCATATAGCAGCTCATTACTACATGTTATCTGACTATGATATGAAGTTATAAATATAAAAATCAAAGTGTTTTCTAGCTGCTAATATTAAATTAAAAAATATTGATTTAAGAATTTTATTCTATTTTTAGAATCTTTCTAAAATCAAATGAGATGTATATAAGTAAAAGGTCAAAATTGCAGAAGCAATAATTGCAAAATACATCAAAAGCAACTAAACATTTTTAAAAATATATACATATTTATCTAGTAGAAAATTAATATTAATAAAAAATTGAAACAAAATAAATACAATATTTGGCCAGCTCTAAGACTATACTGTAATATTTGATCTTTTATTTTGTAAACAAATGATATGTGTGTATGTAAAAATATAAATAATAATCAATATTAAATTCCCAATATCCACCCATAATTCATTTATTAAAAAGTTACTAGACTTAGCTAGCTATTAATGAACATTTCAGGGAAGTGGCCAGTAACATCCTGCTTTCTTGAAGGACAGAGTCCATTGAATTTAATTATTCCACATTTTAGGAAAGACTGAAACAGGATGTGTGCTGATTTTGGGATGTTAATCACTTTGCTGTTTAAATGTTTCCAGACTCATTAAACAATTCCATCCAAAATTATTGAAGAGCAAGTACAATTACACTAAACCTTTCCTCATCATTTTTTTTTTTTTAACAGAAGATGGAAATTGATTATTTTACCACTCTTCCTTTATAGGAATTGTTACTCTTCAAAATATAAACTGTCAACAGCAGAAGATATTTTTCCCAGTTTCATTATCAATAATAATTTTCTATTACAAAATGAAATTTCTAAAAAAAACACACACCTATATATGTACATACAGATACACAATTTAAATAAACAATCTGTTAAATGAATAACAAGAAGTACATATCAACTGGGTCTCATGTTAAAATAAAGATGTATCTGTCTGCCATGCTTATGATTTAAATTAAAATTCTGATCAAAAAAAATTTTATATTTTTTCAACAGACTTGATATTTCTTTCTTATATACTTAATCCCACAATCATCCACCATTGGTTGGTAAATGGATTATCTGCCTACTCTTGGTTTGAGGCTAAGCCAAATAGAAATATATTCAAACTAACCACCTAGTAATTAACAAACCTCATGAATAGTCAGTCTTCTTTGTCATTGCTATCTATGAGGAACTGACAGAAATGTATTTACTGCAACAGTCTATTTAAAACCTATTTTACTTATATATATGAGATATTTATAATAATATAATGTAATAGATACTACAATTGAAAATGTAGGTAAACTGCAATCTTGCATAGTTTAAAATAGCAGCTTTCTTTTAATATATATATTACGAAAATTGAAATTACAAAATAAATTCTTACCCTTTAAAATCCTTAAAAACACAAGATAAAAGACAAAGATCTTCAAATATCAATATTATCTAGAACTCATGATGAAACAATAAATTGTGTTAAAGGATGGAAAATAATAGCAAGACATTTGTTCATAGTACTACCAAGTTATTTCAGCTGCCTTTGGACAGATAACTTAACATGCAGCATATATAAATTCAAAACTATGACCCTCAATGATTCATGAAAATTACTGAATACAACTAAAAATTTTATGTAAAAGCTTTATTCTGTATTACATTCCATTTTTTTTATTTATTATTAGAATATTCAGTAGCAGCCCTCCATAAATGTATATAATCATTATAATTAATACACCTAATTCTCTTTTTACATAAATATTTTTTGCACAATTCTGAAATAACACTTGAGTTTTAAAAAAAAAATCTTCTGTACGGTTTTAAAATAACATGATTGATAAAAAAAATATTTAAAAATCTTTTATATCTGTTATTATTATCTAACTTTAAAAAACATTTCATCCCTTTATTTCCCATTATTTTAAAAACAAAAATCCCCCCTTTTGACAAAATTCTTGCAAATGAGAAAATTTGCTTGTCTGCATTGTTAATATTTTTGATGTTTTATTTTGAAAGGGATAGTATCTTTTTGGTATTGATGCTTTGTTTGCATTTTGATGTTAAATTTAAAGTGTTCCTTGTTGGTGTTAATATTAAAAAAAATTAATTTTCTTTAAATTTAATATATAGGGTATATGAGCACAGACTCTCACATGATCCACCATTCTCCACACCATCTCATAACACTGATACCCTTGAACACATATATGTTGAAAAGATAAATAATCACCAAACCAGCAATCATCAGTTGGTCCAGATTACCACCTCTATACATATATGCTATAAGTGCTCAGATATATATTAAGATAGCCAAACCTCACATGTTAATGGACAAGCTTCAATCTACTCCACACTCCAACTTTTCAACCGACCATCCAATTGAATTGATTAATTTGTTTAAAATTAATTTAATAATTTTCCCAAAAAAATAGATGGTAGGTTATGCATTGGATGCATATTTTTGAATTTATGTTTTGTTATTTAAATCTGAAATATTTTAATTTAGCCTCATGCAATGTCATATAAACCACGTACAAAAAGATGAGGAAAGGAATTTCTTTGGACACTAAAATTCAAACTTTAGATTGTCCTGCAACTGGAGTAGTAACATCTGTAGGAAAGTATTTTGGTTTACATGAAGCTACTATACGAACTATTAGAGGTAATAAAACTGCTATTAGAAAGTCGATATGTTCTGGACCAAAATTGAGTGCTAACTAATCATTTTATACAAAAGACAAAGTTAAGGACAAAATGGAAGAAAGCCCTAGTAATATGGATAGAGAAAATGTCAGAAAAAAGTACCAGTAGATGAAAATGCCATCAAGCAAATAAAATACAATTATCCTGTTTCAATAAGATGGCACAGAAGATAGTTTTTCTGGGTAGTTGGAGTAATACAAGAGTAAGATTATTATTTAAAGGCAAGGGTAAGGATCATAGAAAGTTAAATAATTATAGACCGATAGCAGTAACATCAGTTTTATATAAAGTTTTCTCATATATGGTGGCTGGAAGAGTTGCAAAATGAATAGAAAAGAATAAGGTAGTGAGGGAACTGCAGGGAGGTTTTAGATCAGATAGGCATATAGGAGATAGTTTATTTGTAGTTACACAACTTATGGATATGAGTAGGAATTCAGATAGACAGTTATATATGAGTTTTATAGCTATAGAAAAGGTATATGATAGAGAAAATAGAAATAGATTATGGGTAAGTTTAGAAAATTTGGGAATGGATGAAGCTTTAGTGGATATTATTAATAAATTATATAAAAATAATTACTGTACATATCAATTAGGGAATATAGAATCAGTTAAAGTTAAAAATGGGGTGGGACTAAGGCAAGGATGCCCTATGTCACCTATTTTGTTTTTGTTGTATTTGAGTAAAATGGAGAGAGCAATAGAAAGACTAGGAATAGAGATACCATTATTAGGTGGCAAGGGAGTATATACTTTATCGAGTCTTTTTTTTTTTTTTTGTGGATGTCATTTTGTGTGCAGAAAGAAGAGAAGATATGAAAGTTATGCTGAGGACATGTGCAAGGGTGGTAAAGAGATGGGGATTAAATTTAGTGAAGAAAAATCAAATATAATGATGGATAACGCTGGGGAAAGAGAAGACGTAGAATTTTTATTGGGGGATATAAAGTTAAGTGTGGTAAATAGATATAGTTATTTGGGAATCAACTTAAGTAATCAGAAAAATTGCTTGGATGAATGGGAGAAAAAACTGATAAATGAAGCAAAGAAAAGAAAAGGGTTGATAAAAAAAATTAAGAGTGTTTTCATATAATAAATATGATGTAGCTAGAATTGTATGGAAGGGAGTTGCAGTAGCAGGGTTAACATTTGGTAATGATGTGTTATGTATTAGTAAAGGGGTATTAGATGACTTAGAAAAAAGTACAAAGGGAAGTAGGAAGACAGGCATTCGATGCAGATGTGTGGACAGCAAATGAGGCAATTCAAGGAGAAATGGGAATGGTCAAGTTTTTATATGAGAGATGCAAAAAGTAAAATGAAAATGTTTGGTAGCTTACAGTTTATGGATAATAAAAGAATAGCCAAAATAGTATTTAATTGGGTTATGAGTAAAGGTCAGGCAACAAGATGGGTGAGAAAGGTAATGCAGTATGCAGAAGATTTGGATAAAGAATTTATATCAGAATACTTGTACAAAAGGTAGGATGATTGTGTTAGGAGGATTGTTGAGTGCTATAGTGTTAAAGAATGAGATATAAGAATAGATGCATTAATAAAGAATAGTGAGGTAGAGAGATGTAGAACTAGTATGGAGAGTAAAAAGAGTTTAAATATATATAGAAGTAAACGGAACATTGAGTGCGAGTTAATTTATGATAATAGCAAGGAAAGTAGTTTATTGTTTAAGCTCGAATGGGATCTGTAGCAACAAGAGAATATACACGTAAATGAAAAAATATGGGTAATTTAGTCTGCAAATTGTGTAAGGAAGGCATAGAAATATTAGGCATCTGTTAATTGAATGTAAATGCATGAAAGCAGAAGGGTACAAATAATGAAGTTATGGAAGAATAAATATGAACAAAGTGTTTATACAGAAAGTGGGTTATTGGTTTTTATGCTGGGTTTGGAAAAAGATAAGGGGGATTTAAATATAAAGGCCATAGAATTGACAAAGATTATGTTGTGGAAATGGGATGGAGCAGATTATGGAAAAACGTAGGGTGGGGAATGGAAAAAGAAGGTAAAGTGGCTAACAGGTTTCTCTGAGCATAGGTGCTGAGAGATTCCTGACTCTGTTTAAGAAGTCACAGTGCATCACATCACATCACATCACATAACTAAAAATTTACAAATTAAAGAAATCGAGAACAACTAAATCTGACTTAAATGAGGAATATTAAATTTTCTGCAAGTATAGGATGGATGACAAAATTTCTTGAAAGACATGCATTTCACAATATTAAAATAAAAGGTTAAACTGCTTCAGCAGATAAAACAGCTGCCAAAGAATTTTCAAAAAAATTAGCTAAAATCATCGAAGACAGAAGATACACTCCTGTTTGGAATGTTTATGAAAGTGGTCTTTTTTGAAAAAGAATGCCAAATATAACCTACATAGCAAAATAGCAGAAAACTGCTAATGGTTTCAAAGCAAAAGATCATGTCCTTTTGGTATTCTGTTCCAATGTTTCAGGCGATCACATATTGAAATCTCTGCTTGTTAATCAAGCCTGAAGATCATGTTCAATGAAAGGTATAGATATGAATAAATTACCAGTTCACTGGATAGCAATTAAAAATTTTGGATCATCGCTGAAAATTTTTATGGAATGGTTCAACAAATATTTTATTCCAGAAGATAGGTGATATAGGAATGACAAAAGTCTAGAATATAAAATTCTATTGAATGTCGATAGTGCCCACCACCTAATACCACATCCTTGATTTAACCATTAGACCAAGGAATTATTCTGACATTTAAAACATTATGTAAAACGAATATTTCAACATGTTTTTGACAAACTGAATGATAAAACATTAAATGTCATAAATATGTGGAAGAAATGTTTGATTCTGAATTGTATGAATCAAATTGGATTAACATTACCTGCATTAAAATCTTCAGCTTTGAATGAATGTTGGAAAGACATTTGCTATAATATGTAAAAAGCAAATATCCCTGTTGTCTTTAATATGACTGAATTTCTCAACATCATAATAATGGCCCAGTTAATTGCTCAGAGAAGGATTGAATGATGTCATCTGAAAATATCCATGAATTGTTAGTTGATAAAGCTTTAAGTGAAAAAAGAAATCCTAGAGATTGTTGTTAAAACTCACAATCCTAAAGAAGAGAGTGAAAATAAAGATGATCTAGTAATATATGCTAATTTAATTAATGGTCTTGATCTTGCTAACCAATTAGGTAATCATTTTTCTAAGTATGATCCTAATAAGGAATGAGCTTCTAAGTTTGAAAGAGATCTGAAATTGCTAATGACAGCTTTTAGAGAATGGAAAAACTATACAAAAACCCAGCCATTAATTAGTGAATTCATTATGAAAAATATAATATCAACATCACAGGACATTACTGCTAGGATTGTACAAGAGTTTATAGAAAGAACTTCATCAATAGAAGAATATGATGTCCAAAGCATTGTTAGTGATAGCAATGATGTTGGAAGTTTTAGTGATAGCAATGGTATTCCAAGCATGAGCAAATGTACGCATTTATTGCCAGAAAGTGACAGCGAATAAAATCTTGCTAACTCAAATTACAAATTCTGCCTAATTTTCATGTTCATTGATTCTTTACATTTTTAAATTTTTCAAATGAAGTAAAATTTGATAACATGCAAAAAATATAACATTCTTATGAAATTTTTTATACATGGTTTATTTAATTATTTTCATTGCTTTTATACATCTGGAACCAATCTCCTTAATTCCCATATTGTAACAGTCAAAATTCGTCTATCTCACTAACACACTGCAGAATTTAAACCCCAGATATGGAACTCAACACTAGGAATGGTTGCCTCCTAGAAATCCCAAGTTCGAATCCCAAGTCTAAGCTCCACAACACCATCTACATAATAATGCATCTGATGCTACTAATAGTATAATTTCTTGCCGGTGCTGGTAGTCAGGGAGAAACAAGACTCTAAAATTAAAGTAGCCCTAGGTTTATCTAACAATGACTTATAGATATGCCAAAGATAAGCTTAATATGGGTATGTAACTTAGATTGCATCCCAGATAAATAAAGAAAAGTAACTATTTACTTCCTACCCTATTTCTTGAAATATATAAAGTTATAAAGTACGCCCTCCAGATTTGATAGCAAAATAAATCAATGTATAATTAATATTTGTACTTCTTACTTGAGTTAGTTTATATTATAATGTGTCTATTATATTACAAGGTAAGTATGTGCGAGCTACGCAGAGCAATAAAGCAATTTAAATGACTAATTAAACGTGAACAGGGAATCTTAAATTAATAAGAGTGAAGCTTGTGCGAATGTTATTTCTAATTCTAAGGTAAAGCTATATTGCACATTACTGGATTCATCTAATCAAATTTAATAAGTTCTTATGGGAATATACGATGGTGCTAATGAGATAAAGTGCACAGGAACCGCGGCTTTACCAGAAAACAAGTAAATAAAACTAAATTTGGATTTGGATAGGCATTTTGCCATTTACCCAGGACCTCTCTAGTCCTTGCACAGCCCAAGCCTGACTCACACCCAGGAGTTTCGTGACTGTAGGGACAAACGCAAATAAATGAGTATTCTGTGGTGGTGGTTATAAAAAAACCTGAATTCTGTAGGAAAAAACCTTTGCCATTCATAAGCAGTAATGCAAGTTGGTTTATCCATTTTGCAACAAACTTTTGATAGCTCATATTAAAATCTCCAGCAAATATAGTGGAGTAGGGATTGAATGCTAACATGGAGTTAATGGTTAAAATTATTCTGTTAATTACAAAAGGATCGGGAGGGGGTATACAAATATCATGATAATTGAAATGCTTCTGTGATTAAATATAGTTATCAACATGTTGGAGTCTATGAAAATTATTTTAAATGATGTAAAGACGCATTTCTGATTGATAAATATACCTGTCCCACTTGATGGTGTTGATATGTCATTTGACCATGCGCAAAAACCAAGTTTGTTCATATATGTTGCTGAGTTAATTTGGGATCCATTATATAGTTTTGTTCCTAATAGACCCAGTATATCGGGTTGCATTGTCTGTATCCATTTGTTAATTTGTTGCATTTTTTTTTTGTGGAGTTTAAACCTCGGACATTAAGTGCTGCTATTTTTATTTTCATGTTATTTAATGTTGTGGAAGAGGAGATGGGGTGGGTGCGCAATTTTACTAAAGTTTGTGAATTTCATTTCTTTCCTCTTGTATGTTTATTTTTCTTGAAGCAGGGTTAAATTTGTTTATTGTTTCTGTAAATATTTGTTTAGTCGAGTTACCATCCCTGACGTTTCCAAATTCTTTTGATTCTTGAGAGGTTGATTCCATTTTCATCTATTAGTAGTTTTATCAAACTTAGTTGGCTATATTCCAGATCATTTGTTTTAATTTTTTTATTTTCCTAGTTTTTTTTTGGTTTGCTTGTTTTCTTTTACTTTCCAGAGGTATGTTTTCAATCACTGGAAAACACTGTGTGATGGTATCCATTATTTCAGTTGACGTTTTGTTTATAATTGTGTGCTCAGCTTGACTATTATCTCCATTTGGCAGTTCTTTTGTTTCTTTTTGCAGGTAATTATTTTCATTTTCCATTAACTTATCACTAAATGATTTTGCCCGGGTTCAAAGTTTTCATCTTCCTCATTCGTGTTTGTGTTAATTGTTATTTCCATTGACTTGCTTGGGGGATGGTCTATAGTTTTATTTTTATTAATTTTAATTTTTGATATTATTGACTTGAATGGGGGGAATTCTATGTTTTCCTGCTTCGTGGGTTTGTGTGCACTATCTGGATTCCCTTCTAATCTTTGTGAGGGGTGGTTATTCTTTTCCGCTAGATTTACTTCTTCATTGCATTGCACTGCTATGTGGCCTCTTTTGTCACAGGCGAAACAACGTGGCTTTAGTCCTAGGATAAATAAGTACAGCGTTGCCTCTTGGTCTGTTATGTGTGTTGGAATTTTTCTGGGTCTATTTCTTTGTGTAACTTGACTTTGTATTCAAAACTATTTGTGAATACGGGTACCGATGTTTCTTTGAGGTATATCTGCTGAAAAAAATAACCTTTCTGAATGGGTTCATTATTCTTTGGAAATCGTCAAAGCTGTATCCGAAGTAGGCATTTTTTAATACTCCAGTGATATTTTTGTATCTGTTTTCATCAACTAGTACGATTGCAAAATTACCTAGTTTTAATGTGATTTTTAAATTGATCCCTTTGTGCCGTTTCATAAAACTCAATCGCTACCAATCTGCTATTAGGATGGTCGACTATGCATTGTACTGTCTCCAATAAATTATTTTTATTTAGTGCTTCAATAAGTAACTCCTTGGGGAAACAATAGAGAGTGCAGTGATTGTCTGTTACCACCAATACTATTGATTTTTCAATAAAAAATCTTTTGAATGTTGTAAAAAGTGTTCTAGGTATCGTGTTATTGAACCTGTCCCCAATCTGTTCCAGAATTTCATCTATCCATTGTGTGTGGGGGGGGGATAGGGCTCAATTTCATTTTGGTTTATTAGATCTAAGTCTTTAAGATCGTTTGACATAGTTCTCCTAAATCTGGGATTTTCCCCAGGTTTGCATTACTTTGGTTTTTGTGCTAGTTGCATATGTTTTTCTTGTGTTGTGCGAAGGACCAACTTCTTGATCTGATGACTGAGCAGTCGCCATTTTAATATTTATGCAAGTAATTTTCCAACAAGGTAATGTTTTGTCTTGATTTTTTAAATTATTTTTTTGTCTCTATTTTTTTAATTTAACTCTTATTAACTTTTTCGCTATTTCTTCATCTACTCTTTTTTCTTTTTGTTTCTAAATAATGTTATTAATTATCATTGTTTGAACTGACGGCTATTCGCCATGCTGGAAAATTATAATACTACCCATAGCTATTACTGATTTTTTACCGTTGTTCACTAATTATTTTAGGACAAGCACATTTCTTAAAACACTCGGGTTAGCAATGAGTTGAGCATTTTTAAATCTTTAAGGGAAAAAAATCCACTTTTATAGCTATTTAATCTTAAAAAACTAGGAGATATTTTCTTACCTGCAACAATGTTGTTGTTGTTGGTATTGGTGTTGTTGTTATTATTATTGTTGAAACAAATTTGCTAACTATTTTTGATCACATTTCAAATTTAATTGATAATCAATCTAGGTTGGATGTTGTTTATTTTGATATGTCCAAGGCTTTTGATAGAGTTAATCATAAAATTCTTCTTAAGAAGCTTTATAGGTTAGGTTTTTCCAAATTATTAATTAATTGGTTTGACTCTTTTCTTAAGGATAGAATGTCTTGTGTGAGGTTTAACAATAAATTGTCCTTACCATATTATTGCTTCACTGGTGTACCTCAAGGCAGTGTTTTTGCACCTTTATTATTTAATGTATACATTGATGACCTAAAAACATGCATTAAATTTTCACATCTTCTATGTTATGCAGATGATTGCAAAATTTTTAGGCATATTTATTCTATTAATGACTGTTTTTTACTTCAAAGTGATATAGATAATTTCTTGAATTGGTGTGAATATAATTATATAGATATAAATATGGATAAGTGCTCCATTGTCTCTTACTCTAGAAAATCTGAAATCTTAAGGTTTTCCTACTATATTGGTGACTCTAAAATTATAACAAATGATCATCAAAGAGATCTAGGAATAATATTTTCCAATAATGGGTCTTTTCATAATCACATTAATTTTATGGTGAATAAATCTCTTAAAATTGTAGGAGCTATTTACAGATATGGAAAAGCATTTAATAAATTTACAAAGATTAAACTTTTTATATCCTTAGTTCTTCCCATCTTGGAGTATGGTTCAATTATATGGAATCCTCATAACAGGACAGATATCATAAGAATTCAGTCTGTTTTTGACAAATTTGTAAAATGAAATAGTTTAAGTAATGAACACTATATTGATTTATTGCTGAGACGAAAAACAAGAGATCTCAAACTTTGTCATAAATTTATTTCCCAGAATATTTCTGTATCTAATTTGCTTTCTAATTTAGGTATTAAGAAACAGAATTATAGCACTCATACTCACAATATTTTTGAACTGAAAATTTGTAAACTGATGCATTAAGATTTTCCCCTTCATTTTGTTTACCTAGAACTTATAACAAAGATTTTGGTAATGATGATATTTTTAATTTGAGTTTAAACAATTCACTAAACTCCTCATAAAAAAATGTTATCCTTAATTTCATTTGATACATTGCCTTTTTGTTTATTTGTGCATTTTATTTTCTATTTTATTGGTATTTTTTTTTGTTTTTTAATGCTTATTTAGATTTGTATATAATAATTGCATTACTGTGCAATCTATAATTGGCTAAATGCTGTTGATATGTACATTAAATAAATAAAGAATTGAATGAATTATTATTATTATTATTATTATTATTATTATTATTATTATTATTATTATTATTATTATTATTATTATTATTATTATTATTATTATTATTATTATTATTATTATTATTATTATTATTATTATTATTATTATTATTATTATTATTATTATTATTATTATTATTATTATTATTATTATTATTATTATTATTATTATTATTATTATTATTATTATTATTATTATTATTATTATTATTATTATTATTATTATTATTATTATTATTATTATTATTATTATTATTATTATTATTATTATTATTATTATTATTATTATTATTATTATTATTATTATTATTATTATTATTATTATTATTATTATTATTATTATTATTATTATTATTATTATTATTATTATTATTATTATTATTATTATTATTATTATTATTATTATTATTATTATTATTATTATTATTATTATTATTATTATTATTATTATTATTATTATTATTATTATTATTATTATTATTATTATTATTATTATTATTATTATTATTATTATTATTATTATTATTATTATTATTATTATTATTATTATTATTATTATTATTATTATTATTATTATTATTATTATTATTATTATTATTATTATTATTATTATTATTATTATTATTATTATTATTATTATTATTATTATTATTATTATTATTATTATTATTATTATTATTATTATGTTTCAAAGGATAAACTTTATTAGTGTTCTAAAAGGTTACACAAGTTACATTTGACAACATATTTCTTATATATAAATTGTTTTCACAAAACTGCATATGTACAATGATTTGATCAGTACCTGTATGCTTTATCAAACTAGAAGTATCCAAGAGAAAAAAAAACAGTTCAATAAAGTCAATGATATTCACTCAATCATATGATTATATTCAATTAGATATACTTCAATTAAACTAAAGCAGGAATGCGTCTAGTTTGTGTCAGTTGACTTTAGAACTGGCACAAGGATCCATGTTAAATATAGTTTTTTTTTGTGTGCTTTTATATAAGTTCTTGTATATTCCAGGTGTCAATGTACTTAGTTTGTTCTGTAATCTTCCTGTCTCTTTCACGTATGGTTTTCAGCTTATTTCTGAACGTGTTTGGATGTCTTCTGGGATTATGATTGTATATGAAATTACACCTTGTACACCATAAGGCATAGAGTAAAAATGTGCAGATTCTTATTTCAGCAAAGACACCCCTTTTAAAAGAGTCAAAAAGGGTTATCATATTGATTTTTTTATCTTTGAGTGAAGTGCTAATGATTTCACGAATGTTTTCTAGACTTGAGCATGAGAAGAAAAGGTGGTTTTGTGTCTCCGAGTCCCTATGGTAAAGATTACATATATCATCTATATCTTTATAGTTTCTTTGATATCTCAAAAAGTATTGTGTAGGAAGCGAGTCCAGATTTATCTTTAGGAGAAAGTCAAAATATTTTGGTTCAAGTGACCATAGTTTGAATTTGCGACATAATTGTTTATTATTAATATGAAGTGGTGTTTGTACATCATCTTGATTTGGATGTAGAAGTTGATAAACTTCCCAATATTTATATTTGGCTTGTGGTGGTTTAAAGTTAAGAGTGTGGATTGTTAATAATGGTGTAAGTAGTGTGTTCAGATATCCTTGAAGAGGAGGTGGTCTATCTGTAGGAGTAATCTTGGCAGAAATTTCTAAATATGGGAATTTTTTTGCACATGTAGATATTATGTTCAATGTTTTTTGTATTCTGAAGACATGTATTGAGTGAAGGCCAAGGCCATTTTGTGAAAGGGGTTTTCTTAGGCGTTTTATTGATATTGAGATAATCTTTTTTCCCCAGAATAATTTCCTGCATAAGGAGTCTATCTTATTTGTAAATGCTTTGGTATAAATGATTGTTGGAGTAAAATAAGAGATTTTTGTGATCACTAACATGTTAAGCAAGGCCATTTTTGTATATAGAGAGAGATAGGCTTTGGAGAGTGAATTGACAGTTTTTTCCACTTTCTCTATCAAATTTTTCTGTATGAGCGATCTCATAGGTGAATGTCGTAAATAAAAATTGAACCCAAGGAATGCGCTTGGTCTACCTTTGAAAACCTTAGTAATGCTATTACCGGTGAAGATCTGCCATGCACATGATTTCTCCATATTAAATGTTAGCTTATATTCTTTTGTGAAATTATTAAGTATCTTAAGAAGTTTGGGAATTTGTTTTTGGGATGATAGAAATATTGCTATATCATCCATATATGCGATACATGAGATGTTGTCATTGATTGTAGGCACGTAGACTCCTGAAAATTCATTTTCTATTATTTTTATAAGAGGGTTGATATAGGCAGTGAACAATAAGGCACTGAGAGGTGAGCCCTGAGGGATGGACTGATGTGGCACTATTGGTGGTGAAGTTTTCCCATTTAGGGAAACATAAATCTCATGGTTTAAAAGCAAGTTAGCAAGCAAGTTTAGATAGGCGTTTGGAACTGAGTATTTCTGCAGAGTTTTAAGAAGAGTACTGATGGAAATCATGTCAAAAGCAGCTTCAATATCCAGTTGAATAACAACTGGACTGTATTTTTTATTATCTCTAACAGTTTCTATAGTTGACTTGAATAGAAAGGCTGCCTGTCCTGTTGAGGATTCTTTTTTGGCAAATTGCATTTTTGATAGGTTTGGCAAAATGAATGGCTCTATTTTATCTTTTATCACTGATTCTATTATCTTTATGCCAAGGGAGCACATTGAAATTGGACGTAGGTTAGTGGTGTTTGAGATTAATTGTTTCTTTTTCATGAATGGCACAAGCATAATTTGATTTAAGCCCTGTATTTTATAGATGTCTTTAGTGAGGTAGGAGACTAGGTTAAGCATATATTGTGCAGTGATTTTATCAATATGTTTGTATACAAACTTGGGAATTCCATCTATGCCAGGATGACATGAATCTGGCATCGCTTCTATTTTTTTAATGAAATCTTTTAAAGAAATTTTAAATTCATTTTCTGATCTATCTTGTGAAAAGGCCATTAGACTTGGTGAGGATACCCTCTGGAATTTTTCTCTATACAATATGTAAAGCCGCTCCAACATAAAATCTCCATAGACAATTTCAGTTTGAACTTTAATAGCTGCTGGGACTCGCACCTGGGAGGGGTGGCCTAGCGCCCATCTAATGAAGTTTCTGGTATACATGTGTGGCTTATTTAAATATAACCTTTTCTTTTTAATGGAGATATATTCTTTAAGCTGGTTTGTTAACTCTTGATATGTCTTCTTTAAAGCAATCAGACAGGGACGATCAAGATTTGATTGAGAAGTGCCAATAATTTTTTTATGGGTTTCATCCATAAGCTTTAGTAGTTTTGTTGGGGATGTTGTCCTGGTAAGATGATCAATGTTAAATGAGAGCAGGCTAGTAAAGGCACACCATGCTTGGACTGGATCCATTGTAATTTTCTTCAACTTGTGAAGATATATATATACTTCTGAAAAAAGATATTCTGGTGTGCGTGATGGTAGTAGAACTCTGATGGTTCTTCCTGTATTAATTATTGTTCTATTATCAAAATTAATTTCCAGTGACACTAAAACAGCTGCATGATCAGAGAGGGGAGAATTCTTTAATTGAATGCATATCATGTTATGCAATGATGGCGAATAGAAAACCAGATCTATAAGTGATGAATGTCTACCATTGTTAAATGACACGGCCTTCTCCGGCAGAAAGCCTCTTCCACTCATCATCGGAAAGGACAGCTGATGTAACCATTTGCCAGTGAAGGTCTGATATGTCATGTTGAAATCTCCCAAAATAATCATCGGATACATAGCATTTGTGAACCTGGAGTTAAGTGTTTGTATTATTCTATTTATAATAGTGGGACCTGGAGGGATATAAACAATTGCTATGTTTAAGGTAATGGCTTTATGAGTAAGTGTAATTATCAGCAAGTGCGCATCAATATGTAGGATTTTGAAAGAACTAAATGGGCAGGCTTTATCAATGATAATGCCTGTACCCGCTGATGGAGTGTCAGATGTGTTTGAAAAAGCTGTAAAGCCCTTGGAATTTAGCTTGTCTGTAGGGTTGATTAGTGAGCCACTGTAGATTTTTGTTTCGATAATGCCCATTATCTGCGGTTTAACAATGTCGTACCATTTAGCAAGGAGGTCAATTTTTTGTGGGGAGTTTAACCCTCTAACATTAAAGACTCCTATTTTAATATCCATTATTTGAATGTGTGTGTACGTATATATCAGAATCTAAGCCTAGCATAGGAAAGTTTTATTCTAAAAAAAGGTTAAATATTTTAATAAGGGAAACTGTAGTATATTTTAATGGATCAATAAATATGCATTGTTCAATTATTGTCTGTAGATTTGAGAGAAATATCATTGGATCTCGTTTTCCTGTCTGTGAATGGGTTTTCAAGTGAAACTTTATTTATGTTTGTAATACAATCAGTTTCCTCTTCTATTGGACTATTTTCTGATGAGTATGTGTCAATTAGAGAGGCATTGTAATTTTGCGCGATGTTAGCTTTTTTTCTAGTGACTGGAGGAGGGAAATCATTATCACTACTTTCACATTCTAGAGCCATGACTTTCTTGGGATTATTACCGGATTTTTTTTTTGATGGCCGACCTGGTTTTCTAGTGATTTGTGAAGTTTCTAGAACTTGTTGGGTCGGCAACACTGCGAGTGATTCCATTATTTCGAGAGATGTTTTATTAAGAGGGGGTGGGATTTCCGGATTAGGAGAGGAGGAAACTTCAATGCTATCAAACCCTGCAGTATGTAGAATCAGCTTTCCACCACTGCTAATGTCAATATCATTTTTTCCCTCAATATTATGGTCTGTCGAATGCACATCTTCATCTACCGTCACTTCTTGATTACTATGGAGGTCTTCTTTTGGGCATTGATGTAAGGGGGATGTGCTCATATTACATTTATTACAGTATAAAGCCGGACAGTTGCTAATAAGATGACCGCGTTCTTTGCAATGAAAGCATTGCGGTTTTAGACCGTTTATGACAAGAAATAATGTCGCTTCTTCATCTGCAACTTGTGTTGGAATATTTTCGGGATTAATGTTCTCTCCCAGTTTTACCTTAAATCTATAATTGTTACTAAATATTGGGATGGGTGTATTTTTAATCTGTAAAGGCTGAAAATCTATTACCTTCCCGAACGGTTTCATAAGTTTGGTAACCTAGGTAAGTTTTTTTTATTAAGCCAGTAATAAAGTTTTCTCTGTTGGGATTGACTACAACTAATGCGTATTGCCCCAGAGTTTTCATTTCTTGTCGGAACAATTCTTTGCTTTCTTCGTTTACAAATTCAATAGCCAGATAACGCGGATTCGGATGATCTCCCACACGAACTATCAAATTCCATAGTTTTTTATTATTTATCTCTTCGAATAGAAGCTCCTTAGGGAATCTATAAAGTGAACAGTTTCTATCCGTGATTGCTATGACAACGGAGCGTTCAGTGAAAAAGCGTTTAAATAAATTGAAGAGCTCCCTAGGGATGGTTTGGTTAAACACTTCAGATATTTTTTTAAGGCTATCATTAGACCAAGGCTCTTTTATTGCGTTAACGTAGGTTTCAGTAGTTTTTGGAGTAAGATCTAGTTTCATCAGATCTCCTGCTGTAGAACGGTGAAATCTAGGCGCTAGCTGTGTTTTCCTTGAGAAAAACAATCGCGGATTATTTTCACTTTTTTTTATAACCGTTGATTGTGTTTTTGCAACTTGTGCATAAGAACTCTTATACGTGTCTGAGCTGGCGGACATCATGGCTGGATGTTGGACATCTAAGTCCATTATGCAATCAATCTGTGTTGCCTTTTTGTATTTCTCTTCTTTTTTTTAATTAATCTATTAGTTTTCTATTTTATAGTTATTAGAGATATAAAATTCTTACCTGCAATCGGTATATTTTACGATATTCTAATAAATTGAGGAGCACGATCTAGAGGAGTGGTAAGCTAGAGGCGACCTCTGGTGACTATTATTATTATTATTATTATTATTATTATTATTATTATTATTTATATTGCTTTGGTTACTTCAACAGTTTCATATAGTTTACTTGATAAACTTGTGAATGAAGATTTATTTAAAATTACACAATGGATGAACAATAATAGATTACTGCTAAATATTAATAAGTGTAATTAGATAATATATTCTCTTAAAAATATTCCAGCAAAAGACTTGTTAATTCAATTGCCTTATGTGAATCAAACCTCTTGTCAGAAAAATTACCAGGACTTCAACAATTTCTTACCTTGGCTTGGTTTTGGATGAGTATTTATATTAGGATAAGCATATTTTTTGGCTTCAAATAAAATTAAGAAAAACTTAATTTTCTTTTTTATAGATCAAGAGATTGTTTGGATAAATCTGTCCTATTAAGTATATATAAACAAATTTTTTGAAGTAGACTTTGTTATGCTATAACATTATGGGGTGCGACTGCAGAATAGTATTTGAAGTCTTTGCAAACACTACAAAATTTTATGTTAAGAATCATTTTGTTTAAACCTTTGGGTTTGTCAAGATTTGAATTATATAAGTGTGTTGGAGTTTTAACTATTAATCAATTATTTTTAGTGAATATTTTGTGTTATTATATTAAATACAAAGGAATGAATAAAAATAATTCTTCAACAATAATGGTGACTAGATCAAGTGATTTTGATTTATTATTTGAACCAGCATACTTTAAAACTTATTATAGATATCAGAAATGTTATCCTGGTCCAAAATTTTTCAATATTTTTATAAAGAACATTGGATTTAATGTTAGTGACCTATCAAACAAAACTTTGAGAAAATTCATTATGGACTGGATTATAATTGATGATAATGAAAAACTTTTTATTTCTATTTTTATTTTATTTGCACGTGTATTTTTGTTAAGCTCCATGCGTGATTTTTTATCACAAGGAGTTTATATGTTTAATAAATGCTGCTGCTGCTGCCGCCGCCGCCGCCGCTGCTGCTGCTATTGTTGTTGTTGTTGTTGTTGTTGTTATTGTTATTGTTATTATTATTATTATTATTATGTTGTTGTTGTTTCAAAAGGCACTTTATTAACTCAAAGAAACTTTACATTGTTTGCATGTTTTACATTGTAATTATTTGGCATTATTACATATATCAGGTTGCTCCAGAAATGGATGTTTCATCTGAAAAAGCATTGTCCATTATTAATTAGTTCATTTAGTTGTGAGAGTTCTATTTCAAACGAGAATATAGTCCATTTTCTTTATGTAAGTGTGCAATTTTTTGAATTTCTTCTGATTATAGAGATCAAAGCGAGAACATAGTTCTTTGTCTTTATGCTAGTGTACAATTTCTTCTAATTATAAGCCATTGTGGTTATGTATGGTCCAATTTGGAGTGATTGTTCATTAATTCTTGCATATGTCACTATAATTCATTTTAATGTCTCTCTCTCTTTTTAATTAAATTGATAAAAAGGTTGTGTATTGCACTGATATTGGTTTATCTGATTGTGTGGTATACTTACAACAATGATGGCTGTTTCAACAGAGACCAAGTTGCTGCATATAAAAGTGGACAGGTTAATAGCCTGTCTCTATTTTGAATGCATGCTAATTTGTTTCAAATGTAGACGAGTGGCGTCTAATATTTTTTCCAATCAAAAAAGTGCATCTGATGTACCAGAATGCATATAAGACAAATGTGGCCACTCTAATGCTGGGTATTGGTTGATTGTGATACAGGCTTTGTCGTGTTTGGTTTAGAGCCACACAGTGGTATATGAGGTGATGTAATGTCTCCTCTGCTCAGTGACACAGTCCACAGAAGGGATCAATAGATAGATATAGTCTCTTAAAAATGTATTGTTGGCATGGCAACTAGATTCATTTTGATTATGAAGTCAAAAGATTTGGGCTCAAGTGCTCATTTTTTAAATTCCTTGAATAATTTTTTGTTGTTAATTCCTAACATAGGAGGGGAAGCACTCACATCAGTTTGAGTGTCAACAATCATAAGATTTCCTAGTATGAATATTTATTTAGAAACTGATCCAGATTATGTACAGTGTTTTTGTATTGATAGATAATGGTAGCAAAGAATAATCTTTTTGGTGGCGGCCTATCTGTTGGAGCGACATCGACCAAGTGTTTAGGTTTAGGGAATTTTGCAATTGTGTAACTATTAGGTTTCTCAGCTTTTGCAATTGGAAGATGTTAACGCTATGCAAGCCAAGGCCATTTTTGATAAGGGGTTTGTTGAGTTTTTTAGATGAAATCGCTACGGTTTTTTTAGACCAGAGTAGCTTATTATATATGGTTTTAATTTTTGCTATAAATGCTTTGGAGAAAGAAACAACTGGCACTTAAAAAACTATTTTTGTTGTAATGAGTTGATTACTTAGCTGTACTTTTGCATATAGTGACATATAAGTTTTGGATAAAGAGTCTACTATTCTTTCAGCTTCTTCCTTCACCTTATTTTGAATGTGACATCTCACTCCTGTGATTCCCATATGAAATGGGAACCCAAGGAAAGGGATGGGCTTTGTGTTGTACTTTGATGCACATTGCTTTCCAGTGAAAAGTGTCCAAGCTGTAGTTTTTTCTGGATTAAACTTTAATTTGTATTTCTGTGAATATTCTTGCAATATCTTTTGCAGCTTGGTATTTGTTTTTTGGATGTCAGGAAAACAGTGACATCATCCATGTGTGCAATGCATGCAGTTTACTGTGCTGTGCCAGGCATCACAATTCCACTAAGTCTGCTGTATGCCAACATCATCAAATAATGGACATTTTATTTGGAAATACATTTACTGTGTATACTGTTATGAAATGAAAATAATTATTTCACCTATTACATTGTTGTTTCTACATGTTCTATCTTTATATTAAAAATTTCCTGGTTGCAATCTAGTTAATCACTTAAACTAAATAATTTGATGTGCTACTGTTTTATAATATCTATTCTATAGGTTCTTCATATATTATTGTATGTAGTCAAATAATACTTTACAACGAATTTTGAAATTTATCAAAGTACAAAAAAATTCTAGGTAAAATTTTAAAAACAAAATAGATTTAATGTCTTACAGTGATGCTTCTATATTCATAGAACTAGGTTCCAGGAATGTAAAAAAAAATCCATTTGTTCAGGATTTATTCCTACCAACAGTAAAAAAAAAAAAGGAACTAAAATAATTCTAAGATATGATATGTTGGACTAATTCCATCATTTATGAATGAATGTTGAATGTATAGAAAATTTTAAACTTTATTTAAACTTTTCAAATACAAACAACTTGTTATTAATAACACACAAATAGACAATATAGGTTAGTAATTACACAACATCTCCACTCTTCTTCAGGTGTTGCTGGCCTATATGCACAGTGACAATATTCGCTTAGAAGTTGAACTCGCACCTTTAGATTCTTGTATATCTAATTTAAGGCAAACACTCTACCAACTGAGCTATTCTGTCAAAGGCATTACAAAACTTCAGACAAATAAAGTTATTCTAATATTGCTCCTAGCAAAAATTATTGAAGAACATTTTTTGAAATATATTATTCAGAGGAATAGATTAAAATGGTTATATTTATTTAAAAATATATTTATTGACATAATAAAATTGTACAGATGAATAATAAATACACTTTGTTAATGTTGACTCATCCACTGCATGCTGTTAGTCTGGTAAATGTATGCCAGAGCCATTCTCTGCACTAGCAGGTTGATATATGAGTAAATACGTACTATTTTGTTAGTATTGCCCACCCCTTTTGAGGTTAACCCAATAATGCTAACTTATCAGCTGGAATACATGTATGGTGAAATCAATGCCTCTCTAGTAGAATCCGACATGTTGCAGCATAGACTACTTCTTCGACGATACACTACAATGTGGATATATCAGGTCCAAAATTCATGTAGAGTCTGTGGGCCATACTAGTAGGCTCCATGTATTATTAAACAAAAATCTAGAGGATAGTATCTTGTCCTTGTTTTGAAGAGCTTTGAGCTTATCGCAAAATATAGCATTGGGGCCCGGTGTTGGTTGTGAGAACTTTGTCCTGCACCTTGTGTACCAAAAAGCGTATGTCAGGAAGATAGATAACCTGATAACTGTAAAGTCTCCAGAGAAGAGACAACCCTGATGTCCAGGATTTTATCCACTGCTATAATGCAGTGTTGAGAGATGACACTTCGAATACTGTTATAGCCTGGACATATATTTAACAGATGATTAAAGGTCTCCTCTCCTCTAGAACAGGCATGACAAATTGGGTCTATTTCATTTAGAAACCGCTTGTAGTATAAGAATGTAGTAGTTGGCATGGAGCCCATATTCACCTTGATCAGATAATCCAAAAGTTTGGGCTCCAGTAGCAGATATTTAAATATTGTGGTGATTTTATGATTGCTGCATCCTAGGTGAGCATAAATAACTGTATTTTCAGGATTCAGCAGGCGATGTGCCTGCCAGATGTTGATTTTATCATTAAACTCTGTTGTTGAGTGCCCGATTTATAGAGATTGTTGTTCAATAATGGTGTCAGGCCATGTGTGTTTACTGAGGGGAGGTCTGTCAGTAGGTATTACAATCTCTATAATATCTGATAGAGGGTATTTTTTTTCCCAGGTTTACTAAAAGTGAATGCCCTTTTTGAAAATTGATTGTCTGTATTGAGTGGAGACCCATACCGTTCTGTCTCCTGTGAAACTGAAGTCTGCGGATGCTAATTACAGTGGTCCGACCTCTCCATAAGAGCTAACCACAGAGCCTCTGAATTTGTAAGCTGAATGATTTGGTAACTGTCATTATTGGCAGGTAGTAATTTATGCTCGCCATAATCTTCATATTAATCAGAGCAATCTTCCCTTGTAGGGACAGGTATGTCCTTGACAGTGACTGAACCACCTTAGTAGCATTGCTTATAATGGATTTTTGTAAGCAGACAGACATAGCAGTCTGTGACTTGAAGATAGGGAACCCCAACACTGAGGTTCCGCTAAAAAATTGGATAGTATTTTCCTACCAGTGTTGATGCACCAGGATGATGACTTGTGAGAATTGATGGATAATTTATAATCTTTAGTATAATTGGAAATTATGGAATGAAGTGTCTTCAGATGTTTACGGGATGGAAGAATCACAAGTATGTCATCCATGTATGCGAAAACCTTGATGTCTTTTTTAAGCCAGGGAACATATATCCCTGGAAGCTGATCAAGCTCTTTAATCAGAGGGTCAATGTACTTTATGAACAATAGACCACTCAACAGTGATCCTTGTGGTATGGATCTTGAAGGGGCAAATCTGTCCGAGTAATGTCCATTTATGGAAATATGAATATGTCTATTATTCAGGAGATTATCCAATATCTGAATTATCTGTTTTGATATGTCCAACTGAGATAGCAATCAAGAAGAATGTTGACATCTACTGTATCAAAAGCATTGGACACATCCAGCTGAACTGCCACAGGCCGGGATTTTCTGATAGATCTAATGTGATCAAGCAGAATTTTCACTTCACCAATTGCAGTCAGCGCTGATGATCCCTTCCTTGCATATTGAGAAGCCGATAAATGGTTATAGAGTGGGAAAATACAAGAAGTTGCTAAAAATTATAGGATGGATTTGAGTAAAATACATTAATATTTGTGAAATAATTTATGATAAGGCTAAGTGACAAATAGTTGTTTTGTTTGTTTTTTCAGTTATAAAAAATAAATATTAAATATGATAAAATAATTAGATCAATTGCCCAACAAAAACTAAATATTATAAAAGAATTCTAATAAGTTAGATCTATTTTCAAATAATTTTGATTTAGAAAAACAATATTATTAGCAATACATATATAAAATTTACCAACTATCTCATTGATTCTGAAAAAGCATCTGATAGTACATATTATAACAAATAGATACAGTTAAAAATATATGGCCGATTAGTTATGTTACTTTAGTTTTATTTAATATTTAATAAAAGGAAATGATAAATGAATATTTAGAAAACAATAAAACTTAATTTCACAGCTTCAAAGTTATAAAACAAGGTACACATTCTGATAAAAAATTTAAGAAATTAATTCTGGGCAAAACTAAAGTTTTAGATAATAAATAACAAAGCAAAATGATTTCTTAAAAACTTATAAAAAAATGTAAGTAATTAATCAAATAATGATCTGGTCACGATGAAAAAAAAATAAATAGTTAAATAAGCTTTGAATAAAAGAAAACTGTTATAAACCCATTAAACCTGAAATAAAGATAGAGGTTTATTAAGTGTTTTGGAGTGTGGTTATATATGGAACAAAAACATTCCAATTAAAAAAACAATCAAACAAAGGAACAATTAAAAGCTTTCAGATTCAGTTGGGTGGATTGGACATATTCTTAGAGGCAGAAGAATAATGAAAAACATGATAGTGTATACATGATGAAAAAAGCAAATTAATAATATAATGGAAGAAAAATGAATATTTAAATAATGCAGTAGAATATAAAGAATGTATAAAAAAAAAAAGGTCTAGAATGGCATATGATCTTGAAACATATAAAATCATATATGTAAATAAAAAATTATTTATTTTTGTATATACGCAACGATTTCTTCACTTTAATAAAATTTCCTTTATTGAAAAAAATTACTCTAAAAATTCGCTTGAGAGATCGGTCCAAATTATAGACTAAATTAGAATAGAATTTGTATGCAAATAAAGCTAGTTGCATATAAATTGAGTCATATATAAGATATTCCCATTATAAGTGAAAAAAGGGAGAAAGCAACTAAAATGGTAGACTGGATGAAAATTAGTGTTAAGATTTAAAGTGATAATAGATGCAGTAAAATTGAGCAGTGGCTCAATGGTAGACTAGTAGAATGACTAGCAGTGATTGAGTCTAAAATGAAATAGTGACAAGCAAGAAGCAGTTACTTGTTTGTGCAATGAAAAGGTTATTACCAGTGAAAGGTCATAAACAAAAGCTTAACCAAGCAGCAGAAAGAAATTGAGAGCAGAGATGGTTAATATACAAATGTATATAATGTGTGTGACTATGTAAGCACTGAGATTGCGAATTTTAAAGCTATCCTATACAGAAATTATATATGCTTATTTGTGTTTCAAGACATAACTGGATTACTCATGTTGTGAAAGAAGATTATTTTTACCTGAGGAAAATAAATAGTGTATGAATATCAATGGACTATTACTTTTTTATGTTGTTTTTAATCACATTATTATTGTTATTAAATAATTATTGTTATATATACATTTCAAAATATATTGTTATTTATTTAGCTTCCTGACTGGTCTTTAGAGACCCTCAGGACATATCAGATACTTATTTTTGGGCAGTGGAATAAGTACCAAATCGCAAAGGGAGGCAATGCCTGTAGGCCCATGCAGACCAAGGGCCCATAAACTTAAAAATCTATAGGAAGGCAATTAAAATATATTCACATGAAAACAATTAATTATATATCATAAATTGTCATTATTATATAAGAAATTGTAAAACAGTGTAATAGATAAAATAATCATGCAAATTAAAAAGTGTTTTGTGGGAATGCAGATACTAAAATACTATTTTAATTTTTAAAACCTAAGAAAATTTTCAATATGACCGAAGCTGATGTATTAGACCAGGGGTGGGCAAAACTACGATTCCTGGTGTGCATTTGTGCGGCCTGCCTATATTATGATACAGATTTTACATATAGATACAAAATACGTAATGTGATAACTTACATTTAATAATTGACATATATATATGTTTCTTAAAAATAAAATAATATTGATTTGATGCATGTATATATATATTTGTCTTTTTAACAATAAAGTAAAATTCGATTTGCAAATCAACGAAAGTAATTTTTAAAAAATTGTTTATAAAAACCTGTTTTTTTTTTTAATCGCAAACGTAAACTTTGAACTGAAATTCTCTTTAATAAAAACGAAATCTTTATTCACAGATTAATTGGGCAACAATAACAAAAAAATGTCATTAACGTTTGCTTAATTCGTTGGCTTTCTTTTATTTAAAATTGGGAGAAACAAATAAATAAATGCTTTTGGGATATTTGTAGAAAATGTTGTATTTTTTCTTTCATTAAAGATGCTAATTAATACATATATAATTTACCAAATGGAAAATTCGCACACAAAAACACTTTTGCTAAAAATTTTATCAATTTATAACAAATGGAAGATTTTTAACTTCTATTAAAGAAAGATCTTGCCTATGATTTATAAAAGTCTCAGCATTTCGCAAGTGCCTTTTGAAATAAAAGTGTATAAGCATTTGGAAAAAATGCTATTTTCATGCAATCCAGTATATCGAGGTCATCAAATATGAATAGCAAACCTATTTAAAATGTATAGATATGCTAGATTTTAGCATTTAAGAATCAAGCACCTTGTTAGTAATAACACACAAATAGACAGTGCAGGTTAGTAATTATTTGAAACTTTTATTTTTAAAAAATTTATCTCGTTTTTTAAAAAAATATGATTAAGTAATTGAATAGAATGCTCAACACCTAAAAGATTTTGGTGCTGATTTAGTATGCACTCACGGCCGCCATTTTGAATTACAAGAACTACCCAAATTATGCTGAAACATCCAACCGATAAATGACATCGCTCAAAATGGCCATTTTCGTAGGAAAAAAAAACAAAAATCGGAATTTTCATATTAGTCAATCACGTGACTAAAATGGTAAAACATAAAAATCTTAATTTTCATTAAAAAAATCACGTGATTAAAATATTAAAACACAAAAATCACAATTTTCATAAAAAAATCATGTGATTAAAATATTAAAACACAAAAATAGCAATTTTAATAATAAAAAAATCACGTGATTAAAATATTAAAACACAAAATCGTATATGCCAAAAGATTATAACTTATAAAATCTGAATGCTAAAAATGGTAAAAAATAATGATGAAAAGATTTTAAGCAATAATTATATTTTCATTCACTTATAGAAATGGAATCACGAGACCAAAAAGGCGGTAAAGATCTTGAATACACGTTATCTACATCAATCTTTTTAAAAAAAATCATAAATGCTATAAATCCAAGCATTGATAGCAAATCTCAAACGCTATAAATCCAAGCATTGTAATAGCAAATCTCAAAAACTTAAAAACGCTACAAATCTAAGCATTCCAAGCATTGATAGCAAATCTCAAAAAATTAAAAACGCTATAAATCTAAGCATTGTAATAGCAAATCTCAAAAAATCAAAAATGCTATAAATCCAAGCATTGATAGCAAATCTCAAAAAATTAAAAACGCTATAAATCTAAGCATTGTAATAGTAAATCTCAAAAAATTAAAAAATCAAAAACACTATAAATCCAAGCATTGTAATAGCAAATCTCAAAAAATTAAAAACGCTATAAATCTAAGCATTGTAATAGCAAATCTCAAAAAATTAAAAATGCTATAAATCCAAGCATTGATAGCAAATCTCAAAAAATTAAAAACACTATAAATCTAAGCATTCCAAGCATTGATAGCAAATCTCAAAAAATTAAAAACGCTATAAATCTAAGCATTGTAATAGTAAATCTCAAAAAATCAAAAACACTATAAATCCAAGCATTGCAATAGCAAATCTCAAAAAATCAAAAACACTATAAATCCAAGCATTGTAATAGTAAATCTCAAAAAATTAACGCTCTTACGGCATTTAAAAATAAATCATAAATGCTATTTGCAAAAAGAAAGCTTATTCCTGTCTTCAACAGTATATACTAAATCAGTATTTTAAAAAACAATATTTAAAAACTATAATGCTATAAATCAGACATTGTAACGTAACATTAAACAGCCTAAAATGCTACAATGGAAAAAAGTGCGGTAAAAGAAAAAGAAGAAGCTAATATTGAAAATTAAAAAAAATTACACAATCCTTTAAAATAAATTAAAAACGGTAATTTATAGAGTGATAATCAAACATTGTAATTGTAAATCTCAAAAAAATTAACTTATGTTAAGGCATTTTTTAAAAAAAAATCGTAAATGATATTTACAAAAACCCTTTAAAATATAGCGATCACTAGAAAAATAATAAATGCTATTTTAAAAAGCTCAGTCCGGTCTAGCAATGCTATATACTAAATCAGTATTATAATTTTAAAAAACAATATTTAAAAACTATAATGCTATAAATCAAGCATTGGGTTGTAATGTCACATTAAATAGCCAAAGGTTATACTATGGAAAAAAAGTGCGGGAAAAGAAGAGGAGGTGAACATTGAAAATTAAAAAATACTTTAAGATAAATCAAAAATGCTAATGTATATAGTGATGAAAATCAAATATTGCAATCGTAAATCTCAAAAAATTAATGTGTGTTAAGGCATTTTTTAAAAAAAGTCGTAAAACCTAAATATATATACATAGTGATAATTAGAAAAAATGATAAATGCTTCTATCAAGATTACTCCGGTCTTTCAACAGTATATACTAAATCTCAAAAATCAGTATTATAATTTTAAAAAATTATATTGGTAAATGCGAAATGGCGGGAACACCCATCATTTTCAACACTATCAACAAATAAAAAACCTAATTAACTTATTTTTAAAAATATAATATTTTACATTTGGCTTTGGGATTATCCCTCTAACTAAGAGTTATAATAATGAATCACAAATCTGAATAATAGACAGTTAGCATTTATTTAAGTAATTTTTTACCAATATTTTAAGAATTTAAAAAAAATTACCAACATTCTCAATCGGATGGATGGTCGTCGCTCAGGCTAAATTTGGTTCTTCCTAGATCTCTTCATTACTGCAACAGCACAAGCCATCAACAAATTATACTTTTAAGATTTAGGTTTATTACGGTAAAGAAGATGCCAGTAAAATTAATTTATTCAGGAAATATCGCAGCTTGATATGGTCTCTTTCAAATTTATTTTTAAAACTGTGTACTTGGGTCTCACACAAATAAGAGCTGGTATGTATGACGTAAGATAATTTCCAAGAATTAGAGTTTGGGATGGGCCTTTCTCTTACTAAGATAAAAGTGTTAAGTTAAACTTTCAAATTTAAAAAAAAGCAACTGTAAACCAGCTAATAGACTTTTATGCCTCAAGCCTAACTAGTCATCAAATGCAAAAGAGGGGTAAAAATTTATAATAAATTAATGATTTAAAAATATAATCGCACTGTAACATATTATACGTCACAACTTGTACTCATATATATATATATATATGTATGCCGATACATGTATTACTTTTAAGATTTTAGTTTTAACACTTTAAAGACACAAGTAAAATTATTTGGTAATTTATTATAAAAAATATAAAAATAAATTAATGATTTAAAAATATAATCGCACTGTAACATATTACAAGTCACAACTTGTCCTCATATATATTTATTCCGAAAATATTGCAAAAACAAAAAAGAGACCTTTTCATTCATTAATATTAAAAAAAAAAAAGAAATATAAAGGGTGTGTGTTCATGTGATCATATGATTTGAAAATGGGTATATGAATGACTAATAAAATATATTCTTTATATTCACTTATTGTTGCTAATTCTGTCTATCATTCCGTTTCACCTTTTAAGTATCATAGTAGGCCTGTTTGTCAAATTCAAACCCATCCCAGGCCACGTGTATAATCCTATAATAATGAACTTTGATGTATAATAACGTATGTTTACGTGTATGTGCGCACATCTAATATATAAATAAATATATTTATATATTAGATGTGTGCACATACACATACGTTATTATACATCAAAATACATTACATACGTAATGATGTTAGGCTTGAAGCATAAAAGTCCACTAGCTGGTTTACAGTTGTTTTTTTTAAATTTGAAAGTTTAACTTAACACTTTTATCTTAGTAAGACAAAGGCCCATCCTAAACTCTAATTCTTGGAAATTATCTTACGTCATACATACCAGCTCTTATTTGTGTGAGACTTAAATACACAGTTTTAAAAATAAATTTGAAAGAGACCATATCAAGCTGCGATATTTCCTGAATAAATTAATTTTACTGGCATCTTCTTTACAGTAATAAACCTAAAACTTAAAAGTATAATTTGTTGATGGCTTGTGCTGTTGCAGTAATGAAGAGATGTAGGAAGAACCAAATTTAGCCTGAGTGACGGCCATCCATCCGATTGAGAATGTTGGTAATTTTTTTAAAATTCTTAAAATATTGGTAAAAAATTACTTAAATAAATGCTAACTATCTATTATTCAGATTTGTGATTCATTATTATAACTCTTAGTTAGAGGGATAATCCCAAAGCCAAATGTAAAATATTATATTTTTAAAAATAAGTTAATTAGGTTTTTTATTTGTTGATAGTGTTGAAAGTGATGGGTGTTCCCGCCATTTCACATTTACCAATATAATTTTTAAAAATTATAATACTGATTTAGTATATAGCGTTGCTAGACCGGACTGAGCTTTTTTAAATAACATTTATTATTTTTCTAGTGATTGCTATATTTTAAAGGGTTTTTGTAAATATCATTTACAATTTTTTTTTAAAAAATGCCTTAACATAAGTTAATTTTTTTGAGATTTACAATTACAATGTTTGATTATCACTCTATAAATTACCGTTTTTGATTTATTTTAAAGGATTGTGTAATTTTTTTTAATTTTTAATATTAGCTTCTTCTTTTGCTTTTTTTTCTTTTCCCGCACTTTTTTTCCATTGTAGCATTTTAGGCTGTTTAATGTTACGTTACAATGTCTGATTTATAGCATTATAGTTTTTAAATATTGTTTTTTAAAATACTGATTTAGTATATACTGTTGAAGACAGGAATAAGTTTTCTTTTTGCAAATAGCATTTATGATTTATTTTTAAATGCCGTAAGATACGTTAATTTTTTGAGATTTACTATTACAATGCTTGGATTTATAGTGTTTTTGATTTTTTGAGATTTGCTATTACAATGCTTGGATTTATAGTGTTTTTGATTTTTTGAGATTTACTATTACAATGCTTAGATTTATAGCGTTTTTAATTTTTTGAGATTTGCTATTACAATGCTTAGATTTATAGCGTTTTTAATTTTTTGAGATTTGCTATCAATGCTTGGTTGGATTCATAGCATTTTTGATTTTTTGAGATTTGCTATTACAATGCTTAGATTTATAGCGTTTTTAATTTTTTGAGATTTGCTATCAATGCTTGGATTTATAGCATTTATGATTTTTTTTAAAAAGATTGATGTAGATAACGTGTATTCAAGATCTTTACCGCCTTTTTGGTCTCGTGATTCCATTTCTATAAGTGAATGAAAATATAATTATTGCTTAAAATCTTTTCATCATTATTTTTTACCATTTTTAGCATTCAGATTTTATAAATTATAATCTTTTGGCATATACGATTTTGTGTTTTAATATTTTAATCACGTGATTTTTTTTATTATTAAGATTGCTATTTTTGTGTTTTAATATTTTAATCACGTGATTTTTTTAATGAAAATTAAGATTTTTATGTTTTACCATTTTAGTCACGTGATTGACTAATATGAAAATTCCAATTTTTTTCCTATGAAAATGGCCATTTTGAGCGATGTCATTTATCGGTTGGATGTTTCAGCATGGTTTGGGTGGTTCTTGTAATTCAAAATGGCGGCCGTGAGCGCATACTAAATCGACACCGATAAATTAATCATGTATCACCAGTTGAAACTTTTTTTTTTTTAATTTATTTTATAATTACCAAATTCAGATGTTCTTGTAAATAACTTCAAAATAATTAAATGAATAATAAATTTAGTTGATTTGAAAAACATAATGCTAAAATTAAAAAATTATTTTCAACTTTAAAGGTGATGAAATATATATGAATGTCAATTATTATTTTTATTCTCAATTAATTGCTTTATTCTTTACACTAGCTTTGTGAATGCTGTAATAATAAAAGATATAATTCACTGAGTAGAAGCTATCAATTTAATTTGTTTTCATTATATGTGTAAAATAAATAATTGTTCAAATTAAGATCCTGGAACTCTTCACTCCATCAATTCTATTTTAGTCTAAATCCCATGGTCTTGACTAAAATCATTGCAACTGTCAGAATATTGTTTGTTTCACTAGTGTTCCGACTTGGCTGTTCATTTCCAAATTTTGAAATCTGTTCTTAAAAATGACTACAGTTAAAAAATGTAAAATTGACAATGAATGCTATGTTTTTAACAATGAATGGACATGGAAGTATTTTTTCACAAATGTTGAAAACAGAGGAATGTGCTTAATATGCTGTGAGAGCATTGCTGTTTTCAAGAAGTACAATTTGAAGAGGCATTTGCAAAGTAAATACAATACATTTGCAAGTATTTTATCAAAAAATGAAAAACAACAAAAGGCAAATGATTTATTAAAAAGTTTAAACTGGCAACAAAATGGGTTTTGTCAGACAAAGTGATATACAAGCTGGTACAACAAAAGCTAGTTTTGTACTTTGTATAATATTGCCAAACATAACAAATCATTTTCTGAAGGTGAATTTTTAAAGGAATACATGCTTGCCACTGTTGACATTGTCTGCCCAGAAGTTAAAACAAAAATTGAAGCAATATCTCTGTCAAGAAGAACTATAATAGATTGTATAGATGCAATTTCATAGAATTTGTTAAAACAGTTTGTTAAGGTTAGCAAATCATTTGATTGGTACTCTTTGGCACTGGGTGAGAGCAAGGATATTAAAGATACTGCACAATTGCTTATATTCATCAGACTCTCACCTGAAAAATTGACGGATACAACAATTGGTAAAGATTTGGATGAATGCCTTGAAAATTGTCTGAATAAAGCTGGATACCAATGAATAAATTGGAAAGCATAACAACCGATGGTGCACCTTCATTAACAGGAAAAGCAGTTTGGACTCATAAAGCTTCTTGATTAAAAAGTGAAAGAAGAGCATCCACATCATTCTTTAATATCATTGCATTGTATAATTCACCAAGAAAACTTATGCAAATCTTCATTGGACTTTAAACATGTGATTGATCCAGTAGTGCATGCTATAAACATCATCAGAGCAAGAGGACTAAATCAGACAGTTCAGGAATTTAATGGATAAAATGGATTGTGATTATTTAGATGTGTTGTATCATAATAATGTACATTGGTTAAGACTTGGCAGTTTTCTGAAAAGGGTATGGAATTTGAGACAAGAAATTTTGCTTTTCTTTCAAATGAAAGATATTAATTGTGCATTTGTCACTAACATGAAAAACAATAAATGGATATGTGATTTTGCATTTGCAGTTGACATTTTCAATAAATTAAATGAATTGAACATTAAATTACAAGGCAAAAATGTTTTTGCATATGAATTATTTGTGGAAATTAAATCTTTCCAAGTGAAATTACAACTTTTGACCAAACACCTCCATGATCAAAATTTTGTGCATTTTCCAATATTGCAGATGCAGATTATCAATCAAGTTTGTTCAAAGAAATATGGTAAGCAGTTGTCTTTTTTAAGAGAAGAGTTTTCAAGGCATTATGCCGATTTTAAATCACTGGAAAATGAATTTAATTTGTTATGTTATCCAGTTACTAGCAACGTAGAAACAGTATTGGATGATTTGCAATTTGAATTGATAGATCTTCAATCAGATAATGCATTGAAGGAAATTTTTATGAATATGACACTCACTGATTTTTATGCATCGCTCAATTTACAAAAATTCTGCAATTTGAAAACCTTTGCCCAAAAAATGTTTGTACTGTCTGCTTCACATATATTTATGAACAGACATTTTCCAGTATGAATATAAACAAATCAAAGAATAGGTCTGTTTTGTCAGATTCAAATTTATATGCAATTTTACGAATAGGTATTAGTGGTCCCAATCTGGATTATGACAGTTTAGAGCAGAATTGTAGACAGTTGCATAAATCTCATTAATAAAATATATATATATATATTTTTTGTTATATATTTTTGTGATGTATGTAAACATATATAATAAATTTGTATGAAAATTATGTTTTCAAATAATACTTCTATTTATGTTACTTGCGGTCTGCTAGAAGTGTTACGAAAAACACTTCGGCCCAAAAAAGGTTTGCTCACCTTAGACAATCACTCGAATCTTAGAAATAAATATCCAGAACTTTTGCTACACAATTAATTCAAGTGATTTCTTTATTAAAAAATGATTTTACAGAAAACATAATGATTAAGACATTTTCACACTTGTTAATTTATAAATACCGTTGTTTGGAAAGTGAATTTAGTGAAATATATACCTTTTTCCTGGATTATTCCTTACACTTCCAGTCACTGTAGCAAGCATTGAAAAATCTTTGAGTAAATAAAAAATAATAAAAGATTATTAAAGAAATTCAATTGGCCAAACCAGACTTACAAATCTAGCAATGTTAGGAAGCATCTAAAATGGACTTAAAAGAATTAACTAATTAATGACTTTGAAAATACAAAGATTAGGAAGAAGGATTTTTAAGGTATCTTTATTAAATTATCTTATATGATATCTTATAAATAAAATTGGTATTTTCTTTGTTGGCTGATTGATGAATGAATGTTTATCCAATGACATTACACCCACTATGTTTATGTGGAGAAATAATTATGTCATTAAATAAAAATGCTGGGGAAAAAATCAGTACAAGGACTCTGAACTACAGAGATGAAGTATATATTTTACAGTAAAAATTCCCATCCAGCTGCAGAAATAGCCATCTGTTAATTCCCTAATATAGTTCAGATAAACAACATACTTAGCAATGTTAACAAACTTTTATAAATTAGCAATATTTAATAAAAAAAATAAAAACATTTATATTAAATCTTAAAAAAGAAAATTATTAAAGTAACCAATTAAAAAAAATATTACAAATGTTATATTTAATACAAAAACAACCAGTATTTTTGTATTCCATTCTAGCCAGATGCAAATGACAATTCATAATTTGACGTTAAGGCACTCTGGAGTCAATCCTCTAATATAGTTCAGATGAATGACATACTTAGCAATTAATAAATGGTAATTATTAATTCTGAGGACGCTCCACACATTTAAAATCTTTTGTTTAATTTACATTAAACTTTAAAAATTTTTGTTAGAGCAATCAATTTAAAAAAAACCATGGCCTTTACAAGGCTGAATTCCAACATTAATAAATGGTATAACTATTAGTAAAGCTAAAAAAAACTTACAACTGACTGATTATCAGAAAAAAATAATAATAATTTTTCATTCAGAGGGCACTCCAGTACAGATATATTTGAAGTCATAAAGCTAGCAAATATAATATATTACATATATATCTATATATAATATTATCTTTACATACATTATATATTATAATTATATTATTTATTACATATATCTAATACATTTAAAAAGATGAAAACAATTTGTTCAAATGATTATAATATCAGTTTTATAACATCTCCTAATCTTAATCAAATTTTAAACAATACTAAAAATAAATTATCTCCAAACCAATCTCTACAAATAGTTTATAAAATTAAATGTAATGAACCAAAATGCAATGCAATTTATTATGGAGAATCTCATGCCAATTGTACTACAAGACTAGCACAACATAAATATTTATATAAACGTGCGAAAATAGACTCTAATGTTAAATCCATATTTTTAGTCATATATATATATTGGAACATGAAATTAAATTTGGACATTATTTTGATTCTATTAATATTGATGTTGTTTATACTAAATGTAATGACAAAAAAAGAAAATATAAAAAGGCATGGTTTAAGCACATAATATCAAAGCAATAAACAAAAAAGTCTCATGCATTGCATTATCATGTAAATGATATATTTAATTTTAATGTATATATTTATATTTCATTATAATTCTATGATTATGATCAACCTCATCGAATGCAATCATTAGATATTATTTTATTAAAAGTTTAAACTTTCCTGAATAGTTTTCCATTACTCTTATTATTATATTCAAATTAAGGCAAGAAATATTTTATGAAATAACAGATATTTTTAAAAATATATATTTTAATTTAACTTTATCAAAATTTGGAAATTTATTTATATAATATTAAAATGTTTTGTTTAATTTACATTCAATCTTTAAAAAAAAAATTGTTATTACAAAAACGATATGCTAAAAGCCCGAAGCTTTTGTATTTCACTGTAACTATGCTCTTTCAATTCTATCTTTTGTTTAATTTACATTAAATCCTTAAAAAAATGTGTTAAAGCAACAAATTTTTAAAAAAATGAGCCTTTACAAGGCTGGGCGCAGCTAGTTTATAATATAAAATAAATAATTAAAAATTTGTGAATATATAAAAAATCAAAATTCCAAATTTTAAAATGGGGTCCTTTTTGAATTTTTGCCTTCGGGTTCAATTTTCCTAGTTATGCCATTGCTCTTGAACAGATATTTACTAATAGTAATTCACTTCAATTAGCATATATAAATATACATAAAATTATTTTAATATTATTAATACTTACCAGGATCCTCAATAATTTTTCCTTTAGACTTGGAAAGTACTGTTGACCTATAATAAAATTTATATGTATCTATACACATTTGTTTACAATTTGAACATTTTTATTTACTATTATCATTATTTATTTAATTTTCCAAAAAAAATTCCCATTTATTATTCACTTAATCTTAACTTCTGTTTGTTTTTCATTTTAAAAAAAATTAATTACACATTACTTATTTCTATATTTAAAATCATTCTATTAATAAATATCCTAAATTTATCAAACTTTACAAGTATTATTTGTTCTCAACAGTTGTTAGTTATGTACAAATTTGAATTTATAACTTTATTCACATTTTTTGAATAAAGATTGTTTTTGTTTTTTTTTTTAAAAAAAAAAAAAGAACATATATAATTTGCTCTATAATTATTATTTATAATTTCTTTTTCTGTTTGCTATACATTTATTTTTCCTACATCTTATGTTGTTGCAAAATTCAATATATTATGATAATTCTATTACCAAATATTTTTTTCCTATCTTACTCATCTCATAATCAGGCAATTTTTTAACAAAATGACAATTTGATATATGCCTGAAAATATATATTTACATTAATAATAATTGAGACATTTATTTTATATAGCGCGATGTTTATGAATTGTAATAAACTAAAGATCAGCTTTTCAAGCTAATTCACATGCACTTTATGAATCTTAATAATAATTAGAAATCTCTATCTGTATTAAATCTGAAATTATAAATGGATGCAGTTTTTAGCTTCAATTTTTAATAACTATATATTATCAGTTCCATTTTAAAAATTATCTGCAGAAATTCATATTATATATTATTTTTTATTTAATATTGCAGTTTTAATGTATCTCTATTGGTAATTTTAAACATAAAATTTTAAGTAGAAGATTTAAACCATTTAAATATAAATTTAATGCTTTGTTATTTAATATATAATTGGAACCAACAATTCCACAAGTAGTGAGATTCACAAACAAATATTTATAAAAACTAAATATGATAAAATAAAGCATTACATATAATTGAGATCCCTAAAATAGATAATTGCAGACTGTGTCAGATATGCACAGCTATACAAGCAAGTTGTTGTGAACAAACATAAGGATATAGAAACTTTCAGATTACTGAATAGGACAAATAACACAAATATTGTTATTGGGCATATGTAATTAATTCACTCCTCTGCCTGGCAAATAACAACATCTAAAATTTAGTTAGAAATCTGTTTGGCACTACTATTTGGTAGTCTTTGGTTACTCACTCTTACTTAAGTGACTTGTGAATAGAGTAATATAGTGGAATATGATTATTAGTGCAAAAACTTAATCAGTTAATATTATAAAAATATCAGCACTGAGGACATTTCTCTACTATATAATAAATTTTTAAAGGATTATTTTAAAAATTGAAAAGCTTTTATTTTTGTTTATAAACATAATGTGGTGTTGTAATAACAAAGACAAATCAATTAGGTTTTTTTTTTAATTTTTGAAGTACAAAAAATGTTTAGTACTTTAAATTAATTATGACTATTATAAACTTAAAATTATACAGTTTGTATCAAAAAAAATAAAAAGGAAAATATCCCAATTATTATATTACTTTACAATATGTCAATGTATCTTATGGTTTCTTATTATTTCTTAAAAATCATAATACAATTTTTTTTTCCTGGAAATAATGAACAGTTAGTTGATGGATGTCATTTTTTTTTTTCTAAACTTATTCTGCACTGTGATTACTAATTGTGATTTGGAAAATTTTAATAAATAAAATATGTTCTACTTCTAGCATTATCATTTTTATCTCTTATGGTTTGGCAATTAAATTATATACATATAAAATGACAATTTATCATTTTGTGCAAAGCAAACATTTTTAAATTTGTCTGAATCAGTTATACATCTTTAAAAGTAGTGATATTCTTTATTAGCAATGTGGTGTATTTACAACTGCACCATTTTGTGGGTATTTATCCATAACTCAAGTGAGAAAACCACAATTACTTAATCTAAACTAATTTATTAATGAGTGTTTATTATGTTATACAAACAAAACTAGAATATTTACAAACTTTAAATATAATTACATATAGAAAACCCGATCACGAATTTCTAAAAGTCTCTATCCCCTCCTCAAATATTCTCATAATTACTGCTTCATTTAATGGATAGTTCTTTCCGTGACTATATAAAAAATACTAAAAGTTCCCCAAAGTTAAAAAACTCTATGAGCCATGTAGGCTTAAATAAATCCAAAAAAGATCAGCATGATCTGCTTTAATTAGTAGTCAGATTTTTTTTTGTACCTTCAGCTTCTGAAACACCTGGGTTTATTCCCTCGCAGAGACTTTGACTTGTTCCTGATGATACCCGTTATGAGCATCATAGCACTTCCATGACGAAAGAAAGAAAAAAAAACATTTAACTCTGCAATTATGAGTTTTTATAGTCTGCTGTTTATTTGTTCCCTAATTGTAAAATTTCCATTCTTTACATTTCTTTGCAAAAACACTTAATTGATTTCACTTTCTAGAACCACTATTTTGTATTTTACCTTTTCCCTAATTAGTTCCAACTTTACTCTTCCATTATTTTCACTCAGTCTGGAAAATATTTTAATTACGCAATTCTATTCATTTTCTTATATATAACTTATTCCTACAAAAGTTTCCATTGTCATTGATTAACACATTTAATTTTAACTTTTGGTGTATTCTTATTGCTTTTAATATTTTTTTTAACTAAAATATTTATTGAAAGTAAAATATTTACAAATAACTCTGTACACAGCTTTATTATTCTTAAACAAATGAATACAACCTTATTAATGAATAAAAGACTGTTTCTGTTTGAAGTCCATAATTGAATTCATTTAATAAGAAAGCATTCTTTGGATGAACTTCTGACATTAATACAGGTATTTTTTTCCAGAACATTTTCCCCCACCTAGTGGCACTGATGCAATTTTTTTAAAGTTTCATTACAAAAACACACACAAAAAAAACTATTTCCAATTTTTATTTTAAATATAATAGTTGTTTTTGAAAAGAGTATTGAGCACTGAAAATGCACTAGTTATTTTTAATCTTTTTCAATATTTCCTCTATGTATGTTTGTATTGCTAACAGATATTTCACAAAAGTTTTTATCAAATTGCAGTAATTATAAATACAAATATTGTTTATTAAAATCAGTCAATACTTAGACTATCCCAATATCAATAACAATCAATAATCTCAAACTGTTATCAAGGTAACCTCCTTTTAACAATAAATATTGTTTAGGATATAAGTTAAATAATAAAAAAAAGCCTATTTGGGATTAAAATCATCAGAAACTATAGTTATGTGGAAAATTAATCACTCTCATTTCATTAGTCATTCATTTTATTATAACAAAGAAATATGGTACAAGAACTTTTGATTTTACAATTAATCTGATTACTAATGGATTGATATAATTTAAAAACTATAACAATAACTATTAATGCATGAAAATCAAAAATCAATCATATAAATGAAAGATTACAATAATATTTTTTTCCAATACAAGCATTTTTTTAGATTTCCTAAAGTTATGTGATTAATATAAATAATTAATCTTCCATATCAAATATATTTTTCCTGAGTAACAGTTGTTTGATTCTTGGACTCATTACATAAATGCTCCTAATATAATACATGATAAATATATAGATTCACAAGTTTCTAAAATGACATTAATCAAGTGATCACATACTTTTTTTAAGAAGGATGAAATTTTATAAAAGAATGATAAACATTTTCAGTTAATAAGATATACAAGAAATCACCATTAGACTAAGTTCATTTAGATTTCTTTTATATACAGAAAACAGCCTGTTTATCAATAGCTGAAATTAATCAAATCTTTTCCTGCATAAATAATTATAAAAAATTAAATCAAGATTTACATAAGTAAGCCAAGATATTATTAAATGTCAAAATAACATTAACTTTGGACATTTAAAAACAATATATATTGTAAATATCGATAAGTCTATCTATATTTTAAAAATTATCATTTGTTATAAAAAAAAAATCTCTTTGAGTTGATGTTTATATATGAAGTATTATTATTGTTTATGGTTATTAGGTATAGTTATTGTTTGAAGTTATTATTTTATTTATATGTTGATGGTACATCGTTATGAATATTTAATTATTATAAATAAATAAAGACATATAAATTGTTGATTATATAAAAAATTATTTTATTTGCAGTGATTATTTAAAAAATGCAATATTATTATTTATGTATATTTTTAAAGCTGTCAAATAAATTTTCAATTTAATATTTTTTATATATATGCTTGATATTTTATTTTTTTTTAATGTTAATTGTTTAAAATAAAATATGTGTAACAATGGTTTTCAAAACAGCATTTGCTAGCACGTGGAACAACAGCAACAACAAACAAAAAGAGGCCATTATTATTAGGATAGTGATTAAACAAACAAAAGGATAAAATTTTGTTGTACTTTGTTTCTTTGAAATTACCATTCTTCAGAATATTGGAATAAGATAGATTTCTATGGTAAATACATAAATCATGACAGGCTAATAGAGATATATCGCAGCCAAGAGGCTGCACCATTTTCTTTCATTTATTCCAAGGCAGTTTAAAAAGAAAAACTAGGCAAATTTCAATACATGAATTTCATCGCGTTTGAAGCCGAAATTTGACATAGCTATCTGGAATCTATAATGGTCAATCTAATAATAATCTGGAGGTAACTAGAATTAATATATTGGATTTAACATTTCAATTTATTTATTTACTTTTCAAGGAAAGAAATTTTAGAAGGATAAAAATATACATACATCCAAGAATTGACAATTTTCTCTAACGTAATAGTTTCTTCACTTTAACTAGAATGCATTCTAATATTAAACGGATAAAGAAATAAAACAATGGAATAAGTTGACTTTTGAAGGAAAACTAGACATGTGAACTTTGAAAGGTAGTCAATAATTTTATATGTATAAATGATATATAAATATATTTTTGAGATCGATATTTTTGTTTACTTTTATTTTTCATTATAAAAATATAACGTTTTATAAATATTCCATTCAAGCGTCTTGTTTTCTAACAGCAATAAACGTTTAACAGGTGTCAAAATTAACACTTAAGTAATTTAAAATCTTAAAGTATGGCTTATAAGTTTGGGTTGCATATGAGTTGTTATGTATATTTTAATAAGTAAATTTATATTCGCAAATTTTTATTATAAAAATTGTTTTATTATTAATTTATTTCCATTTTTTTTTTAACTTTATATAATGATTCTTATGCATACCAAAACAATAATTTATATATATTTGCTGTATATAATATTTTTTTTTTTATTATTTTAAATATCTGAAAAATATAAATATGGATTTGTATTTATATTAATACCTACTTGTTAAGCACAGATATGTCTTTATCTATTTAATATATATACTTATTGCAAGTATATATGTATATTTATTATTTGGGTTTGTATTTAAAACATTGATATTACCTAAAATTAAACCATAATATAAAATAAAGGATGTACTATTTGTTTTATAAGTAATGCCTTTGTAATTTATTTGAAAGAGTATTAATATTTTATTCTTATTTTTCTTTTAATGCCAGAGTCATTATGAAATTAATTGAATTCACAATTTAATAGAGGATAACTTTATATTTCACTTATTGTTTAGTCTTTAGGCCACTTACACATATTATTATTCATTGATATGTTTAGATATACATAAATTTACATAATAGATGTGTATATTGGATTTAATAGAATTCCCTTTGTTTCTGATATATATTTGATTAGTTAGTCATATCAACTTTGAAAATAAATTATAATGATAGATCTCATTGCTCTGTATGATTTTAGATTTATTTCATGTATAGCTAGTTGGAAGGGCATATAAACAATTTATTTAAATATAACTGGGATAATTTTGTCTTTCTTCATTTAAATTATACAATTTATTATATTAGGCTTTCTCAACAATTGGATTCATTTAGATTATATATATTCCATTACATTTATCATCCAATGTTTGAAGCATTATTTTCTTCTCATATATTGATGTTCCATTACATTTGAGGTATAATATGTTTATATGATATATTGTCCATTACATTTGGTACCACAAACTGTTGGTCCCAGTTAACTGATGATTGGTATAATGGAGTAAAAGTATGTTCCATTACATTTGGACGCCACAACGTGGTCAGCATAATATGTTCGTTTAATTATTCATTACATATGGTGTCTCAAAGTTAAGGGCTTGGTTAACTAATGATTATTATTGCAAAGGTTCATATGTTTATTTTCATTTGAGATCATATAAAGATACATTCCATTATATTTGGCTTTCCCAATGTTTGGGGCCTTCTTTCTTCAATTTAAATGGAATGCAGCAAGTACGTTCCATTACAATATATAAACAAATTATATAAAATGTCTTTTGAAAATTTAAGCAATGAATTTAATTTTTTTTTAAAAAGTGTAATATTTATTAGTTTTTTTATTTTATAATAGAGGAATGACAAAGATAATATTTCAAATTTGTCTGAAATTTCCAATTTTTAAGATGTATAACATTAGTAAAACAGTTAAATATAGTTGACTATAATATTCTTTACATTAATATTTTTGATCTGCTATGACAGAAGTAATCAAATTATTATTAATTATCTATCAATTTTGTTTTGTTTTCATGTAATTAGAAATTTAATGTACAAAAGACTCTATATCATAAACAATAAAAAAAGTAAGTCTAAGAATGAGACATATACATAAATTAAAATGTACTATTCTAATAATAGATATAAAGATTTGCTAAATAAATTGAATAAGTTTACTAATATAAAATACGGCTTTTAATCTTACTTAAGTAAATAAATAATGAATAAATAGGTTAGTGCCAAAATAATCGAGATAAAATTAAAGATAATAGTGTGATATAAGCAACTTAAATTATAAACTGGTAAAGTCCTTATTAATATGTTATACAAGAGTCAGCAAACTACAGCCTGCAGACCACTTCTGACCTACAAGATGATTTATCTGGCCTGTAACAAATGTCCTTATAATCAACAAATAGTAAAAGGATATTTTTTGATCTTGCTATAATCAGCAAATAAACAAAAAAGTTATTTTTCAATTATATAATATTCGCAAGTCAAAAAGTGAAACTAAAAAAATTATATACCAATGCAAATGATAAATTTTTTTTTCATTTTTGTACAAAAAAACATAAAAATTGCCTCATTTTCCCTCAAAAGATAAATAACTTACATTATTTTTTATGAAAATTATAACAATTACATATACAGATTTTAATTATTTTATAATTTCAGAAAAGTATTCTAAAAAAAACTAAAAGATTGCATACAATTTTATAAACTTTACAATATTTTAGTATTGTGATCATAATGGTTCAAGCAATTAACCTGCAACCCTTACTTGCAGTAAATTTTATCAATATTCAAATGTACTAATTTCATATTTTTTAAAATGAGCAGGTTTCCATCTCAGTACTTTCATAAATATGTCTCTATTTTACAAAAATCAATTTAATTTGAATTTACCCTGCAATGTTTATGCCACTTTTTATGAAGTTTAACGATGTCTTACTGCATGTAGTTCACCCTTAAATAAGTGTTATTCCATATTTTACAATCTATGTTTGTCATTTTTTACTATTTTATTATATAAATATTATAATATTTTAAATCAAATAATTTTTGTAAAAGAATGCATTCAATTGAACTTTTTAAAAATTTTGTGCAGTATTGCTTTTACCTGAATAAAGTACAGAGGAAAACCTGAGATAATTGCAGATTATAACTTGAACGCTAGTCAATGGCAATTTTCTTACAAATGTTAAATATTTTAACTCCCACCCCATTCATTTTATATGAAAATTTTAAGCAGTCAAACACACAAAACCCTTGAATTTTTTTAAAATATGACTTCTTTTAAATGTCTATTTGGAACTGTAATTGTACCATAAAATAACATTTTTGTAATGAGCATTATATGTCTACCACATGTAGCAATTAGATTACAAAATTTCTTGTAGCTATTGAGAAAAAAATGTCCTCCAAAGACTCTTAAATTTATCATTGGGTCCTTTGAAGAAAAAGTTTGCAGATCCCTGTGCTATACTATCAGATGATACTATACACTATAAAATTATTAAATGCTAATTTAGCATTAACAGCAAAAATAATTTTTATTACATTTTTTGGAAAATATCAATATTTTAAAATAATGAATTGATAAGAATGAAAGTTATTTTGAATTTTAATCTTCCAAAGTGCCTATTTCCAAAAACAAATTATTAAAATCCACATTGTCTGACAGATTTTGCATACTGAGTTTATTAATATATTTTAAAAGTTGTTTGTCTTGATACTAGCTAAAATTAATTTAAGACCACAATGAAGTGAGAGCAAATGATTTGTTTTAAATATATTCAAAAAATATATACATAATCATTTTCAACCACTACTGATTCACTGTGAAATAAGTTTCTCGAACTACATTCTAGTACTTCTGTTCATATTTTCCCTTTCACTCTAGATACCTTTTTTATATTATTCATTCATTTTTCATATGATCAATTTCTAGATTACTAATGTCTTTCACAATCTGTTTAGAATTTTAGTAACCCATTTATAACAATCTTTTCTTACAATTTGTGTAGTTCAATTTATTTCAGTCTCTTAATTTTCAAAACTATATCTGAAATATCTATTTGTTCTCTCAATCAAATGTTTTCAATGTCTCCTTATTAATCCCAATATATATCTTTTTAAATTTCATATTGTGATTTATGATATTATCCTGCTCCTGCACCAAAAATTGAATTCATGAATAAACATTCATTTTTTCAGGCATATAGTCTCTTTTTAATATTAGGTTATTTCTACTAAAATATTGCAAATTTAATCCTGTGATTAATGTCATCCATTATTTTTCTATGTATATAAATAATTTGTTTAAAATATTTATAATTTTTATTTTTTCATAAATCCTTAATTTCTTTTTTTTTTTTCAAAATTTAATGATCACTATTTTAGTTCTTTGTATTATTTAATACATATAAATAAATACATTTATTAGAAAAAAATAAAAAGGGAACTTATATATATACATTTTGCATGAAAATGCAATCAGATCCTTTAATTCTTCATTAAAATCAGAAAGAAACTGAAATGGATAAATATTTATTGTTCACTCCATACATTCTTATATTATATTTTTATATTGGACTATTTCCAGCATTTAATATGAGTATTGAATGCCTTTAGAAAAATTTAACTTTATTTAAATATTCCAAATACATTCAACTGTTAGTAATAGCACATCAAACTAGTTAGTATATACACGTTTCAAGAGTTGTTATTCTCCTCTCTTCTTCAGGCATTGCTGGCCTGACCAGTGTTAATACTAGCATGGGATTCGAACCTGTACCATTAGATTCTTGAATATTGATTTCAAGGTAACACACTAACCATCTGAGCCATCTTATCAAAGACAATGGTCAGTAAAAATTTCATATACTTATCTATGAGGTTCCTCCTGATTTCTCCACTTTTTCCCAAGAGCAAAGTTGATTAGTGGTTTCCATACATTATGTATAGTCACACTAGGTTGGCTTATGGGATTGTTTGCCACTATCATGTGAGCAGGTTCTTTAAATTTTCTTCTTTGTACTTTTTCTTCTCTATCCAATATTTTTGTATTTTCCCAATTGAACACATGTTCATTGGGATGTACATGGTCTGCTACCTTAAACATAGCTGTTTTCTTTCTTCTAATACTTAGTTTGTGTTCTTGCAAACACTTTTCAATGGGATGACTGTTCTCACCAAAATATGTTCTTCCACATTCACATAGTATTTCATAAATGCAGTTTTTTTCTTTTCAACATTTCAAATTTAGGCTTTGTAGATGTTAGAAATCCTCATAGTGTGGGATGCTCTGAAAGGCTGTTCTAATGTTATCCAGATTGCAGATTTTCCTTATGCTATTTTTGGAATATATAGATATACTACAGTACCAATAACTTTTTTCCTTTGATGGTTCGTTCTGCTATCTAGTCTATTCAAGGTTTTCTTAATAACAGCTGGTGAATAACCACTTTTCATGAGAGTTTGTTCTACAAAGATATTTTCTTTTTTCCCAATCACTGTTTTCTGAACAAACTTCTTTTGCTCTGTTCCATAATGATAGAAAAACTCCATGCTTTTGTGTTTCTGGTGTGACTAAATGTATAGGCTAGGTATTTTCCTGTATGTGTGGGTTTTCGGTAAACTGTACTTTTGATTTTGCCATGAAGAAGTCTCGTCATAAGAACATTTAAGAATACCATTTTTTGTGCTTGACCTGATTCTATTATGAATTTAATTGAAAGGGGATATGTTGTTGATGTGTTTTCAGAAATTCTGCAGCAGTGCTTCACCATGTGGCAGTACAACAAATGTATCATCTACATAGCGAAGTCAATCTTTAGGTGGATATGGAGTAATTCTTATGGCTGTAATTTCAAGTTCTCTATGAGCTCATCATTGTCACCCCTGATTAGCAATATTTACATGGAAATATTTGAAACCACAGCCATAAAAACTCCACATCCACCTAAAGTTTGGCTTCACTATGTAGATGATACATTTGTTGTGAGGCAAATGTTAAAGCACTGCTACAAACTTTCTAGGAGCACATCAACAACATATCCCCATCAATTAAATTCACAATAGAATCAGATCAAAAACAAAAATTGGCATTCTTAGATGTTCTTGTGGCAAGACCCTCTCATGGCAAAATCAAAACTACAATTTACTGCAAACTCATAGATACAGAAAAATGTCTAGCCTATACATCCAATCACATCAGAAACACAAAAGATAGAGTTATACTATCACTATGGAACAGAGCAAAAAAAGTTTGTTCAGAAAACGGTGATTTGGAAAAAGAAAAGATCCATATAGAACAAACTCTTATGAAAAATGGTTATCCATCAGTTGTTATTAAGAAAACCTTAAATACAACAGAAAAAAACCATCAAAAGAAAAAACACCTATATATTCCAAAAATAGCAAACAAATTAAAATCTGCAATCAGCATAACATTAGAAAAGCTTTCCAGAGCCATATAACACTATGAGGAATTCTAACATCTACAAAGCTTAAACTTGAAATGTTGACAAGAAAAAACTACATATATAAAATACCATGTGAATGTGGAAGAACATATATTGGTGACCCATTGAAAGACATTTGCAAGAAAAAAAACTGATGATTAGAAAAAAAAACAATAGGTCTAAGGTAACAGACCGTGTATGTCTCAATGAACATATGTTTAATTGGGAAAATATAAATTATTGGATAGAAAAGAAAAGGTACAAAGGAGAAAATTTTAAAAAGCTGCTCACATGACAATGGCGAACAATCCCATAAACCAACCTAGTATGACTATACATAATGTGTGGAAACTAATAATCAACTTTGCTATTAGGAAAAAGTAGAGAAATCAAGAGGAACCTCATAGATAAGTATATGAAATTTCTATTGACTGATGCCTTTGGCAGGATGGCTTAGTTGGTTAGAGCGTTACATTAAAATTCAATACTCAAGAGTCTAAAGGTCCAGGTTCGAATCCCATGCTAGTACTGTCACTGGTCAGGCCAGCAAGATCTGAAGATGAGGGGAGAATAATATTTCTCAAAACGTTGTGCATAAATTAAAGTGTTTGATGTGCTATTACTAATAGTTGGATGTATTTGGAATATTTAAATAAAGTTAAATTTTTCTAAAGACATTCAATACTCATATTAAATGATGAAAATAGTCCAATATAAAAATACAACAAAACACTATCATTACAAAACTTCAGGAAAACATTCTTATGTTACTGTTCACATAGCAAATGATTATAGAAATGTGATGTACAAGTCAGCATGGAGAATTTACTAGCTTTCCCACTAAGTGCAGGATTAACTAATACCACCAATGTAACTTTTTTGTGAAAGATTTGTATGCATGTTGAGTGCAAGGATTGGATAATTTTTAAATTTAAAAAAAAAAAAAAATCAAAAATTTAAAAAGATTTTTAGTAAACTAATAAAACTCCATGGACTTACTTTTGTACAAATGCTGCTAAAACCATAGTACGCCCATTATAAGTAAGTTCTTGGTCTTCCTGACAAAGAATACAGGTAACTCTTTTTGAACTGAGAAATAAATGAGGTGTTTGTTGAGGGCCAAGAGCCACAGGAAAATCACTGAATAATGCAGTTCTAAAAAGATAACATTTAATTACAGAATTTTAATGAATTTATTGATGGAAATTTCTGCTTTCACCTGAAATATATTATTTAAATCCTTATTTGAAATAAAACAATAAAAATAAATCAATTTTATTCAAAAAATATCAAATTAACTATGGATGAAATTTATATAATTCGAAATTAATTTTTGATATTCTTTTGCATATATTTATATAAAAAAGCCAAAGAATCCAATAGTTTATATAGATTATTTTTCCCCCCAATTTATAAAAATCCATTTATAAATAACTTTTTTTGAACCAAATGTGATATAAATAGCTTGTTCTTAACAAGCACTTAAAATTGTTATTTAAAAAAAGTCATATTATTTTTTTCCCTATAAGTTTTTAATCTACAGAAAACAGCAATTTATTTATTAACCATTTTCCAATGGTAATTATTTGGAATAGTTAAAAGCAGAGAGATGATGATAGAACATCAACAATAATTAATAACAATCAGGACAAATGAAAATCAAACTGACATATAGAATGGAATATAAATAATACATTTAAATTCTGAAACATTAGACAGATGAGAAAATATTATCACATCATAGCATTAAGTACCTTGTATGATTAACAGAATATGCAATACATTGAGATATATAATGTGGTTTAGAGCAAGACATAATTTTAAAAGCATCCACAAGTAAGATTATTCAATGTTTAGTGTTATCATAACTTAAACACCAATATGGATATTAAAAAACATTTTGTAGGCAGTATCAAATAAAAATTGATACATGCAAAATGGATATAAAATCAAGAGACAAGCTATTAAACATTACCCTATTGATTAATGTCTATACAACTGCCATTCAAAGCAAGTTGTGCAATTTATTTTTAATGAGTTAAAACAATTTTTTTTAATGATTAAGGGTATAAACTGTTTGAAACAACAATCTTAATAAAAATTATATCAAATGTTGGAAATCATGTACCTCTATAAAGACTGTATTTAGAAAAGGATAAAACTGCTGCGAATAAATTTTATCAATTTATGGTGAAAAAGATTTTCAAGGATGATCCAGGTTGTAAGCAATGCAGAAGAATGAATTAACCATGTTAACCTTCAATGTATAATGAGTTTTCTTAATGCTAAAGACTGCTGAAATTATGTTATATCAGAGCTCACTATATGAAAATAAAAGAATACATTTTTTTTTTTTTTATTTTCAGCATAATATTATATGTCAGGCTTCAGAAATGAATTTGCTATTAATTGAAAGAAAATAGATTTCTCTTTGAGGCATTAAATGAACTGGGTAGGGCAAATTTCTAATGTAAATTCCAAAAATTCTTGTCATTGCAGCTGTTATTGCTATATAATTACTCAAATGGTGGCTGCCTTCAATACCCTCAATCAGTGTGGTAACTTTATTGGCTTTTCATCTCAAGAGTTTAAAATAAAGTAAATAATAATAGTTTCTTTCTTTTTAGTTGCCTAATAGTTAACTGAAATGTTAAATGTATTTTTTTGAGAGCACTATGAATATGTCTATGAATAAATTCTTTTTTTTAAATAGATATTTACAATCATGACTAACTAAATTATGACTCTTATTACAAAGAAATACTGGGTGGAAAGTTGTCGATCAAAGTTAAAATTTACTAAATTTTCTAACTGCAGGCCCAGAACTGTCATTTGATAAAAGCTTTTATTTAGATATCTACAATTGCAGAAAATTTTCAAGTATAGAAAAATTGGATAAACTGAAAGAAGTGTTGTCTACTATTAAATAAGATATTATTGGCCTTTGTGAAATTAAAAGATATGGTAAGGAGACAATTGATTTAAAAGGGGACATCTACTTTACTATAAAGGCACAAATATTGAATGAGCAGTGAAATGGGATACATTATAAATAAAAGCGGAAGAGCAACATTATCGAGTTAAATGGCATATCAGAAAGAATGGCAAGATTAGTTAGTTATTCACCTTACTGCAAGTTCTCATTATGATAAAGTAGAGGATTTTTATATGGATATACAAAATGTTTTTGACCAGACCAAACAACATTTTAGAATTATCATGGGAGACTAATGCAAAAATTAGTAAATGATTGAAGGATGAAAGAGCTGTGGGTAAATTTGGTTATCATATTAGAAATTGGAAAGAACATAGACTTGTGGAGTTTGCAAAAGAAAAAACTGTATATAATGAATTGTTTCTTTTAGAATTAGTAAATGATTGAAGATTGAAAGAGCTGTGGGTAAATTTGTTATCATACCAGAAATTAGAAAGAATAACAGACTTGTGAAGTTTGAAGAAGAAAAAAACTATATATAATGAATTCTTTCTTTGAAAAAAATGCTGTTTTTTATTTGCGCGTGTTTGAAAAAAGACTTCTCTTCATAATTTTGCTTCAATAACCCTCAAAAGTTGAATGTTTCTGTAAATAATTTGTTAGCAATAATTTTGCACCGAAAGCCTAAAAATTTGAACTTTCTTTTTGTCTATTTTTTTGCGGAACAAAACTGTGATGTGTAATGTATTGAACTGTGATTAGATTTCACTTTTTAAATCTTTAATTGGTATATATGTACAGATTTAATTCTGTAAAAAAAGCCTGCTGTTAATTTGTGCCATCTTTGTTTTATTTTTTAAACCAAATAACGGCCGTTATTAAATCTGTTGTTATTAGTTAAGTGTGCTGAATGTAATCTGTTTGAAAAAAGCTTCTCTAAATAATTTTCCTCCAGTAGGCTGCAAATTTTGAACGTTATTAGTTACATGTGCTGCAATAAGGCTCAAAATAATAACGCAACCTGCTACAAATCAGCTTTGAAAAAAACTGGGTAAGAATTTTTCTTGAAGATTTCTATAAATCTGTTTTTAAAATATTTAAATGCTTTTCCATAATTTCAAAGCAGAATATAATTAATTTTATAAATATAAGTTCCCGTGAACCTTTATTATTGTTTTTTAATATATATTAATCACTGCATTAGAATCTTTTTGAGAAGTTCTTATTTTTGGTGCTTTTCAATAATTTGAAAGCAGAGAATAAATAATTTGATAAATTTTTGGGAGACAATTAGAACCTCTCTGGTGTAATGTTCTTGTTGATTTTTAGCAAACATAAATCCCTGCTTTGAAATCTGATCGCACAGGCATATTTGCAAATCTTGAAAGTCTTTTATTTCTTTAAATAGTGATGGAATTTAGTATATTTTTTTGAAAATTACGCCATCCCCCATTATCAGTTAATGAGGTTTTATTACTTTTTTAGACATTTACATTATAGTTTTTCTGTTTTGTTGTAATTTGAATTCCGTAGAGTTTTCTTGTTTTGTTTTTTAGTTTGTATTTTAGAAGGAATTGTGCGATTTAGCCATTTCAATTTGTCCATTTCAGCTACTTTTCGCTAGAAATTCTTCATGGGGGGGGGGGTCAGTTTTACATTTGACTTATTTCAAAGCAGCGTATAATTAATTTCATAAATAGAATCTCATGTATAATGTTCTTTTTAGTTTATATAATTGATGCTTTGGGATCACAGATGCATATTTGCAAATTTTGAAAGCTAAATATTGATGAAATTCTGCTTTTGTAACTTGTGCACCATTTTAATGAAGCCCCATCCACCATTGTTCATCTTTTAGACATAGTTTTACTGTTTTTGTGGTAATTCGAATTTCATAGCCATTTCTTGTTATTTTTTTTTTAATTTGTATTTTAGAAGGAATTGTGCAATTTACTCATTGTAATTTGTCCATTTTAGCTATTTTTGGATAGAAATTCTTCTTTTTGAGGGTGGGGGTGTCGATGATTTAAGGTTTTTTTTTTTTTTAATACCATTTTTTGTTCCATCAATGATTTCAGGGAATTTTTTTTATTTTTTGTTCCATCGATGATTCGAGGGATTTTTTTTATTATTTGTTAACATCAATGATTTCAGCATTTTTATTTTTTGTTCCATCGATGACTTCAGCGTTTTTTTTTTTGTTCCATCGATGATTTCAGCATTTATTTATTTATTTATTATTTTTTGTTCCATCGATGATTTCAGCATTTTTTTTGTTCTATATATGATTTCAGTGATTTTTTAATTTTTTTTATCATTTGCATGCTTCTTGCAACTTGTTGGTGGAACTGCAGTGTCACCCAGCGGCCACATGTAGCGTACAAAAAAAATTGATACAAGACAAACTTTTTTACCTTTTTTATTAACTATTTAATTTTATTCAAAACAATATATTTTTATGTGTAATTTATTTTACATTTTTTCATACATATCGCTATTTGACAATATGCGGGTTCGTTTGTGAACTGGTAAGAAATCAGATTCGTTAGAAGAGGAAATACAATTAGCGCCAACTTCAATCCTATGCATTGTTAATGGTTATCTGTCAACAATATAATCGGTAATTAAACTCTGAGACGATATTACTAATTGTTTATAAGCTAGCGATATCCAGACTGTTATGTCTAGCTGTTAGAGAATGCACTTCCACGAGTGCAACTATATATATATAACATGCTTCCATGAGTGTGTTAATGACTAATGGTTAAATTTTCTTTTATACACATATATACATGGAGAAACTTTTAGACAAAAAAAGTTACAAGTAAAAATATTTAAGAACTTTTAAAGATACATTCCTTTTAAATAAAAATTAAAAGTTCTTAAATATTTTTATTTGTAACTTTTTTGTCTAAAAGTTTACATAACACAGACATACAACTATTTAGCTCTCATTGGAATTAAAGAGCTCATTCATAATTCATATCATTAACAAAAATGATTTTCCAATTGATTAGAAAGTTGAAGACTTTCTCGAATCATTTTTGCTGAGAAACGAACAGGTTCCACTTCTATTTCATTATCTTTTTCTAAATCTTCTAAGTTATCTAAATTTATTGCCAAATCTTTTTCCAACAGGCATTTAAAGTATGTAAAATTTAATGTGTGTATATAAAACGGGGAAATCTCGATTTTAAGTGAAATATGAACTTCTTTATCGCATAAAAGAAAACCGCATAAAAAGATATTAAGAAGAAACATGAATCGCATAACTTCAAAATCGCATTAAAAAAATCCACACAAAAAGAGACCCAGGTGTAATCTTGTTTTTCAGATTTTTAAAGGTAAAGTTTGTCTCATTTGATCATTTTTGTAAAATTTGGTTTAAGTTTTAGGTTCTATAAGGTTTCTAAAATAAATAAATATATTGGATTTACCTTAAAAGTACACTGTCTTTTTTTTGATTTAATATTACCTTAGCAATTCTAAAACTACAGAAAAATGATTAAACATTATCTTTTTAATTAATTTACGTGTGGTTTTTTCATTGAAAAAAAAGTTTTTTAAATTCATCTACAACACTTTTAAAATATTAAATTATTTATAAAATTCGTATTTATTATTTTCAAAAATCTTTAAATGAATAAAAAAATATATATTTTAAAAAACTGAGACAATTAAGGCTAGACTGATTTTTTTTATAATATAAATTTAATATTTATAGGTTTTTTTAAAACTACCGTTTATGTTTTAATTTAAATAATTACATTGTAAGAAACAAGTCCCATTTCTAAATGGGTGGTGATATTCATATTTTATTCTATGTTAATTATAACCCGCCCCCATCCTAAATAAGTTTCTGATAACAAAGTTAATGGAAGTAAAGCAATAAATTTTCTGATTAAAGAACATTTTTATAAGAAGATAATAAACAAAACAATAACACTTTCTTAGTAGCATTATACCATTTTCCACCGCTACCTCTCTTAATACGAGTTATTTTAATATCTTAATATTCAGAAGGAAACTTAAATAGGCACCTTGTATCATTAAAAACGATTGATAAAAGAACATCTGTTGATTTTTGGAAAGCCAATTTACAATATTTAAAATAAAATAGTTACTAAAACAAAAGATGCTACTAGCCTTTAATAGATGGAATTCTAAATGTGCCATTACTAGTACAAATTTATCATTCTTACAGCAACATATAAAATATTAATGATTAAAAAAATGCTTTGATTCACAAATATATTTAGATAATTTATTTTTGATAAAATAACAATTATTCAAATTATTTTAATACATTTAAAATGAATAGTATCATCTATTAAAAATATACCAAACTAGCAAGCATTTAAAAAAAAAAAACCAAATAATATTAATTTTTATTATTCATATTCATTTACAAATAGGTGACTAAAAGATAAAAACGACCATCAATGAGATAGAAACCAACATTAGATTGTAAAATATATGCTGTTTATATATTTTACATTATGTAAAAAAGATATAAAAGACTCAAATCATTTGTATTAATCTAATATAATGAATCTGCAAGACCAAAAACACAAGTCAGTCCTGGTGTGTTCAGATAACTCAGGATATTCTCTAGTAAAGTTCTGCTTAGCAAACACTTGGATCATAAGGCATGGTCAAATATCTGCTGTATAGAAGAACTTTATTAGAAAATATAATAATTTAAAAATCATATTAAACCTATGATATGAAATATTTTAGTTTCATATTTTCAAAGTTATTCTAAATGATCCTAAGATATGGATATAACTATTAACTTTAGAAAAACAGATATATCATTTAATAGCTTCATACAGAATTGAAAAAAAATTCATGGTTAAAATGCAATTTAATTTTTATATTTTCTAACCTGAATTATAGAAATATTTTATACAATAAAAAAAATTTCAAAATTTCTAATTCAATTTCAAAATGTAGTTTTTTATATATAAAAACTTTATAATAAATTTTTCATCTTAAACTAGTCAATTTTATTACACTTTATACTTACATGGAATCAGATTCATGTGGGCTTAATTCTGTACTAGTGCTTTTAAATAATTCAGCATGTTCTCTAATAAAATTCTTCTGCATAGCAGACATTTGGGCCATGACACGGGCACGTCTAGCTGCTGCCATTTCAGCTTTACGTTTGCGCTCGTTCTCTCCATAATCCTGAGATGTAGTTATAACCGTTGTCTCCATAGGGACAGATTTATCATGTAACTGCTGAACTATTTTAAAATGCTAAAATGCAAAATATAAATTATAATAAAATTATTAACAGCTTATCAAAAAAATTGATATAATCAATATTTTTTAATTTTAATTAAAGCAAATTTAATATTAAAAATTATAACTTGAATAAGATGTTTACATTTTGTTCATATGGCTGTCTTCTTTAGTTCTAGAGGAGGGATGCTATGTCATAATGAGATATCAGTACAGTCCATCTTCAAAACACTTTTCAGATGGTTATTAAGTGAGACTCACCAATAGTAATTAACAAAGGCAAGAATTAAAAGTTTGACTCTAAATTACGTAAGGATTTACTACCAACACAAGCTATGAAATGCTTACAAGAATGTTCAATTTTATCAATATTTAAAGTTTACCTATTCAATAATCTTTCTTAGCATTATAATATTTCCTCCATTATCAAAGATGTTTGCAAAAATTTGATAAATTTAGTGCTAAATATTACTTCTCTTTATATCATTATTTATTTTGAACAAGGTCCAAATTTGGCCTCTTAATGAATACTACTATTCTCTGTTCTAATTTTAAAAAGGAAACATCTTGACTTACATTTCATTTATTAAAGTCCAGACAAAATAAAAATAAAAAAAACCTATTAATTGATGATTCACCAGTTACTTCTTCCCTTAAATTCTGCAAAATTTTCATTCCACCATTTGTTCTATTTCTTTATATATATAATACTTACATACAAGTATATTGTCTATATAATACTACATCATCCATGCACTTTACTATACTGAACTTAATGTAATTAGAAGAAATTCAAACTCAGACCTTCAAGTTCCTTACAGCCATCAATAACCATTTACATGTGAAAAAAATAAATGAACTCCAATATACATATTTTGTACTGAACCAGCACTCATCATTTGGTTCAGATCAGTATCTCTCATAATCAATGCTCATTTTATATTAAGATAGCAAATGAAATTCAAATTTGAATGAACAGGCTTCAATCTTCTCCACCCTCCAATTCTTCTGTCTTCCATCTCATTGAAAATCTGGTGATGGAATGCTCAAATCCCATTCTGATGTCAATATTATTGTTTAAAGATTTGCTATCTTAATATAAACTGAGCATTGATTATATTTATGTGAGGGAGATGATCTGGATCAACTGATGAGTGCTGGTTCAGCATTATATATATATATATATTGGACATCATTTACCTTTTTCATATTATGTGGTCATGTATATCAGTCATACAGGATGAAGTGGAAGGCTGCAGGGAACTTGAAGGTCTGAGATTTTGAATCTCTTCTAATTTCATAAAGTTCAGTATAGATAATATATTTGAATATTACATATTCAGCCTGTATTCTACCCATCCCTCTTCTGGGTATTTAAATGGACATATTAAGTTACTATACATGAGGAGTCGGAGTGACTTAAAGTCAACATAAGTATGACAATAATATGGCATCAAAAACAGCGTTGAGCATTTTATCATCAGATTTTCAATGAAAGAGGTGACTGAAGAGTTATAGGGTGAAGAGGATTGAAGTATGTCCATCATAAGTTTGAAGACTTTCTATCTTGATATAAACTGAGCATGATGATCTGGACTAACTGATGAGTGCTGGTTTGGAGATCATTTATCTTTTTCTTATGTATGTGGTCATGGGTATTATTGCATAGGATGTAGGGAACTTGAAGATCTGAGTTTAAATACATATATAATATTGAAATAAATATATATTGTCTATACTAAAAGAAACTTGAACTAAGACTTTCAAGCTCTCCAAAGCCATCCATTCCATTTTATATAACCGACACACATGACCACATACATGTGAAAAAGATAAATGATTCCCAATATATGCACTTCATGCTGAACCAGCACTCATCAGTTAGACCAGATCACCATCTCCACACATATACTACAATCAATGCTCAGTTTATATTAATATAAAGCAAATCTTCAAACTTTAATGGATAAGCTACAATCTTCTCCACACCCCAACTCTTCAGCCATCTATATCATTGGTAATCCGATCATGTAACACTGAAAGCCCCTATTGTGCCCTCTTCAAGTCCCTTCTAGTAATATATATATATATATTATAGATAAATATCATCATTGCCACTGCTCATCTAAAGTTGCTTTATTAATGGTTTCAGCTTTTAAATGTAATTTTATTTTTCTTAACATCCATATAATGGTTCTATCAATATATATTCTACTACTTAATTTTAGTTGAGTCATTTCTATTGTCACATCATATGATCACCATTTCTATGCTTGCTCAAGCTGTTAAAATAGGCAAACCCTCCATACAGAAGTACCACTCAGTGCAAGCCAGAGTAATCAATGGATGCAAGAAGATTTGTGCATAAAATCCCTATCTAGTGCCTACTCATCCAATATCCCTAGACTAGTTTCTAGCTTATTACTTTCATCAGTGAGGATCTTTGGATCTTAAGAGTTCAGACCTATATGACTATATAAGCTAATGAGCTTGGATTGAAAATACAATTATGTTTTAAATTTTAAATTTATAGTTTTGTAGTTAAGTAGAGATAAAATGTGGCTGCTGGAAGGTTGCATTAAATCCTAAGATCTAGGTGCAGTGCTCTCAGATCCAAGACTCCTCACTGATGAAAGCCACAAGCTAGAAACTAGCCTGGAGATATTGAATGAGTAGGCAGTAGATAGGGATTTTATGCACAAACCTTCTTGCATCCACTGATTATTCTGGCTTGCACTGAGTGGCACTACTGTATGGAGAGTTTTGCTCGTTTTATTTTTATTGTTTTAGCTACCTATAAAATTCTTTATCTAAGATCTTTTTCATCCTTCTGATATTATTCAGGACAATATTAATATATATTTTTCATCTATGAAACAAAATATAATATAGATTATTTAACAGTATTTCATTATTTTATAGATTATGTTCAATTAAAAAAAAAAAAACATTTAGAGGCAACTGTACATATCTGAAACTTCTAATTTTAATATTTCTTTAATTAAAAACTATTAATTTGTTTGAAATGAATGATTCAGTAAATAATATAACTTTTTAACATTTAATGCTCACAACAATTTTTATGTTGCTGAACTTATGGAGTCAAGTTAAATAAGATAAATGATTTAGAATGGCTTACAAACTATGATCTTCTAATCACTAAACTCACTGAAGATTAAAACATATTTACCCATTCATGACAGTTTTGAAACATTAGAAAATACTGTTTCCATACTAAAATAAAATTTTAAAAAAATTGATAAAAACTTATTTTGGTAATCAGAAGTATAGTTTAAATTATGTATGAAAAATTTCTAAATTTAAGAGATAAGATTCAAAATCAGAAACTGTTATTATTCACATGTATTATAGAAGTTAAAACATAATATTCTTGATTGAGATTGCGAATGTCACTTTCTTCTCATAACTTTTCTTACAATGCAAAATAGACTTTATTTTTTTAATTCAAAGAATTAAGATTACAATCATTATTACAACCAATATTTTTCCCCCTTCCAACAAAGAAATCATACAGTAAAACTTCAATCCATCATTTATGCAAATATCAATGTTTGCTATAATAAATGCTAGAATAGCAAACAATTTGTACAATAAATGTTTTTCCTCCCTAAATTAAAATTTGTATATTAAATGTTAGGGGCAGCAAATGTTCTGTATAAGACTTAATTACAAACATAGTCTGCTTATTTGTTTCTTTATACTTTTACGAGAGAAAATATCGAACATATCTTTGTTTTTATTAGTCTGTTATGTATTATAATAATTTTAGTTTTGAGCCTAAAAGACAGCAGTGATATCAAAAAAAGAAATAAAAAAAAAAGGTGATTAAAACTGTCAAAAATGCATGTTCTGAATATGAAATGGTTAAATAAACAAATGTTAAGACTAATAATATAGCAGACATACAATGACAAGATGTTTCAGTGTCTTTCTGTTTTAGCACTGTGATTAGAAATTACATCAATTTGTTTATATTAAGAATTATTTTTTGCTTTTTATGTTGAGATTTTTTATGTTATGTTTAATTATAATTTTCACAAGAGATAGCTTATATTTTTCAGATGTGCATGTACCAAGTTAAAATGAGAAATTTACAATTTTTTCCCCACATTATAATGATCAAACAAATGCTCACATTAAGAAATATTGTTTAGATATTTTATGTAAGATTTTTTTATGATTTTATTACAAAAGGTTTGATTATAATTTTCACTGGGGAAAGATTATATATGCTTTTCACATTTATGTGTCTAATGTAAAACACAAATAAATTATTTTATATTATTTTTACACTTACAGTTTTGATTTTATATTTTCTGATTTCAATAGTTGTTTGTATGGTAATTCTGTAGGGCCTAAATACATGGTAATTCTGTAGGGCCTAAATACATATATTTCAATGTATGTTAGAATGAAACTCTTTTATAACAAATGAACTTCTCAAATCAGTTGCTTTCACTGTAATAAATCCCCCCCCCCCTTTTTTTTTTCTCCACATATTTAATATGATTTTCTTAGTTCCAAATTGGTAACCTAAAAAATAATATTTTGCCTTAATCCATTGCTGCTTTAACTTTCATTTCATCAATCACTATTCAAATCTTGATATAACATTTTACCAGAAAGACTGATTTTTTTAAAAAATCAATAAACGAAGATATACTTATACCCCAAGCAATTTGTATTCCCTGTTTTGATTTGCAATCAATTATTCACTACAACGATCTTTAAAAAAATGTTTTTAATTTTTTTTTGGTGGCTATTTTGTGAGACTGATGACCTCATAGGGAAATTATTAATGCCATGCCATCCAAAAGCAAAATAGTAACTTTCATCGTGAAATTGTACAATGCAGAGTTTATTCATAATATAGTAGACAATATTTGTGCTGTATATAATATTTTGATTACAAATTTCCGATTAATTAATATATAATATAGTATTTAATTTTTCATCCACAATTCTTGCAAGGCCAATCAGTACTTCATAAAAGAGATACCCAAAGTAAAGATTTTCATTGTTAACGATTACAAAACCAAAAAAAAAAAAATGTGCTTCTTTCAGTATAGTAATAAATAATCAAAAATATATTTTAATGATGTACAACAACCAAATATAATAATACTGTATTAAATTTGAAAATCTGTACATTAGTTTAAAAACAGTACACTGTATTTACTTTTATGAATTAAAATTTTTATTGACAGTACTTTGCTTGTGATAAAAATTACAATCACTATCTTGTAATTTATTAATCGTAATTATTTTTAAAAAATTTTTTTTTTTTGCATAATAATGAAGTTGGTAATCTAAATTACAAGTAGCATTTAATCTATTTTTTCAATTTTAAAATATCTCATTATTTGTTTCAGAATTGTGAATAATATCAGAATTGTACTGCTGATGTATTTTCAATTGAAAAAAAATGTGAGCAAAATTATATATATTATGTGTTTAATAATAAATTTTGTATGATAAAAATGCAATACAAATAAACTGAAAAAGATTCATATCTATAATATTTATTTAAATATTTTGTACTAATCTAAAAATTTTAAGTCATTTCCAAGAAAATAGCTATGGAAGGAACTTAATAAAAAGTGATATCTCATAGCAAAAAAAAAAAATAGTGACCGCTAGCGTATTTGTATATAAAGTGCTACTTAGATTTGCATAGTACATATTATTAAAAAAAAAACACCTTTAAATTTTGATTACAATATTCAAACATAGATTGCATTAGATACATTTTCTCTATTATTTTTTTTTTGAAGTTAACTATAATTAAATTTTGATAATGTATTGTATGCTACTTTTGCTATTCTCACACAAATGATAAACAACAAGTCTTTATAATCAATTAAATAAGTTATTTAAACTTTTTTTTTTAAATTTAAATAATTTTATGTAAATAATATAATATAATATAGTAATACAAATTTAAATAAATAAAACTTCAGTATGAATTTTCCTCAGCGTGGAAGAATGCAAAAATTGTTAACTGCTAATTTATTTTCACTTTATCTATTTTGCTGCACTTTTGGACAGTTAAGAAGATGCTTTTATTTCTAGAAATCATGTTTAAAAATGTAAAACTCCATACATTTTCAACTATATTTATAGAAGCAACTAATATGATCCTGAAAAAAAACAAAAAAAATCTCTCGACTTGGAAACTGAAATGAATATCTTATATCAAATGGAAATAGAAGAAAAATAGAACAGAGTGCTCAAACCATCTAGATACATCAAAACTTTCCAAAATCATGGCATTCCATATGAAAAGAAAATCCAAGAAATATGTCAATTTTCATTCTAGACTTTTTCCCCAGAGATCCTCAGTCAACATCTGGTCTCCTTTTAAAAAAAAAAAAAATCAAGATCAAAGGATTATGAACATAATGATGGATCTTAGAATTAGCAATTGATGACCCAGAAAGCTGAATAATTATGACTGATGAATGGATCACTGGAAAAAACAACCTTAAGCTAAGTTTTTTTTACACAGATTTAAATTTCTCTATCATACCTATAAACATATTTTAAGTATATATTTGCATAATACCCAGTTTATATAAGCATATAATGTGCATTAAGGTTTTTTTTAAATTACTATATATATATATATATATTAGTTTATGTTGTTTGTTAACAACTTATAATGTAATTTTTACACGAGGAACCAGACAAATTTTTTCCCATAGAAAACCATTATAACTACTTGTTCTTTATGCGATATTCTTGCTTAATAAACAGTTTTGGTGAACTAATTGCCTTCGCTAAGCAAAGTAAAGGTATATTATTATATATATATACACATACATATGATTAGTTTTTCTTTATTGACAATGATCTGAAAATTAAAATTTTATAATTTTTAATTATACATAATATAATATATTTAAAATAATCTTAACATTTTTCAAAAAGTTTTATGACTAATGCTGATAATAAATTTCAAATTACTTTTCCATTTAAAATCTCACTTACAAACATAAAAAAAAACAGAACCAATTTAACAAACACACTATTCTCAATTAGCAAGTGATCATTTTACAATAACATAAGAAATAATCATGAAAAGATACAGGTCAATACTACTAAAGTTTTAGGGTGGCTCAAAATATACTAAACTTTGAATAAATACATGAGATTTGCATAAAACAGAAGTCAAGAGATTTTTTTTTTTTTTCTGTTACATCAGTTTGATACAAACTAAATATCACTAAAAGATTTTTTAAGTACTGTAAAATAGGCAATAGTTACTTTTTTATCTAAAGATAATAGTCAGTTGTATTTTATATATATTTAAAAAATGAATTACGATTATTAAATTATTCTTTTTTATAATTGACATAGGTTCATGATACTATTGGTTTGCCATATTTATTGTTTGTTTTCTCTATTCCCTTGAAAAATAAAGAATTGGGATTTCATTGTATATGTTATATCAAGGACGGCTATAGTCTCCTACTTTTTCAAAAACTATTTTATTAGATTCTTTACAACTTCTATTTTTAACAAAAAAAATCTTTACATCTCAATTTTTTTTAAATTCTTAAATAACATTTTTCATTAAGAAACAATTTAAACTAAAAAAATTAATAAAATGGAAAAAAAAATCACTATGATTTTCACATGTATTACAATTAAAAAAAGAAATCAGCAAATGAATAACAAAGAATTCAAACAAATAATAAGAAGAAATCTGAGCATCAGGAATAACAGAGCTGGAATGCAATCCATGATCTTGATTTCCAGATAGATACTCAATTACTGCACCAAACAATGTAGGACAAATAGTCAAACAGTTTATTGTTTGGGAATTCATGATAAAGAAGTTCAAATATTAAAAATGATAAAGCTAACTGGAGCCACAATTTATTTCAGTTTCAGAATCTGGCATTTAGCTAGCATACTAAATCACAAATAAACTATTTTGATCATGTCTAATATACACATAATTATATCAATACATGTAGATATACATTGGAACTACCATATCCACTATCGCAATAATGGCTATTTCATTAATACTATTTCTAATATATATAAACAAAAAAAAGAGCATTAAAATTAGCAAATTATTTAGAAAAATATAAATTATATGAGCAAGAATCATTTTGTTTTGCAATGCCCTTTATAAGATTTGTGCAATTATTCTGTCATTTTTTTGCAATCTAAGTGACACACTTTCAGTCTTTCTACATTTTATTTTCTCCTCCAAAAATGTGATATTTCATATGAAATGGCTTCAAAGAATAAAGACAGCGATCATAACAATTTTACAAAGTCTAAAAGGATCTGTAAAATGATTAAATCATAATTACTAATTTAATTACAAATGGAAAAAAAAATGTATGCTGAAGTCACCATATGTTTAAAAAAAATGAATATTCCATTCACAAAATAGCAACAATAATAAAAAACAATTTTATTTTTACAAAAATAATAAAAAAGACAATACATTTTATTTTTATTTTGAAGCATTATGATCTAGCAAACACAAATATTAATACATATATATATGCTTTCTACTTTATTCTATTTTTTTTTTAAAAAAAATTATTTGTTGATAACCTCAATTTGATTGTTTATTGCAAAATTTAAATTAAATCATATCATAGATAAGTGTATATAAAACATTAAAAAGAAACAATATTCTATATATGAGTGAGTGTGCTAATAAGCACTAAATACATTATTGTAAATAAAGCATGAGCTACTAAGTAATAATTTACGTTATCCACTAGGGACCTTGGAACAAAATGTAATGGATATGGTGGAGTGGGGGGAGTCTACAAAGTCAAAATATATATATATATAAAATTACCCGTACAGCCCAGTTCAGCAAGTCTTTATGAGTTTCGACATTATGATGACCTACAAGAGATTCCATTAACTGTAAAATATTACCTACAAAAAAACAAAAAAAAACAATTGCAGTTGTTAGTATGTTTTTTAATTTTAAAAAAAGATAACAATAGTGATAGCAGAAATATTAAAATAATTAATATATCATTTTTAAACTACTATTAATAAAAATAATAATAAGCAATTAATCATCAGGCTACTTATAATTGGAACAGTTGGCTGATGGGCACAAGTTTCTGGTCCAATTATTAACTAAAAAATTAAAATGAAAAAAGAAAAAATGTGGACATTTGAAAAAAAGGTTAGATATAAATAACTTTCCAATTGTTAGGCCAAACCAAGAGTAAATATTCTCATAGTTATAATTGAATACCCTAAAATAAAAAAAAACATTTCTTAAAAACATTAACAGTCCATATTCCATTATTATAGATTATAATACGAAGAGCAAGAAGTAATTAGGACCCTATATATTCTCACAAATACCTTTTGATAAAAAGGTACCAACGATAAAATAATAACAATTATGGCAGAAAAAAGGCCCTAGTATTATCACAATGCTAAATTTAATTCATGTTATATATACAATACAACATATAGTAATCCTAACATAAAAGATTTATAAATTTGTTATGGAAATAACAATAAATTGATTACTACTCCTTTAATAAAATAAAATAAAATAAAATAAAATAAAATACTAATTAAAAATTTAACATCAACTAATAATTCTTACTCATTGTCTTTCAATACAAATTTTACAATTCTTTTAAAAATAATCTCAGGTTCATTTCTAACACTAATAAAAAAAAAATTAATTAATTAAGACCCTGTAGTTAAATAGGATGAGGGATTTTACATTATATCTAACTACCTTTACATAACTTACAACAACAATAAGCAATTAGAATACTGTAAATGATTCTGTACATAAAATCTATTTAATAATTACTGTTTATCAATAAAACATAAATAAAATAATAAGATTTGAAGTAAACATTATACAATCTTTATTTATTTTATGTGATAGTCTTAAAATATAACACATTTTAATATAATAGTAATATCTAGTATCTCAAATTGGCGTTGGATCATTATATAATAATCATCAATGATCATATCTTCTACAACAATAATAATAATTATATACTTTATTACTCAATCAAATATAATAGAAGTAATCTTTTAAGCCAACTTTATGAATCATGTGCAAAATAAATTTTTAAAATCATTCATTTCTATGTATCATGCATGTGAAATGAAAAATCAAATGAATATCATGCAGACAAACCAAAAGTCAACTAGGATATTAATTGTAAAACAATTACCAATTTTATTACGATTGAACAACTTTATAGTTATTACAATAATGTTATAAAATTAAAAAATATTTACAAAAATATACATAAAAATTGACATTATCTAAAATTAAAATATTTATACTACAAATGTTACAAGTAAGTAAAACAAAATAAGATAGCCTCATTCCGGCCACTTGAAATAAAATAAAATCTTACAACAATAGTGACAATATATTATCCTTATTTAATAAAACAATAATATTCTATTGTTTTGTAGTGAGGAAATAATTAAAATAAATCTCTCAATTTCTAATAAAAAATTTAATGATACATTTATACTATTGAAAAAATATATTTAATATTTTGTAATTCTTAAACATAAATTTAGATCTAAAATACACCTACCTAAACTCAATAGATAATAAAATATTTTCAAAATTATTAAAATATTTCCTTTGCAGTTCAGCAAAGTAAAAATGTAAAGAAAATATGAATATCTCCCTTTAAACTATCTACTTATACAAAACATATTTCAAATATAATTTCATGGGTTTTCTCTATTTAAATAGGTTTCGTTTTTTTTAACAAATTTTAAAAAACTATTAATAAATTATATTGTTTGATATTTTGTATTTCCTTTATTTTCATATTTTTACATTCAGCTTAGCATACAAACCATTTTTCATTATTCTCACTTTCACTCCAATTCAAATATGCATTTATTTTGAGCTAAATGATCTCTAATACTTGTGGAAATATTAATCATTCCTCTCCTATCATTTATATTATGCCAGGCATCAAATATTTCAATATCATTTGCAATAGAAATTTTTATGTCTCATCTTTCCTTCACATTAACTATCAATTTCTAACAGTTTAGCCATTACATTATCATCTTATAAACCTCTATGACGTGATTCTTGTGGTGATAGATAGCAATTATAGTATAGGTATAAAATAATAACTCAAATGAATAAGAAAACATCATCATGGATACAGTGCAAAAATAATAATAGGTCCATATTTGTCAGGTACCTAAAATTTGTGTTATGGCTTTATTCTAGCCATTATTGACTATAAGGGAATGCAACTGTCCATGGAAAAATAATATATAGCCCTTTATTACCTGTATATTTAATGAATTCAAAGTGTGACAATACAGCTCACACATAACCTCCTCTTAACATAAGACTAAACACCTAGGATTTCATATAACAATTACTCTCCCGATCATCTAAAATAATTTCCAAACAATGTTACTAAAAAAACAACAAAAATCTAAATTCATTTCAAGATGGTTTTAAAAGTTTTTGAGCACAAATGATCTTGATAAAACATACATTGATTTTATACATTTATTTATTTGTTACTACGTTATATAATTTAGAAATCAGTATTGCTGTATTCTCTGTATCTTAACAGATAACATTCATAGAGATAATACATTAATAACTTAACTATGTTATAAAATATATGTAGATTTAAGCATTTATGATAAGCAAACATTTTTTTTTAAAAAAATATCCTTGGATATTTCAAAACTTTCACTTGCATCATTTTTTTAAATAAAACACATATAATGATAATTACATCAACAGTTCATTCAGCCATTCATTATGTAATTCAAGCAATACAATAATTAAAAGATAAAGTACTAATTCTAAAAATATAACATTTAAAAGAATTACCAAGCAAATGCAATGTAAATGATAAACAAAATTACCTGTGATCTCAACTATTATTGAAATCACATAACAGCGATCCACTTCTTTGGCAATACATTCAAACAAATTATCATTATTAATTACCTGTCAGAAAATTATTTTCTGAAAACCATTTTCCTTTATTTAATGTAATAATTGTTAAAAAATCTATTTTACACTTAAATTTTTTAAAATACATTAGAATAACAGGTTAGTTTTTAATAAAACAAATAATATTCTAAATACTAATGTTAGACTAAAAAAAATAATGAGGAAATTTTAAAGTAATGAAAAGTTTCTTCCTCCTGTAAATTGAACGCTTTTCAGAAATCTCCCCCCACTGACTAGTTAGACAGAAAGTTCTGAACAAAATCATACTCCTCCATCAGTACCATTTAATGAAATGCATAAATAACAAAATTAAATCCAACAAAATCTAGGAAAACTATTGGACATCCTGAAAAGATAATTGTTTATTCAAGTCTTTTCCTAAGCATCTATTCAGGCATGCAATATCTCTATAAAGCAATAATTCAAGAATTCATTTATGTGAAAATATTTCTTATGTACATTTTTGTTAATTCCAGCTGTTGTATATTGCAGATACAGTGTGATAAATATAACAGATGTTATATTTGCATTTCCATCACTCAAAACATAGGTAAAACATTGTATAATATAAAACTATTCATTTAGTATAAATTTTTCAGCAGACTAAACTAAAAGTAAATATTTCTTTCTTTAAAATATTCAAGACTTTCATCCTTAAAACATATATATTTCAACTATATATATTTCAATCATAGTTATACTATCCAAGACATTTATTAACTGAAATAATGTCAATCTTTTAAACAGGTGTAAAATCATTTCAAAGCATATAGTTTATTTATTAATTTAATCAATAAGTCCGTTTAAAAGTACAAAGTCCTTTTTCCAATTTTTCTTCCAATACATCATTCTCAAATGTAAAAAAAATCCATTTAGATTAGATTAAAGATAAATTAGAATGTAAAATGTGTTATTAGCATTCATACAACAAAATAGTTACTCAGGCATGTCATAAGGAAAAATATTTTTAATCTACTTTTGTAACTTAAATGCAAAGTCTTAACATTTCTCTTCTTTTCTCAAACTTGCTATTATGATGATTTCTTTTTATAAAATGTGCAGTTCCTCCTTATTAACTTAAGCTTTCTTGATAAATTAGTCTCATTATAATAGGATAAAGGTATTAAAGTTAAATGGTCATTCAACCTAAGCATATTATTTATAAAAAATTTAAATTCCTTACATAAATCTCCTCTGGCTCTTATTGTAAAATAATCTTCAGCATTTAGTGTGCATTATCCCAGTATTCAAATGACTATTATCATGTTCTATAAAAATTACTGTAGTTTAAAATTAAGTTTCAAGCAGAATCCTTGGATAGGGAAGTTGTGTTTATTCAATCATTGGTTAATATAGTTACTAAAATTATACTTTTTAATATTTTTAAGAGGAAATAATAATTATTAAAAAAATTACTACTATCAGAATTTAAAAAAAATATTAATTATAAATTTCAAACTAAACTGTACTATTACTACCACTATCTTGTACTCTTCACTGTCTCACTCTGTCTAGACTGGATTAAACCTCTGATTTTATACTAGCCTAATCTAGTGATTTCATTGGTTCATTCTGACTGTAAAATACTTGCTAATTTACATAACTAAATCAATATCATTTTTTAAAATTAAGCTTAAAAACTATGAGTCATTGTTTTTCTAAAATATTACATTAAACCATTTATCACTTATAAATAATAAATACTTTATTAAAAATAATTTATCTTTATTTAAACAATTTAAATTTTTTAATGACCGTCAAATTGATTTCAAGCAAAATATTACATTTAAACATTATAATAATAATAATAATAATAATAATAATAATAATAATAATAATTTTTAATTGTTAATTTTAAAACATTATTTCTAGACTTATTGAAACCTTTAAATGTATCAAATTTTGTTAACAAGCTAAAATCAAAGTTTTCATTTACTAACTCTAGAAAGCTCACACAAATACCTTAGACTATGCGACACTTTCAGATCATTCTAGATTAATATTAAATTAACTATAACTTAAATAATATTTTAAGCAAAATAATTACCTTAAATATGTTATAATACATTAAAGATCAGCCTTTTTAAGCTATATAAGATATTTATCACTATAATTATGCTATTATATTACTATAGTAACTTTTGAATATAATAAATTAAAATTAAGTTTTTCAAACCATATATTATATTATTTTAACTTATATTAAAATAACTAAACTATTTAAACATCTTTATAGTCTCCTATTTACTGAGTTTGAACTCCTACTACCTATGACATCATAATTACATATTAGAAAATTACCTAAATTTAAATTTTTTTAAAAAATAGCTACATTTCAAATCCTGCCTTATCTATCTGTACCAATTAAATGGGTACAATATATATACATATATTCTATCTTATAATCATTATTTACATACCCACATATATCTTTATATATCTCTCTATATAGGTATTACATTTTTATATACTATACATTTTACTCTTTTTTATATTCCATATTTCTCGATTAATACTTCCTATAATCATATATTATTTTTATTTCATTTATTTTTATTTTATTCTTATTAATCAATAAATGAAATAAAACTAATATATACATATGATTATAGGAAGTATTAATTGATAAATATAGATAAAAAAGAATAAAATGTATAATATATAAAAAGGTAATAATTATATCGAGAGGTATATAAAGATATATGTGGGTATGTAAATAATGATTATAAGATAAAATATATATAACTTGTAAAATTATATGTTCATGTATATTTGTATTCATGTATTTGTATTATGTTTGTTATAGTTCTGAAGAAGATTACTGTGACAGTCAAAACTGTCGTAAAAACATGATGATATTAATACTATATGGATTGGCAAAGTTATAAAAATAAAATAAATGATTTTAAACAGGAGAGCAGATATATGAAGCATAGAGAAGCTGAATTATGTAGAACAAATGATTTGAACAATAAAAATTATAAATAATTGTAAAACTCAATTAAATTACCTGCTTTCTGTGTAAAAATAAAAATAGGATTCTCTTGAGATAATTTATTTATTTCATGTGATTGTTCTTCTTCATAAAGAGCATATCCTATTAGATGAAGAATCTAAAAAAAAATAAAAATTAAAAAAGATCAAAATTAATAAATGCTTTATAAATTCTGATAATAAGATATTTTCAACAGAATTTTTTTTTTTCTAAGAAAAAAATTATTTTATATTCAAACTTTTACTGAAGTTGCTATTTTAAGAGAAATCTGCTATTAAGGCATTTAAAATTTTATTTAACCATAATACAATAATATATTTATATGTAATTTCCTGTCTTAACCAAATATTGTTAATAAACTTTTCAGTACCCCTTTATTTACTATTGTCATGCCAATGCAAAATGACTATATACATTACTTATCCCAGATGTGTATTGGTATATTGTAACAGAAATGAATTGTTTCAGAAAAACAATATATGGAAGATAAATGGAAAATTCATAAAAATAAAAAAAATGCACATAAAATCAAGTAATCTGAATATTATAAATGAAACATTATTAAATATGGAGCAACATAACTCTAAATATGTTGGTCTTCATTCCACTGTTTTTATGGTTGCTCAGTTACAAGACTGTTCATTCATAATGAAAATAAACAAATAACCAACATCACTAATTGGATAGACCCATCAGTGCTTTTGTCTGAGGAGTGAAAGTTTAATTTATAATTGACAAAGAAGTTTCATTTCTTTATACAATACCAATAGCATGACAAAAAGATTCCAGCTCTAATGTTTGCTATAGTTAGAAAGAATTCAGATCATATAAAAAATATATAAATATAAAAATAAAAAAATAATATAACCTATAGTTTAACTGTCTTTAAATAACTGACTACTATGCAAAGATTTTTTCAGCATCTTTCTATAAAGTGAAAAATATAATATTATTAATTAGGTTAATCAAACTCTGGATAGTGATAGTTACATTTGTCTTTCTTATTATTATCTAAGAATAGTTTGATGCCTATTTACAGTCCAATAATAATATGGTTAGCTGGATTGTTTATGGGTGAAATACCTGGAAAAAAAAATCCTAAATTTATTTAAAATTTGAAAAAATTTCCAAGTTTCACTAGAATTAGATCTAAATCCCAGTAGATACACTATATGTATTTTGATTGCAATTATATTTATTAATTTTGATTTAAAACTACTCACTTTTAATTAAATATAATGAAGGAGAAGGTAAGACATATTCAAACTGATATTATTTCTGCAAAGAACTTAACAATACAATGGGTTTCCAAGTTAATCCTATGTTGGAAAAGCTGAAACTTTAGACAATTCAAGCATTTTTATAAACTTTTGACTTATGTAACACAAAAGATTTCTTAACTGACATTTAACACATTATTATGACTTTTTTTATATATATTTTAGCTAATAAAAATTATTTTTAATCAATATCCAATGTTTTCAATCAAATAATTTTTAATTTCATTTTTTTTTTATTACGAAGGGTGAATTGTAATAAAGTTTTCAGAGAAAATGATCATTAAAACATAGGCTACATTTTTTCTTAATTGCTAAAGCAGTAATTTCTGAAAGGTAGAATTATTTCATAATTAATATATCACAGTTCAATAAAATTAAATTTTTAAAAAATGGAGAGAAAAATTACATTTGAGAATAAAATAAAAAAAATAAAAAAATTAAATAATCAAATAATAAATCAACATACAGGACAAGTCTTTGTTCATTCCTGGCAAAATTTTAAAAAAATATCCTATTGTATCTTACATACCCACACGCACCAATAGCCCCCTTCCATCAATCAAAATGTTATAATTCAGCACACCAATCTTTTTGATATAGAATCCACTATAGACTACATATATAAATATAGTAAAAGTAATCCAAATGAAATATGATTTCCAAAATGAACAATACCCACAAACATTATTACAGAAGGAAATATTTAATTCCTCACATAACATATAAATAAAATGAACATATATCAAATTAAAAGTTCAAAATTGACAAAGTTTATAAAAAACTTTATATTTATTTCTGTTTATTAACAACTTTGTCATAAACGACTGTACAACACATGCATCATAACAACATAATATTAAAAATGACTAAATTCAAAGGCAAGGAACAAACTATAAAAATTAAAAGAAAAAATTATAATTAAAAATCTTTATCATTAATCCCTTATACACATGAAGTGAAGCACACTTTTATTCTTTTATAAAATAACATTAGGAAATATGATACAATTATAACTTATAAATTTGATCTACACCAATACAATTTAAATATTGTGCCACCACAGCCCCTTAGGCAGAGAAGAATAATGCCCAGAAGGCACCTGTGTCCAAGCCAGAGCTATATATAAATACATTACACGAATAAGACAAAGAGCAAAGTTAAATTTTAATATTTTTAAAATTTTGATATTTTTAAAATTTTTTTTAGCCTATTGTTAATTGGGTGTGAGATTGATCTTTTGAGGGCAGCACTATAAAGACTAATTATTGTGTATGAAAATATAAATTGTGATCGAGAGAGTGAGTTATTTGAAAAATTGGAAATTTTGTGTTTAACTGTTTGAAAGGTTTTCGCTCGCCATTTAAATTTAAAAAAAAAAACAAGTTGTTCTTGTTGAATGTGTGTTAGCGTAAGGATATTTATAAAAAAGTTTTAAGTAAGTTCAATTCATTTTAGTTAAGTTTGTTACTGAAGGTTTTTTTTTTTAATTTTAAAATAGATATTTATTTTGAGAAAAAAGGCAATGTTTGGGAGGCCTAATGTTATAGTTTGATCAGGTTTGGGAAAAAGTAAAAAAGTTTTTTATTTTTCTGTATAATGGTGTTTGAAGAATAGGAGAGGTATTATAAAGAGGTATTTATATAAAAAAGTTGTATGTAAAGTTAATTCGTTTTAGTTAAGTTTGATACTGAAGGTTTTTTAAATTTTAAAATAGACATTTATTTTGAGAAAAAAGGCAATGTTTGGGAGGCCTAACATTAGAAAATACGTGGTTATAGTTTGATCAGGCTGTTTGAAGAATAGGAGGTATTATAAAGTCAAATATAGAATAGGTGACTTGAAAAATAAAAATATGGATTGCATTTGTATGGCACAATGTACATACGATCGGCAGAAAGGAATTAGGCGAGCACTGGTAGAGTGTACAGTGTGTGCTGAGGTGTATCATTTAATTCCAGCCACTTTTCTGGTCTCCTACCACCTTGCATATTCAAAAACCCAATTTTAACAATTTCTTTTTTCCTAACTACCCTTTTATAAATTCTTTTGCTTCTTTCTTCTCCATTATGTTTATAACAAACTTTCTTACCATTAATCTTACAGAACCATTCCCTTTCCACATCTATACTTATATCTAAATCAACCATCATTTGCTTATTTCTTATATCCCATCCATTCTTCTTTTTGATAATATTACAATTTAAAAGCCCCCCCCCCCTTGAAAAGTTTCCCGAATTATATTCTTTAAATATCAGACTCCCTAAAACTTCACTTCCTTGTTTTCCTAAGTGCAATCCATCTTTACTATATAATTCCCTCTTTCCAATAAACCAAACCAATACATCCACAAACACATTATTTCTCTCACACAATTTTTTCACTCTCATTTATAGAACATGCCCTGGTTATGTAGGCAGTGTGTAAATGTGATAAAAAAGGTGAGAAAGTGGTTTCTAAGTGTAGGTAGTCTAGAAAGTCAGAGGAGAGGGAGCAAAATGTAGTTAAGGAAGATAGGACAGAGTATGGTTTTAGTGAAGTGTCAGCAAATATGGGTGGAGAAAGTAGTAATGCAATGGAGATGGTTAGCCAGAGAATAAGTAAGATAGAGGAAGAAGTGAAGGATGTAGAAGTAAAATTAAAATTGTTAGAGATGAAGTGTGATGAGATAAAGGAATTATTGAGTAGAAATGATAAGGAAGAAATGGATAAGGAGGTACAGAAGATGGTAGAAAAGGTTACAGATGGTGTAGAGAAAGTAGACTATGAGACAGTATTGATAGGAGATTCACTAATAAGAGAATGTGGGGATATAATTGCAAGGGAAAATGGAAGCAGGTATGTTAAGAATATGTTTGCCTGGAGCAAAAATTAGGGATGTGACAGATAAAGTAAGAAAGCAAGGTAGTAGAGATGTATATGTTATGGTAGGGACTAATAATTTGTTAGTCATCAGAGAGAGTAATGGATAAGTATGTAGAATTGATTAGGAATTTGAGGGAGATTAAAGTAAGAGTAGGGATAGCTGGAGTATTACCAAGTTTGATAAGAGGCATTTGTTAGACAGGGCATGTTCTATAAATGAGAGTAAAAAAATTTGTGTGAGAGAAATAATGTGTTTGTGGATGTATTGGATTGGTTTATTGGAAAAGGGGAATTATATAGTAAACATGGATTGCACTTAGGAAAACAGGGAAGTGAAGTTTTAGGGAGTCTGATATTTAAAGAATATAATTCGGGAAACTTAAAGGGGGATGGGGGCTTTTAAATTGTAATATTATCAAAAAGGAGAATGGATGGGATATAAGAAATAAGCAAATGATGATTGATTTAGATATAAGTACAGATGTGGAGAGGGAATGGTTATGTAAAATTAATGGTAAGAAAGTTTGTTATAAACATAATGGAGAAGAAAGAAGCAAAAGAATTTTATAAAAGAGTAGTTAGGAAAGAAGAAATTGTTAAAATTGGGTTTTTGAATATGCAAGGTGGTAGGAGACCAGAAAAGTGGCTGGAATTAAATAAAGCAATTGAAAATTAAGAGCTTGAAATATTAGCAGTAGTGGAAACTCATCTAAGAGAAAAAGAAGAATGTATTTTGGAAGAGATGGTATGGTAGGGTATAAACAGAAAAGAAAAAGAAAAAAGGGATGGTGGTATAGGTGTTATATCGAAAAAATATTTAAATTTTGTTAAATGTCAAGAGCATTTGTGATTTGAAATAAGGTTGGGTAGACAAGAATGGATGGTGGCTGTAGTGTATATAGCCACTGAAGATAGTCAAACTGTAATGGAGTGGAACAGTAGTATATATGAATGCCTAATTAAGGATATACAGAGTTTTAAAGAAAAGGGGAAGAGAATAATGGTTATAGGAGTTATGAATAAACATATTGAAGAAATTGATGATGTAGATAATAAGAATGGTCAGTTTTTGAAGGAATTTTGTCAAAGAGTAAATTTGAGCATTGGGAATTTATCAAATATGTATGAGGGACAATACACAAGGTCTAGGAATAATGTATTTCACACAAGATTATGTATTGTAACCCTCCGTCAGATACCGTACTCATAAATGAATCATTATGCACGTTTTTAGACATTTAATTCCAATATAACCTTTGTCTATATTAATCTAGAGTATACCTTTTTCTAACCTCTCTGCTCCAACACTCAACCTAACTGAGTCTAGAATATATACCTAAAAAAAAATATAGGTTAAACGAAAGAGAAGATTTCCTTATTGGCTAAGCTCACATGAAACTATACTTAGAGAAGATTACAAGGTGAGTAATAATTTCTGGTCAAACCAGCCTCAAAATCCACAAATAAGTAAACAAACAAAAGATTGTGAAATGAACTTAATCTTTATCAAACTAATAAATAAATAATGATTAGATCGATGGACTGAATATGAAGTTAAAATACAAATTAAGCAATAAGAAAATTAGGATATAGATGACGGAATGGATGAGGTAAATAAATAGAAGTTAAATAATAAAATGAAATAAGTCTGAGAATGAAGAGAAAAGGAATGAATATGTATCAGAATAATGAATGATTAAGATGATGGTAGAATAAAAGTTAATGGAAGATTAAGATAATAATGGAATAAGAGCTATTGAATGGTGAGTTAATTAGGATAAAGAATTAGGCTGAAAGGAGAGTAAAAAAAAATTGAAATGACAGATGAGAAAATGATGATGATGAAAGATGATATCCAGAACTCTAAATTTGATATTGAATTAAATGATAATGAAACAACTAAATCAAATATGGATTTCAAGCTCAGCAAAACCAGAATATTCACTATAAAGTCAAAACAAGCTATAAATATTTCAGATAAAAAAGCAATTGATATTTTAAAATTTGGTTGACCTTTACAAAACAGTGAATGTACATAACTCTGATCCAACTATAATACACAACTAAATTTAAAATCTACCATAAACTCAGATTCTACATTTCAAATTAATATAATTTATTCTTCTCAGGGTTCATATTACTTAAAGATTATTATACAAAATATACTTAGGTCAGTGAGAGGGATTTTGCTACTACCCAAATATAATGCACAAAACGGTTCTTGATATAAAATTAAATTAACAAACTGTAAGCTTCCATATGTAAATTAACAAACTGTAAGCTTCCATATGTAGGAATAATTTTCACTTGCTAAACAATAACTTACTAACTTCTTTTTCTTAAATAAGTAGTAACAATGTGATCAAGATCAGTGAATGATAAATCCGCAGGTCCAAATAAACTGATTAAACCAATATTAAGTGTTTAATCTTTAGTACATCACTTAAAATAATATATACTTTAGGTTAACAATATTTTGATTATTAAATAATGAGGCCCTAGATATACTTATAAATGATAGGGCTTAGCAAAATTTACTCTGATATACCAACATATAGTAACTAATACACTCTTGATCGATGATGATTTCCATATAATCATTGGATATGTCGATAGCAATAACAATAATACTGGGTGTGTATGTTAATTAGCAATAAGAAACTAACAATTAAATAAATGTTTAACATAACAAGATTTATTTATAGTATTTACATTTTAGTTAGATACATTACATGAAACAAGATTCTTTCATTACTACAATCAGGGATGGGGATTACTTGATATCCCCTTAACTATACACGTATAATGACAAACTAATAGTGATATTCCTCGTATCTCTATTATTGTGAGTTATATTTTAAATATTACTCTATCTTATAGAATAAGATAGTTACCTTAACGGAATTATCCTACTATTTAAATTACAAAATAATATATATATATAAATCTTTGGGATAAGCAATCTTTTAAATCTATTAATGGAGTTTTAACTTATTATCTCAAATTGGAGCTATTTAATTTATTAAAATATGATAAGGGCAATTACCATATGCAATACTATTAATAATTTATCATTATTTATTGTACAAGATTCATTATATTGATGTGGGACAGCCATCATAAGTTAAAATACATATATGACACAAAAATATTGCCTATATCCACAATCTAATCATTTAATAATTAAATGATCTTACCGATCCATCAGCGAATCACAACTTCATAAAGATACATCCACATTGTCCATGTACACCCCTTGCTATTTTATATAGATGTTCCACAAACACTTAAGTTTGGTCAGTTTGCTTATAAACTGATGATGATTACACATCATCATCAAGACACTATCCCAATTAGACAAACACTATGGGTAGACCAGGGTACCATAATCTAACTTATTTTATCCTTGCTATTGGATTTTGAAATACTAAGCTTCACCATAACCGGTGGAAAAGTACCTCTATACTTCATGAAGGATCTAACAATAAAGGAGGCTCTACAAAACAACATGAAAGTTGCATAAAAAAAACAATATGATAGTTGTATACTAAAAAAAAAACATGAAAGTTGTATACTAAAAACAACATGAAAGTTGTATACTAAAATGGCCAATTCTAATACCTTCATTGGTATAAAAGTGCGGGCAGTGCCTCGTCACGTAAAATAGAATTCTGACCATGGGATCATTCTCTCTTGGGAATTAACTATGCACTAAGCACTAACTCTTAACCAGCCTCAACAATATCATCCTGTCATTTAATCAGCAATGGGGTATTCTCCATCATCCCATGCACAATATTGATATTATTATATCTGATGCTCTTATATTTAGCACAAACTCATCAGCTAAAAGCTATTACAAATTCTAATCAATACAATAGCAAGTTAAAACAACACTAATAATAAAAGTGGAAATATAAATATTCCATTTTACAATGCATAAACTGTTAATGTTTGATAAACAAACCATCAATAATCAGTAAAACAACCCTTAATTATTTTAAAATAATTATTATACCCTTGTTATAGCAATCCATGTACATGTAATGATGGATCAATCTACATTTGATATTTAAAATGGACATTTTAATTCATAGGCTACATTAAGAAATGAAAAGGGTTTATTAAATTATTTCCTATAATAGAACAATTATGTCATGAAGTGTATAATTCTGGCAAGGGTGGGTCTGTTTATTCCCCTATCAATAAAATATTAACATTTATTTGAGCAGTGTGAGAGATAAATATTTCTCCCTTCTCCCCGATAAATAATATTTACCGTTATGTTTCCCTTGATCGGATAATATAAAATATATGTGTTAGATGTCTATCTTTTTGTGCAGCTCTATACCCTTACTAATTACATTTTATAGCATCACAAAATATATAACATATAATAATAATAATAAAAAACTAATCCTTGAATAACACATGAGTAAAAAAAAAATGTATTACAATATTATATACGTCAATAACAACAATAAACAAAGGTTTTTCCCATTAGATTTTATCATAGCCGTCCCAGTTTGATCCGATCTTGTGAGCAAAAATAGCGAGAAGGTGGATATGATAAGCAATATTCCTAAGTAAATATAGATGTTGAATATCCTGTTTCATGATCGCGTATTCAAACATTTCAAACAATTTTTTTTTTTAAGGCACGAAAATCTTTTATTAGTTTCTATAATAATGTAAACATATCGAGGCAATATCTAAACATTTTTCAAAAGGCAATACCATTAAACTAGGTTTATCAAGATTTATAAACGCATTCTTTTAAAATCTTAGATTGATTGACATATTTGCTGTCATCCTAATGAGATAACATTTAGCAATTTAAGAATAAGACAATTAAATAGATTGAAAATAATTTGATTTCTTATCCTGCTTTTCTATCCGCGCGAAGATCTCTGTTATAATTTTAAATGATTTTAGAGCAGCTGAGAATATTATTACTTTATATGTTACATAATCAAGAAAAATAAATAAATACTTATTTATTCACTTCCATCAGACAATATGTATTTAATAATGTTAGCAGAATTGATTTAATAGTCAGCAATTGTCAATAAAATCTACTTGATATTAATAATTTGTCATTTTCTATTTTAACAACTAAGCAATTTGCGGTGACATATATAAAGCAGACAATGTCTGTTCCCAATAAAAATACGAAATAATTCATGCATTTTTCTTTTAAAACAAATTACTTTATATGATTTAAAATGAATTTTTAATTTATTTCATATCTCTTCTAAAACTTTCCTTCAAAATAATTTCCAATTATTTTCACCTAGAAGATAATTTGTAAACAATATATTTTGCAGCTTAATGCTTAGGGCGGTGCAAAAATCCAAAATACTTTAATCCTTTTTCTCTTTCCTCTAAATAATTTTAGTGTCATTACTAGTTCTGACCATTTATTAAAGTAAATAAAACAATAATAATTGCTTACGTTTTCTGGTCTGGTTTTTCCGTCCAAATAATCCATGTTTAGGCAAATGATTATTCAAATAGGGTCATTCCACTCCAGCATACAAAAATCAAGAACTATACGATCTATGGAAAGCAGTGAAAAATGCTACAGAGCTATTAAATTTTTACTCACTCATGTTTAATTTCCTATAATCCCGAAATTTCATTCAAACCAATTTTCGAAATTATTATTTTCAACTTATTCCTTTTATTATTTTTTTTTTATACAGAGTTACGTCTTGTTCCAATTTTTTTCTTCTTCAAGTAGTACCCCAATGATAAACTTGTTTTAGCCTTTATTATTTGTCTTACTAGTTCTTATTGGTCCTAAATGATCCAATCACAGTAAATGGGCATAAATTAATATTTTTAATCCCTCTAATGAGGAAAATTTAGATTGATATATTTCAATTTAACTTAACATACAATGTATTTAAAGATCGTTTATAAATAAAATTTAGAAGAATTATAAATTGATTTTGGTTGTTTATTTTTAATTGTTGTTTAATAATAATAAAGTTTTAAATACTTTCCTACTTTCAGATTGGTTTTATACTATTAAAATATTATTTAAACTAGCTACTACTGGAAATTGTGATAAAATATTTATGAGATAAATATCTATTGCATCAGACTTTACAGTTAACTATCAGTCCAAATCATCATCACTCTTAAGATATTTATGGGTGAGCTTTTGTTTAATTAAAAAATCTATAATCCAATAAGCATTTTAATATATATAACTGATATTTACACACTACTTTTCAATGATTTATAAATTATTACAATTTTAAAATTTAAAATTTTACACACTGGACCCCTGAATAAAATTTACTACTATGATCCAAAACATATGGTTACAATATTGATAGAGAAAGAGAAAATGAATAAAATACGGTAAATTAAGGTGATTGATAATGAAGAGAGAGTATGTAATAGTGATCATAACTTTATTGTAATAGAAATGGCTAGTAATGTGATGGAGGATAGAAATAAAGGAAGAAACAATAGTGAAAGATGTGGATGGAGAGTGAATGATAAGAATAAGTTGGAAGAGTATAAAATAAAAGTTGAAGAAACCATGAAGCAGTTGGTTGGGGGTAAGTATAAGGACTGGTGTGGTGAAATAGAAAAAGTGGCAAATAGGGTTTTAGTTGAGAATATGCAGAAGAATAAAAGTAATAAAAAATGAGAGTTAGTAAAAGTGTAAAAGAGAGGAAAGAAGCATGCAGAGAATATAAGTGTCCTATTAAGAACAAAAAAAGTGATAACTATATTAATGCTAAATGGGGAAAGTACTTAGAAAAGAAAAAGTTGACTAAAATGAATAATTATAGAGAGAGGATGAAGTTAAATAGTAAATTGTTGGAGGATATTAATAAAAGTGGAAGAGATGGGAGTAAAAAAATTTGGAATTACATTAAAAGGAGAAATGTAGGGGAAAGAGAGATAGTATTAATAGATGGTGAGGGAATACAGTGTAGCTCTAGAGAAGAGATAGAAAGAATCTTAAATAGATATGTAATGGATATAGAAAAGATGTTAGATGTGAAGGAATTAGTGATAGAAAACATGAAAGCAGTTAGTAATGGGAATATTAGGTTCACAAAAAATGAACTGAATGAGGCAGGGAAGAGATTGAAAAGTGAAAAGGCGAGAGGTTTAGATGGATGGGCAACAGAGATGGTAATGAATTTAGGGCATAGAGCAAAAGCAAAGTTATTATCATGTTTTAATAAGATCGCACAGAAGAGTTTTTCTGGGTAGTTGGAGTAATATAACAATAAGATTATTACTGAAAGGAAAGGGTAAGGATCATAGAAAGTTAAATAATTATAGACCGATAGCGGTAACATCAGTTTTATATAAAGTTTTCTCATATATCGTAGCTGGAAGAGTTGTAAAATGGATGGATGAAAATAATGTAGTGGGGGAAATGCAAGGAGGTTTTAGGTCAGATAGGCGTATAGGAGATAGTTTGTTTGTAGTTACACAACTTATGGAGATGAGTAGGAATTCAGGTACATCATTATATATGAGTTTATAAATATAGAGAAAGCATATGATAGAGTAAATAGAAATAGATTATGGGTAATGTTAGCCAATTTGGGAATGGATGAAGCTTTAGTAAATATTATTAAAAAATTATATGATAATAATTATTATACTTACCAATTAGGGGATATAGAATCAGTTAAAATTAAAAATGAGGTGAGATTAAGACAAGGATGCTCTATGTCACCTATTTTGTTTTTGTTGTATTTGAGTGAAATGGAGAAGGGAATAGAAAGCCTCGGAAGAGGGGTAGAGATAAAGTTAATAGGTGGCAAGGAAGTATATACTTTGTCGGGTCTTTTTTTGCGGATATCTTTTTGTGTGCAGAAAGAAGAGAAAATATGGAAATTATGTTGAGGACATGTGCAAAGGTGGATAAAGAGATGGGGATTAAATTTAGTGAAGAAAAATCAAATATAATGATGGTTAATACTGGGGAAAGAGAAGATGTAGAAATTTTTATTGGGGGATATAAAATTAAGTGTGGTGGATAGATATAGGTATTTGGGAGTCATCTTATGTAATCAGGAAAATTGCTTGGATGAATGGGAAAAAAAATTGGTAAATGTAGCAAAGAAAAGAAAGGGTTTGGTAAAGAAACTAATAGTATTTTCATATAATAAATATGATGTAGCTCGAATTGTATGGAAGTGAGTTGCAGTAGCAGGGTTAACATATGGTAATGATGCATTATGTGTTAGTAAAAGGGTTTTAGATTATTTAGAGAAAGTGCAAAGGGAAGTAGGAAGACATGCATTAGATGCAGAGATGTGGACAGCAAAGGAGGCAATTCAAGGAGAAATGGGATGGTCAAGTTTTTATATGAGAGATGCAAAAAGTAAAATGAAAATGTTTGGTAGGTTGCAGTTTATGGATAGTAAAAGAATAGCCAAAATAGTGTTTAATTGGGTTATGAGTAAAGGGCAGGTAACAAGATTGGTGAGAAAGGTAATGCGGTACGAAAAGATTTGGATAAAGAATTTATATCAGTATACTTGTATAAAAGGTGGGATGATTGAGTTAGGAGAATTGTTGAGTGTTATAATGGCAAGGAATGGGATAAAAGAATAGAAGCATTAATAAAAAATAGGGAGTTGGAGAGATAGAGAACTAGTGTGGAGGGTAAGAAGAATTTAAATATATATAGAAGTAAACGGAATATTGGATGCGAGTTAATTTATGATAATTGTAAGGAAAGTAGTTTATTGTTTAAGGCTCGAATGGGATCTTTAGCAACAAGAGAATATACATGTAAATGGAAAACTATGGGTGATTTAGTGTGCAAATTGTGTAAGGAAGGTATAGAAAATATTAGGCATCTGTTGATTGAATATAAATGCTTGAAAGCAGAAAGGGTACAGATAATGAAGTTATGAGAGAACAGGTATGAACAAAGTGACTATACAGAAAGTGAGTTATTAGTTTTTATGCTGGGTTTGCGAAAAGATAAGGGGGATTTAGATATAAAGGTCATAGAGTTGACAAAGATTATGTTGTGGAAATGGGATAGGGCAGAATATGGGAAGACTTAGAGTGGGGAATAGAAAATAAAGTGGCTAGCAGGTTTATCTGGGCATAATTGCTGAGATATTCTTGACTTCGTTTAAGGAAAAGCCAAATACATCACATCACATATATATATAACTGGGACCAGGTTTGAAGGGCACAGACGTTCTCGGCTGCAAAATTCAACACCTATCATTCAAAGAACTTTTTTGTTTCGGAGTAAACCCCGGGCGCCAGTCAGTTACCCAAAGATAAATGACGCATTTTGAATGATTGGCAAACTAATTCAGCACCTAAGATATCCTAACTAGCTCAATCAAAAGTAATACAATAACAAATTGTTGCTTCAATTAACAGTAAAAGAAGTGACACACAAGCATTAAGTTTAAAGATAATTTATTTTTAAATATGTACTTATTATTATAACTTTTAAACTACTTCTAAATTTTCTCAATTAAATATAAACAATGAAAATCTATATAATGACCACACACATTCTTAATTCATACAATATCATAAAGCATTAATATATACAACATTTCACAAACACACACATCAATAGTTTGTTTTATGCGGTTAGAGTTTATTATTAATTGACTCTGGGAGACTTCAAGGTTAGCAATGACTATATTATTATCAAAAATGTAATAATAAAAGTTATTCATTATCTATAGGCTTTGGATGTGGACTTCTTGCTGTTTGCTGCGTCATGTAAATTTTTCCAACCAGTTGGATTTGAGGTTTTTTGTGGAGGTTTAATGCTTAATATTTCCTGGAACTATTCTTTACGATAGTTAGATATTTGTGGCGTTTTTTTTTAAGTTGTTAAGCAGGCATCACTTTTTATGGGCAAATTGCTGATCTTCCATTAGACTAAGGGCTGAAGTAAAGTCATATGATTCCAATAGCTGTTAGCACTGCATAGTCCTGGAAAACAGTGATTGATTGACTGAAATGATTGAAGAACTGATTTAATTTGATTGTGATCTCAACTGATAGACTGAACTCAATTGACTGACCGATGAAAAACTGGACTATTTATGTGATGATCTGTTGTCACTTTGTTAATTAGTTTTTATATCCGCCAGCTATATCTGTTGTTGAAATTCGTCCTCTGCTTTTGAATACATTCCTTCGATAAGATTTTAATCATGTTATCAGTTGGTAGGTAATTTGTTGTTTTTATGGATTTTTAATTAGTAGCCATTGCTGAATTTGTTTTTTAATTTCTAACTCACACACATTTATTTTATCAGCACGCACACATTTATTTTACTATTCCTTATGTTTACAATTGCTATTAATGCACATATATATTTACATTTCTTTGAATTTTGGGAAAATACTTTTTTTTTCTTTAAATTAAATGACAAGAGATATTTTTAATTTATATAAAAGATTTATATTTTAAACTTTTAGTTTCAACTTGTCTTTCTTTTTTTTTCCCCTTTAACATTTTGAACGATGAGAGAGAGCACCTTTAATTACTTGAAGGAAATATTTACTCTTGAACTGTCATAACTTTTAATTCTATTTAAAATTTTCTAAGTTAATTCCCCCCCCCCTTCCAATTACTTCTTAATACGTAAAACTATGAATTAATTGATTTTTAGCAAACTGTTTAAAAAAAAAAAAAAAACTCTTTAAACTTCTTTTATTAAACTTTTAACTTATATGAAAAACTCTTTAAACCTTTATAGATCATTTTCTTTTAGCGAGCTGGATTTTGTTTTAAACCAATAATAAAGAAAAACTCTTTAGACTTGTATAAATTTACTTATTTTCAAACAAGATGTTTCTACTCATTTACGGACAAATTATTGATTTTATTATTATTCAATATTAATTTTAAACTTTCGCATTATTTATGAGAATTTTATTTAATAATTTTTAGACAAAAATTTCACATGGAGCGCTTTTTCATAAGCGGTACAGTATATGTATATGAGCTTCATGTATATATACTATAACAAAACCTCCCATCTTCCTTCTATTAAGACTGTATATACTTATATTTATCTGTATACGCACACACATATATATCACTTTGTGAGGTGAACATATTATTCTGTTTTATTTATCAAATTAATGTAGCAATTTCCCAACGTGTATTTATGGATATCACAAGGATTCCAAGTGCCAATCTTATGTTACATGAGGGGACTTTAATAAAATATGAGAGGTTTAACCCTCAGCTAGCTTAGACTCAGGGCGGGTGGTGTTATGACCGGGAGTAGATATAAATGGCAACAAGCATTTTTCTCTTTTTTATACAATAAAAGAATAAAAAATAATCCAACAACAAATATGTACACATGGTTTCATTATCACTAATATTTATTAAGAGTTATGATTCAAATCTAACTAGAAAACTTTGCGTGCAAAAATATACTTGTAAAATAATATGGGCGCTATTGCACCTGAACGCAAAGCTACTTTATATTTAGAATAAAATAAAATTATACTATTCTGCAAGCACTTTCAAGAGACATGCATATAATTAATTCACTAAGAGCTATGAAGATGAGAGCATGACTCTTGAAATCGCTTGCAGAATAGTATAATTTTATTTTGTTTTAAATATAAAGTAGCTTTGCATTCAGGTGCAATAGTGCCCATATTATTAAGAGTTATGCTAAACATCAAATATCGGTATACAAACATAAAAAGAATAATTTAATCTTAACCCATTAACATATAAAATTACAGCTCTGACATTTTGATTCGTAATATATACATATACGCACACGCTTTCAAATACATTTATTATTCACAAATGGTTTAAAAGTTGCAGATAGACAGAAAGAGATTTCCCTTCCACTACTCTTTTATTTAATTCTTCTAGGCTCAGTTGAAGATAATTCTTCAAGTGTTGCATCAATCACTAATAGCTATAATGGGTTGACGCAATTTAAACAAAACAATCTCTTTTATAAAATTTCTTATAGAGTTCTACGTAAATATATACAGTTGTAAATGATTTTTTTCCATTTTTATTTTATTCATTTTTTTAAAACAATAATTCAATATGCAAAGTTTATATTACCAGCACATCTACAGGGAGTTCGTGAATTAAAGATTTTATAGTTCAGGTCATCACAGGTGAATATATGATCCGTCTTGAGGTTTTTCTTTCTTTATTCTCTCTGGGATCTCCATTTTGAAAATCTTCTTACAGTTCTGATCTTGGCAGTTACTTCAAATACAGAGAGGCTTTCCTTGTTGAATATAGCAGCATATACAGTGTTGTAGATGGGGTTTGAGCCCAATATGTTAGGCTTTTACCCCGATATTTCCATTTATTTCACTATTAAAATTAACAAATTATAAAATTAACTTCGCTTCACTGACAATCCTGCTATGTTGATTGTCAATTTCTGCAGGGACAAGAGAGGAGTGAATTATGGGTTCTTTTCTTTAATAACCACCTCCATTTGTTCTAGAAGCTTCACTCATTTTCCACTTCCTGTCTCTGATTTCTGCCCAACCAGATTTTGATCAAGGTGTGAAGGCTTTTAGCACCTTCAGCCTTTCGTGTTTGAAAATCCATTTCTTCTAAAAATTTCTAGGCTTTTAGAATATAACTGAAAGAAAACCTCATTTCCTCCCTCCACAACAATTAAACCCATTCACACATACATCTATAACATGTGCATACATATTATTTCGAAATGACAGAGCACCCCCCTTTTCTGAGCTATATATATGTATTTTGTATAACCACCACTGCATAATATAATAATTAATTGATATACCTTAACTACCTATATATAATGACCACCACCTATCAAGCTAGTTGTGACCGGGTTTGAACCTGTTCTGTCACAACATATACATATTGTTGCCATAAGTTATAATTCTAAGGCATTTTAAAAAAATCATAATGTACAAAGAAATTTAATTTTACTATAAAATTTAATTTTATTATGAAATTTAGCGTTATGTGGGAATAAAGGGAAGATCAAGTCAGCAAAAAAAATTTAACTAATTAATAAAAATCAATTGATGATAAAAGAATATATAAATTGAATTCTAAATTTATAATTATTTAAGACAAAAGGTGACAAAACATGTATTACTGTAGGATCAGATAAAATCAAAGACATTCAAAATTTAATTAAGAAAATACAATTACTACAATTTTAAAATCAAACTAGATTCAGATTACGATCAGTTACATTTTTTTTAAATAGCATAGAAAATAATTTTCTCTTCAAAATTAATTGATCAATTTGAAAGATCTGGATGCCTTTGTTTTGAGATATATATATATAGGAGCTGGGAAAAAAGTTTTTAATTCTTGTAAACTTATTGTAAAATTTTTTTAAGCTGTTAAATTATCCCATGCTATGACTAGTGAGTAGATTGCCGCAATTTTTCTGACCATCTCCGAGAAGCTGAGTACGGACTTCCCTGGTACTATAAAATGTCATACTGCTAAAGTCTTTGCATATAATTAATGATTTAAATTGCTGACATACAACGCTGGAGCCATCAATAGGAAACCCCTAGTATAATGTTAATGAGTGACCAGTGAGCCAATTCTACTGTTTGCCAAAATACTTCACAAAGATCTGTTGCAAAACTGATTTATTTTAACATTGTAAATTTCAATTTACTAGTAAACAATTATAGCCTCTCTAATATTATGCTTTCTTTGATTTAATTAAATAATTTATTTATTGATCATTCTTTAAAATCTGTTTTCCTTAGTATTATCTAAAATAATCTTATTGTATTATTAATATATCTTTTGTATTATATTTTGACCCAAGCTGAATTAATTCGATATTAAGATCGACTATTGTAATATACTGGATCTTTCTTAAATCTGCTAGGCTTATTAATGAATCAAGTGAAGGAGGCAAAATTAGCAAATATATTTCAGTGATTAAAATATTTAATAGTTCAGTAATTCTATCAAATCAAGATATTTAAATCCCTCCTCTCATTGATTCTAATTTGTTTTTTATTTGCTATTTTAAACTTGTATATTTAAATATTATTCTAAAACGTAATTTAATTATCAATGCAATTATAATGATTTATATAAATAACTTTCAAATTAAGTTCAAGTCTTAAGAAGTTAAAAACAATCTTTATTTTCTGTTTTGGAAAGGACAAGTATTCTAACCTAATAAAAAGAATGCTGTATCGATGCTTAATACCTATGTGTTATACTCCTAAGTTGAGGCATCATTTTTAATCACTAATAATAACATATATAATAACCTAATAAAAGAATGTTGCTTCTACAGTTGGATGTCTAACTCTAACCTAATAAAGTTATTCTAATCACAATCACAAAATCATATTGTGATAATTCTTATAAAATAAATCTCCATAAATATTACTTTAAGACTTATCAAAATAACTATAAATCTGTAATAATACAATGTGGACTATGCTCAGTGGTCGGTTAGTTATAAAGTGGATAGCCACAGAGATATGCAGTTAAGATGAAGCAAGAAATTAATAATAGTAAAATAAATTATATAAGTAAAATAAATAACTAAACTCCAATCATTCCCTAATTAACAATTTAGTATAAAATAGATCTCTACCTTCAACAAAAACACATTCTTTGAGCTATAAACGCTTGCACTTAAAACCACAGTGATATGTGCTCACTAATTCTTGCATTTCTTTTTTTTTTTTTTAGTATCTCATGAAATGTTATATCAACAATTTGCCAATACGATCTGAAATAAACTCTACTCTTGCAGAGTAAAATGGAAAGTACCTTTCCTATGGTACAATTGAAAATAAAGTTCTTTTATGCCACAACAGCATAATAATAAGAATAACTTTTCATTAAGAAATAACGATGATGATCTCAGGGTTCTTTTATTTATCTTGGGGAAAATATTCTATAGTATTAGGTTGTCACACATGACTGACATTCTGGTAGGCTGCAGGATACATTCACATCACCTAGTAGCAAGTGTGTCTTAACATATAATAATGACTACTATAATTATTTAAAGGAGTGATAAATATAATCAATAATGAAATAAAATAATTGCATAAAATTTGGAATAATTCAGCCTTTTACCCAGGATATTAACCAGAATAATAGAAAGACAAGAGTACCTTTTGTATCCTTCCATCATCCATGACAACACAATAAAATAATTAAAACTAATTATTTCAACAATTAAACTAAGAACATGAATGGAATAATATGCAGTCAGAATTAAAAACTAGAAATAAGATTCGTTTCGCTATCAAATAAATTTTTAAACTGAAATTTGCAATTCTCATAAAATAATTATCATCAAAATGAAATGTTAGGATCTGCATATATTTGTTTATTTGGTGTATTAAGATTTCTGAAATTTAAACAATTGAGGACTCAAGGAAATGTTTTGCATAAGTTTGCATCAAGAAAATAAATCAGCACAAAATTGACTAACATACTAAAAGTTTATTAACAACATAGAATAAAAATAAATAAAATAAAAAATATATAGAAGACACATATATCTGCTACGGCTGTTCTTTACCAGAACATAAGAATACAATATTTTCTCATATGCTCAGAATGAAACTATCAATTTAAGGAAACTAGCTGAAATGTACAGCTAGTACACTATTAACTGATTTAATATTTTTAGAAGCTGCATTAAGCAAATGCTTAATGCGAAATAGACAAAATTCATACCATTAAGTCTTATAAAGATTCTACAAAATCCATCCCTTACTTAAATTCTTAGTTGGCTATTTTTATTATGATATGAAGCATTCAATTTATTAAACTATCATGAACTGGGTTCAAATACTATTCTCATCTAAATGTTAAACTCTATTCCTAATGAGTTAACTAAATCAGGTTTGATATTAGAAATAAACTATGAATGGGTAGGCTCATTCATCAGAAGTCCCACACACAAATTAATATTTAACTTAATGTCCACATAAAGTTATTAATAGATAATTTAACCATTAATGACTTACAATTCCTGTGAAAGAAATTGTCAGCTACTGATGAAAAATAAAACATTGTATTAGAATATTCCCTAAATAACTATGCATTTTAAAAATTGGCAATTATGAAATTAATTCTCTTTGATTGGTTTGCTTATGAACTACTAGCAAGGCTAAATAGCACAATACAGATATTGATCCCAAAACACTAAAGCACTACAAAGACAAAGTGCACCCTGAGTACCTCAAAATGTAACGTCTATCTTGCTATAACTTTAAATATGACACTATAATCTACATCTTCTATGGTGGAAAATATATCCTAACTTCACATGAGGGATAGAAATACCAAGTTACCTCTCCAAAAAAAAATACTTCATTAAATGAATTGGTGGTTTCCAGTCTACCTCTCAGGCTCAAAATGTAGGTATGGACTTTATCTCATCATCTAAGGAAAAGCAACACCCACCAAATATATAATACTATCATAGGATTAAGTTACATTATATAGTCTTCTCCATGGGACTTGGACATACTGGCTACAAACTATACTACTATATCAAAATGATCCACTCATGGATAAATATAATGCACTATGGGAATAACACATCTATTCCACAAACACAATGCATAATAAACATCAAACTATGCTGGTATTAAGCATCTACCCTTTCTCCAACTTAAGCAAGAAAACAAAATACACTAATAATAAATCTGCATAACCAATTTGTACACCAATCAATATCTGAAACCAATTACTAAAACACACATATATTAGTATCAAATATGAACTTTAAGCAAGAAATATTAAACAGCAATATATAGCATAAAAGCTGATGCTAAAATTTTTAAAGTGGACGTATTAATAAAGAATCATTGTTAATAAATAATATATATATAAAACCAAACAAATGTGTGTTAAAGATACTAATGTAAAATTTAAATCTGTTAAAATAAACCATACACACATTAATTACAAATTATAATTCAGAAAACAAAATATGATATAAGACCAATATCTAGAGATGAATATCAACAAATTATTATTTCTCCGAACGTTTTCGAAGGCTTACCCTTCATTATCAAGGACTACAAAATTTCTTATAATCTCCAACAATATACTGATATGCAAATATACGAAATGAATCAGGTGAATATTTGCATATTCACCTGAAAACGTTCAGAGAAATAATAATTTGTTGATATTTATCTCTAGATATTGGTCTTATATCATATTTCGTTTTCTAAATTATAATTTGTAATTAATGTGTGTATGGTTTATTCTAACAGATTTAAATTTTACGTTAATAAATAATTAATTACCGAAATAAATTTCTATTGAAACCTTATCTAAAAAATATGCTATTACAGCATAAGATATAAAACAGTTACTTCTGATAAATTGAAAAAAATACTGTTTTACCCGTTAAAGATGTAACATAAATTTTAAATATTTAACATGCAAGCTTAATATCTCTGGTTGCCCGTAAAATAAACCAGATATATTTTATCAGTATAACTTCATATCGAAAACAAAATTTATTTTAAAAAATGGTAGTAATGTCTACCTATTTACCATAAAACCTTTAAAATATTACATAATAAATTTCAAAACCTCTATGTATTTTATTACATTATAAAATTTAAAAAAAAAATTAAATTTACGAAACACATTTTTTTTAAAAAAAAAAAAAAACCTTAGTTCTTTGGCAGAACGCCTCCCTTGCCGAGCCATCTGATCAGGTAAAGTTCTTCTTTACTCATAGTCCAAAAAAATATAAGACGTTGAAATAAGTAACATATTTTTTTTTTTTTTTTTATGAAGATTTTTTTTTTTTTAGCAGTTCTAGCACAAAATATATATAAAAAAAACTACAGTGGAAGTGAAACTTAATTCACAATTTAATTATGATAACGAAGATTTGGAACAAAGACAAATATCATAACAACGACGATAAACATGAATATTATAAAAGTATAAATATGATATCAGGTAGCTACCACATTGAAAAAGATAGGTATGTTTTCCGGAAACTTCAATATTAAACCGTGGTTATATTTAAGATGAGTAGATACAAAATTCCATTATAATTTCTTTAAGTGCACACAAGTTTAAAAGATTAAAATTTATGTTCAGGATGATGAGAAAATTATCAAGTAGTTTCCATAACTTTAGCATATTAATTTTAAATAGTTCAGTTTCCTTTCAAATATATAGCATATCAATCCTTTTTCCAAATGATTGTAAATTAACTTAATGATAAAATTAATACTGTATATAACAGTTTTAGCTTTTAACTTCAAATATAGGTTGTTGTTTTTTAAACATCTCTTTAAATACACAAGCCATCAACTTTTTCTTAAACAATTATAAAGTAATTGAAGTGATAAATGAACTATATAATAGTTCCCCTATAAACAGATGCAGACGACATAATAACTTTTTTTTAAAAAAAAAAAACACATAAATGATAGCGCAAAATCTTGGAGAGTTCTTCTAAATTACCAATTAGTTCATACTAGAACTTTCTCTTCTTTTTATACAAAAAGGAATATTACTAAATAAAAACAAAAACGTAAATTTTTTTGACATTAAAAATGTTCATCTTTCTGGATGTAGATAAATTATTAGGTTCAATTATCAACTGCTTGGTAATGGTTTACTCTAGCGGCTCCAATATGTTGGCCCTCTATTGTTTAAAATTATAACTATTTTTTTTTTTAAATCTTACATATATGCTATTATATTCCAATTACATTAAAATTTATTCAATGTAAATTACGTATATACTACTATATTATAATTACATTAAAATTTATTCGAATGTAAAAGATAATAAAAAAAACATTTACCTTTTTAAGCATAATTGTGTCCTATGCATACTAGGAAGTTAGAGAAAAAAGCGGTATTGCTGTGTCTATTCCGGAAGGCAAATTCATGCAGGTATGATGAAAACAAAGCTCTGCTAGTACCGGATTGGAATTTCAGCTTACGCTTTGCTCTCATCTACATATTTTCAATATTCTGGGTGTGTATGCCTTGGTCTTTGGGATACACGAAGTTGTCCTGATGGATGACAACCAAATGCATATACACACCATTATTGAGACTGCTGATATTATTGGACGAAGAGGAGCCATCTGAAATAATGTGCGTACCTAGTAAAATGTACTGCTGTATCAGGCCCTCCAGTGTATCAACAGTCCTGTCTGGAAATTCTGTCAAGAAGCACTTCCTTGATCCTTTTTCTATAACGCCAAAGACCCAATGACATTTCGTATAGTCCCCGTGGTATTTGCGGTGGATATAATAAATCTCGTCAATTTTGATGACTAATGGCTCCCCATTGTCATCAAATCCACCGAGAACTGTCGGATTTGTGTCAAAATATCTGGCACATTCCTCCTGGCAAAAATTAGCCCAGTCAATTACTATTTTCTTGCTGATGCCAGTCTCATGCACAATGTATTCTTGGGGCAAATTATGCACCCAAAAATACACTGTTTATAATTGTTCCCAGAGGCAGATGACTTTGGGAAAAGAAAGACTCCTTTCTCATTGAGCTGCGATGGAGACATATTCTGCATTGCCATCTACACCCATCTAAGCCAGTAGAATACATCACCAGCAAACAATGAACACCGGACTGTTGGCATAAGGTATAATTCTTCAAAAGGAGTCTTCATGCAAGCCATTTGATGGCCAATTCTGGAGTTTGGATGGCATTCCATAACTGATGCATATTCCAGTTTTCTGTCAGAATAGCAGCAATATTCAAAATTTCATCATCTGGAACTAAACATGTAGCAGCCATTTTTTCCAACTATAAAACAGTGCACATGTGCATGTAATTCGAACTTTTGAACACAGAGGTTGTCTTTTTTTTTGTAACTTGTACTATAAATGTAGATAGTTTAAATTCTGAAGTTGTAGATAGTTTAAATGCTTAAGTTTCAAATAAATTAAAACTAATTATTTTAATTAATGTCGTATAATTAATCCAACATTCAAATTCTTTAAAAAGGTAAATGTTTTTTTTTATTATTATCTTTTACATTTGAATAAATTTTAATGTAATTGTAATATAGTGGCATATACGTAAAATTTTCGAAAAATTTAGTTATAATTTTACACAGTAGAGGGCCAACATATTGGGACAGCTAAAGTAAACCTTTACCAACTGCTTTAACTTTGCCATTTTTAAGTTTTAAAATGAAATACTTTAAATTCTTTCCCTTACGCTGTATTTATAACTAGAACAATTCATAACTGTAGAAAAACATAGAAACAGAATGTCTTAAAAATATAGTTATCCTTTCATTGTAGTCATAACCAGGAGAATATAATCAGTCTACTACTGTTTATTTTTTAAAAAATTTAGTGTTATAAAAATTTTAGTACTGTTAACTTCTGATTCCTATGTTTTTTTTTCTTTCTAAAAAAAGAGCAGACGATCAATGACTGACAAAAAAAAAATCAACCCGCTATTTTTTTTCCCCCTTTTTAGCCACATGAATCACATGGTTATCAAGGTTATTTGAAATATAATACTTACCAGTTTAATAAATCAAAATTATAAATAATAAACTAATATTACCAACTACTAATCATTTGTAAATTATACTTAAGATACCATTATATTTTTATTAAATGAATCGATTTATCAGAAGTATAAAAATAATATTATTTTAATCATTAATTGACTGAAATTTGTATCAATTTTCTTTAAATATTAGAACACTGGAAAAAAAAAAAAGAAACCAAGAATACTTGCATGCATATTATTTTTTTTACATACACACACACACCTTATGTAACTTTCTTTGTTCATGACTACTCCTAATTTTTATAAATACCCTTAAGACAAACTATATATTTAAACTAACATTATCAATAAATTATTTAAATAACTGACTTTCATTTATAACTATAATAATACTACTGTAATTATTTATTTATTTATTTACCATTATTCAGAATTAAATACAGTTAATTACATTTTTAAAATTATATTAACTTGCTATTATAACAATATTTTATTTAGATTAATCTGTCATTTTAAAAACATGATATTGCATTGAAATAATGTTGACTAACTACACAAACCATAGCTAGGTAAAGTGGATAGTCCACTTTATCCAAAATATTATTGCTTTTATTTTACTTTTTTATCTCTTTAAGAATAACATCAATTTCTTCTATAAATAATATTAAAACACTTTAATAGCCCGAAACGCATATTTGCGGTTGACACCTTTAGATTGCTCTAACTCTGCTATATTATGAGCTACAGTAGCCAATTTACGCTTGATTTTAAGCTTAGAGCAAGGCCTGTAAGATGGTGCCCTCTCTTGAATTATTTTACAAGTAAAAAATCAATACTAGGAGTGTTTCAAGTTTACAAAAAAAGAAGGCCAGTTTTGATTGGTTGATAATCTATTCTCAATTCTTATTGGCTGATGATTCCATTAAATGTTTTTTCACCGCTAAAATGAAAATATATGTTTTAGAGTGTTTTTTTTTATTATGTTTCGTGCATATTATAAATAATTTTCATAAAATCTGCTAAAAATACTTATTTTACAAAAGTAATAAGGTTTTATTAAAAAATTGTATACTTTACACGATTGTAAATTGAAAAAGAAACCAGCCGTAGCAACAATTTTGACATCTTGTCAAGAGTTTAGGTTGCTCCAAGCTGTTTATTTGATTTTTTAATGTTTTAGAATATTTTTCTGGCATTTATTTAAATATTATAATGTATTTTTGGTGTATTTTTTTAATAATATGCTAAAAATATAATTATTTTGAGAAAAACGTTAAGATTTTTCCTAAAAAATTCTTAAAAAATTCATAACGGCAAATCTGGGAGGAATATAAATGACGTTTAGATTGCTTGTAATTCGCTCGCAATGTTTTCTTTGATTTTTCCACTTTTGAATATTTCTATAAAATACAAATAAAAATATAATTTTGAAAAAACATTCGTTTACTTTCCTAACATTACAAATAATTAATATACTTTTTGAAAACGAAACTAAAATTAATATATATTAAAAGATGAAAATATTTGTATCAAAGAGTTTGTCACTTGACCAATTAAAACCAATTAAAAGTTTCAGAGTTTTACTTCACTTGATCAATAACGAAAGTGATTCATTAAACCGTTAATTGAAACCAAGTGCCCAAACATTGGGTTACAGTATACTGCATGCAGGGGATTTATACACAACTTTCAGTTTTAAAATAAAATTTAATGTTAAGAAATTAAAAGTTAAAACTTTATTTTAAAAAAAAAGGACAAATATATTTGTATACTAGTAGATACAATATTTTTAATTCTATAAAACTTTAATACAATTTAATGAAAACCTTATTTTCTTTTGACAAATATACTATAGATACGATAGTTTAATTTTATAAATCTTTTACCCAATTTTAATATATTAGCACTGTATGCTATCGCATCAATATTTCCTTCTATATGTAAGACCTATAGAGTAGATCTCTAATTATGCAGAGAACAGAATTATATATATATATTAACTATGGAGGCTTTGATTTAGCCTATATAATATATGTCCACATATTATAAACTTATAACATGACTGTATTTTTATATTGGACTATTTCCATCATCTAATATGTGTATTGAGTGTCTTTAGAAATATTTCAAATACATTCAACTGTTAGTAATAGCACATCAAACAGGTTAGCATATGCACATTTTGAGAGGTATTATTCTCCCCTCTTCCTCAGGTGTTGCTGGCCTGACTAATGACAGTACTAGCATGGGATTTGAATCTGAACCCTTAGATTCTTGAGTATTGAATTTTAGATAATGCTCTAACCAACTAGTCATTCTGCTAAAGGCAACAGTTTGTAGAAATTTCATACTTATTTATGAGGTTCCTCCTGATTTCTCCACTTTTTCCTAAGAGCAAAGTTGATTAGTGGTTTCCATACATTACATATAGTCACATTAGCTGCTCACATTACAATGGCAAAAAATCCCATAAGCCAACCTTGCTCTGAGGAAAAAGTGAAGAAATCAGGAGGAAGCTCATAAATAAGTATATGAAATTTCTACAGATTGATGCCTTTGGCAAGATGGTATATGAAAATTCTACAGACTGTTGCCTTTCTCAGGATGGCTCAGTTGGTTAGAGCATTACCTTAAAATTCAATACTCAAGAATATAAAGGTCCAAGTTGGAATCCCATGCTAGCACTTTCACTAGTCGGACCAGCACACCCGAAGAAGAGGGAAGAATAATACCTCTTGAAACATTGTGCATATACTAACCTGCTTGATGTGCTATATTTAAATAAAAGTAAATTTTTCTAAAGACATTCAATACACATAATAAGATGATGGAAATAGTCCAATATAAAAATATAACTAGTACACCATTATCACAAACCTTCAGAAAAACATTATGACATGACTGCTCCATTTTATTTTAGATATAATTAATGATAAGGCCTAATATCTTTTATTTATGTTTAGCATTACTGGGTTGTTTAATTTCATAATTATTTATTTTGTTCCTCCAGCAGACACACATTCCTACTTCAGAAAATAATAATTTGAATAACCAGGTCCCTTTTAAATATGATCCATGCAAATGCAGGAATATTCCTCTTACTTCAGAACCAGAGGACCTTCGTTTTGTTATCACCAATTGGATAGTGGGTCGTTCCTGTCTATTGGTGAAATTTACTGATGATTATGGGAAAGATGCCCATTCCTTCCTACCATGATATTTTTATTTAAGAGTCTTGGATATGGTCTCATGGAGGTGAGCATAGGCCAGTCTACTTTGTCATTGGACTGTTTATTACTGTAGCAAACCAATACGGCCTCCCTTATATATGTTACAGCCTGATATTTCAGTATTCCTGGATCATAATCATGACAGCCATTCAACCACATTTTTTAGAGTTAATTCACATTTTCTTGTGTGCCTGCTTAAGGGATATCTGCCCTAGAGATCATCAAATCTATCACTCAAAATATATATTTGTGGGTGTTGAAATTCCTTGTATATATGTAATCACAAATTAAATGTCATGTAGACCCTTATATATATATGTTATACTTTGAAATTCTTGACACCTATGTAATCACTAATTAATGTAATTTCTACTACCTACAATGAGACTAGCAACCAATTAAGCGATAGCCATTTCTTTTGTTTATTTGTTTGTAATTTTATTACTAATAAAATGTTTGTATCATATATATCTATTGCAATGGATGTCTCGTCGCCACAGGGAAGTCATATATTTATAATCTAATTCTAAGATTCTCTCTCTCCCTGATCATTGAGCCTAATTAAATGTAGTATGTAATTTGGAATGAGATGAGGTTTTACATGACCCTAGTGGTGATTTTGCTGTTATCAGCTCATTCCGACCGTTACAATATGAAACTTAAAACATTAAGTAAATAATCAAGTCAATACATGAACTTAAACTCATGATTTAAAAGAATCAAGTTAACACTAAAAAAAAAAAAAAAACAACCTCATTTTGGGTGATCAGAAAAAAGATATGTTCTGAACAATGTTTTTCTTACAAGGGGGATTCAATCCCCCCCCCCCCCAAGTAATCAATATCCACTCCATGAAAGTTGTGATCGATTTTCGTGGTCAAAAATAACGATCAACAACCGTCAAAAGCAAAACTATAAAACAACAAGGAAACTTGGAAAACGAAGAAAAAACAATTTAAAAACAAAAAGAACTCAATTTGATGGATTGTGAATTTCAAACTAGAAAACGCAAAGACAAATTTTAAATCTATTCGCCATTTCAAGGGTATCTCGAAATCCCTAACTGAAGAATCATATCAATTCTAATCTGAGATTCTCAAGAGAAAAACACCTAGCCAAACAGAAAATTCAAAGACTATTTAAATATTCAGATAAACATACAAATAATGATGTGTGACTAAGTATAAAGTAAAATCATGAGGAAGAGTATGTTAACTATGGATCTATAATTGCAAAAAAAAAAATAGTATTCAACTTAAACCGACAGATAACCAGCTATGCTGAAGATTGCATTAAATATACTATTCAGCTCTTAGGATTGCATCTCGCCAACCCAAGAAACACCATATGAAAAAGTGAAATTTGAATCATCAGGAAGAATGTTCTAAAGTATTTAAACCCAACTAACTGAATTAGGAATTGTAAAATGTGGATATTTTCAGTATTCACAAGACTTTTTCTTTCTTGTACTAACAATAATTTTAGGTTGATATTGTACAATTAATCTCATGCATATATTTTTTTATTTTATTTCTTTCCTTTACAATAAGTCAACCTATCATTTAGATATTTTAAAAAGGGGGTATAAAATACTATCATTTTAATTTTTTAACTGAAAATAAAATATAGATCTAGGTAACATTTTCTGGCAGATGAATGTTATCATCATCAAAGATAAAGATATCTCTTTTGTAAAACATTAATTGCTTTCACTAATATAGGAACAATGTTATTTGTTATTCTGTACTAATTCTGATTATTATTTTTATTTATTTTTCGATATAAATGACTAAAAATCTTAGTATAAATAAGCTTTACTATCATTACTGAAACAAATAATGTCAGGAGGGAGGTCTTAAAATCATGATCTTCATAGGTCGAAATAGTTATCTAATGTACATATATTTTCTTTTTGGGATAATAAATTCAATGATTATAAATTAGCAAGTAAGCAGTATATAAATATTATTAAAATTTTAATCTTTTTTTCTTTTATCTAACTTCAACTGTACAATAGGATGTTAAATGATTATCCTTTGAAAAGGAAGAACAGGATTGGGAGAATAAATATTGATATGATAAATCAAAGAATATGCATAGATGTCCAAAATCAATAAACTGTCATTTTTTTTTTGTAAATAAAATTGTTAAATGTATTATTTTAAAGTAAATTCAACTGTTGGTGTATTATCTTATTAGATCATTAGTTCATCATACTCATCATCTTATAAAAATAATATTATTATACCCTGAAATAGAATATTATGCATGTACCCCCTGACCTTGAATGCTGGGACATAAAGGAAATTAAGATCAGAACAAATGGATGAAATTGTATGGAGGTATCCTGAGACTCCCATATACGTTTATCCCATCCTTTCATGTTTAAGATAGAAGTTGTCCATTAGTTAAGGATCCTAAAAATTTTAAGTTTTCCCTTCTTCTCACCCATTTTGATGGCCTACTAGGTATTCCATCATGCATGGCCAGGTCCTGTTCCATTACAATATAGATATAAATAACTCTCATGTTAAAATTACTTTTTAAAAATTACTCCATTGTAAAACAAATACATTCACCTATTCGGTAAGATCTTAATATAAATTACTTAATAAATTATAAATTAATATTACCTTTTGTAATTGACTTTCAGAAAATGACCTTGAATAATTTTGCTTTGCACGAGATAAAATGACTTGCATTATATGGATCATCACATTACAATTTAAAATGTTAACTACTGATGCAAAATTAGAGCAAAATGGAGGTGGACGAGGAGGAGGGTTTGCTAAAAAAAAAAAAAAAAAAATTATAATAAATAAATAATTAAAAAATACTTATTTGATTTCAGCAACTTTATTTAACCAGTTTACTGAGACCTGAAATGGTCTTCCTGGTTTCAACATTTATAAAAATCATCAATATTTTTTATATAATTAATTAAAAAATTAATAACATAATCTCATTAATCAAAATGCAGAATCATAGTTAATACTGTATTTATGTATATATTATCACTGACAGGATATTAGTATTTGGGATTTTCATCACAAAGCAATTACCTAACCCTATTCAGAGTAACAAAAATCATATTTCAAACAATAATAAAATTCATCTCCATAAAAAAAAATCCAGCCCTGTACATAATAGTACTCTATAGAAAAAAAACTGATCAATAAACAAAGAGTTACTCACACTGTAGTCTAACAAATATCAATCAAATCATAATGCACTCTTATAAAAAAAATTCTGCATATTTGACATTAGCTCTTTTAAAATGCAGTATAGTGAAGATTCATTGATATTTGTGTTTCCACAGAACTTATAAATAATAACTTGGTGATCTTTACAATACAGATTGAAAATAATATTCAAAATGTTATACATTAAATTTTCTTTACGTTTATAGTTTACATTACTCTCAGCCATTATAATCTATAAGAATTACATGGTTATTACATGCCGGTATCAAGACTGCCAAGAAATAATTAGATAGCATTAAATAGAACAAACATTTTTAAAGTTATATATAATTTTATTAATAAAAATGAACAAACACTTCCAAGTTTCATAAAAGAAACCTTTAAAAATGTAAATGTATGATATTTCTAAAAAATGAAACTAACATTATTAATCATTGCTTACAGAATTTTGGCACAACTCCTTGATGTGTTTGAGAGAAATTGATTTGTTTTATAAAGACTTACCATCAAAAGCATTAAAAATGGAAATATTTTACAAATAAAAATAACATTCACCTTACCATTAAAATTCCATGCAAGTTTAAATTTATTACACAAATATTATATGCTAGTATCAGATATCGCACACAATAAATATACAATAAATTAAGCACTACAAAATATTACCTATAAGTGATTCTCTTCAACTAATAATACTAAGAAAATAGACAAGTCCATATAACTTCACACAACACGTTTTACCAGCTGATAAATGTATGTCCCGATATGGTATACCAGACCATGTGTAGTCATTGAGGATTAAAATAGTTTGAATATAATATATTGGACAGCCATGTGGGTTATATTTTATGTATAAAGAAATACAAATATATAAATAGATAAGGACGATTCATGGAGCAATCCACAAAAAACTTTCCTATATATAAAATATTACTATGCCACTGTTTCAAATAGCCTTTCAAAAATATATTATAGCATAAATTTAAATCATTATTATAATCGACTGTTTTATATGTAAGCAGATAGTCCATTGCAGTGCAAAGACCTCTCTAAACAGATCTCTAAAAAGAAACAGTGAAGAAAGTCTTACTCAGTAGATTAATTGAATAGCATTTCAATGTTTTCCCATCTTTGTATTACCCTATAAGAAAAGCTAAACACATATATAGACTAATTTTGAATGGTTAGTTGGGTTTACTTTAGTTCAGTTTCCTGAAAGAAAAAATCATAAGCCTGATTGAAACTTGAAAAAATTTCTGTTTTACTGGTTCTGATTTAAATCTAAGGTCACTAACCACTACATTAGGGAGCTCTTCAAATGTTCAATATATATATATATATGTGTGTGTGTGTGTGTGTGTGTGTTATTTAACAATTATATTAAATTATATAAGTTAGGAACAAAATAACAAGACAATGATAAAAAAAAAATCCTCAAGGGGAGTGAGTTCTTAATGCTAGATAATCCATGAGTTTTTATGATGTTAATCGAATTAAAAGTGAATAATTAAGACCTTCATGTTCTCATTTCTAAATGCATAAGATTCGCCTATATATATACATTTAGGTGAGAATATTCAGAAGACTAAAGGTAATAAGAAAGTGAGAGCTAGTAAAAATTTAAGAGAGAGGAAAAAAGCATACAGAGAATATATGTGTGCTATTAAGAAGAAAGAAAGTGAAAAAGATGTTAATGTTAAATGGGAAAAATACTTAGAAAAAAAGAAGTTGGTTAAAATAGATAATTACATACAGAGAATGAAATTGAATAGTAAATCGTAGGAGGACATTAATTAAAGTGGAAGAGATGGGAGTAAAAAATTGTGAAAATACATTAAAAAAAGGAATGTAAGGGAGACAGAAATATTATTACTAAATGATGAGGGAATAGAGTGTAGTTCTAGAGAAAAATTAGAGATAATCTTAAATAAGTATGTAATGGATATAGAAAGATGTGAAGGACAGAGTGATAGAAAACATAAATGCATATAGTAATGGGAATATTAGGTTTATAGAAAATGAACTGAATGAGGCAGGGAAGACATTGAAAAGTGGAAAGGCAAGAGGTTTGGATGAAAGGGCAGCAGATATGGTAATGAATTTAGGGTATAAAGTAAAATTAAAATTATTATGTTTTAATAAGATGGCACAAATAGAGATTTTCCAGGTAGTTGGAGGAATACAAGAGTAAGACTACTATTTAAAGGAAAGGGTAAGGAGCATTCAAAGTTAAGTAATTATAGACCAATAGTGGTAATGTCAGTGTTATATAAAGTTTTCTCATATAAGGTGACAGAAAGGTCACAAAATGGATGGAAGAAAACAATAGTGGGAGAAATACAAGGAGGTTTTCGATTGGATAGGCATATAGGAGATAGTTGTAGAAATACAGGTAGACAATTATATATGATTTTATAGATATAGAAAAAGTGTACAGTAAATAGAAATACACTATGGGTAAGTTTAGTAAATTTTGAAATGGATGAAGCTTTAGTGAATATTATTAAGAAATTATATGAAAATAATTACTATACATATCAATTAGGGAATATAGAATCAGTTAAAGTTAAAAATGGGGTGGAACTAAGGCAAGAATGCCCTATGTCACCTATTTTGTTTTTGAGAAAAATGGAGAGAACAATAGAAAGACTAGGAAGAGGGGTAGAGATACCATTAATAGGTGTCAAGGGAGTATATACATTGTCGGGTCTTTTATTTGTAGATGATGTCATTCTGTGCGCAGAAAGAAGGGAAGATATGGAAGTTATGCTGAGGACATATGCAAGGGTGGGTAAAGAGATGGGGATTAAATTTAGTGAAGAACAATGAAAAGTAATGATGATTACGACTGGAGAAAGAGAACACAAAGAATTTTTATTGGGATATAAAGTTAAGTGTGATGAATAGGTATAACTATTTGGGAATTGTCTTAAGTAATCAGAGAAATTGCTTGGATCAATGGAAGAAAAAATTGACAAATGAAGCAAAGAAAAGAACGGGATTGATAAAGATATTAACAGTGTTTTCATATATTAAATATGATGTAGCTAGAATTGTAGGAAGGGAGTGGCAGTAGCAGGTTTAACATATAATAACGAAGTGGTATGTGTTAGTAAAGGGATATTAGATTACTTAGAAAAAGTACAAAGAGAAGTACGAAGACATGCATTAGATGCAGATGTGTAGACTTCAAGAGGAAATGGGATGGTCAAGTTTTTATATGAGCAATGCAAAAAGCAAAATGAAAATATTGGGTAGATTGTAGTTTATGGATAATAAAAGAATAGCCACAATAGTATTTAATTGGGTTATGAATAAAGGACAGACAATAAGATGGGTGAGAAAGGTAATGCAATATGCAGAAGATTTGGATAAAGAATTTATGACAGCATATTTATACAAAACGTGGGATGATTCTGTTAGAAGAATTGTTGAGTGATATAGTGGTAAGGAATGGAATACAAGAATAGATGCATTAATAAAAAATAGGGAGTTGGAGAGATGGAGAACTAATATGGAGAGTAAAAACTATATAGAAGTAAACGGAATGTTGGGTGCGAGTTAATTTATGATAATAGCAAGAAAGGATTTTATTGTTTAAGGCTCGAATGGGATCTTTAGCAACAAGGGAATATACACATAAATGGAAAAGTGTGGGTGATTTAGTCTGCAAGTTGTGTAAGGAAGGCATAAAAAATATTAGGCATCTGCTAATTGAATGTAAATATCTGAAAGCAAAAAGGATACAAATAATGAAGTTGTGAAAGAATAAATATAAACAAAGTGATTACACAGAAAGCAGGTTATTGGTTTTTATGCTGGGTTTATGAAAAGATAATGCAGATTTAGATAAAAAGGCCATGGAGTTGACAATTATATTGTGGAAATGGGATGGAGCAAGATATGGGAAAACTTAGGGTGGGGATTGGAAAGGGAAGGTAAAGTGGCTAACAGGTTTCTCTGAGCACAGTTGCTGAGAGATTCCTGACTTCATATAAGAAGAAGTGACAGTGCATCATATCACATGCGGGATGATTTAATATTTGAAAAATTATATGCTAGGAAATCAGTAACTTTTCTGTTGGAAATTATTGACATTTTATCTTTTTATATTAAAAAAATGTTACTAAATTGAAAAAAAAAAAATCTTTATACTACCCTCTAGCAAGTTAATAAATAAACAAACAAACAAACATATTTTTCAACTTCAATAAAAGCATTTAAAAACAAAAAAATTATTGGAAAAGTTAAGATAAAGATGTCCCAGATGACTGGGAAAATGCATTGTATTAGTATTGATATTTCAGAAAGGTGATAAAGAAGATATTAGAAATTACAGACCTATTAGTCTTTTATCAGTTCTATATAAAAATTTTATCAAAGATAATTACAATTCATCTAAAATGAAGACTACATTTTAACCAAGCATAAGAATTTTGTTGGATCCTTATTTAAATATTTTTTGTTTTGCTTTTATAATTTTTACCAAAAAAAAAAAAGGAGGGGGGTGTATTTCCATGTTTCATTGCTTTCTAGTTAACATTCTAAAATGATTTGTTAAGTTCTAACTTAAATTTATTGGCATAATTATAAAATTTAGGACCATAATTATCATTTCCCATCATTATTTATCAATTGCAGAATGGGATCTCAAAGTTTAATCCAGTTTATCTAATTCATTGTGTTTTTTCTTCAGTCATATCACATTAGTCTTTTAAATCTTTTACAATCTCTTGTGATTCAATTTAAAACTTCAATTACCCATCTATACCTATCTCTTCTAATACTATATCTAGCCTTATCTCTTCTAATACTATATCTAGCCTAAGTCCATGTAAATCTCTTAATTCTTTCAGTAATGTGAAGGCTACTTGACTATTTCCTCACTCACATTCTTCATTTTAGATTTCTTTTTTGTTACTCCTAATATACATCTTTTCATACTTCATAGAGATTCTGTTAAGTATCCAAATTTCAGATCTTCAAGTAAGAACTAATAAAATACAAATATTAAAAATCTTCATTTTCAAATACATAAGCATATTTTCTTTTAATAACTTGGTTCTTTCAATTGAAAGCACTCCATCCAATTTTAGTTCTAACATTAATTTCATTCATTATGTTTCGATACTTGTAGTTGTATAAACTTTTCCAATTCAAGATCATCAATTTTTACTTTCTTCTTCTGAGAAATCCATTGAAAATTATTTTAGTTTTTTTAGCATTTATCTTTACTCCTACTTTCTTCTTTTATCTGATAACTCTTGTAATGTTTCCTGAAACTTTGATGCATTATTTGATTTGCAAAATCTAGATGACTTAAATAATCTCCATTAACTTTACATCTTTAGTTTCTCATTTTAATTCATGCAATATTTTTCATAAAACTGCAGTAAAAAGTTTAGGAAATATGGCATCACCCTGTGATACAACTTTGTTAATATTAATCATCTTAATATCCCTATGTAATATTAATCAATGCTATTGCATTGTGATAAATATTTTTCAGAATATAACAATAATCCCAAGTCTATCATGATGACAATGTTTTAATCATTAAAGAAATATTTATAGTATCAAAAACCTTTTCATTATCAACAAATCTTAAGCAAAAGCATAATGGCAACTAAATTTATTGTTCCTTTCCTTTCTATAACATCTCTCAATATTTATATGTGATTGACTAAGCTCACTTTTAAAACCAGCTGATTCTTTTGGTTAATTAGAATCTTAAAATTTATTATAAACAAATTGCAATTATCTTGTTAAAGATTTTGTATAAAACAGATAAGTCTATAATTTCTAATAATCTGTTTATTATGCTTTCTAAATATCATCAATATTACTACTGCATTCTTCCAACTACCTGGTATATCTTTATCATTTAAACATTTGACATATAACTTTGCCAATATTTTTTCTATTTCTTCACCTACTTACTTAAAGATATTGACTATAACTATAACTCCATTAGTTCCATGAGTTTTTCCTCCTTCCTACATCTATTTGCAAATTTTGTTTTTTCATTTAAAATGCTGATCAATTAAGAAGATTAGTAAGTGTAGGGATTAATTTATTCTCTTGTTGTTTATTACTATATAATTCTATATACAATTCTTCCAAACATTTTAAGATGTCATTTCTCTTTCTGAAAATAGTTCCATCTTTCCTTCTTATTGCTGAAATAATTTTTATTTCAATACCAAAATGTTGTTTTATATTTCTGAGACTTTTATTGTTTTATAGTTTTCCCTGCTAATTTACAATTATATTTTCTTAACATTTTATAAAACTCTAAAAATTTATTTCTTTTTAATTAATGGATCATTTAAAAAAAAATTATATTTTTTCTTTTATTTATATTTCTTGTCTCTAGAAGAAAATTTATTGGTAAATTACTGCTTTTTGTACCAGCTATCTTTTGCAGTTCTGAATACAGTACCAGTTATCTTCTTACTGATCCATAGTCTGTTAATATTTTAAAATAATTTTCAAATCATAATTTAAATTTGAAGAAGTATTTTGAAATATTAACTATTAATAGAGTCTTTTTTAAAATAATTTTTGTCGCTCTAGCCTTGCATTAACACATATATTATAAATCACAATCACTTCTTGTGTTGAGCCTATAAAGAACATCACAAGCTTGAAATATAAATTTTCTGTTAGTCAAAATATAATTCAAATCTGCTCTACCTTCATATTGTAATGGAATAAGTATATGCCATTACATTACTTTCAAATAAAAGTGAAAAAATATAAAATCACCCTCAAGTAGAAATATATATTATATATATATAAAAAGAGAGAATTTAATAATTTTATTCAAATTAATATATATAATGCACAGATGGCAAACTAATTATATAATTTAAAATCTAAAAACAAGATTGTTTTGATATAAAAGAATTTCTAAAAAAAGCTGCTAATTCGTTATTTTTAATCTTAGAATGGAAATGATTTTCTATATTGACGTAATAGCAAACAGGCCCTTGGGCATAAAGTCAGATGGGAGATAAATTAAAAAAATACTAGTGGTATAATTTTGAGTTCCCGCTCTAATGAAAGCTGACCAATAACAATGAAAATAAGCCACAGTCCACAGAGAAAAGTCAAGCCAGGTAAGATCGATCCTGGAATTTGCTGATAAAAAATCACAAAGATATAAAAATAAAACTTTGAAATTGAGATTCAGATTGGATTGCTTGTGCTAAATGTGACTTATTTAAATATATTGTAAGTGTATTGCGGATCACCAAAATATAGGGTTCAGCAATAATTTATGATTCCTGCGTTTCCACCAGCTGAAGCGGTCTCCAGATTCAAAAACTGGCCAGAAACGGATTTGTCTCCATCTAGAACAAGAGGAAATGGAAAGAACTTTGAATTGTGTGACGCATTAAGGATTGCAAAGACAGACTTTACCTACAGCATTGGAAAGTATAAACTTTTGCTTTAAATGAACTTTTAATTACAAAATACAAACTTTTTCAAGCAGTAATTTTAAACGTCATTTAATTTTAAAGGAAACCTTTTATCTAACTAAAACTTAAATTATTTGTTATATTCTAATATGTTTTCTAGTACACCTGGGTCTTGTTTTATGCGGATTATTTTAATGCGATTCATGTTTCTTCTTAATATCTCTCATATTTCACTATATTTATTAGATATCAAGACATTTAAATTATTAATAACTTATTTTGATTTGAAATACTTTTTTTTTTTTCAAAAATATAATGTTATATTAGCAGCTAACGTGAATATGGCCTGAAGCTGTATTTAAAATCTTAGCTTCTATGTAAATAACTTACTTATACTAATGAATAAATAATAATAATAGATTTATACGTATGTACATCGCAATAAATATTCAAAAATTTTAAACTTTTAAAACGTATTTTGTTAGATATTAACAGAAATAAATATTTTTTTTAGATTTTTAAAATAAATAATAATGAAAATTTTATTGATTTTATAAACTGAAAATAATCTTTTTAATGATAATGTATAATCTTTTTGTTTTGATTGCGATCTCATTTTTTTAATATAGAAACAGAAAACCATTAACACAGCACAAGACTGAAAGTGGCGCTAGTTGTACAGCACATCACGAATCTGATTTCTTACTAGTTCACAAATGAACGCATATTGTCAAATAGCAGTAATGATTAAAAAATGTATGAAAAAAATGTAAAATTAAATACTGTAGTTAATAAAAAAAGTTTGTCTTGTATTGATTTTTTTCAAATATTTGAAATTTTTTATTAGTCATGCTTTATTTCCTTATTTTTTTAATGCGAATTTTAAAGTAATTTTTCGTTGTTGCTTTGCTTTTCTGAAAATTACAGAACCTATCCCCCATTTTTCAAGGTAAGTAAAATCTATTTTTGTGCGATTTCTTTTGTGCGCATTTTCTGAGAAACCTATCTACCGCATAAAACGAGACACAGGTGTATTATCATTTCCATTCTCGTAATTTCTTTTAAATTAATAGTTTAAAATGGGCATAAATAGCTTCATGAATTCGTAAGATTGTTAGTTGAAGTGTGTTAATTTTGGGCTAATTGTTTCGCAGTTGGATCAGTGCAAGTGGATAGATGTATGGATGTTTTATGTCAATATAATAAGAGTAGGTGCATTGGATACTCATTCCTTTGTACCGTGTTAGCATACAGGGCATAATACCCACCTGAACGTATGACCCAAAAGACTGAACATCATATCATCAATGGTCACAGATGTATTTCGTATGAAAGTGATTTTCTTACTCTCTGGTTGGGACAGTAAGCTGGCAAAGACTGCTATTCCCATTTTCAGAGCAGTTCCTATATATATATTTCAAATAATTTTGTTCTTGTATCATGGGAAAGATGCTCATTCCTTCCCACCATGATTCTGTATTTCTCAAATAATATCATGCTACAGACGTAAATTCCTGTTAGCATGATTGTGTTATGCTAATAATCTCATTTTGCATTGATCACATCAGTATATCAGTAAACTAGCATTGGTTTAAATGTGAGATTTTTGGCCTAAGGTTAAAAGGGGTTGAGTTGGTTATTGCGTAATCTATGTAGCATATTCGCGCTTATTAAAATTGTATTTAAATCTACTAAATACTTCCATCTGTGCATATAATCTAAGTAAAATATATTTGCTAGTTAATTTGATTTTCAGAATTTTCCTTTTAATGTTTGTGTGCATAATAATAAAATGTTTTGTTGAATTAAATTTTGGCAGTAAATCATTTTGTAAATTTTATATATTTTAAAATTAAGAATTAGAGATTTTTAATATTCCGAGTGATATTTTAAGCTCAGCTTCTCTCTGAGCTAGTGACTGGTTCTTTCGGTTAGATAAAAGAGTGACCTCTCCCGTGCGTATATGCCTACTGTATAAATTTAACAGGTTCAAATGGCCTGGTCGTGCCCTGGTATGGCAGATTAGGTTGGGGAGGTTCCGTCGACGATTATAATATGGATGCTTCTATGTCCACTTCTCTTGAGCATTTTTCTCAAAGAAAGAATTCATAATATAATTTTTCTTTTTCTTAAATTCCACAAATATGTGTTCTTTAGCATTTATGTTATATCCAAATTTGCCCACAGTATTTTCGTCTTTCAGTTGTTTTCCAATTATAACATTAAAATATCCTATAACAATTTTAAAATGTTGTTTCATTTGATCAAAAGCACTATAAAAATCTAATTCTTTGTTTCAATGAGAACTTGTTGGGCATAAAACCAAATTATCTGCATGTGATATCATCCATTAATTTGAATAATTAATCTTGGGTACCTTATCTGATTTACCATCAATCTTCATAATATTATTCTTTCATTTTTTATTTATAATAAATTGCCCTCTATTTATGCCTTTGTATTAAACAATAGGTCCATTTTTTATATCAATTGTCTCTTAACTATTCCTTCTAACTTGACAAATCCAACAATATCCCACTTTAATATTAGTTATTTTTCCAATTCATGCAATCTTCCTTCACTTCAACGTGATAGGAATTTTGTAGGTTCATATGTAAAAGATTATCATAGAATAGAACTCTAGGTCCAAACCAAGAGTTTTTAATACTATTTGTACTGACTATCAACCATGCCTTAACTAGTGAAAATACACTCTCCTGGGAATAGGGTCAAGATTTGTTTTTGTCTGTCATGATTAAGAAAGAAAAAATATCACTGACACACACATTCATCGTGACAAGTGATATTTCAATAAAAACCAAGTTTTTTTTATTTTAAACTCAGAGGTAAAACTTCAATAAATTCACCATACTGGCTGAAGCATGTTGATGAGCAACCCATCCAAGTTAATTTATTATACGAATAATCATAAAATAATAACAGCTGCAATGACAAGAACATACAGACTAAAAATTTGTCCTGCTCGGTTCTTTTAAGATCTCAAAAAGAAATCAAAGGTTATTCTTTCAGTTAACAGCTTAAATAGCCAAATTTAGGGATGTCATATGTTATTTCTACTATTTTTTTAAAAACATTTTTCTCTCTACATTAATACATATCTTACATCTCACTAATTAATGATTGTTTTCTGCAATAAACCTATTAAATATACTATAATTTTAAATATATATTTTATATTAGTCAAAATATAATTCACTGTTGCAGAATCTTCATTCAAATGCTTCCACTTTCATTATTTTTGTTTTGTTTATATCATTTTTGTCAAAAAAAAAAAAATCAAATTTATAACATTCAGATTTCTTTCCCTGTAAACACCTTAAGTTTATATTCTAATTTCTGATTCCATATTTAAATTTATTGACTGTATTGTCATTTATCAATGTTTTCAAGTTCTACCTGTAAAACTATTTAAAATACTGTTTAACCCATTAAAAACATTTTCCACATTTATTTTTTTTAAAAAAAACCTCTATTTTTTTCATTAGCATAAGAACATAATGAAACATAAACCTGAGTTATCTATATTTGATATATTTTAAAAAATAAATAATTAATTTTGCTAATCCATTTGATGTATTAGTAAACTCCATTTTGTTTTTCTATTTTTTATTTATAATGAATTTAACCCTAATGTTTTTACAGTATTTATGTGTTTATAGTAAAATATATGTCCACTTTTCAAATTAATTAATTCTTTACCTTTCCTTCCAAATTTCCAATATCTAACAATGTTTTGTTTAAGATTTAATAATTCTTTCCCTAAATAATTTCCAAGAGATCTATAATTGCATTTGTGAACAAATATAGTCATTATTTAATGACAGACTCAATTTGAAAGGAGAAAATTATTAGATCCCTCATATATAAAATTTAAAATATTTCTCCAAAATCAAGCTAACATAAACCTATTATTACTATTTTTGTGTATGTGAACATTCTTTATATCACTTACCTTGTTCTTCTCCTAACTGCTTTTTCCTCTTTAATTGTGCTTCTTCAGACTACAAAATAAATACAATAAATTTAAAATATATATCATTGTTTAAAATATTAAGCCACAATTAATTAACAATTTAAATGACTTTTAATTCATTAAAAAAGTACTTTAATGAATTACAGAACTATAAAATATTTATTTATGAGAAAAAAGTTTGTTAGAAGTTAAATCATCCAAAAATCAAGTTAATATAAATAATTAATATTAAATTTTAAAAAATATATTAATTTCTTCTATTTACAAAGATGAGACCAATAAACAAATTATTCATATTAAAATATCAATACAAACAAGATATCAGTCATAGATCATCAATTATCTTATTCTCCTTTTTATCTTTCTCTTATCTTTCCCATTTTTCTTTAATCTTTTTTTATGTAATAGTCCATATTTCTTCATCACATAAAACCATACTTCAATTAAAATATTTGAAAATGTCTAATTTTAACTTCAACAGAGCACAAAATAATCTCTTATTCTTATTAAAAGACATTAGTAACTATAATTTTGATTTTCATTATTCCCAATAACTAACTTCTTACTTATTCAAAAGCATTATCTAACACTAAGATTTTCTATTTGTCTGTTATTTTTAATCTTTCATCACTTTCAACTAAAATAATTGTTTCAAACTTTATAGATTTTCATTCCAAACTCTCTAAATTCTATTTAATAATTCTGTTAATCCTATCCTAGATATATTTAAGCACAGCCATGTCATCATCAAAATTGATGCAAATAATTATTTTATTCCAAATATATATTTAATAAAAAATCTTAACTTAAATAAATATTTAAAAAAAAAAAAATAGAATATATATATTCCCATGATTTATACCCTTCTCTATATATTTTACAATATTTTTTTGAAAATTGTATAAAAGTTTTAATTCATACAAGAGAAAAGAAAGAGATTAATATATTATAAGTAACACTGGGGTGATGATAAATAATACCCAATGAAACAATAATTTTAAAAAAATTATAACATCATTACTTACAATTATTATTGGTTACATTATAAAACAATCATACCTTAGACTGCTCAGGACGCAAATAATGGTAAAAAAACGGATTGTATTGTGCATAGCATTCTTGTTTAACCTCGTACAAACCCTTTGCTACACCAGCAGGTTTTCTTAAAAAACAAAATGGAATAAATTGTAATATCAATTTAAAAATTGTTATAGTTTGATATATAAAAAAATGTGCATTATATAAATATAAAATATTAGATAAAATTTATTTCAATGAAACTATTACATATATATTTCAGTTGTTTTTTCAGGTTTTCCCATGTATAAAAATAAACAAAAAAGATAACTGAGATATCAAAACACAAAACTCTTGCCTATCCTGATATAAGATCCCCCTCCCCCGGGAAGACACATATATATACAGTTTCAAAAGAAATTTACAATTAAAAAGAGAGCCTTTGTTTCCTCTTTGAAGTCTTAAAAGAATTAACAAGAGCAAATTCTAATGTCCATTCCATACATTTTTGTCACTGTAGCAGTTATTACTAAGTGATGGGCTCTTCACCAACATGCATTAGTCATTGTAGTGATGATACTGGCTTTTTATCTTTGAATTTAATAATAAAAAACACCATGTTCTTTCTTCTCAGTTGCCTAACAGTCTTATCTAAAATATCAGTTGAGTTTTCTTGAAGATAGGATGAATGTGTGTGTGAACAATCTTTTATTTTTTAAAATAGATTTTTGCAATCATAACAAATAAAACTAAATTGACACTCCCAGAAGTTGCCAGCCATAGCAGTAGTTAGATCCAATTATGGATCCAGGCTATCATTCCATACCGGCAATTTATTTAGTACATAAAATGCAGACCACTTTCAATAGAAGGATAATTAAATAAATTAGAAGGGGAAACATGTAATATTAAATGGATTATTGTTGAATTTTTTAAAGTTAGAAGAAAAGACAAGTGATTTAAAAAATGAATATACTGTATATATCTTTTTTAATTCAAAGGCACAAATATTGGAAGCACATGCCGAGCTGGATTCAATATACATAAAAAGTGGAAGAATAACATTGTGGAAATGAAAAGTATTTTCAAACAGAATGGCAAGATTATTTATTCAAATAGAAGTTACCAAATGCACATAATTCAAACTTATGTTCCAACAAGTTCTCATGGTGCTAAAAAAAAATAAAGGCTTTTACATATATAAAATATTTTTTATCAGACAAAACAACACTTGAAAATTGTCATGAGAGATTTTAATATTACAATTGGAAAACAAATGTGGTTATGGTGATAGAAGTGTGAGAAAGCAGAGACTAAAGTTTGCAGAAAGAAAAAAAAACTGTATATTATAATTTTTTTCTTTATTAAGAAAAATGCTAAACAAAAAATAAATATGAAACAATCTAAATAAATCTATAGCAGACGTGGATTATATTTGATTAACAGAAAATATGTATTTTAAGAATGTAATATTCTTAAAAAATTTTAAACAGAAAGTAATTATTAATTTGTTAGATGTAAGATACAATTTAATCCAAAATAAGAGAGACAAAAATGATTAAAAAAGAGAGTATTAACAGTTGATATTTGCAATCTTCAGAACTATTTCAATGAATTTTGATTTAAAATAACAGATTTTGAAAATGGCTTAAACCTGACTGAAATGAATAAGAATTAATATACTATTAAGAACTACCAAAGATAAATGGTACAAAAAAATCTGCAATTTTCCAGTACATTTTCTATTGAGAGAACACAATATATGAAGAAAATATATATATATTTTTAATTGATCCATTGAAAAAAATTAAATCTTCAAAAATTTTGCAGAATGGTATGAAAAGAGTTAATAATGATATAAGAAAACTTAATTGTGAATTGTCAAGAAAAATTATAAAAGAAAGTAAAAGTCTAAAAAGTGTAAAATAACATCTTAGTACTGAAAGTTATTTCAGCAATAAGAAGATGGAATGATTATTAAAAAGAGATGGCAAATCTGTTGAAGAATTCTATAAAGAATTACAGAGTAATAAAGATTAAAAAAAAAAATAGCAAAATATCCCCTAAAATTATTACATCATCTGAAACGTGAAATATTTTAAAAGAAGATATGACATATATAATAAAATCTATGAAAAAAGGAAAGACTCCAGAAAATGATGGAATTGTTATTGATAATTTAAAAGAAGCAAACGGAAGAAATTGAAAAATTGTTGGCAAAGCTATATCTCAAATATCTAAATGAAAAAGGTGCACCAGATAGTTGAAAAAATGGAATAGTAATATTGATATTTTAAAAAGGTGAGAAAGAAGATATTAAAAATTAGATACTATCAATCTTTAATATTGATATTTAAAAAAAAGATGATAAAGAAGATATTAAAAACCAGACACCTATCAATCTTACATCAGTTCTATTCAAAATCTTTAACAATATAATTACAACTCAAATACAGTGAATTTTATATTTTAAATCAAGGAAAAGAACTATCTGGATTTAAAAGTGATTTTAACACAAGGGATCACATTCAAATATGGTATTGAGATAAGTAATAGAAAGGATCAATGAATGTTAGCTGCCATTATATGTAGATTATGAAAAAGTATTTGATTAACATAAGCATATCCACAGTGATTAAAGCTTTAAATAATTAAGACATGGGCCCATGATATTATCATATTCTGGAGAATATTTATCAAAATCCAAAAAACAATAAGATTAATTCTGAAATGATTGTATGAAAGCAATTCTATATCTTAAAAGCTTTTTACAGAAGTTTTGCAAGAAACATTTTGTAGATGAAAAATTGGAAGCTAAAGGAGTAAAAGAAAAATAGATATTAATCAAATCACCTATATTTTATAGATGATGTGATTGTTTTTATAAATAATGCCCAACATATGTTGCAAAAGTTATCAGACGAAAATAAGAATATAAGTCTGAAGATAAATGTTAAAAACATTAAAGTAATGCTTAATGTAATTGTCAGAAAGAAAAAAAAAATTTATACTTATGAATTAAAAGAAGTTAACAATTACAAATACTTTGGCCAGATTTTTATTAAAATGAAATTACAATCAATCAAATGCTTCTGACAGAAATAATATTAAAAGAAAACAAGCATATGTATTTGAAAAAGAAGATTTTTTAATAGATGTGTTTTATTAGTTTTTTTTTTATGTATCTAAAATTTGGACATTTATCAGTAGAGCAATACAAAGACCACACCATTCAACTAAAGTGCAAATCAAGCATGAAATACATGGATTAGAGAATTAACAGATGTCACTGACATCACTAAAAAAAATAAACATATTGAAATGGAATTCAATTGAATTTATTGCAAAAAAAGATGATAATAGATAAATAGTCAAAGTTTTAAGTTGGATAACAAATGGATAGATGAATAAGGAAGTTTGCTGGTGAAAGATGGAAAAGAGAAGCTAATAATCAGGGAAATTCAGTTAAACTTGGAAAGACATTCATCCAGCAGCAGATCAATAATAGTTAAAAATGATGATATATGTATGTATATAATGACCTCTTTGAATAGTAAATATATATAAATATTGTAATAGAGGAACTTGTGATCAAATACCATGACTTTTTTTAATTAATATTGATCATGTTATCATAATAATGACATAACAAAAGAGATAACATATAAATATAAATGTAAGATATAAATATTCAACATTTTAATTACTATACACAATTTCATAATTAATCTTTAAACATGAACAAATAGAGCATTAAGCAATTGTTGGATATATATGTATGGAATTAAATGTTGGCATAATTGAATGATACTGAATAATAGATATATATATATGATAATAATATTTAATCAGTTTAAGGTGATATTTAAAATATTAGTTATTTTCTAAAAACAAATGAGTAAGAAGGAACATTAATTTTTTTTTTAAGTAACTTGAATACATTTTTGTATTTCAATTTATAAAATTATATATATATATATATTTGTACAGACATTTTAATAACAGGAAATGCCAATTTATTGGAAAAGAAATTAAATAAATGAATGGGCAAATGAGCTTGACTGAAATGAGGTTAAGTATTGTGGCAATGCACAAAAAAAAAACCCAAGATATTATAGAATATCACCTTTTTAAAAAAAGAGAAGAAAAGGAACTCCAAATTTTATTTAATACATATTAACAATTTAATAAAATAAATCTACTGTAAACACTTATAATTTTCTTTGAAATATGATAGTGTGAATAATACAACTTCTGCCTGGGATGGCTATTCAGCCTTTTTTGAGGAGATTCTATATACAATAACATTAAAATTGAATTGTCTCATGGTGGTAAAATAAAATATATATAAAATCCATATTTTCTCTGTTGTCTGATTAGTGAATGAATGTATGTCCGATAAAATCACAACAATTTATGTGAAAGAAGTAATTCAACCATTGAATAAAAAACTAAGTGCGAGAGCTTTTAATTATAAAAATAAAATATATATTTCGTGGTAAAAATTCTCATCCAGCTGCAGAAACAATCACAAACACTGACTACATAATTCGCCAGTAAAGGCATTCCTTGCTTTCATGGTCTATCAATCCCCTAACATAGTTTAGATGAATGCCATACTTATCAATGTTAATTTAAAATGTAATCAACTTTTATAAATTAGCAATCTTTAATAAAAAAAAACATATTTATACCAAAACTTAAAAAAAAAAATTGTTAAAGCAATCACTTAAAAAAAAAAAATTACAAATATTATATTTAATAAAAAAGTATTACAAAAACAACATTTTTTATTCCGATATTAATAAATGGTAACTATTAATAAAGCTAAAAGCTATTATGATTAGTCGAGAACCTATCAAAAAAAAAATTTATTCAGAGGGCGCTCCAGTAAATATCAAATATAAGATATTTTAGAATGTAAATTTTAATATAGCTTTATTAAAATTTGGAAATTTAGCTATATAATATTAAAATGTTTTGTTTAATTCACATTAAATCTTTAAAAAAAATATTGTTAAAGCAACCAATTATTACAAAAATGATGGTCTCTGCCATTAAAAAATTGCTCGGAAAAAAATGTGCTTTAACTACAGGGCTATTTTATTTAAACTGTGAAGATGTGATTACAGTACACAAATTCATGTTTGAAATGTTATATTATTACATTTATGTGAAGAATTAATAAAAAATGCTCGGAAAAAAATCAGTATGACTATTTTGTCATGTTTAATATACAATATTAAAATCTTTCATTTAATTTATATTTAAATCTCAAATTAAAAAAATTGTTAAAGCAACCAATTAAAAAAAAAAAAACATTGGGCTTTACATAGCCCAGGTGCAGTCTGGTATATATATATTTTAAGTAACGAAATATAAATTAGTAATATCATTTAAAGGAATAAGTAATTACAATATTAATGCACAATTGTAATTCATGATAAAGCATGCTAAATGCAAGTATGAAATATGGTCTTAAATTTAGAAGTAGTTGGCAAACCTTATAACTCTAAAATGAAATGCTCACATTTGAACTAAATATAAACTATACATATATAATTTATACACAGTGAAACACTGTGGGATTGCAAGCGGAAACTGAAAGAATATAGAACTACAATTTTTTTATTTTTAAGTTTATAAATTTAGGTACAAATATGCTATAAAATTTTATTATCATTAATAAATACTATGCTCAGTTGGCATTTCTTACGAATAAAAGAGTATTTAACAGATAATTAACTTATTTAAATATTTATGTTATCTGTATGTATATTATTTAATATTCATCTTCTTCTTTTTAACTGAAAGAGGTTGTGGTAAACTATTAATAGTTTCTATTGGAAATCATTATTCTCATTATTCCATTTAATCAAAAGTATGCCTACTTTTCTCACTATATATACATATAATCTGTTAAAATAATTGTTTTGGTAAATATTTTAAAGATATTTGTAATGAAAACTTATTCATATGATTGTAAAATATAAATATAAAGTACAAAATGGTGAGCAAAGCAAGCACACTATATAAAGTTATTTAATAATAACGTGAAAGGCTAAAACCTTTAACAGATGTGCTTTAAAAAATGCTTATGTGACTACCAATCAGATGTAATAATGACTGCACGTGGAACTCTCAATTCAAAACCACAAGCCAGAAATACAAGAAAAAGATGAAACCCACCTTCATCTCTACTTAAATTTATATAGAAATAAGCCAGACTCAAGCATTCTGAGTAAGAGCATGAAGTTTAAAACATCTTCACATTTAATTCACTAAATATTATATATAAAAACAAATATAAATACATTAAATTTATTAAGTACAAGCAGATGATATAATAATAACGTAAAAGGCTAAAACCTTTAACAGATGCGCTTTAAAATTTATTTAAAGTTATTATATAAGTTATTTAACAAAATATATCATATTAAAGTCAGTAAGATTATAATGACATATAACTTAGTTCGATTTCTGTCAATTGTTTATAATATGTGGTAATACAACTAGTTTATTAAATACTGTACTTAATTATCTTCTAACCAAATAATATACTGTTCAATTAAATACTTAGTTACTTAAATAATATTGTTTTATTTTGTTATTATTATTATTATGTTATGTGAATTTCACTTTGCTAATTTTTTTTTTATTACTCATTGTGAATTATCTCCTTCACCATTAGTCATTTATATTTGAATACTACATATTTATTATAATTGGTAACAATTTTTTTTAAGGGAATCTCTGAAAATAAGCCATATGCATTATTAATATGGTAAAGAATATGTATACATTTAATATTCTTTCAAAATATGGTTTGGGTTCATTAAAATCTCTTGCAATATTCATATTAATTATTGCTATTATTAGCTAGCCCAAAAACTTAAACACACATTTAATACACTCTTTTATTTGTTAAAAATAAATTAACCTCTGAATGTATTAAATAATTATAAGATACGTCATTTTATATAAATATGCTCCCTTTATAGAAATAAAATGTATCATTATTATATATGTATAGCAACTTTTAGCTTTATCAATAAAGCGGAAAAAAAATAATTTTTCATTCAGTTAATTTTTATAGGAAACTAACGTATCAAGGCTTGATAGTTAAATATTAATTCATCCTCTACATCATTTTTAAAATTTTTTATAAATCTTGAATTGTTTTAAGACATTTTAATATTTTTACTGGAGTGCCATCTGTAGTGGTAAATGACTTCAAATTGCTTAAATTAAAAATATTTTTACTCTGAATAACAGTGAATTGATGTTAGAATGATATTAAGTGTTAAAATTATTTTAATAGAGATATGTTAAACTTTAATAACTAAATTTGAATCTTTAATGCTCATTGTTACCATTTAATTTACTTGCTTACAAAAGGCATTTTTATTTAAGCCATTTCCTAATAAGAGTATATTTTATTAATGCTAATTATAATAATGATTAAATCGGGTAAATAAGTTTTGAAATAGTTAATTAAAAAAGATAAAAAATTAATTTATTAGTAAAAGCCATTAATTTTAAAGAAAAAAGCAGTAGTAAATGTGTGTATGTGCTTGGATATTAAAAGATATTCTTAAATATTTATTTTAAAAAGTCTTATTTAAAATCTATTCTAGCACTTCACTTACATTAAATATTATAAGTTTGTTTAAAGAATAATGTAAAGTAATAATCTATTTAAAATAATGTAAAGTATAATACAATATTTTATTTTATTTTATTATAATAATTTTAGTTCAATAAATAATTAGCCTAATATGTAACATTTCAATTAAAGTTTAGACAGTTATGTAAATGAGTTTATTTTTAGCTATATCTCCCATAATACCAATTAATCTTTAAACTCTAAAGAATTAAAGTCAAGAAATGAGTGGATCTAAATGTCAATTTCATTCAACAAAATCCATCACATGATCAACAATATAAATAAAAAGACTTGTATACATATTCTTATTATTTGCTTTAATATTTTCTACTTGAAATGGGTAATTTTTACAAAAAAAATTTACTTGATTAATAATTAATTTTTATTCAGTTTAATTGCTTACAACAATTTTTTATTTTTCTTTAAACTTAAACATGTACTGCTAATTCATTTTCTCCAGGCACTAAAGTTCTAAGCTGAAATTACTAAATGAAGTTTAAATTCTACATAGTAAATGAATATAATGGAAATTTTATCTACATATTTAACAATAATTGAGTTATTTCTATACAAAATATATATTCCGAGGCAATTCTTCATGACTCAACATTATTACATAACTTTTATTCTTTCTCATTAATAAGTCAACATTATCAATTTAATAATTTATATACCTTTAATATTTTATATACTGGAATATTAAAACTGCTAAAGATTTTATGTTATAGTTCATTTTAAAGCAGTTCTTAATAGTATAAAAATGTTTTGGTAAAAGCCTGAAATCCTGGAAAGCCGCTTGGAGCGTTGATACTAGACAAAATCAATGAAATATAACGTTACCGGGCCGCTGCAACTTTTTCTTTTTTTAGACAACAAGGTTTTTTTTCTAATATTGATTAAACAAATAATTTTTATTTCATTTAGAGCATGATTTCTTTATTATTAAACAAATTTTGATATTCATATTCGTTACTTTTTGTGGGTTTTTTTTTGGAACCTGACTGACAATTTTTCAATAAATTTTGCTAATTGCATTCGGACCGTTTCATGACGTCAAAAAATTTGTTTGAATCCCACCGCCTAAAAAATAAAATAGAATTATTTGCGACTTGTTTAGAACTTAATTCTACTTTTCTTTTTTTTTTTTGGCTTGACTAAATGGTTTTTCTTATTATTATTAATTTTACTTGTTTAAAAAAAAAAAACACAACTTGTTTTCACTTTGATTTAGATTATGTTTGAATTAGCCTTTTTTTTGGGGGGGGGCTACTACAAGAAACAGCTTTTTGAGTGGGGGACGGGAAGAATTCATACTGTTATTAATAACAAAAAGGCAACAAAAATAGTCAATTATTTTAACAGCACTGAAAAAAGAGAATCAACTTTGGGACTTCTTTCGAATTTTGATTTCTTTTTGGTTGATGTAATTGTTTTTCTTAATATTAAATCAAAATTTACTTTTGTGTTTTTGCCGATTAAAAAATTGTTTTCAAACACCCACCCCCCCACACTCGGAAAAAGAATTGTAACCAAAAAGTCAAGAATTTAATTTTTTTTAAACAACTTTTTCTCACTTTTTACTTTGATTTCTATTTCATTCGAATTACCTTTTTTTTTTTTTTAGCCTTCTACAATAAACTGCTTGTGGGGGTGGGGGTATTTCGTAATTTGTTATTCTTAACAAAAAGTCAACCAAAGCCATCATTTATTTTAACCTCGCTGCAAAAAATTGATTCCAAATACTTGTCAATTTCTAATGAAATAAAAAACAATAAAAAAGGGCACAAACTTTGGACTTTTTACAATTATTTATTCGATTTTATTGCTGTAATAAAAAGTGGACATTACGTGTGCCTGACAAAAAAAAACACAATCTCACACACTTTCTGTACTCGGCAATTCTGAAGAAAAATTTCAAAATTGCACATTCATCTCAGACCTTTTAGTGGTCTCGAATATTTTCCCCCCACGCTGAAACGTGACTTAGGGCGTGCTCTTTGTCGACGCCTGTTCGAACATACACTTTGCCAATTTTTTACATATTAACCTTTTGTTCGGGAAGGGCGGGGACCATATGACAATTATTAATAATTAACAACATTTTTAAAATCGAAATGACATTATTCTATTACGGAGATTTGAAAAAGTCGTACCGCCTTGAAATTTAAACACCCTCAAGTGATACGGTAATCAGCTATGAATAGAACGAATATGTGTAAATAGCTTCAAAACACAAAACAGGCTGTAATATTTTTATGCAATGTCATGTAAAGCGGCCTAGCTCAATGGGTTAATACAATACATAAATGTTGTATTAGCCTATTAGGCCGTGGCCGCCGAAATGGCATTTTTGTGTTTTGACATGTAAACAATGCCCCAAGCAGCCATGCCCGGATTTCAGGCTTTTACCAATGTTTTTGCTAATAACTGTATAAGATGCTAAGAATAAGCAGTTTATTAACAAGACTTTCAAGTGTTTTAAATATATTTTAGTAATATATATTTAGAAGTATTTTTATTTTAATACTGTCATATCTCTAAAATAATTGTTTTCTTCAGAATAATTCACCTTTTAATGAATAGATGGTTGTGCTCTGATACATTGTGTCAGCCATGGGATGGTGTTGTTGCTAACAAAAAAAACACATTAATATAACGTTCCCGGGCTAGCGATTCTCTATTAATATTGACTTTTTTTTTGTTTACAAATTTTACATTCTTTCGTTTATAAATTATTTGGGACAATAATAGTTGTTTTTTAATTTTTATTGACAAGAGGGTTTTTTGTCGTGTATATTCAAATAGTAATTTTGTTTTGTTTTTTATGTATCTTTAAATAATAATTTACTTACTTTTATTGGTTTATATTTGATTGTCGACAACAATTAGTGGGAGGGATGTTTTTGTGTATGATTAAATAATAATTTGCGTTACCTTTCATTTTACATCTGATTGCTGACAACAATTATTGGGAGAAAGGGAGTTTTTTTTGTGTGTATGTTTAAATAAAAAATTTTAAGTTACTTTTATTTTACATTTGATTGACAACCGATTTTATTTACTTTCTTTCGTTTGTAAATTATTTTGGTTTCCCAAATAATATTTGGTTTGACAATGGGACAATAATAGTTGTTTCTTTAATTTTTATTGAAAAGAGGGTCTTTTTTTTTGTGTGTGTTCAAATAGTAATTTGGGTTATGTTTAAAAATTAATTTACCTTACTTTTATTGGTTTACATTTGATTGCCGACAACAATTAGTGGGAAGGGTTTTTCTGTACGATTAAATAATAATTTACGTTACTTTTATTTTACATTTGATTGCCGACAACAATTATTGGGAGAAGGGGTTTTTTTGCGTATGTTTAAAAAAAAAAAATTAAGTTACTTTTATTTTACATTTGATTGACAACCGATTTTACTTTCTTTCTTTTGTTTATAAATTATTTTGGTTTCCCAAATAATATTTTTGACAATGGGACAATAATAGTTGTTTCTTTAATTTTTATTGACAAGAGCGGGTCTTTTTTGGTGTATGTTTAAATAATAATTTGGGTTATGTTTAAATAATAATTTACAGTCTTACTTTTATTGGTTTACATTTGATTGCTGACAACAATTAATGGAAAGGGTGTTTTTCTGTATGATTAAAGAATTATTTATGTTACTTTTATTTTACATATGATTGCCGACGACAACAATTATTGGGAGAAAGGGGTTTTTTTTGAGTATGTTTAAATAAAAATTTTAGTTACTTCTTTTATTTTACATTTGATTGCCGACAATAATTATTGGGAGAAGAGATATATGTTTAAATAAAAATTTAAGTTACTTTTATTTTACATTTGACAAAGGCCATTTGGAATCCCTCTAAACAAGCTGCCCTTTACAAAATGAACATTTCCCTTGGCAACACCGAGACTTACAAATGAAAGTCAAAAGATGTTTATGAACCTCAAGCCGCATATATTTGCCGCACAATCATATCTTTTCTTTCAACAGGATGTTTTTCTGCTGTAGAAAGGTTACAGCGCCAGCATTTGTGTCTGGCAAGTCCCATCTTTTCTGTGTTCGAATTAGCCATATTCTTGGTCTCAGAAAATTACTCGCTAAAACATGACTTAAAGCATGATCGTCATAAAAATTGTGCTACCCCACCCTAATAGAGAATTTAGGAGGCTTACAGCTTGATGAGGAACAATCACTACACTGTTAAAATTGTTAAAAGGAATTCGTATTTAAAAAAAAAAAGGTCCCAATGAAAATTTAAATAATTTTGACACGATGAACTTAACACACCCTCGTACAATATTGTTACATAAAATACATAACACAACATTACGATATAGTGTGTAACACAAACAACTATGGGTTCCTCTGCTTTTAGCATAGGAAAAAGCCACAGCGTTAGCTGCTAAGCAGAGCTAACACTCTTTCTAGGTTTTTTTCGTAGAAAGAAGGCTTAACTCAGAGTTAACACTCTTTCTACATTTTAGTGTAGAAAGAAGACTTAACTCCGAGTTAACAGTCGAAGGATTTATTGTAGAAAGAAGGCTTGGGTGTGGCCCCGGAAATGGCATATTTCTAGAAATTAAACTATAAATAGTGCCATCCTGCAGCTAACACGATAGATCAAAAAACAACCGAATAGATTATTTAAATTCCAGATAGCAGAACCTGTTTAGTGATAATAAAATTTAATAAATGTCTTTTTTTTAAATTTTGAAATGGTATTTATTTATTATTTTAGCAGCAGGATGGAAACATACACTTGAAAAATTTTGTCTTGTACCTATTACAGACTAGTGATAAAAAATATTCATAAATCCATGAAATTAAAATTGTTGATTTGCTCTTTTGTCTGAAAATTATTACCCGACTATTTACTTTAAAAATGCTCTACAATAGTAATAGAATATTTATTCAAAAATTACTATTATCAATCTATGGTTTGTATTTAATAATTGGAACAGTTGTATACACTGGTCATTAAAGTAATTATTATTCAAGTTTATTACACACTTAGCTTGTTGTATTACAAATTTGCTCTACAATAAAACCTGCATTCTGTCCAAAGAATATATGCTCCTGTACATTGTTGTTAACTTATCTTTTTCAAGGAATTAAAGAAAAATAATATATTGTACAAAAGATTGCCTATGCTTTATTTAAATATTCTTCACGAAAATTGAATGACGATTAATTTATTATGTGCTTATGTTATTGGTAAATCTATTGCTTATAGAAAATATTTCAAATGCTGTACATATCATTTAAATTTACTGTGTTTTCAACAAAGAAGGAGAAAATGGTGTTGGCGAAATGGTAATTGCAGAGAAGTATCTGGTTGAATGGTAGAACCTCCATGATGAAAGGCTCTTAATTATGTATTTTGGTAAACTGGGTATAATTTTAAATTTCAATATTATGCGTTATATTTTATTTTATTTAACCTATATATTTTGTCTGAAATAATTTTATGATTTGCTTGTAAACTGTAATATCCGGAAGTTCGCAAAATATTTACTTTTTTTATAACGTTATATATAGAGTTCAAATTGTTATCTATCCCATATTATGAGTAATTTATTCATTTGAATGTATATGTTTATGCTGAATAAGTGAAGATAGTGTATGTTCTTATTGCTTATTTCAGGCCATGTTTTATTAGGCCAGATTTGGCAAATAATTTTATAGTTTTTTTAAGAGATGGTTTTGTCTCTTTCTTTCTCTTGTAAGTATTTATTATACATGCTTATCTTACCATTATATTTTCAAGATATGGTAGTTTTGTTTCTCTCTTGTAGGTAATGTTGTTATATGGTTTGCAAAGAGATTTTGGCTATGTCTCTCTCTTTTAATATTATAATATACTCCATGAGTTATATCTTTCATGTCCACATTTAAGCATAAATGCTTTATTTAAGGCAGCTATTATTGTTTCTAATATATTTTGATGGTTCATTCTAATTTTCCTTATGTTCAGATACAAAGTCCTAGTGGAATTTTTGTCTCAAAATGTAGGTGCTCTCTTTTGAGTTCATGCCATCATTTATGTTCATTTCCTTATTTATCTTTACTTTGCAGATATATTGTATCATGTATATTTTGTATAAATCCATGGATGGTGTATCACCATGACTTAATTTTATATCACCATGACTTTATTTTTGGCAAATGATATTATTGTTTTGAGGAATGTCAACTTTTCTTCTATTACACTCTTGAATACTCAGTGTAAGTTATGAATGGTTTTGATGTGTAGGTCTGTTTTTTGCTGTGCTTTTCAAGTATTACAGATTGTAAAATCAATATACATTTATTTTTAGAAATTAAAAATTGTATTTATGGACTTCAATAAGTGATAGGCATCATTTTATCATTTATTTAATTGCTGGATTGGTAAGATATGCTTATTATTTAAATATACTCATTTTTGAGACATCATGGTATTATAACGATCCGGAGAAAGAGAGACTTAACGTAATCTTCACTACAAAAGCGCCATCTAGGCATTTGAACCTAGAAAAATTTATATAGTAGGCAGATATGTAAGTTCAAAAAAAATGTATTTATTTTATATTGGTTGACTCCAGTCGTTAGCCATTGTCACTAGCTCAGTGGAATAACAAAGATTTATATTTTATAAAAAATTCCTATCTAAGATATATAAAAAAAGAATAAAATAAGCCACTGCCAGTAATTATACACACAAACATTTATTTACGCACATATATATAAAATTTAACATTATTATTTTAGCATGTTTACTTTAACATTTAACATTATTTTTAACTTTTATTTTAGATTTTAATTTACATTTTAATTTTTATACTATTATAAGTTCACACAGATGGATTTATAAAATGTGTTTTTAATGTTGAGTACAGATCGGTTACATAGATTACACGGTCAAAAACATTTCAAAATAAACATAAATGCTCAAAATATAAAGTCATTGATGGAAATGCAGAGGGGAATTTATAAGAAACCCAATGGCATTCATCGTAAGATGCCGCAAGACACCAATAACTTAAAAGACATCCGACATAAATACATCTTAGATACTCACCGTAAGGTATCAGTATTTACCGAATGTCTATACCTTTTGATCAAATATGAAAACCAAAAACATAATTAACCGGTAACGAACCCATGCAAGCGTCTATACCCAACTTAAATTTAATGCATTTTTATTTAGAGTGTCGAGTATAAATAGACTACATAGATTTGCATTTGAAAAGAAAACGTTCATCCCTTATTTAACCTTAGGCCAAAAGTTCGCAGCTAAACCGGCGTCAATCCATCTGATATATCGATGTGTTCAATGTAATACGAAATACAACAGCACAATTAGGTTAAGAGAAGAAATTGCTTCTCATCAGATAGGAATACTACATCTATCTGACGATAAGAGCAATAAAAAAAATCCATAGGAAGGAACTGCGGTCTCCGTCTTATAAATCCTCCCATAGGCAAAACGAGTGTGTGCGGCATATAAAGCAATTCTGCCCGTAGCGAACCTCATACTACATCTACTAATTACACCAATATATCCAATCCATTGACCTAATTCAACTACGAAACAAATAACCTAAGATTACCCTCCCCTAATATAACTTTACAAATCTATATAGCCGTTCACGACCGACTTAAGTTTAACATTTATATAATTTAATTTATCACAAAACAAAAATCATAAATAAAACTTAAAGAACAAAAAAAAATAAATAGAAATGATTTAAAAAAAAAAAAAAATACATCAAATAAAATTATAACTAATTAATAAATAATTTAGTTTGGTCAGTTGGAATCTATTTCTATTTTTTTTTAAATACAAGTAAAGTTTATATTTTAAAGTTCTTAATGTTTTCAAATGTTCATTAATTATATATTTCTTACTGTTTTGAAAAATGTCCGTAGTCTCTGATTTTTTGTAATGGAAGGTGTTAATTCCCACGAAGTCATAAGGAGATCGGTGTGCAGTTAACCATTGGTCCTTTATGGTTGATGGTATTCTTCCGGGCCTTGATGTCCTGTGGTCCGCAATATTGGAAAACGATGTTTCATTTTTTGAACAACTGAAGAAATTGAAAGTGCGTCTTTCAATCCCTTCTCCTCCAACCCTCTCCAACTTAACACATATCTGTCATCTTGTAATAAACTAACTAATAATTTCCAAACTTTTCCTTTTATATTAATTTTAAGGATTCAATTGACATTACATCATCGATGTGATGGTCCTTTCATTGAGGTCCAATTCCCACGATGGATTTCTCTCATTTGCTATTAGTTTCTATTGTTTTCCTATCTGACCATTGCTTATACATTTAAATGCCCAAAGGCTAGTTCACTTTGACTAATTAAAATAATCATTTCCATTTTCTGATTACTTAATGTGTTTTCCAAAATTAAAGATATATTTTTATCTCTAAATCTTTTTAAGTTTTGCTTTTAAAATATGTTTTCTATTTTTAATAAAGTTTTATTTTAATAATTTTTTTCATCTATGCGATTTTATATATATGAGTTTAGTATAGAATTTTAATTTTTAATTCTTAAAAAGGAAGTTTTATTTGCAAACTTTTATTCTTTTCATGTTTACTAATAAAAAACAATGTAACGTATGTATGTGCCCGTTACATATCAGTAAACTTGCTTAAAAAAAAATAAACGAAAAAAAAAAATTTTACTTAGGGTTAGTAATTACGGTACATGATTAACAAAAACATTTACAAAAACATTCGGTTAGTAATTTTTACAAAGATTATATACAAAAAAAAATGTTGACTATCGTTTTCCTAAGGACCATTTACGTCTACGCCTCCTCCCTCCAAGCGTTCTATTTTTTTTATACATTTTATTTTTACACACAGCATGACAAGAAAATTTTATAAATTATTTATTTAAAACGGTTGCACTGAGGTAAATATGTTTTAAGAAATAATGAGTTTAAATGTGTATATTTGCAGCACAATTATAAATACCACCAACTTATTTATGACTGACTGAAATGTTTACATAAGATTACACTGAAGTAAATTCCCAAACAGTACTCATCGTAAGGTACTACACATTTACGATCATAAACTTACGTGGCTGTGCGCGCCTATACACGTTAAAACATAATATATATTAACAAACAAAAAAAAAATAATAATTGCAACCTTTTGACTTTTTAACAAAATACAATTTAAAATTATTAATACTTTCTCGTGTTTAATATATGTGCAATTTCTTTCTGGCAGTGCTTTTATAAGATTTAAAGTATCCGACTTTATGTAAACAGATAAACATATTTCATTTTGAAAAAAACTACTCAGGGTATTCGTGGATTATTAAAGATCAGCCCAAGTTGGGTAGCCAGTTATAACGATCCGGAGATTAGGAGCTTTTATAATTTACTACTTTATCTCTTTGAATCATTGCCCCAAACTTTTATATTGGTGGCTAATTGATCCAAAAATAATTCACATACTTTCTTTTAAAAAATGTTATCTTTAATTGATTTTATACATTACTTTTTTAATTTAATTTTATCTAGGTGACTCAGACCACTATACTGATAACATCAGTTTCAAATTTAAATAAAAAGAAAAATTCTTTTGCCACGGATTAAAATTAAACATAACTATAGAACAAATAAACAAGAATTTTCTATCTCTGCCTTGGCGTCCAAATTCTTTGAAGCCTTTTGTTTGTAAAAATAAAAGTACAAAGCAGGAGGCCATTTATAGATTAGTGGTATTTTATATTTGGTAAGACAATGGCCACCTGACTTTTCTTAATGCATTAATATAGAAAATCTTCTAATTAAAAAAAATATATATAGACGCGTTGGAACATAAACAATTACTTTTTAATTATTTTATATATTTTTATTTCCTTTATACCATGTTCCAACACGTAAAGGACTTTTTTACAGAAAAAATAAAAAAATATGATAAATAATAAATGTAGTACGTTTACATTTATGAAAATAACTAAAAGAAATGAACCAAAAATATTGTACGCATATATAGTATAATATTATGCATCAATTTACAATTTGGGAGTTAATATTCTTGAGAGTGTGTGGGTAAGAATTATATACACAGACAACTTCATCCATTTTATACTATTTATATCATAGCTACATAAATTAATAATTGTAATTATATATAACTGAGCTATAGCTTCAACTACAGTCACCTTGTGTGGGGTCACTCATAGAGTGACTGGCACAATATAGTTGGATACGCTGCGCACCAATTCACATTAGACAATGTGGTGAGTTTAATGGCTTTTTACCTCTCAATTTAAGATTAAGATACATCATGGCCTTTCTTCTCACTTGCCTGATATCTCATAACTGAAATATCAATTGAATTTTCTTGAAGGCAGAATAAATGTGGTGTGTGAAAGAAATTTTTTTTATCTAAGATATTTACAATCATGACAGAGAAACATAAATCATGGCCCTTATTCTCAGGAGGTAATAAAGTCACCAGCCAAGGTGGCAGTTGGCGACTGAAGTGCAAGTACTAAAAATCCCGATTGCAGACCCAGGCTACCACATGCTAGTGATCTTTTGTTTAGGTATTTACAATTGTAGATCACTTTTAAGTGAAGGAAGATTGCAAGAATTGGAAGAACTGTCTAATATTAAATGGGACATTATTGGACTTTGTGAAGTTAGAAGAAATGGTGGAGAGACAATTGATTCAAAAAGTGGGCATGTACTGTAATTACAAAGGCATAAACATTTCAAGTAAAAGTGGAATTGGATTCATTATAAATAAAAAGAAAAAATATTATGGAAATGGATGGTCCATCAGACCAAATGGCAAGACTAATTATTCAACTTAATAGCAGATATCAAATGCAGATAAGGTTTATGCCCCAGTAATATCTCATTGTGATGAAGAAAATAGAGGATTTTTATATGAATGTACAAAAAGCTTTTGATCGGATCAAATAACATTTTAAAATTGGGTTGTTTGCTCTTAGCATGCTGAAACCGCTTGAGGGCGTAATTTCTATGCAAATACACAGAAATATGCTGTTTAAGTGACTGCACCGCTATATAACGTTCTATTTCAATGGTTAAGCAAAGTATAACGGTACGGAGTGGAGTCTTAACATATCTGCACTATGAGGGCACCACTAGGCTACTTAGAACCTAGAAAATTTATATAGTAGGCAGATACGTAAGTTAAAAAAAAAATTATTTTATATATTTTGAATTCGACCGTTAGCCCAATGTAACTAGCTCTGTAGAACAGAGCAGATTTATATTTTATAAATTCTTATCTAAGAATATTTTTAAAAAACAATAAAATAAACCACTGCCAGTAATTATACACACAAACATTTATTAACGCACATATAAATTTTGAATCATGTTAGCATTACTTTTACTTTATAATTTTAACTTGATTTTAGAATTTGATTTTACATTTTAACTTTTATAAGCTATTATAAGTTCGCACAGATGGATTTATAAAAGTTTGTTTTTAATGTTGAGTATAGATCGGTTACATAGATTACACGGTTAAAAACATTTCAAAATAAACATAAACGATCAAAATATAGAGTCATTGATGGAATTTCAGAGAGAAATATATAAGAAACCCAATGGCATTCATCATAAGATGCCGAATTGACACCAATAACTTAAAAGACATCTGAATAAATACATTTTTAGATACTCACCATAAGGTATCATTATTTACCGAATGTCTATATATTTTGATCAAATATGAAAACCAAAACATAACTGATAACGAATCCACGCAAGCATCTATACCCAACTTAAATTTAATGCATTTTTATTTAGAGTGTCGAGTATAAATAGACTACATGATTGCATTTGAAAAAAAAAATTATCCCTTATTTAACCTTAGGCTAAAAGTACGCAGTTAAACCAATGTCAATCCATCTGATATATCGATGTATTCAATGTAATACAAATATGACAACATGCAATACCATACTATTAGGAATGTACCTCTGAGCAGAAAGGTTAAGAGAAGAAATTGACTCTTGTCCAGATAGGAATACTACATATATCTGACGAGAAGAGCAATAAAAAAAAAAAACTCCATAGGAAAGGACTGCGGTCATTTTTGCCGACTTACGATCGCATTCCATAGGCAAAAGGGGTTGTGCGGCGTATAATTCAATTCCACACGTAGCGAACCTCATACCACATCTACTAATTACACCAATATATCCAATCCATTGACCTAATTCAACCATGAAACGAATAACTTAAGATTACTCTCCCTTAATAAAACTTTACAAATCTATATAGTCATTCACGCCCGACTTAAGTTTAACATTTATATAACTTAGTTTAACGAAAATCAAAAATCATAAATAAAACTTAAAAGAACAAAATAAATAAATAAATAAATAAATGGAAATGATTTTTACAAAAGAAATACATCAAATAAAATTACTTATTAATAAATTAAGTGGGTCAGATAGGATTCTATAGCAATTATTTTAAATACGGAATAAAGATTTAAAATTAAAGTTCTTATTGTTCAGTATACTGGAGTTTTAGAAATAGATTTAAAGCTTACAGTTCATAAAGTTCTTACGATTTTTAAAACGTTCCTCTTTATCTGTTGCTTGCCGTTTGGAATCCAGCGTTAAATCCTCCATGATCCTGTGGTCCTCAATATAAAAAAAATGATGTTTCATTTCTTTTCTTTTTTTTTTTATAACCACTGAAGGAATTGAAAGAGCGTCTTTCAATCCCTTCATCTCCAACTCTCCGACTTAACAAATCTCAGTCTTCTCTTAGATTTTCTTCACTCACTACTAATTTATTTCCAAGCTTTTTCTTTTATATGTAACTTTCGGATCCAACTGACATTACGTCATCGATGATGATGATCGTTCCGTTGAGGTCCGATTTCCCATTGGATTTTTTTCATTGGCCATTAGTTTCTATTGTTTTTCCTATCTGACCGTTGCTTATACATTTAAATGCCCAAGGGCTAGTTCACTTGGACTAATTAAAATAATCATTTCCATTTTTTCAATAACATTAATTAATTTGTTTTGTACAAACTTAGATATATTTTTATCTTTAAATCTTTACAATCTGTGCGATTTTATATATATATATGAGTTTAGTACAGAATTTTAATTTTCAATTTGTAATTCTTAAAAAAGAAGTTTTATTTGCGAACTTTAATTTTTTTCATCTTTAATAATAAAAAAATAATGTAACGTCGTATGTGCCCGTTACAATAGAAATAGTCCAATTATTTGTCTGTGGCATCTATTTCTATGCTACAGCACAGAAATAGAACGTTTATTCTGCCGCAGTGGACGCCGCCGCTTATGGTGAACTTTGTGTCACACAGTTTATACAAACAATAATCCCATTTTAAATTTCACTATGGTATCTATTTCTATGCTACAGCACAGAAATAGGACATATTATTCTGCCACAGTTTATACAAACAATCCCATTATTAACATTTCGCTACGGTATTTACAGCACAGAAGTAGGATGTTTATTCTGCCGCAGCAGCCACTGCCACTTATGGTAAACTTTGTGTTACACAGTTTATACAGAAATGAGAGAGGACATAGATTTGTGGAGTTTGCAGAAAAAAAAAAACCTTTATATTATCTTTTTTTGACAAAAATGTTAAACAGAAATGGACATGGAAGTATTCAAATAAAGGTACAGCAGAATCGGATTATATTGGGATAGCCTACAAACATAATCATCCCTGCCAAGATTAGCCCACTTATTAAATCAAGTCCACTGTGAAACTGACACTAATAATGGGAAGGTTATTTAATTATTATTGACATGCATATATATGTACAACACATATGTTTATTTACATTAGCAGTTAATTAAAGAATTCATAATAAATTATTGTTTTATAATGAATCATTTAGTACAACAAATATTATAGAAAATGATATATATATACACTATTTGATAAGCTTTACTAGATTGTTATACACTCTAAACTGAACAATAGTGTGACGTAATTTGAAGTGACTTGGAGATGACCTGATGTCAAGTTAGTAGCAAGGAAACAGAGTATGAAAATAAAACTATGATTTAATTATTTTATGTCTTTATTAATGAAATGTACTTAACAATGGGTAGCCATGTCAATCTAACCAGAAATGAAGATCTTAGTATACTGCGAGATATAAGCACGGACTGTATAAAAGCAAAAATCTTTTAAAATCTTTCTTCTTAACAACAATGCATCTGTTATCATGAACTAACAGCAATTGAGTTAAAATTTTGAACACTAAAATGAAGTCTTTTATTTGAATTACAGAAGTTTTTAAATCAAGTACAGTATTCTAAATTTTATCCAATTCAGTAGAAAGTTATAAAATGAAAATTAAGAACAATTTATAGATTTTCATAACTAGATTATTTTCCGATATTTTTAAATCTTGTCAAAAAAAAAAAACTAATTCTGCTAATACTTAAAACAAAAATGGAATAATTTATTTAACGTATATATATAAAAAATTATTCTATATACAAAAAGTAATATATGATTATAAATTGTTATCTAATGTTATTTTAGATGCAAATGGGGTAAAGGAAAACGTGTTATGGTGTGATTACTTTCTTCCCTAACATGTTTGTGTAAGACCCCTATTTTTTTTTTCTACTTTATTGTAACACCCAAGAAGATGCCTGCTGTCCAAGAAGAAGTGGCACAGGAATATTTAGAAATGAAACAGCTAAGGATCGATGTGTTTATTTTAAACGATGCCAGGGAACATCACTGCATGATCAATCCTTTGCCAAAGAAAATGATTTGGTGAGCTAAACTGCTTATTGGAAATTACTACGCCTAAACATCATGAACTACTACTACTAGGATGATTCTGTGAACTTTGTCTCAACTATCATTTTTGATCAAAAGATTAAGATTGTAAATTTTGTTTGATTTTTCTTTTATCAGTTTTATTTCCATATTCCGAAGGGGCACTTCACAGTTTATGCTGTGAAAAATTTCATTTTTAGAGTTAGCAGAGAAGAAAAGAAGGGATGGTTAACTTAGTTATTTTCTTTTTTATAATTGTAAATAAAATCTAGCTCAGATCATCGATTTTCTAGCTGCTTAACATCAGGTTATCTATGTATATATTGAGGTAAGATTTACATCTATTTTTACACAGATTAAATTACAGCATTTGGTAGATCACAGAATTCATATTAGGTGTTATATATTGTTGATTAACCACTGTTATATGTTATTTCGGTGTGAATGACCAATCAACTAATATAAACTTTTTATCTATCATATATGTATTTAAACTTAGATTGGGGAGGGAGGGACCTAAATCAAATAGATTGCTTTTGCAGGAATAAATCACAGTAAAATTATAAATAAGACAATAGATATTTAATTTAGTAAATCAGAATCGTAATCATTTTAAATCATTAATATTTATTTTTCTTGTATATTTCACAATTTTGTAATTAATGAGCATCATAAATGGATTTCTACCATATGATAAAAGGGTATGGATCTATAGAATTATTAACTGATAGAATGGTAGAGATTCATATTAGACACATGTATATATACTCTTTTTTTTTAATTATTATTGTTTAAAATACTTTATTTCTAAGTTCATTTATCATTGTTAATAAATGTTAAATCATTCACATTATTCCAGTCTCTGGTTTATTTAGTTGTCATGGCATTCAACAATCCAACAATAATTGTAATATTCACACACCTATTTCATTTTCATATAATACTTTTATGGTAAATTTAAGTGTTTTCAATGCTATACAGAGGTGCAGAGGTTGCTTCGTGTATCTGATAATACTTGTTAAGTGAGTCAAAGGCAATATTCTCCCTGGGCTTGAATATTAGGGCATAACCGAATCGAAAATTGTACATGATATTAATAAACAGATATAGAGTTAATCAATTAAAAGTACATGCAATCATTGGTTAGGCATTTCATCAAGTTTTCAACAGCATCCTACCCTACCCAAAGACCCAAAGTCTGACCATAGTTAGATGCGACTTTTGCCCTTTCCCAGTCTGGTAGAACTCTGCGGACCGTGTCATCTGGGGCAGCCAATCGTGGCTCATTGAACCAAAGTTTCCACACTGTTACATCTGCATTATACCCTAGTCTCCAGACTTTTTTTTTCTCGTCCGTTACAAGACAAAATGTATTTTAAGATTGTAATGTTTTTAATAAATTCAACACAGAAAATGGAAGAAACCAAATAAAGGTACAGCTTAATTGGATTATATTTTGACTAACAGAAAAAATGTATTTCAAGACAGTAATGTTTTTAATAAATTCAACACAGGAAATGATCATCGATTAGTGAGATGTAGGATACATGTGAGTGCAAAACTAGAAAGACAAAAATTATTAATAAAAATACTATTCACAGCTGATATATCTAATCTTCGAAAACATTCCAATGAATTTAAATTAGAACTTGCAAATCGCTTTCACATATTAACAGATTTTGAACACAACAAAATTAACAAGAAGATAACTAATACACTTTTAAAAACTGCAACAAATATAGGTAGTCCAAAAAAAAAATAGCAATTGACCAGTAAAATTTCTATTGAGACAAAACAATTTGGTATATGAAGAAAAGAAGGAATATGAAAATATATAAAAATGATGTATAAAGAAGGATTGAATATCTAGAATTTTATAAAATAGTGTGAAAAAGAGTTGATAATGATTTAAGAAAGTATAATTCCGATCTAGCAAGGAAAGCTATAGATGAGAATAAAATTCTCAAGATGTATAGCAACATCTTGGTATTGATAGAAAACTTCTGCAATACGAAAAAAAGATGGAACTATTACTGAAAAGAAAGATGACATCATGAAATGTGTAGAAGAGTTCTATTAAAAATTATATGGCAACAAAAAACAAGGAAAAGTACCTCATCATGCACTTAAATTTATGAAGAATGAAAAAGCCTCCAAGTAATGAAGTAATTATATTCATTATCTTAAAAGAAGCAGGTGAAGAAATAGAAAAGATTTTGGTAAAGTTATATATCAAATGATTAAATAATAAAGATGTATCTGGTGATTGGAAGAATGCAGTATTAATATTTTAAAAAGGTGAAGAAGATATTAGAAATTACAGACCTATCAGTCTTTTATCATTTCTATACAAAAATTTTATCAAAATAATTACAATTCATCTACAGCAAACTTTGGATTTTAAGCAACCAAAAGTACAAGCAGGATTTAAAAGTAATCTTAATACAGTAGATCATATACAAGTATTGAGAGACATTATAAAAAGGACCAATGAATATGAGTTGTCATTATGCTTTAAAATTGTAGATAATGAAAAAGCATTTGATTCTATAAGCATTTCTTCAGTGATTAAAGCATTGGATCATCAAGGTATACATCCAGGATATTGTCATATTCTGAAAAATATTTATAAAAATGCAACAGCAACAATTAGAATACATAATGATACTAGGAATATTAACATTGACAAGACTGCACAATAGGGTAATTCCATATCTCAAAATTTTTACAGCAGTTTTGCAAAAAATATTTTGTGGATTAAAGTAGGAAAATAAAGAAGTAAAAGTAAATGGAGATTATTTAAATCATCTAGATTTTGCAAATAATGTAATTGTTTTTGCAAATGATGCATCAGAGTTTCAGGAAATGTTGCAAGAGTCATCAGGATCTAAGGTAAAAAGCTAAAAAAGAGTAAAATAATGTGTAAATTGATTTTTTCAAAATAAAAAAATAAAGATTGATGAGGAGAAAGAAAAAGTTAACAACTATAAATTACTTGGTCAGATTATTAAAACAGGTGGAAATATAATGGATGAAATTAATCAAAGAATTAAGCTTAGTTGGAGTGTTTTTGGTAGAAATAACTTAATATTAAAAGAAATTATGCCTATGTGTTTGAAAATGAAGGTTTTTAATAAATATGTTTTACCAGTTTTTACTTATGATTCTGGACACTTAATAGAAGAGCAATACCGAGACTTCAGACTACTCAATGAAGAATGGACAAATGCATGTTAGGAATAATGAGAAGAGATCGAAAATGAAATACCTGCATGAGAGTACAAATAAGTGTTACTGACATCATTGAAAGAGTTAACATGTTGACAGTTTATAGTGGGAATGCAGCATGAAGGTAGTTGACTCGTTGAAATTTGTTTTCTTTTTAAAATTGCATGAAAAGTACAAACATGATGTCAACAAAAATCCCAGCATTTGTTGCTGCTTTAAAATCTCTTTCAAATGGCATATCTCATGTTGAAATCCGATAAAATTTGAATTTTTTATTAATAAGTTCATTTATTTTCTTTCTTTTCTATTCAGTTTACTAGTTCACATGGAGAAGAAAAAGATAGAAATTTTTAATCAGCCAAAGAACATTACTAAAATGGATTAAAAATGCACCGATAATTCGCATTTCAAGGCCTTTAAAATGTAATCAGAATATCAGGTCATAAGTATTCAATTTTTATTTTTTAATTATTTGAATAGTATATGTCTGAAGGTTTGTAATGATGGTATATTATAAGATGTGATATGTTGGACTATTTCCATCATTTATAAGTGAATGTTAAATAAACTTTCCAAATACATCAACTTGTTAGTAATAACACACAAATAGACAATACAGGTTAGTAATTACAAAATGTTTCGAGTAGTATTATTCTCCACTCTTCTTCATCTGTTGCTGGCCTATATGCACCGTGACAATATTCGCTTAGAAGTTGAACTCGCACCTTTAGATTCTTGAATATTGAATTTAAGGCAAACGCTCTACCAACTGAGCTATTCTGTCAAAGGCAACATATAGTAGAAATTTGATATATTTATATATGAGGGTTAGTTCAAATCCTCCTGAGTCCTCCAATTTTTTTTTTCCTTCTAATTATTATTATTTTTTCCTAAGAGCAAGATTAATTAGAGGCTTCCATACATTGTGTATTGCCATACTGGGTTGACTTATAGGATTATTTACCATTGTCATATGAGCAGTTTCCTAGAATTTTCTTCTATGCATTTTTTTCCTCTTTATCCAATATCTTTGTATTTTCCCACTTGAGCACATGGTCATTAGTACATACATGATCTGCTATGGTAGACACATCTGTTTTTTCTCTTTTAACCATTAGTTTGTGCTCCTTCAATCGCTGTTCAACAGGCTGACAGGTCTGACCAATGTACTTCCTTCCATATTCACATGGTATCTCATAGATGCAGTTTTTGTTCTTCAGCATTTCCAGTTTAGGCTTAGTAGAAGTAAGCATTCCTCGAAGTGTGATATGACTTTGGGAAGCAGTTCTAATGTTATATTGACTTGCAGATTTTCTTTAACTTGTCCGTCATTCTTGGTATGTATGGATACACTACTGTACCAATAACTGTTTTCTCTTTTGGTGCTCCTTGTGTTGTCTATTGAAGGTTTTTCTGATGACTGCTGATGGATAACCATTCTTCATAAGCATTTGTTCTATGTGAATCTTTTCTTTTTCCAAATCACTGGTTTCTGAACAAACCTTCTTTGCTCTGTTCCATAGTGATAGTATAATTCCTTGTTTAGTGCTTCTTGTATGATTGGATGCATATGCCAAGTATTTGCCAGTGTGTGTTGGTTTCCTATACACTGTTGTTTTTACTTTGACCTGAGGGAGTCTTGTCATAAGAACATCCAAGAATGCCACTGTTTGTTCTTGTTCTGATTCCATCGTGAATTTAATTGTAGAAGATATGTTGTTAATGTGCATCCAGAATGACTGTAATTTTACCTAGCCATGTGGCCATACCACAAATGTATCATCAACATATCGAAGCCACACTTTAGGTGGACATGGAGTAGTATTTATGGCTGTGGTTTCAAGTTCTTCCATGTAAATGTTGCTGAGCAAGGGTGACAGAGATAATCCCATGGCCACTGTGCATATAGGCCAGCAACACCTGAAGAAGAGTGGAGAATAATACTACTCTAAACGTTGTGTAATTACTAACCTGTATTGTCTATTTGTGTGTTATTACTAACAAGTTGATGTATTTGGAAAGTTTAAATAAAGTTTAAAATTTTCAATACATTTAACATTCACTCATAAATGATGGAAAAAGTCCAACATATCACATCTTATTTGAATAGTATTTTACAATTTTTTTAATTATTTGATAAATGGTATGTTTGTGTTTGTATATATATAATATTAAATCATTTATGCTCTTTATTATACAGTATATAAATTTGTATTCAAATATAACAAAAGAAGTTTATGTACAATGCATAATGATTCTTAAAAGGTTTAATAATTTATTAGTATGTTTATATTTGTATTAGTGTGTTTGTACTTGCCGGTCTGTGTTTGTATAACAAGTAATTTTTATACATAAAAATTATAGGGTAGTGCAATGTAAAAAGACTGTTTATCACATGTATAGTAAAGTTGCAGTTGGTAAAGCAATCACAAAATTTACTGGGCATAGTAACATGTGAAAATATAAACACTTAAAACTAATAAAGAGATTTCAAATGGTGTGTGTGTGTGGTGATAGAGATAATGGTTATGTATATACCACATGGAATTGTATGCAGACAAAGAATCAAATTCTGATTCTTGCCTATGCCTTGGTACTCATGCTGTGGAGTCAGTAGTTTTGCCACATCTTGCATCACATTATTTTCAAGTCTATAGCTAGCAAATCAGCTATATGCAAATAAATTATATCTCTGTGGAACAATAAATATAACAAGATAGCATCACTGGTGTGCATAAAGAATATAAATATCACTGGTGTACATAAAAAATATAAAATGAAGAGATGAAATTCATTTTATCATTGATACAGACAGTAGTCTACAATTTCTAGTTTTAGATAGACAAGAAGCCAATTGCTATGATGACAAATGCACATCCACCTTCTGGAAATGATTTGTTTTGTATCTTTTATTAGAATGAATCTTTTTCTTATAGCCGCCTTGAGATTTGTTAACTTTTGGGATACAACATAAAAATGAAGAATTCTTATGCGATTAGTTTTGGAGATTCTGAAGCTATGGATTATCTCAGGTAGGAAGTATTATATAAGATTTGAAAGATAATTTTGTGAGGAATACAAAGAAATTATCAATAAAGATGAAATTTAAACTTAATTAATGATAAATTAGAAATGATAAACAAACAATAAAGTAATAATTATTTCAGATGTTGAAATTTCTTTTTTTTTTCTTATTTTTTAAATTGTAATCACTATTTGTCTTAGCCTTATTGTTTTCCATAGTTTTTCTAGTATCTGTCAATGTAAAGCTTTTTGCTCTAACATTGTTAAAACTGAAGTTATTGTGAAAATTGTGTCTCAAGTCAGTTTTTTTAAAAATTCAATATGGGGCTAAGGCCATAAATTAAATTATTTGAAATCATAACTGAGATAACATGATTTTGTGTAAAAGAAATTAGGAAAAAAAATCATAATAAAAGGCACTTTTAAAAGAGTAACTGTATTAAGAATTTTTACACAATTATGCGCAATGAATTATTAAAAATAGTATGAAATCATTATATTAATTACCTCATTGTAATCCAAGGACTTTTCTTCATTTTATTTCTTTCAAAATGTATTATCTATGAAATAACTTGTTTTAAATTTTTCTTAAATAATTCATATCTTTTTTTTCTAATTCTTATTATCTTTTTTTTTTTTTATCAAAGTGCCACAATTCCTCTTCAATTTATCAGTAGTCGATTAAAGTTTTTTCATATTTTCCTAATACATAACTTCACTGGATTACTTCCAGCAACATTTTTGTCGTGTATTCTGATGGCTTTACTATTTTCCTACTACCTATAGTGCTACTTTCCAATTTTGTGTTCATTTAATGAAAGAAATTGGAACTAACATTTATATTTATTTATTAGTTTAAAAATAATCTGAAGATATCATTATCATACAGAGAACAAAAGATCTGACATTGCTGCTAAGTTGCAGATTCTTTCATCTCGGGCTTCAAGAGCACCTGTGAGAATACACTTATATATATGTATGGAGGAAAAAATTATACAATTTCCATAGTTTATCCATATATTTATGATTACTTTTGCAAAATATTTTAAAAATATTTATTTTAAAACAAAGATAATTATGATTAATCAGAGGATTTTGTTTAAAAATATTTGATTTGAAACAAAAGACATCATGAGAATGTTGATATTATACAACGAGTCAGGATTAGATGAAAAAGGAATATCTCTATTATGATCATAGCAATGATGATTTTATAATAAATTAATAATTATAAATGGAATTTTAAATTTTAAAAAAGATTTCAGTGCTTTATGTTGTCTTAACAATAGTTCATTCAGATTTAGAAAGGGAGTTTAAATAATAAATCTATCACTAATTTTTTTTTTTTTTATCAGAGGTAGCGAAATGACAAACCTCTGCTTTTGTACTTCAATTTATGACTTCTTTTTTATATTTGTAAATTAGAAATATTACTTGTAAGAATGATTTTGATTTACAAATTTATATTTGTAACAAATAAATTAGGTTTTGGAAATACAATATAGACTAACAGTCTTATTGTTTTAAATAAAATGTTGCAAATATAACTCCAACAATCATTAGGGATAGTCAAACAAGCATGGAAATCAATTTGATAGTGATATCAATAATTTCCATGACAATTAAATTGTGATTAAATCCTACATTAATTTTAAGTTGAAAAAAACCATATTAAATGCTTTATTTCGATCTACATTTTATTAATATGCAATATAATTTTTTTTCTCTCTTTTTATGACTTTTAAATTACATATTAAAATAAAATTGTCAGTTGCTTTGAAGCCAAGAACAATGAAACAACAAAACAAATGAATGAGCAATTGCTCAATTGTAAATTTTTTTAACTTCTTCCAGCTGGAAATCAATCCAGAGTTTTCAATTTTCATATTGCATATTAGTGAATATTATTTTCCCTAACAAAAATTTACAAATCATCTTTCACTTTTTTTTTTTGCCTAGCTACAAGCATTCCAGTCTCCATTATTATTATATAATTATTAATATGTTATTTTAATTTTTTTACTATATATTTAAATTAAGTATTTAGATTATAAATATTGAAAATGTACAAACAAACAAGTCATAACAATAATGACTATATGACAAAAATAAATTGAATATTTTTAGAATTAAACCAATCATTTATAATGAAGCAAAAAAAAAAAGAATGAAAATAATTTAATTACTTAAAAGTCGCAATTTCTTCCATTACTTTTTCCATTCCTGTTTCATTGTTACTCTGAAGAAGGAAAAAAAAGAAATATAGAAAATATGATTAAATATATATTTAAATGTGTAAAAAAAGTAATAATGTACTCACATCTTCATGTAATGCCTTTGTTAATTCACTATGAGCCATTGGATTAATACACAACTGATGAATAATTTCTCGCTTAACTCTTTCTTCTTCTGTAATCATGCCAACTTTAGGAATATACCTTTCACCTTAAAAATATTTTTTCAATACTATATGCATTTTCAAACAAATATTTTTTTATTTGTATTTTAAACATAATTTCATAAGTAATCTATATACTATATGTACTACATATTAAGTATAATAATGTTCAAGGTTAAATGAGTTTGTAAGTAATCATTAAAATCAGACAACACTTAGACATTCTCAATATCAATAACAATCAACAATTTTAAACTATTGTCAGTTTGAAATTTATCGATGCAGTTTATAATGTTATAATTGACTATTTATTAATCTACATTCAGAATAGGTTATATTTACCTAGAACTTCTTAAAAGATTTCACATTTATTGTTAAAAGGAAGTTGTCTTGACAAAAGTTTAAACTTGTTAATTGTTATTGATATTGGGAATGTCTAAGTGTTGACTGGTTTTTAATGATTATACATACATATATATAAAAGATGGATTTAAACCAAAACATCTTACATTCTAACATCACATAGCACACAACTGGTATAGATAGTAATATTTTGTTTGCATTTTTTACAGACAGTACTCTAAGATGATATAAATATGTCACAAGAAAATAATAATTTCAAAGTTTTTTGTTAAAAAAAAAATCTTGAATATATCTGAGTTTATCAAGCACTAAGTGCTCAATTAGCTGAAGAATTAAGTGTCTAAAAATGTTGTTGAGGATCAGTATCAAGGATCATGATACCATTCACGAAAAATAAAAGATAAAATGTACAATTAACTAATTAGTTAGAAAATTATATGAGATGGCTTCAGTCATCAATTTTGTTATATCAAATAAATCTATTATAGTAAAAATATAAGTGATAAATTTTGGATTGATGAATCCAGATTTTGAATTGAAGATATTATAAATAAAAATCAGATTAAAAGATATTTTTGACATATATAAATAAAACTATAGAGGCAAAAATTCAGAAACATTATATAAATTTGTATTAAATATTTATTTTTTGGATAGATATTAATTTTCTCATATTTGGTATAGAATTGAAAATCAGAATAGTAAATTACCAAACTATTAAAAATGTGTTTATGCCTTTATTCTAAATAATACTCATACATCAACTTCTCAGATTAAAAATAAGCAAGTCAAGCGTTGGTAGTCGAGTGGTTAGCACAGCTGCCTTACAAGCAATTGTTCCGGGTTCGCTTCCCGGCCGATGCTTTGACACATAAAAAAAAAATAATAATAAGCAATTATACTAATTTCCTATGCTAAAAAATTTAATTAATTATTTCTTTCAAAATATACCATAAAGATTGAGTAACCATTTAAAATAATGAATTAAAATTTAGAATCAACAATAATGACTAAGCAAATTATTAATCAAAATACTAAATTGGAACTAAATTCAATATCTAAATTGTTTATTGCACTATCAACTGCACACAGCTATGAATATGAAGCCATGAAGTTTTGAAAACGTTAAGCATAAATAAATATTAACAAATACAGCTTCTCTAACAAGCTGTAAAAGCGCATAATTTTTGGAATAATAAATATAATATAGTTGCTGTGCCCCCCCCCCCCCCCATCTTAAATGACACTAACATTCCAATGCTATTATGAACATATGAGATAAATAAAACATAAAAAAATATTTTGATTAAGATAATGTACTACCAATTTTATTTTTGGGAACCCATTATTGTGTGATCAATTTATTAATATTTTTTTTTGTCATTATATAATAAGAAAATATTCAAAATATAATTTCTCTATACTCACTGTGGAACAATTTTATATAAGTATTGAATAATGAACAGACAAGTTGATCAATTAGCCAAAAACATGTAAGAATCTATTTACTCTTAGAAAAAAATAAGTGTTTCCTGATTTCTTGATATGCAGAATAATTCTCAAGTGGATAAATATACTAGATTCTCTATTATCTAATATTACAAAAGAAAGATTATGTAAAAAAAAAAAATCAAGAATATTAAAAAAAAAAAAAAGGAAACTAAAAAAAAAAGGATAAAAGGGCATTCAAAAATAATAATGATTAGTAATAATCAATATTGTGTTCATCTGAGGTGGATGATGTCACAGTGGTGAGTGGAATGAGTTTGGCAATGGTAAATAAAAATGTAACAAAATAATAATAATAAACAAAAACAGAATTAGTCAAATAGAGAGATGGATCATACAAAAAAACTGAAGAAAATACTGTTTGTGCTTGTTTAAGAAAAAATCAAAAACCAAACTTGGATGGTATGGAATTGTTTCAAGTTAGATCTCAGATATTCTTTTTAATAATAAATAGATGAAAACTTTTTTATATAGTAATGATTTTCTGCAAAAAAATTATATGATTTTTGTACTTATTATACCATCTCAATTTTTGTAATAATACATATGGATGTACACCATTTATTACCAATGCTGAAATAAGCTTAACTATTTAAAGGCAAATTTATTTATGTCTTCCTGTAAACAAATAAAAATGTTTTTTTTTCTTTCACTTAAAACTTCTTTAAATATATATCATATTACTTATTATCAAACACTGCAAACATTAATATTTCATTACATAAAACAAAACAAACTCAGTTTATCAAACCCATAAATGAAAAAGGTGAGGGAGATGAAAATAACCATCTAAAATAAAATACTAAGTGAAAAGGAAACTATTAAAAACAGTGTCTGTTTAAATAAACTAATTATAAAACAACAGCATTGCTATTTAAAAAGAGAACAAAGTACTAATTACTTTTTTAATGAGAAAAAAAAACTGAAGCTTCTTTTGAGTAATTTCCAAGTTAATGAAGTAATCTGAAGCACCTGATTTTTTTTTTTTATTTGCTACTGTTTGTTTCTAACAGTATTGATGATTTCAACAAGCACTTGTAACAATTTTATGAGTTCCAATTTTGTATTACAACAAAGACAGAAACTACTAATTGGCTCAAACTCATACAAACACAGCAAGTTTACTTCCAAACATCAATCAAACAAGAGGGGGAAAGATCCTATTTCACAGCAGATTTAATAATGAGACAAAAATGACTCAACCATTACAAGCTGTAAAACAATGACCCCTAATTCCCATTAATCTAAAAAGGTTTCAAGTTATTTTCCTCAGACAGTATTTCAATTGAAAGTAAAAATTCACCTGATCAATGAGCAAGCTTGCAGTATTTGATTGTTTAATTTCCCTATTTTCCAGGAAGTAAGCTGACCCCCCAACACCATCAGACACAATCAAAATATAAAACCTTTGATTACTATTTACTCACATTAAAAGTAAAGCCAAATGAAAAATTATGCATATGCAGTATACAGTAAATATACACAACAGACATACAATATATATTATATTCATTTAAAAATACAGCAACAAATACAATATACCTTTTTTTATTATTATTAAAATAAGAATACTGTCTTCTAAAGAACGTTATGATCAAGCAATAAAATTTTTAAAAAAATTCAATGATTAATTGTTCATGGTGTTGGGTTATGTTTAAGCACCAGGAATAAGAAACTGAACTTAGATCCAGAATCTATTTAAAACCATCATTTGACTTGAATAAAATATACTTTTTACTATTGTAAAGGTCCAGATTCCCTTAAGACAGGATGGGGAAACTTTTTCATTAAAGGTCACATTATCTTTCCTAACTCTTCTAGCAGGCCACAAGTAACATAAATAGAAGTATTATTTGAAAACATAATTTTCATACAAATTTATTAAATATGTTTACATATATCACAAAATATATAACAAAAAATATTTTATTTTCTTATCAATGAGATTATGTAATTGTCTACAATTCTGCTCTAAACTGTTGTAATCTGGATTGTGACTACTAGTGCCTATTCGAAAAATTGCTTGCATTTAAATTTGAATCTCACAAAACAGACCTATTCTTTGATTTGTTTATATTCATACAGGAGAATGGCTGTTCACAAATATATGTTGAGGCAACAGTACAAACACTTTTTGAGTGAAGGTTTTCAAATTACAAGATTTTTGTGAATTGCATGACGCATAAAAATCAGTGAGTGTCATACTCATAAAAATCTCCTTCAGTGCATTATCTGATTGAAGATCTGTATAACAAATTAAATTTATTTTCCAGTGATTTAACATTGGCAAAATGCCTTGCAAACTCTTCTCTTAAAACAGACAACTGCTTACCATATTTATTTGAACAAACTTGATTGATAGTCTGCGTCTGCAATATTGGAAATTGCACAAAATTTTGCTCGTGGAAGTGTTTGGCCAAAAGTTGTTATTTCACTTGGAAAGATTTAATTTCCATAAATAATTCATGTGCAAAAACATTTTTGCCTTGTAACTTAATGTTCAGTTCATTTAATTTATTAAAAATGTCAAGTGCAAATGTGAAATCACATACCCATTCATTGTTTTTCGTGTTAGTTACAAATTCACAATTAATCTCTTTCATTTGAAAGAAAAGATAAAATTTCTTGACTCAGATTCCATACCCTTTTCAGAACAATGCCAAGGTTTAACCAACGTACATCATTATGATACAACACATCTAAATAATCACAATCCATTCCATCCAAAAAATTCCTGAACTGTCTGTGATTTGGTCCTCTTGTTCTGATGAAGTTTATAGCGTGGGCTACTGGATCAATCACATGTTTAAAGTCCAACGAAGATTTACATAAACTTTCTTGGTGAATTATTCAATGCAATAATATTAAGGAATGATATGGATGCTCTTCTTTCACTTTTTCACTAAGAAGCTTTATGAATCCAACTGCTTTCCTGTTAATGGAGGTGCATTATCAATAGTTATGCTGAACCAGTTTATTCAATGGTAATCCAGATTTATTCAGATAATTTTCAAGGCAGTCATACAAATCTTTACCAATTGTTATATCTATCAATTTTTCAAGTGAGAGCAATTCTTCAGTAATTTCAAAATTATAATCAATTCCTCTGATGAATACAAGCAGTTGTGCAGTATCTTTAATATCATTGCTCTCATCCAGTGCCAAAGAGTACCAATCAAATGATTTGCTAATCTTAACTAACTGTTTTAACAAATTTCCTGAAAGTGCATCTATACGATGTACTATAGTTCTTCTTGACAAAGATATTGCTTCAATTTGTGTTTTAACTTCTAAGCAGATAATGTCAACAGTGGCAAACATGTATTCCTTTAAAAATTCACCTTCAGAAAATGATTTGTTATGTTTGGCAATATTATACGAAGTACAAAACTAGCTTTCGTTGCACCAGCTTGTATATCACTTTGTTTGACAAAAATATTTTGTTGCCGGTTTAAACTTTTTAATAAATCATTTGCCTTTTGCTGTTTTTCTTTTTTTGATAAAATACTTGCAAACGTATTGTGTTTACTTTGAAAATGCCTCTTCAAATTATACTCCTTGAAAACAGCAATGCTCTCATGGCATATTAAACACACTCCTTTGTTTTCAACATTTGTGAAAAAATACTTCCATGTCCATTCATTGTTAAAAACACAACATTCATTGTCAATTTTACATTTTTTAACTGTAGTCATTTTTAAGAACAGATTTCAAAATTTGGAAATTAACAGCTAAGTCCGAACACTAATGAAACAAACAGTATACTGACAAGTGCAATGATTTTAATGAAGACCATGATATTTAGACAAAAACAGAGTTGATGGAATGAAGAGTTCCAGGATCTTAATTTGAACAATTAATTATTTTACATATATAATGAAAACAAATTAGGTTGATAGCTTCTACTCAATGAATTATATCTTTTATTATTACAGCATTCACAAAGCTAGCGTAAAGAATAAAAAAAATAACTGAGAAAAAAAATACTTAACATTCATATATATTTTGTCATCTATAAAGATGAAAATATTTTTTTTAATCTTAGCATTATTAGTTTTTCAAATCAACTAAATTTATTATTCATTTAGTTATTTTGAAGTTATTTACAAGAACACCTCAGTTTGGTAATATAAAATAAATTAAAAAAAAAAAAACTTTTAACTGGTGATGCATGATTGATTTATCTTTAAACAGAAAAGGAAAATCTTTTAGAAACAGATGAGAGAAGTTGGATATAAAAATATATATATATTTTAGCTGTTTAGCATTCTATTTAATTACTTAATCGTATTTTTTTAAAAAGGGGATAAATTTTTAAAAAATAATAAAAGTTACAAATAATTAATAACCTATGTTGTCTATTTGCATGTTATTACTAACAAGTTGTGAGATTCTTAAATGTTAAAATCTAGCATACATATAAATTTTAAATAGGTTTGCTATTCATATTTGATGACTTTGATGAATCAAAATAGCAAAAGAAGACCAAGAATAAAAACAATATATTTTCCCCAAGTGTTTATATACTTTTATTTCAAAAAGCACTTGGAAAATGTTAATTGAGATTTTTATAGAATGTAAGTAAGATCTTTTTTTAATGAAAGTTAAAAATCTTCGGTTTGTTATAAATTGATGAAAATTTTAACAAAAGTGCTTTTGTGTGCGAATTTTCCCTTTGGTAAATGAGATATCTATTAATTAACACCTTTAACGCAAGAAAAAATATATTTTCTACAAATATCCCAAAAGCATTTATTTACTTATTTTATTGATTTATCTTATTTTAAATCTCATGTCATATCTGCATTATGAATTAAATTGTATTTAAATAATTTAAATGAAAGAAAGCCAACTAATTAAGCAAATGTTAATTGTTGTTTTTACCAGATTAATCTGTCAATAAAGATTTCATTTTTATTAAAGATAATTGATCATGCATTTCAGTTCAAAGTTTATGTTTGCAATTAAAAAAAAAACAGGTTTTATAAACAATTTTTTAAAAATTAGTTTCATTGATTTGAAAATATTCACACATTTACAAATCAAATTTTATTTTATTCTTAAAAGACAAAAACATATACATGCATGAGATATAATATTATTTTATTTTTTTAAAAAAAAAAAACAAATATATATATATATTGTAAGGTGATGTCCAATCCTTATTAAAAAAAAATAACAATTTGGAGACATATACACATATATATACCACAAACATAACCATACATTCATGAAGGAATGAACACATTTTTTTTTATTAAATGTAAAATAAAATATATACATATACACATGAATGTAGATTTTAAATCATACGTGACAAAATAAAAAAAGAATATTTAACATTAAATTCTAGTAACCACGTTCTTTTGTTTAAAGAGGAAAAAAAGAGTAAACCTTTGTTGATTTTGGGAACGTGAAAAAAATATCTAAGCAACAGATTTTTTTTTTTGTTTTAAGTTGTTGTTGGTTTTGCTTGTTCAACTGAAATGGACGAAAGTAAAGTTGTAAAGAATATTTTAATTAATATATTAGTTATTAGGATTTCCATTCTTTATTAATATTAAACTATTTAATATTTGGAATTTTATTATTGATAATTGTAAAATGTTTTAAAAGAAAAAAAAAAAAAAACTATTTAATCGATGAACTTTCGTTCGTTCAAATAAATGCTAAGAGCATCATAGTTATTTAACATTGTTAAAAAAATATAATTGCAATCAAATGTTTCTGGGATAAAATAAAATCAACTAATGATGAAATAGAACTTTATTAACATTACTTTAAAAGTAAAATCTTTATCATACGTTTCATACATATATAAATAAAACTGCATAGAGATAGCGTCACTTATTATATAACGTAAGCTTTAAAAAAAGGATTCATATTTAATAATTTATATTGTGTAAATAAAATCTAAAAATGCACTTTTGCTAATTGAGTGTCAGGGGATTTTTCTATCCTCTTGGTGTCGTTGAGTGTGATGGAGGATGTATTTATTGGTATATATATATATATTGTTTAAATCAACGTGGAAAAATCTTGTTATGAATGGAAATGCATGGTTTTAAAATCAAACGCCGAGGAATTCAATTTCGTCATGGGAATTGTAATGCTTAAAACGTCAACATGATTTAATATACATGAAGGAAAGAAAGACATTATCTGCTAAGAATCCCGAAGCTGCTCTTAAAAATTTAATGTGCTATTGTTTTAAGGAATTCCAAAATTTCATTATATTTTATGTTTCAAATTTTTTTTTTTAATGTATACTGAGAGTTGGGTTGTGAATTTTTCTCACTCTTTTATCCAAGTGTAGCAAACATTTTTAAAAAAAAAAAAAAAAACAAAAGAACCCATTTGTTTAGATTTTTATAGGGTGAGAGAGATGCACAACTCAAACTATACATCAATATATTATAAATGTTTTGTAAATAAAATATTATCATAATGGAAGGTTTAAAACTGGACAATGACTGAAACAAAAAGGTAAGATTTTAAATATTTACATTTATTAAATAATTAATACGATAAAATCAAACTAATTAATAATTAAATATATATAATATTTTCTTAACTATACAAAACACAAATTAGCAATTCATGGACATAACTTTGAGGTATATTTAAAGGACGTAAAACAGAATGATAATCATACATTAATAATATAATTTTATATTCAAAATAATTAATACTGCTATTGTAAATTATGCACTAAATTTTATAATTCTTATTTCAGCCCATATTTTAATATTTGAATTACAGCTAGTCATATTGTTGAAAGGATAAATTAATGTTTTATAATAATCATGTATATATTCGGTTGATTTATAAATATTATAACTATAAGCATGATCTGTTAATAAATATTTATTGTTTGAAGTTAAAACCTTTGTTTCTCTGGTCTCTAAATTGTCAAGCATCATTCATACTTCACTCACCAGTATAGCTATTATACCTGCATACAGATTTTAATTTATTATTAGCAATAGCCATTAAGGATCTATATAGAGGTCACATTATTGCCATCCTATTTAATTCCATCCTTGAGCAGAGTTAAAGGCTAATATATACACTGAGTTAGAACTCCGAGTAGTAATAGGACCTATAAGTAGAGAAGGCTCTGGGTGTACTATCCTAAAAGGTTATACGGTCCGTTACAATATATGTCAATTAACTGGAAGATATCACAGTAGGTCATATAAATAGAAATTGCATTTTGAATTATATAGGTGAAATATATATATACTTTAGGCATTTCAGTAGGAATAAATAATTACATTACTTTAGGTTAAGATAAAAGCATTGAATCCTATGACAAATTGTTTTTACTCAAGATGCATTTTAAATAACTTGAAATCATCTTAAAATAATTTATTTGAATATAAATGTTTTTAGTATATTTATCTTATTTAAAATTCAAGTTTAGAACAACCTCATTAAGAATTTCTATAAATACTCTAGTAAAGATAATCTCCTTTTTGAAATGATTATTATTAATATTAAGAAGTAATATTACAATTTTCTCTTCACAAAAATTTTATAAAGAAGGAAATTTTGTTCAAACTATTGACCCTTCTTTTTAATGTGTTCGGAATTCAAACACAGCAAAATAATTAAGTGTACTAACTAGTACATTAGTAAAAAATAGAATTAATTTGGAAATTATTTGCTTTAGCTTTTATAGTAGAATAGACTTCCGGTAGTATGTGTTTAATTTACTATTTGATTTTATGATTTTCTATTCTAAAACAAGCAAAACTCACTATATGTTATAACGGATGGAAAGATTCACCTAGATATATAGATCAGATTCAACAATCAGCTGGTTCGATCACAATGTACGACCAACTTACACAAAAGCTATATGTGATGGTACACCTATCTATTGAGCCCAAAGTTGATGGTGCCAGATATGATGGACGGAATGATTACTACTAGCCCCAAACATTGCTGACACCAGATATAACGAACGGTACTCTTCATCAACAATCATAAGCTAACCAAGCCCAATGATGGTGTGCCAGATGTAACGGATGGTCAACTAACTTGCAGACTGTAATACTATGCAGATGTAGCAATCTGGTGTGGGATAAGTGAATATGCTCTAATTTATTGCTCCTAATGACACAATCTGCAAAGACCTACCAGGTTTAGAAGGGAAAAAAGTTGCATCTAACTACGGTCAGACTTTGGATCTTCTGATAGAATGCTAATGAGAACTGATGAAATGCTTAACCAATGATTGCATACACTTTAATTGACCGACTATATCCCTATTTATTAATATTAAATGCAATTTAGGTTTGTTCATCCACTTTCCCCCTTTTTAATTCCGTTATGCCCTAATATTCAAGCCCAGAGAGAATATTGCTTTTGACTCCTTTAACAGGTATGAACAGATACATACAGCAACTCCTGCACCTATATATAGGTTACAACTAGCATTTATTATATTTAATTTATTTTCAAGCTTTTATATGATAAGAAAAATAGATGTGTGTGCCTGCATAATTGTTTATAAACTGTGGAATGTTAGAACAACTCAATAAACCAGAGACAGGAATAATATAAACTCTTAAACATTTATTAACAATAATAAACAACATAAAGTATAATAACAATAGTACTGATAAACAAAAAATAAAAAAATAATAATGATCATATGTACATGTGTCACATGTGAACCTCAACCATTTTACTAATTAATGATTCTCCAGATCCAACCCTTATACCCCTTGGTAGAAATCCATCTATGTCACTCATTCTTTACAAATCATAATTATATAGAAAAATAAACTTTAGTAATTTAAGATAATTGAGATACTGGCTAGCTAAATTATATATTTACAGATGTTAACAATCTATTTAACAAGCCCCCCCCCCATTTATATATATATGATAGAGATAGAAATTAATACTAGTTGATTAGTCAAACATACTGGAAAATATATACAAGGTTAATCAACAAAATAAAACATATAATATGTATTCTGTATAAGTGTTGCAATTTAATCTATGAAAATAAATGTAGAGAATCTTACCTTATTATTTATGTGGATAACCTGATGTGAAGCAGGTGGGTTAACCTAAATTTTATTTACAATGAAAATATAAAAATATCAAAGTGAATAATTCCCCCTTTCTTCTTTGCTAATTCTAAAAAAAATGAAGCTTCAACATCAGAGTGTGAAAATACAACAGATAACAAGAATAAAAAAAAATTTAAAAAAATTTACAATATTGATTCTTTGATTAAAAAAAATTGTAATTGGTACAAAGTTCATAAAAATCATCCTAATGGTAGTAGTAGATAGTTAGGCAAGTTGTTCTTCAAAGCAGTTTCACTTAGTAAATCATTTTCCTTAGCAAGGAGGATAGATAGGTACAATGGTGTCTCCTGTAGTTGTGTTTAATGGTAAACACCTTGATCCTTATTTGATTCACCATTAAGTATTCCAATGCTTGTTTACTTTGAACTGCAGCATCTTCTTGTGTGTTTACAATAAAGTAAAAAAATAAATAAATAAATAAATAGAGGTTTAATGCAGCTGTAGGACATAACATGATGCAGAATAGCATGTTTTGCTTTAGCCCATATTCATATTAAAGTACAATTCAATAATTATTTGTAATCATAAATTTATATTGGATAATATAAAAGCACTTTACGTATATATATATTAAGAAAATTATTTCATTTTTCTTTCTTTTCCAATTTTCAGCAGATTAATTTTCATTATTCTTTTTGAAAAAATTTAAAATAGTAAAAAAATTACTCCAACAATTTTTAAAACATGCTTTAATTATTACAAAATTTATCAGTTATTCTTACTTCTTATTTCACTTTCTTTCCTCTGAATTTGGTAAACTTTTAGTTAAAGCATTTGACTTTTAAAAATGCTTATGATTTAAATAAAAGAAAAAACAAAACTACATTTTAGTGTTCTAAATTTTAGTTTTTACTGCTGTCTATTGTTATAGCTGCTATATTTTTTTTATAAGAAGAACGATTTGTAAAAAGTTTCTATTTTTATATAAAACGCTGAGAATCTCCTGAAACGCTGAGATTTTAAACTGCCTATTGTTTAAATACATTTAGATTTTTAAATGCTTATTGTTTAAATACATTTCATTTATTACAGATAAAAAAAATAAAATAATAAAATCAGTTTTATTTTCACACACGGCCACCTAACTTAACCTCAGGCTATCCCTAAATCCTTTAACTATAAATTAATATTCAATTTTAAATTTAAAAAAAAAAAATACATTACAGTTTATTTAATCCAATAGTATATATATACAAGATTACCTTCTAAAATATTGATTGTATTAAATTTATTATAACATAATAATTTATTGTGTATTATATGTATATATGTAATAATAACACAAATAATCTTCCCATTATTAATATAAATTCCAAATGGATTGGGTTCAATAAATAGGCTTGATCTTTTTAGGAATATGTGCATTGTAAGCTACCCTTTACAACGTATTGCCACACACAGCAATTTAGATTAATCAATGGATGCCAGAAGGCTTGTGCATATGCATAAGAAGTGGTGGTCATGTGATTTTGTAGTCTATTATTGTTGAAAGTATTATAATTAGTAATTGTATAATTGAATTCTAATTTTATTTACTTACACGTTTAGTTGTTAAAATACGACTTTGCCCTAAAGTTATCTCTAAGTTTTACCTTTTGGTTAGTGATGTTAGTTAACTTAATAAATATTATATATATTTGAATGATTGAAAAATAATCATTTTACTATTTAATTTTATTAAAACAAGTATTTCCTTGACTTAGAATTTTGTTAATAAAATTTTATAGTTTAATATTTAAGTTCTATGTGTGTATATATATGTACTTTAATGTAAAGGATAACATGCTTATTATTTATAAACTTACAATTATACTTTTAAGTTTATGTTTAGGTATTGCACAAAAATAAATGTGCTTAACAGATTATAAGTTACCCTTACACTATATTTGATAATAATGGAGGTTTTTTTTTAAATTTTCAGATGCAAAAATAAGAATGCAAAAGATTAGCCATGTTAGAAACATCATTAATTTTTTTATAGTATCTGCATCAAACAAAAAAAAAAAATTTAATTTTAATATGATTATTTTGCATCTGATTTTTTTGTACTAGCACAAAAATAATTTGGAAGTAAACAACATAAGATTGTAAAACTATTACAAAGTATACTTTATTCAAATATGCATTACTTCCAGTTTTGTATTTCAATATTAAAAACTGACAATCATACAAATTTTTTTAATTCAATACAATTTTATTTATCATGTTAAATTCGACAAACCTCAATTGCTTTTTATAACACGGCTCTATAATCAATTCAATCCTGTCACACACACATATATGTTGTATTGTTTCTCAAGTATGACTAATTACATATATGAAAACTTTAAAATTAAAAAACATTCTCACAATAGGCACACGGATTGTTAAAATAATGAACAAGTTAGAGAATATAAAAATTATCAAGAAATAAAAAGGAAAAAGTTGGACATTGAAGAATTCTGTGAGATTAAAAGAATGGAATATAAAAAAATTTAAAAAAAGCAGAGATGTTGTAAAAATATATATCTACTGGAAATAAAAGGACAATAATGATATAGATATTGTTTAAGGTAAAAAACAAAAAAATACTTTTATAAGTAGCACTCTAGTAAATAGTATAAAGATGTTAAAAAAAGCATTTTAAAAGATCTGATTATTATTCAAAATTATGTCAATAAATAATTATTATAATAATCAAATGAAAAACATACATTAAAATATCGAGAAAGTCATTATATATATATATATAATGAAATAGCTATCCCAAATTCCAGAACTGGAATCAATCCATGGACCTTATCCTCCACTCTACAACTATATTAAACAATACATGACAAAAAAGTTAATGAAAAGGAATATAAAAACAGTTATATAATAATAATATAAGACTGGAACTTTATAGTAAAGTATAAAGACGTTAAAAAGATTGAAGATTTTAGATTAGGAGTAAAAAATGAGAGAAGTGAAAGAATGATAAGTTTTTGTAAAATGAATTCTTGGTTTAAAAATCATAATAAGATTTATACACAGAGAAAATTCAAATTCATAATAATAAATTTAGATTATATTTTGATATAAAATATGTTTAGAAATAATATAAAAAGTTGATCTGCACACCTGAAACTGATATAATTTCAGATTATAATTCACTAGTGATAAAAAGTAATTTGAAAAAAGAACAAAGACAAAAAAAGGAGGGGGGAGGGGGAACAGAAACATTAAAAAAAAAAAGAAAAATATTCATAAGAAAATAAGCACAAACTATAGTAAGCAATCTTATTAATATATTAAATTCAATAAAAACTAGAAATTATTCAAGGAAAATTAAAAGGATGATCGAAATGAAATAGTTAATTATAAAAAAAAGATTTTGATTAATAATGATATAACGGATAAAATGTTAGAGAAGATAAAACTAGGGACTTCCGTAAAAGTAAAAATATTTATAAAAGAATTTAATAGTGATCTGAGATATGTTATAGATAAAGCTAGGAAAAAGTAACTAGAAAGAGATGTATATTATACCGGTTAACGTTTACTCGTTAATAGGAGCATGCGCTTAAATTGAACATGACAAGAAATATGGCGACATGCCGGAATAACAAGAAATTCAAAGACTTTACCGTAATAGTGCTACAGACACAGAAGATACTTATAGAAAGATTGACTCTTACATACCTTTGGGGAATGACTCTAAACCAACCCTTCGCGCCACTCTCAGAAGGAAATTTAACTCTCCTCCTAAAAGGATATGCAAGTTTAAATAACATTAGGGCATATGTGCCGATAAATAATTATTCATACAAAATAATAAATAAGTATCCTCGTGAAAATAAAGATTTAGGACCTGGTAAGAAGGTATCCCATTCACTAGCTCAGCGTATTCTTATACTCAGTTAAAAGAATTGGGGATCGGAAACTCGCATAACTAATTAATATGGGGTTAGAGAAAATAAATGATAAAACAAAATAAAATATATGGCAGTAGTCGCTTTAGAATTATAATATCTTTTATTAACCCAATATCCCCTACCACTTATAACATAAATATAAAATCAAAGTTTCCAAATTGAATAAATATATAATGAAAACCATACAATACGTAAATCATTTTTATAAAATAAATTATAAGCATATGGAAATACTTGTCAAAATAATTGTTAAACTAAATAAAGGAAATTTCTTTCTTAATAATAAAAGTATATTAAATAATTAATATGGGAGAGATAGTGCTCTGTGGATTATAAACTCACACAAGTGTATTAAGCAAATAAGGAAAAATTAATGTTACATACAAGGTGTATTGGTTTGTGTATTTACATAAACATATTTATGAAGTGGGTATTAACTTGTTATAAAATAAACACACACATACAAGAAATAATAGTATACCCAACAAAGTTTGTAGGCTTTGTTCTTTTATGGGTTTTGAGTGGGCGGTCTATCTGTTCATCGACTGCAACAAGGGCTGGACTTGATGATGGTACAAATTCGTAGAATGAGTCATCATCACTTTGGTGTTTGGTGATCTCGGCTTTTACATTATGTTGGGACAGCAGGAGCAGAGCTGGACGGATGCGCTGAAGTAGGCTTCTATCCATAATCATTTTATAGGCAGGCAAATGTTTGATTGACATCTTTAAGCTGGAGAGACGGATATTAACACTATAGATCGTCCTTTCTTGTTTTAAGAATCCTAGATTAACTGCAGGCTTCGATGGCGTGTTGTAGTTAAGCTTTCATCAGAATCAACTGACTGGTTAACTGCTAGGTTATTTCAATGATGGCCTGGATTAATGTCCGTTGATTTAGAATGACAGAATGAGTATTATTTCTTTTTCTTTTGATTAGAATAAATCTTCTGGCTTATACGGTATTAGAATCAGCATGATTAAAACATTGCATGACTTCGCATTTCTAGAATAGCATTAACTTTCCAAAATTAGAAATATGCTCCCAATAAGATTCGTTTTTTTAACAGCAAAACAAAAGTGAACTGCTCTCTTTGAAAAGCAAAGGTGAACTTCTCTCCTCGAAAAGCAAAGGTAAACTGCTCTCTTTGAAAAGCAAAAGTGGACTGCTCTCTTTGAAAAGCAAAGGTGAACTTCTCTCCTCGAAAAGCAAAGGTGGTAAACTGCTCTCTTTGAAAAACAAAAGTGAACTGCTCTCTTTGAAAAGCAAAGGTGAACTGCCTTCTTAGGAAAGCTAAGGTAAAACTGCCCTCTTGCAATTTCAGAACAGATATCGCACTTCAATACAATCTCAATTCAGGTATCCCCTCCATGACACAAAAATTAATTAGCCCATATTAATTGGTTTTAGTTTTACTAATTGGTTTGGCCAATTTGTAAACCAATCCAATGTAATCGCCCAAGTGATCTCTAAAAATTTCATTTCCAATTAGTTTTATTTATATCCATTCAGATCACAATTAAGAAATGATAACATCTTTTTACTTTTGATTAATTACATTATCAGAATCGAAGTTTTTTTTTGTTTTAACAAAAAAAATGTTTTACATAACTTGAACATTCCTCTCTCCACGCATTATCGCAAGCTTAATTAAACTCTTTTGTCCAGTTAAAATTATTTTAGAGTGGACTAAAGCCAGAATGCCTTTAGGCTTTTTCTAAATTTAAGACAATGCCCCCCCCTCCCTTGCTCAAATGCAACTGAAGAGAAAAATATCCATTAAAACTCTGATTCTGAAATTATTTTTAAATAACAGTATGTTAAATTCTCTCTTTTACATTGATTGTCAGCACTCACAAAAAAAAATACATACTGACAAATTGTAAATACACGTGTTAGGATTTCTTTTTAACAAACAAAACAAAAATCTTCAAAATTATAATTACATTTTGGAGTTTGTTTTTCCTTAAAAAAAAATAATAAAAAATAAACAAAAATCAAATTTACAAATGCATATTTCTAAGCCTTTAAATATCGGCTTTAAACATATGTGTGTGTGAGTTTATATTATCGCCACAGTTCTCTCTCTCAATTTATAACTAATATTGTTTGTATAAATTGTATACCCCCCCCCTTTAAGGGCTATTTAAATATTTTGAACCATTTATTCATTTAACCTTAGCTTGTGCTTGGCCACATCAAACATGCCTGGCACACTATAAAAAGAGACTTTAAAAAAAGGGATATAATTTAATTTATAATAGAATAAAACAGTTTGAAAAGGCAAAATAAAACAAATAAAATAGATAATAATGATAAAAGAAAAAATAGCAAATATTGGTGAAGAAAGTACATACATTAAAAAATAGGGAGATAAATTAATGATATATAGGATAGAAATAATAAACTACTATTTCTTTTAATTAAAAAAAAAACATGTAGATAAGAATAACATAGATTACAAAATAATAAAAAACAATCTGTAAAAGAATTAAGTCAGAACACAAAAATTTATGTGATTGCAGTTGAATTATTAAAGCAATAAATAAAAATAATATGAAAAAACTGGTTTTACATTTATAATATAATTTAGGACTCAGAACAGTGGTCAATAAATTTTCTTTCAACAATATAAATAATTCAATAAAAAGATTTTAGAATAATTAATTTAGTTTTGGTACTGTTCTATTAGCCACCATATATCGCTTGATGGTGCTGTTTATATTCAAAAACATAATATAACTTTTCCGGGCTGGCAGTTTTCTTTCAAATTTATGTTATGCTTATGATGGTGCTGTTTATGTTCAAAAACATGTTAATATAACTTTTCTGGGCCAGCCATTTTCATTCAAATTTATGTTATTCTTATAATACTAAGTTAAATGTTTAATCAAAAGTAAAAAAAAAAAACCACTTTTCTTATTATTTGCAAATTTACGTTATTCTTCTAATACTAAATTAAACATTTAAACAAAACCAAAACCCTTCATTAAAAAAGTAATCAGCTGACTTTGATTTTTACCCAATCAAAAGTAAAAAATAATACTAAATACTCTTGTTTATATTTCCATATTTATGTTATTCTAAACAAAATCAAAACACAAACCAAAAAAATTCATTGGAAAAGTAATCAGCTGATTGAGTTTGCCTTTTATCAGCCAATTTGTTATTAAATCTGTAATACAAGTGAAAAAAGGCGTCGGATTCATTGTTTCAAAGAAATCAAAACAACAAGCACTGATCTAACAATAACTTTATTTCAAAAATAACTTCTCTGTTGTAAGTTGAACCAATAGCAAAAATGTCTTTGGCAACTACCAGATGTGTACAGCCATCTCAGCTAGTATGGCTGTGAACAGTCCTCACCTTTGTGAAGGTGTCATGACAAATTCTGCGAGGTAGTTGTCCAGGGATTTGCATGATATGCCTCACTGTTTTTTATTATTCTACTTCAGTAGACCGTACAGCTGCTCGATGGTCTGGGTGTGGGCACCTGTGATGGATCCATGAAGTTGTAGCGGTGTTCACAGTCATATAGCTGAACCCTGCCACCTCAAGAACTGCCATCTTATACCAATACCAGCAGTCTGAGCAGATTGTGGATTGGGCCATGATGTTCTTCTGGGTGGTATGCAAGGAACGGCGGCAGCAAAACATTTGCCTATCTCTGGCTCAGACCTCCAAACAGCCACTGCTCTTGTGCCAGCTGAAAAGGGTTTCATTCAATTCAAGGAGTCCAGGATCACTTTTTGACGATAGGGGTGGGCCACCAGGCTCTCGCAGCACAACTCCCTCAAATTGGTGATCCTTTCGACAATGGCACCTCCAGACAGTTTCCAGATTGCCAAGGGCAAGTTCAACGATCAGCTCATCACAGTTGCAGTAATGCAGGAGACACAATGCTTTAAGGAAGGGCAGCCTCAAACCACGTCCCCTTCGAAATTGAGACAGCTTTTCTGCATTCGTGTGAGTGGCATACAAACTGCCATCTTTCCCTACGAATAGTCATCTTTGCCACACACACATTGCTTGGCATATAGCAGGATGTTATGTATCTGCAAAAACACAACAGCGTCAGCTTCTGCAATAGGCATATCCCACACTTTTAAATGTTCACTGTTGCCTTCAGCCATTTTATTTATCTCATCGAGAATGTAAAATTCTGTTTAAATCTGCCGCATTGTGCTCCGCAAAAGCCTTTCCAAATTTCTACCAGCTTCTAAGATGCATAGGGAAATGTGCTGACAGGGTGATAATTATCACTATGCAATGCTACTATAGTTGGTATGTGACAATGATTTTGAGCAGATTTCAAATTCTGTGAAAGTGAACAAGTCACCAACATATCAAACTAATGAACTATCATTACTGAACATATGCATAAAGCTTGGCTACACATAGCTAGGCATATGATTTCTGTGCACTTGCATAGAGAACAATGCCATCATGTGGCCCAAAATGGCTATTTATTACCAAGTAGTGTTGTAGTGGCAATTTCAACCACGTAAACAGCATACTGCTGTATTTTTGCATAGAAACAGCGCCATTAAGCAATGTACAGTGACTGCTAATAGAACAGTATCTTAGTTTTCTATGCAAACATAATGCTTTTGTGATGTTTGAATGACAGAATTCAGATAAATTAGAAATTATTGCAACTTAAGAAAAAAACAGGTTTAGATTTAGGAAAAATTACTAGCGAAAGGAAAAGCAATTCAATTTTTTATTGTGAATCAGAATATGAATCAAACCAAATTTACACTGACATCATTTTTATATTGTTACAGAATTTTTTGTTCCATTTAAGCTTTAACCAAATTATTTAAATCATCAAAACTGGCTACTATTGAAATGTAGAATACAAGTTTTATTTAAAATTGTGATTTCTGATTTTGATCTTCCTGACTTTATTATTGGTTAATTATCAATAAAACTCACAAATCCAAACAAACTAGTCAATAAACTATTAATTATGAATCATTTATCTAAAGATTTGTTCATTTTGAAATTAAAAGTTTCTAAATATATATTGTATCGCCAATGGACAATGTTACATGTCCATAATTTTTATTAAAAAATTAAGAAAAATAAATTACTTTAAGTGGTTTAAAAATTTTTTTTTTCAAACAAAAATTAAAAAAAAAAATTCTGCATCATATTTTTATTTTAGAATAAATCTTAGCAGGAGGGAGGAGAAATGTATAATACAATTAAAGAAAAGTTAAAACTTTTTTCCCGCTCCCTTTGTAAAGAGAACTTTTAAAATGTACAAAATAGGCCAATGTGAAATGGGACTAAAATTTAGTCTGTAAAAAAATGTTTGTAAAATTTTGAAAAATGTAATTAATTAGTTTATAAGATTACAGATTAAACAGTATTAATTTAAAAAACTAATCTATCTTATCAAGATTGTTTAGATGAATCTGAATGGATTCAGATTAAGACAGATGTAAAAATCAAATAATTAAAGAAATATAAAATTAATTAAAAAACAGATTCCAAGTTAAGATCACAATTAAAATAATGATAAGAAATTAAAACAATAGGAGAAAAAAGTATACAGTTGCTCTCTGTATTGCTATACGGTCTGGTTTGTGATATACAGTCTGGTCTGCAATTTGTGGTCAAGTTATTCCAGTCATAAATTTGTTATTAGTCAGGTTCATATTATTGTTATACAGTCTGGGTTGCAATCTGCTAGATCGGTCATCAGTTCGATTATTCAGTTCTAACAGAATGCAGTATCCAAACAACCAGAGAACCAGATATTCGGAAATTGCAAACACAGTAGTAAGCCAGTCAATTAGTGCTGTGGTCAACATCCATGCAAAAGCTGCACATCTAGCAATGCATGTTGCTAGACTAGGATATTTAGCTAGGCTTCAGGCCCCAAAAACACTCAACAAAAAAAAACAACTGAACCTCACCTAAACCAATGCTGGATCAATGCCTAGATTGTAAGTAAATGCTGATGCAACTCTCTCCTAATGTCAACACAAAGAATGAAAAATAAGCCCTGGAACCATTGATGAAGACCAAAATGTCAACGTTTTGGAAACTAACAATCATTAAAACCTAGGTGAAGATATTTTGAAATAGATTCTGATCACAGATTAGACTCTTTATTTTAAATTAACAAACTTTAATTAACGGACTATTATAACTATAGCCTAAAGATATTTTTCTTATGTAAAATTTATTGTTATTTTATATTATATTAAACATATGTGTGCGTAAAAAATTAAATATTAATGTTTACCTTAATTGTTATTTTGTCTATTTTCTCTTTCATGTCACTGCATCACCAGTAAATTAGTGCAGTTATTTTGTGTTAAGTAAATAAGCTGGATCCTTAGAGTGTGAGCTAGTCATAACATATTTCAAGTGCTGGATTACGGGTCTGTCATCCAGGCATGCTAATTATGAATTATGATTAGCTGACACCTGAGATTTGCCTCTAAACAAATAAAATGCTTTGGATGGCAGGGATTTGAATCCAGAAGTCAAAGTGGGCACAGTCTGGAAATGTGATCTTGTTATGCTTTGCACAGCTTGTTCTGACAGTGAGTATCATTGATGGCTTTGTTATTGAGGGTATTCTTCTCTCTGCTTGAAGCGCCAGTCCGTTAACAATATTAAAAATATAAAATTTAAAATTGTTAAATAAGGTTGAAGCCTAATTAAACAACTTCTATTAAATAAACCCGGTTCAAATGGGACTCAATATAGGGCTGAAGCGCCATAAATTGACCCAGTATAAGCAAAATTAAAAAAAAAGATCGTAATTAGAATTGAAAAAAAAAATTGAAACTAAACTTAGAATAGACCAAGGCAAACAAGTAGTAATATTGATAAAATAATTAATAATAGTTAAATATATGATGTAATTAAAAAGGAAAGAAAAGGCAGTCAAAAATGATAAATAATATAATACTGGGGATTTGTAGTTTGGCAAACACCTCGTTCAACTTAAAATATTTAGTCAAACAGTTCCTTCAATTTAAAAATAAAGGGTTTTTTTTGGAGGTGACAATGAAAAGAACATGAAATAGAATTAAATAAATAAAATGTCTTTGGTTTTGAGAATTAATACAGTAAAGGAAATAGAGTAAAATAATACTTTAGAGTAAATATATGATAATGAAATAATGAAATCATATTTTATATAGTGCTATGTTTTTATAAACAATAATAATAATCAGCTATTAATCAAAATAAGTTTTTTTTCTTTGCAGAGAATAAAGTTATGTAAATGAAAAAAATTTATAAATAAAGCCTATAATAAATTAAATGAAACATATAATAATAATTAGAATTTTTCATGAAATCTAAAAAAATAAAGCATATAAAAAATAAAATTAAATCTATAATAAAATAAAATGTTGTAAAATAATCTTTCATGTGAGTGTGGATTGTGTTTGGGTTGATAATCATGGGGTGAATGTGTAGAAAAAATCGGGTGAGGAAGGTATAGTAAGCATAGGCTGTGTGAAAATAGTACCCATAACAGACAAAACAGGGGGGGTAGTCCTAAGGGTGGGGTTCCGGAAAAGAAATTCCTGGGTCCATCCAAAATTCACTGCGTGAAATAATCCCAATTCTGATTGAAAATGTACACCCTGGGAACAACCAGAATAAGCTATGAATCAGTTCTTTGGTGGAGAATTCCCATGTCTCATAAGTATTGCCAATAGTGTAAGTTGAATAGGTCAGTCAAAAAATTCTGCCACTCATAGTGACTTTTTTTCCTGCTTTCTGGGATGCAGATCCATTGGGCAAATCATGGTAAAAAAACCGAGCATAGAAAGCTTTGTTTATATATTGTAACCTTTTATAAAATAGGGAGAGATAGAGAGATAAGAAGGAAATAGAATAAAGGAGAGATAATGATAAAGATAAATGATGAAAATGAAATGAGAGGCCAATTGTAACTTGATAGAATAAGAAATAGAGAAAGAGAGAGAAAGAGATAATGCTAATAAAGAAATGAGAGAGGGGGAAAAGAAAAGAAAGAGATAAGAATCAATAATAATAATGAAATGGAGGTAATGATAATGATAAAAAAAAAAGATGGACAAGAAAAGAATTGAGAGGGAAAAGAAATGGGAAAAATAATAGAAATAGTATATGTAATAGAGAGAGAAAAGAAATGAGATGATGGGGAAGATATGAAAGAGAGATATAAGGAGAAGATGGAATAAAGAAGAGAAAAATTAAATAAGATGATAGAAGAAACTTTTAACGAAAGTTTTAAATGGCTGAGATGATAGAAAGATATGAAAGAGAGATATAAGAAGAAGATGGAATAGAGGAGAGAGAAATGAAATGAGATGATAGAAAAAAAAAAGAGAAATGACATGACAAGAAATGGAATAAAATTGAAATGATATAAAATGAACCATAAATTAGAGACTCTAAACGACTCAGTTCAGTGGGGTTACAATAAATTTAAAGAAAAGAGATGATGATTCAGAGATGTATAATCAAATAAAGATCAAACCCAATACTGATGAACTATAATTACTACAGCATATTGATCTTTTAATAAACCATACAAAAGATTATCTAAATTACTACACCATGCTTACCATATTAGTTCTACCAATAGATCATACACTCTCTGAATAAGACCTATGATGCTTTACTTTATAAGATTACCTTACAGAATTATATTTACTAAAACAACAAGAGTAAATAACCTCAGGGATTTTAAAACTAAAACTCTTGTGCAAAATTACAGTTTAAGTTAAGTTGCCTAATAAAGAATTACTGTGATTAATAAATTAATAAGTGACATCTTAGCTGACCATAAAATAATTATAATATGTTCAATCTTAAAATAATAAACAAAACCAATATTAATTCAAACAATTTAATGAATCCATTTAAATTTATCTAATAATGGCCTATTATCTAAGATATTATTTGAGCAAAGAAAAGAGCAAGGGTACTTTTAATGCCTTTCCATACTCATAGACAACCACTAAAGACCTCAAATGCAAATAAATTATAATTCTTTAAATATATCAAATTTAAAATGATGATAGATGATGTGCAGTAAACATAAGATAAGATGCAGCTCCTAAAATAATATTAATTAAAATATTCTTCTGCAGTACTAATATTGTTAATCTGATATTGCATAATCTTTAATCTGAAAGATATACCGATAATTTTAAAAAAAATAAACTTTTAACTAAATATTTAATTAGGTATCTGCTATAGTGCAATTATCTGTATTTGTGATTCAATATGAGAATCATTTACTTTAACATAGCTTTTTAATTTTCAAGACAATATCAACTATATTTAATTGACTTAGAATATACTTGTGAATATCTAAATTGAAGATTCAATAACTTTAAATTTTAAGACTTTGTGAACTTGGAACCCAAGACAATAATATATTTTCATATAAAAGTAAAACAAACAAACAAAACTTTTGAAATAATAATAATTTGATTTATTAATAATGAGAAGAAATGTTTATAAATATAGTGGAATACAAACAGTGCCAATACCGCACTAAGATTTTATATAATTATTTGGACTAATTAATAACATTATTGTGTCATCTACTAATCAGAATAACACACAGAACTATGTTTATATTGAAAACCCTAAGCTTGATTTTATACTCCTCAACTTAACAAACGCTAAGTTGGAGTAAGCATATTCAACAATACTTTTTAAAAATATCATCACTAGTTTCACGGATATAACTAATATCACAGCTAGATGTAGGTTTAAATCAGATTAAGCTAATATTAAAATTAAACTAACTTAAGTGTATGGGACAATCATTCATCAGAGATCAGTTATACTTTTTTTTTAAATAAATCTAGTTCACATAAAATTATTCCCCCAATGTTTTAAAGATAGCGATGTAACAGACTTACAAATCCAGCGGCGAAATTCTGGATGAAATGTTAAATTATTATGTGGGAATTGCCACTTATACCATATGCATATTTAATATACTTTAAAATAAACATAACTTATTGTTGGTTAGCTTGTGTGTGATAAAACTATCATAACAACACAATTCAAACATTGATATACCTATGAGCCATAAATTAGCTACAACTACCTGAAGAAATACATTTCCTCAAACAAGCATATCTTGTCATCACAAATCTAAAACAAATGCAACATCACCTACTGTGGTGGAATTAGCATTAAGTCATCATGAATGATAGGCAAAAAATATAAAGATACTAGGCTCCTCAGAGCTGGAAAAGAATATGGTGGCTTCCAAAAATATCTAACTTCGAGGCAAAATGACGATGTCTGGAATTCATCTTTAGTTCATCTGGGAACAGGAACACCCACCAGAAAAGCACAATCCTCTCATGGGATTTCCAATGCTTATAATCGTCATCACTGAAAAATACAATACAATACCCTCTTTTGGGGACAAGCACTATCAAATCATGGAAATACATTATAATAAGGATGGAGGATTTTTCTCTACTCCATAAGGCATATTCAAAAATTATAAACTAAGCCTAACTCTTGAGGCTAACAAATTCTAACTAATAGCAAGATATATACTTCACTTAAACTAACTAAGTTACTTCCAAGAAATTTATAAAATACAAAACGTATATCCAATGTTTGAATCAACAAAGCAAACTATGTGTCAACTGACTACTGTAGAAAATACTTTAAACTCAAATGCATATAAAATTCTAGGCAAGGCACAATGCACACATAACAAAATATTAAATGCTAAAAATATAGTAACTAGTGGACTTTTGAAATTGTAAATTAAATGCAAGAATATTCGCTTCTCAATGAATATAAAATATTTGTAATTATTCTTAATATAACATTCATAAAACAAATGAATGGATATTCTCTGATAAACTACTTTAGTAAATTTAAAATAAAAATTGAGTAAAACATCCCATTTATATGAAAATAAAACTGTGATATTTAAATCTCTATAAATAAAAATTATTAAATAGAAACTAGCTAGTGTAATGCTTGATAAATAAACTAAATCTACTTAAGAATGGCAAGAAACATTTGCTCATTCAAATAAACCTATTTCATTTTAAAATTATAACCCTAGTTTACCTGTATATTTATGCCAAAAGTGTTAAAAAAAAAAAAATAATAGCATAAATATTTTTATGGTTTCATTCTTTTTTTTTTAAACCAATAAAACAGACCATAAAAAAAAAACAATAATAATACATTAATTCAAGTTCATATTTCGGCTCCGTGATGATTTTTCCATTTCATAATGTGTAGACAATTTATCCAGGTTAAGATATCTATCTGAATTCGAAGCTTCAATTAATACATTTATATACATGGCAATCATTTCCAAATGAAAATGTTCAATAGTTCATTAATAATATTTTTTTTTTTTAAACAATTTTTTAAAAAAAAAAAAACTTAAATAATAAGATTAAGCTGGCATGAAACAAAATAAATTCTTCAGCTGTTCACACTTTATATTTATAATCCTAGGTTCAAACGCGGAATAATTATAATATATATTTTTAGTTAACTTTCACTGTTCTTCCTTAGATAAAGCATTTTTTAAAATAGAGCTCTTTTTTTTTTTTAACGTTTCTTAATATTTAAAAATGTTTTTCTTTTTTAAACAAATTTCCTTTTATTTATTAAACATAAGAGTAGATTTTTTTTATATATAATTAAGACATTCCTTCATTTATGAGCAAAGATCAACGGTCATAAAGTTACTTATAAGTACTGGCAACTAGAACCAAACATTATGCATTTCATAGAGACAAGTTCATTAGTAATATTTTTTTAAATTCTTTTAAAGTTTTACTTCCAAACACATTGTTTTCATACTACTGGCATAAATGAGAATTAGTATTTTAAACTACCTATTATCCACAGAAACATTATTCTGTTAAGAGCATATTTAAATGTATATATCATCTATTAAGTAATAAAGTATTAAACTTAATGTCACTTCTAATTTATAAAGACGCTAACGCATTTCCATTTTAATATTTTAAAATGTTTGAATGTCTTTTTTTTTTTAATTTCTTCTTCACGTGTATTTTTAATTTGATAGGAGATATACTATAGTTTAGTGCCATAAAGTCTTTAGCCATGACAATACTTAATAATTTAAGTTTTACTTCTAAATAAAGAAAAATGAATAGATCAAAAGTAAATGAAATATGAGACGCTGATATTTTTTTCTTCAAACATTTTACCGTAAATTTTATGTCTCAATTGTAGTGAAAAACTGTCAAAAAAACGGATTACCTTTCTTTTAGCCCTCTGTCATTACAGGAGGATTTTTAAATAATTATTTTAAACATACTTTTATTTTTTTAGAAAATATAAAGTTTTATAAAATTACTTTTTTATTAACAAAATTTTAAGATCCAGTCTAGTTGAATCAAAATAAGATCAGCCCTTCAATAACCCCTAGATTTTTCGTTTTTATCTCACAATTTTTCATCCACCTACAATTCCTTTAAAAACCAATAAAAACTATTTTTATTAAATTTTAATATTCTGACAAACCAGCCGTGAAATCAATCTACTGACGTAATCAATATAATATTCCCATACCACGTGATCTTCAGCTGCAAAGTCAAAATTTTATTAACAAATATTATACATCAAATGTTTTTTAATGATATTTTACAACCCAATAGTAATAAATATAAAATTTAAAGCTATACCCTTTATTAAACCCATATTTCATTGAAATAATTTTATCCACACATTTGTTTTATTTACTTATTTTAAATATTGGAATTAAATTATTTTTTTTATGTTTCCTTGTCAATGCGTGCACATTCTCACATACGAATGTAAGTTAATTGTTTAAAAGTTATTTTTAAAACTACAACCAATAGAATGTTAATGAATATTTAATCTAAATAATTTTTATAACTGAATGTTAAACTACAAAACTAATAACAAATATTCTTATTTTTTAATAAAAACTTATATATCATTTTTTTAAAAATTTATTACTTAATTACTCTGACTTATTTATAATATCTAATTATTATTCTTTAGACATTAGAATAGATTATACGAGTTATTTTAGAATACATTTAATATTACTTATAAACTGACAACTATTTCTGATATCTTTTTTTTTTTACAATTCAAATTATTATTTAGCATTTCTTGCCAACCTAACTCGTATATCTTTTTTCAACTACTTAGACATAATTCCATAATACAATAATGATTACAATCAATACAAGATTATCCTATTTTAGTGATTAACTAATTTAATTTTCATTTTGGCTCCCTTTGGAACTAAGTGAAACTTCAGTTAGGTACAATATATATATACATGTAAGTCGGTATGAGTTAGGCAAACCCTGCTTCTGCCTTGGTCAAAATCCCTATTCATATCAGAAAGATGAATGGTGTCCTCGTGGTCGTCACACAGCATTTGATTGTTCAAATCAAAATTGACAGCCTGGAAAAAAGAGTAGAGCTTAAGAAAGGTCATCCTCTATGCTATATTGATCTGAAGCAATTCTAAAACTTATTTAGAAAAATATTACATAAATAAAAATGAAAAAAAAATCAAATGGTAAAGCTAAAAAAATAATAATATGTTAGAGATAAAATGGGTCAAAAGAACTATTTTACTCTCAACGGGAGGGAGGTGTAATGTACCGCTAATGGACTGCATTACATGATCGTAAGTTTTATTAAAAAATTAAAATAAAAATAAATTATAAGTGGCTTAAAGATTTTGACATTTTTTAAACAAAAATTTAAAAAATAAAAATACTGAATCATATTTTTCTTTTAGAATAAAACTTCTTAGCAGGAGATTAAATTGTTTTAATTTTTTAAAAAATTAAACTATCTTATCAAAATTGTTTAGATGAATCTGAACAGATTAAGATTAAGGCAAATATAAAAATCAATTAATTAAAAAAATTAATTAAAAAACAAATTTCAAGGTAAGATCAAAATTAAAATGATAAAAAACTAAAACAATAACAGAGAAAAAAGTATATAAGTTGGTCTCGCTATTGTTATACAGTCTGGTTGTGATATACATTCTGGTCTGCATTTTGTGATCAAGTTACGCCAGTCATCAATTTATTAGTCGGTTCATGTTATTGATATACAGTCCGGGCTGCAATCTGCTAGATCATTCATCAGTTTGATTATTATTCAGTTTGGACAGAATGCAGAATTTAAACAACCAGAAATCCAGATATTCAGAAATTATAAACATAGTAGTAAGCCAGTCAATTACTGCTGCAGTCGAAATCAATGCAAAACCTGCAGATCTAGCAAAATGCATTGCTAGACAACTTTAAGATATTCAGCTGGGCTTCAGGCCGCAAAAACCCCTGGCAAAAAAAAATCAATGGAACCTCACCTGAACTAACACCCAGAATGACTAGATTATAACTAAATGCAGCTACAACTCTCTCTCCCATTGTCAACATAAAGAATAAAAAACAAGCCCTGGAACCATAGATAGCTCTGCTATCAAGGGTATTCTCTCTTCTTGAAGAACTGTTCATGTAAATTGAAAATATTATGTTAAATGGGGGTTGAAACCCAATTAAACAACTTCTATTAAATGGACCCGATTCAATATAGTTAATGATAGTAATAATAAGTCAGATGTCACATGAGTTATATATAGCTTGCACTTACAAATATGTAAAATTAAAAGCGCGCTAATAGCTCTGAACAAGCTTTTTTTTTGTAAGTGCAAGCTATATATAAGTCATGTGACATCTGACTTGTTATTATTACTATTATTATTTTGCTGTTGTGGCTTTGGCTAAATTAAAGGGCTAAGCCTACTAATATATGGAGTATCTGAATTAAGTTCAGGCCCATATGATTTCTTCAGTTGGAGAGCTGACTTTAAAGACATGTAGATGTCAAAAAGTTTCAGATCTTCTTCTAACAATTAACTTTTAGATAAATGCTTGGCTTGAGTTGGTTTTTTAAATCTAATGTCCCAACTCCTCACTGAAGAGACCCATAGGTCGAAACCGGTCTGGGGATGGGGACAACCCAAGATGAATGTCTTCTCTTGTAATAGCATGTATCATAAATAAAAAAAAGCTTGTTTAGAGCTATTAGCACGCTCTTAATTTTAAATATAGTTAATGGTTAGTTTTTATTTACTATTGCCAAACTCACTCCACTCTCAACTTTAACACCATCCACTTCAGATAAATACAATGATTACTAATCATTTTCTAAACTAAAAATTATACTCCCTCATTCCTTTTAAATTCATATAGATACAATAATACAAATGACTCCCAAGATGCATTTTGTGCTGAACCAGCACTCATCAGTTGACCCAGGTCATTATCTCCCCTATATATCTCTATTATTGAAGCAATGGATCTGGAGGTCCGATCCATGCTTCACAGCCACCTATAAACTTAATCAGTATTGTAGACCTGAATTAAGTTTATAGCCCAATATCAGCAGGGTTTTGCATTACAGCTAAAATAAATTACGTTTATTAAATGTGTATTTGCATTTAAATATTTCCTTTTGAATAAATTCCATTCTAAGATTAAATTTCTGTTAATAAAAATTACTTGTTAAAACCTTTTAATCAAACATATATATACATCAAGCGTATATATATATATATATTGTAACAATATTTATAAATTAATATAAATATGTATTTGTAATTATTAAATTAATATAAAAGATATGTATTTGTAACTATAATTTGTAACTATTTTAATATGTCACATTTGTAACCATAATAAATATTTAGATAGGGGAAATTATTAATTATTAGATATATGCCTATCCAATCTGTACCATTTGTAACTATATTAATTCATCATAGCATAGATAAAGAAATTATAGAATCACTGTGCCACTTGAAAATATCAGCATTAAAGATTCTTGGTATTTATTTATATATTGGGGCAGTCATTTGAACAATAAAACATACTGGCCATTGTCATCTAATAAAAATAATATTAAATATAGCAACTGAATAAAAGTACCCACTGTGAGATTCCTGGAGTGCCTTATGCTTATCTCCAATACTAGGTTCTTCTAACAAAGAATCCTTCCTATTCTTTTTTCCAAATATATAAGACCATTCCTGGTCATATGCACACACTGGTGCTATTCATGACAACTTATAAAAAAATATATTTTATAAAACTAATATTATGAAGTTGGAAAGGGATGATATCACTCTTTATTCAGTTTAGCTAAGTACATGTGTTTTCCCATGAGCGCCACTAGATTGTTTTCAATCTAGATAAGTATCTATTTATAGTGTACTTGAGTTCAAACTCATTCAGTACATATTTATTACACATGACTTGGATGACTATTGAACAAAAATGACATTCTTACATTTTATCTATATTGATAAAATTACAAGATCCCAATATTACCAAAGTTTATACTATAGATCAAAGATTCTTATAGACATTGCTAGCTCATTAGCGTATATTGATGAACAGACATGTATAATTCTATTAATGGCTTCCAAACAAGCATGTGAAGACCATTATTGATATTGATGGCCATTTAACTAGATTATTTATCACAATAAAGGTAATAATGATGATGATGATAATAATATCATAATAATGATAATAATAGTGATATCACAATAATGATTATAATAGTGATGATGATACCAGCCATGGCTTATCAATAAACTCACAACAATAAATTCATCTTTATAAACTTATAGGCATCTATTAAAATTATCCTATTTCATACTGGGATTTAATAATACTAATGGTGATGATTGATCATCATGAATCTCTTTGCATAATATTCAATTTTCTATAAACCCCTATTTACTAAAATATATTCTTTACGCTAAACATTAAATTTAATGATTATAATTTATTAATGATGATTGATGGCGATCATAACTTTTATATAGTATTATTTGAAACATTTTTAACTAATAACATGATATCCATCTTTGATGAGGATGATCTAAATTCATGGACACAACACAATTTTAGCTTTCTATGTTGAACTATAATTATCAAAATTTGGTTATTCTCAAGCATAATCCTTAAATACCTAAATATCAACATTCTAGTTTACCTATTATTTTGCGGACGCTTAATATTTGCAAGTGATTGCTCAATATATACGAATGGTAATACTTAATAACTGCGAGCAATGAAGATGAATTAAAATGATAGAATTAAGACAAAAAAAAAAAAAACAATATTCTTAATAACAACTCGGAAACCAATTAAGATATATAATTATATTTTATTAACACTACTACTCTTTCTTTCCTTCTTTAAAGTTAAATCGACAATTAAATAAATGGCTTATTAATATAAAAATTTATATAAGTATAAGCAAATAAACTTAATATATAGGTTTGTCATTTTTCTTGATATCTCAAAATAAGCTGACTTAAATCAATATTAAAAAAAAAATACATATTCTATAAATGCTTATTTAAGACTTTTCTTACTCATCATATCATAAAATAAATTTCAGGTGTTACTTGTATATGTTATTTCATTTCCATTCAAATGTAATGCCCTATTTTTCAATTTACCATTTTAAACTAATCATATATAACCTATTCTTTGATGTGTTTGGATAAGCAGTTACACATTCACGCATTCGGTAATGTTAACATATATGTTTAAAATGTATACCCATAAATTACATATATAAAAATATCTTTTTCTTTTGCAACCTTATAGCGAAAGAAAATAAAATACATATATTAACTTTTAATATGCAACAAGATAAAATAAAAATAAAAAACATTATAAATGCATATATCTATAGGTTGCTCATCATCATTAACAACTGAAGAACAATTAAAAAAAAAACATTTCAACATTACAATATATAATAAAAAAAAAAAAAAAAAAATAATGAAAAATTTAAGTTTAAAGATTTAAACTATGTTTGTGCTATGTTGTGAGATATTGCAAATAACTATAGATAAACAAGTCTTTAATGTTTCTGTATCAAAAAAAGAAAATTGCTTTGACCAGTAAATTAAGGTTTACTTTTAATAAGTAAAAGAATAAAATCGGTTAAAGAAAGTTCATATTTACCCGTCTACTTTTTACTTCTTATTAATGTCCTGAATTTGAATTTTCAGACTGCTTTTCTTTGCTCACCAACAACAACAAAAAAAAAAAAAAGTTATTGCAGATACTTTTAAGATAATGCTGAATCAATTGACTTTGCTTGTTTCTTCAATTCCATTATTATTCACTGTTGATTGGCTTCCTTCTACCATTTAAAAAAAAATTATTATAAGTACTTTGAATAAGTAGGTACCGGTGGATTTGCTTGTCTCTCTCCTTTAAAAAAAATAATTGCTGTTGACACTTTAGATGATTGAGGTAAATCAACAAAAATTTGATTTATGGCTTCAAACTTGGTTCTACATGGCTGTTATAGATTTTCTTTTCCTCCTATTTCCTCTTCTCCATTCATTCGAAGGCAATGAGCTTTTAATAAGACAGGAACTAGAAACAAAGCATTCCATATAGCTTGTGTGGTTGGCTTCAAAATCTATCATTTTGTTGGTTATTACTGGATACATGACTTCATAGACAGATCAGCGATTTTGACTCATTCTGTATTAACCAGGAAGCAGAAAAAAATGGTTTAGCAATGCAGAGGCATAGTATTATGCATAACCAAATATGTTAATATCATTTTTATAATTATTACTAACTTATAATAAATTCAATCTTGTTCCATTTCTCTCCTCTTCTTTAATATTGCTGGAAATTGCTTTATATAAACGCACATTTCATTTGCTCTTTTTTTTCAACTTTCAAGGAGTGAGAAAAAAAAATTAAAGCGTTCACTCTCTTTTAAAAAAAAATCCGAGCTTACATTTCTGCTTAAGAATAATAACAAGGAAGGACCGACTGAGTTGAGTCTCAAAATAATAATAATAATTTGAGTGACTCTCACTCTAAAAAAATTAATGACTAACTCATCATCTCTCTAAAAAAATTTATGACTGACTGATCATCTCTTTAAAAAAAATTTATGACTAACTGATCATCTCTCTAAAAAAATTTAAGACTAACTGATCATCTCTCTAAAAAAATTTAAGACTGACTGATTAAAAAAATTGTTTCAATCATTTATGTCGCGAATTTCAACCAAAGAAAAAAAAACATCTGGAAATCTTTATCTTAAAAAAAAATCAAAGCTTCACAAGTTTGACGTCGGTCACAATCAATAAAGACTTATAATTGATCGCTATCGTTATCTACATCAAAGCACCTCTTTTGTAAAATAATCTTAAGATACAGATAACAACAAACCTGGAATCTATAGCCATCAGGAATAAGTGTAAAAGCATCTTTGTGTTTGTACAGATGTATTCATTGTTTCACACGTGTACAATTTTTATCTCCTAATCTAACAATCTTAATTGCCTTGTTTTACACTTTTCTGATTTACTCTATTTTAACAAAATGAAAGTTAAATAAATTTAACACATATTATTTAATAAAAAAAAAATTATATAATAAATCACAAAACTGCTTATTCATAATAATAAATCTATACATATAAATCTCTGTATGTATAAAAGAAAAAAAAAAAAATTTTTTTTTTAAATAATTGAATACTATATATATATCTACAATATATATATATATATATGAGTTAATGCAAAATTCTGCTGAAATAAAAATGCTTATTTTATTAAATATTTCTTTTTAAAATCTTGTTAAAATATGGCGTATGATTTTTATTTTGAGATAAGCCCGCAAACATTTTCTAAAAGAATGTATGTTCTTAATTAATTAGCCCATTCGAGGCAAATTAAAGATGGCCTTCTCTTTCTTTTTTAATTAATAAATTCAAAGTTTAAAGAAAGAAATTTAGAATAAAAAAGTAAAAGTTATTTTTAGAAAATGTTACATTGAAACAAAGGAGCATGGGGGGCTTATCAAGATCTAAGATCATACAAACAATAGAAGGTAGTTTACAAAAAAGGTATAAATTGGAGAGAGAACAAAAGACTTGGCATTCAGATTTCTCTTTGGAGAACTCTTTCAGATTTTGCTTGTTGATATTTTATTCCAAAAAGTTATACAACTGTCGTCTTCAAAATCATGGAGAAGTTTGAACATGCTACAAGCTAAAAGTCATATGAATTTGATGGATTCTACTATGCTTGGCTAGGCAAATAGCTTTGCCTATCGCCGAGGTTCCTAAATACCATCAAAATGCCGTAGTATCCACCCAATATAATCTGAACTCTGTGCCGTGTCTGTAGGATTTTTCATGAAACCATGCTAAGTATTTTCCTTGTCCGGACAAATACCTATTGCCGGTCGGATCAAGCCACGATGATGCCTAACACGAGCAAGGAACCAGGATGGTAATCATATCTCTCCTCATTGAACTATTTACTTTCTACCCTTTTCTGTTCATACCTTTCTTAATGGCTTCACTGAATTATATTTCTGAAATGTTCTATTTAATTATATTTGTAATGTAACAATTTTTATAGACTAGTCTTAGATATATATTGTGTGATCATCTATCTATATATATTTAACCCTTTTTCCTTCGCTATTCTTCATTATTAACAAGTATAAATATTTTGTATTCCATTGCGGTTAAGTTTAAAAGTTAATTTTACATTTAAAATCTCTTTCCAATTTTATTTGTTTCTAAATTCCATATGAGTAAGTTTCCTTTGTTTGCCAACTTGATCTCCTCGATAATGCCTCTTTTGTCCGCCATTAGCTTATTACGTATATCTGATTTAGCTGTATACATCTTAAATAATTTTTAAACTGTTTTTAGCGCAAAGCAATTAGAAAATGCTTTGCGAAAGATTTTTATAATTGTACTTTATCGGGGAGATTCGACTTGACAATTTTATTAAAATTGGGAAGAAAAGACCTAGACCGCAAAAATATTATATCGTTTAATCTGTTTTTATTGTCTAATTAGTTTGTTTCATTAATTTAGGGGAATAGCGGAGGCCATTAATCATTATTAATATTTTAAACTCATTAATTAAATATCTTATTTAACTAACAAGCTTGAGTTTTTCTAATTTTATTTTAATGCCTTATTTTACTTTTCCAATGATCCAGGCACGCAAAACACATATTTCTTAGTACTTTTGCACATTTAACTATTTATCTCCGTAGGTGTTCCTGTCCATGTCTCCCTCTGATGCTAGCTTTGCCGGATGAGAAAACAATTTATGCACGTCTCAGATAATGTTGTTGGTTCGTAGTTAGCCTCGAGAATAGGCGAACCAGGGCAGAGGTCATAGTATTCTTGATTTAATATCTCGCGTAAGGGTGGCCTCGAGGTACTTTCGCCTAGTATTCGAACTGGGTTAAACCAACATACATCATCTGACTGTTACATTATATAAAATGTGGCTACTAAAGGGTTGCATTAGGTCTGAAGATATTGATGAAGTGCTATCAGATCCAAGGCTTCTCACTGATGAAAGGCACCAGCGAGAAACCAGTCTGGGAATATTGAATGAGCAGGTACTAGATAGGGTGTTTGTGCACAAACCTTCCTGCATTCATTGATTACCTCTGGCTTGCACTGGTGGCATTACTGTATAGGGTTTTGCCTCTGCTGAAGAGTTGCATTAGATCCTAAGATCTACTACATTCAGTGCTCTCACAAAAATTTTAAGAAATGAGAGAAAACAACTTCTTACTGCTTATACCAAATCATGAAAAGCATGACTGACTTGTTGCGATGTAGCTATTTTGCTCTGCAAGATAAGTTAAAGTTTATATATGCGATTATCTTCAGGAAATTGGTTGCTACGAAAATTGTGTACATGCTGTGTTGACATGGAAAAAATTGGAGTGAAGAGAGATAATTTTAATTGTATTTGGAAAGATGGTGAAGAATTTTGATAATGTTTGGAAATTGTTTCGTTATGGTATTTTAAGAATAGAAGTGTAAAACTTTTTGTTGTGGTGTTGTTACTGTAAGGAGGCTTTATAACTAAGTTGTACATAAGATTAGTTGGTTTTGAGTAATTTTGTTACTAAATAATTTTTTTAATTTAGAAAAGGAAGTGATTTATTTGAGAAAGAAGATAACGTTTTGAGGTCATAAATTGGAGAACACATGTTTATCGATTGCCATTGAAAGAAAGTAAAGTTCTCTCCTTTGTATAAAGGGATTTGAAGAGGAGGAGAGGAAGCATAAAGTTAAATATAAAGTAGGAGAATTGAAGGAATGTGGATTATATTTATATTCCACAATGCATACATAATGATCAGAAAAAAATTAGGCATGCTGTGGTAGAGTGTACCATAGGTGATGAGGTTTATCATTTGAAATGCTTAAATAAGACTAGGAACAATGTAACAGGTTTATGTCTATGTAGACAGTGTGTAAATGTGATAAAAGAGGTGAAAAGTGTTTTCTAAGTGTGCATAGTTTAAAGAGAAAGTCAGGAGAAATGGAGCAAAATGTAATTGGGAAAGATAGGATAGAATATATTTTAGTGGAGTGACAAGAGATATGAATGGAAAAATAAGTAGTGCAATAGAGATAGTTAGCCAAAGAATGAGTAAGATAGATGAAGACGTAAAGGATGTAGAAGCAAAATTAAAATTATTAGAGACGAAGTGTGAGCAGATAAAAGAATTATTGAAAAGTAATAATAAAAAAGAAGTAGATAAGGAAGTCCAAAAGGTGGAAGAGAATATTGCAAAGGAAGTAGGGAAAGTAAACTATGAGAATCGCTAATTAGAAAATGTGGAGATGTAATTATAAGGGAAAATAGAAACAGGTATGTAAGAATATGTCCGCCTGGAATTATGATAAGGACAAATAATTTGTCAGAGCCGTCAGAGAGAATAATGGATGAGTACATAGAATTGATTAGTAATTTGAGTAAGATTAAAGAGTAGGAATAGTTGGATTATTACCCAAGATTTGACAATAGATATTTGTTAGATAGGGTATGTTCTATAAATGAGATTGAAAAACTGTGTGAGAGAAATAATGTTATGTTTGTGGATGTGCAAGATTTTTTTATTAGTAAAAGAAAGTTATACAATAAAAATGGATTGCACTTAACAAAACAAGGAAGTGAAGTTTTAAGAAGTTTGATTTATAGGGGATGTAGTTCAGGAAACTTATAAAGGGAGATGGGGTTTTAAATTGCAGTGTTGCCAGAAAGAAGAAGAATGGGCAGGATGTAAGAAATAAACAAATGGTAACTAATTAGAATATAAATGTAAATGTGGAGAGCAAATGGGTCTGGAAAATTAATGGTAAGAAAGTTATTTACTAATGTCATTGAGAAGAAAGACTCAAAAGAATTTATAACTGAGTAGTTAGGAAAGAAAAAATTGTTAAAATTGGATATTTGAATATGCAAGGTGGTAATATACCAGAAAAATGGCTGGAATTAAGCAAAGCAGTTAAAAATGAAGAGTTTGAAGTATTAGCAGTAATGGAAACACATCTAAAAAGAGAAGAACCTATACTGGAAGACTTGATATGGTAGGGTATAAATAGAAAAGAAAAATGGATGGTAGTATAGGAGTTATGTCAAAAAAATATTTAAATACTGTTAAGTATCAAAATCATTTGTGGTTTGAGATACGGTTAGGAAATCAAGAAGGGATGGTAGCTATAGTGTATATAGCCACTGAAGATAGTCAAACTATAATAAAATATAACAGTAGCAGATATGAAAGCCTAGTTAAGGACATACAGAATTTCAAAAAAAAAGGGAAGAGAATACTGATTATAGGGAATATGAATGGGCATATTGAAGAAATTGATGATGTAGATAACAATAATGCATAGTTTAGAACATTTTTTGTCAGAGAGTGAATTTCAGCATTGGAAATTTGTGAAATATTCATGAGAGACTGACTATACACATGGTCTAGAAATAATATATTTCACACAACATATAAAAAATTATTAGAGAAACAGGGAATGAATAAAGAATGAAAATGAAAGTGTTTGATAATGAATAGAGTATAATAGTGATTTTAATTTCTTTATAATAAAAATGGTTATTAATGTGATGGGAAATAGTAATAAAAGTAGAAAGAATAGTAAAAGATGTGGATGAAGAATGAAAGATAAGAATAAGTTAGAAGAATATAAAATAAAAGTTGAAGAAACTATGGAAGAGTTGGTTGGGGGTGAACATAAGGACTGGTGTGGTGAAGTAGAAAAAGTGGCAAATAGGGTTTTAGGTGAGAATATTCAGAAGAATAAAATAATAAAAAAGTGAAAGTAAAGGTGTGAAAAAGAAGTAAAAGCAAACAGGGAATATAAGTGAAAAGATGTTAATGTTAAATGGGAAAAGTATTTAGAAAAAAAAAAAGTTGGCCAAATTAGATAGTTATAAAGAGAATGAAATTAAATAGTAAATTGTTGGAGGATATAAATAAAAAAGGAAGAGATAGGAGTAAAAAATTTTGGAAATGCATTAAAAGGATTGTAGCAGAGAGATAATAGTATTACTAGATGATGAGGAAATAGAGAGTAGCTCCAATTAAAAATTAAAGAGACAATTTTAAATAAAGATGAAATGGGTATAGAAAAGAAGCTAGATGTAAAGAACAGAGTGATAACAAACATAAAAGGATATAATAATGGAAATATTAGATTTACATAAAATGAACTGAATGAGTCAGGGAAGAAATTGAAAAATAGAGAGGAAGAGTTTTAAATAGATGGCAGTAGAGATGGTAATGAATTTAGGACATGGGGCAAAATTAAACCTATTATCATGTTTTAATAAGATGACACAAAAGAGAGATTTTCTGGATGGTTGGAGTAAGAGTACTATTTAAATGAAAAGATCATAAAAAATTAAGTAATTATAGACCAAGAGCGGTAATGTCAGTATTATATAAATTTTTTGCATATATGGTGGCTGGAAGGGTTGCAAAATGGATGGAATAATATAGTGGGAAAAATGCCCGAAGGTTTTCGATCAGATAGGCTTATAGGAGATAGTTTATTTCTAGTTACACAACTTATAGATATGAGTAGAAATACAGGTAGACAGTTATATATGTTTTTTTTATAGATATAGAGAAGGAGTACCATAGAGTAAATAGAAATAGATTAAGGGTAAGTTTAGTAAATTTGGGAATTGGTAGAGCTTTAGTGAATATTTTTAAGAAATTATATAAAAATAATTATTATACATATCAATTAGCAAATATGGAATCAGTTAAAGTTTAAAATGGGGTGGGACTAAGGCAAGAACGCCCTATGTCACCTATTTTGTTTTGGTTGTATTTGAGATAAATGAAGAGAGCAATAGAAAGACTACGAAGAAGGATAGATATACCATTAATAAGTGGAAAGGGAGTTGCAAATGATGTCTTTTGTATACAGAAAGAAGGGAAGATATGGAAGTTATCCTGAGAACACGCATAAGAGTGGGTAAAGAGATGGGGATTAAATTTAGTGAAGAAAAATCAAAAGTAATGATGATTAATACTGGGAAAAGAGCAGACAAAGAATTTTTATTGGGGGATAAAAAGTTAAGTGTGGTAAATAAGCATAACTATTTGGGAATCATCTTAAGTAATCAGAGAAATTGCTTGGGTTAATAGGAGAAAAAAATTGAAAAAAGAAGTGCAAAAAAAGAAAGAAACTGATAAAGAAATTAACAGTGTTTGATATAATAAATATGATGTAGCTAGAATTGTATGAAAGGGAGTTGCAGTAGCAGGGTTAACATATGGTAATGATGCATTATGTGTAAGTAAAGGGGTGTTAGATTACTTAGAAAAAATACGAAGAGAAGTAGGAAGCCATGCATTAGATGCAGATATGTGGACAGCAAAGGAGGTCATTCCAGGAGAAATGGGATAGTCAATTTTTTATATGAGAAATGCAAAAAGCAAAATGAAAATGTTTTGGTAGCTTGCAGTTTATGGATAAAAGAATAGCCAAAACAGTATCTAATTAGGTTATCCATAAAAGGGAGATAACAAGATGGGTAAGAAAGGTACTATGATATGCAGAAGATTTGGATAAAGAATTTTAAGTCAATATACTTATACAAAAGGTGGGATGATTGTCTTAGAATTGTTGAGTGTAATAGTTGCAAGGAATGGGATAGAAAAATATATGCATTAATAAAGAATAGGAAGTTGGAGAGATGGAGAATTAGTATGGAGAGTAAAAATAGTTTAAATACATATAAAAAATAAACAGAATATTGGGTGTGAGTTAATTTATGATAATAGTAAAGAAGTAGTTTAAGGCTCAAACAGGATCTTTAGCAACAAGGGCACATACACATAAATGGAAAAATGTGGGCGATTTAGTTTGCAAGTTGTGTAAGAAACGCATAGAAAATACTATGCATCTGTTGTTTGAATGTAAATGCTTGCAAGCAGAAAGGGCACATAAAATGAAGTTGTGGAAAAATAAATATAAACAAAGTGATTATGTTTTTTTGTGTTTTGGAAGGGAGGGTTTTAATTAAAGGGGGTGAAAGTTTGAAAGAAGGGGGGGGGTTGGGAAAAACTTAGGGAGGGGAATGAAAAGGTGCATGGTAGTGAGAGATTCCTGACTCTGAAAAAGAAGAAGTGACAGTGCATCTCATCTCATCATCATCTGTGCAATCGCTGCAACATCATTGTTATAAATATATTTTGCAGAAAATATTTTTGCTCACAAAAAAAAAAAAAAAAACCCAACTGCATGTCATTTTTTAATAGAATATTTGATAACAGTTATCATTTCAATTAGTGAAACCTATCAATGAACATACATGTGTAAATGTATTAATTTTCTGTAATCAAATTGGACTCTATTATCTCATAGCTCTCATAGCTGCTCTATCTTCATTCCAAACATAATCTATTTCAATTCAGACATCTATATAAAATTTTAAAAAAATCTATCAATGCAAGTCTATTTCAATTCAGACATCTATATAAAATTTTAAAAAATATATCAATGCAAGTTGCCTTATTAAGAAAAGGCATCAAATGTTCAAAACATTATTTTTAATTTGAGTTTTCCTGTCTTGTTAGAATCAGTGCTCCAAATCCTTGGGGGGGGGGGGGGGGTGTTGTAATAGTCATTAATATTTATAATGTAGTAACTAATTACATATTGAGGCAGAGATATTTTACTCAGCATTTGAAGAGTAAACAAAATAGATTTATTATATATATATTTCCATCAATTAAATTTTTCATTTAATTCATTAATAATGTATGACATAAAAAATAATTTACACACTGAATTTAGATTATGATTTTATTAACAACAACAACAACAAAAAAGATATTGTACTGATTTGCTAGTCTACCATGGCTTAAAAACTTTGTTATTATTGATTAACTGTTAACATAAAAGTGTACATAGTTGGCTCATGAGTATTTGTTTGTGCCCACTACATACACATTATCGCACTATAATGACCAAAGACACCACTTATTAGATTAATATTCTCTTTTACAATCAGGAACTATTTTACTAAGCCTAATTATATATATATTTTTGGTAACTTTATAAGCGGTTAACCCATAAACACTAGCTGATAACTTCTATTAGATAATTTGTGATATAAATTTCACATGCATACCCTGTATAATAAGTGATGAATATTTTGACAAACTACTAAAATAGGAAGATGGAGTATTATAAAAAAAATAATTAATTTTAATGTCATAGAAAATAAATAATATTACTGTAGTCTCACCCTAGGTTTACAAGTAACTTAAGTTTTATAGTTCATTGTACATACATTTTTTTCTTATTCTCTATACTTGGGGATGTGTAGACATATGGATATGGCAATAAATAAACATGGAGATTATGTGCCCACACATATCTTCAAGATCACCTTCATAAATGTTATGATTCAGGAGTTAATATTTATTTCCATGGTTAATATAATTTCTAGACATACCATGCAATACTGTATTTGTTTGTCTGGACTCTAATAAAGCACTAGCTATAAGATTACTGCTTGCATGTAGGCTTCATTCTTTATCCTCTCAACATACTATTTAAACAACATATTTAACAAGCACATATGTTCTAGGCAAAAAAACAGCCATCTCTGGCGAATAAAATATGGTCAGTACCTATAAAAGTTAGCCTTTAGCCATTCATATTTGCACTTCTATTATAAAATTTATTCTCTCCAATCTTTCTATGAAATGTTGGTTGCCCTTTAGGTTCAATAATCAATGGCAATTTTTCAATTTACAGCAATGGTCGAATCTTTTTCTTTTTTCCTTTTTCACAAGAGGTTTACTTTTTTTTCTTCACATCAGCAATAGCAGAAGATGATAAATAATATGAGCATGAATAATAAACCACGTGCATTTTTATGGTCAATATTTTCTGAATATAAGACCTACTTCACTTAAATCCAATTATTTATTTTTTTAATTAATCTAATCTTTTTTTTTAATAAAAGAAATAATTTACCATATCTGTAATCTTATTACACATATGTTTATCACTAATGATAATGATAAAGTTCACAAAGAGGGGTAAATTTTTATCTTTTAAATCAATAAATAAAAATTTTCAAATTTTTTTTTTTAATTTTTTTAAACTTTAACATCCGGAATCTAGGCCGAGGGGAATATAGCCACTTTTCAAATTTATCAGCAGTGACTCTCAAAAGGGAAGATTTACTTACATACTGCCAACACTTGGAGGTTCACAAGCTAATTTCAATGAGCAATGCAAGAATATGTTAAACATGAATATACCAAATTGGGTTCTAGATCCTTTCTCACATGTAAACACAGCAGGATCATCAAATTTAGAAGTGAAACTCATAGAACTCACAATAAATGAAGAACTAAAAATAAAATTCAAAAGTGAATATCAAGAGTTCCGACTTCAGAAATCAATACCGACACTGTATCTTGGATTATAGAAATAGGGCAGAAATTTTTAATTGCATTTCCATCTTCTTATTTAGCTGAGCATGGGTTTAGTGTTATAGTAAATTTACTATCTAAGAAAAGGAACTGATTGCATATAACTGAGCGTGGTGATATACAACTGTCTTTAACGAAAGTTGAACCCGATATTAACAAACCTTTAAAAATGCTTCAAGCTCATCCTTCACATTAATTTATTTTTTCTTTTTATTTTTACTTCGTATGTTCAAAATAAAAAAAATTCTAATACATTTGATGGTGTTTTAATTATTACAATAAGATTCTTACTAATTTAATACAATTTCCTAGTATATATTTCGAATTTTCATATTTAAACCATTGAATGAAACTGTGCATAATGTTATTACAGCATACAATTTATAATCTTAACATATCGGCAACGTTTCATCAAAATCGGTATAGCAATAACTGTGTTCAAAATGAAGCACATACTGGCCACTAATAATTTAACTGCATAAGCAGTAATGCATCATTACTTCCTATTTACGTGGAAAATATCAACCGGATTGAACGAAAAACTGTTGGGGAAGAGGGTACAAAATTTTTGTCTTGCGAAGTGAATAGTGGCCCGAAAAAGTTTGGGAACCTATGGTTTAAATAAAGAATGTTTGGTTGTTTCTCAATTCATATTTTAACAAAAGGCCTTCAACTATAAATATTTATGGCGACAATAAAGAAAGTGTGTATATTTAATATAAATCTATAATATACTTTATGAAATGTAAATTAATAAGTTCATGGTTATTTTGATATTTTATGTATTTATTTAGCAATATTTGTGTTAATATAACCTTTTTTTTTTTTTTGGTCTTAGTATTATAACGGTCAGATATCAATAGAGTCTTACTGTATCTTCCGTACAGGGCGCCACCAGGCATTTGAACCTGGAAAATTTATACAGTAGGCAGATACGTAAGTTAAGAAAAAAATTTTTTTTATATATATTTTATTCCGACCATCAACCCAAGGCCACTAGTTCAGTGAGACGCAGAGATTTATAAAATATAAATTATTATCTAATAATATTTCAATTAAAAAAAAAAATAAAAGAAGCCACTGCCAGCAATAACACATACAAACATTTATTAAACATATATAAATTTAAAACTATTTTAGTATGTTTACTTTACTTTTTTTTTATAAAGAATTAAAACTTTACCTTAGATTTTAATTCACAATTTAACTGTTTTTATTTTATTTTGAAAGTCCGCACAGATGAATTTAATATTTTATTAAAGTGTCGAGTACGAATAAACTACATAGATTGCATTTGAAAAAAAAAAATTCTATCCCTTATTTAACCTTAGGCCAAAAGTTCGCAGTCAAACTAACATCAATCCATCTCATACATTGATGTATTCAATGCAGCATGAATACGACAACACAAATACCATACTGTCAGGAATGTACATCTGAACAGCATGGTTAAAGAAAACATTGACTCTTGTCCAGAACAGGAATACTACATCTGTCTGACGAGAAGAGTAATAAAAAAAAAAAAAACTCCAAAGGAAGGGACTGCATTTTCCGTCTTACTATCCCATTCCATAGGCAAAAAGGGGGTGTGCGGCATATAATGCGATCCTGCATGTAGCGGACCTCATACTACATTTACTAATTACACCAATATATCCAATCCATTGACCCAATTTAACTATGAAACAAATAACCTAAGATTTACTCTCCCTTAAACTAACCTAACTTTATGAATCTATGCAGCCATTCACACCCGACTTAAATTTAACATTTATTAAAAGTTGTTTAACAAAAAAAAAAATCATAATAAAATTTAAAAGAACAAAAAAAATAAATGGAAATGATTTAACAAACAAATAATACATTCAATAAAAATAATTAATAAATAACTTAGTTTGGTCAGATAGGAAATACTATTTGTATTAAATACTGAAAGGTTTAGAATTTAGAGTTATTGTTTTGAAAATGTTCATAAAGTTCTTATGGTTTTTAAAAAGTTCATCTTTATCCATTGCTTGCCATTTGGGATCCAGCACTAATTCCCCCGATGTCCTGTGGTACGCAATATAGAAAACGATTGGTCATTTCTCTTTCTCTTTTTTTTTATAGCAAAACTGAAGGGATTGAAGAGTGCGTCTTTCCAATCCCTTCTCCTTCAACTCTAGCACGCCTCTGCTTTCACATCTCTATCTTCTCTCCCCAGCTCTTTCTTCACTCACTAAAATTTATTTTCAAACTTTTTCGTTCATTGTAAACTTTTGGATCCAGTGGACATTATGTCATGACGATGATCTTTTTTGGGGAGGTCCGTTTCCTGAGGGATTTCTTTTATTGGCTATTAGTTTCTATTGTTTTTTTCTCTCCCATCTGACCTTTGCTTATACATTTTGAAATGCCCAAGGGCTAGCTTACTTTTAACTAATTAAAATAATAATTTCCATTTTACAATAGCATTAATGAATTTATTGTACAAACTTAATGATATATTTTTATCTTTAAATCTTTATTGAAAATTTAGTTTTAAAATACTTCTTTTTTTTTTTTTAATAAAGTTTTCTTTTAATAATTTTTCATCCATGCGATTTTATATTAGAGTTTAGATGATTTTTAACCTTCAATTTTTAATTCTTAAAAAAGGAGTTTTTATATGCGAACTTTTATTTTTCATGACTAATTTTTAGAAAAAAAATTAATGTAACGGAGTATGTGCCCATTACAGTATATTATATACATCACATGGTAGTGTAATAGATAAATAATAGTAAATTCAAGTATAAGCTATTTAACAGTGAATATATTATTGGCTTAATAATTTTATATATTTTTATTATTGTTGTTTATATTAATAAATTTTCATTTTGTTAATTAAATTGGTTTTCCATATTCATTGGTAATTAAATTATATTCACTTATTTATTCACATCTTTATATACATTGTAACTAAAAACAAATTCTATAAAGGAATCCCTAAAAAATAAAACAATATTTTAAATTAATAAAATATTTGAGTAAATAATTTTAATACTGTAGAAAAATTTAAATGCTTATTACCTATTTGAAAAAATATCTGAGTTCAAATAAAATCCATTTATAATTTAAATAATCTAAAGGATTTAAGTATTATATTTCATTCCATATTAATTTAAACTTTGAGTATCTATTTTTTTAATATATCCATGTACACCTGGGTCTCTTTTTACGCGGACTTATTTAACACGATTTTGAAGTTTCGCGATTCGTGTTTCACTGGAAGTTGAACTCTGATAATGCGCTATTACTTTAAATAATAAATTTCGTGCACTTATGATATATTGAAAGTAATAGCACATTGTTGGAATTCAACTTTCAACTTAGTAATTTCAATATTTTCAGTACTTTATAATAGTAAGATTTTATACAATAATGAAATTAAAATCATGATTTCCACATTTTATGTATACACACATTAAATTTTACAAGATTATAATGTAAATTTGTTCAAACATTGTGCGTGTTAATTTTGCATTTTAAATCACATTCTGTTTTTGCTTTTTAAAAAAGAACGTAATCAATTAGTTTATTTTTAAAAGGTCAGTAATAGCGGTGGGCACAATTAAATTTGACAATTAAAAATTAAAATCTGATTTTTAATTGTAATTAACAATTTAAAAATTACTTACGGCGACTTGAAATAATGTGATGTGAAATTTGATTTTTAAACGGAATTGAAAATTAAAGACAAAAATAAGAATTTAATTTTTAGTAAAATCATCGTCTCAAAGATTAATTACTTATTACGTTGTAACCAGCAAACCACTGACACAACATGAGTGTGAAGTTGGCACTAGTTGTTTGCAAACGAATGTGTCTTTCGGCAAATAGCTATAATAATTAAAACAAGTATAAAAAAATGTAAATTACTGTACTGTAAATTATGCATAAAAATATATTATTTTGAATAAAATTAAATATTATAGTTTAAAAAAGTTTGTCTTGTATCAATTTTTTAATATTCATATTTTATTTCCTTATTTTTTTTTTTGCACGAATTTTACCAGTAATTTTATGTTGGTGCTTTGCTTTTACGCGAATTTTGAAAAATCACAGACCGCATCCCCCCTTTTTCAATGTAAGTTACGTCTATTTTTGCGCGATTTCGTTTGCGCATGATCGCGTAAAACGAGACCCAGGTGTATTGTTTATATTAGTTAGCCTGAATTTAGATAAGCATTATTACATTTGGATCCAAAGTACTACTAATTTAAATACTATTACAATTTTCCATTTTTTTCATTACCTTTGCCGATCTAAGTAAAGCCTGAATAAGATCTTTTACCTGCGCCAATTTGTTTAAACTATTGGAATATATATATATTGTAGTTATAACAATAATTATACTATAATTACTGGAGATGAAAAAAGTGTTTAGTAAAAACTTAAGTGACCAACTAAACTGCTTTTGTGTGTGTGTGTATGTCACTTGAGAAATAAAAATAAAAACTGCCTAAAGGTTAAAAAAAAAATTAATTCATGCATATTATTAAAGATTACTTGGTATTATTTTATAATATGTGAGAAACAAAATAATGATAATAATACTGTAAAGGAAGAAAAAAACATACTTGATACATAAAGAATTGTGTAATTTTTTTTTTAAAAAAAGGTAAAAAAATCTAAATTCAAACTTTATTTAATATGCCTTCCAAATGGAAGTTTGAATTAAACAACTTGTCCATTTTTATAAAAAATCTGATGGTGAATATGAATCTAATATTAAAATTTTAGAACTGGTAACATTTTAGAAGTAATAATTAAGAAATTAGAAGATGGTCATAATTTTTTCTTCTTTCTATACTAACGAAATATAAATAATGAAAGAAAAAAGAGGCAAGCTATTTTTTTCTCTTCTTTTATTTATAAAAAACATGATATTTATTTATTTTATAAAACGCAGACGGTAATGAAATTAAACTGAGAGAGTGCAAACTTCTCAAGCGCTTATGACTATCACCAGCCAATCAGATCAAGCACTGACACAGAGAATTTAACAAGAAAAAGGTGGTTCCACCTTCTTTACTTGTCTTTCTATATATCCAAGCCAGTCTAAAGTACTTAGATCTGAAAGTGTGAATCTTAAATATCTTTACACTCAGCACACTGAGTTCAAATTACAAACATACAGCATGAAATCTTTCGATTTACTACGCAGTAGTTTTTCGATGTTTGCACTCTCTCAGTTTAATTTCAATACCGTCTGCGCTTTATAAAATAAATATTATTTACATACGTTGCGCAAAGCCATAAGCCAGAAACTAGTCTGGGGATATTGGATGAGTAGGCACTAGATGGGGATTATATGCACAAGCCTTCTGGCATCCATTGATTACTCTAGCTTGCTATGTGTGGCAATATATATAGTGAGTTTTGCCTGTTTTAACACCAGTTATACACAAGCATAAGAAGTGGTCATGTGATGATATAATGTACTAAATTTTGTATCAACAACATGTTTTTGAGAGTAAAGGGAGTGTTTTTCAAAAAATATATTGTTCTAATGATGCCAAGGTCAATATCCCCTTAGCTCAAGCGTGGCCAACAGTTTTTCCCATGGACCAGATTTTAAAAAAAACTTTTTTCACAGGCTGGACAAAATATTAAAATTAAAAAATGTTAAACACAAAAACAATTCATTTAATGTAAACAAAATTTTATTATGTAATTTGTTTATGAATAAATGTAAATAATTTAGTACAACAAAAAAACTAATGTGACATGTTGAAGTGCTTTGCATTGTCTATTATTTTTTGAATATCTGGCTCTATACTTGTAGTATCTATTCTTAACACAGCCTCTAAATGTAAATCATTCAATCTTGACTTTGTTGTACTTCTATTTAGATTCATTAAAGAAAAAGTTTGTTCACAAATATAAGTTGAGCTGAAGATTACTAATATTCCTTGGCAAGCTTTTTTAAACTTCCATATTGTCCATCATTCAATTGCTTATAAAAATTGCATAAATTTTCTTGCTCTTCTCAGTATTTCTCATGTAATAATTCATCACATTGTAAATTAATTGTTTGTAATTGTATATCAACAGGAACGTCATCGACATGTACAGAAAATGGATTTCGGATAATAGATAAAATTTTATCAATTTTCTTGAATCAATCGAATCGCTGCTCAAAATCTATCAGTACAAGGATATTATTAAATTCTTGAACCTTTTCTCTTGAAATATTTAATGATACAGTCTCTAATGTTGGAAAATGATCAAACTGACATTCAGCCAGATTTCTAGAAAAAAGACTAAGCTTCATTTGAAAAGATTTTAACTTTTGCATTAAATCATGAGCATATAATTTTTTTTCCCTGTAAACATACATTAAATTCGTTGAAATGTGCGAATATCCAAAGAAAATGCTAAATCACAAATCCAATTTGGTTGTGATAAGTCAGAAAAATCCTCATTTTCTTTAAAGTGTTAAAAATATTTTTATTTCCTCTTGAAGACCCACATGTCTTAAAACTTTTCCCAAACTTAACCAACAGATTTTACTGTGATACAGTGCATCTACATAATTGATATTTAGTTCTTCAAAGGAGTCCAATAAATTGCCTGTTTTAATCCTTTTGATCAAAGGAAATTCACTAATTTTGCAACTACATTTATAACATAATCGATTTTAAAAATATTTTTGCATAATGCGTGTTGATGAATAATGCAGTGTATGGGTTTAATTTTATGATTTGGATCAATTTCAGAAATTTTGTCTTTAATTTGTTTTATGAGACCAGTATTTTTTCCAATCATATTTGGTGATCCATCTGTTGTTACATTCACCAATTTTTTCCAGTCAATATTGTATTTAAAAAAACAATTTTCAACCTCTCGGAAAAGATCTTCTCCCTTTGTTGTGTCTTTCATAGGAACAATTGACAAAAGTTCTTCCAAAATTTGAAAATCTTCAGTGATAGCTCCGATAAAAATAACTGAGCAGTTATCCTTTACATCGCAACTTTCGTCAAATGCTATTGCATAAAAATGGGCCAATTCTAAATTATTCAGTGACTGATCATTTAAATTAGCATTCATATCTTCTATTCTTCAGGCAATAGTTTGCTGAGACAGGCTTATATTTTCAATTTTATGGGTAGTTATTTTTTTGACCATACAAGTCACTTGATGGCGCTTTATACTCTTTAATACACATAAATATTGCATTACCTGGCCTTTTCGACATTATTAAATTTCAATATTTACAAATAAATATTTGATTGACTTTTTTTTACTTTATTTTGGAAGGACTTTTTACTTTTTTTTGATTGAGTTCTTTTTACAATTTCTTTTTTTTTTGTAATTTTTTTTTTTTAAATATCAGATGTGATTATTTACTTTTTTTTTTACATTTTTTCTTTTTTTTTTTAAAAGGGAATAATTTGCTTCTTGTTGCTGCATAATTTACATCTTTTATTGACTTCTTTTTAGGACTTTTTTGGTCGATTGATTTTTTTTTGGGGGGAGGGGGATTGACTTTTTTTTTTACAACTTCTTTTTGCATAATTTACTTTTTTTTTTAAATATCAGATGTCATTATAAAAATACCTCATCAATTTTTCATAACCACATGTCTTTAATACATTAAAAAAAAGAAAATAATGGAAATGAACATTTTGACAAAGAAGTAAAACTTTTATTTTCTTTAAATAAACATTAATTTCAATATTTACAAACATATGAATAACACATTTTAAGTTCGAAGACTAATAAATAATCTTCGAACTTGGGGGAAGTATTGTGATGTACACCTGGGTCTCTTTTTATGCGGATTTATTTAACGTGATTTTGAAGTTACGCGATTCATGTTTCTCCGGAAGTCGAACTCCGATAATGCGCTATTACTTTAAATAATAAATTTCACGCACTTACGTCATATTGAAAGTAATAACACATTATTGGAATTCGACTTTCATCTTAGTAATTTCAATATTTTCGGTGCTTTATAATAGCAAGATTTTATGCAATAATGAAATTAAAATCATGATTTCCATATTTTATGTATACATAGATTAAATTTTACAAGATTATAATGTAAATTTGTTCAAACATTGTGCGTGTTAATTTTGCATTTTATATCACATTCTGTTTTTGCTTTTTAAAAAAGAAAGTAATCAATTATTAATAATTTAGTGTCCACAAGTTTATTTTTAAAAGGTGAGTAATAGCAGTGGGCACAATTAAAATTGAAAATTAAAAAATTAAAGACAAAAATAAAAATTTAATTTTTAGTTGTTAGATTAATTACTAATTACGTTGTCACCAGAAAACCATTAACACAACATGAGAGTGACGTTGGCACTAGTTGTATTTCCTTTTGTGAAGAATCTGATTTTTTACCAGTTTGCAAACGAACCTGTTTAACGGCAAATAGCGATAATAATTAAAACGTGTATAAAAAAATGTAAATTACTGTAAATTATGCATAAAAATATATTGTTTTGAATAAAATTAAATATTATAGTTAAAAAAAGTTTGTCTTGTATCAATTTTTTTCAAATTTGAAATTTTTTATTAGTCATATTTTATTTCCTTATTTTTTTTGCACGAATTTTAAAGTAATTTTACGTTGGTGCTTTGCTTTTATGCGATCTTTGAAAAATCAGAGTCCATATCCCCCCCTTTTCAAGGTAAATTACGTCTATTTTTGTGCGATTTCATTTGCGCGTGTTTTCTGAGGAACCTATCTATTGTGTAAAACGAGACCCAGGTGTGTATGTGTATAATTAAAATACACATACACACAAAGTAATAATAGTAAATGTTATAAAGATTCATTTTTATTAAGCGCTTCTAGCCTTATATAAGTAATAGTAAATGTTGTAAATGGGGATTTAATATTTAAACGTATGTATGTGTATAATTTATCGCATATACATATGCAAGTTATATATATATGTGAAGATAAAAAAATACTTCATTAATTTATATTAAACTTTAAGAGTTGTGTTATTTTTTAAAACAGCAAGAAAACAAATCCCTTTAGATGAAAAGTTTAGTTGATGAAGGAACTTTGCTGATAAACAAAATATGTAATTATAAAGTAATCATGCGAAGATAATCAATCAAACTAAGACTTAAGTCTAAATCTGCTACTGCTAGTGAACTGGGAGGGAGTGATCTGACCAAGGCGGACAAGATGTGACCAATCAAATCCAAGAAATCAGGACTGGTGAAATTAGTATAAGTGTAAAGAATTTGACATTTGCAACTGGAAGCTCTACCGATGCAGATGAACTTCGAAAGGCGACTAACGTCGATTATTTAGCACGGTAGCTCCAGAGTGGACCACTGGCCTCCAAACGTACAAGAGTCAGCATAGGGTCTGTAAAGTAGGTCGTATTCGATCTTTATTATTGTTTCGGTATGCCTTCCGGTTTATTTTACGTAAACATATAATTATGTTAATATATTTGTGTAAATATATATTAATGTATAACTAATATATTCTTTCTGCACATGTATTATAATTAAATTTGCTTTTACTAATTCTACCAGCGTTAGTCTTTATTGAGTATAATTATTGTATGCCTATATAGGCAGGGCAAGGTTAGTTCCCTGCGTAGATTGTTCGTCAGCGGGTATTATAACTAGAGGACATAACATTTAAAACAAAAAAAATTATTTCCAAAAAAGGTATATAACAACTCTCAAAATCATTAATTAACAACTGTTGAAACATTCTGGTTGCGGCAAAAAACACCTTCGATGGCAGGATGTCGACTCACATTAGAAGGTATATATTTGCAATTTTCTTACCCACATAGCTTGTCCGCAAATGCATTTTTGAGCATTGGGTATAATTTTTTTATAATAAAAAAATAACAGACTCCTTTTCTGTCATTGGCAATTGGCTAAACTTAACACTGTCATGGGCAGAATACGCCATTTTGTCAAACAAAACTGTGTCCTCGAAAAGAGCATGAATAGTCGCGAGATGTAATACAAATCGCGCTTCACCAGATCCTTTTCTAAAAAAATTTCAACATGACTAATTCTCTTCAAAAAAACTAAACTCATTACAATTATTACAAACTAATTCTCCGTCACTTCATGTGTAAGACAATCAATTTAAAATACAGATTTAAAATTAACACTGCCATTTAAAAACAGATACTCATAAATGATACCGTAAAAAATGTACTAATTCAACTGTTCCCAGAAACAATGAAACAAGACGTCATTAGACGTACTATGCTAGGCGTATAACACTAGCCAAATGAGAATTGCAATATATATTCGCTAAACCGCATTAAACTAGCTGTTTTACTAGGCCACTTAAAAGCTACTTGTAAAGCAGTTTTACAGGGCAAACTTAAAAGCCTTTGTAAAAGTGGTTTTACAGGCTAACTTAAATGGCCTCAGAAGTTGCATATTAATGTGGTTTTGGCTAGCAACATCAAGTGGCTTGTATGGTCAAAAAAATAAATACCATTTTATGTTTAGCTTCTTGACACATTGCATCACAAACATCCAACATGCATTTTTTTACAAATTCTTCTTCGACAAAAGGTTTTCCACATTGAGCAATATGTTTTGCTACTAGAAAACTTGCTTCAGTAGCAGATTCTTGTAATTGATTTTGCTGTGTAAATACATTTTGCTGCCGGGTCAATTTTACTACAAGATCTGCGGCTTGTTTTTTTTTTTTTTTGGCTTTCTTCATTTAAATTTTGTGCATAACTTCCATGTTTCATTTCAAAATGTCTTTTCAAGTTGTATTCTTTTAAAACAGCTGCACTCATATTGCAAATAAGACAAACCGCCTTATTATTGTATACAGTAAAAAAATATTTCCACTCCCATTCATCATTAAATATACAGCATTCAAGATCAATTTTTCATTTTCTGGAAGTCATCCCTAGAGAGAAAAAATTTTTTAATACACAATAATATTTTAATAAAAATATAATTACATACCGTATAAATATCCAAACTGTATCGCAATCAATCGAAACAATATTTAATTAATAGAATGAGCTTGAAGGGGTTATATCGCAAATAAAAACAATTACTTTGTTTTATAAACAACCTGGCCACATTTTCAGTTATCAACTGCACCTATTGTCCATGCTACAATGCCACTTGATTCAGGATACTTGTCCACAAAAATAATGCATTGCTTGATCTTGGGTGAACACTGGCCAAGTCCACCTAGAAGAATGTGGGTTTCACATCGCCGCTAAATGTCAAACAGTTCATATTAAGTACAGATAAGAACAAAAGTTGTAAATCTTTATAATGAAATTTTTTTAAAAAATAAAGAAATATCGTGAATCCATCTGACCAATTATTGGAAGTTAACCCTAGATTAGTCACATGCGGAATTCTTTTCCGCGTATGACTATCTTCTTAAATATCTCGATTTCCAATAATCAAAGACACTTCCACTTCTGAATAGCTGAGATTTTAATTTTCATTGTTATACAATAGTTAGATATTATAGTTTACGTATAACGATTTAAAAGTACCACTTATTTCATTTCCTCAGTGCATCATGCGGAGACTATTAAAAATTTAATTGCAGAACCAGATCCGGCCTGCGGACCGTATGTTGGCCATGCCTGTCCTAGCTAGTAACATATATGTTCTTTGACCATCATTTTGATATAAATAGGTCGGAAACAAGCAACTAGAGATTCTTATTACTATCATTCTAATTCAAGAAGGCCAGCAGTTCATTCAATATTGCTTTGCATTAGAGTGCAGTCTACAATTGAAGCCGTGTTGCTATGATCCATGCTGAAGGCAGAAACAATTGCTGATTAAAACACTCTTCCACCGTGAGCCATATTTTACTGATTGTTTTTAAACTATTTTTCAATACTCCAGTTTCAACAGTCAATACAATGAATTTATTTAGAAGAAATCCATTTATTATGTGTGGCTAAATAACCAAAACCACACCAGTCAAAACATGCCTGGATATGCAGTCAGATCCAGAAATTAGTGCTAAAATTTGAAAAACCAGTTTGTGCAACCCCTCTTTAAAGCCACAAAGGAAGAAATGGATAATGCCTTATAAATGGCTCGAAGATCTACAGATAGTATACTTCATATAACATCACTAGTGTTGTTGTATTTACTCTCTCTAACATCACCAGTGTCCAAGGAGAAGATCATAATAGGAAAAAATAAGAAAGACAACAATAAAATATTAAAAAAATGGTACATGAAAAACCATGGCTTAATCTTAAAATATCTTTTGTTACTATATTTTTGTGTATGTGTTGATAGTTGACAGTCTTATTATTCATTGTTAATAAATTGTTAAATACTTCTTTTTAATTAATCCATTTAGTTTGCATTTGTAACTCAACCAAATATATGCTTTTTACACACATATACTAGTTAATATCCACAGCCCTGAGAAATCATGCAATCCACTGGGGGACATGCTGGGATGGCAGTAATAATTGATGATGATCATTCCTTTAAAAAAAAAAGTTTTCCAAAAGTAAACTTTATTTTTAGATTTGACACTTTTGAGTTTCTTTTTATTGAAATTGAAAAATAAAATATAACTGTATTTTAAATTATAAATCATCATCATCACATTGATTAATATTACTACATATTTGAATTAAAAAATTTGTATTTGAATTTTATTAATCATCCATCTTATTTATTTGAACCAAAGTTGACAATACACATCTTGAATATAGATTGATATGTGTTCAGGTTCAAATCCATCTTCCATCTACCTGTTTTAAAAATTATCATTATAATATATATTAAAATAATATTTTAAACACAATTAAAAAAAAAAAAAAATAATGTTGATATTAATAATAGATTAAGGGAGCACAAATATAAAATTAAGAGTATGCTAATAAGCTCTAAACAAGCGTTTTTTAAAAAAATTTTATGATAAATGCTACTACAAGAGAAACCGGTCTGGGATGGGAACAATTCCAGATAAAGATGATTTGAATGCCTTCTCTTGTAGTAGCATTTGCCATAAAAAAAAAATTTTAAAAAAAGCTTGTTTAGATCTTATTTGCATGTTCTTAATTTTACATATTTGTAAATGCAAGCTATAAGTCATGTGAAATCTGACTTTCTATTATTACTGTTATTATTTTGCTGTTGGGAGTATTGGCTAAATTAAATGGCTAAGCCTATTAATATATGGAGTATCTGAATTAAGTTCAGGCCCATATGATTTTTTTCAGTTGGAGAGCTTACTTTGAAGACATGTAGATGTCTAAAGATTTCAGATCTTTTTAGTGAGAGTTAACTATAATATAATCTTCAATAACTTCTCTTCCTCTTTCCTTCTTTATTTTTGCTTTTCTAATATATAACATATGATGACCACATTTCACTCTTTTGACACTTTGAAGCAAAATATATTTATTTATTAATATTACAGTTTCGACTGTTCCTAGCAGTCTTCGTCAGATCTACAAAAATTTAAACATTATATTAATACAACCATATTTCATACATATATCCATTAAATTTTTATAATTTTACCAACTTAATTATTACCATAAGTTTCTTCATAAAACTTACTATTATATAACTTTAAAATCTACTTTACCCTTTATTTCTATTCTTAGTTATTATTATATTGATATTTATTCACCTTTTTTCTTTTGCCATAATTTTATAAATTCAATGTAATAATAACGAAATCTTTCTTATATTACAATATTCATCTATTTAACATTATTTTAGATATTACTTTACTCACAAATTTAACATTATTTTACATTTCACCTATTATATTAATTTTTAATTATCTTATTCCATTCCTTAATTCCATTTTACCCATATTTTATTCCTGCCTCTTCCATTTACCTATCCTTTATAAAATTATTTTAATTCTTATATGTATTTTTATTTTATTTCTTACCTTATTATTTACTAAACTGTCTCTAGTCCACCATTTTCTATCCCATAATATACTCTAATTTCTTTTAATCTATATACAATTCCCTCTATTATCTATTATACAAACTATTTATTTTAATTCTTATTAGTTTTCACTGTTTATTTTATTTATTTTTTATACTAAGATAGTTTTTAAATCACTTTCTCTATTAATATTTGGATTTATCTTCTTTATTAAAATTGCCTCCCTTATTTCTCTATCTCTCCTATTACTTGCATAACTTATCATTCTAATATTCTCTTTTTCTAGTTTATGACCTGTCTCCATAAAATGCATATATACCGGTGATCCTCTATCATATTTATGTTGTTTTAACCTAGTATATATTGAATTTTTCGTCTCACCAACATATTTATTTGTAATCCCTTTATCCCTACATTTTCTGCATTCTGTTTCATAAACCCCATTTACACATTTCTTCTCCCCACTTATATACCTATTATCTAAAATATCCATTACACTTTTCATCCTTTTATTCACTACTTTATATTTAATATCATTTTTAAAATCTTTATTAATTTTTTTAATAATATTATTAATTCCCCTTACTATACTACTATCATTAAAAAGATTTAGTAAAAGAAATTAAGAAAAAAGTAAAGGAATATGGTAAATATAAATTGACAATGGTAAAGATGGGTGTAGTGTCCATGTATACAAATAATGATGTAGAAAGAGCAATTAATTTGACAATTAATAAATATAAGGAAGACAGGAAAAGGGAAATAGAAATACCTGTAGAGATAGTAAAGAATTTAATGGAAATACGTTGTAAAGATATAACTTTTGAATTTAATGGAGGGTTTTCTAAACAGAAAGAAGGATTGTTAATAGGAGATACATTGAGTGGGGTATTGAGTGAGATATATATGCAGGATAAGGAAGATCAAATGATAGGGGATGAGAATGCACCAATATTAATTAAAAGATATGTGGATGAGTTTCTGTTAATATTTAATAGGGGTGAGAAACAGATAAAAAGATTTATAGATAAAATAAATAAAATAGATAAGAAGATACATTTTACAATAGAATGAGATAATAATAATAGATTCGCATATCTAGATATAATGATAAAAAAGGAATATCATGAGAAAAGATGTGAAGTAAAAACAGAAACGCAATAAATTGGGGTTCTAATATGGATATTAAGCATAAGATTAGTTCTATAAGTTCTAAGGTATATAGAGCAAAATATTATTGTGATGAAGGAGAGGAATATGATAAGGATATAAATAGAATAAAGGAAGATTTTAAGAAAAATGAATATCCAGAAAAGGTAATAAAAAACAATATAAAAAAGAAGAGTTATATAAAAAAGAGGGAAAGGATGAAGAGAAAAGAAAAGAAGGAATACATAGGAATAAAAGTTAATGATAGTAGTATAGTAAGAGGAATTAATAATATTATTAAAAAAATTAATAAAGATTTTTAAAATATTAAATATAAAGTAGTGAATAAAAGGAAGAAAAATGTAATGGATATTTTAGATAATAGGTATATAAGTGGGGAGAAGAAATGTATAACTAGGCTTTATGAAATAGAATGCAGAAAATGTAGGGATAAAGGGATTACAAATAAATATGTTGGTGGGACGAAAAATTCAATATATACTAGGTTAAAACAACATAAATATGATAGAGGATCACCGGTATATATGCATTTTATGGAGACAGGTCATAAACTAGAAAAAGAGAATATTAGAATGATAAGTTATGCAAATAGTAGGAGAGAGAGAAAAATAAAAGAGGCAATTTTAATAAAAAAGATAAATCCAAATATTAATAGAGAAAGTGGTTTAAAAACTATCTTAGTATAAAAAATAAATAAAATAAACAGTGAAAACTAATAAGAATTAAAATAAGTAGTTTGTATAATAGATAATAGAGGGAATTGTATATAGATTAAAAGAAATTAGAGTACATTATGGGATAGAAAATGGTGGAGTAGAGACAGTTTAGTAGATAATAAGGTAAGAAATAAAATGAAAATACATATAAGAATTAAAATAATTTTATAAAGGATAGGTAAATGGAAGAGGCAGAAATAAAATATGGGTAAAATGGAATTAAGGAATGGAATAAGATAATTAAAAATTAAGATAATAGGTGAAATGTAAAATAAAGTTAAATTTGTGAATAAAGTAATATGTAAAATAAGACTAAATATATAAATATAGTAATATAAAAAAGATTTCATTAATATTACATTGAATTTATAAAATTATGGCAAAAAAAAAAGTGAATAAATATCAATATAATAATAACTAAGAATAGAAATAAAGGGTAAAGTAAATTTTAAAGTTATATAATAGTAAGTTTTATGAATAAACTTATGGTAATAATTAAGTTGGTAAAATTGTAAAAATTTAATGGATATATGTATGAAATGTGATTGTATTAATATAATGTTTAAATTTTTGTAGATTTGACGAAGACTGCTAGGAACAGTCGAAACTGTAATATTAATAAATAAATATATTTTGCTTCAAAGTGTCAAAAGAGTGGAATGTGGTTATTATATGAAAGTTAACTATTAGATAAATGCTTAGCTTGAGTTGGTTTTTTACATATTGGAAAATGCAAGCTATATATATATATATATATCATGTGACATCTGACTTTCTATTATATATATATGCTGTGTGTGACTGTGTTCATTCAATCACATTCAATCAAAAAGTAAAAATAATAAAAAATTTATTATACCATATTCATTTTTTAAAAATAAACTGAATAGTGAAATATCTGAGCTTAATCACAATTAAACACATTCAGACGAAATCATTTTTCCTTGATAACTTTGCTCCCCTAAGGAAATGCTAATAGTAGCAGTCTCGTTATCAGCAGACAATAATCTTTCTAGTTGTTTTGATGTTTTTAAAAATCAGTATCAACTTCAGAATTTGTACAGTTACCCCTATTTTCTATTATCCATTTCAGATTCTAAAATATACTTCAAACTTTAAGCTTTCTGACATAATAAATAATATAAATATTTTGCAGTTCACTTTTTAACTATTTTAATCGCTTAAGAAAATTAATGAATTTTATTAAATTTAATAAATTTTTGGCTTAATGCACTATATCACATCAAAGTGATAAATAAAATATATGTCCTTTCAAATTAAATCCAAAAAATATTATTAAAAATTATGACTCAGTATAACATTCCCATGTATTAAATGTACGAATTTTAATGTTTATATTTTTTATTTCTTTATAATTTTTTTTTTGGAGAGCATATAATTGAAATAGTATATGTTGACACAGTGTACATCATCATTCACTGTGTATAATTAAAAAGCAAGTATCTTGATTCAAATAAGTTTCCTGTAAAGATTACACCTGTTTTTTTATAGTTTGAGCACGAGATAGCTAATGAAAAAGATATAAACTCTATTTAATACAATTTGCAGTTAAGCTTGAATGAGGAGTCATAAGAGTATTAAAGTTGGTATACTGTTCATATGTCAAAAAATTGCAAGTATCTACAGTAATGCTATTCATGAAATTACCAAAATATATAGTTCCTGAACTGATTTCAAACTTCAGTCTGAATAATATTCTGGTGTGGATTTGAAATCTGAAAAAATTAAACTTTTAAAGCTATTAGCTTGCCAAGAAAATAAAAATAAATTGACAACTGAGCTAAAACCACACTAGGCAGGTAGGTCCATTGACTGAATATATATCAATGAACCTGAAACCAGCTATGTAATCATAACTCCACTCAGTAAGATTAATTCTTACATTAATGGTAGTAAGTGATGAGAGAGGTTGCTACTAAAAAAAAAATATATTTGATCATAATCTTTTTCCATATAAAGATCACTTTTGCAACTATAATTAGATTGCATATTATTAATTTACATATAATATTGCAATGGCATAAACATTTATTTGATTTCATTCAATAGCTAAACAATCACTGACAATAGTAAACATGGTTATCAAAATGTAAAACACAATTTTTTATAGCATGTTAGTGTTGTTAATAATAAATTTTAAAAATATTTTTTAGAAAAATGTTTTTATTTAATTTGACTTAAAAACAAAGATTTTTTTTTACCTTAAACAACAAATTTTGGTTATTATATGTAACTTTAAACAAAAAGATTAAATTATTCAATCAATAATAGGTAAAACATAACAATTGAATTAATTAATTTATAGACATTCCATGCTTTTATTTAAAGTTACATACAACAATCAAAATTGTAGTTCAAGAAAAAACATACTTTTTGTTTTTTTTTTCAAAATCATTTATCATTGAACAGGAAAGCTATTCATATTCAATTTTAAAAACTGAGAATATAAGCATTTGAAATTATGTGCGTGTTAAAACTCAGTTCCAGATAACTATGTTTATGAAGATAGTGGTATAAAAAAACAAGTTTTAATTAAACAATCAAAAGAAATTAAGATTTGATCCTTCATTTCTTTTTCTTTCTATTTTAATTAACTGTAAACACTTTTTAAAGCAATAGTCATGAAATTAAATGAATTTATTTTTAATAAATATACTGCCATTTATTATGTATCATTTAAAACTTATCAGAGTGATTTCAGTATAGTTGAGATATGGCCAGCCAACACTGTTAGGTTGGACAACCCTAAAATATTGCTTTCTTATAATGCATAACTTCTATTTTTCAAAACCCTTTTTTTTTTAATTTATTTTTCCACATAAACAGAAAAGCTATTCCTATTCAAATATTAAATAAATAAAAAAATGGGAATCTAAAAAATGTCCAAAAAAAAAATTAGTTATAAGATTTTTGTTTTAGTAAGGTAATCGTTTTAAAAAGCAAGCTTTACATAAACAATCCAAAGAGAATTTCTTTTTTTTTTTACTTTCTATTTTAATTATCTGTAAACTTTTCTAAAATTTCTTCCTCAAATTAAATGAAAGCATTTGCTTAAAAATATTGTACAGCCTATTATGTGTGACTCAAAATTTACCTAATTGAATAGAATGCAGTTTGAAATGCAACCCACCAACATTGTAAGGTTGGACAATTTTAAAATATTGTTTCATCTGACTAAAAGCATTTTGTACATCCATAAGTTTTGTACAATCCATAAGTTTTGTATATCCATAAGTTTTGTACAATAAGTTTGGGCATAAACTTGAAATTTAGGTATTTTTAATTTGAATCGTGTCGCTCTATCTGATGGACATTAATTTCCACAATATTGTCCTTCCACTTTTTATTTATAATAAATCTCACCACTTTTCAATATATGTGTTTAGTAATAATATGCATACCTACTTTTTAAATTAATTGTCTCTTCATTTTTTTTTCTAATTTCACAAATTTCAACAATGTGCCATTTAACATGTATATAAAATTTGAAGTCCATTCATTAAATAGAAGTAGGAAAAAAATAATTTACAAAATTTGATTCAAATAAATAAAAGCCTAAAGTTAAATAAAAGCATTTTAAAAATAAATAAATAAATAACATAGAAGCAAGTAAAAACATAATCTAAACAAGCACAAAATAATTGTTAGCAAACTATAACACATAATATAAACTATTGTAATAACAGCAAAATTGAAGCACTAATCATCAAATTAATAATGTAGTTGTGGATGATAAATATTGTATACATTATTGATTATTAACCATTATTCGAAACAAATTACAATTCAGATTATACTAACTTTTATAAATAAAATTGGTACCATAAAATCATATAATATTATTATATTTTACTATTATTAATTTTAAAATCATTACTATATTTAAGCAAGTACTGTAGTGCAATAAATTAAAGCATTAGCTAAATGAATTAAAAGAATAATAAGTAAAGTAAAAATCCAATTCCCAAGTACACAAAAGAATAAAAACGCTGCTTACACATGATTACTCTTCAAAGAAAAAATAATAATAAATATATAACCATTTAATTTCATAAATAAGCTAAGAAATAAAAAATATGTATTCATGACTTTTTTTGAGGATACCACTTTACAAATATCTATTACTGATGTCATTTTAGTTTGTTCATATGAGAAACATAAAAATAAATGATATATATATATATCAAAAAATGCTACACTATTGTTTGAATTGTTTTTAACGAATGTTTCAATTACTTAAAAATCATACATTATACAGCATTGTATGAATTTTGCTTAGAACTTATATTATAAGAATTTATATTGAAATATATATTCACCCTTCCATTGTTTTTTATAACTTACAGACAATAATAATTAGAAGATTCAAAAATTCTTCTGCTAGTGTGACAGTCTGCCTTACAAGATCTTCTTCTGCCTTTGGAGGAGTATTTTCATAAGCTTCACTGTAAATAGAATTGTTTTTAAATTAAATATAAGTATGTATTATATATGCACATATATGAATTAAAAATATGTGTGTGCAGGCACATATAGACACATAGATTAAATAAATATATTATTCTGTAGAAATTGTTTTCACAAACAAATTGGTATACAAAAATTTTATAAACATATAAATTATTTGAGACTAAAATCCTCAATAAAAAATTATATAGTACTTTTAAAATATTTACACTTTAATAATTTATTAAATAATTCCATTTGTCTTAAAACAATTCTATTTATAAAAAATAATTATATAGAACTATTTACATTGGTCATACAAGAATTAAGTATTTGAAATATATATACAAAATAAAAAAAAAAATTCATGTTAAAATATAATACTATATAATTAATTTTGTTATAAATGACTTTTTACATGCTAAATGAAATTGAGAAGTAAAAATAGCCTTTAGATTAGTTCAGGGCAAATGTCTCCATGAAAATTTCTTCAAAGAAAAATAATGAAGGCACTTCTCGCCAGACTAGTTAAATGGGTTGATGATAGTTTTAGCATTTTTCTTCTTTTATTTTCTGATTAAGAAAAGCTAGATAACAAATTACTGATCAATATTTGTTATTCTAAACTCACAATCTGAAAAAATCCAAAGTTGACTTAGAAATTCTCATCTATTTAAAAACATTTATAAATCCCATCTAGATGTGAATGTCATAGATATAAAACAAAAAAAAAATGTATTAATTACTATGCAACACAAAGTCTTGAAATCATTCCTCTGAATCATTATAAATTTACATTGTTATGATATTTATAATTATTTCATCTATCCTTTCCAAATTATAAGTTTTGTCATCTGTGTTTTCACAATTGTGAATAGACCTTTTGGCTATCAGCATAAAAATTTTTTAGTTATTAAAAATACACATAATTCATTTGATCATAATTCTTGTATAAGACATATATAAATTATCATATTATTTATACTAAAAAGTTTGTCTGATAAGTCTCACATGACTGCAGAAAGGAGTTTGGTATTAACTGAAAGGAGACATTTTAATATTTAAGACCTCATAGAAAAAGAGCAGAGCCAAATTTCTAATGTTCATCACATACTTCGTTGTGACTGAAACTGTTATTACTATAAGATTATAAATATATAGCAAACACACATGAATGGGCTTCCCACCAACACACATTAGCCAGTATAGTGAATTTATTGGGGTTTTTTTGCCTTTGAATTTAAAATCAAGAAAGACTATAGCAATTCTTATCAGCTGCCTGATAGTTCAAGATATTAGTTGAGTTTTATAATGCAGGATGAATGCGTGTGTGAATGATTTTTTTTTCTAATAGATATTTACAATCATGACAGACAAAATTAAATTCTGGCCTTCGTTCAAACAAGGCTGTAAAATTTATAACAGTTGGTGATCAGAAGGAGAAGGTAGCAAGAATTCCTCAATTGCAAACCTAGGTTGAGATTCAATGATGAACTTTTATTTAGTATTTACAACTTCAGATTACTTTCAAGTGAAGGAAAATTATATAAATTGGAAGCAGAGCTATCTAATATTAAATGGGACACTATGAAATTTGTGAAGTTAGAAGAAAAAATTAAAAAATAATTATTTTAAAGTGATATTTTATTGCAAAGGCACACATAATGAAAATGCAAGTGGAGTGGATTCAATTATAAATAAAAAGTGGAAGAACAACATTATGAAAATTGATGTATATCAGACAAAATAACAAGATTAGTTTAGTAATTCAGATTAAAAATATCAAAAACAGATAATTCAAATTTATCCTGATAAGTTATTGTGATGATGAAGTTGAAGACTTTTATAGTGACATATAAAATGCTTTTGATCAGATCAAACAATATTTTAGAATTGTCATGAACAACTTTAATGCTATGATTGATAAAGAGATTGAAAGATGAAATTGCTGTGGATAAATTTTATTATGGTAATAAAAATGAAAAAGGAAACCAACTTATAGAGTTCGCACAAAAAGAAAATCTTTATATTAAGAATTCTTTCTTTGAGAAAAATGCTAAATGGAACTGGACATGGAGGCATTTAAATGAAAGTACAACAAAATTGGATTTTATTTTGATTAAGAGAAAATAAGTATTTCAAGACTGTAAATGTGCTAGTGATCACGGATTAATAACATATGTGTATGTGTTAATGCAAAATTAGAGATGTAAAATTATTAAGAAAATAAGTATTAACAATTAGCTTCTTTTTTTTTTACAGCAATATTCCAAAAAATTTAAGTTAGAACTTGAAAATCATTTAAAACTATTAATACATTCTGAAGATAGTTCAGACTTGAATAAAGTCGATAAAAAAATAAATCATACATAATTAAGAATTACAAAAAAAGATACTTTGCACAAAAGAGCAGCAATTGGACCAGTAAATTTTCTACTGAAAATAGACAATGTGTGAAAAAAAGAAATATATATAAAAACAATCCATTAAAAAGAACTGAATATCTAGAGTTTTGTAAGAAGATACATAAAAGAGTTAATAATGATATAAAAAATATACAAATGTTAGTTGGCAAGGAAAGATCCAGAAAAGAATAAAAATCTTCTGCAGTAAAAAGAAAAAGTGAACGATTACCAAAAAAAGAATAAAAAAATGAAATATTCCTTACAATTATTACATCTTCTGAATTGCCCAGCACTTTAAAAAAATAAGTATAATATGAAACTAAACCTATAAAGAAGGAAATTATATACCAGATGATGGAAAGAATACAGCAGAAATTTTATATATTAAAAAAGATAATAAAGAAGATAATAGGAATTAAAGATCTATTAGTCTTCAATCAGTTCTCAACAAAATCTTTATTAAATAAAATACAACTTATCCACAGTGAACTTTGAATTTCAAACAACCAAAAGAACAAAGTGCATTTGTAAGTAGTTTTAACAGAGTAAATCAATCCAAGTATTGAGAGAAGTTCTGTTGTAAGTAGTTTAACAGAGTAAATCAATCCAAGTATTGAGAGAAGTTCTAGAAAAGACACATTTGATTCTATAAGCATTTCTACAGAGATTAAATTATTAGGTTATCAAAATAAAAGATCAAGGATATTGTCATATTCTGAAAAGCAATGATTAGATTACAAAGTGATACTAAAAAGATTAACATTAAGAAGAGTGTAGGACAGAATGATTCCATCTCTCCAAAACTTTTTATAACAATTCTACAAAAAATATTTTATGAAATAAAAATCATCTAGATTTTGCAGATTATTTGTGGTTTTTCAAATAAATTTCAGAGCTTCAGGAAAATTGCAACAGATATCAGATGAAAGAATGAAGGAGTAAAGATAAATGCTAAAAAATGCAAGCATAAAATTTCAGAAAATATTTATTTACTTAACATGTGTACAATAAGTCGTCCATTACAACATAAAGTGTATTGAATTACACGATGATTTATATGTGACATAACATCCATCTGTTATCAAGTATGCAATTTACAAACATTTTCCAAATTAATAGTCCTACTTGGGTGTTACTTTTTAAAACTTTTCTTGAGAAGAAAGATTGGTGATTTAATTTATGCTAAATTTTCATTATTAAAATCACTTCTATTATTTTAATAGTCTTTCAGGAGAAAAAAAAATGTTTCAAAACTCAAACTAATTTTTATTTTATCTTGAATATTTAAAAGCTATTATACTGAAACTAGAAAACTAAATTGAGCATTCTAAATCTAAGCATTAAACATTAATAAAAGAAGTGATTAAATAACGTAAATATATATATAAATGAAATTATTAATTGTCTAATATTTTGACTTATAGTAATAGATAAATTGTTTCTCTATACAGATAGAATTATGTTTATCAAAAATAATCGATAGAAAAATATAAATGCACCATATAATTTTATAGTACCATTTATTTAAAACATTAATGTCAATATTACCATTTACTTATACATTTATAACTTTATAATTCAATACAACCAACATATGTTTCAATGTGCAAACAAAAGTCATCTATCAGGCTGACTATCTTAACTAGGGTTTATATTTGGAATAGAGCTTATATTATAAGCATCCTCAAAAATCATACTAGGGCTTATTTTTGGTTAGGTCTTATTTTTGGTAAAACATGGTAATTATGTAAAGAGCTTCTTATGGCAATTAAAAATAATAATAAGTAAAAAAGGAAACAATAAAATCATATCTCTTTATAATTTTTTGTAAAATCCCACTTGTAAAGAAAAAATATATTTTTTAGACTAGTCTAAAAAAAATAAAATTTAGAATTTTGCTAAAGAAATATTAAATAGATTATTTTTTAGATGATAACAGTTTGATACTGACGAAGAATATATTAATGAAATTATAATCAAAGAAAATGAAGATTTGTCGCTTCATAAACCATTAAATTTATCTATAACAAAGTATGAAAGAAATGAAACCAAGGGATGATAACAAATATCAGATAATTAAAGAAAAATTTCAAACATGGGTACAACAACACTACTTCGATATGCTTTAATAATGAAGTCTATAATAATTTTATTACAAAGATGATAAAATAATTGTACAATACTATTTTGGGGAAGCTATTTTTTTGAAAAATTATTTCAAAGTTGAACAATAAACACATTACATTTTACTTTGCTATCAATTTTTATCTACATACTGTATTTTGAGTTAAAATAGTAAAATATATTAATTCAATACTAAAAAGTAATACATTATTGTTATATAATAACCTTCTTAAAGTGAGAAAATTATTGAGATTTCTCAAGAAGTAAGACGTAAATTTTTATTTTCTTGAAAAATGAAAACTAACAAGAAATCTTAATCACTAAAATCTCCTTCTACAGTTCATTGTAGAAAACTTTTAAAGTTCATTAATTAAAAATTTCTTATAATTATATTGCAAATGAATATATTTCATAAGAAATACAATAATAAAAATTTAACACATATTTATAATTTTAACTTTTTGATTATATTACATATATATATTTTAACCTAAATATATATATCAGGTCACTTTAACCCTCACCTATAACCTCCATCTTCTTCACTTATTTATAATTGCCCAGGCGCCAATTCTATACAAGATAGAATAAAATTTATCATTGTAAATTGTTCTATGGCTTAGCTCAGTTGAGGTTATAGGATATGGTCTTTATATATGAGGCCAACAAGGATGATAAAATGTCTATAAACAATAATACTATAAGATTAATTTAAATACGTTCAGAGCATCTATTCAATACCAAAACTATTGCAAAATTGACAATTATTACATTTATTATAGGATAGATAATAATTAGGAACGGGTACCTTTATATCCATATCACTATATATTCCAAGCAAAGTAAAATGTATTATTGGCATTGTAATACTGAGATTTATTACCACCAGACAAATTAAATAAAACCTGACTTATATTGACAAACTTATATCTTCTATAACTATGTTATATTAACCAGATGTGTGTGTGTGGAAATGAAGAATCGAACGTAAATAGTCAAGCAATTCGTTTGGACTTTTAATTCATTAAAAGTATTTATTAAAAAAAAATATTTTAAATAAAAGACAAAAAAAAAATAATTATAATAAAAATAAAAAAATATTATTTATGCACATTGATAACCAGTTACATCTCTTCTAAGGTAAAATCAAAATTGACTACTATTTAATATGTTAATCATATATCTATCTTCGAATATGTGCGTTTGATTATATTGTAAACACAATGTATTCATGAAATATATTTTATTAGATTACTTATAAACTTGTATGATGCTACAAATCAATCATCTTTTACATATTATAAAAAATTATATAACACTTATCTGTTACAATCGGTGTAAGTCATCTAACAGTAACTATACAAAATAAATAAAGGCAGGGAAAAATAATAACCAAACACTTATACTTATATGCTTAAGAATTAACGAATATCTCCAAACTTAATCTACATAATCTAATCGCCCCTTGACCATCTCTACCCTCAACTCACATTCAATATAACTCCTATATACCGAACTTACAACAGATAAAGTTTTAATTCATTATTTTTCTTTAAATATACCTCATTAACTAAACTGCATAATAAATACGACATGTTTAAAATAATAATCTATAGCATCATGCACACATCCGAATATATACTTTCTAAATCATACAAAATAATAAATTATCATATTCTAATGATAATGAAATTACATTGTTTTGTTTTGTTTTTTTTTTAAAAAAGAACACAAAACAAAAACAACAAAAAAAAATATTTATACATCTATTGTAATCAAAAAAAAAAAATATTTGTCAATATCCTATTATTACATATTAAGTTTTTTAAAAGAAAATTGAAGGTTGAAAGTTAAAGAAACATACATATTAATTTTAAAAACAATGGTAAATTATAACATAAAAAAAAAATGTCTATCCGATTGTTAAGCATAACTTGTTAAGAATGATAAGAGTTTTTTTTTTTTTTATCCTAGAATTCCGTGACGGGCGTTAAAAAATGATATTTGCATGCATTGACATTCTTTCATTATATATATATGCGACCAGCAAAGTTATACGGTAGAAAATGATCCTCTGGTTATAAAATTAAGTAGATAAATGTTTTTATTTTAAATTTTAATTTGCAGAAGATTGATAAAAAATGATTAGAATTTAATATTAGGCGTTTGGTTTTAGAGTCTAATGAAAAAAATTGTGCTAGCGTTATTTTATACAATTTTGCCATCTTAATATTACTTACTTTTGGCAATATCTTGAAATAAATTATATTACTTATCTTACGTGACATCAAGGTAATTTTAAAAGGAGTGAATGGACCATTGCTTTGGCAGAAATTTGAAGGCTGGCTTCCCTCTGGGTCTATCTCTTCATGGTTTTATTACTCCAGTAGTATAATAGAAATTTTCCATAAACACATCATTAGAATCCTTGCGATGTTTTTTTAATATTTGTAATATTTTTAGAGAGTTATTGATTCTTTTAAGTTTCCTTTTTTTCTTCTTCCTCGGAGCCTTTTTTTTTTTTTTACTTTCAAGTTTTACACTATATTTTTCTCCACTCACACCCTCTGTGTTTCTATGACAATCAACTTTGGAAGCTTGCCAGAAATATTATTTATAAAAATTTTAATACTACAGTATTTGAATATAATAAACATAGTAATAAAAAAAAAATATTAAATACTAATTATTAATTTTAGAAATGTTATTTACTATTACAAATAATCTCTATCGTTTTTAAAACATAAGATTCTAAGACAATATATAATCAGTAACTTATAAATAAAATTATAGAAAAGAAAATTCCAATTAATAATATATTTATGCATCTGCCTATTATGACATGTAAATGCTCTACTATACACAAACATCTACCACTAAACATATAGTCCAAAACTCCACCAATCAATATACCCATTTAAAATTTTGATTTTGTTAAAATCCTAACTTCAACTAGCAAATTACATCACCATTTAAGTTTAGTTTTCCTAAAAACTCAATTTTAAATATTAGATTATATCACAATTCATTTTTCTCAACTACTTACTTTCAGCCATTGTTAGCACAAATGTGACCTTCCCACATTTCTTTCTGGTGCCAACCTGGAAGGTTACAATCCATCCCCCTTATGAAAGAAAAATGAATTGGATAAACAACAATCAATATTAATAACACATTAAATTTTACATTAAGATCATTCCTCAATTAAAAAAATTATGTTTGTCGAATAAACATAAACAATAAAAACATTTAATGCTTTTATAAACACATGTTTATATTATACTTTAACAACATTATATAAGCAAAAAAATAATAATAATAATAATACTTACATTCTATATTGAACAATATGTATAACTTTTATTAATCATGTCTTGCAGGACATGGAACCAAACTGCGAGCATTATAGGTTCCTCGTATTCCTTCAGGTGTAGAAAGTAAAAATGCATTTTCTCCCACCTGTTTCATTATCTCATATGGACCTTCATAGAGATTAAGAAATTTCTGAAAAGTGTGTTTCTTAAGATTACTAACATGGGGAGTTCTGATCATTACGCTGTCATGAATTTTGAAACAATGCGAGCTAGCCCTATGATGGCGAATATGCTTATCACCCATCTTTTTAAGATTGGCTTGGGCTAGTGTCAAATCATGTGATACATCAATGTTCTCTTGAACAGGGGGCAAAGGGGTTTTAATTAATAAAGGTTCCACTTTACCAAAATGTAAACGAATTGGTGACATTTTTGTGGATTCATTAATTGTAACATTAATATAATGTATAATCTGTGGCAATTGATGCACCCATTGCCTATGGTCTCCACCTACATATACCCGGAATAATCGACTGAGTTCTCACATGATCCTTTCACTAGGATTGGACTGTGGGTTGCGTATGGAACACATGATGTGCTGAATATTCTTCTTTTGACACCATTTTTTCCAATAATCTGAAATAAAAGCGGTGGCATGATCAGTGAGAATAGAGGTAGGTTTACCTACTACAATAAATTGTGACATCTCCAGGTGTTTCACGACATTCTTGGCGTCAGCCTTTGGGACTGTAAAAGCTGAAACAAATTTTGAGAACACATCGTAAGTTACAAGAATAAATTTTTGGCGGTTAGAAGGAGGAAGAGGTCCATAAAAGTCCAGGGCTAATAATTCATTCGGTTGATTAGGCAAAATAGAGTGTAGTGTCCCCACGTAGGTTTTGTTTTGGTATTTAGTCTTTAAGCAGATCTCACAATCCTTCAATCTAGTCATGATACGTTCCGTCATGTTCTGAAAGTAAAAATGTTCTTTGATAATTGGCTGTATTTTTTGTACCCCAAAATGACCATAATGACAATGAACATAATATATTAATTTATCCACTAAGCATGCTGGAATCATCACCCTCCATGAATCACCCTCAGTCCCATCCAATTTTCTCAGTAAAATTCCATCATTCATTTTGTATTTAGCCTTAACCCTTTCAACATATCTTTTCTTTCCATTCATTTACCAGCACACCAATTATTCTCCTTAATTCATTGTCCTGTACTTGTAATGTTGGTAAATCCTTATAACTCTTAGTTATTTCGTCCTCCAGTAATGCGGTCAAATTACAAATAATATTTTCAGTACATGGATTCTGATATGTTATAGTAATGGGATGGTGACTTAAGATGTCAGCAACAGTGTTATTACGGCCAGAATACTAAATGATCCGATAGGAAAACTGCTGAAGGTATAAGCTCCAACGAATCAGTCTGTCATTATGTAAATAGCTTCTATTTAAGAACTCTAGGCTTCTATGGTCTCATAGTACAGTTACTTGAGATCCCAATAGAACCTGCCGCAGTTTTTGTAACCCCCAGACAATGGCCAGAGCCTCCCGTTCAGTCGTAGTGTAGTTTAGTTCTGGTCCCTTCAAGTGTCGGCTCAAAAAATAAAGAACCTGTAGTTTCCCATCATTATCTAGTTGGTATAGTATGACCCCTAGTCCAAACCCACTACTGTCAGTTTGTAGGTAAAATTCCTTCTGAAAGTCTGGATATGCTAGTATAACTGTCTTCAAAAAATTATCCTTAATAACTTGAAGTTCTCCATCATGCTCTTTAGTCCAAACCCAGGGCTCAGATTTCTTTAATAATATAGATAAATTGAGGGTATCATATGAGAAATTCTTGTAAAAACGATGGTAATAATTACACAGTCCCAAAAACGACCTCAAGTGCTTCTTAGATTTGGGTGTAGGAAATTGTTGAATTGCAGATATTTTATCGGGATGAGGTTTTATTCCCTGATTACTAATTACATGGCCAAGGAAGGATATTTCTCCAGCCACTAGGGTGCATTTCTCAAGATTGACTTTAATGTTATGAAGTGAGCATTCTGAAAAAAATAAATTCAAGTGTTCCAAATGTTGGGTTAGATCATCCGATGCGATAACAATGTCATCAACGTAGATGACTATTCATTCTTTAAGCTTCCGAGAAAAGATTGCATTCAAACATCTGATCAGGCCTGCCCCACTGTTAATCAGGCCAAATGGCATCCTCTGAAACATATACGAATGGCCTTGATGACGAAAAGCCGTATATTGCTGATCCTCGAGATGTAATAAAATCTGCCAATAGCTGGCAGTTAGATCAAATGTTGAAAAGACTCTCCTTCCCCGAAACCCAAGCAGCAATTCTTGTACTGGCATTGGAATATCACGTTCAGGTATAGTATGTTTATTAAGGATATGTGCATCCAAGCATACTCGAAGAGAACCATCTTTCTTTTTCACCACAATGAGAGGATTTACATATGGTGAAGGGCCAATCTTAATAATCTCCCAATCGAGCATCTTTTGGATCTGTCGTTGGACTTCTGTCTGGTATTGGTGCGGGATAGGATAGGTGCGTTGTTGGAAAGGTTCATTATCCCTGAGCTTAATCCTATGAATATATCCCTTGATAATGCCGGGTACTTTAGAAAAGATAAATTTATACTGAAGCAACAATTGAAAGAAGGGTTCATAGTATTCTGATCCTATGATACCAGAACTGTCTAACTTCATCTTTATATTTACATCAACCGATGTCTCCAGCATAGCTATCAATTGACTACCCTGACTAATGAAATCTCCTATGAGAGGGCAAATCTCCTCTCGGCATATAAAAGTGTGGTTGCCATAATTAATTGAACAATGATTAAGGGTCATGAAGTCTGAACCAATTACGACCTCTTGAACCAGTCTGGGCATGATCAAGAATACGTGCGTACGCTCTAAGTTATTAACCTTAACAGTAATGAAAATCTGTTTATTTTTCAACTTCACCTTCCTTCCATTTGCAAGAGTTACCTGAAGGGATTTAAGTGGTAAGGTAGGAATTGAATGGTCAACCTGCATTATTTTCACATACATTTCCTCTGAAATTACAGAAGCTTGGCTACCAGAATCGACCAAAGCATCCACAACTAACCCCAAAATGGTAATCCGAATTATTGGACAACTATATGAAATGGGAGGTTCTAGAAAACCTTCATATTCCCAGTGCTCAACATCAAAATCAAGATTGTTAATTAACCATCCTATGGTGTTCCCCAAATCTCTATAAATAGGGCCCCAAAGTGAGAAACATACCGTTGAGGCCCCTATTGGTTTAATGCTCCAGGTTTCTTGATAGTGGTTTCATCCCTTTTAAGGATTCTTATCCCACTTGTGGGTGGCATATTACCATTGTCTTTCCTCCCCATATGCGGGTAAGGATTATAATATGGCCTACCCTGAATTGGAGGCCTACCTCTATATCTACTCCTATTTCGCATATCTCTGCCTTGATTCCACCGTGACCTATCTAGGATACTAATGCTATTCATATTTGGGCTATGTTCTTAATTAATCTTAGCCCTAGCATCTCCTCCCCAATCACTAATCTCTATTGAGTCTAAAACATTAATTACTTCTTCAATCGTTTGTCGGTCCGATGCTATCAAGACTTGTTCGACGTGTCTCGGCATATTGTGGTGCAATACCGTAACTATTTGTTGTTCGGAGAAAGGGTATGCAGTAAGAGTTCTCAATTTGACGACTTGCTTTCTGAAAAATTGAGTGTAACTACCTTTCATATGATTATATCTTTCCTGCGATACTTGATATCTCAAGTTGTCTTGCTTATCTTCCCCCCAAAAACTATTTAATAATAGGTACTTAAAATCCCCATAATTATGTGGCCTCTCAAATAATGACTGCCACCAGTCCTTGGATGACGAATATAGATGACCAGTCCTTGGATGATGAATATAGATGATTGCTAGCAATTGCAATCTTTTCCTCTTCTGTTAAGGGACATAACGCAAATAACTCTTCTAAATTCTGCAAAAACTCATGTGGATTTTCCATGTGATCTCCCTTAAAAGATTTAATAGACAAGAATTTAAGGGCCATGGAATCCCGTGAATCCTTCCCATAATTCATTTTTTCTCTATTTACACCTAAATTCTTTGAATATGCCTTATCAAGCCTAGAATCTTTTAATAACTCCTCGGAACAATGGTATGTCGGGTAACCACAGACCTCTTTAACCTCAGTAATATCTGTTTCCCTAATCTCTGGAATTCTTATTTCTGTCTTTGCATTCCGCTCCTGAATTATTTTTTCTTGCATAAAATTTTCTAATTTTAACTGGTGATTCTGTAACTCACAATTAAACTCATTTAGCTTTTCTTCAACCTGGTCTGAGATACCCTGCTTACCTATATCACTCCTCACACTATCTACCTCTTTTCTTAAATTTTGACATTTTTCATCTATTTCAACTAACTTTAGCCCCATGGCTCGTACAGCTTCTTCTATTGTCAAACTATCTATTTTTTTAACCATTTGAACAACCTGATCATTTATATTTTGACCAACACTATACTGGCCTTGAGTTTTTAAAATATTGTCATCCACTTTATCGTGACACCTATCCACAACTTGTTTAATAACCCCAAATTCTTCCTGAAATTGTTCAAATTTCTGTTGAACATACTCAAATTCCTTATCTTTTACCATGTTTTCGGTTTTACTAAAATTTTCTTTAATCTCCTCTCGAATTTGTGCCACTGCACTATCATTTTCTAATTTTATTTGATGCAATTGAGCATAGACATTTATTTCTACAGTTTCAAATTTAGATGCTTGATCTTTAATAGTGTCTTTAACCTCCTTTATCTCTAACATCTGACCTTCTACTTTCTCTTCCAAAGCTTGCATCTGGCTAACTGTATTAGCTCTTATCTCTACCATGTCTGACGTTATTCCTAACATTTCCAATTTTATTTCAGCTATCCTTTCCTCTGACTTATCTTGATTCAACTTTATTTCTTTTAGTTCTGATTTCAATTCTGTTTGTCCTGACTTTAATTCTACTAACATCTCTTCTGACTTTTGTCTATCTTCTACGCGTCCAGACTTTAGTTCTTCTTTTAATTCTGACTTCAATTCTACTAACATCTCTTCTGATTTTTTTTCTATCTTCTACTCGACTAGACTCTAACTTTGTTTGAACAGACTTTAGTTCTGTGAACATCTCTTCTGACCTTTCTCTATCTTCTACTCATCTAGACTCTAATTTTGCAAAAAACGATTTGGCCCACATCGGCATATCATCATCCGTGGTTTTACAAATATTATCTCTCATCTTACTAGACTCTCCATAGGACATATCTATAGCTTCATTTCCTGATTCAAGGTCAGGGGACAATGCAGCTATGTCTGGAGATGGTGTCTCTTGAGACCCACCCAAACTATCGTATAAACTAAACTCTTCCATTTTATAATCTCTTTAAAAATTTATTAATACTATTTAAGAAAACAAGGTTTACCAGCCCCAACCTCCACCAAATCAACAATTCAAATTCACCACCACTACCTAAAATGTCATAAAATTTCCACAATTTTATTTTCCCATATAATGTTCGATTTTCCACACACACATAGATAAGAAGACATTAAGCTTTAACTAGATAACATTAATCTAAACATAGCTGAAATTATAAATCAAATTTTATATGATCCACTATAGTTATATTGCAAACTACACCAATTCAAACAACTGATAAAAGACCAAAATAATTTAAACATATTCATTTATCTTTATGCTGTATTGGGTGCATTCAAATATTATAACCAGCATTTATAACAAAAAAAAAAAAATTCATAACCAAAATCAAATTAATGATGACATGCATTTATTATGACGACTGATATACAATTTTTACTTAAATATGGTAAATGCCAACCTTTGCATAAGAATATAAAAAATAGCCTTTTAAGAATGAGCTATATATTCAAGTTATATATTTATCCATTCTTCTAAAGATCCAACAGATACTGACAGCCAAAAGAATTATTAGCAGTTCACAATTTTGAGATGGATAGAAGAATTCCATCACTGCTCTCAAAACATACAATGCTCCATGAACACTCTGATGATCATCTCACTTTAACCACTCTAAGCTACCACAACCCATAATATTCTACTACAAACACTATCACAATGCCCTGCTTACATCCAAGTCTTAGGGGCTATTTATAAAATATTGTCTTGCTCATCTCTCTGGAGTCTTAGAGACAAATATTACATGTATATTACAAAGAACTATGCCTTGCTCTCTCTGGAGTCTTAGAGGCAAAATCATGGCAGGACTACTGTTAACTGCTTCATGATAACTAACAACTGATATCATAATTTGGGTTGGAGCAGTGAATGAGAACAATCAATCATCAGTGACATGAATACACCATATACCTAAGACAATAACAAAAATTCTCCATCCATCACCAAAACTTGCAACACAACCAACAAACTCCAACAATCAAGTATGCTATCTAACCTTCAAAATTATAGACTTTCTATAACAGAAGTGTTCCAAATATGAATAATATTAACACTTTATAATTTAATACTATCAATAATTCTATGTTTATCTAGCATCAGTACTATATTTAATTGATAAGCAAAAGATATATATATATATATATAAAAATTAACATCAACTTTAACATTACTCTGAATTGTGATATTCATATAGCTTTATAATTGAAATTAAGCTGTCTCATGGCTGTATTCATTTATTTCACCTAAAAAAAATTGTTTTTGTTTTTTTTAAACTATACATCTTACATTTATATATCTGTTACACATCTTTCAGGTATTGTCTTATTTCAAACTCTAATTTGCTTATTTCAAACCTTAGTTAATGCTCCATTTACCCCAAGTTCCAATTTACTCTTACTACCTTTCTAACACTTTAATTTTCTTTCTCCTTATTGCCACGAACACATATTAACAAATGTATAGTATATATATATACACTGAGATAGTACAAGCTACACATATAATTAGTTTATATATATAAAAACTATCTTATTCTTTTTTTTTAATAAATATTTTGACTAACAATACTGTTTTACTCATATAGCTTATGGTATTTAACCAACAAAATTAATTAATGAACCTACATTGAGATAATCTTGGAGACATTAAAATATAAGCCACCAAAAACACAAGCACCTACAGGGTATGGTATTTAATTAATATAGACCCCAATGATTGAGCCAACAAGAAGATATGCAGTCTACAGGATGTGAGATTTAATTAATCAAGGCCCTAAATGTTTGGGTTGCCACTATACCCATTAAACCAACAAAAGATAAATATTCTACAGGATATGAGACTTAACCCATGTATATCAAGCCATCCACATTTCATGCCACCACTTAACCGTAAATATATCAGGCTATGAGACTTAATTAAACAAGGAAAACCATTTAACCCTAACAGTTGTGGCCTCTATATATATAACAAGCCGTCGCGCGCCAACCTAAATCTATATCAGGTCCCACAACCGTCAGGCCCCACGACTGGGTGGTCACTTTAACCCAATCGTATATCAAGCATCAGTTGGATGCCACTTTAACCTAAATATATATATATCAGGTCACTTTAACCCTCACCTATAACCTCCATCTTCTTCACTTATTTATAATTGCCCAGGCGCCAATTCTATACAAGATAGAATAAAATTTATCATTGTAAATTGTTCTATGGCTTAGCTCAGTTGAGGTTATAGGATATGGTCTTTATATATGAGGCCAACAAGGATGATAAAATGTCTATAAACAATAATACTATAAGATTAATTTAAATATGTTCAGAGCATCTATTCAATACCAAAACTATTGCAAAATTGACAATTATTACATTTATTATAGGATAGATAATAATTAGGAACGGGTACCTTTATATCCATATCACTATCTATTCCAAGCAAAGTAAAATGTATTATTGGCATTGTAATACTGAGATTTATTACCACCAGACAAATTAAATAAAACCTGACTTATATTGACAAACTTATATCTTCTATAACTATGTTATATTAACCAGATGTGTGTGTGTGGAAATGAAGAATCGAACGTAAATAGTCAAGCAATTCGTTTGGACTTTTAATTCATTAAAAGTATTTATTAAAAAAAAATATTTTAAATAAAAGACAAAAAAAAAATAATTATAATAAAAATAAAAAAATATTATTTATGCACATTGATAACCAGTTACATCTCTTCTAAGGTAAAATCAAAATTGACTACTATTTAATATGTTAATCATATATCTATCTCCGAATATGTGCATTTGATTATATTGTAAACACAATGTATTCATGAAATATATTTTATTAGATTACTTATAAACTTGTATGATGCTACAAATCAATCATCTTTTACATAATATAAAAAATTATATAACACTTATCTGTTACAATCGGTGTAAGTCGTCTAACAGTAACTATGTAAGTCGTCTAACAGTAACTATACAATATAAATAAAGGCAGGGAAAAATAATAACCAAACACATATACTTATATGGTTAAGAATTAACAAATATCTCCAAACTTAATCTACATAATCGAATCGTCCCTTGACCATCTCTACCCTCAACTCACATTCAATATAACTCCTATATACCGAACTTAGAACAGATAAGGTTTTAATTCATTATTTTTCTTTAAATATACCTCATTGACTAAATTGCATAATAAATATGACATCTTTAAAATAATAATCTATAGCATCACGCACACATCCGAATATCTAGAATCACCTATTATATACTTTCTAAATCATACAAAATAATAAATTATCACACTCTAATGATAATGAAATTACATTGTTTTGTTTTGTTTTTTTTTTAAAAAAGAACACAAAACAAAAACAACAACAAAAAATTGTTTATACATCTATTGTAACCAAAAAAAAAATATTTGTCAATATCCTATTATTACATATTAAGTTTTTTAAAAGAAAATTGAAGGTTGAAAGTTAAAGAAACATACATATTAATTTTAAAAACAATGGTAAATTATAACATAAAAAAAAAATGTCTATCCGATTGTTAAGCATAACTTGTTAAGAATGATAAGAGTTTTTTTTTTTTTTTATCCTAGAATTAAGTAGATAAATTTTTTTATTTTAGAATTAAGTAGATAAATTTTTTTATTTTAAATTTTAATTTGCAGAAGATTGATAAAAAATGATTAGAATTTAATATTAGGCGTTTGGTTTTAGCGTTTAATGAAAAAAATTGTGCTAGCGTTATTTTATACAATTTTGCCATCTTAATATTACTTACTTTTGGCAATATCTTGAAATAAATTATATTACTTATCTTACGTGACATCAAGGTAATTTTAAAAGGAGCGAATGGACCATTGCTTTGGCAGAAATTTGAAGGCTGGCTTCCCTCTGGGTCTATCTCTTCATGGTTTTATTACTCCAGTAGTATAATAGAAATTTTCCATAAACACATCATTAGAATCCTTGCGATGTTTTTTTAATATTTGTAATATTTTTAGAGAGTTATTGATTCTTTTAAGTTTCCTTTTTTTCTTCTTCCTCGGAGCCTTTTTTTTTTTTTTACTTTTAAGTTTTACACTATATTTTTCTCCACTCACACCCTCTGTGTTTCTATGACAATCAACTTTGGAAGCTTTCCAGAAATATTATTTATAAAAATTTTAACACTACAATATTTGAATATAATAAACATAGTAATAAAAAAAAAATATTAAATACTAATTAATTTTAGAAATGTTATTTACTATTACAAATAATCTCTATCATTTTTAAAACATAAGATTCTAAGACAATATATAATCAGTAACTTATAAATAAAAATATAGAAAAGAAAATTCCAATTAATAATATATTTATGCATCTGCCTATTATGACATGTAAATCCTCTACTATACACAAACATCTACCATTAAACATATAGTCCAAAACTCCACCAATCAATATACCCATTTAAAATTTTGATTTTGTTAAAATCCTAACTTCAACTAGCAAATTACAACTAGCAAATTACATCACCATTTAAGTTTAGTTTTCCTAAAAACTCAATTTTAAATATTAGATTATATCACAATTCATTTTTCTCAACTACTTACTTTCAGCCATTGTTGGCACAAATGTGACCTTCCCACATTTCTTTCTGGTGCCAACCTGGAAGCTTACAATATATATATATATATATATATATTGTAAGAGCCTCTCACTGTAGACACAGTCAATATCCAATACCAGAGGATGCCCTAGATATATAACAAACAAAGTCAAGAACATTTGTGGTTTGAGATAAGGTTAGGAACACAAGAATGGATGGAGGTTATATAGCCACTGGAGAATATCAAACTATAATGAAATAGAACAGTAGCATATATGAATGCCTAGTTAAGGATAGTTTCAAAAAAAAAAGGGGGAAGAAAATAATGGTTATAGGGGATATGAATGGGCATATTGAAGAAATTGATGACATAGATAACAAGAATGGACAGCTTTTGAAGAATTTTTGTCAGAGAATGAATATGAGCATTGGAAATTTATCAAATATTTATGAGGGACAATATACGTGGTCTAGAAATAATATATTTCACACAATAGACTATGTATTAATAGAGAAAGAAGGAATGAATAAAGTAAGGAAAATTAACGTGTTTGATAATGAAGAGAATGTAATAGTGATCATAATTTCTTTATAATCGAAATGGATCGCAATGTGATGGAAATTAGGAATAAAAGTAGAAAGGATAGTCAAAGATGTGGGTGGAGAATGAATGATAAGAATAAGTTAGAAGAATATAAAATATAAGTTGAAGAAATCATGAAAGAGTTGGTTGGGGATGAATATAAAGATTAGTGTGATGAAGTAGAAAAAGTGGCAAATAGAATTTTAGATGAGAATATTCAGAAGAATAAAAATAATAGAAAAGTTAGTTAGTAAAAGTGTAAAAGATGGGAGGAAAGCATGCAGAGAATATAAGTATGCTATTAAGAACAAAAAAAGTAAAAAAGTATTTTAAAAAAAGAAGTTGGCTAAAATAGATAATTATGTAGAGAGAATGAAATTAAATAATAAATTGTTGGAGGATATTAATAAAAGTGGAAGAGATGAGAGTAAAAATTTTTGGAAATACTTTAAAGAAGGAATGTAAATGGGGGAGAGTAATAGTATTACTAGATGGCAAGAGAATAGAATGTAGTTCTAGAGAAGAATTATAGACAATCTTAAATAAGTATGTAATGGATACAGAAAAAATGTTAGATATGAAGGACAGAGTGATAACATACATGAAACACATAGTAATGGTAATATTAAGTTTACAGAAAATGAATTGAAACAGATAGGCAAGAAATTGAAAAGTGGAAAGGCAAGAGGTTTAGATGAATGGGCAGCAGAGATAGTGATGAATTTAGGAAATAGAGCAAAATTAAACCTATTATCATGTTTTAATAAGATGGCACAGAAGAGAGAATTTCCAGATAATTGGAATAATAAAAGAGTACGGCTATTATTTAATGGAAAGGAACAAAGAAAGTTAAGCAATTAATTATAGACCAATAGCAGTAATGTCAGTGTTATATAAAGTTTTTGCATAGATGATAGCTGGAAGGGTAGCAAAATGGATGAAAAAAAAAATAATATAATGGAAGAAATGCAAGGGAGATTTTCGATCAGATAGGCTTATAGTAGAGTTTATTTGTAGTTATACACAATATATAGATATAAGTAGAAATACAGATAGACAGTTATATATGGTTTTTATAGATATAAGTATAAATAGAAATAGATTATGGGTAAGTTTAGTAAACTTGGGAATAGATGGAGCTTTAGTAGATCTTATTAAGAGATTGTATAAAAATAATTACTATATGTATCAATTAGGAAATATAGAATCAGTTAAAGTTTTGTTGCATTTGAGAGAAATAGAGAGAGCAATAGAAAGACTAGAAAAAGAGTAGATATACCATTAATAGGTGGCAAGAGAGTATATACATTTTTTTCATTTGCGAATGTTGTCTTTTTGTACACAGAAAATAGGGAAAATATGGAAGTTATGCTAAAAGCATGTGCAAGGATAGATAAAGAGATGGGGATTAAATTTAGAGAAGAAAAATCAAAAGTAATGATGATAAATACTGGGGAAAGAGAAGAGAAAGAATTTTTATTGGAGGATATAAAGTTAAATGTGGTGAATATGTATAAGAATCGTCTTAAGCAATCAGAGAAATTGCTTGAATGAATGGGGAAAAAAATTGATAAAGAAATTAACAGTATTTTCATATAATAAATACGATGTAACTAGAATTACATGGAAGGGAGTGGCAGTAGCAAGGTTAATATATGGTAACAATGTGTTATGTATTAATAAAGAGGTATTAGACTACTTAACAATGTGTTATGTATTAATAAAGAGGTATTAGACTACTTAGAAAAAGTACAAAGAGAAGTAGAAAGTCATGCATTAGATGCAGATGTGTAAACGGCAAAAGAGACAATTCAAGGAGAAATGGGATCGTCAAGTTTTTATATGACAGATGCAAAAAGCAAAATGAAAATGTTTGGTAGATTGCAATTTATGAATAATAGGAGAATAACCAAAATAGTATTTAATTGGGTTATGAGTAAAGGGCAGCCAACAAGATGGTGAGAATGGTAATGCAATATGCAGAAGATTTGGATAAAGACTTTGTCAGTATACTTGTACAAAAGGTGGGATGATTGTGTTAGGAGAATTGTTGAGTGTTATAGTGGCAAGGAATGCGATAGAAGAATAGATGCATTATAAAAAATAGGGAGTTGGGAGAGATGGAGATATAGTATGGAGAATAAAAAGAGTTTAAATATATATAAAAGTAAATAGAATATTGGGTGTGAGTTAATTTATGATAATAGAAAGAAGAATAGTTTATTATTTAAGGCTTGAACAGGATCTTCAGCAACAAGAGAATATGCACATAAAAGCAAAAATATGGGTGATTTAGTCTGCAGGTTATGTAAGGAAGACATAGAAAATATTAAGCATCTGTTAATTGAATACTTACAAGCAGAAAGGGTGCAAATAGTGAAGTTGTGGGAGAATAAATATAAACAAAGTGATTATACAGAAAAAGTGAGTTCTTGGTTTTTATGTTGTGTTTGGTAAAACATAAGAGGGATTCAGATATAAAAGGTCATAGAGTTGACAATATTGTGTTGTGGAAATGGGATGGAGCAGGACAGAGAAGAATATGGGAAAAATTTAAAGTGGGCAATGGAAAGAGAAGAAAATGTGGCCAACAGGTTTTTCTGGGCACAGTGGCTGAAAGATTCCTGATTCTGAAAAAGGAGAAGTCGCAGTGCATCATATCACATCACATAGCTAACAGGTTTCTCTGGGCATAGTGGCTGAGACATTCCTGACTCCGAGAAAGAAGGAGCTATAGTGCATCGCATAGCATGCCTTCTTAAAAGATGAATTTAAATTTTACTGATAAAAATCTATAAACACTTACACAGCCACATAGTATTATAAATAGATATTTTAATGCCTCTAGATAGTAAAGAAGATTCTTTAGAAGCTTCAATTGGCAAGAGCAGACAACAGAAAACAAATGTGAAAGATTAATCTATCTAATAACAAACAAAAGAAATTTATTAACAGTTCAATTATAATTCATAAACTTAAATTACCATTTTTGGCATAAATTTCATTTGTTGACATCAGGTAGCCTTTTTAATATTAATAACTACAATGACAAAACATTTAACTCAGTACCATCTCTGAAGACTATCATTTATCTGATTCTGTTGGATATATGTTAAGTACATCAAGATGTACACATATACACATTTCATTCTTAACTTTCAAAGAATAGGCAATAATAAAATAGACTAAATTGAATTTACATATTCCCATGCAGATTCAATTACAAAATCAACCTCCCACAATATGTATTCAATCTTATCCAACATTAAAAGGATAATAGCAAAATAAATCTCTAAGAACCTGAAATAACATCAAAATCATCACACAAGTGATTAAACACAAAATTAAAACTCAAGCATGACAAATATATTCCCATAAAGATATACCTCTAAACCCAGAATAAAATCAGCCACAAGAAATTACACACAAAATGAAGCTCAAGTGCGGGAATTGTGTTCATATTACAGAAAAAAAAACAAATATACATAAAACTCAAGTACGACAAATAATACATCTACAGAAATTCTCTATAAATGTACACACATTCTAACTTCAAATTTACATGTGTATGTGATATAAAAAACAAAACAAAATGGCAACTTGTGTAAAAGTTCTAAATAAATTAAGATCGGCTTATTAAACTACATATATGTATACACACACACTGGGGTTAGCCACACATAACTTTCTTTTCATTCATTTATACATACATTATCCAAATGATTTATGAATAGTTTCAGAGAGATAACTTTTGTAAAACTAACTCAAAATTTCTTATATTTCTTCTGGAAAAAGATTGATTTAACATTTACTTATGAGGGGAACCCAAGAATAACTAAAATTTTATAATAAAAAATTGTTTATTTATTTTTAAGTGCTATAAATTTAATCTTTTTCACATTGCTATTCATTTGCTGCAATACAAAGTCTAAATGGGTTTTTCATTTTTCAAAATAGTTCAGAAATACTAGTAAAGTGGTGCCTTTTAATGCCTCCATCATTTTTTCCCACTATTTCTAAGTCACAAAAAAAAAAAAAATAAGACATTTTTTCATTAGATTTTTTAAAAACCACACAAAGCGATATTGAGCAAATATGGTTGATAGATAAGCTGGGTCATGGTGAATTTAATTAAAAAGTGTTTCATACTCAAAGCTTTGAGAGATGATACTTTGTTGGAGTGGAGTTTGCACTTTTTTCTTTGACACAAAACCGGGTGTTTACATTTTATTGCATCATGTAAATGTTTCAGAACTTTCAGATAAAATGCCCGACTGTTACAAACTAAGTTGTTTGTGTCAAAAAAAAAAATCAGCGTTAATTGGTCGAACTTTCAGCCATTATAAAAAAATCAACAAATATGCAAAATGCACTTTACAAAACAAATGTGCTACATTGCTTCACGATTTCACATGATGATGTCATTTGGCAGATTGATGCAGAAAGTCCTGCAAGAAGTATATAACAGCAAAAGTATATACTATAACAGGTATGCAAATCAGAGAATGATTCAGGTTATTTTTGCATCTCCCTTCGTAAACTAAATGTTGATTACTTAACTGTCCTTGTTATTTAACACTCTTGGAAAAATATTAATGAAAATAAAATTGACTTTATCTTTAATTCGACAATAACTTAACTCCTCATTACTGTTTAATAGCACATATTCAGAAACATATCTTGTATATTTATGTCAAATTTTACTAAAACCAAAATAAATATTATAAAATGAATGGCAAAAGTTAAAATTGGAAAAGAAATACAATGAAATAAATATATAAAATGTATTAATTATATTGGGCTATGGTAACTACAGTCTCTTTAAGTTTATTAAATTGTTATTATTCATAATAAGTAAAATTGTTATCTGAAGTTCTAGAAGAGGTTATTTTAAATATAAAGCGAAGATTAAATTTGTGCACATACATTTTAACTTTAGATAGATATAAAAGACCTCTTTTTGCATGCAGTTCACTAAAAAAATATACTGTAAATTCTTTTCCAAATATTTTGTCATGATTGGATTTTCACATTCAGCATAGTTTGTATCAAATTTGGTTAACTGTCACTATCGAAAAATGGATCTTTTGTAATTGTGACATTATATACATGTAGCTGATTGACATGAGGTTTGAGTTTGTTGAGCATATAGATTTTGACAAAAAGTTCTTTAGTGAATTCAGCTGCTCATGATGGTTACTTCAACAGCTTAAAAAGATTTCTTGAAATACATGTTGACAGCAATGACAATCTTGATGAATGGTAAGCAGAGACAGCAAGCAAAGATCAAAGACCAAATTATTTTCTGATGATAGCTATTTATAGACCTTACCCTTTTTGCAACTTTTTTTAAAAAAATGTAATTAAAACAAGCCAATAATTATTTTTAATCACACACATTTAAAAAATTCCTTAGATAAAAAAACATATTTCTTGCCAGACAACTAGTTGTAATCTGGATCTCTAAAAAATATGTTCAACTGAAATTCTAAACCATTTGGAAAACATCGAACAAATAAATTCATCTTACTATTGTGATAAACAATTTTATATCAACATTTTATTCATTCAACACTTTGAAATAATTTTCTTTCTGTAATATAACTTTTAAACAAATTTATTTAGCTGAAATTAATTAGATTGTTTATTTTTAAATTGAAAACTAAATCATATCTTTACTTATGTGTATATGTGCCTATAATATAAAGAAACCTAGCTTTAATGATAAAATCTAAATTTAATATATAAAATCTGATTCCAACTCATGATTGCTAACTACTCTTATTTGTCTAAATTTAAAAAGATAAACAATCTGTCACAACATGTATCATAAAATACAAACATAGCCACACAATAAAAATTATAAAAATTATTAATTAATTTAAGTAATTTAATTCTAGAGTCAATATTTAGTTTATGATGTAGTTTCCTTGTAGTTAAAACTTCTTTTATATTCATTTCTATTCTATTTTTAGTTAAACATATTGTTTTGATATGTCCTGTGTTTTTTTGTATATATACATTGAACATTCTTTTCATATATAATCATTTATGTATCTTTTATAAAATAAAATAAAATGAGGAGGGAAGTTAAATCAGTGTTTTAAAATGCTTTTCTTAAACAACTCAAACAAATGTTATTTAATGTGCCACTTAACATAAATCAGAGAAAAATAAAAAAAAATACAGATAATATAAATGAAAAAATTAAATTTACAATAAAAAAAAAAGAAATTAATAATGAGAAACCAAAATTACATACACCAGGATATAAAAAAAACACACTAATAAAATTAATATCAAAAACTGATATTCAAATACACATATATAAAATAATTTATAATATATATATATAGTAATTAACTTATGTTTTACTAAATACTATATAAAAAAAAGATTGAAAAAAAAAACCAAAAGAAAAATTTAAAAATAAATTATTCAATTAAAATAATAGAAAACAGCAAAAAAAAAAAGAATGGAAAGAAAAAGTACAATAAATAACAAAAATATTAATAAAAATTTTGAATAAATAATATAAAAATAAATGACATAAGAATAATATAAAGAATAGAATAGTTATTAATAAATTAAACAAACTTAAAAATAATTAATCAAAAAAGAATTAATATGATAGTTACATTGAATAATAAATATATAAATAATACAAATAAAAAAGATTTGAATTACATTGATTAAATAAAATGTAACAAGGAAATGTAATAAATATATACAATGGAGAGACAAAGAATTCAATTATAACAAGATTTAGGCAACATTAGAATGATATAAAAACCATGTCTATATATACATACACAAAATATATATATGTATTAAAAATAATAACTAAATGTTATGTGTTATTAAAAATAAACAGAAAGAAAAATAAAAGAAACTTTGTATATAAGGAAATAATATACAAAACTAAACATTGATTCTGCTACTAAATTGTTCATGATTAATTAATAATTTTTATAACATTTAATGCACAGATATTATGTAAATGGATATATGTATACTGAAAAAATAGGAATATTATTAGAATACATTTTGTTAAATTTTTATGGTGTTATTATATATAAAATATATTCATTTACAATATAAGTATTAATACATTTATAATTAATGAACTTAATCAAAGTATTTTCTGGAAAGAATTGTAGAAGATTTTGCGGCAATTTTAAATTGTAATTTTTTAAAAAATCATTAATTTATTTGAAAGTGTTAAGTATAAAATATTGCAAATGCAAGTTTTAATTTAAAAAAAAAAATTATAGAAACTAAAAGACAATGTAATGAAAATAAAATAATTATCATATATTAAATTTTAAATTATATTAATAATTTAGTATGTGTAGATAGACATACAATATATACTTTATAAATGAATATATATATATTTATACATGCATATACAGATATTAAATATTTCTAGTTTTTAATTAATGAATTTGTATAATAATTATTTATATACATATATTAGTTAATTTGTTCTATGCTTATATAATAAATAATTGTAATATAATTTTTTAAGATCTGAAGAAGACTGCTAGTTAATAGAAACTGTCAAATATTTTAAATAAAGCATTGTGGAAAATAAATTTCAGAATGTAATTTTTTTTATATTAATAATAGTAATGCAATAAAAATGGGAAAACAAAAATTAAACAATACTTTTCATTTTCCTAAAAGCAGAAGAAAAATAGGTGATTAAATCCATTTGTTTTCAAAACTGATTTTTATTTACATCCAAAAAAAATCCAATAAAAAACTTCAATATAAGCAAATATTAAAGAGTTTTTTATTCAAAAATTTATAAAAAACATAGAAAAGACATTTTCAAAAACAAAAAATTGCTGAAGATATAAGGCAAGATATATTTAAAGTAAAATTGGAAAAAGAAAACTACAATTTTCTTTGTGTGTGATTAACAACAACAATTAAATTTTAAAAAAATTAATTACCTAATCCAATTAAGAAGCCCAAATTTATTTAACAAATGCAGTAAAAATTCATCACAATGAAGTAATGATGCCCCTATCTGAAATAAAATACAAATATCAAATTAGCAATGAAAATTCAAATATGCATTTGCAAGTGTGTCTGTGTACACATACCACATTCACACATAAGTACACACACAAAATAGTTAAACAAAATAATAAGAATATAAGGGAACTCTACTAATATAGAATACAGGGACAATTTAATTTTTATAAAATACTATTCACTATTTGTGTTCTATGTGAAAACTTCTTATATTCTATGCAAGATAGAATTAATACGAATAGTATCTAAAAAATATTAAGCCATTTCATATGGAAAAAATCTTATCATGCTGCTTCCTAAACTTTCAGTTATGGTGATTTGTTCTACAATGGTTTTATATTTTGTAATTGTCATCTTTTATATTTATTGGCCTTTCTAAGTAAACATTAATTTGCAATGCGTTTTTAGCATGTTTTGTTCTCTCATATTATGTGAATGCAGTGATATTCGATAATAATCTTGAGACATTAAACACTTCTTTAAGACATCAACGCCATAGCTAATTAGGCACCAGTGAATTGACCTTTTTAAACTCATACATATCTAATATTTAATCTCAAAAACCTATTACATTAATTAACTTAATGATAGATATTTCTTAATTACATCATGATTATAAAAAATCAATACAAATTGATATTTAATTTCTAAGCCATAATGATATCAGAAATTTATATGAAAAGTTTTCCTATTACTTCACCTTCTTTTTCCTTGTGTAAGCACACATACGTAAAAAATAAAAAGAGACAACTTTTATTTATAATAAAATTCATTTATTTATTTATGAGATATATTTGCACAGTTTGAAAAAACTAATTATAAAACATACCATTTAAAACATAATAAAAGTATTTACAACTGATTATTTAAATTCATTTAATCTAATAATTTTATGAAATCATTTGGATTATATATATATAATTTCCTATTATTTTTTGATAATGTTCATCAGAAATATAACTTTTTTTATATATGGGTACTACAATATTCTTTTTTGATAAAATTTAAAACTAACACATATAATAATTTATATCAACATCATAATGTAAAAATAAATAAATTAAAATAATATTAACAACTACAAAAATACAATAAAATATAAATTCATATAATGTAAATTATATAATAATAGATATACATAAACCAATTATATATATATTCCTCCTCTCTCTAACATATAAATTATACAATATATAATTAATTCATCTAATGATATATTTAAAATCATAAACAATCAAATATAGTAGTCAAATACAACAAAATATGCAACTAATTCATAATGATCATAATTTATCTAAAAACCATTTATCACAGAAGGATAAAACTTTTCATGACATTAAAACACATTTTTGTATTTGTTTATATGTATACTAATTTATAATATCTTTCATCATTATATTATTTTCATACATTATTGGCTTTTATCATTCTCATGGTTTACTATATATCAAGTCATCTATATATGCATAAATGGTGCAAATTTTATATTACATTGTGGTATAGCCAAGTTATAATTCTCCTCTTTCTTCAATAGACTTTGCTATGTTACCAATATTTTTTTTTCACATTTTATACATTCTGATTATATATTATTCTAATTTATCTAGTGTTGTTTATCAAATAATCAAGTTTTTTATTATTTATACTAACAATTTCATAATCTTTTACTCCATTTTTTTTTATATATCTTTTATGAATATGATACTTTAATCTATTTCATCTGGTTTTCATTATTTTTATTAATTTGTAATTAAATTCTTGATATATATATATATTGTCATTTAAATCTTGTGCTAATATATTTTCTATTTGAAAATTTTAAATGCAGCCAATTTTTGACATGATAGTTATAATGAATCAATTTTTGTTATACTTCTTACATAAAGATTTTAGTATTATGTTTTATTATTACACATTTATTAATAATGTATATTATCATACCCAGGAAATTTATTGAATTGTTAAATTCTACTTTAATAAATTTTATAACATATTTATTATTATTAAATTCTGAAAAAAATAATATTCATTACAATATAATACAGTCTACAAATTTTATTAATAAATGGTAAAATTGTAATAATAAATCAATGGAGCATTTCAATAGCCCAGCAAAACTAGTAATAGAAATGTATAAAATTGATAAAATAATTTGTAAATTTGACAGTTTCATCTTGATAATATTTAAATAAATTGAAAAATATCAATATATTTTAACTTTCAATAATAAAATCTAGACAGATACAGTAATTAAAAATTCATAGATGTTAAATGCTTACTAATAATTTTAAGTACATGTAAATAATTTTTACTGCTCATAAAATATGTAATGTTTAGGAATATAAATACTTCACGAAACAATCATGTCCGAATACGTTACAAGAACAAATTGCAAACAGATTGGAAAGAACGATTTTAAAATAAACTTGCAAATATGTTTATCTTTCCATATTAATGCCAATCCATCCATGTCTAATAAAGGGAGACATCTTCTTTCATCTGACCATCGACTGTATATATTATAAATAAATCATGCATTGATGGTCTAGTTCGTATTCTGACATGATTAGTCAGTGAAGTATTTATATTCCTAAATGTTAGATATTTGATCAATAGCAAAAATCATTTATGTGTGATTAAAATTATTAGTATTTAATTTAATTTAACATTTGAAATGGTAAGTTGGCTTGATTAATTTGTAAACTAAGATCATTGCTAGCATAAAGTTTCAGATTTTCGGCTATCAAAGCCTGATTTATTTACAAGAGACTGTATATAATTGAAGAGCAGATAAAAGAGAATATATTCTTTTACTAGACAAAATGGGTTGGCATTGATATATGAAAGAATAAACATATTTGCAAATTTATTTAAAAATGGTTCTTTGGAATCTGCTTGTAATTTGTCTTAGTAATGTATTTGAATGAGATTTTTCCATGAAGTATTTAAGTTAATTGTTTATATTTTTATAAATAAAGGGTATAAGTATATATATTTAATATTTTGAAATGGGATTATTTTTCTTGAAAAAAAAAAAAACACATTTAAATCAAAAATATGACTTTATTAATGTCTGGATCATAATTATATCTTAAGTTAAACTAATATATACAATAAATCATAAAAATGAATAGAAATTTAATTCATTATGTTGTTATTTTGTATAATGTTTTAAGTAAATAATACAATATAAAATACTATTATATAGCAGCAATAATTTTATATATTTATTATAATAATAATACAAAAAAAAAAACTTCGAAAATATTTTATGCCCTTTGTCAATATGATTGAAAAATATTTTAAAGTTTCAATTTACATTGCATACATAAATTAATACATTATAAAGGCTTAAACCTACATTTATATATGTAATATAGGTGGGATTCGAACTCAGACTTTCACACGACCCACCACTCTCAGTGCCATCTCATATTGCTGACCCACCTGATCACACACATGTTGAAAAGATAAATAATCACCAATATATTGTAACGAGCACAGACGTTCGTTACATTGTTTTTTTTTTTATATATATTATTAAACAAGTTAAAATAAAAAGTTCGCATTTAAAAACTTTCTTTAAAAATTAAAAATTGAAATTAAAATATCGTCTTAAACTCTTATATATTAAGTCGCACAGATAATAAAAAATTATTAAAATAAATTTTTATTAAAGAAAAAGGTATTTTTAAAACTAAATTTTAAAAAAGATTTGGAGATAAAATTATATCTTTAAATTTGTCTTGAAATATATTTTTGATTTGGAAAACAGGGTAATTAATTAGAAATGGAAATGATTGTTAATTAGTTAAATTAAAACCAGCCTTGACCATTTAAATGTAATAACCTCAGTCAGATAGAAAAAAAAACAATAGAAACTGATTAGCCAATGAAAGAAATCCATTTGGGAAATCGGACCTCAGCGAAAGAATCATCACTCCATGACGCAATGTTAATTCAATCCTTGACATTAATATAAAAAGGACAGGTTTTGGAAAGCTTGGTAGTTAGTGAATGAGAAGTGATTGATTATTGACGATGTAACAGCTAGGTGTTAGTGCTGAGGGGATTGAAAAAGACGCACAGCTTCAATCCTTTCAGTTCTGTAAGAAAGGAAGAAAAATGGGCCATCGTTTCTTCATTGAGGACCAATTACACTAAAAAAAAATAAAAATCTCCAAAGGATAAATAAATCGATCAACCGGATACAAATCTTCGGACGACGTGGGAATTCACGTGCAAACGGCAAGGAATATACGAAGATGAACTATTTCAATAATCGTAAGACTTTAAAATTTATGAACAGTAAATTAAAAACTTTCCAGATTTAAATGATTTCAATATTATTCTATCTGACCAACATTATTTTATTAATTAGTTATAATTTTATTTAATGTATTTAATTTGTAAAATCATTTCCATTTATTTATTTATTTATTTAATTTTGTTCTTTAAGTTTTATTATGATTTCTGTTTTCCGTTAAATAAATTATAAAAAAATGTTAAACTTAAGTCGGGCATGAATGGCTGTATCGATTTGTAAAGTTATATTAGGGGAGGGTAATCTTAGGTTATTTGTTTCGTGGTTAGATTGGGTCAATGGATTGGATATATTGATGTGATTAGTAGATGTAATATTGATTCGCTACGGGCAGAATCACTTCATACGCCGCACACTTCCGTTTGCCTATGGAAGGAATTATAAGTCGGATACCGCAGTTCCTTTCTATGGAGTTTTTTGTTTTATTGCTCTTCTTTGCAGATAGATGTAATATTCCTATCTCATAAGAGGCAATTTCTTCTTTTAACCTTTTGTGCTGCCGTATTTTATTACATTGAATACATCGATGTATCAGATGAATTGATGCCAGTTTGACTACGAAATTTAGCCTAAGATTAAATAGGGATAGAATATTTTAATTTCAATGCAAATCTATGTAGTATTCATACTCGACCCTAAATAAAAATGCATTAAATTTAAGTTGTTTATAGACGCTTGCATGGATTGTTTATCGGTTAACTATGTTTTGCGTTTTCATATTTGATCAAAATATATAGACATTCGATAAATAATGATACCTTACGGTGAGTATCTAAAAATGTATTTATTCGGTTGTCTTTTAAGTTATTGGTGACAATGCAAGTATCTTATGGTGAATACTATTGGGTTACGTATAAATTTCCCTCCGCAATTGTCAGTAATCAATGATTTTATATTTTTATCGTTTATGTTTACTTTGAAATGTTTTTAACCGTGTAATCTATGTAACCGATCTATAGCAACATATTAAAACAAGCTTTTATAATCCCATCTGTGCGAACTTAATTAAAATGTAAACTTATAATATAATAGAAATTAAAATGTAAATTAAAATCTAAGGTAAAGTTAAAAATAATGTTAAAATGTAAAATTAACACTAAAATAATTTTAAATCTTATATATATGTGCATAAATAAATGTTTGTATGTTAATTACTGGCAGTGGCTTATTTTATTCCTTTTTTTTTATATACTCTTAGATTATCTTATTAAATCTCTGCTATTCCACTGAGCTAGTGACATGGGCTAACGACCGGAATCAAAATTTAAAAAGAAAAAAAAAAATTTTTTTTTTTTGACTTACGTATCTACCTACTTTATAAATTTTTCTAGGTTCAAATGCCTAGATGGCGCCCCGTAGTGCAGTTTACGTTAAGTCGCATTCTCCGGATCGTTACAATATGTATTTCATGATAAACCAGCAAACATCAGTTGGTCTAGATTACTATCCTCACACATATATATACAATCAGTACTCAGCTTTATATTAAGATAGCCAATCTTCATACTTTAATGGACAGGCTTCAAACCTATTCCAACTCACAACTCTTCAGCCTTCCATTTCATTGAAAATCTGATGATGGAACGTTCAAAGCCCTTGATAGTGCCAAGGTTGTCATCCTATCCATGTTGACATACCAATCATTCTGACCCCTCATGTACAGGAGAATAATCCATTTATACATACATATGCGAGGGATGGGCAGACCTTTTACACACTATTTATATAAATTAATAAATTGTACAGGCTTAAACCTGCATTTATATATGTAATATAGGCGGGATTCGAACTCAGACTTTCACACAACCCACTACTCTCAGTGCCATCTCATATTGTTGACCCGCATGATCACACACATGTTGAAAAGATAAATAATCACCAATAAACATATTTCATGCTAAACCAGCAATCATCAGTTGGTCTAGATTACTAGATTGGCTATCTTAATATAAAGCAGAGTACTGGTTGTATATATGTGTGAGGATAGTAATCTAGACCAACTGATGATTGCTGGTTTAGCATGAAATACATATATTGGTGATTATTTATCTTTTCAACATTGTGTGATCAGGTAGGTCAGCAATATGAGATGGCACTGAGAGTAGTGGGTCGTGTGAAAGTCTGAGTTCGAATCCCGCCTATATTGTATACATAGTAACATCTATCGTTTTTTTTCATATAAAATTAATCAGAACCAAAAATATTGGAAAAAATCAATCCAAACATTTATAAATATAACATACTGAAGTAAAATTTATCACTTAAACAATATATAAAAAATTATATAAAATGTACTGATAAAAATATATTATTTAAGCTTTCCACTCATTTAATTAATTGATATTTTATGAATATCCATACAGTTATGTTCATTATAATAATATAATTAGTATTATATATTTTTCTCCTATTAGGTTCTATAATGTAGTTTAAACGTTTTATATTTTTATACAATCTATTTTATGTTCATATTTTAAATAGTAAATATATAATGATGACTTATCTCTTCTATTAATTGCATTATGTTCTTTTGCTCTTTCATTTATTTATTTCCCATATGTTCATAGTAAATAATTTTACAATTTCCACAATTTGATTTTCTTTTTTTATATTTTATATCATCTTTTATTTTATAGTTACACTGAGAAGGACATAAAATATTTGATTAAAAAAATATTTTTTGTATTATTGTTATAATAAATATATAGGATTATTGCTGTTTTATAATGGTATTTTAATTATTATTTACTTAAAAATCATTTTAAAAATTATTCAACAAATATATATTTTTATTTGTAAAAGAAAAAAATGATACATATAAAAAATAATTATAATATTTTTTTTTTATTTTCTATTTTTCTTCATCTTCTATTGACATTGTCAATACTCGAATAAACTAAACATTTATCAACTAATTTAATTCTCTAATTTATATATAAAACTACATACACCCAAGGTTTCATTTAGTCAGATTTTACTAATAGCTGCAATTATAAAACTATCATTCATTGCTTCCTAACAATAAGTTTTGACTTTTACAGATGTTTTTCTATGACTTTTCAAATGATTACATTCTGTAGTGGTTTGTCATTATCACATGAGACGATTTTTACTAGGAGATGAATCAAAAATTAAAGGCAATTTATTTTGAAAATAAATTCTGATAAATAATATAGAAATTAAATATAGCAAATAAAAATACAAGACAGTTTTTTTTTAAAGATAACATCAAAATAAATTGTCTTTAACATCTCTAAACATGTTATAATGTTCATACATGCTGCTTTTTGTGCTTTGGTTGATTCTATGATTAGTCCACATTGACAAAAATTGAATCCAATTGAAATGTAAAAAAATGTATAAAAGATTAAAGACAGTCTACCTTTTTTTTTTAGTTCTGACCAGTGTTCTTTAAGGAATGATAAATTTAATAATAATTTAAAGAAAATCTATTTTAAATATAATTTTCTTCATTAAACAGCAATAACATTTTAAATTAAGTTTTCTGCTTGACTGGATTGTATGCAATAAACATTATGGCCATCATTAGTTATAATTTGCCATTGTAAACCACTACTTGAAACAAATTTGTCATAGCACTTTTTTTTACAATGTCATCAAAAATTCATATGAGTTCTGATGTTTTCAATTACATTGTAAAATAATATATTTAAATCAATAAAATTCAATATAACTTTTTAATATAAAAAATTAATTATATATTAATAAAAAACATCAGTTTGTCTTCAACACTATCTGTTCATCTTATAACTTGCTTAAGATTAATAACCTATATTTTCTCAGTACCTTTACTTATAAATACTCCAAAAACTGATTGCTTATTATGATCAGATTGTTATTTTTTAACTGTGCATAATTTTTATCAGTAAAAAGTAAAATTGCCTTTTTAACAGCTCATTGTAGGAGAGAAAAAAATTTTCCACTGGCCCCTCACAGAGAACAGTAAACTAAAGGCATTAATCACTGGGTTTGCTAATTGTCAGGTATTAAAAGTTTGAGCATTATTTCACTCTCTTTATCTTCTAGTTACAGAAAACTAGAAACCTATTTAACTATCAATATTAAGGATTAGCTCGGCTTAACTATGGGCTGTCTACATGAAAAAAAAAAAAAACTTAAGCCTGATTAGCACTAAGAAAAAAAATTCAAATTCACCTGGCTTGGATTAGAAACTAATACATAGATATGGTAAAGAAAACTGCTACAGTTTTAATATGTGACTCTTATTATAATCATTTAATAAAATCTTTTATTTTTGTTTTATTGACCATTATATTTATCATAATGCCAATGAGAAAAAGGTTGATTTAAGAATTTGTTAATTTTAAGCTTTTCTTTAATCAAATCTACCATCATGAAGTTTATAAAATTCTATTTCTCAATCATGAGACAGGCTTGTTAGATAAATAAAATAAAAATATATCTCTAGCTGTAGTTTATATAAGTATATTCAACAGCTATCAAGCATAGCACAAATCATATAGTAACAATTACTAATTTCTACAATGTATAAAATAAAAAATATTCTCTTTAAAAAAATAAAATAAAATAAAATAAACTTTTAGAAAATAATGTTTAAATAAAATTCATTTGTTATCTAATTTAGTAAAAAACATGAATAAAGCAATATAAAGTCAATTATATTTTGATCTAATAATACCATCAGAAAGTAAGCAAAAGATAATTCCTCCAATCATGTATCTGTTTCCTTGGTTTCTAACAACATAAACACTCCTCGCTATAAAAAAATATGATTATTATAGAAAGCTTTACTTATGAAATGATAAGAAACTTAATTATGTCAAAAAAAAGACTGACTTTCTTAGCTTACTTTCAACATATTCATTAGAATGGATAAATAATTCATCCAATTTACTCTCTCCAGAGCTGCCTATTTTCAACTTTATGCAATCATCAAAAATAACAAATAGATAGAAACTAATCTGGAATTGTTGATTATTACTATGTAGTGTTTACTGATTATTCAAGCTTACAATGATGTCACAGATAAAATGAAGTGAATTATCAATTGTAATGCAAAAAGCTACATTCCTAACAATATAAGACAGCTTCAATTTGGCATCATTTTTAATGTTAGATAACGAACACTACATCAACATTAGGACAAAGGAAGCATGTGTGTTTATTTTTAACAAAAACCATTTATATATTTATAAAAAAGGTGTAGTTAATTAATTTATTTTTAATTTTAACTTACTTGTAACATGGTAATATCTTTATCCAACATTTCTGATCGGCAACGGACATTGTGGTAAAAATAAATCTAAAAAAATATATATATATTTTAAAATTAAAATATGTGTGAAATGAAGTGAAAGATTTTATTATAAATACATATACATAACACATGAAAAAAAAAACAGTTTACTTTTAATTTTTTAAAAAAAGGAACCCAAATATACATATATAATTTTTCATTTTAAAGCAGTCACATCATCATCATCTTTTTCAGCCATTGTCAATCCATCACAGGATAAAGGTCTCTCCAAGTTCAATCCATTTTCTCTGATCTCTAGCCTCTCTTCTCACATCTCCCCTGCACACTTCCTGGTCTCTTTCTAAATCTTTCACAATCTCTTGGAATCCAGTTTGGGATTTCAACTAACCATCAATTATGATATTTTCTAGCAATACCTCTAGCCCAACTCTACTTCAGTCTCTTAATTCTTTCAATGATATCAGTAACACCTGTTTGTTCTCTTACTCATATATTTCATTTTGGATCTCTTCTTGTTACTCCTACTATGCATCTCTCCATACTTCTTCGAGTGGTCTGAAGTCATTATATTACTCTTGTTAAGAGTCCAAGTCTCAGATCCATAAGTAATAACAGATAAAACACATTTTTAAAAACTTTCCTTTTCAAACACATAGGCATATTTCCTTTTAATATTAAGTTATTTTTATCAAAAACACTCCAACTAAAGTTTAATTCTATGATTAATTTCATCCATTATGTTTCCATTTGTAGTAATAATCTGAGCACGGAATTTATAGTTGTTAACATTTTCTAACTCATCATTATCAATCGTTATTTTTATCTTTTGAGAAATGTTTACCTTTAGGTCCACTTTCTTACTTTCATCTGATAACTCTTGCAACATTTCATGAAGCTCTGAAGCATTATTTGCAAAAACAACTATATTATCTCCAAAATTTAGATGATTTAAATAATCTCCACTTACTTTTATTCATTTTATTTCCATTTTAATCCTCAAAATATTTCTGCCAATAATGCTATAAAAACTTTTGGAGATACAGTCACTTTGTCGTACACCATTCTCAATGTTAATCTTTATAGTATCATTATATAATCTAATTATTGCTGTTGCATTTTTATAAATATTCATTAAAATATGACAATATCCTGGGTCTATATTTTGATGATCCAATCAAAGATTATACCAAAAAAAAATGATCAAATTTCAAAACAAAACTTGTTCATAATGTTGTTTTTGCAATGTAATATGTTAAAAATAATAATTCAATAAAAAATTATTTAATAAGACAACTTTTATAACAATATATTTAATTTCACCAACCCGGATTTCGCCCCCATACTGGAGCCTTATCAAGATATAAATACACTTAAAGTTACATTACAATTCTTTCTTTTCTACAGCAATTCCACCTACAGGTTTCATTTTACATTACAATATCAAAGATAAAACATAAAACAAATCTTCTATTTTCTCTTCATCACATACATAAAAAATTATACACAATATTTACACACAAACGGGATCTAAATCATAATCATACATTTACATTATGCAATCACTCATTTATATCTTAATATCATTTATAAATTTCCCAATCCTTCTCTTCTTACATACCTATATAAATATATTTAATATTTTAAACCTAACATAATTAGAATGATAATCATCTATATAAATATTTACTCATAATTTACTTATAATTATACCCAACTTAAATTAAATCTTCCAGCTATCTAACAACACCCATTTTCCAGCCACCCTTACAGGACCTTTAACCATATTCACACATTTTTCAAAATTCTCCTGTATATACAAAGTTTCATAATATATCCTTTCACTATACTTCTTTACATACTTAATCACCGGAATGTTTTTTTCACAACCCATTCTATGCCCAGCAATATTAAAATAGGATGGAAAAACAGTAGATCATTAGGGAAATAGATATGTAATATAGAAAATGAGAATGGTAGGGCAGGCTTGGTGTATAAGATTATTTGTGAATTTTGTAGCATGATATATATTGGTCAGACAGAGAAGACTGCATTAGAAAGGGGTAAAGAACATGATAGGGCAATTAGGAGGAAGGATATGAGATCAGGGATTTATGTGCATTTTTTGAATATTGGGCATAGAATGAGTTGTGAAAAAAACATTCAGATGATTAAGTATGTAAAGAAGTATAGTAAGAGGATATGTTATGAAACTTTATATATACAGGAGAATTTTGAAAAATGTATGAATATGGTTAAAGGTCCTGTAAGGTTGGCTGGAAAATGGGTGTTGTTATATAGCTGGAAGATTTAATTTAGGTTGGGTGTAATTATAAGTAAATTAAGTGTATATATTTATATAAATGATTATCATTCTAATTATGTTAGGTTTAAAATATTAAATATAGTTATATAGGTATGTAAGAAGAGCAGGATTGGGAAATTTATGAATGATATTAAGGTATAAATGAGTGATTGCATAATGTAAATGTATGGTTATGATTTAGATCACATTTGTGTGTAAATATTGTGTATAATTATTTATGTATGTGATGAATAGAAAATAGAAGATTTGTTTTATGTTTTATCTTTGATATTGTAATGTAAAATGAAGCCTGTAGGTGGAGTTGCTGTAGAAAAAGAAGAATTGTAATGTAACTTTAAGTGTACTTACATCTTGATAAGCCTCCAGTATGGGGGCGAAATCCGGATTGGTGAAATTAAATATATTATTATAAAAGTTGTCTTATTAAATAATTTTTTATTGAATTATTATTTTTAATATAATCAAAGATTATATATTCCCAAAGACAGATTGAAAATTCAAGTTATAAATTAAGGAATATTGTGATCAAAACAACAATATTTTTATTAATCCAGATGATGTTTTTACTATCATTGACAAGATTCCTCACAATAATAAAATTGCTAAGTAGAAATTTTTCAACAAAACAAACAATAAAATCAAACATCAAGATCAGTGACTTCAAAATTTCTCTAACCAATAAATGCAAAAGTTATTACCAATCCATTATTATACTATTTCAATTTGTATGTACTTATAAAAATTCATGTGCAAACAGTAAATATAAATCCAAAATGCAATATTTTATATATATATAAATATTTTTTATTAAATAAACAAATCACTTTATTATCAAATGCTAATAAAAATAAGAGTATGATCTAAAATTAATTGACAAATAAAATAGTAACTGATTTCTAGCTGCTTTTCACTACTTTTTAAATGCTTTTATATTAACTTGTCCTGCTTGTGTTTATTTCTGTATGTCCAGATTTTTGAATTTTTATCAAAGGAAAAAAATCTGATCCCATTTAGAACTCAAACTCACATCCTTACACTTCTCAAGAAAACTCCTTAATAACTGAGCCAATGAAAATATTATGTTTGTAGAACAAAATTTTGTTAATAATTTAACTCATACTAACTTAATTAAAAAAAAAAAAACTTAATTAAATTAATTAAAATAAATATATATATATCTGACAGAAACATTACATTTGTAAAATAAAATTTTGTTAATAGTGATTTAACTCATATTTAATTAATTAAATTAATTAAAATAAAAGTATATCTGTTTAACATTTACAGAAAATGACTACAATGACATCATATTGATAATACTGAAGATAAACAAAGATGATTAAAAAAGACTGATGAAGAAAATTATTTTATTTTATTTGAAATTATGTTTTATTTATAACTAAAAAGTAAAAAAAAAAAAAATATTAAAAAAATTTTAAGTAATGGTTTTATGTAAACAGTCAAATAAAGAGTAGAAAAATCAAGTAATCCAACTAAAAAACATGTTATGTCATTTCATAAAAGCATTTGAGGCCATAAAAATCAAAAAGGTCTCAAATGCTTTTTGAAACAACATGTTTTTTTATTCGGATTACTTTGTTATTTTTCTACTTTTTAGTTACTGTTTACATAAAAGCATTATTTAAAAAAAAAATTATATATTTTTTTAATTTACCAAAGCAATAGAAAATAGCACAAAATGAAAACTTAATGTAATACAGGAAGTTCTGACCTTATGTACCAATTCTATAAATATTTTCAATGTAGTAATCAAAAAATTATATTACTGTATTTCTTTAAAAAAATAAATGTATTTTAGATGAAATATCAAATTTCTAATAGTATATAAAATAATGGATGTCTGAAATTAACAATTTCATAATTAATTTAAAAAAAGATAATCTTTTTTTTAACATTGATAGTATTTATTATTATTCAAATTTCACTAACATTTTAAAGAGTCAAATTAGTTTTCTGCTAAAGAATTATAAAAAAAATCTTCTTCCCCTCTATTTTATTTAAGCAGTAAGACAAAGAATTAAAATTAACTTTGCTTAGTCAAATTTGTTTTTACTCTTCTTTCATATTGTTAAATAAATTGCTATTTTATTCATATTTAGAATGATTTGTGCAGTTTCTGTGTGTGTATATATATATCCAATCAAATATTTTCAATTTGCCGCATATTCCTCCTGTAAGCTTGTTATTAAATCGTTAAATTATCTTATAGTGGAAAATATACCAGATCACAACTCTCATTATATATATATATATATTTCACAGACAAACTTCAATCTTCAGAGAAAATTAGAAATCCAAAATACCTGACCAACATCCATATAAAAATGACAATGTGACTTTCTATTTTATGTCTTAACTGCAACCTGTTTAATTTACAGATTGAATGTTTTAGCAGTTGGTCATATAAAAATATTGAGTTTAATTTATCAATGCATTTTCCAATATATATATATATTGTGACGGGGACTAAAATTTGAAATTCTTCACAAAGTTTAAAATAGGCATAAATGTGCGTGTAGATCAAAATATGTGTATACACATCATATAAATTATATATTTTTGTGCGTATGCTAATGTAAAACAAAATTGTCATTTAAAATTAAACTTTGAAATTTAAAAAAAAATTTTTTTTAAAGAAGAAAAGATAATGCAATTTTTTTCTTTTAATTTATTTTTAGAGAAGTCATTATGCCATTTATTACATGTAATTACTTTAGCAATTTATTAATTAATGCTGGTAATTATATAAGAATTTTTTTTAGTTAAGTGTTAAGTGGAATGTTATTAACAATAAAATGTTTTGTTTTTTTTTTAAAGAAAAAATAAAAAAGTATATAAATATCCGGATTAATTATATATATATTGTTATTTATCTGATCAAAGTAAAATAAATCTTGAACTGATTCCAGATACAAGATTTGCCTTTTGTTTTAATAGGATATGGCTATTGACTTATTGGAAAAATTTAATTACAAGCTATTTAAAGGTAGTCTGAATAAAATGGAAATTTTTTGTTATTAGCTTTTTTTTTCTTTTGATACAAGACTGAAGTAAAGATAAGGGGTAATAATGATCACCTACATAGTAAATCAGCATTTTCCTTTATAAAAAAAAACTTATAAAAAGAAAAGTTTGGATTCGAAGTTATTTTATATCCTGTTTGTGTAGTCTGGAGGTCACCTGAAATGCTCTTCATATTGTTTGTAAAACGAATAGTAAAAGTAAAACATTAAGTGACCCGGAATTTGGAAAAGAATTAAATGGAGTGGGTTATTAGAAACCTCAAAGAGCTGTAATAAGTATTCGTTTCACTGCAAAGTATCTATCATGGATAAACTATATAATATTAAGTGTAGAATAATAAGAATTGTGGAGTAGAGATCACAAAATGTCCCAGAATCATCATCTGCAATAACTATATAATTGTATTGCTTCTATTGCCATCTATCTGCTCCAGGATCATTGTCATAAAAGAAATGAAAGAACATTTACATATGAGCAGCCTGTGCCTAAAAGTTTAATGAGAACACAATGAAAAACTGTTTGGATTTTAAATCTACATGCCTATCAGTAAGCTTATTAATTTTGTAGTTATATTTCTGAGAATTAAGGTAAACAATTTGTTTATTTGTTGTTTTTTTTATTATTTTATTTCAAATGTACTTTTTTGTTTTGCATATATATTTTTTTAAAGTATTAATTGTATGACAGATTACAAATTTTAGACATTTTTTCTTTTCTTATTAATGGATGTGAAAAGGCACATCCATGCATGTGCGTGTATATGCTGATCCACAGATGCAGACATTTAAATATGAAAACCACGAATAAAGGAAAGGAGTATATCATTAATTAAATGTATCGGGATTAGATTTAATCCATAGCCAAGCAATGGTAAAATGAAACCTATAATTAGATAGATAGATTTTCTGTTTTTCTATCATTGTACTACCTTTTTTTTTTTGGTATTTTTATTATTCATATTTGGTGGAGGAAAATGTATACTATTGCGCTAGAACGTATATAACATCTTTGCACAAAATGGCTGTTGCTGAGAATTCAGCACAGCTAATCTTTAAAAGATTAGAATTTAATATAAAATCAATCAAACAGATCATATTTAAAACACTTGTATAAATGTTTATATATGTGAAGTAAATAACTGGGTTTGGTCTATACTATATTCCCATTTCACCCACAGTACAAGTGTATGTGTTGTATTATTAATGAATTTATCTTATAAAAAAAAAAAAGAACAAAACTACATAAAAAAAAATAGTTTTAAGTTTGTAACGACTTTTGTTTACGTTAGGAATATTTTTGTTTATTTGTAATGTTCCGATATACGTATCCAGAAATGTTTTTGTTTTTTTTTTTATATATTTTTAAATAAATGTTTTTCTTTTTAAATAAAAAAAAAAAAAAAAGGAAATATAATGTCAAATTTTATATTTTCATTATAATGGATTTTTTGTTTTTGGTAATTATAAAGAAAAAGTTTTGGTAAATTGGAATTTATTTATTTTTATATAAAAAGAACAAAAGATGGAAAGGAATGTTTTGTGGTAAATGAAATTTTCTTTTAATCTGTTTTAAAGATAAAAATTAAAAGTTGGTTTTATCTAATGTAATGAAGCATAATGGGTGCTCTAATTAATTAAGATGGAAACTATATAATTTCCATGATTAAAAAAGTATACTGTAACAAATAAAATTAAGGAATGTATAAAGTATATTTTAAATTATTATAGGCTGATGCAATAGCTCGTAGGGGGGATAATTTAATTGGCTAAAAGGGGACCATATGTGCTATCTATTAGGTGGGAAGAGTCAGTCACTCCTGAGCAGTCCAAGCAGGCAGACCGTAGACTTTGAAAAAAAAATAACTAAAAATCACTCATGATCAGTCCAAGCAGGCAGATCGTAGATTTTGAGAGAAAATCAAAGTTGCTTATGAGCAGTCTAAGGAAGCAGTAAGATCCGATATTATATCACCATGAAGAAATGCCTAGTAATCAAAATGAATTTCAAAACTCAACCATATCCGATATTATATTAACGTAAAGGAATTTAAAGAAAGGTGAATTAAAAAGAAGAAAGGCGTGAAAGTGGTAATAAAAATCAGTCGTGTTAAAATCTATCTACCGATAAGAACTACAACTATAAATCTTCGAACAAGTACCTAATAGAGATGGCCATCATAGTTGTTCCAGTATACAAAAAAACCATGGAGTAGGTCACCAGCAGCAGTATACTGCCAGCTCATCCCTGAAGCCCTATGATGTTTTAAAGAAGCCACCCACGCCCTGATAACAAGGACTCTTCAATACGTGTAATGGAGAAGGAAGCCCTGTCTGCCCTATGGAGTAGCTCGTGTGGTCCACTCGAAGTCGAACTTTATAACAGTTGTAAATACAGATGAGTTTAGATCTCTTGATATTTATTTATTCATTTTTTTATTCTATAACTCAGTAATATGTTTTTTCTTATATACTCATAACTAGAATCTTTTATGTAATCTTCATATCACTTATATTATATAATAGTTGCATGCATGTCTCATTTAGATTCCCTACATGGAGAATCTCTACCTCATAATCCTTTACTATGTCGATACCTTATGTAGAGTATCAGTTAGCCATATTATTTCTTATTAGGCATCATTTATACATTTAAAATAAATAAACATAGATGCATATCATGTATAAATATTTAAGCACCAAAACATTTAAGGGCAGCAATTATGGCAATATTTTCTACCAATATACTATTTGCCCTGTGTGGCAAAACAATCCAAAATGAATCAGTCAAAGACCTGGAGCTATATAATTTTATCCAAATAATGAATGTTGATTGTGCATAGGATATAACTTGGCCTGCTCACAAGAAGAAAAACCATTTATAAAAAGATGACTCTGCTATAAGACCTATTATGTATTTGCCTACAATGGGACTCATTTCTATTGTCTAACATCATTGATGTCCAAGAAGGATAATTAAAGACAATTTATAAAGACTATTGTCAAAAATGTGTATGAAATGTAGAATGTAAGTTTATGATATCAACCAAACCAAGGTTAAAACATTTTAATATATGGGTAAAATTTTTCTTTTATATTCATATATTATAAAGCCTTAGAATTAATATTAGTGTTGGGTTATATATATTCATCGGTTACATTTAAATTTATATTTATGACTATTTGTTAAGTTCAATATTTTGTATTTTATTTATTTTGATTACATGACAATTGCAAAAATATAAACAGCAATTTTGTTTATTTATTTTATAATGTGTAAATAAATTGTGATATTTTATTATCAAATTTGCTGTTTTAACTCATTTCATACATGTATCATTAATATACCACTAAACTTGAGAAATCATGCAATCTTCTGGGGGACATGCTAGGTAACAAAAATACATTGAAATGATCAGAGAATTCATTCTGAAATATTCTTTCTATAAAGAAAATAGTGCCTAAAATTAATTTTAAATTGGATCTAAAAAAAAAATACTTCTGGAGTAATTAAGATGAATTTAACCTTCAGTGTGCTATTGTCATTTTGATCATTATCACCACAATATTTTGTTATACTTAATATGAACCATTACATTTTGATGTTGCAAACATTGGGAATCAATATTACTGTAACAATATGAATAATAACATAAATGATTTACCTGATTAATGAGTGAATAACCATTCCTCCTCCACATACTAGCATGGGATTGTGCTATAAGAACTTGTGTCCTTAGTGACATTTCCATTAGTTCAACAACTGTAGGCATTGGCTAACAAAAACAAAAAAAAAAGTCATAAATCCCAAAATAATTTTATATTACTTATTTGCTGTAATTTTATGTAATTAAGAATTACAATAAATAAAATTAAATGTGAGTTTATTGAGTAATTAAATTTATTTTGAAAATAAATATATGAGAAAGTGTTATATGCATATTTATTATTAAGATACTTGTAAATTTGTATACTTCATAATCCAGTCTATTAATATTGTTATTTTATTTTAAATATAAATAAACTCATTAACATTAGATAATACTTTTATCTATCTATTGTCTTTAACTAGTATCAGCAAACTAAAACTGTTCTAACTTTAATAAAAAAAGCATTTCTTTGTTATTCTTTTTATGTCATATTAGAACTGAACTGATTTTTTTTTCCATAAATATTATCATATAATTTCTTTTTTTTTAAATCGATTGTTGCTTTTTTTTTGTTTATAAATTTCTTTATCATTTAAGCATTTATTATATTATATATAATTTTAAATCAGAAAAAAAATCTTATTTAAATATAATTAGTTATGTGTGTTCATGATATCTTCATAAATCAGCAAAATTTTCTATGATTTATTAATATATCATTAGATCATACTGGATTAATATTACTAAATAAATATAAATTACTAATAATAAAGATCAAATGAACAAAAAAATTGAATTCTCTAATATTCTGTAATTTTTAAAAAATATTTTTTAAATCTTACTTTTGAAAACAAGATAGCTTCTCATTAATATTACAATTTGTAAAAAACATTTTATATCTTTTAATTTCCTGCAAAATGCATATTAATCAAATAATAAAAAGTACTGACTTTTAACAAAGTTAGCATAGCATCTCGTGTTTAAGTTTTATTATAAAGCAATACTATGTTCATAATAAATTAAAATTTATATATATCCTTTTATAAAAATTTTCCAATTATTATAAAAAAAATAATTATAAAACTTCAATAATTATGTGAATTTAACTATATTTTACAAAAATAGTATCATTATAAAAAGTATTTATTTTGCAATAATTATATGTATAATCTCTATTATTATTTTTTTTTTCATCTTGATCTTTATATTTAATTAATTAATAATAAGCACCAGATGTTTTGGTATTGTTCCATAAATCTTAAGAATGATTGTGAATTTGCTAAATTTTGTATTCCGTTTCAAAGTATACATTCAATAAGATATTCTCTTCTTGTTTCTGAATTATTAATTGTATTTATATGAGTTTCCCCTATAATACAATCAATTTATTTTTAAGGCTGGATATATTCTAAGTCAGCTAAGAAGTACTTTCATCTGATAACTTTTTTTATTTTTTACGGTAGCTCTTTCGCTTGTCTCTCGAAAGACTTGGTTAGATCTTGAAGGCCAACTAAGATAAAAAGGGCACAGTTGAATTTGATCAATAGAAACATTTAATTGGATCTCCTAAATGTGACAGAAATCAGGAAGTATTATAAATTTAATTTATATGATGTTCTTATAAGTTGTTTTTCTTCCCCTTTACTAAAATTTTATTTTTACTACCCATAATATCTTCTAAAATTAATATTTATAAAATATTTATTTCATAGTGGTTAACACAGAATTTTATTTTATATGAAATTTAATATGATTACAGGAAGTACTCACTGACAGCAATTAACTAGTTTAGAAAAACACAAAGATAAATAAATTTATGAAAAGTAAGAATACAACTCTTGTGATAATATGTTATTAATATTGAACTGGAACAGTAACATAATAAAATAATGATGATTACTTTTATATAGTGAAATATAATATATCTAGATAATATAAAATTATAATTATTACATTAAAATACACATATACTTTACTTAAAACTTGAATAAAGAAATGAATTTAATAAACACAAGAATTAAAATTTTTCATAAAAATAATAAGTACAAAAGTTGGGAGTCCATAGCTATTTATCATCACAATCTTCATTTATAATCAGTTTTTAAAACAAACGAAACCATTATAGTTAGCTATCATGATTTTTTTGCACTAATTTTTGAGATAAAGCTAGCTGATAACAATTTTATAATCGAATTTGAAAATGCATTTTCTTTAATATAATTAATGATGTCATTTTTAGTAGAATTTCACATAATTGATAAGAAAGATTTGATAATATTTTTCAATAATCAAAAATTTTCCTTCATATAAACTAAAATGGTTCCAATTTTTAGGGCAATATATATAGCCAAAAAAAATATTCCAGTCATTTTAATGCTTTAAGATTAGAAGCCTTTTTAAAAAAAAAAAATGTAATGGTTTTCATTTTACTTTCACAATTGTCATGTAGTTTAGAGCAGTAACAGAGTGACAGTCTTTAGAAATCAAGATCCATGAGTCAAGGTTCAAACCCTGTTCTTTCTAATGGTTGAATTTCTTCTGAATTCTTAAGCAATAAACCATTTGATTATTCTTTTTTTAAGTTAAAAATTTGTTTTGAAATGGAATCTCATTAACCAGAAGTTTATTTCATAGATATAAATTTTTCATGAGATCTTTATCTATAACAGACTTTCTGGCCAACTATTTATATTATAAATGTTACGTTTTGCTAAATGTGTATATATTTATGTATACACAAAATACATATTATTAGTTAAATAATAATTATAATTGAAAACTAAACGGATTGCTAATTATGTGTGTATATTTATATATACACAAAATAAGTGTTATAAATGATATTATAACGGTAAACTAAATGTATGTGTGTGGATGCCAGTGGCATTCACAATATCTTATAAAAGCATTAGTCTAATTAAATAGTTTAATTAATGGAAAAACTACAAACTAACTTATCAAGAAAGTTAGATGAATTCGAGCAAAGGATTATGATAAAGTAAACAAAGCCATTGCTTAAAATAAACAATTCTAAGGTAATTGCGTTATTTGATCAGGAATCGAATATTGTAACTCAAGAGATGACCATCACATGGACAGCAGATAGCCAATCAAGGGAGTCCACACTAAAAACAACAAGAGAGTGAAACAGATCTAGAAGAGAAGTGAGAGAGCACACTTGCTAAGTGAAGCTCTTGTAAAGCAGATGTGCCATTTCCTCGGGTGCTCCACTCAGTTCCTTCCTTCACTTAGCCTTGCAGAGAGATTTATCTCTGGAAGTCCAAAAGTAAACCTAGGAACCGTATAACAGATCATATTGAACTTATTATTATTTTGTACTCCTTTGGGCTCTTAGTGTTATTTATATAGCATGTGTATATAATAGTCATATATTTGTATATATTAAAGAATATTGTTTATCTCCTTATAACTCTGTAAATAAATTCTTATTACTTAAATTTAGTTGTCGAGCCGACTAATAATTAGTAATTATTTGTGTTATATATATTTGCAATCCAGCAGGCAATAGAGTGCCACTGGAAACAGCACCTTTGGTCTTTAATTGATTGCTAACTATAAGGCACAATTATTATCTTAATTGTGGTAATGTTTTAACACATTCCAAGTGATATATTCATTTTTTATGGGTGGTGATTTCTAATTTCAAGGAATTGATAATACCCAATAATTATAAAAATGCACTTACGTGTATATAAATATATAATACAACACTGTACTTTTTTATATACTCTCATACTGTCAGAAAATAAATATATTTTTGAATTACTTCCTTTTTTTTTTTTGTGATGTGAAATGATTTTATTCTGTCAACTTATGTTCTGAGAAGCTAGGAAAAATCTTATCACAATGTTATACAATTATTCAGTTGTAATTGAGAGAAATCATGATAAATGAATGAGGACATCCGTGTGCTCACTCATGAATCAGAGGCATTTTTTTATATATAATAGGAATATTCTCATTCTTTAATTATTGCCACAACTTAGTTTCATATGATTCATAAAAAGTATTCAAAGAATTATTGATGCAGAATGCATAGTATGTTAAGTTCTACACATAAACACAGTTGAAATATATAAATACAACTACAATCAAGTTCTAATATGTGGTAGTTAAAAAATAAAAATTAAAATAGCTTATTCTTGGAGTTTGAATGCTCACAAAAATGAGAACTGAAGGTGCAACCTATAAACTTTGAGCTCCAAAGTTCAGTCTTTTACCACTGTACAAAAACATAAAGGGCAATGTAATAGTTGATAATACATAATTTATTCAATCATCTCAATCAATACTTAAAACAATAATTGAATGAAAGCTATCACTTTTAGATTGACGTATTTCTTATAATTATTTTAACTAGTACTTAGTTAAGTAATATGAAAAAATAATTTTTGTTATTAATGTTTATCCCTTTGTTATTTAAGGAGTTTTCTATAGATAAATTGAAATATTTTCTATACCATTTCCATTATACAAATGTAGACTTTAAACAAAATGACTTTATTAAACTAGAATTAGTTATTGGATTACTGCAAATTTACAATAGAATTCTTAAAACTTGAAAGTCATTTGAAATTATTCCTCTTGAACTTTCTCCTAAAGGTTGAATTTTTTTAAAAAAATCATTCAAACAATTTCCAAAATTAAAACTGTCTATAAAATTCATTTACATTGTCAAAAATTTTAAGAACAAATTAATTATTCTGGGCAAACACACACATTCTCTACATATATATAAACATATATATTCATAGTATTATTTCAGGGAGTTTCCATGTAATAAAAATATAATAGCCAAATAACTAACATTTCAGTACAATAACAAGTACTTTCCTCAGAGTTTCTTTTTTTTTTTTTCAAATCATAAGAATGTGTGTGGTGAGATTTAAAAGCGTTATTTTCTTTTTTTTTATGATTTAAAAAAGAAGCTCTGAGAAAAGTACTTGTTATTGTACTGAAACTTGAGCTATTTAGCTATTATATTTTTATTACATGAAAGCTCCAGAAATAATACTATGAATTCATCATTTATCTATGAGAATATGAGAATTAATATATATATATGAAAACAATAGAAATGAGTAAATATTGTAACAGTTCAGATTTCATTTAAAATAGTCCGATCATATAAGCTTCGTGCTACATTATAAAACTGATGTATGAAAGAAAGAGAAAAAAGTAAAGTAATAAATTAATTTCAGTTTAATAAAAATTTAATGGGATCATCACATTAACCATCTTAATGCATTTAAAAGGATTTATGAAAAGTGATCATAAAGAAAAGACAAAATTATATATAAATAATATTGTCTTAAAGTAAACTGAATAGAGAATTGATAGGTTCCCTTTATAATCATAAATTCTTAAAAGGATTAATGTTAAAAAAAAATTATATCCAAGTCGGAATTTTTTTTTTTTCTTGAAATGTTACAATTCTATTTTTTCCTTCCTATCTTTCAAATGTTAACGTACTTTTTTTTCCAAAGAGAAAAATTAATTAATCTTAATAATTTGTGTACTTTGCTAAGCAAAAATAGGGGATATATTTAATTTTGATAATTTAAAAGGAATATATTTCTATTTGGAAAAATGTTAATAAGAATGAATATAATTAGGAAAAGTAAAGATAAAAAGTAGTTTTTCTATTTATTTTCTGTACATATAAAGAAATGTTCTTTTTAGTATTAAAAAAAAAAAAAATGTAATTAATTAAAATTAATTAGAAAACAATAATAGATACTACGATTGTTGTGTGCTACTGTGGATAGCATTATATATAAATTGATAAATAAATACCAGAGAGAAGGTTTCTCATTTTCTAGTAGTTTAAGAAACTCCTGAATCGTGAACTCTTAATTAAGCTAATATGGAAACACATATTATGGTAGAAAGTCCTAACATAAGGAGTAAAAATTTTTATTAACATACTGGTCATCAAAGCAGGGAACTATGTAGTCTCCTGCAATTTTGAAAGTGTATTGTTTGTATACCAGTTTTTCTATTTATTTTCTGTACATATAAAGAAATGTTCTTTTTGGTATTAAAAGAAAAAAAATGTAATTAATTAAAATTAATTAGAAAACAATAATACAGTTACTTCGATTGTTGTGTGCTACTGTGGATAGCATTATATATAAATTGATAAACAAATACCAGAGAGAAGGTTTCTCATTTTCTAGTAGTTTAAGATACTCCTGAATCATGTACTCTTAATTAAACTAATATGGAAACACATATTATGGTTGAAAGTCCTAACATAAGGAGTAAAATCTTTTATTAACATACTGGTCATCAAAGCAGGGAACTATGTAGTCTCCTGCAATTTTGAAAGTGTGTTGTTCATACCCATACCAACAATCAATAAGCTGCCTGTCATCTGTCACTTGATTTTTGTAGACCTATCCATGATGGCCCACACAATCCATACGTATTGTCATTAGGCTTGATAAAAAATGAAGAAGAGTTACAAAAAATAAACCAGATGAAGCACCAAACATTACATGATAGTTAATATCCTACATATAAAAATATCCAAAACTCTCGAACCTATTCTAGTCGACTAGTAGTAAAATCAGAAATTCTGAAAGTATTGAATAAAATCAATTTTATTTAGATTGGCAAAAGACTTTTAAAAGTGATTACAACATAAATTAAAACTGACTTTAATTTTCTCTTATTTAAAAATTATGGTACTGTTCTATTAGCTGGTGTCAGCCACTTGATGATGTTATTTCTATGTAAAAACACAGAAATATGCTGTTTACACGGTCAGCGCAGATGGCCTTATTTTTATGCAAAAGCATAGAAATAGGCCATTTAACGCGGCTGCTAAAAGCACAGAGAGATGCCATTTTCGCAGCCAGCCTGCTGCTTTGTGTTTCGCACTTTATCCCAATGCTCACAGTTCAAAGTTCGCTACAGTGTAGTACGAGGATGTCTGGACTTCAGCCTGCCACAACTCTTCAAATATGCATGTCAAAGTAATTAGCTTACAACTCATCTGACCTACTATTACCTCCTAACAATTGTAACCCCATCGCCACACTTCCCTACTCAAGTTGAACCTTCAAAAAATTCGGAATTGTGGCAACTGCTGTCCACAGAAGCTGGCGTGGTGGTGCAGTGGATCTTCTGAGAATATGCACATGGCTGGATAAAGAGAATGGGGATTAAGTTTAGTGATAATGTTTTAATTACTGAACTGTATTTTAATTCAGAACTGTGCCAGGAGACCAGTGAATGCTTCGATACAGCCATTCCTTTGCGCTCTGTGGTCATCCTTCTGCAGGCCATACACGCCAGCAAGCTACACCGAGTGCAGGAAGGGCTACAGAACCTTAGAGGCTGCAAGTTTCCAGCACATGACCGTCAACCACTGCTACAACTTTTGTAAAATCTACTGCAGGTGCCCTAGAACTTGCTCAAGTGGCACAACAAAAAGCAGCACGGAACAGCCAGGCAATCCCTGGATAACTACCTGTGTGAGTTCATGTGGCGATATCTTCACAAGACTGAAGACGTGTTCTGGGCCAACTTAGCGGAACTGTGTCTGATCAGAAAATAGGAGAGTTTTTTGATTTGGATTTGCTGTGTTAAATTGACTGTTGTTGTTGTTTGCAAGTTGATTGATCGATCCACCCCATGTGGTTGTTGAAAAGAAATGCGACAATTGTTTACAATCAATAAACAGATCGAGGTTATTTATTTCTTTAATATTTATTTATTAATTTTTTTTTTTTTTGCAATTTATTTATTTATTTAATAATTTAGTATTTATTTCTTAAATATTACTTGTTTTAATTTTGTTAAAAGGAAAAGAAAATTTTTTTTTTTTTCTGCTGGTGGCCCGGTAACATTATATTTCGGTGTTTTTGCACAGCAACAATACCATCAATCGGCTGACACCGGCTAATAGAACCGTACCGAAATTATTATCACACATCTTTTAATATTCGCTATTTAATATTTTCAAGTTACTTTCAAACATATTTTAATTTTCACTGCTTAATATTTAAAAGCTATTAACGCACATACTTTAATATGTATTTTCTTTTTTATATCTAATAATTAATAGTTATTAAAACAGATATATTAAGATTTTTTTTTTGGTCAGTCTTTAATATTTCTTATTATGAGGTTCATGAATTGGTGTGTTAATTACTAATAATAATTGTATGAAGGTGGGATTTCGTACTTCATGTAAGCAGATCAGAGCTTGTGGATTAAATTCATTCAAGTTAAAAAATCTTTACCTGATATGAATACATCCCAATCTTAATATTTAATTATATTTGTTTGATTCGTATAGAAATAGATTAAAATGATTGTAAATACTATAATTGCAAATAATATTTTTTTAAAATTCATATTATTTTTAAATATAGTTGTCCACACACTCTCTCTCTTATTCCAAACTCAGATAAAAAAAATGTCATGCACTCTGAGAAAAGTACTGTTCCTATTACAATGCTACCAGTCAGGTATCCTAAAGGCATTCTTTTAGCAATAAAAGTAATACATAGTGTAACAATAACTGGGTTCAAATACCGGTACTAAAGGAAATAAATGGCAGTAATGATTACAAAAGAGTGTTTATTGTGGTTGTTATTATAGATCGAATTAGTAAATGTGAGAAAATTTATAGATATACATTCGAACCCTGTTACAAAAGAGTGTAAGTGAAATACATTAACAATTTAAAGGTGTGAACGTATACGTATATATTTATTACACGTGTTGTTGTGATTGTTGCATAGAATTAGTTCCTAACAGATAGATTTGTATGTGAAGATGAAGAGGAGTGGTTATGTGCAGACTTGTATATTATATTTTTGTTTTATATATTTTGTTGTTTATTACCGTAAGTTATAATTATTGAAATAATATCATTAGTAGCACATGTTTCTTAATGAAAGCAAATTAAAATATAAGGCTGGAGAGAGTAATAAAAGAGTGTTGCAAGTTATGCCATGGGTGATCTCTGCTAATGACACTTCGTCAGAATTCCAAGAATTGGCCATTTAGTATTTTGGAACAATGGAAACCTGATCATGCTGAAAGCATTCCCGAGGTAATGGTTATCGGCGTATGGATAGAAAAAAAAAGTGATATGAAAGAGAGATAAAAGGAAAGAACTATAATTTTTTTTTTGATTTTGTAGTGATTTGGAAAAGTGACCGTTATAGAGAAAGAAGTGCGGAAAGTAAATTTTAATAAAGTGATTTTATTAATTAATAAAATTTAATAAGAATGGACTTCATCGAAATGCTGACGTAAAAGAATCATGTGGATTCGTTAAACCGGTCCAGTGTACAGCTATTTTATGACCTGCCTGAACTTTATCTATGGAGATTTTAGCCATCTATTTCAAGCAAGTGAAATAATCACGGAACTCCAAACAGCAAGAACTTTCGTGCACTCAATTTTAGAATCACCTACCTAACCTCTAGAAAGGATTATCATAAGTGAAAATATTATGGAATCTTTCATCATCTTCCAGACCAACAATTCTCGTTAGGACAATCACCATTGTAATACTGTAAGCTTACAGATCATCCGCCTTAAACATGCGAACGTTCGCCCTCAAATAAGGTAACTATGACTTTCTTTATATATATTAAAGGAACATATAATAATAAATTAAGAAATATGCGCTTTGTCCCAACTTAAAGAATTATACAAAATAGATTAAATTATTTAATAAATACAACTCTGACACATAGTTGCACTCTTTCGTGAATGTGTATACTGATATTATACATATATATATGTAACGGAATAACTGGGTCGTATGAATGAAGTATTAGTAGATACGTGTATTAATAAATATTAGAATTTTAAGCTATAACTTATGTATTTATGTGAATTACGAGATTCTTATAATTTCTGGGTTATTATTTACAAATGCTTACTGATATTCATGACCGTATATCTCTAAAAGAAATAAAATTATAAGATTCGTAGGGCAGATAGGAAAATTATAAAAGTATACAAATGAAATTTCTTTGTAAGATAACCATGGCTTAGTTCTCCCGATAGACATTATCTCCCAGACCTTGAGACGGAGCTAGTCTGGATAAGGCACCCAAAAAGGTCCACTGGACCTTTTTTTTTGTTTTAGAGGGGTATAATTCTTATTAATTGGTAAGATTGGTGCTTGAGGTCAGACTTGTTTGATGCTCATAAATATACCTACTCGAAGCATGGGTAATAACCTGTTCTTACTTTAATTCTTAGAATAGGATCACAGGTAGATTGTTAAAATGGCTTCCCAATGAATGGGGTAGTGAAGGCTGGAGAATGAAATTGAAAATGGGCTTCCCAACCAAAGTTAGAGAACGATTTTTTTTTTAAAAGAAAAAACAGAATGAGATCACATCTGTGTATTATCTTATAACAAGTTTAAAACTATATTTAAATGATGACATATTTTGCGATATATAGATATACTTTCAGAAAAGTCCTCAAGTAGTCAGAATAGAAAATAATGTTGATGATCGATAATGCTTGTTCAGCAAGATATATAAAGTCACATAATTCATAAAATACGGGTTTAAGGATTTTACCAATATTTGGGATATTAAAAAACAATATCTTTCCATAAGGGTAGAAATGAGTGGAGAAAGGTTTATCAGCGGGTCAGTCAGTGTATCATTGGGAGCGGGGGTGACAAACCTGGCACGTTTTAGCTGTGATATATATATATATATAAAATGGAGTTGAAGATAAGAGTATATGTAGGGGAAAAGGAGACACCCATAGAGCACCTCAAGAGCTTTCAAAAGTACAATGAGAAAGCAGATGGACACCAAGTGGTCATAGTTTACCACCAGTGGATTCTTGTATGAATCATGGCGCCCTTATTAAAATAAATAAAAAGCTGATTCTGCTGTTAGCATAAATCGAAATAATTGATAGGCCAGTTAATCAGGAAATATAGCTATGCTTTATAGAAATATGAATGAAATATTTATATTTTCTGTACTCATAACTTGATTAACTTTCACTAAATTTACAGAGTAAAAGAAGGCCTACCAGAATCTAGTAAAACGGGGAAAATGTTACAACACTTACTCGAAGCATGGGTAATAACCTATTCTCACTTAAATTCTTAGAATATTATCATGGGTAGACTGTTAAAATAGGGATAATATTATCCTATAAAAATGCTTTTAGACACAATAGCTTGTTGTTTTACCTTCTGAGTTTTGCTGTAATGTAAGATAGTCAGAAAATAAACCAACTAATGATTTTATTGTCATCATCATCTAAGTTAATATGATATAATACAGCCAAGTAAAGCATGATATACATAAATGATATACTTTTGATATGGGATATGACAATCGATATATTTATGGAGCTGTAAAGCATTGGCCTGATTTATGTATAAGGGAAGTTCAGAATAATACATATAATAATTAGACAAAAAAGGCAGCAATGATGTTTCTAAATGACCAGCAATGCTATCCTCAAGCCGAACCATTTGTTAATAGCTCTACTGTCTGAATTTCAATAAGAGATAAAGAAGGATCACTATTTATCTTATTGCATATAATTGTTTTATGTGTAGTAAATTCAGACAGCTATTTTTACATAAATGAGACTTTGAAGACTTTTATCTTCCCTGAAATCACAATAATAACAAATCAATTTCAAATGAGTCATGTGCACATTACAATTACATAGACTTACCCATTTATTTTTATTGCTTTTATATTAATCATCTGAGAAAATATTTGATATATATTGTACCCTGGCAAATTGATGATAACCTAAATAATTCTACAAATATTTATTTATGTATAATATTTATTCTATTATTATTAGAAACTACTTTTGCTTCATAATATCAACCATGAGATTTACTATCCTATTTGACAAGATCACAAATCTTTTAACATTAAATAAATATCAAAGTATCTATTCGATGAAATAAAAATACCAAGATGTTTCTCCTTATTAAATCTCCAGGTAATCCCATGAATATCAATAAATTAAAAAATTCTTCTTTTTCTTTTCAAAAACTTTATTTTCTATATCAATACTGAACATATATATATTTAAAAGGAAAAATGATTGTACATTTGTTGTGTTATAATATATGATATTCCCATGACTAACACTAATATTTAACAAACCAGAATAGAATATTTATGATTATTACAAACTTTCTTTAATAAGAACTATAATAAAATTTACTTTACTGTAACTAGATTCATAATATTCTACTATAATTTTACTGATCATCTATTTTTCAATAATTACTATTCTAATAATGTCACTGTTAATAATAATAATATTATATTAAGGATATCTCATGATCATCATTGTTTCTTAATTAACCATTTAATCAACTTAAGAGATACAAAGAGGGATTTTACTTACATCTACAGATAATGCAATAATCAAGAAAATTCTTAACTATCATGGTTATAACTAATACAATTTAACCATTTTATAATTCTATAATCTTCAATGCCTCAGACCAAATAACCAATTTTGTTTTGAATAAAATAATAATAATAATACATTATATAATCAATAAAACAATCAATTATCTCATTATTTGAAAAATGACATTCTTTCCGACATCTAAAATACCATATTCACTTATGACTCATGAAATAATGGTAACATCACATGATCACCACTTCTTATGCTTGCTTATAACTGTTATTAAAACAAGCAAAACTTTCCATACAGTATTGCCACTCAGTACAAGCCAGAGTAATCAATGGATGCCAGAAGGTTTGTGCATAAAATCCCCATCTAGTGCCTACTCATCCAATATCCCCAGACTAGTTTCTGGCTTGTGGAGGATTGTATTAGATCCTAAGATCTAGGTGCAGTGCTCTCAGATCCAAGGCTCCTCACTGATGAAGACCACAAGCCAGTAAGGGGATATTGTATGAGTAGGCACTAGATGGGGATTTTAAGCACAAGCCTTCTGGCATCCATTGATTACTTGGGTTTGCACTGAGTGGCAATACTGTATGGATAGTTTTGCCTGTTTTAATTGAGATCATAGTAACTTGATACTAATCAGTATATCTTTTAAAATATTTTATTTTTAAATAATTATTAGGTTGATTCTTATTCAAAATTTAAATTTTATAATTTAAATTAATTTGTATTGTACTATTAACAATCTAGAAATATGGTGTAGTGATGATGATTCAGAATAAGGAAATAAGATTATACAGACTTAATCAAATTAATGAATATTAAAATATATTGCTTACAAACTTTATAAATTATTATTTCTTAATAAATAAATAATTTAATAAATAATGAAATTTAAACAATATAACAAAATAATAAAATTATTTACAAATTAGAATATTTATATCCTACAGTAATAATCATTGTTAATCATTTATCTATGAAATACTATCCTTTAATAATATAATGTTTTACATAGTTATATTTTTCATCTTTATTCTCTTAATACAATGTAAATGTTTACATTAATTTCATTAGAATAATTTACTGACTATCAATGAATTTTTTATTACTAAAATTTACAATTATTATTAGTAATAGTTTTAACAAGGCTGTAAACCTTAGCAATGAGCGTCTGAAAAAATCGTCACTAGGGACCTCTGTAGGTCTTTATTATTAGTGCTTTTTTTTTTTAACAAATGTAATCTATAATAAGTAGTTTAATAATAATTTGACCATGGTAAATTTATAGATTTAATAATAAATATACACACTTTTTAATAAGGAATATTAATTTCATGTCCATAAACAATAATATTACTTTTTCTATTTTATGACATTTAGTCCCTTTGATCTTTATTATTTTATACAAAAAATTAATTATTATTAATTAATGAACCATTTGATTTTGAAATTATTCTCAATCTTTAATAACAATTTTATTACTTAACTCTTTTTAGAAATTCAAATTTTATGTATTATACTTTCAGATCCCTAAAATTGATCATCCCTTAAGATAAACTTAATTTTAAATTTCACTATATTATTCAGTAAAACTGACTTTCAGCAGCCATAACTTTTCACCCTCTATTTTTAAAAAATTGAACTTTATTTTGTTTTCATCCTACCTGCAAGAATTTGCATTTATTTTTAAAAAATTGAACTATATTTTATTTGTATTATGTAATGGTAACGTATATTTAATTATAAATGTATTTTTTATATGAAGGTTAATAATAAAAAAAAAACTTAAATTTTTATGTGCAATTTTGAGCTAGGTTATAAATTATTAAATATTAACGTTCACATAAGGCAAAAATTAAAATAATTTGCCAATGCACTTTATTATTCATGAGACTGATGTTAACAAACGAGTGGTCATAGACTGGTGTCATTTTTGCTGGGAAGAATGTGTTACATATTTCGACAGAAATCCAGCACTTGTCGGTGGACTTGATGATAAAGGAGAACCACGGATAGTGGAGATCAACGAGTTGTATGTCTTTCAACGAAAACATCATATGGGGGCAATGAGAGAAAGCCATTGGGTGTTCGGTAGGATGGAGAGAGGGTCAAGAAAGTGACTTTAAACAGAAATTGAATATAAATCAGGTGCCACTCTGGAACTGCTCACATAGCAACACGTTTTACTTGGTATGCTTATAATCACTGACGGCTGGCGTGCATATAGCAATATAAGCGGTCTTGATAATGGTATATAACTTCACTCTGTCGTCGTCCACCTAGACAACTTTGTTAACCCAGTCAACAAACTTATGCACACTAATAATGTGGAAAATATGTGAAAATATGCTCAAAACTAAGCATAAAAATGCAAGTTTTTTTAATTTTTTTTATTAACCTTCATATAAAAAATACATTTATAGTTAGATATACTTTACAATTACATAGTACGAATAAAATATAATTCAATTTTTTAAAAATAGAGGGCGAGAAGTTGTGGCCACTAAAAGTCAATTTTTTTTTTGGCCACTAAAAGTCAATTTTACCTATTACTCTGACTACAAAGATAAAAAAAAAAAAAAATCCTACATTTTATTTATATGTCACAACCTTGTAAAATAAAGATCTACACTTCTGGTTTAAATATCCAAATTTCACTGCTTTAATCCCTAACTTATATGTTTTCCAATAATATAATAATCATAAACAAATAGTACAACAGGGCAGCATTAAATATAAATATACTACAATCATATTATATTATAAATGAGATCAAAATCAAATATCATAGTTAATACTTTGACATTATATTATTATACACACACAATATGTTATTAATTTTATACTTCTATTTATCTATATTACTACCGATTTCTATTTATTATAATCTATTAATAATACTAAAACAAATAAAATAAATAAATAAATACACCAAATATATTATTAATAACTAAACATTCAAATTTCTAAATGCCTTCATAAGTTTTAGAATATTCCTTTTTTTCTTTTTAAAACTGAAAACAATTTTATAATATTTTATCTTCAGAGGCAGAGGTTTCTATGGCATTGAAAATCATTTTCAAAGTTTTAAATAATTTACAGTTGATGTCACTTTTTAGTCGCACACAATTCTCCTTGCATAATAATTAACTGCAAAAATTTCAATACAGAAAATCATTCTCCAAATTAATGTTCTTCCCTTTAAATCACAATAAAATTTTCTTCTTATTTTATTAAAATATATTTTCATTGTAGTATTAATTCTTCATATTCTAACATTCATTCTTCATAAATTAATTAATCATCTTTTACAATCCACTTCATCTCATGGGTATCCCTTTCAAGTATTATCCTTTTACAAGCCAATATTTTATAAAAACATTCCAATTATTATGCAAATTGGTATTATCTTGGATATAACTTTTATACCTCTTAAATTACAATATATTTATTCCACATGTTCATTAAATCATTCCAACTAAAATTTATATTTATTTACTATATCATTCATCACAAGTACTTCCTTTGTTTGTCTTTCTTTTATAATATTTTTCCATCATATCTTCTTAACAGGTAATTTAAACTTTCTCTTATAATATACATTGAAGCTCTTATATTAAAAATTAAATAAATAGTCTTCTAGTTATTTCTTCCTTTTGCATAAATATATCCTTTTACTTTTACATCATTTATTCATTATATTAAATCCAGTTATAATATAAATCCTACATGATCATCATGATGATACAATGAATAATATTCCAATGAACTTTGACTGATCTAAATTATTAATTAAATAAAATTGTTCTTTCTTTTCTATATTATTCACTTCAGATTTCCTTAAGTAAATATTTTTATTCAAATTATTTACTAAGTGACATTTTGTCATACTTAAATTTCCATTATTAAATCTAACATGAATATTTTTCCTTCTACTTTTTAGTACATTTAAAACACGCCAATTATAGTTTTTATTAACAACAAAACACAGAATTAAATGAGTTTGTTTTGTAATTAACTTATTACATATTGGTAAAATACTCATTATTCTCGAATATACTTCTTTTTGTATCTGATTATATGCTTGGATAAACTTACAACTTTTTCCTTCCATTATCTTCATACTCTAGGTAGTATAATGATTCCAATTTTGTATTCTTTAGAGGATTAAATATTTCATACCACTAGCAGAGATTTTAGGTTCTGTTTACTTCGTAACTTTCAATAAACTTCATGAATTTATTTTAAGCAATTAATCAAGCATTTTTACTTTTTAAATTAATAAAATAATATTTTAATAATTTTTATAACTAAATTTTATGGAAAAAATAAAATGCCTTTTTTCCTTCCATGATTTTTTTTCAGTTAATTCCCAAAACATTGCCTGTTTAAATTTCAAAATACATTAGATTGCAACAGCTCATTGGTTGATTCTCAAAATCATTTTATAATGAATATTTAATTAGTTACAAAACATTCTAAATAGTTTTTCAAGCCAATATTATTACAACAAATATTTACTAACAAAATAAAAAAAAAACATATTTTTAATAAACATAATTAAAAGACAGTTAAATTAAAACTAATTTGAAAAATTTAAATGTTATCTTTTATAAAATAAATTCTAAATCGATTTGATGAACTTTTTACTACTTAAATAATAAAAATAAATATTATTTTAGTTGTTTTTAAAAATAAATCAATAGTTTACAGGAAATAGTTAATTCTTTATGAAATAATATGTGCACAAACAAGATCATATATAGCTACAGCACATATTCTTATTTATACATGATATCAGATTTAAACCACACAGCAAATGTCAAATTTAAATATTATTAAAAAACTGACTATTAATAAACAATATTAAGTTATATTTTACTATTTTTATTTAACTATATGCTTTTAAAATATAATTTAACTAAGATTTAAAGAATTAATAATAACCCAATTTAAATTACCTTAAGTTCAAATGTCAAAACGACTAAGGTAACCATTAACTCCCATAACTTCACAACTAAATATGACTATAAAATTTAAAATTATCCAATTAAAATCTACTTTTAATTTAAGTTATTATGGGATGTAGTAATATATAAGGGTGCAATTTATATAAAACTCATGGAGAGATTTGTTACTATTAGATGTTAAGTTTTCAAAGACTTACATGTACAAAATCAGCTGAATTTCTGCACATAAAACCTTTTATGCTTGCAGATAAAGATGGTATCTACCTCCTAGTAAATATCAAAGCTATTAGCAATTAACTTAGCTTGGGTTAGCAACGTTAATTCTTAGTTACTTAGTAATATCATTGCTGACACTTTTTCCTAATTATTACACATATTACCCATTTGTTTCTATTGTTTGCATCTTAATTATCTACAAAAATACTTAACAAATATATATACAGTTTGTATTTTAGATCTAATATCTAAAATATTTTAGTGCCTGACGACACCCATTATCTCGAAACTGATTTGCGGATAGGAATAATTGTAGATAGAGATTTTAAATGCTTTCTCTTGCGGCATTTATCGAAAAAGCTTATTTAGAGCTATTAGCCCACTCATTATATTACATATATATATATATATATGCTTAATGTATCTGTCTGTTTTTAATCCTTAAACCCATACACGTATAAAACAAAGATTTTCACAGACAATAGATATAAGAAATATATTATTCAGATTCATTAATGTACAATAAACATTACTACCATATCAATACTTGGCTGGATCACATCTGTCATCATGTAATTAAAGAATGTTGTTTTAAAAACCTTGTAGAAGCACTGCAAGCAACATATGAAACAAAATTAAAAGACCATTCAATCAAAACAAAAAATTTTAAAATGTGAAGGGGGGAAGAGATAACAATAAATAAATAATCTGACCTAAAATTAACGAATGTTTTAATTAATGGGCTCTAATTTTTTATTTCAATGGGACTTAACTTAAAAACCTTATTATTTTAATTAGTACAAACTGGTATGCAAAAATTTTAATGATCCCACTGATTTTTTTTTTTAATGGTATCACATCTCGATAAGGCCCTGATATTAGAAAAATCTTTCAAGTCAATAATATAGATGAAAAGTAGTGAGTGCTTTTAATACTGATGTGATACCTAAACAAATTCTCACAATAAGCTACTAACTCCATATGGGATTTCATAAACTTCCTGAACCTCGAAAAAAATCCAGTATTTTGATCTGAATAAAATGTTAATTCCCCCCCCCCCCCACTACTATTCAATGGTAAGTATGCTCCAGTTGAAATGTAAATAGTATTGTTAATTATATATGGATGGATCATATTACTATTATATATAAGTATTATAAAAAAAGTATATGTGTACATAGTGGAATTGAAAATAGATAAACATATATATACATTATTAATAATGAATGTGCATAATAATTAGACAATAAATAAATAAAAATTAACACTAAAAAAATAAATACTTACTTCAGTTTGTGTTTCAAATGAATTATAATTTAAATTATAGTCTCCTAATAGTATATAAAGACCTAAAAAAAAATATATTGATATGTATTAAATATATGATAATAATATTTATTTTCCTAATAATTTTTTTCCCAATTTCACTTTAAAAATAATAATAATGTCAAATACATTTTTATGTAATAAAATCCATTAGATTAATCATTATAAAAATATGATAAAATGTTCTTATTTAAAAATATAAATTGCAATGTACATACATTGTACTTGAAAATATGTCATAACAGATATCAAGTTTTTTGGTCCTTTCCAAATTAACCAGTTCAACACTGGTACCAGGTTTTTTCTAACACTAGCCAAAGATGATGGCTCTTTTCTTAGTTCCAAAACAAAAAAAACTGAACTTTATAGCCAAATTTTTTTTTATATTTTAAATCTTAGTTCTCACCCATCCTATTAATTTTTTATTCTATTAATAATTTTCTATCATTAACATATTCTTATTAATTCTAATGTTAGAAAATCTTATACTATTTGTTTTAAAAACTTGTTGTTGTTTTTTTTTTCAATTTACACTGGTCTTCAGTCTCTCTTTGAAATTTCCTATGTAAGAGAATTTTTTCCTTAACTGATAAATTATTCATATTCAATCAATTCCTAAAAAAGATAAAATGTAAGTTTTACTAACTATTGTTGGGATGACCATTCTTTCATTCTTACCACAAAGTTATGAAGAAAAAAGTTGGGTTTTTTAAATATCAGGCAAGATAACTATCAAAACAATCATTTTATGAATGATCTTTTAGCTACATATTTCATTTACAAATCTCATTAAGTGAGAAATTTGAGGGTGCGAGTTGTTATTTTCTAATATTTTCAAGACTTTTGCTAGAGTTTAAAAACAAGTTTTGTTGTTTTTTTTTAATTTTAAGAAAGTAATTTTATTATATAATGTGTCATAAGATATACATTTTTTTTCTCTTTTTAAATAAGTATTCTATTAGCCAGGGATGGTTTTAAGCCAATAAACATCACATGACTATAACTTCTTATGCTTGTGTATAATTGTTTTAAAATAGGCAAAACTCACTATATGTATTGCCACACACAGCAAGCTAGAGTAATCAATAGATGCCAGAAGGCTTGTGCACAAAATCCCTATCTAGTGCCTACTCATCCAATATCCCCAGACTAGTTTCTGGCTTGTGGCCTTCGTCAGTGAGGAGCCTTGGATCTGAGAGCACTGCATCTAGATCTTAGGATTTAATGCAACCCTGCAGCAAGCCAGAAACTAATCTGGGATATTGGATGAGTAGGCACTAGATAAGGATTTTGTGCACAAGCCATCAGGCATCTATTGATTACTCTAGCTTGCTGTGTGTGGCAATACGTATGCCTGTTTTAAAACAGTTATACACAAGCATAAGAAGTGATGGTCATGTGATGTTTATTGGCTTAAAACCAATCCTGCCTAATAAGATAGTGGTGGCTATTGAAGAACCAAAGTCACCAAAATATATGGGTGCTGAAGTGAGTTCAGACCCATATGACTATATAAGCTGATGGGCTTGAATTGAAAACATTAAAGTGTTTTCAATTTAAGACTCATAGTTTTGTAGTTAAATGGAGATAAAAGGTGGCTGCTGGAGGGTTGCATTAGATCCTAAAATCTAGGTGCAGTGCTCTCAGATCCAAGGCTCCTCACTGACGAAGGCCATAAGCCAGAAACTAGTCTGAGATATTGGATGAGTAGGCACTAGATAGGGATTTTGTGCACAAGCCTTCTGGCATCTATTGATTACTGTAGCTTGCTGTGTGTGGCAATACATATAATAAGTTTTGCCTGTTTTAAATAAGTATTCACTGTAAACCAGATTATTAATTTAAAATAGAATATAAATATTTTGACTGTGAGTTTTTAAACACCCAACACATAAAAATTAATGATAATAATAAAAAATTCAAGACAGAAACTTCATATTTTAAAGACGATAACTCATGATAAATATTTGAAGTCAGTCAAACACCATTTATTCCAATCATATTCTAGAATATCTAGTTTACCAAAAAACATTTTATACTTAAAAAAAAAAAAGGCACCTGACTTCTGCACCATATGATTTTAAAAGATTAATGAGATAAAATTTCAAACTTATCAAATTTCAACAATATTAAAAAGATGTATATTTCGTTATCTTATATTTCCCTAGTTATAATATTAAGCTATTACATTACTCCAGTGCTCTGATCATAAAATAATATTGCTTAGCACAAATTTGCTTTTTTTATTGGTTTTGAGGTAAAGAAGGCTTCTAGAAATTCCTTTGTGATTGAAAGATTGATTTTCCTATTCTTATTATTCATTAAGTATTTATCCTCATCTACTAAATTACTTGCAATCTAGTACATTCTGGAAGCATTTTGAGTTCTTTCATAAGAATGACCCATATTCACATGTATAAGTATAATAAATATTGTGCAACCAGATTAAAAATGGAATGAAAAATGGATATAACTACTATTCTTAAATTTTAAAATAATAATGAAAAAAAAAAATTATAAAAATGACAAAGAAATTTAAATTATAAAACATATTCATATACATAAATCATCCTTATATAGTGCTTTTCTGCATATATTTCTGGCAGAGTTTGTTAGTTTATTCAATCTAATCTCCTCAAAAAAATATACATATACTGCACCAAAATTACTTGTTAAATATAAGTTAATATAAAAAAATTATACTGTTTGTTATTTCTTATAAAAAAAAATATTTAAAAAAAAATTTTGTACAATCTTAAAAAAAAAATTAATGATAAATAGATTACAAATTATTTATTTTACTAGGAGTTCCTGTACAGTATTTTTAATTGTTGTAGACTTCCAATAAGAGTTTCTTTTATTCAACTAAAAAATTTAATTATTTAAAATAAATATGAAAATAAAAAATATTTTAAATATAATTTAATATCATTTAATAATGTAAAATTGATATTAAAAAAATTCCAATAAATAACTTCAACATCAAACTACCAAATCTCAGGGGGGTTTTCTTCTGAATTCTTGTTTTCTAAAGTATGCAGTATTTTGAAATGTTGTAGCATTATAAATAGATAAGTCTGTTTTACTCAGTTTAAAAAAAAAAAAATTTTAATATTTATGAAAGAAAAAGATGTTTTAAATAACAAAAATTTAACGATGTAGAATTCATTAAAAAATTTAACTGTACACACAATGTTTCTTTCATCATCAAATTTTCCTTGTATTATAGAATTTTTCACTTCAATTTTTTAAAAAAAAATGAATTAATAGTTCGGATCACCTATCTAAAATCATTTTCATTGATTTAAATTGGTTATTGATCTGTCATCAACAGTAGATAAAGAATTATAGCATCCATTTCCAATTTTCTAAATAATGTTAGCATCTATATTCCAATATTTTGAATTATTGTGAAATGTAAAAATGTTTTATTTTCATGGTCTATAACTTGCAAATTACAAAATGGTAATAACTTATAAAAGTCAAAGTGCGATACCTAAATTTCTTCAATTTAAAACATCAGATTTATTTCACAGTATTGAGAAACATTTATAAAATAAAATATACTAGGGAAACCTAAGCAGTATTTTTAACTGTTGTACACTTACAAATAACTAAGTTTATTTATTTAACTTTAAAAATCTAATAAATTCTTTGCTTTATAAACAAAAAAAAATTTTTTCATAATTTCAAATTTTCCATCTACACATAATTTTTAACAATATTTAATTATCAAAAAAAAAAAACATGTTTGAAATATTTATTAAAAATATATAAACAATAAAATTTTGATTTCATCACTGACAAATTGCTCTTCATTTAAAACATCTTGCAATTTCTATTCTTTATTTCACATCATAAAAAGTATTAAATTTAATCATTACTCCACTATAATATTTTAATCACTTTCCACTTAATTTATTAACAACGGTTAATTTGCTTTAAATTCTCAGTCTTTCCAAATAATTCAGCACTTTTAAATTAGTTGTTTAAATAGTATTTTTTCATACATTTGTATATATAAATAATTTTTCATATGTATATTGTACCTAACTGAAGTGCCAATTAGTTCCAAGAGGTAATCAAGGTTATCTTAGCTTAACCTTTTGTTTAAAATTTTGGATTTAAAAAAAAATAATGATGATAAAAATGGAAATTAAACTAGTTAATTATTAAAATAGGATAATCTCCACATTTTTAATAATATTAGTTGGTTTGATAAGGGATATTAGGTAATAATTTAACATAAGCAAATGTTAAAAAAAAAAAGAAAATAATGGTGAATTGATAAATAGTAAATATATTCCAAAATAACCTACTGTATAATCTATTCTAATGTTTAAAGAATAATAATAAGATATTATTATTAAGTTGGAATAAGTAAGAAATTTTAAAAAAGAAATGATATGTAAGTTTTTATTAAAAGAAAATAAGAATATTTATTATTAGTTTTGTAGTTTAGCATTCTAGTTATAAAAGTTAGTTAGATTAAATAATCGTTAACATTTTATTGTTGTAATTCTAAAAATAATTTTAAACAATTAATGTAAAGCCCAGACGTATGTGAGAATATGTGCATGCATAGACATGGAAACATAAGAATAAAAAAATAATTTAATTCCAATATTGTTTAAAATAAGTAAATAAAGCAAATGTGAGGATAAAATTATTTTTAATGAAATATTTAAGGGTTTAATAAAGAGAATAACTTTAAATTTTATATTTATTATTATTGTATTGTATAAAATATCATTTAAAAAAAATTGTTGCATAATATTTGTTAATAATAAAATTTTGACTTTGCAGCTGAAGGTCACGTGGTATGGGAAAATTATATTGACTACGTCAGTAGATTGATTCCACAACTGGTTTGTCAGAATATTAAAATTTAATATAAAAATAGTTTTTATTGGTTTTTTAATGAATTGTTGGTGGATGAAAAATTGTGAGAGATAAAACGGAGATCGAGGGACCATCCAGGGGCTGATCTTGTTTCGATTCAACTGGTTTGAATCTTAAAAATTTTATTAATAAAAGAAATTTTTTTTTAAAGAACTTGATATTTCTAAAAAAATACAAGTATGTTTAAAATATTTAAAATCGTCCTGTAGAGATGGAGGACCAAAAGAAAGGTAATCCGTTTTTCTGACAATTTGAATTTCAGTCGAGGCATAGAAATTATAGTAAAAAAATGTCTAAAGTAAATGAAGTGTCTCACATATTATATGACATTAACTTGTTTAATTTTCTTTACTTGGAAATAAGGTTAAGGAACAAACTATTAATCATTTCCATAGATAAGCGTTTGGTTGTATTAAACTATTTTGAAAATAAAATGCTAATTATTTTTCCTGTTAGATTAAAAGTATATGTAAAAAAAAAAAATTTTTTTTTTTAAAGTTTAAAAAAGAACATTATAAAGAAGCTGCTACGTTCGATTACAGTGAAACTATAAAGAATGATTTTTTTTTTTAAAAAAAAAAAAAAAAAGTTATTACTTATATCTTGACATATATAAAAATGATTTGTTTAGCTAAACGCAAACAGATAATATATACATTTTAAAGGATAATTCTTATTTACACCGTAAGAAAGGACATGTATTTGGAAATAAAACTTTAAAGCAATCTATAATGATTAATAATGAATTAATAGTTACTGAGTGCATTATAAATGGTCATACTTGCCAGTATTTAAAAATAACTTTATGGCATTAATTATAGCATATAAACGGAGAAATGTCTTGAACAGTAAAAAAATTTCTACTCTCATATTTAAAAGTAAGCAAAGGAAATTAATTTTAAAAATAAATACGTCTTGGAATATTATTAGAAAACTATTTAAAAAACCATATTTTAAAAGAAGCATTTTCCTAAAAGAGAATAAGAACTTCAGATAAAGAAATATATATTATTATTATTATATGCAATTTTGAACTCAGGATCCTATAAATAAATTAAAGGGTGTTCAGCTGAAGAATTTATTTTGTTTCATGCCGGCTTAATCTTATTATTTAATTTTTTTTTTTAATTCTTTAAAAAAATATTATTAATGAACTATTGAACATTTTCGTTTGAAAATGGTTGCCATGTATATAAATGTATTAGTTGAAACTTTGAATTCAAATCGATATCTTAACCTGGATAAATTGTCTACACGTTATGAAATGGAAAAATCGTCCCGAAGCGGAAATATGAACTTAAATTAATGTATTTTTTTTTTTTTTTTATGCTCTGCTTTATTGGTTTTAAAAAAAAAAAACCATAAAATATTTATGCTATTAATTTTTTTTGTAACACTTTTGCATAAATATACAGGTAAACTAGGGTTATAATTTTAAAATGAAATAGGTTTATTTGAATGAGCAAATGTTTTTTGCCATTCTTAAGTAGATTTAGTTTATTTATCAAGCATTACACTAGCTAGTTTCTATTTAATAATTTTATTATAGAGATTTAAATATCATAGTCTTATTTTCATATAAATGGGATGTTTTACTCAATTTTTATTTTAAATTTACTAAAGAAGTTTATCAGAGAATATCCATTCATTTGTTTTATGAATGTTATATTAAGAATAATTACAAATATTTTACATTCATCGAGAAGTAAATATTCTTGCATTTAATTTACAATTTTAGAAGTCCACTAGTACTATATTTTAGCATTTAATATTTTGTTGTGTGCGCATTGTGCCTTGCCTAGAATTTTATATGCATTTAATTTCAAAGTATTTTCTACAGTAGTCAATTGACACATAGTTTGCTTTGTTGGTTCGAACATTGGATATACGTTTTGTATTTTATAAATTTCTTGGAAATAACTTAGTTAGTTTAGGTGAAGTATATATCTTGCTATTAGTTAGTCTTTGTTAGCCTCAAGAGTTAGGCTTAGTTTATAATTTTTGAATATCCTTTATGGAGTAGATAAATCCTCCATCCTTATTGTATTGTATTTCCATGATTTGATAGTGCTTGTCCCCAAAAAAAAAAGGTATTGTATTGTATTTTTTAGTGATGATGATCACTTTTATAAGCATTGGAAATCCCATGAGAGGGTTGTGCTTTTCTGGTGCATCTTTCCTGTTCCCAGATACACAGTAGATGAATTCCAAGTATCTTCGTTTCTGCCTCAAAGTTAGGTATTTTTTTTTGAAAGACACCACATTCTTTTCCAGCTCTGAGGAGCCTGGTACTTTTATATTTTTTGCCTATCATTCGTGATGATTTAATGCTAATTCCACCACAGTAGGTCATGTTGCATTTGTTTTAAATTTGTGATGACAAGATATGCTTATTTGAGGAAATATATTTCTTCAGGTAGTTGTAGCTAATTTAAGGCTCATAGGTATATCAATGTTTGAATTGTGTTGCTATGATAGTTTTATCACACACAAGCTAACCAAAAATAAGTTATATTTATTTTAAAGTATGTTAAATATGCATATGGTATAAGTGGCAATTCACACATACTAATTTAATATTTTCATCCAGAATTTCGCCGCTGGATTTGTAATCATTATCTTTAAAACATTGAGGGAATAATTTTATGTGGACTAAAGTTATTTTAAAAAAAGTATAACTGATCTCTGATGAATGATTGGCCCATACACTTAAGTTAGTTTAATTTTAATATTAGCTTAATCTGATTTAAACATATATCTAGCTATGATATTAGTTATATCCGTGAAACTAGTGATGATATTTTTAAAAAGTATTGTTGAATATTCTTATTCCAACTTAGTGTTTGTTAGGTTTAGGAGTATAAAATTAAGCTTAGAGTTTTCAATATAAACCTAGTTCTGTGTGTCATTCTGATTATTAGATGACACAATAATGTTATCAATTAGTCTAATAAAGAAGGATAGCAGTGTGCTTATTAAGTACATATGATAATTAAAGTTTAAATTTTTTTTTTTTTTTTGAGAAAAATATAATTATTAAAAGAAAGTAACAGTGAATAACCTTTGTAGGTTATTAAGAGGTTAATAAGTGTATTAGTGTAAGTTAAAAAAAACTGTTAAGAGTCCAAATAATGATATTAAATCTTAATGCAGTATTGGCATTGTTTGTACTCTACTACATCTGTAAACATGTCTTCTCATTATTAATAAATCAAATTATTATTATTTCAAAAGTTTTGTTTTGTTTGTTTTACTTTTATATGAGAATATATTATTGTCTTAGGTTCCAAGTTCACAAAATCTTAAAATGTAAAGTTATTGAATCTTCAATTCAGAAATTTACAAGTATATTCTATGTTAATTAAATATAGTTAATATTATCTTGAAAATTAAAAAAAAAAAAAGCTATGTTAAAGTAAATGATTCACAGATTGAATCATAAATATAGATAATTGCATTATAGCAGATACCTAATAAAATACTTAATTAAAAGTTTATTTTTTTTAAATTATCAGTATATCTTTCAGACTAAAGTTATGCAATATCAGATTAACAATATTAGTACTTCAGAAGAATATTTTAATTAATATTATTTTAGAAGCTGCACCTTATCTTATATTCACTGCACATTATCTATCATCATCTTAAATCTGATATATTTAAAGAATTCTAATTTATTTGCATTTGTGGTCTTTAGTGGTTGTCTGTGAGTATGGAAAGGCATTAAAAGTACCCTTGCTCTTTTCTCTGCTCAAGTAATATCTTAGATAATAGGCCATTATTAGTTAAATTTAAATTGATTCATTGAATTGTGTGAATTAATATTTGTTTTGTTTATTATTTTAAGATTGAACATATTATAATTATTTTATGATCTACTAAGATGTTACTTATTTATTTATTAATCACAGTAATTCTTTATTAGGCAACTTAACTTAAACTTTAATTTTACACAAGCGTGTTAGTTTTAAAATCCCTGAGGCTATTTACTCTTGTTGTTTTAGTAAATATAATTCTGTAAGATAATATTTTAAAGCAAAGCATCATAGGTCTTATTCAGAGAGTGAAGCATTGATTAGTAATTTAGATAATCTTTTGTATGGTTTATTAAAATATTAATATGCTGTAGTAGTTATAGTTCATCAGTATTGGATTTGACCTTTATTTGATTATACATCTCTGGATCATCATCTCTTTTCTTTAAATTTATTGCAACTCCACTGAGCAGAGTCATTTAGAGTCTCTCATTTATATTTTATTTCATTTCATTTCAATTTTATTCCATTTCTTTTCATGTCATTTCTCATATCTTTCTATCATATCAGCCATTTAAAACATTCGTTAAGAGTTTCTTCTATCATTTCATTTCATTTCTCTCTCCTTTATTCCATCTTTTCTTATATCTCTCTTTCATATCTCTCCATCATCCCATTTCTTTTCTCTCTCCATTACATATATCATTCTATTACTTTTCCCCACTTCTTTTCCTCCTCAATTCTTTTCTTTTCCATCATTTGTCCTTACCATTATCATTATCTTCATTTCATTACTAGCATTCTATTCATTATCTCCATTTCATTATTAGTATTATATTTCTCTTTCTCTTTCTTTCTCACATCTCTCTCTCACTTCATTAGTAGCATTATCTTTCTCTACACCTCCCTTATCATCTTCTTCATCTTCCTTTCCACTTACCTTTCATCATTATCATTTTTATCTTCCATTTCATTATTAGCATTTTCTCTTTCTCTATCTCTTCTTTCTTTCTCACACCCCTCTCTCATTTCATTATTAGCATTTTCTTCTTTTCTCTCTCTCTCTTTTCTCTTTCTCACACCCCCATCTCATTCTAGTAGGTTACAATATATATATGTTTAAACACTATATACCTGTCAACATTACAATTTTAATTTTAAAATATCATATTTCATAAGCAGGATTATTATACAAACTTAACAGCAATCCACTTCAAAAGCATAGATTTCTTTTAACATTTATTTAATAAATAAGATTGATTAATTCATATTTCACCCACAAAGTGACAAATTATGTAATTTCTAAAATGTGGTATTACCACTTTGGTAATATATCCCAAAACTTTTATTGTGCAAGTATACCTGGGTCTCTTTTTACACGGACTTATTTAACACGATTTTGAAGTTACACGATTCGTGCTTCACCGGAAGTCGATGTCCGATAATGCGCTATTACTTTAAATAATAAATTTCGCGCACTTACGTTATATTGAAAGTAATAGCACATTATTGGAATGCAACTTTCATCTTAGTAATTTCAATATTTTCAGTGCTTTATAATAGTAAGATTTTATGCAATAATGAAATTAAAATCATGATTTCCATATTTTATGTATACACATATTAAATTTTACAAGATTATAATGTAAATTTGTTCAAACATTGTGCGTGTTAATTTTGCATTTTAAATCACATTCTGTTTTTGCTTTTTAAAAAAGAACGTAATCAATTATTATTTTCCATATAAAAAGAATATAAAAATACTTCTTTATGTTGTTATTTTAAAATATAAAAAGTTTATTATAAGATATATAAAATATCTATATATACAACAAAAAACATGAAAATAACAAATTTTCAATAAAAAAGCTTTTTTCGATACATATAATTTGTATCCTTTTCAATATGTCTACTCACGATTACCGTAAAACATACATATAGCGACATCTATTTATAATACAACCAACAAAAAACAATTATTATCATCAATTATTTCATGAATACATACAATACAATATAAAAAATAAAAAATATAAAAAATATAATTAATGAAGGAATATATTTTATATATTTTATATTTTTTATATTGTATTGTATGTATTCATGAAATAATTGATGATAATAATTGTTTTTTGTTGGTTGTATTATAAATAGATGTCGCTATATGTATGTTTTACGGTAATCGTGAGTAGACATATTGAAAAGGATACAAATTATATGTATCGAAAAAAGCTTTTTTATTGAAAATTTGTTATTTTCATGTTTTTTGTTGTATATATAGATATTTTATATATCTTATAATAAACTTTTTATTATTATTTTCTTATTAATGACAGTAATCATTAACGTGCTCTTAAATTCCAACGAGAGCTAAATGGTTGTATGTCTGGATATCGCGAGCTTCATAAACAATTAATAAAATCATCGTCTCAAATATTAATTACTAATTACGTTGTCACCAGAAAACCATTGATACAACATGAGTGTGAAGTTCGCATTAGTTGTACTTCCTCTTGTGAAAAATTTGATTTTTTACCAGTTTACAAACGAACGTGTTTTTTGACAAATAGCAATAATAATTAAAACTTGTATAAAAAATGTAAATTACTGTACTGTAAATTATGCATAAAAATATATTATTTTGAATAAAATTAAATATTATAGTTAAAAAAAGTTTGTCTTGTATCAATTTTTTTCAAATTTGAAATTTTTTATTAGTCATATTTTATTTCCTTATTTTTTTTTTTTTGCGCGAATTTTAAAGTAATTTTACGTTGGTGCTTTGCTTTTACGCGAATTTTGAAAAATCACAGACCGCATCCCCCCTTTTCAATGTAAGTTACGTCTATTTTTGCGCGATTTTGTTTGTGCGTGTTTTCTGAGGAACCTATCTATCGCGTAAAACGAGACCCAGGTGTATATTCAATTTTTTATTACATTTCATTTTATTTTTATTTATTGCATAATTTTACAACTTCAATTTTCCACAATTTTTCTCTCTTAGCTCAATTATAAAACTTTGTTCTATATTTTCTCTAATTATTAGATCATATAATATCACTGTTATAATATAAAAATCCTAAATTATATGTAACAAGTAAACATTGAAATCATAGATAGAAAATAAACTGTTTACTAAATAACATAAATTACAAATTATATTAACATTATAGCAAGCTTTCAATAATCTTACCAACTACAATAGCAAATAAAATTTCAATTTTGATATTTTATTAGAATTTATTTTGAATGATTCCAATTTTTAATTATCATTATTATATATATATAATAACCAAAGTGATAAATTTCTAAGGAATAGATATATTTATGCAATGCCCTTTAGAAGGCAATGCAATAATATAGTTAGCAATTGGAAATTTAGTGTTCCAATTATTATATATTATTTTCATTGTATGTGTTCAATATTGCATATATATACATGTGTACGTATTTGGTAACTAATGAAAAAAAGCATCACTCTAACAGAGTGAGATTTATCATACTATATTTAAAACTTAACATATATAATTTGTCTAGCATCTACTTTGCAACATTTTTATTAAAAATTTAAATTTTCCGTTTAACCTTTTTGTTTTTTCCTCCCACAAATTTGTTCAAATAAAATCAATTTACTCACCTGCTAATAATCTTGTAACAGGAAGATGAATTGAGACCGACTGTGAAGAAACATCATAATCCAAACAAAATGTGTTACATCCTACAACTATCAATAAATAATTCCTCATTAATAATATATATTACATATAATATCTAATTATAGACATACATGTGTTATTTTTAAGAAAGCTTTTATTATGTATAATACATTTTAATTTAATTTTTTAATTCCTTTTTTCTTTAGAAGTTATCACAAAAGAATAACTTAAAGAATTAATGCTTATAATTTAAAAAGTGTCAATCAATTGTGAATATATTTTAAAATGTAATTAATCAAAGGTATGAATTATTATTGTTCATAAGAAAATTGTAGATGTGTTTTAGACAAACTACATCTATTCAGCTAGCTCCCATATCGTTTAAGAATTCTACAAGAATAATATTAAATATTTAAAAAAAACTACATTCCTCCTATGCCTTTTTCACAGTGCTTTATAAAACTTCCCTATAACAGTATCAACTATCTAGCAGATTTCCTCAGATCTCTAAATTAATTTCCTTTTGAATTATAAACTAATCATAAGAATGCAGGGTTTTTTTTTAAGATTTGTTACAAACAATGCAAAAACAGTAGAGAAGGTGTTGAACATCTTGAAAAAACACTATCAAATAATAATTCCTACAAATGAAACACATAATAGCTATAATATTAATAAATATAATCAAAGAAACAAATTTCTAATTATTTTATTAAGAAATGGACATCACACATAATATTAGTTAAAATAATATATATATATTATTTAATTTTCTATATATATACTGTTACAGTAAATGCTCTATTAACAATTGGTAATAATCAAGTTAACAATAAAATAAAAAATACATTTTCAAATTAATTTTAGTCTAGAGGAAATTAAAGATAACTAATGGGCGACCGTATACTTGGTGGAGTGAACAGTCAAAACTTCTTTTTAATTGACAAATCTATAATAGTAACAAGTAAAAATCAAATTGAACATACATAAAAAAATAACCTCTATGCAGATTCAATTATATTTCCTAACCGCTATGCCCTCCACCCAATACTATTATTAAATTAACAAAATAAATAATCAGCTTGAATTTCGGATGAGAAATGACAAATAACAAAATTATTGACAATTACAATAACTTTAATTAACAAATAGTTATCTAATAATAATAAATTTATCTACATATTTACACTTTAAAAATATAAGATGAGTATGTGTGAGAGGTGAAAAAAATTTTGTAGCTTTATAATAGCTCATTCAGAAAAGCTAATAGAAAGTTCAGTTAATTACTTTGATATCTTTATGAGCTCATATAAATTTCTATCTCTATAAATGTGGATATATGGCCATTAAAATCATTAATGTTAAACATCTGCTAGCAAAACTAATATTTTAAGTTTTTTGATTCATTCTGTGGCAGTTTTTCCTATGAGAGTTTCCACTGTAATTTTTCTAAGAGCATCGAAATAAGTAGATTCACAGACTAATTATAGAAGTACATTTCTATGTTTCTTCTTATAGCAAGTAAATGTCAAATATTTCTTCAGCATTAGATAATAACGAACACAACGGCAGGATTAAAATTAATTTTAAGGGATCATATTCAACTATAATGCTGGAAAATTCAGGGAAAGCATTCTGGAGGGTTTCTACTTCATAAAATGCATATTATTCACTTAAATATACCTTGAAAATTTAATTGACTTCTCTCCAGTAAAAGACATGACAAAGAAGTAATAATCATTCCCTTCCTTTCTTAGAAAAGCAGATAAACATAGTGGGTTTTTTTCTTCCCCAGTCATTTGCGACTGGTTTCTATAGCAATGTTCATTTATTTAAAAATGGTAATATTATTTTAAAATAAAAATTATAATACATTTTAGTTTTACACTTATTGCTGTCATTTCAAAACACTTTGAAATTTATTTTACATACATGACTTTTAATATTCTATAATATATAATTGGGGGAAATATTCACATAAAAGCAATGTCTGTAAACTCAGGCAGTAGAGTTACATTTGTCCCTCCTCTATTTAGGAATAAAATAGAGTCACTTTAGCATAAACATCACTCAATTTTATCTCTATGCTAAAAAAAAAAATTTCTTTTAATTTTACAATATCATGCTTGGCTGTACTTTTTTGGAAACAAACTTACAAGCTGGTAGGCATAAACATAACAAACTATGTCATCCTTAGTCTAAATAACATTTAGAAATCCAGTACCTTGGTAGGCATATAAAAAAAAATTGTTTTGTTAATTCCATTAAAATTATTTATTGGAATTGATCATCTGCCTGCAATATTGAGATGAACAGTTTTATAATGATTTAGATAACAGTGTTCAAACTTTCTGTATCATAAAAATAATGGATTGATTATATACTTTTTTAAAAAATTAATATCATGCAAATCAAATAAATCATATTAAATATGCAAATGCCTTATTACTTAGTTCGCTCTTATAATATATTGCAATCTTAATATTTATAAAGTATCACAACACAGCAACAATAAAAAAGTAATTCTTCATCCCGAGTTAAAATGATTTGATTTTATTCCCAAATAATGCATTTGTTAAATTGAGTGAAATCATCAATAGTTGGGCCAAAAATTATATTGTAATTATTTGTCTATCTATGTAATTATTTAATAGATAGATAGAATAATTTTATTTCCTTATAAGAAACAGACTGAAAAACTGTTATCACAATATTAACTCTTATAAACAATGAAAATTTTCATATACAAATTATTAAAACATATATTGTAACCTTCTTACTAATCTAGCTAGTCAGAGTACACATTTGGGAGCCATATCCTCCTATGTAACCTTCTACCAACAACTGTCTAATCAATCTAAACTCATGTTTTAAGGCGACATATCCTCCTCTGTAACCTTCTTAGCTACAACTAATCTAATCAATCTAGAATATACGCCTAAAATAAATGTTAAACTAAAGAGAGGATTTCTTTATAGACTAAACTCGCATGAAACTATAGACCTAAAGAAGATCACAAGGTGGTTAATGAAGATAATAACTTCTGGTCAAACTAGCTTTAAAATCCACAAACAAACAAATAACATAAATTTAATATTCGGCAAACCAATAAATAAATAATAATTAGATCGATGGAATGAATATGAAATTAGAATTATAAATTAAGTAAGAAGTACATTAGGAGGTAGATGAATAAATGGATGATGAAAATAAGTAATAATTAAATAATAAAATGAAAGGAGTCTGAGAATGAAGAGAAAAGAAGATGTATCAGAATAATGAATGAATGAGATGATGGTAGAATAAGAGTTAATGGATGATTAAGATGATAGTGGAGTAAGAGCTACTGAATGGTGAGTTAATTGGGATAATGAATTAGGATGAAAAAAGAATAAAGAAATAAAGAAAGATTGAAATGACAGATGAGAAGAATGATGATGATGGAAGGTGATGTCCAGAACTCTAAATTGATATTGAATTAAATGATCATAAGATAACTAAATAAAATAGGGATTCCAAGCCTACCACAACCAGAATATTCACCATAAAATCAAAACAAGCTATACATTTAAGACAAAGGAAGCAATTTATACTTTAAAGTTTGGTTGACTTTTCATAAAACAGTGAATGTAATACAACTCAAATCCAACTACAATAATTAACTAGATATAGAATTTACCATAAATTCAAATCCTATATTGCAGATTAATATAACTTATTCTTCTCAGGGTTCACATAACTTAAAGATTGTTATACAAGATATACTTGGGTCAGTGAGGGTAATTTTGCCATTACCCAAATATAACGCACAAAACAGCTCTTAATACTAAATCGAATTAACAAACAATATTTATTAATTTCAAAGAAACTTTATAAATTCCATAACTATTATATACTTAGAGCTTCAAGACACATGAATAACTTTTCAATAGCTAAACACAATAACTTACCAATTTCTTTTCTCAATTAATTATAAACAATGTGATCAAGATCAGTGAATGATAGATCTGCGGGTTCAAATAAATTGATTAAACCAATATTAAGTCTTTATCTTTTAGTATACACTTAAAATAATAAGCACTCTAGGTTAATAATATTTGATTATTAAGTAATGATGCCTTAGATGTACTCATAAATCACAAAGCTTACCAAAATTATTATGGTATACCAACATATAGTTATTTATACTATATTGATCGATGATGATATCTATATAATCAGATGATGTGTCGATAGCAATAACAATAATAATGTGTGTGTGTGTTGATTAGCAATAAGATTACTGACAACTAAATAAATTTTTAACACAACAAGGTTTATTTACATTATTTACAACTTTATTTCAGACACGTTGCATGAAATAAGACGAATTCATTAGGGATTGAAAATAATTGGTATTCCATTGACTATATACATATTAAGTAAGACAAATTAATACAGTGATATTCATAGTATCACTATTATTATTGGATATGTTTCTATTATTATTCTATCTCATAGAATAAGATGGTTAAACTTTTTTTTCAGCTAACTTAGCATTTAAATTATAAAACAAAATATATTTAAGTCTTTGGGATATACTCAACTTTTTAAATCTAAAACTCTACGTTATAATTTAGTGTATTAAACTGTAGCTATTTTATTTGTCCGAATATGATAAGGGCAATTATCACATGCAGCACAATTAATAATTTATTATCATTTACTATAAAAAGATGCATTGTTTTGATATGAGGACATACATCATAAGTTAAATGCACACATGACACCTACAACATTGCCTATGTCCACAACCTAATAATTCAATAGTTAAATTATCTTACTGATCCATCAGCGAGTCACTGCTTGATGAAGATAAGTCCACATTGTCCAGGTGTACCCCTTTGCTCTTTCATATAGAAGTTCTACAATCACTAGTAAGTTTTGGGTTGGTTTGTTTATAAACTGATGAAGATCCTACAGCATCATAAAGACACTATTCCAATTAAGCACTCACTATAGATAGACCAGTGTCCCTTAATCTAGCTTTATCTTATCCTTGCTATTTGATTTGGAAATACTAAACTTCACCATACACGATGGAAAATTAACTATATAACCTCATGAGAGACCAAACAATAAAGGGAGGCTCTACAAAACAACATGATAGTTGTACAATAATATGGCCAATTCTGATACCTTTCCATAGGTATATAAGTGAGGGCATTGCCTCATCACAGGGAAATAGAATTCAGACCGTGAATATCATCCTTTCTTCGGATTAACTATGCTAACTAAGCACTAACTATTAATCAGCCTCGACAATATCATCCTCTCACTTAATCAGCAATGGGAGATTCTCCATCAGCCCATGCACAATATTAATATTATTCTATTTGATGGCATTATATGTGGCACATACTTATCAGCTGAAAGCTGTCACAAATCCTTATTAATTCAATAGTAAGATAAAATAATCCTAATAATAAAAGTGGAAACATAAATATTCCATTTCACAATGCCGAAACTATTAATATATTAATAAACAAACCATCAACATAAAAGACAAATGACCATTAATTATTTTAAAATAATAATTATACTTTTGTTATAGCAAGCCATATATATATACGTAAACAATGAAGATCAACCTATATTTTATATTTAAAGTGGACATGTTCATTCATAGGCAAAATTAAGAAATGAAAAATGCTTATATTAATTATTTCATATATTAAAACAATTGGGTCATTATGTGTATAACTGTGACAAATTTGGGTCTGTATGTTTACCCTTCAAGAAAATATTAAAATCTGTTTAAAAAAAAATGCAAGAGATAAATAGCTCCCTCTCTCTCTGTCTAAATAAATGATATTTAATCTTATGTTTTCCCTTAACTGGGAAAATACCAAAATATGTGTAATAAATGTATATACCTTTATACATCTCTTCCTCCTTAACTAAATATATTTTACACCACAATAAATATATATAAAAAATAATCCTTAAATAATACATGACAAAAATGTATTCTAATGCTAAACATAGCAATAACAAAAATAAACGAACATTTTCTCCCATTTGATTTTATCCCATTAATCAAAGTTTATTCCATCCTTATGAGCAAAAATGACAAGAAAACTGATATCCTGAGCAAACATTCCTAAGTAACGTATATATATATATATTGATTATTATGTTTGATGCTAGCATAATGACAATATTCAAATGTTTTTCAGAGTGTAAGACAATTAAAATAGGTTTATCCATACTTTTTTTTTATAGATAATTTTCCTTAACTGAATTTGTAGATTCCTTACCATTAACAAGCTTAGCTTTTAAAAATCATTTATTGGTTTATTTATCGATGTCAGCATAGTGAGATAACCATTTATTTATTTATTTATCGATGTCATCATAATAAGATAACCATTTATTTATTTATTTATCTATGTCATCATAGTGAGATAACCATTTATTGATTTATTTATCGATGTCAGCATAGTGAGATAATATTTAAACATTTTCGAGTGTAAGACAGTTAAAATAAATTTAAAATTATTTATTGATTTGTTTATTTTGTTTTTCCCTCTGCGAATATATTTGTCATAATTTTAAATGATTTGGGCAATTTTAAAACATTTTTAAAATATTATTAATTTGCAAGTTGTACAATAAGACTAAAAAAGTAAACATTGATTTATTCCTTTCTATCAGCAAATTAATATGTGCTTAATAATATTGAGAAGAATTTATTCAAGGGTGAGCAATTATCAATACAATATACTTGGCATTATTAATCTGTCATTTTTCTATTTTCAATAACTAAGCAAATTCGCGCTGAAACACCATTGCAGACGAGTTTTCTACTTTAATGAGAATAAGAAATAAATTCCTGCATTTTTCTTTAATTTTATTAAACTTTAGATGATTTAAAATGACTTTTAAGTTTGTTTACTATATCTCCTGAAACTTTTCTTCAAAATTATTTTGAATTATATTTTATAAAGAGTACAATTTCTAAGCAAATGTACTTTTCTGCTTTATACTTAAGAGCACGTGAAAACTCAAAACACTTTAAACTTTGTCTTTTAAACCTAAATAATTTCTGTGTTATTTTTAAATCTGACAACTGACTGATATAAACAAAACAAAAATAATTGCTTACATTTTCTGGAATTGTTCTTCGTTTGAAATAGTATTTGTTGAGGCAAATAATTATCCAGATGGCGGTCATTCTAGCTTCTCCAGTAGGCACATTAGGAATCATAAGATCAATGAAAAACAGTGATGAAACAATACAGAGTTATAAAGTTTCTACTCCAACCTTTTAATTCCACATATTCCTAAAGTTTTGTTCAAATTTTCCCAAAGTTATTACTTTTCAGCTTTTCTTTTTAGTTTATTTTTTTATAAGTGTAGAATTGAAGTCTTCTTATTCTGATTTTTTTCTCTTAATAAACCCCCCCCCCACAAACTTGTTCTATTATTTATACTTTGTATTACAATGCATGATGGTACTAAATGAGCCAATGACTGTAAAATGTGAATAAATTAATATCGCTCCCTCTAGTGAAAAGAAATTAGACTGTTACATTTCAATTTAAATTAAAATACAATATATTGAAAGATTGTTCACAAAATTTAGAAGAATTATAATTTTTCTTTTCTTTTTAACTACTGTTTAATAATAATAATAAAGTGTTAAATATTTTCATGCTTCCAAATTAGTTTAATACTATTAAAATATTATTTGAAATAGCTGCCACTGGAACTTGTGATAAAATGTTTATGAGATAAATATCCACTCTATCAGATTTTCCAGTGTCTTTAACAGTCCAAGCCATCTTCACTTTCAGGATATTTCTTAGTGAGCTTTTTCTTAATTGGAAAATTATAATCCAACAAGCATTTCAATCTATAACTGATTTTTACACACTGATTTTCAATATATTACTAAATTATTACTAATTAAAATTTTACATCCTGGATCACTGAATAAAGCTTACTGTGATAGAGCCAAAACATATGTTTACAATATATAAACAAAACAAAAACTGATAAATCATCCTATTCTACTCTGTGATGAATCAATGCTATCCGATTACTAATACAGCAGCAATGACCATATTACTTTTACAGCATGTGAATTTTAATATGAATGAACATAATTATTGAAATAACTACATTCCCTAGTGCAACTAAACCTTTCTTCATTCACTGCCTTTTCATTTAGAAGTGAGTTTTTTCTTTGTTGCAATTTTTGATCTGTTGTTAAACTGGAAATTAGCAAAACATTTTTTTATTCTCTATACTTAGTCTATGAATGATCCTGAAACTAGCTATTAAATTGTGACTGGAACGATGTCACATAATTCAAATTCAAAACCAATGTAAAAGTTTTCACAACAAACTATACCAATAAAATAAAACAAATTCATTAATTTATAAAAAAAAAATCCAAATTATTTATTATTTTCAAACTAACAGTGCATTGTCATTGTAAGCAAGAGTTTACATAGTAAGACAATTTAAAGTGAAACATGTTTGGAGTCAAATTATTTTATATTTAAAAGAAGAAGTATTATAATTAGATGTTTTGATTACATCTGTTGGAAAAAAAACGTAATATTATTTTTAGAGTTATATATTGTAACTTTCATACCTAAGTTTACAAGTGTTGTTTTATGCAAATACTTTTATTATGTATAAAAAAATATTAAGTCATGTAGATAGAATAAATTTTAATGTGTTGTTAAAATGTTAAAAATAAGTATAAAGATAAAATGTGTTATTTTATTTTTTTAAAATAAAGAATATTTTTTAAAAACAAAAAAATGTTGTTAACGGAACCAACAGAAGCTTTCTAAAAATCCTCTACGTTCCAAAAAATGATGGCAAGAATTATAGATTATTTCATCATCGTGTCTTTTACTGTACAGAAGTCAATAAAATTTTGTAAGGATTTTAAGTTAATCACGCATTTTATGGAAAAGAGAATCCTCCAGGAAGCTTTCCCTAATCTTTCCAGAATTGCAGCTGAATATGAAGCTGTAGGTAATGAAATGCCTTAAAATTAACCTTGATTCTACTGATCTATTCATCATTATTCACTGCTGAAGAAATATTTGATATTTGTTAGCTACAAAAGAAAAACTAGTCACCTAAAGTGATTATCCCATAGATATGTACTTTTATAAATTAGTCTGCGAATCTACCTCTTTTAGGAAAAGTACCATGGAATGAACCAAAATAAGCTAAAATATTATATTGCTAGCAGACATTAAAATTTAATGATTAATGGCCATATTCCTACATTTATGGATACAAAATATGTATGTGAGCTCACCAAGACATTAAGATAATTAACTGAACTTTCTATAGCTATATATATACAATTATATGATCGCCATATAATTTTTTTAATTGTAATATGAAAATACATTTTATTATTATTATTACCATATAATTCTATTCTTTAATTAAAGTTATTGTTGTTGTTAATTATTTTGTTGTTTGTTATTTCTCATCCGAAGCCAAGCTGATTATTTATTTAGTTAATGTAATAAAGTATCAGGTGGAGACGGTAACGATCAAGAAATATAATTGAATTTGCATGGAAGTTTGTTTCTATGTGGGTTCAATTTGATTGTTGCTTGTGGCTAGTATCGACTCGTCAATTAAAAATAATTTGTTTGTGGTCACTCCACTATATACATGATCACTCCTTAGTTATCTTTAAATTCCCCTAGACAAAAATTTGCAAATATTATATTTATTTCACTTTATTGTTAACATGATTATTAACAATTGTCAAAAGGGTGGTAATCATTACAATATATAATGATGTGATGGTATTATGCAAAATGGTTTCCCCTTAAGCTACGTCAAGAGTTCATATAAACATAGGCTACATACTACTTATTACTCAGATCAAAATTTTCTATGTTGGAAACGTTTTCATATAAAAGCATTAAAGCACCTCCTATTCAGTTTTGTATCAAATAATATTTTAGATAATATAATAGCTAGTGTTTTCCTGAAGATTTGTGATGATGGTGTTTTAGTTGTATTTATATATTGGACTATTTATAAATACAAATATAATATCTAATTTATGATTTATATAAGTTTCAGTTTACTAAAATAATAAATAATAAGATAAATAAATTTTGCCATCGTATATTATTTTCCTCAGAGTGAAAATGTTTTTCCAGCATGCTAAACCTGCAATCCTATTTTCACTTAAAAAATTATAAATAAAACTTTTACTTTTAATAAAGATATAAATTTTTCAATCATAATATTTAAAAAATATAAATGTCTAGTATATTAAATGATTAAAAGATAAAATATGTAAATTATTCAAAAATAATACTTATATTTAATAATTTCTTTCTATTTGTTATCCAATTCTGAATTGATTTATATATGTGAATAAAATACCATATACACCTTACATAAATATTTTTCAATGCAATTTACTATAACAGAATTTATTTCTTCTAGCTTACAGTTTCAACTGTTCAAGAATGCAAACAATAATTTATAAAATAAGAACAAAAAACATGTAATTTAACAAATATTGAACTGATGGAAAAAGAAAAGAATAGACTTAGTAAAGAAATCAAATATATAACATATAGGAAATGTAATAATAAAGACATTGTAGAAGTGCAAACATTAAGGGAGAAGATAGCACAGAAATATATATACGACAATTATAGTCTATATTATTATGAGAATAAAGATGTGAATAGTTTAATCAGTAAAAAAAAAGATAAATTGTAGATGGAAAGATTAACACATGAGATAAATTGTACATGATATATAGATTAAAAAAGTTAAATAATACAAACAAAGATGTTAAAAAAATAAAGAATAAGTATAAAAAAAAGTTATAGTTTTTACAAAGACAAAGAAAGATAACAAATTAGTATTAATGAACAAAGCAGAATATATAGAAAAAAATGAATCACATGTTGTTAGAGGATGATGCTTTTGTAAAAATTAAAAAAGATGATATTAAATTGAAAAATATATGAATTTATAAAAGGTTTGATAGATAAGAAAGTACATGAATATTTGGAGAACAAAGATTGTGTTATGCAAAGACTTAGGGAATCAAAAAATTTTAAAGAAAGAATATCGCTAAGACCAGGAATATCAATCAATAGTGATTCTTACATTAACAATAAAGATTAGGTAAAAGAAATTAAGGAAAAAATAGGCAAGTATAGTAATTACAATTTGACAATGATAAAAATAGATATAATATCAATGTAGAAAAAGCCATAGAAATTAATAGATATAGCAATAATAAAAACAAAGAAGTAAAAGTACTGATAAAAAAATTGATGGAAATTATGGAAATTTGTTGCAAAGAAATTACATTTGAATTTAACAGACAATATTATAAACAAAAAGGATTATTAATATGAGGAGCACTAAATGCAGTGCTAAATAATATATACATGGAAGAACTGTAAATGTTAATAATGAATAATAGGAATGCTCCAGTATTTATGAATAAATATGTCGATGATTATTTATTAATGTTTAACAAAAATCAAAGGTAAATAAATCTTTTCCTTGAAGAAATTAATAATTTTGATGCAGACATAAAATTTACAATAGAAAGAGAAAAAACAAATTGTCATATTTGGATATTCTGAGCTTAAAGTCATATTATAATGATAAATTAAAATAAAAATATTATATATAGAAAAATGAATATAGACAAAAAGTACAAAATAATAATATTAATTCAAGAATGTATAGAATTATAAATTATTACTCAAATAAAAAGATTATAAAAATGTAATACAGAGAGCATACCAAAAAAAAAAAAAAAGTAATAAAAGTAATGTCACGTTATATATGACTTGCTTTTTTTGATTATTAGAAAGATTATAGTAAGCAAGTAGAAGTAATAATGATTATCCAATTAAAGTTATAGAATATCAGAAGAGAAATTTAATGATAACAGGAAAAATAATCATGAAAAACATAAATGCAACAAAGATAAATATATAGGTATAAAAACCTATAAAAACAATACTGTAAAAAGTATAAATAAAATCATATACAAGATTAATAAAAAGTTTAATAATGTGATAAAGTTGAAGACAATAAATATACTTAATATATTAGATAATAAATATGTAGAAAATTGTATAAATGGAGAATATAAAATAGAGGGTATATCATGTCAAGCTAACAATATTAGAAATAATTATGTAGGTGAAATAAAGAATTCAATTAATAAGACTAACCCAATATAAACATGATAAAAGATCACTTATTTGTTTACATTCATTGGAGATAGGTCATCAATTTGAAAAAGATAGTATAAAGATGATTAATTATACTAACAATAAGAGATATTAAACCTTTAAAAATCACATGGTCACTATTTCCAACACTTGCTCATAACTGTTGTTAAAATAGGCAAAACTCTCTCCATACAGTAGTGCCACTCAAAGCAAGATAGAGTAATCAATGCATGACGGAAGGCTTGTGCATAAAATCCCTATCTAGTGTCTACTCATCCAATATCCCCAAACTAGTTTCTGGCTGGCTCCTCACTGACAAAAGCCACAAGCCAGAAACTAGTTTGGGGATATTGGATGAGTAGGCACTAGATAGGGATTTTATGCACAAGCCTTCTGGCATCCATTGATTACTCTGTCTTGCTTTGAGTAGCACTACTGTATGGAGAGAGTTTTGCTTATTTTAATAAAAGAGAAAAAAAAAAAGAGTGAGATAGAAAAATAAAAGAAGCTATATTAACTAAAAATATTAAGCCATCTTTAAATAAGGATTTGGATTTAAAGACATTAATTTTATAAAAATATTCTTTGTTAATTAAATATGTATAGGTTAATAAAAAAAAAAATAATGTAGTTTTAAAAGATATTCATAACAGTGAGTTAAAATAATAAAGTTAAGAAAATTTAAGATTGCTTCAGTTAAAAATTGTTTAGAAATTGGTAAGAGTTTAAAAGAGATAAACTTATTTAAAAAAATTATAAATTGGAAAAATAGAATTATATAAAAAATATTGTGTATTTACTATTATTAAAATGATAGAAATAAATTACTAAAAATTCTAAAAGTAATAAAAATGTAGAAAAATATATATTAAAGTTAAAACAAATTATAAAAAAGAAAATCAATTAAGAATAAAAATAAGATCAAAGTAATATTAATTTAAAATGAATAAGAATATATCATTATACGGATCATTGAAAAATTATATTTTAAAATTCATAACATAGGATATTGTTTATAATGTTTATATTAGTGATAAGTATGTATGCATAGAGAATTATTAATTGTATGGTTATATATATTTGAATATTGTAGTTCTGATGATGACTGCTGGACAGTTGAAACTGTAAGCAAGGAGAAATAAATTATATTAAATTGCAATGAAAAGTGTTTATGTAAGATGTATATGGCATTTTATTTATATTTATAATTAATAGAAGAAAAAAAATTAGACAAACCAAATTACACATAGAAAGATAAAATTTTAATAAAGTGGCATTAAACAAATTCATGTTTTTATTGTTTCATATGAATGCTAATTGGAGGATACTCTTTATTTTATTTTCTGTCCAATATTTTGAATAAAAGTAATTTTATAGATAGTTACAATTCAATCTTGTTAATAGTTTATTTTTAAAGATAATAAATTTATATTTTAGTTATCATTTATATATATAGATATCAGGTCTAATTAATAAAAAAGCAAAATTCTGAATTCATTCATCGCATTGTATAATGTACGCTTTTCACATTATATTTGCCAAAAAAAAAGTAGATAAATTTTAATTTAATTTGACAACTTACTTTTACATTTCAAATATATTTAATTTTTAAATTTACTAATGTGGTGAAAAATAAAAAAAACAACTTTAATTGGAGGCTCGGGTATAAGTTGTTGTTTTTTTCACTATAAATTAAACAATCAATAAATTTTTAAATTATTTCATTTTTTCTAAATACTTTTACAAATTTTAAAACATTATTTTGTGTAGAAAATAATTTAATTTTGTTGCAAATTAAATTTAAATTGAAATCTACTGTGACAGTCAGTCTTAAATGACTGCCACCACAAAGATGGCTGCAAGCATAGTTGCAGCCCAAATGAATGTACATATTATAATAAAAGGAGTGGTCTGTGCAGGTATATTTTCTCTGTTGCTTACACACACAATATATTGTAAATAAATAGGATGAATGGTGATAATACGCTTATAAATAAACAAATGCGGACACCACATGTAAATATGTATTTTGCTGTTAATAAATGCTATATATTTTTTTAATTTATGATATGAATAAATATAGCAGGGGATTAAAGAAATGATTGTGGAAAACTGAAATGTATTCGCAAGTAACCTATCAGTAAACATGTTGTATTTTGATTTTTTGATTTTATTTCAGATTCTCAAATGTTATATTTTTTTCTGTTGCTTGTTGAATATTCTTTTTGGAAAACTTAAAAACAATTTTATGTGACAACAAGTATACAGTTTTATATTTTTTTTTTTTAGAACTTAATGTTCTTGACCGCAGGCAAGCCAATGACCTCTTTCTTTTATTGTATAATGTTTTTGGAAGAAAAATGTAGAAATTGTATCAGTGGTCATTTAGCTTGACACTTACTCAAAATTATTTAATTAAATAAATGTGATTTTATTTTATTGTTTAAAGAAATCAAAGGATTGGAATTTAAATGGTCTGTGAAATTCTGAAATTAATTAAAAGATAAAGTTATTGTAAGATAAATTTTTTTCCAAAGAGATAGCTAAAATTAAATCCATTGTTTGGACTTAAGTAATTAAAACAGGGATTAATAATTTAATTAAAAACAGAAATGTAAAAGCAATACCTTGTGGAGGGGATGAGAGAATACACCCTGTAATGGGGGGGAGGGGGGATGTATAAAGGCTGGTCAGGTGAAATTTAATTAGTTAGCTGGGTTATATTCGTTCATACTCACTGGCACTCTTACTCGTTCTCTTTGAGTTAGCAGTATAGTTTTCGAAGTGTACAGATGGAAAAGCAGAATTATGAGTGTAAAAAAAAAATATTTTTTCGGAATGCTGAACAAGTGGAAGAATCATTAATAGCTGGACGTATTTTAAAAGGTGCAGACCAAGAAATATGAGACTTATGGACTAAGAAAGAAAAATACAATTGAAATTATTATTATCAGATACATTTCCTAATAAGTATTAACCGGAGGGAGAAAGAATACTGCCCAATTAAACAAAACAAGGGGAAATTTAAGCTAATCTTTTATATCACTAAGGGAATGGAATCAAGATTTATTCGTGATACAGCAATGGACATGGAGTAGAAGACCATGTTCGGTACATTCGCACCGCTCGAAGACCTACATAGCCATCCAGTGATGTGACTTTCTATTTCTTAAAGTGTAGCTGCTATGGACAATTTTCCAACCTCCATTGAAGCCCTGTTAAGTAATCACCTGCACAGCAGATATATATCGCCCTCAAAATCCTAGCCCGGAGAAGAACGAAGCCTTCGGGAAGTATTATTTATGTTTTTATATCTATTTTTGTGTCTTATTACTAGTAATTCGTTACTTTATTAACATTGTTATTATTAAACGAACCAATGAATTACGTAATTCAGTTATAAATATTTCTTTTGTAATTTTAACATAAAGGTACACGTAATTCATTGGAGTATCGGAAATATTTCAAAATAGTTAAATAGAAATAATTGGGTGGTTTGGTCATTGGATGTATGTGTTTCGCCTTGTAATAATAGTAAATTTATTCCATCCACTACGTGCAGGATTGTTTCCATAAGGAATAAAAGTGTGTTAGAAAGTGTTCCAAATAATTATTATTGTCCGCTATGGGCAGGATTCATATTATGGAACTTTTAAGATTCAAATTGTAGTTGAGCACGAGTTTGTTCCCTTTGTAAATTTATTCCATCCGCTACGTGCAGGATTGTTTCCATAAGGAATAAAAGTGTTCCAAATAATTATTATTGTCCGCCACGTGCAGGACTCATATTATGGAACTTTTAAGATTCAAATATCATTAACTCGTGGCTAAATCATTTTTTGTTTATTATGAAACATGTGCATACCATGGCCAATACACATTGTTTTTGTATAAGTAATTTATTCCAAGTTTTTGAGTTTAAAGTGTAAGCAGGGGAGAATTTCAGACCATTCCTTTCCCATTTATGAAACTATTTAAAATTTATTTATACGCTTGAATTTTAATTAATATCGTTTTAGTGTATGTGTTTATTCTCTTCTTTATCCTGTAAATATTTATATAATCATAGAGGGCTTAATAAATTTAACATCTAATTTTAAAGTATGGTGTTGTGCTGTGTATTTGATAAAGATATTATTGTTTGACCTTTTCTGTTAACGAAGCAACAAACCACCATCCCGAGATCATGAGTTGATTGAGCTAGTCAGGGATTAAACTTACCGGGATTGGGAATCATTCGTTAGGCATTCATTTTTCTATTGATTTTATATATAAAAAAAGAAAATATAAGAGAATATAATTCTTTATTAATTACATAATCATATCCCTTGGGGAGGGGAGAAATCTCTTTCTTAAGGTGGCGCGCAAAGGTTGCAGTAAACAAACCTTTCAAAGGTATGATTATAGTAATGTATATTTTGGATGCCTTTGAATATTTCTTAATTGCTGCTCGATGTTAGAAAACACATGTCATGCTCAATGCGTACAGAGACGCAGGCAGGGACCGTTACACTACATATATACAAAATTAAAACTAACATTTTTAAGTCTTGCATTAATTACATTTAAATTTCTGTGAAAAATTTAAAATTCAGAAGGTAAAATTCTCAATAAATATGTCAAGCATTGATGGTCGAGAGGAAAGTGACAGCTTCTTTACAAGCAGTTGTCCCAGGTTAGCGGGTTCGTTTCCCGACAGATGCTATGACACATGAGAAAAAAAAAATTCTCAATAAATATCTATATTTAAAATTTTAAAAATTACAACTGTTCTTTTTTTTTCCTTGAAAGGTCTTTTTTATTGTGCGTATATAGTATATATTTAAAAATATTCTTACCTTGCCTGGCAATTGTAGGACATGTTTCGTGTAAGGCAGCTAACTGGCGAAGGGTAGCTTTATATGTTTTTAATAAAACAAGTCTCTGATGAAATAAATAATATAAAATGAAAAATAAAACAGAATATATTTTTAAAGTGCAAGAAGATATTTATTGTAAAAGATGTTAAAATATATATATTGTATAGTAAAATAAAAATAATCCAACATAAAATACATAAAGCAAATTAACCCTTTTCACAAATATATATATTGTAACCTAGTGTAATTGACACTTGGTTTATTTAGCATTGTTTCCACAGGAAAACAATGCTATCCTTTTCTAGGAAATAAAAAAGTGAAATAATAATAATATTAAGTGATTAATAAAATATGCTATTTACTCACTTTAACGTGTTTTAAGCAAATAACTAAAAAATTTAGTAATTTAATGTCATTTTGAAGAAGAGCATGAATAATTTAATTAAAATATTAACAATAAGAGCAATTTAATATAGTATAAAAGCACCTATCATAAACAGTAATTGATTTTGGATGGGTAGAGGGGGAGAGTAGATGAATGTCTTGTCATAAAGCACAATAACTTCTGATAATTTATTTTTGTAGAAAATCATATTTAAAAGAAATATACATCACTAACTATTAATTAAGTATATTTATTATTTTTCATTATTTGTCAAATTATTTTGTAATCCATTTAAATCATACGAAAATATATGACTGTAATAAGTTTTTTTTCCTTTCTTTTGTTTATGTTATAATTAAATGATTATTTTTCTGTAAGAGGTCGCTAAAAGAAGACCGCCAAAATTTGAAGAAAGTTTAGTCTGACATTAGTTTTACAAGGAGGAAGCAGTACTGAAATTCGGTAACAAATTTTTTTATTATTTTTTATTGCAGAAATAAATATAAGTCCAGTAAATTGTTAGTAATATCATGCGTGGCTAATCCTATTTGATAAGATATTCTGTTTTCTATTGCCATCTACCTATTTTAAAGCTTTTTATACGCAAAAATGTACTATCTTATGCTAAAGTTCAAAATGACCGTATTGACTACAGCAATCACGGAAAATGTCATTATATTTAAAATAAGTAATATGAGTAATTTCCAGGAAATAATCAATGATTTGTTAACTTTACCTTATTTAATTATCTTTTCGTGGTATAAAAGAAAATTTATAATTTAAAAGACATATTATAAAAGCCAAGGAAAGTTAACTAGAAAATTTCGCGCTCTTTCTAAAAGAAATTGTCTGCTTTGAAAAACAATGTAAGTTCCCCACGTTAAAATATGTTTTATTCACTGAAAATTATCTAGAAATAATATTAATGATAAAGGATATTTACTTATGCACCTGTATATTTTTAAAAAGAAAATATAAATTTTCTCAAGGCAAATATCAGAAAATTTGTATGTGTGCATTTTACGGAGAATTCATTATTAAAGAAAAATTACAATTCCTAGAGTAGGAATAAAAACTACAAACATTAGTGACTTAATTATAACCATAATATAATATGTTATATTATACATCAATTTGAGTCGGTAAAACTTTATATCCACGTAAGTCAGCTGCAGTCGTTATAATAATAGTATTTTGGAAAATTCACGCATTATTTTATTCATAAGCCAGCTAGCTAAAAATGATACGTATCGCCAATAGTAAAAAGAAAAGAATTGTATATGTGATCGTCTATCGTCAAATATTCGTTATGTTAAAATATGTATTGTTTTCTTGGATCCCAAAATTATATCAGTTAATTCAAGGAAGAGTTAACATCCAACGCTGCTAGGTTTTTCTTTGCCTAATTTATTAAGTGCACCAGAATGGAGGCAACTTTTATAGAAATGAAATAATAAAATGTGTTTCTTATTTTAAATTTGCTTCGTGAACTACGAATGGATCAAGTTCTTCATCTGGATAAATTGCCCAATGGAAAACATTTTTCTAGTGAGATAATAAGTACTTGTTAAGTAATGATTTTTTTTTTTACTAATTTGTAAAATTATGTGTATTTTTTTTTATATCTACAGGTTAAAGGCTGTATAGTCAAGTAATATTTAAATGACCTTGTAATCATAAAGGTATGTTTTCCTGTAATTATTCTAGGTTAAATTTATATTTGACATGGAAAATTTTTTTTTTATATAAAATGTGTTTACTTATGATATGCAATTATGGGTATAAATTTATATGTTAGATGCGTAAAAGAAGAAAAATTTAGATACTTAATAGGTAAAATATCTAGTTAAAATTATCAGAAGTAATTAAAGAGAAGTGCTATACAGGATATTACTTATTTAAAGTTTGAAACAAATTTATGCTATGTTAATTGAGGAACTTATTCCCAATTATTCTTTATTAACGCATTCACTTAATTAAGTTCAAGATACTAGACTACCAATTACTTGTTGAATGTTTCTTTGGCAAAGGTGAAAATTATTATGGTTTATTCTGTGTTATCCATTGATTTCAGACGTTGATCTAAGTATACCCCGGAACATAAATTTAGTGTAATTAGTGTATTTGCTTGTCTTGCCCCGATATAGCATTGGTATATGCTTAAGATTCGCATAAGTAATAACTGTAATGTCTTTATTTTGTGGGATGGAAATTGATCTCCCCAAAAGCTTTATTTTCCATGAGGGGAATAGATAAATCTAGTATTCGGGTATGTTTATAACCCAAGTGATCGCTTCTCAGAGTTAGGACGATCAGTAATTTATATCGTATTTAGTGTATTTCATTCATTAAAATCCCAGGAGAGGATTATAATTGGTGTGTGTTCCTATTATGCCCAAGTAAGAGGCAAGGACCCACCAAACTATTTTAATGTAGTAGTTAACTCTACAGACCTTCGGTGTTATTCCATATTCCTCATGAGAAAATAGAGATAATTCCACCACGGAAGGTGTTGAATATTGTGTTTTGTTTAGAAAGTTATGGCAAGATAACGGGTATATTGGAGGTTAATTCCTTACGATCCATTTAGTATAAATAGCGTGCTAGTATATATGATCAATGTCTGGATTGTGCGGCGGAATAGTGCTGGTAATCCACACGTAAGTCAATGGAGAGAGTAAGTTTAAAATTGCGTGATTTAGAAATTTTTATTTGCCAATGGAGGGTTCAAATACTAGGTTTAATTCGGGTTAATGATTAAGTAGCACTCACAATATAACTTATACTGAGGAATACAATGTGTATAACAACTTCAGTTGTTATTAAGGTAAATATTAAAATAATAAGTGTAACTTCTGATAAATAACCCATAAATTATAATAAGTTATCTAAATAAAAAACTATCATCTAATTAAAGATATGATAATAAAAATCGTTTGTACGCATTGCCTAGAATCAGATTATTTTTATTTAAAACAAATAGTGAGTTAATAAAGTTAAGCAGCCGTTCATATAAGATACACTAAATGGATGAGTTGATGTATCGATAATAATATTTATTTTGTTATATTCAATTTGCATAAATGTAAAAAGAAGATGAAGAAGTAGTTCGAATCCAAGTCTAAAAGTATAGACGAATTAATGTTAGTTATATTTTGTTTTATCCATATGGGATCCAATAAATTGTATATGTTTGTTTATTATGTTAATCATAAAGGATAGTTTTGTTAAACTGTAATAATAAATTATAATCTTGTTAAAATTTAATAATAAATTATAGTCTTGTTACAAGTTGTTTTGAGTCATTTTTCTTGTGTGCTAAATAAAAGGGTATTGGCATAATACTTGCAATACTTTCTTGAGTCCAAAATCATTTATGAAATCTTAAATTCAATACACCAGATAGACAATTGTAAGCAGATCAGAATATTTCAGTATATTTTAATTTAATAAGAATTATTTATGGAATTGAAAACTTCAAACCAAGATATTTTATTTTATATGTGTGTAAAACCACTTTATTCCCAAACTAGTAGGTTTTGGTTGCACATTATTTCGTACACATTTAAGTGAAGTGTCTAAGTAATAAATCTTAGTTAAATTATTGTGTTGTCATGGATAATGGAAGGACACAAAAGCACCCTTGTCTTTTCATCATTCCGACTGAGATTCTGGATAAAAGGGCTGTATTATTCAAAATTATGCGTTGTTATTGAATATGGTTATCATCTCGTTAAATATTATAATAGTTGCTGTGTGGATGAAGACACCTGGAATTTAATAAGGTAAATGTTTCCTATAGCCGACCAGAATGTCAGTCATATGCGACAACACAATACTGCCGAGCATTTTATTAAATATAACAGAGAACCCTGAGATTAGTGTCATTATTATAAGTGCCTTTAAATTAAGAATTGATTAATTATGATCAATATTACAAGCGTGGCATGGCTTAAGAGATTGAAACTTCTGATTGTATAATAATAAAATATTGAGATCATATTGGCAAATTAATGAATGTTTTGTTTTAGTCAGTAATATTAACAATGACATGAAATCATCATCATCATTGTCGAAGAGTGCAAGTACTTACAGCTCAGAGAATGTGTTTTGGAGAGAGAAAGAATGTTAGTTATTTTAAATTTTCTTTTTGAATTTATTTTATTAATGATAATTTTTTTTTTATTCTATCTCTGTCTGAACTGCATATCGCTGTAGCTGAATTATTATAACTAACCAAACGTCGAGCTATATTAGATAAAAATATAGGGTTTGCTACCCGTCCTAGACGGAAGCGTCCGAATTCTCTTTAATAGAATTAGGCTTCCGGAATTGATTTAATAGAAATGAAGTCGTCATTTAATTAGGTTAGAATATATATATATAGTTTGTCAAAAAAATTGATTATAATTTCTACCTACTCAAAAAATATAATGAATGTGCACGTATTAAAAATGAAAAGCATTAAATTTAATAAATGTATGTCCTTTATTTTTCACACTTTAAAATAAAGCAAATAAAATCTGCTTAATATAAATAAAAAAATAAGTCTATTCTGATTTGTAGTTAATAATGCTAAGGTGCATAAATCTAATGCTTCAAAAGGAGAAAACTGAGGTAGTATGCTTCTATATTATAAAACTATCGTATGAACTCTGTACTGCTACCTCTAATTTTTAATGAAACTATATCTCAACTCATTTTTAACAAGTGTGTAGAATTTCGTTTAATATTAAACATAAGAAAAAGAACTTTAAAACTATTTATTAGTTAACTCTTCAACTATAGTCAACCTCGTATAACATTTAAAAGGGATTGATTTTAACTTACTACAGGAAAAAGAATTTTAATGTGATTTAGAAAGGAGCTAAGAAGTTAATTTAACTTGGAAAATTTTTTTTTTTTTTTGCTATTACTAGAACGCTGACTTAAATATTTCATTAATTAAAAAAAAGAACTTTATTAATAAAAGAATTTGGAAATTATCATTAATTAGAATAATAATTTATGTTCAAAAAATTATTTATGAAAAGTAATAATTATATGCATTGCAATTAAAATATGAAAATATGAATGCAAAGGAAGAAAATGATGCATAAAAAAACTTTTAACTCTAAATGCGTTAATTAATGTGAAATGCTATTATCAAATAAGGCAAATTTGAATTTTTATAATACATTTGCAGAAGTAAAGGAAATAGTATTAACATGTCTTTTACATTGTCATATCAAGATGAATTAATATCTTATAAACTTGAAATGAAATTTATCCATTAAGTGAATTTTTCTTAATAGAGTTTTATCAGACAAATGTGTATCAAAGGCTATCAGACTTTCGTAAATTAAAACGTCCACATATTCATGAAAGGAGATTCAGATCCGGATTAACATTCATTGTACGTTTTTAATGTGTGTGCAAATTTTACCAGGAAGGCCATTAGTATTATTGTTATTTTAAAAGAAGTGATAAACTGTGGATGTGTGTTTTTAAATGATTTGCCATCCAGAGGACATTAGTTCCCGCTCAAGTAGCTGAAAGCTGAAGATTTCATCTAAAGATCTAAGAGTGTTTTTAAGTCGACGCCGACGCCGACGTTATTATTGAGTGTTATGTATTTGCCATTCATGTCCAATATTTTGAAGTTTTATGCTACCATTAATTTTATATGTGTGTTTCTTTTTATTAGCTGCAATATTTTTTTTTATACTAGTTTAAAATCACTTTGACGCATATTTAGTTGTTGGTTTTATACATTATTTAGTATATGTATTTTTAGAGAGAAAAAATTATTTCTCTTTTAAGTTGTATGTTATCTTGCCATTGGTTTGCCTAGTAAAAGGGTTATTACCTTTTGATGTTTGTAGGGCAACTTGCTCTCATAGAATTGTGTCTAATTAGATAATATATTGGAGGAATAAGAATAGCTCTCCACAATTGTAGGTATTTTTCAAAAGTGGATTTTGTTTCCAATATTATATGATTGTCTTTCATGGCTGGTTATCTATCAAGCTAGCACATTGGACCAGCCAAACTGTAGTCTTTGAAACCAGCCAACCCATCGAAAGAGCAAAGCAAATAATAACACTCTGGTTTGACTAAGCTCAATGGGTTAAATTATAATTTACTTTGCTACTGAGACATATACCAAATAAAGGGAACTACAATAATAACAGGTGCATACTATTATTTAAACTAAATAAAAAAAAAAAAAAAAAAAATTCAGAGGAGGAGAAACCTCAACTCACACTTGGCTAAAATTTTTAAATTAATTATCCTCTCAATATTAAAAGTACATTTCCCAAGTAGCAAAGGTACAATATATCTCATCTTATGATAAAAAAAAAAATCTCTATTATTTTTCCCCTTTCAAAATATCTGATAGCAACTATTAATCATCAATTGAATATTATTGCTCTGATCTGATCTGATTTGAAATTATTTTTCTAAAGTAAGAATTAATGTGCTTTTCTTATATTATAATTACTAGAAGTTGATATATTGATGCCACACTTTCGATATTTTTGCAAAGTAAATGTAATTCAAATAATCATATAATAATATGCGATAATCTCAGGGTTCTTAATATAATAATCTCAAGTATGATTTGTTTAATAATATTATTGAATAACTGTATGCCATCCAATAGACTATAGGAGACATACACTTCACTTATAAGCTAATGTATCCTAACATATCACAATAATAATCATATTAATTAAAAGAAACATTTAATTTAAATAACAAACCGATGAAACAATAAAATTTTGAAGAATAAAGTCTTCACCTAGGATGACATTCGGATATCCAGAATGGAAAAGGTATGTTTTATGTCATTCGGATACTCATAAACAACATAATGTTTTAAATTATCTTCAAAATAATATAATTCTCACTTATATAATAAAATAATATAAAGTCTTTGAATCAAATCAGTTTAAATAAATAAATGAAATAGCTTTATTTCAAATACAATTCTAACATTTCCAAACATCAATCTTATAAAATTTTCAGTCTTCAAATTTGGATCTGTGTTTGACATGAATTACATATCTGATTTTATACTCAATTGTGAACACTCATCTTCCTTAAATTTATATATGATAATTACCAATTTGAAAGTTTATAGTTCAATATTTCTATAACATAATGAGTAATTTGTATACCAAGATTGGAATTAAAAATTTTTATCATATGATTAATATAATTATAACCCAAGACATTATAGAGACAGAGACTAAAATTTATTAACAAAATTAGAAATTTATTACAAATAAACATTAATTCTTTCTTAAACAAAAACAAAAATTTTAAACAACAAATTCCACATTAAGGTCATACAAGTACTGTTATATAGGATACTCTATTATACAATTAAAATCATTGCCTATCCAATTGGACATTTTGGATAGTTTGTAACTTACAATTTGTCAATTTTGGTTAAACATTATTTATCTCTTTAAAACATCTATTTTAAAACATATGCATCTCTAAAATATCTTTTTTATTTCTATAGAAAACTTTGACACTATTCTAAAAAAATAATATAACTATTTACTAAAAGCTTTAAATTAATTAAAATATCTGGAATATAATTACCCATGTCCAGCTATTTACTATGGCCAAGTATCTGTATTTAATAAATACTTAAACACTACATCGCAGTTAGGTTGCCATACTAGATTAATTGCTCTTCCTAGTCTCCTCCTGAGGCAGGCTAATTTGTATTCAATAAGTTTAAGATTTCAAGAAAAAAGTTCTCCAAAATTTCAAGTAAGATTACCTTTAATATTTAAACATAATTTTATCTAAAACTTTACTGACTTCATTCACCATTTACATTATTTATTGTTCATTCTAAAGAACGTTCATGGCGGCCTGCAAAAAGGCCTCTACAAACAGTAGAACATGCAATGATTCAGCTGCCCAGGATAAAGATGGCATAATTCACTTTTCTATGCCCGACAAGAAAGCTACTATCAGGAGACAAATTAGAAGTTTCTCTGCTAATCTAAACTCTACCTCAGCGCAATCGAAAAAAGGCAGTTTCTATCGATAGTTTTACAAATAAAATCTTCGAGAATGTAAAAATAAGTAACGTGAATTCTAATCACAAAACTTTCCATACTAATCCTAAACCAAAACCTAATCCCTTTGGTAATAAACAAGTTTCCCACCATAAGTCCAAAAATATCCCAAAAGTATTAAGCTTACCCACCAAGAAAACAGCGAATGTTGCAAAAACACCCGAAAATTTCAAGTTTTAAAGTGAAAAGTGCCGAACCAGAAGTGCTGAAATGTGGCAGAACGGTCAAAAATCCCATTAGATCATGATTCGGACTCAAAGTCAGAGTCCAGTAATATGTATTCTTACAATAGCCACCCATCATGTCTCAAAAAAAAGATATGATCTAAAAAGTGAAGAAACAGTGGCACCATTAATTTTTAAAAAATTTTCAGAAAACACCATAAATTCTAACGGACGTATTTCTGACTCGGAAAATAGTGATATAAATTATGAAAACACCAAAATCAACAACATGAGTCTCTCAGGAGAGACTATACATACTTTGTACCCAAATGATCAGGAATTTTATCTTCTAAACCAGTGGTCTTCAAGCTTTTCACACCTGCGGACTGGCAAAAATAAGGGTAAGATTTTGCAAACTGGCAGAGATTTACAGATAAATTTTCTTAAAGATGTAACCTGTTTAGGCTTAGATGGGCATAATTGTTATAACTGATCAAAATAGCACACTAGTTATTGTATATTGTAATGGTGTTTGCTTATCTTCACATGCTGAACATTCTTTCTTGAGTTGCACAGTCATACTGCTACAGAAAACAGTACAATAACAATCGCAATCGTTCTCATTAATGTGCTTACAATTCTACATTTATTATTTCATTGTTAAAACATTCAAAAATAAAATGTTATTCATCTGAATGTGGGAAATATCACAGCTAGTGTAATGACATGACAATGATTATGATAAATTTAATATCTGTATTTAATGTTAAATAACCCAAGATGAAATTATATATATATGGAGGTTGTCTTTTGATAGTAGTAAGAGCAAAATAGAAATCGCATAATTAAAATCACTGTACAGCCAAAAAAAACGCCATATTTTAAATCTGAAAAAATAAAATAAAACGTGTAAAAGTCTGAAGTTTTGATGTTACCCTTACCTTTTTTTAGTGCTGGTGTGTTGAAAGAATCAAAAAATATAATTAATAGGAAAAGTTTTTTTAAAAAATGGTAAAACAGACATCGCGTACTAGAAATAAAACCAAAAGAAAATTGCCATATAGTCGCCGTCTTTAAAAAAAAAAAAAAAAAACAATGAAAGTTGAAAAAGTCAAAAGTTTTGATCTTATTTTAATTTGGGGGGGGGGGGAGTGGGTTGAGAAATACTTTGTCTTCACTGAGACAAAAGATAGGAGAGACCAAAGTTAATTTTTGTTTGTTTTTATTTTTAAAAAAGGTAACAGAAATTGGTTTTAAAAATAAAAGTTTTAGTATATTAGCAGTATACAAATAAACCCAAAAAAAAGTGGGCATATTTTTAAACAAAAAAAAATGAAACTTGAAAAAGTCAAAAAGTTTTGATCTTACTTTAATTTGGGGGTGGAGTGGATTGAGAAATACTTTGTAAAAGTTAGAGACAAATTTTTTGGTTGCTTTTCTTTTTAAAAAAGGTGATAAAAATTGATTTCAAAAATAAATGTTAAAGCCAAAGAAGATCTTATTTTAATTTTTTTTTTTTTTTGGGGGGGGGGGGAGTGGGTTGAGAAATACTTTGTCTTCACTGAGACAAAAGTTATTTTTGGTTTGTTTTTATTTTTAAAAAAAGGTAATAAAAATTGGTTTTAAAAATAAAAGTTTTAGTATATCAGCAGTATACAAATAAAGGCAAAAAAGATATCGCCTTATAGGCTAAAAAAAGTGGCCGTATTTTTAAACAAAAAAAAACTGAAACTTGAAAAAGTCAAAAGTTTTGATCTTACTTTATTTTTCCTCTCATCAAAAGACCTGAGAGTCCTTGTGACCTGGAGAACCTATGCCCAATCTCCACAGTTCTGCTGCTGATCAAGACGATAGAGGGCCTCATCGAAAAGGATGTCCAAGACAACATCAGTGAACAGCTATCCCCTTATCAGTTTGCCAAAAGGGGGAGTTCGACCGCCGATGCTGATGGATCATGTGCGCAGGAAAAGGATGTCTCGGCCAGTCGCAGTTCAACTCGACTTTGCCGGTGCATTTGACTGCATCCGGAACAATGTGCTCATTGGTGTTGTGGAGCGGCTCCAAGTGCCATCGGCATACCTCCAGATGATCGAGAACCTTCTACAAAATTGTGAAGTGTTTCTCTCACTGGTTGGAAGATTCTCCCCCAGTTTCAGCCTTGTGTCTCAATCTCTCAGGGCTCGCCATTAAGTGTACTCCTCTTCACGGCCTATGTAAACCCGTTGCTGCTACGCATCAAGGCTATTCTTTAGAGAATCGCCATCCCTTTGTTAGGATAGCGCATATGACATATCTATATGGATGACATGGAAGTGTTTCTCTTGATGCAGAACGAGTTTACTAGGCTCGAAGAACTCTTGGACCAGTTCACTCGTGAATTCAGTCTGAGAGTTAATGGAAGGAAATCAGCTATGTGGTCCAACTTGACAAGGAAGCAAACTGGATTTACAGCTCCCCCTCAGAAGTTCCTTGCCTTTCACCTTGCCTCTCACCCATCAGTAATGAGAAAAGATTTAGAGAGCTCTCTTCTCACAAACAACTCCTTATCCAAGATTTATCTTTCTTTGTTGGGAAAGGTGGCCCTACTGAATGCCGTTATTCTGCCAAAGATCATTTATTATATTGCCGGGTTCTACCATACTAGCATCTTTATCAGGAAGGTTGAAACCCTGTGCAGAAAATGGTGTTGGGGGGAGGGCTCCTGTCATCAGCCAGAACCTACTCCAAAAGCACAAATCCCTTAATGGATTGGCACTTCACTCTATCAAGGTGTTCTTACACAGCGCACACATAATATCCTTGTGAAGATTTTCAAAGAACCTAAACATGCAAAGCCCTCTTCCTATAGAAGAAGTCGAGTCTACAGATAAGCCCCCTCCTAGAGAGAAAATCCTTTGGATACAGTGACAACTAATGCTGGTCCTCAACACAATTAAAACCTCCAGCTCATTACTTCAAGAGATGATAACCTACTGGGACTCTTACCTGCAGTCCAACATTGTGTAATCCAAGACCCAAAACATTCTTCCAGTTGGGATCTCCTGCCTTATCCAGTTGACAAAGTTCCTCAAAATGGAACCAAAGTTTGTGGAATTCCTTTTGAAGGTCAACCTTGCTGCCGCTACCCACCGGTATGTTCCTTTGCTTCCAAAGGGGATATAAAATAGATCCCATCTGCCCGTTATGTTGAAAGCATGACGAGTCAATAACTCACATTCTTAGTTAATGTGAAGTATGAGCTCACCTTCGCAACATTGCTCAAATAAAAATGACAATGCCTGATCTGGCTCAAGTTCATCTAATTCCTGCTATCAATAAAGGATCATTTGGGCTCTATTCGTTTAGCTACTCACATTAACTTCGTAATCTGGGCAATTAGATGCCAGCTACTGTTCAAAAGGATCTAGACTATTCCATAGATGTGCTATTCATCAGGTTACTGCAGAAATCGATGGACAAAGACAGCAAAACTCGTATGCCATGGCTCGCAGATCAAACCTGGAGCTCAATGAGGTTCCATTCTCCCCAAATATGCACTTGAACTTTGTTTTGGTGAGCTTCTATATGGACTTGATCTTTATTTAGTCTGGCCAAACTTTCAAAACCCCATCCTGCTTTGATCACTTTACACGTTGACTTTCTTTTCACCCTATTGTTTAGCATACTACCATATGATTAGGATGTTTAAACATTTTCCAGGTATCTGAAGCCTAATTTAACAACCTATTAGAAGTTAAATTCACACTTTTTCATTTTGTAACCCTCTTAATAATTTGTTTTCCTCCAATCAACAGGTGTTTTTTCAGATCTAATATAATGTAATTGAGCGTTAACATTTATGTGAATCCTGCTATACTTAATGTAAACCTTCTCACCTCCTTGTTTTATATATATAATTTCTTTATTCAATCACTGTTTGTATCTCTGATCCACCACTTGTTAGTTGTCTAATGAGACCATGGATACAGATACAACCTAATGTATCTTCCTTTGAGTGCGGAAGTTGTTTTTTTTTTTTTAAATAAATATTTAAACTATATGCCATTATGCTAATATAAGTCAGTATTTAACTTTTAATAATATCTAGTTAAAAAAGATTTTAAAATATTATATGTGTAATTTTAACCATTGTAAAAGATACAGCTAAGAAATACTATCTATTATTTTTATTACCTTGATAATAGTAAGATAGTAAAATCTTTCAGAATGTATACTACATTCTGATTTGCCCATGTCCATATAATAAATCGCTTAAGTACTAAATTACATTGCAAATCCATCAGCGACTTACTTCTAGATGATGATGATTATGTATATGTGTGCATTTCTTATTATCCTATGCTAATTCACTAAAATTAAATTTACAAAATATATTTGTTGGTTTTAGTGTAACCCTGCTGGCAAGGCACAACAGTACAACAATACATTAATTACTCTGCTATAAACTCGTAAATATTAAAAGTGTCCCTGAAGGGTTATACTTCAAATTCAAATTTATCTACTGCCATTACCATTTATATATTTTAACTTCACCTAACATGATGGAATATAAACATGATATCTTCATGAGAGAAAGAATTCTCAGAGCCATAACTATTATAACAATAAATAAGCAATGGTATATTCCAAAACTCCTTCTTTGAGACAAATATATGTGTGGATGTGGGATTGGAATAGGAATCATAGAAAATTTTGGAAATAGAGCCTCCCTTGCTTAGAGTAATAATTTAAATTTAAGTGACAAATTAAAAATTTTTTTGTTTACCATATAAACAATTAAAAATAATTTAATTAAATGAAAAAAACATATCTATAATAATATAATTCATAAACCAGGAATGGGCCAAATAGGATTACCATAAATAAAAAAAATAACTTTCTGAAAACAAATTAAAAATCGCTAATTCTAATAGCATTAAAACTAAGATGTGAAATAATTTTATTGCAGAAATGGAAAAATAGTTAATGGAATTTATTGAGATTCAAACCAGCCATAATCTTTCTTTAAGCCACCTCAATATCCATGAAAATAACAAAAAAAAAATTGCTAACAATAATTTCAAAGCTAGAAAAAATTTTCTTTAGACTTGTAACAATCTTCATAACAGAATGAACTATTAGCACTAAAAATTACATTGCTATAATATTATTTTTTCCTTTAAAAAAAAAGTGCAACACAAAAGAAAAAAAATATTACATATAGTAAATTAAAAATATTGTAATATTTTTTAAACTTGTTTTTAATTTTGTTATAAATATTTAATTAATTATGTTAATAAATATATTTGTGCTATAAATTAATACTAAAGAACATTTAGGACACCCTATATAATAAATACATATGGTTTTGTAGTTATATGCATTCATGAATAAAAAAAGACTAATTCACTTAATAATGAATTTCATTTATCAGCAGATTCCTATTTCTATTCTATTGTTAATGTAAAATATTTCTATGTATATTTCTAAAAAATATCTACTCACACACCAATATATAAAACTATTTATATAGAATAATTGCCTCTACAATTTTTACAAGACATTTAAAAAATTTGTATTGAAAACTTCTTTTGCAAATAAATTTATTAAATGCTGATAAAAAATAATTATTTATTTGTATAACTTACATCAGAAGAACACCATTCCAAAAACAAAGCAATATTGGAAGAAAGTTTTATATGAAGATTAAAGGCACTCTCCCATTCAGGTTCAAACTCCATATGATGTCCCACCTGGCGCACAGTTGCATCCATACCCTTAAATAAATAAAAAAGTATTATAGATGTTGTATATCTTTTAAACAAAAATTTATTTATATATTTTTAATCAATAAAATCATTTCCCCATTATTAGCCTTATTACAAAAATTTCTAATTTTCATTGCTTATTTCAATTGACCTCATAGTGAAAAACTTCATATAAAACATTAACAATTATGTCTTTTTTAATGACTAACCTCGGTGTCCACAATTTTTCCTATTCTTTTATTCATATTTTTATTTCCCTTTTAACAAAATCTATCATGCCTTATCTGGTTTTTCGAATATTTAAATGCATTAATTTATTCTATCAATTACATTATGAATTAAATCATAAGTTAATAACTTTACTCTTTTGTAGATTCAATTTTACATTAATTAAATTAATTATATATTTTATAAATATACTTTTTCTTCAATATCTTAGTTTGATATATTATAATATTTTAAATCCTTTTAATTCCAAATATAATTTTCTTCTTATTTAAACAATATTCATTCAATGTTCTTTCAATTTATTTTTTCTGTGGTTAAACTTTTTATTCATAACTCTTTTGTAGATTCAATTTTACATTAATTAAATTAATTATATATTTTATAAATATACTTTTTCTTCAATATCTTAGTTTGATATATTATAATATTTTAAATCCTTTTAATTCCAAATATAATTTTCTTCTTATTTAAACAATATTCATTCAATGTTCTCTCAATTTATTTTTTCTGTGGTTAAACTTTTTATTCATTTTAATAACATAATTCATTTGTAAATTCATTAAATTCTTTACAATCTATATCCTTGTTCCACAGCTGATTTAGATGAAACTCACATTTTCTTTAATAATGTTTCTTGATTACCACTTTTTCTACATCCTCAGTGTGAATACTTTCAACTTATAAAAAATTTTTTATTTAAAAAGGTCTTGCATGTAACATCAAACTATTTGTCTAAGATTTTCATATTTAGAATATAAAACTTTTTCTCCAAAAGAATTATAAATATTATAAGAAAAATTTATGCTGCATTGCCATTTTATAAATATATGTGAGTGTAACTTCAAAAGCTGTTTTGTAAGTATCATAATCGAGTTTCTGATCTAAAATAATTACTTCCTTAAATATTTTCTTCAGCACCACTCTGATAAAAAAATTTTCATTGTTTTGTTTGCTTCATCCGCAATGTGCAAAACTTCTCAATCAATTGTACCTTATTAATTTATTTTTGTCTTATAAGCAAAATTTTATTTATAGAGTAACTTACATGCATCATTGAAAGGAGTTTCAATAAGGCATTAAAACCTTGAACAAAATTCTTTCTTAACATATCAGTCCATTCCTCAGGCTTACAGCTTAAAATGTACCTATTTAAAATAAGATTAAAAAATGGCCTGATTAAAAAAGTGTTTACAAAGCATAAAAACAATAATTGATTTTTAATTTCTTTTTTCAATAAAAAAAGTTCTAATTAAAACTATATATATATATTAATACAAACAATATAACATCTTAAAACTGAAAACATTATGATAGTAACAAGCAGCTTGATTTGAAAATATGCAAACTATACAACAAAATTGATATATTTCAGAAACTAATTTCTTTTATATTATCAATTAATGGATTTAGATAACCTGCCAAGAACAGACAACTTTCTTACAGCATTTGCTTCTGTTCTCACTAAATAATAAAGACCAGGTTGGAACCCAAAAAAGAACATGATATTAAAATATAGATGATCATTGATGAATGGATTCGTTATTTATCACCTATTAGATATTGACCTTGTAAAAATAAAAAGATATTCTTAAAAAGATATCAAAATACATTTAATATTCTTGAAAGCAATATAACTTCTAATAGTGTTTATGTGAAACTTTATGATGATGGCATTTTATTCAAAATTATATGTTGGATAATTTCCATCATCTAGTTTAATAGTTAAATGTTTTTAAAAAAATTCAAACTTTATTTAAACTTTTTCAAATACATTCAACTATTATAAATAATACACAAATTAACATAAAACAGCAAAATTTTTAATGGTATTACTTTCCTCTTTTCTGCAGATATTGTTAAAATTTGCCCAGTAACAGAATAGGCTAGTTGATTAGAAAGTCATCTTAAATTCAGTATTCATGATTCTAAAAGTTGTAGTTCAATTTCTACTCTCGCTGATAATGCCAAAAGTACTTAAACAAGATAGGAAAATATTATTACTCAAAACTTGAGTAATATAATAACATCTGCTTTTTACTAATAATTGAATGTATTTGTAAAAGTTTTATAAAATATGAATTTTTTCTAAAAACATTTAACAATTAAACTAGATGATAGAAATGATTCTATATAATTACAAATTTCTAAAAGTATTTAAAATCTTTACAAGCCTTATCCAGAAAATTTATACATTTATAGAAAAGTATTTATCTGTGAAGAGAGAATTTACAAAAAAGTTAATTAGTTAATTTAAAATAATATTTCTTGCTCAAAGAGATTTAGATATGAACAATATCTTTTGCCTATCATGATTTATTAATTATTTAAGTTGTTTGGATATCAAACAATACCAAATCCATTTAATTATCAATATTTTTTTTTTTTTAGCTGGGAAGCAATTTATAAAATTTAGTTCTCAATTCATTATTAATTACATTGCTGAGCAAAATCTTGTGATCATTTTTCTGAAAAATGATTCATAACCCCAATTCTGTAAGAAAATATATTGTAATCTTAAATGATAAAATAATCACTGATTGCAACATGATATACTTATTTACTCAAGTATAAACACTTTTAATATTCTGTTTACAAACAAGATTTTCGCCATGATATATTTCATTACTATTATACGTAGAAATATAATAATGATGTACTTATTGAATGCTTATAAAAAGTCCTAAATATTGATCCCTTTATCATCATATTTTTGGATCTGATTGAAAGATTTAAAATAACTGTTCAAATAATTGACATCACCCAAATTATCAATCACCATAGAAGCACATTTTAAGCAATGTCCTATGCTTATATAATACTATTTATAAAGTATAAAATAACAATAACAAAAATGATACCAATATTAAAAAATACAAAATAAATGTAAATAATAAAATTCTTACTTTAAATCAAAAAGCATATATTGAGCACGTCGAAATTGGTTATTATTTTGATCACGTTCGAATGCTAATTTACCAGCCTCTATAAAAATATATATTTATACTATTATTATAGAAAAGTATTTTTATTAATTATTTTAAAACTGTATTAAAGTAACTTTTATTCAAAATACAGCTATAACAAGTTTTTTTTTTTTTTTTTTAACAAATATAATAGTTTAAAAAAAAAAAAGAGTAAAATCATATAAAAATATCTCATTAAAAAATTATTTCATATTTTTATTCATAAATTTTTTTTAAATAATAAAATTATAACTATTTTCAATAAGTAATAAAAAAAAATCAATATCCAAACAGAATTTATTTATCACTAATCTATTTATAAGTTCTTTATATTTTACAGATGCTCAGTGCTAAATTTAATATCTTTACAATACGTTCATTTTAAAAATGTAGTTCTCATAAAAAGAAAAATGTAAAGTTTTAGTACACAAATACATTGTAATATCATATCACTATTTAAAAATAACTTGTTTTTAAAGTTACAAAAGATGTTTATAATGAAATAAGAGCAGCTCCTTATTCTAATGCCATCTACTGTAACTGGATTATCAGATCATTATTCATCTTCAACCATTATCGATTCACTGCAGGATGAAGGTCTAAGTTTAATCCAGTATCTCCAATCTCTAGTCTCTGTTATCCACATGAACCCAGAACACTTCCTTATTTTATGCATCCATTCCACAGGTGATCTCTTTCTAGAACTTTTACAATCTCTTGGAATCCTATTTAATATTTCAACTGCTCATCGCCCATCTCCATTTCCGTCTCACAATTTTTTCAACAGTGTCAATAATACCTGTTTGTTCTCTAACCCATGTATTTTGTTTTCAGTCTCTTCATGTTATTTCTAACATACATCTCTCCATATTTCGTTGAGTGGTCTGAAGTCTTTGTATTGCTCTTCTGATAATCATCCAAGTCTTACATCTATAAATAATAAATGTTGAAACACATTTATTAAAAAAAACCTTCCTATTCAAACAACAAAGGCATATTTCTTTTAATAGGAAGTTATTTCTACCAAAAGCAATCCACACAAATTGAATTCTATGATTATTTCATCCATTGGGTTTTCATCTGTAGTAGTAATATGACCAAGGTATTTGTAGTTGTTAACTTCTTCTAACTCATCATTATTAATCTTTATTTTTTTTCTTTTGAGAAAATCCATTAAACATTAGATTTTTAACATTTATCTTTAGTCATATTTTTTTACTTTCATTTGACAATTCTTGCAACATTTCCAGAAGTTCTGAAACATCACTGCATATTAAATCTCCATCTCAAACCTGTTCCCGGTTTTTGCCTTTATTAACGAGACTTTGAGATTCAAAATTAGAAGTAATGCAGTTATGCATCCGGCAACTACTTTTAATTCCATTTTATCATTCAAGAACCTGAAATTCATTTCAGCTTAAGATTTTGAATCCAAATCAACTTCTTAACCAATTATTTAAAGTTCTAATTACATGTTGAAAATTATGAACTAATTCAATACTTTTGTATAGTTTGTTTTAAAAACTTATCATAATTTTCGTTTTTCAGTATTCTTCTATTACAATCTTTTCTTATCTTTTATATTATTATATCAATCCAATACCTCAAATTCTGCTTTCAATAAATCTTTGATTCATTTTTTAATAAGATTAAACAGAGTAAATATTAAGTTATAATTTATTGAGATAGGGAGTATTCATAAATTCTAGCAGAAAGCAGGATTTCTATCTGTTTTTATTCATTTTATATGTGCTTAACTATAAGAATTTACAAATGATGAAAAGTAAAAAAGTGTTAACAAATTTCATAAAGATGATAACAATTACGTGTGAAAAACTACAAACCAAGCAATCTAAATGTTTTAAATTTTAAAATTCTCATATGTATATCTGAGATTACTTATAAATTATATAAAGTCAATAATACAAAGCAAAGTTATATAAAATAAGCAGCAAAATGTAAATGAATGATAATGACTTTTTTTTATTTTAATTTTTTGTCTAACTTTTAAAAATTCTTAAAACAAAATATCTAGAACTGATTGCCTTTTTGATTTGAAAAAAAATAAAAGATTAAAAGATAAAATGTACTTAAAAGTCATGCTATGTATTTTAAATTTAATGTAATTTCACCAATCCATAATCTCTCTTCTCCATATCAAACCATCAAACTTTATTTTAACCATCCATTTTATATAAGATGTCTCTTTTTCTGAATCTTTTGCAATAGCTTGCAATTCACTTTAAAGCATCAAATGATCATCTTTTACCACTTTTTTAATAATATGTCCAGCTTAGTTTCATTTCACTCTCTTAATTCTTTCACTGATGTCTATTATATTTTATTTACTTGATACTTGTCTGCTCTCTAAGCCATATAATTAATTTTTGATCCCTTCATGTTATTCCAAACATATATATCTCCACACTTCATTGAGTGTAACAAAAATCCTACTGGTCTTCTGTTGAATGTCTACATCTCAGATCCATAAATAAGAACTGACAAACATATATATTATAAACCTTCCTCTTCAGGTATTCAAATATATTTCATTTAATATCCAGTTTTTCTCCCAAAAGCATTTAATCTAAGTTTAATTTTATCATTGATTCCATCCATTGTGTTTCTATCTGTATTAATAATCTGGCCAAGAGATATATGATAATCAATGTTTATTTTTCTTTTTGTTAGAAAATTCAATGAACATTACTTTAGTCTTTTTTAGCATTTATCTTTAACCCCACCTTTTTCTGATAATTTATGCAATATTTTTTGAAGTTCTGAAACATGATTTGCAAAAGCAACCAAATCATCTTCAAAACTAAGATAATTTAAATAATCTTCATATATATTTTTTTTTCTTAGCTTCCAAATTTTAATCTATACTTTTTAAAAACTGCTGTAAAAATTTTTGGAAATATGAAATCACCATGTCATACACTCTTATTAATGGTAATCTTTCTTATGTTACCATGTAATCTTATCACTGCTGTTACATCTTGATAAATATTCTGAAAATGACAATAAACCAGGTCTATTTCTTGATAGTCCACAGCTTTAATCACAGTGGAAATACTTATAAAATCAAATGCTTTTCTTATAAACTACAAATTTAAATATAATGGCAAATCACATACTATGGTCTTTTCTATAATTTATCTTAACCCACAAAGACTGCAATGCGGGTTTGTGATACTCCAACTATATTTGGTATCTCATACGGTTACTAAGATATATATTTGTTAAATATTGTAACAGGACCTGGGTTTGAACTCTGTTACAAGTTGGAGGGATTCTGATAGCCACATATAGGCAGATGTAGTAATCAAATGTATATATTTAATCAAGTCAAAATGATTGAATAAAGTAGCTAAAACTGGTTGGGGGGGGGGGGTCTGCTCATTTGTTTTAATGGAGTATGTGTATATATGTTATTATACAATCAAATGTACAAAAAAAATCTTCTGAGAGAAAAAAAGCGTATAATGTATTTTTTCTTTTTACTGTGTGTATAATTTTATTTTATTTAAAAAAATCAAATATGTAAATGACAAGAAATAAAACAAATATTATCCACAGAATGCTTTTACCGTAGGTATTGTTTAAAATTATTTTTAAAGGTTTCTAACGAAACTTTTTAAGATAAAAAAAAAAGGAAAAAACTTATTACGTTTTCTTTGTAAAAAAAAAAAAAAAACTAAGAAGACAAACAAAGTCGGGCCTGAAATCACACAGGATAAGATTTAAAATATTGAACACTTTAAGGAGTTGTGATAACTATTGCTTGAGGAGGATAAAACTTTATAGAAAAATAAAAGGTATAAATAGATAAATCAATAGTATTTAGTTTTTTATGCTGATATTTTGACTGCTGTATATTAATTGATCTTGGAGATTTTTAACTGATGATATTGACTAAAATATATATTTGCCAGCTAACATGAATATGTTGGGGTAAAGTTCTAAACGTGCTAGGCTTTTATCCCACCACTCCATGAAGAAAGCAAAAGGCTGCTATATGATCCTGTAACTATTTAAAGCTGAAAATCGGTGTCCTTCCACCTGCATCTCAGCAAGTATTCTGATTCATCATTATTCCATTGGAAATTTTAAAAAGCAAAGACATTCTTTCTGAACAATTTATGTGGTCATAGTATTTCTTAAACTTGATTTCTTTGTGAATATGAACAATCTAATTTCCCCAGGGACCCAAAGGTAATATGTCTGTTATTTCAAATTTATAATCAGGTGCATTCTCAGTCTTATATTTATAATCTGTAATTTCTTTATATTAAGCCATACAAATAATATTAAACGTAAAATATTTAATCTTTGTAGTAAATAACAATTTTTTGTCTGTCAAATGTATTTATGCTTTTATTTGCTCAATAATTTAATGCAAACTACCTCAAATCAACATGTCTTTGTTAGTCTAAGTACAACCCGTCCTGAATGAGCTAGCTAGTGGTCAAGCATTCATTAATATGTTATCATGACTCTCCTTAACCCTTTCAGTATAATTCTTATATAAGTGTAGGATTGGCGATTGGAATCGGAAAAGGCCGATGTCCATAAATATATTACTAAAGGAAATATTAATTGGTAATTATGAGAAATTAAGGCCGAGTATCTATATACATATATATCATTATGTTCCTGTTTATTTTTATTTTTTTGTTTCTTTTTGGGAGATGAAGTTTTGATGTAACTTGCCTCCAGGTTTATGGCTACTATAAGTCTATCTCAGTTAACTAAAGGTTTCGTTTATGAATAAATCTCATTAGTAATAAATATAATTTTAAAAAAATTTTACACAGCGTAAATCCAACCAGGTACAGATGGACAAGTGGGGTAACCCATTACAATATATTGTATCTACTGAAGTTTGAGATGAGTTTCAGTATGTGGTAAAATGTCAGTCATAATTTTTTTTTCTTTCTTATTTAATTTTGATGATGGATATCTTAACCTATGAAGCATTGAACTGTGTTGCTATGACAATAATAATATTGATATAAAAAATTGTTTATTATTATATTAATTGTACTATATAAGATTATGAATTGACTTTATTCATTTTAAAATGGATATGTGAATAATAAAATTATAGTTTAGATAAAATTATTATTCTTTATTTATTATATATTTTCGTTACTCCATTCACCATAGTAGATTACAAATAGTATACCTAAATGTTTAATGTCTTTAGTATATTTGTTGTTTTATTTGTATAACATTATATTTGAAAGATATGTGTAAAAAGTTTATTACCGTTGTACTATGAAAAAATAGTCTTAATTATTTAATTTATTTTTAAGTGAAAGGGTGTTATTTGCATCTTAAAAATGTAAATGTCTGTTATATATAATAATTGTGAAAAATTTTGTTTTATTTGTCATTACTTTATGTAATAAAATTTTTATTTATGTAATGGCTAAGAAGATTAAATGCTCTCTCTCTACTTTGGTTTCAATAGAAGTGAATCTAAATTCCTTCTTAGGTTTTTTTCAGTATTTCTTTCTAGAAGTATATGATTGAAAAATGGATAAAAACAATGAGTTGAAAGCAATAATGATCATCCGTTGACCAGACAGGATTGTTGAATGAGTCAAATGTGACATTTTATTAAAATACGAAAATTAATTAAGAGTTTTAAAAAACTATCAAAATGTTTCTTTGATGTAAAAACGGGTATTACCTTCTTTTCAATGATAAAGTCTAAAAGCTAACCACCCAAATTGTACATAAAAATTATGATCATCTACTGATATAATTTTATAAACTTGATGTATTATTTATACATGGGATAAAAATTGATTCAATTTCTATAGCGTCATGATGGATGAAATTAGTGTCTGTTTACTTGCAATGTTTTATGAATTGATTACTTGCTAAATGAAAGGATATCTACATTGTATGGTTGTATATATAAATTAGTGTTTGCATACTTACAACCTTATATAGCTCAAATATCTAATGAATAAAAAGATGATTTGAATATTTGGAAAATATTAGAATTAACAAAATGTACTTCAAATCTTATAGCTTTTCGTAATATTTCTACATTCTCTGAAATAACAAAATATCGGATTGCGATTTTAGAAAAATAAAGACTACAACTATGGTACTATTTTTGAAATGCTGTATTTAAAAACTATTACTCAGATCATTTACTTATATCCTTATTATTGCTATATATATATATATTTTTTTTTTCTCTTCATTTAAAATGTATAGGATTTATTGATAGAAATATTAGTATATTTTTTAAGTTAAGTAGCGATTTATTTACAGACTTTAATGTAAGAGTTATGTCTTCCTAAGTTTGAATTTATATCTTGCAGCATAATAATTATTATTTTAACTTAAAATATTCATTTTTTTTATTATTATTTATTGATTATAAATTAATTTCAGATACGGCAATTATATTAGGAATTCAAAAAGTTTATATCATAATAAGTATTTATTTTATTTTGATTTCTTAAATTTATATTAACAAGTAAGTAAATTCATTTTTACATATATATTGAACTGGGTCCCCCGAATATGCTGTTTAATTGGGTTTAAATACCTTTTATAATAATTTTTGGAATCTAAACTTTAATAAGTTTAACATTTACTTTAATACTATGGGAATGGACTGGCCCTTCAAGCAGAGGAGACAATACAATTGATAGCATAGCCATCAACAATACCTAAGGCTAGATCGAGCTATACAAAGCAAAACTCATTGTAAAAACTCAACTGATTGAATGATGAAAAACTGACTATTTATGTGAAGACCTGTTGTCATTTTTTTAATTGGTTTCTACACTCGCCAGCTATTGTCCATTGCTTTTGATTACATTTTTGATAAGATTTTGATTAATTGATTAATCCTGTTTTTAATTAGTTTCCATAGCTAATTCCTGTTGTTTATGGATTCTTTAATTAGTAGCCACTACTAATTCATTTCTTTTATGTAGCTTCTGAATATTTGCAATATTTTTGAGACATTTTTAACTATTATACTTTCATTTATTATTTTTTTAATATTCAACTTTCATATTCCATTTTATTAACATGCACACATTTTACTATTCCTTTATGTTTACAATCTCGCTATTTATGGACATATATTTTATTTCTTTTAAATAACGGAAAGAGACCTTTTTTTTTTCTTTAAATTAAATGAAAAGAGATATTTTTAATTTTATGTAAAAGATTTATTTTTTAAACTGTTATAGTTAAATTCTCTCCCCCGAATTACTTTTAAATTAATTCATAAAACTTTACGAATGACACAGGGTTACATTTTCCCCCAGACTAACAGTATTTTCTTCTTTTTTATTTTTTAAAACTCTAAACTTTTATATTAAACTTCCTTTTATTAAACTTTTAACTATCTCTTTAAATGAGATGTTTTTATTTCAATCATTTACTGACAGTGATTTTATCATTTATTATCACTTTTAAAACTTCTTGCGTTATTTATGAAAATATTTATTTTTTGATAATTGTAAATGAACCATTTCCACATGTACCTTGCTTTGCAGTACATTACACCGCTCCCCCGACAAGAGTAAAATGTGTCAATTTGTCCATTTTATCTCTGATAACTCCCTTATTTAAATCCGAACTTGTTTACATTAATTTTTATTTTTCAAAATTTACTTACTTTATATCTGAAACTATACATGCTAAGGGCAGTCTTTTTTGGTTATACTTTTCTTCCCTCTAGGCCGACGACATTGCTTACAATGATTTTGTACTGAATGATGACCTCTGGAACAACACTATTTTTGTGATACAGGCATTTTAAATGACGCGAATGCAGAGTTGCTAGCTTATAACGACTTACTCGTACTTGACACAAAGCTTGATTTGCCGGTTTCTACAGAACTTTGTGAAAAGAAAAGATCGTTGCGAATGGCAGGATTCCTCTACTGTCCAATTCGACTTACGCTTTGGGAATAATATGAAATATGGGGACTCTCCCCCAAAGAAATGATTCGCGGCTTACTCTGGTTGTTCCCAGTGCACATATTTAGGGGAAATGGGGACTCTCCCCAAAGAAGTGATCCCTGACAGTCCGTTACGGGTACTAATTTCATCCAGCCAACAGCTTTAACTTTTCCTAAAACTTAATTCTATGCTTGCTACCCTTCTTTCAATTAATTACAATTTTATGCTTGCTACCCTTCTTTCAATTAATTACAATCTCTTATACACTTCTAACTTAAACTTAGATTTAAACCACTAAACATCACATGATCACCATCTCATATACTAGCACATAATTGTTTTTAAACAAGGCAAAACTCTCCATACAGTAGTGCCATCCTGTGCCAACCAGAGTAATCAATGGATCCCAGAAGGCATTAGATAGGGATTTTATGCACAAGCCTTCTGGCATCCATTGATTACTCTGGTTGGCATAGGGTGGCACTACTGTATATAGAGTTTTGCCTTGTTTAAAAACTTAGATTTACATTTCATTTATATTATTTATTTATATCAACCCTTTAAACCAATACAAACACTATTTTAACATTTTTATTTAACTTTCTTTTATTAACTTGCGTATTCAAAAAAAACCTATTTTATATTTTATTACGCTACTTTATTATCTTTTCTACAGATATTTATACTTATTTATTTAACTTGATTACTTTAAACCATTTGTGTGACCTATTTATTTACAAACTTTTCTTCTTAATATGTGCGTGCAAGGAAATCTTTTATTCTGGGAAGCCTCCATTGTTATTATTTTACAAAAACAATTCCTCATTTTTCCTTTTTTTTTTTAAATTTATTGCAGTTTTAAATAATGAAATTCTTTTCAGGTTTATCACCTATGTCAAAGTTCTATTCAACTCATCGTCCATTTCAAGTCCTTTGTTTCTTTTCGTTACTTTAACATTCTGTCCATTAATGTCAATTATGCTCAGTCAAGCGGCTCTTTCTTTCTTTCTACTAACTCTATAATATAAATTAACTTTCCCCTTTCGTCTACCCCTCGCTTATAATTTGTCGCTTTATTTCTTTCCCCTTCCATCCTATTTTCTACCTCGTAAATTAGAAAACCTTTATACTTAGCAAAACTCTGTATTTCTTCAAAGTGAGAATATTTCTTCCTGCTCTTTCTCTTTGTTTTAAATCTACGCTTGAAACGAACACTTACTTTAACCGTTTCATTTTTATTTCCTTGTGAAACCTCTTTTACGTTATCTTCTATCTTTATTATTTTCATTTCCAAATTGCTATTATAAAGGATAGCTTACAACGCAAATATTCTTAACAAGATTGGCCTACTTATTGAACCCAACCCATTTGGAACTTGCATTAATAATGGGAAGATTATTTGTTTATTATTATTACATATATACATGTACAACACATATATATTTATTTAGAGTGAATTAGGAAATGCCCAATAAATTATTATTTTATAATAAATTTAATACGACCAATATTTTAGAAAGTAATATTGTGTATGTATATATAAACTATTTGATTAATAAACTGTAATGTATATTTTTTTTTTTAAATTTAAAATTGAATATTAATTCTTAGTCAAATGACTTAGGGATAGACTGAGGTCAAGCTGGGTGGCTGTGTGTGAAAATAAAACTGATTTTATTATTTTTATTTTTTATCTGTAATAAATGAAATGTATTTAAACAGGCAGTTAAAAATCTCAGCGTTTCAGGAGATATACGCACGAACTGTATAAAAACAGAAACTTTTTTACAAATCGTTAAGTAATATTCCAGCTATAACAATATACAGCAGTTAAATTAAAATTTCAAATGCTAAAATGAAGTTTTGTTTTTTCTTTTATTTGAATCATAGAAATTTTTAAAGTCAAATACTGTAACTTAAATTTTGCCAAATTCAGAAGAAAGAAAGTGAAAAATAAAAAGTAAGAATAATTTATAAATTTTGAGATAATTAAATCATGTTTTGTAAGTTGGAGTCATTTTTAACATTTTAAATCTTTTCAAAAAGAAAAACGAAAATGAAGTCTGATGAAAATAGGAAGCAAAAAAAAATGAAATAATTCTTTTAATACATATATATTGTAACAATATATAAATATGTCGTTACATTAATTTAAAATAAAAACTTAAAAGTTCGCAAATAAAAGTAAAAAACTAAACGCTAAAATTAAAATGTTTGTTAAACCTATATACCTTCGCACAGATGCCAAACTTTAAAAATATTTTTTTTGAAAAAAACAAATAAATAAGTATTTGAACGTACAAGATTTAAAAATAAAAACAGGTATTAATTAATTCAATGTAATACGGAATACGACAGCACCAAAAGAATTAAGAGACGGCATTGACCCTCATCAGATAGGAATATTACATCTATCTAACGAGAAGAACAATAAAAAAAAAACTCCATAGAAAGGAACTGCGTTCTCCGTCTTATAATTCCTTTCATAGGCAAATGGGTGAGTGCGGCGTAAATATAAACGATTCTGCCAGTAGCGAATCTCCGACTACATCTACTAACTACATCAATATATCCAATCCATTGACCCAATTTAACAACGAAACAAATAACCTAAGATTACCCTCCCTTAATATAACTTTACAAAACTATATAGCCATTCACGCCCGACTTAAATTTAACATTTAAATACGTTCGCACAGATTTGTTTAAAAATGTTGGGTATAGATCGATTACATAGATTCCACGGTCAAAAACATTTCAAAATAAACATAAACGATCAAAATACAAAATTATTGATACCGACAATCGCAGAGGGAAATTTATAAGTAACCCAATAGTATTCTCCATAAGATACTTGCGTTGTCACCAATAACTTAAAAGACATCCGAATAAATACATTTTAGATACCGTACGGTATCATTATTTATCGAATGTCTATATTTTGATCAAATATGAAAACCAAAACATAATTAACCACAAACGAATCCATGCAAGCGTCTATAAACAACTTAAATTTCATGCATTTAAATAATCTTTACAATAAGAAAAAAAAAAAAATGGAAATGATGTTTATCAATCGGAAAACATATAAAATTAAACATTATTAATTTGATTTAAAAACTTACAAAAGTCAGATAAGAGTCCGTTTTAACATTTAAGTTGGCTTGTTTATCAATTTGTAAAACTTGAAGAAAGTTCTTAATTGATTTTAATAATTGTTCATTTCATATAGCTTATGGTAGAAAAGTCCAGGATTCTGCTTTTAATTCCCGTGACGCTCCATTGGAAGATAATGTTCTGGAGATGGCAATAGTTGTTTCAAGGTATCACAGTCTTTTCATTTTTCTTTTTTAAATAGAGTCTGGTATGTGCGTCCTACCGCATCTCTCAAACACACAACGCTGGAATTGTCCGAAAAAACTGTATTTCCCTTTTTATATTATCCACACGGATTCAATCAACAAAACGTCACTAATCCATCACTTTCGTTAGGGTCCAAGCCAAGGCTTAGTGCTTCCATTGGTCAAACTAATTTTTCTTTATTCTCTTATCCAATTTTCATCTCATCATTTTAATTATACAAGAGCCCAAGGCTAGCTTGCTTTTCAAACCATTTATAAACAATCATTTCCATTTACAGATTACAAGAATTAATTAATACCTGTTTTTATTTTTAAATCTTGTACGTTCAAATACTTATTTATTTGTTTTTTTTTCAAAAAAAATATTTTTAAAGTTTGGCATCTGTGCGAATGTATATACGTTTAACAAACATTTTAATTTTAGTGTTTAGTTTTTTACTTTTATTTGCGAACTTTTAAGTTTTTATTTTAAATTAATGTAACGACATATTTATATATCGTTACAATATATACGTAAAGTGCTTCTATATTATCCAATATAAATTTATGATTACAAATAATTATTGAATTGTACTTTAAGATGAATATGGACTAAAGCAAAACATGCTATTGTGCATCATGTTATTTCCTAGCAGTTGCATTAAACCTCTATTTATTTATTTTTCTACTTTATTATAAAACACACAAGAGGATGCCTGCAGTTCAAAGTAAACAAGCATTGGAACATTTAAAGATGAATCAGTTAAGTATCAAAGTGTTTACCATACACAACTATAGGAGACACCATTGTACCCATCTATTCTTGCCTAGGAAAATGATTTGATGAGTCAAACTGCTTTTGGAGAGTGACATGCCTAACTATCAACTACTACTTCTATTAGGATGATTTTTAATGAACTTTGTTCCAAAATCAATTTTAATCAAGAAGTTAATATTGTAAATTTTTGTTTCATTTTTTTATTTTTATTTTTAATATCTATGTTGTATTTTCACACTCTGATGCTAGAAGCCTCATTTTTCAGAATTAGCAAAGAAGAAATGGGGGGATTATTCATTTAGATATTTTTCTATTTTTATTGTAAATAAAATCTAGGTTAACCCACCTGCTTCACATCAGGTTATCCATGTAAATAGTAAGGTAAGATTCTCTACATTTATCTTTATAGATTAAATTGCAACACTTGATACAGAATACATATTATATGTTTTATTTTGTTGATTAACCCTGTATATGTATTTTTCCAGTATGATTGACTAATCAACTAGTATTAATTTCTATACCTATCATATATATAAATTGGGGGGAACTTAAATTAAATAGATTGCTAAAATCAGTAAATATATAATTTAGCTAGCCAGCATCTCAATCATCTTAAGTTATTAATGTTTATTTTTCTATATAATTATGATTTGTAAAGAATGAGTGACATAGATGGTTTTCTGCCATGGGGTATAAGGGATGGATTTGGAGAATTATTAGTTAATAAAATGGTAGAAGTTCACATGTGACACACGTATATATTATTTATTTATTTTTATCATTACTATTGTTATTATACTTTGTTATTTATCATTGTCAATAAATGTTTAAGAGTTTATATTATTCAGGTCTCTGGTTTATTGAGTTGTCCTGACATTCCACAGTTTATAAACAATTATGCATGCACACACATCTATTTTTTTTATCGTATAAAAGCTGTAAAGTAAAACAAATATAATAAATGCTAGTTGTAACCTATATATAGGTGCAGGAGTTGCTGTGTGTATCTGTTCATACCTGTTAAGGGAGTCAAAAGCAATATTCTCTCTGGGCTTGAATATTAGGGTATAACGGAATCGGAAAGGGGTGAAAGTGGATGAACTAATCTAAATTGCATTTGATATTATTAAATAGGGATAGAGCTAGTCAATTAAAGTGCATGCAATCATTGGTTAATCGGGTTTTCATTAGCATTCTACCCGAAGACACAAAGTCCGACCATAGGCAGATGCAACTTTTTCCCCTTCCAAGCCTGGTAGGTCTCTGCAGACTGTGTCAGCAGGGGCAATAAATTAGGACACATTAAGTCATAGTCTCCAGATTGCTACATCTGCATAGTATCACAGTCCGCAAGTTATTTTCCTATCTGTTACATCTGGTGTGTGGGCAAGTGCGAATCCAGGCATAGTGGACCATCCGTTACACTATACTTAACGCTATCTTATTCTACTATCTCTTGATCTACATTTTCTAATTCATCCTTCCCTTCACTTACATCTCTTACTACCTCAACTTCCTTTTCAACTTCCTGACTTTTAACAAAATCTAACTCTATGATTTCTCGGTTTTTCTCTACTTTTCCTGTTATCTCACATCTCATTGCCTTCATTTCTCTAATCATTCCTATTTTGAGTTCTTGTTGACTTTGCCTGAATTCCTGTTCATTTTTTAACCTTTCTATACTTTTTACTAATTTTTCCATATTTCTCAATATTGTTTCCATCATTATCCATGTCTCAGATATCTCCTCTTTCTCTCCTATTTGGGGATTTTTGAAAAATATCGGGCTTTCTTTCAACTCCATTTCTTTATCCATTGTTACGCTGTACTTTTTTTTTAAAACCGCAAATAAAATTAAACACAATATCTATTATCTCTTTGCATTTAACAAAACATGAAATATAATTACTGTTTATTTCTTTTCTTAGAACGAAACATACGACTGACTCTAACCCCATTTGTCCTTTTTCTCTCTACTCGTCTTCAATGCCTTAACTCCGTCCAAAATATCCAACTGTCTTTAATTCTCTCTTTTCATTTTATGAAAAAAAATAGTTTCGCCAATTCTTAATTTAAATTATACCACTTCACAACTGTTAATTACAATTATGCAATTTAGGGTTTCTTTGAATATTTCTTTTTCTTTAATTTTATTTGACATATGATTAATTAGTCATATGTTGGTTTTGGTCCCACGTTGGGAAAAGCCAAATGAACCGGGTAGAGTTGTAGATCGCTTGGAGAACAACATAACATGAAATTTTACTCTTTAGCAAATTCTAATTATGAAATATAAACTTGTGAAACAATATTGTAAGACTTACTTTTATACATACAATTATTTATTATTACAAAATTATACATTCGATCTACACCAATGTAATTTAATGATTGCACAACCACAGTCCCTTAGGCAGAGAAGCATAATACCCAGAGGGTACTCATGACCAAGCCAGAACTATATATTGTAACAGTCAGAATCGTCTATCTCGCTAACACACCGTAGAATTCAAACCCCAGACATGAAACTGAACATTCTAGGAGGGGTTGCCTTCTAGATATACTAAGTTCGAATCTAAAGTCCAAATTTCACAGCGCCATCTACGTGATAACGCATCTGATGCCACTACTAGTATAACCTTTGACCGGTGCCTGGTGGTCAGAGAGAAACAAAAGACTCTATACTAAAAGAAGCTTGGGTGGTTAATTAACGTCTATGGATTTACGAAAGAAATGCAGAAAATATATACATATAGACCGAGACAGTGATAGGAGTCAAATAAAATAAGAGATCAAATTTAGTTTTAAATAATTTCACAAAATTTATTTATATAAATTATATATATAACGCCACTGTCTGCTTATATGAGACAGGAACGTGTATTAAATAATTGTTGGCATTATATTCCAATAAATAACAAAATGGTTTTAAAGCAAAGTGATATATTCTATTCCTCGGGCTAATAGCATTACGATAATGTGCTTGATGAGATAGGAACATGTGCGAGGTGCTTTGAGCAATTGTACAAGTTTAAGAAAATATTTGAAATTAAGTGTTCTAAAATATTTATTGATTTCGAGAATAGCACGGACAAAAGCTTACTAAGCAACAAAGTGGGAATGTGATCAAAGCATTTATTCGATAATAATAATAATAAAGTTACATTGGTAGGTCAGTATTGCTGATAATGAATATATTAAAGTTGGAGGGTGTGACACGTTTAAGTCACGGATGCTTTGTAAAATAAATATAAAAATAAAACAATATTGAATATACGGAATGATTACGGAGGGCGTCTCACCGCTAACCCGTAGGAAAGTATTTTGATGAACAGCTGAAACTTAGCGACTGGGTGACGATTGCGTTTAATTCCCAGGTGTGTCACTTGGGGACACACTCTGCCTGGAAACCGCAAACGAACGGACTTTGGCCGTGTAAAGAATCCTTGGAAAAGTAAAACAAAGCAGTCTCAACAACCAATTCATTTACCAGCAATACGAGACTAGGGTATATAAAACATACTGAATGGGTTTTACTTGGATTAAGAGAAATGCCCAATCAAATTCCCAGAAATTCATTTAAAAGAGTCCGCACATTCTCGACGTCAATGATGAACTTTGTAATTAAAGTAGAACACGGTAATTAAAATAGGAAAATGCATGCTTGCAGGTTTGAAAATTAAGTATAGATTTATATAGGCAATCATGCATTAGGGGACACATTTAATCATTGACCTCGCACATACTCTCATATTAGATTAAAATCAATAAAATGTAGATTTTAAACTATGTGATTATATTATATATTAAAGAAAAGAATCGCCCTCGAACGAGTGATTTGCAAGATAATAAAAATTGGAAATTATTTAGAAATTTAAAATATGCCTTTATAGCGGCGTCTTAGTTTCAACAAAAAGAATAATTCACTCAGTCAAAGACGATTCTGACACATTATCAAAATAAAATAACAGAAAGCTTAATAAATAGAAAATATTAACCCAAGGATAGAGAGCAAAATGTTGAGTATATTTAAACACGTTAAAGAAATACATAATGAAGTTATGTGAAATATCAGAAAACAATTTAAAATAGCTATAGCATGCTAGTTATCACAAGAGCTCTTGGGTTAATTTAGGGTTACCTCTGGAGAAGCATTTTAGCTAGATTGATGGTCGGCAGGTTTTTATATAATTTAACAGCAAAATCTGGAAATGTTCATATTTTTGGCAGCAGCAGCAGTTCCGGGGTTCCTTGTGTGATAACTTCCGATGGTCTTCGGCAGCATATGACCATTTTGGAGAGAAATAGCCTTCTTGCACTCTACTCTGTCATGTCAAGATTTACAAATTACTACAATAATTTTGGTTAGACACATTAGACCTCAGAATGATTTCTCTTAGAAACATTAGAAGAAAACTGGAAAACAAAAGGAAACCCTTCTTTTTCATAGTAGACTTTAACAATAGAACTGCCCTGGAGCATTACAAAAATATATCGGACTTATCAGCTGTAATTAAATCATCCGAATGTCTAAAGGAATTCAACATTAATTAATTTCTTTTGTTAATTTCCCTGTCGGCATTCGAATTACAAACTAGATTTAATTAAAATTACTTTTATTAATTAAAGAAAACCTTAAGTGGACATCTGCTGTTTTTAGATAAAACTTATATAATATTAACTAATTAAACTATTGTCCCTCATTTATTTTAAAGAAATATTTGGAATGACTTTTATTAAATTAAACGAAAATTATTTTACTTTTAACTTGCAATATTTGAATCTATTTACTAAACGAATATTTACTAAATGAATTTTATTTTAAATCAAAATATATTACGACGGTAATATATTTGTAAATAGATTCAAACAAAATAACTTTAACAATTTATAATTTTGATATGTTTTAAAATGCATATCATAGTGTGTGCGCAATTACGACTTATATAATCTACTTTTTAATAAATCAAAATTATGTGAACATATACAGAATCTATAATCTTTTATTTATTTGGGAATGACTTATATATATAATACGAGCCTTGTACTCGTGGTTTAAAATTAGGCGGGATTTTCGGTATATAAGCGTATTGCAGACACACTACGATAGATTGGGGTTCAAACTAAGGTATGAGGGTAGGAAATAGGTAAGAAAAGGTGAAACGAAGATCTGCAAAGCAGACCTTACTGTTTCAATATAATATATATATATAACTGTGACCATGTTTGAAGGACATAGATCTTTTCGGCTGCATAATTCAATACCTATTATTCAAAGCACTTTTTTATTTTGGAGTAAACTCTAGGCCCCAGTTAGCTACAAGAACTAATGTGCCTGAATGATGACAAACTAATTCAGTGCCTAAGAAATCCCAACTAGCTCAATCAAAAGAAAAATATAATTCATTATTGCTTTAATTAGTGGTAAAAGAATTGACCGACAAACATTAGGTTTTAAAGACAATTTATTTTAACTAAATGATTGCTATTATCATTTTTAAACTACTTTTATAACTTCTTAATTAATCTAACAATGGTATTTTATATAATGACCACACACACACTCTTAATTCATACAATAAAATGTAAGATATCACAGAGCATTAAATAAATATACAAAATTAATATAAGATATCACAAAGCATTAAATAAATACACGACATTTAAAACACACACACCAATAGTTCATTTTATGCATGCTATAGAGTTCATTTGCTTTACTGACTCTGGAGGCTTCAAATTATAGCAATGGCTACATTAATATCAGAAATGGAATAAGAAATATTATTTATTACCTATAGGATTTTGGACATTGACTTCTTGATGTTTGCTGCTTCATGTAAATTTTTACCAACCGGTTGGATTTTAGGCTTCTGTGGAGTTTCCTATAACTGCTATTTCATGATACTATTATTCAAGACAGCTAGATATCTCTGGTGGTTTCAAATTATTAGGCAGGCATAACTGTTATTGGGCAGGTTGCTGATGTTCCATCAGACTGAGGGTGGAGTCTGGCCATATGCTTCCGACGATTGCTAATACTGCATTGTCATAAAAAAACACTGACTTTGGATACGTAACAAGGCTGACTGAAGACTCATTCTAAAAACTCAACTAACTATTTATGTGAAGACCTGTTGTCATTTTTTTAATTGGTTTCTATACCCGCCAGCTATATCCGTTGTTAAAAATTAATCCACTGCTTTTGATTACATTTTTGATAAGATTTTGATTAATTAATTAATCCTGTTTTTAATTAGTAGCCATTGCTAATTTCTGTTGTTTATGGCTTCTTTAATTAGTAGCCATTGCTAATTCATATCTTTTATGTAGCTTCTGAGTATTTGCAATATTTTTGAAAGACATTTTTAACTTCTACACTTTCATTTATTATTTTTTTAATATTCTATTTTCATATTCCATTTTATTAACACACGCACATTTTACTATTCCTTTATGTTTACAATCTCGCTATTTACGGACATATATTTTATTTCTTTTAAGTAACGGGAAGAGACCTTTTTTTTTCTTTAAATTAAATGAAAAAAGGTATTTTTAATTTTATTGTAAAAGATTTATTTTTTAAACTTTTATAGTTAAATTCTCTCCCCCGAATTACTTTTAAATTAATTCGTAAAACTTTACAAATAACGCAGGGTTTAATTTTCCCCCGGGCTAACAGTATTTTCTTCTTTTTTATTTTTTAAAACTCTAAACTTTTATATTAAACTTCCTTTTATTAAACTTTTAACTCTCTCTTTAAACAAGATGTTTTTATTTCAATCCTTTAATGACAGTGATTTTATCATTTATTATCACTTTTAAAACTTCTTGCGTTATTTATGAAAATGTTTATTTTTTAATAATTGTAAACGAACCATTTCAACATGTACCTTGTTTCACAACAATTTTTTTTTTTTTTTTTTCAAAATTTGATTTTTTGTAATTTTTTTATAAACACTATATACAATAAATATTAAATTATCTGTATAAAAAAAAGTAAAAAATATAACCAAAAAATGAAATATTTTTAAGTGGATTCAGTTGACAACCTTTTCATAATCAGTTGATTGCTTTCTTACAATCAGTAATTATAATGAAGTAAATTTGCTTCTGTCTTTAGTTACAATAAGTTTTATTATATTTGTTTTAATAAGTAGAAAAAGATAGCAATTTTTTGCAAAAGATTTAAATTTATAGCTGTCTAGATTACAATTCGGTATGAGATTCCAATAAAACAGAAAAGGAGAGTGTAAAATTAAAACTGCGTGAGCTAAATTCAAACTAATACTGATTCTGGCAAAATAGACATACTTAGGCAGGTACTGAGAGGGACACCTATTTACTTTAAAAAATATAAAATAAAGACATTTGAAAATTGATAGCAATATCACATATTGGTTGTAATCATTTATGGCTTAAATGTGGATTTTATCACGGTGCTAAAACCACTTTTAATTAAATACAACTGATCTTTTGGTTTGAATCCAAAATTCATTGTAGATGACTTGTAATTCTCTTAAAAAAGATCTTACAGACTTAAAAGACTGATATAACTGCAATTTTTAATACCTTCTCTTTATCATCTATTTTAAATGTCAATATTATTATTTTTTTCTTCCAATCACCTAGTACATCTCTGTTGCTTTGAAACTTAGTATACAGTTTTGGCAGCTGCTTTTCTATTTCTTCACCTATTTCTTCTATTATATCAATAATTAAGTCCATCAGTTCTTAAACATTTTTTTTTCTTCAGACATTTAATTGCATGTCTCACTTCTTCATTTAAAATGCTTAATAATTCAGGATATAATTGTAGAGATTATTTTGATTTTTTGTTCTTTATAATCCTTTAGAGAATTTTTCTATACAATTCATGATGCCATCACTTTTTTTAATAATAGTACCATCTTTTCTTTTAACTCTAACAATTTTTCTTTCAATATCAAGATGTTATTTTATACTTTTAAGATTTCTATTCTCTTCAATAGTTATATATTTTTTATATCATTATTATTTCTTTATTCTCACATTTTATAAAACTCTAAAACTTTAAAAAAAAATTTACATTTGAAATTCTGCAGGTATCAATCAGCTATCTTTGTCCCAATTCTTAATCAAGACTTTTCATTATTTAGAACAGGCATAGATGTACAACTTAATGACCTAACACCCAGCATGCAATTAAATTAGAAACAAGAAGTAATATAATGCTCAAAACAAATTTATATACAGATAATTTGTTTGGAAAGCTATTAATGATAAAACAATAAAAATGTGTAAGATATTAATATTAATTAATTACTGAGTTATTTTGTTTCTTTGGAAACATGACAATGAAATGTTTAATATCATAATCTTGAGTTTATTATGAACAGCTATTTATGTTATTTGAAAAAAATAATTTTATAATGAAGAAGATAATTCTTCTATATAAATATCAATTAATATATCAAGATGCACATTTTTTTAATAAATTAGACATTAATCTGGACATGAAGTTATTGTAACGGGCACATACGCCGTTACATTTTTTTTTTTTTTATTAAACATGAAAAATAAAAGTTTGCAAATAAAAAAATTTTTTTTTAAGAATTAAATATTGAAAATTAAAAATCATCTCAACTCTAATATATAAAATCGCACAGATAAAAAATTATTAAACGAAAACTTTATTAAGAAGAAAAAAAGTATTTTAAAACTAAATTTTCAGTAAAGATTTAAAGATAAGAATATATCTAAGTTTGTACAATAAATTAATTAATGTTATTGTAAAATGGAAATGATTATTTTAATTAATCCAAGTGAACTAGCCCTTGGGCATTTCAAAATATATAAGCAAAGGTCAGATAGGAGAAAAAAAACAATAGAAACTAATAGCCAATAAAAAAAATCCCTCAGGGAAACGGATCTCAACGAAAAGATCATCATCGTCATGACGTAATGTTGAGTTAATCTGCAAAATTAATATAAAAAGAAAAAGTTTGAAAATAAAATTTAGTGAAGAAAAAGCTGGGAGAGAAGATAGAGATGTGACAGCAGAGGTGTGCTATATGTGTGGCAGGAGAAGGGATTGAAAAGATGCACTCTTCAATCCCTTCAGTTTCGCTTGAAAAAAAAAAAAAGGAAAGAGAAATGACCAATCGTTTTCTTATACTACGGACCACAGGACATCAGGGAATTAACGCTGGATCCCAAACTGCAAGCAACTGATAAAGATGAACGTTTTAAAAATCGTAAGAAATTTATGAACATTTTCAAAACAAACTCTAAATTCTAAACCTTTCAGAAATTATAGCAATAGTATTTCCTATCTGACCAAACTAAATTATTTATTAATTCTTTTTATTGAATGTATTATTTGTTTGTTAAATCATTTCCATTAATTTTTTTTTTTTATTCTTTTAAGTTTTTATGATGATTTTTATTTTTTCTGTTAAACTAAACTTAAAAAATGTTAAATTTAAGTCGGGCGTGAATGGTTGCATAGATTCGCAAAGTTATGTTAGTTTAAGGAGCGTAAATCTTAGGTTATTTGTTTCGTAGTTAAATTGTGTCAATGGATTGGATATATTGGTGTAATTAGTAGATGTAGTATGAGATTCGCTACGTGCAGGATCGCAGTATATGCCGCACACACTCTTTTTGCCTACGGAATGGGATAGTAAGACTGAAAACGCAGTCTCTTCCTATGGAGTTTTTTTTTATTGCTCTTCTCATCAGGCAGATGTAGTATCCCTGTCTGAACGAGAGTCAATGCCTTCTAACCACGCCGGTCAGATGTACATTAAGTATGGTATTTTGTGCTGTCGTATTCGTGCTGCATTGAATACATCGCTGTATCAGATAGATTGGCGTTGGTTTGACTGCGAACTTTTGGCCTAAGGTTAAATAAGGGATAGAATATTTTCTTTTCAAATGCAATCTATGTAGTCTATTCATACTCGATACTCTAATAAATATTAAACTCATCTGTGCGAACTTTTAAAATAAAATAAAACAGTTAAATTGTAAATTCGAATCTAAAGTAAAATAAGTTATAATGTTTGTAAAAAAATAAAAGTTAGACTAAAATAATAATTCTTTATTTATATGTGCGTAAATAAATGTTTGTGTGTTAATTACTGGCAGTGGCTTATTTTATTCTTTTTTTTTAAATATTAATATATTTTGATAATATATATGATTATTATTAAGCTCTACTACTCTGCTGAGCTAGTGACTGGGGCTAACGGTCTAAATATATAAAATAATTTTTTTTTTAACTTACGTATCTGCCTACTATATAAATTTTCTAGGTTCTAAGTAGCCTAGTGGCGCTCTGTATGGCAGATATGGTAAAACTTCCCTCGGACCATTATAATTGGACTCCCAACATGGCACGATGTTTAATAAACCTTGAATACCCTGAGCAAATTTTTTTAAAGTGAAATATTTTTATCTATATTATATAAAGCTATAGTTTGAATACCTTGTAAAAAGCACTGCCAGAAAGAAATAGCACATATGACTTAAATTTGTATAATTATATCTTTATGAAGTATTTTATTCTTCTTTCACCTTATATCTCCTTTATGCACAGATTAATTTTATAAAACATATATATAAAACTTCCTTTCTTTGATCACTTTAATTAATTTTATAAAACATATATAAATCCTCCTTTCTTTGATGACTTTTACAATGCTATATTTTACTTTTTATTTGATCAAACTTCAAGTTTCAATTGACCAGTAGTCTAATAAAACATAGCATTGTGAAAGTGTTTAAAGAAAGGAGGACTCATTTATTTGTTTTTATAATTATATCAGCCTGATATATTTTATAACCAGTGTTTATGTATATATATATATATTTTGAGATACATCATACCTTTATCCTATTAACAACGATCATTATGCAAGGATTCACTATAGTGATCATCATCAATTTATACCCACTATTTTAATTCACAATCAAACTTTTAAAAAAATTAATTTTGAATCTTATTTAATTAAAATAAATAATCAAACAATGATGGCTATTTTCTAAAACTCATGACATCATAGGATAGTGACTTCACTAAAGCCACATTATCTGAAAATAAAATGACAATTCAGATACTAAAAATGTATAATACGTAGGAGTTAGTTCATTATACAGTATACAATAATATTTTGATTACAATATTATTAATGGATTTTATCTGACTGTCATCCAGTATCCTTGTAAAACAGTCAGTGTTTTCATTTATAATAACCAAAATAAAATAAATCGTCATTATTAACGACTACAAAAACAAAAAATGCTAGTTTCTTTCACAGTATAATAAATAACCAAAAACATTCTTTGATCATATAACAACAGAGTATACTAATATTAAATTTTAAAATGTGTTCATTTGGTAAAATATATTAATTCAATCAATATTATAGATTATAATTCTTATAAACATTATTTTACTTGTGGTAAAAAATATGTTAATCATAATTGTAAAATATTACACATTGTAAATATAAATTATTTTCAAAAAAAAATAATAATTCCATGCATTATGCAGTTAATAACCAACTTTACATGTTCAAAAATTATTAAACATAAATTAAAAATATCATTTAATTACTCAAATTTAAATCAAAAATATTGTAATTTGAGATAATGATGGCTATTAAAAAAATATATCTTTAGTATCAGCAAAAAAAAAAAAACAATCAATTAGATTATTAAAACTATAACAATCAATTGTATATTTCTTTATTAAATTTTTATTTCATCTCCTATATTTATTTAAATGGGATTTGAATACAGACTTTCAAGCTCCCTTCAGCCACCCACTCTATCTCATACAATCAATATACATGACCACATACATGTGAAAAAGATAAATGATCTCCAATATACATATTTCATGCTGAATCAGTACTCATCAGCTGTCCAGATCAACATCTCCCACATATATATATATAATCAGTGCTCGGTTTATATTAAGATAGCAAATTTTCACACTTTAATGGATAGGCTTCAATCTATTCCACCCTCCAATTCTTCAGATATCCATACCATTAAAAATCTGATGATGCAATGACCAAATCCCTTATTAATGCCAATAAATACAATTTGTGAAGCCTTGTTTAAAAAAAAAAATTAATCACAAAAATAAAAAATTTTGTTAATAGAGCATAAAGTACATCAAAAGTAAATTTTAAAATATACATGTAATTAGTTTTTTTTTTCCATGCTTTATTTCACTTTATCAAATCATGAATTAGAAATATTCTCACTACTTAAGAAATAAAATAGCAGAATCAATGAAAACAGTAATTTTGTTGTTTTTTTTTTTTAAAAAAATTATAGCTACCAAAATGTTTTTATACAGTATATTTATTCATGAGTTAGTAATTTTTTTTTAATAATATGCATAGTAAAAATTTTTATTCATTAATTAACACTTTTTTAAATTTAAAGCAACAAATTATCCCACTCCCCCATATAGGAATTCACTATAATGTAGGGTAACCAGACTGGTTCGATCAAAAATCGGGATATAACGACCAATCATTTTTACAGCAATCATTTTTATGGCAGTATGCCCTTTTTTATGAAACTCCATTCCTGTATATATTCATTGTTGCAAGTACACTTCCTCTTTGGCATGTTGTCTATTGTTTAGGATTATTAATTTTCCTATTAATTTTATCACTATAGAAAATTAATATCAACAAAGAACTAGTAAAACTACATTATCAATCAAAGCAGGTGCAAGCACAGTTCAAATTTTAGCTTACAAAAATTCAACTGTGCATGCTCCATATAATGTAATAGCAATCTTTGTTTTGGCGTTGCAATTTGCCTGAATTTTTTATAATATTACTGTAGAGACTGAATGGACAGGGAGGGACAAAAAACTATCATTTTTGCAATGAATTATGTATGTAAGACAAATAATAATTATGATTATTTGAAAATCAGGACATACAAGGGTCCCAAAAAGACATTTTGGGGACACTGTGACATCTAATCAAAAATAGAACAAATCCTCAAAAAATCGAAACATCTAATCACCCTACTATAATGGCATTTTTTATATGAGGTCTTTATGATGCATTTAGGGGTATCAACTGTCCTTAGTAACCAAAGTAAGCATATATTTATTTTGAAGGGGAGTAAAATTGTATGTAGAATATCAAAATATATAAATAAAAAAAATTATTAAAAAAAAAAAACTTACTATTTTTCTTATTTTCACATTCCTTAAGAAATGTATTGAGAATTACACTTATAACATCTTCTTCCTGGATTAGCATTCGAGCCTAAAATATAAAACAAATAATTTTAAGTTATTCACAATAGATAGAACTATCTTTCAAATTAAATAAATATATAAACATTATACATGTTTCAAAATATATTTTTATTCATGAAGAGTTAAGAGCATATCATAAGAAAATAAAAGTTTTCCATATGAAACTGTAAATATTTTGAGACAACTAAAATGCTGATTTCTAAGATAAATAATATGAAAATTTTTGAATATCTTCAATAAGATTATGCTACCATGTGAAAGCGAGGGTTTTAAAAAATTCTTAGAATAAATTCCATATCTATTAAAATATAGAATACAAAAGATAAAAAATTGAAAAATAGGTTTCTTGCTGCCTAATTACTTAGAGGAATCATTTAATAATAAGCTCCGAATATAATATTTTCATCATTTAATTGAATGTATTTTTTAACTTATTATTTTGTTGTAAAATCTTTTAAATAATTTTTTTGTAATACTTAATATAAATGCTTGCATAAAGTTTGTCTATAATGTCTTTTGTTGATAAGATTATAAAGCTAGCAACTTTTTTTATCAAAGGCATTTACTTTAATTTTTTTTATAGTCACTTTAGAAAATTTTTACATAAATTATCAATTTAAAATTAATAAAAAACATTTTTTCTCTTAAGTTTGTAAATAAAGTATTACATGAATTTCTCGGCCCAATTTCTATTTATCCCATTCCAGAGTCATTTCTTAACAGCATGAATAATCGATGGACACTGAGATGATATATGATAAAATTATTATTAAATTTGTATTCAAAATTTTTTTTAAATAAACTCTAAAGTTTAACTTGTTTTCAAAAGTTTAATACATTACAACTAAAATTAAATGAAATTAAGATCTAGAAAGTGATTTTTATTAGTTATAATAAATAAATAAAATGTTCAATTATTTGTCATGTTTTTGCATTATTATGTGTGATGAAGACAGGAATTCAGCACATGAAATCATGATGGATATGCAAAAAAAAGTTGAAAATGCAATATGTGATTCTAGAGAATGTTATTCCTAATTTTCTATAAAGAATAAATCATTATTTTCAAAGATCATCTTGAAATATATATAAATATAAATTTCACTGAAAATTGTGATTTCTGTACAAGGCATTAAATATCCTTAAAACTACTCTGCAGGAAAAAAAAAAGAACAAAACTTTTTTCCTTCGATTTCATCAGATCCATTATAACAGATCCAGTTTCTCACACCATTTTCAACAGTGCCAAATGGATTGGTTAATAATATTATGTCTACTCTAGAGCCCTGATAAGAAACTAATGTTTTCTATTTGATCCTTAAAAAAAAAATGATACCAATCTATCTTCTATTATATCCTAATAATAAAAAAACCAGAAACATTGATTGATGATTAATCAATAGTCATATTAAATTGGTTTTGAGATTCGAGATCAAAGAAATTTGAAAAAAAAAATTTCTTATCAAATAATTCAAAGATGCAATATATGTATAATATCATTAAGTAATTATTAAGAATCAAAACAATAGAGTAGCAATTTCTTAACCTATGGTACATGTATCACTTGTAGTATGAGAAAAATAAACAATTTTTGGAAAATTATAATGGATAATTTATTCAAATAACTTAAAACTGGTATAAATAATTTTTTTTTGTTTGCTTGCTTATTTTGATGCCAAAATTTTTTAAAAGGATGGTGATAGAGTGAAATTTTGATATTCTTTACATGGTATGTGGAATCCAAAAGTTGAGTGCCACTATACTAAACATATCATTCAAAGTCAGATTTTATTAAAATATTTTTTAAGACACATGGAAATTAAAACAAATCAACATATTTTAAAAGACAAACCTCTCTAACATAGCTTAAAACATTAAATATTTATATTAGAAGCACTAATTCATTTTATATACTTTACACTAGAGCTATCTATGATAAGCTTAAATAATCAAAGGCCACAATCTTCAATGGGAAGCAAGACCACACTCAAACATCTAGTAGTACTTCACTTTTATATTGTCAAATCTAATAACCCGAGAGACAAAAAACCCTAAGTTTTGAATTCAAGTTTTGTGCATAGGTGTTATAGTAAACTGCCAATAGCCGTGATTTGAATATAACCTATTATTTTATGTTCATTATTATTCAAACCTATAATAGATTTCAAAATAAAATAAATTACAGCTTTTGTATGAATGCTAATAGGAAGTACAGAGTTATATGATGCATTATTTAATAATATTAAATCTTAATTTATTGAGAGAATCAATTTCACTCAGAATTATGCACATTTATATTTTTCTTTTCATTGTTTGAAATGTGATCAAAACCTAACTATTTTGACGATATAAAATTTGTATTATAAAAACTGCTTTAACAGTTTACAATTAACATTTATTTTCTTTAAATTACATAATTAGTTCAAATAATGTAATTAATTTCTTTAAAATTTTTTGTACCAGTCCAGACCACATTTAATTCATATTGATGTAAGAACAAAAATTGGCATAAAATTCTGAACATTTCCAACAAATCTCTAATAATATTAGAAAAAGAGTAAAAATAAAAATTAATAAAGTTTGCTCTTGAAATTGAAATATTTATTTAAATTACTATTTACTTATTGCAAAACATCAATTATTATTGAGATATTATTTTATATAGCGCTATGTTTTTTATGTAATAGTAATATTAGTGATTAAGCCAATGCACATGCGCTTTAAAAATAAATTAAGAGTATTCATTTATAATTTATAATATTACTATCAATTATTATTGTTTACATTTAAATTCTTTAGTGTGAAATGTGGTAGCATTTCAAAAAAATTTTCCACCTAACAAATAAACAATGGCAACATAATTTTATAAAAATAAAAATGCATATTTATAAATATCAAAAAAAAAAATTATATAGTTCAAATTTTATTTTTGATTCATACATATACATAATTTTAATTAACAAAAAAAATAAGTATTTCAAGATTGTAACATTCTTAATAAATTCAACACAGGAAGTGATAATCGATCAATGACATGTAAGATACATGTTAATCTAAAACTAGACAAAAATTATCAAAAAAAATAATATTCACAGTTGATATTCCTAATTTTCAGAAACATTCCAAATTATAATTTGAAAATCGTTTTCAAAGATTAGGATTTTAAAGATAATTCAGATTTGAATGAAATTAATAGGAAGATAACCGATACATTTTTAAAAACTGAACAAAGATAGTTGATACAAAAATGCAGCAATTGATCTGTAAAATTTCTACTGAGACAAGACAATCTATGAAAAAAAAAGGAATATGAAAATATATAAAAATAATATATTAAAAAGGATTAAATATCTCAAATTTTGTAAAATGGTGTGAAAAAGAGTTAATAATGATATAAGAAAGTATAATTGTGAACAAGCAAGGAAGGCTATAGAAGAAAATAAAAGTCTCAAGAGTGCAAAAACAACATTTTGGTACTGGTTGAAAACTTATATCTGCAATAAGAAAAAAAGATGGAACTATTACTAAAAAAAAGATGATATCATAAAATGGGTATCAAGAATTATATAGCAATAAAGAACAAGGAAAAGTATCTCTTACCATGTTTCCCTGAAAATGTCTTATTTTTCCATGTACAAAAATATATATTTATTCCAAATATAAAAATGTATATTTATTCAAGTATTTCTCTTTGCAGAAAGCTGTAAGATTCTTACCCCAGGAGCTCTCCACAATTCCTCTTTTGTACTTATTGGAATAGCTTTTTCTTTTTGTAGTCACTTTATTTGCAGATCAAAATATTATTCCGTTTAAATTTACCGTTAAATCTAGTAATAATTGAAGACTTATGAGACAGGAATGGTAACAAAAACGTTTACTGTTAAGAAAGGTTTGTTCACACAAAAGCAACAAAAAAATGTGGGCACAAAAATTCAGAAAATGTATCTGCATTTCATACGTGCACATTGAGTATGTCTATTACTATACATGGCATATTGAATTAAGATTCATATATGATACAACCACATCTGTTATCAAATGTACAAAATTGTATAATAGCCAAGCTTGGATATTCTTTTTAAAAAATTTCTTTAGAAGAAAGATTGGTGATTTAACTTAAGCTAAACTTTGATTATTAATATCACTTCCATTGTTTTAATAAAGTTTTTTAAGAAGAAAAAAATGTTTAAGAAATCAAGCTAATTTTTCTTTTATCTTCAATATTTAAAAGCTACCATGATGAAACTTTAAAACTAAACCAAGCATTCTAAATCTAAATATTAAATATATATAAAATAAATATCTAAAAATACATAAATGAAATTATAAACTAGATGATACACTGGTTTGAGGTAGATAAATTGTTTCTCTATATTGATGGAATTGCATTTGTCGAAAATAGTAGACGGGAAAATACAAAAGAACCATATAACTTTTATTACTATTTATTTAAAGCATATTTCATAATTCAATATGTCCATTGTGTGTTTCAATGGGAAATTTATTTGGCTGACAATCTTAACTAGAGCTTATAGTTGGGGTAGGACTTATAAGTATCTTGAAAAATCATGCTAGGACTTATTTTCTGATTAGGTCTTATTTAAATGAAGAAATGAACCATGCAATTAAATTTATGAAGAAGGGAAAAACTCCAGGTAATGATGGAATTATAATCGATATACTTAAAAGAAACAAGTGAAGAAATAGAAAAAATTTTGGCAAACTTACATACCAAATGTCTAAATGATAAACATGTACCAGATGATTGGAAGAATGCAGTGTTAATATTAACATTTGATAAAGAAACTATCAGAAATTATAGATCTATCAGACTTTTATCGGTTCCATACAAAATTTTTACCAAAATAATTACAACTCATCTATAGTAAACTGTGGATTTTAACCAACCAAAAGAACAAGCTGGATTTAAAAGTAGTTTTAGTACAGCAGATTATATCTAAATATTGAGATAAGTTACACAAAAAACCAATGAATATAAATTGCCATTATGCTTTGGATTTGTAGATTATGAAAAGGCATTTGATTCTATAAGCATTTTTTTTTTTTGGTGATTAAAGCATTGGATCATCAAGATATAGATAGATCCAGGATATTGCCATATTTTAAAAAATATTTACAAAAATGTAATAGCAACAGTTAGATTGCATAATGACACTAAAAAAAATAATATTGAAACAGGTGTATGACAGGGTAATTCCATATCTCCAAAACTTTTTACAGCAGTTTTGCAAGAAGTATTTTATGGATTAAAATGAGAAAATAAATGGAGATTATTTAAATCATCTAGATTTTGCAGATAATGTATTTTTGCAAATAATGCTTTAGAGCTTTAGGAAATGTTGCAAGAGTTATCAGATAAAAAAAAAAGAAAGTAGGATTAAAGGTAAATATTAAAAAAAACAAAGTAATGTCCAATGAATTTTCTCAAAAAAAGAAATAAAAATTGATAATGATGAGTTAGAAAAAGTTAACAATTACAAATACTTGGGTCAGATTATTATTACAGATGGAAACGCAATGGATGAAATTAATTATAGAATAACACTTGGTTGGAATGCTTTTTGGTAAAATAAATATTAAAAGGAAATATATCTATGTGTTTGAAAAGAAAGGTTTTTAATAAATGTGTGTTACTAGTTCTTACTTATGGATCTGAGTCTTGAACAATTAACAGAAAAGCAATACAAAGACTTCTGACCATTCAATGAAGTATGGAGAAATATATGTTAGAAGTAACAAAAAAATATTGAAAGTGAAATATATGAATGAAAAAAACAAACAGGTGTTACTGACACCATTGGAAGAATTAAGAAACTGAAATGGAGTGAGGCAGGATATATTTCTAGATGATAATAGATAAACAGTTGAAATTTTAAAATGGATACCAAGAAATTGTAAAAGACCTAGAAAGAGATCACATGTGAGATGGCGGGAAATCAGAGAAAATGAGTTGAACTGGGAGAGACTTTCATCCTGCAGTGAATCAATAATGGTTGAAAATGATGATTATACATAATTTACATCAGATCACATTCAAATATATGAAGAACATGAAATCAATTTAAATTTTAACAAAATTAATAATAAAACAATACTTAATAAGTTTGTTTTATTGTTATGGAAAAAAAATATAGAAGTATCAGCAAAATTAAATAGTCTAAGAAATAAAGAAAAAAATTAAAATATGAAGAATGTTCATTATAAAGAACTTTGTCACAATAACCTTTGGATATATCAGCAATTTAAATTTAAAAATTATTTTCCTTTTTTTTTTAAAAATAAAAGTTAGTTGTTAAATGCCAACAAATATTAAATATATATATATATACTAGTGCCTAAAAAGCAATGATCTTTGAAAGTATAAAATTTAATAATTTTAATTGTTGCATTTAGTGATAATTTTTTTAATTGTAAGAAAATATTTTATAAAAAGTGATCTCATTAGTTAGTTTACAGCTCTAAAGATTGAGATGCCAGAATAAATTAGATTAACAAGATGGTAAGCAAACAAACCAATTTGTCAGTAATGTGGCTCTTTTTCAAATTATATTAAAAATAATACTTTATTATGAAATAAAATGCTTTTACTTATTTATTATTAATAGTTTAAAAAATTGATTTTTCCCCCATTTTCCTATTTACTAGAAATAGAAGCAGTAGCTTTTGCTTACAATACTAGGCTACAACAAATAGTCTTTAAAGTTTGAAAATCACAAATTTGTCAATTTATTTGCAGAAGTTATAGATTGAAATTGAGCCTTATAACTTAATAAAAACTTCATAAAACATAAACTCTGCTTTCAAAATAAGCAGTCCTTGTTCTTTTTTTTTTTTACATTAAAATAAATAGTAATAAATAAACATTAGGGGAAAAAAAATATTGAGTATTAAATGATTTTGAAAATTAAATTCGTCAACTTGAAATAATTTTTTAAAATCATTTTCTTTATATTCATAAATAACTAATCATTTCTTCTCAATATCTTTAAATTATGGAAATTTAACTGTTTATGAATTCTTTATATTCTTCATTATCAATTAAAATGTGTGTCGGAGAATAGCAGCCATTCTAATCCCTTATTAGGCAATTATGACAAATGTTAATTGAATATAAAATGAATTTGGAATGCTAAGTAATATACTTTAAATAATAGAGCTATTAAATAAGATTTCAATGACTTCATAGATATCAAGTAGGTTTATTAATGTTTTTAAAGAAAGTTTTCTATATCATCCATCCATTCAGCCATCAACTAAATGAGAAGTCAATTAAAAGTAACAAATCTTAAAAATTATTAAAATATTTTAATTCATAAATTATAAGTGTTTTAATAAACAAAAACATTTTATCCACATTAAATACATAATTACAACATGATTAAAAATAATTACCACAGTAGGCACAGTGAAAATCTGTACAGAAAGAGAAGTTACAGAATCCACATGATCATGGTCATCAGCAATAAACTCTTTCATTAAAGCACTGTAATTCTAATAAAATTAAAGAAATAATATGAATAAACAAACACGAAAAATTAATTATACAAAAATATTCAATTAAATATGACCATTTCCATCAACACCTATATTAACAATCATTAATAAAAATATTAATAAATATTTGTTTCACACGATTTTAAATTTTCTTTCTCGTGTTACACTTTGTATTACCAGGATAATTATCATTCCCCATTTCAAAGTCATAATATTGTTGAAAAAATAGGTGTGAAAATTTTTTAATAATAAGTATGTAAATTGAAACAATATAAGCTGCAATCATAATGCAAGAACTATTCACTATTTAATTGCAATAACATGTATTTCGAGATAACAACTCACATCGATTTCATATAGTGCCCATCAATTGTCTATGTAAATATGATATAAATCCAACCAATGTGATATTAATGCATTAATTATCAATGCAATGGTCTTCTATTAATCAATCTATTTCAATATAGCAAACAGAAATATATGTAACAAAATCAAGATAAAGTAAACTCTAATCACAATGTTGGAAACAATCATTATTTAATCACTTCACTGAATGAAAAAATAGACAAATCATTCTGATGACGAATATTTCACAAATTACATAGACTCTACCAAGAAATAGTGAAAACATTCATTGTTTGATCATTTACCATGCAAAAAAAAAAAAACAGACCAGTCATTCTGATGAAGGATGTTACCACAAATACATGTATCCTGTAGAGAAACTGGTTAGTTTTTTTCATATGGTATGGTAATTGAATGCTAAATGTTTGTAGCACTGGAATTGGAGTATGCAATCATCTCATTTTTGTTATTATTTTAGCCTATATACAATACATCAGATAACCACACACTCTGCATACCAATGACGAACAAATGAACTAATTGATAGGAAATAATATATACAGATTTTGAAAATAATTTATTTGGCTAAAAAGTACCAAGTTATATATTACTTTATAGTTTATAATTGTTATATTAATAAAAATAACTATTTTAAATAATAAAATTTGTATTTTTATAAGTTCATTCATACAATCCCAAAAAACAATTACAATAAGACATTGCATTAAATAAATGCACTAAAATTTGTATTTCATCAAGCAAAAAACTAATCCATAGCAAAATTTTGTTAACCAAATGCAATTTCTATTACTTAAAAATTATTTCTAAATCGTTGTATTTTTTGGCTAAATAAATTATTCTCAAAATCTGTCATTGCTGTAAATTAACTGCTTTTTTAGAATTTCAAGAATCATATTATTTAAAATGATTACTTTTATTAACATAACAATAATATACTACATAATAAATATATTAATTTTAAAATTCTATATAAAAGTGTATTTTTAGCTAAATAAACTGTTTTCAAAATCTGTACATGTACAGTTTCTTTTTTAATATTTTCAAAGTGTATATATATCTGAATTTCAAGATCATGCAGAAAAATACAAATTTATATTACTTAAAATGTTTACTTTTATTAACATTACAATAATATACTATATAATAAATATATTAATTAAAAAATTCTATATAAAATTGTATTTTTTGGCTAAATAAATTGTTTCCAAAATTCACACATGTACAATTTATTTCTTAATATTTTAAAAGCACATACAATTTATTTCTTATCAATTATTTTTTCTTTGGCAATTGGTATGTATTATGTAGCTCCATGAGATGGATAGTACATATATTAAAATAGTACTTCAATTTTTGATCATACATTTGTGTGCTATTGTATTGTTTAATAATACAGATATATTGTGTTATATATTTTGTTTATCACTGTGCATAGTGTATTTTCTTCTTGAAATTGGCAATCTTTGGCTTCAAATTAAAATGGTGTGAAACAATATACACTATACATGCTTAAGGTATATCATTCAATTCATCTTTCATTTTACTTTCAAAAAAATGTTAATTTTCATTTCTCTATGATAAAAATTAATAATTTTGTCCAATGACAGCATTTATTTTTTTTCTCACATTCATTGTTCTTATGGTTCAATGTTTACTTACAGTAGAGAAAGAAAAAAAAGATTCTTCAAGTGATTCAGAATTGACAATAATTTCTCCACATGGAACTAGAAAACTAGATTTTCTTATAGTTTTATACTAGTGATTTTTCAAAACTAGTAGGGTTAGGATTAGGGTTAGGGGTAACTACGATTCCTAAAAAAAAAAAAACATTTAACAAAACACCTTTGTCCATAAATGCAGCAATTATATTTATCACAAGGTCTTTTTTTTTTGATCAAACAAAGAATGAGTTTTTATTATTGAACATTATTGTCTAATGCTAAGACTTAAGTTTCCAACTATTCATAATTGTTTGTTTATTTATTTTTTCAATTATTATTTGATAGAAAAATATATGAAAAAAATCATTTGTCATTCTAACAAATATAAAAAAAGTTGAAGGGTGGGTAAATTTATACCATGAATTAGCATAATTTCATTATGCTAATAGGAATTTCTTGTTGGTCATCAGTATATAATAGATAGATTAGAGAATATCTGGAGATCTTACCAAAAACATCTTTATTTTTCAGAAGTTAAGATTTTTTTCATACATTTTCTTATCAGTATGTTATCAACAATTAAAAAATGCCAAATATTAAAAGTAAAAATTGTGATAAAATTTATGAAATTAGGCCGTTTATATATATATGAATGACTCATGCAATGTAAACCATATCAGATGCATAAAGAGGTGTGAAGCTATTAATAAATTTGACAATTGAATAGCATAAAATAATATGTTCATTCAAAATTAATAAAGTCAATTTTCAAAATGATGGATCTATGCAGATAATCATAATGGACATGTGTGTCAGGCTAACCAATATCAGATTACTCAACCTGGGCTCTTAGTAGTTATATTAACATGTTGTCTGCCTAAAATCAAAGGCAGAAAACCTTTTTTGACTGTATGGAGCAATGACTGAATACACAATCAAAGTACTCAGAGAGAGACTACTTTATTGTTTATCAAATAAAGTTGAAATAGGCAATGCACCTTTTCAAACTCCACCTCAGTTATTTAAGAAGTGTTGACTAATATGCCAGATCCACCAATACTTTTCTATGTTGATGTTTCAAGTCTGTGATCATAAAAGAATGAGTCATGAATACATTCTAATGGGTAAGTCATATATGAATTTTTATTTATATATTTATTCTTTTGCTGCATGGTTATAATAACATTTAATTATTTGTAAGCATTCATTTTGTAATAATCACTTGATTTTATATTTTAGATGGATATTACCTAACAATGAAATGTTTTTCACAAAAAGACAGATAATAAAAATAGCATTAATAATATTCTATATTGCAATAAATTTAAACTTTTTTTTTCTGCTTAACTACATATATAATTTATCTAAACCATTTACAATTTAAAAACTATTTTACACTTATTCATCTCTACCACTTTCTCTTCACTGAAAACTGATAAACATGTAAAAGAAAAGAAGGTTTTTAGGAAAAATAAAAGATATCACTGCAACTATTTTTAATGTTTTGCAATAATGAATTGTCTTAGGTAAGTCATACTATATATCATTTTATTGATTAAAAAAATGTAATGAACCTGTTAATAAAAACAAAAAATATAAGTTAAAAATTTATCTATTCTCTTATTTTTTCAAAGTCTCTATCATGTGCTTTGTTTTGAGAGCATCCTTTGTATTCAACAAACTATCATTGAGGTATTAAAACAACAGTACAGTGCGTGTGTATAGGATGTAATTCCCTTCTGATTAAAATTACATACTAATATTGTGCTAGTAAATTAAATAGAGTTATATAAAATTATCTATTAAAGAAAATAGTTCCAATGACCAAAATCTTGTTTATTTGTGAATTTATTACAGTTTTAGATTTTTTTCAAAAAATAATTTACACTATATTTATTAGATATCAAGAAATATAAATTATTAATAATTTATTTTGACTTGAAATACTTTATTTTCAATAATATAACGTTATATTAGCAGCAAATCTAAGCATGGCCTGAAGCAATTTACAAGCTTAGTTTCTATGTCAGCAATCTATTTTTATTTACAAGTATAAAAATATCCAATTTTACAATAAATATTCAAAAATTTTAAACTTTTAAAATGTAATTTGCTAGATATAAGAGAAATAAATAAATATTCGTTTGGATGTATAAAAATTATATGAATTAAGAAATATTTTGTTGATTTTATGAAATGAAAATAATCTTTCTAGAAACGATGACGTCTAAACTCTTTGTTTTGTTTACGATCTCATTTTTTTTTAATATTTATAGAAACAAAATGTGAACATTTAAAATTTATTTCAGCAGTAAACAAAAATATCTATCAAATAAAGTCAAATTTATTATTTTCTGATAAGTAATAATCATTTAATCATATATTTTACATTGACTTGTGAAACAAAGAAAACGTCAGAAAATGCTGAAATGTGAGAGACGTTAGGTTGCATGTCTGAAGGGTTAAAATTTAGAATTTATGAAAAACCAAAAATAAGAAATTTTTATAAGTGTTAAAATCTTTTTTTTTACTATTTTAAATATTGAATGACTATATTTTTTAAGCTTTATTACATTCCTTAGTACATTACTTTTTTGATAACATATGCTATTTAATTTTTGCATAGTGCAAAATGAAGTTACCATAACAATTAACTAACTTTAAAGTGAATCAGTTCAAAATAAGTTTTAAAAGTAATACTTTAATTCTTGCTTAATAGAAATTAACAATTTTTACACTGTTACATAACAATAAGACTACATCTCTTAGCTGGTTTTATATTCATTTGATATTACCATATACTTAAATTTTATTATTATTAATATATGAAAAAATTATATTTTTGCAATTTTTATAAGAGACTATATATTTTTGAATTTTTGTTCATTTTTCTGTTCTTATGAAACACTGATTATTATTTTTTTTTAAAAAAAAAAAAAAAGCTTTTGTTTTAAGATAAAAAAAATCATTTTAAAAGTAAACTTTTCTAATTATTTAAAAAGTAATAAATAATAAACAAAGAAAAATCATATGAAGCATTTACTTTTTTATGTTATAAATTTAAAAATCCAGTAATCTAAGTTATCAATAAGATAATACTTTTATTTAGTTTTTAAAAACTGTAGACCTTCTCTAAAAAATTTCAAAATTTTTATTCATTAACAAAAAAAAATGTTTTTTTTAAAACAGCAATTACTTTTACATACTTCTATATTCAATTTTTTGAATTATTTAAATAAAAACAATATGCAGAAATTTATAAACAAATTCCAATTTTGAAATCCTTTAATTTTACTTTATTGTTTCTAAAAATAATGTTATAAATAAGTATGCTTTTAAAATAACTAAATTAATATTTAAATAATAATAAAAGAAATGAATACTTACTTTTGTAAATATTCTAGCAAAAGATTTTTTGCATTCTTGATCCATTAACAAACTATAAATATACAAAAGAAAATTATGATTAATAGATACATACATGTAGTTATATGTGTATTAAAATAACATTTACTAAATGACTAAAAAAAAAAATTTATATATTAAGTGATCTACTAGAAAGTCAGCTACTGATTTCAAAAAATTCAAATGTTTATTCACTAATAAAAAAGCACTGACCATTAAATGGAAGAAAAGATATGCTTATTGCAACAAGTTTAACTTATAGCAACATGGGAAATATTTGAATAAAAACAATGTGAATTATGTACAAAAAAAACACTTAACTGAATCTAAAATTGACACAAATAATTCTTCTAAAATGCTATACAAATACTGATGGGCTGCCTCTCCTTACAAATGAAGTCAATTCAGATATTAATAAAAATAATAATATTAATAATAACCATAAATTTAATTAAATAAGAAAAAAATTAACCATTAATTTTTCAACATAGATCACATTCGTTAAATCGAAAGAATTTATTCAGAAATTTCAAAATCATAAATAATAATGTATAATGAATATTACATTATTACAACTTATGCACTGCTAACCACAACAAAATTTTAATTATAATAGCAATTTATTATTATTTCTTAAAATAAAATATGGGTCATTTTTTCTCTTTAAAAAATTATATTTAAAGACTATTGATTTCCATTTTAATCATGTGTCAGAAAAATTTATTAAACTGATTAAACTTAGGAGCTTAGCTTTTCACTTTTATATAGAGTCACTGTTTTTTCTAATAATAACTAGAATATTTGTTATCTAGTTCATTAATAACATGCAATTCATAAGCAGGGAAATTTAGTTACTTTTTAATAGGCTTTTTTTAAAAAAAAAAAAATTTCAATATGCTTTTTATTTTTCTTACTTACTTATTAATATTTTTTATCCTTTAAATTAGTGTATTATTATTAGATGTTTTTTAAAACTAGTATTGATAAAATATATAAAATACAACTGGTTAAGAAAATATTAAATCTATAACAATAAATAAATTTGAAAGCTAAAAATATTATTCGGTTATTGAACTAAAGTGATTTAAACTTATAATTGAGATTATTTAAGAATGAAAAATGAAGTAATAGTGAAAATGAAATTTCCAAAGATTAAATAAATTCATTTAGTTATCATTGCTTATATCCACAGACAATAAATTTAAAAAAAAAAAAAAATGGAACTATAAATACTTTATATGCTAAAACTATGCATAAAGTAAAGAAAATGAAGAAAATATTTTCACAAATAAAAAAAAACAGTCTTGGAGGTAAAATCTGTAGCATAAAAAAAGAATGATAGTTCTAAGACTATTATTCTGCAGTATCAGTAGACATATTGCAATAAGCATTGTTCTATAAGAAGCAAACCTATAAAATGATGGATGGTTGATAATGATATTGAAAGCAATCTCAAAAATGCTAATGATTATTTAAATATATATTCCAATTACTGATCACGATAATGATGAATTAGAAAGTGTTTGTAAAAAAAGTGAAACAGCAATTAAAAATAAATATAAAAATAGTTGTGCAATGATAACAGATATTGATATATTCATAGTAAGGCAAAAAAAATGATAAAGTTGTCAATAATTATGGGTTAAGATTAAGGTATGAGGAAAAGAATTAAGATTTTACAAAAAAAAAAAAAACATAATAGTGAATATGTAATTTAAAAATCACCAAATAGTAAAATTATATAGAAAAAACTACCTATAATAAGAATAGATTTCCAAGGGATAAAATATTGATCCAAAGTATTATAAGGTATACCACTGATAGTGCATGTTCACATTCTAGTGATATATATTCATATCTAATTTAATAATGCCAGAACTAAGATTATCTTCTCCAAAAAAAAAAAAAAAACTGAACTAAGAATGAAATAGGCTCTCAGTAAATAAATTTTGTTACATAAGAAAATATGTTAATTTAACCAAAAGTGAATTTTATACCAAGAAAATTTAGAAGAAACTGTAATATTACAAGAAGGTTATAAAAAGTCTAAAAAATAAAAGAGTCTTGAATTAGTAAAAGATGATTATAAAATAGCAAAAAGAAAATATACATATAACTAAAACCAATAAAACATCATCTTAATAATAAATATAAAATTATGTAAAAAAAAATTAAAAGTAACTTAGACATGAAATCAATAAGTTTAAACAAGTGAAAAAAAAAGGAAGAGTTAGAGGAATGATACAAATATCATCATTTATATTTATCAATCCAACATTCATAGCTTTATTCCAGAAAACTTCTTTATTCCAACCATCCGTCTCACGTGTGGTCTCTAATTATTTTACATTTTCTTGAGTTTCAATTTATCACTCCAATTGTCCATCTACTGTCATTTCTTACATCACTCCCACCAAACTTTCTCATCTTCCACCTATCTCACATATAGTTTCTTTCTAAGTATTTCACAGTCTCTTAGCATCCATGTCTGCTCTATTTCAATCTCTTCTGTCAGAAAGGTTGATAATAATACATTGTTCATCTTCTCACATTTTTTTACTTTCCATCTTTCTTTATTATTTGTTACTTACATCTTTCTATACTTTATTGTAATCTGAAGTCTGTATATTCTTCTTCTATTCAACACTCAACTCTTACATTCATGTATAAGTGCAACACATTTCATTAAAAGCACTGTTTCCAAACATATAGGCATATTTTCTTTTCATATTAAATTATTACTACCAAAATTCTAAGACTAATTTCATCCATCGTTTTCATTTGTATTAATATTCAGACCAAGATATATGTAGTTGTTAACTTTTAATTCATTAACTATCAATTTTTATTTTAAGCCATTAAACATTAATTTTTTAAATACTTATCTCTAATCCTATTTTCCCATTTTCATCTGACAGTTCTTCTAACATTTCCTCAAAATTTGAGCATTATTTACAAATACAATCATATCACTTGCACAAGCTAGATGATTTAAATAATCTCATTGATTTTCATTCCATTAGCTTTTCATTTTATTCAATATATTGTAAAACAACTATAAAAAGTTTTATGGATTTGGAATCACTCTAATATGTACCTTATAAATGTTAATATGCTTATCGTAACCATGTTATTTAATCATTGTTGCTACAAAAATATTGTTCACAATTTAGCAATATCCTGCATTTCTTGATATTCTAAAGATTTAATTTCTCAAAAATGCTTATAAAGTCAAATACCATTTCATAATCAATAAATCCAATGCAAAATTGCAACTCGCATTCATTACTTATAAGTTCTCTTAATATTTGAATGTGATCTTATTGTACTATGAAAGCTGTTGAATTCCACTTGTTCTTTGGATTGGTTGGAATCCAAACTTATCTGTAGACAAATAATAATGACCTTAGAAGATTGATAGGTCGGTAATTTGTAAATATCTTTTTTTTTCTCCATTCTTAATTAAAAATATTTCAAATAAATTCTTTAAATCATCTGGCACATCTTTAACATTTCTCTATTTCTATGTTACTCCAACTGTTTCATTTAAAATATTGATATTAATTCTATTATTCCCAGGAATTTTTTAATTCTTTTTGCCCATCTCAATTTCCTCATTTAAATACTTATTCATTTCAAAAGATATTGATATAATTGAAAAAATACTTTATTTTTTTTGTTCTTTATTATAATTCTTTGTAAATATTTACAAATACAATAACTTGAGTGGAAGACACAAGTTGCCGAAATTGAAGCAGTAACTAAGCAAAAAAATGAAAGCTTACTAATAAAGAATCTAATGAAAACGAAGAAATATATGTGGATTATATGATAGGGTAATCTTTATTTATACAAATGAAAGAAAAAAAAGATAAATGAAAATGGAAAAGAATGAAATTGTAAAAGTAATATATAATAAATTTGAGAATCATAGAAAAATGATAAGATTAATCTTGTTAATGTCTTAAAAAAAAGATGAGAAGATTATTAGGTGAACTTTATAATATAATTTATGATTCAAAGTAGATTTTCTATCAATGCTGGATTACACTGAAAAAGATCTAAAGCCATAAAATGTCAAGGTTTTAGAAAATTTAATTTGCTACTAAAGAGTTTCCAGGATTTGTGAATAAATATATTTCTAATAGATTAAACATGTTTTTTATATGAGAAGCAAATTAGATTTTAAAAAAAAAATTTAAGAGGACTAGATAAGCAATTGGAATAAAGAACAATTAATATTTATTTTAACTAAACTTGTAAACTTGACAACTTTATAATAACATGAATTAAATGGTTATTTTATTACCTGGGTATTCTAAAAACAAAAGATATAGACTGGAAGAAAATAAAATTGTTTGAACATTTATATATAAATCTGAAGATAATTGCAAAATTAAATAAATTTCTTTACAAAAAAAAATACATATAAAAAGAGATGTAAAACAGAAATATCTTTTTTCTATTTTAATATTTACTTAGGATATATTTATAAATGTTGTCTTGATAACAATAGAATTAGCACTGGAAAAAAATTAAATTTATCAGATTTCCTGATAATATGAAGTATTTGACGGATTAACAGTCTGTTAAATATGATTGATACAATTTGTAATTGATTAATTATTACTTTTAAAATTTTGGAAACTGGTTAACTGGTGATGGAAGTAATGCTTGAGAAATTAGAGTTAAAATTATAGTGGCTAAATAGGCAGACTTTACTATAAGATTATTATGTAATTCTTGAAATTAAACAAAGAGAGTGTTTATTATGTGCAAATTCTTATTAATAATAGTAGTAGTAAATCAGATAAAATACATCTTATATATATACATATATCTTCATTTTCATTCACTATCAATCCACTGTAAAAAAAACATCTTTCCGAGTTTAATCTTGATTTTTTTTTTTTACCCTTCTCCACAACTCAAAAACGTGGGAACTAGCTTATTCATTTACCTTGTTCACCTGCTCTAGCTCTGTGCGATTTCTTGTTATTCCCCTAAGTGAAAAAATGCCTCAATAAAAAAAATGTTTTGAGGACTAGGAAGTAGTGTAGAAAAAAATGGCAAAGGCATTAAAAGGTGGTTTCAGGACTGCTTTGAAAAATGGAAAACATATTTAGATCAGTGCATTGCATTTAATGGATATTACTTCGAAAAAAATTCAATTTGTAATAATTATCAATTTATTTTTTTTACAAAATTTAGGGCTTTTGGGCATCCTTTGCATAAATATATATATTGGACATATATTAAATCACTATACAAAGAGGTAAGTAAACCCAATGTTTATTTCTATGAATCAAAACTTTTACAACATAATAATAAAAATAATTGAAGTCTTTAATCTTAGAAAAACTTAAAACAATTAAATTGAAAATTCTACCTTAAACACAAAGATGAATAAAATTTTTGAATAAATAATAAAAATAATATTTTTTTTTTAACCAGCATTTGATGAGATACACATTCCCTTGGGTAAATAATAAAGAAGAAGTAAATTTTTATATGATTCTAGAAGTGGATTCATCGAATTATTATCTAAAAAATTCAAATAAATCCATCTTATTTATTACTTTTTCAATCCTTATTGGATTCCATTTAACAGTTCTGGTTACCCAGAAATCTTCCTCAGAGGTACAAGACATATAAAAATTACAAATACATGAAGAAAATTGATGGGCAATCAAAATTGTCTGGTGAATTTGTTTGATTTTCTATAATTTTATCAATGCATAAAGAAGGATAAGTTCGCGAATTATTAATTGCTAAAGAAATTATAATAATTAACTATCACTGGTACTTTTTTATATTTCATAATTTTAAAATAAACTAGAAGCAATTCAAAAACTTACCTAGACATAAATAATTGATGACACTGTGTCCTGGCAACTACAAAATATAAATAATAAATATTACAGTTAATGAAAAAAAATTTTATTAAAATATATAGTAATGGTAACTTTTCAAATAGGTACGATATTTATATAACATGTAGATGGAAGATGAGTTTGAATCCGGAATATAAACAATCAAAGATATACACAAATATAATGAGATCCTCAAGATGGGTACTGTAAATGTTGGTTCAAATAAATAATAAATTCAATGGCTAATAAAATTTAATTTTTTTTTTTTAAAATATAATAATAATATTAACCAATGTGATGATTGATTTATAATTTAAAAATACAAGTACTCCCAAAAGTATTTTATTTGTTTTCCAGTTTCAATAATGAAGCAATGGATCTGTAGATCAGATCCACGCTTCATGTCTTTCTATATTTCTAACCTAAAATCGAACTTGATCCACTTTTGTAAACGATTATTATAAAACTTTCCGCCTGCCATCTTGTGTATATTGAATTTACAGATCAGTTAATAAGTAAATAAATCCTAAATTTTCTATTTAAAACTTTGATTATAAATATTATGTACCCAGATATATATATATGCACGAATACATATATATAATTATAGACTGAAACTTTTATAAAAATCAAGAAATAAATTTTTAAAATAATGGTTTTTTTTTAAAGTCAGAGTATTTTATTCTGGAGATTCACTTTTGCAATAGACCCTGATCACATTTCTTAGTGTAAAACAAAAGAAAATCCATTAGCAAAGTAGTAATGGATTTTCCAGTTAAATTAAAAGTAAATCATAGAAAAGATATTTTAAAGAAAAATTCTTCAAATCTAAGTTAAACTTAAAATAGATTTGAAAGAATAAAATTAGTGGGTTTATCGGGAGAATGGATCTTAGGAAGACAATACTAAAATATTTTAGATTGATGATTATAATCGCCGGAGTCAAATGTATCCATTTTGCCTTGGGCGAATGTAAAAGGGGAATTTTCAAGAAGTATTCTGAAAACATATAAATAGAGCAGGAGAACAATAGAAAAGAATTATTCAGCTGGTTTGAAGAAAGAGCAAGGCGAATCCACGTCAGTTTTATTTTAAATATATGTGCGGCAATATGATTGTGGAGTAAACGAACTTGACCTGCCTGTTTCCTGTTGTCCCAAGTATGATAGCAAAAGTACCATGAAACGGAAAAATTTTGTTAAATGTTTCATTTTTGGACTGCCAAACTGTGGAACTCTTGAACAAAACTCAATAGCTAATTATTCCTTTGCTGAAATAATGAAAGCCAACTTCAAATTATCGTTCCGTCATGGGACCTAAATTTCAAATGCAGACTGTGAATAAATTAGGTAATATCTTTTAAATTGTTTTTCATTCCTAACCTCCTAATTTATTCTCCAATTCCAGTTGACCATATAATTAATTGTTCTATAAAGAAGTGTCTTCTAAAATGAAATTCTCCCTAACTAAATTTAAAATACTGTATTAGCTAAACTTTGTAATCTTGATTTTCTATAACTTAACTTTAATGTCTCTGCTATATCTCTGTTATTTGTCTTAAATTATGCCTCTCTTAATGCAAAAACTTGTCTTATTAAAGCAGTCTATAAAGATATTTATTACTTACCTATAGATATAGATTGTTTAGATTTATAAATATCTAATTTAAAATTCTATTTAAGTACCAATTTGTTCCATCTTGACAAAATTCATACCTGTCTTATTTATATTTTGTCTTATGATTTAAATGATTTGCTTCCTATTTCCCAACCAATGACTGTCGGTAAATAAATAAATATTTTGCTCCAAATGATTATTACTTAGAGCACCCTTTTTGTCGAGATGAAATGACTTTCTTTTATTTTATACTTTTATTCTAAAAACCTAATTCATACACAGATGATTAGTTTTGGGGGAGATGCTAGATCAAGTGTGGAACTGTTAATTAATTATATTATTGCATTTTAAAAGAATAAAAAGGAGGTAGAAAGTTATTCCATGCTAAGGCTTAAGAGAGAATTTAGTAAATATTAAATTTAAAATGTTGGTGGGATTTCGTTTTGAAAGGAGAAAAGTGTTGCCTCAGAAAGAAATGATATTCGTATAATATTTGAGATTTATTTGTTTAGATCCAATCTTGGTCAATTCACTATTATATAAATATAATCTTACATTGTTTAGTATAATTTTCATAAAGTAATTTTAAAAAAATGATATTTTTCCAGCATTTGTCTTTGCCATGCCAGCACTCTGCTTGATCACCTGTTTTGTCTTTTTGATTGCTATATCAGAATTATACCATGTGATAGATTCACTGGCTAAAAATGTAGGTCAGGATATGAAAGACAAAAATGGGAAGACCCGAGATAAGCTGAGCTTAGCAAGCCTTGGCAATTTGTGGTCTTTCACCTGAAATATTTTGAGGTTTGCAAATTGCGCAAACCATTCATCTCTTGGGGAATGTGCTCTATTCTTTGCGTCTCTGGAACCAGGCAGTGGGATTGAGTTTGTGCTGATTATGTCATTTCAAATGCTGGATGTGATTATTTTCTATTTCTCTGAGCATATCGTGGCGGGTTGACTATGGTTTGATCATATTAGTTTATATTTTATTATCATTAGCATATTTATTTATGAATATCGCGATCCACTTGCATTCAAGTGTGTCATTCTCTTCGAGACCCTTTCTTAAAAACATAATCAAATTATTTCTCTCTTATGATGATTTTATTTATGTTAAAGTTAATCAAAAGTTAATGCTTTAATATACTTGTTTTTCTTTCTGCACATACTTGAATTGGCATCTACCAAAGAACTTTAATTGCCCTTCTGTTTTAAATTGGCATATAAATTATACCACTACTTTGCAAGAGACATATGTTAATTATATAATCGAAATTGTCTGTTAATGAATAGTGAAATGAATTAGCGAGATATTAAAGATGTGCTTTATTTTATTAAAATATATGTATGAATTTAACCTATCTGTGGTTCGATTTAATTAATTTTACTTTAAAGTTTGTATTTCTATCTAAATTTGTGATGCTATCTGATGACTCAAGGTCATACACACCATTCCTTCAGCAACCCATGCATACGTGTAATTAAATTAAATGCTAGGGTTAAATGTTAGAAATAGTCGAGGCTCATGTTTTATCTCTATAGCTGTGGGCTGGAGTTAGAAAAGATTAATTGCTTACCTTGAAAGTGTTGTTAATTGGTTTTTAGATTTAGAGGGTGGATAAACAGGTTAGAATCCATAAATATTCTTGATCTTTGATATTACGTATGGTTGGATTCGAGGTACCTTTACCCAGACTATGAATCAAGTTGAATTAACATACAATTTTGACCGGTACAATAAAAATAAATGCAAAGCACCAAACCTACTAAAAAAAAAGATTACTTTTGTAAAATTTTTAAAAGAACGATCATCATCAATTATTACCACCATCCCAGCATGCCCCCCAGTGGATTACACGATTTCTCAGAGCTGTGGATATTAACTAGCATATGGATGCAAAAAGCATATATCTGGATTGAATTACAAGCACAAACTAAATGGATTAAAAAAAAAAAAATTACTTTATTAATAATGAATAAATAAAAATGGTTGCACATATATGTACTTGCAATTAGGAACAAAAGATATTTTAAGATTAAGCATAATAGCTTTCCACACTAAATAGGGAAAAGTTCCTAACCATGCTTTTTTTTCAGGTACCATTCTTTCAATATTTTACTGTTGTCTTCTTTAGTTTTTCCGATGATGATATTCTCCTTGAACATTGATGATATTAGAGAGAATAAATACAGCAGCACTAATAGCATTCTATGAACTATACTATTTGTAGGTCTTGAATAATTTATATGGCACTATCCATTTCTTCCTTAAGAACATTATAAAGACATTGCACAAACTGTTTTTTCAAACTTCAGCACTAATTTCTGGAACTGACTGCATTTTCCAGATTGTTTTGACTGATGTGATTTTTGAGTTATCTAGTAAGACATAGTAGATAGATTTCTTCTAAATAAATTCATCATATTGATGGTTATAACTGGAGTATTGAAAAATACTTTATAAACAGTCAGCAAAATATGACTATGGTTGGAAACACTTTTAACCAGAAGTTGTTTCTCTCTTCAACATGGCTTTAATAATAGATTGCACTCTAATGCAAAATAATATGAAATGAGCTGCTGAGCTCCTAGAATTAGAATGATAATAAAAAAGCTTTGTTTCCAACCTATATATACCAAATTAATGTTGTTCAAATAATATGGTTTTCCAACAACATATATGTCACCACCTGAGGGGATATATGACCTTTGTATCAATCCCACATATATTTTTTGAAAAACACTACCTTTTACTCTCTCCAAAATATGTTGTGGATACAATTTTAGTAAGAAGAGAACAAAATAGTTTGTCTCTTTCTTTCTGTATTTATATTTCGTTAACATAGTAAAAAAAAAAATTCATTGCTCAAATAATTTTTTCATTATAATTTCTAAAAAGTTATTAATTCTAAAATGTTAATATTAAATACAAGTTGTTTAATTAGCACTTCCATTTGAAAGACTGATTAAACAATGTTGTAATTTTTATTTTTATTAGCCTACACAATTCTTTCACTTATCGAACATTTTTCTTTCTTCCTTTACAGTATTATCATTCCTTTGTTTCTCACATATTACAAAATAATACTTAACAATCTTTAATAATGTGAATTAATTAATTTTTCTTTTAATCTTAAGGCAATTTACACATTTATTTTTCCAATGATGCACACATATGTGTGTGCACACGTAAATGGCAGTTTATATATTTATTAGTCAATTCACATGAGTTTTTATTAAAAACATTTTTTTTTCTCTGCCCATTGTAGTATATCAATCTGACCTACATTGGATTTGTTATAGCTACAATATATAATACTTATAAACACATAATGACATCTTAAATAATTTAAATGTTTTGGTCTTTATGATACACTTATTTCAAACTATCTTTATTAATATAAAAGATTTTTAATCATACTACAATTAACTATACATTCAAAATTTCTTCATCTTAAAATAATCAAATATACAAATGACTTGAGTGTATATGATCATATAATCAATGGGGCAAGCATGTTAATTCTTGCATAAATATCTATATCTGAACAATCTTAACACTAAATTATATATATATATTCACAATCTTCTAATGCATTAATAACTGCCACATCTATAGTTTCCAGAATTAAACCAATAAGCTATATGTTAAATAATTTAAAATCTAGCCTTCATAAATATTACTTTCATCCTATTTCATTATGCTTTCTTTGGAAATTTTCATTGAATTTGAGCTCCCTCATCCTTTGGTAGTAAGCCAATACTTATAGAGAGTTTTGCCTTTTTCTTTACTCCTTTGGTAGTATTAGTTTAATTTTATTTATATCTTGTCTAAATCAATATTTCTTACGGACTTCTAAATGCTATATCAAGACAAGTTATATCAATTGTGATAATAAAAAAAATCTACAAAGCTTAACCTAAGTCTCTCAATATCAACTATTAATATTTGTAATACATTAGAAGGCTCTGTTGATGTTTTAAAATAATTTAAAAGCATCTAGTATATCACTAAAAACAAAATTAATATTTTTCACATTTTATCCCTAAATATCAAAACAAAAGATAAAAAAAATCAGTAATCATGTATCTTCACAAACTACATAGACTAAGCTCAGACTTTCATAAAAGAGCTGTGGTCATACAAAGTTGACGCATGCATACAATTATGATTGCTAGAGACCACTACCAGGCAGAAGGCTGCGACCAAAATGGAGTTAAACAGTAAAGATGAATTGCATTTAGCAAAACAAGCAATTGAATCATTAGAAGGTTTGATTTATGAAATATATTATAGTTTGGGATATTTATAAAGGCATAGGGCGGTTAAATTACAGTACTATCAAAAAGAAGGTTAAGAATGGATGGAGTGTAAGAAGTAAACGAAGGATAGCTGATCCAGATATAGATGTAGATATGGAGAGAAAATGGGTCTGTAAAACTAATGATAAACTAATTACAAATGTAATAAAAAAGTAAGAGACAAAAGAATTTATAAAAGGGTAGTAAGAAAGGTATAAATTGTTAAAATTGAATATTTGAATATGCAAAGTAGTAGGAGACCAAACCAAACAGTTAAAAATGAAGAGCTTGAGGTAGACAAAAGAATTTATAAAAGGGTAGTAAGAAAGGTATAAATTGTTAAAATTGGATATTTGAATATGCAAAGTAGTAGGAGACCAAACCATACAGTTAAAAATGAAAAGCTTGAGGTATTAGCAGTAGTAGAAATACATCTAAGAGAAAAAAACTTACACTGGAAAATTTGGTATGGCAGGGTATAAATAGAAAAAGAAAAAATATGTGGTAATATAGAAAAATATTTAAATACTGTAAAGTGTCAAAAACATTTGTGATTTGAAATAAAGTTAGGAAGACTAGAATGGATGGTGGCTATAGTGTATATGACCATTGGAAATAGTCAACTATCATGGAGTGGAACAGTAGCATATATAAATGCCTACTTAAAGATATATAGAGTTTCAAAAAAAAAAAAAAGGGGGGGGGGATAATGTTTGTAGGAGATATGAATGAGCATATTGAAAAAATTGATGACAAGGATAACAAGAATGGACAGCTTTTGAAAAAATTTTTGTCAGAGAATGAATTTGAGCATCAGAAATTATCAAATATTTATGAGAGTAATATACATGATCTAGAAATAATATATTTCACATAATAGGTTATGAATTAGTAGAGAAAAAAGGAATGAATAACGTATGGAAAACTGAAGTGTTTGATAATGAAGAGATATTATGTAATAGTAATCACAATTTCTTTATAATAGAAATGGTTAGTAATGTGATGGAAAATAATTACTTTTTGTAGTCATAGTGAAAGATGTGGATGGAGAGTAAATGATAAGAATAAGATAAAAGTAGAAGAAATCATGGAAAGTGTTGGTTAAGGATGAATATAAAGACTGTTATGGTGAAGTAGGCTTTTCGGTGAGAATATTCAGAAGAATAAAAGTAGTAAGAAAAGTGAGAATTAGTAAAATATAAAAGAGAGCAAAAAAGCATGCAGAGAATATAAATGAGCTATTAAAAACAAAGAAAGCAAAAAAGATGTTACTATTAAATGGAAAAATTATTTTTAAAAAAAGAAGTTAACTAAAATAGATAATTATAGAGAGAGAATGAAATTAAATAGTAAATTATTGAAAGATATAAATAAAAGTGGAAGAGAAGCAAGTAAAAAATTATGGAAATATTTTAAAAGAAGAAATGTAGGCGAGAGAAATAGTATTGCTAAATGATGGGGAAAAAGATTATAGCTCTAGAGAAGAATTAGAGACAATTTTAAATAAGTATGCAAAGGATATAAAAAAGAACTTAGATGTGAAGGATAGAGTGCTAACAAACATAAAAGCACATAGTAATAGAAATATTAGTTTTACAAAAATGAATTAAATGAGGCAGGGAAGAAGTTGAAAAGTGGAAAGGTGATGAATTTGAGAAATAGGGCAAAATTAAATCTATTATCATGTTTTAATAAGATGATACAGAAGACAGAAATTCCAGATAGCTGGAATAATACAAGAGTGAAGCTATTATTTAAAGGCAAGGGTAAGGACAATAGAAAGATAAACAATTATATATCAGTAGCGGTAACATCGACATTGTATAAAGTTTTTGTGTATATGGTGGCTGGAAGGATGGCAAAATGGATGGAAAAAATATGTAAGAAAGTTTTACAATGGATAGATGTATAGGAGATACTTTATTTGTAGTCACATAACTTATAAATATATATGAGTAGGAACAGGTAGACAGTTATATATGGTCTTTATAGATACAGAGAAGGCATCTGGTAGAGTAAATAGAAATAGATTATGGATAAGTTTTATAAATTTGGGAATGAATGAAACTTTAGTAAATCTTATTAAGAGATTGTATGAAAATAATTACTATATGTATCAATTATGAAATATAGAATCAGTTGTTAAAAATGGAGTGGGACCGAGGCAAGAATGCCCTATGTCACTTATTTTGTTTTTGTTATATTTGAGAGAAATGGAGAGAGCAATAGAAAGACTAGGAGGAGGGATAGAGATACCACTAATAGATGACAATAAAGTGTATATCTTCTTGTGCACAGAAAGTTTGAAAGATATGGAAGTTATGCTGAAGACTTGCACAAGGATGGGTAGAGACATGGGGATTAAATTCAGTGAAGAAAAATTAAAAATAATGATGATAAATACTGAGGACTGAGAAGAGAACAAGTTAAATGGGGTGAATAGGTATAACTATTTGGGAACCATCTTAAGTAATCAGAAAAATTGCTTGGATGGATGGGAGAAAAAATTGATAAATGAAGCAAAGAAAAGAAAGGGACTGACAAAGAAATTAATGGCATGTTTTTTCTATAATAAATATGATGTCAGCAAAAATTGTATGGCAGAGAGTGGCAGTAGCAGGATTAACTTATGGTAATGATGCGTTATGTGCTAGCAAAGGGGTGTTAGATTACTTAGAAAAAGTACAAAAAGAAGTAGGAAGACATGCATTAGTTTCAGATGTGTAGATGGCAAAAGAGGCAATTCAAGGAGAAATGAGATAGTCAAGTTTTATATGAGAAATGCAAAAAGCAAAATGAAAATGTTCAGTAGATTGCAATTTATGAATAGTACGAGAATAGCCAAAATAATATTTAATTGGGTTATGAGTAAAGAACAGGAAAAAAGATGGGTGAGAAAGATAGTATGATATGCAGAAGATTTGGATAAAGACTTTATGTCCGGATACTTGTACAAAAGATGGGATGATTGTGTTAAGAGGATTGCTGAGTGTTATAGTGGCAAAGAATGGGATAGAAGAATAAATGCATTGATAAAAAAAAAAAAAGAAAGCTGGAGATATGGAGAACTAGTATAGAGAGAAAAAAGAGTTTAAATATATATAGAAATAAACGTACGAGTTAATTTATGATAACAGCAAGGAAAGTAGTTTATTGTTTAAGGCTCGGACAGGATTGTTAGCAACAACTGAATATACACATAAATGGAGAAATGTGGGTGATTTAGTCTGCAAGTCATGTATGGAAGGCATAAAAAATATTAGGCATCTGCTAATTGAATGTAAATGCTTAAAAGCAGAAAGGATACGAATAATGAAGTTGTAGGAGAATAAATATAAACCAAGTGATTATACAGAAAGTGGGTTCTTGGTTTTTATGGTGGGTTTGGAAAAAGATAATAGGGGATCTAGATATAAAGGCCACAGAGTGGACAAGAAGGTGTTGTGGAAATGGGATGAAGCAAGATAGAGAAAAATATGGGAAAAACTTAGGTTGGGAAATGGAAAGGGAAGTGGCTAACAGGTTTCTCTGGGTCATAGTAGCTGAGAGATTACTCACTTCGATAAAGGAGTAGCCATATCACATCACATCAAATTAAGCTACCCTAATTTCCTTCCTACCTCTACGTTTCTGGTCCTAATTTACTTTTACTAGCCACCATAACCAATTAGTTTATATATATGAACACCCATCACATTTGATTCCTCATTATCCCCATTAAAATGTTGACAACACAGTAGATAGATAACTCTATGTAATTAATAATTTTAATAGTTAAAACAATAAGAAAAACTACAAATCAGAATATATGGATTAATTTCAAATAAGGTTTATTAATTCAAGTCCGTATACAGTGAAGTAAAGTGATTTGACATAATTTTAACATCATTACAATACAAACCCCTTTCCCCCTTGTAAAGTCAATTACCATCAATCATTACTAAAAGAAAAAACAAAGCTCTAAATAAACAATATACATAAAAAGCGAAAAATAACATTCTCCAGGAGAGATATGTCAAATGTACAATTAACCTTGGATCGGTATTATTAAAAAAAACAGTAAAGACTGATCAAGAAGTAACACTACCAGGAAAAACAAATGAGTAAATTAATAGATGTAAAGATTAATATCACCCGAATTTGATTACTATACTAAGTCTATTTCGACCAGAAGATAGCCTGGGCACACATAATAAGATGATATTTTGCAATAATACCAAATCTCCCTCAAACTTAAGATTATTTAGAATAAGCCCAGCCCATAAATAACACTTATCCCTAACACATATATAAAATAACTAACCTTAGAGATAGATTGAATTCAACTTCACCTATATACAAAATCAATAAACTAATAAAAAAAAAAAAATGGATACCAACAATTACATAATACATATTGAAATAATTTTCTTAAACAATTCTATTTTCACTGAACTAATAATTTAAATAAAATTAGTTTGGTAATTATTATCACAATGCAACTAATTACACATATATGACATTATTAATATTTACCCAATTTGTAAATGATGCACTGTCCATCTGGCGAATAACATAGCACTAAACAAAAGTTTGATGACATAAACTCGTGTAAAGAGTTGGCAATACTACAATTCATTCAACAGGAACAAGGATTCTGCTTTTGACTATAAGTTGTTTATCGTGATAAACCACTTTTCAAATGTCTGCACAGAAACTTTAAATTCATCCTCAGCTAGCTTGCAGTGTAACATACGTCCTTTGGGCATAGTATATAGTTTCACAGTTGTTCAGTTTTAGAGTGAGCCATAGGAAAAGAATTCCCCTGAGGAATCATGGCTGTAATATCCAGATGTCATAAAGCAATAAAGCAATTTCTTTTATAATGCAAAGAGTATCTCTCTTAAAAACAAAACGTTTATATCATTTATAGTTTATATCCCACTACTTCCGCCAGCATTTTCTTATTGAAATTTTAACACTCATTTCTAAATTTAGTTTCATTAATGATGGACAGGAAGCAAGCAAATATTTTTCTTTTATTACTTTGACTTCAGATCTAGTTTTCTCATCTGAGTTCTAAAATTATCATTAACTGATTTTATGTGTAATTAGAGATTTATTTGATTTACAAAAAATTAAAATATTATTTTCTTTAGCTTGTTTCTATAATGGAGTGTACCCCTCCCTTTTCATTAACATACCTAAGTATAAATCAAAAAATTTTCAAGTAAATTTTGATCACCCTATAATTAGCTTTATCAATCTACTTATGTTGATTTATTTATAGAATATATAAGTTTTATTAATAACTATATGTTATATACTAAATTATAACTGGAATATAAACAAAAATATAATATTCTTTTATGAGATGGAAAAATCCCATCTCAGAGCAGTAGTTAATATTGTGTTAAAATATTTATTAGTATTTGTCACACAAGAGTTAAAAGTAACCTATTTATTTAGTGTACCAACATTGTGTTGGCACATAATAATTTTGTTTAAAAAAATTATTAAAATAAAAATCTTTCGTAAAAAGAAAACGTAAAAGTAAAAGTTTAAGAGTTTTGAAATAAAAGTTACAGTTAGTTAATTAAAAGAGGGAAGGGGGGTTTGCTTTAGAAGCGTCAAGTTAAAGTTTCATAAAGAAGTTAAAGAGGTTTTTTTTATTAGTTAAAATATAAGTTAAAAGTTTAAAAACATAAATCTCTTTTATTTAGTTAAAGAAAAAAAAGTCATCTTAAAACTAAATAGTGAATGGATCTCAAATTATATATATGCATGCGACTGTAAATGTAATAAGTATATGCGTATTAAATATTGAAAAATAAATGAAAGTTAAAAAATTAAAAAACACTCAGCGGTGGCTACTAATAAAAATCTAAAAACAACACGTTTGCATGGCTACTAATTAAACGAGCTCCAAAAAACACATAATTAAAAGATTATCAAAGGAATTTCGACAACAGATATAGCTGGAGGATATCAAAATGATAACACGTAGTATGTATAAATAGACAAATTTTTATCGGACAGTTAGTTGAGTTTGAGTCGAGTTTGAGTTGAGTTCAGTTGCGTTTGAGATTACAGTTCAGTACAATCTATCAGCGAGTTATATCAGTCAGTTTATTGTATATCCAGAATCAAGAATGCAGTGTTAAAAACTCGGAAAACATACAACTTTCTCCAACCTGAAGTCCGATGAAAACAGCCAATCTACCCGATAAAAGTGATGCCTGCATAACAACCTGAAGCCGCTCAATATCTAATTGCCTTAAAAAAAATGCCTCGGAATAATCAGCATCAAATCTCCACAAGAAAACTTCAAATCTAACCGGTTAGAAATACTTCATTAGAAGCAGGAAACAGCAATATGTACCCATGTTCAAAGGTAATAACATTTTTCTTATTTCTAAAGTAGCCATCGCATTTGTAAAACCTCAAGAGTCAAGTTTAAGAACACTATTGTATACATAGACGAAATATAAATGTGTGTGTTTAAAATGTTGTGTGTATTCATGTGCTAGTATATTGATTTCATTGTATTTTAAATTTCAAATATTATTTAATGCTTTCTCATAAGATATTATAGTGTGCGAATTATATATGTGCGTGTGTTATATTAGCAAATAAGATTTATAAAATATTTAAAATTAGTTTAATACATGTTAATTAAAATAAATTGTCTTTAAACTTAAAGCTTTATTTGTCGGTCAATTCTTTTGACCACTATTTGAAACTATATTTTGTTATTGAATTAAAAAATAGACTGAGCTAGTCGTGGGTGTATCTTGGGCGTTGAATGAGTGGCCATTGTTCAAAGTGCGTTATTTATCTTCTGGATAAATAACTGGCGCCCGTGTTATACAAAACAAAAAAGTGCTTTGAATGTGGTGTTGAATTCAATGGTCGAAAAGAAGTTATGTCCTGGAAATGTAACGCTAGTTATATATTTTATAGCTATCGTTTGGAAATACATATTCTCCGAGTATGTTCTTCTCTGCCTAAGAGGCCGGTAAGTAAACAGGATTAACATATTCAGTACAAAACTGGAATATAAACAAAAATATAATATTCTTTTATGAGATGGAAATCCCATCTCAGAGCAGTAGTTAATATTGTATTAAAATATTTATTAGTATTTGTCACACAAGAGTTAAAAGTAACCTATTTATTTACAAAGATAAATAAGTTTAAAGACTATGTTCTCAATCCTATTATCTATCTTATACCTGCATTTATTTGTGACCTTGTGTTTAAACCTGAATCAATAATAAGAATTTAAAACCTAGTACACTTAATAAGTAATATTTGATTTATTTCTGATTCTGACATCCACTAACTATTTCTATGAAATAGATTCTCACCATTTCCATCATTATTTACCTCTTCCTTCTCTAGCTAAAACAATTTGTATTATTAATGAACAGGAAGTCAAACATTGATATATAGTTAAATTAATCAATTTTAATCTTCTTGTGCCTTGTAGGCTATATATATAATTCATTATTATCTCCTTGTGCACTAGAATTCTTTTCTAATACATTGGCAAGTTATGATAGTGAATAATTATTCCTCTTTATTTAGTCAAAAAAAAATAAACTACCTAGTCTAGAGTAATTTTCAAAAATGGTTGGAACCTTTTGAATTAAAACTATGCAGTGCAGATTATATAAATAATGCTTTATAACTTTATTGAGATTATTTATTGTGCTGTTGATAACTAAAATTGCACCAGATATAGAAATTGAGAATTTTTTTGAAGACTAGCATTATCTATTCCTATTATCAATTGTAATGCTTAACTATTGCTTTATAGCAATCTAATATTAAATTATTTATAATACATTTACACTATTTTAATTGAAGATACAAGAAACTTCTGGAAAATTACTAATATATCAGTTTAAATCCCAAATTCAAATGATAAATGCAACAATATGTAAAAATTTTAATTATGAGAAAATCTGGATTAGTACAAATTCTTGTAACAGCTGTTATAAGAATATATTTGCTAATTCCTATTAAATAAATAAATGACAATATACACAATCACACAAATAGAAGAGCAAAATAAAATAATTTAATACAAAAAGAAACATTCTGACACTAATTATCTTTTAGATTAAATGTCATCAATGTTACAAATTAAATTCACTTAGCAATGACATCTATTTAAGAAAACTAAAATTAATATTTCAGATTATACATATAATTCTTCAGTTAAAGTGAATGTTTCCTAAAATATTATCTAATAATTCTTAGGATATGATGATTAATTATCATATCCAAATAATTTCACAAAAAAAACTAAATACCACTTATTTTCTTAATTTTTCAATAACTCCATCAAAATAATATTAAAATATCACAGCCAAAATTTTATAAACCATGGAGCTATTCTATGATAGGTCATAATATAGGGTTTCTAATATTGAAATTTCTAAAAATTCTATCATATATGTAATTGCAAATAATTGCATATTTGGTGCTGATTGCTGACAAGAATACAGATCCCAAAAATCAACCTCCGGAGTATATGTATTTATAATAGAGTAATCAAAGTAGATATTACTTAACTTATATTATACTGAAGCAATCAACATTTATTTTATTCCAGAGAATCATAATTTATAAAACAATTCAGACTTATATTACACAAAAACATATCAATCCTAAGCACAAATATCAATCAGAATCTTACTTTTTGTGTAAATTTAAAATATTTATATTCTGGAAAAAGTACTTTATATGCTTATTTTTATAAATTAAAAATGTAATAATACATTTCACTACTTTTGGTTTAGCTATTCAAGAGTTTGATATATTTATTCATGTAGACAGTGCACATGCACATGTGAATTCACTGAATGAATGAAAAACATTTTTAAATTCATAAATTAGGACACTATCCACTTCCAAACTTAATACTTATCGGTTTGTAATAACAGTATATGATTTAAAACATCAATTAGTTTTCTAATGCTCACTGTATAATACATGTACATTATCACCATCACTAATTATATCTATTTTAGATTCATGGCAGAATGAATATCTCTAAAGGTTTATTCCAGTATTTCTGATCCACAGTTTCTCTTCTTCAGAAAATTTATTACCTCATCTATCAATTTCACATGCAGGTTCTTATAATTTCTTAGGAACAAGTTTAGAATTCAGATCTGTTTATTGTCACATCTAATCTATTCATTCACTTCATCCTCACAATTTTCTTAATGATATGAGTAATCTTGTTTACTAATTAAACCAAATATTTGATTTTTAACCCCTTCTTGTTAATGATATTAATCCTAACATTCATATTCCATTGTGCAATCTGCAATCTCTATTTTGCGTTTTTATTAATTATTCAAGTATCAGATTCATAAATACAAATTATAGATATAATAAACACCTCCATACTTCCCCATTCTTTTTAAATTCATATAAATAAAGATATAATAAAAGACAAATGACCCCCAAGATGCATTTTGTGCTAAACCAGCACTCATCAGTTGGCCCAGGTCACTATCTCTCATATATATCTTTATTATATGCAAATACATATTAGTACAAAATAATAATTAAAAATATCTCATTTCAGTTATATAGACATGTTTCCTTTTAATATTTGGTTATTTCTATTAATTACATTTAAAATTCAATACTATAACTAATTACTTTAATTTTGTTTACTTTATACACTGCAGTTGTGAACTACATTTTGTTAATAAACATTGATTAAAATATGAATTCATATTGTTTATTAATCTACAAGTATAAAATCCTTTCCAACATACACATATATAATAGATGCTTTTTTATATATGTATATATAAATTAAAATTATAGTATAAACAAAATTTAAAAAAATAATAATATATTTATTAATAATAAAGTGAGGGGACATATTTATATATATTTCAATGAAAGTAAGCTTACTCATGCATTCACTGAACCAATATAATAAGAAAAAAAATTTACACTATCATATTTTTATTTTATATATAACAAATAGCAAAATATCTGATTTTCACTATTAAATACACTCTGGGCGATTTTTTTTTTTTCAACAACTTTAAAACAGTTTCAACTTTCAATATGCTGTAAAATTTTGTAAAACTTTTTGCATGACACTCCAAATATTTTATTATGCAAAATACACATCATCTCAAATTCCCAAATAATAAAGAATAAAATGTGTTTTCAACATAAATCAATTTTATTTATATATATAATCATGTATGGTGCTAACAGAAGGGAAAAAAGTTGCCAAATATCGTAAAATTTGTTAATTTTAAAAGTAATTTTATTTGTTTGTTTACATTTTTCTTTGGATAGCATATAATTGAAGTCATGAAAAGAGATGCAACATAGTTTGTGGCTCCATTGTATTAGTAATTTGATTTGATCAAAGATATTTATATTTATTAAGTTTTTTCTAATTATTTACTACTGTCAGACTTTATTTTTTAAAAAATCCTATAGCAGTATTTTGAATTTTTTAATAATTATTTACCTTTGGTTTCACATTTTTACTTACATCTGATAGCTTTACTAATATTTTCTGCATCTTTCAAGCATTATTTTTAAAAACAATCACATCATTTACAAAATCCATATAACTTAAATAATCTTCATTTTTTTTTTTTATTCCCTTGGCTTCCCCTTTTGTTCTACAAAATATATGATATGTAACCGCTGACAAAATTCTGAGCAAATGTAAACAATTTGCATATCCCTCAACAATATTAATTTTCTTAGTAGTATCATGTTGCAATTTAGTAATTATTCTTAAGAATTTGTCAATATTCTGTGTCTACATTACAATGTTGCTATTCTTAAATCATATCAAATGCCATTAAAGATTAAGTATCTTTTCATAAACTAAAACTCCAATGTAAAATAAAAATTCATACTCATTGGTCTTTTAAAAATACAACTTTCTTTAATATTTGAAAATATTCTATTATAATGTAATCATTTTTAAATCCATCTTGTTCTTTGATTGTTTTGAGTCCAAAGTTCTCTGACAAAAGTTTGTAAAGATATTAGTAAATATCTTGAATAGAACTAATAACAGACTACTAAATTCTGAGCATAATTTTAACAATTTATTTTTTCAATTGTTTCTTTTAAAACATCTTTTAATTCTATTATTTCTTGAAAATTAACTGCAAGTCATTTAGAATATGTAACATTTCAAATGATATTGCTTCTCTGCACTTTTTATAAAATTCTTCCATGCATTTCATAATGTGTCACTCTTGTTTTTGTAATCATCATTTTTTTAAATGTTATTGATGAAATAAATATTGTTCCCAATACTAAAACAACATTCTATAATTTAAGACTTTGATTATCTTGTTTAACTTTCCTGGCCATAATCTTTTAATCGGATTGTTTTAAAAACATTCATGTTTTTTTTTTTTTTTCCCTTAATAATCTATTATTTTTTAAAAAAAATTTCTGGCCAAGAACTTTTTTTTTTTTTTGCTATCTCATTCAAGTCTAAGCCATCTTCAAAATCTTTTAAAATTTTAAATGATTTGTAAGTTCTAACTTTTAATTCAACGAAATATTTCTGAAGGTTATTGTTATAATGTGCTATTACTCCCTATTTCCTTTATTTCTTACGACTTTTTTTTTTCAAAAAAAAAAAATTCTCAATGCAGTTTTCCTTTCTCTGCAAATCTCAAATATGCATAGAGTTTTCATTTCTTTCTCTACATTAAATACAACTTCTGAAAACACTTTCATTTTTAATTCACTTTTCAATCTTGCAAAAAAATGTCTTTAAACAATTTAAAATATTATTTGATTTTTCAAAACAATTCTGAAAATCTACATATGGTTCTTTACTTCTTCATTAAAATAAAACATTTTGAGAAATAAATAACATCAATCTCCACAGTGTACTTTCCATTTTTATATATAAAGATTTCTATTATATTTATATTTCCAGTATTTGTACCTTTATAGTAAAATGTAGATACTTGTGAAGCCAATTGTTCTTCCAGCTCATTTACAAAATCAATATATTATATCATATTCATGTTTTTTTCCATCACTAAAAAATTGGCTTCATTAAATGCCAGTTTTTCATCATCAATCCCTGGCTTGGTTGATGACTTTACTACTTCCAAAGAATGAGGACAAAAACTATAAATAATAATGCATTATATCACCACAATGCCATATATGATAAGTAAAACACAATTAAAATCAGCCAGATCACATAGATACTACACATTAACACAAGTCACATGAGCATTAACATATATGAATATAACATCTGTTTTGATTTTTAAAAAATCCCACTGATGTCTTAGTGATACAGCATTAGATTTCTGAAAAGAAAAAAGATGACAGTATATGCCTAGTACCAAACTGAAAAATGAAAATATATATTAGTCAATGCACCCTGATGAGCCGTACAACCATCACAAGAACATATGGAGTTGTCAGTAAAAATGTATTTTTATTGGTTCCTTTAAAATCTCAATGGGAAATCAAAAAAATTTCTTTTCAGTTAATATATGAAACTCCTTTTTGCAACCTTTTAAGACTTTTGCAAAATTTATCTGTAGAGAGTATACAAATATTCCTATTAATATTCTATCACTCTCTAATCTCTATGTTTAATGTTGAACAATAAACTAGCTTAACTAAATCATATTTCTGAAATTTTTAGCAATAAGCGATTATTTCAACTAACACTGAAATAATTCATTTTACTATATCAAAATATCTAGTCTCAAACGAGCTATGGTACAATGCCCAGCATGCTAACATTAAACTTTAAATAAAAGATCAAATCAAATTATATCTTACTCCACATGACTCAAAATTTAAAATTACATCATGTTTATTTCATATATATGCTTTAAATTATTACAAAAATTAACATTCTAAAAATTAATTTTGTTCAAAAATATTTTAATCTATGAAAATAGAACAATAACAAAACCTCAATTATTATAATATCTTGCAACTATTAAATAACTAAATGTGTGGTTTATATATGTAATAAGATAAGATATTTTACGGTAATAAAAATAAAAATATCTCCACACTAAAAGTCAATAAAAAAAATAAATAGTATAATATAAATAAATAATATCTTGCAGAATATTTATTGTCAGAAAGTTACTTACCTTTCCAAAGTTGTGTATCAGCTAATAATATATTATCTAATATTGAACTATCATCCTGACATGGTTCCATAGCCAAATTGCAAAATAATAACCTTAAACCATCTGCATACAAAAAAGAAAAAGAAAAATGAGACTATGTATTTTTAATGCTAAACGTAACTATTATATATTTGAAAATAATTTTATTTATAGTTAAAAAAAAAAAATTCAAAAATTACAAAATATCAAATTTACATATGTTTAAATCTATTAATTATTAAAAGAAAATGCTTTATACAATTCTATGAAATAATCTCATCAGATATCAACAAATAGGTACTTATACATTACTAGCAAAAATCTTTAAAACACTTGAGATTAAGTTAATATTAACTATTGTCATAAATTTAGTTTTGTTTTCTTTTTCTAATTTTACTATTGGCATAGAATTATGTAATTGTATTTATATGATAGATTATTTCCATCATCTAATATGAGTATTGAATGTCTTTAGAAAAATTTAACTTTATTTAAATAGTCCAAATACATTCAACTGTTAGTAATAGCATACAGATTAGTATATGCACAATGTTTTGAGAGGTATTATTCCCTCTCTTCTTTGCTGGCCTGACCAATGGCAGTACTATCATGGGAATCGAACCTGAACCCTTAGATTCTTGAGTATTGAATTTTAAAGTAACACTGTAACTAACTAAGCCATCCTGCCAAAGGCAATAATCAGTAAAAGTTTCATATAATTATCTATGAGGTTCCTCCTGATTTCTCCACTTTTTTGTTAAAAGCAAAGTTGGTTAGTGGCTTTCATACATTATGTATAGTTACACTAGGTTGACTTATGGGATTTTTTGTCATTGTCATGTGAGCAGCTTCTTTACATTTTTTTCTTTGTATCTTTTCTTTTCTATTCAAAATTTTTGTATTTTCCCAATTGAACATAAGTTCATTGGTACATACATAGGCTGCTACTTTATGCACATCTGTTTTCTCTCTTCTAATCATCAGTTTGTGTTCTTGCAAGCGCTTTTCAATGGGATAACTGATCTCACTAATATACATTCTTCCACATTCACATGGTATTTCACAGATGCAGTTTTTTTTTTTTCCAGCATTTCAAGTTTAAGCTTTGTAGATGCAAAGACATCCAATACTCATATTAAATTATGGAAATAGTCCAACACATAAATACAAAAAAAAAAACACTATCATCACAAACCTTTAAGAAAACACTAAGAATTATGTAATGTTTAAGATTTTTTAAAAAATTTCAAATCGCATACATTATTGATAATATCTGTCATAAAAGCAGCTTATTTAAATATAGAGATTATTATTTTTTTCACAAAACACTTGTAAAAAAACTAAATTTATTCTGAAAAAACATTGATTGGGTATTATAACAGACATAGAAATATATTTACATGTACATATATAGTTAATTTCAGATGGTCAATTTCAAAGTTTAAATTGTCCATAATGTTGTCCTCATTATAAAATATTGATCAACTTTAAATAAAAATTATAAATTGTTTATTGTCAAAATTGATACATATTATATAAACAGTTTATAAAGTTTAAAAACCTGATATTTAATTTCTTCTGACTTTATAAGACAAGCTTATCATCTGGTGAAGCCAAAGCTCCACAAGCAATAATGACATTATTTCCTTAAAATGTACTAGTTATAATTTTAGCATCTATTATTAAATAATTTAAAAAAACATTTCTAGTCAACAGTCTTTGCTCCATTAAAAAGATCTTGTTTAGAACTAAAAATTCCATAAGATTGCAACAGACACTCCATGAATACAGCATACTATTTCTAGTATGTAGAAAATCAAAAGAATATTTCACTGGCTTTTCTGGGGTTTTTTTTATTTACAATATCAATACTGATGTAATGTTTAATTTTCTTGGCAGTTTTACCAAATCTTTTTAGTTTATTTTTAGCATGAAAAAATAGCATTGTAAATCATTGCTTTTACCATATTAAGTGAAATATGATGGATATGAACTGTCATCTAGTTTCCTCACAACTTACAATTTTATGTTGGGTGATAATAGTAATAAAAAAAAAACAATATAAATCTTTGACATAAGCACTCCATAAAAAATATAAGTAAGTGATAATACAACATAACTAAATATTGTTATGTCTAATTTATTTGTTAAAATAACCTCAAAAAAGTCCTTATGTTTTATATATATATAGCTAAATCTATTCAAGGATAACAAACCCAAATACATTTCTAAGATAATTTTCAAACTAGATGCTCAAAGAATCATTTAAATGAACTTGCAAATAATGCCCATCTTTTGTTATACCAATGCCAATTTAAGACTGATAAATGATATATCAAAAGATAAGTGTTATTTATGATTTTAATTAAATGATTTTTGGAGAATCTAGTTTATAAATTATCTTAGTAAAGTATTTTTTTGTTTCAGAAACAGGTTTATATTTTCATTCTTACATATTTGAGAAATCGTAAAATTATTTACATGCTCAATATAATTACATATATATACAGAGACAAAAAAAAATTGTCATAATGGTAAGTGCATCCACCTCTAACCAAGAATTTAAACTCAAGATGGAATAAATTTGAGATTTTTCATGTTTGATTATAAAGTAAAGAATTTTTCTCTCATGTAGTTAGCTCAACTATTGCTAACATGGTTAGCAAATGAATATTTAGCTACTCTTAATTAGAAGATAAAACAAAGATGAAAAACTACTACAATCCCTCATCATTTATAAGTCTGATGAGTAATGTCTTCTTCTTCACTAGTTGCCTTTGGTGGGCTGTAGAACAAGCTTTTGATTTACAGTAGACCATTTGAAGGATGAATTACCTATATATATATTGTACCGATCGCATGCCTTGAACCCTTGAAACGCACTGAACATGAAATGCGTTTTATAAAATCGAGCAGCAATTAAGAAATATTCAATGGCATCCAAAATATACATTGCTATAATCATACCTTTGAAAGGTTCATTTACTGCAACCTTTGCGCGCCAACTCAAGACAGAGACTGCTCCCTTCCCAAAGGGATATGATCATGTAACTAATAAAAAGTTAAAATCTCTCTTATTTTTTTTATATAAAATCAACAGAAAAGTGGATGGCCTAACGAATGATCCTTGGTCCTGATAAAGATTAATTCCTGACTAGCTCAACCTATTCTTTATCTCGAGAAGGTGGTTTGTTGCATCGTAACCAGGAAAGGTTAAACAATAATACCATTACCAAATACACAGCACAACGCTATATTTTAAAATTAGATGTTAAATTTATTAAGCCGTCTATGATAATATAAATATCTACAAAACCAAAAAGAAAATAAACACACACACATAAAAAAAATATTAATTAAAATTCAAGCGTATAATTTTCAAATAGTTTCATAAATGGGAAGGAATGATCTGAGTTTCTCCCTTGCTTACACTTTAAACCAAAATTTGAAATAAATTCCCTTATGCAAAAATATAATGTGTATTGGCCGCGGTATGCACGTGTTTCATAAAAAAAATGACCCCCACCTTTCCACTTGTGATGATTTATAAATTTGTTTAAATTAAAATAACAATTTAGCCACGAGTTAACTATATTTGAATATTAAAAGTTCCATAATATGAGTCCTGCACGTAGCGGACAATAACAAAAATTATTTGGAACACTTTCTTATACACTTTTATTCCTTATGAAAACAATCCTGTGTGTAGTGGATGGAATAAATTTAATAGGGAAACAAACTTGTGCTAAACTATAATTTCAGAATCCTGCTCATGGCGGATAAAATAAATAACTACCATTATTTAAAAACAAAACACATACATCCAACGACCAAACCATTAAGTTGGTTAGAGACTTACTTACTTTCTCGGTAATAGCTCATCTATATAAGAAAAAAATGTTATTACTCCTATTGTGATTCTGCACGTAGTGGATCGCTATCTAATCAAACATAGCTAAAGTAATAAATAAGCTAATTCTGATTATTTAAAAGTAAGCCCACTCCCCACAATTATTTCTATCTAATTATTTTGAAATATTAAAATTCATATTTTTTTTCTCTCCCTTTTCTTTTTTTTATAATTTATTTAGATATTCCAATGAATTATGTATATCTTTAAGTTAAAATTACAAAAGAAATATATATAAATGAATTACGCAATTCATTGGTTCATTTAATAATAGCAATTATCAATAAAATAAAAAATTAATAATAGAAAAGAGACACAAAATATATATAAAAACATAAATAATACTTCCGAAGGCTTCATTCTTCTCCGGGATAGGATTCTGACGGTGATATATATCTGTTGCGCAGGTGACGGATAACATGATTTCAATGGAGGTTGGCAAAATTTTCTATAGCAGTTACACTTTAAGAAATAGAGTCACATTACTGGATGGCTATGTAGAGCTTCGAGCTGTGCAGATGTACCGAACTGGATCTTCTACTCCATGTTTATTGTTGTGTCCCGAATAAATCCTGACTCCATTCCCTTAGCGATATAGGTATGTTTCAGTTTGACTCTCTGAGTTTCTTATGTATTGCTTCCTTCCTTTTTTATTTATTTGGTCAGTATTCTTTCCTTTTCCTTTCGATTAACACTTCTTAGGAAACGTATTTGACAATAATAATTTCATTTAATTTTTTCTTTAGTCAATAACTCTTCTTCTTGTTCAGCATTGCGAAAAAATATTTCTTACGCTAATAATTTTTCTTTTTAGTCAGTACTCTCTCAAAACTATACTGCCCACAAAAAGAGAAAGAGTGACCCCAATTTCACCTGACCAGCATTTTTATATCACCCCCATTACAGGGTGTATTCTCTCATCCCCTCCACGAGCTATTGCTCTTATGTTTCTGTTTTAATTAAATTATTAATCTCTGTTTTTAATTATTTAAGTCCAAACAAGAGACTCATTTTTAGCTATCTCTTTAAAAAAAAATTTGTCGTACACATAACTTTATCTTTTAATTAATTTAAGAATTTCTCAGACCATTTAAATTCCAATCCCTTGATTTCTTTAAATAATAAAATAAAATCACATTTATTTAATTAAATAATTTTTTGTAGGTGTCAAGCCAAATGACCACTAATACAATTTCTACATTTTTTTCTCCTAAAACATTATACAATAAAAGAAAGAGGTCGTTGGCTAGCCTGCGGTCATGAAAATTAAGTTCTAAAAAAAATTTATATTAAACTGTATACATGTTGTCACATTAAAATTGTTTTTAAGTTTTCCAAAAAAAAATATTCAACACGTAACAGAAAAAAAAATACTAAGTTTGACAATCTAAAATAAAAAAATCAAAATAAAACATGTTTACTGCTAGGTTACTTGCAAATACATTTAAGTTTCCCGCAATAATTTCTTTAATCGCCCACCATATTTATTTATATCAAAAATAAAAAATGTAGCATTTATTAAACCACAAAATACATATTTACATGTAGTCCGCATTCATTTATTCATAAGCGTATTGTCACCATTCACCTTATTTATTTACCATATATTATGTGTGTAAGCAACATAGAAAATATACTTGCACAGACCACTCCTTTTATTATAATATGTACATTTGTTTGGGCTCCAACTATGCTTGCAGCCATCTTTGTGCCTGTCATTGAAGACTGACTGGCACAATATATATATATACCACATGATTAAATAAACTACAGCATCAATCTGTTGTCAAAGCAACTTCTATAGTAAAAGATGTATTTTTAGATACAAAACTGTAACAGATTGAAATTTTGAATTTTCCTAGAAGTTTAAATAATTCTATTATAATATATAGATACATATTACAATCATAAAAATATATTATCATACCTATTATAATTCAATTTTGTAACATCAAAAAAAAAATTTATAAACTATTACATGAACTTACGTGAATAAGAAATAATCTGGCCCAGCCAGTTAAGAAGTTTCATAGCGAATGTTTGATGAGCTACCACACTTGTATGCATTACAAATACTTTCAGTGGTTTACTTCCATGCCTTGAAGTGGCCTTCTAAATTTTTTTTTAAAAAAAAAAGATATTTATTAATATTTAACGTAAACTGTTCACAAATAAAAAATAACTTATAAAAATTACAGAATTTTACAAAAGTCCGTAATAGAGCTAAAACCAAACTTTAGCATATTATTATCATTACCAAATACATGTCATAATAATAATATTCACATAAATGTTCTGGACATTAATACAGAAAAGATGGTCTATATAATTTAAATTTAGGTTTTATTCATGCTTAGTATGCCTTCAATATATAACATATCATAATCATAGCAATCTCACCTCTTTATAATTATTATGACATGTTATATCCCGAAAGCATCCTAAGCACAAATAAAAGCTAAATTTAAATTATATAGACTACCTTTTCTGTATGAATGTCCAAAATACTTATGTAAATATTATAATTACCCTGAAAAAAAAAAAAAAAACAATTTTTGGTAGGTCATAATGATGTACCTGCTATATCATGTGAATGACAATTTTCAAAAAACACATCATGTGTTTCATTTTTCAGACTTCTAAATGACAAAATCATTCAATGATGAAATAATCTTTCTGAGCATTATACACTTGTCCAATAAATTAGGTCATCTTATAATAAGATAAAACTAAAACAATTTCAACCTAATCATTTGTGCTTCAAATGACAGTTCAGGTTTAAAATGGTTTGAGAATGTTATCATAGTTTACTTTGCAGAGATAAAATTAACTATCAAAGGCACTTCTCCATACCCTATCAACAAAAACAACTTTAGTAAACAATAAATACCAAAATAATATACTCATTCCTATTGATTATTTTGGGGATAAGAATAGTGGCCATTGTTTAACAAGTTTTTAGTAGATAGTTGTAGAAAAAAGTTGCTACTGGAAGTATATAAGTAGAGAAATGAGATTGAAAATAGTTATTGGTATTAATCTAGTCAAAGGGTAAAAAAAAAGATCTTTAGTTGGCATAAATCAGGATCTCTAAAATATACAGAAACTGATCTGGTATCAGAGCTATCTGATATCTATTGCTTACCCAAGCTTATAATAATATTAAAACAGGCAAAACTCTCCATACAGTAGTGCCACTCAGTACAAGTCTGAATCATCATTGGATGCCAGAAGGCTTGTACATAAAATATCTATCTGGTACCTACTCATCCAATATCTCCAGATTAGCTTCTGGCTTGTGGCCTTCATCAGTGACGAGTCTTGGATCTGAGAGCACTGCATCTAGATCTTAGGATCTAAGGCAACCCTAGAGCAGCCACCTTTTATCTCTACTTAACTACAAAGCTATGAGAATAAAATTGAAAACACAAATTTTTAATCTAATCTTATTAGCTTATATAGTCATATAGGTCTGAACTCAGTTCAATACCCATATATTTTGGGGTCTTTGGTTCTTTAATAACCATAGCCACAACTACCCTATTAGGTAGGATTTGGTATTAAACCACTAAACATCACATAATCACCATTTCTTATGCTTGCGCATAATAATTTATTAAAACAGGCAAAACTCTCCATACAGTAGTGCCACTCAGTGCAAGCCCAAGTTGCATTGAGTGAATTAGATCCTAAGATCTAGGTGCAGTACTTTCAGATCCAAGGCTCCTCATTGACAAAGGCCACAAGCCAGAAACTAGTCTGAGGATATTGGATGAGTAGGCACTAGATAGGGATTTTATGCACAAGCCTTCTGGCATCCATTGATTACTCTGGCTTGTACTGAATGGCACTACTGTATGAAGAGCTTTGCCTGTTTTAATAACAGTTATGAGCAAGCATAAGAAATGTGATCATGTGATGTTTAGTGATTTAGTACCATCCTGTCTAATAGGATAGTGGTGCATATGGTTATTAAAGAACCAAAAACACTAAAATATATGGTTACTGAACTGAGTTCAGATCTATACGACTATATAAACTAATGAGCTTAGATTGAAAATATTAGTGTTTTCAATTTTATTCTCAGAGTTTTGTAGTTAAATAAAGATAAAGGATGGCTGCTGGAGGTTGTATTAGATCCTAAAATCTAGATGCAGTGCTCTCAGATCCAAGGCTCCTCATTGACATACGCCACAAGCCAGAAACTAGTCTGGGGATATTGGTTGAGTAGGCACTAGATAGGGATTTTATGCACAAGCTTTCTGGCACCCATTGATTACTCTGGCTTGCACTGAGTGGCACTACTATAGGGAGAATTTTGCCTGAGCAAGCATAAAAAATGGTAATCACGTGATGTTTAGTGGTTAGCTCCAGATTAAAGTGAGAAGAATTGCTCTTAGAAGCAAATAATTAAACATATTAGAAATTCACATGATATTTTTGTTGGTATTAACTATCAAAAAAAAAAAAATTCACTCCTATGTCAATTCATCATAAAGATGTTCTTTTTTAAAATAACAAAAGTACTAATTTCTATTGATAAGTATTATTAGATACAAACAGCACCATATTAATTTAAAACGCATACAATAGTTTTGTAATCTCTCAATCATAACACAATAAAGTGGGAGGGAAATCAGTTTTTCATTATTTCAACAATATTTTTGTAACCATGAATGTATGAAATATATTGTAACATACGTATGGTATTTGTGGTTTATTAAAGATCGGCCCGAATTGGTTCGCCAGTTATAACGATCTGGAGAAATTGATGTGCGATTTATATATACAAGTTTAAGATTATATTTAATTTCAATTTTTAATTCTTAAAGAAAATTTTTAAATGCGAACTTTTTATTTTTCTTTCATGATTAATAATAAAAAACAATGTAACGTATGTATGTGCCCGTTACAATATATATATTAATACTTTTATCATAATTGAAATGAAAACATTCTTAAAAATCTTCAAGTCAATAGCATCATAAAAATGCTACAAAAGTTAAACATTCAGTGGTTACTATCAAATGAAATTAAAAAATAAAAGAATATATGTTTGGTTAAATATTTCAAAATTTAAAATTAGTACTCAAAATATATAATTGTGAGTCAATTAAGAATTACTATTTTTATGAATATATTAACAGACGCATTTTAGACATTGAAATCCCTTCTTCCATTTTTTATAAACTCATTCTGCCAAAAAAAAAAAAAAAATTGCAAAATGATTTCAATATTGATAATTTGCCTGTGATAATGTGAAAATTAGCCGAAATTGTTAATTTTAATTTAGTATTATGCTACATTGACATAATAATTTATATCATCTTTTTTATGTGAGACAATTTTTTTTTTTACTGTTTTTGTATCTGATACTTGAAATAATCACATTATGCTTGATAATCCACATAAAAAAAAGTAGCATAATTTACAATATTGAAAAATATTTTAATAATATTGATTTAAAATAATGAACATATTCCAAATTTAAATTTAATAGAATTGTAATATGCACTTTCCAACAGACATACATACAACTTTATATATTGTAATGAAAGAAGTATGACTAAATAATTTAAATTTATATCAATAGATTGACATTAAGCATCAGGTCATAGACCGTCATATTTACATACCTAAACAATATTTGCTTTAATATGATGAAGATGATCACTACATAGCACCTATTTGCTAGATCTTGAACAACACAAGTTACCCCAATAAATGTATATAGAATAAATATGCAAATCAGACAATATTACAAATAAAGATGTTAACACACAATTGAAATAGTTTATTACAAAATATAATTGTCAGTCAAAAGATAACTTTCTTCTTTTTAACAAAACCCAATCTTTAAAATATTATTGTTTTAATTCACATGCATATAGGAAAACAATAATTATTTATGAAATGTCCAAAGTTTCTCTGATTAATTTTAAACATTAACTTTTTAATTACACTTAATACGGTTTTATGATTGAGTACATTTGCCATACAGCAAATCCCTGGTCTTCAATATACTTAAAAATACAACTCTACGCATGGACAGTCTCATAAATATAAAACATTTATTTAATTCATAAGTTTCCTAGCATTGACACATGCATATATCTAATATGGTATAATTGCTATATCTTTCTACAACAGTAACTCTAGGGAATGACCACTTCAGGTCTGAATCGCGATTTAATAAAACTACAACTTCAACAGAGATAGCTCTTTTGAGTCCAATCTCTAATTTAACAGAACAAAATCCAAATAAATCCCATATAGACTTAGAAATATTTAACTATTTAACAATGAACAAATAATTGCATTTATCAGCAATAAAAGAAGAGTTAAAATGATGTATAAAAAAACTCGACTGATTCTGCTAAATCTATAACTTAAAATTACACCTGGGTCTCGTTTTACGCGATAGATAGGTTCCTCAGAAAACACGCGCAAACGAAATCGTGCAAAAATAGACGTAACTTACATTGAAAAAGGGGGGGTGCGGTCTGTAATTTTTCAAAATTCGCGTAAAAGCAAAGCACCAACGTAAAATTACTTTAAAATTCGCGCAAAAAAAAAAATGAAATAAAATATGACTACTAAAAAATTTCAAATTTGAAAAAAATTGATACAAGACAAACTTGTTTTAACTATAATATTTAATTTTATTCAAAATAATATATATTTTTATGCATAATTTACAGTACAGTAATTTACATTTTTTTATACACGTTTTAATTATTATGATTTTTCTGGTGACAACGTAATTAGTAATTAATCTTTGAGACGATGATTTTATTAATTGTTTACGAAGCTCGCGATATCCAGACATACAACCATTTAGCTCTCGTTGGAATTTAAGAGCACGTTAATGATTAGTGTCATTAATAAGAAAATAATAATTGATTACGTTCTTTTTTAAAAAGCAAAAACAGAATGTGATTTAAAATGCAAAATTAACACGCACAATATTTGAACAAATTTACATTATAATCTTGTAAAATTTAATGTGTGTATACATAAAATGTGGAAATCATGATTTTAATTTCATTATTGCATAAAATCTTACTATTATAAAGCACTGAAAATATTGAAATTACTAAGATGAAAGTCGAATTCCAATAATGTGCTATTACTTTCAATATAACGTAAGTGCGCGAAACTTATTATTTAAAGTAATAGCGCATTATCGGAAATTGACTTCCAGTGAAACACGAATCGCGTAACTTCAAAATCATGTTAAATAAGTCCACGTAAAAAGAGACCCAAGTGTATTTATAATTATTAACTTCATTTATTTAACACTTGAATATGTTATTTTGCTTCTTTTTTTTAATCATCTAAATAGATACTTATAATTAATTATTACATCTTTGATTATTTTCTGACAATTTCTACATAAAAAAGGTAAGTTGTTTTTTTTTTTACAAAAGAGAACATTTGATTAACGTGCATAATAAAGAAAAGTTATTTTCAAAATATTAACATAACATGTATATACAATACGAAGAAAATTTCTTTTTTTCCTTTTTGTAAATCTTTTTTTTTAATCTCAGCTGTATTAAAATGCAACTAACTTTAACTTTTTTATTTTTTAAGTTTCATTTCCTGCTTTTAAACAATTTATAATACATATATATAACATAGCCTGTTAGTATTAAATGTAAACTTAAAATGGTTAAGATAAAGTTTAAAAAAATTTTTTTAATTTAAAACTTACAAAGTAAATTATGGCTGTGGTTTGTTGGTGGCAAGTATTAAACAAGTGGCCATAATATCTTTTAACGGTACTCATCTTTTAGCTAAAGATGCCGCTCTATGGCGTGGTTTTTGCGCCAAAACACATAAAAATGCTTGTTTCCGCAGCCGACACGTTCGAACCCGCGTTTTCTATAATACATATCTTTTTTGCTGTGCTACAGAATGCAGGCCACTATGTCGCGTCGCAGTACAGCATGTATGTTGCATAGCAGCAAATACATTTTCCGAATTCGCACAATTTATAAAATAATTACGGCTTGATGAGAGAGTTTGTATTTGAATTGTATTGAAATGTTGTTTTCATTGGATTTTTTTTTTATTTTAAACTATTGAAATGTTCAGATTTTTTAAAACAATAATTATAAGACTTTTTACAATGTACTGTATTGAACTTTTATTTGAGAAAATGTTAAATATTTGTTTTTATTGAGTTGCAATTAGGTAACGTGTCAAGTAACGTACTGTTAGTAACATTCCACGAGACAAAGAAGATTCTACCGTCTGTATATTTTTGAAGTAAAAAAGAGCGGTATGAAAAAAATATCCAGTAAGAATAGTCCAAATATACAGGTTTCTTTGTAAATTTAATAAAAAGCAAATATTATAAACATGTTTAATAAGTAAAGAAGACATTTGTATGTGTTTGTTGTTGTTTAAAAAAGTTTGAGTTTCTTTCTTCTGTCCGAGTACGGTTACGATTTTGAATTTTTTTATTTTAGCATTACAAACAAACAGAACAGTAACCCTAAACCTAATCCTAAACTAACCCTAAAACTAACCCTAACCCTAAACCTAACCCTAAACTAACAATAAAACTAACCCTAAATCTAACCGTAACAACTTTTACTTTTATTATGATTATTATTTTTTAGTTAAACAACAAAAAAAGTCGTAACACAAGTAAAAAAATATCCGATAGAAAATTGATAAAAAAAAAGCCGTAACACAAGTAAAAAAATATCTGATAGAAAATTGATAAAAAAAAAGCCGTAACACAATTTAAAAAGTATACGATATAAAAAACACGAATCAAATTGTAATTTGTTGATTTTATTTTACATTTATTATTATCATTTAAATTGTATACGTTAATAAAAAATAATATTTAAAAAAGACGATTTTGTTTTGTTTTTATTTTCGCATTACAAAAAAGCACAGAAAAATTATTAAAATCAACGGCCCGTGAATATTCATATTTTATAGTTTTAGCGTGAAAATGGCGCCATCCAACGGCATCTTTAGCTATAAGACAAGCACCCTTTTAACAATCTCCAGTTTTGAAACATGAAGTAAGGGTTGTTTCTTCATTTTAACTAGAAATTTGTTCAAAAATAGCGGATCAGTTCAGATGTCCAGGATAGGTTTGTAAGTGGCAGTAATTAATGTTCTTCTCAGCAACATAATGAAGATTCAATGTTACTTGAATAAAGTGAGAATCCCTAATGTCTGTTTTAAGAAAAATTAACTTTATATAAGTTTTATTTTTTTGTTTTTGAACGCCTGGACTTATTTTACAAGATTTTGTTAACCTTGTTTTTCACACCTTTATAACCAGATTTTATATATATTTGTTACATTACAAGAATTTTAAAAACACTTTCATTATTTAAACGAATGAACTTGTAAAACATTTGATTATTAAATTTCCTGAATTTTTATTTTTCTTGGCTTCGAATTAATCTTTTTTTAAAAATTTAATTATTTGAAATCTATTTTTTTGAACAGAGCTATTTATGCAATACATACTTTGATAAGAAAGTAATATTTTATTGATTTCAATTTAATTTAAATATATATTTCTTATCCATCCATTAATTTATTAATAAGACAATTAATAATTTATACATTTGAATATTTATATTGCCTATTATTAATAACATTATACAATAATAATTCTTTTTTAACCATTGAATTTAAAGAAAATTGTTAAAATGTCCTTGTTAAAACTTCAGTTTTCAATTAAACAATCAATACATGAAATTAAAAAATGATTTCTAGAAACATAGCTGCATTATTTCCAGCTTTGAACTGCAAAAAGGACCAGTCTGGAATTTAAATGTATTATCATGTAATAATCGCAGATTTCTCAAGCTTAATTATAAATGATAGTGGTATATATTGAACTGAATTGATATCCAATTCAATGGTGTTATTACAAAAAAAATAAAAAATTTTAAAAAAAGATTTTAAACTTTTAATTTTCATTGAGTGTTTAATGTTTAAATTTTTTATTAGTATTATTTAAAAGGAGTATGTGTATTAAAATACACACGCGATTATATTTAAAACGGATCATTTTAATGTTTGTAGATTTATTTTAAAATAGTTTACTTTCACCGCTAGTTTTTAATCAATTTGATTAAAAACAGGCAAGCACGCTAATTACATTCCTGTTGCTTTTATTTTAATCATTTTAAGTTCATTCTAAAAGCAGAGGTTTAATTTTATGTTGTTGTTTTTGTTCAAAATAATCCCTGGGCAGAATTCTTAGATTAGATTGAACTGGAGATTAATATTTGCCCTGCCTTAGGCGTAGAATTGGGCAACAGGAAAGGTTTTCGCGGGAAAGGTAGCCGGGTATAAAAGACCCCGCAAAATTTGTCACAATAGTTTTTGCTTTTATTCTTGACTGACAAGCTGTTTCAAAGTGAGATATTCAGTATTCCGTATACACTTTGATTATCGCCTGCAGAGAGTTATAACATTTTGGGTAGCACTTCAGACATTTAATTCCTGCTCAAAACTTGCAATTATTAACAGACTTCGTTGCTGTACAAGATGTCAAAATCTACCGCCCTGAGTTTTGCCATCATCAGGATATCTTGCTAGCTTAACTCAAAAGACGGACCCACGCCTGCCAACTCTCCTTCATTCCTGCCATGAACACCTAAAATAAACAAGACCCCACTGCCTCTACCTTGCCACTGTCAAAGGACCAGAAAATAGACTAAAATAAACGTGCGCACTCTACGCGAACTGTGCTTTACCATAAGGTAAAATTTTCTTTTATTCTTCCCAGGGTAAATTTATTTTAATTAAATCTCCACTCAATCTAATTATAAATCTGTATTCATAAGCAACATTTAACCTCATTTAATATTTGTTGTGTTTTCTTGTATTTTGTAGTGTGTCTTGGAATTTTAGTTTTAAGATTCCAAGTTTGCTTTCAATTTTTGTTTATTGGAGAGTGACGAGTGGGTTTTATATTTTTAAGCCTAACTTTTTATAAATGCTTTAGCAGTCGTATATATTTTAAATGCTTACCTGTAATTATTTTAGTAGCCAATAATTGATTTTAAATACTGTGTTTGCGCTTTTGCAAACCACCAAAAATCTTTTGGCTGGCGACTTTATTTTCCTAGTCTTCCGCAGGTGGGGGTTTCGTTTATTCGTTTCTTATATCTCTGAAAGCGGAAACTAGAATTGTTTTTCTTTGTAATTTTATAAGTCGCCAGCAGGAAGATAATATTTATCCCTTTGTAAATTACAGGTGAGAGAGACTTTCGTTCTGCTAAAGTATTTAAAGCTTTAATATTTTCGTACTCATGTGCACTTTCCGATAGATTTATTTTTGTATTTACATGTGGCTTTAAATTTATCAGAACATGTGTCATAAATTTATTTCTTAATTATAATTATTTGTAATTCATTTTCTTTAAATGCTGGGGCAGATGTAACTGGTTTTCTAATGTTTTACTTGACTCCTATTGGGACGTTTAATTATTATTAGTTTTGGCCAATTGTTTGGTTGGAAATTTGCCAGTTAATTTTCTGTTTTCCTTTCTCACTAAATCATGTTTACTTTAAACGTAGTATAAGATGCAGCTTCTGTTGGCATGAGACGTTCTTTGTCCCGACGCATTTTCCGGGCCTAGAAAAGCTCACTGGCACTGGTTTCGTTGATTTATTTCAAGAATGTATTGTTTACTATCTGAATGGGAAAACCAATGTTTGGGTGAATCCTCTGCTGAATGAATTTGCTTCCTCCCTTTATAATTCATTATTAGAAGATCAGTAGGTCTGCCAGAGCACTGCGTTTAGTCTTTCTGGTACATGCCTGAGCTAATCCTATTTGTTAACTTAGAAACTTTTCTTATAAGTCTTCTCTTAATAAAATTTTAAAATTTGTTTAAACTTAATTTGGCTGACGTTTGTCTTGTGCATTTATTTCTCAACTGTCTAAACAACTTTAAGATCTCTTGTTTCTCCCTGAGTTTAGTCAGCGCAAACCATCATCATCATCCATTCTGATCACAGTAAATAAATTTTCCATGTGATGTGATGTGATGTATTGTGGCTTCTCCTTAAACGAAGTCAAGAATATCTCAGCAATTATGCCCAGATAAACATGTTAGCCACTTTATTTCCATTCCCCACTCTAAATTTTCCCATAATCTGCTCTATCCCATTTCCACAACATAATCTCTGTCAACTCTATAACCTTTATATCTAAATCCCCCTTATCTTTTCCCAAACCCATTCTGTAGTGTGATGTGATGTGATGTACTGTGGCTTCTCTTTAAATGAAGTCAAGAATATCTGAGCAATTATGCCCTGATAAACCTGTTAGCTACTTAATTTTCCATTCCCCACTCTAAGTTTTCCCATATTCTGCTCCATCCCATTTCCACAACATAATCTTTGTCAACTCTATAACCTTTATATCTAAATCCCCCTTATCTTTTCCCAAACCCAGCATAAAAACCAATAATTCACTTTCTGTATAATCACTTTTTTCATATTTATTCTTCCATAACTTCATTATGTGTACCCTTTCTGTTTTCAAACATTTACATTCAATTAACAAATGCTTAATATTTTCTATTTCTTCCTTACATAATTTAATAAATCACCCATACTTTTCCATTTACATGTATATTCTAGTGTTCCATAGTGGAAGTAAAATAACAACAATAACAAAATATACATCAGTAAAATAAAACCTTTATATAGAAAACAAATATAATGTAAAGGAAATGACTTTATAACATAACAATATACAGAACAAATAATACAAACATTACATAACTTTATATATTATTTTATATAATTTTCCATTCATTTTTAATTAACCGGTTGTTAATTAAATTTATCGAAGTTTTATAAATATTCATACCATTATTTAAGTTACGCTTAATGTATGTTTCACATATTTGTTTTCTTTTTCTATCTTTAATGTAATTTAAAGGCTTAATATTTTTTGTGGCATCTATTTTATGTCCACATGTTATGTAGTGAATGTATAAAGTATATTTATTTTCTCATATATTAATGGCATTGTAATGTTCTTTGGATCTCTTAAATTTTCATTGTATGTCCGTAGTAAATCATATTGCAAAGATCATAGTTAAATTTTATATACAATTTCTTTTTTTTTTTTTTTGTATTTTTTCTCATCTCTTAATTTATAATCACCTATTAATTTAACCAGACTTTTACTATTTGGCCATCTGATATTTATATGCTTATTAATACAACTTTTGTCTTTTATTACTGTATTATAAATTTTGGGATAATATGAAAGTCTGATCCATTTCTTATTTGAACTATTGTTACTATCATCATTATAATCATTTTGCATTGAAATGTCTTAGAATTAAAAAGTATATTTTTAATAGTTTTAGAGTTACATCCAAATTCTTTATATAATTTAATAAAGTGATTATTTTGTAAACCATTTACATTTTTATTTGTATTATATTTGTCATTTCTGTGTTTAAAACTTAAAAACTGCCACCTTATAAATCAAAATATTGTAACCACTTTTATTGAAAATGTGATTATTTCTGACCAGATATTTCTTCAAGTCAATGGGTATTTTTTTAGCCATTACTAGTTAAGATTGATGATGATGATGGTGTTTTTATTTGTAATTATATATTGGGCTGCTCCCATCATCTAGAATTGTTAAATGTGTAGAAATATTCACACTTGATTTAAATTTCACACAAATTGTATGTTTTGAATGGTATTATCCCCTTCTCTTCTTCAGGTGTTGCTGGTCTAACCTGTCAGTACCATCATAAGAATTAACCTAGTGGTTTTTAAATTCGTGCATATTGAATTTAAGGTGACACTTAACTATTCACTAACAAAGTAGCCTAGCTGGTCTTAAAGGATCATGTTAAATTCAATAGTCATGAATCTTTGATTAGAGATTCGATTTCCATGTTAGTATTTCCCTAAGAAGAGAGGCAACCTGTGTGTCATTATTAACAACGAATGTATTTATCACTTTAAATATAGGGGATTTGGACTCAGACTTTCTAGCACCCATCAACTATCCACATTATCTCATACAACTGATATACATGACGACACACATGTAGAAAAGATAAATAATCACCAATATATGTATTTCATGCTAAACCAGCATTCATCAGTTGGTCCAGATTATCATCTCCCACACACATATATAATCAGCGCTCAGTTTATATTAAGTTAGCAAATCCTCACACTTCAATGGACAGGCTTCAATCTATTTCGACCTCCAACTTTTCAGCCATCCATATCATTGAAAATCTGATGATGGAAAGCCCAAATCCCATGTAGTGATGTGATGTAATGTAATGTGATGTGATGTATTGTAGCTACTCCTTAAACGAAGTCAAGAATCTGCTCTTCTATCAAAAATCTATTATTTAATTAAAAATAAAATAATTATAAAACATTTTTCACTTTTCTACAAATTTTATCAACTCATATTTTAAATTCAAATCATTCATATTTTGTACAATTGTTAAATTTAAAATTTTCTTAATTAAAATTTAAATAATCATTTATTTTTTCAATGTCATTGAACAATAGCTACAATTAATTAAATTGATTTTTTATTTTCTATCTAATTCTGAAAAATTTCATTCCATAGTTTTAATTTAAAAATTAATAATCCCAATAAAAAAATAAAACAATATGTTAAGATTTCTATCAACTTTCTTATATAAAATAGTTTATGATCAATTCTACCTCTATTAAGGCCTTGACAGTATTGCATTGTTCTTGTCCTCCTATTTTTATACTACTCCGACCCTGAAATATATTTTAAAAGAAATAAACATTTATATATATAGTTATATCTTGAGGCTCATTAAAATTTATAATATAATTCTAAAACTAAAATGCTTGATCATCAATGATAATCAATATTGTGACTTACTCTTAGTATTATTCTGTTACCTAGAAACTATTTGCTTTCAAGTAAAGAACTTACAAACATTAGCACATATATATATACAGAAACAAATATATATTAATATACAAATTAAATTAAAAAAATAAGTAAAAACAAAATACAATTGCCTGTCTATACATAGTTTTGTTTAATATTTCAATCAGAAGACTGGTTTTTATCTGAAAATACAGCCAAATGATGCCCTTCAAAAATTAAATATTAAAAATCATTTCCATATCTGATAAAACAAAAAATTCTTATAAGCTAATAATATTTTTAGAGAAAAAGTTTATTTTCTTAAAAAAAAAAAAAAACTATTTTCTCATCAAAATTTTACAAAAAACTTTTAAATAACATTTTTGAATAAATAATTTATTTTCAATTCTACATATTGAAAATGACTATCTTATTTTCTTCCAAAAAAAAAAAAATTCTTACCAAAATTGTAAATAAAACTTTTAAATAGATATTTAAATCATTAAAAGTAATAATTCATTAATTACAAAATAAAATAATATATAAATAGACAAATATATATGTACAAAATGTATATATATATATTGTATCTAACTAAAGTTTCCCTTAGATCCAAAAGGAGCCAAAGGTTATCTTAGCTTAACCTTTTGGTTTGAAATTGTCTGATTTTTAAAAAAAATAATAACGATAAAAATGAAAATTAAATTAGTTAATGACTAAACTAGGATAATCTTGAATTGATTGTAATCATTATTGTATTATGAAATTAAGATATATGAGTTAGATTGGTAAGAAATGCTAAATAATAATTTGAATTCTAAAAAAAAGAAAGATATCAGAAATAGTTGTCAGTTTGTAAGTAATATTAAATGTACTATCGTATAATCTATTCTAACGTTTAAAGAATAATAATAAGATATTATTATTAAGTTGGAATAAGTAAGTAATAAATTTAAAAAAAAGTAATCTGTAAGTTTTATTAGAACAATATAACAGTATTTATTAGATGTAAGATAGTAGCGTTCCACTTACAAAATTATTTTAAATTAAATATTTGATAATATTTTATTTTTGTAATTTTAAAAGAATAACTTTTAAACAATGGATGAGCTCATATTTATAGATTACCCGTATATGGAAATGTGTGTGTGTGGGTGCAAGAAAGATACATAAACATAAGAATAAAATAAAAATAAAAAATATTTTAATTCTAATATTTATAAAAAATAAATAAATAAATGGATGGATATAAATTTATGAAAGAAATATTTAAAAGTTAATAAAGAGGGATAGTTTTAAATTTTATATTTATTACTATGAGTTGGATAAAATATCATTAAAAAAAAAAAAAAAAATTATTGTATAATATTTGTTAATAATAAAATTTTGACTTCTAGCTGAAGGTCACGTGGTATAAGAAAATTATATTGATTACGTCATTAGATCAATTCTACAGCTAGTTTGTTGGAATATTTAAATTTAATAAAAAATAGTTTTTATTGGTTTTTAAATAAACTATGGGGGGGGGGGTGATAAATTGTGAGATAAACGGAAGATCTAAAGGGTTATGCAGTTGCTGATCTGTTTTAATTCTACCTGTGGCTGAATCTTAAAAGTTCTTTAACAAAAGGTAAATTTTTAAAACTTTATATTTTTTAAAAAAATAAAAGTATGTTTAAAATAATTATTTAAAATTGTCTTACAATGAAGAAGGGCTAAAAGAAAGGTAATTCCGTTTCCTGACAATTTTTCATTCCAGTTGAGGCATTAAAATTTACGGTAAAATGTTTGCAGAAAAAAAATACAGCGTCTCATATTTCATTTATTTTTTTTATCTATTCATTTTTTTTTATTTAGAAGTAAAACTTAAATTATTAAGTACTGTTATGGCTAAAGACTTTATTGCATTAAACTATAGTATACCTCCTATTAAATTAAAAATATACGTGAAGAAGAAATTATAAAAAAAAAAAAGACATTCAAACATTTTAAAATATTAAAATGGAAATGTGTTAGCGTCTTATAATTAAAAGTGACAACAAAGTAATACTTTATTACTTTATAGATGATATATATATTGCATTATTAATACATGCTATATACATGTAAATATGCTCTTAAAAGAATAATATTTAAGAAGAAAATATGTATTTTAAAATGCTAATTCTCGTTTATACTAGTAGTATGAAAAGAATTTGTTTGAAAGCAAAACTTTAAAAGAATTTAAAGATATTATTAATGAACTTGTCTCTATCAAATACGTAATGTTTTGTTATAGTGGCCAGTACTTATAAGTAACTTTATGACGTTGATCTTAGTTCATAACACAAGGAGTGTCCTTAATTATAAACAAAGTCTACTCTTATGTTTAAAAATAAATAAAAGGAAATTTGTTTAAAAAAAATAAGAAATACATTTTTAAATATTAAGAAACGTTTTAAAAAAAAGAGCTCTATTTTTAAAAAATGCATTTATCTAAAGAAGAACAGTGAAAGTTAACTAAATAGACATATTATAATTATTCCGCGTTTGAACCTAGGATTATAAATATAAAAACATGTACTCAGCTGAAGAATTTATTGTTTCCAATGCCGGCTTATTTTACTTATACTTATGCTTATTATACTTATGCTACTCAGTTGAATAATTTATTTTCCAGTGCCAACTTATGTTTATGCTTATGATGTTTTATTATTTTAATATTTAAAATTATCTTTAAAGATAAAAGAAAGTGAACGTGTTTATATAAAGAACTACTGAACATTTTCGTTTGGAAATGATTGCCATGTATATAAATGTATTAATTGAAGCTTCGAATTTAAATAGATATCTAAACCTGGATAAATTGTCTTCACATTATGAAATGGAAAAATCATCACGGAGCCGAAATATGAACTTAAGCTAATGTTTTTGTTTTTTTTTATTGTTTGTTTTATTGGTTAAAAAAAATGAAACCATAAAAATATTTATGCTATTAAATTTTTATGTAACACTTTTTGGCATCGATATACAGATAAACTAGGGTTATAATTTTAAAACGAAATAGGTTTATTGAATGAACAAATTTTCTTGCCATTCTTAAGTAGATTTAGTTTATTTATCAAGCATTACACTAGCTAGTTTCTATTTAATAATTTTATTATAGAGATTTAAATATCACAGTCTTATTTCCATATAAATGGGATGTTTTACTCAATTTTATTTTAAATTTAATAAAGAAGTTTATCAGAGAATATCCATTCATTTGTTTTATGAATGTTATATTAAGAATAATTACAAATATTTTATATTCATCGAGAAGTAAATATTCTTGCATTTAATTTACAATTTTAGAAGCCCACTAGTACTATATTTTAGCATTTAATATTTTGTTATGTGTGTGCCTTGCCTAGAATTTTATATGCATTTAAGTTTAAAGTATTTTCTACAGTAGTCAGTTGACACATAGTTTGCTTTGTTGGTTCGAATATTGGATGTACGTTTTGTATTTTATAAATTTCTTGGAAATAACTTAGTCAGTTTAAGTGAAATATATATCTTGCTATTAGTTAGTATTTGGGTAGCCTCAAGAATTAGGTTTAGTTCATAATTTTTGAATATGTTTATGGAGTCTAGAGTATCCTCCATCCTTATTGTAATGTAATTCCATGATTTGATAGTGCTTGTCCCCAAAAGAGGGTTATTATATTGTATTTTTCAGTGATGATAATCACATTTATAAGCATCGTCATTTTTGCCTCCAAGTTAGGTATTTTTGGGAGCCACCATATTCTTTTCCAGCTCTGAGGAGCTTAGTATTTTTATATTCTTTTGCCCATCATTCATGATGACTTAATGCTAATTCCACCACAGTAGGTGATGTTGCATTTGTTTTAGATTTGTGATGACAAGATATGCTTGTTTGAGGAAATGTATTTCTTCAGGTAGTTGTAGCTAATTTATGGCTCATAGGTATATCAATGTTTGAATTGTGTTGCTATGATAGTTTTATCACACACAAGCTAACCAACAATAAATTATATTTATTTTAAAGTATATTAAATATGCATACGGTATAAGTGGCAATTCACACATAATAATTTAATATTTTCATCCAGAATTTCGTCGCTGGATTTGTAAGTCTGTTACATCATTATCTTTAAAACATTGAGGGAATAATTTTATGTGGACTAAAGTTATTTTAAAAAAAGTATAACTGATCTCTGATGAATGATTGTCCCATACACTTAAGTTAGTTTAATTTTAATATTAGCTTAATCTGATTTAAACCTATATCTAGCTGTGATATTAGTTATATCCGTGAAACTAGTGATGATATTTTTAAAAAGTATTGTTGAATATGCTTACTCCAACTTAGCATTTGTTAAGTTGAGGAGTATAAAATTAAGCTTAGGGTTTTCAATATAAACATAGTTCTGTGTGTTATTCTGATTAGTAGATGACACAATAATGTTATTAATTAGTCCAAATAATTATATAAAATCTTAGTGCGGTATTGGCACTGTTTGTATTCCACTATATTTATAAACATTTCTTCTCATTATTAATAAATCAAATTATTATTATTTCAAAAGTTTTGTTTGTTTGTTTTACTTTTATATGAAAATATATTATTGTCTTGGGTTCCAAATTCACAAAATCTTAAATTTTAAAGTTATTGAATCTTCAATTCAGACATTTGCAAGTAGATTCTAAGTTAATTAAATACATTGATACTGTCTTGAAAATAAAAAAAAAAGCTATGTTAAAGTAAATGATTCTCATATGGAATCACCAATACAGATAATTGCATTATAGCAGATACATAATTAAATACTTAGTTAAAAGTTTATTTTTTTTAAATTATCAGTATATCTTTCAGATTAAAGATTATGCAATATCAGATTAACAATATTAGTACTTCAGAAGAATATTTTAATTAATATTATTTTAAAAGCTGTATATTATCTTATATTCACTGCATATCATCTATCATCATCTTAAATCTTATATATTTAAAGAATTCTAATCCATTTGCATTTGAGGTCTTTAGTGGTTGTCTATGAGTATGGAAAGGCATTAAAAGTACCCTAGCTCTTTTATTTGCTCAAGTAATATCTTAGATAATAGGCCATTATTAGTTAAATTTGAATTGATTCATTAAATTTTGTGAAGATTGAACATATTATAATTATTTTATGGTCAGCTAAGATCTCACTTATTTATTACTAATCATAGTAATTCTTTGTTAGGCAACTTAACTTAAACTTTAATTTTATACAAGAGTGTTAATTTAAAATCCCTGAGGTTTTTTACTCTTGTTGTTTTAGTAAATATAATTCTATAAGATAATATTATAAAATAAAGCATCATAGGTCTTATTCAGAGAGTGTATGATCTATTGGTAGGACTAATATGGTAAGCATTCATTAGTGATTTTAGTTAATCTTTTATATGGTTTATTAAAATATCAATAAGCTGTAGTAGTTATAGTTTATCAGTATTGGATTTGACCTTTATTTGTTTATACATCTCTGGATCATCATCTCTTTTCTTTAAATTTATTGTAACCCCACTGAGCCAAGTCATTTAGAGTCTCTAATTTATAGTTCATTTTAGTTCATTTATATTATATTTCATATCATTCCAATTTTATTCCATTTCTTTTCATGTCATTTCTTTTTATCATTTTTCTGTCTCCTTTATTCCATCTTCTTCTTATATATCTCTATCATATCCTTCTATCATCTCAGACACTTAAAACACTTCTTATTTCTCTATTTCATATCTTTCCATCATTTCATTTCATTTCTCTCTCCTTTATTCTATCTTCTTCTTATATTTCTCTTTCATATCTTTCCCATCATCTCATTTCTTTTCTCTCTCTATTATATATACCATTTCTATTATTTTTCCCATTTCTTTTCCCCCTCAATTCTTTTCTTTTCCATCATTTATTCTTACCATTATTTTTACCTCCATTATCATTATCTCTCTATCTCTTATTCTATCAGGTTACAATTGGCCGCTCTCATTTCATTTTCATCCTTTATCTTTATCATTATTTTCTCTCTCTTTATTCTATTTTCTTCTTATCTTTCCCTATATCTCTCTATTTCAAAAGGTTACAATATATATATATCTGTGCCAAAACTTTCTATATACAAGAAATGTATACAAAAAAACCATATATTAATAATATTGTGTATTCATATGAAAAAAAAATACATTATAAATTATCATATTAAATAATAATTAATGAAAAATAAAGAATTAGGAAAGTAGATAATTCAAAAATGTAATAGTGCCTATGATTTATATGTAAAGTCTTAAATTTATAAATAAAAAAAAATTTAATTTTTGTTTTCTCTCTCTTGGAAAGGGAGAGTTCTTCAGTAATACAACCATTTTTAAATCAATTGACAAATCTAGGAAACTGAAATATTCAGATACTGGTCAGCCTTCATTGTTATGCAAAATATCAAATTCATGATTAGATATTAAAATGTAGACACTTTGTCAATTCACATACATAATATTAATATTTTTTATTAGTCATTCATTAAACTAGAGATTACCCACTTAATAAATAATATTTCTGCAGTGTAATTTTCATTATACCATTCACACACAAGGTATGGACTGGTTTCTCTTCACTTTTAACACTTGAGTGTAATCATAAACATATAATTAAAGACATGAAAAAGATGTATGACCCCGAGATACACATTTCATGATCAACCAGCACTTAACAGTTAGCCCAGATAACAATACTTTACACATATCTTTATCATTGATCAGATAGCAATTTCTACAGTTTAATTGATAAGTGTCAAACTTACTGTTCTCACAACTTTGATACAAATCATATTATTATTTATATTAATAATTTTTATTAGTCATTCACTAGACTAGAGTTTATCCACTTAATAAATAATATTTCTGTAGTGCAATTTTCACTACACCACTTTCACACAAGGTAGGGACTGGTTTCTATCTGCTTTTAACACCTTGTGGATGACTGTAATCATTAACATATGACCAAAAACATGCGAAAAATATGCACAATTCCCAAGATGCACATTTCATGCTGAATCAACACTCATCAGCTGGCCCAGATCACAATGCTTTAAACATATCTTTATCATTGTTTAGTATATATAGATAACCAATTACTAAAGTTTTAACTGATGTGTCAAACTTACTGCCCTCACAAATTTGGCGCAAACCACTTAATGAAAGTATATAATTTTTATTAGTCATTCATTAGATTAGATGTTAACCACTTAATGAATATTTCTGCAGTATAATTTTCACTATACCACTCTCACACAAGATAGAGACTGGTTTCTATCTATTTTTAACACCTTGCGAAGGAGTGTAATCATAACATATAACCAAAGATGTGAAAAAGATATATGATTTCCAAGATGCACATTTCATGCTGAACTATTGGACCAGATCACAATGCTTTATACCAGGGGTGGGCAAATAGCGGCCCGCTAAGAGTTTTTATGCAGCCCATCAAGACAATCAGAAAAATCCACCTTGTACTGAGATTTTCTTCCCATTTGCGTGACTGAATATTCATCTCATATTTTCCACTAGGATGACCACATCAATACACATGCACAGTATAGATAGGATGTGCAGTGCTTTTCCTCTGATTAATTTCAATTTTGTCTTTGCATAAGCAAATATATACATTTTCAACTTTAGTGAAACCATGAACGCTCCGAAAAAATGTAAAAATCGGTAATGAATGTCATGTGTTTAATGAAGAATGGACAAACAAATATTTCTTTGGTAGTACAGGAATAAAGCAGTGTGTTTATTGTCTCATGGAAAAAAGGTGTGGCCTTCCACTAACCTTCGCTTCCACAAAGTGGCCCCCAATGCGGCCCTCCACCAACCTATGCGGCCCCTGAGCCAAAACAATTGCCCACCCCTGCTTTATACATATCTTTATCATTGTTCAATATATATATAGCCAATTATTATAGTTTAATTGATGTCACAAACTTATTCACCTCACAACTTTGACATAAACCACTTAATGGAAGTATATTAATAACATTTATTAGTCATTCATTAGACAAGATATGTTACATTATATTAAATATACTAATATACTGTTACAATTGACATAAAAAGGGACTATACCATTACAATTCATTAATGGTACTATTATGAACCATTTTTGTGACAATAATGTTTGTATGTAAGGCATCTTTTATATTCACATGAAAAATATCCTTTTTCAGATATAAAGCTAATAATAAAATTTATTTTTACAAATCAATTAAGTATCTTGTCTCTTAATTATACAACTTTAGATAACCACTAAACATCACATGATCACTATCTCATACTAGATAGGGGTTTTATGCACAAGTCTTCTGGCATCCATTGATTACTCTGATTGGCACAGGGTGGCACTACTGTATGGACAGTTTTGCCTTGTTTAACTTTAGATAAGTTGGAAAAAACAGATTTTAAATAATCTGTGGATTTTAATATGTTAAAGTGTTTCTGCAATATGTGGTTAATATTAAGCATATCAAAACTAAAAACTATATATAATTTTTTGTATACATAGTTTATATATATATATGTTGTGTTTTTTTTACTTTTTAAGTAATAAATTAATTATTACTTTTTAATTAACTATTTAAAAGTTTTACTTAAAGTTTTGATAAGAAAATAATCAAAGTTTTTTTTATTTTATTTTGGAAGAGAATAAATAAGATATTTTCATTTTCAATATGTAGAAATGAAAACTAACTATTCAAAAGTTTTATTTGAAGGTTTTTTTGTGTTTTAATAAAAAATACTTTAAGTTTTTTAAAAAAAATAACCAAGATATTAAAACAGATCAGCAATTAATTAATTAAAGACTCTCTAAAAAAAGATTATTAACCTATGAGTTTATACGAAAATGTTTAATATTCTTAATTTATTTGGCTGTATTTTCTGATGAAAACTAGTGCTCTGGTAAAAATATTTAAAAAAATAGTTATGTAGACAAGTAATTGTATTTATATTATAACAGTTGTGTTACATGGCACACAATAACATAGTGTGTGTTCACAAATATATATAAAGTTGAAAGGAAAAGTAGAAATAAATACAGACAAAAATTTTGTAGATGTTTTCTACGTTTCCTGGAATAAAATAATCATAATCAAAGATTAAATAATTTTGAATTTAAAATAATATTTTATTATAAATTAAACATTTAAAAAAGGTCTAAATAAATATTAATATTGTATTCTGATTTTGAAATTAAAAACAAGCATGTTTGATGATAAAATGTCTACTGATAATTGTAAAAATTTCTATTATCTATTTTAATTAATGCTTGTATACATTCTACTATCTATTTTAAAAACTTTGTATAACATACTTTAATAAAATTCAAAGTTGCTTTCAAAAGGATTAGAGATAAGAAAAGTTTTTATTTGATATGTTTTTGTCACCCCAGCTGACTATAAAAATGGTTTATAAGAAGATTAGTTTAGTTTTTGGCTAGTAATTTTTTTGAGAGGAAGTTAGCAGTAATTAGCTGGTAAGAATAGTTGTTTAGCAGAATTGGTATATAGAGAGTTATACAAAACTGTCATGAAGATCTAAAGGAAGGCAAAGGGACAAGTCCAGCAGCTACTCTATATATAATTCATGATGGTGGATTTTGAATTCACATGAAGAAAAGGGTCAACTTCAAGTGTTTCATAGTTACAAATGTATTCTAGAAGATAGTTTGCTGACCTGAAGTCTATCAAATCCTAGACAGAAAGGAGATCATTGTAAACCAAGTTAGCTGATTATACTTTTTATGATGATGGCACTTACCAAGAGAACCTCAGCTTGCTGAAAAATTAATTATATGTATGTTGATGTATCAATATGCAGAGAAGCATAAATTAATGTATATACATGAAGCATATCTAGTGAGTTGTTTTAATAATTCCTTAAAATGACCCTTTTTAAAAAAGTGAGATATATAACTGAAAACGATATTTTAAATCATTTATTGAGAAAAAAGACATTTTAAAAAAGTAACACAAATAATTTTGCTTGAATAAAATAATTTTGCTTCGATTAAAAATCAAAGAGTCAAGAATAATTCATTGACCATCTATTTAAAAAAAAGACTTCCAAAAATCTTTTAGATTAGAAAAAAAAACTTGTAATTTCAAAACGTTTATCTAATTAATCTTTTTATAGTAATCTGTCTAAACAGAAAAAAAAAATATTTTATCAACTGTCCAAAAAAATTGATAGTTTTTAAAGAAAAAAGAAAACTAGACAAATGTTATACTCAGTAAAGTAAAAATATTAAAATAATGAATGGTTTTTATATATTTTCAAAATAGAATTAATTATGAAAGATGTTAATTATTTTATTTCTTTGATGAATTCAAATATATTCATTATATACCATGTCACATGTCTGTATGCATATATGTCAATGTGTTTCAGATACACAGGTAAATTTTAATCATTCACTTATAGATTTATAACAATATTAAATAATGAATTATACTGCACATCTATGTAATGGCGTATCTGTATTTTATCTAGATCTAGTATAAGGCATTATATATATCACTAAAATGTAATAATTTTAAATTTTAATCATTTATTGGATTTTATATGATGATTGAAATATAAATTAATTGTACTGCCCATCTATGTGAAAATATCAATGTGTGTTAAATGGATCATCATCATCATCAACCATTATCAATCCACTGCAGGATGAAGGTCTCTCCAAGTTTAATCCATCTTCTCCGATCTTTAGCTTCTCTTCTCCACATCACCCCTGCACACTTTCTTATTTCATCCATCTATCTAACGTGTAGTTGCTTTCTAGGTCTTTTACAATCTCTTGGAATCCAGTTTAAGATTTCAACTGTCCATCTATTATCATCTCTTCTAGCAATATGTCCAGGCCAACTCCACTTCAATCTTTTAATCTTTTCAATGAGGTCAGTAACATCTGTTTATTCTCTTACCCATACATTGTGTTTTTGATCTCTTCTTGTTACTCACAACATGCATCTCTCCATACTTCTTTGAGTGGTCTGGAGTCTCTGTATTGCTCTTCTATTAAGTGTCCAAATCTCAGATCCATAAGTAAGAACTGGTAAAACATATTTGTTAAAAACCTTCCTTTTCAAACACATAGGCATATTTCCTTTTAGTATCAAGTTATTTCTACCAAAAGCACTCCAACCAAGTTTAATTCTATGATTAATTTCATCAATTATGTTACCATCTGTATTAATAATCTGACCAAGGTATTTGTAACTGTTAACTTCTAATTCATCATAATCAATCTTTATTTTTATATTTTGAGCAAATCGATTAAACATTACTTTAGTCTTTTTAACATTTATCTTTAGTCCTACTTTCCTCTGATAACTCTGGCAACATTTCCTGCAGCTCTGAATCATTATTTGCAAAAACAACTATATCATCTGCAAAATCTAAATGACTTAAATAATCTCCATTTATTTTCACTCCTTTAGTTTCCCATTTTAATACACAAAATACTTATTGCAACACTGCTGTAAAAAATTTTGGAGATATGGAGTCACCTTGTCTTACACCTTTCTCAAAGTTGACTTTACCAGTATCATTAAGTTTTGTTGCTGTTGCATTTTTATAAATATTCTTTAAAATATGACAATATCCTGGATCTATACCTTGATGATCCAATGCTTTCATCACTGAAGAAATGTTTATAGAATCAAATGCCTTTTCATAATCTACAAATCCAAAACATAATGGCAACTCATATTCATTTGTCCTTTCTATAACTTCTCTCAATACCTGGATATGATCTACTGTACTAAAACCACTTTTATATCCAGCTTATTCCCTTGCTTGGTGGAAATCCAATGTTCTTTGTAGACGAGTAAATGGATACTTATATGTAAATTTTAATCATTTATTTTACATCAATTCAAATATGTTCAGAAATTATTAAGCCACATGTCTGTGTGCTGACTGTGTTTTAATTTAATATATTTGAACATATATGTAAATCATAATGTAATAAATTAATTTTTGTTTTTATCCTAATCAACACTATATGTAAATTTTAACCATTTTTTTATTATTAAATGTCAATTTGAATATGTTCATTTTTAAATTATAACACACATCTATGCAGTATATGTATATATACATTTTATGTAAACCCTTTGGGAGATATTGTAAATAACAATGTGATCGTTTTTTTTGTTGTATATGAATCAAACTCAGAAGGCTTAATTTATATGTGTATAGCCTTATTCCAGAGACCTTAATTTTCATTTTTTTTAAAATTGTTATTAATAAATTTGTATTCAAGTGTTAAAATTATTCCAGTGAACTTGATTCTAAGTTCTTTAGAATGTTATGTTACATCACCTCTTGATCACAGTAATAGTTATAGATCCTTATGTTCTCTTAGCTAGATTCGTGCATAAGTCTGATATATAAAAGTGGAATATCTTAATGTTTGTGGGCATGCAATTATGATGATATTTCCATCAATCATTATCATCCTGGTTGGCACACAGAGAATATTCTTTAAAGCTCATGCATTACATTTTATTTTAGTTTAGTCTCTATTAGAATTTAAATTATAGTTGCCAGTACACTAATGGTATTAAATGGCCAGAGAATTGATGATCAGCATGTTTTAACATCCCAGGATTATTGTTTTTGTGTTTATATATTCAGATGGATTAGCACTTAAATTTGTGCATCCAAATTAATGTTTAAATAATTGCCCCAAGCTGGCAAAAGCTAAATAATTGGCCTGGTCTACAGTACCCATTTCAAATCCAATCTTGAGATTGACTATTGATTTTATTTGATTGTTGATCACTCATAATGATGAGCAATATTTATATTTACTTTTACTTATTGATAATGCTGGTGATGTATTGTTATTCTAAAGAGTTAATTGGGCTGATCTCTCGGAAATATCAAGATCTCTCATGCTCCTATAATATATAACATTACTTATATATTTTTAATAATATCTGTAACTTAAATATTTTAACTCATTGTTTAAATTAATCTTAATTGAAATACTGGTGACGTGGGGATAGTGATGATATTCCATCATCCCAGGTTCCCCCTAAATTACACGTCCTGTTATAATATATATATTCTCTCTTTTATTCTCACTTTATATAAGGATAAAATATTAAAATAGTCTTTAAGAGGCTAATAGTTAAATAAATATATTTCCAATAGCACTTTGCATATATGCCAAAAAAGTTATTTCATTTATTTTAATGCCAGCTTAAAAAAAAAAAAAAAAAAAGAATTGAAATGATTAGTATATCATATCTTAATTTACTATAGATTATAGTTACTGAATAATAACAGTAGGAAATATTGTAAAAAGACATTATAGATTAAAGCTACTAAATTTTTTATGGCTAATACACACATTATAAAAATAGACACTGAATATTTTATTACCACTTTATCTTTTTAATACAAAATATAATATGAAAATTAGATGCAGATGATTATAGGCAAGAATATCTTTTTAAAAAAAAAATTTTTTTTAAAATATTAATAGAAATATATAAAATATTCTTGAAAGTTTTTAAATTAATTTTGTTTTTTACTAGTACATCATAACTAGGAAATTTTAATCTACTAAGTCATTTCATTAACTGTTTTCCTGGAAATATCTATTTAGAAGACTTGTAGTCACTGCTGTTTTTAAAGTAAGAATATTAATTTTTTTTCTTAAAACAGTATATTAGCATTTAAAACAAGTAAAACTTTATCAGTTATAGAAGAAATTTAACAATTTTAAACTATTTACAGAAAGAAAAAAAAAGCACAAAATTTGGATTGTGCAGAGCATGAATATAAAGATACTAGCAAATTTATACTAGTCATCAATATATAGCAAAAAAAAAGATTTCTGTTTTTATTGCAAACTTATTGTTTAGAGAAAAATTATACAAATTAAATTTTTTTCAATATCAATTGATAAATACATGTTTTAGTACTTCACCATAATTATCAGAGAGAGAGAGAGAGAGGGTTTATGTTTCACCAAAAATTATATGATTCTGAAATTAAGATATGTTTGAATTAAAACTGTCCTAAAATTGTTTAAAGTTAATCTATTTTGAATAGAAAAGTAATTAGAACAAAGAAGGTTAATCTTATTGAATTTGTATTTCATACATTTATATATTTTCAAAGTGAGCCATCCTTCTTGTGCAATAGTCTATGTATCAACATTCTTGCAAAAAAGTCAACTTTTGTAATCTTGCAAAGATGCAGTATACATCTAACTTGGATTCTTATAAAGATAGAAAGCTGGCCATTTATTGGCAATAAACTATTGAACTTAATAGAGATTATATAATTGTATTAGACTGTTCTGGTTGATACAATAAATTTTTATCAGACAGTTTGTCTGTCCTTTCAGTACCAATAATAATCACTCAAACTGATTCAAAATCCATTTTTATCTGACGGTCCTGAATGAGGTATCACAGACAGAAGTATATTCTACTGAAAAATACTGAGTACAGTCTGTTTTTCTTGTTAGAATATTGTTCCATATTCTACCAAACTACTGCAAATGTAATTTGCACAGTCTAATAGATCATATTAAAGGTGTTTATCTATGAAAATCTATTTATATCAAATTACTATTCTATTTAACTGAAACATTTAAAAAATTTATACTACAAAAATTTATTTATGTCTTTTTATAGACAGTGAATGCAATATCTCTATTCATGAGAGAATGTTGTAATAAAAACATAGAAATGGTAGATACTAGAATTAGAACATCTATTATGAATACTGTATTTAAAAGTCTCAGGAATTTCAGTTTTAGTGTCAGAAAAACCTCAATTGATTCAAAATAAACTAAAAAGTATTACCATTCAAATTTTTAATTAATTTCATAGCAAAAAAAATCAACTTTACAGCATGATCAGAAAAATCTTTAATGAATAACAGCACTCCATCTTCATAGATTGTAGTTTATTTACAAGTACAAATAAAGAATGTAAAAGAGCAAAGAGAAAAAAACGCATTACTAAGCAAATCTATTCCCTTTACTATTACAGTTGTAAAATTTCAAATTTAATGTGACTGATAATTTTTAATTATGTATAAAATAAAAGTAAAAAACTATCTAAATTACGAAATGAATAGTTTGTAATTTACTAAAATTATTAACTATTTTAAAGGAATAACTTCATGATAAAATGTCAAGAACAATTGCTCAGATATTTATTTTTGACTATAAACTTTAAACTCTTTTAGACTATTATCAATAAAATTTGCATAATAATATTTAAAAAACATTATAGTTTTTTTATGAATATTTAAATTTAACAAAACAAGAGAAATTCTCTAATAAATTGCATCTATAGTAAGCTTAAAGTTTAAGTGATCAATAATAACTGCACTACTTCCATCTTAAATGCTAAGTCTCATTGATGAAGGCAAAAACTGAAAACCAATCTAAGATGGGAATTTAAATTCATTTAGAAATTATTAATAGTTCAAACTTTACTATAAATGCATGGTAAAAAAGTAGAGCTCTTCTTTTATTTCATAGTGTAAAATATAAAGAATCAAATGATTTATTATCAACTATAGACATAGTTAGTTTAACCTCTATTGGGTTTTAATTTAAATAGCTTTTTTTTTCTTCATCACAATCCATTGATATACATTTTAAAAAATCTATCTCATGCTACATAATTTTCATTATTGGTAAGCAGTGACAACTATATATATATATATTCATCTTTGTCATTTAAAAAATTATAACTACTATATTTTAATTGGTCTGGTAGATTATGTCAACAATCAAGATAAGATTTTATAACAAGATCATACTTATCCTTGATTAATTTTTTTTTATTTCTATGAAAACATCAAAATCAGTAAATTTATCATCATTAAAAATAACCTAAGAGATTTTAAAAGTTCCTAAAAATTATTTAAAAATTGGTTTAAGAGTTTTAAGAACAGAATAAAATCAGTTACTATTTAAAATTGGGTAAGCTCATGTTTTTGAAAGAAAAGTTGTAATTACTCATTACATTCAATAAACTTATCAAAATTGAAATGTTATGAAAATGATTTATAATGTAAAGGGTTGTCATCTGATCCTTCGTGTCAGCCGCTAGAGGCGCGATTTCTAGCTAAATTTCTAGAAATATGCCGTTTCCGCGGCCGCACCCAAGCCTTTAAGCATTCTTTCTAAAATAAATCCTAGAAAGATTGTTAACTCGGAGTTAAGTCTACTTTCTACGCTAAAAGGTAGATTGTTAACTCGGAAGTTAAGTCTCCTTTCTACGATAAAATCTAGAAAGCGTGTTACCTTAGCTTAGCGGCTAACGGTGTGGCTTTTTCCGATGCTAAAAGCAGAGGAAAATGCCGTAGTTGTTTGTGTCACGCACTATATCGTAATGCTGCGTTATGTATTTGATGTAACAATATCGTACGAGGGTGTGTTAATTTGATCGTGTCAAAATTATTTAAATTTTCATCGGTGCCTTTTTTTTTTAAGACCAATTGATGTACTGTTACATTTTATCAATTTTAACAGTATCGTGATTGTTCCTCATAAATTTGTATTCCTCTTAAATTTTCGATTAGGGTGGAATAGCGTAAAAATTTAAAAATCACGCTTTGAGTCACGTTTTAGTGAGAAATTTTCCGAGACAAAAAGTATGGCTAATTCCCACAACAGAAAACTTGAAAAGATGGGAATTGCCAGACACGGAAGCCAGCGCTGGAATATTTCTACAGCAGAAAAAAAGAAAAAAACATCCTGCTGCTGAAAGAAAAGATTGGATTGTGCGGCAAATATATGCAGATTTGAGGTCCAAAAACATCTGCCGACGGAAAGGTTCACTTCGTAAAGGCAAGCTTGTTTGAGGGATTCTAAATGGCCTTCGTCAAATGTCAAAAATCAAAGAAGTAACTTCAATTTTTATTTAAACGTACATCCCTTCTTCTCCCGATAATTGTTGTCGTCGGCAATCAAATGTAAAATAAAAGAAGTAACTAAAATTTTTATTTAAACATAGCCCCAAAAACCCCTCTTCTCCCAATAATTGTTGTCGTCGGCAATCAAACGGTCAAATAAAAGGAACGTCAATTATTCTTTAATCGTATAGAAAAAAACAAACAACCCTCCCACTAATTGTCGTCGGCAATCAAATGTAAACCAATCAAAGTAAGACAGTAAATTATTAGTTAAACATAACCCAAATTACTATTTGAATGTACACCGAAAAAGACCCGCTCTTGTCAATCAAAATTAAAGAAACCTAGACTATTATTGTCCCATTGTCAAATCGAATATTATTTGGGAAAACCCAAATAATTTATAAACGAAAAAAAAAAAAAGAAAGTCAAATCGGTTTTCAATCAAATGGTAACCGATAAAAGTAACTTAAATTTTGATTTAAACATACACACAAACAAAAAAAAAAAAAAAACGCAAAACCCTTTCTCCCAATAATTGTTGTCGGCAATCAAATGTAAAAAATAAAAGGAATGTACAATTATTCTTTAATCGTAAACAAAAACACCCCTCCCACTAATTGTCATCGGCAATCAAATGTAAAGCACTAAAAATAAGGTAAACCGATTATTTTTTAAACGTAACCCAAATTACTATTTGAACATACACCGAAAAAAGACCCGCTCTTGTCAATAAAAATGAAAGAAAACCACAACAACTATTATTATCCCATTGTCAAAAATATTAGGTTTTGGGCAAACCAAAACCATAATTTATAAACGAAAAAAAAAAAGAAAGTCAAAACCGTTGTCAATCAAATATAACCGATAAAAGTAACTTCAATTTTGATTTAAACATACACAAAAAAACAACCTCTTTAGCTCCCAATAATTGTTGTCGGCAATCAAATGTAAAATAAAAGGAAGGTAAATTAGTATTTAATCATCACCCAAAAACACCCACCCCTCTCACTAATTATTGTCAGCAATCAAATGTACACCACTACTAAAAGTAACGTAAACTACTATTATTTAAATGGTTACACCCCTTCTCCCAATAATTTTTGTCTACAATCGTACACACAAAAAAACACCCCTCCCAATAATTAGTGTCGGCAATCAAATGTAAACCAATCAAAGTAAGACCGCAACTTATTATTTAAACGTAACCCAAATTACTATTTGAATCTACACCAAAAAAACACCCACTCTTGTCAATAAAAATTAAACAAACAACAACTATTATTGTCCCATTGTCAAAAATATTTATTTGTAGAACCAAAACCATAATTTATAAACGAAAGGAAGTCCAATCGGTCGTCAATCAAATGTAAACCGATAAAAGTAAAGGTTTTAATTTTTATTTAAACATACACACACACGCGAAAAAAAAAAAACAACACTTCTCCCAATAATTGTTGTCGGCAATCAAATGTAAACCTATCAAAGTAACGTAAATTATTATTTAAAGATCCATCAAAAAACCTCGTTCTCTCTTGAATTTTGTCAATCCAATTTTACAAAAACAGTAATATTATTTTAAAAAAAAAACACAAATTACTATTTGAACACACACCAAAAAAGACCCTTTGGTAAAAAAAAAAAAAATTTAAAAAAAACAACTATTATTATCCCATCGTCAAAAATATTATTTGGGAAAAATAATTCAGAAACGAAAGAAAGTAAACTTTGTAAACAAACCAAAAAAAAAAAGTCAATATTAATAGAGAATCGCTAGCCCGGGAACGTTATATTAATGTGTTTTTAGTTAGAAATCACGCCTCTAGCGGCTGACACGAAGGATCAGATGACAACCGTGTAAAATCTAGAATTAATAGCAGTTTACTGCTCAGAATACCTGTATCTCCATTACCAAATAAGAAAAATAAATAATTGGGTATCATATTAGCTAAAACATCTCAATCTATCATTCTATTTGTTACTAAAGATTTTATCTACTTAATGTTCTAAATAATATTTTTTTTTTTAGATTTAGGCATTCTTAACAAGACAAATATGTCCTTTTTGGTAATAATAATATCATAAATATTAAAATGAATAATATAATCATTATTCTTTCATCAGCAGTGATAGCAGCCACTTGTAAATAAGTATGGCCATTTTGATTAATTGTTTATGAAAAAATAAAATAAAGAATGAATCATTTAATAATAACCAAAAGATTTCTTATCATTTGATATTTTCAAATCATAAGTATTTTATACACTTTTTTTACAATTGACATTAATGTAATCAGTAACTGATCAAAAAATCAGAAATAAAAACACCAAATAAATATAAAAAATAAATGTGCATGTATTTGCCAGATTGTGTTACATTTGTGCACTCAACTAGTAAGTTGAGAGCAATAATTCCATTTAATTGTAATTTTTTTTTAACTTTTCTCAGTTAAAAAATTGATACAGAAACTTTTAGTCCAAGGGCTCATCCCTTTATCACTCAGCTAAACTATAGAGAGCATTGTTACTTACAAGTAATTAATATATTGCACTGCATTATTGCAATAACTGCTGCTAAAACAATTTAATTACCTGACAAACCTATAATAACCATAAATATATGTGAATATACAAAATAGAAAAAATTATTATATAAGCCTGCATTATTTCTTTTTAAAAAAATCACATTATAAGTAATGCACAAATTAAAAACAGAATTCCTACCTCTCTATCTATTGTAGATGCAAACTCAATGGCTTCCTTTTTATTGCACTGCACTGCCTTTTTTAACGTACTAATAACCTGCAATATAAATATAATTTAAGATAATAATATACAATTAATTTTAATTAGAAAAATTATATTACTTACCTGATCATATGTATGAACTTCATCATTAAATAACATTGTTACATATGAATTATGAACAGAACTGGAAAATAAAAATGCCAATCATAATCATAATAATTACTTTTAAAATAGCAAAAAAAAATCTAAATTGGTAATCAATCATCACATTTTAAATATAATAATAAATAAATAAAAAGATACCTGGATTTTAAATCTTCAGGTAAATTTTGAGGTTCTGCCCATGTTAAAAGTTCCATACAATAATCTAAACTACATTTAAATACAATTTTAGCCCTTTCCATTAATTCTGTAGGTAATTCATCTAGAAGATCCTATAAATATAAAATAAAATACATAAGCAATTTAAAAAGTACCCCTCCAAAAAAAAAACATAATTATAATTAATTATGATTAATTTTTGACAAAATTATTTTTATTTTTTTAAAAAAATTTAAAATAAATATTATCCAAGTTAACCAATCTAATATATTACAACAATAAAATTATTACAATATCTTTTAATAAAATTTCTCTACAGATTGTCTAAACAATCCAATTACAAGCCCTATATAACTTGCTTATCTATATATATATTGGCATCCCAAGTGTGGGCTTGAATAGAACTATTTACCTGAGATTACCATTATATGTTGTAAATAAATTTGTTGGCATAAATAAAATTATTTACATAAAATAAATAATATATATATATAATGATATCAGAACATGTGAATAATAAACAATTTTATTCCATGAGAAATATTTTTGACAATTTAATTTTAAAAAATTAATTTTTTTTTTTAAAATTATATGAAATATTTCATGAGTCAACTTTATAATTGTGTTATAAAATAAATATAGGAAATGAAGGCACTTTACAGAATAATAGTTGTGATTGAATATTTTTATGCACTTTGAGATTTTTTATTTTATTTATAGATTCACAACTAACTATAACTGTCTCATGTTGGTAAAGTATTAATTTATTCTTTTAAATTATAGTATTTATATTTCATTGATATATTTGTAATTGTTGACTAATATACTTATGGATACTATTAATATTGAGGTGGGGGGGGGGGGTAAAAGTGGCAGTTCAGATATTTTGAGAGTTATTCTTAATAAATTGGAAGAGTTCAAAGCTAAGTCAAATACTAAATTTGAAAAATCAAAAGCTGATTTGAAAAGATTAAATGATAAACTTGAAAAATTAAATAATAAACTTGAAGAATTAAGAGTTGATTTAAAGGAATCTAAAAATGATTCCAATATAAATTTGATGAAATGAGAATTGATTTCGATAATAAATTTGATAAATTTAACATTGACTTTAATCCTTTAAATACTAGATTTGAAGAGTTTAAATATGATTTGGACATAAAATTAAAGAAGTCCAATACAAAATGTGATATTAGATTTAGTGAGTTAAAAGTTGAATCAAATTAAATTAGATGAGTCACAGGAGAGGTTTGGAAAATGAATTTAAAGAATTAAGTAGTAAAATTTAAAATATCGCAAAATGAATGTAAAGAATTATGAAAACAGTTTAACAAATTAGAAAAAACGAATGACAATTTCCAGATGAAATCTCAAAGAGTGAAATAAGTTATTGTGGAATAGAATTTGATATTAAAAATAAATTGAAGACAGAATATTGAGAGTTATGTAAAAGGCAAAATAAATAAGAAAGTGAAATGAAAAAATTACAAAATAAATCTAAAGAAATAGAGTAATTTGCAATATATAAAAGATCAAATAAATACTACTGAACAAATAACACAAGGAGATGTAGAGACTGTGAGGAAAAAATGAGATAATCATATAGAATGTTTGCAAGAAATAGACAAGAAGAGGATATTAATGATAAATTGAAAATTAACAATAAAATAATAAATATTTCAAGAATTTCATGAATATTTAAAAGAACCAGAAGAAAATATACATAGTCAAATATTAATAATAGAGAATTAATTATTAGAAATTAAAAGTATTAAGGATTAAATAGAAGGATGCTTATCAAAATATGGGATATAAATCCACATATGAATGAGGAGTTATATTTTGGAGATAACTATCTAGATGAAAATATCAATGAAATATCACCTTTACCTGTAGAAATAGATATCAAACAATCTAATGAATCAGAGAAGAGTAATAATAAATAAAAAAAATTATACAAAAATCTTCAAAAGAAAATATAAGAATCCATCATGAGTATTTATATGTGTTGAAATTGTTTTCCTTAAGTAAGTTAAGTAAAAAAAAACATCAGTTATAGCAAGTAATCATCTGTACTCTTCAAGGAAAAACTGGTGGAAGTCCTTATTTAATAAACGAAATATTTAGAGATTTTAAATATATATTTTTGAATAGTTTTTGGAATGAGGATAAGTAGAGTAATGTTAAACATGAAATAAATCAAGATAAGAATAACAATACTAAACGTAGTTATATTCAATTTTTCCAGAACTGGCAACTAAATTCAGAATGCTGACCACATTCCCTTTATCAGACAATCAAATTATAGTAGGAACTTGATCAAGACAACATTAATTGCAGCAGATAGACCCATAGTAAAAGTGTATTTGAGGCAAGTGAAACAACTCTGGAAAATGTATATAGTTTAGATAAAATTATTATTCTTTGTTATTATATATTTCTCTTTTGTTATTGCATTCACAGTAGTAAATTATAAACAATACAACTAAATGTTTCATATTTCAAATACATTTGCCCTTTTATTTATAAGATATTATACTAAGGAAATATATAAATATATTTTCATTGTAATATATTGAAAATGTGGGGTAGATTGTTTAATTTAGGTTAGAAAGAAAAATAGTATTTGGATTGTGAAACATACATTATTCTGGTATATAATAATTTTATAAATATTTTTTTTTGTTGTTGTATAATACAATTTTTATTAGAGAGATGCTGCTTAAAATTGACCAGAGTTAACTTGGAGTATTACTATTGTTTTCTATCATGTAAATGGAAAACATAAATAAAGCTGAATAGAGAAAACGCTCCCTCTCTCCTGTTTTAGTTTCAATAGCACATCTAAATTTCTTTACATGATTTTCTTTTATTTATTTTAAAAGTATATAGTTAATTGGACAAAATGCAGGGGTGAAAAGCAATATTATCTGCCCATGAACTGGGTAGCTTGTCAAACATTTATGAGAAGTGACAATTTATTATAAAAATGAAAAGTAACCGAAAATGTTTCACTGTGTTAAAAATCATCTGAACAATTCTATTCTTTAAAATGAATGTTATCTATATTTTAATAGCAGAGTATAAATACTAGTAACATCAGAATGAATACAGGAATCATATTTCATCTGCCAGTGTAATTTTATTGGACCAATTAATCATTTTATCTAAGATATGAATCAGTTTAATTTTCCATTACATCGTTCTAGATATCTATTCATTCATAATATTTTGAGATAAATATTTGCTCATAAAAAAATATTTCTCCATATCATCATGAATTCAAATTAGTATTTGTGAACTTGTAATGTCATATAAACCAATAATAATTATTTGAAAGGATAATCTAGATATATTTACAAAATATCAGAACCAACAAAATGTGCTTCAATATTTATATCTTCTTTGGAACAATAACATACTTTTGGATTGTGGTTTGATATAGATATCAGAACTATGATGCTATTTTGGAAATACCGTATTTAAAAACTATCCCTGAGATCATTCATTTACATTTATCATTATTATTGCTATATTTTTTATCATTTCTCTTCATTTAAAATGTATAGTATTTATTGATAAATAGAATATAATTTTAGGTAAATAGTAATCCATTCACATACCTACATATAAGTTACATTTTCCTAAGTTTGAACTTATATTGTGTAACATAATAACTATTATTTTAATTTAAAATATTCTTTTTTTTTTTTTAATTAGTGATTGCAAATTAATTTCAGTATATCACTTATATGAGGAGTTCAAAAACATTATATTGTAATAAGTATTTATTTTATTTTGTTCTCTTAAATTTACATTAACAAATAAGTAGATTCATTTTTATGAATATATATTTTATATTTCAATCAACTATATTTTTATATGAAATATATAAACAAGATATATCTTGGATTCTGTTATATTTCTGAAAGTATTAACGTTCACTAACATTTTTTTGTGTGTGCGTTACATAAACATATGTTTTGTATTTAATATCCAATAAGTGAAGACTGATGTGTAATCACCTATTTAAATATGAAATTAATGTCAATTGATGATCTATTGTAAATACAATTCGATCATAATGTATACATTAATTGCTTACAATCCATTCATCATATACATATTTTATTATATAATTGATATTCATTTATTAATAAATTTTAATTTAATCTAAAGTCAAACAAATGTATTTGAATATTGTTCAATTGTGCAATACTAATTCATTAATTAATAGCATTTGAGAGGAACAACATGAACTAACTATACAACATAAGTTATTTAAGATAACCATAGAATAATTTGGAAATCAAATTTCAGGATTAGTGAGTATCATTATATATCATTTTCCTTGTATTGAATTCGATAGCTATTATCTAATTAGGTATAAACTTGGTATAGTAATAAATTATCAAATTTGATATTGGATATTTAACAAATAATTAGAAGTTGTTGTAACTACTTTGTTAATTACAAGTAACAATCACATTAAAATAGAAATTTTATCAGTATTGATTTGATAATTAGTGAAGCTACAAAATATTTATTGAAGATGAATGAAGGAAATCATAGTCAAATATTACCGCGTTTTATTTAAATTGTTATTGATCACATAAGTATTGTATTAAGTTTAAAGTTAGCCAATAAGATCTTAATTTTATTCAATTATAAAGCTGATAGTAATATATTCTATTCTGATATGAATCAGAATAATTTGCTTTAATTATATTTAAATTTAGTTGATGTAGATCGTAAATCCAGTTTAAATGTTAAATTTTAATATTCATATTTGTTTATACTAGAAATTTTTATTATATATCATGATCGTTATAACATAAGAGTTTTAGTAATCTAACAATATAAAATTAAAAATAAATTGATATGATTAGTTATTGTATTTGAATAAATATCCAAAAAAAATCTACTGTCTCCTTCATATATTGATACGATTGGATATTATAGATTTAAGATTATCTAATAGGTTCACTTATATTACATAATTATTGAGTATTTCATTTTATTATAACTAGCTTAATTAGAAAGAGTAAAATCAATATAAGAATATAGTTTACAGTACCAGTAGCAGCAAAATGCCTGTGAACCAAAATCTAAATTCATTAGTATTACAGCAGACCCTGAATCCTGAAAAATGTTTTTTTTTTATTTACTACCATACCATTTTAACAATCCATTATTTTTTCCTTGAGAATAAATTTGATTAAATAGAGAGTATTCGAAATGAATATTAGAGTATTAGAGAACTTATTCAAAAATAATTGTCAAAGTATTTTTCAAAATTACTGACAAATTATTTATTAACAGTAATAATTGATTAAATCCATTTGGCAAACTAAATGTAGTTATTAGAAAGAAAATTATTGTTTGAATAATTAATCTTTATAAAATAGATAAATTAGATATAATTATAATCAATATAGTGATTTATAGCCAAAATCTTTTTTTCTCTTTGCATTAAATAATATAATAGTATAGAATAATGGTGTAATGAGGAATAAGTAAATAAACATCATTAAACATCAATAATTAATAAGAACATAATAAAAAATCCAAAAAACAGCACCAAAAACCAATAAAAGTAATAAAACCTAGAATCTACAACAATCCCTTGTGAGACTGGATTCAAAAGAGACATTTTATAAACTAATTACCATCAAATCAATGCTAAACTTGGGGCATATTATAAAAGTATAATCATTAATTAGTCTTTTCCTAAAGGTTTGTGCAAAATATAAATACAAATTAAATCATGTAATATGATATTTGCTTCTGCTTTGTTTTTTTTTTTGTTTTTTAATTTAATGGCAGTTGAAGCAAGTTTAAGAAATTAATCGAAAGTACTTCTGCGGATTGAAAGACTGTTTATAATAGTTTATTACTGTTAAATTTATTATTTTTATTATGATTAAATTTAAATCATTAATATTTCTCTTCATATACATACATAAGTGCTAAAATAACAGCAAAAGTAAACATATATCAAAACAAGTGCAGAGATCATTATATTAATACTTTAGGCCATCAGGTACCATAAGCAATATTGGCCTTCACTAAATTAATCATTATCATAATAAAACATATAAATGAAGTATGCAGAATTTAAAGGTTATTTTTATTACCTTAGTGCCAATTAAATAATTGAAATGAGAAATATATAGATGTCTACAAACCCATTCTGTACACCATTAGGCTAAAGCTAACTTTAAGATCGAGAGGACCTTGATGATTATGAACAAGAGAAAATATACACTATAATCTATGCTAGTATTAAATAACTTCATTAAAATAATTTGGAAAATTAATAAATTTAATCATTAGAAATATAATAAAAAATAAAAGGTCTGATACACTCTCTACATTACAAATAAATCATTCTGATTTTGATTATTTACAATTATCGGGAAATAATTTTAAGAGATTGAAAAACAAAACATTTAAAATTTACAGAGATATACAAATAAGTGCTTTTATATCACACACACATATATAACACAAATGTGTGTGTATATGGTAAATATTCCAATTATTAATAAGCCAAGAATTATTACTTTATTTCAATTTATAATGAATGACCTTACATACATATATAAATCCACGCACACAATTTACATGTTATAATAACAAATAATATTTCTATACCTTAATAACTAACTCATTACATCTATAGGCCAACATTATTCTATTTTAACCATATGTAAATAGTTAAATGTGAAACATATATTTAATAACACTTAATAAGTGCATATATTAATATAACAATAAAATTACAATTATTAATTTTAACAGTAATAGTATGAATACTGAACCCAACTGCTAGATAGCGTCATTTTTCACAAAACGCACATCAATATACCGTTTCAGCGGCCTTAATTTATGGCTAACACTACAATAAATGTTTTTTGAGCCGTAACGGGCCACCTGAGGACAATGTATTCTACGATTACGTAATGAAATACTACACCCATTGCATTGTGACAGTATTCGTCAAATGAGCACTTTTGAACTCTCGCTACGGTCTGATTTAATGGTGGCCATATTTGAAAATGACAAAACTCTGCAAAAATTCATTGTCGGAAATTTTTTAGAAAGCATAGTGGAATTAGTATTCCATATTAAGAATTGTCATGTCGTCACATATGTTTCCCTATGCTTTTGAACTGCACACAACTTCAAAAGGTTCTTCTTTTCAGCAGAGTTGTTTCCGATTTCACATGCAAATGTCCATTTATGTGTGAATCCGTGTGAGGGCTCCAAAATCCCGTTACTTACAGCTTTGAGGCTTCCCTGTTATTTTATTTGCATGTTACTTTTCTTATAGTTTTGAAGTTTCCCTGTTATTTTATTTGCGTGTTGCTTTTGGCTTTTTTTTTTTTTTTTATGCCCCCGAAAATGGTGTTTTTTTTTTATTACTTGTTTTGGTTCACAACTTGTCCAAAGTTTTGTTTATTTTTGATTCAATAAATTATTTTATTGGAAGCCGTTGTTTTTTGTTATTGTTCACATGATTAGAAAATAGGTAAGTAATATTTGATAAGTTTCATTAACTGTTAATTAAAGTAGGTAATATTTTATTATACCAAAATAAAAAAAGAAGTGTTTAAGAGTTTATTCAAAAGGCCCCATCCAAAATATATATATAATAATAATAAAGAACTGTGCGGTAACATAATAAAATGTTCAAAAAGAAAATCCAAAAAGAAGTCGATAATTAAAAATCAAAATAAACCTTCTCCGCCACCCCATCTTAAAAAAAAAAAGTGTTCTTTAAAAATGAACTATTTATGTCTTTTTTAAAATTAAAGGCCCAAAAATTAAGGAAGAACTTTTCACTATCATATAATATAACTTTCTGTAGCGTAAAGATTTAAAACAAAAAAATAGAAAAGCCTCGTAATAAATTAACAAAAAAAAAAGACAATTCATAATCAAAACAACCCTTCTCCCCTTCACCCTCTAAAAAAACCAAGTGTTTATTTATTCAAAAGTACCGAATTGTTGAAGTCTTTCAGAAAATCAAAACATCAACCAAAAAAAAAAAAAAAAAGAAGATAAGTTCAAAGCAAACAACCAATCCCTGTCCACCATCTAAAAATAACAAAGTGATTGTTGCCGTATTTTAGTGTAAACAAACCGATGGAGCGTTAATCGATAATTTCAAAGTAAACCAACACCCCTAACACTATCTAAAAACAAAGTGTTTGTTTCTTAAAAAAATTAACCAAAAAATAAAATTAAAAAAACGGGTGAAAAAAAAACTTTGGTTTACCGTAAGTAATATTATGTAAAGAACCTGACAGACAGTTAATTGATAATTTAAAAACAAACCAACATCCCTAGACCATCTAAAAACAAAGTATTTGTTTATTAAAAAATGAAAAACACACAGGTAGAATAAAAAAAAAACTTTGGTGGTTTACCGTAATATTATGTAAACCAAAGAAATGGGCCGACGACGAAAAAAAAATTAAAAACCGGTTGCAAAAAAAATCTTTTAACGTAATATTATGTAAACAAACAGACAGCCTGTGAATTGGTATATTGATGTGCATTGGGTGAAAAAGAATGCCATCAAACGGTAGGGTTCAGTATTCATACTATTACCATTTTAACAATCTCTATATTACAAACAAATTATTAATTTTTTTCTAAGCACTTTTAAAATTGTAAACAAAAAATTTTACAATAAAAAAATCTTACTTTTTTTTTTAAAAGACTGTTTCAAATTAACTTTTGTTTCTTCTACTTGCAAACTTTAAATAAGGATTTTCCGATTTCTGTCATTAATTAATTTCTTAGTCACCTGTTTTAATTTTATTCAAAAGTTGTTTATCTCCAATAACTAACTATAAGTAAGTTTTCTCAATCCTTTTTTAAAATATATATATATTGAAGTGAAAAGACTGTCATTCTTCAACTCTATGTTCAACTTATATAATCAGTATATATGTATTTTCCCAATAATTGATTTTTTTTTTTATTTTTGCTTCCATGTGTTCATTCATGAAGTAGGTTTCATGCATATAGTATATATACCTCTACATAGATTTCTTTGATCTATGCTCCCATGCATATGTAATGTATAACATATATTATTGGAACCTCTCGTAAACTGGCTTCCTATGTCTTAGTTAATAAATAGTAAAAAGTAATGCTGTAGTTCTAAATTCTTCTATAATTTACTAATTTCAGCCAGGAAAGTAATCTACTGCTCACATATGAACAAAGAAATCATGGAGAAGTCATCTAATTTTACTTTCCAAAAGTTCAAACTAGACCAACATTGAGATTAGCAGCAACTGCCCTTTCTTCAAAGCGGACTTTCTGCACAATCTAATAAGTATTAGTTAAACAGAATCCACTGCTTTATAGTAGATACAAAAAGATTTAAAAGTAAGAGGATTAACATTAAGTTCTTCTCTTTTCTATTTTTTGTTTAATAAAAATAAGATAATAATTAAATTATTGCAGTTGTTTGTTTGTTTTATTCAATTTATATTAGTCCTTTAAATAAAAACAGATTATACAATCAATTCTATAATAAATGTAAATTATAAAGAAAAAACAACTTAGTTTTAGACAAAAATATTTTTTGTTCTTTATTACATTAAAAATTTAGATTTGTGTTTAAATCAAAAATATTAAAGATCTTTTTTTATATTTGATTTTAAATAATTTACCATATTTTCAAAAATATCAATTAACATTATTACTCAATCAATATTTCAGTTCTTCCAGATTTTATTTTAAATAATCACATCTGTAAATTTTATCTGTGTTCCTTTCTACTTTTCCTTTTAAGCTTTAACTACATGCATGCACTCACTATACTGTATGCTATGAGATCAATTAATTTCAATAAATATATGCATATTTTTTTAAACTTACAATAATTAATTAAAAATAATTTAATATAAAAAGTAAAAATGTAGATGGTTTTCAATATATTTTTACAGACATCAGTACTTACATACAAAATAATATAATATACTTGAAGTGTACAGAAAATATGTTAAAATATTCCAAATATATCATACTCTTTAAAATTAAATAATAATACAATTTAGCAGTATAAAAATAAAAGGAGAAATACATTTCTTTCATTCATTATTAGTATAATAACTTGACTTCTTTATTATAATAAATTGGTCAAAAAGAGGTGGAATCATTTTTCTTTCATTCACTAGTACCAGAAAAAACATCATTAATTATAAAACAATTAATTTTAAGACATTCATTACTTTAAATACTTTTAAAATATGATGTTTCAAATAACATACATTTTGAATAAAAGAAAACAAACTTTGATATGTCACAGCAGTAAAGATTTATAATTTTTTGATTTATACAAAAATTGTGAAGTGGACTACTTAGGCAAATAGAGAACTATCTGTAATAATCAAAATTATTTTAATTATTTAAGAAAAAAACTTGGCATGTATAATTTTATTTTCTATATCAGGAAAAAATATATATTACATATTAAATGAGAATGAAAATATACCTTTTTTTTCTGCTGTTCACAACCTTGTTGATGAACATCACAACAAGCATCCGTTTTCCATGCTTCCACATCACCACAATCACAGTATCCTCCTCCACCAGAAGTACTCATCTGGAAAGATGTAAGTATATCAATCTTCAAAATGTACTCTGATTACCAATAACATAAAAAATCAATAAAATTAAGCACAAAGTAATCAACTTAGACATCAACAATGCATATGTATTAAGCTAATGATGAGAAACTATAGATAATTAAAAATTATTTGTAAATATATTCAAACAGTACCTTGCGATAAAGGATTAACTACGAATTGGAATATGAAATTATGATGCAAAATTCATGAATTACTCTTAATTATTTTACAAATTTATTTTATTCATATTTTTAAAAAAAGTAAAAAAGGATTGTTTCCAAATCTATACCACTATTAGATTTTTTATTTAAGTAATCATCTATTAAATACACAGAACAAAAAATTTAAATATAAAAACATTATAAAGATCAATGGCAGCACTTACTACAAAAACTTATTAATTACATGTTAAATTGTATTACAACTTAAATTTATTACTCAACTAATTTTATTATTACATCATTATAATATAAACAACAAAAAATAAAATATAAACAGATGATATATCATCAGTATTACAACACTGAGAAAAAAGTTATAGAGTGTGAACAATTGTTAAGCAAGTTTTACTAATGTAGTGAGAAATGTTAATTTTGTATTTACTAATAAAAAGATATTAAAAATATAGATGATATAAATATAACAGATTAAAGTTGCTATAAAAATTTAATTAAATCTTTAAAATATCACATCATATTATCATTGCCTGAATTGTTGTTGATTATTTGTCAAGAGGCAAATTCTCCAAGCCACTAAAGACACTTTTTTCAACTCTTTAATTCCTTTATTGTTGAAATCTTCATTTACCTTTTTTTAAATTTTTCCTTCTGTTCATTTTTACATTGTCCTCTAAGAATTTTTTTTTTCTCTAAAAAGAAACTCAATTTATTTTATTTCCTATTCCAAAGTGCTCAGATAATTTTTTTTTTTCTTAATATATTCAATAATTCTTAATCTCTAAGAATATGACTACCCCCCCCCATTTATAATACTTATCATAATTCAATATTCCTAATCTTGTTAATTTATTTACGATTTTTTACTTTCCATCAAATTCCCATTTCAAAATTTCTAATTACTTTTTTCTTCTTAATAGTCAGAGTTTCTGGTGTTTCATATAGTTATATTTCACACAAAATATTTTACAGGTTTCTTTTTAAATTGCAAATTCAATTACAAAATAATTTGATTCTTTTATGAATAATTTGTTTCACTAATAAGATTTTATATTAATTTCTTTCTCAATTCATTCAATCAGCTTCATAAATATAACCGTTTAACATAATTAATATTTTATTTTTATCATCAATTCTATCTATCTTGCCATCAATTATATCATTTATAAATTTGATAATTTTTTCTCCTTCCAATATTTTCTAAACATTCTTTTACTACCTTTTCTAAATAAACATTGAATAAATCAAATATTCAATTAAACAGATTAACAACGATCTTAACTTACATCGTATTATATAATTTTTCATTTGATTTATATATTGAATTGGTAATTCTTGTTCTTTTTTTTTCATATTTGCCTTTATTTTGTTTTTAAACTATCTAATAGAAAAATCAAACTAATTTTTTTAATAATGTTGTAATATTAAACAACTTTCCTTTTTCCCTATGACTCTCGACAATAATTTTTCCAAGTCCAATTGCAATTCACATTCTTTCAATTTTCAAAATTTAAATTGCTCCTCAAAATAAATTCACTTAATTTATTAAAAATTCTGATGAAACTCAGTAATATCTTAGTTATATATATATATATGATTATTTTAAAATCTTCTCATACTTACTGCAGTAAATATTTTTTCAATTGGAACTATAATTTTTGGGGACAAAAAACACCATTAATTATAAAAATATAAATAATAAATTATATTACTTATAAAATCTAATTTTTTAAACCTTAATTTACTCTACAGTCTTTAGCAATTTAATTAAGATTTCATCAATATTTTAAAATTTTCTATTTTTTAATTTAGAAATTAGCCTTTATCTTTTCATTTTTATATAATCTATTTGATAATGTTCCATTTAATTTTCTTTTTTAGTTAAAAAATAATATATGCTTGATATTTTTAACATGTAAATCATTTATATATTCTTCCACCTTTCTCAATATAATTATCTCTTCAGTTAATGAAAGTGCTTTCTTTGCTTTAAGAAATTATTTCTTTCTACAACTTGCTTTTCGTGGTGAAACTGTTTCATTTTATCTAATTTTTTTTTTTTTTTAAATCTCCCTCTATGTTCATTTTTCAGTCAAATTTGCCTAGTTTTAGTTTCTTCCATTCCCAATTCCTTGTCGAGTTATCAACTTTTTTTTTGTTTTCTACTTTTCAGTCTCTTTCTCGAAAGTAACTGGATAATTTAATGATGTTAATTTATTGTTACAAAATCAACAATGAAATTAACTGTCAAATGAATTATCCAATTAACAACATAAAAGTTGATTTTAAAATCTATCTATAAAACAAAAATATCAGTTTTGTTAAATTTTTCATAAAAAAGTGGGTTGTATTTCCTTAAAAGAGCACATGATGATCTTCTTAAATTACAAAATCAGATATATATATAAAAATTATCATATATAATATGCATTGGCCTTAAGTCACCAAATAAAGAATATTGAATGATAGAGAATTTTTGCATACAAAAAAAAAGATATTAGAAGTTTGTAAAATATACTAATATAAGCAATTATAAAAGATAAGAAAAATTGGAACTACAGTATTTGATAATATTGTTAAACATAAAAATGGTTGTGATTAATTTTTATCAATGCCATTAGCTCAAATGATAGTATGAAAACAATTATAAAAACAAGGAAATTAATTTGAGAAAAAATGAATGGGATATTAGAGAGAAATTTTGTCTTTAGATAATAATAAAAAATTATGATTGATAATTTGTCCAGGCTGTCAAATAATTATTTTGTCATTCAAAAAATAAATACTAATAATGTTTGACAAAAACATTTAACATATAATACAAGGTTACCTTAATTTTATATAGAATTTAAAGTCATTTATTAAGGATGTATAATTATCATGCTATATGTTCATAGTTGCAATGATTCTATTAATTATTTCCATATTTTATAAATTGACAAATTTATTTGGGTTTTTCTTTCTCTTTTGGGGGGTGGGGAGGGGGGAGCAGGGACATTTATTTAAAATTAGAATAATAAAGAATTTAGAAACAATACTGATTTTTTTGAAAACTAGTCACTTAAGATATGAATTGAAGTAGCAATGATTTTTTTTTTTTTTTTTAAATGAAGCCGTTAGAAAATGTCTTCATAAATTTCATGAGTAAAGTTTGACAAACATTCCAGAGGAACTAAACTAGAACTTGTGTAAATTAAAAAATCTTTTGCAAAATTCAATAATATTGAGACTCTACCAAAAATGATAAAAGACTTAATGTTAATATTTTTGGAGCTTTCTTAAATTTTATTCAAGTCTTTTTAATGTTGTAATCTATTATAAATAAAAAAATCTTCACAATTAAGAAATGCTATTGCTAATATCTTTTAATACGTATTTCAAAAATTACTTTTATAATGAAAATAAAATAAATGCTGATTTTCTCTTAATAACTTTTTTTTTTTTTAAATAAATGCATAGATACATAGATACAATACTCATATAAAAACAAAAAAAAACATAAATATTTATCAATTCTTATTTATTTCCATCAAATTTGCTGCAAAATATTATATATATGCTACACTTACATATAGAGATTGTTTTTTTATTATTTTAACAATATATCAAATAAAAATCAATAATAAAAATACGTACCTTATATCTATGCTTTTTATGAGCACTTTTTTGAAAACATTCAATACATAAAACACAAGTAGGGTCTGCTCCACAATCCCTGTTAAAAATAATTTTGAAGATAATTTTTAAATTTTGTTAACATAGTAAAAAATCAAGTCTAAATCAAAAAATGTATGTATATATATGCTAAATATATATAAATTAAAAAATTACTTCATTTGCAGAAATTTATTTTGCAATAAAATATACAATAATAAACCTGCATCAAGTTACAAAATATATTTGCAAACAAGTTATAAATCAAAAATCTTAAGTATCTAATACATTTCCCATCATGTAAGATCACTTTTTTTTTTCACAAGATAAAGAATTGAAAATTCATCCAGTGTCTTGAAAGATGAAGCTTACAATGATTATAAGCTAAAGTCTAGTAGTAATAATTAGTAATCTAATTTCACATATAAATTGCAAAATAAAAATGTGTAAATTATAATACCTTATATAAAATAATAATAGAGTATATGGTAGATAGAAACAAAGCTAAGATAATATAAATATACAATCTTACATATAACAGTAAAGACAGGACAGTGATAATTTGTCTGCTTGTAATCAAATAATATATTTTTATCAATTTAGATGACTTTATTTAATATAATTACAATATATTAAAATGATTATAAAAATCAAAAGAATGTTTTTGATGATAAACATCATTTTGATTTCATAAAATTAACCATATTTTAAAAAATAATAAATTATTATTACTGAGCAAGTCATTAAACAAATAACAAAATATCTCAGTTGGTATTCTGATCTTATGCCCCTCTCTCAAATTTAGCAATCAAAACTGAGATAAAAAGAAAGTTCTTATAAAATTTTCTATATAAATATATATTTTTTTAATAATGTTCATGTAAATATATATATATTACTAAAAGCAAAACAATAAAAATCTACCTAAAAAAAAACAAATTTTTAACAACAATAAATTATAAGTAAAATTAATTTTTCCAATATAAAATCACAAAATACTCAATCCAATATTTTAATATTTGTAGATATACATAAATAAGAATAATTAGAAAAATAATTATAAAAATAATTTTAATTACTATTATTTTTATTAAAAATTTCTCAAACTTACTATTATATATTATAGTTAGTATTATAAAAAGTCTATACTATATTAGTATGAATTTAAAATATTGTTAAAACAATACACAGCAATCGTAAAAAAAATTAAATGCATGTTACTCCATTATCTAATTGTGCTTGAAATTAATTAGTTAAATAATCGCAAAACTGAAATTTATTTGAAGGACAAAAAAAAAACAAGAAATGATATATTATTACATGGAATAATAATACAAATATGTTTGAGAAATTTGAAACATTAATTCTGATTATATTATCACATATATGTTATGTAAAATGGTCCTTTCCAGTATTCATTTGCAAAGTCATTAGATAGTTGCTAAGAATGTTTAGAACTTTCCTATTTGTTATTTTATTTTCTATCTTAAAAAGCTAGATACCTATTTGCTAATTCATAAATGAAAGATTATTTAAATTAGCGATGGATCACTTTCCAAAAAAAACCCTCAAGTTTATTTTGAAATCCTCATTAATATAAAAAATATTTCTTAAGATAAGGTCACGACAGGCAAACACATAAATCATTACAAGATTATAATTGACATTATTTACAATTTAAGCAAATTATCTGTTTTAATATTCTTTTTTTTTTTTTATAAAATCTTATAAATTCTCATAGTAACTAAATTATATTGAGTAAAAATATTAATAATTTTAAAGGAATATTTCAATAAGATGAAAATTCAATGCATTTCCCTCCAGATGGTCAAACTGCTCAGTAGTTGAAGATTACCAATGTACACAATCATTTTCTAGCAATAAGAATTCATTCAAATAATTTCAGTTAAGTGTTGGTGAAACTCTAATAGCATTGCTAGCACTAAGTCTTCTCAGAGATTAAAACAATTTTACATTATTTATTAAAATGATTTCTCAAAATAATAAATAATATAGATGGGGTGTTTAAAATTTTTTTTCTTCTAAAGATTAGTATCATCAATATTAAGAAGGAAAATATTAAAAACAAATTCTCACTTAAGATAGTATTTATTGGGAAAAGTTCTAATACAAAATGTTCACATAAAATTGAAACTCCATAAACAAATGTTCTAATCAGTTTTCGAATTCATAATTTAATTAATATTCTCATACTAACAGCTTTCAAATTGAAAAGTTCTTATGTAAATGTTGGATAGAAACATGATGTGAAATACTAATAACTTAATTTTAAAAACAGCTATTTTAAAAGAATTGTAATCATTGTTTTCATTATACTATGTATGGTTATCTAAAGAGGCATTTCTTATGAACATGTTTGTGTCTATATATATATATATATATATATGTAAACACACACACAATGAATCATTCTTTATACAAATATATATATTGTAACGGTCGGTTAAATTTTTAAATTACCTTTGATCACGGAGGGCACCATATAATGAAGTTATGGAAGAATAAATATGAAAAAAGTGATTATACAGAAAGTGAATTATTGTTTTTTATGCTGGGTTTGGGAAAAGATAAGGTGGATTTAGATATAGAGGCCATAGAGTTGACAAAGATTATGTTGTGGAAATGATATGGAGCAGAATGTAATGGGAAATGGAAAATAAAGTAGCTAACAGGTTTATCTGGGCATAATTGCTGAGATATTCTTGACTTCGTTTAAGGAGAAGCCACAGTACATCACATCCTATGAAAAAAATTTTTACCGTGATCAAAGGTTAATGATAATGATGACCAGCATCGACCAGATTCAGCGATATAGCAAGAGATCTTAATAAATTGTTCAGACAATCAAGAAATAAACTAACAATCAATGTTAGTTAATATAAAGTTAAAATTTATTAGTTTTACAATAAGGATTTCAGAGTTTATTAAAATTCAAACATACACAAAAGTAGAAAACTTTGACTTACCTTTCTTGTGGAGCATGTATGAGATAAAAGAAGACAATAAACATTTTGGCAGATACACCAATCTTCTCATAGAATGACGGGAAAGGAGAAATAACTTTACTTTAGCTCGATTTAAAAAAAAAAAAATTATTCTTTTCACATTTAAAGATTTTCAAAAAAAAAACCTAGTCTTGTAAAGAATCATTGAATCAGCACAGACGAGTCTTCTCTAGAACATTGAACCTGGAGACGTCATATGTCGCAGGACAGCTCATGGATAATTACGTTTAAAAATACCAAGATTGATCCACTTACAAGAAGAACAATTATAATGTGAAGGTATTACGGCTTGCGTAATTTAAAAAAAAAATCAAACTCCCGGTTTTTGATAAAACCAGGCTTATTCAATCGAGAAAATGTTAGCCCGATGATGGCAAGTTACTATATTCTAAATTAACTAAAAGTGTCACAAAAGTAGACCGGTATGTAATGAGAAAATAAATAATATCTGCCCAATATTTATCAAGAATATAAATTACTCAAATGTGAATCAAAATAATTAATAAAAATAATCTGTGATACACGCTCTGTAACATAATAAACGAATAATTTAAACTTACAAAATATACCATTCAAATTAAAAGATATTTTTACACACTAATAGATAAAAAGAATATGTTACATGATTATGACATGAAAATTTTATACAACTGTTACTTTTATATTGAGCGGAGGTCTTTACTAGAGATTTATGCCCTAGCGAGAATATAAAACGTTACCTTACGGTATTAATAAGTCCAGTGAGTACTCACAGATGGATGCCGGTAAGATTGATTGAACTCTTTAAAATGATTTCTTTTTTTTAGATGGCAGTGAGTGTGAAGGCGTGAAGGCATGCGGAGGAAAAAAACAGCCCGGGAATAAGGATCCATTTAGAGTGGGTTTAACGGCACATCCTCGAGGTTTGAATCCGCATGGTGTAGAAGTTGGCCAACTTGTAAAGTGAACACAAACTAATGTAGGCTATCCTAATAATTCGGCTGAAGATTCTTTCGACATATGAGTGAATAAAGTCTCCTTACTCTGGGTCGCGGAAGCAAACAGTACTACATTCAAAACTATGACAAATCTGGCAATTAAATAAGCATATCCGTAAGCTAATATAAAATAACCATTAGAAATCAGTTGACAAAAAAAAAAAATGAGCGAGATTGTTATTCCAAGAATAATCTAGGTCATTTCCTAGACTAATTTTAAGTTTCTTCAGAATAAAAATAATCAGTTCTATTTTTTGGGGTTCTTTTTATGACCTCCTATCTCCTGCGTGATATTTTTTTGTAATTAGAAGTCTTAGCCTAGAGCAAATCTCATGAAAAAAAAATATTAATTAATTAAACCTCCGCTCCTTTTAGATAAAATAGATTCATATTAAAGCAACAAGAATGCAAATAACTTTTCAATTGATCAAAAAAAAAAAACTTTCCAGAAACAAGAATACAATTAATTTTCTTTTTAATTAAAAAAAAAAAAACTTTCAACAGATAAAACAAAACGTTAATTTTTTTTTTTTACAAAATAAACTCAAAAGATTTTGAATCAAAATTTTTAAACAGGAAACAAATTACAGAAAATAAAATAAATAAGTGTGTGAATATACCTTTCTTATGTAAAAAAAAAAAAATAAATATTAAATCTTGAAACTTTAGAGACAGGAAGTATTCGGTTCAATATATAATTTTCAGCATATCTTGATGATCCACTCACTGCAGAATGAAGATCTCTCTAAGACCATTTTTAATACTTCGATCTACAATTTTTCTTCTCTATATTTCTCGTGAAAATTTTATCTTATATATCTATCTCTCAATCTCTTATAATATTTTGGGATTCAGTTTAGAAATTTTTGTTGTACAACAATGACCATATCTTTTCTCGGAATATGTCCAGTCCAGCTCTATAATTACTCTTTCATATATTTCATTTTGATTTCTATTACTTCTCAATATAAATCTTTCCATAATTCATTTATGGACTAAAATATCTTTATTCTTCTATTAAGTGTTCAAATTTCAAATTTATAATTTATGCATTAACAGACATATTTATTAAAAGCCATTCTTTTAAAACATATAAAAATATTTTCTTATAATATTAAATTATTTCTATTTAAAGCACTCCATCTAAATTTAATTATATTACTAATTTCATTTATTATAAATATATATATTTCAATTCATAATAATTTAACCAACAGATTTATAATTATCTTGAAATTCATTATTCTCTTTGTTTTTCTTTTTAAAAATGCATTGACAATACTTAATTATTCTTTTTAATATTATTAATTATTCTTATTTTTTTGCTTTCACTTGATTATCTCTTGTAACCTTGTCTATAGTACTATTTTCAAAAACCAAAAAAACATCATCAACAAAATCCAGATAATTTAAATAATTTCCATTTATTTTTTCTCCCTTTGTTTCCTACTTTAATCCACAAAATGTTTGATATAAACTGTTGCATTATAAGTTTAAAGTTTCCTCAACACCAACTTTAGATGCAATTAATGCATCTCAAACTAAAATATGATTAATAATCATCATTAAACAATTTTTTACATTTTATAAATTATTAAATGAAGAATTTTATTAACATTTAAATTTTTTTTTTTTTTTTACTTATTAATACGAATTTAATTTTTGTTTGAATAACTTTTACTTTTTATAAAATGTTAAATAAAAATTTTTAATAACATTTGAAAGTTTATCTTAAATAATGAGCAATTAATTTTATATTTTTATGGCATATAGTAATCTTGAACCTTAATGTAGCCTAAATATTAAGAAGGTAGGAAGATTTCTATATAATTTTACGTACATATATAAAAATGTTTGACTTACAATATCTTTTAGAATAGAATAATTGTATAAGTCCGAGAGCATCTACACTCATAACTATAACTAAATTATTCCACACTATTTTGGAATCTTTCAGTTGTAAATTTCAAAAGTACTAGTTGTTAATACTTTTAACTGCCTTAACAGTCATTTTTATAATATTCTGATTTTTATATTCAATATCAAGAAAGGTCAACATATCATTAATGTTTTGTAAATCATTATTTTAGTTAAGCACTCTCAATAAGCACAAATACAGACCCTTGAGACATTATAAATCTCAAACATCAGTCCAAATATTAATGAAATTACAAACTATCAAATGTAAAAACACCATTCCCCTCTAATTCCATTTTTCTCTATAATCAATTTATTATTTTGATAACTACTTATTATTTCTTCTTTTTCAGCAACAGTATTACTATTTTTACAAAATAATATATTCCATAACTGTTTTTTATCCCATTTTCATGCTTGTTGTCTGCTTTTATTCTCTTCTACAATGCTGTTAACAGCTAGTTCATTGTCATTCTATCATCTTGTGCAAAATTATATATTTATAATATCCTATTATGTATTTTACTATTTTATTCACCAGAAATAAATCTGTCTATGATTAACTACTTACTTTTAAATCATCACAGAAAATTAAATTTTTAAGATGCCCAACACTTTTCTAGTTGAACTGAGAAATATAAGCATTGTTACATAGAGGTGCATATATTCAAGACCATAACTGAATGCACATTTATATGTGACTAATATTAAACCTTAACATTTAAAAATGCTGTCAATTTGGTTATAGCATGTTTCATAAGGATATGTGATATTTAATGGGTCTCAGCAGTAGAGACCTCTAAAGTCAGTGTTGATACAGTTGTGAAAATAATTTCTAGATTGTAATTGGAAATAAATTTTAAAAATCATATATTTTATTATATAAATATAATAAAGGCAAATTCGCAGTGTTCTTACTTTTTTATTTTTTTGCATTTCAGCACAGACTCATAATGAATATATTCTCAGATATATATACGATCACCACTGAAAATTTTGACCAAAATCTTTATATTTTTTGTTTAATAATTTCGAAATTGTAACCAAATATATATAAAAAAATCACAAATTTGATTATATAAACATAATAAAGGCAAATTTGCAGCATTTTTTTATCTCTCTCTCACATTTCTTGCAAACTATTAATGAACTTTTCACATACACAAACTCCTACTGTAATTTTTTTTACCATATCCTTCATATTTTTATATTTGTTTAATAATTTTTAGATTGTAACTAATATATATATATTATTATTATACAAATATAATAAAGGCAAATTTGCAGGGTTTAATTTTTTTTTTCCATTTCAGCATGTAGTATTAAGGAATGTATGTGTAACCTTCAGTGCAATTTTGTTAACTACAATCTTTGCGGGATCAATCATTTATTTCTTTGTTTTCTTAATTACACTTTTTTTACTGTGAAGATTTACATTCTATGTATGAAGATTGCAATTCTGAATTCACTCAATAATATTTGAATTTAATATTTAGAAAATTAAAATATTATAAAGTAAAAAATCATAAAACCACTCATTCAAAAAAAGGGTTTTTATAATTTCCACAAAATAACAACAACAAATTACTAAATAGTCAGTTTAAACAATAAATGTGATGTGACGTGATGTCTCAGCAATTATGCCCAGATAAACCTGTTAGCCACTTTCTTTTATATTCCCCACTCTAAATTTACCCATAATCTGCTCTATCCCATTTCCACAACATAATTTTTGTCAACTCTATAACCTTTATATCTAAATCCCCCTTATCTTTTCCCAAACCCAGCATAAAAACCAATAATTCACTTTCTGTATAATCACTCTTTTCATATTTATTTTTCCACAACTTCATTATATGTACCCTTTCTGTTTTCAAACATTTACATTCAATTAACAAATGCCTAATATTTTCAATTCCTTCCTTACATAATTTACAAAATAAATCACCCATATTTTTCCATTTACATGTATATTCTTTTGTAGCTAAAGATCCCGTTTGAGCCTTAAACAATAAACTACTTTCCTTATTATTATCATATATTAACTCACACCTAATATTCTGTTTATTTCTATATATATTTAAACTCTTTTTACTCTCCATACTATTTCTCCATCTCTCTAACTCCCTAGTCTTTATTAATAAATTTATTCTTTTATCCCATTCCTTACTACTATAACACTCAATAATCCTCTTAACACAATCATCCCATCTTTTGTACAAATATACTGATATAAATTCTTTATCCAAATCTTTTGCATAGCGCATTACCTTTCTCATCCATCTTGTTACCTGCCCTTTACTCATAACCCAATTAAATACTATTTTAGCTATTCTTTTATTATCCATAAACTGCAATCTACCAAACATTTTCATTTTACTTTTTGCTTCTCTCATATGAAAACTTGACCATCCCATTTCTCCTTGAATTGCCTCCCTTGCTGTCCATACTTCTGCATCCAATGCATGTCTTCCTACTTCCCTTTGAGCTTTTTCTAAATAATCTAATATCTTTTTACTAACATATAATGCATCATTACCATATGTTAACCCTGCTACTGCAACTCCTTTCCATATAATTCTAGCTACATCATATTTATTATATGAAAATACTGTTAATTTCTTTATCAATCCCTTTCTTTTCTTTGCTTCATTTATCAATTTTTTCTCCCATTCATCCAAATAATTTTTCTGATTACTTAAAATAATTCCCAAATAACTATATCTATTCACCACACTTAACTTAATATCTCCCAATAAAAATTCTACATCTTCTCTTTCCTCAGTATTAACCATCATTATATTTGATTTTTCTTCACTAAATTTAATCCCCATCTCTTTACCCACCCTTGCACATGTCCTCAACATAACTTCCATATCTTCTCTTTTTTCTGCACACAAAAATATATCATCTGCAAAAAAAAAAGACCTAACAAAATATATACTCCCTTACTACCTATTAACGGTATCTCTATCCCTCTTCCTAATCTTTCTATTGCTCTTTCCATTTCACTCAAATACAACACAAACAAAATAGGTGACATAGGGCATCCTTGCCTTAGTCCCACACCATTTTTAACTTTAATTGATTCTATATTCTCTAATTGATATATATAATAATTATTTTCATATAATTTCTTAATAATATCTATTAAAGCTTCATCCATTCCCAAATTTGCTAAACTTATCCATAATCTATTTCTATTTACTCTATCATATGCCTTCTCTATATCTATAAAACTCATATATAACTGTTTATCTGCATTCCTACTCATATCCATAAGTTGTGTAACTACAAATAAACTATCTCCTATACGCCTATCTAATCTAAAACCTCCTTGCATTTCACCCACTACATTATTCCCTTCCATCCATTTTACAACTTTACTAGCCACCATATACGAGAAAACTTTATATAAAACTGATGTTACCGCTATCGGTCTATAATTATTCAACTTTCTATGATCCTTACCCTTTCCTTTAAATAATAACCTTACTCTTGTATTACTCCAACTACTTGGGAAAACTCTATTTTGTGCCATTTTATTAAAACAGGATAATAACTTTACTTTTGCCCTATATCCTAAATTCATTACCATCTCTGCTGCCCATCCATCTAAACCTCTTGCCTTCCCACTTTTCAATTTCTTCTCTACCTCATTTAGTTCATTTTCTGAAAAACTAATATTCCCATTACTATATTCTTTCATATTTTCTAATATTCTATCATTCACATCTAACATCTTTTCTATATTCATTACATAACTATTTAAGATTCTCTCTAAATCTTCTCTAGAACTACACTCAGTTCCCTCATCATCTAGTAATACTAACTCTCTCTCCCCTACATTTCTCCTTTTAATATAATTCCAAAATTTTTTACTTCCATCTCTTCCACTTTTATTAATATCCTCCAACAATTTACTATTCAATTTCATTCTCTCTCTATAAATATCTATTTTAGCCAACTTCTTCTTTTCTAAGTACTTTTCCCATTTAGCATTAATATCTTTTTCACTTTCCTTATTCTTAATAGCACACTTATATTCTCTACATGCTTCTTTCCTTTCTTTTACACTTTTACTAATTTTAATTTTTTTATTACTTTTATTCTTTTCAATATTCTCACCTAAAACCCTATTTGCAACTTTTTCTACTTCCTTACACCAATCCTTACACTCATCCCCAACCCACTCTTCCATTATTTCTTCAACTTGTATTTTATACTCTTCCAACTTATTCTTATCATTTACTCTCCATCCACATCTTTCACTATTATTTCTACTTTTATTTCTATTCTCCATCACATTACTAACCATTTCAATTACAATGAAATTATGATCACTAGTGCATACTTTTTCTTCATTATCAAATACCTTAATTTTCCGTATTTTATTTATTCCCTCTTTCTCTACCAATACATAATCTATTGTGTGAAATATATTATTTCTGGACCATGTGTATTGTCCCTCATAAATATTTAATAAATTTCCAATACTCAAATTCACTTTCTGACAAAAATTCTTCAAAAGCTGTCCATTTTTATTATCTACATCATCAATTTCTTCAATATGTCCATTCATATCCCCTATAACCATTATTCTCTTCCCCTTTTCTTTAAAACTTTGTATATCCTTAACTAAACATTCGTATATGTTACTATTCCACTCCAATATAATTTGACTATCTCCAGTAGCTATTTAAACTATAACCACCATCCATTCTTGTCTACCCAACCTTATTTCAAACCACAAGTGTTCTTGACATTTAACAATATTTAAATATTTTTTTGATATAACACCTATACCACCACCCCTTTTTTCTTTTCTATTTATACCCTGCCATACCAACAGTTCCAAAATAGGTTCTTCTTCTTCTCTTAAATGTGTTTCCACTACTGCTAATACCTCAAGCTCTTCATTTTCAATTGTTTAATTTAATTCCATCCACTTTTCTGGTTTCCTACCACCTTGCATATTCAAAAACCCAATTTTAACAATTTCTTCTTTCCTAACTACTCTTTTATAAATTCTTTTAATTCTTTTTTCTCCATTACATTTATAAATTACTTTCTTACCATTAATTTTACAAACCCATTCCTTCTCCATATCTATATTTATATCAAAATCAAATTCCTTTTGCTTACTTCTTTTATTCCATCCATTCTTTTTATAATATTACAATTTAAAAACCCACCCCCCTTTATAAGTTTCCCGAAAAAAATTCTTTATAAATTAAACTCCCTAAAACTTCACTTCCTTGTTTTCCTAAATGCAACCCATCTTTACTATATAACTCTCTCTTTCCAATAAAACAATCCCACACATCCACAAACATAACATTATTCCTCTCACACAATTTTTTCAATCTCTCATTTATAGAACATGCCCTATCTAACAAATAACTCTTGTCAAACCTTGGTAATAATCCAACTATTCCTACTCTTCCTTTAATCATAATCAAATTCCTAATCAAATCTACATACTCATCCATTATTCTCTCTGATGATTCTAATAAATTATTAGTCCCCACCATAACATATACATCTCTACTACCTTGTTTTTTAACTTTATCTGCTACATCCCTAATTCTAGCTCCAGGCAAACATACTCTTACATACCTACTTCTATTTTCCCTTGCAATTATATCCCCACATTCTCTAATTAGTGAATCTCCTATCAATACTGTTTCATAATCTACTTTTTCTGCTCTATCCATAACATTTTCTAATACCTTCTGGTCCTCCTTATCTATTTCTTCCTTATCATTCCTACTCAATAATTCCTTTATCTCCTCACATTTTATCTCTAATGATTTTAATTTTACTTCTACATCCTTCAATTCTTCCTCTATCTTATTTATTCTTTGACTAATCATCTCCATTACACTATTACTTTCTCCACCCACTATTCTTCGACTATCTACACTTTGAAAACACTTTCTCACCTCTTTTATCATATTAATACACTGACTGCATAACCATAAACCTTTTACATCCTTCCTAGTCTTATTTAAACATTTCAAGTGATATACCCCATCACATATAGTACATTCTACAACAGCACGCTTAATTTCCTTTTCCCGATTATATAAATATTTTGAAATACAAATATAATCCTTTTTTTTTATTTTACGTTTTTCGAACGTTATATTTTTCTTAAAAGTAAATCTTTTAATAACAAATTTACAAAAAACTAATCAACAAAATAACTTTTAAAAATAAAAAAATAATAATAATTCTATATATAAAATAACAATATATAAATAAAACAAAACAAAAAATAAATAATAACTTTTTAAAAAAATTTCTATATATAAATAACTTTTTTCGAACGTTATATTTTTCTTAAAAGTAAATCTTTTAATAACAAATTTACAAAAAACTAATCAACAAAATAACTTTTTAAAAATAAAAAAAATAATAATAATTCTATATATAAAATAACAATATATAAATAATAAAACAAAACAAAAAATAAATAATAACTTTTTTAAAAAATTTCTATATATATAAATAACAAACTGAAAAAACTTTAAAACAAATAAAAAACACAATTTTCAATCTTTCAAATACTCTTAACCACTAATTATACTTTCACACACAATAATAATTAATAAATATTAATGCTCTCAGACTAAACAAATTAAAAGAAAATTTTTTGTTTGCTTATCTGATGTGATGTGATGATGTGATGTATTATGGCTTCTCCTTAAACGAAGTCAAGAATATCTCAGCAATTATGCCCAGATAAACCTGTTAGCCACTTTCTTTTACATTCCCCACTCTAAATTTACCCATAATCTGCTCTATCCCATTTCCACAACATAATTTTTGTCAACTCTATAACCTTTATATCTAAATCCCCCTTATCTTTTCCCAAACCCAGCATAAAAACCAATAATTCACTTTCTGTATAATCACTCTTTTCATATTTATTTTTCCACAACTTCATTATATGTACCCTTTCTGTTTTCAAATATTTACATTCAATTAACAAATGCCTAATATTTTCAATTCCTTCCTTACATAATTTACAAAATAAATCACCCATATTTTTCCATTTACATGTATATTCTTTTGTAGCTAAAGATCCCGTTCGAGCCTTAAACAATAAACTACTTTCCTTACTATTATCATATATTAACTCACACCTAATATTCTGTTTATTTCTATATATATTTAAACTCTTTTGCTGGTGCATATAAATTTCCTATCCTTAAAATTGAAATTCCCATTTTCAGACTGATATGTCTGGCTTTTGTTTTTATTAACAAGGTCTAATATTTAAAGTTAGAAGGAACACACGTATGTATCCAGAAACTATCTTTAACTTCATTTTACCTGTCAAGCTTTTTATTAAAAATTCAAATCAACCTAAGATTTTGAACCCAAATCAATTTGCTTGAATGGTTAAAGAATGGGGATTCAAATACTAAAGATAAAAGATTTTATATGCATCAAGCAGATTAATCAAGCTTACACAGACAGCACTAAAGTGGAAAGCTGCTTTTAACATTAAAAGCATTTCTGAGTAATAATCTAAAAGTCTTGCACATAAACCAAAAATACAAAATATTTAATCTGATCTTGAGGTGAAAATTTAAATACATTACCAGCTGGTAATTACTGAATGCACAAGCTTATTATAGATAGCAATTGAATAGACAGCTGTTCCTGATTGTCATATATTACTATAACGGAACCGCAGAATATACCATAAGATGACTGAATACGACTAAGTAGTTGGATGATTTGAATACACATGTAAAACAACCTACAACAAGTCATATACTAAATCTATGATTCGACTTCCCATTTGGGTGCGCCAGATATTACCGAATCAGGAATGGCATATAACAAAGGGAGCGCATCTCACTACTGTCAGACTTAGGCCTTCGAATAGAATGCAAAAGATGACATAATGAAATGCCTAGTTCCAAATCACATCTACTTTTAGTATGCCAGTTCTTAATTTACTTAAAATAGTTCAATGTAATTTAGACTAGTGCTTATCTATTACATCTCCCTTTTTGGGTCCCATTACACCACAGAATTCAAACTCAGGGAGTTGTTGCAGTCAGCTCTCTTCAGGGATGGACCTACTTAATTATTGACCAAATATGCCTATATATAAGCATAGATAAAAAAAATATTGATGATGATCAATAAATTAGGAGAGCAATATATAATGATGATGATCACCATCATAAACCTTTAATGGTGTAAATATGTCCGATGTTAGAAACAGATTAAACAAATGGGTAAGTGGGAAATGATCAGAAAATGTCACGCAGGTTATAATAATCCGTAGGTCAGTAAAAAAGATGAATTTGTATGTTTAGATGGGAGATTCTTGAATCAATTAACAATTCCAAAACAGAATGTTCCTCCTATTGTACAAGAATTGTTGACTAGATTTAAAGATAAGAAAAATATTTACTACTGTGGATTCAACAGCTAGTTATTGGCAGATATTTCTGCATACTGATGATCAAAAATAGTTTTCCAATATTAAAGTCATTCATATATATTTGAAAGAATGCTATTGGGGTTAGTTAATAGTGGAGGTGGTTTGATCAGATGCTTAGAGTTCTGTCAGTTAAGGTAAAAGAAATTATAATAATGTAGATTATGTCATAATTGTTTATAAAGATATCTCGAACCATCTTCATCATTTAGGAATGTTTCTTAAAAAGTGTGAAGAGAAACATAAAAATCAATCTAAAAAAGTATAATAGCTGTTAAAGAGATAGATTTTCTAGGACATGTAGTAGGAGTAGAATGAATAAAACTGCATCCTGATAAGGTTAATACAATTCAAAATTTTCCAACCAAAAAATAAAAGGCAATCGTGTTTTTTCTTTGGTGTCTGTAATTTTTATCATAGATTTTATAAAAATTTCACTTATGACACCATTTGTCTAAATTATTGAGGATGGATAAAAAATGGAAAAGGACAAAAAATCATTTTGTAGAATTTAGTAAAATAAAATTAAGGTTTTTAGAACAAATTATTCTCTACTATCCTAATTTTAAGAAAATATTTTATGTTAAAACAGACAATAGTGTATGTCGACTAGGAGTTATTTTATTCCAATAAGATAAAGTGCAGTAACCACATATTTCATATTTCTTTAGTCAATTATGGTGTATGCTTATATTATGCCACAATTGAGAAGGAAGCATTGGTTATAGTATGGGCCTTTTATCACTCTGACAATATTTGTTAGGGTTTAAGATTAAAGTTACTACAGACAATAAAAGTTTAGAATTTCTTACTTGCAATTATAAGAATAGTGAAAGGATAGTTATGTGGAATTTGTTTCTACAGCAATTTGATTATCAGATTAGGTATTGTAAAGGGAAAGACAATGTTGTAGCAGATATTTTGAAGACATCCAGTAATATACAACCATACCATTTAAATATAGACAATATATTTATTACAGTAATCTCTTTAATAGTAAATGATTCCATAAAAAATGATTTGAAGAATTTGGCAGTTACAATTGCAGGATTTTAAGTTACACCCAATCATTATGGATTTATCTGCAGGAGAAGAATCTGAAAAAATATGAAGGATGATTAACAATAAAATTATGTTGAGATATAAGAGAAAACAATGAGCAATCATGGAGAATTGTAATACATATTTATTTAAGAGGAAGATTTTTTTTTTTTACATCCATTGTTTGTATGAACATTACAGACCCAGGAAAGTGAAATATATTGTGTGTAGACAATTCTATTGGTTTGGTGCGTATGCTTCTACCTTAAATCACCTTACGTACTATGACATTTGTTTCAAATCCAAATATACAAATCGTTCATATGCTGGTATATTACAACCTATACTACCAAATCATCCATATGACATTTTAACAATAGATTTTTATACACCATTACCATCTTTTAGGAAATTCAAATTTATCCCTGTAACTTCTCAAGATTTGTTGTTGCTTATCTTATCATTAAAGCTAATGCTTGAAATGTAATAAAATGCTTGCGAAATTTTCAATTTATATTGGTTGGAAAATCTAATGTTATGTTGATGAATCATGTTACTTTTTTTCTATCAAAAGAACCAAGAAGTAAAACATTTATTGAATTCCATTCAAAACCCACAATCTAATCCCTGTGTAAGAGTTATAAGTGAGTTAGGTATGTTGTTTAGGATTTATTTAGAAAATAATCATAGGAATTGAGTAAATATTCCACAATTTAATGATATTTCCAAACATGAAGGCCACAGAAGAAATGTTTAAAAAACCACATATAAACTAATGTTAAAAAATATTACAACAATTTGTCACGTGTTACCTGTTAGCCTCATGTAAAGTGTTCATTGAGGATTAACATTTTGACATTATCTTATGAATGGAATTTATGACAAGACTAATTACAATTTTTTTAATAAATCACATTCACAATTCTAAATTGATTGTTAATTTAAAAGAAATTTAAGACATTTTTCAATAAATTCCATTTAGAACATAAGGTTCAAATGTTAAAACGTGCTCAACACTTAATACATGGCACTAAAATTGCCATTCTTTAAGCTTTCATAAGCCTGTGTGTAAAATTATATCCATGTATAAAATTATAAAATTTGAAATACTTCATCGACAGAACTGGAAATATGATGAAAATATGGAATATTTCATGAGGCTAACAGATAACAAGTGATAAATTATCATCATGGTTTTTTTAACATTACTTCTTTACCATATAATTTTTGGAAATATGATTAAACTCTGGAATAATTCATTGACAAAACTGGAAATATGATTAAAATTTGGAATATTTCATCAACAGAATAACATACTGTGACAGTCAGATGATGTATGTTGGTTTAACCCGGTTCGAATACTAAGTGAAAGTACCTCGAGGCCACCCATACGTGAGATATTAAATCAAGAATACTATGATCTCTGCCCTATTCGCCTATTCTCGAGGCTAATTACGAACCAACAACATTATCTGAGCCATACATAAATTATTTTTCAACCAGCCAAGCTTAGCATCAGCGGTCAAGATATGGACGAGAACACCTATGGAGCTAAATAGTTAAATGTGCATAAAAGTACTATGAAATATGTGTTTTGCGTGCCTGGATCATTGGAAAAGTAACATAAAGCATTATAATAAAATTAGGAAACTCAAGCTTTTTATAGTTAAATAATATATTTAATTAATGACTTTAAAATAATAATGATTTAATGGCCTCCGCTATTCCCCTAAATTCATGAAAACTAATTAGACAATGAAAACAGATTAAACGATATAATATTTTTGCGGTCTAAGTCTTTTCTTCCCAATTGTAATAAAATTGGCAACTCGAATCTCCTCGATAAAGTACAATAGTAAAAATCTTTCGCAAAGCATTTTCTAATTGCTTTGCGCTAAAAACAGACCGTTTAAAAATTATTTAAAACATATATAGCTAAATCAGATATACGTAATAAGCTACTGGCGGACAAAAGAGGCGTTATCGAGGAGATCAAGTTGGCAAACAAAGGAAACTTTCTCGTATGGAATTTAGAAACATAAATAAAATTGGAAAGAGATTTTAAATGAAAAAAATTAACTTTTAAACTTAACCACAATGGAATACAAAATATTTACACATGTTAGTAATGAAGAATAGCGAAGGAAAAAAGGTTAAATAAAGATAGATGATCACACATATATATATTTAAGACTAGTCTAATAAAAATGGTTACATTACAAATATCATTAAATAAAATAATTCATAATATAATTCAATTAAGAAAGGTATGAACAAAAGGGTAGAAAGTAAATAGTTCAATGAAGGAGAGATATGATTACCGTCCTGGTTCCTTGGTCATGTTTCCTACGGCGTTCGTGGCTTGATCAGACCATCGATAGGTATTTGCCCGGACAAAGAAAGTGGAAATAAGTAGCATGCTTTTACGAAAAGTCCTACAGACATGGCATAGAATTCAGATGACTATTGAGTGGATACTAAGGCATTTTGATGGTATTTAGGAACCTCGGCGATAGGCAAAGCTATTTATTTGCCTAGCCAAGCATAGTAGAATCCACCAAATTCATATGACTTTTAGCTTGAGCATGTTCAAACTTCTCCATGATTTTGAAGACGACAGTTGTCTAACTTTTTGGAATAAAATCTCCACAAGCAAAATCTGAAAGAATTCTCCAAAGAGAAATCTGAATGCCAGCAAGAAAACTCTGAATAACCAAGTCTTTTGTTCTCACTTTTATTTATACCCTCTTTGTCAGCTACCTTCTATTGTTTGTATGATCTTAGATCTTGATAAGCCCCACCACGCTCCTTTGTTTCAAGGTAACACTTTCTAAAAATAACTTTTACCTTTTTATTCTAAATTTCTTTCTTTAAACTTTGAATTTTATTAATTAAAAAAGAAAGAGAAGGCCATCTTTAATTTGACTTGAATGGGCTCACTAATTAAAACGTACATTCCTTTAGAAAATGTTGTTGGGCTTATCTCAAAATGAAATCATACGCCATATTTTAACAAGATTTTAACAAAAAATATATTCTTATTTTTTTATAGTAAAATAAGCGTAATTAATTTTAGCTTTAATGCAAAACTCTGCTGATATTGGACTATAAACTTAATTCAGGTCTATAATACTAACTAAGTTTATAGAAGGCTGCGAAGCATGGATCGGACTTCAGATCCATTGCTTCAATACACTGGAATATTTTCAAAATTATTAACATGATGTTAACAGATAACAAGTGACAAATTATCATAATTTTTTTAACACTAATTTATATGTGGTTTTTTTAACATTCCTTCTTTACCATATCATTTTTGGAAATATGATTAAAATCTGGAATATTTTCAAAATACCAGGATAGTGCCCGTCCAAAAAGTGATGTCCATCTGCACATTTGTTATGGTCTACTAAATGATTTTTTTTTTTTTTTAATTTTATTTACTGTATTTACATTAAAAAAATTTTGAATTATAACCCTTTGGACTTTTATGTTTCTTTATCATTTTAATAAATAAAAAAAAAAACATAATTATTGAATATAACTTAGAGACAGCCATATTATTTGTACCATGTATTGTAAGCCCCTAAAAATAGATTATTTAAAAAAAAACGAATCAAGCTGCCAGCAAGAAAACTACGTAAGTACCAATAATCTTATCCAATCATTAATTTATTATGAAAAGTAATTTAATCCATTGTTCTGTATTCAAATATTAAAAAATGATAAAAAGCATAAATATAGTTAAAATTTTCTAAAATTTTAAATAAGAAACAATTTAATGATTATTCATTCAAATACTGTACATATTATTCCACACCTATTATTTGCAAAATGTGTACATAAATTACAATATATATAATATTAATTAAATGTTTAAAAATCAGAGTTTATTATTTATAGTGGTAAGATTTTTTTTTAAATAATTTTATCTAATCATTAATTTATTATAAAAAATAATTTAATTGATTGTTTTAATTGTATAAATAAATAAATTGATATTAGGATTGATTTTACACTTCAATTGATTTCTGAAAATGTAAAGATTATTTTAAATGCAAAACTTTTATTTAAAAAGGTAAATCTCTTTTTAAAGAATGAATTAGCAAAATGGAAAAAAGATTTATGGCAAAATTAAGTATTTGCAATTTTAAAAAAAAAGTAAAAAATAAGTCATTTCTAACTATAAAAATTATCCATACAAAAAACTTTTGCTTCAGAACCATGATTTATCAAGAATAGATGCAAAAAAATGATAATTCAAAAAATGATGGATCCCTAAAATAATAACATATATTTCTTTAGCACTGATGTCAAGATTAAAGAAAGCAGGTGATAGATGCAAAAAAATGATATGTGCATATAAATAAGATTGATCAAAAGTTCAATGTATTAGAATTTATCTGTAAAATTCATCTTCTCTTATTAAACCAATTTCTATAATTGACACATTTAAAAACAATTTTAGAAAGATTTATTTTTACAAAAAACTATTATAAATGGTTAAAATCTTGCCTATAATTTCTCAGTAGTTAAAAAAAAAAAAATCTAATCACTAACGAATCAAAATGAATACATTCAAAAACATTTATTAATTTGTAAATTAATATCTGTAAAATTTATATCAACTCAGCACTAGTCAAATATTTATTTTTACAAAAAATTATTATAAATGGTTAAAATCTTGTCTATAATTTCTCAGCAGTTAAAAAAAAAATCTAATCACTAATGAATCAAAATGAATACATTCATATCTGTAAAATGTATATCAATTCATCACTAGTCTGATGTGATAATTAAATTATAGCTGTTAGAACTACACAATGTATCCTAGTATAAAGGTGATTAATGTGAAATAAAAGATAAGGAATTATTTATGTTTTACTTTTATTATTGATTATTCAAAATAGTCTCATTGTGATTCAATACACTGCTGGAAATGATTGTAAAGCTATTTGAACCAATTCTTGAAATCCTCTATCAATAACTACTTCCCTTTGTCACAAGATTCTGGATGTCCTAAACTGAACCATGACATGTTCCTTCATGATCAACTTTAATGTCAGTGGGAACTTGAGAATAGGCAGATGCTCAAAAACAACAATGCTTTTTTTAAGTAAAAAATTGTACACAATTTTGGCATTGTGGACCCGTTTTTATGCAACACTAACCAAGAAGGCTAATTCACACAATTTGTCCCACAAAAGATTCAAAAACAATCAAATAGTAGTTAACAATTACCATCATATCTTCAGCAATATATTCATGGTGAATAATATCTTTAACAATGTTTTGATATCTGTGTTCACAATTTTTTTAATTTTCCTTTTTTTGGCGATATCCATTTTGCATTCTAGAATTTGGTTGATGGCTCGTATAGGAAACACATTTTATCTTTTATAAAATCTGAGAAAAATTCCAGATCAATAGTTGTTGTTATTTGCATGTCTTTGTAGTGTACCACTAAAGCATCTTTTTGATTAATTGTCAACAAGTAAGACTTAAAAATGTACATCCATTTTTTGCTTTTTCAAAGCTTCCACTAAAATGCAGTAGACAGCATGAATGCCAATGAATTCCTCAATGAATCTAACAGACATAAAGATATCAATTTTAAGAATTTCAGCGACTTTTTGTATGTTTTCTTTGTTCCAGTTGTTTTTGATTCATCTAGCTGTGAATCATCTTCAATACTCTTCATGTCATCAAGAAATCTTGTAAGCAATTTAAAATATTTTTCCGACTAATGATTTTACTGTTAAAAAGTTTGCATTATCTCCAATATTTTAACTTAATTTAAAACACAATTTAATATTAGCATATTGTTCCTTTATAAGTTTTCTATAAAAGTACAAAACACTGTCACATTTTATACTGTAAATCATGATACAAACATGCAATGCCTTAAAATTATTTTGCACATATCACATACATTAATTTAAAGATGGCATTACAAACAGCTTGGAGATAGAATCAATTACCTTTTCATTAAGACATATTGTTTACTGTGGTATTGATTAAATAAGCAGTTTTCTTGTATTAAAATATTTCATAACCATGACACTGAATAAATTACTTTTTAAATAATTTAAAAATTATATTAATAGTAACTTTAAAATTTTACCTGCAGGAGTAAGTGGGTTCTCCCATTTTAAAAACCTTACCACATAAATGTGGTGGATTATCTTTTTCTTTTAATTTCTGAAGAACTTCTTCTGGGTCCCCATCACAAATAAATTTTTCTAGAGGATGAAAAAGTATCCTCCGAGCTAATTCTTCATCATAAATTTGATTCAAAGGCTCTGGGCCAGGAACATAAACTCTTGCTACACAATCCCTCCAATGATCTCTTAACAGACGACATAGTCGATTATTCTCATTTGTATGGCCATCCATCCATGACTATAATAAACATAAATGCATATTAGTTCATAAAATAAAAGAGTAAATTCTAATTAAAATATAAAAATAAAAAAAATTCTACATATCAGAAAACTTACAAAATATGTTTGCATGTGAATATACATATAGAACTACTTTTATATTACAGCCAATATTTTGCATATGTAATTTTAAACACTGCCATTTTATTATATTCTTTTTCTGATGAAAACCAGTCCCCTCATTGAAAAATAAAAGTAGTTTTACATATAAGTAATTTTATTTATATTTTATTTATTTTTATTTTTTGTATATATTTCCTTTAGTTAGTCTTTACATATTTTTCCTATATATATAGAGAGAGAGAGTTTAAAGTATTTAAAAAAAAAAAAAAAACACGAGAATGAAGTATTTTTTTAAAAAAAAGTTTAAGCTTTTATTTGTTGGAAAATGTTATCAGAAAATGTATTAAACTTTAAGATTAATGAAAGTTAGCTATTATTAAATGAGTAGCCTTCACATTATGATAATATATGACCAAATCATAGATATGAATGGTCATCTTCATCAAAAGAGTTAATAGAATGTTGCTACTATAGATATTCTTGAAAAGATAATGTGAAGAAAACAGAAAAAATATTAAAAATGTGGGTCAGACAAATTTTTGATAATTAAAAAAAAAAACATTTGAAAATCTTGAATTTAAAATGTGACTATATAGAATCATGACAAAATTGATAAAATATTTTTAATGAGTTTAAACACGATACAAATATTCTGAAAACTTTAGAACCAAAATAGTTATTCAAAATATATTACAAATGGAAAATTTTTTAAAAATATTTTTTTGAAGTTGAAAAAAATGAAATTAAAGAATAATTATGAAATTCATAAATAAGTAACAAATTGGAGAACATGACTTAAAAATAAATGAATCTAACATTAAAAAAAATTAACTTTCAAAGAATTTTGCTTTGGAGAGAGTTTATGATATTGTATTAGTTCAGAATCTATAATAGTGTTTTACCATCATGAACAAATAAACAAAAACCAAACTTTTATTTATATATTTTTTACAGTATATAAATATACAGAAATCACTTATACATTGATAATTGGAAAAGTTTTATTTATTTATATAAAATAATTAAATCAAGACAATGAGTTATCATTCAGATGTGGTGCTCAAGGACCAATCCAAAATTAAATAATCAAAGATTTAATTTTACAATTAATGTTATGTAGCAGCATTTTTTTTTCTCACACATCTTTGCCATCTAGTGTTTAAGCTTTAGTAATCAATAGATGCTAGATGGTAGTGATTATCAAATCCCTAAACAATTTGTCCTATTTAACATCTCCAGACTAATTTCTAGCTAGTCATATAATGTTTTAAGAATTATAATAGTAGAACTTGACATATTAGTACTATATTTTTGACATAACATAGTATAAAAATGAAAATTCAAACCAATAGCAATAAGTGAAATTTGATAAGTCCATGAAAAAAGATGTCAAACCTAAATGAAATTAAAGAGTCAAAATGTTAATTATTATTAGCTAAAGTATAAATGACTGAAACTGAATTGCTTAATGATTCAAGATTGACAGTTTAAAGAGCGAATTCAATAAAAATACAAGAATAAACCTGATAACCAATTATGGTCAAAAATCAACATTTATAGACAAATCTAACATGAACTTTATATGCAGAAAATTATCACCATTACAAATCCATTATTTTCTGATGCAGATGCTAGCCATATTGTCGAAAAAATTGACTTGAGTATAAAATTGTCTAGTTTCTATCAACAATGAAAGATAGTGGTTGAACTATCGCAATTTGGATAGTTGCATAATAGTATCACTTAATTAAACATATAAAACTATATGGATATTTTGGAAGACTAGGTTCATCTTATGGAACAAACATTATTTCCAGATAACACTGCTGTCTTCCAAGATGATAATGCTTCAATTCATACAGTCTTTCAGTCAAATATTGGTTTACAAAACATGATATTGTATATCTGCTATGATATTACCAATCACCTGATATAAAAATAGTTGAGTATCATCATCCATTGTTGCACAATGAATCAGAGATGGATATTCTATATTGATATCTGAATATTTGAAATCTTTATCCATGAAAGATAGCTTCATATTATTCTAAAGATTGATTATATCCTAAGAAGAATGCAAGAAATTTTTAATGTATCATATTATTAAAGTTATCATAGATATTCTTATAATTTTTATACCCTGAATAGCTAGCTAGCTGTGTAATGAAAAATATAATCTGACAAATATTTAATACAAAGTTTATTATTTGAAAAAATAATTACAGATTTCAAACCCTAACATTAAACTGACACAGACATTCACTTAATATTTGCAATGCATTCATCGTTATTTAAAAAATTTAGAAAGTATAAACGGAAGTCTGGTACAACAAAGGCTTATAAAGCAAATAGACTATATAATGAACTTTTTTTTCTCACTAAGTTGAAATTTATAAAACAAATGCAAATGCATACAATGAATCCTAGATTAGCATCATATTTGTCATATAAGACTTAGTTATTTTTTGCTACCTAACAATGAAAATATTATGCATATAATTTTTAAAAGTACTTTTTTAAGTGTATATTGAAACGGTATTATTTACCCATCATCCCGTTTCACTTATTATGTTCCATAGTAGTATCTTTTTCCCCAATTCAAACCTCTCCCAGTCCACATATATAAGCTTCTAGGAATTTATTTTTAATTGTAATAGCGTATATTTATGCATAAGTGCGGGTACTTGTATATGTGCACACATCTAATACCTATATTAATATTTAAGTGTTTATAATGCATATGTTATAAATTTAAGATTTAATAAAATGATTTAATTTTAAATTAAGTGTGTGAACATTGTTATATGTGTGTGATTACCTACATATATATGCGAAGGAAGCCGTAATGCAATACATTTAAAAGCATTACAACTCTTTCAAATTAATTTAGATTTGCGTTATTTTTGGTTTAAATATTTTTATTAAAAGGCATTCGTATATGAAATTCTATTCCAGGGTAGTTACACACACATATATATTTAAATGTTTATGAACTTAAACTCTTTTTTAAAAAAAGTTATCTGTTGTTATAAAATTTGTAATTTTTAGAAACCCATCTGCAAGTAATTAATCAAACTTGTAGTCAAAATTTTAATGTCTTTTGAAAATAAAAACTAAGAACATGGAGTGACCTGTTTAATCAGTTATTGTTTAGACAAGAAAGTGGTCAAAGTTTTCATTTTATGCATTTTTAATTACTAAAAAAACTTTGTAAAAAAGCGATAAACAGGTCAATCGAATTACAGATTTTTCAAGTATAAATAACTTTAAGCTTTGCTAAGGGGGGCTCACTTGTTAAATTTTTACCATGAAAATCTTTGAGTAAAACAACCACTGCTTCTCTCCCTTTTCGGGAGAAATTGGTCAATGCAAGCCAGAGTTCAAGTCCCACCAGCCTGCTCAGCAGAAGGCATTAGAAACGGACATCACACAAGCCTAGCCGAAAATGATGGTGATCAACTACAGCCTCAACAGAGAAGACACGGTAACAATTTCCAGCAGAGCTCTTTAAAATAACTTTAAGGACTTTAAAAATGAATCTCTAAGCTAGCTAAAAATAACCGTGCATGAACTTTTAAATTGTAATAATGTTTTAATAAAATAAAAGCTAAATTTCCATCTGTAAAATATAATTTCACTTCTAAAATAACATCTGTAAACTTGCCTACTAATTAATTTAAAATATAAACTATAAATGCTTGTTAATAATTTATTCAGTTATTATTCTATCTTCTAATCTGCAGTCATGCCTTCTTATTTGTTTTATACATGTTATTTTATAATTATGCTCTGCCCAGTTCTGAACAGAGACTGATTTTATGAACAAAGTTTGGTGGGGAGAGATGATTAGACTCTCTCTCCATGTTAAGTAATGTTGCTCGTTAGCACACATACACAAATCTCCATTCTGAAAACGTAAATATTTTCATTAAGCTATTATGTTTAGCTTACTATTATTATTGTTATCATTAAGTTTGCAAATAATAAAATAATTAGTTAATGAATGCAAGAATGAGTTAGAAAGCATATTATAAATATTGCTTAAATCCCAGATATGCTTTGACCTCCTTTTGGTTATATTATAAACTATGCAGATTTGGCTAATAAAATTAGATTACTTTTAAGTATTCCTTTTTAGCATGTTTTAAGAATGCTAATTAATGAACTGGCGAATGTTAGTTTCGCGGAACGAAACTATAGAATTTGCGTACTTTTTACTTAGTAATTATTATTATGTTTGGCATAGCGAATGTGTCTTTAAGAAGCACATATGTGCATATACGCCTTGCTGTATGTTTTATATAAGTGGGTTTCTGGTTTTAATGGCCAACCCATCATCTTCTTAGTTTGGACAGCTCACTCTTTTAGAACTGGACAAGGATCCAAATTGTTTTTATAAGCTGCTCTGATCACCCAAACTATGTGTTTATTTTATTCACAGCGAATCGTATGGTCCACGAGAACTGAGTACTTGGTACTGAATCCTCTGATTAACTACACATTCGAGACGCACAACTCTTTAGTAATATATATATACCGTAGTATCCAAAGTATTACTACAAGGCTCCAGTTCATTCCTCCATTATGTAATATTTCAGCATTGATCTGAACTTGTAATCTGATTTATACGTATATAATCTGCATAGAGCTTTTTGCAGCTCGTAAGGTTATTAAGTGACTTTTATTGAATGTTATAGTGATAAATAGTCATTCTTGCACCAACTTAACCATCGCAAACCTAATAGGTAGGGCATAGTAAAATTAAGGCATGAATAGAAACTGCAGATTATTAAACTTGTAACAAAATCTTAAATTATAGTGCATCAGATGAGATATTATGTTCAAACTCGCTCATCATTGTTACACCTGCATGTGTCCTTTAAACGTACTCTCGTTTATTTGATTTCTCTTGATTAATTAAAATATATTAAAATATAATAACTATGTTGTGTATCATTCATAATCCAGCCCAAATCTTAGTTGAATCTCTTAAACCTAAATCTTAGTAATGTTTCTTAATATTGTGTTACTTATTAATATATGCATTATCTAGCGAGCCATGTGTGTGTGTGTGTATTTACATAATAGTACTTTGGTTAATATTCCCCCAATTTCTTGGTTCACCCTTTTCTACTGCCGATATACGAACTAAGAAATTCTGAGTGTAGCCTCATATATGTCATTCATAGGGTAGTAAGTCATGGAATATTCCTCATAAATGTCATTCATAGGGTAATAAGTCATGAAATATTCCTCATATAAGTCATTTATAGGGTAGTAAGTCATGGAGTATTGGTGAAGGAGCTGAGGTGTGATCAGATTTGAGGTCTCAATCCCTCATCTAGATCAGCCTTGGTGTAATTTGCCAGAACTCTGGGTTTTGTTGTGTGAATGTACAAATATGACCGTTACAATGAGGCATAACACAGAATTTGAAAACTGATAAATGTTGATGACAAAAAAAACAATAATAATAGTTTTGAAGTAAAACTTATACTAAAAAAAAAATGGAAGCAATCTAAAAGTTAAACATAATGTAGTTAAATTACCAGTAGTAAAAAGTGGATTAATATTGTCAAAATAATAATGATTTTGAAGTGAATTTATAATAATAAAATGGCTGAAATCAAATTCTAAACAAGAAATCACTATATTAGTAATAGATACTGATTGAAATAACCAATGTTACAATTTAGGCCTGTAGTTCACATAATAACCATGAATAATTTAATAGTTCAACTTTGAATAAAGTATCAGATACTTTTGATATATTTTGTGATCATTATTACATTTAATTTTTCTCTATCATTTATTCATTTATACTAGATTTTTTTTAAATTCTTTTTGTAACATATACAAACATTGATTTTAATGATAAGCCAAAAAAAAAATAGTCAAAAATTAATTAAGAATGAAGTGGAGAAAAAGACTATTTCTAAAATAGAACTTAGTAAAATGACCTGATTTAAATTCTGAATATAGTAAAAAAAATCAACTACTTACATCATTTTGAAAAATAAGAAGTAATATAAAAATTTTACAGAGAATAAAAAAGATTTCCAAAAGTAAGCAGTTTACATTATAACATCATGGACCAAATAAAAATCATTTTGCTAATGTGGATTATTCAAAACTAAATGACAGATGCCAAGTTATTGAGGTAATTATTTGTAAAAAAAAAAAAAACTTAACAATTGATTTATAGCTTCAGTGCTCTTTCTGTGAAGTTTATTACTAGAAAAATAAGGTTTTCCAGATTCAGAAAAAGAACTGGAATCATAGTGCCATAAGATATGGTGAAGATGCTAGCACACATATGATCATTGTTAAACTACATCTTGAAGAATTTAAAAATAATAATTTTCTAGCAAGAAAACAAAAATTCTGAAGATGCTAGCTCAAATATGATCATTGTTAAACTACATATTGAGGAATTTTAAAAAAAAATAATAATTTCCTAGCAAGAAAACAAAAATTCTGAAATCAATGACCTGTGAATTTTTATTCTAGTATATAAGTTTGTTTACATTATTATTTTATGCTTTTAAAAATTTAATTTTAATTTCCAATAATATCTAACTTAATATGTACAGGAATTAATTTTATATGAATTTTTAAATTTACATTTTTGATTTTGTATCATTTTTTCTGCTTAAATGATTGTTCTCAGTCCTAGGTTTTTGGGTCTGGAATGAATTACCTCCAAAAATTTCAATGTAAGCAATAACAAATGGATGATATACTAATAACCTTCTGACCAATTAATTTGCTGCATCAGACCTTATTGTATATTAATGTTTGTTTGATTTTTTTGTTTAGTTCCTTTTTTTTTTAATTTATTAAATTAAATTTTCTTGACCCCTCCAACAATTTTCCTAATGTGCTTAAAGAAGGAAAAAAACAAGGTGTATATAAGTATGATGTAAGAACATAAACATAAAAATAAAAGAGCATATCTAGAAAAAATGTCATTTATGCAATCATTAAAAAAAATTCAAGAGCATTTTTTTTTCTCTCTGTTCTCCCACCATCTATTACAGTCTTGAATTATCATTGGTTATGAACTGGTAATGCAATTTACTCCCCATTCCTGACTTTGGATTCAATACTAGAACCAATAGATAATGCTATATTAAATAGAGTTGAAATGATCTTGTTAATATCATAAACTTTGAGAAATTAGCTGATATCGAGTTATTAATAATATTACTAGCCAATTAAAAAGAATTACCTATTTAGAAAAATGAGGTTATTAAAATGTATAATTACTTATGGTATTAATCTATGCTACCATGTAGTAAATAAAATTGATTTGGCTCAAAACTTTAGTTTTCTGAATTTCAAACTACGAGATTGCTAAAAAAGAAAAAAAAACCTTAAAGGCATATGGCAGAAGCACATTTGAATTAATTCCAGAATAATCTCAAATCTTCATAAATAAATACCAAAAACTGGTCTAGGAATGGTAATTAAATTGCTCTATCATCTGAACGTAAATCAAGCTTGCAATAGTTGGCACTACTGAAAAGGAAAAAGAAATGCCCTTGATAATATAATAAGCTTTGACAATCAAGTTGATAGAAATTAATTGTAAATCTTATTTCCATTTACCATTAAAACATATCAAACAAAAAAAAAATTATAAAAAAACTTTAAAATCTCACATTTTTTAATTTGAAACGTTAAATAGTTTAATAAGAAATCTTACAAATATAGGATAAAAAGATGTTGCAATTTTTCAATTGCATTTGAGGTGGGGGTGGTGCATAGCAACAAAATATACTGTGTCCAAAAGTTACTTGCATAAAAACAAGTATTTTGATACATGTTTGCCATGAATGGAAGAGAAGACTGTGTATATGTGTATAGAAAATGATGGCCAACATAAAGAAAATTTTTTTAGCTTCTACTTCCCCATTTTTCCTATGTATGGCAACTTTTAAAAAACCTGTGTATGTAATACTGATTTATTTTCAAATAATGCTTTTTTAACACTATAAAGCTTATTATATCTCACCATAAATTTGGATATTACCCGCATTTAAAAAAAACAATAGAATATAAAATTTTTGGCATTGTCAGAATAATTTAAATATTCATTTTATATTTTACTTATATATTTGTTTAATTATTTTAAGTTAAACAAATTATGATTAGTGTAAATGTCATTTTCTTTTTGCAGCATGAAAAATATTTTTATATTGTTAAAGGAAAAAAAGCTTGTTTAAAAAAATAAACAAATTCTGTCTTTAAATATAAGAAAAACAATCATTAGTTATTATTGTAATGAATGCAATCTCAAACTGAATAAAATCTGAATGTGGCAAAAGAGTTATTTTTAGCACTAACATGAAAATCTTTTACAATTTGCAAATATCCACTATTCTTCATGTGCTTAAACAGAATTTCTATTTTAGCTTACAAACTAAAGCAGCGTTTCCCAACCTGTGGTACGCGTACCACTGGTGGTACGCGAGTTGCTGGTTGGTGGTACGCGAAAAATAAGCAATAATGGCAGACATAAAAAAAATCAAATCATAAAAATATCATAGAAACGTTTTTTCCTATAATTCATAAAAATTATTTTAATTAATAATATTATACAGTAAAGTTGTTAATATGTACAGTCGATGATCGAAAATCCAGCAATCGATATCGTTTTTTTGGAGTGCATTTTTAAATTTAGCCGTTAGCCATTAGTAACTTGAGATATTGCCGCCACTGTTGTCATGGTGCTGCACTCTTGTTCACTTCCCCGCCGCGCTTACAAGTGACAGGTTATTGTTTGTGATTGTATCGTCTTTGTTTATTAAAATTCATTGATCCCCATATAACCCGCTTATTCGAATTTAGACAAGAAGGACAGTTTTTTTTTGAAGACAATTCTTTTGATCTTTCTTCGAAATTGTATGATTTTGGTTGGCTTCATTCAGGTGATTGCATATTTAACTGATATTTTTTTGCAAATAAATAACTTAAATTTGACACCTCAGAACAACTCGATAACGATCTTTAATGTTAATGATAAAATTGAAAATATGATTAAGAAATTAGATTTTTGGAAGCAGTGTATTGAAAACAATCAACCGAAAGTATTCAAAACTCTACATATTTTTTGTTTGAAAATAAGGTTAGTCTGTCTCAAGATATACGAGAAAATATAATAGCACATTTAACAGGATTAAAATTGTCTTTAATGGAATATTTTGCAAAACCCGAAAACACAAATGATAAGTGGATTTCAAACCCCTTCTATGAAGAACATTTAGAAAAAGCTACATCATTATCAATAAAAGAGAAAGAAAATTTAATAGAATTATCGACACAATCTAATTAATTTTGGTTAAACATTAAAGATTATGAACAACTTTCTGAGAAAGCTCTTAAATTATTATTACCATTTACTAGTATGAAATTAGTAGAGAAAGAGCTTTTTCTTCATATATTTAAAAAAAAAAAAAGTATTGAAACAAATTGAATGCAGCTGTAGACTTAAGGGTATACCTCACATCTTTTGAACCAAATTTCAAAAAATTATGTTTTTCGAAACAAGCACAAGGATCTCATTAAATTTATTTTATAAAAATATTTGATTATGATAAAATATATTAATTGGTTTTTTATAATTTTGTGTTTTTATTAAAACCATTTATTAGTAAACGAAATATGACAAAATAGTAGATAAATATGAAACTTTGAACAAACACATATATATATATGTTACAGTGAATTTATATTTTCAGTGAGTTTATAATCGTTTAAGCGTGTTTCAATGTAATTTGTCTCATTGTGATGTGAATACATGGTCACCCTATAATATTTATAATGCAAATAAAATAACACACTCGCAATAAATTTCACAAAATACAATCATTTTTACGAAGTGGTACAATTTAGCGTGATGTACTACCAAGTGGTAAGCGAGCCAAAAAAGGTTGGGAAACGCTGAACTAAAGTAATGAACTTAATTTAATTATATTGGGAATATCTAATTGCAGATCAACTTTGTACCCTAGGAATACAGGTAATGCTTTTTAAAAAAAAAAAAAAGTACAGTTAATTGATAGAACAAAAAAATTGCATAAATTATTTATTTTATAACATGAATATATCATTAAAAAAAATGAATATATTATTAATTACACAATAAATTAAAATTATTTCATACCACTAGAGAGCATGGATTGGTTCCCTCTCACATAATTTACATATATAGATAGCAAATATATTTAGTATAGATATTCAAAATTAATATAATTCAAAATTGTGGGTAGTTAAATATGAAAGTGTCTCTTCCCTATGATATATAGAATTAAATTTGTACAAATAATTGTTGTCATTTGAATTATCAGGCTCACAATAGAAGCAAGTTCTGAATTAGCATGTTCAGTAGGTGTTGGTTTATATAAAAATAAATTCTAAGCATAGGTGATTCACCTGCACTTTTAAAACCTTATTGACTAGTGAGTTCAAGCATATACCACCAATGGTGCATGTTTGAAAGATTGTTTTCCTCTTGCATGATTTACGTAAATAAATAAAATAATAATTAACAAAGAACTCATAAATAAATATAGCCATTCCAACTCCAAAAGGAAAAATATATACTCTAGAAATGAGTTTTGCAATAACTAGATAACCAATCTGTGATCCCAATACATTCATATATAGAATATGCTGGTCCATTTTTCTATTGATATGATATTTTACAATGCTAACCTTTGATTACTTTAGTAAAAAAAAACTTTTCTTTTTGAAAGACTTCATCACAATGTCTAAATGTAGTTTACCAATGTATTCTATTCTCTGCTATATCCTACCAATGGAAACAATACTGCAAATCTTTAGAATCCTTTTCAATAATCCTTATAATGTGAATAGAATCTATTTTTCCCTACAAAATCCATACTCATGTTTACCATAAAATACCGTTTTTTAAAGAAGACTTGAATTGGTCACTTATTTCACATAATCCAATGAAGATGTGATTTTCCAGTAAGGTATTCTACAATATCATATCCAAAAAGCTGAAGAGCATGTTGATTGGTCTTATGATATTGCCACTGTATTTTTAAAATTTTATAGAGAATTCTTGAATGAAACCTTTCTAAAGCTGTTTTTATGCATTGATATAATGTTTCAAATTCCATAATAAATCAGGTAAAATAACAACAGTGTTATATATTTAATTGCAGGAATTATTTTCTTGTAATCTTTTATCTTGTTAAAAGCAATGGCAGCACTTTGAAGTCTGTGTTATACCTCAATATCTAAATCTACTTTTCTACTTATAAAACTACCAAAATATTTAAATTAATACACTATACAGGCTTAAACCTGCATATATATATATGTAATGTAAGTGGGAGCTTTGAATGTTCCATCATCAGATTTTCAAAGAAATGGAAGACTGAAGAGTTATGAGTAGGAATAGTTTGAAGCCTGTCCATTAAAGTATGAAGATTGGCTATCTTAATATAAAGCTGAGCACTGATTGTATATATGTGTGGAGACGGTAATCTGGACTAACTGATGAGTGCTGGTTTAGCACAAAATATGTATATAGGTGATTATTTATCTTTTTGACATATATGTGTTCAAGTGTATCAGTGACATGATATAGATTGGTGAGTGGTGGGTCTAGTTAAAGTCTGAGTTCGAATCCCGCATACAAAATATTTAAACTGATTTATATTCTCAAACTGGTAACTATCCAGGTTTTTAAAAGTTATTGGGGAATTTTCTTTAGTCAATGTGTTGATAAAAAAAATTGAGATTTTTAAACAATAATTGATAAACAAAAGTCTTTATATGTTGCATTCAAAACATAATGAATATTCTGTAAATCAATTTTTAATCTTGCAAAAGTATCACAATCATCATCATACTATAAATACAGAGTCCAAGAAGTTTTTGTTTTCACTTTTAACCAATTAAAATTAAAAAATTTCACTATAAAATCTGTATTATATATTGAACTCTGTTTGATTAAGTTGCTTAGACACAAACTAAAGCTATGAATCTGACTGTAAACATCAAAAGCATACCCAGAAAGCTAAACACTATAAATTTATAATTTTTTTTTTTTGTTAAAGAGTGAAATGCTGTTTACATATAGAATTACATACTTGTTTAATATGAATTTTTATATCAAATACACCTGGGTCTCGTTTTATGCGATAGATAGGTTCCTCGGAAAACACGCGCAAATGAAATCGTGCAAAAATAGACGTAACTTACCTTGAAAAGGGGGCATACGGACTGTGATTTTTCAAAAATCACGTAATAGCGAAGCACCAACGTAAAATTACTTTAAAATTCACGCAAAAAAAAAATAAGGAAATAAAATATGACTAATAAAAAATTTCAAATTTGAAAAAAATTGATACAAGACAAACTTTTTTTAACTATAATATTTAATTTTATTCAAAACAATATATTTTTATGCATACTTTACAGTAATTGACATTTTTTTATACACGTTTTAATTATTATCGCTACTTGCTGATAAACAGGTTCGTTTGCAAACTGGTAAAAAATCAGATTCTTCACAAGAGGAAATACAACTAGCGCCAACTTCACTCTCATGTTGTATTAATGGTTTTCTGGTAATAACGTAATTAGTAATTAATTTTTGAGATGATGATTTTATTAATTGTTTATGAAGCTCACGATATCCAGACATACAACCATTTAGCTCTCGGAATTTAAGAGCACGTTTGTGATTAGTGTCATTAATAAGAAAATAATTAAAAATAAACTTGCAGACCCTAAATGATTAATAATTGATTACATTCTTTTTTAAAAAGCAAAAACAAAATGAGATTTAAAATGCAAAATTAATTAACACGCACAATGTTTGAACAAATTTACATTATAATCTTGTAAAATTTAATGTGTGTATACATAAAATGTGGAAATCATGATTTTAATTTCATTACTGCATAAAATCTTACTATTATAAAGCATTGAAAATATTGAAATTACTAAGATGAAAGTCAAATTCCAATAATGTGCTATTACTTTGAATATGACGTTCTGACAGTCAGAATCGTCTATCTCGCTAACACACTGCAGAATTCAAACCCCAGACACGAAACTGAACATTCTAGGAGGGGTTGCCTTCTAGCTATACTAAGTTCGAATCTAAAGTCCAAATTTCACAGCGCCATCTACGTGACAACGCATCTGATGCCAGTACTAGTATGACCTTTGACCGGTGCCTGGTGGTCAGGGAGAAACAAAAGACTCTATACTAAAAGAAGTTTGAGTGGCTAATTAACGTCTATGGATTTACAAAAGAAATGCAGAAAATATATATATAGACTGAGACAGTGATAGGAATCAAATAAAATAAGAGATCAAATTTAGTTTTAAATAATTTCACAAAATTTATTTATATATATATAACGCCACTGTCTGCTTATGAGACAGGGACGCGTATTAAATAATTGTGGGCATTATATTTCAATAAATGACAAAAAGGGTTTTAAAGCAAAGTGATATATTCTATTCCTCGGGCTAATAGCATTACGATAATGTGCTTGATGAGATAGGAATATGTGCGAGGTGCTTTGAGCAATTATACAAGTTTAAGAAAATATTTGAAATTAAGTGTTATAAAATATTTATTGATTTCGAGAATAGCACGGACAAAAGCTTACTAAGAAACAAAGTGGAATGTGATCAAGGCATTTATTTGAGAATAATAATAATAGAGTTGCATTGGGAGGTCAGTATTGCTGATAATGAATTTATTAAAGTTGGAGGGTGTGACACGTTTAAGTCACGGATGCTTTGTAAAATAAATATAAAATAAAACAATATTGAAGATCCGGAATAATTACGGAGGGCATATCGCCGCTAACCCGTAGGAAAGTATTTTATGAACAGCCAAAACTTAGCGACTGGATGACGATTGCGTTTAATTCCCAGGTGTATCATTTGGGGGCACACTCTGCCTGGAAACTGCAAAAAGGCGAAGAGAATGGCCTTAGTCATGTAAAGAATCCTTGGAAAATAAAACAAAGCGGTCTCAACAACCAATTCATTTACCAGCAATACGAGACGAGTGTATACAAAACATACTGAATGGGTTTTACTTGGATTAAGAGAAATGCCCAATCAAATTCCCAGAAAGTCATTTAAAAGGGTCCGCACATTCTCGACATCAATGATGAACATTGTAATTAAAGTAGAACACGGTAATTAAAATAGGAAAATGCATGCTTGCGGGTTTGAAAAGTAAGTATAGATTTATATACGCAATCATGCATTAGGGGACACATTTAATCATTGACCTCGCACATACTCTCATATTAGATTAAAATCAATAACATGTAGATTTTAAACTATGTGATTATAATATATATTAAAGAAAAGAATCACCCTCGAACGAGTGATTTGCTAGATAATAAAATTGGAAAATTATAAATTTAAAATATGCCTTAATAGCGGCATCTTACTTTCAATAAAGGGAATAGTTCACTCGGTCAAAGACAATTCTGACACATTATCATAATAAAATAAAAGAAAGCTTTATAAATAGAAAATATTAACCCAAGGATAGAGAGCAAAATGTTGAGTATATTTAAACACGTTAAAGAAATGCATAATGAAGTTATGTGAAATATAAGAAAAACAATTTTAAATAGCTATAGCATGTTAGTTATCACAAGAGCTCTTGGGTTAATTTAGGGTTACCTCTGGAGAAGCATTTTAGGTAGATTGATGGTCGGCTGGTTTTTATATAATTTAACAGCAAAATCTGTAAATGTTCATATTTTGGCAGCAGCAGCAGTTCCGGGGTTCCTTATGTGATAGCTTCCGATGGTCTGGAGCAGTGGTCGGCTATTCCGAGAAGACATAGCCATCTTAACGCCTCTACTCTGTCATGTCAAGGTTAGCAAATTATTAGACTAGAACTCAGAATGATTTCTCTTAGAAACATTAGAATACAAACTCTGGAGAACAAAAGAAAACCCTTCTTTTATAGTAGACTTTAACAATAGAACTGCCCTGGAGCATTACAAAAATATATCGGACTTATCAGCTGAAATTAAATCTATCCGAATGTCTAAAGGAATTCAACATTAATTAATTTCTTTTGTTAATTTCCCTGTCGACATTCGAATTACAAACTAGATTTAATTCAAATTACTTTTATTAATTAATAAATGTGGTTTTAATTTCTCCTTAAGTGGACATCTGCTGTTTTTAGATAAACTTATATAATATTAACTAATTAAACCATTGTCCCTCATTTATTTTAAAGAAATATTTGGAATGACTTTTATTAAATTAAACGAAAATTATTTTACTTTTAACTTGCAATATTTGAATCTATTTACTAAATGAATTTTATTTTAAATCAAAATATATTACGACAGTAATATATTTGTAAATAGATTCAAACAAAATAACTTTAACAATTTATAATTTTGATATGTTTTAAAATGCATATCAAGTGTGTGTGCAATTACGACTTATATAACCTACTTTTTAATAAATCAAAATTATGTGAACATATACATAATCTATAATCTTTTATTTATTTGGGAATGACTTATATATATAATACGAGCATTGTACTCGTGGTTTAAAATTAGGCGGGATTTTCGGTATATAAGCATATTGCAGACACACTACGATAGATTGGGGTTCAAACTAAGGTATGAGGTAGGAAATAGGTGAGAAAAGGTGAAACGAAGATCTGCAAAGCAGACCTTACTGTTTCAACGTAAGTGTGCGAAATTTATTATTTAAAGTAATAGCGCATTATCGGAGTTCGACTTGCGGAGAAACGTGAATCGCGTAACTTCAAAATCACATTAAATAAATCCACATAAAAAGAGACCCAGGTGTACTCCAAATTTTCCAACTGTAGTAATAACACTTCTTTTGATTCCATCACGTAGAAGTTATATAATATGAATAAATTTTGGTGGACAGCTAATTAATTTCAAACAATGCCATGGGCAAGTCCTATTAATGAAATGAAATGCCTTGACGAAATCAATAAAAGCAATATATAAACTTCTCTTTTGTTTACAACATTTTTCTTGAATTTGCCTAGCAATTAAAACCATGTCTATATAAACTTCTCTTTTGTTTCCAACATTTTTCTTGAATTTGCCTAGCAATTAAAACCATGTCTAGTGTTTCCTGATTCTCTAAAACCATGAGTCTCTGATAACCATTCATCTATAGCTGGTAGAAACCTATTCAACAAAATTACTGAAAGAACCTTTATTGTAATGGATGATAATGATATTCTATAAGTACTGCAATTTTGTTTATTTCATTGTTTTCAAAAATTAGAACAATAAAAGCATCCCTAAGTTCAGGTTGAACAACTTCACTGGTCTATATATTCCTAAAAAATTCCAATACTTTTGAAACTAACATATGGCCACCTTATTTCATCAGGACCAGTAGTCTTTTTAGTTTTAAAATTACAAAGACCTGTTTCAACTTCACTAACATCGATATTTTTATCCAAATCTAAATCAGATGAAATGGATACCTCATTATAAGTTGATGATCAAAATAATGCCATCTGTTCATAATATCATTGTAATCATGTAAAAAAAGTGCCATTTTTGGATTTAATAGGATTGTAATATCATTTCTTGGGTCTATATATTGCTTTCAATGCATAAAAAAATCTAGAGTGATTACAATTAGCTAATGTAACTCCACTAACCATTTTTAAAATCTTCTTGTCAGTTGTTGACCTTCTGCCTTCAAATCTTTATTCATATTATGAAGTTCCACATTTTTCTGCCAAGCAGAGAATACCACATTTATTTTTAATTAAATCACATAATAAGATCGCTAACAGAATACCAGTCATGATTCTTCTTTTTAATGGCATCAATAATAGATTTATTTTCCTTTAGAGAATTCAATGCATCCATAAGAAGATAGTCCTGAAGATCCAAATTAGCAATTTTATTATTTAATCACTGTTGAAATGTAGAACATAATAGATTCTTCTAAAGAATGAGCACAAATTTTCTTGTAAATGTGATTAGAATATCCATTTTTTAATGCAACTATCAGTTTAATCTATTAAATATTCTCATTTTGAACATTAATGCATCTATATTCCTCTATTAAAGTTTTTCTGTCTAAACAGAATGTTACTGACAGTCAATTTGCTCTGTGCATAAATTCAATAATAACAAGCAATTTGAATTTATAGAAATTCAATAATAACAAGCAATTTGAGTTTACAGTCCCAACAAATTATTTCCAATAATTGTGGCTAAAGTCTATTATGTATATTAAAACATGTTATAAAGTCTCCAAAAAAAAAAAATTCAATCTTTTAATGGTATCCAACAAGGAATAAAAGCCCATCTCTAAATTCTCTGAATTTACGATTGGAGCGTAAGTATTAATAAATGAGCATGTGTTCCAATGTGCAAAGCACGTTCTAACACATTTAATCTTTCAATGATATAATAAGGAATTCCAACAATAAAAAATACTAAATTAAACTTTACAGTAAATCCAATACAATGCATTATCTTTCACTGATTCACTAGTGCCTTTCCAAAAAAAAATTACACCTATCTATCTTTTTTATAAAACTAACTTCCTCTAGGAGACAAGTTTCTGTAAAAACAATTAAAATGATCTCAAATCTTGAATTTCTTAGCTACCAGTGCAATCCTCCGTTCTAGTCTTGAAAAATTTATATCAAGTAAACTTCACACATTCTGTGTATCTATATTTAGAAAAAAATTACCATTTAAAATTCTTCCATTTGGTACTATCACTGTCTTTTACTTTACCTCTACTACCAAATACTGATACCAATTTTTGGTACTGTTCTATTAACTTGTGTCAGCCACTTGATGGCATTGATGGTATGCAAAAACACAGAAATATAACATTACCAAGTCATCAGCATAAAAATTATTTTTTAATATCTTTATATATTAATGTATGTTAGCATATCTACAAAATCAACAAGTTTGTTTATTTGTTATTTAATTGATGATGTGGAATATATGTATATAAATGAGAAGTTGGATAACAGAAATTAAAATAAGTTCAAAACAATTTTTTCTTCAAATTTTACTCTCACCTACATCTATACTTAATAAAACCAGATATGCATTAATTAATTACGCATTAGAATGCCAATAGTTATATACACATCTGCTAATTTAATATTTGGAATAGAGGTACCATGAGGTCTTTTTCATGATATATTCAATAAAAATCAGATGTACGTGCATAAATAGTTCAAAGACAATAGCTATTAATAATTACTCATGCTAAGAATAAAATGCTGTTATAATACCCACATCTAAATCAATTAAATGCCTTTAAGAAAAAAGGAATTTTTATTCATTTCATAATGAATTGTTTTTTTTTTTTTGTAGCATAGTAACATATGGGATGGTATATCTATATTATTTATGTTAATAAGGTTGTTTGACTGTATCTGTGTAGTACTTGGTATCGTGTGTCTATGTTCTTTTATTGCTGCCGAAATACTTCATACAATCCTTAAATACTGGAGATGCCTGGAGTGAACTCTTCCTAAATGGTCAAACCAAAGAAATGGACATAAGCTACCAAAGCATGCTTCATTCCTGAACCTGGGTCACACTAAGGCTTTCAAAATGAACAGAATTCTGGAGCTGTCAAACCAGGTCTTCTTTCAAAGAGAACACTTTCGTCGACAAAAATGAGACTTGCATCTAAACTGCGAAATGGTTTTGGACAACTCCAGACTCATCGTTTCACCATACACACATCTCTTGGCACATAGGAAATGTCATGGCAGTTGGCAGAATTTGAATGGCTCAGTTTTGCAGTCAGACATTTTATTTGTTGCAGACATGTACTCGCACAAACGCGAGCAGGTCGAAATCTTGCTTGGACATACCCTTTCCGAATTTTTTGAAGGTTCCATGTTGAGTAGGGAAGCATAGCGATGGGTTTACAATTGTTAGTAGATAATAGGTCAGATGACATGTAAGATAATTTCTTTGATATGCATATTTGAAGAGTGTGACAGGCGAAGTCCAGATACCCTCACATGATACTGTAGCGAACTTTGAACTGTGATCATTGGGATAAAGTGTGTAACACGAAGCAGCAGGCCAGCCGCCAGAACAGCAAGCAAAACGGCCTCTTTCTGTGCTTTTGCATAGAAATAAGGCCAGTGGCGGTGGCCGTGTAAACGGCATAATTGTTATTGCATATAAATAATGCCATCAAGCAGCTGACATGAGCTAATACAACAATACCCAATTTTTATTACTTCTACTGCTGAAATGAGTAATCCGCATGACAACCTAGACAGCCCGTGCGAGAAGCCATTTTTAGACAATTTTTTTGGACCTTCTACTTTTCTAAATAGGACTGCATAAACATATAATTTTTGCCAGCCAAAAGATCTATCTTATTAAAATCCTGTTCCATGCAGACTGGTATGTGGCTGAACAACCTCAAGCATAGATCACACCTAAGGCATGTTAGCCTACTAACTCTGCTCAAGTCATTGCTTCATTAATTCTTGAGGGCTTGACATAAAAGTATGTAAGTAGTTAAAAGATAATAATGTTGTTGCACAAACATACAATCCCATTGTTACAGTTAGTATAAGAAGATTCCAACAGAATGAGAAGTTCATGATGACTAGGCACTACTATAACTTTAGTGCCTGAAAAAGGAAAAGAGACAGCAAAGATTATTTGTATCGAAAACAATATCTAGCATTTGATGAACAAACACACTATCCTACAAGCATAAGAAGCTCTTGATATAGCATTATTTACTTGTTATTCACAGCTGGCCTTCATATATAAAGGTCGTCCACTACCCACCATCTGCAAAGCCTGGAAGCCTGAGCACAGAATTCAACAAATATTTATATATAATTTTTTTTTTTAAAAATTAAAGATCGTAAAAGGCAGAATTAAATTATATGTACATCTATTTTACATAAATATTTTTGCATAGAATGGAGAAAATATTTCTTTTATGATAGTAACGGTTGCTTGTTAAGCCTTTATTTACTAAATTGCAAGCAAAAGAAAACTCCATGGGTTAAGTTAATAAATACTGGGGAAGGGAGTGGGGGAGATATTTGATATCTAATTTTCATCTTATAAAAGAAAAGTGATGGGAATTTAAGAGAAGTATGATAAAAGAAAAAACAGCATTTTAAAAGTCAAAGTAAAGATAATAAATGTTTAAAACCACCAAAACAAAATATGATCTCCATTTCCTATGCTTACACAAGCTATTTACACAGACAAAAATCTCCATACAGTCGCGCAACTCAGTGCAAGCCACAGTAATCAATGAATGCACGAAGTTTGTGCACAAAATCCCTATCTAGAGCCTACTCATGATTCCAATATCCTCAACCTAGAGCACTGTACCTACATCTTAAGGTCTAATGCAACTCTCTAGCAGCCATTTTTTTACCTATTTAGTTAACTATAGAGCTAAAACCCAAGATGAAAACACAATAATGTTTTCAATCCAAGCTCATTCACCTATATAGTCATATGGATCTGAAACCAATTCAGCATCTAAATATTTTTGTGTCTTTGGTTTTTCAAACCTTAGTCACCATTATCCCAAGGAACAGGATTGATATAAAACTACCAAAACTAATCATGCAATTTCCTATGTTTATACAAGCTGTTAGTAACACTAGCAAACTCTCCATACAGTAGTACCATCCAGTGCAAATCTTAGAAATCAATGAATGCAAGAAAGTTTGTGCATAAAATCCCTATCCAATATCGCCAGAGTAGTTTCTAACTTGTGGCTTTTATCAGTAAAAAGTCTTGGATATGAAAGCACTTCACTTGATCTAATGGAACCTCCAGCAGCCACTTTTTATCTATTTAGTTAATGATAAAGTTAGGATGCCAAAATGAAACAAAATCCAAGCTCATTTACTTTATAATAACTAAATGGTCCTAAGATCTAGATGCAATGCTCTCAGATCCAAGGTTCCTCACTGATGAAAGCCACAATCTAGAAACTAGTCTGGGATAATGGATGAGTAGGCAGTAGAAGGGGATTTTATGCCCAAATGTTTTGCATAAATTGATTACTAAGGCTTGCAGTGGATGGCCATATTGTACAAACAGTTTGCTACCATTATTAACAGCATGGGTAAGCAAAGGAAATGGTGATCATGTGGTGTTTTGGTGGATTTATACTAATCATGCCTGTGTGATAATTGGTAATGGTGATTTTTGAAAAACCAGACATGAATGTATGGATGCTGAACTGGTTTAGATGTATATGCCTATACAAGCAAATGACCTTGGATTGAAATCATTATTGTGTTTTCATCTTGGGCTCTTACCTTTATAGTTAACTAAATAGATAAAAATTGGATACTGGAGGGTTGCATTAAATCCTAAGATCTAGCAGTGCTCTCAGATCCAAGACTGCTCCTCACTGATGAAAGCCATAAGCTAGAAATAAGTCTGGGGATATTGGATGAGTATTCCGTAGATAGGGATTTTAAGCACAAACCTTCTTGCTTCCATTGATTGCTAAAATTTGCACTGGGTGGCACTGCTATATGTAGTTTGTTACTGTGATAATAAATGCGACTAACATTTGGATTGGAAAGAGTCCTCTCCCTATAATGTTAAAATTTAAGGATAGTGTGTTAGGGCAAGCAATAGTAGCATGATGTCTGTATATTTTTGTAAATCATGTTGAAATAAAAAAATGATTAATCATTTCTTCATCTCAGCCGCAAGAAACATTTAGCATTGATATGATTCATTAAAGTATTAATATGAAGAGCACTGAGATTATCTTAATTTAAAAATTCAAGTATTTTGGTTTAAGAAAGTAATACTTGAACTTTCTTATAATGAAAAAGTTATTTTTAAATAATAAATTTTATCAATAAATTAAAGAGAAAATTGCAAACAAATTGTTACAAATATATTAATTCACAAATATATGGATTTGAAAGTAAAGATTTGAATACAAAACAATTGTGTTATAGTTTGGCATGAATCCGGGATAATTAAAGAAGTAAAAATATGCAGGTTAATAATTTATTTAATTTTGATTATTATGTTATTACTTTGCATGATTTAGTTTCAATGCTAGAATAACAGATTTGTAAGCTAAAGTACCCACCAACAAATCAATTGATTATATTTTTATTATTTCATTAACAAATTTTAAATATGAAATATTAGACAAAAAATTACTATTATGAAGGGATTAAAACAATAACAAATTACTACTTAACAAAAGATCAACTGTTTATTTCCTCACAATAGTGCTCTTTTCTAAGAGACACTTTGAAATATAAAACAAACTTTCCTGCACATCACTTAGCATTTATACATAAAATAAATATTGTACAATATCAGTGCACAATCAATTAGTCAAATACCCACTAACTAAGTGACCAATTTTAATAATTAGGACAGTAGTAGTTTAAACAAAAAAATTAATAATATAACTAATTCTAAAGTTTTTAGTTGAAAATGTTAATTGTTTACAAAGAAAATCTAAAATACTGTGCACATTTAATTGCTTGATATATCTCATAGTTCATAATTTGAAAATTCACTTGATTTGCCAAAACATATTGAATGACTTCACCTAATAAAAATGATTCCATTATATTACTACCTGCATATTTGTAGTTATTAGCTTCTTCCTATTTATTACTATCAATCTTTATTTTTTCGTTCTTTACAAGGCTATTGATCATCACTTTAGATTTTTTTAGCAATCTTGTAACATTTGCAAAGCTCTGAAACACTATTTACCTAAGCAATTATATTATCTGCAAAATACTATTTATATTTATTTCTTAAGTTTTCTATTTTAATTCATAAAACATGCACCATGAAATGGGTGTAAAAGGTCTAGGAAAAATAAAATCAATCTACAGAATACCCTAATCTATGTTAAGCACCTTGATGTTGTTCTATAATACTTGGTGCTTCATTTTCATGAATATTCTTCAGAATTTGATATCAATGATCTTTTCTTGATGTGAAGTGGGTGTAAAAGATTTAGGAAAAATAAAATCAATCTATAGAATACCCTAATCTATGTTAATCACCTTGATATTGTTCTATAATGCTTGGTGCTTCATTTTCATGAATATTCTTCAGAATTTGATATCATTGATCCTTTTCTTGATGTTCCAGACCTCTAAGCAATGCTTATAGAATCAAATGCCTTTTCATAATCCACAACCCAAAGCATAAGGGAATCATTTAAAAGTCTTTTCTATTTCATTCATTCAAGAGCAGCCATTTAAGAATGGCCATGCTAATTTCCAAAAGCAAAAAAAGCATAGAAAGACAAAGAATTAACATAAAGATAAATTTTATAGACTACTTATATCAGTCCACACATATTACAAACTGCTCCTTCAGTCTGATAACTATACTCAATCATATTTTCCAAATAAAAGCAATTGTATTGCATTTTTTAGACTCTCTTTGAAATAATCTTTATAATGTAAATGGGATCTGCCTCTCCATGAAAATCATGATCAAGATCACTATAAAATCCTTTTTGCAAGAAGTCTGTTAAAATTCAATCACTTAACATGCCCAATCCCAAAAAAAATGTGTTTTTCCAATACCAGATTCTGCACTATCATATTTAAAATGCTGAAGAACTTATCAATTAGTCTTATAATCTTTCCCATTATATTTTTATAATTTTAAAGAGCATTCATAAATGAAATTTTTCTAATGCTCTTACATTACAAAAAATGATCCATATCTCACTTCCATACACTTAATTTAGTCATATTACAATGACAAAATAATCCCTTCTAATTTAAATGTGCTAGCAGGATATGTGTCTGTAATTCACTTATCTCAACATGCAAGTCCATTTTTTTATTTAAAAAGTTTTTATGATATTTAAATTAATTTATATTCTTAAGTTAATAACTATCTAAGTAAATATTGTTGAAAATTTGAACATAAATTCCTAAACTTTAAAATCTTTATAAATTGTATTCAAAATGTTAAGAACACCTTCCGATTTGGCAAAAATGACATAATAAACAGCTTAATCTAAACTAAAAAACCATAAAAACGAGGTTCTTATTTTTACTTTAAATCCAAACATATTAAAAATTCTATCATCAAATCTTTATTATAACTTGATGTTTACTTTATGAAGTCACATGCAAACTATTTCAAAGACTACTATTGTAAAAATGAAAAACAAAGTTGGACCTTCCATCATTTAGAATTGTTACATCTTTAGAAAAAAACTTGAACAATTGTTAGTAATGACACACAGATTAGTAAATATTAAAGTGTATGACATTGTTAACAATTGAATGCATTTGAAAAATTAAAATAATATTTGAATTTTTTTAAAGACATCAATTAATTCTAAAAGATGGAAATAGTCTAACATATAATCATAATAAAATGCCTCATTTAATATCAGTTTTTATTCAAAAGTCTCAGATTTTCCACCAACATTTCCTCTAACTTCTTTTAATCATTTTTAAATTTGTTTTATTTCTTGGTTGGTTTATGGCCAAATTTATGAGTAGATGAATTATAATGACTTTGTATAAAGCTATAAAGATCTTATATAAATCTGGAAGTTGATATGACTTTAAAATATCAAAACAACAAGAGGGATTGTATTCAGATGAGATTGTTAGTTTTTATGGGGAAAGGGAAAAATTATTAATGAAAAAGACTATTGAACAGAATGTTTGTAATTGTGATAAAAATCTAACACTTTGCTATTTATTTTACTTTAAAAAAATAAGAATACAGTACAGTTTATAATTTTTATTTCTAAATGAATAAATGAATACACACAGTTAACATATATGTAAACTGCTCTATCAATTTACTATTAATAATTACTTTATAATATTGTTTTAATTTTGTTTATACTACAATGTTTAATTTATATATGCATACTATTCACATAAAAATGTTATATATATGTGTGTGTGTGTTGAAAAATACTGTACACTTGCAGTTCAGTAAATTAATACTGTAATCTACTGCAATCAAAGCTTACCAACAGAACGTATGCTATATACTAAGTGGAAAGAGAAGTTTGGAATAAAATATAAACTGATATCTGATATCATCATTACAATTCCACTAAATAAGAATAAATTATATATATATACATCCTACACACATGTTCACATATTTAAATGCTTTCACAGGCATGAATACACTTTTTTTAATATGTGGGGTAATTACAACAGGTAAAGATCCTAAAACAAATTTCATTCTTCTTTTTTTTTAAAAAAAAAAAGCATTATTTAAAAAGCAAAGTAAATCAACTTTTTTTTTCCTTTTGCTTCCTGTAGGCAAAAATAAATTTAAAATTCTAGACCTGTTGCAAATAACTGAAATACCAACAATTTTATGAGTGCCAAATTTAAATTAAGATTGTTTCATAATTCACAGTTTGTTTTGAAAAGATTCTACTTTGTAATTTTTTTTTTTTTTTTTAAATCTTGACTTCTATCTCTGTGATAACTCTTTTCTCATCATCCACTTAAATTTATTTATAATTCCAAGTCTAGTTTTTTCTCTTTAAAACGCTGTTAAAGAAAAAATATATATATTTTTTACAAGTAAGAAAAATAATTAGCACACACATATAATTAAAAAAAAAAAAAAAACCTACATTATTTTATACACAGTATATATTCCAATGTTTGAAGTTTAATAGGCACTACTAAAGATTAAAATGATGATACAAACAAATAATGTCATTGAAGTGACATCTATGAACAAATAAGTAAGTATAATACTACATTAAATATGTAATTTTTAAATTTTACATAGATTTCAGTGAACCCAAATTAATAATAATGGTACATTCTTATTTATATATAATAGTAAAATAGCCTTTAATATTGATTTGACATTTTAAAATCAAGCAATTATTCTAAAATAGAATATTAAGCAATGGCAAACTAATTTGCCAATAATAACAATGACATGTGATCACAATACTCTTACTATCAAATTTATTGCATTATAACTGAGTGTAATTATAAAAATCTAATAATAATATTATGCAATTTCATAGGCAGATTTAATAAAAATTAAATTAGTAAACAATGAATGGATATTAATTAAGGATTTTGGTGAGAAAGATTTTAATTCCAAAAGGATGAAATTATTGTCTTCACAAAACAGAGGTCTAAGCAAAATTTGAGATATATCATAAACTGAAGTGTTTGAAAAAACTTATCACAATCATTGTTAAGCATAAATACAAAGTCATCATCATCAACCATTATCAATCCACTGCAGGATGAAGGTCTAAATACAAAGTATAGCATAAAAAAGGCTGCAGAAAGGAGTTTGTTGTTAATTGAAAGATCCTTTGATTCTTCTTGAGCAAGGCAAAATGTTCATTTAATATGTGGTCATTGCAGCTGTTATTACTATATGATTATTCATATACTAAAAAAACATGGATGGGTTGCTTACCAACAACATGATCTTTCTTTTTTCCCCTAATAGAGTTTAACTGAAATATTAGTTGAGTTTTCTTGAAGGCAGAATATGTGTGCAAATTAGCTTTTTTTAAAAAAAAAAAAATAGATATTTTTAATCATGACAGATAAAACTAAATTTTGGCAGTTATTCCCAGGAGGTTGTAAAGTCATCTGCCAAGACAGCAGTTGACAGCCAAATGCAAAAAATGCTAAGACTCTCTTGATCATGGACCCAGACTACCATTTTGATGGTGGCCTTTTAATTAATTACTTGCAACAGCAGATTACTTTCAAATTAAATAAGATTGCAAAAAGTGAAAGAATTACCTAATAATAAATGTGACACTGAACTTTATAAAGTTAGAAAAAAAAAATAGAGAGACAATTGATTTAAAAAGTGGACATATATTAATATATTATACTATAATCACAAATATTAGAAGCATAAGTGGACTGGACTTCATTATAATTAAAAAGTGTAAGAATGACATTGTGGAAATCGATGGTATTTCAGACAGAATAGTAAGATTAGTTTTTCAGCTTAATAGAAGATACTAAATCAGATAATTCAGTTTTATGCTCCAACAAATTCTCATTGTGATGAAAAAATAGATGATTTTTATGTGGGTGTACATAAAGCTTTTCATCAGACCAAACAACATTTTAAAACTGTCATGGGAGAATTTATAAACAGATTGGTAAACAATTAAAAGACAAAAGTACTGTGGATAAATTTTGTTATGGTGATAGAAATGAGAGAATGCAGACTTGTGGAGTTTGACAAAAAAAGAAAAACTTTATATTATGAATTCTTTCTTTGAGAAAAATGCTTAACATAAGTAAACTTGGAAATATCTATATGAAAGTACAGCAGAACTGAATTAATTTTGACTAACAGAAAATATGTATTTCAATATTCAAATATTCTTAATAAATTTAACACATAAAATGATTATCAATTAATGATATGTAAGATACATGTTAATGCAAAACTAGAGAAACAAAAAGTATTTTATAAAAGCATTATTCATAGTTGGTATTCCTAAGCTTCAGAAACATTAAAATGAATTCAAATTAGAACTTTCAAATCATTTTAACATATTAACAGATTTTGAACTAATACAACATTAAGAATGCAACAAAAATAGCTAGTACAAAAAATGAATTTAAAAATCAGTAAAATTTACACGAGACAAGATAATTTATGAAGAAAAGAAGGAAATGGTACAAAAAAAGGTTAATAATGATAGAAGAATATATAATTGTGAATTGGCAAGAAAACTTATAGAAGAGAATAAAACTTTCAAAAGTGCAAATCAATATCTTTGTATTAATAGGAAATTTATTTCTCCAATAAAAAGATGGAACTATTACTAAAAAGAAAGTTGATATGAAATGTGTGAAAAAAAATCTATCAAGAATTATATAGCAATAAAGAATAAGAAAAAGTATTTCCTACAACTAATATGTCTTCTGACTTGATCAGAATTTTAAATGAAGTGAGATATGCAATTAAATTTATGAATAAGCAAAAAGTTCCAGATAATAATGGGATTATAAATGATATCTCTAAACAAGTAGAAGAAGAAATAGAAAAATTGTTGGCGAAGTTAGATACCAAATGTCTAAATGATAAAGATGTACCAGAAGATAATTGGAAGAATGAAGTACTAATATTTAAAAAAGGTGATAATGGAGATATTAAAAATTATAAACCTATGTTTTTTTATCAGTTCTATTCAAAAATTTTATCATGATAATTACAACTCATCTACAGCAAACTTTGGATTTGTATAGAGAACAAATTGGATTTAAATGATTTTATTACAGTGGGTCACATCCAAGTATTAAGAGAAGTTTTGAATATGAGTTGTCATTAAGCTTTGATTTGTAGATTATGAAAAGGCATTTGATTCTATCAACATTTCTACAAAGATTAAAGCAGTGGATTATCAAATTGTAGATCTAGGACACTGTCATATTCTGAATAATATTTATCAAAATACAACAGCAATGATTAGATTACATAATGATAAAAGGAAGATGTACATGAGGATGACTCCAAATCTCCAAAATTTTGTGAATTAAAATAGGAAGCTAAAAGTTAAAACTAAACAGAAATCATTTAAGTCATTTAGATTTTGAAGATGATGTAATTGTTTTTGCAAATATTATATCACAGCTTCGGGAAATGGTGCAAGAGTTAGCAGATGAAAGTAAAAAAGTAGGACTAAAGGTAAATGCTAAAAAAAAAAATATTGTGATGCTCAATTGATTTTTTCAAGAGAAAAAAATAAGATTGATAATGATAAGTCAGAAGAAGTTAACTATAATACCTTAGGCAGATTATTAACAGATGAAAACATAATGAATGAAACTAATCATAGAATTAAACTTGGATGGAGTGCTTTTAGTTGAAATAATTTATTATTAAAAAAAAATATGGCTTGATTGAAAAGATAGATTTTTAATAAATGTGTTTTACTTTTTATCAATTCTTATTTTGGATCTGAGACTTGGACACTAAACAAAAGAGCAATAACAACTTCAGACCACTCAACAAAATATGGAGAAATGTATGTTAAGAGTAACAAGAAGGTATTGAAAAGAAAATATATGGGTGAGAACAAACAAATGTTATTGACATCATTTAAAAAATTAAGCGACTGGAGCTGAGTTGAACATATTGCTAGAAAAAATGGTAAAAGATGGACAATTGAAATCTTAAGATGGATTCCAAGATGTTGTAAAAGATCTAGAAAGAGACCATGTGAGATAAATGAATAAAATAAAAAAGTGCTAGAGTAATATGAAGAAGAAAGATTAGAAATTTTAAAAAATCAATTAAATTTGAAGACTTTCATCATGCAGTGTCTCAATAATGATTGAAAATGATGATGATAAACATAAAAAAAGATTTGCAGGCTGAATCTAAGATTTCATTTATAAATTTTTTTATAAACAAGAGTGGCTATCTAATCTAGCATCATCTACTATAAGCTCATGTAATCAGTGATTATGATATGGTGATGCATTTAAATCACCTTTTGCATAACATTTTTGGCTTTGTCTTTAGCTCTGATTCAAAACTGTAAACAATGCAGTTATGCATCTGTTAAACATTTTTTCTTCTATTTAAAAGTAATGTATCTAGATGATCATAAAACATTATTTTATAAAGTAAATTCAAATTTCATAATTCATTACAATTTATGAAATAGCTTTAAATGAGACAGTAATATGCATATGACTTTTAGCATAAGAATGAATAATAAAACAATAACCATCACAAATTTATTCATTCTAATATTAATTGTTATTAAGAGCAATTCTCTCATTCTTCTGATTCATCTATTACAAACATAAGTAACCAATGAATAATAGATGGCGAGTGTTTCTCTGAAAATAAACCAGGTCTTATATTGTTTTGCTCCAAAAGACACCTTTCAGCTTATTTTCAAGGGATGTCTTGTTTTTTCACGTACAAAAATCTAAATTTATATATATTTATTAAAAATATTTAACCAACCTCCCAAACATGTTTTTTTTGGCAATACTCTCTATGAATATTTGAATTTTCAGCTCGTGATATGCACTTAATATTTACATTTATTTAAGTATAAAACTTGTCTGGGATCAAAACATTATCTTGTTTAATTCTATCATTAATTGAAGACTTATGAGATAGGAGTGATAACAAAAATGATTACTGTTAAAAATGATTATCCATACAAAAGCAATGAAAAAATGCAAGCACAAAAATTCAGAAAACATTTCTGTATTTACATTTCATTAAATATGACTGTTACAACACAAGGCATATTGAATTATAGAGATTCATATAAGATACAATCACATCCATCAAATATCAAGGGTGCACATTGTAAACACTTTCCAAATTACTCCTAATAACCCCACTTGATATTCTTTTTTAAAACTTTTCTTTAGGAGAAAGATTGATTTAAATTAAACTAATCTTTAATTATTAAAACCATTTAACTCTTTTAGTAGAAAAAAAAATTAAAAAAACAATGCTGATTTTTAGTTTATCTTGAATATTTAAAAGGTACTATGATCAAATTCTCAAACTAAGTCAAGCATTCTAAATCTAAGTATTAAATATAAATAAAATAAGTACCAAAATTACATGAATGAAATTATAAATTGTCCAATATACTATTGTGTAGGCAAAATTTTAAGTTTTTTAAATTATTCATAAAGTCAATAAAGTGGTTACCCTCTACGCAAATAGAATTATGACAGTTGGAAATATTCAATGGGAAAATACTTGACATTATAATTTATATTATCATTTATTTAAAGCATTAATGTCAATAATATTATTTATTTATATTTTATAATTCAATGCATACATAATTCAATACATACATTGGGTGCTTCAACAAACTAAACATCATCTGGCTGATGATTTAACTAGGGCTTATATTTGGAATAAGATTTATATTACAAGCATCCTGAAAAATCATACTAAAGCTTATTTTCTGGTTAGGTCTTATTTTGATGGAAATGTGGTACATAATTAGTGCTGTCATATCTATAGCACCAGATCTAAAACATCTTGATTTCTTGCACCTAATGCACTTCACAACCAACAACTATTTTTATATGTTTTATATTATTAAGCCTTTAATTCAAAAATCCACTTAATGGTTTTAAATCCAAGCCAATTTGCTTACATGGTTGCATAGACCTGACATATTCTAATGAGTGTAGTAACTATAAGCAGCTTTCCACCCTTTTTCCTAGGTCTGTGTATGCCAATAAACCTGCAAAACTTAATATATACGTATACAATTAGAAGTAGTTTTCTTCATTTTGCTTAGAGTTATAGCTAATAGCAAATGTAAGTAAATAGTCCTGTCATATTTCCAAGAACCTTATATGTCAGAGTCTGACATTTTACTACTACTCTGAAGCATGAAGGGTATTTGAATAAATATCATTCTATCAAAATAAATAAGATGCTTATAATAATTACAAAATTAAAAACAAATATATAATGCTAGAATATATATAACTAAACAAGTAAGTCTACTTGAATTTAAAACATTTACGAATGGCTTCTGGATGTTTTAAAAATAAAAAATATTGATAATAAAAAATATCTTAATATATCTAAAATATTTTTTAAAAATGATATATAACTAACTTTCTTTCCTAAGATTTAAAAATTATAGATAAAACTACATTAATTAATATAGAGTTTACAATTTTGCATGAGGTCTGCAGATGATAGTTTAGTCTTACATAAAATTTGAATTCTTGTTAGACAGTAAAATATCAAGGTGATTATACTTTGCTATTGGATATATAAGTTTCTTAATATAAAGAACAAAAATTTTGTTCATTAATAATTTTCAAGACCACCTTGAAATAAAGGCTGGTCACTGATTATTAGGTTGAATTATCTGTTCCTCGAGTTAGCATTTAATCAAGTAGCTATAATACATTCTGTATATCATATTTAGTCTATGCTTGCATTTACATTTTTTAATCTGGGTATCTCATTATTGATTTTCTTTTATTTCATGCTTCAACCATTTTTTATCACAAATTTAAAGAACTAACTAGTTCATTAAATCTATAAATGTTTTATTGTCTATTAGAATTCATATTTGTAAAACACTATCTCACTATAAACAGTGAGGATTGCCAATTCCTCTACAAGCTTTATGATAAATGCTTAGCCAGAGCCAGCACTTAAAATATCTCTGTCAGGAACCCCTCCCCAAACCCCTGACCATGATTTTGTGCTTTGGCACTCCTCAGAGTGGTGTCAGGGTAGGTTCAGACACTAGATCTAAAAATACCAACCCAAAGCTAAGCCCCTATCTAAAAGTTATCTATTGAGTGGAAAATCTGAAATTTTCAGACATCTACATGTCTTCAAACCCAGCTATCCAACTCAAATAGCTATATGGGGCTGATAGATCTTCAGCCATACCATATATTAATAGTCATAGCAATATAAAATTGCATAAGACTTTTGGCAGAGACTATAAATAGTCAAAATAAGAGTCATAGATCCAATTCATAGATCACATGATCCTATCTCCTAAGCTTATAAGTTGTAAACAGTGAGGATTGCCAATTCCTCTACAAGCTTTATGATAAATGCTTAGCCAGAGCCAGCACTTAAAATATCTCTGTCAGGAACCCCTCCCCAAACCCCTGACCATGGTTTCATGCTTTGGCACTCCTCAGAGAGGTGTCATCTCTCTGAGGAGTGCCAAAGCATTTATCATAAAGCTTGTAGAGGAATTGGCAATCCTCACTGTTTATAACTTACAAGCTTATGAGATAGGGTCATGTGATCTATGAATTGGATCTATGACTCTTATTTTGACTATTTATAGTCTCTGCCAAAAGTCTTATGCAATTTTATATTGCTATGACTATTAATATATGGTATGGCTGAAGATCTATCAGCCCCATATAGCTATTTGAGTTGGATAGCTGGGTTTGAAGACATGTAGATGTCTGAAAATTTCAGATTTTCCTCTCAATAGATAACTTTTAGATAGGTGCTTGGCTTTGGGTTGGTATTTTTAGATCTAGTGTCTGAACCTACCCTGACACCTCTCTGAGGAGTGCCAAAGCACGAAACCATGGTCAGGGGTTTGGGGAGGGGTTCCTGACAGATATTTTTAAGTGCTGGCTCTGGCTAAGCATTTATCATAAAGCTTGTAGAGGAATTGGCAATCCTCACTGTTTATAACTTACAAGCTTAAGAGATAGGGTCATGTGATCTATGAATTGGATCTATGACTCTTATTTTGACTATCTCACTATTTTTAACTAAAGAAATATATTTCCTCTGATATTGATGCAACTTCCTATCTTACTATTAGAAGACACTATTTAGAAAAATATATCAACATAGTACTCTATATGGAACTATTAAATGCTCAATCTGCCCAAATTAATTTACTTTATAAGATAGACATTTAAACAATATCTTGATCATGAGAGTTTCAAAATATCTGGAAAAAAATTAAGAGATGTATCAAGTTGATTGATGAAGATATTTAGATTCAGAAATTTCATAAATTTGAAATCATTAGCCAAGATTACATTAGATTATTCTTAAATACATTAATATTCAGCATAGATTAGTTTATTTTATAAGAATATTCTATGTGAATAAATTGTTTGATATAGTGCATCTCTATAGAAAATTCATTTAGTAGAAAGTACAAACACTATATTAAGAAATACTTATAGATGTAAAAATGTTGAGATCTCATGCTATGTTCTTAACTATATGTTTGATATGTATACATCTTTCCTATTTTAAATGGTTATTATAATGAAATGTGTAAAATTTGATTTAATAATTAATGTTCAGCAAAATTCAAATTCTTTACCAGCCAATGAGAATATATCAATTTAAATACATTAGTAGTTTTATAGTTAAGGTGGATTTAGATGAAATGCAAAATAAATTCCAATGTACTGCTGCTGCTTTTAAAGACAGGGTATTTCATCATGGAGAAATAACTGCTGCAACTAAATATATAGAACTGTTGTTATTTTATATGATTTACTGTATGGAAATAAGACTTAAGAAATCTTATTTAAATACCTCAAAGCCATTAAAAAAGTTTAATTTAAGGAAACTATAAAATTTTTAAAAAACGATCATATGTTCAATGAACAAGTTTTTAAGTTTTCTGTATGTGATGCTATATAGTCCACTATTGGAAAATTCCACCTTCATTGGATTTAATAGATTGAAGAAATGAACAACACAAGACTTCTTCAAAAGGTGTTTTATGGTAAACATAAGCATGTTCTTTGATGGAGGAAATAGGCTCTACTTACATCATAAAGATTATCTCAAGATATTCTAAAGAAATGCAATGTTTTCATTGGTAAGATATGACAGAAAACAGAATATACTGAAGGTTACAATTAGACATGTTGACGAAACATTTCAGAAGAAAGGCTTTTTTTTATATCTTTTTATCTTAAAGTTGTGATGGCTACTTTTGGTGATGATGATATATATTATATTTGATGTATAAAAAAAAACATCTAACAATAATTCTGGATAAATACAACTTTAAAACTAATTTTTATATCCTATTTTTGTTATTATTTCAAGTCCATGATGATTATTCATTTTTAAATAATGACAAACTTTGTCTGTCTTCTATGTCCTTTATCTGGTATAATTAATCATCAAAATATAGATTGATAAATGAGTTTTTAGTTATTCTTAGCTATATTGCATAGATGACATACTTTTTCTGCAGATGGTCAAAACTGAATTCAAAATTTGTAATTTCAAAAACCCAGGACAATTCTTTAATTTGAATAATTTAAAGAACAAAAAAATCCAAAAAATATTTACAAATTTTATTTAATTTTTTTAATCTATATCAAAAAAATAATAATTCGTAAAAAAAAAAAAAAAACATTAAAAAATAATGTAATTATAAGAGAAAAAATATTTTATTCAGTAAAATTGCATATTTGATTATAATTTGACATTTACATTAGTAGTAATTAATATTTAAACAGCATTAAACTGTTGCACATGCGCTTTGGATTTTAAATATAAAATGAATGAATACTAACACTTCAACCACATGATAAAGTCTTTGGAAAAGATAGATCTTTTCCAAAGACTTTATCATGTGGTTGAAGTGTTAGTATTCATTCATTTTATATTTAAAATCAAAGTGCATGTGCAACAGTTTAATGCTGTTTAAATATTATTGTTTATAAAAAACATCGCGCTATATAAAATAATTGACTTATTAGTAGTAGTTATTTTTTAGCTAAATCTGATTCTCTAAATTTTATAAATTCATTAAAAAACACATATTTTGACTTAAATATCGTTAAAAATTTATTTGCTAATTTTTTCAGTGAATTAAATGTGTTCGGAAAAGAATTTTATTCATGTAATATCTTTTAAATTTATTTCTTCTGATTTTTTCCCATCAAAAATTTCATACGCTTTTTTATCTAATTTTGTATTTTAGTTCTTCAATTTTTTTAATTATATAAAATTACTTTGGAATTCCTATTAACCAGCTAATTAAAAAAAAAACAGGATTCATAAAGTGTTTAAATTCAATTTTATGAGGAAATATACTAAAGTATATAACTGTTGTAGTTGTTTGAATGAAACTTTTTTAAAACAAAAGGCTGCTTTATGTCTTCAATAAGTGATACTTTTTATTATATTTTCTTTAGTATCAATACTATTTCCAAAATTAACTGAAGTTTGAAAATAAAAAAAATATTTCATTATATATTCATAAATGGTTTGAATAAGAAAACAGATTATAGTCAAAGACCAATTTTATTTTTTCATAATGAGATTTGATGATATTCCTGAAGTTTCTTAATCAGTTCAATAAAATGTATATTACATATAAATATTGTTATTTAATTATTTCAGATTTACTAATTCAAGATAAATTTTATCTTTCTTAAGTAAAAAGAGACTTATTTCATCAAGCAACTAATCAAAATTAAAATCTAATTACAGAAAAGACATAATGTATTATTATATATATTAGAACTGAATATTTGGAATCAATTTTATCTAATAACTGGAAACTATCAATATTTATCATAATTGACATCATACTTGAAAATGATTTTAAGTTCCTTTTTGCGCATATGACTTCCTAATGTTTGAGACAATGAAATTCAATTAAAAAAATGTCCAACTTAATTTGTTTAATAAATTCAATGTTTATTTACCAACCATGCTTGAGACCCAAACAATTGCTACACAAATACAATCTTATTTAAATTAATGATCATTACAGTTTATTTCTTCATAGTATCAACACTGGCAAATTTTCCTGTTAAAAGTCATCAATTCTATTAATTCTTCCCTCATATTATTTTTATTTATATCTAGCAACAATAGTAAATTTCTCTTGACTAGTTATATCTGCATTCCATTAACAAAATCAAATATATTTCAGCATTTTAAATTTAAGTAATAATTAAAAAATATCTTTACTTAAAGTTATAACATCTGATTTTTAACTCAGTTGATTATATTAGTGCTATGTCTTAACCTCCCCTTGAGTAAGACTAGCAATATGCTTTCTAAATTCTTATCTTTCTAAGTGAAATAACTAATCACATTGCAGATCAATTTTTACACTAATTTTAATAATAGAAGACCATGATTCTGACAATATAGATATGCACTGTTATATGTTATACATAATATAATATAAGTAGACCTGGGTCTCTATATGCAGTAGATAGATTCTGCAAAAAGCCCGCATAAAAGAAATTGCACAGAAATACTTAACTTACATTGAAAAATGTGGGATACTTTCCATAATTTTCAAAAATCGCATAAAAGCAAAGCAACAAGGTAAAATTACTTTAAAATTTGCATTAAAAAATAAGGAGATAAAGTATGACTAATAAAAAATTTCAAATATTTAAAAAAAACTGATACAAGACAAAAAAAATTTATTAACTATTTAATTTTATTCAAAACAATATGTTTTTATGTGTAATTTATTTTACATTTTTTCATACATATTTTAATCATTATCCTATTTGACAATATGCGGGTATGTTTGTGAACTGATAAGAAATCAGATTCGTCACAAGAGAAAATACAATTAGTGCCAACTTCAGTCTTGTGATATGTTCAATTAACCAAATAAGTGCATCAACTGAAAATTTGCAGTCACAGCTTCAAGTCACTCTAAAACCATCAATTTTTGTGTTATCTTAGCAAATTTATGGTCTTTTTAAAGCTTAAGACATAGCACTGATTTATTGTTGCTCATTTTGAACCAAAGGGAGTGCTTGACAAGAATTTTGACAGCTCCAACTTCTTTGTTTTGATATTCAAAATGTATATTTTAGAGTATTTTCTTCGTATTTTTTATATATTATAAATTATTTTGATAAAATATACTGAAAATATAAATTATTTTAAAAAAATAGTTAAGATTTTAGTAAAAATTCTTTACTTTTACACTAATATAAATTGAGAAAGAAATCAACAACGTACGCAACATTTTCCAATAGGTTACGAACATTCTTTTTAGATTCTCCGCTATAGAATATTTTTATAATTATAAACAGAAATTTATTTTTGAAAAAACTTTCACTTTCATAATCTGACAAATTATTCATTTGCTTTTTACAAACAAATTTAGTATTAAAAGACTAATATATTTTTATTGCTGATTCTATAATTGAACCAATCAAAAGTTTAAAACTTTAATTCACTCAGCCAATAAAAAAATTTTCAGTCTAAAAGTTAATGGTTTTCTGTCAACAATATAATCGATGATGAAACTTTGAGACGATGATTTTACTAACTGTTCATGAAGCTTGCGATATCCAGACGTACAACTATTTAGCTCTCATTAGAATTTAAGAGCTCATTCATAATTCATGTTATTAACAAAAAAAATGATTGTCCAAATTGATTAGAAAGTTTTTTTTTATTAAGAAATAAATTTATTTCAGAAATTTACATGATCTATGGTACATAATGTTACTTGAAATCAAGAATTCATGGGTGTCCCACTGCATTGCTCTGTCCACACAAAGGACCAAGTCCTATACAGTCCTGTGCTTTTACCTGTGCCGGCACCCGAGTGCAGTTGACTAGATTCTGTAAGAACCCACATCATCAATTATTGTGCAGCTAGACAGATTTATTTATGGCACCCTGGAAATTAGATGATTAAAAACAAGGTTTGTCAGATACATCATGTCACTATTTGCATTGTGTGAGTTGTCGTCCCTTGCAGACATGAATCTGCAAATGTAAAAGATCCACTGATTCCCGCAATTATATCAGATGCAGTGATGTATTTAGGTCTACCATTCATGGTCACACCACTTACTACAGCAAAACATGACTTCAGCATTCACCTCTATAGTTTGGACTGGATTTTTGTAGCAACATTTCGTATATGGTCTATAGCCATCTGCTTCCAGGTATCAGAGAACAGTTTAGTCGAGGCCAGTAGGTGGTCTCTAGTTCTTAAATTACACGAGTTCCCTGAACACCCGCCATGAACTTTTTATGTGATGTGATGTGATGTACTGTGACTTCTCCTTAAACAGAGTCAGAAATCTTTCAGGAGCTATGCCCAGAAAAACCTGTTAACCACTTTACCTTCCTTTTCCACTGTCCACCCTAAGTTTTCCCATAATCTGCTCCATCCCATTTCCAGAACATAATCTTTGTCAACTCCATGACCTTCATATCTAAATCCCCCTTATTTTTTCCCAAACCTAGCATAAAAACCAATAACTCACTTTCTGTATAATCACTTTGTTCATATTTAACCTTCCATAACTTCATTATTTGTACCCTTTCTGCTTCCAAACATTTACATTGAAGTAACAGATGCCTAATATTTTCTATGCCTTCCTTACACAACTTGCAGACTAAATCACCCATATTTTTCCATTTACATTTATATTCCCTTGTTGCTAAAGATCCTGTTCGAGCCTTAAACAATAAACTATTTTCCTTACTATTATCATAAATTAACTCACACCCAATGTTCCGTTTACTTCTATATATATTTAAAGTCATTTTACTCTCCACACTAGTTCTCCATCTCTCCAACTCCCTATTCTTTATTAATGCACCTATTCTTCTATCCCACTCCTTCTCACTATAACACTCACAATCCTCCTAACACAATCATCCCATCTTTTGTGCAAGTTTACTGACAAAACTTCTTTATCCAAATCTTCTGCATACCGCATTACCTTTCTCACCTATCTTGCTGCCTGCCCTTTACTTGTAACCCAATTAAATACTATTTTGGCTATTCTTTTATTATAAATAAACTACAAGCTACAGAACATTTTCAATTTGCTTTTTGCATCCCTCATATAAAAACTTGACCATCCCATTTCTCCTTGAATTGCCTCTTTTGCTGTCCACACCTCAGCATCTTATGCATGTCTTCCTACTTCCCTTTGTACTTTTTCTAAACAATCTAATGCCCCTTTACTAAGACATAATGCATCATTGCCGTATGTTAACCCTGCTACTGCCACTCCCTTCCATACAATTCGAGCTACATCATATTTATTATATGAAAATAATTTCTTCATCAATCCCTTTCTTTTCTTTGTATTATTTATCAATTTTTTCTCCCATTCATCCAAGCAATTTTTCTTATTACTCAAGATGATTCCCAAATAACTATATCTATTCACCACACTTGACTTTAATATCCCCCAATAAGAAATCTTTGTCTTCTCTTTCCCCAGTATTCACTATCATTATATTTGATTTTTCTTCACTAAATTTATTCCCCATATCTTTACCCACCCTTGCGCATGTTCTCAGCATAATGTCCATATCTTCTCTTCTTTCTGCATCCAAAAAGACATCATCCGCAAAAAAAACAACCGACAATATATATACTCTCTTGCCACCTGTTAACGGTATCTCTAACCCTTTTCCTAAACTTTCTATTGCTCTCTCCATTTCACTCAAATACAACACAAACAAAATAGGTGACATAGGGCATCCTTGCCTCAGTCCCACCCCATTTTTAACTTTAACTCATTCTATATCCCCTAATTGATAGGTATAGTAATTATTTTCATATAATTTCTTAATAACACCCACTAAAGCTTCATCCATTCCCAAATTTGCTAAACTTATCCATAATCTATTTCTATTCACTCTATCATATGCCTTCTCTATATCTATAAAACTCATGTATAACTGTCTACCTGAATTTCTACTCATATCTATAAGTTGTGTAACTACAAATAAACTATCTCCTATATATGCTTATCTGACCTAAAACCTCCTTGCATTTTCCCCACTACATTACCATCCATTTTGCAACTCTTCCAGCCACCATATATGAAAAAACTTTATATAAAACTGATGTTACTGCTATTGGTCTATAATTATTTAACTTTCCATGACCCTTACCTTTTCCTTTAAATAATAATCTTACTCTTGTATTACTCCAACTACCCGGAAAAACTCTCTTCTGTGCCATCTTATTAAAACATAATAGTAACTTTACTTTTGCCCTATGCCCCAAATTCATTACCATCTCTGCTGCCCATCCATCTAATCCTCTTGCCTTACCACTTCTCAATTTCTTCCCTGCCTCATTCAGTTCATTTTCTGTAAACGTAATATTCCCATTCCTATATGCTTTCATATTTTCTATCCCTCTGTCCTTCACATCTAACATCTTTTCTATATCCATTACAAAACTATTCAATATTCTCTCTAATTCTCCTCTAAAACTACACTCTATTCCCTCCTCATCCAGTAATACTATCTCTCTCCCCTAAATTACTCCTTTTAATGTAATTCCAAAATTGTTTACTCCAATCTCTTCCACTTTTATTAATATAATCCAATAATTTACTATTTAGTTTCATTCTCTCTCTATAATTATCTATTTTAGCTAACTTCTTCTTTTCTAAGTATTTTTCCCATTTAGCATTAATATCTTTTTCACTTTCTTTGTTCTTAATAGCACACTTATATTCTCTGCATGCTTTTTTCCTTTCTTTTACACTTTTACTAACTCTCATTTTTCTATTACTTTTATTTTTCTGAATATTCTCACCTAAAACCCTATTCGCCACTTTCTCTATTTCATCAAACCAGTTCTCATACTCATTTCCAATCAACTCTTCCATGGTTTCTTCAACTTGTATTTTATACTCTTCTAACTTATTCTTATCATTTACTCTCCATCCATATCTTTCACTATTGTCTACTTTTATTCCTATTTTCCATCACATTACTAACCATTTCAATTACAACAAAGTTATGATCACTATTACATACTCTCTCTACATTATCAAACACCTTAATTTTCCATACTTTATTCATTCCCTCTTTCTCTACCAATATATAATCTATTGTGTGGGATATATTATTCCTAGACCATGTATATTGTCCCTCATAAATATTACATAAGTTTCCAATGCTCAAATTTACTCTCTGACAAAATTTCTTCAAAAGTTGTCCATTCTTATTGTCTACATCATCAATTTCTTCAATATGCCCATTCATATCTCCTATAACCATTATTCTCTTCCCCTTTTCTTTAAAACTCTGTATATCCTTAACTAGGCACTCATATATGCTATTGTTCCATTCCATTATAGTTTGACTATCTCCAGTAGCTATATAAACTATAGCCACCAACCATTCTTGTTTTCCCAACCCTATTTCAAACCACAAATGTTCTTGGCATTTAACAGTATTTAAATATTTTTTTGATATAACACCTATACCACGACCCTTTTTTTCTTTCTCTTTTCTATTTATACCCTGCCATACCAAATCTTCCAAAACAGGTTCTTCTTCTTCTCTTAAATGTGTTTCTTCCAAAACAGGTTCTTCTTCTTCTCTTAAATGTGTTTCCACTACTGCTAATACCTCGAGCCCTTCATTTTCAATTGCTTTAATTCATGCCACTTTTCTGGTCTCCTACTACCTTGCATATTCAAATACCCAATTTTAACAATTTTTTCTTTCCTAACTACTCTTTTATAAAGTTTTTTTATTCTTTCTTCTCCATTATGCTTTTAAATAACTTGCTTACCGTTAATTTTACAGACCCATTCCCTCTCCACATCTACATTTATATCTAAATCAACTGCCCTTTGTTTAATCCTTACATCCCATCCATTCTTCTTCTTTTTAATAACACTACAATTTAAAATCCCACCCCCCTTTATAAGTTTCCCGAACTATATTCTTTATAAATCAGACTCCCTAAAACTTCACTTCCTTGTTTCCCTAAGTGCAACCCATCTTTACCAAATCACTCCCTCTTCCCAATAAAAAAATCACACACATCCACAAACGTAACATCATTTCTCTCACACAATTCTTCCAATCTCTCATTTATAGAACATGCCCTATCTAACATATATCTTTTATCAAATCTTGGTAATAATCCAACTATTCCTACTCTTTATGCTGGTATGGAATACAAGGTGACACCTGGTGAGCCATTTGGTGAATAGTATTATGATGGCCATCCGGATTGTAGTGAAGGTGCAACTCTTCATCACTTTACACATATCCAGTATTGAAGCACATCCTGACTGGACACTAGAATGCAGTCTTATTTGAAGACATGAATCGCATAACTTCAAAATCACATTAAAAAAATCCGCACAAAGAGACCAGGGTATACATATAAATTCAATTACTCTATATACACTCCCTTAAACACTTTCTGGGAAGAATTAGTCCCTTGCTCAATCATACTTAATACATAATTAAAGTCCACTATTTACTCAAAACATCATGGCAAATGTCTTTACTTCAGTGAGCCCTTGAGGCACATATAAATCATAAGATCGGAGTAATGTTTGAACCCTAGTCAGCTTGAGTACCTTCAGGAGCCGAGGTACTGGATCTGGAAACAAATCACTGGTTTCTTCTGCTGTTTCACGTTGATCTGCAAAACCAGTTGCATGAACGTTAATTAAGTATTAAGTATGATTAAGCAAGGGGCTAGTACTTTTTGATGTTAGGTATGATAGCTACAAGCCCAATAGAGGTTGAGCAAGCACGCCCCACAAAAAAATTCAGTCATTGGTCAGTAAAGGCATATTGATACCGGTAAAAATAGCTGGCTGGGCAACACCTATAATCGTAATTACAAAACCTAATGGGCGCATACATATAGACGGTGACTATAAAATAACCATGAATAAGTTTTTTAAATAAGGGGTGTACCATATATCTAATATAAGAGGTGCTGGCAAGTTTTCAAAAAAGCATCCTATTTTCCAAATATTGATCTAAATTCAGCTTTCCATCAGATCCCAGTGACAGAAAAAACTGCAGAAATATTACACTGACTACACCTTTTGGGTTGGCATATCAATAGCTCCAAATATAGTTCAGGAAAAAACTGATACACTATTGCAGGGATTGCCTTATACCCTATTTTGACAATATATTAGTAACTGCAGACTTGGAAAAGAGTTTACGTCAAAAACTGATTAAGATATGCGTAAAATTAAATAATTTCAGAGTAAAACTTAATGCCCAAAACAGTGTAAGGAACACTAAAGAATTGGTCTTTCTAAGGCACGTAATCTCTAGCAAAGATAAATATCTTTCACCCGAAAAAATAAATACTGTTGAAAAACAGAAAAACCAAAGAATGTCAAAGAATTGCAGGCATTTTAAACCTAGTCAACTACTTAAAAAAGTGTTCCTACAGAATGAATCAAAAGTAGCAAAACTCCTCTTAGAGTTACTGAGAAAGAATCAAAGTGACAGTAGTTAAAAACCCATGATGATGCTTTTATACACACTAAAGGCCTACTGTCATCAGAAAAAGTATTAGTCCATTTTGATAATAATCAAGAAGTAACTTTAACCAAAGATGCCTCCGAATGAAGAGTGTGGGTGGTTTTATGCCATCCATGTTGTAATGGAGAACAACCCATTGCCTATGCTTTCTTTTTTCCCCTGCTTAAATAGTTTTTCTTTTCTCCTTTGTTTTCTGGAGTATATTTTCCCCAGGTGGAAGGCTTTTTGTCATTAAGGTTTTTTATAACATTCAATTCTTATAGGAATCAATTGTTAATTAGTTATTGCCAGTTGAATTATGTAATCAGATTTTACTTTTTAGTTCTCATTGTTTAAAGTTTTATTTTGCTTTATGTAACTAGTTTTATTAAATGTAAATTTTAGTATCAATTTAAATGTACATTTTAATTTTACTTAATAGATATTACAATCCTCCCCTTATTCCAGAAATTCTTTCTTTTATACATAATTCTATAATTTTTTTTGGTTTACATTTATTCCATTGTAGTCTGGGTGATCTTAGCCTTTGCCAGGGTATAATCTCCCTGTTTGTTTCAGCTTCACTTTGAACTTGGGATTGTTAATTCTTGTCTTTCGGGCTCCGGATTTATCTGTTCACTTTTTTGTTTTCCAGTCTGTTTTGCTGATTTTTCACTATCTGGTATTATCGTTGGATACTGCGTCTCTTCTAGTTCAGCAACAAACATGGTTTATATGTCTCTTTTTTCTTTTGAAAGGTTACTATTTGTCTGGATGGTCTTCCCATAATTGTACCCTCGATCCATTTCTTTTGTAGTGGATCGTGAATCCATACTTCTTCACCAATTTGGAATGTTTTTTCTTCACTTTTATGATGGAAATACTTGTCCTTCTTTGGAATTAAAATATCCAGTTTAATGTGCAACTTTCTGTGTATCAGTAACTCCACCAGAGATTTATTTATAGTTGATGAAGATGTTGAGTGTTGATGCAGCATTGCATCATATAATGTTTCTTGCATGTTGCTACTTGTTGATTTTCTTATTATTTTTTTAATTGTTTGGACAGCCTTGTCAGTGAGGCCATTTGATTCTGGACAATAGGGGAGTGCACCTAGGCATCTGATTCCATTGTTTTTAAAATATTCTTCCACCTCTTGCACTATAAATCCAGTGCCATTATCCTTAATCATTACTTCCAGTAATCCATGGCATTAGCAAATCGCTTTTAGTATTTTTATTGTTTCATTAGCACTCGTATTTTTGACAATATGCTACTCTGCCCATTTTGAATATGAATCTACAAGTACTAATAGTATTTTGTCATTAATAGGATCTGCACAGACCATGTGAAGTCTCTGCCATAGTTTGTTTTAGGCTAGGGTATATATTCCTTCGGTTTCATGTTGCTCTGTGTTTAACAAGCTGGACATTTTTTAATATAATTCTCCAAATCTATTGTTATTCTTGCCACCAGATGTAGCTATGTGCTAAAGCTTGAGTGACTGATTATTATTATTATTACATACACACGGGTCACTACTTTTAATCCTGGTATAGCCTTTATTGTTATTTTTTATTATTATTAAAAATCAAATGCTGAAAATATTTTATTATTTACCATATATAAGTTTGATCATCTCATTTTATTTAACTATCTATAAGAAAGATGTCATTTTAAAAATCACTATTAATATGCATTCTATATCTTAAATTTTAAATGCGGAAAAGGATTTAATTTTTTTTTTTGTCTGTTTTCTATATCTGTAAGTTAAAAGTGTAAGAACACTAATTGAGATTTTAAATATACACTGAAATCTTATATGTGCATATTGTCGTGATTGCATTTAATAGATCAAAATAATGTTCTTTATTAAATATTTGATGGATTAAAGCAATTTATACTGGAAATAATAAAAATCTGTCAGCATTTTGTAAAGCTGTTTCAATGGATCCATGGTTCTCCAAGAGTTCTCAAGAATATCCTAGAACATTTGCTAATGGTTATTTGCATTTTAGTTGTTTTTTTCTTTCTCATATATAATTTGTAATAATTATGTAATACCTGTGTATGATGTTATGCCAGTGATTAAAACTACTTTAAAATTTTTTCAGATGAACAAAATATTTGAATTTTATACTTAATAACCGTGTTGGCTGATAGTTATTTAAGAAAGACAAGGTTTCAAGTTAATTCTCATCAGTTAAGATATATTTTTAAAAAGAATTCCTATGCTGTTTGAATTTGCTTTGACACTATTATTGTCTATTATTGCGAATGTAATTTTCTGGATTAATTTAAAAACAACAAATTATCAATTTGTATTATTACGTGATATTTTATGTATAAAAAATACTTTTTTTTGTATGTAATGTATACTTTTAAAAAAGAAAGCTACTATAAAAGCATATTTTACTACACCAGAAAGATTAATAAATTTGTGTTTTTTTTTTCATTAAAAACTTTTAAATAATAAATTAACTTATAAATGATAATTTATTTTCTCTGATATTTGTACACCTGGGTCTCGTTTTATACGGTTTATTTTAATGCGATTTTGAAGTTATGAGATTCATGTTTCTTCTTAATATCTTTCATATTTCACTATATTTATTAGCTATCAAGAAATTTAAATTATTAATAACTTATTTTGACTTGAAATACTTTTTTTTTCTTCAAAAATATAATGTTAGCAGCTAATGTGAATATGGCCTGAAGCTGTATTTAGAATCTTAGCTTCTATGTAAATAACCTACTTATACTAATGAATAAATAATAATAATAGATTTATACTTATAAAAATATCGTGATAAATATTTAAAAATGTTAAACTTTTAAAATGTATTTTGTTAGATACAACAAAAATAAATAATCTTTTAGATTTTTAAAATAAATAATGGAGATTTTATTGATTTTGTAAAGTGAAAATAATCTTTCTAATAATAATGTATAATCTTTTTGTTTTGATTGCGATCTCATTTTTTAAATATAGAAACAAAATGTGAACATTTAATATTTATTTCAGTAGTGAACAAAAAACAATAATTTTTTATTTTCAGATACGTAAAAATCAGTTAATCATAGATTCTAGGTTGATGTGTGAGACAAAGACAAACGTCAGACAATGATGAAATCTGAGTTTGCTACAATGAACAACCTCTTAAATTCCAACGAGAACTAAATAGTTATGTCTGGATATTGTGAGTTTTATAAACAATTAGTAAAATCATCATCTCAAAGTTTAATCACCAATTACATTGTTGACAGAAAACCATTAACACAGCACAAGATGAAAGTGGCGCTAGTTATACTTGCTCTTGTGACAAATCTGATTTCCTTCCAGTTCTCAAACGAATGCATATTGTCAAATAGCAGTAATGATTAAAATATGTATGAAAAAATGTAAAATTAAATACTGTAGTTAATAAAAAAAGTAAAAAAAAGTTTGTCTTGTATTAATTTTTTTCAAATATTTAAAATTTTTTATTAGTCTTACTTTATTTCCTTATTTTTTTAATGTGAATTTTAAAGTAATTTTTCCTTGTTGCTTTGCTTTTATGCGATTTCTGAAAATTACAGAACCTATTCCTCATTTTTCAAGGTAAGTTAAGTCTATTTTTGTGTGATTTTTTTAATGTAGGTTTTCTGCGGAACCTATCTACCGCATAAAACAAAACTCAGGTGTAAGGTTTTTTTATTTTATTTCTCAGATATATTTATGATTGACATTTACAATTGCAAATTGTGTTTGTAGTTGTAAATTTCGATTAAACCAAGAAACATTTTTTGCTTCCATTAGTAAACAATTTTTGATTTTTGTAGTTCTTCAGTTTTAGTATAGAATAAATATTTAAGTAGATGATAATACATTTTTGTAATCTTAATTATTGAAATTTATCATTTTAAGTCTGAAGCAAGGTTTGAATTTTTTTTTCAGATAGCTAAATCCTAATTATCCAGTATTGGTTAGTAAATGGGTATCTAGCTAATATTAACAGGAATAAAAATCCTAAATCATCTGGTATAGTCATATTAATATTCATGTGCTGATTTTAAAAAAAAGTTTACTGTAATTTTGTTGGAACCTGATTTACCACTCCGGTTACTGATTACTATTTTATTTTACATATTTTTTTTATTTTTTTTTTTAGAAAAATGTCAATATATTTTATGATCTCTGTTTCTACTTTTACCAAATTGTCTTAAGTCATTATTATTGCACCACTACAAATTGACACCCTGTCCACAATTTTTTTAAAAATTATTAAAATTACAATGACCAGCATGAGGATGTCGATGTATGGACAGCAAGGAAGGCAATTCAAGGAGAAATAGGATGGTCAAGTTTTCATATGAGAGATGCAAAAAGTAAAAAGAAAATGTTTGGTAGATTGCAGTTTATGGATAATAAAAGAATAGCCAAAATAGTATTTAATTGGGTTATGAGTAAAGGATAGGCAACAAGATGGGTGAGAAAGGTAATGTGGTATCAAAAGATTTGGATAAAGAATTTATATCAGTATATTTGTACAAAAGATGGGATGATTGTGTTAGGATGATTGTTGAGTGTTATAGTGGTAAGGAATGGGATAAAAGAATAGATTTATTAATAAAGAATAGGGAGTTAGAGAGATGGAGAACTAGTATGGAGAGTAAAAAGAGTTTAAATATATATAGAAATAAACAGAATATTAGGTGTGAGTTGCAAGGAAAGTAGTTTATTGTTTAAGGCTCGAACGGGATCTTTAGCAACAACAGAATGTACATGTAAATGGAAAAATATGGGTGATTTAGTTTGTAAATTATATAAGGAAGGAATAGAAAATATTAGGCATCTGTTAATTGAATGTAAATGCTTGAAAACAGAAAGGGTATATATAATGAAGTTATGGAAGAATAAATATGAAAAAAGTGATTATACAGAAAATGGATTATTGGTTTTTATGCTGGGTTTGGGAAAAGATAAGGAGGATTTAGATATAAAGGCCATAGAGTTGACAAAGATTATGTTGTGGAAATAGGATGGAGCAGAATATGGGAAAACTTAGACTGGGGAATGGAAAATAATGTGGCTAACAGGTTTCTCTGGGCATAATTACTGAGAGATTCTTGACTTCGTTTAAGGAGAAGCTACAGTACATCACATCACATCACATGCACTACTCATGAATAGCTTTTGTGTAGCAATTTTAATACTTTATTTCTTTCTTCTGATGGTATAACCACCCTGTCCCCCATTAATATATACTCTTTACTAAGCAATTTATTTCTATTAGGCCAGAAGACCGGAGCCTGCATTGTGGTTTCTTTGTTGGCCAGTATTTCCTAATCAAGTTCTTTAGTAGTTGGTATCCTTTATCTTCCCTCATCTATTTTTGCACTGCATTGCTGTTAAATATTTCGTACTCCATAATGTCTATATAATTTATTTCTATATCATTCATCTGGGGTTACCAACTGTCTGGGTTTCTAGATGTGTCCGCATGCTATATGTCTTTTCTCTTCTTATAGACCAACTGATAATGATATGTATATTTCTTCATTTTAGCATCCTAGAATCAAATAGTTGGGAGCTAATCTATTGCTTGCCAATATATCTAATAATGGTTTATAATCCATTATTATTTGAAATGATCTGCCGTATATATATACTGGTGAAATTTTTTTAGCCCAAATATGATTGCCAAAGCCTCATCATCTACCTTGAATTCCAATTGCTTTAACCCAATTTCCTGCCTATTATAGGGCCAATCCTCTTGTACTAAGTATAGCAGCAATTTAATTATGTTATCATGGTATCTGACACATGTCTGTAGTTGCCCTAATACATTTACTGCATTGCTGCTTACATCATAAGTTTTTACATTCATCTTTTCAAGTTTTAATCTAGCATCAGCTGCTGATAGTGCTCTCCAATCTAAATCTGATATTTATCCCTGAGCCACTATTAATTTCCATTTTCATATTTCCTAGCGAATTTCCAATTCAATCGTGAATTGTTGCTGTCCTTCCAATATCCATATTTTTAACAGTAAATTTATTATTGGGCTTACCTCCTCTATTCTTTTGGCCCCATATTTTCTTTTGGTTTAACTCACTACTGGGTTTTCTGCACATGTATGTGACATGACCCTTAAAACCACATTTAAAACATTTCTCTTCTCTCCACCTGCACTCTTTTGTTCTATGATCATTTTTACCACAGCAGTGACACACCACTTTTATTCCTTTTTCCAAGTTTGGATTTGCATGGGTTATATTTTTCTCGGTTTTAAGAATCTGAGTATTTAGTTTATCTTCAGTTTTATTGTTAAAAATGTGAGCTTGCTCACTTATTAGCTTGTAAGCTATGCCTTTTTGAACAGCACTCTGGTATTTTAAATCAGTATCAGTTAATAGTTGTTCTCACAATCCATCATTGTACATATCCCAGTATAATTCACCAAGGAGTATCTCTTCTATATAATCCCCATATCCACAAATCCTTAGCTAGCTCTCTAACAGCCAAATTATAATCTTCTATTGATTCCCCTTTAAACTGTTTCCTATTCCTAAGTTTTAAACAAGCTATGTGGTACAGGATGGCCAAGGACTAAAATATCCTATTAGTTTCTTTTTAACTAGCTCCTTGTATTCTATACTATAACTTTTTTCCCAAAAAACATACAAGTTCTGCAACTTTTCTTTTATTATCTTGAATACTGTTCAAGGTAAAAAAAATTTCTGTGTTAATCAGCGGTATTTCCACATCAAACTTGCCTATAGCTGTTTGTCTAAATGATGACAGATTGATTGAACTAATGACTATGCCAGGTTTTGCTATTTCTTAATCTTAATTTCCTCTTGAGTAAGACTAGCAATATGCTTTCTAAATTCTTACCTTTCTAAATAAATTAACTAACTCCACTGCAAATCAATTTCTAAATTAATTTTAATAACAAAACACTATAATTCTGATAATATAGATACATGTTGTTACACATTATACACAACATAATATGAATACATATAAGTCCAATGTATGCACTTCCTTAGACAATTTCCAAAAAGTATTAGTTCATTGCTTAATCATATTTATCCAACATCATGGCAAATATCTTTTACTTCGGTGGGCCCTTGTTGTGCATATAAATCATAGTAAGATCAGAGTGATCTGTTTGAACTCTAGTTGGCAAGATCCAAGATCCTGGGACTGGAAACAAATCCCTGTTGGTTTCTTCTGCTGTTTCACCTCATTCTGCAAAACCAGTTGTGTGAACTCATGAGGGAGGAGGTCAAAAAAAGACATTGCGTTATTTTTTCCCCCTGCTTAAAGTTTTTCTTTTCTCCTTGATTTCTGAAGTAATCTATCTGTTTTATCTTGACCCAGGTGGAAGGTTTTTTTAAAACATTATATCCTTCTAGAATTCAATTGTTAATTAGTTATTGCCAGTCGAATTTCTACGAAATCAGATTTTACTCTTTAGTTAGTTCTCAATATTTAATTAATGTATTAATTAATTTTGCTTTATTGTATAACTAGTTTTACATACTAGTTTTAGTAAACATAAATTTTAGTATTAATTTAAACATACATTAATACAATAGATATTCCAATTAGTAATTTTTTTATATCAAGATCTTTTTCTTTAAAATCACAAGAATACAACAGCTATACTCCAAAAAATAGAAGCTTTTTTAAAAACAATCCTTCAAAAAGATATTTTCCATGTTGCAATATGACGTACCAGATAAACACTAGCTGAGAAAGTTATTTATTGTACAAAAAAAGATTCTGTTAGAGATTTTGTGCCAATTTTTGAAAAATACTCCTTTTTCTCTTCTTTTATCAAGAAAACAAGATTTTAAGTCAAGCAATACATAAAATGGCACAGTAACGTGTAGCTATAAATGAGTTGAGATATGTACTGTAACATAACTGGTGACTTAATGTGTGATCATAGTTGAGATCAAAATAAATTGGTAATGAGCCAGCATATTATTGATAAGATTAAGAAGTAATTTACTCATGTAGTCATAATCAATGTCATTGTTTTTAAGCAGTTTTAACAAATGAAATATCAAAAAAACAAATTTTTCCAGTTTACATATTAATCTATTATACAATAGACATATTCTATTTTTATTCTCTTTTTTTGTTGTTGTTTGTTAGTTTTGTTTTAACATTTACAGATAAGTTTTGGTATTTCACAAATATATGTATATACATAGTGCTTATTTACAGGTTTGAAGATCTTATTTGTTTTCAGATGAGACATTGTAAGATAAGATTTCATCTTATATTTTATCATCCTAATTATGTTAGACTTAATTAATAAAATTCTTACATTTTTATTTATATAATTATCAGTTTATTTTAACAATTACTCACACATTTACTTTTTTCTTTTGTTTTTTTTTTTAAAAATAAAATAAAACTCTATGTACTCACAACTAGCGAGTGAAAGATTTAACAGATCTGAGATACCATAGCTAAGTGAAATCTTTTTTTCACCTATTAATTTATAATGAATTTCATCTCTAACAATTTTCAAAGGACTTATATCTTAAGTCTTATTTTTATTACCTTCTAATTTTGTTTTGCTTTTTTTTTGTTTGTTTTTTATATACATTGTTTTTTATCTATAAAGGCAGCAGAAAACAGGATAATGTTAGTGACAGTTAAACACACTCATGTCAATAATTATGGCACTATTTCAAATTGCATAGAAAAAGAAATCTTAAATATTATCAAATATTATACTGAAAATTTATATGATTGGATAGAGTGCAATTCATAAAATCACTAGAAAATGATGTTGGTCTGCTGGCACCTAATAAAAATATCAAACAGTTTATTTATAGATTGGTTGCGTATAGTTTTCTTTTTCTTTTCAAAATTTTGTTGGTATATTGTTAAGTTTAAGATAAATCATTTTCTACCTAAAATAAAAATTCTATTTTTATTTTCTTTTGTGATAGACTTAATAGTCATTGGAATTTTCTAAACTCATCTAATGGAAACCACTTTTGGTTTTGATTTTGAAAAAAAAAAAAAATAGTTTTTCATTAATTGGATCAATGTTTTAATTGAGTTTGTGAGTTCAACATTTAATTCTATATTTTCAGGACTAAATCTTTTTTTCTCCCAGATGAATACTTAGAATACATAGAATTATAAGGCATCATGAGAAAAGAGTAATAATTTGAATTTCAAAAACAGTTAAATGAGGTGGTGAGAATTTTATTAAGACAGGCATTCCATATTATATACTTTTTAATCTAAAAATCAATTTATTTTAAGAAATAAAAAGATATTTAAAAAATAATAGATATTTAGAAAAAAAAAAAATTATTTTAGTGAACATGAAAGAACAGCTAATGGTTATTAAAATTAAAAAGTAAATTTGCAAAGAAGTTGTTATTATAGAATTCATAAAAAAGAATTAAAATATGCAATAAGTTTAAATGTAAGAGATATAAAATTTTCTATTTTACACCATACATTTAGAAGACTGTTACAGTTAGAAATGGGGACAAGATGAAGGGCAATAGTATAATTTTATAATGTTGTGCAATATTTGCTTTTAAATGGTGCAATACTTCAATCTACTCTAGTGTTATTTTTTGTAAATTTGAGTAATCAATGGACACTCAATAAAAGTGACTAGACTAGTTTCTGCCTGAAGAACAAAGAAAGTCATACAATTTTTATTAGTTGAATTTAACAAAATAATAGGATTGGTATATTTTGTAGGATGAATGCAACTAATAAGTAAATTATATAAATATGAGAATTAAATGTACTAATTAGGAAGAAAATTTTTGAATATGTTACCATTTTTAAATAATTAAGAAAACAATTATATCCTTATAATAGCAATAATAAAAAAAGATTCAATAGCCAAGAATATTTTTAATAATGAAGAAAAATTCTTTTGTAATCATAAACTCTATTTTTTAAAATAAGGACTAAAAAAAAAAAAAAATTAAGAATATTCCAAGAAAATATTATTTATTGAGAAATTAAAAAAAAAAGTTAAGTGTAATCATAAAAATAAAACAACTATGACACAAAACATGTATAATAAAAAAAAAAGGTGATTAAAAAAAGTTTTTGAATATTTGAAAAATAATAAAAAAAAACTCATAGACTAGTCATAAGTTGTGATATATAATAGCAAATGATAAATATTAAATGAGAAATTGTCGAAATTTGTAAAATTAGAAGAATACGCAATAAATTTGAAAAATGGACATGGACTTCACACAAATGCACAAATATTGGAAGAACAAATAAATGATATTATAAATAAAGTAGAAAATATTGTGCAGATTGATGGCTCATTAGATAAGATGGCAAGACTAGTTATTCAACATAACGAAGCTATTAAATGCAGATAATTCAGGTTTATACACCAACAAGTTTTTACTACCATGAAGTAGAATATTTTTAAAAGTTTATACAAAATGCTTTTGACTGATCAAAAAATATTTTAAAATTGTCATATAAAAACTTTAATGCTAGAATTGATAAAAAGTTGAAAGATGAAAATGTTATTGATAAATGTGGCTATAGTAGCAGAAATGAGATAGGACACAGACTTGAGAAGTTTGCAGAAAAAGAAAAACTATATTATGAATTTTTTTCTAAGATAAAAACTACTAAAAGGAAATGGGCATGGAAACATCCAAATGAAGATACAAAATTGAAATGTAAATTTATGAATTCTTTCTTTAAAAATGATAAATGGAAAGGGACATAAAAACATCCAAATGAAGATACAGTAGAAGTGAATTGTATTTTGATTAATAAAAAATATATATTCCAATATTATGATGTTAACAGATTTAATATAGAAAATAATCATCTATTAGTGAGACTTGAGACACCAAAATGAAAACTATATTTAAAAAATCAACAACAATATTAACAATTAATATTTCTAACTTTAGCAAATGCCCGAAGAAATTTAAATTAGAATTTGCATTCTTTTAAAATATTGACAGACTTTGAAGAGGGTGTTGACTGAAATTAACAAGATAGCTGATACTAATATAAACTGTGACAAATATGCCTGGTACACAAAACTAGGTCAACATAATGTATGAAAAAAAATAAGAAAATATTTTTAAATGAACTATTAAGAAAAATATCTGCTGTAAGTAAAATGATATAAAAAAGTGTTTTAAAAAAATATTAAAAAATATAACTGTGAATTAGTGAGAAAAGTTATAGAAAAAAATTTAAAAAATTTAAAGTATGAAAACAACATTGTAGTATTGAAAGAAAAAAGTTATTCCAGCAATGAAAATAAAAGAACTATTACTAAAAAGAATAATGTCATAATGAAATGAAAAAATAGGAAATTATTGGCAAAACTGTATGTAAAATTCTATTTGATACAAATGTGCCAGATAATTGGAAGAATGTCGTAGTAATATTGATATTTAAGAAAAATGATAAAACTATTAGAAATTACAGATGTATCAGTCTTTTATCAGTTCTATGCAACTTGTCTACAGAAAACTTTAGATTCAAACCAATCAAAAAAAAAAAAAACAAGATGGATTTGAAAGAGGTTTTAGCACAAATCACATCCAAATATTGAAAAAAAAGATTAATGAGTATGAGTTGCCATTATGCTTCAGACTTATAGAATATAAAAAAAAAATTTGACTCTTCAAGCATTTCGCAATAAATGAAATTTTGGAGCATATAAATATAGATCTAGGATGAATATTCTAAAGAACATATAAGATAGAAGTGATTAGATTATATAGAATATAGGTTAAAAAGAATATATTATAGAGTAATAATACATTTCTAAAACTTTTTCAGTTGATTTACAAAAAATATTTAGAGGGATTAAAGTAGGAAGCTAAGGGAATAAAAATAAAGGGAGATTATTTAAGTAGTCTAGACTTTACAATTGATGTGTTTGTTTTTGCAAATAATGCTTCAGAGCTTCAGCAAATATTGCAAGAGCTATCAGATGAAAGAAATGCTAAAAAGACTAAAATAATGTTGAAAAGATTTTATTAGAAAAATAATATAATTGATAATCATGAATTAGAAGTTAACAACTATAAATATATTAATTAGATATTAATAGAAATGAAAACATAATGGATGAAGTTAATCATAGAATTAAACATAGATGGAGTGCTTTCAGTGAAAATAATTTAGTATTAAAAGAAAATATGTGTTTTACCAATTTTTATCATAATCTGAGACTTAAACTCTCAACAGAAAAGCACAAGAGACTTCAGACTATTTAATTAAGTATGTAGATGTATTTTAGGAGTAACAACAAAGGATCAAAAATGAAATACACCTTTACCCCGCTTAGTGATTGTCTACTTAGCGATATTTCGCAATAGCGATCATTATCAATTTGTACCCACTACTTCGATGTAGAATTGATTATTCGCTATAACGATCGGGAAAAATTAAAAAAAAAAAAATTTTGTTAGCCATCTTGAATTTTGCGTCACTGATGACGTCAGAGATAGCTATATTATACCCAAAAGCAAAAGTATATTATTGTAATATGTATACAGGTAATGACTTTGTTGTAATTGTATACACATACAATATTTTATTCATAAAACCCTTAAAATATCTATAATTACTTTATCTATAATACTGTATACACCATATATAATAAATAACACAGCAAATGTTCAGCGCTTTTTCTTTTAAAATACGTATATATGTTCTACAATAATATCAACAAATTAAAAATCCTTCTCCTTTTTCTTTTCAAAAACATTATTTTCTTATCTCAATACTGAACATATACAGTATATATATTTATATAATACAAAAACTCCAATGTTTCAACGTTGATTTGTAATTAAATAATGTAAAAGAAAGAGTAATAAAATATAGCAGTGGGAGAGAGATATTCTTAAAAATGACTGTATAAAGATAAACAGTTGAAACAGAGTTTTGTATTATATAAATACTGTATATACAGTATATATATATGTTCAGTATTGAGATAAGAAAATAGTTTTTGAAAAGAAAAAGGATTTTTAATTTGTTGATAATACTGTATACAAATACTCCAATATATAAATACAGTACAAGACAAAATACCATCATCACAAACTTTCAGGAAAACACTAAATATGAATATTAAACTGCGTGTGTGTGTTTCTTAAATACGATATATTATTTTTAGAACACCTGGATAATTATGTAAAAATAGTTATTGATTTTGTAACTTCGTTAATAAACATGTTGTTTACACTCAAGATGTTTCAAATCAGAAGAAAAACAACATTTTAAAATGATGTCGAATTAGAAAAGTTTAAAAAAAAACAGATTGCATTTAATTAAAAATCTTTCTACTCGAACGGGGGGGGGGGGGGCATTATTACATTACTAAAAATATACAGTAAGAAAAATAAACCTACCTGTATGTTTTAGAAAATTAGAGGTTAGATTTTTTACTTTGAAAATAAGTTGATTTTTTTTTTCTATATGTTCAATTAAATAATTAATAATTAAACATTGTTTTTTAATTTGAATAATTTCACATAAGTAATAAAATAAATGTATAGTAGTAATATATACTGTAATACAATTTTTAAAAAAAAGCACAAGTATAGATTTTTTTTTCATTATGATGAAAAACTTCCGCGGAAGAATATAAAAACTTTTAAATTCAAATTTAGTTTCATTGCTGTTCTGTACTTTTTAAAGTGAAAATATGCATTTTTTTTCCTAGTGATATAAAACTTTTTTTTTTAGATACCGTATTTAGTCATCATTGTCATGAAAAAATCAAGAAAATCTTTGAGCTTGGAAATCAATGTGGATATTTTACGTCAGTGGAACCGACCAATTTTTTTCCCATAGACCTCCATTATAATTACGTATTTTGTCTACGATATTCTTGATTAATGATGAGTTTTGGAGGACCAATTGCCATCGCTAAGCGGGGTAAAGGTGTACTTTGATGAAAGAACAAAAAGTATCACTGATATTGAAAAACTTGAGAGTAAAATGGAGCTGAGCTGTACACATCACTAGAAGAGATCATAGATCAACAATTGAAGTTTTAAATTGGATTCCACCAAGAGGCCAATATGTGACATGGATAAATGAAATAAGGAAGTTAGCTGGTAAGATATAAGGAAAGGCTATGGATTGGAAAAACTAATTAAACTTGGAGGTTTCATACTGCAATGTATTGATAATGATTGAAAATGATAATGATGGTATAGAAATCTAATTTAGCAAACAGTTAGAAATGATAATAAAAAAATAAATTTATATTTTTCCATAAAAAAAAAAAAACTGACAGAATTATAGGTAAATAACTCATCATAACTACTTTAAAAATCTTATTAAAAAAATTGTATTCCATATTTTGAATGTTGTAGTTAAAAAGACAAAAGTAAATCTAGACTGATAATAAAATTATTTTAGAAATGAAGTAAAAAGAAAATCAAGTTTTAACTAGCCCATGGTAGGACAAAAACCCTCTAACATTCATTTCTTTATAGATAAAAAATGAGAAAGAGGATGTTAACCAAACTAGTTAAGGATTAACATTTCCCTTCATTGTTTCACCCTAACTGTAAAAGATAAGTTATCCATATCCATTTATTAACTAATTGGATGGCAACCAGATTTATACAGGTTAATTGCTGTGGGGTATAAAGCACTAAATCTGATAGAAATCTGAAAAATTTACACATTTCACTCAGCCCAAATTTAAACACTAGGATATAAGCATGATAGGTGAATGCATTAACCATAACACTATACAATTTTTTATAAATATTAAGTAAAATCAAAAACAGTCTAAAATTTTATCTCATTAATATGAGAAATTCATTTAATATGTATATATGTATGCGCGTATAACAAATCTAATGCTAAATTAGAGCATTTAATTATGTTAAATGCTCTAATTTATCATTATTCTCTATAGAAATCTTCAAGGATATTCTCAGTAGCTTAAATTTCTTGTTAAATGCACTTTCAATATTTTCACATCATATTTATAGTAAAAAAATTTATCTGTGAAGCATATCTTCAAAGATTTGTCATTAAAATTACATACAACTAAGTGTTCATACGTAAGTGTATATGTGTATGTATTAAAATAGATATATATCTATTTCAAGGTCATTTATGCAGTCTCATGCATGAGAGTTTTGGTCCCAAATAGTTATGAAGCAAAATAAAAAAAGTAGCTTTAAAATACTTTAAAACAATATTAAACAAAAATCATATGTATATAAAAGAAATAATACGGTAGTAGGCTAGTTCTATTAACAATATCTGAAAAAATTAAAATAAATAAATAATAATATACATATATAAAAATTCTGTAATAAGTCAATTGCTTTCCTAATTAGTAACTGAAAGATTTAAAAAAATTTTTAAAGAATGTACTTAAATACAGTGAAGCTGGAACTACGTTGTATCAGTATAAATAACTTCATTTATATGCTATCCAGTAAAAACTGTAAACAAACAAACAAAAATGTAAATAAACAAACAAAAAACCACTCGAATTTGTAAATTTAATATATTTTACAATACATGAGTAGTTATTTATCCATCACTGAGCACTGTAAGCAATCATGTTTCAAAAAAAAAAATTAAATTTTTTAAAAATTTTTTACAATGTGCGTGCCATCAGCTGTTTTTCAATCATCTTAGATAAAATTTCTTCAGTTTATGTTGAAAGCACATAAATTGTATTCTTACTTTATTATCATTTCCAAATTTAATATGTAGTACACAACATAATAAAATGTTATCTAAGCATAATGCTAAAAGTTTTACAAAAAAGTTATTCATAAAAAAAAAAAAAAGAATATTACCCAGAACATATTTAATTGCAATGAATATTAAAACATTTCACTTACTTATTTTTTATAAAAATATGGTTCAGTAAGGTTTTTTTCTTATTCTTATTTTTTCAGCGAATGAATCAGTGAATACACACTCAGTAAAATGTCTTTAAATATATTCTCTCCATTTACTATTAATTTTTTTTTTAATTTTGTTTATATTATAATCTTGATTTAAATATGCATACTATACATATAAAAAAGAATCATATATATGTGTTTGTTATACACTTGCAGTTCTATAAACAATACATATTCTATTCTAATCAAAATTTATCAACAAAGCATCTATGGATGTACGTGAGAGGGTCTTCAAACAAAATATAGCTAGCTCCGCTGTACATAATTGTAAGAATGCATATTGGAGTGAATGATAAGATGATACATCACTTCAAAAAAAAAACCATCCATAAAAGATTAGGTAAATTAATTAGAAACTAGATCTAAAAAAAATAATAATTAAGACATCTACAGTTTTAGTTCAATAGAAAAATAAAGGAGTTTGAAAAAAAAAAAAGATTGTCATACAGTAGTATTTTTGATTAAAGACAATTTATTATTCAATAAATAAAACTATAATTTGTAGTTCATATGCGATGAAAAGTATTAGTTAAGAAGATAATTATATGGTAAAATTATGAATTTTTTAAGATGATGAAAAAAAACACAAGTCAGGTAAAAAATGTTTGAAACACAACTTTCAGTGTTAGAAGTGTGAATACTCACAGTGGCTACAAGCTAGGAGACTCCACTGTTTGAGAACTATCTTGGAACTCATATATGCAAATTGAATAGTTTTTAACTCCCAGTACAACTAAAAACCTATTTACAATAAGTTTGTCAATATTTAATAAGTAAAATTGTAAACCAAAAAAGAAAGAAAAGTTAAAACACTCCATGGACAAATTTCTAAATGAACATTATAGCTTTGTTTCTAAAATGTTCATATACAGACAAATGAAAAAAAAACCTTAAAATATGAATTATATAAACTTCATAAGAAGCTACTATAAGAATTTCTGCAAAGAAATTGTTTGACAGTTATGAGAACAGATATAAGTTAAATTATTTGCAAAAAAAAAAAGTTTTATAATTTATACTTAATAGTTAATAATGTGTGTATTTTATTTTCAAATTAATATAGGGGATTTGAAAACAGACTTTCAAGCTCTCTTCAGTTATTTGTAAATTGGTAATATATATATGTACAGAATGGTAGCCAGATAATGATGATCATCTCATTATAATTAACTCAATTTGAAGTTTAGAGTATTTGTTTATCTAATGTTATTAGACTTATGTTACACTATGAACACTGACACTAGCATATTTAAAGGTATTGTACATCCAACGATCATTGCAATATATACAATGGCAAATATTAATAAAAATTTGGGTAAGGCTAACAAATTTATGCTCTCATATCTAAATTTCAAATATCACTTTAGTGACAACCATAATGTAGTTCATCATATTCTGATATTCTATGACTATTAAATATTTTCTTCTGCATATATATCATTACATATAAATTTATATTTTTTTATATCTGTTTGTAATGGTAAAAAACTGAAAATATTTAACAAATTAAGTGTTTCATGGAATAATGTAATTACATCACACAAAAACTATTACTTATGGGAAAAAATTTAGATTTTTGTTCTCTAATAAACTAAATATAGTCACAACTGAATAACATAGAAATGTTAAATTAAGAAAAAACTTTTTTTTAATTTTATTTATAAAAATAAAATAATTCATGTGAATTTAATTTGCAAGTTCTGTAATTTTAGCCAGAGCTTATTCACAGCAATGATCTTTCAATTGAATACACAAATCATCACTAATCATTCTTTATTAGATTATAAATTATTATTATTTTGATGGCTGGCTTGGCCTATTTGAAGAAATCTAGTTAGGCTAAAATGTATAATAAAACTATGAATTTCAATTATAGTAGCATTAAAAAAGATTTACAAGTGATATAAGATTATGAGCATAAATAGAAAAACAGTTAAAAAAACTGACATGCTAGTTTAAAAAAATAAAATATACTCGACCTTTAGTAAAATTTAAAGTTTTAATCTATAATAAAAAGATATAATAATTTCTAGATTAATAAAAAATAATTGATATTCTTTTGTATATTTACTGAAGAATCATTATTATGAACAAGTGGTTAAAACTATAACACTTGTAAATTAAGTTTATAATTCACATAGATAATTGAAACAGAAATAACTACCTCAACTGAGTGATGTAAAGTCAATAACTATGAAAAGACAGATTGATACCAAAATCATATTAATTTATCTTTTAGCTCTGTTGTTACATCTTAGTTTTTTTGATATGGTTTTAAACTATGGAATGAATTTATAATTAATGTGCAGACTAAATGATCTGAAATTACCATTAATATATTCAGAGGAAGAAATACTGATGATAAAACTTCTTGAATCTAAGACCATCAATCTCATGAAGACATCCTTTGATGTTAAAAGTGCTTGGTTTTTGAAGTGAATAATGGGAAGTCTATTTTGTTTGGAATATATATGTTATTTGTATCTAGTTCAGTTTCACTTGAGGTCTACTTATTAATAGATGAAATTATGATCATTAGAGAATTTTAGAAAAAAAAATTGTTTTTTGACTAGTACTATAATCCTATATGGTATTCTATTTTATAAAATAGAATTTATGTGATTTTTGAAAAAGTGTTCTTTCCATTCTCATACATTGATTGTTATTTAGTTTCTGGTCTAACTGATGGCATTTCAAAGCTGAAAATGCAAATGTGTTTTTTGTTGTTGTTACTGTTACTGATGCTAATATCCAAATATGAAAAAAGAAATTATTTTGGCAAAATAATAAATATAGAGCTTATTTCATTTTTTTTTTTTACTGAGGACTTTAGATTATAACATTTTAAAATGCATAATTAATAAAAATTATTTTTTTAAAAAAAAAAAAACCAAACTTTTGATGATTGTTTTCAAAAAAATTAATAAAGAAATATGTTTAATTTATTTTAAAATATATATTAATTTCTCTATTGTCAACAAACCAATTACATTAAAAGATTTTTAATGTTCAAATAGGCAAATAAAAGTACAAGAGGACAGCTGTAATAATAATACCAAAATTATTCTATTTGAAAGAGAAAAGAAAAATATATAACAATATAATGATAAAATACTAAATATCTCTAACAACACTCAAGTTCTACTTATCATAGTTCACATCTCTTTAATTCCATTCTTCAAATATTCCTAAATACTTTATCTTAAAATCCTATATTTCATCCTTTAAGTTCTTTTCAACATAACTTTCGAAATTAATTTAATATTTAAGAATATACTCACTCTCACTCTTCTCATTATTTTAATAAATATTATTTTTTTATTTATATACATAGGACATATCTATATATAAAAAGCATTGGAATTATTTTTAAAATGTAAGTGCTAATAAGAACTTTTTGCAAATAAAAAAGGGAGAAATAAATACATAACTATGTAATAGTATGGAAATTCTAAAAGATGAATTAAATTTTTAAAAAAAAATGAGAAAGAAAAAATAAACAAAACAACCATAAGAGAATGCAATATATAATAATAATTAAGAGAAAAATGCAAGTAATGGCAAAAAAAATGTGTGAGAATTGTTCAGACAGTTAGCATTCATAAAACTTCTGGCATATGTGTTCATATGAATAATGACTTTCAAATTATCATTATTTAGCATATAGATTTTTTGATAAATTAATATTAACAATATCACAAAGAAACTGACATTCCAATCAAGAGATGGAATTATCAATGACTTTACTAAGTCCTTCAATTCTACCATGGTAGTTATAGATTCAGTAATCATTAACTGTGATTCCAGGGTCGGGCCAAGAGTTTTTGGCACTCTAGGCAGATTTCAATCACAATCAAATTAAATCCACTATCTCACTGTATTTTGTTTATAAATGCAGTGAATAATTTGCATACCTACATGCAGTAGCTCTAAATGCATACGTCTACTTAAATAATTAATAAATATCTCCCTTTAACTAATACTGCCTACGAACGCCCCTAAATTTTTGTGCTTTAGATAACTGCCTTGTGTTCTATAATTAGGGCTGTTCCTTAATTAATCATAGTCCGTATTTGCCTACATTTACATAACCAGTAGCTGATAAATTCCATTTATGAAGCGGATTAATGCAATGACCATAGATTGTCCTGAATCTGTTGATGAGACAAAATAAATAAAAACTAATATATACATATCAGACAACATTAATCGCCCGATTTTTTTTTTTTTTTGACCAATTTTAAAGTAAATAGTCAATGGTGGGTAAAAATGCTTTAACTCAACACATATATTAAAGTAATGAAAAAAATAATCAAGCAATTAAAAGCAACATTTCATTGTACAAATTAATATACATTTCATTTATGAATAAGCATAATGAACATGAATGAAAAATATGTAAATAAATACGCAGACGCAACTTTTTAAAAAAAATGTTAAAAATTTCTTAACAATTTGGTAATACATCCAGTTAACATAAAGCCAACAATTTACAAAATTAATTACCTTAGTATTTTGATAATATTTAAAAATAAAAATAAAACTAATATCATTATTAACAAACATAAACTTCAACAAAAGATTTAACATCTGGATAAAGTAGGCAACAAACGTTACAGAGCAAGCTCAAAGCTTAACTACGAAATACACTCTAACTTTTACGTTATTGTAAAAAAACTTCCTAACATTACTTAAAATTATAACTAAATGATTTACAAGTTTCGAAAAAAAATCGTGATAGTTCTTTCGAAATTACACTTCGATAACTTTTTGATGAAATGAATTAATAAAAAAATTAAACTGCATGAAATCAAACACATGTAAATGATTCAATGAATACAAATGTTTTATAAAACATTTCCCAAAAACTATTTCAAAATCAGTTGTCAATTTATTCAGTATTCCTCTGAAAACATAATCTACTAAACAAATTAATAATCGATTATTATGAAAAATATTTAAATACCTTTACAAGGGCATTGACATCAATTTCAAAAAGATCTTGTTCACTTTGCATATGCACATCTGCCATGTTGAACACTTTTTTGAAAACATTTCTCCACCTAGCGTAAATTTTAATAATAATTTTCAAATAATTTCAGATGTATGTGTATGCATAATAAATATAAAAACATTTGTGTGTGTATGCATAATAAACATAAAAACATTCAAATATGCGGTTAATTCAGTTAAATAAATATAATTATTTTATACATGTTTCATCATTTTTAATGATTTAAGCATCATATTAATAGTATTAACGTTTTTTGTTGTTAGTATGCCATATATCACAAGTTTTCTAAAAGCAGACACATTACCGTCTTTAAACCTATTTATATGTTTGTTCTTCAAATATTCAAATTTCTTTTTTTTTTTTAACATTATTTATCAATTTCGTTCTTCTACTTTTCTAAAAATCCCTATAATTTATTTTGACTTACTGTTCTTTCTTTAAAAACAAGGTAAACTAATTCTTATTCTATTTTTAAATTCTTCAGTAGTTATATTGTTTTTCATTTATCTTTGTTACATTCTCTGTTTCTGGTCCGTGTACTCTGTCTTCTAAATATTTAAAGATTTGCTTTCATTTGTACTTCATGCAGACTATAAAGACAAATTTCTGATTATTGTATTCAAAACTGGATTTGACTCTGATAACAGTTGTTCTAGCATTGCTGCATGTACAATTTAGCACAATACTATAATGATTTTCTTAATTCCAGTGGTTGTAGTCTTAAAATAGTTCATATGTTTGATACGGTTGAAACAGTCAACTTATATGTGCTTCAGGGATATTGCTGCACATAATCATTGTTTATATCTCTCTCTTTGTTTGAGAATTCAGCTTTAAAAAAACTCATTAAGACTGATTTCTAATTAACCCAGTGGTTCAAAACTGTGGGAAACTGCTACAAAATGTTTTATCAGTTGCAATACTGTGAAGTTCAAAATTGGAAATTTTGGTGCTATCGGAAAAGTCATGCAATTCAATGTATAAAAAATAAAGTTACTTTCAATGATTTTTATAGCGCCATTTCTGTTATATTGTGTTTGTTTGTTTTTCCTGCATATTTAAATCATCAATATTAATGATCTTCCAGTAAACAGATTCTGCACATTATTACACATCACTTATTTGTAAACATTATTATTTGTTCTCTTCCAAAGTTTATGATGCTTTCTTTTTTAAAATTATTATTAATTTCTTCATACTATTCTTTCACTCTTCATAGTTTTATACAGTATATCCTTCATAATTCTTCTATCCCTAAATAAATGTCCAAAACAATCTTTCCCCCTTACTGATTTCTTCAATAAGTGTTATTTTCAAATTAAATTTTTTCTATTATACATTTTCAATCTTGTCCATACAATTAACCTTTACTATTCTTTTTTCAAATTCACATTTTTAGAAAATCAATTCTATCACCTCCATTTTCTAAATGACTTACATTTCTGTTAGATATAACATAGCATTCCAAACAAAATATTTCAAATATGTATTTTTTAAATTTCATTTTAAAAGACTACAAAATTACTTATAAGCCATTTATATTATTACTATTTTCAGCATCAGTTAATTGCCTATTGGAATATTAAAAATGTCCTAATATCCTACTACTCTTAAACTTTTAGTTTCTCTTTTTATTTTCATTGCTGTATTCTCACCCTAAACTCCCCACAACTTTTATTTAGGTCTTTAGAATTTTTTGAAGAGCAACCTCACTATGTACAACTATTACCATATCATCAGTTATTCTAATACAATCGACTTTTCCCAATATTAAGACAACTTTCATTTAGAACTCACATTTTAAGAAGCATTAAACAAAACAATAAAAAAATTATTCTTATCTTACATCACTTTTTATATTAACAACTTTTGAAAGTATATCATGTAATTATACAAACATCTTCCAATTTATATATAATTTTTCTATTAGTTGACATTATTTTAGTAATTTTCTTTAATTAAGCAGGCATATCTCACTATATATATTGCCACACACATCAATCTAGAGTAATCAATGGATGCCAGAAGGCCTATGCATAAAATCCCTATCTAGTGCCTATTCATCCAATATCCCCAGACTAGTTTCTGACTTGTGGGCTTTGTCAGTGAGGAGCCTTGGATCTGAGAGCACTGCATCTAGATCTTAGGATCTAATGCAACCCTCCCGCAGCCACCTTTTATCTCCACTTAACTACAAAACTATGAGTCTTAAACTGAAAACACTTTAATGTTTTCAATCCAAGCCCAATCCTCACTGACAAAGGCCACAAGCCAGAAACCTAGTCTGGGGTTATTGGATGAGTAGGCACTAGATGGGGATTTTATGCACAAGCCTTCTGGCATCCATTGATTACTCTAGCCTGCTGTGTGTGGCAATATGTATAGTGAGTTTTACCTGTTTTAACAACAGTTATACACAAGCATAAGAAGTGGTGGTCATGTAATTTTCTTTAATAAGTACATCAAAATGATCTTATTTTCCAATTTAAAAGACTTCTGAGTATTGATGAAACGAATATTAATCTCTCTTACTTTTTACATGTTTGTCAATAATTATCTTCATTGCTTCTTCTACATCTCTTTATTTCTACTTCTTTTTTTACATCCAAACAACTCTTCACATCACCTCCCAACGCATTCAGAAATCTTCATATTTTAGTGCATTATGCTATTTCTTAAAGAAAATCTCAGTTGTTTTTAAAAAATAATAATGGCCATTTTTCTGAACCTTAAATTCACATATCAATTATTGCTACAAAGTCTTTCTCCTTCATAACCTTAAATAGAAATTTTGTTATTCCCTGAATTTTGCCAAATTTCATCTGATTTGTTTTTCTTTCATTATTGCTAGTAAGTATTATAATCAGAAGTTGTTATAGGTAGAATTTCTTATTGAATAACATGGGTAAAAGTTTGTTATCCCTATCACAGTATATATTCTTACCACTTTCTAATCAAATCTTTTTCTTTCTTTTTCCACCCAAATCAATTATTATATTAAATAAAATTTACTTCTTTGTAATTTCTCTAACTACATCTACTTGAATCTCTGAAGAAGACTGCTGGATATTTAAAACTGTAAAAAGTAACACCTTGCCCACCTTGTCTAAATTTATTATTCCACTGTATCTATTCTCAACCATATATCTCAATTAGAGCAATCAATATTACAGCTATTTAGAATTAAACTGTGAAACAATTTTAAAATGTAAATAGGTTCTGCCTTTTCCATGAAGCACTCTACATTTCATGATAAATTATTTTTTGGGGGAAATTTATTGCTAATATTGAATTTCAAAAATCTTACACTTTTCACTTGTCAGCAAAAAAAAACTTTTATTATAGATTACAGTTTCGACTGTACCATGCAGTCTTCATCAGATCTACAAAATTTGAACACATATAAAAATCCAACCATTAAAATACATTAATTATTTTATATAAAATTATTAAATTTCTATTAAACTTTTAAATTTTTAAAAATATTTCCTAACTTTTTCAATTCAAATAATATGTTTAACATATTTACCATCCTATTTTATATTCTTTTAAAATCATTTCTATCCTCTTTTTTTATAACATATACCTATACATATAACTTTAATACATATAATATTTACATTATAAAGTAATTTTAATTACACTACTAAAAAAAAAAATTTAATCACTACCAATATAATCTTTCTTTATCTTTTATTCTAACTAAACACTTATTGCCATTCCTTTTTTCTTCTTAATTATTTCATATAAAATCTTCTTACCTTATTCTATTCTTTTAAAAGATGTGATATGTTGGACTATTTCCATCATTCACTATAAGGTATAGAATAGTGAATAGAAAGAGAAAGAATGTGACGGACATATTAGGTAATAAATATATTAATGATGGGAGGAGGAATATTAATAGTGTGTATAAAATAGGATGTAAAATATGTAAAGATAAAAGAATTAGAAATAAATATATGGGTGAAACAAAAAATTATATATATACTAGATTGGTACAGCATAAATACAATAAAATGTCATCAATATATATGCATATTATGAAAACAAGTCATAATACTGAGAAAGAGAGCATTAGAATGATTAGTTATACAGATAAAATAAGGGATAGGAAAATAAAGAAAGCAATATTCATAAAGAAAATTAAACCAAATCTTAATAAAAATGGGGGAGGGGTAAAAAATAATAATAGCATAAAAGCAATAATAGTATAAGAGAAAGGAAAGTTTTTTGGAGGTGTGATAGAAATAGTTCTTGTTTTTTTAAAAAAGAAAAAAAAAGGAGAAAAAACAAAAGAAATATTAATAGTTATAAAAATAGTTAATAGAGGGAGGTGTAGAATAGGAATATGAAAGAAAGGTTAAAAGGAAGTTGAATTACTAGCATAATGTGGAGGATAGGGAAAGTTAAAAGAATAGAATAAGGTAAGAAGATTTTATATGAAATAATTAAGAAGATAAAATGACTGGAAATAAGTGTTTAGTTAGAATAAAAGATAAAGAAAGATTATATTGATAGTGATTTTTTTTTTTCGAGTAGTGTAATTAAAATTACTTTATAATGTAAATATTATATGTATTAAAGTTGCATATATAGGTATAGGTTATAAAAAAGAGGCTAGAAAAGATTTTAAAAGAATATAAAATAGGATGATAAATATGTTAAAGATATTATATGAATTGAAAGGTTAGGAAATATTTTTAAAAATTTTAAAATTTAAAAGTTTGATAGGAATTTATTAATTTTATATAAAATAATTAATGTATTTTAATGTTTGTATTTTTGTGTGTTCAAATTTTGTAGATCTGCTGAAGACTGCATGGTACAGTCAAAACTGTAATCTATAATAAAAGTTTTTTTGCTGACAAGTGAAAAGTGTAAGATTTTTGAAATATAATATTATATATGAAGACAGCAAAAACAAAGGAGGAAGAAAAGAATTTAGAAGGACTACATAAATTTATTGCTAGTCATTCCCTTTATGTTCCTATTCTATAAACATATCTATAAAAAAAAATAGTACATTCAATAACTTCATATCCAAAAAAAAATATTTCTATGATCTTATTACTATATATTTAGAATTTCTAGCAGACCCATGTCTCACTTCAATGTAAAACATTACACAAAATAACTGCTATGTTTACAGTTAATTTAATTCAAATAATTACACAACCATGATAAAATATTCTCTTTTAATCTGTTCCATGCTGTGGCAGCATATTAAAATATCTATTGTAACCCTCCCATATGAACAACATATCATTATGAAAACCTATAAAGAATCTAAACTAACTGATCTCAATGAACTACAGCAAAGAGAACCTAACTCAATCTAAAAATAAAATACAACTGCTATTATTGAGACTCTATTTCACAATTATAATTGGTATAAGATATTCTACAAGTGAGGTCACAAAGTTCAGCTTTTAACATTGTAAAGGATATAAAATATACCCCCATGGCTTTGCCTTTATATAAGATTTCCATATATTATCATGTTACAAATTATTAGAAAAATCTCTTCAACAAACAATGATTAACCTAATGCATTCATATTTAAAAAATTACTATGACTATTCAAATAACTACAAATTACATTATACCAATAATAAACTACAATATTATAAATTTAGAATACATATTAAATTAAGCTAATTTTCTGTTAAACTATATCATTAAAATCCCAGTGATAATGATTATTCCTTTAATAATAATGGTCAATGGATAGATAATTGAATGAAAGAGATATTTTATTAAAATCTAACCATCTAAATAGCAATCATAATTTTATATTTTATAAATGCTAACTAAAACAACTATTTGACAAAACATCTAGTTTCGATACTAAACAAATAATAATAATTAAATTACTAAGTTAACATTAAAATACTAACTTATAAAAATACTTTTCATTAATTGACTTACACAAATAATACTCATCAGGTAGAATAATTATTCCCTTATAATCACATTACTTATCCTTAATTAAAGTATAATCTTTTATAAATTAATCTTTGGAAATACTAATTATTTTATCAATAACCCATTCAATTTATCTTTCAAACAAACTTATAATTTGGTTTAAATAATGCAATAATTGATATGTAATCATTTTCCAAACTTCTATACACTTTTATGATCTTAGAATTTTATAATAACCAAAATAATTTTAAAAAGTATATGTGACTCTATAAATATGATAAATTTCCTTAATGTTCCAAATGTAAAATGGCACTTGGTAATTAGATTTCAAATATATTTTCATATATATAAATTTGAAATAGTTTGACAAGTAAATCTGATATTATTCTTATCAGACTACAAATCAAATGTAGCAGATATTTGATTTATCTGGTTTTAATTATTTTACAACTGATAATATTAATCTCATTCAAATTTATTATTAGAAATTTTGTGATAAAATATTAAATAAGTAAAATTTATATAAAATTTTAATGTGCTATATAATTAAATATAATGTTATGAAACTTTTGATTCAGTAAAAGAGGCAACACTAACTATCTAGTTTAAATCAAAACATACATCTATTTACAATAGTTTGATATTTAGAAAAACATTTTCTATTTAAATTAAAATTAGATTATTTTACAAATGATATTATGACTACAATATATTTAATTTTATACATGAAATAAAGATAAATAAATAAATACAAAATTTTTTTTCCTACATTTTCTCATATATGAATCATTTGCTGAGTTTGGAAAAGTTATTTCAGTTCTAATATTTTTTTCAAGTAATTCCATAAATAATGAGATATTATTTTATATAGTGCTATGTTTTTATGTAATAGTAATATTAGCGATTAAGCCAATGCACATGCGCTTTAAAGATAAATTATAAATGAATACTCTCAATTTTTCCAGACACGAGATATAGTATTTTAGAAAGAATGGAATGAATCCAAGTATATATTACTAATAATGTCTGGGTGATAGATTGTTTATTATTTACCATTTCTTGAATTTATTAAAAATATAGTGCAATCCAATTTATAATTCCTGTATTTATATCTCATTATTTACCAAATTAGCTTTTAATATTTATATTGTATATGCACTATAATAATATACCATAAATAAACACTGGAATCAAAAATGTTTTTACCTTTAGTATTTTACCTTTTCCATTCTACTTATCATATACACTTAATTTTCAACCTTCATCTTTATGATCTCATACAATAATTTATAATAATATCTTCATTTTTTATAAGATCTTTGTTTATTTGTTTTGCATATGCTCATTTATCATTCCTTAAACTATCCTTACTTACTGATGGAAATAGTCCAATATAAAAATACAACTAGGACACCATTATCACAAACCTTCAGGAAAATACAAAGTATATATATATATTCTAATTTCAGTGATAGTGCTCCATTAAATAATATTTTTCTATTAAACTCTTATTTAGTTATTATTACAAATTCAAATGACTTTCAATTTTTTTATGAGTAATTAGCTTCCCCTCTTTTCTTCCATAGCATAAGCTTGTGGTTAAACACCTGTAGAGGTCCCTACTATCGCATTTTACACGCATATTCTCAAGGTTATAGCCTCAGTAAATATTACTTTCTAAATATTTTAAATTTCATTTGTCATGAAAGTTTCATTCTAATCATTATTTATATTTATTTCTATGATAATATACCACAACTTTAATTAATTTGGTCACCATTTTATTAAACACAAAAATAATTATTGAATCTGTTTTCAAAATTTTTATAACTCACAATATAAATGAAATGTAATTATAGAAGAAATAATAATATATAGACAGTTGAGTATTAGAATCGTGAAAGATCTAGAAAAAGATTATATGAGAGATGGCTGAAGTTGCTGGAATGCTGTGGAAAATTAAATTGTAAGTTATATTATCACAAAAAAAATTGAAAACAACTACATTAAAAGATACAATTAGCCAGTGAGTTGATCTTTTTTATCTCCGAGCTCAAGAAATCTCATGATCTTTCTTCTCAGTTGTCTGATAGTTCTTAACTGAAATAGCAGTTGAGTTTTCTTGAAAACAGGATAAATGTATATGTCAATGAATTTTATTTTTTTTTAAAAAAAAAAAAGATATTTACAATCAAGATAGACAAAGTCAAATTATGGTTCTTACTTCCAAAAGGCTGTAAAATTATGGGTTAAGGCAGCAGTTGGTAACTAAAGGCTCAGAGTGCTAAAATCTGATTGCAGATTCATGCTACTAGTAGATGATAGCCTTTTATTTAGTTATTTGTCATTGCAGATCACTTACAAATTAAGAAAAGGTGCATGAATTAAAAAAGAACTGCCTAATATTAAATGGTATGTTAAATTAGACAAAAAGATGAAGAAATAATTGATTTGAAAAATGTACATATACTTTGCTACAAAGTTATTATTATTGGAAGCACAAGTACAGTAAGATTCATTATAAATAAAAAGTAGAACAACAACATTTTGAAAATTGATAATATATCAGATAGAGTGGCAAGATTAGTTATTCAACTCAATGAAAGATACCAAATGCAGATAATTCAGATTTCTACCCCAACAAATTGTCATTAAGATGAAAAAGTATAAGATTTTATATAGATGTATAAAATGTTTTGATTGGACAAAATACCATTTTAAAATTGACATGAGAGAAATTGGAAAACAATTTAAAATTATGTAGGTAAATTTGGAAATGAGAAAAAACACAGCTTTGTGGAACTTGCAGAAAAAAAAATTTACATTATTAATTCTTTTTTTTTTAAATGTTATTCAGAAATAGACATGGAAATATGAGCAGCAGTGAATTATATTTAGGTTAACAGAAAATATTTGTTTTATTATAATGTACTTAATAGATTTAACACAGGAAGAGATTGAGTAGTGAAATCTAAGATATATGTTAATGCAAAATAGTGAGATATAAACTATTAAAAATGATAATATTAGCAATTGCTATTTCTAATCTTGAGAAATACTTTAGTGAATTTAAATTAAAATCTTATTACATGTTTTAACAGACTTTAAAGGTGCAAGTAAGATAGCTGGTACAATGTATGAAGAATAGGAATAGGAAAATGTTTTAATAATGATCCATTAAAAGGAATTAATAGAATTTTCTTAAATTTTGTGAAAAAGAGTTAATGATATAAGAAAATATAATTGTAAATTGATAAGAAAAGCTAGGGAATAGAATAAAAGTCTCAAAAGTGTAAAACATCTTGGTAGTGAAAGAAAAGTTAGTACTAAAAAAAGAAATGACATTATGAAATGTATGAAAGAATTTTATAAAGAATTATATAGTAATAAATAACAAGAAAACAAAGTATCCCCTACAGCAGTGATTTCCAATTGGTGTGCCATAAAAAAAGTTACAGATCATTAATTAAACAATTTTCCATAGAAATCCAAACTACAAAAATTATATATATATCAAAATTAAAACCTCTTTAAATTGATTAATATCATTATTATAATAAATAAATATATTGTAATGGATGGAGTAAATGGGGTTAATCGTACCTGGGGTAATGGAAAATCATTATCAACCCCAGTTAAATAAGATATGATAATAAAGAAATATTTAATAATCCCAACTATTTATTATTAAAGTAATGTTTAATAATCATAATATATATAAGTGATATAAATAATATTTATTTTATATAAAGTACACTTTAATTTCATATAAGTAGTGTTATATATTAAAAAGAGAGCATGAAAGATAAATCTCTGTGAGATCAGCCAGCTACTCCTCAGTTAATTCATTTGAGCAACTATAATCATAATGAATCATATATCAAACAGCATTATCAAAAAATAAGTAATAGTAATACTCACAATACCATTCATCATTATGAATTACCAAAATAAAATTACATCAATACAATAAACCAACAATTCATCTTGTGACTGGATTGGAAATGGGCCTTCTGTAAACTAGGCTAACTATTGAGCATTTGCCAGCTTGGGCAATTATTTAAACATAACTTTGATGCATTAACTTAAGTATTCATCCATTAGAATATACAAACCATAAGAATCAAAACAATAATGCTGGGACATTAAAACATGCTGATCATCATCAATTCTCTGGCCACTTGTACTGGCCAACTATAAACTTAACTTCTAATAAGATTAAACTAAAATAAAATGTAGTGCAGGAGCTTTAAAGAATATAATCTTATATACCAACCAGGATAATGATGATTGATCATGGCTGGATGACCCTAAAGCACTAATATACATCCCCATTTATATATGCAGCCCGTGCTTGAATCTAGCTCAGAGAACATAAACTCTATTACTGTATGTGATGAACAGATGATGGAAACAGATATTCTAAAAATATTTAGAAACATTGGAATAATTTTTAACAACTGAATAAGTTTATTAGATAACAATTAATAAAAGAAATGAAATTAAGGTCTCTAAAAATAAGGCTATACCCATACAAGCTTTCTGATTTTGATTACTATACAAATTTCAAATGATTACATTGCGATTTATATATATGTGATTAATAAATTGAAATTATTACATGGTGGTTTACACATATATGTGCAAAGATGCTTGATTTATAATATACAATTAATATATTTCAATTGATATTCAGTAATGACAAAAATGATTAAATTTTACATATATGTGCTATTTGACAAGCATTGACATTTTAATTTGATACAATACAATTATTAAAAATTATTTTTGCCATTATTCTTTGTTGAAAATATATAAATCACGTTGTTATTTGGTAGTAAGTTCTAATCTTTATTGATTAGTATTCATTTTTTTTAGAAAAAAAAGATATATATTTTTACTATCAACTTGTTTTTTTTTTTTGACAGTTAGATCAAAGTTCTTTAAATTTAAAATGTCTCTTTTTCTTTCCTAATCTAAAATAGGATGGCTAATGAATTATTTTTGACTCTTAATTATAATTCAAGCAATATGATTTGCGTTTTAAGCTATATATTTTTTTAATGTTATTTTTTAAGAAATTACTAAAAACAATTTCTGTAAATATATATCAAATTGTTTTTGAATCGGTCCTTTCTTTTAGATGTTTGACTCAAGCAAATTATTATTTGCTTTATTTTAAGTTATAGATTCAAATGTCATTTTAAATCAAAAAAATTATTTAAAATTTTGTTATTGTATATAATGCTATCACAGGTTGCATTTAACTAATTATAATGTCTTTAAATTAAACATTAAAATTTTAAAAATGTCTTTTAAATAAATTATTTTAAAATATCTCACTAGCAGTATACACATTTATCTGTGCTTCTCTCCATATAGCTGAAATAGCATACATATAATTAATTTTTCATCTACTGGTGGTTTTTCTTGGGCAAGTTGATTTTTTGGTCCGCATCAAGAGGCATATAGTTCATGTAATTTGGTTTGCAATGATCTCTCCCTTATATGCAGAATTGTTCCAGGTAAGCAGCTGTCTTCTTGGAGCACATTTAATAGGCTAACTGATCCAATTTTGAAGTTGACCCAGTCTTCAAATGAATCAAAACTCCAGTATATAGAATTAGAAGACTGCTCACTGTTGGATCTACTGACTTGACTTCAGCTCCATCTTCATAGGAGCTATTTTTTCCCAACTCTCTGCTACAGCCAACAACAAACTGCAGCTATCTATTTTGGTCAACTAATTGCTGCTGCTTGCACAAAAGTTTTTAATAGCCAAACTATTCTGACCACCTCTTAAAAAATACAATCCAGACTTTGGAGCTGACCAATTTGGCCACTGCTTCACAATGAAATTAAGACAACTTTGCAGCTGGCCAATTTAGCCAGCTACTTGCTGCCAGCACTTACAAAAATTAAAAGCAGACTGAAATAATCTTTTTATCCAACCTTTTTAGAGACTTGGATTCAAGTGACCACAACACTAATTTAAAAACTGTGTCTTTTTTCTTATCTCTCTTAATTGGAAACAATTTTAATCCCTCCTTCAGCACTTTTAATTAAAAAACTACATTTGGAAATCTTATCAAAATTTTTTTTAAATATATATATAATAGAAATGTAAACAAGCATTAATAATAAACAATATATATTTTATACAAGTTTTAAATAAAAGATTTCAAAAATAATCCCTGCTTGTTTTTAAATTTCAAAATCAGAATAATAAAACAGTATTAATATTTACCCAGACATTTTTAACTGTTTAATTTATAATAAAATTCTATATTTAATTCAGGGTTATTTTACCCTGTTTTTTTTTTTATTCCAAGAAATGTAAAAAAATATCGACTAAAATTTTTTCTGTGTTTACTTCTACTTTTCCTTTTAACTTTATATATATTTGTGCACACACACTAGTGCCATATAACAGACCTGTTATAATATAAAAATATATTTGCATAAGTAAAAATATATATGCATAACACTGTTTTATTTCTGAAATGGATAGGATGTAGCCTTGAAAAATAAGGTTGTGTGACACATTCATAAATCGTGTGATTTGACAAGGATTTAGCAATGAATACCAATATAATCAAAGTAAGTGAAGTCATGTCATGGCAATGTTACATAAGCAAATTTGAACTCATCAATCACTCATTGTTTAGAAGTAGTGAGGACATGTAGCTCATGCTAAACATATCATACAGTTGTATCTAGATTTGTAGTAGTAAAGTAATGAGTGCAATTATCTTGTAAATCCTTGTTTTAAAAATTTTTCAAATGTGTTTAATTATTACCTATATTTTGTAGGTTTACAAATTTTTATTATTTTTGATTTGGTACTTTTTTTCAATTACACAGCATTTAATTAAAATATACAAGTTTTTAATTAAAAAATAAAAATTAAAAGACGATGCTAGAACATTGAATACTGCTTCATTCAGTAAATCATCAACCAAATTAACAATAATTATTCATCAATATAATCAAAATTATTTATCATTTGGTTTCAAATGAAGTGAAGAAAATCCACCATATGCATAATTTGTAGTGAAACATTATCGTATGTAGTTATGGATCCTAGGAAATTAAAGAGACATTTGTAATCTAAATATTTCCACTTGTCCAAAAAGCCAGTGGAATATTTAAGATTTGAACTCAGTAATACTAAATTAGCAAAATTATAAACCAAATATATAACAATATCAGATAAATCACAATAAGTGAATTGGACAATTGTAGAATCATAAGTAGAAAATTAAATCGCAGAAATCATTATTTTAATGGCCTGCTGTGCAATTATAAAAAAAAAATGCCATGATAAGAATACAAAAAAGAAATTTTAAAAATTCTTCTCTCAGATAATAGAATTTCTCAGGATGTTATAAGATTTATCTAAAAATATAGAATTTCAAGTAATAACTCAACTAAAAGAAGTAAACATGTTTGCAACTCAATTGAATGAATACACTGATATTAATGTAAACCTCCAACTTTTATCATTCAGTAGATTTGTTTTCAAAGAAGAAATCATAAAAGTTTTTATTTTGTAAACCACTCTGAGTAGCAATAAAGAACTAAAATATTTTCAGTTTGATCAATAATTACTTCAATTTCAATAACTTGTCTTGGACTTCCTGTATAAATATTTGTACAGATCGAACTCTGATTATGTCTGGAAGTGTAAAAGGATTTATCCTTATACAAAAAAAAAAAAAAAATCAAAAATAATTTTTATATTTTGTTTATACACAGAAAAGTGTTAGCTTCAATGCTAAATAACAAAAAATTTTAGATGGCATTATTAAAACAATTAATTGTGTAAAAGCATGCTATTGCAATCAATATTATTTCAGAATTATGTTACTCAATATATGCTTCTTATATACAATTCTTGTGGTTATCTTAAGGAAGAGTTCTATCAAGACTTTACGAATTCAAAGAAGTATTGACCCATTTAAAATTGCAACATTGTAAATTAGATGAATTACTTCATGATGAGGTCTGGTGAAATCAAGTTGCATTTTTTGCAGATTAATTTCAGAATTTGAACACTCTTAATAAAAGTGTGCAGGGAAATTTAAAAATATTCTCAAATCTACAGACAATGTTTTCAAAAAAAAAATTACTGCTCTGAGAGGAAATGATTAAAAGAGTAAAGATATAAATTGGATACAAATCTTATGGAACAAATTTTACAAACTTTAGTCATTTGTGAACAAATTTTGAAAAATATTTTCCTGTACCTAACTCGACAATAATTCTGAATTGGGTGAGAAATCCTTTTGTTTAAATGCATGTATATCAGCATTTAAATATTACAGAAGAAAAATAATTAATAGAAATAAGAAATGATAGATGAGAGCAAATAAAATATTTAACAACAGACAATACTTCATTTTGGTTATCTCTTAAGAGTGAATTTCCAAATATTACAAAAAAGCAATAGAAATACTTCCATTCTCAATATTATATTTGTGCAAAGCAAGCTTTATGGCGATGAACAATATTAAAAATAGATTAGAAGAACAGACAATACTTCATTTTGGTTATCTCTTAAGAGTGAATTTCCAAATATTACAAAAAAGCAAATAGAAATACTTCCATTCTCAGTATTATATTTGTGCGAAGCAAGCTTTATGGCGATGAACAATATTAAAAATAAAAATAGATTAGAAGCTTTGAAAGAAGATTTAAGGTATGCTGTCCAAAATTCAACAAGCTCAGATATCTAATTAAATGCTAAATTAAACTGAAAGATAAATAAATGTAAAAAAATTTTAAGAATTTTAATTTTTGTTCCAAATCATAATAAATTGCTTTGTTTGGCTTAATAAATAAATCATAAAAAGTATAGTCTTTTTTTTATCATCATAATTTAAGTATGCTGCAGAAGTTGAACTCTAGGTTCAATTATGCCGTGAGATAAAAAAAAAAATATTGAAAAACACTGACCTACAGCTTTTGAATTGTCCAGCAATTATATTAAATAAAATCTATGAAGAAGGGACAAGCTCCCAAGAAATGAAGGAATTATAATTGATTTTTTTTAAAAAGCAAGTGAAAAAATATATAAAAAATTATTCTAAAAATTCAAATATCTAAATGATAAAGAAGTACCAGATTATTGGAAGAATGCAATAGTATTACTAACATTTGGAAAAATGATAATGAAGATATTAGAAATTACAGACCGATAAATCTTTTATCAGTTCAATACAAAATCTTTACCAAGATAATCACTTGTCTACAGCAAACTTTAAATTTTAACCAACCAAAAGAATAAGCTTTGTTTAAAAATAATTTTAACACAGTCAAGCTCATCCAAGTATTGAGAGAAGTTATAGAAAAGACAAATGAGTATCAAGTGCTATTATGCTTTAAATTTTTAGATTATGATAAAATGATTCTATAAGCCATTCTACAGTGTTTAAATCATTGAATCATCAAGATATAGATCTGGAATATTGCCATATTCTGAAGAATATTTATCAAAATACAATAGTGATGTTTAGATTACATGGTAATACTAAGAAGATTAATATGGAAAAGAGTATATAGTTCAGTGATCTTTAGAACTTTGTATAGTAATTTAAAAAATATTCTGTGAATTAAAACAGGGATCTAAAAGTAAATGAAATTTATTTAAGTCATCTCAGTTTTGAAGATTATATGATTGTTTTTGCAAATAATGCTTCAGAAAATGTTGCACAAAAAATGTTGCCAGAATTATCAGATGAAAGTAAAAAAGTAGGACTAAAGATAAATGCTAAAAAGGCAAAAGTAATGCTTAAATGATTTCCTTAGAATTAAGATTGATAATCATGAATTAAAAGAAATTAACAACTTCCAATATTTTAGTCAGATTAGTAATACAGATGAAAATATAATGAAAGAAATAATCATAGAATTAAACTTGGTTGAAGTTAATCTAGTAGAAATAACTTAATATTGAAAGGAAATATGCGTATGTGTTTGAAAAATGTTTTTAACAATGTGTTTTTACCAGTTCTTACTTATGAATCTGAGACTTGTATACTTAACAGAAAAACAATTCAGAGACTTTCAATTGCTCAACAAGTATGGAGAGAATGAGATTAGGAATAGTAAAAACAGATCAAATACTAAATACATGGGTAAATAAATAGATATTGCTGACATCATTGAAAAAATGAACAAACTAAAATAGACATGACTGGACATATTGATAGAAAAGATATGAAGATGGACAATTAAAATCCTAAAGTGGATCTCAAAAAATTGAAAAGACCTAGACAGAAACCACATGTGAGATGGATGGATGAAATAATAAAATTTGCTGGTGTGTTGTGAAAAGGAGAGGTCAGAGATTAAAAAACTGGATTAAACTTGGAGAGACTTTTATTCTGCAAGGTATCAATAATGGTTGAAAATAGTGATGATGATATACAACTAGTATACAACTAAATGTTGGGAAAAGTTATTATTTACATAAAAATTTTATAAACATTGTTAAAGATAGAGAAAGATCATAGATGTGAAATTGATTACTATTATCCTTTTAATAAATGGAACAAGAATCATGACATTCTATTCCTAAAATACATTAACATCACTTCAAATCACTTATTATGCATTTAATAGCACTTGGATTTATTATAAATTAATGGGATTAAAATTGATATCAAATCATAGTTTTTGTTAATGTCTCAGTCAGCCAATTCATTAAATATTTCAACAAACTATAACCATTCATAAAATTATAAAGATCATTCTACTAGAAACAAAAGGCAAAAAACAAAGGAGCAAAAAGAGATGACAATAAATACAAACTTAAAAAAAAATGAATTTTTAGAATGATTATACAAACTAATCTATGAGTACGTCAATACATATATAGCATATGTTGGTCCCTATTGTGCTGGTACAGTGGAAAGATGAGAAAACGTCATCATCCTTACAAAATTTCACAATCAGATAAAATATAAAAGATGTAATATATGAGGAGCATAATATCAGCAGTAGAACAAAAACATAAGTAGATAATAATAATAATAATAATAATAATAATAATAATAATAATAATAATAATAATAATAATAATAATAATAATAATAATAATAATAATAATAATAATAATAATAATAATAATAATAATAATAATAATAATAATAATAATAATAATAATAATAATAATAATAATAATAATAATAATAATAATAATAATAATAATAAACTACTAGTTAAATCAGCAATCAGTAATCATCCCTTCTGACTCAATTTAAAAAGGATTCCACAATCAATGCCATAAACTGCATGTACAAACACAAATATGAACCCCTACATTTATATAAATAATGATTATTGTTCCATACTGGGTACCATTTGTAATGATATGGTATGAGGGGTGGTGATATGGGAAGACATCATCATCCCCATTTATCATAAATATAAAAATATAAAAAACATGAGAGAATCACCACCAGCATTACAAAGCCAAATCTACAATCAGCAATCAACAGTCATCTTTGTGATTGAATTTTAAGAGACATTATGGCAGGTTAATTATCTAACCATTGGATGCACTTACTTAAGTGATAAAATATCTATCCTAGAAAAAAAACTGTGATACTGGAAAATGTTGATCAACATCAATCCTCTGGCCATGTGGTACCATAAGTAAACAGGCCAACTATAAAGTTAATTTTTAATTAAAAAATCAAATGCAGTGAATGGACTTTAAAGGTGATATCTTTGTACCATCCAGAATTATCAGATGGATCTCAAAATACAAACATAAACCCCTACATTAATCTAACTAATCATTATTACTCTAAAGATAGCTCACTATCATAAGTCTCTAGAGACTGTATCTGTGAACAAGATAAAGAAGTATAAAAGCACGAGATTAACAATAGAGCAAAATTATAAGCAGTTATAATAAGTTGTATACTGCTAGTTATCCGGCATTAGACAAATAATCAAATCATTAATCAGAAAGCAATAGTCAGAACTCATCCCTTGTCACTGGATTTAAAAGGAATTCCATAGGCAATGCATTCAGCTTGATGTTCAAACACAAAACTCTACATACATATAACGAACCATTATTGTCCTATGTTGACTGCCATTCGTAATGTTCATTCTTTTTATTATTCTCTTCTCTTTGTTATTATTCTCTTCTCTTTGTTATTTCATTTTATTAACTTCTCTTTTTATTATCCACTTCTCTTTGCTTATTTTTTGGCAACCCAATTGTGGGGCTAATGAGAATCAAGTTCTGGTAGTCAATATATAAAATGGCCATATAACTTGAAGTTCAAATATAATTACACCTGCGGAAAAAAACTGTATAGTGATGCAGAATTAATTTTTAGAAAATTGATCAGTATCAAATATGTGATGATTAAATTTATAATTTTATTATAAATTATAACAATTAGTGATGTGAATGTATATTTAAAGAGCTTATTTTTCAGAGATTGGATGACTGTGGGAGTTTTTTAGCTGTCATTTCAACACTGGTGATGGATGGGGACTTTTGACAGGAGTCCTACCATGAATTCCAGTTTATAAATTTTTAAAAAGAGCAATGGGTAGGTTTTTTTCTTCTAAGCCTCTAAATCTCAAACAAAAGGAGCAAGATAAAGTTTTGAATTTTGGTATTATCAGTGCCTAAGACTCAAAGAAGCAGGACTTTGTAATACTTTTACATTATTATTTATTTTGGGTTGTAGGTCAACTTATAGTGTTTAATTTGAGACTTTTTGGTGTTCATGCTGCATTGTGTATTTATAGTCATGTGGCTGGATTCTGTATCTATTCCAAGAATGCAGGATATTGTTAATTCTTTTGCTGTCAGATGCTGGTCAGATCTCTGAAAAATTTTTTGTGGAAATACCTTATTGCATGAACTTCATTTTATGTGTACACGTGTACTTAAAAATAAAATATAATAGTGAAAAAGGAAATGTCACACATTCATGAACAAAAAGATAGAATTGGAGAATAAACAAAAGATGATAGTTAAGTGATGATTAATTATGTGTAATGCTGGGTAATTGTAGTGTATAATTGATTATTAGTATAATTATTTACGTATCTTAGTTCATGAGATCATCAACTCTCCATACAGTACTGCCACTAAATGCAAGACTTCACAATCATGGATTCAGGAAGGTTTGTGCATGAAATTCCTATCTAGTGTCTACTTACACAACATCCCCAGGCTAATTTCTAGCATGTGGTTTTTGTGATTGAGGAGCCTTCAATTTGAGAGTACTGCATCTAGATCTTAGGATCTAAATCAACTCTCACAAACTACCTTTTACCTATTTGGTTAACTATAAAGAAAGAAGCCCAAGATGAAAACAACAACTCAAACTCATTTAGGTCATACAGATTTAAATTTAGATCATTATCTGTACATTTTGGTGCCTTTGATTTTTCAAAAACCAGTCACAATTATCCTACGGGCAGGATAGGTATAAAACCATCAAAACATCACATGATCACCATTTCAAATGCTTACACATGCTGTTAATAAGAGTATTAAACTCCATACAATAGGGTCACCAAGAACAAGCCTTCATAATCAATGGATGTAGGATGGTTTGTGCATAAAATCTCTATCTAGTGCCTACTCATCCAACATTCTCAGACTAGTTTCTAACTTGTGGCTTTCACCAGTGAGGAGTCTTGGATTTGAGAGCATTGCATCTAGAACTTAGATCTAATGCACTCCTCCAGCAGCTAATTTTTACTGATTTGGTTAACTGTAAAGCTAGGAACCCAAGATGAAAAAACACCATAATGTTTCCAAGGTAAGCTCATTCACTTGTAGTCATATAGATCTGAAATCATTTCAGCATTTATAAATTTTGGTATCTTTGGTTTCAAAAACCACAGTCACCATTATACCATAGGCAGGATAGGTATAAAACCATCAAAATATTATATGATCACCATTTCATATGCTTACACTTGGTGGCACTACTGTATGGAGTTTGAGACTCTTATTAACAGCATGAGTAAAAATATGAAATGATGATCATGTGATGGTTTGATATCTATCCTGCCCATAGGATAATGGTGACTGTGATTTTTGAAAAACCAAAGACACAAAAATGTACAGATACTGAAATGATTTGAGATATATATGATTCTACAAGAAAATGAGCTTAGGCTGGAAACATTATGGTGTTTTCATCATGGGCTCTTAGCTTTATAATTAACTAAATAGATAAAAGGTGTCAGCTGGAGGGTTGCATTAGACTCTAAGATCTAGATGCAGTGCTCTCAAATTCAAGATTTCTCATTGATGAAAAGCAACAAGCTAGAAACTAGTCTGGGGATGCTGGATGAATAGGCACTAGATAGGGATTTTATGAACAAACTTTTCTGCATTCACTGCTTATGAAGGCTTGCACTTGGTAACACTACTGTATGAAAAAGTTTGATACTCTTATTAACAGCATGTGCAAGCATATAACATGGTGATTTATGTTACATGTGTGATTCATTTATATTTGCTCACCAGAGATTATTTAATTATGGAAAGAATGATGTGTTCCCATCTTCTCAAGTTATTATCCCTTCCATGCATACCATTACAGTACATCAAAAGAACTCAAATAAATGGAATAAATTCTTTTGCAACAAATTTTTATTTATGACTTTTATTATATATGCCTAATTATAATTCTCCATTTACTAAACAGTTTGCCATATCATTCCTATAAAAGTACTCAATATTAATAATTTTTTAGAAGAACTTATGTAATCTAATGCAATACTAGAGTAAATGGCTAAAAATTTAAAAGTTGTTGAATTGATTCTATGTTGAGTGAAGTAAAAACAATTCAATTTGATAAAATTATTATTTTCAATTTGAAAATTTGATGTTAAGTTGTCTCTTCGCAACTAACTAACCATATTATTATATTTTTATATGTAAAGAGAATTTTTAAATGTATTATTAAAGCATAAATGGAGTGGGTTGCTTCCATAGAACTGAAGAATAAGTTCTAACATAAAAAAAAAATTCTAAAATCTATATTATTAATCAATTTTGCATAACAATCCAATGATGATGTGATTTTACAATAATAAATTAATCTCATTCAACAAACAAAACTAATTGATCTTGTGATCTTAGCACTGTACTTACAAAATCTTACAAGATATCCTTAAATATTTTCAATGTCTCTACATTATCTTATTTCCCACAATAAATTTGGAAGATATAACAGACTCATAATAATTAGCCAAAATAGTTATATCACTATGATGAAAAACTTATCTTTTAAACTGTTAACTGCAAAAGTAGCACACAAGATTCTGCATTACTTTTCTATCTATTAAGATATTTTAAAGCCAAAAGAAACAAAGATATTTCTTCCATATTTGAATTGTTTTATTTAATAAATTGCTAAAATAAATTTCTTATAATTTGCATCCAAAAATAATGTGAACCAAATTATTTAAATTAGCAAAATTCATTAATGTACTGGAAATTTAGAAATAAAAAAGTTTGTTTTTTCTCTTTAAATGATTCAAATTCAAAATCATACTATCAAACCTTTATTGAATCATCATAATTGCTTTGTTAAGTCACTTATAAAGACCACTGCCATATAAATGAAAAACAAATTCGAATCTAGTATACATCCCTAACAACAGTTTTCATTTCAAAAGCTTTAGATTTTCTGCCACCAGTATTAATGCCTTATTTATACCATAATACAGCAGCTATGCATTACGAATAATCTTACATGGACAACCAAGTATTTTTAAACATTGCCAAATCTCTATCAACTGAATCAATTGCCTTGACAAAATCAATATATATATATTGTATCCATCTCTATATGAATAATAATACATACATGAAAATAATGTTAAAATATTATTATCTTAAAATCAACTAGGCTATTGTGAATCGATAAATCTAAGGAAGGTCACAAAGGTTCATGAAGATAATAACTTCCAATATCAACATCGATTAAAGTAACTTTAAAATCCGTCAACAAAATATTAATAGATAAATTTACTTTGCAAAACCAATAAATAGTTGGTAATCAGGTCTACAAAATGAATATGGAATTTTAATTATGAATTAGATGATAATGAATTAGTATGTAGATGACTAAATGGATGATGAAAATAAATAATAACTAAATAGTGAAAAATTAATGAGCTTAAGAGTAAGGATTAGAAAAAGAAAATGTGTTAGGGTAATGAATGATTAAGATGGTGATATAATAGGAGCCAATAAAGGATGAATCAATTATAATAATGAGTTAAGATGAAATGAAGATTAAAAAAATAAGAGAAAGATCCAGATGAAATATGAGAACAATATTGATGATGAAGAATGAGATCCTGAACAATAAAACTAATATTGTGTTAAATGACAGTAGGATAAAAATGAAACAAAGTATGGATTCTAAGCTTGATTATACCAGAATATTTAACCATGAAGTTAAAATAAACTGTAAGTTTTAAAAACTAGAGAGGAAATTTACATCTTAGAATTATACAAATTCAATTAAATAATAAAAATGAATATGAGAAATCAAGGCAATGTATAATAAATAACTTCAGACATAAAAATTACCATAAATTCAAAATTATGACTTCTAACTAATAATTTACTTTCTCAGGGTTCAAATAACTTAAATATTATCATTTTAAAAGATATATTTGGGTCGGTGAGAGGGATTTTGCCACTATCCAAATATAACAAACAAAAACAGCCCATAAAACAAACTAGAATTATGAGTAAATAAGCAAATATTTTATCTAGCGCAGTGCTTGCAATTATATTTCATTCCAATATCAGCCTTTCAAGCTAATTGAGCACGCGCCTTTTGAGTGTTAAATAAATGAATACTCTCTTCTTCAATCCAAGATATAGTATTTATGCAGGAATAAAAAGAATCCCTCTTATTCCTATGACTCAAATTCTTTTATATGAGCAAATCTGAAGAACTGTTAGAGAGAGCTTCGTCATTCAGCCAAATATCAGCCTTTCAAGTTAATTGAGCACGCGCCTTTTGAGTGTTAAATAAATGAATACTCTCTTCTTCAATCCAAGATATAGTATTTATGCAGGAATAAAAAGAATCCCTCTTATTCCTATGACTCAAATTCTTTTATATGAGCAAATCTGAAGAACTGTTAGAGAGAGCTTCGTCATTCAGCCAAAAAACATCATAAATAGTAATTTAAAGTGAGAATCTACTCATGCTCTCTTTAACAGTTCTTCAGATTTGCTCATATAAAAGAATTTGAGTCATAGGAATAAGAGGGATTCTTTTTATTCCTGCATAAATACTATATCTTGGATTGAAGAAGAGAGTATTCATTTATTTAACACTCAAAAGGTGCATGCTCAATTAGCTTGAAAGGCTGATATTGGAATGAAACAAACTAGAATTAATAAAGAATATTTGGCAATCCCAATACTAACAATAATATGAACTTTAAGCTTTACGAAGTTCAAATAAATTCTTAATAAAACAAACACAATAATTTACAAACTATCTTTTATTAAGTAACTATGGGCAATATGATCAAGACTGGATCTAATGATTCAGATAAATTAAGTTATTCCAAAAACTAAATGTTTCATCTTTAAAATATTATTTAAAATAATACATGTAATTAAGGTCAATAGTGTTTGGATCAATAAGTGATGAAGCTTTAGATATTTTAAAGGGTAAGAGCTTAACAAATTAATTTTGATATGCTAATACAATAAAATCTATTATTGACTGGTGATGACTTTATGATAATAAAAATAATATGTTGATAACAATAGCAATAACAATATGGATGGTAATTAACAATAAAGCCACAGACCACCAAATATATTTTAAAACAAAATTTATTTACATTATTTACACATTTTATGAATATATTAGGAGCAATAAAGAAAACATATATAATCCTGGACAAATATGATAGAAATTCACATATAACAAGATTTAATAACATCATTTATGATTAAGGGAAGATCTCTCAGGATCTATTGACTACTTTAATAAGTCATTACCCTTTTATTTATTATTATTCCAATTTATTACATACCTTGACTTTAGACTCATTATTCTTCTATGTTAAGAAAATATAAGCATTTCAAAACAACTGGGACTTTTTTAAGACTAAATAAATTATTAGCATTTTGAAATAACTTTATAAATGATAGATAATATAGCTCAATGATATAAATGAGATCATCTTGAATGGATAGATGACAAGTGACAATCTACTATAAAAATAACTTTTAACTGATATTATCCTATATCGTCATTTTGCTTAGTGCTAAGTACAATCTACATCTGCAAATATATACTTCAAAAATGATTCTACTGTTATCCATAACAAATCATTAAACTTAGGAATATGATGCATAATAAAACATATATTCAAAGATATAGTGGCATTGAGTTAAGGCAAAGAACAAACTAATCAACCTAGACCAGGGCCATCTCATGACTGCATATAGTCTAAAATATCGGTGTTGCTTCTGGAGCTTTAGGGATATGAGGAAAAGAAAAGAGGTGGTTAGTTCCTTATTTAATAACTAGCTCAATATACTATAAAGTAGGTCTTAATTTGCTCAAAGTTTAATAATTATTATTCATAATTCACCCTCTGATGATCATTTTATATCATCACTCAGGGAAAGAGAATAAGTTCACCCAATGTGATGTGGCATGGACCTAATACACATTCCAAAATGTTATATTGCTATCATTTTAATTATTTACTATGACAACAGATAAATCTAGTACTAATCTAACATACCACAAATATCTAAATTCATTAGCTCAATGGTATGGATTTCTACTTGATACGTAAAATTTATAATTATCAATTTGAGAATGATCCATAACTATATCTATCTTTAACTATTAATTAGTCATGTTTTATACATATTAAATACTATGTTGAATGCACTTAAATAGACCAAGTTATATACTATTCATTTATCATTATTATTCAACAATTGTTCTCTTTTATCCTATAGAAAAAATATCAAGAATAAACTGTAATAATCTATTACCTGTATTCATATTTTAAATATGAATGAAATTTATAATAAATAAAGTTGTTTTTTTATATTTGATTAAATTTAGATCTATTGCAAATTTGAATTTTTTTTCTACACAAACCCTTTTTTTATACCTATAATAACAATATACAACATCATAGAGATAACATATTATATCATTAATAATAAAATGATTAATAAAATTTTTAGTTTCACATTCTTTCTTGTAAGACTAAAAAAAAAAAAACTATAACAATCATAGTTTCATTTGTTAAACATCAGGCACATTGTTATTCCGGAAGTTAAATGAAGTTTAAGACAAACTTTGATACTTATTTTCATAGCATATCTATATTCCTTGTACTTTATGATTGATGATGCTATCAAGGATTAACACATTGGAAGTTCAATTTAGAATATGATTCTCATAATAATTCCTAAATCAAAATTTAGGTTGGCATTTAATTCACTTTTGATGAAATGCTACAATTTAGCTTACAAAAAAAATATATCGATTCTGCTTGTAAAGAATTTTCAAGATGGTGTTTTTAATTTGCCTCACCTGGGTTTCAAGCAAAATGATAATATTTTATATTAAAAGTCTCAATAAATACTTTATACACTTTTATTTCAGTGTCTTCATTTGTATTATTTTCTTAGGAAAGTATAAGTTATTACTATATTTTTATTCAATTGCAATATAACATTTTTCTCTTTTTTTAAATTTTTATCTTCTACATATAATGAAATTAATATAGCATACTTGAATTGTGACATTTGAAATTAGCTTTAGTATTATATTTTACATTAGTTTGGAACATGCCGTGCTTTATAAATTCAAAACAGCAATAAAAGACATTGAATATCTAATTATATACTTCTGCTTATTTTAAATTAATTTGGCTGAAAACAAATAATTTTCCTTCCTTTTGCTAGCCCCGAATAATTATAATTATCTTTATAATGCATACAGTAAATATTATAATTAAAATAGATATAAGATACAGAACAAAACTTTATGCTTACAAACTTCTTGTTTTGTGTACATTTGAAATCCATTTTTAGTGGGATATTTCATTTCCAAGATGTCTACCAGCTTTATATGTGAACATTGACAATTATGAATTGACAGAAGTGGCATGTACCATGTAGTAGCCAAATGGGTCCTCTACTCCATTACTTGCACATTAAAAAAAATAATTTCATTTTCAATCCAATTCAAAATTTTACTTTGACAATTTTTCAATTACTCTATTTTAGATGTTGTTATTGTTTCTTCCTGTTCTTTCTGTTCTCTCTGTGTCTTGCTTGTTGTTCTCTTATTTATAAACTTTCGCAAAAGAGAATTATTGTACAAAATAACAAACCAATTAAATCGTTATATGTGCATACATTAACTTATAATTAATAATTCTCTATCTATAAGCAGGAGCTATAACTAATTAAACCATTCAAAATTATTTTAAATCGCAATCAAATATGCTTAAGAATTAACTATAAAGATCAATTTAGAATAGCTATCATCTTAAATCTTTTTGATTATTATTTAATAATAATAATATATCAATATTTCTATACTTTTAAATTAATAATGACACTAATAAATTATATTTTTGAGACTGCATAAAAAATCTCTTACACAACCAGACAGATGGCTTAGCATATCTTGAACAGTCCAAGTCCTTATTAGTTTCAGGAAATTTATTGATAATATTTATTATTTATAATAAAATTTGGCAACTATGGTAACACACCACTGATATAATGCACCTATTTAATATTGAATATTTAATTTTTTTAATTATTACCAATTAAAATTTTATATAATTAAACATTTAAATAGGACTTGATAAACATCAAGCCCAACTATAAAGTTACAATATATATATAGTAAGAAGCTATAGATTCAGCAAAATTAAATTTATTAAAAGATTTATCACTTGTAATGATCATGTGACAAAATTTGAGACTTCATCATTGTCATCATAGTAGGATAGTAGTAGTAGTAGTAGTGGTAGTAGTAGAAGTAATAATAATGATGATGATGATAATAATAATAATTCAATTTATTCTATGAAATAAAACAAAGTATATAACAATTATTTGAAAACTCCAAACAAGAAAAATCGTGTCTGTGGAATTTACATGTAAAAATAATAAATTAAAACAAAATAAAAATACAACCAAAAGCTCATATAGCAAAAGAACAATTTAGAAAATAAATTAAATAAATAAAATAAATGCCAAAATTAATACATACTATACAACCACTGACATAAATACTTTTTGAAATATACATATGAAATATTATTCAAATCAATTGAACACTCATATATAAATTTATTAAATAACTTTGGACCAGAATAGACATATTGTCTAGAATTCAGAAAAAGTTTAGCCCAAAAAATATCAAAAATAACTCTATATTTGTATAAGCGATTTACATCAAATAAACCAAACTCAATATAAATATCTTGAACAGAAGAATGAGATCTACCCAAGATAATGCACAAAGTATCATTTTGTAGAACATGCAAAGAAGATAGAATGTATGGAGAAGTATTACCCTAAATAATGATATTATAGGATAAAATACTCTGATAACATGCAATGTAAATAAAAATGAGAGCTGACCTAGGAAGAAATTTAACTAAATAATAAAAATATAATTTAAATTACATAAACTGTTGACAAAGATAGGTAATATGATTTGTCCAGGACAATCTGGAGTCAATATATATTCCCAAATAACAATAATTATCTACCAAAGGAATATTTTTACAAGTACACATATTATTAAAATGCAAAATATCCTTACAGAAAATTTTAATCTTAAGAGAGAAAAAAAATATGCTTATAAGAAAGAAAAAAACATTTTATTTTATCCAACTTTAGCAACAATGAATTATATGGCAGCCACTTACCAACTGAGTTCAAATCCTCATTCACCAATTTTTTAAGATGTCGATAAGAAACAGCATTACAGGATAAAGCAATATCAGCAAAAACAAAAACCGTAGAATATAATTTCAGTGAAAATAAATCATTAATATAAATTAAAAACAATAGAGGACCAAGTACTGAACCCTGTGGAACTCCACAATTAATCAAGACCACATCACTGACAATACCATAAATATTAGTAAACTGTTTTCTATCTTTTAAATAATTCTTCAACCAACTACCAATAGAATCATGAAAAACATCAAATAGCAACACTTAATCAAAATATTATGATTAACAAAATCAAATGCTTTAGATAAATCAAGATCAATAGCCAATGTTTTAAGTTCATGATCTAATGAAAATTTTAAATAAATGATGTTTTAAAGCATCTAATGTATTTTTACCAGGAAGAAAACCACATTGATTGTCAGATAAAATTTTTATTTTTAAACAGAAATGACAACATTTGATCCTTAACAATCATTTTCAATAATAATAATGATGATGATGATGATAATTTAATTTAGTACATTTAACAGATTTTACATTCAAACAAAAATGCACAGCTAATCTTGTTCACAAAACATTAGCAGAGTTTTTTGAAAAGTAATTCTAAATGTTCTATCATTTGTTTCAAATATATTAACAGCACTAAAGTATTTATTATATAATCTAGATAATCTTACTAATGCTGAATTTTTTTAATGTTTCACTTTTAAACTTTTGAATGTTGTACAATTTTTTAATCTCGTATCCTTTATTTTCATCTTAAATGATAATGTTGTTTGCCAATTTCTCACATCTATTATATTTGATGTAGTTTTTTTTTTTAGTATTACATATCAGTATAAATTCATCTTTTATAGAATGCATTGTCATCATATATTCTTTCATACTTAATATATCGCAGAAATTTTTTATAAACTTTTTTCAATGCTAATCTATAACTTAATTTACAAGAGTTCCAGATCACAGATCCATAACTTAAAATAGGTAAAACCAATGTATGAAACAAATACACACATGTATTTCTATTAAACATTTTAGTTTCTGAAAATTAAACCCATTATAACTTTTTGTGATAATATATTCAATATTGTTATTAAATATTCAATTATTATTAAAAATAATACCTAAATCTTTATGATAATCTTTTCTTGAAATACTTTTTGAATTTAGTGTATAATTGAACATACTTGTAAATCATTTTTGAAAACGATATGACACAACATTTTTCAATGTTAATTTCTATATAGTTTCTCACACCAATCTTGAAATCTTTGTGTATCAGACTATAAAATTTTCTTATCATCAAAATTATTAATATTTTATACAATTTAATATCAACTGCAAAGCAAAGATTATTAGAACCAACTACACACTGCTCTATATCCAAACAATAAACTGAAAAAAGTAGTGCTCCAAGTACACTTTCTTGAGGCACTCCAGCATTACTGATATATATATATATGATTTTATAGGCCAAAAGAAACCAAACTAGATATATTTGAGACAAAAGATAGAAAACACTACAGAAGTTCTCACCTAAAACCAATAATCTATAACTTATCAATCAACCTGGAGTGATCTACTTAGTCAAATGCTTTGCTTAAATCAAAACAAATTACATATACCTGCAACCTGCTATCAACTGCATTTGCAATAGCATCTTGAATATGTATCAAATTAGTCTCAACATATCTACCTGATATAAAGCTATGTTATGTTTTAGATAATGATCTAGCTACTTTATCCATTATCTTATTATACTCACTTTTTCCAACTATACATAATAGTGAAATAGGTTTATAATTACCAATATCATTTGATTTGAATTTTCATATTGGTATAACTTTTGCAACTTTCCATGAATTAGGAAAAAAGTACTCTGCTGTAAAGGCATATTAAAGATATAGCAGTTTAGTACATCCTTTGTAAATAAAAATTGGTAACATATTATACCCCAAACTTTTTTTATTGTTGAGCTGTTTATTGCTAATAAAATGTCATCATACTTTAGTGAGTCAATAACTATCAAATTATTAATTTTAAAACCAGTAGCTGTATAAGATTTAGATAGCATATTCTTTTTATATATGATGAGAAGCAGTTGGCAAGATCATCAGCTGCAAGATTTCCATTATCGATTGAGATTTTATTTTTTACACTAGAATGCTTTTTAATGAATGATCAAAAGTACTGTAATTTGAATTGCAATTTAGATTGTCCTCTAGTTTCTCAATATATCTTTTGAAATCAATTTTTTCTATGATTTTAAATAATCTTCGGAAATTTATAAAGTCATTACTATATTATTGATACTGATTTTTTAAACAACTTATGATGCCTAAGTTTCCTTGTATAAATAGAAATGAATTTCTTACAGAAACAAGGAGGATATTTTTAGATGATTCATAGCATAAAGGTATTTTATTATTTAAATTTTTTTTTTCATAATTTTTTGAGATAGATCTACAGCCATTTTTGAAACATTATATTTAGACCCAATTAGCATGCTTGATGTCACATCATAAATTATAATAATCACCATGTTTATTTGAAGTTATCATATCTTTATTTATTGATGCATACACATTCGATGTAAACAAAAAACTCAATTACTGCATGATCAGAGTCTTCCTTTAATAATAGCTGTAGATTGTTTAACATTTACGTCATTAAAGTTAATTAAACAAAAATCTAGAATACATCTGATATTATTTTTTAACTGGTTTTAATAATAATAATCTCCCAGGGTGCAATTCATGCTGAAACAGTGTTTTTCTGTTTTCCCAAGATGCATTTCAAACTGACTAGTATTTTTCCTTTTTTTCCACATGGAATTTATATAACAAATGAACAATAAGACTTACCTATGTAAACTATAGTATTCCCACCAAATGAGTCCAATTTTTATTGACCATATACCAATCTAACACTAACTTCAACCATTCTTCCATATGTTTCCAATCATACTATCATGTGTTTCCATTTGTATCATCCATTACTGTGTTATCTTCCAAAAGTTTTCTATCTTTTATATATTTTAGTTTAGTTTCAGGCACCAGTATTGATACATTCTTTTTATTAATTTTCATTGATTTTTTTATTATATTTATTTCACCACCATCATCATTATTATTATTGTCATTGTTGCCATCATTAATAATAATAATAATTCAATTCAATATCTACTTATTATATGCATTTCAACATTTACACTTTAACAGAAATACACAATAATCAAAAAATAAAATAAAAAACAAAAAATAAAATAATAAGCAAATATAAATTATATGCATAAGATTATATATACACATATTTTCTCAATTATACATTTAGTTCTTTTCTAACATTCATAATAAACTGATCACAAAAATATCAATATTATTAAAAGATAGATTATATACTCTTTGTAATCTATTAATAACTGACTTAAAAGTGTGCATTTCTCTTAACAGATGACTAGATGCTTCCAATTTCATTTTCCATCTAGTCACTGATACCGATTTTACTATCAATTCACTTTTACAACAATATATCTTTCAATACTGTTTTAACATTCTTTCATTATTAATTTTTTGAATCTTTTTTCAACATTATGCATTCTAGACTGAATATTAATCAAATTGAAATTCCATATAGAAGAATCATATTCTAAAAATGTTACAAGAGAAAAAAATAACCTGTATTTTATGGAAGTAGATATATCTCTCCCATATCTCAAAATATATCCCATCTTTCTGTATGCTTTATTAATAATATACTTAATATGCACATTAAAAGTAATATTACTACAAAATATAATTCCTAAATCAGATACGATCTCTTTATATATAATAATACCATTCTCAGTTTTATATTGATAAAACAGATTTTTCAGTTTTATTAGTATAAGAAACAATGCATGTTTTATTAATATTAATCTCCATATTGTTATACCTACACCAAATTTTAAAACAATCTATATCCTTTTTAATCCCAATGTGATCATTATAAGTAATAATTTTTTTGAATAATTTACAATCAGCATAAGTAAGAATCATACCATTTTTTATGTTTTGAGCAACATCACACATAAAAACATTAAAAAGTAAAAGTGCTAATATTCCACCCTGAAGAACACCTACTATATTATTACAAAGATGAGAATTGGTTCTATCCATATACACATAAGATTTATGATTCCTTAAATAATTGCTAAACTACCCAATTAAATGAGCACTAACTCCCAGCATTTTAAGCTTATATAAAAGTCTTACATGTGAAACTTTATCAAATGCCTGAGTCATACCAAAATATACAACATATAATTGTTTCTGATCAAAGGCTTGAACAATGTGATCAGATATGACCATTAAATTAGTTTCAGCTGATTTACCACGTAGAAAATCATGTTGATAATTAGGTAACACCTAAATTATATAATAAATACACTTTCATAAACCCTACCAAAAGGTGACAGAATGGAAATAGGCCTATAATTACCATGTTCAGATCTATACCCTTTCTCATAAATTGGTATAATCTTAGTTATCTTATTATGTCATGAATAATAGATTTCTCAATTGATAAATTAATAAGAAATGCAATGGTACTATAAAACATACAGCACAACCCTTGATAATAAAATTAGGAATATTACCATATTCCATAGAAGATTTTGTTTTAAGTTTAGAAATTGCATTGAACGTTTCAGGAATTTCATTTTTTTTAAATATCTATATTCCAAGAATTCTATTAAATTTAAAATCTGCCATATCAGTATAAGAAATATCTAAATACATATCTATAAAATGATTAACTAGATCATTCATAGACAGTTGAATTACATTATATCTATGACTCTTATTTCCAGTAATATTAAGATCCTTAACATGATTCCAAAACATTTGTGGATTAGCCTTAAAATTTTCTTTAACTCTATTTAAATTATTATTATAATCTTTTCTCATGAATCTTAGTATAAGCATGCAAATCATTAAATTTCTTTTACAATTTTCTATCATTAGTTAACATATATAGCCTATATTTATGCTTTCTATTTAAAGCCTTACACAATTCATTAGAAAACCATTTAGGATATTTATTATTAGTATTCAAATAATGCCTAATAGGAATATATTGATCCAGACAATTTTGAACTTATTTGCAGCTATATTTGGATCATTTTCTATCAAAATCACATTCCAATCACCATCTTTAAAAGCTTTATGAAGACTATAATAGTCACCATGTTTATAATCTCTATTGCTATTTACTATAGGCTTTATATGTTCATAAGAACCATCTATTACAAATTCCAAAAGTGGATAATAAGGATCAGGTGACAAAAGAGCTTGATCAGCCTCTTTGCACTTCAAATCATCTTTGGTGTTAAACAATAAATCCAACATACCACCCCTAAAATTAATAATATTATTAAGTTGAATTAATCTAACAAACTCAATAAAAAAATTTATCTATAAAGTTTATTATTATTACCAACAGTCTTATTGCTATGTAGTGAATAAACAACTTCATTAAAATCCCCAACTATAATAATATTATATTTCACTAATATATCCTCAACCTTAACCAAATATTCATCTAAATTATTGAATGTCAAAGTTGGTCGAAGATATATAATACCTAACAATATTTTATTCTTATTTTTTAAAACAATTTCAATCCAACAAGATTCAATATTATTACCATTAATAAATATCTATCTATGCTTTATGTCCTTTTTAATACCAATCAAAGTACAATCTCCTCTTGTTTCATTATTATAATTTTCTATCACATCTATATACGCAATACATATCATCAAATAAACTAACATTATCAATTTCTTCTTTTAATCAAGTCTCTGTTAAAAAGATATTATCAAATTCATTTAATAACAATTCATATTTAAAATCAATTGTCTTAGTTCTTAGTAAGACCATGCACATTTTGATAATAACAATTCATGAATTGCTATCACAAGTCACATAATACTACTTTCATCAACACTATCAGTTAATATATCTCCACTCTCTTCTTCAAGTCTTGTTAACATTTAATATAGTATCATCCTGCGCACTATTAACTACATCAGCATTAAGATTTCTTAAATATTTTAAATTATCATAGAAGAGCAATATCACAGCACTCATAGGTCAATACTAGCATTAACTTTATCAGATTTACATTCTTGTGTAGATAAATAAAATAAAGAATATTTTTAGAACAAGTGTTCAGTTTATAACACACTGTTTATATTCAAAGAATTTTTCAAAGTATAACCACATCTTCAAAAGAAGTATCATTATCCATTCTAGCCAAAAAACTTTTTTTAAAATTTTCATTCTTGTCTTAACAGCTTTCAATACATGATTACCTATAATAGAAGAAATATTTTCACTTCTAACATTTTTTTGTTTATTCTTTTCATAAAACACAATTTTAAATATTTAAAACCAGGCTCCCTTCACAAACCTGGGAGTTTAATTGTAAGTATAGGGGATTTGGCATCAGCATGGAATTTGGGCTTTCATCGTCGGATTTTCAATGATATGGATAGCTTTAAAGTTGGAGTGGATTGAAGCCTGTCCATTAAAGTAGGAAGATTTGCTATCTTAATATAAAATGAGCACTGATTATATGTGCGTGTGTGTGAAATGATATTGGTGGTTATTTATCTTTTCTACATGTGTGTAGTCATGTGCATCGGTTGTATGAAATAGTGTGGATAGATGAAGGGTGCTTGAAAATCTGAGTCCAAATCTCCTATACTTAAACACAATTTTATAACTTTTCTTTTCTTTATCAGTACAATCTATCAAACAAAAGGCATATGACTTTTTAGATATTTTATCTTGATTAGAAATCTGCAATGATTCATTAAATCCAATGGGGCGGGTTGGTCTAAAATCATGATCGTATGACATCTCATTTATTTTCTTATCTGACTGAACAATTTTCACTTTAATTACTTTATTCTTTTGTTCATTCAATTTAAAATTAGTATTATCAGTGACACTAATCACATCTGATTGCTTTTGTAATTTACCTATTCTTTCACTAAAATTTCTATTTATCTTAAATGGTGGTGGCAAGTCTAAATTCGCAATAATAAATTTACCAACTTGACATTCTTTGTTTAAAACAATAAAATTGTTATCAACAATTGTGCTTCCATAATCATTATTTTGATTTGTATCCAAATGATTAACTGATAATAATAAATCTTGTATATAACAACTGTAAATAATGTAAAATTTTACTTTGAATCAATAAAGTTCCCTTTTTTTTTTTTTTTTGAAACATAATAATAATACCGCAGAAAATCTCTGCTGAGACCAGAAGCAAATCGAAAAGCTCCCCGATGTAAATAGTTATATTTTTCTTTTTTTTTCAACTTGAATTTCGCAAAACAAACTAAATATAGGACAAATCGAATCATTTTATATCTTAATGAATTGTTTTTGTCAAAATATCTGCGCGTATTCGTATTTAATAATAATAATAAAAAACTGACTATAGTCAGATTAATAAATCACGGCTATTCCCCAGACAAGCGAATATATGAGTTAAGCGACAAAACGAATTTAACAATATCGTTAGTTTTAACAACGCCTACGTTGTATACAAAAATTCTTAAAAGTAATAACAATATTTCAGCATCAACCCAAACACCGCGTTTCCGAAGAACAACTACAAATGACAAAGAATATTGATCTATATACCCAAAAGGACCAACATGCCCCAGCTGCAATCTGGACTAAAGAAATGCTTGATAATATTAGATCGTTTTAATAACACATATATAATAACACGATTCCACGAACGCTATTTGAAACATTTCGCCGGTTTTTCTCGCCCACATCGCTATTGCTTGCAGTCACCGATTGGATAATTTCGCACTTGTAATTGTAGATGAAAACCGGCAAAATATTATTACTGGAGTGCTCAAAAATATTTATCTAAAATACAATATACAAGAATTTAAAAAAATGATGAACCCGTTTGGAAAAGTAATTGTCATACAGCCTATATATATTTCTCAAAGACACTCCAATACCCATATGCAGTAATCGGTTTGAATTCAAAATAAAACTTTCATAAAAACACAGATGCAGTCACAATCCCAACACAAATAACTAATCAAGAGGCAACCCTGTCTTTTCACTTAAGAGGCCTAAAGCCATAGTCTTTTGGCTGTGGACAGCGAGGTCACCTGGCAACTCAATGTGACAACATAAAAGGCTATCACTGTGAACAAACCAAACTCTTCTTCCCAGAATGATGCACTTATGATGAAAATAAAACTTTTAATAATACTACATCGATTGACAACACAATAATAGAAACCAGCCAAAAATAGGTTCAAACATCCACAAATAAAAATGATAACCAAACAAAATTGCCCATCTAAAAGATCAACCAATACAATAATAACTCAAAAACTAACACCCACACTGTAGATTCAAATGAAAATAATGCACAAGCAACCACAACACAAAATTCAGAAATTGCATCACAGGATCAGCATCTCGTTAAAACAAAAATACCAAGTAAAAATCAACAAACAGAAAATCCACACAGACAGCAATATAACGAAAATATGAACATAATTCTAGACAATGTAAGGATGCCAATAATAAAACAAACTGCATCAAATATTATGCATGTAATAGAACCCCCCCTCCTACCTATACAAGAGAATATACCAGAGGAAAAAGGAAAGCTGGTCGACGACCACCTAAAAACCATGAATCCAAAAAAGCCAAAAAAAGACCAAAAATACAACAATTTAGACACAAACAACTTAGAAAATGATGAAATAAAAATGAATTTAAGCCAACAACAAACAGACAACCTTTCAATTCCAACACCAATTTCCTATATAGAATCTGAACCAATGCTAAATGAAAGAAAAATTGACAATAAATGCTACAAAATTTTAAAAATGCATCAGCATTCATCTGTTGCAATTTAAACAAATCTTTAGAAGTCAAAAATAAATAAACATCTATACCCTTTCATAGAAATCAAAAATAAATAAACATCTATACCCTTTTATAAAGTTATATAAAACAAGAAGATAAAAATCTGATCTCTCAAGATTAGAGGCTTAAATGTCACAAGAAAAATTTTCAACTCAAAAAAATGGATACATACAACACAACCACACATACTGGGTGTGCTAGAAACAAAAATATACAGCAGCTTTCAAATTGATCCATCAAAATATTTAGCAAGGGTTTTGTGCTTGCTCAAGAGAATCACGATCAGGTGGCACAGGTATAATTGTATCCCACAACTGTCTTTTTAATTCCTTTAAAGTTATATAACACTCCATCATAAAAACATCACACTTAACCTAGTTTTTATGTATATACCACTAGGCCCTGTCACCAACTCCAGAATCATAGCAACAATAAATTCAATGCTTACTGCAACACCTAATCATATAATACTTTTGGGAGACTTCAACATGACCTATCAAGTTTTTGTGAATAAATGGATCCATCAAACCCACTTACGAGTGCTGAGGGTTTTCTCCCATCAAACTCAATATCATTTAATATCAATAGATATACATCACTTATAGATTTGAGTTTTTACTCACCAATGTTACATCATTATTTTAATCTTGAACTCTGTCTATCTATAATCTCAGTTCTTGCTGCCCAATTCATCATCCTTGACTAACAAAAATACAGAATGCAACAATAGGCCTTGAAAAGATTATGTGAATACTTCTTCCAGTACAAACAACTGAATTTCCTAGATTCAAAAACATACATAATACTCCAAAAACTTCAAAACATATCACTCACCATAAAAATATATAGCATTCACCAATATACTTTCTTTCAATATTAATCATATTACCTGCAATTCAAACCCCCCCCCCCCAGATTATTAGCTTTGGCAAATGAACTTCATGAATAACCATTTCCAGACCAACTGCAGGCAATCAAACACAAATTAAAAAACTACAGAAATGTACAATAACACACGCAACACACTAAAGCAATACTTAGCTATAAAAAAATATATATCTTGCACAACAACACACCTGGGCTAGGGCATACATACAGTGGGTACTGGGATATCCCTACACAGTCAGAATGCCTATGGCACTTGAAATTGATGGCTTTATAACAGCTGGAGCTAACACTACAAATCCCATATATCAACATTTTAAAAAAACTGCAAAAACAAAAAGCATACAGTGATCCTGAAAAGACACACCAATAACAACCATTTCAACTTGCACCAATAGCAAATACATGTCACCTAGGAACACAAGGCATTCCCAAATTTGTGTTCAAAGCCTTGCAGTCAAATACTTATGCGACCTCACCAATTACATATCACCAAAAAATTTACAACATACAAAGTCTATATCCAACTGCAATGGTTCCATTTAACAAAAAAAAAAACAGCAGCAAAATCATCTTAAACTAGTCTATGACCCATCTCAATGGGATCTTTAGGAATAAAAATTCTTGACAGAGTAATAAAGGAGAAAATAGAACAACACATACTCCCTGTGTTATCATCAGCTTGATTTGCCAAAAAAGGCTCATCCATTGGGCAATGTGCCCTAATGTACAAAACAATTATTGAAGCAGTAAAGAAAAGAAAGAAATATGCACCGATTACAGTATAGTTAGACATTGAGGCAGGTTTTGACTCTGTGCTCTTTGCCAAATTATTAGATATGCTAAAAAAAAAACAATATGTCCATCCCTACTATATATAATAGCCAATCTACTCCTCGGCCATGAAATTCACATCACAATTAATGGGAAAAAATCACCAGCTTTTAGACCTAGTCAATCCATCCCACAAGGATTCCCCCTCTGCATTGCTCTTCACACTATATATCAATCCTCTATTAACAGAGATACAGAAAAAAATAAAAGGTATTCAAATTCCAAACACTGGTTTAAATATATCATGCAAAGCCTAAATGGACAATATAATTATTTTCCTATTCTCTAAAAAGAATCTTCCCATACTACAAGAGATAATTAAGGATTATACTTCCAATTTTAACATAAAAAATTGACACAAATAAAACTGCTGCATGGTCAATATACATAGGCAAGCACTGTACAGATATGTTTAATGGCAAACCAATTGCTTTCCTTGTTTTTCCATTCTACCTTGGCTTCAATGAAATGAGGCAAAAAATTCAAAATAAATTAAAGAAAGATGTTGAAAAAAATCACCTCACTTGAAAAGTCATACCTATTAATACACGCAAAGGTAGCACTATATAATCAACTTACAATTATGAGAATTACCTATTACACACCTATAATCAAATTTTCTAAAACATATCTAAAATCACATCAATCTGTAACAAATTAATATGCAAGAGAAAGACAGTGGCAATCTCTTTAAAAAACCTGAGCAGACCACCCTTTAGCAATGGACTCGGACTCTATGCAATCAATGTTTCAGACCTAGAGTGTGTGATCAATATAACACCCACAGTCAGACTACCCTCTTCATATGAATATCCATTTACATTGATTGAAGAACTCAAGTCAATGTATAAGAAAATATCACTCAACAATGATACGGACATTTATAATATCCTAAACCCAAACCATATATCTCATCTTTATCCATCAGCTCTTGGGATAGACAACAGGCAAATTTGGCAACAATTTAGAAGAAAGTGGTCACTAGAACCAAAATTATTTGATTTTCTGCTTAAGTATAATCTAAATTCTCTACCCACAACACATTTCCTTAGATTTCATAAATTCTTTACAAATATAGAGACCCTTTATGGACTATGTTACAGAAAAGAAGAGACACGATATCATTTCCTGCATTGCACTGCACTGGGAACAATACGTCACACAATGTTTACCACATACAGAAAAGCTAATATTTCAATTGATAAAATAATAAATACATCTAAAAAAGGCAACATCCCTCATATTCATGCAGCAACATACAGCCTTTATGCCTACTGGTGCACCCTTGATGCCACCTAGCAACCCTCAATAAAACTAGAATTGTTCAGAAAAAGATAAAGCATCCTAGCTCAAACAGATGTGTTTGCACCCATGTGATCACACTTGAAAACAAGTTCCAGTCTATGAAATATAAGTCCAATATGATATATGGTGACACCTTCAATATCATCAATTTTCAACATTAAAACCAAGCAGTGTAATGCAAGCAGAAAATCACCTAAATAGAAAATTTAGACTCTAAAACAAACAAAGAAGTATGCCAAAATGATAAAGATTTATCCTTGCATAGCTGTAATTTGGTTTGCAATTACTAATATTGTCAATTGTAACAGAAATCAATGTATAACTAGATGTGACTCTGTAACGTTTTAGACTCAATAAAGTTTTGCTTAGAAACATCATCATCATAATAATAAAAATAATAATAATAACAACAACAATAATAATGCAGCAGTAAAAGTTCATTTTTTCACAACCAAGTTAACAAGCTCTAGTTTTTCATGTTCCAGAAGTACTCAAAACCTAAGCCTGACAAGAAAACAAACATGATCCTGATATATCTTTTTCAATTTCCAATCATTTGATAATTAATAATTTTGTGTTACATTTTTCATTCAAAATTTCATTTAAAATGAAGTTACCCAACGATAATTTTAGAAAACAATATGGTGACAAAAGCATCACATAACCAGATGCTTGCCACTAATATTACCTGCACAGAGTTTCAAAATCCAAAGCTCAGTTAAACATTGGCTTATTTTTGATTTTATTATAGAAAATTCCAATTTTATTTGGAAAAAAAATTCAATTTCAAATATCCCAGCAAGCAATTCACTTGTTCTCAAACAATTTAACAAACTCTTGTTTTTTAATGCTTAAAAAAATTCAAAACCTTAGTCTAATGCAAGATAATAATATCTCTTTAATCAATTCATTATGTACTTCCAATTTTGTGTTACATTTTTTATTCAAACTTCCAATTAAAATAAAGTTACTTAATGTTAATTTTTTTAAAAAAAACCATCACATGGCCAGTATCTGCCACCAATAATATAAGCACAGAGTTTAAAATTCCAAAAGTCAGTCAAGCAGATGCTTATTTTTAATGTTATTGTAGAAAACTCTGATCTTTGTTTAGTAATAAAAATTCAATTTCAAGTTCCCAGCAATAAGTTCATTTGCTCACAAACAATTTAACAAGCTCTGGGTGTTTATGCTTACAAAGTCCTCAAAACCTTAGGCTAGCAAGATAAAAACAAAAAATCAACTTTATATATCTTTTTCAATCTCCACTCAGTTGATAACTTATTTCCAATTTTGTGTTAAATTTTTCATTCAAATCTTTAGCTAACATTGAGTTACTAGATAATTTGAAAAAACCTAAGTCACTCCCAATAGCAATGTTGAGGCTAACTACCTACCCAGATTTTACCTTGTCTCCCTATATCTGGATTCTCCATCCATGAATCTCACAATCAAATCACCTCAAAAATCCCTCTAGTCCTCCACCCCTAACACAGTCAGACCCAGAATCTGACTAACCTAACACAAACTCCAACTCAACAATTGCAACCTCTTTTAACACAGTTGTACACCAGTCCCTTCTGGAAATCGGACTTTCTATTCATGGATCTCATATCTAAACTTCATCAAAAGCCTTACTCAGTCTCCACCTCTAATATACATCTAGACCCAGAGTCTGACCAACTACCACAAAACTCTAACTTAACAATTCAACCAATTCTAACATAGCTGTACCATCCTCACCCCTGTTTGGAACACACCCATTCAAGTGCACCAGAAAAAAGCATAGTGGCGTTGTACCAATTATGAAAGCAATCCCACTGTGCAGCCCATCTATACATCACCCTCACAAATCTACCTTGCCAATGAAACCATGAAAAAACCTGATTGCACAAAGAAGATCCAGCATCCTAAAATATCAAAAATAACTGACACTGATTTCAGGTCAGTGTGGACCTTACAAACAATTGCCATACTATCATTGAAATTGCTAGTTCCTCAATTATGTTATCCAGGCAAGCCAATCACATATAAACTAAATCTGGTTTGCATCTGTACATACAGCAATCCAGAGTATGTAAAATTTATGTAATCTTGTGCAAATCAATAAATTAATGTTTACATATGTAAACCTACAACTACAGATTGCCCATACAACCACAGCAATCCAAATTATGAAAACCCCTTGTAACTAATCCACAGCATATAAAAATTCCTATAATCTCATGTAAATAAATAAATCAAACTTTTATATACATAAATCTACAACTACAGATAGCTCATGTAACTACAGAAATCCAAATGATGAAAAACCCTTGTAATAGCATGAAAAAATTCAGGCAGCAATAGAAAACAGATTATAACAACACAAATATGCATATATTAAAGCTCTGTCAGATCCATCATGTTATTCTATTTTTGCAATTCATCAAAAAATAACAGGACACCAGTGTGAACCTCAAGATGTTAGCCTGGTCTGCAAAGAAAGGCATGATGTAAAAAGAAAAGTGGAGGCCTGCTTCATAGCGATGGATTGCAATGCCATCAACCGCAAGGACACATGCTTCATGATCTCAAGAAAATGGAACAATTAACCTTGAACTTTGCATAATTGCATATAATTAATTCATTTAGAGCTATGAAGATGAGAGCATGTCTCTTGAAAGTGCTTGCAGAATAGTATAATTTTATTTGGTTTTAAATATAAAGTAGCTTTGCATTCAGGTGCAATAGCGCCTATATTATTTTACAAGTATATTTTCACATGCAAAGTTTTCGAGTTAGATTTGAATTATAAATCAATAAATCAACTTTTACAAATGCAAACCTACATCTACAGATTGTCATGTAACCACAACAATACAAGCTATGTAAAACCTATGTTATTAATCCACAGCATGTAAAAATTCCTGCAATCCTGTGTAAACCAATAAATTACCTTTTGTATATGTAAACCTACAACTACTGATTGACCATGTAAACACAGCAATCCAAGCTATATAAAACTCCTGCAACTCTCTAAAACAAATAAAGCTTATCATTGAAACATAATAATAATAATGCTTAATATTTATTGGGTATACTTATAAAAGAAAAAAAAAGAGTAATTATTTTTGCATAGTTACATTTTTATATATATATATAATTTATTTTTGAAAAAAAAACAAGAAGGATTAAGATAATTATCTTTGAAGAAACTTTTTTTTAACAATTAATGTAGAAACAGATTTTTTTCAAAATAAAACTAAAACTAAAAAGGATTAAGATATTTATCTTAGAAAAAATGAAAAATTGTTTATCAATTAGTGAATAATAATCTCTCCTGTAAAAAAATCAATTAGTCAAAGATTAATATAGTATTTTCTGAGTTAGTCATGTGATTGGATGGAAGATTGATATCACAATTGGGTTTTAAAAAATAATGAAGAATTCAATATAGTCCAATAGTGATGAGTACAGCAATCAGAAGCTAAGCTTGGAAGTTTGGTGTTAAGCTGCTCTCATTCTTAATTTTAAAAAAAAGATGAACTAAACTACTATCTTTGAGATTTACAAGAAGAAAACTCAAATATGCAAAAAGGAAAACTAAAAAAGCAATGTTAATGTAACACATTGTTGATGTGTATCCATCTTCATTTATAAATGTTTCTTTATAGAGAACTGAATTGTTGAGGATGTTGAATAATTTCTTTAGTAGTTTTGTTTAAAGATTTTTTTATTTTTACTAGATTAAAATTGTATGGAATATCATTTTTGAAAGAAAAGGGGAAAGATCAAGTTAAAAATAGTTTTCTTTTTTTGTTATGAAATAATTTTTATAAGGGTTTGATTATTGTAAGAGAATAACTCCTCTAACTTAAATGTTTATTAAAAAGAAAGGGAATAATAATTATTTGTGAAGTATCAAATTTTTTCTATATTATATGAATAGAATTGATTACATGTTTTAACATTGGGTTTACTACATTATTCTTTTCCATTTTTTTTTTATTTTCTTGTCAATTAATTTTTAAATATATATATATAAAGATTAAAAATAAAAATACATAATTTTCACAATTATATTTTGTTGTCTGCATTCTTCTAGCTATCAGTTTTTTAAATTACCAAAATATGTGACTGATTTTAAGAGATTTGTAGGTTATCCCAGTAAAATTATTTAATAGAATGAATTAAATGTGTATATTTTGTCTTGTTCATGGCTCTAGGATCTTTGTGATCCCAAAATTAGCGCAGGTACAAGAATGTGTAGACAACCAGATAGTTCTCTATAGGATTATTTGGCTTGTGCTAAGGTTATAAAAATCACTTTTAAAGTCCACATACTTCATTTTATGGATTTGAAAATTAATTTATTGATGGCCTATACACTTATGATAGCTAAAGGCCACAGTATTGATTTAATGACTCCAGAATTTTTGATATAGAATTAATAATGATTACTTTTATAATATGTCCTTAGTTTGGCATTAGCTAGATGATTATTAGCCTAAGATTTTACATTTAGTCTTTTAAATCTATTCACAAATGATGATTGTTATCTCATGATGGCTATATTTACCATTTATAATCACTTATATGCTGCTTATATTATTTGTTTCAATACTGATTTTTTGCTCATTTTCAATGCTTTGTAGCTTTTTATGTGTGACTGTTTTTGTGCATTTGATGGCTTATTGAAATAATTTCAGCTATACTTCTTTGTTATATATATATATATATCACCATTCCAACCATTATCAATCCACTGCAGGATGAAGGTCTCTCCAAGTTCAGTTCATTTTTCCCAATGTCTAGCCTCTCTTCTCCACATCATCCCTGCACACTTTATTATTTCATCCATCCATCTTACATGAGCTCTCCTTCTGAGTCATTACAATCTCTTGAAATACAGTTTAAGATTTCAATTGTCCATCAATTATTATCTCGTTTAGGAATATGTTCATCCCAACTCCAGTCTTTTAATTCTTTGAATGATGTCAGTAACACCTGTTTGTTCTCTTATCCATATATTGCATTTCCGATGTCATCTTGTTATTCCTAACATGCATTTCTCAATTCTTCTTTGAGTGGTTTGAAGTCTCTGTATTGTTCTTCTATTAAGTGTCCAAGTTACAGATCCATAAATAATAACTGGTAAAACAGTTTATAAAAAAACCTTCCTTTTCAAACACATAGGCATATTTACTTTTAGTATTAAGTTATTCCAACCAAAAATACTCTAAACAAGTTTAATTCTATGATTACTTTCATCCATTATGTTTGTATCTGTAGTAATAATCTGATCAAGGTATTTGTAGTTGTTGACTTCTTCTAACTCATCATAATCAATCTTTATTTTCATCTTTTGAGAAAATTCATTGAACATTACTTTAGTACTTTAGTCTTTTTAACATTTACCTTTAGTCCTACTTTCAAACTTTCATATGATAACTTCACAACATTTTCTGAAACTCTAAAGCATTATTTGCAAAAATAAATACATCATCTGCAAAATCTAAATGACTTAAATAATTTCCATTTACTTTTACTCTTTTAGTTTCCCATTTTAATCCATAAAATACTTCTTTCAGCACTGCAGTAAAAAGCTGTGAAGATATGGAGTTATCCTGTCTTACATCCTTCTCAATGTTAGCCTTCTTAGTATCATTATGTAATCAAATTGTTGCTGTTGCATTTTAATAAATATTCTTCAGAATATGACAATATCCTGGGTCTATACCTTGATGATCCAATTATTTAATCACAAAGAAATGCTTATAAAATCAAATGCTCTTTTATAATCTACAAATCCAAAGCATAATCGCAACTCATATTCATTGGTATTTTCTATAACTTCTCTCAATACTTGGCTATGATCTACTGTACTAAAACCACTTTTAAATTCAATTAGTTCTCTTGGTTGGTTGAAATCCAATGTTCTCTTTAGACAAGTTGTAATTATCTTGGTAAAAATGTTGTACAAAACTGATAAAAGGCTGATAGGTCTGTAAATTTTAATATCTTCTTTAGCATCTTTTTTAAATATTGACATTAATACTGCATTCTTCCAATCATCTAGTACATCTTTATCATTTAAACATTTGGTATATATAAACTTTGCCAAAAAATTTTCTATTTCTTCATATACTTCTTTTAATATATCGATTATAATTTCATCATTACATGAAGCTTTTCCTTTCTTCATAAATTTAATTGCATGTCTCACTTCTCCATTTAAAATACTGGGAAATTCAGAAGATATAATGGATGTAGAAGGTACTTCGTTCTTTATTACTATATAATTCTTGATAGAACTCTTCTACCCATTTCATGATGTCATCTCTCTTTTTAGTAATAGTTCCATTTTTTTTTCTCATTGCAGATATAAGTTTCTTCCCAATGCTAAAATGTTGTTTTACACTTTTGAGATTTTTATTCTCTTCTATAGCTTTCTTTGCTAGTTCACAATTGTACTTTCTTATATCATTATCAACTCTTTTTTACACCATTTTACAAAATTCAAAATATTCAATCCTTTTTAATGCATCATTTATATATATATATTCCTTCTTTTCTTCATAAATTTTCTAGTCTCAGTAGAAATTTTATTGATTAATTGCCACTTTTATCTTCGTTGCAGTTTTTTAAAAGTGTATCAATTATTTTCTTATTATTTCAAATCTGAATCATGTTACTTGAAACCAACTTGCACATTTTAATTTAAATTCATTAGAATGTTTCTGAAGATTAGGAATATCAACTGTTAATATTGTTTTTCTTAATAATTTTTGGCTCTCTAATTTTATATTAACACGTATCTTACTAATCGATGATCACTTCCTCTGTTGAATTTATTAAGAATATTACAATCTTGAAGTGTGTATTTTCTGTTGGTCAAAATGTAATCCAATTCTGCTGTACTTTCATTTGGATGCTTCCATGTCCATTTCCTTTTAACACTTTTCTCAAAAAAATAATTCATAATATAAGACTGTTTTTTCTTTTGAAAATTCCACGTCTTATGTCCTCTCTCATTTCTATTACCAGAATCAAATTTACCTACAACACTTTCATCTTTCATTTATTTACCAATTCTAGCATTAAAGTCTCCCATAACAATTTTAAAATGTTGTTTAGTCTGATCAAAAGCCTTTTGTACATCCATATAAAAATCTTCTACTACTTCATCAATATGAGAACTTGTTGGGGCTTAAACCTGAATTATCTGCTATTAAGTTGAATAACAAATCTTGCCATTCTATCCAATACATCGTCAATCTCTACAATGTTGTTTTTCCACTTTTTATTTATAATGAATTCTACTCTACTTGTACTTCCAATATTTGTGCCTTTGTAGTAGAGTGCATGTCCACTTTTTAAATCAATTGTCTCTTACCTTTTCTTCTAACTTCACAAAGTCCAATAATGTCTCATTTAATATAAGACAGTTTTTTTCCAGTTTTTGCAATAGTCATTTACTTGAAAGTGATCTGCAGTTGTAAGTATCTAAATAAACAGTCACCATTAAATCGCAGCTTGGGTCTGCAATCAGGGGATTCTTAGCACCCTCAGCTTCCCACCAAGCATTGTCTTGGCTAGTGACTTTACAGCCTCCTGGGAATAGAGCCATGATTTATTTTTGTCATGATTGTATATAGCTATTAGAAAAATTTTTTAATTCACATACCCATTCATTATCCAGTAAATGAAGTGAAAGACTGTAGTGTTTCTTGATCTTAAGCTCAGAGGTAAAAAGCCAATAAACTCACCATGCAGGCTAATATGTGTTGGTGAGCAGTCCATCCATGTTCATATAATATATGAATAATCACAATAATAACAGCTACAACAATAAGAACATATAGAGTGGACATTAGGAAATTTGCCCTGCTTGATTCCTTCAGGTCTCCAAGAGGAATCAAAGAGTCTCCTTTCTTCCAGATATATAATTAACATTACTATTGTATAGAACCTTATATGGATTGCAACTGATCCAGCCAAAACATTGAAATAATAATAGTTAATTCATTATCATCATTTTCAAACATTATTAGTCCACTGCATGATGAAGGTGTGTCCAAGTCTAATGTAGTTTCTCTGATCCATAGCCTTTCTTTTCCATATCACTAATAATTTTTTTTTTTTTATTCGTCCATCTCATGTGGTTTTTTTTCTAGATTTTTTTTTAAAGTTTTGTCATGTAGTTTAAGACTTCGATTGTCTATCTATTATAATCTCTTCTAACAATATGTCCAGCCCATATCCTTTTTAGTCTTTTAATTCTTTCAATAATATCAATGATACCTATTATCTTTTACCTTGAATAGTGATCATTTAAACACATACATATATATTACATTTTTCATCATTGTAAATTATTTAGGTTTTTTTAAATGATATTTTGTTTTATTCAAAAATATTTGATATTTATAATCATGCATTTTTGTATTAAATTCAATTAGTTTGAAAATTTGTGCTATGCAGATATTAACAAAATGGCAAAGTTTCCCACCTGGTCAGCAATTAATTAAACTTTATTAAACACACAAAAAAGTTGACATATGTTGCAGCAAGTATATCTGGAAGTAAATTGCATTGAAGGCAATGAATGTTAACTAATAAATAAATAGTGATTGAAATAAAAAATAAGTTTGTTTTTGATTTTCAGAGATACTGTCTGAAACTTTAAAAATAAATTTGGAAAAAGATAAACAGAAATTAAAAATTTTAATTTCACAGTTTATTCCACTAATTCCAGTATTATTATTTGTTGAAAATAAAACAAACTATTATATAATTTTGATTGACAATTAATTTTATAGTACCTTAAGTATACTGCAACTTTCCTTGTTTAATAAGATCCAAAACCTTTAATAAATCCATTTTTAGGGAACTTTAAATTAAGTTATTTTAATAATGAAAGTCAAATTAATTATTTTAAAGTTACAATTTCTACCTACATCACTTTACATCCTTCTTTTATCATTTTATTTAACCCCCTCCCTTACTACATTAAATCATCTAAATAATAATTTTATTTTTAATATATTATCAGACAAGTTAGACTGCTTAAACTATTTCTCCATTAAAATGACTTTTTCTTAATCTATTTTATTTTTCTATATTAAAATTTACTTTTTTTTTTTTTTATAATTATTCTACCGCCATTTTTAAATTAGTTTTCTTCTTCCTTTATTCAATTAAAACATCTAAACAATAATCTTATTTTTAGAATATTATTAGACAAATCAACTATTTCTCCAATTGAATGCCTTTTTTAACTCATTTTATTTTTCAATATCATATCTTACTTTTTCTAAAATTATTTTATCACCGTTATTAAATTTATTATAAAGTTTCTTGTGTGTATATATATATTAATCTTCTACAATAATTGAATTAGTTTTATTCCCAATATTTCTATAGCATTTTCTTCTATTTTTTTATTTATTATCATATATATATACGAGAGTGTGGTAAAGATGTAGCAAGCAATGATAATCCCTTGACAATTATAAATTATTGTTTTGGTACAATAGTCTTTGTCTATAGCATATAGAGCAAAAGCTATTGGATTTAAATTCAGTTTATCATTTATTTTATGTAAGCATTGTACAAAAAATAAAGATTTTATAAAAAAACGGATTAATTAATTTATCATTTATTGTTACTCCACTCACATTTCTGATATATTTCTAAGTTTTATTGGACAAATTCTATTAAACATGTATTTAAAACATTATATATGAAACTGAACAGTTTTCAGCATCTCTGTAACAAATACTTGAGTGATCTTCATCATCTAGTAGATATGATCCTGCTGAAATGTTAGTGCAACATTAATATTAAAAACAAGTAAACCCAAAGATAAATCTAAGGTACATGTTTACATCTTTCCTCCATGAAAATCTTTGTTTTAATAATACACATATAATAATACCTAAGTCAGATATTTTACAACAATTATAATGTTTTATCATTTTTTACAATGTATGAATATTTACAATAATCAGATGGAGTCCAAGATTAATCTTGGTTGGTGAAATGAGTGTCAGTGTACTGATTATAAAAATAAAAAGAATTGTAAATTGATGCAACCTTCATTTCTTGGGAAGAAAGAAATCTTCAAAGCTGTAATAGTTAAGAGCACTGTGACATTCCTCTTTTATTCCTTTCTAATCTACAACAAATAAATTTTTCTCTATGCATTCAACCATTTCTTTTTTTCTCATATTCTTTTTTAATACAGGTTAGTTCCAATACCCTATTGTTGTATTCACTTTTTTGTCATAAAGGCCAAAACAAAAAAAAAATTTCTTTTATATTTCTCTTCTTTCCATATAATTCTTGAAGCTTTCAGAGCATTTTATAGGTAATTCAAATATGCTAAAATTCACAAGTTTACAAAATGCATGAAATTTCTAGATTGCTTAAGAGATAAAAGTAAGAATTGTTATCTTTGATGCATTGCATTGGCAACTGATTTATTTTTAATACCTATTGATAAAAAGTTAAACTTAATCTTTTCACTTCTGTCATAACAGATATGAAGGCAAGTGAATAGTTCAATCCTGATTGTTGCAATAGAAGTTTCTATATGAAAATGATTTTGAATGGATATTTTCAACAATGATAAAGTCTGTGAAACTTTAGGGGAAGCAACCATGCTTAATTATTTCAAGTGTATATTAAAATACTCAAAAGTTGTTTATAATGGATGAGATGACCTAAATCAAAATAGCAATTGATGAATAATACATTAAATTACTATGACACATATGAACAAAAAAAAGGGCACTATGTTCCATAAATTATGTAATACCTATGAAGGCCCATTATCTTCCTTAAATATGCAAACCCAGATGCCTAAGAAGCTAATGATAAAAATGGACCAAAAGGATTATGACACTGGATATGGAAAGATGATTATAAACAGAATAATCCAAAAAAATTTTCTTATTATCATAACAAAACAAAAAAAAATCAATAAGACATGAATGTAAATTCATGTAATGGTTATTAGGATTACGATTAAATAGATCAAAGAATGAAAGTATAAAGAAGGAAAAAAAACAACCCAGAACTTGTCTGAGAATATATTTGAGGAATGAACTCTTAAAAATAAATTATAGATTCACTTCTAAAACCAATAATGAATTATATCATTACCATGTAAATGGAGACTGATTATTAACAATTGTCACATTCATAAATGAATTGCAAGTGACACATTTAATGGATGCCAAAGAAAATTCAATCAGTCTCAAGATAATAGAGCAGGATTGGCACCTTTAAATATGTCTTTACATAAAATATTCATAGGCTAGCTAAAACAAAACTTAGCTAAAGATAATGAGGATCTTCCATCACACAATCCCTTGGTATACCATTAGTTAAACTATAAACATGACCTTAGATAAATTAGACCTGATAACACCAAATATATAAATAAAGATGCAATGTGTGAAAAATACCCCTAAGAGAAGAACAAAAGCAAATAATCAAAATATTACATGATAGGCTAATAAATGCATAGAAATATTAAGCCAAAAATTTCTTTGCAAAAAGAAAACAAAGTTTTTCTTGTCTTTTTAGAAGAGTGTGATTAAAAGCAAAGCAAACATACCTGACATTAGACTACAATTGGGACAAAATTCCTCAAATCTATTATATCAACCCATGCCTATGCTCGCAGAATCACCCATCTACTCAGAAAAGGATCAAATGGAGGCATATACCAAAATGCTAGCAATGAGCAAAAGGCATAATAACCTCCAAAAGAAAGATAATTACCATTTCAAAATAGGTGATAAAGTTTTCATTAATAAGTTGCAAATAAAATAAATTATTCAAATCTCTAAAACCACCATTGATTCCTCACTATAGATTTCCAGATCTAAATATAAAAACATGCAATAGAAGAAGAAATATTGATGTTACTCCAATCAACTTAAACTATGAGAACAAATATAAGTATTGACAAAGATAAATATGCAGTGCTAAGGGCAAGGAGAACATCTTGGAAAAAAGCTCATCATTGATCACAGAGTTAGAAATCATTAAGATCGATATGGAATTGTTCTACCTCTCCATGCCTGGATCAATAAATGTCACACAGAATCCATTATGAATTTTTTTTTTTACTTTTCATTTCAAAACTCCAGTTTGAAGGCTAGTAAAATCAACCTATCCAGTGGATGTATGAATTCCCAGATATGCATAAAAGAACCACCATGGATTATGAGTACAAGCCATTACAACAGTGTCTATATGAACTATAAAGCCAAGTTATAAAGTTGTTGTTATCTATATTTAATTATTTGTATGCTATATATCATAATTTTATTTTCTTTATTTTAATATAGGACCAAATAGCTTTAATTTAAGATTTGTGAAATAAAAATAAATCTCTTCATTTGTAATAACACCTTGGATAGATAAAATCTATGCGGTATGCTCTTGATTATGAAATAGTCCGATCGTTATAAATGGGACAAGATAAGGCATAACCTAGGACAAGATAAGGCATTACCTAATACATATAAAAATTCAACATTCATATATGTACAACACATACATTTCCTTTATTTGTTTATTCCAAAGTTTACATTAATTGTTGATAAATATATATTCTTTGCATATCTTTTTAATTATTTATGTCATGAACTTATAACTCACCTTCATCATACACACATCGAATATAATAGGGGGTCTTTTAAACCAAAGTGGCTTTAAATAAACGATAAAAAAAGATAAATGAATACTGTACTATATATAGAAATGTTGGATAGAATATAAAAATCATTCACGTTAAACGAGACGTCCAGTGGCTATTCTCTATGGCAGAGGTGTCCAACAAGTCAATCGTGATCCACAGGTCGATCGCAAAGCAATTTTTGGTCGATTGCGAGGCCAATCTGGCAAGAGCTGTTGTGTAATGAGTGATACAAATTAAGTCAAGATTTTCAAGTTTTTTTGTTATTTTTGTTTTTGTTCTAATTTTTTTTTTCAATTCTAGATAAGTGAAGTCCACTAAGCCGTATCATTATTGAAAATAATACTTTTAATCTTGATTTAATGTAGCTAATTTGAATTAATAAATATTGTCAATAATTACTTATGTTGCTTTAATTCCCCCGGACATGAGTTTTTGACCTGTTAAATAATAATTATTCTTTTACTAGGTAGATATATAAAAATATTATGTATTTCACACCTCCCTCCACTTAGACTACGGCTATGACAAGTCGATCGCAACGCATTTTTAAATTAAAAAGTTGATTTTATGAACACAAAAGTTGACCATATGTGATAAAACAAGCATAAATAAAGAAAGATCACAAACGCCTAAATGAGTTTTCCCTAATTTTATTTTAAATTTTCTTGTTCAAATACTAATCAGTATAAATACGTTTATTAAATTTATTTAAATGTTAAAACACGATTCTTGGTTTATTTTTCTGTGGTTAAATTTTACTTAATCATATCTTTACTCACATATTACGATGTACGTATACAATATACCATACCAACTCCCATTAACAGATATATACTTATTTTACACATATTTTATTTAATATACTCATATGGCTATAAATTCAATAATAAATGTAGATATTTTATTTATTTATAGGTTAGGTTTTTTTTTTTTTGCTCTATAATAAGTACTATGTAGCTTCATCAAATGAATACATTGTATACTATATTAAAAATACGTATTGCAAGCTTAATTTCTTATGGATTCTTCAATGACTTTTTCCCCCCTAAAGCACGGTGACAGTAGATAGAAAAACTTACAAATAAATCACATACTACAGTAATCGTGATGATTATTAGTAAGATCTATAATAATCTTAATAATGTCTTTTATATCTGTCAAGATATTTTTCTTTTGTTTACAATGTATCTGTTTAACTTTATTATATAATTAATAAATGAGCTCTTGAAAATGTTATGCATAAAAATATTCTACAACTTCAAAAAGTGGGCACATTATTTTATTATTGTTACTTATTCTTTTATATATTAATTATATATATCAGGGGTGGCCAACTTTTGTGTTCATAAGATCTACTTTTTATTTTTAAAAATGTGTTGCGATCGACTTGTTGTCATAGACGTAGTCTAAGTGGAGGGAGGTGTGAAATATATACTATTTTTATATATCTACCTAGTAAAAAAATAACAATTATTTAATGAGCCAAAAAACTCAAGTCCGGTAATTAAAGCAACATGAGTAATTATTAACAATATTTATTCATTCAAATTAGCTATATTAAATCAAGATTAAAAATATTATTTTCAATAATGATACGGCTTAGTCGACTTCACCTATCTAGAATTGAAAAAAAAAAAATTAGAACAAAAAAAAAAACTTGAAAATCTTGACTTAATTTGTTTCACTCGTTACCCGGCACCTCTTGCCAGATTGGCCTCGCGATCGACCGGTGGATCACGATCGACTTGTTGGACACCCCTGATATATATAATACCATTGAACTCGTAAACAAATATAAAGAAATAAATTTTATTTTATAGATTGCATTGTAAAGTTTTTAATGAAGGTATAAATTATAGTATATAAATTAAATATAGTTGGCGATATAATTCTAAATATTGAAAATTGAGTTAAAACATTAGAGAGGATGAGATAAATAGATGGGGGGGGGGGCGTGCTTAGGAAATAAAAGAGGATCAATTCCACTTTAGTTACCAGCGATTTTCAGCCAATTAATTATAATTCCCCATAACTAAGATAAATTCCAACAATTGAACGAGATTTCAATGAAATTTATCCTTCAAACCATTTCTCTTATCTACTTTAGTTATATATATATGTACCTAAAAAATTGAACCATACAGAAATCATTGGTAATAAGTTTTAAAATGATACGAATTTTAAAAGAAAATGATACAATAATTAACTTATATGACATTTAAAATATTTTTAAAAAGTGGAATACAAAAAAAAAATTACAAAGAAGGACTTGTCTCACGCAAATATTTATTAGGGATTACAGTACTTACCATTTCATTTCCCAGTATTCCAAGCGTTTAAAAAACAAACGGCAAAATGGCGGAAGTTATGAAGTGTTTATCTCCGCGGCGTTTACCTCCGAAAAAGACTGAATCCTCAAGCAATGGCCTTTTAGATAGTGTCGTATCAAAAAGAAGACGTAAGAGAACAATTATAGCTGCCGATCAGCTAATTAAACTAGAAAATTTATTTAAAGAAGAACAATGGCCAAGTCGCGAGAAAAAAGATAAATTAGCCCGTGATATTGGTATGACACCTCAGTTCGTTAGCGTGTGGTTTCAGAACAAACGGGCAAGAATAAAAAAAGAAATTCAGGAAGATATAGATCTTATTAAAATAAATAAATCTGATAAACAAAGTGTAAAAATAAACATTCCGATTATTCCTAAATCAAATTTGATTGTGGATCAGGAAAATCTTGCTAACTCTACTGTAATTGCGTTTACTACATTATCTGACTTGAATCCAGAAAGTAATACTAAATGTGAAATCGTTTCTTCTGATTCTACAGTTTTTACAGTTAACAGCTCGTCTAATGTGGATGGAATTGTTGCTGATACATCTACTTTAAAAAATGAAAATAATGAAGGAATCGAAAAGAAAACGGTAAGCGCTTATTGATGATTCATTGCTTATAAGTCCAAATTATTTAGAAATCGTAAATTTTTATTATTATTAGGAAAATATATTTTGTGTAAATAAATGCTACAAAATTGAGACCTGCCAATATTTATTATGGTACTTTATTATTAAAATGGCATTATCTTGTAATTATTTAAAATATTTTTTATTGTTAAATCCATCGTTCGAAATTAGAGCTACCATTTAATTATTATTTTTTTAAATTTAAATATTTATAACTGTTTCTTTCATCCCCTACTACCAATAATGATTTTCACTATTTTTAACAGTTTTTTTTTTTGCCTCAAGTTATTTTAACTTAATATACCGATATTCTGAAATCTTACAAATTCTTATTGACATTCTTTGATTTAATCAATTATAAATAGAATTAATTTGTAAAATAAATGTGACTCCCTTTATCTGCCGTATATTGGCCAATTGTTTTTACGCATTAACTTACCATTAATGAAATTGTAAATAATAAAATAATAAATCCTGTAATATATAAGTGAAATAATATTTATAGTGTAAGTTGGCAATATTGAGGAGCAAATAATTGCATACTTTCTACTATCTTGGATTTGTCTTTCAGCTTTCAGTTAAATGCTAATTCTCTATCTTCTATAGTCATGAACTATTGTAAAATCCACTTAAGATTTGTTCCAAAATAAAATTAAAGTTTTTTTAATGTACGATCTATCGCATATGCTATCTTTTATATATATGCTATCTTTATTTTATGAAAAGCAGGCAAAATAGAAAAACCAGATTAACTAATTAAAAAAAGTAAAGAAAAATTTTTAGTTTGACTACTGAAACTAAAACAGGCAAAACTTTCTATACATATCAAGTGATGTTTATTTGACTACTGAAGTGTGTTGATGTTCATGTTAGTGTTTAAATATTTTTTACACTTCTTACTGACTAAATAATTAAATAATTTGCTACTTAGATAGTTAACACATCACAAGAATGAAAATGAGAAAGCTAGGCCAGTATATAATTTAAATCTGAACTAAATGAATTTGAAAACTACTCCAAAAAAGATTAGGCTTTATAGTTCTTATCATAATCAAATTAGCTACTCATTTAGTATTAGTTAGTAAATTAATAGCTATTCATAGATCAAAAAATGGAGAGTATTAATGTAGTATATGGTCTATCTGAATGAAGTATATATATATAGTACTTAGCAATGAGCAAAAAAAAAAAAAACTAATTTGATAAAAATAAAATATTTGCATTTATTCATAAATTTATGGTTCCAAATGTATATTAGATAAAATTAAGAAAATATAATTATTCATTTACCATGAGAATCAAAAAAGTACATCATTGATAATAAAATGTACAATGCAAATCTACCATGTGTGAGAAGAGAATTTACTCTAATTTTATAATATCAAGTTTCAATTTCAATAATTACTTTTATTTATTTTCTGATAACTTAATTCAATTTATTCTTTTATTTGGTGGTCATGCTGTTGTGAATGGTTTTATTTTTTTTGGATCTTTATTCTTGTGTATTCCATTTGTTTTCATAAATATGATAGATTTTATATTTTTATTTATTTTTGCTTAAAATACTAAATTTAAAAACAAATTCAAGCTTTACTTATGGATTTGCATTTTTCCATGGATTTTGTCATCATCGACATTTTTTTTTATTGATATTTTTTGGTAAGTAAATTATTTGTATTGCAAAATATATTATTTTCTTAATTTTATTTAATATACTTTTGCAGCCAAAATGCATGAATAAATGCATTTTTTAAATAGATTAGTTATTTTTTCACTCATCATTAAGGAGGATTATATAGTTCTAGCAAGCAGATAGTCCATGTACTACTATATTACTAGATATTGTCTTCTCCTATCTTGCTATTAAAGGCTGTTCAAAAATCTTTGCTCCATAAATGTTTTTTTTATCTACTTTTGTATATTGTAGTTTAAAGAGAATATTTTTCAAATTTTAAGTTTGAAATATCTTAAAGCTACACAATGTAGATTTTCAAGGTAATGTTAGAAAAATTGATAATATTGTGAAATTTTTAATGTGAAACTTAGTAACTTATTGTATTATGCTGTTATAAGGTATAAATTGGCTTTTTATTGTTTTCACTGTTTTGTTTTGTTTTAATGATGTTTTTTTTTTTTTTTTGCCTCTGCTTCAACTGGTTAGCTTTTTTCTTCATTATTTATAAATGGCAACATATTATAATAATTTTTAATATGATTTGTTTTACTCTTTAATATATTATCAGGTATAACGCTGAAGAAGATTAATATCCAGCTAAAACAGAGAAAAAAATGTCAGTAAAAGCATTGACAACAATAATGTTGAAAATTACTATCTTAAAACAACATAATGTAATAATACTTAATAGAAATTGAAAATAATTGTATACAAGCAAACTTGTTTTGAAATGCAGAAAAATCCTTATAATTTGAAAAAATTTAATATTTTTGACAGCACACACCTAATAAATTATTTGAAAAATAAATTTTGTACATCTTTGTTAGATTCATTAAAAATAAATTAAATGATTATATAGTCAATTGTTTGGGAAATCAAGTAATAGGCTAAGCATAATTGTTCCATTTAATTGACCTAATCTAAACCCCCACCCTCCAATATTCCTTAATTATGATTTAAAGGCATTTTACTGATGTATTAATCTGTTCAGAATAACTGATATATTAATCCAGAGATTTTCAAAATAAAAGTTAAGAATTAAAACAGATTTATGATATATTCATTATATGTTAACCATAGCATTATAATATATTCATTACATCTTAACTTAGGTTTAAATTTTTTTTCTTTGTCTTCAAAATAGACTAAACATTTTCAAATTTTAAAACATCCATTAACAAAAATAATATAAAAATGCAACATAACAGATTCTTTACTACTATCTATATGCAACATTACTATCCAAAAAATGTGCATCTGTAAACAACTTCCAAAATAATTGACTTTAAAACTATCCATATGAAGCCTTTTTATAGTTTTTATATTTAAAAATATATTTGGAAAATTAGCATTGGAAGTCTAAATATCTTAAATAATGTATAGTAATGAGAAAATGAGAATAAAATACTAGTTGTTCAATAATGAAAAAGTTAATATGTATAAGTATGTTGATGATAATAAAGCACTAAGATTTAATAAGGTTTTTTCGAAATATTAAAATCTATAAAAAAAAAGAATTTGAGATAATTATTTGGTATTTGTAATGTAACTTACGACATGTGGAGGATAAGCAGTATATTTGATTTTAAAAGTTATGATCCTATTAGAGAAAATATCTAATTTAATGAAATATGAGAATTTTGGAATAATTTGATTAATCTTATAAGTAACTAAAATGTTATTAAAATTCTCAAAAGTATGGGCATGCTTTTTGCTTGAAGAAAAATTTACAACATAGAATAAAAGGGGGGGGGGGGAAGAAATGCATTTGAACTAAGAATTTTTTAAGATATATAAAACGAAAATAAATTATTTATTTATTTCAGTAATCTAGAAAAGACATTTTATAGATTGAATGGGATTGTTTTAATGGATATGTCAAAAAAGTATGATGTAGAATATAAGGAGTTGGACTCATTAAAAAATTTGTATAAGAATTTGATGTGTATAATATTAAATTATATTTTTTTACAGAAGAGAGATATAAAAAGAGGTGTAATATAGAGATTAAGAATTCATTTCAATGGAGTTGATTTTTCTGCTATATATTTGCAGCTACCAGCAGTATGACTATATTGCCTACACATTTATAGGGATAAATTTAATTATTGAATTTTTCAAAATTACTGCATGACTACAATAATGTTAAGCAATTTTTATTTTTGGTGTTTATGATTATTTAATTGTTTGAAGATTATCATATAAATATATTGAAGCTGGAAATATAGTACATATTTCTGCTTCACCTAGTGCCAATGTCATCAGCACTAGTGTGGGTTTGAACCCAACCTTTTATATTAACTGACACCCACCTCATAATAGGTGGTAGTATAATTATAATCAATATTATCTTTTATCTAATTAATTTGTATTTTATGATTAACTAACCTTTTATAATAGTTTATTTATTTTATAATATTTGTAAAACTGTATATTATGTTTATTTTATTAAATTGGCATTGATATGTAATTGAATCCTAGATATCTATAAAATGTTACAAATATTTTAAGTTCTTTTATTAAAGTTCATTTTTCTTAAATTAATCAGTTGGTAACATTTTATATTTATCTTTTGATAAATGTACATTAAAGGTTCAATTATATAAACAATGTAATATTTGTGGGAAATATTTTGTAAATTTCTATTTAAGTTTATATCAAATATTAAATTTGAAAGTCATTGTACCAAATTCCTAAAATTTTCTGAATAAAATTTACATTTTTGTTAATCTAAATATTAATTAAATAGGCTTTGTTAATATAATGACTGATAAACTTAATATGCTTGTTGCTGTTTTCTTTTAATTAGCAAATGAACCCTTGGGGCATGTTTAAGGCAGGATTATAGATTTCCTTCCCAAGCAGGCACCAACCTCAGAGAGCCACTTAGAGCAATTGCAATTGGCAGTTGTCACTGTAGATTGAATCCTATAGATAAAGCCAGATCTAATAAATAGTGGAAATTTTTGATAAGAAGGGATTTTTTTTATGAAGAACAGTTGACTGAAGAGAGTAGTTTAGATTTACAGTACATTGTGACTAAAGAGATGACAGGGTGAGAAGATCACATCAATGCCTTTCCATTGCTTTCAACATCTAGCCGGGGCCTACTGTGTCAAGGAAGCCTGCTAAATGATCTGACTGTATAACTGCCTATTTCAAGCCATGGAATGTCTACTGATTGATTCTGAGGTAACATTCCAATTTGCCGCAAGCCACTGATTCTATTTTACCTGTTTTCTAAATCAATATTAATTTATATTTTATCTATCTGTAATGTTTATACAATTATTTTTAAAATGGGTCTTCTAATTTTTCTCTTAAATTTAAAATATCAATTCTTCTAAAAATCTCACATTATTTTGATGCGGCAAATTTAATTAAATTTTGTTGGTTTATTTAGAATATTTGACTTACTGAAATTGCGAGAAACTAACTTTAAATCCTCTCCCTCTTATTTTCTCCAGTTAAAAATCATTATAGGAGACTTAATTCTGTTAAATTAATTAATTAAAGAAAGCTCGTTTAGTTTTGTACCTTATAATATAAATTTATTTTTAAATGATTGAAATTATTTAAAAAGTATCTTATTATTACCTCCAATTTAAAATTGCCCTCGTAATTATTGTATTTTATTAAATCAGTTAAGTAAAATCTATTACAATTTCTGTAAAACAAATGTCTTGAAAGAAAATTGTTTAAAGCATTTTATCAGTATATGTTTCATACATATATATTTTTATTTGTCAGAAAATAGTAAAAAATTCGATGTATAATGTATTATGCTGTATATTGTCAAACTTCAGCAGAAGTGAGTTTGATATCCAATGCTCCATCTATGTTAATTAAAAGACAGTCTTATTCTGTAATTACCCGATTATAAACTATTTAATAACTTATTAATAAATGAAATATTTGGAAAGTGTGGAAAACAATTTATATTTTAGTTTTAATTCTTGTGTTTCGTTTTATATTATAATTTATGATCCATTCATTAATGGCTTAAGGTTTCTGGGGACTTTCAATTATGTCAGGGAGCCGATTATTTTAATCAGGAATTAAGTTATTATTATCATTAGTGATACACTATCTGTATATGTCTAAGGCATTATGTATTTATAGCTACAATCATTCATTTATTATTGTTCTTGCTTTGCTACGTACTCCTCAGGACCTTCAGAAGTTTAAACATGACCAGTCCAATCTTTCACTTTCCCTCAAAGTAGACATAGTTCATACCAAGGGATCCTTTTTCGGGCATTGCCATTAAGATGTGTATGGGAAGTCCAGCACATCAAAAATATTATTTAGAGACATGTTTTGGCTGGAGGGCCAGCATTTCTCAACATATACCTGTATATACCAGGGATTTCTTTTAGCAAAGCCACCTAGAGGTTCATAACAGACCTCATTTATTCTTTTGTTGTGATCTATAATAGCATACTGCCTTCATCATCATTTTATATCTTTATTTAGCAAACCTGAAATGCTCTCTGCCGTTATGGCACGTCTTTCACAAACCAATTCCATTAATTAGTTAAATATGATTATCTAATTTATTTAAAATCAACTATCTTGCTTTCCACATCCACACTCATTATAGAAAACTGATTTAAATGTAATAGTGTTTTAAATGCACATCTTTCATGTCTTGTAATATATATATATAATAGATTTATTTGTAATCTCTTAAAGAGGGCTAATAATATTTTATTGCTGATTGTTTCTTGGCAGACCATTTAACAAACTTTTACTTTTTTATTAAATGGCTTGCATTTAGCCACATCAAAACGAATTCAATAAAAATAACCTAGTTGTATAAACAAAACCCAACTTATTTTGTAACTAAATTTCTTAATAAATTCCTGTAATATTATTATTTTAAATTAGCTTAGTTTGTCATCACTCCAAATCTCTAAGGTTAATTACTCTATTTATTTATAATATTTCTTCAATTTAAATTCACTTCTTTGTAATGTTTCCAGAAAGAATTATAATTATTATGGTTCAAACCATTAGTAATCAATATCCAATCACATCTGTACCATTCTGCAATTCACTAAATCATTAAACCCGTTATTAGTTAGAGTCTCTTTGTGAACCATGACCTCCAGCTGGGACGGAATAAAATCAAGCACTGCTTGTGTCATCACAAACATTATCCATTGGTCAGAGAGGCAATAGTTCAGGCAAATAGGTTCAGATTCACCCTTGCCCTGACACCTGTATCTTGTGCATAGTTGGATTCAAGGTACTTTTGCTTGGATTATTGGTTTTGTTGAATGAATACACGATTTTGACCGGCACAATATATTCAATATAATTATAATTTTGTGTACATATATTTTTTTCTTATCTATGTATTTTTTTTCTAAACAATTTATTCACTAAACATCAAATTAAAACTAAATGATATTTATATATTAAATATAATTATAATATCATATACATGTATTTTTTTCTTATCTATGCAATTTTTTTTGTAAATGATTTAGTCAATAAATATTACATTAAAATTAAATGATTGGGGGTTTTTTTTTTTTTTTTTGACTAGGGGAGTTTATTATGAACATCAGTTTCATACTTTGCAGATTATGTGATGTAATGTGATGCACTGTGACTTCTTCTTAAATGGAGTCAGGAATCTCTCAGCAGCTATGCCCAGAGAAACCTGCTAGCCACTTTACCTTCCTTTTCCATTGTTCACCCTAAGTTTTCCCATACTCTGCTCCATCCCATTTCCACAACATAATCTTTGTCAACTCCATGACCTTCATATCTAAATCCCCCTTATCTTTTTCCAAACCTAGCATAAAAACCAATAACTCACTTTCTGTATAATCACTTTGTTCATATTTAATCTTCCATAACTTCATTATTTGTACCCTTTCTGCTTCCAAGCATTTACATTGAAGTAACAGATGCCTTATATTTTCTATGCCTTCCTTACACTACTTGCAGACTAAATCACCCATATTTTTCCATTTTCGTGTACATTTCTTTGTTCATAAAGATCCCGTTTGAGCCTTAAACAATAAACTACTTTCCTTACTATTATTATAAATTAAGTCACATGCAATGTTCCGTTTATTTCTATATATTGAAGCAGTCGGATCTGAGTTCGATCCTAGCTTCATGACATCTAGCCATAAGTCCACTTCAAACCCTAGTACTAACTTTAAATTTCCGATGCAATGGGGCTTTATACGTTCAATCCATGCTAATTTCCATAAAGGAAACTTATTTCATAAATTAATTCTTTCAGATTTAAATTGATCAATTTTATTAATAAATTCATGATAAAATTATTCATGAATTTATATATATTACAACTGCGTGGATTGCATACATATTTGTAAATATTTAAATATATATAATTGTTTGAAAGTTTCATTGCGTCGGGACTATTTGTTTTTTACTTTTAAATAATTTGATAAAGTTTTAATGATTAAAAGCTACATTCTTTCGATATATTAAAAGCTACATTCTTTCGATAAGCTTTCAGATTTTCCCTTTCCAAAAACAACAGTTAAAGTTTTATTGATTAGAAAAAAGATAAGGATTTCCTAATTAAAATCATTTTCTGATTTTAAGAATTCATTTTCTAATTAGAAAATGAATTCAAGTTAATGAGTTTGAAAGCCTTATCAAAGGAATGTATCTAAAAACAACCAGTAAATCTAAAAACATTGATAATGAAAGAAGCACTAGCCTGAAGGCATCAGAGGACAGTATATATAGCTCTGAAAAGTTTGGAGAGAAAAAAGAAGCCATCTTTGTTGTAGAGATGTGCAGTAAACTCTGTGCATTTTAAATAGTGTTTCAATCATGGTAAGGGGCTAAACGTCGGAATCTGGCTATCGGTTCCTGAAGTCCCCTGAAAATCTTCAATGGAGCTGCTGAATCTTTTCCAGACAAATCATGCTGCCAAAATCAAATAAAATGCTGTTCAAGTAATCAACTAAATGCGTGCCTATGTTTTTACCAACTTGGACATGTAACCTAAGGATCCAGCCCGGAAGAAATGGGTAATATATTTCCATAATGAACCTTAAATTTTCTGGCCAGTTCCGAACTTTACTTTACACTCCTTTTAAGAGCTCTTTTCATTCTATAAATGTCATAATCTCTGTGTAATAATCTCTGTGTAAACTTACTTTTATTTATGCTATTATATCATAATTCTCTCAACTTCTAGTCTTTAACTTTTCTTTCTTACGTGACGGTTCATTTATTTTATTATGTATATTTATTGAGTAAATTTATTAATGTTATTTTTAATGATATGCCAATAATCCTTCGACTCAATGATCTCCTTTGTTTTCTTTTCCTTATACAAGTAATATAAACTTAATTCTGATAGTTAATTCTCACCCGTTAGAACTAGATTTATACAGTTCTATCAATCATCGAGTTGAAAGAAATTATTAAATGTGTGTTATTTTTATAATTGGCTAATAATAAATTATTAGCTCTGTTTCTAATCTATGCCCCAGTTATTTTCTCGTGTTTACCAATATGTATTTATTCATATATATAATGTTAAAATATTTTTGCAAAAGGGCCGATAAAGGAATCAAATATATTCTAATTCAAATTTCAATTACTTGCTATTTAGATTCAGGAAGGGCATGATGATTGGGGCATAATTAATATGATTTACAAATACTTTAAATAATTTTAGTTAAAAGCTCATTTAACTTTGATTAAATTGATCAAGTCATCACATAGAGCATTCTATAATTGGGTTTTATTTTTCAAACGATGACTATCAAGTCATCATCTTCGAATGTTGCTGATGTAGGGCAATCTTTCACTCCGTCAGGCTGGTCGGTGATAATATTTCTGTTATTTTAAATTATCAAGGAAGAAAGCACTTCCTCTCCTGTTCCTATTAGTCAAAGGGCATAAGACTTGTCATATGCAAGCCGCCATAGGACTTAGATTATTGACCAGCTATCATCTTTCAATTTCATTTTATTATAGCTCATAATTCGTCAGCACCGTTGCCTCTCTGTTCCGGTAAAGCCCACTCTGATGCTTGTAATTTGTGATGAAGTGATTTAAATTAAAGTCCAACAAATTCTCCGTTATATCTCAAAATAAGTTCTCTAATAAAGATCAAAGTTATGCCCTAAAATACGTATCTTGCTCTTCATGAATGGATTTGCGAATGTGAAAATAAACATCACATTCTTTCGTATAAAAGAGTAAAAATTTCCTTTACTAATGAATACCTTCATCTGCCTTTTATTCCTTGTTGGGGGCATAGACATAGACTTTCAAATATTGCATAATATTCATTGGCATATAATGAGGACTGCCACTCTTATTATAATTATAAATTTTGTTTAAGGACTAAAATTAATTAACTTAATCTTTATTTAAAATTCAAACCAAACAAATTATTATTATTAAATATTTTCTAAACACACTTGGTTTCTTAGTTCTTAATTTTTTCATAATTATTTTAATGTTAATGCTCGCTGTCTGTGTTGGCAACTCGAACATATACATATGATTCAATTTAAATTTATTTTTATTCAGTTTATTATCAGATATTAATGTCAGTTCAGGGGTCTCAGATCCTCACCAACCATTGAGCTAGTTTCTTGACGCAAAGCACTGTGCCGTCGATTTAGATTTCTACTAATCTGAGCTGTTGAGTTGGGTTTGAATTCAGTTTGATTCAGCTGAGTTTGGGTCCGACTTGCGTTCAGGTGGTGGGTTTTTCGACTGGTACAATATATTTAAACTTGTTTTACTCTCCATACTAGTTCTCCATTTCTCCAACTCCCTATTTTTTATTAATGCATCTATTCTTTTATCCCACTCCTTACCACTATGACATTCAACAATCCTCCTAACACAATCATCCCACCTTTTGTACAAGTATACTGATATAACTTCTTTGTAACCCAATTAAATACTATTTTGTCTATTCTTTTATTATCCATAAACTGCAATCTACCGAACATTTTCAATTTGCTTTTTGCATCCCTCATATAAAAACTTGACCATACCATTTCTCCTTGAATTGCCTCCTTTGCTGTCCACACCTCAGCATCTAATGCATGTCTTCCTACTTCCCTTTGTATTTTTCCTAAGCAATCTAATACCCTTTTACTAACACATAATGCATCATTGCCATATATTAACCCTGATACTGCCACTCCCTTCCATACAATTCTAGCTACATCATATTTATTATTATATAAAAACACTGTTAATTTCTTTATTGATCCCTTTCTTTTCTTTGCTTCATTTATCAATTTTTTCTCCCATTCATCCGAGCAATTTTTGTTATTACTCAAGATGATTCCCAAATAACTATATCTATTCACCACACTTAACTTTATATCCCCCAATAAGAAATCTTTGTCTTCTCTTTCTTCAGTATTCCCCATCATTATATTTGATTTTTCTTCACTAAATTTAATCCCCATATCTTTACCTACCCTTGCGCATGTCCTCAGCATAACTTCCATATCTTATCATCTGCAAAAAAAAAAAGGCCCGACAATGTATATACTCTCTTGCCACCTATTAACAGTGTCTCTATCTCTCTTCCTAGACTTTCTAGTGCTCTCTCCATTTCATTTAAATACAACACAAGCAAAATAGGTGATGTAGGGCATCCTTGCCTCAGTCCCATCCCATTTTTAACTTTAACTGATTCTATATCCCCTAATTGATATGTATAGTAATTATTTTCATATAATTTTTTAATAACACCCACTAAAACTTCATCCATTCTCAGATTTGCTAAACTTATCCTTAATCTATTTCTATTCACTCTATCATATGCCTTCTCTATATCTATAAAACTCATATATAACTGTATACCTGAATTCCTACTCATATCTATAAGTTGTGTAACTACAAATAAACTTTCTCCTATACACCTATCTGACCTAAAACTCCTTACATTTCCCACACTACGTTATTTTCTTCTATCCATTTTGCAACTCTTCCAGCCATATATGAAAAAACTTTATATAAAACTGATATTACTGCTATTGGTCTATAATTATTTAACTTTCTATGATCCTTACCTTTTCCTTTAAATAATAACCTTACTCTTGTATTACTCCAACTACCCAGAAAAACTCTCTTCTGTGCCATCTTATTAAAACATGACAGTAACTTTACTTTTGCCCTACACCCTAAATTCATTACCATCTCTGCTGCCCATCCATCTCACCCTCTTGCCTTACCACTTCTCAATTTCTTTCCTGCCTCATTCAATTCATTTTCTGTAAACCTAATATTCCCATTACTATATGCTTTCATATTTTCTATCCCTCGATCCTTCACATCTAACATCTTTTCTATATCAATTACATAACTATTCAATATTTTCTCCAATTCTTCTCTAGAGCTACACTCTATTCCCTCCTCATCCTAAATTTCTCTCCTAAATTTCTTCTTTTAATGTAATTCCAAAATTTTTTACTCCCATCTTTTCCACTTTTATTAATATCATCCAATAATTTACTATTTAGTTTCATTCTCTCTCTATAATTATCAATTTTAGCTAATTTCTTCTATTCTAAGTACTTTTCCCATTTAGCATTAATATCTTTTTCACTTTCTTTGTTCTTAATAGCACACTTATATTCTCTGCATGCTTTCTTCCTCTCTTTTACACTTTTACTAACTCTCATTTTTCTATTACTTTTATTCTTCTGAATATTCTCACGTAAAACCCTATTTGCCACTTTTTTTATTTCAACACACCCATCCTCATCCTCATTTCCAACCAACTCTTCCATGGTTTCTTCAACTTGTATTTTATACTCTTCTAACTTATTTTTATCATTCACTCTCCATCCACATCTTTCATTATTATTTCTACTTTTATTTCTATTTTCCATCACATTACTAACCATTTCAATTACAAAGAAATTATGATCACTATTACATACTCTCTCTTCATTATAAAACACCTTAATTTTCCGTACTTTATTCATTCCCTCTTTCTCTACCAATACATAATTTATTGTGTGGGATATATTATTCCTAGACCATGGGTATTGTCCCTCATAACTATTTGATAAATTTCCAATGCTCAAATTTACTCTGTGACAAAATTTCTTTCAAAGCTGTCTATTCTTATTGTCTACATCATCAATTTCTTCAATATGCCCATTCATATCTCCTATAACCATTATTCTCTTCCCCTTTTCTTTAAACTCTGTATATTCTTAACTAGGCACTCATATATTCTATTGTTCCACTCCATTATAGTTTGACTATCTCCAGTAGCTATATAAACTATAGCCACCATCCATTCTTGTTTTCTCAACCTTATTTCAAACCACAGATGTTCTTGGCATTTAACAATATTTAAATTTTTTTTTGAAATAACACCTATACCGCCACCCTTTTTTTCTTTCTCTTTTCTTTTTATACCCTGCCATACCAACTCTTCCAAAACAGGTTCTTCTTCTTCTCTTAGATGTGTTTCCACTATTGCTAATACCTCAAGCGCTTCATTTTTAATTGCTTTGTTTAATTCCTGCTACTTTTCTGGTCTCCTACTACCTTGCATATTCAAATATCCAATTTTAACATTTTTTTTTCTTACTACTCTTTTATAAAATTTTTTTGATTCTTTTTTCTCCATTATGTTTATAAATAACTTGCTTACCATTAATTTTACAAACCCATTTCCTCTCCACATCTACATTTATATCTAAATCAACTGCCCTTTGTTTATTCCTTACGTCCCATCCGTTCTTCTTCTTTTTAATAACACTACAATTTAAAATCCCCCCCCCCCTTTACAAGTTTCCCGAATTACATTCTTTATAAATCAGACTCCCTACAACTTCACTTCCTTGTTTCCCTAAGTGCAACCCATCTTTACTAAATAACTCCCTCTTCCCAATAAAAAAATTCCACACATCCACAAACGTAACATCATTTCTCTCACACAATTTTTTCAATCTCTCATTTCATATCAAAAGCTTGTAAACAGAGCCATCTGCTGAGCAAAGTTTGAAAAGTTTTATTCCATATTTATGCACTTTATTAACTGAATCATCACTTTAGCTCTCCATGTGATAAAAATTTCATCAATTACGACATTCGTTTCTGGGCAAAATTTTACTTGAAACCTTTTTTACAAATACATCTCAAAGTAGTTGGATTTTTTTTCCAAGCAGGTCATTATTTTTATTTTATCATTGTTTGCAAAATGAAACCAGTTCAGCAGAAACTCGTGACTGTTTATGCTGAGTATTATATTTAAAATCAGTTTTATATAATAGATAATTTCTTCAATATGAAGTTATGATTTTCTTTCTGTTCAATCCTATTCTTATGATGATTTTTGAAATTTTTTAAATTTTCTCTTTAACAGTCGAGGTCCATAGAAGGAAACTGATGTAACTGTTAATATCAGAGTGATTTGTGTAGCATAAATATTAGTTTGTTCTTTCATTAGTTTGATAAGTAAATTATCCACAAATAAATAAAAGATATTAATTGTAATGATTTTTTTTTTAAAAAAGGAATGGAACAGATATATCTGATAGCATTTTTTCATTTTCTTGAAATTTCATATCTTCTACCACATCTTTACTCTTTTCCCAATTATTCATTTTGAAGGCAAAAGGTAGTTTGTAATTAGAATGTTTACCTTATATTTTTTGGTGTAGTGGAAGAATGGCAGACCTTGGACTTCAATATCTATGGATAACAGTCCAACTGTTATAAATTCTCTATTATCATTAGATTGTTTTACTGAATCATTATCATCTCATTTATATCAATGTCCATTATATCTTCACAATATAATGATTATGAGCATAAATCTTTTCTATTATCTATTATTCGAAATTTATACTAAAAATAATAAAAAAAAAGAAAACACTTTTAGCTGATGACATAACCCTTAAATATAATTTTAAAAAAAATAGTATATGATTTAATGCATTAGTAGTTAAAGTAAGATTTTGAATTTAAAAAATATTTTTTTAGACATTGTCATAATCATTAACTTTTGAAAAATAACACAGTTTTGTAATTTGATTATACAGTAAATGTATTTATTGCTTGAATTATGATGCATTTTTAACATTTTCATTATTTAAAACAAGGTGTTTGTCATTTGTTTTTTTATCACAAGCACTTGACAGAAATAATATTCAGTTAACAAATATTGTACAATATAAATAAAATGTACAAATATTAATAACAAACAATGTTTTACTTACTTTTAGGCCTCATATATTGAGTGCACATGTTGAAATGTATAATGTAAAAGTGGCATGTTTATAGCAACGTACCATTATATTTGGGCATGTCAGTAATCAACCCAAATAAATGAATTTTTATAAGAATGTGATCATTTTGATATGATTGGTGCAGTTAAATCAAGTTATATAATGTTGCAATGTTTTACCATAATTAAATATGATTCTAATGAACATGGTGAAATAGATATATAGAATTTTGTTTGACTAGAAGCTATATCAATTAAAACTGCATAGTTAAAACATTTATTGGACAAACATATAATGGTAATGGACAGTCCTATTTATGCTTTATTTCTACAATCTTGTACACTTTGCTGAGTATTCCCTGAACTATACTTTGATATGTTTGTGAGCAAATTAGGAAAAGACCAGTACTGATAATGAATCAATTCAAACAGATAAATATGAAGTATTATTAACATAAAATAGAGAATTGATGTTTAAAGTATATTTTCAGGGTTAGACTATAAATTTCCAAGATATAGTGAGCATATAAAAGATCCATAAAAGCAATAAATGTATTGTCATTTGACTTAATTAAAGATGATAGTTTTAAAAGGAAGCTTATAAAAATAAAACCTAATATTTCTGTAATAATCTAATTACTTATAACTACAATTAATGATATAAGGATTCACAGTGTCAATAAACTAATACAAGTGAAATAACTTATTAACGCACATTATTCAGATATTTATATTTTAACTGAGACACCTATAACTCATTTATTAGCCTTTCCTCATTATTAAATAGGCTAAATAATACTAAATAGCCTAAATGAATATGTGAAGTTTTTTTACAAATGCAACATTTATTTTTCTAAAAACTTAATTCTACTGAATAGTATAAATTGAAGACTTGTCAGGGAATGCTATATATATGTTAATAAATTACGTTAATGTTATTTATTTACTGCATGATATTATGTTATATAATGGGAATATATGTATATTCCAAATAAAAACTTCTAAATGAGTATGCATATAGTTTCATTTAATGTACTAATAGAAGGAATATTTTAACTCCAGTTATGATCTATTATGCAATATCAGTAACAAATGTATCTTGTATCTATGAAAGTTTTTATATCTTTCTAATGTCATTTTTATTAACATGATTTTTTTTCCTCTCCAACTTTTATATATCTAATATTAACTTATCTGCCGTAATGTTTTCTGAAGATTTATTTCCTGTTTTTTGTATTAGTGAAAAATATTCAGTTTCCAATTTATTAGTTAATCACAAGAAGTCTTATACCAATTAATTTTTGCCCATTATTAGTTCACTTCTAAAACCTTGATTTCTTCACATTTTTCTCTTGCCCAGATTTTTTTTTATTAGAGTTCAAATGGATGTTGAATACTATTTATAGAAATATCATAGTAGTTGAATTTTTTATTCCAATATATTACTAAGTGTAACAACCATTTTAAGTAGAATTAGATTTCTTATTTCATCTATTTTATTATAAGATTTCATAAAATTTTATTCACCCTCTCAGAAAATTAAATTCTGCACTATTTTTGTTAGGTCTTAGTACAGCAAAACTGTGATGTATACTGTATCAGTATACACTACTTCAATTATATGATATCAAAAAAATAAAAACTGTAAATAAACAAAAAGTAAAAACTTTAAATTTGTAAATTTAATACATTTTACAATATAGTCGCAGTCATTTTTCTCCTGGAGCATTGTATGTAATCACAATTATTAATAATAATTTTTCAGCTCACATTTAAAGCCCATATATTATATTTGTCCACTTTATTATTTCCAAATCTGTTTGTGTACAGTATTTTGTGTATGAAATGTTTTCTAAGTGTAAAGTTAAAAGTTTTATTATTTAGGAATGGAAGAAAAAAGAATTGTAAATTGTTTTCATATTAAGTCAGAAAGCTTAAAGTTTGAAGAGTTTAAATAAGACTATGAAATGGATAAAGTCAAGTAAGTGTGACTGCATAGATTCTGAAATAGTTATGGACTTAAAAATATCAAAACAACTATCGATGCTGTAATCTGGTGATAATGAGCTGCTAACTTTGTTTCTATATGGGGAAAAAAGTTATTAAAGAAAAAGAATGTTATGATGGAAGTTTGACATTTTACTATTTATTGTTTTTATAAATAATGCATTATAGTAAGTTTGTTATTATTTTTATTTTTTGATTGAATGCGAATGAGCACTAATAAATATATTTGTAAATGTGCTCCTGAATTTATTATTAATAACTACATTATTGTTTACTTTAAAATTTTGTTGTGCATTGAAAAGTATTATAAACTTGCAATTCATTTAACTATATGTATTCTATTGTAATCAAAGCTTATTAACAAAATATGAGTTATTATATATGATATACATGACATGGACTTAGAATAAAATATAGTGGATATTATAGCTCCATTATTTCTCATCATTTTGATGAAGTTGTTGCAGATATATCTGTAAATACTGTCATACTTAATGCTTTTAAATTTTGCAGCTAATCCTAACTTGTCAATAGATGCATCCATCGTATGGATATGTAGAAGTGAAAATTACATTCTCCAAAAAGATATTTCATGTGAAACTATTAGATTAAAGACAAAAATGGTTTTAGTTGTGGATTTAATTCCTTCAAATATATATTTGTATACTGATTACATTATCTTACTTTGCTACACATTCTTTTTAATTAGCTCTGTTTATATAAAAATAATAGCTTTCTACTATCATATTATGCAATAACATTAATTAAAAAATATTTGCTTGTTATTCTTTAAAAACTTGATGAATTGATCTTTCCTAAATTATTGTCATATTCTGAAGTTAAAGATGATGGAACAAGAAGAATTTTTGTATATTAAACAATAGAATGTAATCATCCAGATATACTTCAGGTTTGCTTTGTCAGTTAGGAAATTTATTTTGACCAATTATTCATGCTTACTATTCCTCAATATAAAAAATTTTGTCTTTATTTGAAAATCTTTTTCTGTCCAAAATATTAAAATGAATACATATATTACAACTATTTATTCAAAGCATGGTTATTCTACAAGATTTTTTTACTTAGTTATCATTGCTATTTGAAAAATATGTCTAGATGCGCATCAAAATTTTTGAACTACATTTAAGTAATCTTTGCCCTATTCACACTAAGCATAGAATCCAAGTTATGTAACCATTAGTTATGCAACCATAAATATTCGCTATCATTTAAATACATATTGTGCTAAATGGCACATGACATAGTCACCATTGAAATTAGTAATCACATTTCCTCATATTACTTGCATTAATCTTTCAGATTATACTATGATCCACAATAAACTGATGGATAAACTGAGCATAGAATTAAAACTCAGCATTCCATAACATCAAATTAAAATACTCAAATATCATAGCTATCAGTCTATTCATGAATTAATATATATATATATTATAAACAAATTTATATCATATATTTAATAAATATTTAAGAAAAATGTAGATATATATTGCATATCTGTCACTACATAAAAGTGGACAATTTTATCAGATGACATTGCCAATTTAATAATTATTATTTATGTTATTATGATAATTATAAAATCTGTTTTAAATCATTTACAACATTATAAATGAATTAATGTACAATATATATTATAACCTACAAATGGGGTTTAGTGAACCCTAAATCTCTTGAAGCACATATTTGAAAGCTAATTTCTAAACTCTAAAGTAGTAACAAAAAATTCTCAAAATTTTGCGATAAATAAGAGCAAGACAAGTGGTTGAGATAAATGTTGTTCTATGTTGAAGTGTGTTCACCAAAATAATTTGAAATGCTTATATGTTCTATTTCTACATGAAATAAATGTTACTACTATTTCATATTTTTAATAATATATAACATTTTAAATAAATAAAATTTTCAGGATATTTGTGTATATGTGTGCTATTACTCTTAATATATTTTAAGCAAATATTTTCTAATATAATATTTCTTACTCAAAGAACTAATTAAATATAAATTAATCTGTTAGCAATTTTAAAAATAATGTTAACTAATGATTTATCTCAGAGTTATGAATCAGTTGTAATCATTTATATAAAATAAGATAATAAATATATGGATGTAAAGTTTATTCATTAACTTAGGGTATGATAAATGTAAAAGGAAATTTTATGTACAACATCTTACCAAATACCTTTATATTTTAGATAGCAACATTAACAATATGATGTATCCAATCCAAATAGATTTATGTGTAATCTAATATCTTGAAATATGATCTTTATTTTGCAAATACACAGTGGCTATGTTTTTTTAATAATGACAAAATAGAAGTATTAAAATTAATAATTGCTTTATTATAAAATATAAAATAAATTATAAATGGATAATAACAAACATAATTATAAAAATTCAATAAAATACCTATATTTGTTCTATAAGTTTAATCTTAAGTTTTGGATAGTATTGCAAAGACATTAACACTTCATTGGAGCAGATTGTATGTTACTTAAGTAAATCCTTGATTTAAATATTAGAGAGTATTAATAATAATTATAATAATAAATGTTTTATGCTGTATTTAATTAGTTTGTTACCAATAACTAATCAATAACTAATCAACCTTATTTAATAAAATTGTATAAGTCTTTCATTCTTTTAAAAACAAATGAAATTATTTGCTTAGCTCTCCTAAATGATATTTAAAATATACTATTATATCTTAATATCCTTTACTGAATTCATTTGAAATGTTATTTGTTAGGAGTAAAACTCTATTAACAGAATATAATTCATATTATTAGGATGCCTTATTGCATACTATAACATTTAAAAAAAAAATGAAACAAGCTTAAAATATTCCCTATAGACATAATTATCTGACTAAGAATGATTAACTCCTTATAAATTTGATGTTGAAACTTAAATTTTAATATATAAATCTCAAAGTATTTTTTCCTAAAATCATGTTATTCTAAAGCTCTCATTGACTTAGAAGTCAAATTAAAAGATATAAATAATAAATGTAAACTAATTAATTGCACTGAGCCAGAACTATGATTCTGGTAGTATTTTTCTGAAAGTTGTTTCAGTGTAATTAATTAGTTTGTTTATTATTTATACCTTTTCATAATGAGTGCTTTAAAATTTAATAATAAAAACTCAAGTTTAAAAGTTAGTTACACTAATACAACCGGGTCCAAATGTAACTTATATATTTACTCATATCCAATATCATAAATTTGATAAAATTGTTACCTGTATATTCATACAATAATAATATCTGGAGAACTTTAACTCTAACTAAGTAAGAAAAAATTATAATAAACTTCACTAAGTAATCCATCAGATTATATTCCAATAGTTTTAAACGATTAAATTTATCCCATGGAAATATTTAACCTTGTATAATATTCCAGTGTTTTTAGGAATTCATCGAAACCTTATAATAAAAGTTTCAAAGATTATATTAAGCACAATTAAATTCCTTTTGGTATTTAATTGTTATTGGAACTTAATATGAAGCTTATTAAAATTTGATTAAGCACATTTGTTAATCCAATGTTGGTTATATCTTAATACATTAATCCATTTTAGGACTTGTTGATAAATTTGACTTTTATAATATTTTGCATTTGTAATCCATAATTCATTAGTAATATTAAATATTTGGCATTTATAATTCATAATCTATTAGTCATATTAAATATTTGGCATTTATAATCCATTCTTTAAATACTGGGATGAATAATAGTTTATTATACAAAGGAGAAGCAATTTTATCCATTTGAAAAACACTATAATTTTATATCTAAATGATTGATATTCATCACTTCTTTCATTAGAAGTATTTTATTAATCATATAGTTCAAAACATTTTATATAACCAAACAATAGACTATAATCCATAAACATATTGATTTTAATTAAAATTCAGCATTTCACCAAGCTATGAAATTTATGATTGTATATTTGAGTTGCAACTTATTATTTAAAGTTTTTTTTTTTTCAATAATTCATGATGAGATACTTTTTTAAATGAAGAGGAAAGTTGTTTCACCATTATTTTAAGTGCAGATATAAGCTATTTGATTGAAGTTATTAGACATATCCCATGAATAAATTTATAAGGTTTCCATTAAAGTTGGCTGCAATAACTGAAATTTTCTTGAAATAACAATCAATGATTCCTTGTTTATTTGTTGTTGTTTATCCTTTTTCCTAGTTTGAGGATAGAAGACATTTTTCCAAGCTAAGAAAAATGCTTAGGGTGAGTTGATTTATTTGACCATGATGATAAATGCAGACAAAATGGCTATTTTAAAGTTTGAATTTGCCTCCGTTTTGAATGCACTAAGATTTTGTGAAAACTAACTGGTTTTTTAAATACTAGTATTGATACTTTTTGGTCAGCTGATAGCTTATGGAAAATTTTAGATTGTCAAAATTATGAAGAAAGCAGATAATATATGCTGTCTGATTTTTGAATTAATGCAGCAATTTTTTCCAGATGTAGTTCAAAATGAAGAGAAAATAATAATAATTTCAAACTTTTCAATCGTTTTATATTGTTCTCGTTTAAATAATTTTAGTCGTTTATTTAATAAAACAAATAACCTATAAAACCTATAAGTTCTCAGATATTTATTTCAATTAATATTGAATTGACCTTTTAATTAGATTACACTATTAAATAAATATTCTTTTTAATTAAGCAAGAGAAATTAATTTTACTAAATCTAAACACAGTCTCACACACTCACATAAAATATAGGAACTGCTTGTTCTACAATCTTAAATGTAATTACTTTTTTATAAAATATCTTGTGTTGTAATGTTGGATTTATTATTCTTTCCTGTATTTCTTTATAAAATATTTATTTTATGCGTATGTGTAGTGTTTTCCCCTAATAATAATAATAATAATAATGATGATGATGATGATGATGATGATGACGACGATGACGACGACAAAATACAAACATGTATTTTTATATAAGCTTTGTTTAGAAAATCTTTTTGGAAGACATCTTTAAATCTTTTATAAAATTATATTTTCTTTTAAGCATTAATATTAGGGATTTTTGGATTTTATTTTGATTATATTATATGCTGTCTAACCAGTGATAATGGTTATAATATTTGCTTAACTATAAAAATAAAGCCAATAAAATGTTTACAACTTTTTAGTTATACTAAACAATTATAATAGTAACTGAAAAATTACAATATATATATATGTCATAAACAAATTTATACTATATATTTGATAAATGTTTAAGAAAAATATACGTATATACTAAATATGTGTCAGGAAAAAAAAAGAACAAAATAGCATGATAACTGATTTTACAGTGACCATGTGCACAAATACAATAATAATGCTGAAAAAGCTATCTATATTTATCTTAATTATTAGCCTGTGTGTTTCAGTTATTAAATGTATGATGTAAATTTATAATATTTACATATTCTATATTAAAACATTTATAGTTTATAAATGATTTAAAAGAAAATGGATTTTAGCATTTTATTTTTAAAAGAAATTGTATTTTAATAATTAGAAAGAACTTTGATTTTTCTTTTATAAATTTGTTGTATAATTTTAAAAAATATTGTTTAAATAAGGCTTAAGTAATTTTTTGATTAATTTTAAAAAATATATATTCATAAGTAGTTAGGAAGTTAAAAATGACTAAAATCACTTTATACCTTTTTTAAAATTAGTATTTGTCATCTCACAATATATATATATTGTGACCTTTTATTCAGGTCCCTGTATTGAATAATCCAAAATTTTAAATTATAATAATATATTGGGCACAAAAATCTTAATAAGTGGCTTTAAATAAAGACTGTTCTGGATGCACTAGGAAATCTGCTTGAGTGGAGAAGAGATTTCAAACCCAGTGTAGGCTTTTACTAGGGATAAAATAATAATTTTATAAGTATTATTATTAATTGGGAGATAAATATATTGCTATTTTATTATTGTTGAATAGCAATTGAAATAAATAAATAAATAAATTAAATTTATAAATCTTGTAAAATGAAACGTTATAGTTAATTCTTAAGCATTTTTTTTGTAGTGAATTGAAAAGGATCTTTGATATTATGGGTAGTTATTAAAAACAAAGGTAGAGGGGGTAATATTAATATATTCACATTAAGGTTATTGGTCAATTTGTTACCACAATGCTTTGTAATAAAAACTATATATGTTAAAACAAAGTTGTAGGGGGGGGGTGATTAAGAAAAAGAGAACTAGAAGCAACAGACTTCGATTCTACTCTGATAAAATAAGGAAGAAAAAGCTAAAAAAAATCAGAAAAATTTGGAATTTAATTGAATAAGGGTTATAGTATATTGTTATCTAAAATGATGGAATAGAAATTTCAAAGCCTTGCTATCATTTTAAACACCGTTTTTCATCGATTGATGGTTCTTAAAAGTTATACTGGAAAGGAAATTGAAACCCTGTGGATCATAACTTACTCCCATAAATGTTGCTTTAAACCCAGAACATTTCAAGAAAAAGTAAGCTTTGGCTTTTATTTTGTTCATATTTTTAAATTCTCAGATTTAAAAATGACGCATAAATTATTTACATTTAAAAGAAAGAGCTGGTAATGTTTGTATTTCGTGCCATTCTTAAACATAAAGCAAAATTGTAATTTCAAGAAAATAATTCAAAATGATTTTGAAGAAAGGTTTCAGAAGATAGAATAAACAAATCAAAAAAGTCATTTTTGAATCATCTAATTTTTAATAAAGTAAAAGATAATTGCGTGATTTTATTCTCTATTCTCATCTTCTAATTTTTCTTAGCGCCAATTGTGTAATGATAGAAATGGAACATTACAGATTAATTAAAATGTTAAGGATATCATATTTATAATTGGATAAATTCTTCTTAATATTGCTAATCATATAATACTTTGCTAATAAAAAGGGAACAAAATAAATATTTACTTTTAAAGTTTTATTGGGAAATATACATCGTAATAAGGTTTTAAAATATTTAAAATGCCCAGATTATTTAAAGATTGTCACAAATCGTACCGTGGAGGAAAGAATAAAATCAAAGAATTTTAAAATGTTAAATATGTTAATTGTAATAAAATTCTAAAGTCATTTTCAAGGAAAATTATCTGGATTAAAACATGGACAAACTGATTTTAGTTATATTCTACTTGAAACATTTAAACCTTGTCTCACTATGATAATATCGAATAAATCAATAAATGTATTTAAAAGTTTGTTTTGAAGACTACAATAAACTATAAAGTTATTAAGGAAAATTATCTCCAGAAAAGTGGATAAACCTATCCTTTTGATTATGCTACACTTGAAAATGTTTGAATTTTAATTTCACTATATTGACATAGGTAAATGAACCGATAAATGATTTTTTTTCTTTGCCTTTGGAAAAGTATTTGAATATTGTCGGATTATATTAACATCAAACAGGAGAATCAATATATATATATATGCATTATTTTAGGAATGTTTACCCATCATAATATCAGTTCTTATCATTTTAGCTCACCAGAATAAAATAAACTTTACTAATAGGATAAACTCTGATGATAGAAAATGTTTGTTTAGTATTTATTTTATTATTGCTATGTTAGTTTATAATACTTACGTCATGTATCCTTTGGAAAAATTTTTATGCATAAATTTTTTTTATGATAAAGATACATACATTTATTATTACACATATTTTTGCTGTTTTCCCAATTTGGGGGAAACGTAGTAGTAGGTGTCATTTACCTGGGGAGATGGGAAGATATATTTACCTCTTGTACTTTTAAAATAGTCATTAATATTTATTTAAAGAATGAACAAATAGACTTAAATTTTGTCAAAGATATACTACAGACCGAATCGCTTTCTTATATGGAAAAAAAGGAAAAAATTAATCTAAGTTTTTTTTCTTCTTAAATTTATATAGAAATGAACATGTCCATTTTGAATATAAATGCAGGTCAATCTTTATTGTTTACATGCATAGTACTTGCTATAACAAAAGTATAGTTGGTTATTTTGAAATAACTACTGATTCATTTGACATATATTTTGGTTGGTCTTTTAATACATTCATAGTTTCTGCATTGTGAAATGGTATATTTATATTTCCACTTTTAATGTTGGTGTTGTTTTACCTTGTTATAGTCTTGAGAATGATTTGTGATAGCTTTTAGCTGCTAAGTATATGCTACATATAATGGCATCAAATAGATTAATATTAATATTGAGTATGGGCTGATGGAGAATCACCCATTACTGATTGCATGAGAGGATAGTATGGTAGAGGCTGAGTAATAATTAATGCTCAGTTAGCATAATTAATCCTAAAAGAAAGGATATCTATGGTTTGAATTCTATTTTCCATGAAGTAGATAAGCCTGCACATGTATACCTATAGAGAGGTATTAGAATTAGCCATGTTATTATACAACTATCATGTTGTTTTGTAAAGCCTTTCTTTTTATTGTTTAATCCCGCATGAGGTTAGAGAGTTTGTTTTCCACCGTGTATGGTGAAGTTCAGTATTTCAAAATCCAATAGCAAGGATAAGATATTAGATTAAGGAACACTGATCTAGATATAGTGTTTGCCTAATTATAATAGTGTTTTATGATGTTGTAGGATCTTCATCAGTATATAGACAGACCAAACCCAAAACCTACTTGTAATTGTAAAACTTATAGATGTAAGAGCAAGAGATGCATGTGGGCAGTGTGGATTTATCTTCATTAAGTAGTGATTTGCCAATGGATTGGTAAGATCTGTTAACTATTCAATGATTAGGTTGTGGACATAGATAATGTTTTAGTGATATGTGTATTTGACTTTTGATGTCTGTTTCTACTTTAATACATGGAACCTATTCATCTCAAATTTTATCTATTATTAATTGTGCAGAATGTGATAATTGCCGTTATCACATTCTGATAAAAGAAATGGCTTTGATATAATGCCCTACTTTATAACTTTTGAATTCTAAATTTAAAATTTGTGCATATCCTAAAGTCCTCAATACACTGTTGTTTTTGTAATTTAAATGCGAGTTCAACTTAAATAAGGTTCCATTATCTTATTCTTTGGGATGGGCTAAATAGTAATAAGTAATACTTTGAATATCATTGTATAGTTTGGTCAGATTGACTAAGAGTATGGTCAATCCCTGAGTTAGAGTATGGTCAATCCCTGAGTTAATTTAATGTATTGGTTTTATCTCATACAATGTCTCTAAATTGAAATTTTTGTAAATATTGTAAATAAATCTTGTGTTAAGAATTTATTTAGTTGTCTGTAGTCTTATTGCTAATCACCATATACACTATTATTGTTATTGCTATCGACATATTAGAAGATTATATATTCAAATCATCATCGACCAATATAGTACAATTAACTATATGTTGTTATATCCTAATAATTTGGTTAAGTCCTATAATTTATTAGTACATCTAATGCATCATCACACAATAATCAAAATGTTAATAACTTAGAGTACGGATTATTTTAAGTAATAGATTAAAAGATAAACATAATATTGATTTAATTGGTTTAGTTAAACCCACAGAGCTATCATTCACTGATCTTGATCATATGGTTTATAATTATTTGAGAAAAGGAATTTGGTAAGTTATCATTTGAATTATTAAAAATTCATTCCTATTCCTAAATTTTAAAGTTTATATTAGTTATAGAGTTTCTTTAAAACTGATGAATACAATTGTTAATTTAAGTTTATATTAAGAGCTGTCATGTGCATTATATCTGGGTAGTGGCAAAATCCCTCTCACTGACCCAAATATATGTTGTATAACAATTTTGAAATGCTAGAACCCTGAGAAGAATTAGTTGTTAAGTTTCAAGGTAGAATTTAAATTTATAATAAATTTTATATCTAGTTATTCATTATAGTTAGACTTAAAGGTAGATTACTTTCACTATTTTATGAAAGTCAACTAAACCTTAAGATGTAAATTACTTCTTTTGTCATAAAATGCATAACTTGGTTTGACTTTATGATAAATACTCTGGTTGTGCCAAGCTTGAAATCCCTATTTTTATTTAGCTTATCTTTTTACCATTTAATACAATATTGGTTTATAGTTTCAGATTTCAGTCTCCATAATTAACATTTTTCTTTAATTTCATCTTGATCATTCTTTTATTTATTCATTCTCATTTGGCATTAATTCATTATCATAATGGATTAATCATACATTAATTTTTATTCTTCTAGCATCTTAACTATTCATTAACTCTTATTCTATCATCATCTTAATCATTCATTATTCTCATACCTCTTCGTTCTTTTCTCTGCATCCTTAGACTCATTTCATTCTACTATTTAATTGTACTTCTTTTCATCATCCATTTAGTCATCTACATCATAATTTACTTATTATTTCATTTATAATTTTAATTTCATAATCATTCCAGAGATATAATTATTAATTATTTATTGGTTTGCTGAATATCAAATTTAGCTCATCACATTTTGCTTGTGTGGATTTTAAAGCTGGTTTGATCAGAAGTTATTATCTTTATTAATCACCTTGTGATCTTCTTTATATCTATAGTTTCATGCTAGTTTTATCTAATACAAGAATCATTTTGTTAGTTTAACCTTTTTGTTTCTTTATGCTTATATTCTTGATTGTTCGGGTAGTGAAGGTTACAAAAGGGCAGATTTGGTGCCATGAAAATGTGCGGCCAGATTCGTATATATGATTTCAGCGTTCAAAGGGCAGGTCATAAAGGCAGATTATAGTGCCAAACATGAGTCTAGATTAGTGGGCAGGTCACAATATATATATATTGAAACAGTAAGGTCTGCTTTGCAGATCTTCGTTTCATCTTTTCTCACCTACTTCCTACCCTCATACCTTAGTTTGAACCCCAATCTATCATAGTGTGTCTGCAATACACTTATATACCAAAAATCCCGCCTAATTTTAAACCACGAGCACGATGCTCGTATTATATATATATAACTTATTTTCAAATAAAATAAAATATTATGAATTATGTATTTGTTCACATAATTTACATTTATTAAAAAGTAAGTTATATAAGTCATAATTGCGCACACAGTATGATATCCATTTTAAAACATATCAAAATTATAAATTGTTAAAGTTATTTTGTTTGAATCTATTTACAAATATATTACCGTCGTAATATATTTTGATTTAAAATAAAATTCATTTAGTAAATATTCGTTTAGTAAATAGATTCAAATATTGCAATTTAAAAAGTAAAATCATTTTCTTTAATTTAATAAAAGTTATTCCAAATATTTCTGTTAAAATAAATGAGGGACAATAGTTTAATTAGTAAATGTTGTATAAGTTTATCTAAAAACAGCAGTTGTCCACTTAAGGTTTTCTTTAATTAATAAAAGTAATTTTAATTAAATCTTGTTTGTAATTCGAATGTCGACAGGGAAAGTAACAAAAGAAATTAATTTATGTTGAATTCCTTTAGACATTCTGATGATTTAAATACAGCTGATAAGTCCGATATTTTTGTAATGCTCCAGGGCAGTTCTATTGTTAAATTCTACTATAAAAAGGAGGTTTTTCTTTTGTTCTCCAGTTAGTTGTTTTTTATTCTAATGTGTCTAAGAGAAATCATTCTGTGTTCTATTCTAATAATTTGCTAACCTTGACATGTCCGAGTAGAGGCGTTGAGATGGCTATGTCCCCTCGGAATAGCCAGCCGCTGCTCCATACCATCGGAAGTTATCACACGGACCCCGGAATTGCTGCTGCCGCTACCAAAAATATGAACATTCCAGATTTTGCTGCTGAATTATAAAACCTGCCGAACATCTACCTGCAAATGCGTCTCCAAAGGTAACCTAAATTAACCCAAGAGCTCTTGTGATTCCTAACTAACATGCTATAGCTATTTAAAATTGTTTTCCTTATATTTCACATAACTTCATTATGTATTTCTTTAAAGTGTTTAAATATACTCAACATTTTGCTCTATCCTTGGGTTAATATTTTCTATTTATAAAGCTTTCTTTTATTTTATTATGATAATGTGTCAGAATCGTCTTTGACCGAGTGAACTATTCCCTCTATTGAAAGTAAGACGCCGCTATTAAGGCATATTTTAAATTTATAATTTTCCAATTTTATTATCTTGCAAATCACTCGTTCGAGGGCAATTCTTTTCTTTAATATAATATAATCACATAGTTTAAAATCTACATGTTATTGATTTTAATCTAATATAAGAGTATGTGCGAAGTCAATGGTTAAATGTGTCCCTTAATGCATGATTGCGTATATAAATCTATACTTACTTTTTAAACCCGCAAGCATGCATTTTCCTGTTTTAATTACCGTGTTCTTCGTTAATTATGAAATTCATCATTGACGTCGAGAATGTGTGGACCCTTTTAAATGAATTTCGGGGAATTTGATTGGGCATTTCTCTTAATCCGAGTAAAACCCATTTAGTATGTTTTTATATACACTAGTCTTGTATTGCTGGTAAATGAATTGGTTGTTGAGACCGCTTTGTTTTATTTTTCCAAGGATTCTTTACACGGCAAAGTCCGTTCTTTTCGCTTATTGCAAGTTTCCAGGCAGAGGGTGTCCCAAATGACACCCATGAGAATTAAACGCAATCGTCACACAGTCGCTAAGTTTCGGCTGTTCATCAAAATACTTTCCTACGGGTTAGCGGTGAGACGCCCTCCGTAATCATTCCGGAGATTCGATATTGTTTTATTTTATATTTATTTTACAAAGCATCCGTGACTTAAACATGTCACACCCTCCAACTTTAATAAATTCATTATCAGCAATACTGACCTCCCAATGCAACTCTATTATTATTATTCTCAAATAAATGCTTTGATCCCATTCCCACTTTGTTGCTTAGTAAGCTTTAGTCCGTGCTATTCTCGAAATCAATAAATATTTTAGAACACTTAATTTTCCAAATATTTTCTTAAACTTGTGTAATTGCTCAAAGCACCTCGCACATGTTCCTATCTCGTCAAGCACATTATCGTAATGCTATTAGCCCGAGGAATAGAATATATCACTTTGCTTAATAACCTTTTATCATTTATTGAAATATAATGCCAACAATTATTTAATACACGTCCCTGTCTCATATAAGCAGACAGTGGCGTTATATATATATTTATATAAATAAATTGTGTGAAATTATTTAAAACTAAATTTGATCTCTTATTTTATTTGATTCCTATCACTGTCTCGGTCTATATATATATATTCTGCATTTCTTTTGTAAATCCATAGACGTTAATTAGCCACCCAAACTTCTTTTAGTATAGAGTCTTTTGTTTCTCCCTGACCACCAGGCACCGGTCAAAGGTTATACTAGTAGTGGCACCAGATGTGTTATCATGTAGATGGCGCTGTGAAATTTGGGCTTTAGATTCGAACTTAGTATATCTAGAAGGCAACCCCTCCTAGAATGTTCAGTTTCATGTCTGGGGTTTGAATTCTGCAGTGTGTTAGCGAGATAGATGATTCTGACCGTTACAATATATATTATGTTATTCATACATAAAAGTGCTAATTCACATTGGATAAATGATGCAATCAGTTGTTTTCCTAATATAAGGCTAATTATTGTTACAAATTTTATGATTTCTAACACTTAGATAACATTATTAAAAGCAGCTTTAAATTTTTATGACATATTTTTTATTCTTTTAGTATTAGTTTAAATTTATTTAAATAATAGTTTTTATTTAATTGTGGATATACAAATATTTGAAAGTAAAATTAAAAATGGAACACTATTCAATAAATACTATCAGTTAATAAACCCAATTGAAGTGAATGGAATATACACTAAGTGAATAATGAATATTATACTGCAGTGCTATAAATATATACAATATAAATTTTAAAATTAAATAAATCATTTTAAAATGTCAGTTCAAATCATATCAACAAATTTATATATATATAAAACAACTTTAAAAATCTTTCTAGTTCTATTTTTGTTGAAAAAAGAAAATAAAATAAAATATAAAATATTTTCTTTCTTTAAAGTATCAAATCAGCTAAAACATTCTTGTAACCTCCAGTTGCATTAGATCCTAAGATCTAGGTGCAGTGCTCTCAGATCCAAGGCTCCTCACTGACAAGAAACTAGTCTGGGGATATTGGATGAGTAGGCACTAGATGGGGATTTTATGCACAAGCCTTCTGGTATCCATTGGTTACTCTAGCTTGCTGTATGTGGCAATACATATAGTGAGTTTTGCCTGTTTTAATAACAGTTATAATGAAGCATAAGAAATGGTGATCATGTGATGTTTATTGGCTTAAGTATTATTTTTTTTTATATGAAACTATTTAAAATAATTTTTTTTGGAATATAAAGAAAAGGATGAGAGCATAATCAACTTCAACAAGGTATATCACTCTATGTTTTCAATTAACTAACTTTAGATTTAATATCATCATTTAAAATGTACACGTGCATTTATAACTCAAGTTTAACTTATCTAACCTTAATCTTTAGTATTAATGAAAAAATGGAACTGTATGAATTTTTCTATTTTATGGGAGAAATTATGCTGAACTTTTTAACAAAACATTTCATAAACTCTAGATTAAAATTTTCTTTTGGCTATAGAAAAGTAAAACTCAAATGGAAGGATGTGTGTGTCTAATTTAGTGTAACATGCCTTAAATTATTATTGGACATATCATATCTAACCATTCATAACTTCTAGGATTAAAGAATTGAATGTGTCACTTATATAAAACTAATGGACAACTAACTTCTATTAAATGTGCTTATAACTTAATGCAAATGGAAGAGCATGCATATTATGTGTGTACATTTTCTTCTTGTTCTCCTCGTCGACACTTAACATATCACTAAAATATATTGTCATTTAAAAAATTATGTAGACTTAAGTGAATATTATGAAGTAATTAACTATTCATCTAATGGATGACCTTTGATAAAATATTACAAATTCCTTGATAAATGTAATTATAGTTAATGTTAATTGGTGGAAAACTAATGTTCCTTTTGAAATTTGCAAGAATGATTGCTGAGTTATGAAACTGTGAAACCACCAGTTAATTAAATGATAAAATATTCCTAGAAATCTGCAGCAATAAACGTAATTTGTCATTATGAAAGAAAATATGTTGAATATTTAGCATGCTATATTGTCAGCAATTTTAATTAGTTATTTGCTAAGAACTTTGGAAACTGATCTTCAATTGGATCCAAAATGCATATTGTTCATCCTGCAGAAATTTGTCTATATGTCTACTAACATCTATTCGTTTATAATTATTATCATTATCTTTGTATATGTCTAACTAAGAGGCATTATTTACAGACTGTACAAATGAATTTTTATTTTCCAGCTAAAGAAGATTTAATTATTTCTTTTGTTGTTAGTGTATGGTAGATAGGTAGATCAATTTATTTGTCTTTACGTTGTTTTTTTTTATTATTTTCTTTTGCTCCAAGATCGTCTCGGATGCTTATAATATGAAAAGCATCATACTTGGTAATTGATTGTCATTTTGATATAATTTTTTTTTTATGTACATGTATTCTGTATGCTTATGTTAGCAGTAGAAGTATTTATTTGCTATTATGAAGCTAGCAGCTAATTTAAAGAGGGGTAAATGCAAAAAAAAATATTGTTTTATTTTTGCATTGTTAGAGATGATGAAGTCTGTTTAATAACAATTGCTATACTTAAAAATGTGAAGCATTTATAATTCATCATGAATTAAAGATTTAATTTTGATTTATTTGTTAATATTGGTATAATATCTACATATTGAATATGATTTGAAATTGTTTTGTGCATGTTATGCATATGTATGTCTGTTTTGTGCAATTGATTTATATAATTGTTAAATTTATAGTTGCTTGACTCGTATTTTTCTGATGGGGTTTGGATGATGTAATATGCCAAAAGATACGAAAGAATTAGGAATTTATCTACAGACAAATTTATTTTATTTTTATGTTTAGAATGAAATGTGTTAAGTAGCTATGGAGAAAGAAATCGTTAAGGATATATATTACATTGTCAGGGATTGAGAGAACTCTCCCTTAGTTTATTTAAATACTTATCATGAGTGGATTCTATTTGTTAGATTAGAACATTTGTGTATTATGATGATTATATCATATGAAGTGAAGTAGTGTATTTCCCTTGTTTTTGTTAATGAGAGTAAGTCCACAACAATATTGAACCTCTGAGTAAGGTTAGGGAGTCACTATATTTTGTCATTTAGATTAGTAGAATTAAGAAGGTCTTCTTGTTCCTCATGTGTCCATTTTGGAATGTTTTTCCATCATATAGTCATAGCTATAATATAGTTTGTCAATTAAAATAAATGGTAAGATTAGTTTCTTTTATGGAGCATCTAAAGCAGAAGTAGTGCTAAAGTTGTTAGTTGGTCTATGGCATTATTTGTATTATATTTCATCTCTTAATTTCATAAGCAAAATTATATTATAACTGGCAGCATAATACAGAAGCATGCACAAAATACTATTGATTCTAGAGAGATGAAAGAAATTTATCATTGGATTTGTAAGTCTTGGCAGATATTTCAAATCATATATTAATTTATTTTAAATTTTAAATCATCCAATTCTCAAAATGATTCATCCTCATTTTGGATGAGTAAACAAAAAAAGGGAAAAGGAAAGTGTAGCTAGTTAATAGAATTGTTCAAGTGATTCATAAAGGACAGTGTAATCTCTCTAACTCATATGTTTAGATACATATTGCATTGTTTAATTACCCCATTGTTGGTTTGGTTGACAAGGGATATTAGAATTTTCTGATAGCATGTATATAATGTGAAGTAAAGAAGTAAAGGTGTTACTTTGTTCTGTCAGTTTGTGTCACAGGTGTGTAATAAAATAAAGTTATGAGTTTTGGTCTATAATATAAAAAAAAAGAAAAGAGAATAAAAATATAAATATCAGATATCAAGTCATGCAAAATATATTTGTAACTTTAGGAGTTATAATTGATAAATTTAGTCAATAAACTCTGAAACTTTGATCCTAATATAAACTGATTGTAATTATTTTGGTTATGTAATGTAATAAATGTTTCATTTATTTTAAACTTTGTTAAGAGTTGCTCTTTTACATGCGTTCATATTCTTAGTTTCCACACCTACATATCCAATATGATATAATTGCACTATTTTATGAATTTAATAATGAACATGTTCAGATCTGATGATATATATATATATTGAAACGGAAATCTCCAATCCCTTTCCGTTTCACCATCAACCTAATGACCTACTCGTCTGAACTAGTTTCGAACCTATCTTAAATGTAAAAATGTCATATGTAAAAATGTTATATATAAGTCGAGCGGGAAAACTTTGCTATAATGGCCGCTTAAATTGCATCATCCATTTACTTACGAAAACACGCTATAATTAGACAGGTTTGATAAAATTATAGCGGAGAAATGCTCATAAATTATTATAAAATGTTTTATAAATTTTCAGTCAATTTTTAATTATATTCGCTATAATATTCGTATGTGGATGGATAATTTAAACCTTGGAATAACGGCAAAATGATTCATATATATTTAAGTTTAAATAAAAGTAATGTAAATGTTTTCTTTAATTTATTTAACGGTTTTCTGATTTATTGTTTTACATATATAGTTGAAACAAGTATTTTCTTTAAATTTGCTTTTTTTTTAATAAACAAATATGTTAAAAGTTATTTAGTTTTATAAAATAAGAATTATCTGTTCGCAATTAAAAATGAGAATTTTTGTAAACAAGATATCAATTAGTGACACACCCGGGTAAAAAAGTAAAATCTGTTTTCTGATTGATTTTTGTTTGCAACAAAAGACTTTTTCATTAAATCAGAATACCGTTCCTTCTGCTAAGTAATAACACCTGAAAAGGAATTTAATTAATGAAAATGAATCAAATTATATAGTTTATATATTTTGATACATTTTTTTAAGGAAATTAAATATAACACCTCGGAGATTTTATCAGTTGTTGTAGAAATTGAATTATATTATTTTGCTTTAATTAAAAGTCAATTGGTCCCGAGGCTTACGAAATTCCAGAAAGGTGTTAAAGTTTAGTAGAAGGATATAAATAGGCCTTATTTTAAGCGGGAAGGGAGAATCCATCTTACTTTTGAAGAGAGTCAACAGGAGAAGTTTTATTATTGTTCAACCTTAACATGTCTGGCTAAAGTCAGGCAAAATTTTGCTGCTTTCCCGTGATGGAACGCCTAGTTCAATCCATCAAATGCCAAAGGAACAACCAAGCTTACACCAACTAAATTTGAAGATGCCATAAGCCGTAAAAATAATTTGCCCTCGTTCCGATTTCAATCCAGCTAAAGAAACACTATTTTAAAAATCGTCTCCCAACTAAATTGAAGATGCCATAAGCCGCCAAAGAAGTCACCTTCGGTTCCAGCTCGAATCTCTCCTTAGCTACAGAACTATTTTAGTATTATTTAAAATCGCAGAGCTCTGTGTGCATTTCAAAAACATTCATTATTTCTTCAAAAACAGGTTAGCTAACCATATTATTGAAATTTCTATCTAAATTGTTTTCGAAATAATATTTAAATGAAATACTTTTTGCTAATACAATAGTGTAAACTGTCTAAATTGCTTCCTAAAATATTTTAATTCTATAAATGAAATACTTTTGCTAAATTTCTGTTAATTAATGTTTTGCTATATAATTTAATCACTGCAATTATATTTTGCTTTTCTTTTGCTTATTTTATTTATTATTAGTTATGCCTATGTTTCGAAACGGCGTGCATTTAATTATTAAAATGTTTTTAAAGATATGAATTTAAAATCTCCGTATTATTATTTATATAGCGTCATTTCATGCGCTGTTTCGAAACCCAAATTCATATTTTTGTCATTTAGTAAATTAATTAATATAAATATAAAATGTGGCTTTTCAACCTTTAATTATTATATTACTAAAGATTAAACTAGCCTGGAGTGCAAGCATAAGTATATTTTTTTAGTAAAGTATTCGTAAGTCCCTTATTAAATATACTTTTCCCCCTTTTAAAAGTTTAGTAGTTATAGATAACTAAAGAGATTGAACGGGATAAAGTAAAGTTTGTATCTATATATTCCTGTCAGTAGCATATCGTATTTCTCATGCTACAGAAGAGTTGGCTCTTTTGATCAAGCTGATGATCTAGTGTTCATTTAATATATGATCTTTAATTTATAATATCCTTCGGCTTGGCGGATGTGGGATTTATTAATATTTTCTCGTTGTGCTGTTCTTTTTGATATATATAAGATGGAGCCACGGTAAGTCCAGCCCATCTTCTCTTATGGGTAGTGCAGTAGCGAAGTCTGAGCTACAGGCCAGATTAGCACGTAAGTCCCTCACCTCTGAACCAAATAAAGGTTCCCCATTAGCAGCATGACGACCGGTTCTTGGGTAAACCGTTGTTTGTCACAAAAACCCTAAAACTATTCTTCCATCCGCAGAGCCACTTTATTATTATACTTTACTTGTGCCTAGCATATTAGTAAAATCGTTATAGCCAACTCTCCCTCCCTAATATGCAGTCTTCGGCGTTGATCCGAAGCATTCTTGAAAACCCGTTCGATCTAAGCTATCTGGGACGCTTTTAAAGCCCATAGTTAAAATAAATTTATTATAATTATGATGTATTAAGTTTCACTCCAGACTTGGTTTGATTTTACGTAAAAGAGCCACTCGAACTGATTATAAAAGGACATAACAAATAAGTTAATGTAGTGATTAGTTGTATAGCAGGATATTTGGCTCCATTGAATCATAGCCACAAAACTATTTTGCCAACAACAATTGTCAATAAATATATTTTAATTCATCATATATCAGTTTCTGTCTCATTATTAAATCAATCCAATTCACTAATTGCCCATAAGTATTCATTAGTAAAGCCCCTATTATTTAAATATGTTAGATTTTATCTGTGGAATGTCTAGTATTTACGTTGTTTATATATATGTTTAAGTCCATGAGTCTTATTGTTTTCTCCGATTTTCTAGTGGGCCGGATGAAGAATTAAATCTGGTGTGCTACCATTGTTATGTTATCCATTGGGTGTTAGATCTGGTGCTTGGAGAGTGGGTTCGAATCCAGGCTGGTCCCCGACCTAAATCTTGGGCTTGACTGGGTTTGAAGTACATTTTGTGAGTTCCAGCTCGTGTTAGATGGATAAGCATGTTTTGACTGGCACAATATATATATATATATTGATCCAAACATTATATGAAATGCTTAATTATTAGATGAACTTCTGGGAAAGTTTATGTACTTAGTTAGTCTTTGGATAATGACTTGAAATAAAAAGGTAGCCTATTTCTTTCATTGTCTAACTGCTATCTCATTAGAACAATACTCAATTTTATGTGGTTATCTTTTATGATGGTAATTGGTAGCTATTCTGTAGTATGAATTTTCAAATAAGTAGACCTTCCTTATTGTTTCAAAGTAGATATTAATTTAGTCATTAGATTTAAACTTATTATACAGCAAAAGCTAATTAGTGTATATCTTTGTTTTATTTAATTTAAATTTGTCATATAGCAAAGTTTATCGGTGCTATATCTTTGTTTTATTTAATTTAAATTTATTATAAAGTAAAAGTTTATTAGTGTCTCATTTTATTTAAACTTATCATACAGTAAAGTTGACTAGTGTTATAGATTTGTCTCATTTAATTTAAACTTATCATACACTAAAAGTTGATTAGTGCCATATCTTTATTTTGACCTATTAAAGTACTACCGTGGTTAGTCAGAAATGCATTTAGATGATGGGAGGAGCTAAACTTGAACTATAACTTATTAATTTGAATGGGTGGAACTTTACCAATTTCAACTACCTATTTATTGCAAAACCAAGGAGATATTTTACTCTTATTGATTCATAATATTTCCTCCTGTATTTTATTTGCATTTTACATATAGAACTCTATGCCCCCCCCCCCCGAGCTAAGCTATAGTTGGACATTATTCTAAGAGTCTCGATAGTGATTCAAAGTAGAGTCAGATTAGTAGTTTATTCTATTATCAATAGAATTGGTGCACCAGGTGTTTATTGATAGGAAATGTAGGATTGGTGTTGGGGGAGAGTTACAGTATACATATATATATATTGTGACAGAACAGGTTCAAACCCGGTCACAACTAGCATGATAGGTGGTGGTCATTATATATAGATAGTAAAGGTATATTGATTAATTATTATATTATGCAGTGGTAGTTATTCAAAATACATATATATAGTTCAGAAAGGGGGGGTGCTCTGTCATTTCAAAATAGTATGTATATGCATGTTATAGATGTACGTATGAATGGGTTTAATTGTTGTAGAGGAGGAAGTGAGGTTTTCTTTTAATTATGTTCTAAAAGCCTAGAAATTTTTAGAAGAAATGAATTTTAAAACAAGAAAGGCCGAAAGTGCTAAAAGTCTTTACACCTTGATCAAAATCCAATTGGGCAGCAATCAGACAGGAAATGGAAAATGAGTGAAGCTTCTAGAACAAATGGTGGTGGCTATAAAAGAAAGGAACCCAGAATGCCCTTTCTCTTGTCTCTGCAGAAATTGACGATCAACATAGCAGGATTGTCAGTGCAGCAAAGTAAATTTTATAATTTGTTAATTTTTAATAGCGAAAGAAATGTCAGGGTAAAAGCCTAACATATCTGACTCAAACCCCATCTTCAACACTTGGTATGCTGCTACATTCAACAGTGAAAGCCTCTCTGGATATGAGGCAACCACCAAGATCGGAACTGTAAAGCGAAGATTTTTAAAATGAAGACCCTTACATAGAATAAAGAAAGAAAACCTCAAGACGGATCGTATGTTTGCCTGTGCTGATCTGAACTATAAAATATTACTCCACAAACTCTCTGGGAAGGTACAGGTAGTATAAACTTTGCATATTGAGTTATTGTTTAAAAAAAATGGAATAAAATAATGACGAAAAGAAATCAGTTGTCGATTCTAAAGATTTACGTAGAAGAACTCTATAAGAAATTTTATAAAGAGATTGTTTTGTTTAAATTGCGTAAACCTCATTATAGCTATTAGTGATTGAGGCAACACTTGAACTTGAAGAATTGTCTTCAACTGAGCCTAGAAGTATTAAATAAAAGAATAATGGAAGGGAAATCACTTTCAGTCTATCTGCAACTTTTAAACCATTTGTGGATAATAAATGTATTTGAAAGGGTGTGCGTATGTGTATATATTACGAATCAAAATGTCAGAGCTGTAATTTTATATGTTAACAGGTTAAAATTAAATTATTCTTTTTATGTTTGTATACCGATACTTGATGTTTAGCGTAACTCTTAATAAATATTGGTGATAATGAAACCATAACTGTAATGTATAATAAATATGTAAAATAACTGTATAGTAATTAAGAATAACGATTGTGTAAAATTGCAATGTTATTAAATCATAGAAAGTTGTATAATAATAGAAAGTCCAGCTGACCTTATAGGGTCAGAAAACTATGTAAAATACCATATGTGGTGAGAAACGTAAAAATACCATGTGTATGTGAAAACGTAAGTGAAAACACCATATATGGTTAGGAATGTAAAAGACTCCAGAAGTCTTGAGGGGTATATAAACCCCCATAACCTGATCTAATTGTTCTGAGTATGTTCTGAGTTTTAATTATAGTCAGAGACTCCTGCCTCTGTAAGTTCAAAAGCAGGACTGGGGTATTTATATGCAGGTCACCACGACCTTTTATTATTTTATTTCGCCTTATAATAGGCTATGTATATAGTTAAAATTATCCATATTAAACTATAATCTTACCATCTCAATTCTGCCTTTGTCCATTTATTTACTTGCTAGTCATAAGACACAGCACTTTTTTTTAATGTATTATTAAAAAAAGAAGAGAATGCTTGTTCCCATTTGCATCTACCCCCGGCCATAATGCCACCCACCCTGAGCCTGAGCTAGCTGAGGGTTAAACCTCTCACATTTTATTAAAGACTGTGGCTGTTTATTACTAGCCTCTTCCTTCATGTAGTTCTTATTTAACATAAGATTGGCACTTGGAATCCTAGTGATGTCCATAAATACGCATTGGAAAATTGCTACATTAATTCGATGAATAAAACAGAATAATATGTTCGCCTCGCAAAATGATATATATAGGTGCATGCGTATACAGATAAATATAAGTAAGTATATAAGGTCTTAAAAGATGGAAGAAGGGAGGTTTTTTTACAATATATATATATATTAGATATATCATTCCTGAAACTTATTACCAAAAAATATATGAAAAGGTAAGTGATCTCCAAAATTGGCATTTTGTGCTGAACAAGCAATCATCAATTGTTCTGGATCATAATTTTTTTACATATATTTTCATCATTTGCTTAATATTATGTAGATAGAAAATTACTATAGTTTGATTAAAAGTATCAAACATTCTGCATTCACAACTTTGATATCATTTATCTTATGTAAATATATTTAATGATTATTATTAATCATTTATTAAACTAGAGATTATCCTTAGCCCAATTATACTCTTAAAATCTTGTGTTTTACATGTAATTTAATATAAAATTGCTTTTCAAATGAATATTTTTTTAAAAATCATTTGGACACAACAATCAATTTTTAATAAGTATTTAAAAATTATTAATCATATTTAATTGGGCTACAATTTATTATATTTTAACCTTAGATATAGACTTTAAAAATCGATATACAGTAATTTAATTATATTTATAAATGTTTTATGTGCATAATAATCTTTATTTTGAACCATTTCATTTCTTTCTAATTGTAAGTAATATAATTTTATATTTTTAAAAAATTATGATTAAAACAAATTCATACTAATGGTTCTAAGATATATTTGATCCAATCATGTCTCATCATCTAGAGCAAGCTCTATGTCCTTCCCAAAGTGTTATATATCATTGTTTTTGTATTTATTGACATACATTATACACATTCATTTTGTGAATGCATATTCTTTGCAAGAAATTATTCATTTTAGTAAATATTTAAATGATAATTAATTATTTTTTTATATTTTTTAATATCTTTTATTAATGTAAAAAATACTAAAACAGAGTTTAAATATAAAATATAGCAAGATTTATTGTATCAAGTATACTTTTAATGTTTTCACATAATATTCCTAGTTAATCTAATATTCTCATCAGTCTAACCATAAATATGATGCGAAAACATTGAAATTATACTTGGTACAATAAATCTTTCTAAATTTTATATTTCAACAAAGTTTTAATACTTTTTACATTAATATTTAGAATGGCAGAGTATCAAAATATTATTAATGTCTTACATCTGCATGTTTAGGAATTCATATCAGCATCATTTCACAACTCTACCCCAGGATGAAATGTCTCTAAGTTTAATAAATTTTATCAATCCACAATTTCTTTTTGTCACATCACTCTAGAAAGTTTAGTTATTTTCCCCACCCATTTATTATGTAATTTCTTTCTAAGTCTTTTATAATATCTTGGGGTCCAGTTCAGTTATCCATCTATTGTTCTCTCTTCTAGAGACATGCACAGCCTGATTCTATTTTAGTTTTTTAATTCTTTTAATAATTAGATACCTGTTAATTCTCTTACCCATGTAATTTAATTTTTAGCCCTCCTTGTTATTTTCAACATATATCTCTCCTTACTTTGTTGTATAGTGTGAAATCTCTGCATTGCTCTCTGTCAAAGTGTCAAATCCAGAAGTAAGAAAGTATAAATAGAAAATGACCTGTGAAGTATCCATTAGTATTTTATGACTATGATCTAATATTAAGTCTTAAATAAAATCTGGAACTTGTTGAAAGTGATGAAAAATTTTCAAGCAAGTTAATTTTTTTTTTGTATATAATCTAGTCATGGCCAAAAAGATTATTATCCATTAGGAATGAGTAAATGTATAACTACTTTTAATTGGAGTTTAAGGGGAGTAACAGTTTGTTAACTAATGTCTTCTCCAATAATCCTCAAAACCTAATGAGATTTTCAAGAAGCTTCTTTCCTACATTGAAATATTTTAAACTTTTACATTATTTGTATATATATATATATAAAATATTCAGACCGTATTTTTTCCCATTCACTGTAAATATTATGCTAAGTCTCAATGTTAATATCCTAATTTCTAAACAAACAAATTCACACTTGCATTTGTTATTGTCTAAATTTACTTCAATATAAGGTTTTTGGCAATTGGCAAAAAACAACTTACTTTTGTTTGCTTAACAATTTTGGATGCTAAGATTTCAAGACTTAGTATGGCATTGAAAGAGATTATAGCTCTAAATATTTTACATAATATTTCTCATCACATATTTGGCACTTAAACATGGACAGCCAATAAATATAGTATTGTCATAATTTTATTTGTTCTTATTTTGTGACCAAATAAGTGATTTATGTAGTCTTATATCAATTTCGCAGTGGTGTTGTATTTTGCTATATGTGTGATATTTTTTTTTTTGGAAAATGCTTTCGATAATATATATAGATAGTAGATTCTATTAATAAAGAATCTGATTTCCAGGGATAAATAGAAATCAATTAGGATAGAATTGTTTATATTTTTTTTTGTATTTTCATTATGCACATGTTCTTGTTGGATGATTTAAAAAATAATAATAATAGCAAGAAATATAGGAAACTTCAGATAGCTATATGTGAATAAATTTTGTAGTATTTAACCTTAAGATTTTTTATTATTATGTATTAATCTATATTATATTAACCTTGTCATTCAGTAGATTATGACTGATCTTAAAGACAATATGTAGGGCGGATCTAGCATTAATAATGAGGAATTTGTGAAAATGTTTCAAGATATGTTTAACAAGTTAGAAGCCAATTCTAAGGATTTAAAAGATGAATTCAATGTCGAAATGATGCCATCTTTGCTAATATGGATGAAAACTCTGATGACAACTAAAAATTTTGAAGCCAAAGTGAAGTTAGATGCTAGTTCAAAAGATTTAAAGATAGGAATTAATACATTTATAGAGAAGTAAAAGAATCTCGAGCTGAAGCCATCATATTCAGAATCAAATCTAAATTACAAAACCAAGTGTTGATAAATGAATTAGATAACTCTATAGAAAAATTCCAAGCTAGGATCCAAGCACTAAAAGTTATGAGTTATAAATTTGAAGAAGTCCAAAATTATGATGAAATAAAAATAAGGGATATGAAAAATAATAATTCTAAAGCTAGAGATTCTATGATTAGCCATGTTTTAGTGTAAGATGACATAGATTATGAAAAGTTGCAGGTTAATAAAAGTAGTCAGTTTGAATCTCAAAATTCTTCAGTTGTGGATGGTTTAGTAAAACAAAGACTTATTAGAGATAGTGACTTTATGGTTGATGATTCTCTTGGTAAGGAAGGGTTACTGTGATAAATAAAATTTATTTGAATGAAGATTCTATAATAAAGTGTGGTGATCATTCTTACAGATACAGGAATTGCAAATATAAAGGTTTATTCTTAGACATAGAACTTTTAAAAACTAGATGGTCTTGTTTTGATGAACCTGGAGTTGTGAATATAAGAATCTTAGTTTTAAGAGGAAAGGTTCAAGACAATTAAAAATATATGGCTATTACCTAACTTAAGTTGTTATATTGTCATAAGGTATCTGAAAATAATGTATATTTTAATGGTTTAAAGAATCATTGTATTAAGATATACAACATGTGAAATTATTTAACAAGCAAGGTCTTATAATATGATTTAGTTCATCATTCTATAGCTAAAGATGACAGAGTAACTGCAAAATGTTTAGTTTATAATTGTCTAAATTTTGAAAGTGTAGTTTATTATCCAAACACACTAAAATGTGTAAGTAGATATGGCTATGGTCAAGGATCTTTGGCTCATGGTCGAAAAGTTGGTGTTAGTTTTATTTGATATAAAGAAGCTGTGTTTTAAGATAGATTAGAAAATGAAGGTTGGAAATTTATGTAACTTATATGATCTTGTTGATTTATTTTATAAATATACTATTAGAATGAAATTAGAAGAGGTAATTCTTACATTAGCAATTCTGATGATTTAAAAAAAATATATGTACATATTTCAAATTTTAAGTATTATCCAGAAATCTCAAGAGTCTAGGGATCTGTACCTATTGTCTCATTGTGGATCATTTCGATATAGTTTACTTAATTGGATAAGGTCAAATTTTACCTACATAAACTGGTTAAAATAGACAATTTGTTCTAAATTACTATGCTTGTTTATATCCCATGTTAGTCATCTACAGGAATATCAATACAAAAAATTATTTAATCTGTACAAAGGATTTTATAATATAGACAAGAAAATTGGGATATACACTGGATGGATTGAAAGGAACATACAATATCCAAAGCTTTAAACCAATGTTTCAAAAGTGATTAGCATTGCTTTAGCCCATACCTATATAAATAAATATTACTATGCTGTTTCCAAAAGAAATTAAAAGGGAAACACAATTTAAATTTGATTATAATGCCTATAAATGGATATTGTATATTATTAATTAATCAAAAGGAAAAGGAATGAGAGAATGACTTTCTTAAAGAAATCTTTTTCTTTTTTTTTGTAATAAAGTTACAGTTCATTATTGTAGTATTTAGTTGTTAATAGGGATTGTGAGGGAGGGGAAATTGTAAGGATTAACTAGCTCGATCCTTAAGATAGTTGCATTAAAAAACGTAGTAAAAGAAAAAAGAAAAGTTTATTAGATACCATAAGGTTATTTTTTAAAAGGATAAACATCTTACAATTCCTATACTTATTCTTATTGAATGTTATTTTTTAAAAAAAACATTTCATTATTATTCACTTCAATTTGATATTTTATTTACATTTGTATTAAGACTGCAATATAAAAAAAGAGAAGAGATAGCTGGATTATATGAAATTACTATTAATAATGTTAATGATAAAAGTAATTAAAGGTGTTTGTGTCTATTTTTGTAAAGAAAATGGAGAACTGATTTGTAATATTTTTTAATGTATTTTAAAATTAATTTCTTTAAAATTATTTGCATTTTTTTCATAATATTTGATATTTTCTCTTACTAGAATGGTCAAAAAGCAATTATTGTCTGGCACATGTGCAAATCTATAGCTAACTATGAAAATTGGATAATATATGACTGGAGAAACTGCTGACATAATATTATGAGAATTTTGAGGACGGATTGTAAATATATTATTATTGGTACTCTTGTTCTGTTTACACTTCCATCTGGTTTAGCAAAGTTTTATTTGCTAGTTTTCTGCTTTCTTTGCCATTATGGACAGAAGGAAGAAAATTCATTTTCAAAGCATAAACAAATTATTGATAATGCATCAGTAAGAAAGTTAAGTGGGCTGGAGTTCCATTAAACTCTTTGTTATCTACCAAATTCTATCAGTCAGAAAATCATTAATGCAAAATGTATGTGTAAAGGAAGAAATACAATAAACAATTATCTGTCTGAATCTGTGGTAAGGAAGAATGTAAACATTGCAATTTGCTACGCATTTTCAAGAACTGATGATCAGCTGCATCAGTTTATTCTGATTATTTTAAAAAAGTAAACATTTAATTGCTAAATAATGAAACTTCAAAAAACTGAGCATCAGACAAGCAAGACCTCATTCCACTGTTTTAACACTCAGTCTTCCAAGTTTGAAGAGAAAACATAGACTTTCAAAATTATTCAGAATTTCTTTTTAATAAAAAGGGGAAAAAATAAAGAGAAAGATCAAAACCAGATATGAATAATATATATATTTGTTGTATATATTGTGATTTTTTTAGCATTCTCGATTGAAAAAAAAATGGAATTAAAGTATTCAATTTGATATTTAAATTATTGATATATGATTTATAATGCACACATAGTTCTTGAATAGTATATATATATTAAATTTAAATATATTGTTACAGATATCTCCAACACTATTTCAATACCTAGTACACAACATGAGCCCAACCCTAATTTAAACCCCAAATATTAGCATTACTCATTAATAAATAATATTAGATGACTTTAGGGTACAACATAATCTTAAAGCCCAATATAAATAAACATTAAATCAAAGTTTAAACCAAGTTGGTCAAATAGATTGGACAACTAAATATTACAATAATTGACATTAAATGTATAGTGATTATCAAAACAAAAGAACAACATCAATAGATCGGATGAGTGAATGCAATCAAGAAAAAAAATACACACATATATATAATATTAAAATAGAGAAAAATCAAATGTTTATTTTCTTATTTTTTTAACAAGTTGTTTATAATAATACTAGCAGAGATGTCATCAACAATAAAGTAAAAAGGATGAGCACGGACTAGCTTAATATAATATATACAATAAACTTATGTATTCAAGAAAGAAAGACAACTATTTTATCTGTGGGGAAATATCTACCATTCCCTACACAAAGGAGCTGAAAGGAAAGTTTGAAGTCCAATACTGACCAATTCAGAGTTGTAATACTTTTAAAGAAATCTTTTACCAAGATTTTAGAAAGTGAGGAAAAACATTCAGCATTGTAAAACAGCTAAACAAAGAAGGCAAACAAAGTAAAGTATTCGAATCTCTAATAAAACCACAATTGATTCCTTGTTATAGATTTCCAGATCTAAATATAAAACATACAATAGAAGAAATGTTGACATTGCTCCAATCAACTTAAACTACGAAAGTAAATATGCAATGCTAGTGTAAGGAGAATGTCGTGGAAGAAAGCACATTGTTGATCGTATAGCTAGAAATCATCAAGATCGATATGGAATTGTCCTACCTTAATGCATGGATTAATAAACATCAAACAGAATACATCATGAATTATTTTTTTAGTTTTCATTTCAAAATGCCAGTTTGAAGGCTAATAAAATCAACCTGTCCCGCAGATGTTTGAATTCTCAGCTATATGGAAAAGAACCACCATGGATTATGGGAACAAGCCATCCAGCAGTGTCTATACAAACTATAAAGCCAAGTTATAAAGTTGACATCATTGCTATAAATCATAATTTTATTTTCTTTATTTTAATATAGGGCCAAATAGCTTTAATTTCAGATTTGTGAAATAAAAATAAATCTCTTCATTTGTAATATCACCGTGGATAGATAAAATATATGAGGTATGCTCTTGATTATGAAATAATCCGATTATTATAAATAAGACTAGGTAAGACTATACCTAATACATATAAATTCAACATTCATATATGTACAACACATACACTTTTTTTTATTTGCTTATTCCGAAGTTTATGTTAATTGTTAATTTTTTATATATATTTTCTTTGCATATTTTTTTAATTATGTGTCATGAACTTATAACTCTCCTTCATCACACACAAATGTGATTGAATAAAAGATAAAAAAAAGTAAATGAATACTGTACTATATATAGCAATGTTGTATAGAATATAAAAATCATTCATGTTAATCAGGATGTTCAGTGGCTATTATTTATGGTATCATGAGTTGGGACATTGGTATAAACCAAGCGTCAATAAAGAATGACCACAAATGTCTAAATGAGTTTTCTCTAATTTTGTTTCAAATTTTCTTGTTCAAATACTAATCAATATAAATACGTATATTAAATTTATTTAAATGCTAAAACATGATTCTTGGTTTATTTTTCTGTGGTTAAATTTTACTTAGTCATATCCTTTCACACATTTTACAATCATTACTTGTATGTATACAATATGCCATATTTATTCATATCAACAGACATATACTTATTTTACACATATTAGACTCTGATAATACAAATATATCCTGAACCAGAGAATCAACCCACATCTGTCTTGGTTTGGAATCTAGAATAATGGAAGCAAACTGCAATATGGATGAGATAGATTAAGGGCAGAATCAGTAGTTATTTAGATTTTATTCTCTCCTCTCCTAGATATGAGTTTAATGTGTGAGGGGTATGCATGAATATGGATAACAGATATACTCTTTTATTTAACTGGAGGGATCCACCCACTTTTGTGCATACCATGGAAAGGTCATCCCATTACATATGGTGCATCCAATCATTGGGCATTAATCATTTATATTTAAATTGCAATTTTCAGCACATTTAGTCACCTATGAATTTCATATGAGATTAGTAATCCTTGAGCTTAAAAATTGTATATCAGTATCACCCTCCACTATATATACAAAATATATTGATTGATTAACATGTTTGCATATTAATATGCACTTTTATTATTTAAACATAAGCATAATTTAAAATTCATTTGGATATGACAAGTTGAATTTGAATACAGAAACATACTAAGAATCTAAAATGCCAATAAAATAGATGATAGTTAACAAAAAGGCCAAATTAAGACATCAATCCCTATGAATATAAAATCATAGCTTGACATGATAATTGAAGTGATAATGATGACTAATACTTCCACAATGGAAACTATAATAAAAAATAGCTTATATAGTTTGAAAATTAAGACAATAAGTAGAATGATAACTTAAAATAAAGTCTTAAAAAAATTCATGATTACAAGAGGTCAAATCAAAATTCTTCAAGTAGAAGTTAGTAGTAATAAGGGAAATGAAATGGACATGCAAATTGAAGTAGTTATAGAAGATGTGAGGGATAATGTAGATAGTATAGCTGAGGAAGAGAACACAGGTATATCTAGGGGGACAGCAGTAGTAAATGCCCAGGTTCCAGAAGCCAATGAAATTCTAAATGAACCTAATGAAAAGAAAGGGAAGACTAATGAGGGATTTAACCAAATGCTGGTGAAAATGCAGCAAATGTTTACAAGTCTAAAAGTAGACCAGCAAAATGTGAATGCCGATATGTCTACCAAGATGGTTAACATGTATGCCAATATGTCTACAAAGATGATATCATGAAAATGGATATGAAAGTAGACCAACAGCAGATATTCTCAAAAATGAAAAATCTATCTGATAACATAACCAGTAATTTGTCAAAAAAAATTCACAATGTAAAAATGGAAATGAACGATCATACCTCACAAATATGAATCAATATTAATAACAAAATATGGAAATGGGAAGAAGCTGAAGAGAAAAGTGAAGACAAACCAATAATACAGTCATTAAAATCAAACAAATAGACGATGATTCCGAACTTAAATGGGAATTAAATTAGAAAAAACCTGAAGTTAATTATGATTTGGCTGATGAATCCATGAAAAGTAAAATAATCCCAACTACTAAAAATATTAATGAAAACTCCATGACAAAAATCCCAGTAATAAATGAAATGGATGAACATATGAAACTACTTCAGTATATTGACATTAATCATGAAATTAAAGTTGAAATATTTTTTAGGTATAATATTTACAAATCAAGAGACAGTTATCAGAATGGAATATTTCTATACCAGTCTACTTTTATAGAAGAGAACTGTCACAACAATGATAAAGTCTGTGAAACTTTAGGGGAAGCAACCATGCATAGTTATTTCAAGGGTATATTAAAATACTCAAAAGTTGTTTATAATGGATGAGATGACCTAAATCAAAATAGCAATTCATGAATAATACTCAAAATTACTATGACATATATATGAAGAAACAAAAAGGTACTATGTTCCATAAATTGTGTAATATCTATGAAAGCCCATTCCCCTTCATTAAGTATGCAAACTCAGATGCTTAAGAAGCTTATGATAAAAATGGACTGAAAGGATTATGACCCTGGATATGGAAACATGGTTATGAAACAGAATAATCAGATTTTTATTATTATTATCATAAGAAAAAAAAAGACGTGAATTTGAATTCATGAAATGGTTATTAGGATTACAATTAAATAGATCAAAGGCTGAAAGTGTAAGGAAGGAGAAAACATAACCTAGAACTTGTCTGAAAATATATTTAAGGAATGAATTCTTATAAATAAATTATAGATTCATTTCTGAAACCCACAATGGATTATACCATTATCATGGAAATGGAGACTGATTACTAACAAGTTGTTACATTCTTAAAAGATTTGCAACTGACACATTTAATAGATGCCAGAGAAAATCCAGTCAGCCTCAAGATAATAGAGCAGGATTGGCACCTTCAAATAGGTCTATACATAAAATATGCATAGGCTAGCTAAAACAAAACTTAGCTAAAGATAATCAGATTTTCCATCATACAATCCCTTGATATAACATTAGTTAAACAATAAACATGGCCTTAAATAAATTATACCTGATAACACCAAATATATAAATAAAGACAAAATGTGTGAAAAATACTCCTAAGAAAAAAACAAAAGTAAGTAATCAAAATCCAAATATTACATGATAGGCTAATAAATACATAGAAATGTTAAACCAAAATTTCTTTGCAAAAAGAAAACAAAGCTTTTCTTTTTAAGGCAATGTGGTTAAAAACAAATTAAACATACCACAACATTAGATTATAAATGGGACAAAAATTTCCCAAATCTATTATATTCGCCCATGCCTATGCTCACAGAACACCTATCAATCGAGAAAAGGATTGAATAGAGACAGAAAATGCTATTAATGAATGAAAGGCACAATAAATTCAAAAGGACAAGTAACAGATCCACCACCAACTTAAAAGAAAGTACAAGGCTATAGACTACAAACCCGAAAATTCAAATAATAGTTAACAATAGGCATATTTGATCAAGGTTTTATATAAACCTGTAACATTGGCTAAAATCTTTAGTAGAAACATCGATAAGATAAGAAATCATCTCAAGAAAAGTAAAAAAAAAAATCATGAACATACCTTTGCCTAACCCTGAAAAAAATCAAAGAATTAAAGATAAAAACCATCTTTAATATATTTACTGGGGAGAGGGGATATGTTATGGATATCTCCAACACCCCTCCAATACCTAGTACACAATATGAGGTCCAATCCTAATTTAAGCCCCAAGATATTAGTGTTTGTCATTAATGAATAATATTAGTTAATGTTAGGGCACATAAAATGACAAACCATTAATCACAACCTAAGTCTTAAAGCCCAATATAAATGAACATTAAATGAAAGTTTTAACCAAGTTGGTCAAATAGATGTGACATCTAACCATTACAACAATTAACATTAAATGTATTGTGATTACCAGCATAAAAGAACAACATACAATAGATCAGATGAATGAACACAATCGAGAAAATATATATAATGTTAAAATAGAGAAAAATCAAATGTTTCTCTTCTTATTTTTTTTAACAAGTTGTTTATGTTAATATATAGGAGAGATGACATCAACAATAACGTAAAAAGAATAAGCACAATCTGGCTCTATATAATACATACAACAAACTTTTTTGTTCAAGAAAGAGAAAAAAAAATTATCTGTGGGGAAAATCTACCATTCCCTACACAAAGGAACTGAAAGGAAAGTTTAAAAAGTCCAGTATCAACCAATTCGGAATTGTAATACTATTAAATCTTTTGTCAAGATTTTAGAAAGTGACAAGGAACATTCAGCTTGTAAAACAACTAAACAAAGAATTAGAAAATTAATAAATTGCAAACAAAATAAAGTATTTGAATCTGTAAAACCACCATTGATTCCTTGCTATAGATTTCCAGATCTAAATATAAAAACATGCAATAGAATAAATATTGATATTGCTTCAATCAACTTAAACTACAAAAACAAATATAAGTATTGACAAAAGTAAATATGCAGTGCTAAGTGCAAGGAGAACCTTGCGGAAGAAAAATCATCATTGATCACAGAGCTAGAAATTGTCAAGATCAATATGTAATTGTCCTACCTCTCCATGCCTGGATTAATAAACATTGAACAGAATCCATCATGAATTCTTTTTTTTAACTCTTCATTTCAAAACTCCAGTTTGAAGGCTAGTAAAATCAACTTATGCAGTGGTTGTTTGAATTCCTTGCTATGCGTAAAAGAATCACCACAGGTTATGGGAACAAGCCATTACAACAGTGTCTATACAAACTATAAAGCCAAGTTATAAAGTTGAAGTCATATATATTTGTTTGTATGCTATATATCATAATTTTATTTTTCTTTATTTTAATACAGGGCCAAATAACTTTAATTTAAGATTTGTGAAATAAAAATAAATCTTTTCATTTGTAATATCACCCTGGGTAGATAAAATCTATGAGGTATGCTTTTGATTATGAAATAGTCCGATCACTATGTACAACACATACATTTTCTTTATTTGTTTATTCCAAAGTTTATGTTAATTGTTGATTTTATATATATATCTATTCTTTGCATGTTTTTTTAATTATTTGTGTCATGAACTTATAACTCTCCTTCATCACACACACACATTGTACATAATAGGGGGATCTTTTAAACCATCAAGGCATTAAATAAAAGATAAAATAAGTAAATGAATATTGTACTATGTATAGCAATGTTGTAGAAAAAATGAAAATCATTCATGTTAATCAGGATGTCCAGTGGCTATTGTTTATGGGATCATGAGTTGGGACATTAGTATAAATCATGCATAAATAAAGAATGACCACAAATGTCTAAATGAGTTTTCCCAAATTTTGTTTTAAATTTTTTTGTTCAAATACTAATCAATGTAAATACATTTATTAAATTTATTTAAATGTTAAAACATGATTCTTGTTTTATTTTTCTGTGGTTAAATTTCACTTAGTCATTTCTTGCACACATATTATGATCATTACTTGTATGTATACAATATATCATATCCACCCTCATAAATAGACATATACTTATTTTATATATATTCAGACTCCATTAATACAAAATATACCTGGAACCAGAGGATCAACCCACATCTCTGTGGGTTCGAAATCCAGAATAACCAAAGCAAACTGCAATATGGATGAGATAGATTAAGGGTAGAATCAGTAGTTATTTAGATCTTTAAGCATCACATGATCACCATCTCTTACACTACCACAATTGTTTATAAAGAAGGCAAAACTCTCCATATAGTAGTGCCACCCTGTGCCAACCAGAGTAATCATTGGATGCCAGAAGGCTTGTGCATAAAATCCCTATCTAATGCCTACTCATCCAATATCCCCAGACTAGTTTCTGGCTTGTGGGCCTTCATCAGTGAGGAGCGTTGGATCTGAGAGCACTGCACCTAGATCTTAGGATCTAATGCAACCCTCCAGCAATCACCTTTTATCTCTACTTAACTTTAAAACTGTGAGAATGAAATTGAAAACACAAAAATATTTTCAATCTAAGCTCCTCACTGACGAAGGCCACAAGCCAGAAACTAGTCTGAGGATATTGGATGAGTAGGCATTAGATAGGGATTTTATGCACAAGCCTTCTGGCATCCATTGATTACTCTGGTTGGCATTGGGTGGCACTACTGTATGGAGAGTTTTGCCTTGTTTAGTTATTTAAATCTTACTCTCTCATCTTCTAGGCATGAATTTAATGTATGAGGGGTATGCATGAATATGGACAACAGAGATATACTTCTTTATTTATCAGGAGGGACTCACCCACCTTTGTGCATACCATGGAAAGGTCATCCTATTACAATATATTGGAACCTCATGGATAAAGTCTATCTAAATTATTAAATTATTTTTACTGCTATTAACATATGTATTTATATATTTTACAGTATTTATATATAATTTATGATAATTCATTTAATCATTGGAAATACATTTAAAGGTGAATTAGTTTTGTAATAGTTTTTCATATTGTAAAATATATGTAGGATCCCATAGACATAGAGAAAGTAATTTTATAAGTATGTATTGAAAATTAGTACTCTTAGAATTATTGTAGTACCATATTTATTTGAGTCCTGATGAATATTAATGAAGTTGAGCTTCATAAGTTTATCTATAGTAGTACTCGTCTTTTGAAGTATTTATATATATTTTATGTTTTGCTATTTATGAGAATAATGTTTAAGGAGAATATATTTTAGATTTGGTAGAATTTCATAGAGTTAAAGAATCAAATTTCCTATTATCTCAAATTATTTGATTATTAATGAATTAAAGGATTATAAGTTGTTTATTCATGTAATTGAGATAGTCTTTCTTAATATATAAATATTCTATAATATTTATTATTCAAATACTGATATTCATAAATTAACTTGAAAATCTTTGTAATGAAATGGTTATTATTAGTAGTATTGTCATTCTTATATAAATGTGAATAAAATATGAACTTATTATTTCTTTATAAAGATTAACATCATTTGTTTTTTTTTTTAAAGACTACCTCACTTATCACAAGTCATGGGTCATATTATAGTGCTTAATTTTTTTTTACTCTTATTTACTTTGTCATGAGAGTATTGAAACAATTTAGTTGCTTTTGAATTTTTATGAATGGCTTCATTATTGAACATTAAGAAGATTAAATTATTGGAATAGATTATTTACATCTTTTATTTTATCATTCAAAATATGATTCAGATTGAGTAAAATGCCCCTTTGTTTCTGAAATATGTTTAGTTAGGTATTTGAGTCTCATTAGTACATTTATAATATTTAGTGTTGAAATTATAATTAATAACTTAGAATTATTCAACTGAAACTCATCCCATTCTTTATCATTAAAATTTTGGCTTTTCCAGTTTGTGCCATACAATAAATGAGAGCTAGCCCCATTCATCATTTATTTATCATTATAATATATTTCACCTGATGGTTATTCTTTGTAAAACCATTATGTTGTCTTTCTTATATACTTTCTCACTGAAATGAATATGTAAACATAATCAACTTAATAGAGAACTATATATTTTAATCATATATTTATTTTCATCTACTCATCTTTCATTTAATAAATTAATGGCCATTTTTTCCTCAACTTTATTGTACTAAATTCATACATTTCTTTTTATTTTCATGTATATATCTTATCTTATACATTTTCTTTATAATTTCTACAATATTTTATTACTTCAATATTTTTTTCACATTTCATAACATGCCCTGTTTCTAAAAAATGATAAAATGGTCCTGATTTAATATCTCTTCCTATTTATTGCTCTGTCATTCTCCTTTCCTTTTTCTATCTTACTTTTCCCTGACTGATCTATATATACCATCATACATCCCTTACACATAATTTTATAAATTATTCCTATCTTATCACTCATATCATTTTTTATATTTGCAATACTCACTAACTTTTTTAATGATTTACTATTTTTTCATCCTCTATCTATATTCCCTATCATTTGGAATTTTATATATCTCTTTTCAAATATGGAATAGAAATCTATCTTTTATTCTTTCTTTCACTTTTATTCCTAACTTTCTTATTTTCACTCCTATACCTCAATATATTTCTTATAACCCTATCCTTATATCCACATTCAATGAAAAAATAGTAAATCATTAAAAAAGTTATTAGATATTGCAAAAATGAGAAATGATAGGAGTGTTTAAATAGGAATAATTTATAAAATTATGTGTAGGGATGTATGATGGTATATATTGTGCCGGTCAAAATTGTGTATTCATTCAACAAGACCAATAATCCAAGCAAAAGTACCTTGAATCCAACCATGCACAAGATACAGATGTCAGGACAAGGGTGAATCCTAACCGATTTGCCTGAACTATTGCCTCTCTGACTAATGGATAACATTTGTGATGACACGAGCAGTGCTTGATTTTATTCCGTCCCAGCTGGAGGTCATGGTTCACAAAGAGACTCAAAATAATAACAGGTTTATATAAGAAATTAAGGATTTAGTGAATTGCAGAGTGGTACAGATGTGATTGGATATCGATTACTAATGGTTTGAACCATAATAATTGTAATTATTTTTGGCAACATTACAAAGAAGTGAATTAAATCAAAGAAATATTATAAATAAATAGAGTAATTAGCCTTAGAGATTCGGAGTGATGACAAACTAAGCTTATTTAAAATAATAATATTACAGGAATTTATTAAGAAATTTAGTTACAAAATAAGTTGGGTTTTGTTTATACAACTCGGTTATTTTTATTTAATTCGTTTTGATGCGGCTAAATGCAAGGCATTTGACAACAAAGTAAAAGTTTGTTAATTGGTCTGCCAAGAACCAATCAGCAATAAAATATTATTAGCCCTCTTTAAGAGATTACAAATCTATTATATATATATATATATTACAAGACATGAAAGATGTGCATTTAAAACACTATTATATTTAAATCAGTTTTCTATAATGAGTTTGGAAAGCAAAATAGTTCATTTTAAATAAATTAGATAATCATATTTAATTAATTATCAGGATTGGTTTGTGGAAGACGTGTCATCATGGCAGAGAGCATTTCAGTTTTGCTAAATAAAGATATAAAATGATGATGAAGGCAGTATGCTATTATGGATTACAACAAAAATAAATGAGGTCTGTTACGAACCTCTAGGTGGCTTTGCTAAAAGAAATCCCTGGTATATATAGGTAGATGATGAGAAATGCAGGCCTCCAGCCAAAACATGTCTCTGAATAATAATAATAATAATAATAATAATAATAATAATAATAATAATAATAATAATAATAATAATAATATTTTTGATGTGCTGGACTTCCATACACATCTTAATGGCAATGCCCAATAAAAAAGATCTCTTGGTATGAACTATGTCTACTTCGAGGGAAAGTGAAAGATTGGACTGGTCATATTTAAACTTCCGAAGGTCCTGAGAGGTATGTAGCAAAGCAAGAATAACACTAATAAAGAAATGGTTGTAACTATAAATACATAATGCCTTAGACATATATAGATAGAGAGTTTTTCACTGATGAAAATAATTTAATCCCTGATTAAAATAATCGGCTCCCTGACATAATAGAAATTCCCAGAAACCTTAGGCCATCAATGAATGAATCATAAATTATATTATAAAAAGGGAAGGCAAGAATTAAAATTTAAAATATAAATTGTTTTCCACACTTTCCAAATATTTCATGTATTAGTAAGTTATTAAATAGTTCATCGTTGAAGATTACAAAATAAATCTGTTTTAATTAACATAAACAAACTGGGTATTAAATATCAAACTCACTTCTGGTGAAGTTTGATAATATGCAGCCTAATAAATTATACATCGAATTTTTACTATTTTCTGACAAATAAAAATATATATGTATGAAATATATACTGATAAAATGCTTTCAACGATTTTCTTTCAAAACATTTGTTTTACAGAAATTGTAATAGATTTACTTAACTGATTTACTAAAATTCTTTATTCTTTCAGAAAAATTTACGAGGGCAATTTTAAATTGGAGGTAATAATAACACATCTAATTTTTAAAATAATTTCTATCATTTAAAACAAATTTATAATATAAGGTACAAAACTAAATGAGCTTTCTTTAATTAATTAATTTAAGGGAAATAAGTCTCCGGTAATGATTTTTAAATGGAGAAAGTAAGAGGGAGGTTTAAAGCTAATTTCTTGTTGAGTTTTTATACCTGGAAGTTTCAGCAAGTCAATATTATAAATAAACCAACAAAAATTAATTCAAATTTGCCGCATCAAAATAATATGAGATTTTAAGAAGAATTGATATTTTAAATTTAAGAGAAAAATTAAAAGACGCATTTAAAACTAAGTTGTATAAACATTACAGATATATAAAATATAAATTAATATTGATTTATAAACAGGTAAAATAGAATCAGTGGCTTGCGGCAAATTGGACATTACCTCCGAATCAATCTGTAGACATTCCATGGCTTGAAACAGGCAGTTATTCAGTCAGATCATTTAGCAGGCTTCCTTGACAATACAGTCTCCAGCTAAATATTGAAAGCACTGGAATGGCATTGATGAGCTGGTGGAAACAGCTCCAGGAAGCAACTGCCGATCTTTTCACCCAGTCATTTCTTTAATCACAATGTACTGTAAATCTAAACTACTCTCTTCAGTGAACTCTTCAAACAATAATCCTCTCTTATCAAAAATTTCCACTATTTATGTGATCTGGCTTTATCTATAGGATTCAATCTACAGTGACAACTGCTAATTGCAATCACTCTAAGCATTTCTCTGAGGTTGGTGCCTGCTTTGGAGGGAAATCTATCATCCTGCATTAAACATGCCCCAAGGGTTCATTTGCTAATTAAAAGAAAACAGCAACAAGTATATTCAGTTTATCAGACATTGTACTAAGAAAGTCTATTTAATTAAGATTTAGATTAACAAAAATGTAAATTTTATTCAGTAAATTTTTAGGAATTTGGTACAATGACTTTCAAATTTAATATTTCACATAAACTTAAATAGAAATTTACAAAATATTTCTTACAAATATTACATTGTTTACATAATTGATCCTTTAATGTACATTTATCAAAAGATAAATATAAAATGTTACCAACTGATTAATTTAAGAAGAATGAACTTTAATAGAAGAATATAAAATATTTGCAACATTTTATAGATATCTAGGATTCAGTTACATATCAATGCCAATTTAATAAAATAAACATAATATACAGTTTTACATATCAATGCCAATTTAATAAAATAAACATAATATACAGTTTTACAAATATTATAAAATAAATAAACTATTATAAAAAGGTTAGTTAATCATAAAATACAAATTAATTAGATAAAAGATTATAATATTGATTATAAATATACTACCACCTATTATGAGATGGGTGTCAGTTAATATAAAAGGTTGCGTTCAAACCCATATTAGTGGTGATGACATTGGCACTAGGTGAAGCAGAAATATGTACTATATTTCCAGCTTCAATATATATATATATATAGGTCAGTCAGTGAAAAGTAAGATGTGAAGAGCATGACAGAGCAATAAATAGGAAAGATATTAAGTCAGTACCATTTTTTTTAGAAACAGGGCATATTATGAAATGTGAACAAAGTATTGAAGTGATAAAATATTGTAGAAATTATAGACAAAGGAAAGTGTATGAGATAATATATATACATGAAAATAAAGAGAAATGTATGAATTTAGTATAGGGCTCAATAAAGTTGGGAGAAAAATAGGCATTAAATAAAAATTGAAGAGTATAAAAACATTTTTAAGAATTGAGGTTGGTCAATAGAGGGTGTGTTGAGATGATACATAAATCACATGACATTTTAAATTAACATAACATCCTGACAAGGTTCAATTTTGAATGAAAGCCAATTACTTTTGTATATGAAAAATAAATATATGATTAAAATATACGGTTGTCTATTAAGTTGATTATGTTTACATACTTAATTCAGTGACAAATATATATATATATATACATGCATATTTCTGTAAGTTAACTATTAAAATATATGGAAATGTAGATCGGGAAAGATGGAATTTATTATTATCTATGAAAAATATCATTGCTATATTTGTCTTTTATTAAATTTAAAATCTATATACAGTTACATTAAATGTAATAATTTCTAAATAATTCCTACCATTTAATGTTATTTATTGAGCGATAACAATCTAGGCAATAATATATTGAGATAAGTACTTAAATTATGTTCTTGTCAGCAAAGTAGTCATTTATTTTTAATGATAATTATGCAATATACTAAAATTTACTTTTTATTTATAGGAATTTAAATCTTTGATGGAGACTGCTATTCAACAATTTTCATTTACTCTCTTTCGAAATGTTATTGACATGATGGCCTTGGAAGAAGGTATGTTTACACTGAAAGATGAATTGCGATTTGATCTAGCTGTTAAATCTTCATTATATGGAATACGTCTTCAGGATGATTTACGCTTAGTGTATAATATGGATTTTGGCTTAGAAATTGAAAAATGTTAAATGTTGTTTTTATTTGATAATGAATCATTAATTAAAATGGAATATAATTTTATTCTGCATTCTACTAATGTATCCTATGAACAGTTACTCACTTCGAAAAATATTTTAGAAGTTTCTATTAGTGTTTGTATAAAAATCATTGATATCTGTATATATTATGTATTGATATGTTTAACATGTCTACTCTTCACTTACATTGTAAAGCCATTTTTTTATGAATTGTGTAAAAATTGAAATAATATATTTCAATGATTTAGACTTCATAGAAAACAACAATTGTAAATTATTTTTAAAATGTTTTAATTTATTTGATATGGATATAAATTTTTCTAGTGAATAATGTATTATTTTTTTAATGACAAATTCTTATATGTAGACATTCATTCAATGTTAAAATTACTTATCATATTAGCATTTTTTTTTTGATATTATATATATTGCATAGATATTGTAAATAAACACTAATGCATTAATTTTAATTTTACAAGTGAATCATAAGAAGATAGAAAGATGTATTTTTGAAGGAAGCTGAAATCCATTTCATGTGTCCATGAAGTAAAATATAGGATCTATATGAATTAAAAAGAATCAGTTTGCTTGTGTCTGATTAGTTAGAATGTTAATATCTAAAACTGCTGAACTAGATAAAGTTTTAGGTCGACTATTTTGATGATGAAAACTACTTTATTAAAGACATGAAAGTAGAATATTTTACAACCAGCTGGGATTAGAATTCTATAGTTTCTGAGTGAGGCTAACAGTCTTTATAAATGATTGTAGTCAAAAAATATAAAGTCATTGTGTAACAAATCTCAGCAAGATCAATCTACGTCTGAAAATATTTTGGTCATGAAGGTTCTACTCATGATAGAATATTTTAGTAGACATTGGATTTTGAAATATAAGTTGACTAATTTCTGTTACACAATGGTAGAGTGTCAGACTCTACAGTCCTCAAATCAATTCCAATTCTCGCACTCAAACTTCAATTTGGAAACAATGATTTTAAGAACAGGGGAACTAGACAGTAGATATCTAGAAGTGTGTCTTATGGTCTAATGAATCAATGATTACACTTTCCCCAATTACATTTTTTAGCCCCAAAAGAATTTTATCAATCAGATTACTTTTAAAAAGCCCCAGAAGAATTCTATTAACCAGATTATTTTCAACTATAAAATATGGTGGTGAAACTATCATAATTATATCATGTTATTATGTGGCGAGAATGTATCACATCTATTCATTTCGTGAGTAAACATTATTTTGAAATAGCATCATCCTCTTCCTAGATGATAATTCTTTAATTTATACAGCCATGAAGACAAATATATTTTTTTGTGAGACATGAGGTTGATATTACACATCTTCTATAAGCATATCAAATTACTTTACTTATTGTTGAAACTGTTTTTCACTCTTATTCCATGATTAAGGAGAAAAAAGTTAATATTCTAAATTAACATCTTTTAAAGAACTTGATGATTTTCTTTATTAAGTTTTGTATTTTTCTAGACAGTAAATAAATATTTTCTAGTTATATCCTACATAAAATATAAATTATGGTTGCAAATAGCATTGCTACATTGTAATAATACAGATATCAATATGTTCCTATTATTTTGTATAAATCCTATATTATATATTTATGCATGATTTTACTACTAGATATAAACACATGCATTTCTTATGAAGTTCAGTAAGTATTGCATTGTTATAATATATATTATTTTTAAATAATTTAAAGATGTGATCATTAAATTATTGCATTGCCAAATGAAAGCCAATTCTGAATTGTTGCATTAAGATAAATACTGTATAATTAAGACATGGTGTATTACATTTTTGAAATTCATATAAATATTATATTTCATTTTGAGAAAATATGAATAAGAAAATAATGAAATGATAATAATAAATTATTCAATAGTTAAACTGGTCTTCTTTAATTACACATATCTAAGTCTGTGTTTACATATTCATGCTTATATTGCTTATATTTAAGAATTATTTGTTAGTTAATCTGGTCTGCTTTAATCACATATATCTAAAAATATGTTTATATATATCTTGGATATATTACTTTTATATAAAATGTATCAATTTAATTTCATACAAGAAAGTGTAATAAATATATACATACTGTACTGCTAGTGAACAGTGTTATATGTTCGTAATTTTTAAAAATAAAAATTGTTAAAATAAAAAGAGTCGAAAGTAGCTTAAAGAATTGTAAAACAAAAATTTAAAGGAATAAAACCTAGAATGAATGAAGTAAATTTCGCTAAAAGGATTATTAAAAGTAGTAAATAGCAATCTGATTTAAAAGAATGTAAGAAACAGAAGTTTATTTAGAAAGTTAAAGAGGTTTTTTTTTATTAGCGCAGATCACTAAAGGGCAAACACTACAGTTTAACTAGTGTAAAAAAAAAAGAAGCCATTAGAGAGGGGGGGGAATCTAACTAAATAAAAGGTAAAATTGAAGTTCTTTCTTGTCATGAATTTTAAAAGAAAGAAAAAAGAGATGTGCATGTGTAAAAGTGAAATTCAGTTGAAATATAAAAGGAAAGCATATAAATTTAAATTTACTCAGAGAATGCTCGGCCAATAAACAGAAGGAGGAAATAATAATTAGAATTTACAATAAATGAAAATAATGGGAAGTAATTCAGAATGATATCTTATCCAAAAGCTAGATTAATCTAAGCACGTATGCAGATTAACAAAGCAATGGAAATATAATTAATAAAATTTACAAATTAATTAGGAGTGATAAAAGAGACAATGAGAGGAAATCATATAAAAGGACTAAAAATCTATTCATTATTATTTGGACTCTGATTTTCTGATTTTGTTTCACATATTTGGGTCATGAGGTCTTTCAGAACACCAGAAAGTCCTTCATTTAGAAGTCATGCCTGTGCAATAATCTGAGCAACTAAGGATGTCTATCTCAATAAACAAAGGAAGTTAGCCAAGAGCAAAAGCTGTTAGGAAGCCCAAAATCCAACCGGTTGGTAAACAATTTAACAGAGATGAAGCAAGGAGCCATATTCCCAAAGTATGAGTGCAAAAGTTCTAGACAAATATGAACTTGCTTATTCCCATTCATAAACTGATGTTGACATTGTTGAATATTAATAGCTGCAGCAATTTTGAGTGCCTTTTGTAATTATCATATAAAATGAGCTTTATTATGTGCATATACATTTAATCTCTCATAATGAATTTAGCTAAATATGTATAAAGCCTTCCTTGAATAATCAGTATGTAGTTTCTAATATGTGGGTATATGTAAATGTATAATTAGTTATATTATTCTTATTATCATGTATTTATAAAAGTATGCTATCAGTTTTATAATATTCCTTCTGCTAAATATGTTCCATCATTTTCTTTTATTATTAATTAAAATTATTTTAAAATAAAATGTTTGGTTGCTAATTATATTTTTGATAGCTTCTCTTACCAGGCATACCACCATTAGTTGATCTGTAATTAAGAGCAGGCCTTAAGTGGCGTATTATAATTTACCTTTTTATAAATAAACAAGAGAGGTAGAAAAGGGTTAAAACAAATTCTAAATGTGTTTACCTGTCATCCAGGCATGCTGATTATAGATTATGATTAGCTGATGCCTGAGGGTTTACTTCAAAATAAATAAAATGCTTTGGATGGCAGGAGAGCTGAAATTTAGCAGCCGAGAAGTTCTGTAGCCTGGAAATGTGGCTGCAGGTTATATTTTTTATAGCTGTGGTTGGGTTATAGGTGCCATTGGTGATCTTTATCTTCTGTATTTGACTTCTCCACTTGTCGGGTTGGTGTGCTGCAATTTTAAACATGTAGCTAGAGTGGATCGAGATTCAATAATAATAATTTTTTTTAATTTAAATAATCAGAGTGATCTTCCAACCGCTTCAATACATACATATTATTATTACTGTATATATATCGATATGTCGATGATATTTTTGTATGAGACAGGCCAAATACAATTAAAGAGGTGTTTAAAGAATTAAATAATTTAAATGGCTTAAAATGGATAAAAACAGATGAAAATTTAATATGCATTCAGTTTCTTGATCTTAAAATAATAAGAAATCAATGTAAGCTGGATTACTGTATGACCATTAAACCAATAGCATAAAGAGGTTATATTCCAAATAAATCAAGAATGCCAATATTACATAAATTTGAGATTCTTCTTATTTAGAAATAATAGCCTTTGTAAATACTCATCGGATAAAGGTAAAAATATTGAAATGTATTCGAATGAATTGTTAAATGTTGGCTACAATTATAATAATATATATATATAATGTTATTAAAAATTTTAATATGAAATATAAGAATAAAAGAGATAGTCTGTAGAAAAGATAAAATAGATAAGAATGAATTTGTAGGTATTAGAATTTATAATAATAGTATTGTAAAAAGGATGAATAAAATAATTATTAAAATTAATAAAAAGTTTAATAATGTAATAAAATAGTAAATAAAGGGAAAAATATACTTAATATATTAGATAATAAATATGTAAGAAAAGTAGAAAAATGCATAAATGGGGTATATAAAATTGAATGTAAGTCATGTAAAAGTAAAAATATAAAAATTAATTATGCAGGCGAGACAAAGAATTCAATTTATACAAGATTAATTCAATATAAGTATGATAAAATGTCACATATTTATTTGCATTCATTAGAAACAAGTCATAGGTTTGAAAAGGATAGTATAAAAATGTTTAATTATACAAATAATAGAAGAGATAGGAAAATTAAAGAGGCAATATTGATTAAAAACATAAAACCAAGTCTTAATAGGGATTTTGGGGGTAAAGACAATAATTTTATGAATAATTATAGTTTATTATTATTATTGTTTGAATATAAAAAGATTTAAAAAATAAAGTTGAAGAAAATAATAATAGAGGGAATTGTTAAGCAAGTATAAGTATTTTTGAAAATTTGTCAGTTGGTTTATGGAAATAGGATTAGAAAGATGTAAGTATTTATTAATGTAATCAAAAAAGATAATTTATAATGTAAAAAAGATTATAGTTAAAAATATATAATAAAATAAAGTTTAGAAGTAATTGAAATATAAGTAAAAAAAAAAATGATAGGTTAAATAGTAGAGTTTAAAGATTAAGGTTTTGAAATTATAATAAATAGTTTTAGAATAATTTAATAATAAAATTATATAAATAAAAAAATAAAATTAGTTAAGAATAGAATTATAAAATGGGAAATGATTATTTATAATGGTCAAGTTAAGATATTTGTTGTTTTTTTTTTACTGTGCATATAAATATAATGTATTAATTATATGATTATATATTTGGATATTGTAGCTCTGATGATGACTGCAGGATAGTTGTAACTGTAAGAGCAAAGTTTTGGTGTAAAAAATTAGTATTGTTAAGTGTATAAGAAGTTTGAAAATGGTATATGTAAATATAGAAATCAATACATAAGGAAAGGAGGAAGAAGAAGAAAATTGTATTAGTGGCAAATCCTCCATCAGTAGTGCAGCTGATTATAGAGCTGGTTTAAAGTTTAATCTGATTTTGTTGATCTATTGATCATTATTGAAAGCTGAAGAAATATGTAACATTTTTACTTGCTAAAGAAAGAAAAAAACTACTCTAAAGTTATTATTTCTTGGAAATGTATTTCCATAATTAACATGCAAATCTATCTATTTTAAATGCTCAGAAGAAACTGCAAGCTAAAATCTTGTAGTTGCAGAAAACATTAAAATTCAATGATTACTGGTTATGTTCCCATGTTTACAGATACAAAATGTACATGTGAGCTCACAAAGATGTCAAAGTAAATCAACTGAATTTTCTGTAGTTATCCTCAAAGATATTGTAAGTTACAAAGATTTTTTCTCTCTCACATGTGATTGTCATATAAGTTCCTTAATTATAAATATGCAAATAGATTTTTTTATTATTATCATATAATACTATTTCATTAAAGTTATTGTTTGCTGTTAATAATTTTGTTTGTTATTTTTCATCGAACCAAGTTAGGGTAATGGTCAGGAAATATAATTGAATTTGCATGGAAACTTGTTATATAGACTCAATTCGATCGTTATTCATGACTAGAATTTACTTGTCAATTAAAATAAATTTTCAGTCATTCCTCCATATACATGCCCTTAGCTATCCTTAAATTCCTCTAAATAAAAATTTACTTGCCAAATATCCTTTATTATTATTATTATTATTATTTAATTATTAACTCAATTAATTACCAATTGTTCAAATAGGGTGTTTACCATTATAATAATCAGTGTTTAGCTTTGTTCCAAATTTCTTATATTTTCATAACATATTGGCAATTGTGGTGATACCAAATGACAAGCAGTTGCACTTGAATAACCATGTCACTCAAAGTTAAAATATTAAGCTGATTTATCATCAAGTGGGACTCTGATGGAATACTAAGTGTAAATCCCATAACCTCTCACATTGATCATGACGTTTTTGTTGTCAGAATGATGTAATCACTATAAAATGAAATCTGCCATTTGTTTGGGTGTTAATTCAGATGTTGTTTAAAACACAATTTTTAAATTAAAACTTGTTTAATAAACACTGTTAATTGAATATAATATAGTATATAATCTATCAGTTTTTTTGTTCTACATATCATTTACTATTGAACAAATGAAAAAGTAATCAATAAAAATTAAAATTTCCAAATTTATTTTTGAACTTATGGTTATGAGACTACATTAAATACAATTGAGAAAATAATTTATTTTGCAATAAAATAATTTATTTAACAAAATAATACATCAATGATGCAGAAATATCAGCATTTATCCTTGAAGATATGATTAGAAGTATATATTAAATATTGCTTATTTTTATTTCAGTATAATTTGAGATTGATCTACTTTTTACTTTCTTTAATTTAATATACATTTTTTATTGAAATATATATATATTTTTCGTTTTAATTAATATAGATATATAGTCATAAATTAATGAATAAATGTGGGCATTTCTTATGGATTTGCATTTCTATAAACATTTTATTTTTCACTGATGTATTTCTTATTGAAATTTTGATATTATATTGATAAATAAATAATTTTTATTATAAATTATATTATTTTCTCCATCTATTTAATATACTTTAACTGATATAACTCAAAAATAAATGTGGGCATTTAATTTTTTATTATTTTTCATTCACTCATTGAAATACTATGTAGCTCCAGCAGCTAGATCATACACTATACTAGCATCATTAATTATCCTCACATTTAATATTTCATATTATTCTAATGAAGGATATGGTTTTAATGTTATATAAATATCTTTGTTTATGTTGTAATGGAATGGATATGACAACCATCTGAGTTCATGCCCCAATACATTGGTTGCCATTTGTAATGGAATGGGCAAAATTGGGAATCTTAATATATGTGATCCATGCCCTACAATTGACCATGCCATTTGTAACAGAACAGTATTATGTATGAGACCAAATTCCTATCTACGCAACTGGACAGTGTCTAGCCACAGTAATTGGGTATTAATTGGAATGGAACAGAACAAAATGGCTATTTGTACCATTCATTTTATTTGTATTGAGGTGATGGTATGAGTTTGAGTCCCTAAAGTTTGCCAGGTATAAAGGTATCACATTCGATAGTATGCTGAGTTCAACCCTAATACATAGTATGGTTACTCTTCAAGTCCTCAATATCATGGGTTCTCCTCATATTCTTGTTACTCCTCAATATTCAAACTCCACAGTTATATGCACAATTCTAAAAAACTAGGGTGATGATTATCATAAGTTTGATATAAATTAAAAATATTCACATCTGAGTTATGGGTGTAGTATGGCATGGATAATGCGAAGTTAGATAAATGATATAGCATGGATAAAGGAAAGAGAGATAAATGATATGGCATTGGTGACAGAAAGATAGATAAATGATATGGCATGGGTGAGGGAAAGATAGATAAATGATATGGCATGACTAATGGAAAGATAGATAAATATGGCATGGGCTATGGAAAGTTGAATAAATTATATGGCATGGGAAATGGATCGATAAATGATATGGCATGGATGATGGAAATTTGGATAAATGATATGGCATGGCTAATGGATAGATAAATGACATGGCATGGCAATGGAAAGATAAATAAATGATATGGCTTGGGCAATGGAAAGTTGGGTAAATAAGAAAACACACAAATTTCTAACTAAATAAAACAAATGTTTAATAATTTTATTCCATTGTGAGTGATTTATAATCTTTTATAACAAATCAATTTGATGTTTGAGTAGGTCAGATCATCCTTTATTTGATTCATAAAATATTGATTATCCCCTAACCTTTGACCTCACGTAGGATGGTCATTCCACTACCCGCTCTAAACATTCACTTAGTTTAACAACACAATTCATGATTAATTTGATATGATCATCCTATTAATCAATCCTTCTATTTCATGGCTTTAATTTGTCTATCTTAATCTATGGCAATGCATCATGATTTTATGCCCATCATCTTTGGGTATGAAGTCCCCCTTGACATTACCAGTGTTTATGATAGCAATAGCCATTCATACAAGAGGTTTAATCAGTCTTACAGAATAACAAATAATAATAATCAAGTTAATTTAACAATAACAATAAACATAAAATTGTCCTGTACTAGTGTGAGCATATAATAATTTATAAAATTTCACCTCAAAAGTCAATCAACCAGTTCTTTAATTGGTCGGTCTAGGGATCAGCATCTAGATTTTATTACAATTAAAATTATAGTGATTGACCTATAGACCTCCACCTCACATAATTATGACTGATGATTATAAGGCTGGATCATCAATTCTTCCAATAAAAAAAATAAAGAGTTGTACAACAAAAAAAATGGGTTCTACATGATACATATATAATTTGAATAATTGAAATTGTTAGTCCATGTAGTTAGCTGTTTTTCAGCACATGAGTACATAGATAAGATGGCTGGTTCCTTCTAGATTAGGAAAATTTCTAGATCTTGGGAATTGGTAATCCATTTGATGTTGTCTGGTCATCCACTAGGTAATTGTTTGATGACTTGCCAGTGGACAGGTAATGTTCCTCTGTTTGCTGCTGCTTTCTCCATGATCCTTAAGAATATTGTCTCCTTCTAGTGATGGTGAAGACATTACTGATGTTATTAGCTTATAAAGTTGAATTATTAATAGGCATATGAGTGGCAGTTCCCATGTGCAATGTTTAATGAGTTTTCTACCCCATTCTTCTGTATTGCTTAATATTCATTAGTATTAATATTATCAGCTACAGATTAGAAGGTGTGTGGTCTTTTTTGGTTTCTTTGACAAGCCAATAATTTTTCTTATAAGCTTTGTGTCTATAAGTAATAAAATTTCACATGAATTAATTTCGTTGGAATTATTAATCTAAGTTCTTTATATGGAAATACATTACTCCTTTGACCTTTATAAGTTTTTTTTCCTTTTATAATTGTTTTCAACAGCTTTTAGAGCTAATTTGTTTTTTTTATAACACAATCAAATTAATTTCTAATCATTTTTATACGTGTTAATAGCTTAAAAAAACAATTATCTGTTTTTGTCTTGATTAAAACAATTCAGTTTCTTTTCTCGCTTATCAATCCGTATGGAGAGCATGTTATATCATTCCCATTATTTAAGAGTTTTAATTTCTAGTCTCTTTAATAATTTTTTTAAAAAAAGTAATAATTTAATTTTAGATCACATCTTCCTCTGCTACTCTTTGTGCCAAATTCGGGAATTTGGTCATTTGAGTATCGATTACTTTTTTTTTTTAGTCAGTAGATTTAACAAAATAGGAAGAAATGTAAAACCAAAAAAGCCCATATAATAATCTACTTATAATATAGTTAATGTTGTAACTTGTTTTTAATAGGTTGGGACGGTACTATTACAATATATATATATTAATTTCTCTTGACTACAATTAGTCTTAACATTTTGTTTTAGTATCAAATTAAGTTTCTCTTTCTTATTAATATTAGATTCGCTTATTTCATTAAAATTTAGAAGTTAAAAAATATTTTAACTTTCACTTACACAATCTGAATTAATTACTGTTAGTTTTATTTTTGAAGCTATATTTATAGATTTAGAGTTGAGAAAACAAAATATAGGGTAACCTTGTAGATTTTGGACAGCCGTTAAATGAAGTAGGTCCTGAAATTTTAATTGTGTTGATATTCAGTTTAATAATGGCAATCAAAAATATAATTTTTAATTTTTGCTTTTTTTATAATTTTTTATTTAAAGAATTTTGTGAGAAAATATAATTTTTATTTTAATAGTAAAATTTTGAATTAAATTTTTTTAAATATTGTTAAACATAAATAAGACAAAGTACAGTAAGCTATATTTTTATATCATGAATCAATTTCTTCACTATTTTTTAATTTATTCTAACATACCACTTTTTTTTCTTAGCATTAAAAAAAAAACATCAATTAAAATATAATTTAAAAAGAGTAATTATACTATTATTTTATAATTAACTACATGTATATAAAGCATGTCCTATGAATAATTAAAAATATTAATTTTCAAAAAGAAAAGAATCAAGTAAATTTTAATGATGATAAATAAAATTATGATAACAAATCACCATCATGTTGATCAAAAGCATATTAAGTAAAAGAATAATATAATTATTCCTATTTATGGAAGTTAGTTTTCCAACCAGTATAGGTGTTCGATGAAACACACCAATAATGACTGTCAAATTTTTGGGCATAATGGCAGCTAACATTTAAGTAATAAAGCTACTAGTAATCTGATGAGAATCTCTGAAGATTCCTTTATGATGTTCGTTAATAGTTAATTAAGCTGTCATAAAAAAATAATAATATAAAAGCTAAATAAATTACTCCTTAATTAAAAAAGTATCTTTAAATAGTTGAAATATACTTCATCATTATAATTTATTTTATTTATTCAATGTGTGTATTTTTTTAAAGAATAATGAACTATTCATAATTGTAATATAATACAAAATTCTCTAGAGATTTTGTATATGCAAACAAAACAAGTAATTTCTAAGATTAAATTCATATTATTGATATGAATACAGTATTTTTTAAATAGTAGACATATGAGAACAATAGTATTTTTAACAAAGCGAAGTGTATGTCCACAATTCTTTTGAGATTACTAAACAATATTTTAGAATTGTCTCAGGAGATGTTTTAAAGATTTGAATACAGACAGAAATGAGAAGAATGCAAAATTATATTTATAGAGGAAAAAAAATTGTACATTATAATTGATTTTTTTCTATTGTTGAGAAAAATTTACAGAAGATGGAAGCATGACAAAGAAGTATTTTAATTAATAGAAAATATGTATGTTATGAATGTAATGAGGTTAATAAATTCAACACAGAATAATGATTAGCATGATATAAGTTAGCACAACAAAAACTTGACGGTATTAATAATAGATATCCTTCTCCTTCAGAAGTCTTAGCGAATTTAAGAAAGAGCTTACAAATTATTTTAAAATTTTATAATATTTTAAAAATGGCTAATAATTGAAACAAAATCAATAATAAATAACCCATATTCTATTATAAACAGATGCATACAGAATCATTTAAAATAAATTTTCTACCGAGACATTTTATGAAAGTAAAAAAATATGAAAATAATTTAAAATAATAAATGAAGAGATTACATGGAAATACAATGATAAAACATTAAGAAAAACTATAGAGAAAAAAATATTTTAGAAATATAAAACATTTTGATATTGAAAGAAAAATTATTTATATGCCATGATTACTTAAAAGAATTCTAAAAAGAGACATAGTAATAAAAAACATGTATAATAAAGTGATCCATGTAATAATACCATTGATATTTTAAATACAAAAGTGAAACAATCAAATGTATAAAGAACAAAAAAAAAACAGTAAATATAAATATCTTTAAAGAATCAAATTATTTAGTGAATAATTCAGGCTGTGATTGAATTTCATAGGTGACAGATAGTAGAATGAGCTTCATATATGAGGGCTAACTACAAATATCCAATAATAATTGTTAATCAAGAGAATTTCCTGCTGTGTTGTAGAATGAGATGCTGCTTTATGGAAAGTTAGATATTGTTTCCACTAAATAATTATTTTGATCTTTTCTTTGCTTTATTTTATCCATTGTGTTCTGATCTATCATGTTCAGCCACTTGACGGCACTATTTCTAGCTAAACTGCTAGAAATATACCATTTCCATGGCTACAGCCAAGCAGATAGCTTTTTTCTATGATAAAACACAGTCAGTTTACTCAGCTGCCGACACTGTGGTTTTTTTCTATGCTAAAAGCACAGAGAAATGCCTTCAGTTGGCTGCCATAGTTGGTTGTGTTATGCACTTTATCGTAATGCTGGATTGTATATTTTTGCTACAATTTCGTGCGACACTGTGTTGATTGCATTGTGTCAAATAATTTAACTTTTCAGGTCGACCTTTTTTTGTTTGATGTGAACTAACTTACTGGTACCTTCTAACACTTTTAACAGTGTCATCACTGTTCTGTCAGGACTGTGTTAGTGTTACAAATTGGATTTTAGGGTGGCGCACAGCACTATTTTGAAAATCATGATGAAAATAACGTGTCATGAGAAATCGTCTGAGACAGGAAATATGGCTGCTTCTAACTCTCAAAATTCCCAATTACCAGACACCGGAGTCGGATTTCATTGTAATAGTTTGTTATAATTATTAACTTTATTTGGTAAATTGCAATCGAATTTACTTCCCCTCTTTATCCCAAAACACAGTGTCCGATTAATTACTGTCCAAAAAAGGGTAAAATGTGATTTAATTTTTTTTAAAAAAAAACTACCATAACTTTTCCGATATGTAAAAACAAAAAAAACAACAAAAAACCAAACAAACCTGTCTTTGATTAATTAGTGTCCAAATAAGTCTCCGTTATATTTACTATTATTTGTTATTAAAAAAGTAATGTAATTTTATATATACACACACAAAAAGAGTGCAATATAATTTAATTTTTACCCCCCCTCCCCACACACGGTGACTTTTTAATTACTGGGGGTAAAATGTAATTTAATTTTGTATTTAAAAAATATCGTAACTTTTCAGATATGCAAAGTAAAAAAGAAAAAAAAAAGAAGCCTGACTCTGATTAATTACAGCCCAACTTAATTACTGTCCCAAAAAGGTCAAAGTTGGCTTTCATTGTAAAATTTTGTTGGAATTACTGTCCAAAAAAGTATCCAATGTACTATTATTTGCTATTGAAAAGTAACATACTTTTTTATCGACACCCACACACACAAAAAAAGCCAGTTTCTGATTAATTACTGTCCCAAAAAGTCTGCTTACATTTTTATATTGTTTTTATATTTTTTTTAATTTTATGGACATCATAGTTGTATAGAATGGCTGGCCCAGGAACGTTATACCAATGTGTTTTTGCTTAGCATCAATGCTATCAAGCGGCTGACACGATAGATCAGAACATTACCATTTTATCAAACTGTTTCCACATCTTTTATCATTAAAGCTAATATAGGTCTGGTTGTCAAAGGTTGCTTCTGTGTTTTGATCATCTCATTGCTCTAAAGGATTACATATTTATACAACCCACATTTCCATTGTTTAATTACACATACAAGAATTTTGACTTAGTTTTCTTCTTGCACAAGCCCTTTGTGTTGAGAAAGTAATGACTAAAATGGATTTAGACTAAAGCTTCTTAGTTATAATCTTTTCATGAAGAGAATAATCACTATCAGAAATGGATTTGGGGTATGGGTTTCAATTCAACAAATCATTTGTTGAAAATGGAAGAACTTAGTTGTCTAAAAATGGTGTCTTGTGCAATCTGGGTAGCTTATCCTGGAAGATTATTCATAAAATTGTTAAAATAATTGTAAAATTATTAATGGTAATAAAATAGGAGCAATAATAGTATTGAACCAATAAACATCACATGATCATTTCTTATGCTTGCTTATAACTGTTATTAAAACAGGCAAAACTCTATACTTATTGCCACTCAGTGCAAGCCATAATAATCAATGGATATTATGTACAAGCCTTCTGGCATTCATTAATTATTTTGGCTTGCACTGAGTGGCAATAAGTATAGAGTTTTGCCTGTTTTAATAATGGTGTTGCTAATTTTTTTTTCTAAGGAAATATGTAAACATTGCTTTAAGAAATGAACATAAAACAACACATATTTAACAAGTTATCAAGACATAAGATTAATATCAACATCATGTGACTTTTTCATATAGCTACTCTCAGCAAAATTTATTTTCCAGAAGGAAGCTTAATTAAACAGGGGGATGATACGTTTTTTTTTGGAAGGATAGGTCATCACATGAGAAAATGCTGTGTGGTGGTCAATTTGCAATGATTTTCTAACTTATTATTTTTTTATTCTTGAAATTTTTTAAAGTTATCAAAGAAAAATTAATGATTTTAAATTTGGGTGGTGCTACCTGTGCCTAATTTATCAGGGTTTATGATTCAATATCATTTGGAAAGTTTAGAGAAACTTTATATATAGGTATTGTAGAACATTGTTAGTATATCAGTACCAATAAAAGACTTTTCATGAAGACTAATGCATCCATGTGTAGGATAAAGGTACTGGCATTGTGACCTCTAACTGTTATTGAATTTTTATAAAATATATGGAATAATTACCATGAAAACTTTATTTAAACAGAAAAACCTCTATAAACAAACAATCTATAAATATTCAAAACAATGGCATCCCTATAATATGATTAAAACTCAGTTTATAAAAAGACATTTTATATGAGTGTGTACAAGTGCAGATAGACAATTGGAAAGATTATATATAGTCTAATAAAAATTAAATTTAAAATGACAGTTTCATTAAAAAAATAGATCCTCTTTCTATTATCAATCAATCAATAGTATTCTGTCCAATAGACAGGTCCAGAGAGTAGTCACTACAGCAGTTCATCCATTCTTCTATTACATTATCTTCCTCGCCCATTTCTTCAATTCCACATGTTTCCCCATCTCTTATATCATCCAATAATGTCAATCTCTTCCATCCTTTCTTTTTGTTTCCACTCACCATTCCCTCCAAAACATCTTTCATTAAACTATAATCTCTTCTCAATGTGTCCAATCCAGTTTCTCTCTCTGATATTCTCAATCAATCTTCTTTCCTCATTTACTCTTTTCAAAACTTCATTTGTTATTTTACTCATTTAACTGATTTTTTCCATTTTTCTCCATGTCCAAACTCAAAAGCTTCCGGTTATTTCTTAATTCTATTACTCAATGTCCATGTCTCACAACCATGCATTAATACACTCGACACATAACATTTAATTAATCTCTTCCTTAATTCTCTTTCCAAAAGACCACAAAATATCTTTCTCTTTACAAATGTCTTCTTTGCCAATGCTATTCTTCTTTTTACTTCATCTTCACTTCTTTCATCCTCACCCAACCAACTACCCAAATATCTAAATCCCTTCACCTGTTGAACCATGTCATCACTTGATTCCAATTTGCAGTCTTTTTTTTGCATCTCTCCCTATCCATAAACACTTAGTCTTTTAAATATTAATCTTTATTCCATATGCCATACATCCTTCCAATTTATTCAACATATTCTGAAGACCCTTTTCCTCCTCAGGAATAAGAGCCATATCATCTGCAAATCTTATATACTTTATTATTCTCCCTCTAATATTTGCTCTTCCATAATCTAAATAATTATTTAGCATATCTTCTAAATAAATATTAAACAAAACAGGTGACATACTACACTCTTGCCTAACTCCACTTTCTATATTCACTTCATCAGTCTCATTACTCCCAAATCTAACTCATCCTTTGACTATTATACATAGCCCATACCAATCGTCTTTCTTTCCAAAATATTCCTTTATTTTTTAAGATGGACATCAGTTTGTTCCAGCCTACTCTATCAAATGCCTTTTCTAAATCCACAAAACATATACCAATTCCTTTATCTTTTTCAATATATCTTTCCAAAATTGTCCTAACAATACCAATAGCATCTCTTGTGCTTTTCTCTTTTCGAAAACCAAACTCTTTTTCACCAATATAATAATCTACATTTCCATAAATCATTTGAGTTAAAATCCTCAATAAAACTTTAGAAACATGAGACAACAAACTTATTGTTCTATGCTCTTCACATTTAGCAGCTTTCTTCTTTTTAGCAATTGGAATCATTATAGTTCTTAAAAAATCTTCAGGCCAAACTCCACTATTATATATCAAATTGCAAAAGTCCAACTATTTCCTTCATAGTAAATTCTCCAATTTCTCTCAAAAATTCTATAGGCATTGCATCAAATCCAACAGCCTTACCATTCTTCATTTGTGTGATTGCATTTCTTACTTCATCCAGCAATATGTCCATACCTCTATCATCTATTGCAACATCTTCAAAGTTCATAATTAACTAAATGATTTCCTCTACTAAACAGATACTGAAGATATTCTTTCCATCTTTTTAATATATCATTACTATCAGTTAACCTTCCATTCTTATCTGCAATCTTACTTGCAACCCATGTCTTTTTCTCCCAAGTGATACTTCGTATTCTATCAAATACCAGATCATATCTTTTCACCTGTTGAAGCTTTTCTATGTCTTTACATTTTTGCTCCAACCACTTTTGCTAAATCTGTTTCTCTTCTTAGCTCATTATTAAATTTCCTATATGCCTTTCCTCAGTATTTACATTCTTCCATCGTCTCCACACTTCCATCTTTTCCAACATACCTTCAGTTACCCAGTCATTTAGCCTTTCTTGAATGAATAATACCCATTTAATTTTTTGCTGTTTTCAAGAATCCTTTTTTTAATTCTATTCCAACACATCAGGGCTATGAATGTATTTCCCATCCTGAACAATTCTTTTAAATTCATTTTCACATACTAAACCAAATTTTCCTTTTTTCCATTTGTCTCAATTTATCCAAGTCCCATCTTGTGTATCTTCCCTCTTTTAAACTCAACTTTAATTTAGCCATACCAAATTATGATCCGAATCTATATCAGCACCAGGCAAAGCATGTGAATCCTTAATAGCATTCTTATACCTATTCTGAATCAATTTGATAACTGTCTCTGTCATCTGGAGTTTCCATGTATACAATCTTCTAATATGATTTTTAAAACAAGTTTGCAATGACAAATCCATTCTCTTTATAAAATTGTGAAAGCCAACCACCTCTTTCATTTCTTTTTCCTTTACTATAATTTCCAATAATTTTCTCTTCCATATCTTTCTCCACAACAGCATTCCAATCCTCCAATAGCAATATACATGCATTTTTTCCTTCACATTGAATACTTTTTTCTATCTTCTCATACATTTCATCAATTTCAATATCATCATAACTACTAGTTGGCATATAAACTTGTATAATTACCCAAATCCCTAGGACTTGCATTTATTCTCATCTCCATCAACCTATCATTAATACCATCAACCTTTGCCACACTATTCCAAATTTTCTTCCTCACAGCAATGCCAACTCCATTAATTGACCCATCACTATCCAAATAAAATATTTTACATCTCCATTACTTACTTCCCCACATCCCTCTCACCTCACTTCGCTTAATCCCATAACATCAATATTATTCAAATGCAACTCTCTTTTCAAATTCTCCAATTCTCAATGTATCTTTCCTCAATGAATTATATTTGAAGATTTCCCAGATTGACGACCTCTCGTGTCCACTCCTGCTGGGCAAGAAAACAAAGTCATTCTTAACTAAGATCTCAACACCAAACATAATGATTCCTATAGACATACTCATAATAAAACAAGGGAATTATAAAACAAAGTGGTTTCCCATTGCCTTCTTTGCCCAGCAATAACCTCCATAATAGGCTTAGTGCACTAGCCAAATCCCATAAAATGAATATCCAACTACCCCTTCCTCCTCATCATTGTCACCTATAGTTATTTTCCACTGACTTGGAAGAATGCCGTTGCTGACCCAGCACCCAGCGGGGTATTGACTTATTTAATGGCAGTCAACATTATCATCCATTTTCATAGGAATTGTGGCATTTTATAGAAGTAAACATGCCACTGTCTCCTTTACCATTTCCTGATAGTGAATGTTGTCCCATTGTCAGTGGCTGCTTATTTACAGTACTCTGCTTATTTGCAGCTAACCTGCATATCTGAAGGCCATTCCCCTATCCGCAACTTGGGCATGCTCTGGATGGCATGGGACCTCATACCCTATTTCCAGCCTTTCTATTATATTTATCCCAAATTTAATATTTGTTCTTTTAGAAACATCTATCCATATTAAATTTCAATACCTATTAAACTCTGAAATTGAGTGATTCTCTGACAATTTTTATTACGAGAGACTTGATTGATTAAAAGAAAATGTGACATTTCCATTTGGAAGATTAAAAAAAAAGGATATGTAGTTTCTTAAACAATATAGATATTTAATGTAAAGCTCAAAAAGACTTGATTTGGCTTAACATTGCAAAGAAGATAGTCACCATTTTATGTTTTATTAATGCATTGAAACTAACTTACAGATCTGCAAAACATTATCATAATATAAAATTTATGGTTAGAATTTTTTTATGTAATAGATAATATAAATAGGTGGAGGGATATTTTGGTCACTTTTTGTAAAATACACAAGAAATGAATTGATTGATTTTAATTGTATATCCTTCCTATTTACTATTTAGATTTTGATAAAGATATTTAACTTTATGAAATTAAAGCAACTTTTTATAATTTTAAATATGGAAAGGCTAGAAGTCCTAACAAGCTATCTAAAGAAGTTTTAAAATATTGTGATATTAGTTGCAAGATTAAAAATTTTTAGGACTTGTACAATTTGACTTTGAGAATATTGCTAATGTATAAATTGATAAAAATAAAGTATAAAGAAAAGATTGATAGTATATAAAATATCATGTTATCTATTATAGACAAACGTAGATTGCATATGTTGTTTCTAGTCATAGAAAAATGGTTTTGAAGGACCAAGAAAATTAAAAAAAAAAAAAGGGTAGAAGCCAAGTGGCACTTTTTAGAACTTAAAATTTGATCAAGGCATTAGTTAATTGAAAAGATTTGTAGCAATGTTTAGTTGTTTATCAAAAGTTTATAATGATACTAACTAAAAGTTGATAAAGATTTTTCTTCTATCATTTATCAGATAAATCATTTAACTTTTTGAACACTAGTAAAAAAAATCTTTCTAGACTGCATTCAAAATTTTAATAACATTTCCTTAAATCATCTTTTGAATTAACTATCTCAAATGATAATCTAGAGAAGTTCACTGGTATTAATAATTAATGCTCACAAGGTGGGGGGATTAATATCCAGTGATGGAAGAAAAGTCTTTAGCACCTTTTAGCTTAGATTTCTATCACTTAGAGAATGTAAATCAATTTGTAAATCTTAGTTGCTTTTAAAATAAAAGGCAGTCTTTGCATGTCATTATCCAACTTAGATTTTAATGTGTTGCTGCTCCATTTAGCAAATTAAAGGTAGGAAATTTCACCATAGTGACATGGCTTCCTATCAATAATTACAAAGACAATAAAAACATGTAATAGTGCATTAAAAATCCAATTGGTATGTTCTTAATTAATAATTATTATTCATTCATTAGACTACAGATTATCTAAAGTTATGAGGGCAGTAAGTTTGACACTTATCATATATATTATTGAACAATGATAAAGATATGATGTGTAAGAGATTGTGATCTGGGTCAATTGATGAGTGCTAGTTGAGCACGAAATGTGCATTTTGGGAATCATACATCTTTTTCACATTTCTTTGTTATTTTTATTATTATATCCTCCACAAGATGTTAAAAGCAGATATGCCTTGCATGAGAGTGGTGTTAGTGAAAATTAGACTACACAAATATTATTCAACATGATTTTTAGTTTGGTAGATGTGATACTATTGTAAAGATATATTTTTGTTGGATTAGACCTGAAACTATTGAATGCCAGCATAAAATATGTACTAAAAAGTATTTTATGAGTAATTTGGTTTTCAACCACTAAATACCACATGATCATCATTCTTTATGCTTACACAAACTGTTTACACAGAGGCTAAACTCTCCATACACTAGCACCACTCAGTGCTGAAGGGTTGCATTAGATCTTAAGATCTAGGTGACGCTCTTAGATCCAAGATTCCTCACCGATGAAAGCCACAAGCTAGAAACTAGTTTGGGGATATTAGATGAGTAGACACTAGATGGGGATTTTATGCACAAATCTTCTTGCATTTATTGATTACTTGGGTTTGCACCGAGTGGTGCTACTGTATGGAGAATTTAGCCTCTGTGTAATTTGTTTTTCATGGGAGAGGCAGATCTCATTTATATTTTAAAGATTATCTCAAAGTTACTCTAAAGAAATGCAACATTAACTGCTTTATTAAGATATGGTTGAGAATGAGAGCTACAATTAGGCAAAGTAATTAATTTTTTAAAAAGGTCTGTTGCAGAAGTTGGCCAGCTCATTTACAAATGGCCACTAATGATAGTAATAATAAAGGATGCCAATGAAATACATTGTTAGCAATGTCAAATGTCTATATGATAAGATTTACCAGATGATTGAAAAAATGAAATAGTGTTATTATTTAATAAAATGAAAGTTATTAGGAATTAGACTTATCATTTTTATATTATTAAAATCATTATAAATCTTCTATAAAGAATTTTGAATTCAAACCAATCAAAATAACAGCTTGAATTCAAAAATAGTTACTGCATTGTAGATCACATTGTATTATGAAAAAGTATTCTATTTTCTACTTCTGTTATGATTAAAACTTTGAAACATTGACAGAGATCCAGAATATTATCAAATTTTGAATATTTTTTAAAATAAGCACATTAGATTATATAATGATATGAAGATTAATATTCATTAATAAGTCTGTATTGCAAGATAGTTCCACTTCTGTAAAACTTTTCACAGCAGTTCTATAGGAAATATTTTATGGTTTAAAAAATAACAATAAATGGGGGAAGGGAGATCAAGTCATTTAGATTTTTCAAATGATATGTTTTTATAATATTTCAGAATTACAGGAAATATTACAAATGGTACCAACTGAAATAAATAAATTACCAAATTTAAAAAAAAAAAAAGGGATAAACTAACCATTAAAATAAATAATTGGATGGTTTATTGCTTAAAAGTTCACAAAATGTTTGAGCTGTGAAATGAAAAAACTAGATTGTGATACATGGACCTTTGGCTTCAAATTTTCCAATTTACCACCGTACCAAACCACACAAAGGTGAAAAAGCAATGGACTAAATGTTGGCAATTGTAGATAAATTGGTTATTACTATAGATAAAACAAAATGAGGAAAATTAATATAATTTAATTTGGAAATATTTTAATTTCAAAAAAAAAAAAATATTAAAAGGATATCTGTCTAAAAGGAAAGCTGTTTTACATGTAAAAAAAAAAAAAAAGTGTTTCTCCAGTGCTTTGGTCATATACTTTAGAGGACGGGAATTGTGAAGATTGTAATAGAAGGAATTGTAAGAATAAAAAAAAGATATAAAAGAAATTGATTTGTGATCTAAAAAAAGTTATATTAGTAATATAAAGATTTAAAGAGGAATTGCCTATGCCATTTTTATATTCCCAAATTGGAATGAATGGATTAGTTTTCATGCAGCTTACTCTGTAAGCAACAGGCATTAGCACGAGAAACGAATTGTCTCCATACAGAAACCGAACTTCATTTTAATGAACTCTAGGTTAACGACTACAAATTATGAAAATATACAATAGTTAAATAAATTTCCAAAATTTTGATTACAAAATACATATAGAAGCCACTCGTAATGAATTTAATTATTAGAAAGAAGCATTCATTTTTATTTTGGTTTAATCTAGTCATTTTTCAACTACATAAACTGCTAAAAAAGCTCAAGCAAAATCTTTACAAACATTTACCAATTTAAATAGCATAACAAATTTTAGTCTATATATCTGAATCCTTTTTCAAAAAAGCTATTAATATAATATTTCGATTTTATAAGTAAATATTTTTAACCATTTAAATAGTTTTAATAAACAACTTAAAAAATAAACTATTTAGAGATAAAACATTAGTTTACAATTATAACTTGTAGATGGCGGTTCAACAATTAAGCTTCCTAGTTTTAAATTATTACGTTTTTCTTTTGTTTGCGGAGAAAAATTTCAATAAATGTTTTTCAGCTGAAAATAATATAACTATTTTTGCATGAAATAATAAAATGACTAATCACTGAATTTTTTTTTAATTTGTAAAATTTTAACCAATCAAATTTCAATTTGTCTAAAATATCTAATATGGCGTCATCCCTTCTGTCGTGTTTTGTAAGAAATCAAAACTATTCGTTTTTTATTTTTTCGAGCTTTTTAATGTAACCAAAAAAATCTTAACAAATGATTAAAATACAGAAAATGGAGGAATTGAAATTCCCACCTTTTCCTAGCACTGATGGAGGAGCGGTATGAAAATTTATTTTGTTTCATTTAACTATTTACTATAATAGCGTGATCTATTTAGTGAAATGTAAGCAGTCTAATTAATGTCTACAGGAAGAAAATAAATTATTGTGCAATATACGATTTTATTTGATAATATACATGTTTTCATTTTTTTAAGAATTTTTTTATAAACTTATAAGTATTTTTATTTGTTGTATTTTTTGAGAACAATAATGTATTTGTTTTTCCTGTCGTAAAATTAAAAGATACGAGTAGACATCATACTTCCGATTGTCTCCCACTTAAATTATGATTAATAATTCTTGTTGAGAGGAATTTTAAAAAGTTTATTTCACTTTTCTTTATGAATGAATTAAATTTATTTACAACTTTTATGACATATTTTTTTTTGTCCTGACTTTTTGTGTTATATAAACACCTTTTTATTTCCAAATATAATTAATCACTATAAAGTGAAAATAAGTTTATTTCTCTTGACCATTTAGGTATTGTAAGACACATTAAAAAAATAATTTTTTATTATTATTAAGGATTCAATAAAATTTACCTTTTAAATAAATTATTAAAAGGTCTGAGAGCAATTGCAGACTATCACCAATTATGATTAAGTGATATCATTTGGTCGTAGCATTCTTTTATTTCACCTACGTTCAAACAGAGAAATTAACATGCATCAGTATCAAAAAATGTTTTTATGAATATTTGCAAAATGATTAAAAAGGTTGTCACAGTTTGGTAATAAAATGACTGCTGATCCGAATTTTCTGTCTGTTTATAAAAAATTACATTGTATTAGGAAAACCATTTCAAATTAAAGTAAACATTGTTATAAGGCAAATTCAAAAAGGGGTGATCATTGCGGGCAGAATTTGATGTATTAATTATGAGTTGTAAATGTAAAAAGATGAGATGGATGTAATTTTAAAAAAAATTGTTAGAAAGTAACAAGAAGACAAGAAATACTCGTACATGAAAATAGTAATTGTAATATATTTTGGGGATACAAAAAGATATTTAACATAATGAAAGTATATTAATAATGTAACATTTAAAAATATATATATATGAAAGATTATGAAAAATAGTTAATAATTTTAGTTAGCAGTTTTAAGTTTGTTTTAAATGTTATCTAAAAAATAGCACGAATAGTATTTAAAACTTCAAAAAAGATGATGAAAAAAATTTTTAGTAAAATGATTTATTTTCTCTTTGTAATGAAGTTTGTATTGTAAAATTTGTTTATGCTAATAATACCAGGGAATAGATATTTACATATAATTTTAGTAATGAATGCAATCAATATTGAAATTTTAATGGAATTTATGAGCAATTTTGTTGTATGGAGAAAAAAAATAGAATGTTTAAGTAATAGAAGAAAATCAGATTTGATTAGTATTAGACTTTTTAAAACTATAGTATATAGTAAAATGAATTTTTTAAAGACCAACATACTTACGTGAGATATATATCTTAAATTTTTATTTATTTTAATTATATAAATATGTAGAATACATGTATATTAAAATTAATATCTAAGTTAACCAGTAGCATAGGAGTGTGTTAAAGGTCAGGAAATTTATTTATGATCAGGGAAGGGATAAAAAGTGCATTATTGAATTATTCTTCATCCTGAAAAAATCACTAATTCTTGAAGATTCGTGAATTGATATTGCACACGAAGTTTAATGTTAGTACGTGTTTCTGAATGGTGATATTGGAGCAGGTATTTGAAAATACAGTTTTGAATTTAAAATAAATCTTGTCATTTGACATATAGTAAGTTTCTGGAATAAGTTAATAATGCATATGTTATTGGCGGTAGTTTGTGATTGCCTTACTCTAACATCTTTTTTGGGAAGATAGGTTATATCATAAACATTATTGTTTAAAACAAGCATTAACACCTTTTTTGAACAGCTGTCTTTATAAGATAGTGTTCATTGTACATCTAACACAAAATTTTAAACTATGTGAATATTGCTGTCTTTACTTTTTTTAAAATCAATATTCTTTTCTTTCTTCATATACTGTATTATTTTTTAGTTCATTTTATTTCACAATTTACATTAAAAACTCACAGTATAAATTTTTAACCCAAAAATGAATGACATCAACAAAAAAACACTTTGTAGATCGAAAATTATATTTATCTCTACATTTACATATAGATTAGCAAACTTACAAATATTAATTATATTTGCTTTAAATTATTCTCAACATAATTTAAGCAAGCCATACAAAAATTATTTGGTCTGCATTCAGATTGCCATACTTAATTTAAAACTTTTTATTATAAAATAAAAAATTCCCTTATTTTATTAAAAATAATTTTATTAAAAGTTTTGGAGATTACATTTTTATTAGTTACTGGATCAAAAGTTTTAAGAATACTAATGATTACATTTAAACCCTGATTTAACTTCTGTTATATTATCAGATGTACCTGGTCTAAATAAGCTGATGCTTTTTTTTTAAAGATTTAATGCAAATTAAAAGATTTTTGTTTTGACTTCAATTATACGCTAACCAAAACTAAATGTAAATGCAATACTATAGCATCTAATTTTTTTTCCTCACTAAATATCACATATCAAACATGAATTTATGTACTGTAATCACATTTTCTTCGTGATTTAAATACTATATCTCTGTAATTAAAAACACGTACTGATTTTTTTGAATGTTTTTTATTAATAGTGGAAATACTTTTTTTGCATAAACAATATTTTTTTTATAATTGGTTGTGAATTTGATACATGACAACTTTACGAACAAACATACATTCACCAATCAGACAACAGAGAAAATAAAGATTTTATATATATAGATAAAAGTTATTATCATAGAACAGCTAATTATAAAAAATATATTTTAAACATAGAATTTTGCAAAAAATAGATGCCAATTATTTTGAATGCCTTTTGTGTAAGTAGTTGTCATTTACTAAACCAGATATGGTAGATTAGATTTTATTAATAGAAAATTACTCCAGGAAGTCAGGTTTTATAATTTAGAGATATTTTAATATCAAATTTATTTGAGGTAAAAAATTACTCATCTGTTTTTCTTAAAAACATTTACTAAATCCTGAAAAATATATAGAAATTGTTTAAAAATTTTGAATGTCATAGGATTGGATATTATATAAAGCATTTAGAGTAATTAATATTGATTAAGAGAAGAAACTTTTATTCAAGTGTTGCTACTATTTTGCTACTATTTTCAAATGAGATCAGTATGTAACATAGAATAATAGATGATAGAATTAATATATAACAATGAACTTTTTTTATTGAAGCAACTTGTAAGAGAAATGAGCTTTAAGGAAATATTTAGTTAATACATTGAAAGAAATGGAAAACAACAAGCATTAAAATTTAAACACTTGGTAATTTGTTGAAAGTGCACTAAATTTAAAATCTTAAAGATATAAATATTTATAGGATTAAGAAATTACATGTGTATGTATATATTATATACATCAAATCACCTCAAACATTAAAAAGTTTTCAGCTATGCCCTCAAAACAGCTACACCTAATTCTCTTTTTACCCAATTTTTTTTTTTTGCATGATTTTGAAATAACACATTGGTAAAAAAAACTATAAAAAAAAAAAAATGTCTATTATTATAATCCAATTTTAAAAAAGTGTTTCATCTTTTTATTTTCCATTATTTTAAAAACAAAAATCTCCTCTTTGGCAATATTCTTGCAAATGGGGGGATTTGCTTGTCTTTGTAACATTTTTGATGCTTTGTTTTGAAAGAGGAAGTATCTTTTTGATATTGATGCTTTGTTTGCATTTTGACATTAGGTTAAAAAAAAAAATGTTCCTTGTTGGTATTGATGTTAAAAAAACTTAATTTTGTTTAAATTTAATTGATTAATTTGTTTAAATTTAATTTATTTTTCCAATAATCAATAGATGGCAAGTTATACATTGAATCATATTTTTGAATTTATGTTTTAATTAAATCTGAAATATTTTTCTGTTGCCTTATATAATGTCGAATAATCCATCTACAAAAAAAGATGAGAAAAATGATTTCTTTGGACACTAAAATACAAATTTTAGATCATCTTGCAACCGGAGGAGCAACATCTGTAGGAAAACATTTTGGTTTACATGAAGCTATAAGAAATATTAGAAGTAATGAAGCTGCTATTAGAAAATCAATATGTTCTGGAACAAAATTGAGTGCTAAGTCATCATTTTACACAAGAGATATTAAGGAGAAAATGGAAAAACTCTTAGTAATGTGGATAGAAGAAATGTCAGAAAAAAGAGCACCAGTAGATGGAAATGCCATCAAGCAAACAGCACTAAAAATTCACAAACCAATTAAAAAAATTGAGTCAAGCACTTCATCCGAGTTAAACAAGGAATGTAAACTTTCTGCATACAGGATGGATGACAGTTTCTTGAAAGACATGAACTTTACAACATTAAAATAAAAAGGGCAAACTGCATCTGCAGGCGGGACAGCTGCACAGAATTTCCAAATAAATTATCCAAAATTATTGAAGGTGGAGGATACACTCCTGATCAAGTTTGGAATGATAAAAGTGATCTTTTTTTGGAAGAGAATGCCAAATAGAACCTATGTAGCAAAATGCAGAAAACTGCTGGTGGTTTCAAAGTAGCAAAAGATTGCTTTACTCTGTTATTCTGTTTCAATGCTTCAAGAGATCGCATATTGAAGCTTCTGCTTGTTAATTGAATCCAAGATCACGTTCAATGAAAGGTATAGGTTTGAATAAATTACCAGTTCACTGAACAGCAAATAAAAAAGGCTTGGGTCACCATTGAAATTTTTATGGAATGATTCAACAAAATGTTTTATTCCAGAGTTAGGTGATATATGAATGACAAAGGTCTAGAATTTAGAGTTCTATTGATTCTAGATAATGCCCACAGCTATCCGGTCTTGGAACACCCAAATGTACAATTTTGTTTTCTGCTGCCTAATACCCCATCCTTGATTCAACCATTAGATTAAGGAATTATTGCAACATTTAAAATTTATATAAAACAAACATTTCAATATGTTTTGGACAAACTGAATGATAAAACATTAAGTATCATAGATGTGTGGAAGAAATATTCGATTCTGGATTTTGTGAATCAAGTTGGATTAACATTACCTGAAATAAGATCTTCAACTTTGAATGGATGTTGGAAAGATATTTCACCAGAATATGTGAAAAGCAAAGATCCTAATGTCTCTAATATGACTGAATTTCCCCAACATCATAATAATGGCTCCTTTAATTGGGGGAGAAGGATTCGATGATGTCATCTGAAGATATCAATGAATTGTTAGTTGATAAAGCTTTAAGTGAAAGAGAAATCATAGAGATTATTCTTAAAACTCCTGATCCTAAAGAAGATAGTAATAATGAAGATGGTGATCTAGTGTTAAATGCTAATTTAATTAAAGAAGGTCTTGATCTTGCTAACCAATTAAGTAATCAATTTGTCAAATGTGATCCTAATGAGGAATGAGGTCCAAAGTTTCAATGAGATCTGAAATCACTAATGTCATCTTATAAAGAACTATATATAAAGATTTAGCCACTATATGATTCCTCCCATTAATTAGTGAATTTATTTATAAAAATGTAACATCAGCACTACAGGATATTATTTCTAGTGTTGTTAAGTTTACAGAGAGAACTTCATCAATGGAAGATGAGCACAATAACCAAACCAGTGTTAATGATAGCAATGATGTTGCAAGTTTTAGTGATAGCAACAGTATTCCAATCATGTGCAAATGTGTGAGTTTATTGTCAGAAAATGACAGCGAATAAAATCTTGCTATCTATAACTCAAATGATAGATTCTGCCTAATTTTCATGTTCATTGATTCTTTACATTTTTTTATTTTTCAATTGAAATTTATGTTTCTATTATTCATTTTTATTTAGGTACAATGTTTATGAAATAAAATTTGATAACACAAAAAATATAACAATGTAACAGAAATTTTTATGTGGTTTATTTATATGTTGTTTTTTTTTATTATAAGATCAGATATTTTATGGTAATATCTCCACACTAAAACTCAATATCTTTAAGGCTTTGGCTGTACTGAGGCTATTAAAATATGGTAGATCTGAATTTAGTTCAGTTCCCTATAGCTATTTAAGTTAAATAGCTGGATTTAAAGACATTTTCATGTCCGAAAATTTCAGAGTTTTTACTTAAATATTAAGTATGAAATAAGTGCTGGGTTTTGAGTTTATATTTTAGATCTAATGTCCGAATATTCTAGCTATCCACTGATGTGCTTGAAACCAGTTGGTCTGGAGATGGGAAGGTTCTGGATAGAGATTTTAAATATTTTCTCATACCGCACTTATCAATTAAGAGCTTGTTTAAGCTATTGGTATGCTCTCTGTATTATATTTTTGTAAACACAAGCTTATAAAAGTAATGTCACGTTATATATGACTTGCTTTTTTGATTATTATTGTTTATTTAATTATTTTTAAGTAAGTAAATGACTCAAATTATATGTAACTGAACAGGAAGTAACTGACGCTTCCAATGAGTTGCAACCCAATCACAGCCATCCATTAGCCCAGAAATCAGACCAATCTAACAGATCATAAATACATTAGAAACATATACTTTGTCAAGCAAGTCATATAGCACATATGACATATCAATTTCATATGCACATTATTTCTAAAGAATCCTAACCTTAATTTTTTTTTTTTTATTAATTACAATTCTATAACATATTACCCCCAAACATTTCCAACATGCGCATTTCATGCTGAACCAGCACTCATCAGTTGGTCCTGATCACAATCTCTTACCCATATCTTCATCTTTTGTTCAGTATATATCTAGATAGCAAATTACTATAGTTTAATTGACAGGTTTCTAATTTTTTGCAGTACAACATTACTATAAAACATTCTAGTGGAAATATATTAATAACTATTAATCATTTAGCAATCTAGACATTATCACTAGCTCAAGTGTTTTTTTATTTTTAAGTCTGATTTAATGAATAATGTATCTGCAGTGATATAGAGGTATCAACACCTGATTTCTTTGCCCATATTGACAGTATTGATAAGTTTCACACAAGGTAGAGGGGTATACAGTCATTGTACTATATTCAGAGGATCAAAGCAGAACTTTAGTTTCAACAACCTCTAAATATGAAAATTTCAATTATAGTATATGTAAATAAGTAAATGACTCAGATTATATGTAACTGAACAGGAAGTAACTGAAGCTTCCAATGAGTTATATATATCATGCTTGCAACCCAATCACAGCTATCCATTAGCCCAGAAATCAGAACAATCTCTCAGACCATAAATACATTAGAAACATATACTTTATCAAGCAATTCATATAACACATGATGTTTCAACTTCATATGTACATTAGTTCTAGAGAACTCCTAACTTTATTTTTTTTTATTAATTACAATTCAGTAACAGATTACCCAAACATATGATCAAAGACATGTAAAATGCGTAAATGATCCCAACTTGTACATTTCATGTTGGACCAGCATTCATCAGTTGGTCCTGATCACAATTGCTTACATATATCTTCATCTTTTATTCAGTATATATCTAGATAGAAAATTACTATAGTTTAATTGACAGGTTTCTAATTTTTTGCAGTACAACATTAATATAAAACATTCTAATGGAAATATATTAATAACTGTATTAATCATTTATCAACCTAGACATTATCACTGGCTCAAATAAGTTTTTTTAAGTCTTATTTAATGGATAATGTATCTGTAGTGGCATAGAGATATCAACATCTGATTTCTTTGCCCATGTTATTCTTTTCATATGTTTTTGATTATATGTTTGGGTAATCTGTGATAGAATTGTAATTAATAGCTTAAAAAAAATTATGCTTAGGGTTTCTTTAGAAATAATCTGTATATGAAGTTGAAATGTCATATGTGCTATATGAATTTCTTGACAAAGTATATGTTTCTAATATATCTAAGATTGGTCTTGCTTCTGGGTTAATGGATAGTTGTGATTGGGTTGCAAGCATGATATAACTCTTTGGAAGCTTCAGTTACTTCTTATTCAGTTAATTACTTTTGTTGATTTCTTACATCTAGAACCAATATCTTTATTTTTCATATATATAGCGTATTTTTTTACATGAATTTTTTTTACACGTAATTTTCAGGAACCACTGGTGTATAAAAGAGAATTAGGTATAGTTTAAAAAAGGTATGCATATTTAAAAAAGCTACATTTGGGTATCTTTTTTGAACTAGCTATTTTGAGATGCAGACTCTAATACATTTATTAACAGGGTGTAGCTGAAAATCTCTTTATGTTTGAGGTGATTTGATATTTATTTCAGGTAGTGATATGCACTGGAATTATATATATTTATGTATGATAAATATTTTCATGAATTAAGTATGTAAACTAAGGAATGACAAGTTATTTTCATGTAATAAACAGTGAAACATGTTAGCAATGATGTTGCTAGGCAACTGTCAGTTATCCTTAATGGTCTTTAAGTGAACTATAGCCCACAATAGCTTTTTTTGTCTTGGGTTTACCTTAGAAACAAAATGAGTATAGTGGAGCCATACACTGTATCTAACTACATGACTTTAATTATATGCTATTCAAAGAAAAATGTAAATAAACAAAAAAAAAACAACCTATTAACATTCACAAATTTATGATATTCGAGTAGCTGTTTTTTCTTCCCTGAGCACCATATGCAATTATGTTTCTAACAAAAAAAAATTAAAATTTATAAATAAATTTTTCAATATGTCAGTAACTGTTTTCCCATCTTAGAGCGCTATACACAATTATATATGTTAATAAAATTTCTTTATGTTGAAAGCAGAGACATTTTATTCTTTTTTTACTATCCTTTCCAAATTTGATGTGCAATATTTTGTGTAATAAAATATTTTCTGGGATAATTCTAAATGTTTTACAAAATTTTAGAACCTACTAAAAGTTGATAGTGATTTAAAAACATCAAACCAATTAGAGAATCCTAATTTTTTGATAATAAGATCACTATTTTGTTTCTATAAAAGGAAAAAGTTATTATAACAATGAAATATCGTCCAAAAAGTGTACATAATAGTGACAAAAGTCAGACATACCACAATGTATTTTGAAAATAAAAATACAGTAATTAGTTTTTTTTTATTCTTATTGCTTCAGTTAATGCCTGATTGAACACATTCTTGGTAAAATATATGTAAATGTGCCCTCTCAATTTATTATTATTAATTATATTTTAAAATTTGTTTGTACCATAATCTTTATTTATATATGAATATTATATATATATAAAAGTTTTTGTGTTATTAATATGTGTATCTTGAAAAGTACATTTGCTGTTCAGTAAACAATATATATCTCTTCTAATCATTGTTTTTCAACAAAACAATAACTATTATATGCTATATATATTTATATATGAGGGGGTTTGGAACAAAATATACTGTAGTTTGCAGCTTTATAGTATTTATATCGAGACTGATTGGTTGCATGGCATACAATATAGTGTGTACATGCATACTGTGAATTACACGTTTGTTCCAATCTCGCTTCACTAACAACATATATAGTATATAGTAGCTCACTTTTTGTTTATAAACATTTATTAGAATAGATTATATATTGTGTATTGAACTACAAGTGCATAATACTTTTCAACATGCACAAATGCTTTTTTATATGTATGTATAAACAAGCAAAACTCACTATATATATTGCCACACACAGCAAGCTAGAGTAATCAATGGATGCCAGAAGGCTTGTGCATAAAATCCCCATCTAGTGCCTACTCATCCAATATCCCCAGACTAGTTTCTGGCTTATGGCACTAGATGGGGATTTTAGGCATAAGCCTTCTGGCATCCATTGATTACTCTAGCTTGCTGTGTGTGGCAATATATATATATATAGTGAGTTTTGCCTGTTTTAACAACAGTTATAAACAAGCATAAGTGAAGGAGGTGGTCATGTGATGTTATGTATAAACAACATTAAAAAATAATAAAAAATTGAAAAAGACACATTTACATATATTTTACTAAGTTCATATTCACTCATGCACTTACTGAAACAGGAAGAATAAGAAGAAAAAAAAACTAATTACTGATTTTTTATTTTTAAAATAAAGTGAACTGGGTATTTATTTATTTATTATTATTATTATTATCAATAACTTTCTTCTCTTAATAGAAATGTAGCAGATTAGTCTAAAAAGAAATTATGGTCTGTTTTTTTTTTTTTTAATTAAGTATCATCTTTAAATGTTTTAAAATTTTTTTAAAATTCTAACATTACTTGTAGGAAATAATTTATTATGCAAAATACTGCACATCAAATTCAGAAAGAATAATAAAGGAAGAATAAAATATATGTGTTTTTAACCTAAACTGAAGAAATTTTATTATTTCATATAACTTATATATAGAGCTCGCAAATAAGCTCTTAACAAGTTTTGCAGAATATCCCCAACTCCAGACTGGTTTCTGCTACTGGCTTCCCCAGTGAGGTGCTAGGATATTCAAGCATTAGATTAAAAATACCAGGACAAGCCCAGTACTTTATCTAATGTTAACTATTAAGTAGAAAATCTGAAATTTTCAACATCCATATGTCTTCCAATCCAGCTGTCTAACTTAAATAGCCATAGGGACTGAACTAAGTTCAGATAACCATGTATTAATAGCTTTAATAATATAAAATCGCCAAAGCCTTAATAGCAAAAAATAAAATTACATTAAAATCAAGTCAGATGTCCCATGATCTTGTTTAATAAGCTTGTATTACAAATGTTATATATAGAGCTCACAAATAATCTCTTAACAAACTTTGCAGAATATCCTCAGACCAGTTTCTGCTACTGGCTTTCTCAGTGAGGTGCTAGGATATTGAAGCATTAGATTAAAAATACCAGGACTAACCCAGTACTTTATCTACTGTATAACTGAGTTATTAAGTAGAAAATCTGAAATTTTCAACATCGATGTCTTCCAATCCAGCTATCTAACTTAAATAGCCACACGGGACTGAACTAAGTTTAGATACACCATATATTAATAGCTTTAGCAATATAAAATCGCCAAAGCCTTAATAGCAAAAAATAAAATTACATTAAAATCAAGTCAGATGTCACATGACCTTGTTTAATAAGCTTGTATTACAAATGTTATATATAGAGCTCACAAATAAGCTCTTAACAAGCTTTGCAGAATATCCTCGGACCAGTTTTTGCTACTGGCTTCCTCAGTGAGTTGCTAGGATATTCAAGCATTAGATTAAAAATACCAGGACAAGCCCAGTACTTTATTTAATGTGTAACTATTAAGTAGGAAATCTGAAATTTTCAATATTCATATGTCTTCCAATCCAGCTATCTAACTTAAATAGCCATATGAGACTGAACTAAGTTCAGATACACCATATATTAATATCTTTAGCAATATAAAATCACCAAAGCCCTTAATAGCAAAAAATCAAATTAAAAAAAAAAATCAAATCAGATGTCACATGACCTGGTTTAATAAGCTTGTATTACAAATATTATATATAGAGCTAGCAAATAAGCTGAACAAGCTTTGCAGAATATCCCCAACCCTTGACCGGTTTCTGCTACTGGCGTCCTCAGTGAGGTGCTACGATATTCAAGCATTTGTAATACCAGCTTAGTAAATGAGGTTATGTGACACCTGACTCGATTTTTTTGTAATTTTATTTTTTGCTAATAAGGCTTTGGCGATTTTATATTGCTAAAGCTATTAATATATGGTGTATCTGAACTTAGTTCAGTCCCATATGGCTATTTAAGTTAGATAGCTGGATTGAAGGGCGTATGGATGTCTGAAAATTTTAGATTTTCTGCTTAATAGTTATACATTAGATAAAGTGCTGGCTTGTCCTGATATTTTTAAGCTAATGCTTGAATATCCTAGCACCTCATTGAGGACGCCAATAGCAGAAACTATTCTGGGGCTGGGGATATTCTGCAAAGCTTGTTAAGAGCTTATTTGCAAGCTCTCTATATATAACATTTGTAATACAAGCCTATTAAATTAGGTCATGTCACATCTGACTTGATTTGCAGTGCTCAGAGAAAATAAAATGGTAGCTCAAATATAAAATTTGCTAATTTTAATTTTTTTTAATATTTTATTTATATTTTTATTTGTTTGTTTACATATTCCCCTGGATAGCATCAAGCATAGTTCATGGCTTCACTGTATATACACCTGGGTCTCTTTTTACGCGGACTTATTTAACACGATTTTGAAGTTACGCGATTTGTGTTTCACCGGAAGTCGAACTCCGATAATGCGCTATTACTTTAAACAATAAATTTCGCGCACTTATGTTATATTAAAAGTAATAGCACATTATTGGAATTCGTCTTTCAACTTAGTAATTTCAATATTTTCAGTGCTTTATAATAGTAAGATTTTATGCAATAATGAAATTAAAATCATGATTTCCACATTTTATGTATACACACATTGAAATTAAAATCATGATTTCCACATTTTATGTATACACACATTAAATTTTACAAGATTATAATGTAAATTTGTTCAAACTTTGTGCGTGTTAATTTTGCATTTTAAATCACATTCTGTTTTTGCTTTTTAAAAAAGAATGTAATCAATTATTAATCATTCAGTGTCCACAAGTTTATTTTTAAAAGGTCAGTAATAGCAGTAGGCACAATTAAATTTGACAATTAAAAATTAAAATCTGATTTTTAATTGTAATTAACAACTTAAAAATTACTTACGGCAACTTGAAATAATGTGATGTGAAATTTGATTTTTAAACTGAATTGAAAATTAAAGACAAAAATAAGAATTTAATTTTTAGTTGTTAATTTCATAAATAATTAATAAAATCATTGTCTCAAAGATTAATTACTAATTACGTTGTCACCAGGAAACCATTGACACAACATGAGTGTGAAGTTGGCGCTAGTTGTTTGCAAATGAATGTGTTTTTCGGCAAATACCTATAATAATTAAAACGTGTATAAAAAATGTAAATTACTGTACTGTAAATTATGCATAAAATATATTATTTTGAATAAAATTAAATATTATAGTTAAAAAAAGTTTGTTTTGTATCAATTTTTTTCAAATTTGAAATTTTTTATTAGTTATATTTTATTTCCTTTTTTTTTTTTTTTTGTGCGAATTTTAAAGTAATTTTATGTTGGCGCTTTGCTTTTACGTGAATTTTGAAAAATCACAGACCACATCCCCCTTTTTCAATGTAAGTTATGTCTATTTTAGCATGATTTCGTTTGCACGTGTTTTCTGAGGAACCTATCTATCGTGTAAAACGAGACCCAGATGTATTTAAATTTTAATTAAAAGGAAAAATGAACATTTACAAAGTTTAGGTAAATAATTATTTAAAATAATATTTGGAATAACTTAAATGTTGACTGTTAAATGCTATTTTATAATGTTTTAAAAATAAATTATTTAAAATCAAATATTAAAAAAGTTCTCTATTTTAATATAAATGTTTTATTTAATCTATTTTGATATTGGCAAAAATTGAAATTTTAATGTATTAAAGAATATTTTTGTCTAAAACAAAGATGCTTTTTCTTTGTAATGCCTATAATTTATTTTTAATTAAAGTATTATCTGGACCAACTGATGATTGCTGGTTTAGCATGAAATATGTATATTGGTGATTATTTATCTTTTCAGCATATATGTGTTCAAGTGTATCAGTGTTATGAGATAGAATGGAGAGCGGTGGGTTGTGTGAAAGTCTGTGCTCATATACCCTATATATTAAAGTATTAATGTAAATTTTAAAAACTACAACATGATAATGGGGATTTAATTTTTTATTTTGCTTTTATTAAGATGGAAAATCAGGTTAACTGAGTATAAAATTGGAGAGTATAGCAAAATCACTTTGCTGTTAGTTTCCATGATAGCCAAGTTTTGAATTCCCAGAGAAGTAAAGGATTGCTTTAGCCCAATATATTGAAAATAAATCACTTCTATGGCCGAAGTTCGTGAAATCATAGAAAAGCTGAATTAAATTGAAGTCTGTCAGTACTTATATATGCACTATCCAAACAATTTATAAAGGAGGCCAAACTATTAATTTTGAGACTTTTCAGGGCTATACTTCATTCTTATGCTGCTTTCTATATGTATGGAAACACAAGCATAGAAAAATTATTGCCATTAATATATGTAAATATTGTCTGTGCATGAGATCTATTTTACAAACATATCAAATTAAGAACAATTAACTATTAGCTCAACTTACTTAAAGTTTGCAGAAGAGAATAAAAATTTAAAAATGAAAGAATTGTCAGGATTTTCACAGTTAAGTAAATGTTTTTTTTATTTTAAGAACCTTTAGTAATTTGATTTGTAAGGTAATGATAATCTAAAATTAATATCTGAAATATTTGTATTAGAGTCTTTTTACTATTTCTTATTGCCACAAAGATTTTCTTCAGAAGTACTAATATTTTATATTGTAAATTAACTTTACAAAACTTCTTTCTATCTGAAATATATTAACGATAATAATTATGCTTAAAAAAATAGTAAAGGCTTGTCTTTTAATACTGAAGAAATTTTAGGTATGATATTTGCTATTAGACAGCTCAGAGGAAACTTTGGTTTCAGAAGTTGTTGAATAGCCAAAACCAAAATTGGTGTGGTATGCTTCTAGGAGAGAGATGGTCATGTCTCACTAAGAATCAGATAGCAAATTAAAAAGAACATTGTCTATTGTTTAATCCTTATGAGATATAAGATTAAATTATAGAAAAATAATAACTATTTATATATGTAAAAATTCAATTACTGAATATTCTTGAAATCAAATTATTTTATGCATACAGTTATTTAGATAAATGTACTCAGTTAAATTCAGCTCTTTGCATCATGCGTAATAAATCTAATTTTATTTTTAATCAAAAATGCCACACTATTTTTTATTATTATTAATTTTAATTCATCATAAATAAAAAAAATGCATAAAATATTCAATTATTTTTATATCTTTTATATAAATTCATGGCAATTTTTAATTTAATGAAACTATTTATATCTATAAAAGAAAATGTATATGTGTAATATTTTTGAGCAGTAATTCTTTATTTTATTTCAATTTTTAAAATGATAATATTTATTTTGAAAGTAATTTTCTGTTTTACTATTTGAGATAAGGTATGAAATACAAATTTCATTTTAAATATTTTTATTTTTTAAAAATATAAATGACTATTTCAATTTTAGTTTTTTATTATTGAAATTTTAGATGTCAAATAATTTGCATTTATTTTTTTTAGGATTGGACTTATTCTATGCGTCGGGATATGCAGGTTTGTCTACATTTAATTTTTTAATCAGTACATATATTTAATATCACATTAATAATATACATATAAAACATAAAAATTGATTTTTGCCAGAGAAATTTATGTAACTATATTTTACTTCTTAATTCACTTCTCATTTCGAAATCCATAGTAAGTTCTACCTGAAATGTATAGGTATAGTGAGAGAATAGTTTGAATGTTTTCACATTGTGAGATAGCTTTTGATAACTATGTATTTCAAAATCAGGAGTATGCTGACAAATATGAAATATTTAGTTATATATTGATGTCACAAGTTTAGTCTTAACTTTTTAATATACTTGTTACAGTTATAGTGAATTAAATTAATTAAAGAGAATTTGAAGCTGTAATTTTAATTAAATTCTTAAGTTTTATAATTTACAAAAAAGATTATAATGAATTGTTATTGTGTTTGAGAGTTCGGTACTAATCTTATAGCTAAAGACGCCGCTCTATGGTGCCATTTTCACTCTAAAACACATAAAAATGCCGTTTCCGCGGCCGACATGTTCGAACCCGCATTTTCAATAATACAACTTTTTTGCTGTGCTACAGATTGCAGGCCGCTATGTCGCGTCACAGGACAGCATGTATGTCGCATCGCAGCAAATACATTTTCCGAATTCGCACAGTTTATAAAATGGTTACGGCTTGGTGAAAGGGTGTATTTTTTTTGAATTGGATGGAAATGTTGTTTTCATTGGATTTTTTTTATTTTAAAGTATTGAAATGTTCATATTTTGTAAAGTAATAATTATCAGACTTTTTACACCGTACTGTATTGAAGTTTTAATTGGGAAAATGTTGACAAGATATATGTGTAAAGTGAGTTGGAATTAGGTAACGTGTCAAGTAACATACTGATTGTAATATTCCACGAAACAAACAAGATTCTACGGTGTGTATATTTTTGAAGTAAAAAAGAGCAGTAACACAAAAATATCCAATAAGAAAAGTACAATTTTGCACTGTTTTTTTATAAATTTCATAAAAAGCATATATTATAAACATGATTAATAAGTAAAGAAGACATTTTTGTTGCTGTTTAAAAAAGTTTTAATTTCTTTCTTTTGTCCGACTACGGTTATATTTGTTGAATATAGTTTATGTTTATTGTTATCATTTATTTTATAGATGTTACTAAAAAAAAATATTTACAAAAATACGATTTTGATATTTTTTATTTTAGCATTACAAACAACAGAACACTAAACCTAACCCTAAAACTAACCCTAAACCTAACTGTAACAACTTTTACTTTTTGTTGTCATTCTATATGAAGTAAAAATAGCGGTAAAGCCGTAACCCCAGTAAAAAAATCTCTGATAGAAAATTGATTTTTCTAATAAAACAAAATAAAAAACACGAATCAAATTGTAATTTGTTTATTTTATTTTACATTTATTATTATCATTTAATTTGTATACGTTAATAAAAAATAATATTTAAAAAAGACGATTTTGTTTTGTTTTTTATTTTCGCATTACAAAAAAACACATGAAAATGATTAAAATCAACGGCCCGGGAATGTTCATATTTTATAGTTTTAGCGTGAAAACGGCGCTATCGAACGGCGTCTTTATCTATAAGACAAGCACCGAGAGTTGAGTTTCAAAACATCTTATATATTTAAATTTTTATGCATAAATTATATAATAAGACTAAAAGAGCTTATTAACTCTAGTTAAGCTAACTTTTATGCAAAATTTTATTTGATTTGAAAGTTACTCAGTCTTTACAATCAAAAAATATATATTTAAAGTGTCAATTAAAAATATTCATTTATTAAATAAATATTTATATATAGAAAAGAGAAACAAAATATTTAATTACTGAAGACAGAAGTAAAAATGTATTAATAGCTATAATTAACATTTTAAAATTCTCATAATAAATATCTATGTAAAATAATTTTGACATGGAAATAAAACCTATGAAGACATTTATAAATACAGTACCAAAAAAAAAAATCTGTAAAAAAATTGATAGATTAAATAATTACATTTTGAATTTTTTTTAAAGAAAAAAAACTTAAAAATAAAAACCGGTTATGGAATGAAATAATTATTATTATAATCATATGAACCTTATTTAGCATGCATCAATGCATAACATTTTACAACTTATGATAGTGATAAAATGCTGTTGCATTATAAAATTTGGAAGATATAGTTTTAGGAAGAAAAATTCTGTAAATTTTAGTAAATGGGTGTCAGCATTTCATTGAAATTCAGGTATACTTCTGAAAAACTTTAGACTTAAAAAGTCTTCAGAATTTACAAATAATTTGAATATTAAGCTGAATCATAAATTTTGAAGAACTTCTGTTTTATTGATGTGGAAAAAAGTTTTTTAAAAATTCAAAAAATTACAGATTATGACGGAATTTACCAAAACAAAATTTCATTTGATTTCTCTAATTTATTCTGCATTGCATGGCAATAACATCTGTCCATTCTAATTCCATTGATTATTCATGGCTTAATATGGTAATTTTGTCATTCATAAAGTAGTTTGGCTAATAATATAATTAAAATGATGAATAGTTGTATGGAGTATATATAGGTCCAAAGAATGTGTTTTCTAATTTGATGCACTGGATTCTTCACTTTTCAATCAATTTTTTTCCTTAGGAATATGGAACATAGTTTGAAAAAATGTAACTAGCATTTTTGAAATAAGTATTTACTAAAAAATAAAAACACAGTAGCCAATAAATTTTATTATATTTAATATTTTATTTAAAGCATAAGCACAAAATAATATAAATTCGTATGTCTTAATTTAACTATCTTTTAAATATTTGGAATTTTTCTATTTATATAAGCTTTGCTTTATGCTTGATATATATGTTAATTTCTATTAGTTATGTATAAATAGCAATTAAATTAGCATGAGTATTAACATTGGAGTAGATCCACCACAATAGCGGTACTGAAGAATTAATAATCAGCATTCATTTGATTCTTCATTCTAAATTAGCATAATCTATATAAATGAATATTTTCTTGGGGATATATGGATTTGGATGTCTGTATCATGTAAAGTTTTATGTCTGTAAAAAAAGCAGTACAATAATGTCATGATAATTTTATAAGAGCAGAAAGATTCATTGCATTAGTAGTATGAATATTTAAAATTGCTGCATTTCTGTGAATGAATCAATATTATTTATATTGATTTAATTTTACACACATACTTTCCAATGAGTTGAAAACATTTCACAGTAGAGAACATTAGTGGATTTTGTGTTTTAAAATAGTTTGTTTATGTAGTTATTTTTTCTGCTTTTTATCTTCACTTTTTTTTCTGTATTATAATTCTGCTGCTGTATCAGATTTTCCTAGTGAAAAAATAAGAAGAAATTAAATTACGATATACAATAAATGAATTTATTTGCACAATCATAATTACAAAATAATAATAAATTTATTTACAATATTTTTTACTACAATCAAATTATAAATTTATGAATTACAATTTCTTACTAACAAACAATAAAGGATAATTTATTTTTGTTTTGCATTGTCCTTATAAAGGATGACACATTTGATAAGAAGTGGAAATGCCTTTTCCATTATATTGATTTAGGTAGAAAAATTAATTGCAAGCTGAAGATAATAAGCAATAAATTTAATGAAATAAAAGTAATATTTGATAAAACAAAAAAGTTAGATAAGAAAACACAATGACCACAAATAAAATGAACAAATAAGTATTCAAAAAAAAAAAGAAAGTCCATGGTAGAAGATATTAGTAAATATTATTTATCAACTAATTAATTTAATGATTATATTTTAAATTATATAAAAAGTGCAATAATATTTAATAAAAATTATAATAAATAAAAGAATTCAGTGAATGATAGTATTCTTATTTTCTTGGGTTTTGTGGTCCATGTGTGTATGTATAAATGAAAAAAAAAACAAAACTTTGATAATGTATGTCTATTAATAATGTAATATGCTATGAACTTTTGATTCTTTGGTTTAGGAATTGGAGAAAATAAATAATAAATATATAAAAATAATAGAACTTTTAAGCCTATTAAAATGATTATTTATTGAAATACTGTGCACATAAAGAATGATTTTAGTATTAAGTATAATTCAAAACATTTACCTTATTATTTGCAAAGTGTGTGTGTGTGTCTATAAAGCACATATATGACTGTAATTCCATATTCAAAAAAAAAAAAATCAGAATTAATATTATAATTCCAAGAGCAGTTCTTTTTGCCCTATTCTAGAGCCATCTACTGTAAACTTGAGTAATCACTGGACATCAGATGATATAGTGCTATAGTATCTCCATCCTCAGACCAGATTTTGCTTTCATAAGTGAGGATTAGAATTAAAGGATGAAACTAAGGTATTTATGCATCTAGTAGCCATCTTTTAGTTATACTATTTAAAAACCTGAAATGTAAAAAAAAATCCTATTATTTTGAATCCAAGCTAATTCAATTGCATAGTTATATAGATCTAATATGTCAATTTTTTTCTATACTAGAGACTGCAGTTTATACCAACTGTAGATCTCTTTACCCTTTGGCTAGAATGGTTATAATATCACATGGCTGTCAAGATGATGAAGAGAACTGTTCTTGAAAGCAAATGAGAAAATTATATGATACTGTCAGTATTAATTGTACATTAGATAAGATTTTTTTAAAATAAATAATCTTATCTAATCATTAATTTATTATTAAAAGTAATTTATTTGTTTTAATTTTACTAATTAAAAAAATATATCTTGATATTTATTTGCTTTTGACATATTTTAAACTTTAATTGCTCTAAAGAAGAAAAGTTGGAGGTGAAGTTAATTATTTGTAATTTTAAATAAATAAAATAAATAACTATCTTTGAAAATTAAAAGAAAAAAAGAGGGAAGTTATTTTATATTTTTAAAATAAAATAATACAAATGTCATTTCAAATTAAAAAAAAAAAAATCACTGTAGAAAAATATTGTGTTAGGATCATGATTAGTTAACATAAATGTGAAAAAAATGATAGTTCAAAAAATGATGAATCTTTAAAAGTTAACATGTATTTCTTTGGCACTAAATTCAGATCCAGAGAAAGCAGGCAGTGGACACAAAAAAACAATACATGCTTATATATTTGTTCGAAGTTTTAGAGTATAAATATATTAAAATATAATTATACAAAAAAATAAATTCAGTGAATACCAATAAAAAAACATATAAGCAAAAAAATGTATCTGATGAAAAACATTTTATATAATAATTTATTTTGGTTTTATTTTCAAGGAAAATGTCATCAATATTATTTAATATATTTATTTTTAATTTAGGAGATAGTGCCTGGACTATATTTAGGTCCATTTTCTGCAGCTGTGAAAGATAAGGTATGTTTAACTGTAATCTGAAATTCAAGTATTACTTAATTTTGTGTTATTGTGTAAAAAAAAATTTTTTTTTTAAATTTTTAGTGCAACATACTTTTACAACATCATATTACATACATTGTATGCATTCGCCAAGATGTTGAAGCTAACTTTATTAGACCAAATTTTCCTGATGTCTTCAAGTATGTAAAAATTTTCAAGATTGTTTACATTAAAAATTAATAATAATAATAATTACATATTTTGCAATATGTGTTAGTTTTGGACAATATTCATTGTAAATTATTAATGCCCTAATTTTTAATATGGTTTTTATTAGTCATAATTGAAGTTTCTTTTATAACTTAATGTAAAGTTATACTAAGCTCTGTATCAAGTTATAGGTATTTAAGTATAGAAATGTGTGAAATTTTTATTATGTAGTTGAACAAAATTATTGTTTTTAAGGCTTGAAATTTTTATTTTATCTATTTTAAACAATAGAAGTGTTAATGTTTTTTTCCATTTCAATTATTTCAAAAGTTTTTTTTTTTTTAAATAAAAGGATATTCAGCTTTAATCAACAAATATAAGTTGCACAACAAAATTACTAACAAGAGATAATACTGATACAATTTGAGTTTTTTTTTTAATATTTGTGTTTTTTTAAAATCCAGATTAAGATTAATCCAGCAATATACTTCTTCACTTTCCTTTGTTATAAACTTGATATGTCTTTAAAGCACCCATACATTTCTGGAAAAATAAATAAATTATCATTATGGTCCTATTGAGTTTAATCTAGTTTTTTTATTCTGTAGTTTATATACATGATTTTTTTTTTTTTACGATTCAGTTTGACTACAGTTGCTCTTTTATCTATATATCCAGTCCAACTTCATTTCAACTTCCAATTCTTTCAATCTTATCAATTATGTTTGATTATATTTTTACGTATTTGCTTTCAATTTCTTCTTGTTACTCCTCACACATCTCTCCGTACATTGCTATGAGATCTGTAATTTCTGCATTATTTTTCTATCAAGCTCAAGTTGATAAGCGTTGGTGGCCGAGTGGATAGCATAGTTGCCTTCCAAACAGCTGGCCCGGGTTCGTCCTGGTCAACGCATTTGCCATATGGAAAAAAAAAAGTCCAAGTCTTAGATCCATTAAATAAAGATACATATATTTGTTTAATAAATAGATATAAAGTTACGAATTTATAAGAATCCAGATTAATGTTGTTCCATTGTACTGTACTCCATAGCCAATTCCTGAGAAAAAATGTACTAACCTAGAATAATGAAATATATTAATAGAATTAAAAAAGTATAGGGAAAAAGTCTTTACATTCTATAAACATTTTTATAATGAAAGTCTTTATCAATTTAGAAACTCAGCCTTATAATTGTTTATTTAAATCCCGTTTTTTTATTTTTAGAATTTCTCTTAAGATTAAATATTTATACTTTCATGATTTTAAGAGTGCTGCTTGGTAGTTTGTTTTCACATTAAAGCAAAAAACATGTTTTGAAAGCTATATAAAATCTTAACAAACTACCAACTATACTATATAGTCTTAGAATGGAAACTTATTGTAGTAGTATTATAATATAAAATCGTTTATCTTTTCAATTTGAAAGATTATAAGTGTATTAATACATTTATGCTTAAAGAAAATACAAAAATAAAAGAAATGCATTTAATTATAGATAACAAGAATGAAATTAATAAATTGTAAAACAAGATAAAATAGTTAATGATTTTAATGTATGTATTAACTCAACTTGAGGAGGGGATATTTCTGAATTTTTAATTAATTTTGAAAGAAAGAAATTTTTATATAAGAATATTATTGATAATAATTCATAGTCTAATATGTATTAAAAATAAACATTACTTGAGGTTGAAATCTCTTTTTGATTTTCAATTTCTAAAAGGACATGTCGGTATATTTTATTATAAAATGGATTAAAACAAAAGTTACAAAAACTATAGTAACTTTCATTTCTTATAGGAATGATGTCTCCTTTTAATAATCATATGACAAACTATATATTGTAACAGGGGGGTATAATCAAATCCTGTTGCAATAAATAGACAAATACGTAGTCATATACTTAGGCGTTATTATAGAATATATTGTTACTAATAGAACTAAAATTTCCAGGTTGCTTTATAATCAACAATCATTGATATAGTTTTATTGTATGTTAGATTTTTTTTATGAGGAAAGCTCATAAAAGAGAGGGACGGAGGTGCACATGCTCTGATTTTGTTTTCTTGTTGCCAAACCCGTCTATGCACATTGCTATGTAAGTGTATGTGTGTATTAACATTAATGGAATATGAATATCTACAAGATTGAAAAAAAAACCATTTTGTTCGCTAAACTTTTAAGAAAATGTTAAAATTTAAAGAAGGGTTTATAAATTCCAAGATGGAAGACCTGGTAATTTACAGAAAAGGAAAAGTATTTTGCTAAATAAATGCATAGAAATTTTATTTAGAGATAAACCAAAATAGAACAATAGAAAGTGACTTTGCAAATCCTGGGAATGTTGGACACTAATTAAGAAAAAGATGTAAAAAGTTTTTAAGGTACATACCAAAGAAGGTGAATGGAATGTTAATGGAAATAAAAAAAAAAGAAAAAGAAAAGGAGTTAGGGGAAGGGGCGGAGTTGGCGATCCTTAAAAAATAAAGAGAAAAAAAAATATATTATTAGAAGTTTGGCCGTTGGAGAAAAAAGAAAAAGAAGAAAAAAAAACCCTGCCCTTTGCATATATATAAAAAAAGGAAATTAGATCATTTATATATATTGATAGAATGTGGTCATGCTGGGGTAGAAACTTAAATGTGCGGGATATTTAAGCCATTCGTCCCTGAATGTATAGTTGCTGTCAGTGCCTGAGAAGAAATGTTAAGCCTAAGGAAGTTGCCTCAACAAGATAATATTGCTGGACTGCTGTGTTTATGACATTTGTCGAAAGAAACCAAAACAATAAATAGAATATTGCAGAAGTTAAAAACATAAAACTGCAAAAATTCGAGTCATCAATTTTAGGAACCAAAGATTATCATTCATCAGGTTGATTCAATCACTTCTCTGTGGAAAACACAGGTACTGTTTCTGTTTGTAGATATATATGTGATGCGTTAGTAAGCTTACTTGATTAAACTCTACACTTGGGAGAAAATTTATATACTATGTAATTAAAAAATTAACTGTTGACCTACTTATAAACTCTTTTAATTTCATAGAAGGTTAAATTAATTCCATGTGCGGATCATCAAACATATCAATCTTCCTATAACTAAATTGTCTTAATATACATGTCGTAGCGTGCTTGTGTGTGTGAGTTTGGTAGAAAAAAAAAAGAGAAGACGATCTAGAAGCACAGAAAATAATAAATTGGTATAAAAAAAAAGAAAAAGAAAACACAGGGAAAGGGGAATAAATAATTTGTTAATGCAATATGGCTATTGTAAATGTGATTTGAAATAAGGCTAGTGAATATTGTATGTGTGTTAACAGAGCGAAAATATTTAAATGTTAAATGAAATAAACCTAGGCGTTATTGAGATATATTCAAATATTCATACAAATAAACGTATTGTAACAGTCAGAATCGTCTATCTCGTTAACACACTGCAGAATTCAAACCCCACACACGAAACTGAACACTCTAGGAGGGGTTGCCTTCTAGATATACTAAGTTCGAATTTAAAGTCTAAATTTCACAGCGCCACCTACATGATAACGCATCTGATGCTACTACTAGTATAACCATTTACCGGTGCCTGGTGGTCAGGGAGAAACAAAAAGACTATACCAAGATAAGTTTGGGTTGCTAATTAATGTCTATGGATGTACAAAAGAAATGTAGTAAATAGATATATAGACCGAGACAGTGATAGGAATCAATAAAATAAAAGATCAAAATTAGTTTTAAATGATTTCAAAGATTTATTTATATAGAAATATATTGTAACGGGCACATACGTACGTTACATTATTTTTTATTAGTAAACATAAAAAAAAAAGTTCGCCAATAAAAATTTCTTTTTTAAGAATTAAAAAGTGAAAATTAAAAAATCATCTTAAACTCGCATATATATAAAATCGCACAGATAAATAATTACTAAAATAAAACTTTATTAAAAAAAGAGTAGTTTAAAACTAAATTTTCAGAAAAGATTTAGAGATAAAAATATATGTTTAAGTTTGAAAACAAATTAATTAATCTTTTGTAAAATGGAAATGATTATTTTAATTAGTAAACTAGCCTTTGGGCCTTTAAATGTATAAGCATCAGTCAGACAGGAAAACAATAGAAACTTTTATATAAATAAGCATTTATTTTTATAGCGTCTGTATACAATTTGTAAATATTTGAGTCGTAGGAATAAGAGGGATTCTTTTTATTCCTGCATAAATTCTATATCTTGTATTGGTCAGAGGGTATTCATTTATTATTTAACATTCGCAAAGCGTTTGCACAATTGGCTTGAAAGGCCGATATGAATGTAATAGAAACTTTTAGCAAATGAAAGAAATCCATCGGGAAATCGGACCTCAACGAAAAGGTTTTCACCATCATGACGAAATGTTGAGTTAATCCACAAAATTATTAGGAAAGGTTTGAAAATAAAAGAGTTAATTAGTTATTACGATGTGACTATATGTGTTAGTGTGGAGTTGAAGGAGAAGGGATTGAAAAGACGCACTCTTCAATCCCTTCAGTATTGTTAAGAAAAAAAAAAAGAGAAATGACATCGTTTGTTTTTCTACATTAAGGACCAACTAAACTAAAAGACCTCCGGATAAATAAATAAAAAAACAACAGCTAACTCAAACAATCTTTTTAGGACGGCATGGGAATTCATGTTCAAATGGCAAGCAACAGATAAAGATGAACTGTTTTAAACCGTAAGAACTTTATAATTAATGAACATTAAATTAAAAACTTTCCATATTTAAAATAATTAAGAAATAGAATCCTATCTGACCAACGTTATTTATTAATTAGTTATAATTTTATTTAATGTATTTCTTTTGTAAAATCATTTTCATTTATTTATTTATTTGTTCTTTAAGTTTTATTATGATTTCTGTTTTTCATTAAACTAGCTATATAAATATTAAACTTAAGTCGGGCGTGAATGGCTATATAGATTTGTAAAGTTATATTAGGGGAGGGTAATCTTAGGTTATTCGTTTCGTAGTTGAATTAGGTCAATGGATTGGATATATTGGTGTAATTAGTAGATGTAGTACGAGATTCGCTATGGGCAGAATCGCTATTATATGCCGCACACACTCGTTTTGCCTATGGGAGGAATTATAAGACGGAGACCGCATTTCCTTCATATGGAGTTTTTTTTTTTATTGTTCTCATCGTCAGATAGATGTAATATTCCTATCTGACGAGAAGCAGTTTCTTCTCTTAACCTAATTGTGCTGCCGTATTCGTATTACATTGAACACATCGATATATCAGATGGATTGAAGTTTGGTTTGACTGCGAACCTTTAGCCTAAGGTTAAACAAGGATTGAATATTTTCTTTTCAAATGCAAATCTATGTAGTCTATTCATACTCAACACTCTAAATAAAGATGCATTAAATTTAAGTTGGGTATAGACGCTTGCATGGGTTCGTTACCGGTTGATTATGTTTTTGGTTTTCATATTCGATCAAAATATATATATAGACATTCGGTAAATGCTGATACCTTACGGTGAATATCTTAAATGTATTTATTCGGATGTCTTTTAAGTTATTGGTGTTAATGCAAGCATCTTATGGTGAATGCTATTGGGTTACTTATAAATTTCCCTCTGCAATTGACGGTATCAATGATTTGTATTTTAATCGTTTATGTTTATTTTGAAATGTTTTTGACCGTGGAATTTATGTAACCGATCTATACTCAACATTTTTAAACAAATCTGTGCAAACTAATAATAGTATAAAATTTAAAATGTAAATTAAAAATCTAAAATAAAAGTAAAAATAATGTTAAATGTTAAAGTAAACATATTAAAATAATAATGTTAAATCTTATATATATATATGTGTGCGTAAATAAATTTTTGTATGTTAATTACTGGCAGTGGCTTATTTTATTTATTTTGTAATATTGAGATATAATTAGATAAGATATTATATTATTAAATCTCTGCTACTCCCTGAGCTAGTGACATGGGCTAATGACCGGATATCAAAATATATAAATAACATAAAAAAAAAATTTTTTGAATTACGTATCTGCCTACTTTATAAATTTTTCTAGGTTCAAATGCCTAGATGGCGCCCTGTAGTGCAGATTACGTTAAGTCCTTCTCCGGATCATAATATATATAACGCCACTGTCTGCTTATATGAGACAGGGACGCTTATTAAATAAATGTTAGCATTACATTCCAAAATTACAAAAGGTTTTAAAGAAAATATATTCTATCCCTCAGGCTAATATAATTATTGCGATAATGTGCTTAAAGAGATGGGAACATGTGCGAGGTGCTATGAGTAATTATAAAAGTTTAATAAAATATTTGAAAATTAAGTGTTATAGAATATTTATTGATTTCGAGAATAGCACGGACAAAAGCTTACTAAGCAATAAAATGGGGATGTGATCAAAGCATTTATTTTATAATTATAATTAAAGTTGCATTGGGAGGTTGGTATTGCTAATAATAAATTTATTAAAGGATGGAGGTTGTGATACATTTAAATCACGGATGCTTTGTAAAAATAAATATATAAATAAAATAAATGGGAAATATTTGGAATGACTATGGAGGGCATCTCGCCGCTGACCCATAGGAAAGTGTTGTCACGAACAGCTGAAACTTAGCGACTGGGCTGCGTCTAATTCCCAGGTGTGACATTTGAGTACACACTCTGCCTGGGAACCGCAGGAAGCGAAAAGGGAACGGACTTGGCCGTTTAAAATCCTTGGAAAGAAAAAGCGGTCTCAACAACCAATTTATTTACCAGCAATACTAGACTAATGTATATAAAACATACAAAATGGGTTTACTTGGATTGAGAGAAATGCCCAATCAAATTTCCAGAAATTCATTTAAAAGGGTCCGCACATTCTCGACGTCAATGACGAACTTTGAAATTAAAGTAGAATACAGTATTTAAAAATAGGAAAATGCATGCTTGTGGGTTTGAAAAGAAAGCATAGGTTTATTTACGCAATCATGCACTTGGGACACATTTAATCATTGACCTCGCACATACTCTCATATTAGGTGAAAATCAATAAAATGTAGATTTTAAACTATTTAATTATTATATATATTAACGAAGATTAGAATAGCCCTCGAACGAGTGATTTGCGAGATAATAAAATTGGGAATTATTTATAAATTTAAATATGCCTTACTATCGGCGTCTTACTTTCAACAAAGGGAATAATTCACTCCGTCAAAGACTATTCTGACACATTATCATAATAAAATAAAAGAAAGATTAATAAATAGAAAATATTAACCCAAGGATAGAGAGCAAAACTGTTGATTATATTAGAACACGTTAAAGGAATACATAATAAGTCAAGTGAAATAAAAGAAAAACAATCTAAAATAACTGTAGCATGTTAGTTAGGAATCACAAGAGCTCTGGGGTTAATTTGGGGTTACCTTTGGAGAAGCATTTGCAGGTAGATTGATGGTCGGCAGGTTTTATACAATTCAGCAGCAAAATCTGGTATTGTTCATATTTTTGGCAGCAGCAGCAGTTTCAGGGTTCCTCATGTGATAACTTTCGATGGTCTAGAGCAGCAGCTGGCCATTCCCAAGGGGAAATAGCCTTCTTGCCAGTTCTACTCCGTCATGTCAAGGTTAGCAATTTTGAAGCTTGGGTGGTTCATAGGTGAGACTGTACTCACAATAAATTAATTTGAAGACCAAAACTCGGCTTCAAATATAAGTTCGCAGGCACCTAGCTAAAATCTCAGGAAAATATATTTTGAAATCTTGCTCGAAGAATATTTTACTAGAATATTTTCACTAGACACATTTGCTGAAATATCACTAGGATAATTTCGGTTAGAAACATTTCATTAGCAAATCACTAGAATGGAGAACAAAAGAAAACCCTCCTTTTTATAGTGGAATTGAATAATACAACTGCCCTGGAGCATTACAAAAATATATCGGACTTTGCTTACTTACCAGCTGTAATTAATCCTATCCGAATGTCTAAAGGAATTCAACAAAATTTTAATTAATTTCTATTGTTAACTTCCTTGTCGACATTCGAATTACAAACTTGATTTAATTAAAATTACTTTTTTTAATTGAAAGAAAACCTTAAGTGGATGGACATCTGCTGTATTTTTAGATAATAATTAAAACTATTGTTCCTACCAGCCCTCATTTATTTTAACAGAAATATATGGCGTGATTTTAAATTCAAAAGAAAATTATTTTACTTTTAAATTGCAATATTTGAATCTATTTACTAAACGAATATGAATTTTATTTTAAATCAAAAATATATTACGACTGTAATATATTTTTGTAAATAGATTCAAACAAAATAATTTTAACTGACAATTTATAATTTTAGCATAAATTTTAAATACATATCACAGTGTGTGCGCAATTACGACTTATATAACCTAATTTTAAATAAATCTAAATTATGTGAACATACACATAATTCATAACATTTTATTGATTTGGGAATGAGTTATACTTTTATATAACACCAGCGTTGTACTCGTGGTTTAAAATTGGGCGGGATTTTCGGTATGTAAGCGCATTGCAGACACACTACGATAGATTTGGGTTCAAACTAAGGTACGAGGGTAGGAAATAGGTGAGAAAAGGTGAAACGAAGATCTGCAAAGCAGACCTTACTGCTTCAGTATTAAATAGCTAATTAATCTGAGTATTATTTTTTTTTGGGGGTTAGTATAGTTTAGAACTATTCCCGGTGATTTACCGCCTGCCCTGAGAAAGCTAGTCGAAGGTCAGGTCATTACAACATCTTGTTATACACTTCATATTTTCCAGTATAATTTTTACCTACTGGTGAGATTGCCACTTGGAGTCACTAGCGTGACATCCATAAATATACTGTGTATGATATTGAAGGAAATTATTTTATATATATAATATTTCATTCTGAATCAAAGCGATAATATAAAACATCGCATTATTAAAAAAAAAAAAAAAAACCTGATAATACTACAATTCTCATTTTATTGATTTTTTTTTGTTTATACACATATATATATATATGCTTGCGTAAAGACAATTGTCTCACACAGATAATGGAAAAAGGGGTAGACCCATTACAATACATATATATAGATAGGAGTTGAATTACATGCAAAAAAAAATAGGCAGAATTATTTTCAACTAGAAAAAAAAAATTGTCGGTTGATTTTTTAGCAAGATTTTTTTAATACTTTATTCGTAATTTATTCCTTTTTTTTTTTAAAAAAAAAAAAAAAGTCACAACTATTCTATATTATTATTTTGTTTGCCTTTATACTATTTTTTTATATGTGCACACGAGAATTTGTTTTCAAAAAATAATATATACTTTTTACATTTTTTTTTCATTACTAATGAATATAATAAATATTTAGACTCTACTAGACAATAATTATCAATCTTTTTAGTGTCAGAAAGCAAATTAAGAACACTGCATAATGATTTGCCTGAAGGTTTGTGATTATGGTATATTAGATGTGATATGTTGGACTATTTCCATCATCTATCATTAAATGTTGAATGTATAGAAAATTTTAAACATTATTTAAACTTTTTAGATACAAACAACTTGTTACTAATAACGCATAAATAGACTAACAAATTATTTATATTTGAAAAATTTAAATAAAGTTTAAAATTTTTTATACATTCAACATTAAATGAAATAGTCCAACATATTATCACAACTGCTTAATGAAGTTGAAATATTTCTGATGATTTTTAATAATCATTATAAATAAAAGAAAAAATAAAAGTTGTTTTATGAAAAAATGAATTTTTATAGTTAACATTCAACAGTCTTAAAATTATTGTTTAAAAATATGTCACATATTGTCAGTATTAATTGGGAGTTGAATAATATTGTATTATTGATAAATTTAATATACTGAATCATTTTTAAAATAATTTTATCATTTTTTTTTCCATTGAAGAAAAACATATATTAGTGTCTAGTTGTATGTATATATTTAAATGATATATACTTATTAATATTTATTTTTTATATAGTGATACCAATAATTAGTTTATTAATGACACATAAAATATTTATTAACCATAACTTTGATTCATTAATAATGAATTTTCTTTTTTGATAATTTTAGATATTTGGTTTTAAATATAGCTGATACTGTTACAGAAAATATTATACAATATTTTCCTAAGGTAATTCAAGTTTAACAATATCTGTGTTGTTTTAATAAAAGTGATGGTTTTAAATATGTAGTGTAGTGGTCAAAAATGCAGTTAACATGCAAATAGCCCAAGGTTAATCAGCATGCCATTCCACATTCCAGCATCACATGATCAAAAATTTGTTTCATCCATATCCTGCTAACTAAATCTGATACAAGAGACTCTTATCATATTCTAATTATCGTTATTGATTCCAATATAAGACAAATGCTAGAATAATGAGAAATTAAGGTTTATTTACATACATGTGATCATTACATAATTGACTGAACCCTTGGGAACATCAGTTTATTGGTCTTTGATCCGGGCTTTGAACTCAAGATAGTGACACTTAATGATCTATTATCATATTAGTTTCATTTAACTGCTCTAATTAGTTTCATGCAAAATTCATCTAACTAGATATTCATTGCCTCATTATGCACAGACAACATATGGCCATATGCATCTTAATTGTCTAACTGGAAGTATTAATATCCATTAATATAACCAATCTCAAAACAGTTTCAGTACTTATTAATCTTACTAACTTTAGAATACACTAAAAATCATTTATATAAAATATACTATTAAGAAGTTGATATTAATATAAAGCAGTTCAGGCTGTAGCAATTGGAAATATATGCTATGCGACTAGATTATAAGCAAATAATGGACACCAAACATTCTTTAACATCTGTTTTAACCATATGAAAATAAATATCATCATATGCCCTGGGCAGGAATCATGAATCTATCTGGTAATTAGTGACTGAGATTTATTAACTAAATGGTAGAATAGGTCTACCTGATAAATAATGATAATATGCCAAGTGTAAATGGCAGGAAAAGAATCTGCTTTACACTTGTTTGTGGACAATCAAAAAATATATAACACATATGATATAAAGTAGAAATGAGCATCTCACTAAGTCACACCAAGTGCAAAAGGCAGGAAAAACATCTGCTTTACATTAGTTTTACAATGAAATAATCTTACATAAGCTTAAGATAGCACTTAAAGAAAATTTTAATATTTAAATAATATGTTGCACCATCTGAACTGTGACATGTTAATAAACTTGAAATAATTACATTAGGCAATCTATCGCCATCTTGATCTATAAACATACATTTTTACATCAAATAAATCATAACAATCTATAGAAAAATTTCAATCTAAATTAAATATACATAAGAGATTGAATATCTTAATATTAGTAAAACAAAATTATAATAGCATATAATTAAAGTTTATACAAATTACCCATTTCATCTTCAATAATTCATTTTATGAATTCAGGTACGTGCAGACTTTTTGCGAAATAATTGATATAACATAGCTATATTTGATGACATTCTGTGAAGCTTCTCTTGAAATTGTTCTTGCTGATTGAAATGACCTCATAATGTGCACTTCTGTTGAATTAGTTTTTTTAATTTTATTTATTGGGCAGCATATGATGGTATTTCTCTTGCTGAATTTTGGCTGGTCTCTTCCTGAAAGCTATAGGACCCTTTGAACTTTGGTGGGTTACAATTCACTTATAATCTGGATAAAATGAACAATAGAATGGTTTTACATTATTTTACAACATCTTCTCTGCACTTCACGATGGAACTAACCCACACTCAGCCGCTCGGCTAGAGTGGAATGGATGGTGTGCTTCTCTTCTATGATATGACAGCTGATTATAATATTTTTAATAATGGATCCAATGAAAAAGAATGAATGATTGGTTGAATGATGAAGAATCAAGAATGAACACACGATCTGAGAAATCCCTTTTTATAATCTACTGAGCTGCCTTATCTATAAAATCAGTTTTCATCATAGTTCACTTTCATAAATCCATCCATTGGTTGTAGATTAGCTTTAAACTTCACTGTGGTTTGTGGCTTACTAAACAGTTATAAACTTTACAAAAATTAGCTTTTAAAAAAGGATTATAATAAAACAAAAGATAATATTCTGGTTGGACAATATAAGATATCAATCTCCTAATTAGCGGATCTGATTATCAATATTTTAATTATTTGTATAAAAAATAATTTTATTTCCACTCTCCTAATTATCATATAACTTTACAATTGATAATTAATAAAATATTTTATTAACTTTGTTTAAATTACTTAAAATCAATTTAGAATTAATGAGGCCTCATACATTTTATTCGTCATATATTTATATGTATATTCTACCTAATAAACAAAATATATTAATAGCTTTCGTTTAAAAATTATTAATGAATTTTTAAATGATATATGCGAAGTGCATATATATTGCTTCAGTAGGCAATCTAAAAGGTTGCCAAGGGCTTCATGCTGTTAGGAGATTTAGACAAGCATATGATGTAGGAATGGAAGTAAAACAAATATTTTCAAATTTTGAAAATTAAGCATTATAAATTCACAGAAATTTGAATTTATTTTATTAAGAGAATATTTTCCTTTTTTTTTTACTCAAATAATTTTTTTTCCTACCAACATGTAGGTATCATTGTTATTTTTTTTTTTTTTTGTGAATTTGTTAAAATTTTTTATAAGATATCTGTAGTTTGTATTAACTTTTGGAGAAAAAAGGAAGTTAAACCCCCCCCCCCCCCACTTATTTATAGACTAAAATGAATAATATTAAACACTTAAATAATAATTTTTGATAAAATTTCTAGAATATAATTTAATTACATCACCTTGCATATAATTTTAGACATTTTTTTTTTTTTATTTAATCAAAAAAGTAGCGAATCTATAGTTAAGTTATTGGTAAAAAAAAAGGGAAAAGTATAATTTGATAAATTCTTAACTTTATATAAGCTTATAAATAGTTCTTAATCTAGAATCTTGCCTTATCTAAAATTGTCACTACCAACAATTTTTTCTATTTATTTATTTATTTATTTTATCCATTTCTGTAAATATTATTTTATTTTAGGTCAAGCAGTTTTTGGATGAATGCTTTAGTAATGGAGGTAATATATTTTATTGATTTTAAAAATGTGATTATGAAAATGATTCATTAATTTTCAACTTTTTTCTTAGAAAGTAGCATATATTGATTTTTTTTTTTAAAGTGTGTTTATGTATATATGTATAATACATATAAATTTTATTTCAGTTTTTATACTTTTTGTCCTTTTATTTTTTTGAGTAATTAAGTTCATTGGGGAAAATCTGGGTGGTGGGTGTATTATCAGTTTAATCTTGCCTCTTTAAATTTAATTAGTATTTTAACTCGTACTAATAAATATGGTTTTAATTTCTCCTTATATGTAAAAACGAAAAATACTTAATTGTAATTATTAATTAGAGAAAATATAACTTACTATTAAAAATTTTCGGCTGAACGTTTTCGAGGAACCATGCCTCATACTCATAGCCTTCATGAAAAGTTGTAATAAATATATGCAAATGTAAATATTCAAATAAGCTACTGTTACGTAGCCCATTTTTCGAGATCTCGAAGCATGTGTCCTTTCTGTTAATGGCATGGATGTCTCTATTAATATAGAATGCTCACCCCACACGTGGTATACTCTATTTCCTGCCCTCAAGCCGGATGCCACGCTACATATTATGGGGAAACGAAAGCCACAATTAATACTAGATTGGCTCAACATCGTTACACATTCAACAGAGCTCAAACGAACAGCAACACATCCTCTGTATTTTTCGAACATAGTAAACAATCTGGGCACAACTTCATACCTGCCAACCCCATTATTTTATGTTCAGAGCCAAATGATTACAGGAGAAAAATAAAGGAGGCATTCTATATTAATAGAGACATCCATGCCATTAACAGAAAGGACACATGCTTCGAGATCTCGAAAAAATGGGCTACATAACAGTAGCTTATTTGAATAACTCGTACTAATTAAATTTCCTCTGTTATTTGATATTTATTTTTTCTTTCTGATAATTACTGTTACACATTACATTTTAATTAAATATTTTATTACAGCAATTCAATTATTCTTAATCTGGCTGTTTATTTATTTATTTATTTTATCTATTTATTTCCTCTGTGAATTAATCTCGTAACTTATTTTATTACAATACATAACTTATATTTTATTAAAATACATATATTTCAACTTATGAGTAAATTATTAAATATACATCTCTTTTAATTCTATAATGTCATTGGAAGTTAATTTTTTTTTTTTTGACTTAATATATTAAAGAATAAAAAAAAAAAATAGTGTATTAAAAATCTCACAAAATTCATAAACAGCTAGAAGAGACGAATAAAATAGACAAATTAATTCAGCAATATCAAATGACCATTTTCTAAGTATTATGTAAAAAAACAAAGTAAAACAATACTAATCAATGGATATGTCTACTTTTAAAACATGATAGCAATTATTAAAGCACAATGCAGGAAAGTAATGAAAATGGATGTAGTGGAATTATTAACTTGTAAAGCATTAGAATGAAATGATAAAATATGATAGTAAGACAAAAGTATTGATTTAACTTGAAACTATATTTTGAAGTAAAATTTTATACATTTTAATGAAATGGAGAAGATATCATATAAGTAAAAAATTGTATTTATGGCATAAATTTCTATTGTGCTCTCCTCTACTTTTCTTTTCACTTCTAATGTTATGGGAGCATATTTCAAATATGTAGCAAAATTATTGAAGCAGGCACCTATTGTTGAAGTTTTAGCCCACTATTTACAAGTCTCAAAGACATGCTTTTTTTCTGTGGATTATTTTTAACAAAAAAATGTTAAGTTTAATTTTCATAACTACCTATTAATAATATTGTAGTAATGAGTGATAACAATAATGATCTTTGCAACATTTATATAGTTCTCAATGAGATCATGTAACTGGCAAAATAAACGAAATATGAAAAATAAAGGAAATGAATTTAATAGTTTTTATTAACATCAGTTTATCACAAATTCTATGGGAGCAAATTAAATAAAACACATAAAGCATAAATTTAAAACATTTACAAGAATTTCATTTCTGTTAATTTTTTCTTTAAAATGATGTTTGGAAAATTTTAATACAAAGATGTTCTCATTTACACACATGTATTGGGAGTTATGAATATAAAATTTGATTTGTTTATCCAACATCATAGACGTGATAAAGTTTACCCTTTTTTAAAACTATTATTTAAATATTTAGTTTTGTTTTAACTTTTTTTTTATTAAATTAACATTAAGACAGAAAGGGAAAAAAATTAGGTTTGCAATCCAAATTTCATTACAAAGTTGTTTTTTTTTTTTTAATATTAATAGAGAACTATTTATTCTTACAATATATAAATATTAATTGTAAATATCTTACATAACCGATGGGAAAAAAAAAGTGATCTAATGGAAGATTGTGGAAAAATGGTTAGAAATGAAATAAATGATAAATTTTTGTAGGAAAAATAGCAATCTAATAAATACACACTTGAAAAATCACAAGAGAAGTAACAAAATGATAAAATCATATTTTAATTAGATTACTTTCTAATCCAGATTTGATTTATGAATAATGCTAAATTTGTAAGATTTAAAATATAAAGTAGGAGTTATTGAATTAAGTAAACAAGGTGATGATAGAAAAAAATTTCAAATTTAAAGAAATTTTAAGGGCAGTTGCAGTTCAGCAGTTTCCTTTAAAAAGTAATGGAACAAAAAGTATAGGATAAGCATTGAGACAATAAAGTAGTTAAAGAAAATGAAAAAGTAATGTTTTATGCAATTTTTTTTTTCTTATTTAATTCTATACCGGGCGAACTTTTCGCCCTGCTCTAATTTTTAGGCATACATATCAAGTATGAAGTGATTGTGCTACCTCAGGGTGAAATCTCAATACTAATTTTAATCAAAATATGAATTTTATAATTAAATTTATATTAACACATAAATCGAGCAATATATTGAATCATGTTTGATTATTTCATTACTATATCAACAGACGTCAAAAGGTTAATTGCTGTATACCTTTGAAAGACCGTGAATAATTCACGGCTTTATGCGCCACTCCCAGGCAGAAAATCCCTGATTGGAAGGATATACAACTCCCAATCTATTACAAAACATATACAAACTTTCTAAGGCCCGATAAAGTCATATCCCATTATGCTATGCTCAGCCCTTTTATCTCAGGTTATATAAAAAGAAATCTTTAAAGCTGCTCTCGGAAATATATCTACTTTATCATATTTTTAGGAAATGAAAGAAAATAAATATAACACACTCACAATTAAATGTCATAAAACATTTATTACATATATCAATTAACATTTCTTAAACCCCATTATCCCACCACCAATTGCACAAATAAAAGAAAATAAGATATTATTTAATCCGTTTCCCTTAATTCATTAAAATGTTTGGATGAAGTGGTCTGAGTTCTATACTTAGGCAATATAAAAAGTAATATGAGATCATTATATATTTGGTCATATGTGTATGCTCATTTCTGCATTCATTCCACAGTTTAATAGTATTTTAAAATTATATATTTTTAAATTAAATGTGGAAGAATGACTAACTTAAAAAATCCTGCATGTAGCGGATAAATGATTTAATATACACACACTACCGAAATATAAATTAGATCCCTGGCATAATTAGATTTTAAACGTTGTGGATATATAAATATAAACATATAAGTAGTATCTAAAAAAAAAATAATATTAAAAGGTTGAAACAAATTTTACCCTCCGGTGTCTTGAGACTTCATCCGGATTTGGGGTCTCTGAACGTGCTATACACATCTGTTTACTAGGGCAGCAAGGACTTCGTTCTTTCATTCTGATGGTTTGGCTATCTTCATCATCAATATCTGCTAGACCTGGATGACTACATTTCAATGGCTTGGATGGAGCTTCTTCCCCATAATTATTTCGCTGGTTGATGTAGAACTGGTCTTCATCTTGAATTTGTTAATGCTGTGGCAATCAGACGAACACTGCTATTACTTTATTAGAAGTGAATTCAGTAGAGACTCGGCTCTATGCACTTTCTTAACAGTCATGTCTTCTAGATTGCAGCCTGCAGAAGCTCTTTAGCACTGCAAGATTTTGGTAACCTCACTTTCCTCCATACTGGCTTTAGCTATCACCATTCAATTATTAGGTCAGTACTCCATAGCAGTGGTATTTCTGCGTAAGTAACCTTTGCATTAATCTGGAATCATAAAAAATATTTGCAGTGACTAAAATATAAGGATAGTTGGCCTATAACGATCACACAATATATACTAAAGAGCTTAGATCGCTCTGAGAATCTCTCTGGCTATACCTCAGAAGACTGGAGAAAATACATCTGAGAGAACATGGAAAAATATGTAAGAACTCTTAATATAACTACCACTGTTGTCCTGCACTTGATATAAACAGTATATATAGCACCTCCATTACACAGTCAATTTGGTTACCCCCACCCCCTTTGAATCATTGTCCCCAGCTTTTATCTTGATGGCTAATCGATCCAAAAATAATTCACATACCTTTTTTTAAAGATTGTTTTCTTTAATTAGTTTCATCTATTATTTTTACTTTAATTTTATCTGGGCGACTCAGACCATTATACTGATAACATCAGTTTCAAATATAAATTAGTTTCAAATTTAAATACAAAGAAAAAATTCTTTTACTATGGATTAAAATTAAACATAGCTATACAACAAATAAACAAGATTTTTCTATATTTACATTGGTGTCTTGATTCTTTGAACTCTTTTGTTTGTAAAAATAAAAGTACAAAGCAGGGTGGCAATTAATACATTAGTGTATTTTTATATTTGGTTAAACATTGGCCACCTGACTTTTCTTAATGCATTAACATAGAAAATCTTATGATTTAAAAATAAAGTACAGATGTGTTGGAACATTTATAATTACTTTTTAATTATTTTATATATTTTTATGTCCTTTACAACATGTTCCAACAAGTAAACAACTTTTTACAGAAAGAATAAAAAAATGATATAAAATTATAAATATAGAACGTTTACATTTATTAAAATAACAAAATAAAAATGAAACAAAAATATTGTACGCATATATACTACAATATTATGCATCAATTTACAATTTGGGAGTTAATATTCTTGAGTGTGTGTGGGTAAGAAATACAGTATATACACCAACACTTCATCCATTTTATACTGTTTACTACGTAAATTAATAATTGTAATTATCTATAACTGAGCTGTCGCTTCAACTACAGCCACCTTGTGTGTCGTCACTCATAGAGTGACCGGCACAGTACAAATATCCAAAAAAACCTATAACATGGTAGATATATTCCTAGAAAAGGCTATGTTATGTGAAACAGTGTTATATGAGACCCAGAGCCATTGCAAAAAGGCAGATTTAGTTCCAAAAACTTATTAAAAACAGTTTTTTTTTAAATTCATGCGAGCAACTTCATTTTTATTAAAAACATTAAAATATATGTATAATACAAAACTAAAAGAAACAAACTATAATTATAATCATTTTAGTAACCTTAATTTAATAATTTTCTTTTTCATCACTGCTTGATACAAACATAACTTAGGGGAGGGTGATTTACTCCCTTTGTTTACATATACTTTGAGTTATGTTTAATTTAAAACAAAGAAACATAAATGTTTTTTCGCTCGAATGATATCATCTTTATTCATGAATTCTTTTCATCTTTTGCATCTTCTGCCTGTAATTTTGGTTTGCTGGTTCTTACAAGGTCATTGTAGATTTCCCAGTATAGAGATAGGCAATTTTGCTGCTTTCTTTTGACTTTTCGGTTTCTTTTAGCGAATAGGGGTCTTCCTGTAATTTTATTAATGTTCATTTATTAACTTCACAGTTTTTATCATATTGCTGCTCCCTTAGAATATATTTGATTTACAACTTCTAATACTGTTTCTACCAAATCCACTTTGCCAATTTCTCATCAATAAATCTTGAACATCCTGAATAGCCATATTCTCAAAGACATCACCTCCATTCAATTTAGAAAGTTCTAATATGCCACCAAATTCATTTTCTAACAATTTCGATTCAATTTCAACTGGCAATAGCCAAATCTTTTTGCAACATGGCTTTAACATTGAAGTCGTGTTTAGTGTAGAAGCACTATTTGGACATTGGAATCACTCAAATCTTGTGGGTTGATCTAGAGTGTTATCTAACAGTAACAGTACCTTAATTCCAAATTCTTTTTCTTTAAATAATTTTCAATCTCTGACATTAAATACTTGCAAAACCAGTCTATAAATAAATCTCCATTTACCTAAGCTTTTGAATTTATTTTCTAATATACAAGGTGTTTTTTGCCATAAAGTTTTTTGATGCATTACTGTACAAAAAGAGCATTACATGATCTTTAGATACTTTAAAACTGGGTGCAGTTTTTTCTTATTTCATTATAAAAGTTCTATTAGACATTTTTTTTTCCACCAAAGTTCAGTTTCATTGGCATTAAAACTTCATGAATTGTTCTTTTGTAAATTTTCTGAATATGTCCTGGTAGCTTCATGATCAGCTGATGCAGATTTGCCCTGAATTCTTATGTTATGAATTGCAGAATGCTCTTTGAATTTTTCAAAGTGGCTTTTATTTGCTACAAAATCTGATGACAGAAGATTCTCTATTTTTTTAAACGTCTTTGTAAATTTTAAGAGCTTTTTGTTTAATGATATTGCCATCCAATGGAATTCTTTTTTCAGTTATGGTCAATCCAAGTGCTTGAATGCCTTTTCCATTTTTTCAATTATCGGCGCATAGGGATGAGCTGCATATTTTGCAGATATCTAAGATCCTACAGCAACAGCAGGGATTGTTGCTTCATTTTCGTTTAAAGTTTTTGCTGTGTGTGATGTTTTTTCTCCCTCTCTTTTGCAAGACAATCCAAAAGTTGTATTTCAACATCCAGAGAAATAAATTTTCTCTTAAACGTTTTTTTTATTTTTATCAGACAGAGTATGGGACTGAAATTTAATTTTCCAAAAATTAATTTAAAAATAAAATGATATTCTTTAACTTGTACCCAAAAAATTTTTTTAAATAATATTTTCTGCGATTCATGAACTGAATACTTGAAATACAAAATACATAATGATGTGCACTTAAGTCAGAGAAAGAGGTTCTTGATAAAATAAAATTAGGGTATTCCCCCAAAAAGTCGGGTATTCTCCCAATTATATTTTATTTTTGTATATATATACATATGTATTGGGTATCCATAGTGTGTGATTTAGACTACTAAATACAGTATATATTATAGTAGTACGATTTGAATTTAAACCTGGTAATGTTATCTACAAAAAAAAAAGAAAAAATTCATTATCTTGTTTCAACTCTAAAAATTTATTTTATTTATCTCTCGGCAAAATCTTAATACGGGCTATTCTTAGTCTAAGGACGATACAATAAAACTGATGACATAATATGATGTCAGTGATATATTAATAAAAGTATACAAATAGTTTTATGTGATAGCAATAGTAAAATAAAGTTCGTATTGATAAATTTATTTACTAAAATTTTATTTATTGCATACAGTTTCAAAATTATCTTTAAACATTCAACAAACAGGATATTAAACTATTGTTAAGCTATGTGTGTTTGTATATTTATATGTTGATATGATTAAACAATGTTAAATACATATACAAAAGAAAACATTATTTTAAATTATTTAATTTAGTTAAAATAAGTATTCAAATATTGATTATCATATGTAAAACAGACAAATAGGAAGGAATGTGAATTTTATTTAAATATAATTTGAATATATTGTCTATTCTAATTTGTAGATTTATGCTTTATTATTTTATAACATTGTACAAAAAATATATTTTATAAAATCTTATAAAAAGCATTTTAACAACTTGGAACATTGGAAAAGAACTTTAATAAAGTGAATGAATGAATTGATTTATTGTAAATAAGGAATTGACTATGGAAACAAATGTAATTAAAAGTTACGGAATAAAATGTCCTGGAAACAATATTCAGAGATGAAGTATTAAGTAATCTTAAAGAACATCAATTTATTTGCATGCTCTCCTTATAGATATATATATATAAGATTTATTGGTACAATATATATGTTTAATAGTAGAATACAAGGGTTTCCACAAATTTTTGATTGTGTTAGACTGAAGTAGTCTTGTAGGTGATGTGTTATATGACCGTTTCCACAATTTATCTTATTGAGTAAGAGCAAAACTGTGTTATAGGATATCGTGCTTTAGGAAGGTTATCTGTATTTACTTTCGCATTATTCTAGCATAATTGTTTTTGTATTTGTTTTCAAGTTATAAAACTAAGTTTAATATCTTGTTGGTTTTATATGTATTTTGTTTACAATGTTATAAGTATTCTAAAAAAAGAAAAATAATGCTATAATGTAAAAAAATTTCTATTATCTATTTTTTAGATTGGTCTGTCTGGTATTTAGTTTTATACTATAATTTTAAAAAAGTATTAGAAACATAATCTTTATGCACTTTAAGAAAAATGGTGACAGTATTTTATAACTATGAAATCTTTAAATGTAGTTTTTGGTATTGAATATTATTTAGAAATAAGAAAGAAAAATATTTAACAAAAAATCATTAAATTATTATAGATATAAATGATTTGATGTAAATTCTGTAAAAAAAAGTTTTAATTTTTTTTACAATTAATATCATGCATCCACATAACTATTTAAAAACGACACCAAAGGAATTGAAAGAGATGTCTTCAAGGATTACCCTTTTTAAACCTGAATTTCTTCAAAAATTATTTTCTTTTATTTTAGAACTCTTTAAAAATATGATTTGGAGTAAGTGGAAACTTCCTAAAGTATATTCAGGTTTCCAAATTATAATTTTGCAACAAAACTCAACAAGCTGCATTTTGTTGGCTTTTCAAAATATAAATCTTAGTTAATAAAAATAAATTTGTCCACTAGACTTTTTTTTTTTGATGGGTAATTTTGGCAAAAAAAAAAAAAAGATTAAAATGTATTGTGAACTTGATAAATCTTTATAAATCAAATAATAATAATCCTTTTTTGATTATTATTATTACTATATATGAGAAATATTAATGAAAATAGCTGACCTTTTTTTGTAATTTACTTAATTTTTTTTTTAGGAAATGCCTTAGTTCATGGAAATGCTGGAATATCAAGGAGGTAAATATCAACTTTAGTAAATTATATATGTACTTTTCATTCTAATAATATGTATTTTGTTCAATAGTTATATAAAATCTTTAAAATATTATATACATAAAAAAAAAAAAACTATTTGAAATTTTTTAATGTCACAAAAAATCTATTTGTAATTTTGAATGATGGATTTTGGTCATATTTAGAAATAAACTGTAAATAATTTGTAGGATTATTTCATTGTTTGTAGTATTTATTTCTACTTAATATTAGAAAATTGATTTGTTTTTATATTTTACTATGAAAATTAGTCTTCAAATACTTATTTAATGATCTATAATTATTATTTTTTATAAATCTTCTCATATAATGCAATTTAAAAGGAAGAAGGTTATAAAAAGCTCTGCTGAAGACTGCAGGACAGTCAAAACTGTTAAAAAAATAAAAGCCAAATTATGTAAAAATTGCATTAGAGTGTATATGAGATTTATAAAAAAATAATATATATGAATATATGAAGAAATGAAAAAAAAGTAAAGAAGATATATGATCTATAATTACCCAGTAAGTAAACATACACATGTACACGAATGCTTTGATCTTTTAATTGATCTATAATGATCTGTGGCATTTTTATATTTTACTTGCCAATTGCATTTTGGAATCCTTCTCTTTCTCAATGGTATCCAGTTTAATATTTATTTTAGTAATCTTCCCTGACATATCCTCTATACATATGTCAGTAGCATTTAAATTATCTTATTATTCTGATTTCTAATGTGTTTTCTATCCATTATTTATATTATTATTATTATTATTATTTGTTCTCTTCTTGATTTTCTGTCAAATTTTATAAGTGATCCATTTCTCTAGTTTTTAACTCTTTCTGTTCTAATGTTTTCATTTTTGTATTATTTATACATCATTTATTTAGTTTTGATATATTTCTATCCCAAAATATCCCATTTATCTTTATTATAGTTTTTGTTTTCATTATATTTCTTTTATAGATTTATCTGTGAATCCTTTTGTGTGATATTCTTTTTTTAAATATTTATATATTTTTCATTTTCCAATCTATTGTCTATCTTCCATTGTTACATTCTGTGGAGTTCTTCTGGTACACATATTGAGTTATATAATTCAAATCATATCTTATTTAGCAAAATTACATAATAAATATTTTAAATTTATGTATTTAAAAAATGAAGTTTAATAAATGCTCTTAAAATTATAAAAATTAAAATAAACTATTTTTAAAAGCATATGTATATATAAAGATAAAAATACCTTAGATAGTTTACTGCAAGGCTTCTTCAATAACTTCCAACATAAAAATGGTCAAGACTTTTCTCAGAAGACTTGAGACTGACGTTATGATAGTTTAAATAGCTTTCATTCTTGTTTTATCTTCTAGTTAAAGAATAACTTGGCCAGTATTGGATGTTTAGCTGGAGTAATTATCTGGAAGAAAAATCCTAAGCTTGATTGTATTGTAATAGAAATTTTCAAGTTCTATCAGATTATGGACATAACAAATTATTTAACATTTGTATATATAAGTATAATATATAAATTTTAAAAGAAATTCAACTTGTCTAGTTAATGCATTGCTGTTATAAATAATACACTAGTTATAAGTAATCAAACATAATGATAAATAGAATTCTGATAATAGTATTTATGTTTAAGTTAAAATAATTTTTAAAAAAATCACAGAACAAAATTAAATTAGTAATTTAAAACAAAAATAATTCCGTAATTATATATCAATATAAATGCTTTTTGCATGGAGCAAAAAATTCTAAATATTTATTAATTAAATCTTTATATTTTTATTTTCTATAATAGTTTAATTGATATTCTAATATTTGCATTTTGAAAAGAATTCATAATCTGACAGAACTTGAAAATAAATAAAAAAAAGCTTGTTTAGAGCTAATTAGCATGCTCTTAATTTTACATATTTGTAAGTGCAAGCTATATATAAGTCATGTGATATCTGACTTTTTTTTATTACTATTACTATTTTGCTGTTGGGGCTTTGGCTAAATTAAATGGCTAAGCCTACTAATATATGGAGTATCTGAATTAAGTTCAGGCCCGTATGATTTTTTTTCAGTTGGAGAGCTGACTTTAAAGACATGTAGATGTCTAAAAGTTTCAGATCTTCTTGACAATTAACTTTTAGATAAATGCTTAGCTTGAGTTGGTTTTTTGAATCTAATGTTCCAACTCCTCACTGAAGAGAGAGACCCATAGGTCAAACCGGTCTGGGGATGGGGACAATCCAAGATAAAATGATTTGAATGCCTTCTCTTGTAGTAGCATTTATCATAAATAAAAAAAAAAAAGCTTGTTTAGAGTTAATTAGCATGCTCTTAATTTTACATTTAGGGATTTTATAAGTATTTTTGAAATTTTCACACCATGCAAGAACCATTTGCATTAATGGCATAAAATTTTTAAAATATTACATTCGATTCTAATATCATGCCACATAATTTAAAAATATATAATTATTAGTGCTTGAGATGAATATAGTTCTTTAAAGTAAAAAAAAACAAAACATTTTCCATTTTGAGTTTACGATTAAAAAAAATATTTTATTTTATTGAGAACTTGAAACATTATATGTTGGACAAATACAGAAAAGAGAAATGATTTTAATTGTTTTCTTTTAAGTTGGTGATTATATTTTAATTCACTTATATAAAATAGGACATAGAAATGATTATCTGTTTAGTGTGAAAATCCAGTGATTAATGTTTTAATACTATAAATGTATAAAGTTTCAAATTTGATTTATTTAATTAAATAGGAGATTTACTTACCATTATAAATGTAAGTATTATGAAAGATTTTTTTAGTGTTTGCTGCAAACATTATATATTAAGAAAGTTTATTCACTCAATTGTTACATCAAAATTTACAAAATTCTAGTTATTTTTAATTCTTATTTACAAAATGTTATTTGTTTTGTTTTTTTTTGTTTTTTTAATAATGAACTATTTATACATATATATTTAATAAATAAATTCTTTTAACATAATCTTATAATTTTATGAATGAAAAAAAAAAGTTAATGAAATAAACAAAAAACTTATTTTAAAATTCAAAACTTCTTGTTAACTTTTAATGACAATTATAAGCTTGGAATATTTTAAAATATTATATAGATTTTTTATGTACCTAATATTTAAGAATTTTTAAAATTTTCTAATATTCTGCAGTTTTATAGCAAAAATATATATGTTTATAAAATATTAACATCAAAAATAGAAACTATAGTTTGATTGCAGCTGTGATTAGATATAAAATGTTTGAGAGAGAAAGTGTATATATGTGTATGCATGTATATTTATATATATTTAAAAGTAAACAGGGAATAGCTGATAGAGAAACTCCATTTTTATTTTTTTATACATAAAATTATATATATCAAGATATAAAATGTTGCGGATGTTTTTGATATCATTTATGACTGAATCGTTAGTATTTTTACTTTATATTATGATGGCTTTATTTTATTTTATTTGCATGATTAATACTGAATTTATAATAAATCTTAAAAAATATTGGTTATACTAATTGAACTTTATTGATCAAACAGATATGAATCGTGAAAATTTTTAAGTATCTGTTTATGAAATTATCTAATTTTTCTTTAAGTATTTATTTGAAAGAACTTAAATTATTTTCAATGATTTTATAACATTCTTATCTCTTGACATTAATGAAAAATATAAAAAAAATGTAATGCTTTTTTTGGTAATACATCGTCTAATTACCCTTACCGCTCGATGGCGCTGTTGCTAGTGAAAAACAAATAGATATAACGTTACCGGGCTGTTTTTAAATGTTGTTTATTTATGTTTTTAATATTTGGATTTGCTTGATTTTTATTTTTTTGTTGTTGGTTTTTTTTTTTTGTAACCGGTTTTATGTATATTTCTTAAAAATAAAAAAATGGGTTTTTTTTTTGTCTTTTTAAAATATTCTGTCCTTTTTTTTTTTTAAAAACAAACATTTCTTTTTTCCGGTCTTTTTTTTTTTCCAAGTCATTTTTATTGTTTTGAAGAAACTTTTTTTTTTTCAAGAAACAAGACTTTCTCGACAGACCTCTCTAAGACCTGTTGTCATATTCCTTATGGCATTTTGACACCTTCAAACCCCATTCCATGAGCGAATAGAACACCTTCGTCGACATTGACGTGATTGACATTCCATTTCGGATGTTTGACAACGCCTTAATTTCATTAAACCACCACAAAGATATTTTTTTGGGGTTGAAGGAAAGCCACCGCATCTGCTTCTATAGCAGGTGAATTTCAAAACTACAACGCCAAACGGTCGTCTGCCATTGAACTGTTCTGATCTCTAAAAAGTATCGGAAAGTGCGCGACTTGATTGTGAACTTTGCCGAATCGTGATTTACACTCCTCATTTTGTGAATTCTGACCCCTGAAAACGAAAGTAGGGGCGTTTGAGAATTCGTTACAATTTTTACTAACTCACATAAATTACAATACATTTAAGCAAAACAAAAACCATTCTAATATACTTTTCGTCATTACAACTACAGAAACCTTCATATCATACGCTCTACAATAGTCAAGAGTAATGTCTATAGAGAGTGTCGCATACTTGTTGCTAATAATGTTCAACATGCTAGAGATGTTGGGGTAAGGGTGCACTTCAACATCTTAGTGTTTGAGCGGCCTTCTAAACAGCATCTTTATGTGCTTTAGCATAAAAACAGCGCCATCACGCGGTGTGGATCAACAGACCATGTATTACCCTTTTTTTTATACAGATTTTACTCTAATTTTTAGTTATCTAATAATTTAAATGTCATATCTGAAAAATATTATTACCTTAAAAATATTTTAAAAAATGATAGATTGTGGGATAAAATGCTTTATTTATGCTAATTTTGAAACCTTGTTTCTATTCTTGTAAAACTTTTTTTATTGTAATAAAAAAATAGATCGAATAATTGTATATGATTAAGATATAATTAGAACATTTAAATTACTTATGGGCGATGTATGTTCTACAATCCAAGAGGGCACATGAAAGGCAAAGGCTCTTATTGTAAAAATTAATAAAAAATTAAACACTAAAACATTAGAGAATATGTTGATTAATACATTTATTCCAGAATCAGCTTTTTTTTAATTCGTAAATATTCTTTTATTAAAATGCCACTAAGGCTCGTATGTTTTATAGGAATCCTCCATATTTGTGAGATTTGTTTCCAAATTTTTTCAGTATTATGTAAATTTGCAGATAAAAAATGAACAATATAAAATGTCTAATTCTCATGCTGTTTATAACATACATATAAATCTATGTAAATGTTTCAAATATTTATTCAGAGAAGATACTATAGTTTAAAATTACTTATTTGTTTAGCATGCTTTCAACAATTCTTGTCATATTCATAGCATGCTAAACAAATAATAAATAATTTTAACCTATCATACTTTTTCCTAATAAATATTTGAAACATTTACATAGATATTACAATAAGCTCAATAAAAGAAAAAAAGTATATTTCAAATCAATATACATATACGTATATACATACATACAGCAGCTGCTTGTAAATGAATACAGACATTCTATCTTCAAGAGGAGAAGGAAAAATGCTCCTGAGATTAGTTTTATATTGACTATACAAATCAGTCTTCAAACTAAATATGTCCACATGTAGATTATGCTGACCTATTTTTCTATTTATGTAATATTTTGCAATCTTTTTGAAATACTTTTAATGCATGTTTAATTTTAGTTTTCCATTAGATTTTTTCTCTGCTATATCATCCCAATACATCAGGACCTCTTTATAATGTCTTTTGAGATAATTTTTCTAACACAACTGGATCCATTTTTCCCATAAAAACCATGATCAAGTTCATCACAAAAACACTCTTAGGAAATCTTAACATTATTTACTAGTTTTATATGTCTAATGTAACAAAGGTATGATTTTGTAATAGTGGATTCTATAACTTTACTCTCAGCAAGTTGAAGAACATGTTGATTGGTTTATGATCTTGGTTTTGTATTTTTACAATTCTTTAGAGAATCCTTAAGTGAAACTTTAAAACCATTATATTGCATTGATAGGATGTCAATAAACGTCACATGATCACTATTCCTTATGCTTGCTCTTAACTGTTATTAAAACGGGCAAAACTCTATATGTATTGCCACTCAGTGCAAGACAGAATAATCAATGGATAGCAGAAGGCTTGTGCTTAAATCTCCATCTAGTGCCTCTCATCCAATATCCCCAGGCTAATTTCTAGCCTGTGGCCTTTGTCAGTGAAGAGCCTTGGATATGAGAGCACTGCACCTAGATCTTAGGATCTAATGTGACCCTCCAGCAGCCACCTTTTATCTCTACTTAACTATAAAACTATGAGACTTAAATTGAAAATAGTATAATATTTTCAAGCAAGCTCATCATTGATTACTCTGGCTTGCACTGAGTGACAATACATATAGAGAGTTTTGCCTGTTTTAATAACAGTTAAGAGGAAGCGTAAGAAATAGTGATCATGTGATGTTTATTGGCTTAAAACCAATCCTGCCTAATAGGATAGTGGTGGCTATGGTTATTAAAGAACCAAAAATACCAAAATGTATAGGTACTGAACTGAGTTTAGACATATATGACTATATAAGCTGATGAGCTTGGATTGAAAATATTATAGTGTTTTCAATTTAAGTCTCATAGTTTTGTAGTTAAGTATAGATAAAAGGTGGCTGCTGGAGGGTTGCATTAGATCCTAAGATCTAATTGCAATGCTCTCAGATCCAAGGCTCCTCACTGCCGAAGGCCACAAGCCAGAAACTACTCTGGGGGTATTGGATGAGATGGGGATTTTGCGCCCAAGCCTTCAGACATCCATTGATTACTCTGGCTTGCACTGAGTTTTACCTGTTTTAATTGACAGGATGTACAAGTCTCACTTCCATACAGTAAATTAAGTGAAATAACTATGTAAAATTAACTTAATTTTAAGGAATTATTTTTCTGTGATGAAATATCCTATCTTTTAACTTAGTTAAAAGCAGCCGCAGCACAATGGAGTGTGTATTACACATTAACATCTAAATTCACCATTCTATTCATAAAACTACCAAAGTATTTAAATTGGTTTACATTCTCAAGTTGATAACCATCCAAGTTAAAAGTTGCTGAGGATTTTTCTTACTTTCACTGAATGATAACTTGAGTTTTTGAATATTAATTATTTGTCTTGACGCATTGTATCATTTTTGAATGGACCAAAAATAGCACAGTACTCAGCATATTGTAAATCCAGAATCTAAAAAGAAGTTTTTATTTTTGTTTTAGTCAATTCAAATTAAAAATTTCACTATCAATCTATATTGCATTTTTTGTTTCATTAAGCCACTTATAAATAAATATTACCAAAATCACACTTTTCTTTATGTTTGCTGTAATATCATATAAATACAATTTATCCAAACTTCAAACACTTATTAGAAAAACTTTATTTGTACATACACCTACGTTTCGACTGACCTGCAGTCTTCTTCAGAGCTATGATATAATGAACAAAATAAAAAAACATAACTATATAATAACACCATAAAAAAAAAAAATTTAAACAATAAAAAACTAAAAACAACATAAAATATATATATTAAAAAACTGAAATAAATAATCAAACCCAAATAAAACAATTAATGTAAAATAAAATGTACTACATAAATAAAAAATAAATATAAATTATACATGTGTATTCTTAACTTTATACATATATACATTCAAGGACAACTATTAATCTAAATATTATCTATTTTATTATTATTAACAATCTACTAATTATCTGTATTCTTCATAAACTTAAACTTTATGATTAGTAACTAAAATTCTTTTAATTTTAAATCATATTTATTATTTTCTTACTCATTCTTCTTTTAAAATTAATATTTTATATTTATTATTGCTGAATATTTAAAACCTATAAACTTTATAATCTTTATACTTACTAAGGTTATTCTGATCTTCTAAATAAAAAAATGAAAAATCGTTTTTTTTTTCAAAAAATTATCTTATACCCTAGCTCCCTCTATTACATATTATTTAAACTAAATATATATCCCCGACAACTCTTTATTTATATATTTTTTATTTTTATTTTTTACACTTTAACTTTTATTATTATATAATACTCATAAATTTATATTATACTTCTCTATATGTTTTTATATGTATATTCCCTACAACTTTATTTACATATATATTTTATTTTATTTTATATACTTTAACTTTTATCATAAATTTATATTATACTTCTTTATATGTTTTTATATATATATTCCCTACAACTTTATTTACATATATATTTTATTTTATTTTATATACTTTAACTTTTATCATAAATTTATATTATACTTCTTTATATGTTTTTATATATATATTCCCTACAACTTTATTTACATATATATATATTTTTTATTTTATATACTTTAACTTTTATCATAATGATAAAAGTTAAAGTATATAAAATAAAATATATATGTAAATAAAGCTGTAGGGAATGATAAAAGTTAAAGTATATACAATAAAAATATATATATATGTAAATAAAGTTGTAGGGAATATATATATAAAAACATATAAAGAAGTATAATATAAATTTATGAGTATTATATAATAATAATAAAAGTTAAAGTGTAAAAAATAAAAATATATAAATAAAGAGTTGTAGGGGATATATATTTAGTTTAAATAATATGTAATAGAAGGAGCTAGGGTATAAGATAATTTTTTGAAAAAAACGATTTTTCATTTTTTTATTTAGAAGATCAGAATAACCTTAGTAAGTATAAAGATTATAAAGTTTATAGGTTTTAAATATTCAGCAATAATAAATATAAAATATTAATTTTAAAAAAAGAATGAGTAAGAAAATAATAAATATGATTTAAAATTAAAAGAATTTTAGTTACTAATCATAAAGTTTAAGTTTATGAAAAATACAGATAATTAGTAGATTGCTAATAATAATAAAATAGATAATATTTAGATTAATAGTTGTCCTTGAATGTATATATGTATAAAGTTAAGAATACACATGTATAATTTATATTTATTTTTTATTTATGTAGTACATTTTATTTTATATTAATTGTTTTATTTGGGTTTGATTATTTATTTCAGTTTTTTAATATATATATTTTATGTTGTTTTTAGTTTTTTATTGTTTAAATTTTTTTTTTTTTATGGTGTTATTATATAGTTATGTTTTTTTATTTTGTTCATTATATCATAGCTCTGAAGAAGACTGCAGGTCAGTCGAAACGTAGGTGTATGTACAAATAAAGTTTTGCCACTTATAAATAGTTCCAAAGACCACTATCATAAAAATTGATAACAATGTTGAAGCAAGTACATATTCTTGTTTAACATCAATTTTTATTTCAAAAATTTTTGATTTTTCCCATTTTTAATACTAACACTTCTCTCACTCTAACATATAAAGCTGTATAATATGAATAAACTTCTACTAATTTCAAACAATGCCCCAAATTTATTCGATTAATTTAATCAAATGCCTTGATAAAATCTTTTCTATTTGACACTTTTTTTATATTTGCCTGGTAACAAAAATCGTATTTAGAGAGTGCTTGATTCTCTAAAACCACATTGAGTCTCTGAAAATTATTCTTATATGATTGGCAGCTATTTATTCAACAAAATCCTTGGAAATATTTTTGCTGTAGTGAAAAATAATGATATTCCATGGTAATTAATGCAAACTTGTCTTTTTTTTCTTTATTTTTAAAAATGGTAACAATAGAAACATCTTTAAGATCAAGCGCAATGTTTTGGGTTCATATATTTCTAAAAAATTCCAATATTTTTGAAACTATCATAACATCACTATATTTTGAAACTTCTCCAGGTATTTCATCGGGAACTTCAGCCTGTGCATTTTCAAGATTTCCAAGAACTTTTGATTTCACTAAGCTGGATATCATTGTCCAAATTTAAATGAATAGATAAAATGGATATATGATTAAAAGCCATCTTAATTCTTGTATCATTATCGAAAAGTTGATTAAAATACTCTCTTCCACTTATTCAAAATATTGTTATATTAGAAAGTGCTATTGCTAGATTTAATAAATTGTCATAATGTTTCTCAGATCCATATGTTGCTTTTAGTGCATTAAAAAAGTTCTAGAGTAATTATGATCTGTGATTATATCATCTTTGCAGTTTTAATCCACCAATCATTTCCTTATCAGGCTTCAAATCTGTCTGTATTAAAACATCTATATATTCTTGCTTTTAAAAAAGAAAAAAAAAATGTAAATATTTATAAACTAATTTGCCTAATCTGGCTATTTTGTTTTAAATCTTAGTCAAAAAGCTTTGTCGAATTTGTGATAAATGCTGTAATTAACTTAAATGAAATCTCTGAAACAAAGGAAATATTTTATTTTTAAATTTTGAATTAAGAAAATTTATTGAATTTAAAATTTGTTGATTGATTTTAGATTTTTTTTTTTACTACAGTTAGAGCTATCAGGATAAGAGAAACTGATAAATTTTAGTAAAAGTAAATTATTGTTTTAATTAAAGCTTTTTAAAAATTTTATATTATATGAAAATAAGCTTGCATTAAACAAAAAGTATTTATATATATGCCGTAACCCTTAGTTTCTTTCATAAAGAAACTAATAATTGGGAAGTAAATAATGGGATCAGTTTCTTAACTATATCTGAGTAAAAAAAAAATTTTTTTAAGTTCAAGAAAAGTTAAAGGCTTTATTTAAAGAGACCAATAACTGTGTGGCTTGAATTTAACATATAGAGAAGAATCTGTTTGTATTTATTTAAAATTATAGCACATCATTATGTAGAGGGAAGGGAGATTGACTATCACACGCACTATAATATCTGAAAAATATTTATTTATATATCTAAACAGAAAGATCTTTGTGAATCATAATATTTATAAATGAAAATGTTAGTACAGATTGAAATCGAACTTGTTATAGATAGCATTTATTTGACAGTTCTTTTCATGAGAATAGGTTTAAATTTTTAGGAAATTAGGAAAGATATTTTATACTAATATGAATAAAAGATATTTTGTACTGAAATGAATATGAACAAGCAGTCACTAATTAGTATTGTGAGTCTGTGCATGTGTATGTGTGTGTATGATGCATATATAGATATTTTTTTTCTTCATGGAAATTTACACATTGTACTCTAGATTATTTGATAGTATAATATAAAATGAATTTATTTTGTATGGGTTTTACAGGAATTGGTTATTGTTTTCAGTTCTAAATTTGATTTAAGTTTTAAAGAAGAAATTTATTTATATAATATCAGTTTTATAAAATACCCACGATTATATATATTTTTTTGAATATTTCTCGTAAATCAAAGCGATGTCAAATGTGTTAAGAAACAAATAATTAAAACGTAATCAGAGCTGAAAGCAATAAACCAAAACTAACATTTAACAAATTGTGTCAAAGGTTGCCTTCGGAGAGAGAATCGTAAATTCGAAGAATGAAAGCAAAAAAAACTTGCGGATGGCCTTTTTTTTTTTTTTTTTTATAAAAGCTAATGATAATGAAGTAAGAGGGATTTCTCTGGCACTCAATATTTGACCATTTTCTCTGATTGTTTTCTCTCTCAGAGACAGCAATTAACTCAACTTATTAAGAAGTGTGTATATATTACTTAAAGATGAAGTGCTAAATCAATTATAAATGGTGTACAGTTTTCTCTTTCTAAAATCAACTATGGTAGTTCACAACAAAAGGTGCTGTATTCAATATCAGTCTTCGTATTTAGCATTTAACAGTTCGTTTAAGGAAGACACCTCAAGAACAGTATTGTATCCGTGGCTTAATTGATAAAACTCCAAGCAATGATCGGACTTTAATATAAAGTTAGTTAACTACTCATCATTCTTATTAGTGATTTTTTTTGATTTTGACTCCAACCTAAGAATTTAGTAGAGAAGAGTGTGCATCTAGAACACTATTTTGTTTGAAATTTTTTTTTCCTCCTAAAAGAACAAAAAGAAAAATGATGATACTTAAAGAAACTAAAGTTATGAACTAAAATGTAAACCAAGCATCTGAATTCGAACCCAGGAAGAAAAGTATTTAAAAAGAATGAACATTATCTGCATGACTAACTTTCAACAGTTTTAATTATCGCGATCAATGTAGCTACATCCTGGATGAAAAGAATTTTATGTGAGTCTATAATTATTAAAGTAAGACAGATATAATGTGTTTTCCCAAGGCTGTGAACTAAAACTGGTAATTGGTGTTTGTGGACAATACATACACGTTTTCTGTCAAATTGGCCTTGACAGTATGAAATATTCATACTGAGCTTTGAATGAACTCAAACCAAAGAGACAATGCGTAATGTTTTATTATTTATTTATTTTGCTTTTATTTATATGTTCATAGTATGTTTAATAGATATTTGACAGTTATAGGAATTTAAAAAAAAAAAAGAGATAATTTTGACCTATAAGAAACTATTGGAAAAAAAATGTTAATAACATATGTGTTTTCTGTCAAATTGGCCTTGACAGTATGAAATATTCAGAGTGAGCTTCGAATGAACTCAAACCAAAGAGACAATGCGTAATGTTTTATTGTTTATTTGTTTTGCTTTTATTTATATGTTCATAGTATGTTTAATAGATATTTGACAGTTATAGGAATTTAAAAAAAAAAAAAGAGATAATTTTGACCTATAAGAAACTATTGAAAAAAAAATTTTAATATAATGAGAAAGCATAAATGCTTATATATTTGTCAAAAAAAAAAGGAAGAAAAGATTTCTATTATCAAAATTATATGCCTATTATTAGATGTGTGGAAAGTACTTGAATAGTCGTTGCTATGCTTTAACATGTTGATGCGATCTGTTATGATTATAAAGATTGGATGAATGTTGCTGTATGCTTGACTTTTGAAATTAATATAGTACATGGGTTTGGTTCGTGACCGGTCGACTTTGTCATCTTGCACCAAGACTATAATCACCCTGTGTGTTTATATGTGAAGCTATAAATGCTGAGCATTACTGAGGTAGAGTTATTGTACCACCTCGAATGGATAGATAGAAAATAACTATCTTATAATTTAGTTACTATGTATGCAGGTATTGGGAGACCGAGGACTTGATCCCAGTCCCATTTGCTTTATTATTTAAGTAGGGAATTATTGATACAGTTGCGGTAAAAATGTTTTGCATGCCTATTTAAAGTAAGTGTGTAGAAACTAGTTCCTCACCCAATACGTAGCCTCAGGAAGAAGACAGTTCTTTGGCCCATGCTAACATTTGAAGTTATGAATTGTTTTAATTTCTCTTACTGAGACACTAATGTGTGCGTTGTGAAGTGCTGCATAGTGCTATAAAATATCTAGAGGGTTTTGCAAGATAGGAAAAGTTACTATGACAGCATGAGGGTTGTAGTCAGATGTGTGTGTTGATGTGGGTATGACAAAGAGTTACTTTAATTTATAAGCTGGCCGATCTGTAGTCAGAGTTTGTGAAAGGTAATAAAATTAGACATCGTCAAGCTGTGGCAACATACTAACCTATCAAAACATATACAGTCGCTAGAGTGGTAATATGATGATCAGAATTACAGGGGGATAACGGTGAATATTTAACATGCATGGAAATAAAACTATGGTTTTATATTCCAACCAATTATTTAGAATGGTTAAAAAGTTTGGATATAACATTATCTTTGCATAAGAAAGACAAAATATTATTGCTTGTTGGAATAGTTAAATTTATAATTGTTGTAATGAAGGGGGAGGGGCAAGAAATTTATAGGCTTTGTGTAAAGTTAGAAGATAATTTCATATGTATATTTAAATGCGGAATTCTGATTCCGTGCGTAAGCACATTAATGTTAAATTGAAATATGGATCAAAATGGTGATTAACTTTTAAGGAAGTTTAAATAATCTGAAAGTATATTTATTATTATTATTATTATTTTTTTTTAGTTAAAGTGAATTTCAAACAAAATAAAGTAAATTTTTATTTTACAATGAGTATAATATTTGAGATTGTAGTGATATTATGTATATGTGTGTTTTTTTCTTATTTAAGTATAATAAATATTTGTCATTGTTATGAATTTACATGCGTGTCTTGTGTTTAATATTTCAGATGTCTAGAACCTATGTCTGGCACTTATATCCAGCACCTATACCTAGAACTAATACCAGATCACATTTCAATTTATGAATTGTTTTATGTTGATTGATTTCCATGATTGATGTCCATGGTTTACTTCCATAGTTTACTCCCGCAATTAATTTCCATTATTCACCTTTGTAAAATATCAACCAAGAAAGATTTTTTTTTCTTATATAGGATGGGAGGGGCAACGACGATTATTTCATGGGGATAAAGAATATACCCGACTCCTAAAATATAATAGATTCAAAATTACTAGTTAAATTTGGCAATTAGATGATACAAAATAGAATAAAATGAGAGAAAATAGTCAAATGAGATATATTGAATTTAATTATTTGATTCTTTGCAATGTTATGAATATTAGGAGTAGACATAAAATTCCTTTTCTGCTTTTGGTATTCAATATGAGACCCACTGGTAAACTCACATTAAAATTTAATTTAGCAAGTTTGGGATCATATCCATTGCATTGTAATCGTTAATAATTGCACCTCATTAGCAGATCAAGACCTTGAGAAATTTGAGTACTTCGATTATTAAATTTAAGAGAACTAGCCTGGAAGTTAAGTAGAGCAAGTATTAAAATCGGAAAATACTATTATAATAATGATAATGAATCTATAGTTAGTTGGAAGGCATATGTGTGTGTTTAATGAAATAAGATTAAGAATTATCAGTTAAGAAGATATAAAGGAGAACATAACACAGACATTTAGTGTTATATAATTGTGACTATTAGAAGCAATAGATGCTGAGAATGAAAATAATAGTAAATAGGTTAAATAGGAAGGATTTATAATATTTCTTTTATTCTCCTTTAAATTAAATAATAATCTTATATATTATCAACGTAAGTTATGAGTTCTCTGTATCGATTACTAATTTATTTCTAGCCATTTATATATTAGAAATATATAGATGACATTCTTGTAATTACCACTCGAGATCATATATTTATATAGGATTTGGAAGAAAGTTGTCTAGATTATTTAGTTAGCAGTAATTACTTATCATGAGAGTATTTACATAATGATTATTAAGTTTAAAATTAAGACCATAATAAACTGAGTTTGAATTCCTTTCTTTATTAAATCCTATAGTTATAAGCATGGCCGATCTCTGATGGGCATTATGATTTCATAGTTACAATTTGGCGCCAGGGTATTCATAATCTTATTATTACTATCATTAGGTAAACACGCTAGCATTCCTTGTTCAGTTCCAGAGTTATTTTCAATCGACTATTTATTTGCATAAAGTTGAGGTTAGAATATATACAAAATTATGGATAATAAATTGTTTATTTAAATTTTCAGAAATTTGGGTATTTTAAAAATAGGAGTTTTATAATAAGTCTTTTAAAAGATCTATTGTTTCTATTTGTTTATATTTTGTGATTGCATTGCTCATTTGTGATAATATGTTGGACTATTTCCATCATTGTCAGTAAATGTTGAATGCATAGAAAATTTTAAACTTTATTTAAACAAACTTTATTTAACTTTTCAAATACAAACAATACTAATATCGTCATTGGTCAGGCCAGCAACATCTAAAGAAGAGTGGAAAATAATACTATTCGAAACGTTATGTCATTACTAAATTATGTTGTCTATGTGTGTGTTATTACTAACAAGTTGTTTGTATTTGGAAAGTTTAAATAAGATTTAAAGTTTTCTACCTGATAGATTATAATGGAAACAGTCCAACATATCACATCTAATATACCAACATCACAAACCTTCAGGCATTGCCCAGTATTTGCACTGTGAATTTTAAAAAATTAAAACATTTTTTTTATTAATTGCTAATATTTTTATTTATTTATTTTTTCCAATATTTTTTTTTTTTGAGTTATTATAATTGAATAGCCAGTATTAAATATATTATCAATTTTTTTCTTCAAAAAGATCAGGGGAGGTTATTACAGTCCATTTCTCTTAATAAAAACACTTCTTTTACACAAAGATTTAATCAAGTTTTTTTTTTTTATTATTAAATCATGTTTGAAATTTGCATTGGAGATTACCTTTAAGATATTCTAATTTGAATTTCACACTCACAGTTTCATTTCTACATACTTGGATATCTATCTACTATATTATTCTCGTTTATTTGAACTGAATTAAAATTTATTTAAACAATTTAGTTTGGTTTCTTATTTAAGTGTTACGATTTCAAAATTTTGTCTATTTTTTTAAATTTTTTTTTTTATTTTCATTGTTGTTTTGTGCTTAATTGAATCACTGTGATTAGTAAAATGATGAAATAAGAAAGTTGTCATGATGGGTAACTGTTTAATTTTTTATAAACCTTATTCTTTGAGGGTTTTTTTTTTTGTGATGTTTTGCTAAGTTAAAATTATCTATACATATATAATAATAATATGAAGAAATATCTTTGTAAATCATTTACTGATGAAATTAAATACTCAGCTTGAAAAATGGAATATTATGTAATAATTGTTACTAGAAATCTAGAATTAACATGAAATAATTTTTGTATAAATAAATTTGTGAACTCATATTAACCATAATGGCATTTATTCTGTTATTCCAAATGGTAGTTAATGATTTTGTATGGAGAGAATAACTTTGCTTGTATACTGACTACTTTAAAAAAAGAATTGAATGATTATTTGTCCTGGAGATGAGATGATGTGACATTTGATTACCATAAATAATAAATTTTGTGATCTAAAAATCTTCAGTTCTTAAGTACATTATTCTATTAAACTATTAATATATGCTCTTTGATTTTGTTGGTTGATGGAGGAGAGAAAATACATTGCATATTAATGGTCATTTAAGTATAAAGTTTAAAAAGTAGTTATAAATTTAAGTATGAAAGCCTTTTCCTTAGAAAATTATTGCAGCCATTATTTTAATCTTATAATTTTTATTAAAACTTATTTTGCTTATTTAATTTAGATTTTAAAACAAAAAAAATCAATTAATTTTTTATAATTTAAACTTATAATGGGAATGTTTGATAATAACTCTCACTAGATAAAAAAATGTATTTTTTTTAGAATTATGTCTATCACTATTTTTTCCTATTACTATGTATTAATTTTAATGATTATTTAATAATTTAAAATTTTACTTGTATTGCTTTAATTATGTATATATCTTTTTTCAGTGCTGCTTTAGTTATTGCGTATATAATGGAAAAGTATGGATTATCCTACAAGTAGGAATGATTTTTTTTTTTTTTGGTTTTGAAAAATTTAATTTGTTTTTAATAAATCTGTAATTTTAAATTTTAAAAATGTTGACCTAATTTTTGATATTCATAAATCATTGCTTGTTATATATATATAAAATTAATAAGATTTTGGAGAACTACATAGTCTTCAATATTATTTAATTTTATTTTTTTATTATGTATGTTTTTATTGCTTGTTTATATGTATTTTTTTGTATAAATTCTAGCTATAACAAATCTAATGTAACTAAGATTGATTATACAATATTACAACGGGGCAGAAAAAAAAATGTGTTTAATAAAAACTCAGTGATTGACTAATAAATATACAAACTGCCATTTACGTGTATACGTGTGACTTGAGAAATGAAATTGTAATTTGCTTAAAGGTTAAAAAAAAAAATTAATTCTTGCACATTATTAAAGATTATTAAGTATTATTTTGTAATATGTGAGAAACAAGGGAATGATAATAATACTGTAAAGGAAGAAAGAAAAATGCTTGATGTGCAAAAGAATTGTGTTCTGGCTTGTCTTTTCTGAACTGAGTTTTAAATAAAATTTCTCACATTTCATAGTAAAATTGGATGGCAAAGCTAAAAATAAAGTTAAAATTTTAGAATTGATAACATTTTAGAAGTTATACTTAAAAAATTATAAGTCAGTATTGAATTTTTCTTTCTAAGTTAGTGAAATGTAAATAAAGAAAGAGAGAAAAAGACAAGATATTTGTGTCTCTTCTTCATTTATTTGTAAAAATCATGATATAATGTATTAAAATTTGTATCCACAAGTTTTGGAGAGATTAAAAGGGGATGTTTTTTAAAAAATATATTGTTGTAATGAAACAAATGCCATATATCTCCTACCTACCAGGTAACATATGTCTTGTTTGAAAACCAAATCACTTGAACAACATTGGTTTGGTATAAATAGGTTGGAAACAAGCAACTAGTTATCCATTTAACTTATTATTTATTTGAACCAAAGTTTACCGTACACATCTTGAAGATCTCATTATAATATTTGATTGCATCTGGCTGATGATTCATCACTGTTGACTTACCACTTTTTGTCATCTGATGAGGATTTGCTGATGGCTGGTCTTGGAACTGTAGGTGCATCACAGCTGGCTAATGACTCAGCACTGTGGCTTGCAATTCTCTCTTCTGACGAGGCTTTTGCTAATGGCTGGTGACATGTAATTTAACCTTAGTTGATTTCTATGACAATGATGTTGTTCATCCATCAGCAGTTTTAACCACTACTGTTGCATTAGTTTAGTATTTAAACCCTTTCTGTTTGAACTTCTTATTGTTGTGAGCTGATTCACTTTAGTCACTGCAAACCTTAAGTGACTGAAACAGTCACATCCTACATCCAGATGTAGATATATAGTTTTATTAGATATCGTAACTTTAACTTTTATCTGCCCCAAGAGTGTTATTTGATTGCCTTGGTAATCAGTGATGGTTTTGCTACTAGGATGCAGTCAATATTTATTTTTCTTATTAATAATAGCCCATGTCCTTTTGACACAATGGACATTGCATACTCAGGCTCCAGTTCCATTGTTACAGGCATATCATTAATAAGTATTCTGCATTTAAAAGCAGAGTTAATGCCTCTCACATTGATTTATGCAGGCAATTGATTTTAAATTGACTTTTTGATGTTTTGGAATTGACTTCCCCATTCTTTTATTAGCAACTTGTTTCCATGTAAAACGAAGCTTTTGTACAGATGATACACTTCCAATATACATACTGTAACGATATATAAATACGTCATTACATTAATTTAAAATAAAAACTTAAAAGTTCGCAAATAAAAGTAAAAAACTAAACGCTAAAATTAAAATGTTTGTTAAACGTATATACATTCGCACAGATGCCAAACTTTAAAAATATTTTTTTTTAAAAAACAAACAAATAAATTAAGTATTTGAATGTACTTTTTTATAAAAAAAAGCTACAAGATTTAAAAATAAAAACAGGTATTAATTAATTCTTGTAATCTGTAAATGGAAATGATTGTTTGTAAATTGTTTGAAAAGCAAGCTAGCCTTGGGCTCTTGTATAATTAAAATGATCTGATGAAAGATAGATAAGAAAATAAAGAGAAATTAGCTTGACCAATGGAAGCACTAAGCCTTGGCTCGGACCCTAACGAAAGTGATGGATTAGTGACGTTTTGTTGATTGAATCCGGCTGGATAATATAAAAAGGGAAATACAGTTTTTTCGGGAGTCCCAGCGTTTTGTGTTTGAGAGATGTGGTAGGACGCACATACCACACTCTATTTTAAAAAAAAAAAATGAAAAGTCTGTGATACCTTGAACCAGCTATTGCTATCTCCAGAACATTATCTTCCAATGGAGGCGTCGCGGGAATTAAAAGCAGAAACCTGGACTCTTCTACCATAAGCTATATTGACATGTACTCTAAATTTAAAAATAATTAAGAACTTTGGTTCAAGCTTATGAACTTCTATCTGACTTTTTTAAGTTTAAAATCAAATTAATAATGTTTAATTTTATATGTTTTCCGATTGATAAAAATCATTTCCATTTTTTTTTTTTATTGTCTGAATTATTTATTGTTTAAATTTTAAATGATGAAATTTAGATTGGGTATAGACGTTGCATAGATTCGTTAGCAGTTGATTATGTTGAAGTTTTCACATTTGATTAGAATATATAGGTCAACGATGTTAATGCGGGCATCTTACGATGAATGCCATGGGGCCTTGTGTATTCCCTTTTGCAATTGACGTTATCGATGATTTTGTATTTTGATCGATTGTGTTTAATTTGGATGTTTTTGACCGTGGAATCTGTGCAGCCGATCTATACTCAACATTTTAAAAACAAATTTATAAAAATAATCTGTGCGAACGTATTTAAATGTTAAATTTAAGTCGGGCGTGAATGGCTATATAGTTTTGTAAAGTTATATTAAGGGAGGGTAATCTTAGGTTATTCATTTCGTAATTGAATTGGTTCAATGGATTGGATATATTTGTGTAATTGTAGATGTAGTATGAGATCCGCTACAGGCAGGATTATATATATACGCCACACACCTTCTGTTTGCCTGTGGATGGGTTTGTAAGATGGCAAAGGACCGCAGTCCATTCCTATGGAGTTTTATGTTTATTGTTCTACTCGCCAACAGATGTGACATTCCTGTTGGTGGAGAGACAATGTCTTCTCTAATTCTACTTACTGATCAGATGTACATTCCTGACAGTATAGTATTTTGTGTTGTCGTATTTTCATGCTACATTGAATACATAAATGTATCAGATGGATTGGCGCCGGTTTGATTGCGAAATTTGTTGCCTAGGGTTAAATCAGGGAAGAATATTTTCTTTTCAAATGCAGATCTATGTAGTCCATTCATACTCGTCTCACTAAATAAATATTAAACTCATGGTTGTAATTTACCTAAATGTAAAACTAAAGATTAATAGAAAAATCAAAAATGTTAAACTTATTCCTCAAATTAGAATGATTTTATATGTGCGTAAATAAATATTTTTATGTGTTAATTTCTGGCAGTGGCTTTTATTCTTTTATATTTAAGATATAAAATTTAGATTTTATTATCTCTGCTACTCCACTGAGCTAGTGACTTGGGCTAACGATCTGAATATTTAAATAAAGTGGAATCTTAACAGCGCGTATCTGCCTACTCTATAAATTTTTCTAGGTTTAAATGCCTAGATGACGCCTTGTAGAGCAGATATTGTAGTTTGCGGTTAGATTCGATCTTCACTTTCATTTCGATCGTTATAATACATTGTATACCAGTGTGATCATTTGGTGTATGTGTGTATTAGTTTATCACATCTATAACAATGCTTTCCACTCGTTGATTTATATGTGCAGTGACTTTTTCTGTCAGCTGGGTGCTTGGTCGACCCTGTTTTCTGCTCAACAGTTTGAATGTTACAATCCATTTTTTTCAAAGGACTTATTTCATTCCACTGTTAATCCCATTAGAATCGCTTGAAACAAAGTGGAATCAACTGGTGTATTGGTCCATTAGGGACTTGACTCTGAGACTATGGTCTCTCATTCTACAAATAAAATGATCTCACAAAGCTTCATTGAAGAAAATCTTTGAAATTGCATTTTTAAACTAGTTTTTTTTTTAAGTTAATAGCAAAATCTTTAGCTTTCCCCCCTTCCCTTGTGTATCAAGATAGAAATGGTATCTGTGCATTGTAGTTAAGGGTTTGGAGTGAGAAGGTTAGTTCACAGAAACAATCAAAAAGATCAGCTGTATGCAAAGGAGTTGCTTGGGTTTGAAGAACATCGTAAGTTCTGAGATCTCATAATAGATATAAGTGTGGCTAATTTTAACTCTGGCTCTTTTTATTTGAATAGCCTTAAATAGAAGATTACTTGATCTTTATAGCTTGGCCAATTATCTGGATAGCCCTGATCAAATTCTTCAATTGAGCCAATTTTAATCATTTAATTTTTTCCCTCTTTATATCTTGAGATAGAAAAAAATTTTTTATGTGTGAGAGCAATTGCTCAAATTAATTTTAATCTTTATTTGGCAAGCTATTGTTTACATAATTGTCAATTTTTGATTCAAGACAAAATCTTGCAATCCACTGGAAGGAGTTTCTGCCTTTATTAACATTGAGCCAATTTTAATCATTTAATTTTTTCCCTCTTTATATCTTGAGAGAAAAAAAATTATTTTTATGTATGAGAGCAATTGCTCAAATTAATTTTTAATCTTTATTTGGCAAGCTATTGTTTACATAACTGTCAATTTTTGATCCAAGACAAAATCTTGCAATCCACTGGAAGGAGTTTCTGCCTTTATTAACAAGAGTAATCACTTTCTCTTGATTTAAAATTTTTTTTTAATAGACATAAATTTTTTTATAGACATACCAATAACGTTTGCATTCAGTTTTTTTTGATTAATGACAATGTGCGGGTGCAAGATTTTGTTGTTTTAAACTTTTTTTTGATCCCCCCACGGAGGGAAAAAAAATTATTTTGTCGACTGCACCAAATCTGTTGTGTTTAGTCTGGATTACATATATGTTTTTTAATAATCACAGATTCATGTAAATGCAAACACATGTAAATACGTTTCTAATATTATATTTATTACCAAATATGAAAACAAATATACACTCATATTTACAATTATTTTTCACTGGCTATACTCTGCCTGCTACTGTTGGCGAGATATAGCTTCTAGTTCTGGGTTGAATTATGAAAAAGGGGACTGCATTTGCTCTTATAAGTTTCCTACCACTTCCAGCTATATTTTGGCCAGCTTGCCTTATGAGTAGATCTGACGATACTTCCAAATGTACAAGTTGTTGTTCCAGTGTTTGGTTCTAGCAGCCTCCAGTTATGAATATGAACTTGCCTTATTGTGTTAACCACTTAGCTTAACTGCTATTGTCTGGAATTGGGAAATTCTGTCTTTCAGCTTTGTAACAGTCATTCTCTGTAAAGCATGTATACTGTTATTCAGGCTTGACAGTAGTTCTCTGCAGAACATGTATGGAAACGTGAATTCTGTCTTTCAGCTTTGTAATAGTAATTCTCTGACTTACCTTCAAAAAGACACTATTTATTTTCAGATCCCTATCCTTAATAGAAACATTTAGATTCAGTAAGCTTTATCACCTATTGGCCTATTTTTGCCATTCTCTATGCATTATCTATCTATATAAGCATAGGTTCATGGTGATGAATGCTGAATCCAATCTAGTTAAGATGGAATCTGGACTAGTCTTTTATTTGAAGGCAAGGTGAGATATGACACAAGTTCAAACCCATCTTCCTTCAATCTAATTCTTTTCTTTGTTTCGATTAATTTGTCCATCTTTTTGAAATGATGAAACAGGTGTCCTTCCTATTTATAGAATTAGTATCTGTTGTAAGGATGATCCACAATTCTGTCTAGATTAGCCTGCAAATATCCAAGCAACAAATTAAAACCATTTGAACATAAGCTAAGCAGTAAATGTTTAAATACCCATTATTAAATGTCATAATATAACCATGCATATATACGCATAAATGCGTCCAGAGTTTAGTTTATTTAAACTTTATATAATGTCACAATGAACTAGTTTATTAATTATAAAGAAATGAAGAAAAAAAAAAACATTTGGTGAAATCTTTTATATATATTTGTAAACTTAGGCTAACAATAAGATTTTACCAATGTATAGAACATCACGACTTATGACTTTAACTCAGTAAGCATTGCAATGATCTGATGTCAAGTCAATACGTCAATAACCAAGTGTTTAAAGAAAAAAAAATAAAAGAATGAAGTTTCATTACATAATTTTACGATAGAATCTTGCTATGTAATTTTAGTTTTGTGTACTACCATGTAATAATTGACACTGCATTTAAAATAAAAATCAAAGAACTTGTATGCTAGACAACGGAAGTTAATGGTAGTATAAAAGCAAGCACCATTCTTTTCTGCTCTCTTTTGTTATCCGTCAAAAGTTTTGATAACTACGCTCTATTAACGTCCTTGTCCAGTTAAAAACGATCACGGCTTCAAGTTGTTCGAATTCCGTCATTTTTAACGCTACGGTAAAGAATTTACAGTCATTTTAAAGCTTATGATGTGATGTACTGTAGCTTTTTAAACGAAGTCAAGAATCTCTCAGCAATTATGTCCAGAGAAACCTGTAAAAAATCAATAATATTCTAATTTTAATTTTAACAATGGAAGAAGGCAGTCCTTGCTTAGCACTGATTGGTTCTTTAATATATTGGACAAAAAAAGACCGCTTGTCAATAATTTTTACTGCTCCAACTTCTTTGTTTCATTTTGAAAATGATAAATGAATGTTTTAGACCATTTTAAAAATACTTTTGACATATTATAAATTATTTTGATAAAATATGCTAAAAATAAAATTATTTTAGAAAAATAGTTAAGATTTTAGCAAAAATTATTTATTTTTACACAATGTAAAATTGAGAAAGAAATCAGTGACGTCAGCAATACTTTTTAATTTGTTAGGAACGTTTTTTTTTTCAGATTCACCGCTATCGAATATTTTTATAATTATAAATAAAAATTTATTTTTGAAAAAACTTTTGTTTACTGTCATAACCTGACAAATTATTAATATACTTTTTACAAACGAAACTAAAATGAATATAATATTAAAAGATCAATATATATTTTACTGCTGATTCTGAAATTGATAAATCAAAAGTTTAGAAAAGTTTTACCTCACTTGGCCAATAAAATTAAGTGCAACTGAAAAGGTTAATATAACAAGATAGAACAAAAAAAAAAAGGATGATTTATTAGGATATTTAATTTGAATCATATAATTTTTGTTTCACCAAAAATTAAAATGAACCTGTAATCAAATTCTGAAATAGAAAGGATTACTTATTTCTAGTAATTTATGAAGGAATTGAATTAATTTATTTTGAATTGATAGTTAAAAATAACAGACAGCGTCATTATTCAAAACAAAAAAAGAAAAAGAAAGAACACATCTGATTGGCATACCCGACCATAAAATATTAACTTCAGATGACACATTGGATACAAATTAATTTATGGGTATGAATTGATAAACTGAAACCATAACTAAATAACTAGTCAATAAAATTGATTAAGATAGTTAAAAAAAAATGATAGTTTAAGCAGATGCTTAAAAGGGATAGGCTAATAAAAAAAAAATTAAAATCACATATATAGAAACGAAAGCATCAAATGCTAAAAGTAATGAAATATTAACGTGGAATGGCAAGAAGTAGCAGGAGATCCTATGACCTAGTCTTAAAGAAAGGAATAATTTTATATTTAGCTAATAAAAAAGTTTTTTTTTTTAATGTTACTTAGGAGTGGCAAACACTTATTAAATATGGAAATAGAATGTGTTGATGAGCCACAAAGTGCTACTGATAATGAAATGGCAGATGATTCTACCAGTAATGAGGAAGGGTCGTTGTATAGACAGATATCTGGTGGGTCTATGATTGGAACCGAACATTCTCCACAGGTGAGGGAAGAGAGACCGGTAGCTTCTCAAATTCAAGAGACTCCTATCAATGAAACGACTCAAGTACCCAGGGTTGAAGTAGCACAGTTTACGGGAGAGATGACAGTGATGGAGCAGTTGCTTCAAAGGTTTGTGCTGATCATGAAGGCTGATGTAAACTGTTTGGAGATAAGAATGAAGGCTGATATAAACAGTTTGTAGACATGAATGAACAGTAAAATGGAAGAGAGTATGAATTGTTTAAGAGAAAATTTGAAAGGAGACATAGATAGAGTGGAAACATGAATGAAGACCGAAATTAAGGATGTTGAAAATAAACTCTTAAGAATATGGGACGATTGTCTCTAAAACTAGAAAATGTGCAAAAATGTAATACAGAACTAAAACAAGGGATGGAAGGGATAAGGAAAGGAATGAAAGGGATATATATACAATGTCAGAAGCGATTCCCAGAATTTAGGGATAACATTACCAGCCAGCTAGACACCAAATATTAAGAAGTGTGTCAAACCCACGAAACTTGCAGGGGAGAAGTGTGTGAAAGCCAAGGGAGGCACCAGCATGAAGTTCAGAAGGAACTACAGATCATCGATACGAAATTGGACCACCTCTCCACTAGATAGAATACAGAAATAAAAACCCGATCTAAAGCACTTAGCCACCTGAAGATTTGAAATTATTGAATCCCCAGTAAGTAAGGATACATAGGTTGTTGGGACACAACAGGCCGAAATCAACTCAAGCATTCAGTATGGTAAGGGAAAGGCAATTGACATGGATGTCCAAATGTTGGCACCCCCAATAAACTCTACAGAATTGAAACATGAAGGGGATGACCTTGGAGTAACTGCAGCAGCTTTGGACAATGAAGAAGGTGAAGAAGCTACACTGAAAGATGAAAAGGGGATCCTACCGAGTAACCCTTATCATGGGTGTAACTGGTGCATTGCTCGTGATCAGTGTTAACTAAATATTTGAGTGATGCTGCAATTTTGAAGTAATCAAGTTAATCTTGGTACTTCAGTCAACCTATTTTATTTTTATCTGGTTCAACATGTTTAGCGATTAGAAACTGGTCTTTTACTGGCGAAGGGGATGATGAGATTTCGTTCACAGTTCAGATAAACAGCGTTCAGCTTTATCTTATGAAAAGATTTACCTGGCTTCATTTTTGAATCCACTCAAGGTACTAAACATTCTTTCATTGCTGAAATCTTAACTTCACCCTGAATTTTCCACTGTTTGGACATTAAGGTTCTCCAAAGATGGAATAGAAGATCATTCTCTCGACCCTAATTTAGAAGTGACACCAAATAGGGGCCGTAGTGATGCCAGGGCTCACATAGTGACTCCACCCCAATACCACGGAAGTGACCGAATTACTCAGCCAAGAAACCCAGGGAAATCTGGACAATCATTACCTAGAGCCTGAAGTTTACTTTCAAGTCAAAATCTATGAACATAACTGCAACTTCGTGAATAAGTTGTTGCTAACTCAAACGGCTATTTCAAGAGAAAGCTCCACCTCGAAAGAGCCAATTTGGGGACATAGGTGAAATCAGTACATTTGATCATCTTAGATATGCATTATGGCAATTAAAGACTTTCCATTATCCAGATGATCAGAATGTAGAAAGTTATGGGATAAGAATGGAGATGACCATATTGTGATCCATTAAGCAAGAGGGTTTTCAATTCCATAAGTTATGCAATACGTATGAAGGTCCCTTCACCTTTATTAGGCACAGAAATGACAATGCTTAAATGGAAAGGCACATGTTAAGCATTGGAAGACAGAAACGGACTCTTCACGGTAATTGAATCCACTATGATATTGTCTAAAGAGAATAAGTGTATATATGTAAAAAAAAATAAAAATTTGACAATAACATAAACACTGATAAAAGGAAAGGGTACCCAAAAATAATAGGCCACAGGTGGTGGCAGCTACATGCTACACTAAACTTTAGCTTCTGGTTATTTCCCTCACGCATGGAACACAGACCAGTCAAGCCAATCCAGAGTGACATATTAACCCATTATTTATCAAGTACTAATCTTTATTAGATATCTGCCGTATGACATGAAGAAAAATATTCAAATGGCACATCAGCAGTTGCTGGATAAGGCTCAAAAAAAGAAACAAAGGTAAGAAAAGGGGTAAATACAATTTCAAGATTGGGGACAAAGTTTTTGTCAAAACGCCCCATCCAAGTAGGCATTTGAAAACAGATATCAAAAGTTTTGTCAACAGTATATGGAACTGTACACCATTGTGAAAGAAACGGGTCCAAACATGTTTTGAATTGATATGGAAGGGATGTCAAGGGAACCTATAACGCCTGTATTTTAAAACTGAATATTGGTCACTTAGAATAGCCCCTAACTCTCATAGTTGATTTATATGTAAGTTTATAGATAAGTATAAATATTAGCTAAACAGTCAAGAGTAAAGAAGGCTATATCAGAAAGTGCAAGAGGCAATGTATGTATATTGAACTGGGTCTGTTTAATAGAAATTGTTTAATTGGGTTTAAACCTTATTTAACATAATTTTAAAATTTTATATTTTTAATATTACGGTGAACGGACCGACCCTTCAAGAAGAGGGGAGAATACCATTGATAGCATTTGATAGCATTAACCATCAATGATACCCACGGTCAGATCAAAGTATGCAAAGCATAACACGATCACATTTCCAGACTTGGCCCACTCGACTTCTAGATTCAAACCCCTGCCATCTAAAGTATTTTATTAGTTTAGAGGTAAACCTCAGACGCCAGCTAATCATAATTTATAATTAGCATGCCTGGACAACAGGTCCACAATCTAGCATTTGAAATATCCCATAACTAGCTCACACTCTGTCTAGGGTCCAGCATATTTACATAACACCTAAAATAACTCTACACTAATTTACTGGTGACGCAGTTGCAAGAGAGAAAGAGAAAATAGACAAAATAACAATTACGGCATACATTAATATTAAATTATTTACGCACACATTTTTTTAATCGATTATAAAATAACAAATTTTATATAAAAAATATAAATGACTTCAGGCTATAGTTATAATAGTCCGTTAATTAAAATTCATTTAAAATAAGAGTCTAGACTATGAACAGAAAATATTTTAAAAAATCTTTACCTAGGGTTTCATGATCAGTTTCTAACCGGTTGGCTTTTTGATCTTCAGCGATTATTCCAGGGTTTGTTTTCCATTCTTTATGTGTTGCCAATAGGAGAGAGAGTTGCGGTAGCGTTTACTTACAATCTAGACATTGGTTCAGGCGAGGTTCAGTTGGTTTTCTTTTTGGTTTGGGTTTTTGGGACCTGAAGCCCAGCTGAATATCCTAAAGTTGTCTAGCAACATATTGCTAGATCTGCGGCTTTTGCACAGATGGTGACCGCAGCAGTAATTGGCTAGCTTACTGCTACATTTCGAATATTTGGATTCTGCATTCTGTCCAAACTGATCCATGGTCTAGCAAATTGCAGCCCCGACTGTATAGCAATAACATGAACCTGACTAATAACAAATTGATGACTGGAATAACTTGATCACAAAATGCAGACCAGACTGTATGTCACAAACCAGACTGTATAACAATAGAGAGAGCTTACTTTTTTTTCCTTCTACTTGAAATGTCTTTTAATTAATTTTGCATTTCTTTAAATTGATTTTTACATTTGTCTTAATCTTAATCTGTTCAAATTCATCTAAATGATCTTGATAAGATAGTTTAGTTTTTTTTTTTTTAATTAATACAATTTAATAAGTAATCTTATAAACTAATTAATTATATTTTTCAAAGTTTTACAAATATTTTATTTTTAGAGACTAAATTTTAGTCCGATTTCACATTGGCTTATTTTATACATTATAAAAGTTTTTCGTTACAAAAGGAGAGAAAAATACAAGATTTCCCCCCACTTGCTAAGAAGTTTTATTCTAAAAGAAAAATATAAAGCAGTTCTTTTATTTTTTGCAAAATTTCGTTTTAAAAATCTTAAACCTAATAAAATTATTTAAAAAATAAATAAATTATGAAACATGTAACACTATTCAGTAGCAGTTCAATATATATATGTAGGATAAATTGAAATGATGAGGGTATACCCAGGTGGGTGTTAAAACAGTTACTGGGATCTTCAGAACTGTCAGAGATGTAGGAGCTGATCCATGCAAAGTGATGGACACTCTAATATTCCATTCAGTCCTTATAGAAATCCAGTAACCCTCAAAAGGAGCAGGATAAAAGGCTGATCAATTTGGATATGTCCTTCTGTAACAGACAGAGCCAGTCGAGTTCGAACCATACAACCATTATAATGTTAATAAAAATAAAAAAAGATATCCATATAGAAATCTCACTGTATTATGATATAAGTTGTAAAGTAAGAAGGATGTGAAGATAATTTGATAAATGTTAGGGAATCAAAATAAATAGGCGTTATAACTTGTATAATGAAAAAAAAAATTAGTCCAACGCAATAACTATGCACACCTCACTTAAATGTTAAAATTTGATAATAGCATAAAATTTTAACCTTGTAATAGTAGGGGAATTATAAGGATGACCCACAATCCTATCTAGATTAGCCTCCAAATATCCATAGTAACAAATTAAAACCATTTGAACATAAACTAGGCACTAAATGTTTAATACCATGTACACACATTTTAGTTTATTTAAACTTTAGATAATGTCGCAATGAACCAGTTTATTAATTATAAAGGAGTGCAGAAAACAAAAAAACATTTGATGAAATCTTTTATATTGAACCGGATTGATTTCCGATTCAGTTGTTTTAGTATTAAAATTTAAAAAGGGAAAAGCAACTTAATTTTCATTAAAAGTCGTTAAAATGTTTTTATTATTATTTTTTTAAAAAAAGAAGCGTATATGTATTTAAACACATACGCGTTTATATTTAAAATAGTTTACTTTCACTACTTTGTTTATAAAATTGATTTATTTTAAAATAGTTTACTTTCACCGCCTGTTTTAATCAATTTGATTAAAAACAGGCAAGCTTGCTAATTATATATTCCTGTTGCTTTTATTTTAATCATTTTTAAAGTTAATGCTAAAAAGCGGAGGTTTAATTGTATTGTCGTTTTTGTTTCAATATCCCTGGTTGGAATTCTTAAATTAGATTGAGCGGGAAATTAATATTTGCCCTGCCTGAGATACAGAATTGGAGACTAATGAAAGTTTTCGCGGGAAATGTAGCGAGTCAAGGATAGCCCGCCAATTTTAGAGATATAGAGAGGATTCAGTATAAAAATAGACACTTGGATTATTGCCTGCAGAGAATAACACCGTTTTGGATAGAGTGCGGACATTTAATCCCTGCTAAAAACTTAAACTATTATCGACAAACTTCGTTAATGTGCAAGATGTCAAAATGTACCGCTATGAGTTTTGCCATCATTAGAATGTCTGGCTAATTTAAACAAAGGACGGACCCACGCCTACCAGCCCTTCTTCAGTCATGCCATGCGCCTGTAAGATAAACACTACCTCTACCTTGCCGCTGTCAAAGGACCCGAAAGATGAATTATTACCAAAAGTGCGCACTCGTCACTAAATCACTAGAACTCTGCCTTACCGTAAGCTAAACTTTTTCCTATTCTAGCCAGGGTAAATAAATTGCGTTTAATCAAATCTCCGCTCAATCTAATGATAAATATGTTTTAAAATGGTATTAATTGTTTTTAATTATTTATTATCTGTATGTACTTTTTCTAGTATTTAAAGTGTGTCTTGGAATCTTAGTTTTAAGATTCCAAGTTTGTTTGCAATTTTCATTTATCAGGGGGTGCATTAGGAGATTGTATTTTATATGTTTAATATATACCTGATTATTTCGTTAACTATTACAAAACGCATTGGCAGTTTTCGTAGTCTTTATTTATTCACCTGCCCTTAGTTGTAAAATAAAGAATCTTTAAGCATGTTTCGTTTGCACTTTTTGTGCAAGCAACAAAATCTTTTTGCTGGCTATTTGTCAAGTTATTTCTTCGGGTTGTCTGAAAGTAGCCATTTCTTTCTGGAATACTTAAGATTGTAATCAAATATCTTTTGCTGTCTTGTAAGTGAGATCAACCATGTTTACTTTGAATGTAGTATTACGCGTAGCAGTCCTGCGGCGTTTTAATGAAAGTAATTAGAATATTACTGCTCGGACGTCCGCGCTGGTTTCGTTGATTTCCGGCAGGACAGTAACTGTTTTATTATCTCTGATTCAGGAAGCTAGAGTTGTTGTTTGTTTTTGTAATTTTACAACTGGCCAGCAAGAAGATATTATCCTAACCATTTCTTATATTTTAAGTGAGAGAATTTTGCTGCCAAAATGATTAATGCCTTCATGTTTGCCGTACTCTTGTGCACTCTCTGGTAAATACGCGTATGTTACTATAAGCCACATTTGTATTCGTGGCTAGATGTCTTCACTCTATTGCCCAACTTTTAATAAAATTAATAAATTGTAAACTTAATTTGGCTGACGTTTGTCTTTGTGCTTTGATTTCTCAACTGTCTAAACAATATTTAAGATATCTTGTTCCTCCCTGAGTGTAGTTCGGTGCCTTTTGATTCGCATATCCTGTCCACCCTAAAATAAATGTGTAGTTGATGTGATGTGATGTGATGTATTATGGCTTCTCCTTAAACGAAGTCAAGAATATCTCAGCAATTAAGCCCAGATAAACCTGTTAGCCACTTTCTTTTACATTCCCCACTCTAAATTTACCCATAATCTGCTCTATCCCATTTCCACAACATAATTTTTGTTAACTCTATAACCTTTATATCTAAATCCCCCTTATCTTTTCCCAAACCTAGCATAAAAACCAATAATTCACTTTCTGTATAATCACTCTTTTCATATTTATTTTTCCACAACTTCATTATATGTACCCTTTCTGTTTTCAAACATTTACATTCAATTAACAAATGCCTAATATTTTCAATTCCTTCCTTACATAATTTACAAAATAAATCACCCATTCCATTTACATGTATATTCTTTTGTAGCTAAAGATCCCGTTCGAGCCTTAAACAATAAACTACTTTCCTTACTATTATCATATATTAACTCACACCTAATATTCTGTTTATTTCTATATATATTTAAACTCTTTTTACTCTCCATACTATTTCTCCATCTCTCTAACTCCCTAGTCTTTATTAATAAATTTATTCTTTTATCCCATTCCTTACTACTATAACACTCAATAATCCTCTTAACACAATAAGATTTTACCAATGTATAGAATGTCACGACTTATGATTTTAACTCAGTAGGCATAGCAATGACCTGATGTCAAGTCAATACATCAATAACCAAGTGTTTAAAGAAAAAAGTAATAATAATAAGAGAAAAGAATGAATGAGGTTTCATTACATAATTTTATGATAGAATTTTGTTATGTAATTTTAGTTTTGTGTACGACCAGGAGGTATATGTAATAATTGATACACTGCATTTTGTACGCTAGACAATGGAAGTGAATGATAGTATAAAAGCAAACACCATTCTTTTCCACTCTCTTTCGTTATTCGTCAAAAGTTATGAATGTTGAGTTATGTAACTTTACTATGGGAAGGGTTGGAACATTAAGTACATTTAAATAAGATATGGTAGAATTGTATGCTCAATACACAGAATTGTATTTATTATTATTATTATTGTTGTTGTTGTTGTTGTTGATGATGGTGATGATGATGATGATGATGAAAGATTTTGAATTTCACTTGTTGATAAAAGCTGTTATTTTGAGTTAAAAAAATTTAATTTGTCTCTAGTTTATCAAAAACTATTCATACCCCATCCATCGACTTATTTGGTTGCATAAGTATATACTCATGCACACTTTCAATATGTATATGATGATTCAATAGTGGGGTTAATTGAATAGAAGCCATTAGGAACCCATGTAGAGGTTAGATAATTGTTGTCCTAAGTAAAATTCATCCCTGAAGAGAGTCAAAAGCAAATTCTCCCTGGGTTTGAATTCCGAGGTGTAATGGAACCTGAAAGAGGGGTGAGATCTGGATGAACCAGTCTAAATTGTATCTTAATATAATTCTAAATTAGAGCTATCCCATTAAGATGGACACAATCATTGGTTAGGTACTTTAGCGAATCATTCTCTGCATCCTACCCGAAGACCTTAGGCCTGACTGTAGTGAGATGTACTCCCTCTTATCTGGCAGTGTGAATTTTGGTTTGTTGCAATATATATTGAAGACTTTTATATAGTTTCCCAGAATATATTTAATTTTATATATATGTAGATTATTTAATTGTTTTTTATTTATATGTATTTGGTAAAAAAAATTTTCAGGGAAGCCTTTTTACACGTCCAGCACAGAAGGTTTTGTATCAATCCAAATGAAGGTTTTACAAGGCAGTTAATGGTAAGAATTTTATGTGTATATGCATGTAACTTGGACTCTGATGCTTATGTAATATTCTTGTTATTAATTTAACATTGTAAATTTCAAAAAATAATATTACAATGAAAACCTTATGTTCTAATAATACTATTTGATATATAAAGCACACTATTTGATGTATAAAGCACTCTTCATTTGCCATACCAGAATAATAAATCGAGGAAAACAATCAAGTCTTAAAAAGAAAAAAAAAAAGGCAACTATTCTCTATTATTTAAATATTTTGTTATAAATGATAATGCTGAAGGCAAAAAATGTTCAGTTTAAATGGTGGAGGAGGCATAATTCTGTTAATGATAAATCCAAAGATAAATTGTTCGTTATTTCTGAAATTGTAACATTTCTAATCCCACAAAAAGGGTAGCAATACTTAACATAATTATAAATAAAATTTTAATTATGAATAAAAATTGTAATATGATTGAAATGTGAATGTTGTGTGGCTAATTTAATATTATAAAGTACCAAAAATATTCCTGTTGAAAAATTTGTGATTTAATATTTTTCAAAGTAAAATATATTTTTCTATTATCAACTGAGAATAAATTACTTGTCTAAATGAAAAATATCAAAATAATTCTTTTGACAACAAATAAATGGATTAAAAATGACATTGTTATGAAATCTATAATGTTTAAAAACATTAAAATGATGTTGGAAGTGATAACATTTGTTCTAACCTAACAATTTAAATATAATAAATAATATCTTGGTCTTTCTTTTGTATCTTTTAACTTTTATACTTATTGAAAAAAAAAGAGAATATATATATAATTAAAATGCATGGTGTTAGAATTTATTTATGCCTTTTTGTTTGAAGACTTTATTATCAATAGTCTTTTTTTTTTTTTTTAATGCATATTATAATATGTATTGTACTAAATTAGTTCATTTACTTCATCAGTAAAAGTAATATTATTTTTGAATGAATAATAATTTAAAATAACTTATTTGGAACTGCTCTGAACTTTATATATTGTGCCACTACAAATTGACACTGTTCGCAATTTTTTTAAGATTACCAAAATTACAGTAACTGATATGAAGGCGCCACTAAGCATATAGCCTAGCACTGGGTTATGAGTAAAGGGCAGGTAAGAAGATGGGTGAGAAAGGTAATGCGGTATGCAAAAGATTTGGATAAAGAATTTATATCAGTATACTTGTATAAAAGGTGGGATGATTGTGTTAGGAGGATTGTTGAGTGTTATAGTGGTAAGGAATGGGATAAAAGAATAGAAGCATTAATAAAAAATAGGGAGTTGGAGAGATGGAGAACTAGTATGGAGGGTAAGAAGAGTTTAAATATATATAGAAGTAAATGGAATATTGGATGCGAGTTAATTTATGACAATAGTAAGGAAAGTAGTTTATTGTTTAAGGCTCAAACAGGATCTTTAGCAACAAGAGAATATACATGTAAATGGAAAACTATGGGTGATTTAGTGTGCAAATTGTGTAAGGAAGATATAGAAAATATTAGGCATCTGCTGATTGAATGTAAATGCTTGAAAGCAGAAAGGGTACAGATAATGAAGTTATGGGAGAATAGGTGTGAACAAAGTGACTATATAGAAAGTGAGTTATTAGTTTTTATGCTGGGTTTGCGAAAAGATAAGAGGGATTTAGATATAAAGGTCATAGAGTTGACAAAGATTATGTTGTGGAAATGGGATGGGGCAGAATATGGGAAGACTTAGAGTGGGGAATGGAAAATAAAGTGGCTAACAGGTTTATCTGGGCATAATTGCCGAGATATTCTTGACTTCCTTTAAGGAGAAGCCAAATACATCACATCACATCACATCACTAGCTTGAGGAGAATCTTTAACAATCATAGTGATAATTTACTTACGTACTGCAGTCACATAATAATTTTTAAGATGTAATCTTATGTGGACTCTACTAATTACACTTTGTTTAAACCAAATGGACAAATAATTGTTAACATTATAAGAGAAATTAAAACACAGAAGCACTTAAGTATGGTTTAAATATTTATTATATTCATTTTAATACTAATTGTTTTACCAATTCCTTTTTTCAGAGCACTCTAACTGACTTTATCTGAAATTTAAGAAGAAAGACAAATGTAAATCTTATTTCCATTTCTTTTTTAATAAATACAGTCCATAATTAACGTTTTATATCTTTTTCCCAAGGGAGCATACATTGCACAAGGTCTACGAACGACAGCAATCCAGGTTTATTCTGGAGGCCTGTACTGAAGGTCGACTAACTAATAAGAATGGACTATATCTTGCACCATTCAAACCCTAAAGGGATGGTGCAAGTGTCCGTTATTTGCTTACAGCCATCGAACATCCCTTTTACATACACCAAGTTCTGACATAAGGTTCCTGTGTTTGCTTATAATCGAAACACTTAACTGATCTTTATTCCCTCACCCATTTGTCTTTCCAGATCGAGCAATTAACATTTTTTTAGAACTCAAAACTAACTCACTTTGAACATAATAAATTAATTAAAATTATACAAAATTTTAATTAATAAAAAGTTAGTAAAATAATACCATCCCCCCGTTTTCAATTCATCCAAAAAAAAAAAAATCCCTCTTAAAAAACCCACACTCGATTGTTGAAATTTTTATATACAACTAACTCAGTCAATTGAGTTTATAATTCTATTACGCTAATCAGAGTAAAAGTTCATATTTACCCTGATTGATCAGCAGTTTTACTTTCTTCACGTGGGTACTGTCCTGATAAGATTTTTCTTGAAACTGCTGGCGTGAATCCTTTATTTTGTCCATTGGCTTTTTGATATCCTAAGCTAGCTTATAAATTCATTCTTCCCGTAGTTAACAATCGCTTGGGCGGCTCCAGGTGTGCCTGTGAGACGTATTTTCCCTGGAAAGTTTTTGATGTCTCCTAGCCGGAAAACATTTTTTTGGTGCTGGTTAATATATGTTTCAATCTACTTTTTTAAATATCTTTTTCCATTCTCCCTTAACAAAAGCAAACTCATAATTTATGTTTTTCAACGAACAGGATTCACACTTAGCATTTATTTTTAGATGTATTTTGACACTTCTAATTTCTGTTCTTTTATTCTCATTATCTTTTTAATTAATGAAAAAGTTCTGGTTCAATTAGTGCAATAGATGGAAATATTTAATTATAAATACTTTTATTATCTTTTTCCAGAATTACAATAAAAAAAACTTTTAATGAAAACAAATCTCAATATCTAATTTTATCTTGAGTTATAATTGCTTTAAACAAATTAATAAAATGAAATCCGATTTCTTCGAGATAAATAAAAAAAAAAACTTTAAAAAGATTTTAAAGATTATTATTTTAAAGTAATTTAATAACTACATACTTTTATTAAAATAAAATATGCATGTACACATACATCTATGAGATGACAGAAAATATCATCTCAATATATAAAAATAAATATTAGATGAAAATTCTATCTCCTGGTTGGAATCTCTATAGCTTCCTTCATGATAGTTTTTTAACAGTTAAACTGTCCAAAAAAAATCCATAGGGTAAATAAATAAAAAATGTTGAAACGTCATCCTTGTACTTAATCTCCACCTTCAAACAAAGGTAAAATAATTTTTCAAGATTTCTGATGGATGTTATAGTAAAAAGAAGAAAAAATATAATAATTTTATTTAGTTAGATTAGATAATATCAGATAAAATAATAAAGAAAAAATTGTTTAAAAAGTATTTCGAAACACATTTGGTGAATTTGTATTATGCTCAATAAAGGTATGATTTTATATTTAAAAGGAAGATTTAATTAATAAATCTTTACAATGAATTGCTAAGTTTGTATTTAAAATTATAGCAGAAAGTGTAATGCCCAGCTAGTATTTCTGATGTTATAAAAGTTAGATAATGTACAGCACATAGCAAGTAGAAAAATCATTAAACTAGTGTAATTCTTGTTTGAATACAAAAAGTTTAGAGGTGCCCTAAGAAAGCATATATTTTGAAATGGGAATTATGAACTAAAATGAAATTGCTTGCTGAGTCACACTCCAGTAGAAAATTTTGTTGTAGACATTTATAGAGAAATATTTAATAGAACTTTGTTCTACTGTTTTTTTATTTTGTAATATAAATCTAATCATATGTCTATCTTCTTTACATATGCTTATGTAAAAATAAAAATTCAAACTCAATTTTTTTTTTTCTATTCTCCATATTTTAAATCAAAAAATATACAAAATATTTTTAGGTACTAATCAGTACGCCAGGCCAGCCGTCTGGTGGCATTGTTTCTCTTCTAAAAACATACAATTATATTGATCTGGGCTTGACTATTTTTAATTAAATTATTTTTACATTTTCTCCGACTTTTATTAAAATATTTTTTCCTAATTTGTCTGACTTTAAAAAAATATTTTTACATTTTCTCTGCCTTTTTTAAAAAAATATTTTGACATTTTCTCCGCCTTTTTGAAAATATTTTGACATTTGATACGACTTTTTTACTCATCTTTTAACATTTGATACGACTTTTTTTTTTTACCAATATTTTGACAATCTTGTAAATAATTTACGATACAAGATTTGATTCAAATATTTGTACATTTTCGTTTTCAACTATGGCAAAATTAAAAACATTGTGTAATACAAATAAAGCCAAAACAAAATTCACTGTATAGTCGCCATGTTTGAAAAACAAAAAAGAAAAACAAAGTTGAAAAAGTCAAAAGCTTTGATCTTAGTTTAACTTTTTTGGGGGAAGATGGGAAGAAATAATTTGTCATCACTGAGACAAAAGTTATTTTTGGTTTGTTTTTGTTTTTAAAAAAGGTTAATAAAAATTGGTTTTAAAAAGAAAAGTTTTAATATATCAGCGGTATACAAATAAAAAACTGAAACAAAAATTACTGTATAACCCCCCCAAAAAAATAAACAAAAAAAAAAAACCAAAGTTGAAAAAGTCAAAAATTTTGATGTTATTTTAATGGTTTTTTTTTTTTTTTGGGGTGGGTGGGAGGTGAGGTAGTTGACAAAGAATTTGTTGTCACTGATCAAACCAAACTTATGATTTCTAAAACTACGTGCAACCTCAGTCATTTTATTTATCTCGTAATTTACGTGGCTATTCGCGAGAGTTTTGGGAAAAGGTGCTTGACCATGATCTTTTGCAATTTTTTCCACCTTCCAAAATGTGTAGGGAAGCACGGCGACAGTCTTACAATTATTAGTATCAAATACTACGTCGGGTAGTGGGTAAGATCTTTAATTAGAATGCATATTACAACAGTTATGACCACTTGAATTCCCTCGACCCTCATATCATATGATTGTGATCTGTTAAGTGTGCGTATTTGCATAATGTCACGAAACACATTAGCAGGCTATAATATTGGTGTGCAACATATATACGCCTGCAGCAGCTAATGTGAACAGTACTGTTCTATAGGCAGTAAGTTTCTCCGCTAAAGCACAGAAATATTGGGCCATGTAAACGGCATATTTCTGGGTTTTTAACAGAGAAACAACACCATCAGATGGCTGGCCTGGCGTACTGATTAGTACCTATTTTTATATAAAGCAAATTTTTTTTTTTTTAGGAGTATGAACCAATTTACACTGGCATACCGATTAGTACCTATTTTTTATATAAAGTAAATTTTTTTTTTTTTAGGAGTATGAACCAATTTACCGTGCCAGGTTGACTCTTCAAAATGGACATCCTTCTCAGGTTACAGGTATAAAATATTTTTAGTTTTTAAAATAAGAAAATATATCATCAAGAGTTTATATATGTTTTATTTTAAAATAATAATTTACTACTTAACTAAAATTACAATGTGTTGACAGTAAAATAACATGAAATTATTGCAATAATTGTTGAACACACATTTTTTCCTTTACATTTAATATCCTATCTTAAATCATTCAATATAGTATTACTAATGTGAAAACAGATTTTTTAACTAGTATCTGACTGTTGGGGAGCTCTATCATTTACTTCTGTTGTATTTTTAAGCTAATGATATGAATGTTTTGAATCTAAGCCAACCTAGTTGTGTTTAAGTAAAAAGAAAAGTGAATTTGTTTGATTGAGTTTAAGTTAATAGTTGACTATGCCAAAAGTCAAAAAATTTCTGTTCTTAGTTTATAATTGAAATGATTAAATATATAGTTACTGATTTAGTATCAGCCCTATGTATCTGGCAAAGAAGTTGGTTTAGTTGCAAAACTATAGATGTTTGAAAATTTTTAGATCATATGCTTTGAGTAGTCTAATAGAAAAAATTACTGCTATACAGAATTTAATATCTCTTTTTCCAATATACAAATTTATAACCAGAAGTTATTCTAGTTACTTGGTTAACATTTTTATCTGGCATCTATTAATTATTTATGTTTACATAAATACTTTTAGAATAAAATGATGTAAAGTATTATGATTTGCAATACACATCTGACTTTTTTGTATGGGAGGTTGTTTGAGAGGTTTTGGCCTGCAGTGGATTATTTAAAACTTTTTTTCTTTTATTTAATGCAATAATGTATTGCAAGATTTTTGAGTACTACTTTTTTTTTAATTTTTTAAGCAAAACATTAAATGTCGGAAATAATATTAAAAAATTTTAATAGTATTCTGTAGTAGCCAAAAATAATGCATTATTAAAAATTCTGATATTGTTTGAGTTACTGACAGACTACTTGTAATAGGAAAGATAACTACCACATAAGGACATTAAAAAGACAGTTACAGATATAAATTGCAGAGTTTTTACTACACTAGAAGTTGATGCAAGAAAATGTAATATTGAGAAGTTAAAGCTTGCAAAATATAGCCATTTTATTAAAAATTTTGGGTATGAGCTTACTTAAATGTGGCCTTTGATTTCATTATTCACCATCTTCTAACATGAAAATTTTTACTTTTACTAAAAAATTACATAAGGATGGCCACAGGATTATAATATCAAAAATCATTTAGTTCCAGCATTTATTATTACTTTTTTTATTTGTGAAAGATATAATCTAAAAACTTACTACTATTCTCTGTAATCTTTACTATATCGATAATCTTTTAAGAAATATCTCAATCTAGATATTATATTACATTGATTGAATCATATATTTGGCACAATATGACATAATTAAATATGATAATGCTGATTGTAGACTTTTATCTTATGTCTTGGAAAAAATTCTGATTATATTCTTTATGTTTTCATTGAAAAGTCCACTAATAATACTTGTAAACATTATGATTTTAGCTCTCAATATTTTCTGGTATTCTCAAAAAGAATAAGGATACTCCAACAATGCTAATAAATATATATGAGTGTTATTATGCAGGTATCCACAATGAGTTATCACTAATTTGATGCTAGAAATAAATAAAATTATCTGAAAATTTATGTAGAATGCTTGTTCTAATTTTAAAACTGAGTGCTATTCAAAAAAAGATTCCAAAAATGTTTTATTTATAATAATCAAGAATTTTGTGTCACTAAAAGTCTTTATTTTCTACATTGTACATTTGCTCAATATTTTTAGTTAAGACATTTATTCTTGATTAAGTTGAGAAAATAAGATAATTTAAATGTGCAATCCATTCTGCTGGTTAAATAGATAAAAGTTATTGGTTGAAATCTTCTTTTAAAATGATATAACTAATCCAGCAGTCTTTTTAGATATCTGTCTTGTTTGTTTCATATAAAAATGAATATTATTAGAAAATTTTTAGAATGAATTAGTCAATTTTAATTTCTGAATATCCTGAAAAGATTTTTAAACATCTTAACTAGATATATAATATTTTGTAATAAGAGTTTTAGCAACCAAATCTTCAAATATATAATTGAATATGTTAAGAACATGATGATTTGACTACTGACACTCTTATTGTAAACATATTATACTTATAAATATTATCTATGTTCTGTATGGTTTGTAAAGTAGTCAACTTAGAGCTAAAGGTTCCAGGATCAGTTTTTCACTTGACATAAAAAAAAAAAAAAAATCTAAATTAGACATTGAAGGCAATTGTTAAATTATCTATTATGGTGTTCAAGCATCACATGATCTCAAACAATTAACCATATAATTATTATTTTATGACTTATTGTACATTATTAATAAGACATAAACCTTCTATAAGCTTTGTGATGATTTCAATATTAATGATATTATTACAAAATGGAATATTTTTGAATGTTAAATTTGATTTGTAAAAATTAAAACTTATCTAATTTTGACTGATCTTTGTGTAAATAAAATTTGTAGAAAGATAAAAAATTAAAACATATAATCTGATATATCTAATTTGCTTTTCAAGTTTTTTGGTGGATGTACTTCTTCTAAATTAAACACTTTTAAATGAGCAATTTATGTATAATTTTAGTACAACATAGATATTTGATGAAATTATGGTTTAAATCGGCTAACCCCTATAAAAGCTGTATATTATTAAATGTAATTAGAAAAGTTTTGGCAATATCATATATATAAAAAAACTCAGCACTCACATTTAATTATAAAAACAATTTAAAAAGTAGAAAAATATTGACAAACTGTGAAGTCATGACTAAGGCATTCTAAAATTTTTCTACATACTAACTTGCATTCTATGTGAAACATTATATCAGTTGATTTAATTCATTAGAGAAAATGGCATCCACCAGAGATGATCTTTGAAAATTTTTTCTTATATATGATTAAGAAATAATTCCCATGTCTGCTGATGAGCATTTAAAAATAGTATCAAATATTTTATGTTTTGTTATTTTCAGAATAAATTATCAGACAATTAAAATATTTTTTTTTTATCAGCCATTGGATTTGGAATAATTAGTTATTGTTTATAAAAATATTGTCATTAATATTTTGCTTTTTTAATATGTAAATGAAATTTTAAACTCTGTAATTTGGCAATAGCTCACCTGTTCTCATGCTTTTAAATATTGTTATAATAATAAACATTTTAAAATAATATATTTTTCAATAGATTTGAACTTATTTAGTACTTTCTTTGGAGTACCTTGTAAATATATAATTATGCTTTGTTTTTCAGGTCATTTAAAAAGAACTATTGATGAAGTTGAAAGTACTGAAGATGAAAAAGAGTTAATTAATGACTCAGCCATGGATAGTCTTGACATTACCTGACTCAGGTTTCTTCCTCTGTATAATCTCTGCAGTAAATTGCTGTAATTATCAGCAAATTTAAGTAGATAAACAGCTTGGATTTAAATCTATTCTCTGATCTAACTAGATGAAAGCAGAGAACAATTACACCCTCTGTGAGGATAAATTTTGTTCCATTGTCTGGATTAGTATATATAAAAATACAGAAATTGTTTCTTTGGAAATATATATGTTGATAAATTGTGTGTTCAGTAATTGCTTTATTTGAAAGTGCTTCATTCTTGAAGAGGATTCACCAGTAAATGTTTCTCCTCATTTAAACTGATTTCTTCAAACATAACCATCTTTTTTTAGAGAATATTTCATTATTTCATCATATTGATTCTTTTTTTTTTTTTGCTTATAAAATATCATCTATTGTCTATTTTTTAAATATTTTTGAATCATCCAAACTGAATCTGATATTGATTTTTTAAAAATTTAAAATGACTTGTGTATGAATGTATGCATACATACATATATATATATATGTGTGTCTGTATTTATGGTATAGGTTCTCTTGAGGTTTTTTTTAAAAAATAAATATTTTTAAAATATGTTCTAAATCAAGTAACATATAATTTTTTTTGTTACTAATGTCTTTTTTTAAATACCTAATGCTTTTTATATATAATATCAGATATATATTTGATATATATAGAATAATAAGTTGGGGAACATAATTATTTGCCAAATTACAGTTCTTCATAGTAAGATGAATATGAAATTATTATTTTTGTTAATGTTATTATTATATATTACTTTAAATAAAAAGAAGAAAAAACAAAATACCTAATATGAAAAGAGTTAACATTTTACAAGGAATTTCTTTTACCTCTATTAGCAGAAATATAAAAAGGAGTGATTTTATTTATAGTTATATTTTAAAATCCTTCAGATTAAAGCTATAGTTGAATTCTCTAATAAATTCTTAAAATATATAAAATTGCATTTGTATATCTAATACCATGAGTTTTTGATCCATTTTTCAAAGGACTGGAGAAAATAAACAATGTGTAAAAATGAAAGAATGGAAATCTATTACAAACATTTTATTCTCCTAAAACATTATACATATAAAGCTTAACTTAACCATTATTATTAAATATAGTTCATATATATTTGAAAACATTCCATATCTTTTATTTGTAAAATGCATATCTCTTTAATTAGACTACAATTTAATATCAGTATATCATTGTAATTATATACGTTTAAAAAAAATCTGAGTTAATGTAATTATAATGATTAGATAAGATTATATTTTTAAAATAAATCTTATCATCAATTTGCTATAAAAAGTAATTTGTCTTATTGTTTAATTTTGTCAAAAAAATAAATAAATAAATATTTTTAAAACAAAATGAGAAAAGCTTGGAGCTGAAGTTGATCGTTTTTAAAAACATTTCTAATTAAAAAAGAAAAAGTTATTTCTGAATTTGGATTATGATTTGTAAATGATAGGTGTGAAAAATAAAAAATGATGAATCTATTAATAAAAAAAAATGTATTTCTATGAGATTCATTTCATGACTAAAAAAAGTTGTCAGCTGCTATAGAAATTTGATACATACATAAATGATGGATTGACAGTTTTCTGTGTGTGTATATATAGAGAAAGGGAGAGAAAAAAAATATACACATCACAAATTATCTTAAAATATCCATTTTTTTATATATCAAAAATGAGTTATAGAATAATATGATTTGTGTATATGGATATATTTTTATATATATAAACATATATATAAATTTTCAAAAATAATTTCATATATATAATAATGTTGATAACATTTAGAGGTTTTTTTTTTTTTATTAGAGATACTTTTCTAAAATATAACTTTTATTGCAAAGAACCAAACTTATTGATAGTAAAGATAATTATTTAAATTCTTCATATATGGTTTTTAAAACAATGAATTAATACATTGAAATTTTGAAAACTTAATGTAAACACATTTTGATATCATAATTCTAGTATAATAAATGTTAATACATATTTTTTTTATGACTCATGTATCTGAGTAGAGAAAAATAAATTTAAATATTTTACTTCCAGAAAATTGAAGTCAAAGAAAAATTATTATGAAATTTAATAGATTTTTTCTAGATTATGTGCCAATAAAGACAAATCACAGAATAGGTCTTTTGAGATGAATTGTTGATAATTTAGTGGTATATTAAGCAAGTTCTATAAATAAAGTATTTTGTTTTGACTTTTAATTTTTTTTTGTTTAATGCTGAACTTATTAAGTCTTATAGAGAGAGATACATTGTCTGGGTTACATCTATGCAAATTTGCTTACTTAGACAGTAATATAAATCAAAGTGGAATGCATGCATATATAAAAATTGCAAATGGTCACAATCAGTTAGAATGTTGTTGAACTATTTATATATTATTTTTTAATTGATTATTTCTTAAACTTTTTTATATTGTGCAAGCAATAATAATTAGAATTAATTCTATTATCCTATGCCCAATTCTGATCCCATTCCCCCTTCTTTTAATGAATTCCATTGACGTAAATAAATGTCTTTCCTTTTAGCTTATAAAAGAGTGCACAATCAAAATTTTCTAATCTGTTGATTTAGATTGTATTTCTGGTTTTTCATTTAAATTAAACTATGAGTTTTTTCTGCTTAAATTTTTTATGTATTCTCATATAATGAGACAAAAAAAAAACATTTGCTTTATAAATAATTTTCATCCTTACTTATATAGCCTCTTGGCTTCTCTATTCCTAATTCACACACACAAAAAAAAATTGTATGCAATTTTTTAACCAACAATGCATGCCTTTATGAACCAAAACAAAAATCTTTTTTTTTTATTCTGTTTTTATTGAAAATTATTTTTTAAGTTTGAATATTGCAGCAAGAAATTATTGTTGATTTTGTTATAGTAGTGAAACTTATTTATCCAAATCCCTTTTTGTAAATAAATATTTAAAATTTAAGAAATATGTTAGTGTTTTTGTCACAAAATCTTTAAATTAAAATCTGTATCTTTTAAATATATTTGTAATTTTAATTTTTTTATTTAGTACTGATTCTATATCTATTAGGTTATTCATTTTATTTGTGAAATATTGAAATTTTGTATAGTGATATGAAATATTTTTGGAGAATTCTTTAAGGAAATAACTGTTATAGTTTTTAATATTTTGATGTTCATTTATTTGTTAGCAGCTACATTAAATAACATAGATAATTTTATTTTGACTTAAATTTTCTCTTTTAATGGATTGATTTTATTATATATAAATGTAGTATTTTGCAATTTAAATTCATTGATTATTAAAAGACCACTTCAAAGCAAAATACATATCTCTACAGATATTTATAGAAATCTTATTTTCATAACAATCAAATAAACTTTTTGATTTTACAATACCATCTCATAATATTTGGTTTTCTATTAATAATCCTGTCAAAACCAATATTTTGTAACTATGTCGGATAGGCCTACTGAAGAGATCTTTGTTAAAATGCATCTTGGGAGCCATTAGTTTAGGGTCTTTCTCTTCCCAATTTCTGAAATTATATATTTGTGTAAATGAGCTGTTAATTGCATATGTAAATAGCTAAAAAAATTAAAGATAAATTAAAATACGAATGTTTAAGCAAGTGATTTCAACTGTGTCATACTAAACACAATTACAAGGAATAAATCAATTATTTTATATAGCGCGATGTTTTTTACAAACTGTAATATTTAAACAGCATTCTATCTTTTCCAAAGACTTTATCATGTGTTTGAAGTGTTAGTATTCATTCATTTTATAGTTAAAATCCAAAGTGCATGTGCAACAGTTTAATGCTGTTTAAATATTACAACCAGGAATAAAGAAAAACTACTCACTGTAAATAAATTATAGCAAGATTATAGGAATGTATTCTTACATTTTTATTTATTTATGTTAAATAATTACTATATTCAAATTAAAATAGAACGTTTTTATTTTTTCCCAATAATAGAAACTTTCATATTCTTTATTGTAATACTTAAATAAGGCTATAACCTTAGTACATGCACCTTGAGTGCTTAATTTAAACGCAAGATTCGACTTTATAAAGATAAGAGCGGCCACTCTTATAATTGAGTAATTATTTACATTTTAAACATTAAAAAAAGTTTTAAAAAACATAGAAATTTCTGAAAATTATTATAATAGATCTGCATGCACACATTTCTTTGTTTAATAATAAACAGAGAATAATAGAAGTTCTAAATTACATAAAAAAAATTTCTGTTGAATCCATAAATAAATCCATTAAAAGAAAGGTAGCATTAATGATACATGCATACATATTTTTTAGTTACTTTATCAATTAATTTGATATATGTTAAATATTCCTTCTTTTTTAATAACTGGAATATTTTCATTATGATAAAATTTCAATTTATATGTATTTTTTAAAATAATTAGAAAAGTAATTATATATTTAAGATATATTGAAAAGAGAAAAGTTATAATAATGTATATATCACTAAATTTGTTAAACTATGTATTTTATATTCAGTTCCAGACTAAATCATATTAAGAATGTGGCAAGCAATAGATACTACCAATGATATTGTCAAACATGAACATTGTCATTGCTGGTCAGCCTTCAGATAGAGAATTTAATTTACATACATAATATTTTTAATGTGTAATTAAATTTACTTAATCAGAATAATTTATAACAAAACTAAAATAGTAAATAATTAAATAGCTTTTTGTTTTTTAATATTCTGATCAAACTTTTTCTCTCTGTCTTTTTATATATGCATATATTAAAACATATTCAATGTAAAATTTTTAAAGTGAATTCAAATTATAATATTGTACATATAAAGGTGTAATAATTTATAATCTCTCTTTTGTAGATGACACCTTTATCAATATATATATAAACACAATTTCTAGTCACTTAAGTGATATTTCCGTGATAAAGGCTGGTATTCATTGCAGCAAGATTTTACATTGTGCCTTGTATTGGAAATGCCCTTTATAAACAGATAGGTTAAATATATATACTGATATATATTTTTTGATGGATCATTATGCATTAATATGGTGTGATAGGACAGCGATACAAAGCTTAGTTCTGCTCATCATTTTTTTCAGGTCACTTGACATAAAACTAAAATAGCATTGTTATGTGCTCAATGAAGATTCATTATGTAATACATGTAAGATAACAATGGATCATGTAATTAAAAAACTCACTTTTAATTATTTGTAAATAATCTTATGTCTTGCATCCTGAATCATAGATTAATATACACACAAAAATTTTATCATATAATTTTTTAGATTGAGGAAAATATATATGTGTACATACACACCTATAAAGGGACATCATGTTTTTTTAATAAAAATAATTTCCCATTTTTTTGGCTGGTGTAATAGAGAAAATATATATATATATATTTTTCTGTTTAATATTCGTGTATAGTTTTTGATGTTTTTATCTACATATAATGAAAAAATGGTCTTTTTTTTGTTTTTGTTTGTGTAACTTGAGATTTTATTCAAGTTTGTCTTCTTTCTGCTTGTAAAAAGGAAAATTATTTTTTATTGTATATTTGCTTTTTTTAAAAAAAAAAAGAAAATTATATAATTGTCACCTCATTGAATTTTATAAAATGAAATTTTCTTTTTCTTCTGTAAAATTGTATACATAGATATTTTTGAAATTAAGCATTGATTTGAGAAAGAAAAAAGATGTGGGTAATTTTCAGTAGTGAATTCTTATTGGTTACTGACATTGCATTTGTGAATATTTGGGTAAATGTTTTATAAATATGACCATTATTTATTTTTACTTTTGCATCATTTTTTTTTTCATAGTCATAAGCAAGTAATTAACTAACTGTTTAACAAGAAATCATTTACAGAAAGGGATCTCATGTCTTCAGTCAATTTTATTTAGTACTTTTTTATGCTTTAAATGTATAACAATGTCTTGATGTAAAATTACATTAGAAGGCAAGTCTTTTTTGTGATTTTATTTTTTCATTGTTAATGATTTTTAAATTATTTTTATATTAAATAAATTAATAGATATTTTAGATTTATAGAAAAATAATATGCATTATATTTTATGTCTTTATATATATAACAGTATCTTTATATACATGTGTATTTATATACATCAGATGCACACATTACTCAGTATTAAAAAACTATAATGTTTATACTATTGTGATTTTGGTACCTTTAATCTTTAGTGATTCTATTAATATTTAAATTTTTATGTCAGACAAATTATAAAGTATTAAAATAAATAGTTTTTTTAAATAGTATTTGAATCAATTGATAATTTAAAAAAAATATTTAGTGATAATTTTTTTGTACTAAACTAAAATTTTTGCTTTCCATTGGAATTATTTTTAGTAATTGTCATGTCGAGAGACTAATTGTAATTAATATATGGTAAAGTTTGAGCACCAAAGGTGCCAGGATTGAGCTGCAATCCAAGGAACTTGAGTTGTAGTGTTTGATACTTTGCCACTGCACTAAACCACACAGGCATATAAATAACAAATGGATATGATTATTTATTGAATATTTCATTGTCACTATAAATCTTTTAAGCATATATGTTTTGGTAGTTTTTTTATAAAATAGATTAATTATAAATATATACACATTGATTATTTATGTTAATATATGAATACATTCTGTATATTTTTTGAGAGAGAATTATTATGGATTATAATTCTTGAAATTTAGGAGATGATTTTATCCTGCAATGAAGTGGTTAATAGAAATTATACATACAGCATAGCATTCTGATTATTTATTAAGTACACAACGTCTCTAATTAGAAAAAGAAACGCTTTTAACCTTTTTCACATGTACCTTTATACAAACATTTAAGGAACGTGAAAAAGATTAAAAGCTTTTCTAATTACATACACTATAGAAAAATTTAATTTTGATTTTAATTTTCATGGAAATTTTATGATTAAGTATATTTATTAGTTTATATTAGCTATTAAAAAAAATATTTTTTATTGAGAACATTCTTTTCCAATGACAGTTTTTTTTAGTATCTGTATTTTAGTAGTTCTTGTATTAATAGTGTCTATTTTTTTTTTTTATTGTTTTAAATATATATAAATTTGATTTTGAAAAATTGTAAATTAAGCAATACCACATGAGAAATAATTCCAAACAAATTGTGATTACTGTAAATAGAAGTTGTTTCAATAGTATAAAGTTTTTTATCATTAAAAATATAACTATTCTACTTTCTCATATGTCCACACAAATATTTGTCTAGTTACATACAGGATTAGATAAAATAAGAACACTATTATTAGTATGATCTAGGATGACAATTCATGTAATTGCTCGTATTCTGCAGGAAATGGATTTAGTAATGTTTTAATAGAATACAAAGAATTTTAAATCATTCATCATTGATGAAAATGGCCCACAGAAGTTCAATAATCTCAAGGCAGGAGATTAAGGAGGCCATGGGACTTGTGTAACATTCTGTTCTCAAACCAATATTTAACGATGTGTGCTGGAGGAATTGATATTTTACTATCTTGGAACATAATCAATGATGTCTAGACTTAAAGTAAAACCACAAGATGAATCTCATTTTACAAAATGATCAGTGATCTGCAATTATGTTATATCTATGCAGAGTAATACTTGGACCAGAAGAATACCATGATATAGTTACCCAAATCATGATAGTTTCACTACAACATTCCACAATTAAGGCCTTCTAATTGATAGATTTCTTTTGATTGTTGCCAAAAGAAGTGTTTGGAAAAAATGTAAATAATCATTGTCTAACAGTATGACATACTTCCAGATATCCATTGTCCAGTACTTATGCTTGTGGTATCACTATACTCATTATACTATTTGTATTATAAATCTTTTATTTTGAAATACTTAGTGATAAATGTGTAATGTTCATAACATTGTTTAAATAGATACTGAAGTGTATTAACATGATGGTCTTTGCAGTTTTCTGTTCTGCTTTTGTGATTTGTATTTAAACATAGAATAATTGTTGCATTTGATTATTTTGATTAAGTTGAATATTTTGAAGTAATTTTTACTTTTTATATAATTTATCAATATATATATATAAAAATTCATATATACAAAAATACTCATTAAGTATCTAAATATTACATCTTTATAAAAGAATATGGTATTTAGTCATTTTATTTAATTATTTAAAAAAAAAAAAAGTTACATTTTTCAAAATAAAGTTTGTTTTAATGCACTTTAGTTCCTAGAAATTAGAAGTTCTTGGATTGATTCTCAGCTGAGGAAAATGACAATTTTTTTTTACCAGTTTAGTAAATTGAATGAAAATGTGTTTATTCTGTCACTTTGGTGCTTAAATATCATTTGATTTTCTAATTAACTAACCATATATATTTTTTTGTTATTGTACAATATTATAATTTTTATTATTTATTCCTATACTGTTATTTATTGTCTGCATGTATATATGAAAACTATTTTATGTTTATAAATTTATGAAGTGTATAGAATAAAATTATATTGAAAAATTGCCTTTAATTATGATCCCTTCCCCTCTCCTTTCTGTTTGATAGAAATTATTAAAAATAGAAATTAGATTCTTTAATTTTTTTAGATATGTTACAAATTTTTAATGACTATTAAATAATAAAATTCTATACATCTTTGATGAAAAGCACTGTAAAATATTTAACTACTTAATGAATTCATTTAACACTTGATAAATTTCATTTACAATTATATTTATATATTTATAGAATGATTCCCCATTGGTTGTTACAGTTGTATTTATAAATTTTTTTTTTTAGCAATTTTATTGAATATAATCAATTGTATTACTATTAGTGATTTTTTTAACCATTTACAATCTAAAATTTTTAATTAAGACCAGATGTCTATACTTATAGTATAGTGATAAATATGTGCAAAATTAATTGTAGTGTTTTCTTTCTTGTATTGTGATGATTGTCTACAAGTGTTATGAACTTATTTGTAATATAATATATTCTTAACTTACAAAATGTAATTCAAAATTTATTTGCTATGAATGAATCTACATTGCATTGTTACAATGTTAGATGGTCTTTTAAAAAGTAACTATCTTTAGTCAGTAGAAAAATAAAAATTAATTACACTTTCAGCTAAGTAGAATATTGCCTATTTAACTCAGTTTTTAATATTAAAACAAGATCGAAATTGTAGTGTCTTTTTACAATTCTTTCTGAAAGTGTTAAATCATATACATAAATCTTAAAAAAATTGATATAGAGATTAGTGCATCTGCATGCCATGAACATGATTTGTAGTTTTTATTTAGATGAAATTTGGATATTTTTCTAAGTGTCAGAATTTCCATGCAAATTTAGAATTTTTCTTTCAGATGAATCAAATCTAATACAGTCAAATACCTAATTATGAGTCAATAACTGATTATATAATTATTAGCTAAAGGTAAAACGAGAATTGCTAAAATCCTTACTATTCATCTCCTCTCATCTTTGTCCTGCCGCAGGCTATTTATAGCTATCACCATAGTTTAAGTGAACTCAGTAAAGTAGTTCTAATCCTTAAAATGCTAGGATAAATTGTTATAATACAAAATTATTTAGTGGTTAAAACAGGCAAAACTCACTATATATATAGTGAGTTTTGCCTGTTTTAACAACAGTTATACACAAGCATAAGAGGTGGTGGTCATGTGATGTTTATTGGCTTATTTAGTGGTTCTAGATATAAATATATATATATAATAGCAAATTATTTAATTGCCATTAATTTATGTGTATGTATATATTTTATATATAGTGCATAGGTGTCGATACATGTGAGAATATTTTTAATTTTTTGTTTTTAAGTTTTTAATAAAAGTATTTAAATTGAAAGCTATACAAATTTTATCCACATATGTATTTTAAAAACCTAAAAATTCCTTATTTTAAAAAAACTTGCATATGTTATTTTGTAATGAGGAATGTTGATTTTCATGGATAATCAGAATAATTAAGCATGTAGCAGAACATTTCTACTATATATGTGATATATCAGCAATACCTAATCTCAATGTCTATATAAATATTAGCTAAACCTAAATCAATAAGAATTCAATAGTTAAGTAACTCACTTCAGAAACATGACAGAACTATTCAAAATTAACTAGACTCTTGTCAAACGTTTTATAAATATTGCCAACATATAAATCATCCACAAAATTTTTGATGAGAAACTGATTAGTTTTAAACAGATTTGGCTTGCTTTTAATGTGATTCAGTTTAAATACAAATAAACTTATATTGTTTTACATCCAGTGAATATAAAGGACACAGAAAAGGTCTTAGTGACTTCAAGCATTTTTAGCATATTCTTTAAATAAAAATATTTTAAAGTATGCACTTTTATAATATGTTGAGTCCCTCTGTTTAACTCAAAAATGCAGTTAACTGTGATGATAGCAGCAGTATCTTTTTGCTTTATTTCAGTGTTAATGGATAATAAAATTCAAGTGTAGTACATATGATTGTTCTGAAGTTACATTGCATTTGAGTAACAGATTTCATTTCAGTTTTTATAAATTATGTGGTCATTATTTATATTCTGATTACTATTACTATTTTTTCTTATAAATAAAGTAACAACACAATTCTTATTAAAAAAAAAAAATTTTTTTTGTTTGGTTCAATACTGTTGAATTCTCCTTAAAAATACTATTTTTTATTTGGAACAGCAGCAAAAAGATACTTTATTTATTTCATTAAGCATTGCTTTTGACTATAAATTACATAAATTTAAAAACAATTTATACATATATAATATGCATTGAAAATATTATGTAGATATCGATTTAGTTAGCTATTTACATTTTAATTTTTTCTTTGAGTCTTTAAATTGCTTTAAACACTGGGATGACTAATTGAGAAATTGTAATTTCTTTGAAAAATGATTTATCCTAGTGGTAATACTACTATGACTAAATTTAGAAATTCACTGTTTAATCTCTTAGTATTAGCTTTGATTGACAGGTCTTTTGTTTTTTGGCAAATTTTTATATCTTTTCAATTTCTTATTGGGTTGAAAGAAGAGGGGGTGGAAGAATGGGAGAGGAATCCTGGTGGAAATAAAATACATCTTTTATCAATTTGCAAAATGTAAATAAATTTCAAGTAACTATTTTCTTATTTATAATTAAAAAAAAAAAATTTGGAAATTTTGATTAGTCAGTCTATTTTATTTTTAGAAATTTTCTTCTTTTCATAATTATGGGGGGGGGGTAGAGAACTAGTAATAGTACTATGACTAAATTTATAAAATCGCTCTAATCTAAAATCTCGTAATATTAGTTTTTATTGACAGATCTTTTTTTTTGGCAAACTTATTTTTTATAAATTCTATGTGAATGTAAAAAAAAGTGAAATATAAGAAAAAAAAACATTTTTTTTTGCCTCATCATGTGTTACAAGAAATACTTTTTATTTTTTAACTTATTAGAAATTAGTTTAAAATTAAACTTTGTGTTGATTTAAAAAAATTTCATTTGATAAGGTTTTCATTTAAATCGTATTATTTTTTAGTTTTTAATTAAAAAAAATAAATTTTAAAGTTTTTTTTTATTAATTGTTGTTTCAAAGCCAGCCAGTTCATTTTTTTTTTTTTTTTTTTGGAGTGTTTTTGTATTGAATGTATCAAAGTCCAAACAATTTACCCTCTTCCTCTCTCCTCTCAATTTCTAAAAAGCCAATAAGAAAGAAGAAATTTATAAATTTTTCTCTTTCAAAAACAAATTTATTGCACATTTAGACCAAAGAAATACAGACTGAAAAGTATAAAACAAGTAAATGATTATGAGATAGCATTCAAAAAAAAAAAAAAAGATATATTTGAGTTGATGTTTGCACAGGAAACATTTGTGACTTGTTTCGAAAATAAATCTTAGAAGCATAATTTCTCTAAAGTTCATTCTCTTTGTCCCCCAGTTCCAACATTTATTTGTGGTAAATGCAGCAGGGAAGATTAAAATGAGATGCTGTTAATAGGTAATATTAGTATTCATGGTTCAGTTTTATGAAATGATGTAAGATATATTTTATTGGATTTGATTGGCATTGTATCTTGTTTATATGATCTATATTTTAGCTTATTTTCTAGTTTCAAAGCATTGCTGATTGAATGGTTTAAGGTTACAATGTGTTTAGAGGTGTTGGTGTGTACATTTGTTCACTAGTATGAAAGATCGTGGTTGTTCATGGTTGGCTTCTCCATTTGGGGGGGGGTATTTTAGTCAACAGCCACTCAATAAATAGCGAAGCTTATCCGGTTGCAATGGAGTCCCAGATTTGCGCAGCTGTGAAGGGATCAGCGGTGCACATATCTTTATCCCTTTCTCTGCTTAGTATTTGCCAGAATTCTGTGAATATATTATTCAGGGTTTTTGCCTGGAACACCAGCTTATAGCACAATGTCCAGATGGAAAAGTTAATTATGGCCGAAAGCCGGATCTCGGAGAATATGCCTTTTTCAATTGCCATCTTGAGGTTCATTTGGATGTGATTTCTTATAGTGTTTTGCCGAAAGTGAGTTCTTAAAAAAGTCATAAAAATTTCCATAACAAACCTGTCAATAACAAATCAAAAGAAGTTGTTTGAATTAGGTAATATACTATGGCACAATTCACTCCTCCCTTTTTAAAAAGCCAATAAGAAAAAAAAGTAAAAAAATTTTAAAGACACAATAATAAAAATTCCAAAATAAATCAATTACAAATCAAAAGAAGGTGTTTGAAATTCTAAATATTTTGTAAATCATTATTAGGTATATTATGATGAGAAATCCAAACAAATCTTGAAAACTTAAAATCGACATTTTTTAGAAATTGAAAAAAAAAAAAAACAACTACTAAAAGCTTATTTTAAATTATACAATGAATTTATAAATTAAGTTATACGTATTATTACTATCATAAATTACCATTATTCTAAAGAAATCTTCAAATGATTGATTAATCATCTCGGTATTCTTTCATGACTTCAAAGCAGTGTTTAAAGAGTTAATAAAAGATGAAAATGAAAATGTAGATAGCCGACTAAGTCAGTACATATTATATATATACAGAATATATATTTATAAAGCACCACATTAATATTATTTTTAATTCTGAAGATTGATAGATAAAAATCATTGTAAGTAGTGTCTAATAATAGTTAATTCTCTCCCCCAAATGATGTTTCATAAATATTATAAAACTATTTACACATAACTTATATGTTAACTTTATTTTACAATCTTTTCATCAAAGACTATTTAATTCACCATTATGTTTTAAAAATTTTGATTTTTTTTTTTTTTTTAATTATTGTAAATTGTTTTATATTGTCATATTCTTTTCAGTTATTCATAAACAAAAAATATTGTTCTAATATAATGTATATTTCATCATATTTTATTAAGGAAGGTAAGATGTTGAAATATTTATTCTGGAAATTAAATAGAATGATCTTTGGATGATGCAATTTTATGGATTGAAAAAGGTGAACTATGTAAAATGATTTTACTGAACCCCTTCCTTGTATGTTATTTTTTATTACAAAATAAATGTTTTATAAATTGTAATAAAAATTGAGAGTTTGTATTATTTAAATTACTAATGTAAAATATTTTTAGCTTTTAAAATTATATTTAGTAACAGTTTACACTAACATTGTTTTTAACTGAATTGATTAAGTGGATATAATGATCTGATAAGATTACAACCATATTAGGCTACTAGGAAAGTATAATTGTCAGCAGCTTGTTTTGATAGTTTATATATAAGCTTGTTGAACTTAAAATTCCACAAGTTTTTTATTATCTATATAATTATATATATATATCAATTATTTAACTATACTAATAATAGTAGATAATTCATGAAACAAGAATAATTGCAATGCATATGAATATATCTATAAATAAAGATTATGTACCATCTGAGATACTTTCTGAATTTTTAAAATTGGCATGGGAACAAACATCCCATTATTATTTTGCAAGTGAAATAACTCCAAATAAATGAATATCAAAAAGAAATAATAATGGACCTAAAATTATGCATCCAATATTTTGTTTTACACAGCTTTTGGATGCAAAATTGTATATCATAAAAATCAAATTTACAATGCAACAGTAAGATTCATACTTTTGAATGAATGAGAGACTTCGTCTATTAGAATAATGAATTTTTTTTGCATATATTTATCACTTCCAGTAATATACTTGACATAAGATATTCTATATTGATTATCAATTTTAATAATTATCAGAAATGTAGTATTTTTGCTATTTTAGATTTAATTAAAATTAGACATTGGAGATTGATTGATCATGTATTCAGAATGCCTGAGAATCAACTTTGTGAATTTAAGTAAACTAACATGGAATACTTTTATAGTAGAATTTGATTTACTAAGTGCCTTATTGAAATGAAATGGATAACCTAAGTCAAAAAAAAAAAGTGATTAAAATTGATAGTATTATTTGAATTCAATAGCAATGGATATAATACAATGGTAATACTTAATATTGTTAATGAGTGTTAGAATGTTTCCATTGTTATCTCTAAATCCTTGCTCACTTCAAATTGTAGATCAGATTTATAACTCCAGACAAAAGAAATGAGAGATTCCATCTCTATTAAGTTTCAGATCAAGCATGATTTAATGATTTCAGAAGTTCATAATTTGTTTTAGAGATGTAAACTTCGTAAATCTAAAAAGTCATAAGCTATAGAAAAAATTAAAACTATTTTGTAGGTAAGCATATATCAAAATCAAGAAGAAATGGTTGATAAGTGCAGCCATTAATAAAAACTAAAGATTGCATCCAAATAGTTAATCTTATTACACTTTTCTAACATCCAGTGTGTCTGGGATAACTATCAGATTCAGTATATCATCAGAAGAAATGATGAAAAATAGTGCAATAATTAAATTATAAGAAACTTCCATCTCATTATTAACAGTATAAAAGACAAATTTGATGTATTTAAAAGTCATTGGAAAAAAATGTACCAAAAAAAAAAAAAAGGCAACTATGAACACCAATACTTGAAAATAAAAAGGCACAAAAAATTCCCAGAGATTTAATGAATTTGAAAAGGAAATTTCAATAAATATAAAAAGTAATCAAATGATTTATTGTTTGGGAGTTCATAAGAAATCGTCACAAATAATAGCTGGTCTATGATCCATGTAGCTTGAGCTTCATAATCTATCACTGCACCAAACTACATGGTTTAGTAATTTAAACAATTACAAATAAAAAGTTAATTTATTTTTAAAAAATCTAAGACTTTCAATTATTGAATAATTGTATGCCAGCAAGCATGGATTTAATTTAATAAACTGGTTTTAGAAAACATAGTTTCCTGAGACTATAGTTAACATCATATGCCTGAAGAATACTAGAAATAATTGCACATTAGCCTTATTGTTTTTCCAAATCTTTTTGGTTGTGTTGTTCATTCCAAATTCACAAATGTTTCATAATAGTAGGAATCCTTAAAAGAATTTGTGATTATTAAAAGATTACAATATTAGAGTTGTTCATATTGGAAAAGTCATTTATTAGAATTGTATTCTCTGACTATATCTTTTTAGTCTGAATAGTGAATTAATTCTTCAGCTTGTAAATTTGAAATCAATAAAAGCAAGTATTATAATGGGAATCAATATACAGTATGCAAATGACATTCCATTAACCAAAAGCAAACATTTTAAAATTGAAGTAACTGGACTATTTTCAAATGAATTTAAAATGTTTATTGTAATTGCCTTTCAGTGTTAAAATTTATAAAATGGAAGCCAAATTCAGTCAACTTATAGTAGATAAAACATGAAAATAAGTTTTTCCATAAAAAGAAAAGTCCCTGTATTAAACTTCCCATTGCTGATGCTTGGTTGTGAAAGTTGGGTTTCATATAAAAATTGTTTGTTTTTTTTAAAAAAGGTACACTTTATCTATGGTGTTAATATAATAGGCCAACAAATGAATCAATGCTTACTGGAATCTAACATATATTGAGAATGATCATTAAATGGGGAAAATGTTAATATTTGACAAAAGAGAACAAAATATGTTCATATGAAATAGATTAAATAATGTGTCTGAGAGTTTCATACCAGAAATAAAAAGAAATGGAGAGTCTTTGATTATGAGATCAAGCCATTATTGGTTTGGTATTGACATTGTAGAATGTGTAAATACAAGAAATAAAGTATGTTAATAAACTAGGAAATTATAAATAGGTAAATGAAAACAAACTAAAGATGTTCTAGAATTTTTGGTTAAAATTCTATAACATAAAATTGTAAAAAAATAACACTTCATTAATTACATAACATTTCTATCAACATAATTAACTTTTGTCAGCCATCTTGTCTTGCTAGAATTAAAACTTGTGGGAGCTTGTTTCATATGAAGTCATAAATTTAAATTACAGTATTGTTAATTTGTTTATACATCTAAAATCATACTAAACTTATAAAAAGATAAAGTATTAATTCAATTGGAAAAAGTGTATAATTCTATTTTAAACATTTAATGATAACAGTTTCTCCAGTAATGAATTTTTTTTAAGAAGACTAAAAATAAATAAGTTAATGAAACAAATCAATCCTTCCTCAATTTAAAAGTTTTCTAAAAAATTAGATACTGATATTAATGTGAACTGTAATATTGTTAACAATAAGTCAATATATTATTACTGATTTGAAGTTTAAAAAGTAGTAAACTTAATGCTGATGCATAGAAATTATAAAGATTTGACTGACAATTTTTTCACAGAAGTCAAAGGGAAGTGGATAAAACTTGTCCCATTTCTTCTCAGTGGAGTGAATATGAAAATCAACTACATCCATATGAGTATAATGGATAACAACCTAATTCCATAAATTTGATAAAATAAAAATACTTTGGAAAGGGATGTCCCTTCACATACTTTTGTGAAAGTGAATTATTCTTCTGAAGTCTGTAATCATGAGGATGCCAGACATTTTATATGCTATTAACTCATCCTTTAAGTAATCTCTTTATAAATAAGTAGAGCAAATATGGCTAATTCAAAATTAATTTGTTTGAGCTTTTCTTGCTATGTTCAATTTAATTTTACCAGAATAGTGGAATCAAAAGTGCATAGAGAAAAGCTTATTCTTAGTTTGCAACCCACTGATGTTCAGTTATATAAATATATATTTGTGTGCTTTAATAAATGATTGAAATTGCACTTGGACATCTGTGGTTTGCTTGTAGAACTTGACAAAAAAAAAAAAAGAAACAGATTGAAACTAACAATTTTCAATTCCAAATTAGATCAACTCAAGGAGAAAAAAATCCTTTAAATTTGTGATTAACTATTGATTTTAGATGCGTCTTAATTGAATACTTGGCAGAGTTTGCTCAACTAGAGAATAAAAAAAACATGCAAGTTTTGATAGTCTTGTTCATCATGCTTTTTACCTATAAATCCTTAGTACTAAAATTTAATCTATTGATTTCCTTCTAAAGTAAGAATATAATAAACGCACTTGAAAACTGGATGTCAATAATATTGAAATCAAGATTTACATTTGCTGAACATTAACTCACAAATAATCTTAAACATTAAAACATGTTATAAATTCATCTTTGACTATTTCTAGGAAGCATGTACAGAAAGAAGTTTCCTCCTTATATATATATTTTGTATTATATGTTTGAAAGATATTTTGTATGATTCTCACAAATTACACACAGAACCAAATAAAATTTGGCATACCAAGTGGAGAAACACAATATAGCTTTTATGTGTTTGGAAAAATTAATCATTACAAATTAAAATGAGCAGTTTCAAAGAATTAAGCACAAACAAACTTATACTAATTATAATCTCCACAATTTTTGTGGAAATTACTTTTTTCTTGTTATTACATTCTAATAATTTTCCTGTCTCAAAGTGAAAATTGAAATCCATGTTCTCTTAAAATTATCCTATTTTGACAGTTTCTTTTACTTAAGAGAAATAATTATTATGGATAAATATCAGACCCCAAATTATTTCTCTACATTGACCAATATTCACTGATTATGAAATGGGAATTTATATATTTGGATTACAAAAAAAAAAAAAAAAGAATCTAATAATTACAATAAACCATCTTGGTGACTTTTATAATTAATATTGCCTTCTGTGTAATTTTCTAGGAAATTTTACAAGTATTGTCTTTTAAAGCTCAATTTATGTTATGTGATAGTATCTATTAGAACAGAATAATGCTTGATATTCTGATTAATGCTCATACTTATGATAATTAAAGTTTGTTTTTTGATATTTTTGGTAGATGAACCAGCTTGAACTAAGCAGAGTATGGTTTTTTAAAATTTATATTAATGATTAAAGTTAAAATTCAGAAGAATATAATATCTTGGCAGATTCGGAATGAATTTTCTTTAGAACTGATATATGACATTTTATTTATTGTGATTCAGTTGATTGAAATATTGTTATAGGGAAAATATAATTGAAATGGATTAAAGTCATTATTTAACACATTTAGATATAGAAAAGGCCATTGATAGAAAAGACAGTGGAGAAATAAACTTGGAGTTAAAAATAGTTAAGCATCTTTACAAGAATATTTTAAATAAATAACAATTGAAGAATTAAATTGAAATAGGGATGTTTATTGTTTAGAAGAAATAGAGGTTTTATTTTTGCTGATATTGCATTTTCTTGCAATTAATGTTAAAGATATTGTACCGGTCAAAAAGAAGCCAACACATCAACAAACCCAAACTCAAAGTCGGATTCAAACTCAGGTGGTTCAAACTGAATTCAAACCCAACTCACGAGCTCAGATCAAATCAATGGATGATATATATCGACGGTACATGACTATGCGTCAAGGAACTAGCTCAACGGATGATGATGATTAATGAGACTCCTGATCTAACTCTAATAAAGTATAATAAAATAACTAACAATCTTTATAAGTCAACTCATATATATATGTTCGGGTTGCCAATACAGACAGTGAGCATTAATATTAAAATAATTTGAATAAGAAAGAAAGTTTAAAAAAAACCCAAATGTGTTAATAAAATGTTTAATAATAATTATAATTTTGTTCAACTTTTAGATTGTGATTATATAGATTACCTCTAGTCTTTAAACAGAATTTATATTTACAACAAGAATGGCAGTCCTTATTATATGCCAATACTATTACGCAATATTATATGATAAATATATGTCTATGCCCCCGACAAGAAAATAAAGGTAGATAAAGGTATTTGGCTATGACTGAAATTATTATTCTGATTCTAAAGGAAAGAATGTGAGATTTATTTTCACATTCGCAAATCAATTCACAAAGAACAAGATACGTATTTAGGGCATAACTTTAATATTTAATAAACTTATTTAATTATAAATAAATATTAATTTGTTCGACTTTAATAAAATCAATTCATCACGATTTACGAGCATGAGAGCGGGCTTTACTGGAACTGAGAAATAAACGGTACTGACGACTTATGAGCTATAAGAATAAATGTGAAAAATAATGGCTTGTCTATGATTTGAGAAAATAGCAGGGCTGCTTGTATTTGACAAGTCTTCAATGCCCTATATGAAGGATCCATAGAACACAGGGAAAACCAGGTCGGGTCGTAGCCTCGAACCTTTGGTGTTCCAAATATAAAACGAGCAAGTGGAGGAAGTGCTTTCTTCCTAGATAATTAAACTAATAGAAATATCACTGAGGACAAGCCTATGAAACAGGAGATGGCTCGCGTCAGCAACGTTCGGAAAATGATGACTTGGTAATCATCGTATTTAAATAATAATACCCAATTTATATAAAGAGTGCTCTACGTGATGACCTGATCAAGTTAAATTAAAGTCAAACGTGCTTTAATCAAAAAGTATTTAATGCAATTAGAAATTATATTAATTATGCCCTAAATCCCATGCCCTTCCTGAATATTACTAGAAAGTATAAAATTTGAATTAGAATATATATATTCATTTAATTCCTTTATCAACCTTTTTGTGAAACAATAAATTAATGTGAATAAATAACTATTATAAATTCAGTAAAGTGGCCGGGAGCATAGGTTAAAAATTGAGCTAATAATTTGTTGTTATTAGCCATTAATAAAATAGCAAAAATTGTACAAATCACTCAACTCGATAATTAATAGAACTGTATCAAAATAGTTCTAGTGGGTAAGAATTACTGTAAAAATAAATATATTATTTAACAAGGCAAATGCAACGAAGGAAATTATTATCGAGTTGAAGTTATTATTGGCATATAATAAAAAATAAACAATATTAATAAATCACACAATAAATATATATATATATATAATAAATGAACCGCCATCGTAAGAAATGAGAAAGTTAAATATTAAATTTAAAGACTAGAGATTAAGATAGAGAATTACTACATAATTTAAAATAACATTAACAAAAAGACAATTTTACAGTAGATAGCTTAAAGATGTTTTAACTTAAAGTTCAGAACTGGCCAGGTTCAAACGGAAAGATATTACCATTTCTTCATGGTTGACTTCTGCGTTTCCACAGGGCAGAGTCCAGTTGGATGAAACATATGCGCGCATTTTGAAAATTATGTGAATAGCATTTTGATAGATTTCTCTAAGGTTTCGGCAGCTTACGATTGGTATATGAATTTTTATATTGCAGCCACATTGAAGATTTTCAGGGGACTTAAGGAACCGTAGTCAGACTCTTGAAGTTAAGCCCCCCACCATGGGAGAAACACTATTTTACTTCATAATTTAACTGGGCGACTTCTCTAATGAAATATATATAGCTTCTCTTAATGAGGAATAATAGCTGCTTGGAAACTTTTATACTGTATCTGATGCCTTTAGGCTAAATCAATCTTACAAAAAATTTACTAGTTGTTGTTAGATACATTCCCTTGATAAGGCTTTCAAACTCATTAACTTGAATTCATTTTCTAATTAGAAAATGAATTTTTAATATCAGAAAATGATTTTAATTAGGACCGTCCTAACATTTTAAAGACTTATCTATTTCTAATTAATAAAAACTTTAACCATTGTTTTGGAAAGAGAAAATCTGAAAGCTTATCGAAAGAATGTAGCTATTAATCACTAAAAATTTAACATATTATTTAAAAGTAAAATAAACATTCCCGACGCAATGAAACTTTCGAACAATTATATATATTTAAACATTTATAAATATATATACACGCACAATCCACGCAGTTATAATATATATAAATTCATGAATAATTCTAACATGAATTTATTAATAGAAATGATTAGTTTAAATCTCAAATGAGTTAATTTTAACACACATTTATAATAGTTTTTCTTTAAGGAAACTAGCGTGGACTGAACGCATAAAGCCCCATTGCATCGGAAATTCAAAGTTAGTACAAGGGTTTGAAGTTGGCTACATGTGAAAGATCATGAAGCTAGGATCGAACTTAGATCCGACTGCTTCAATATGTATCTTTTTATTGGAAAAGTGTACAAAAATAAGAAAATGAAAATAAATTTTAGTGACTAAAAATCTAAAATATTACTATAATATGAGGATAAAACTGAAAAAAAAATGGCATTTTTGTTATGAAAAAGTGGAGGAATAAAAGTATTTAGTTTATTTAGTGGGACTCTATAAATATATTAGGAAATAATGGTGACTAGATGTACCTGGCCTAAATAGGCTGTTTTTTTTTAATTGGTTGCTAACCAAAACTAAATGTAAATAGTATTATAGCATCTATCCCCCCCCTTAATAAATATCACATTTCATAGATAAATTTATGTATTGTATTCATATTTTTTTTTTTTTTTGCAATTTAAATACTATACCTTTGTAGTTAAAAGCATGTGATTTTTCTTCTGAGCTTTTTTTTATTAATGGCAACTTCCTTCACATAAATGTAATATGCTAACCAAAACTAAATATGAATACGGTACTATAGTATCTAATCCCCCCCCCTCATTAAATATATTTCAAACATGAATTTATGTACTGTAATCACATTCTCTTCCAGATTTAAATACTTACCTCTAGTTAACGGCAAATGAACTGAAAAGCATTTTTTATTAATGGCAGAATTACTTTCTTTGTATAAATGCAATTTTTTTAAAAATCGGTTGAGAATTTGACACTTGATAGCCTCATAAACAAACATATATTCACCAATCAGACAACAGAAAAAAATAGGGATTTTATATATGAGATAGTATATTTTATAAATAACTAATAAATCATAGAAGTACTTTCAGTTAATTTCTTAATTTTCTACTGAAAATGGTTTAAATTCAAATTTAGATAAAATAACATTATTTCATATCCCAAGATTCATGAATTTTAATTTAACACATCTATTAAAGGTATCCTATTTATCAAAATTGTCTCTTTAATTTTTCTTTTATTATGATTTCTCTCATCATGAAGAATCTTAGTATTTTTCAGATCAAAATTAAAAGTAAACTTTTTTTTCATTATCAAAAAAATTAGATGTCATTATTAAATCATAATTACTCTTTTTTTTTTTTTTTTACATTTATATAATAATTGATATTTTTTTAATCTTTGTTCAAAACTATGCCTTGATTTATTTATGTATTGTATAAAGCTTTGCATTTGTGTATAATTTGATAAATAATATTAATTTTTTGTTTAACAGGCATATATTTTTAACTCTTTACTGATCTATTAACATTAAATGGAACACAAAATTAAACATTACATAAATTACTATATATATATTTAAAAAATTAGCTTGAGCATTTGAAATGTGAAATAAATATCTATTTTTTTGTCATTAATTTTTTACTCCTTTAATGTAGTCTATTTATTTTTAAATAGGCAAAATGCAATACATTTGTTTAATATTGTAATCAACTTCAAAAAGAGTTGATTGAAGTTGGTTATAATATTAAACAAGTTTCTTGTATTTTATGTCAATTTAAAAAGAAATAGACTACTTTAAGGGAGCAGAAAGTTAATGATAAAAAATAGATATTTATTTCAAATGTTCAAGATAAATATTTTAAAATATATATATACATAGTGATTTATATAGTTTCATTTCTCTTAAACAAAAAAGTAATATTGTTTATAAATTTTATGCAGATGCAAGGCTGAATAGATGAATCAAGGTATAGTTTTGAGAAAAGATTAAATAAGCATCAATTATTATATAAACATAAAAAATAAGTAATAATGATTTAAGAATAACATCTGATTTCTGTGATCATGAAAAAGCATGTGAATATACTTTCAATTTCAATCTGGAAAATACTAAGTTTCTTCATGAAGAGAGAAATCATAAAAGAAAAATTAAGAAGGTAATTTTGATAAATAGAAATAGGATATCTTTTAAGTAATAGACAATGTGTTAATATTAAAATTCATGAATTTTGGGATATGAAATGATGACGTTTACTTCTAAATTTGAATTTACAAATGAAATTTCAATTGGTTAGAAATTAACTGAAAGTACTTATGCTATTTATTATAGTTATTTATAAAATATATTACCATCATGATAATTCATTATTTTTATTATAATAATTATTCTATAACAGACATTACATTTTATTCGTAATTATATATATATACATAATATAAAAGTATATGATAAAACTAAAGGAATTTTTATTATCATTTTGAGCAAGAACAAGCATTTTAAACACTAAAGAAAAAGGCAAAAATGGAATAAAGATTTTTGATTGTATGTGGCTTATGAGATGGGGATCATTTTTTTCAATTTAGAATATTAAAAAAGAATCTGAGTAAATTGTATGGAATGGAAGAACCAAAACTAAAGATGATTAAAGTGATAAGGATTCTATTTTGATTTTTATGGCAAAAATATACAAGTAGAATATTGGAATTGGCAAAACTGCATTTATTAAAACTGAAATCAGTACAGGGAGAACAATTTGATAGTAGGAAGTATGAATTAAGATTTCACTGTGATTTATAAATTTTAGAGATGTAATGTTTAACTTGCTAACAGATTGTCTAGACATGTAGACTATGTACAAAAACTTCTTTGTCTAAGAAGTCATTTTACATCTTACTGTATTATGAGGACAGCTTACAAGCCTGACCAAATCAATCCATAACTACTTATAACACTAATTGTATCCATCTCAAATATTAAAATTAGCTTAAATAATAAATTTTAATTAATACATAAATAATATAAGTATATGTTAATAATGTATTTGTCTCTATTGTCATCCGTTACTAAACCAAATAACAAAATGACAGGGACTGACAATTGTTAAGTAATGAAACTAATAAATGTCAAAGCAATCTTTATACAAACTAGTATGAGAATAGAATATTTTACTACATGACTTTTAAATCGATTATTATGATATCCACAATGAACAATTATGGCAACAAAAAGCAAATGAAGATTTGGATACGTTAATAGGAATTATGAGAGATCTATAAATAGAAATCATTTTTACTTGCATGATCTTTGTGAATTACTTTTGCGCTAAAAAAGACAAGATTAAAAAAAAGCAAAAAACGTTTTTAGAATATGAGAGAAAATGGATCTGTTGCAGAAAATTGCTGTTTTCAGACATATAATTATATGACTGCAATAAGTAAAAAGTTTTTGAAGTGAAATAGAATAATTTTGTCTGAGTAAATAAAGTCAGAAACTCATTATATATATATTGTATCAAATAATTATCTATTCTAGTCTAACATAAATTGAAGAACATTAAAGATCACCAATATCCAAAGTAAAATTTTAAATAATCATCATTTATAAGATTCATGCAATGGCAACTGTGGCTGATTTAAAAATAATATATATAATTAGTCACTATAAAATGTTTTCTAGCTAAAATGACAATGTCATAGGTGGATTGTTGTTTTCCATGCCATGGAAGCGTGATATTTTTCTTTATCCATTCTTGAAATGGCAAAGGAACATTTTTTGCTTCATATGGAATGCTTAATGATGAATTTATAGAAAGAATGAGTGCCAACCAAGACATAACTGTTTCAAATACACAACAGATGCCAGCAGATAATCTATGCCTTGTTCAAGGATAATCATTTGTAAAGCATGAATTATACATATGAAGGACTTTTCCCAACTCACAAATTTTAACTAAATTGATTTAAAGGGATTATAAAATCTTTATGTAATTTGAATTTTTAACTCTTGTAAATATTTTTTTTTTTATAAATTGGAAGGTCATTTCAAGTAGAAGTTGAAAACAAGAGGAGGATGGTTAATTTTAGTTAAAAGGTTCTTTTGTAAATAAAATCTATATTAACCTTTCTCCAATCATAGATGATACTTTATTAAAACATTTATCTTGTTTGTTATATTAACAAGTCATATGTTATTCTGTATAAATGATTAACCCCTTTGCTGAATGACTTTTACTATCATATGATAAATTGTACATACATTTAGGAAGAGGTCATGAGGAAGTCAAATACTGACCAAAATATAAAAACTATGATAGAAATAGATATGACAATGTAAAAATATAAATTCGTTATTTAGACTTACATTTATGATGAATCAATATTTATTTATAGTTGTTTGAATACTGTAGATAATTGGTGTCATCAACATGGATTTCTATCTAGGGATTATGGGTATGGTGATATAAACTTGTTACATTAAGGATACAATAATTTATTATTCATTAATCAATAAATCTTCACCATAATCTTTTTAAAAACTTTTATTTTCATCATATATATTTAAAATCCTTTCAAATTCTTCATATTCCAACGTTTCATTGTTTTTAATTACAATCATTTTCAAGGCAAAACTACAAAATACACAGAAATAATTGAATAAATAAATATACAAATACATCTTATAACTCTACATAAATACCAAAAATTGTATTATAATAATTTAAAAATAAATAATCATACAAATTATACCATTAAATAATACATTTACATTCTATTATCTTATCCAATTTTTTAAAATAACTCCTATTACAAATCAATACTATAAACAATAATAAAAATAACCAATAAAACAATTTAAACATTACCTATAAACTTCTATTTTATTTATATCACATTATATTTTATTTTTTACCAATGCCATTTTACCAATTCCATTCCAAATAAATACCTTAAATCATTTAAATATACCCTTATTTAAATACTTTCATAGTACTTTTAAACACATTGTTTAATACATTCCTTTTAACACCTCTATATACCATTTATTTTATTTAACACTGGATTTAATTTTTTTATATAATTACATTCTTTAATTATTCTTTCTTTATAATTCCTAACCTTTTCTATCATTTTAATGCTAAAATTCCTATGGCTATATTTTTCTCTATGAATAAAAACACTAGAATTCTTATCTTTTAAATGTTGTTTAAATCTAGTTCTTAATGTATTCTTAGTTGTTCTCACATATGATACATTATTTCCTTCTTTTTTACAATTTTCACAGACAATAATATATATCCCATTCATTTTATCTAGTTCACACTTTATACCATTATTATTTATTAAATTCCCCAAACTACATTTTTTCTTATATACAGGTTTAACTAATAAATCAATCTTATATTTATATTTTAAATTAATATTTTTCATAATTTTTTAATTTCTTTAAAAACCTCTTTTGATACATTATAACTATTATAAATTACTTTATTATCTATATTATGACTAATATTTTTATTATAATTATTTTTTCCTATTATATAATGATTATTACAATTTTTCCTTATTATTTTACTAATATTTTTCTTATTAAATAAATTATAAATAATTTTTTCCGGATATTCATTCTTTAAAAATTCTATTTTAATTTTATTTAATGATATATAAATTATTTTATATGATATGTTTTTTATTGTATAGAAAGAAGGACGTTTAATGAGGATTGTTTATGTTATAAATTTTATTTTTGAATTCGTGAAAAAGAATCGTATGATTGTATGTTTATAAAAAAATAATAGAAGATTGTCTAGTGATATTATATATTTGGTTGATATTAGATTATATTGTATTAAATTATTATGTTGGGATATATTTTATAAATAGTATATGGAGATTATGATATAATTATTATTTGTTGCATATGTTATGAGTTGTATATTAGAGTTGTTGTTAAAAATGGAAAATTATAAAGAATGGAATTTTAGAAGGTTTGTTAATAGAATAAAAATGGTTGTTAATAATGTTAAAGAGGTAAAATATATAATAAAAGTTTGTAATGAATGGATAAAATGGAAATTGAAAATTGTTAAGAGGCAATTTGATATTAATTTTATAAAAAATTGTTATAGTAATAATGTTATTCCCAGATTTATTAGATTTAGCGTGTTTAAAAATATGTTTAATGATAAATATATGGTAATTTTACAAAGGAAATTGATGAAGAAATATGTTAAAATATTATATAAAGAAAAAAAGATATTTATTGATAAGGTTAGAAATATTTATAATATATTAAAGAGGATCATTACTTTGGAAGAAGATAATATATTGAAATATTGTTTTGTTTATAAAGTTAATAATTATAAGAAGAATATTAAAAATAGGCATGATAAAAAAATATATAATTTAATTAATGATAGAAATATAAGGGTGAAATATGATATAAAGAATAAAGATAAAAATTATAATAAAGAAATTATATGTGGTAAAAAGATTAATAAAGATAATTTTATTATTAATTTAACAAAAGTAGAGTTTAATTATGAGGAAATGAAATTGTTAGAAAAAGGGTTAAAATATGTTCCAAATAGGTATATTAATAATGATAGAAATATTTTTGAAATAGAGTCAAAAAATTCTTTGTTGTTAGATAAAATAAAGAAAGAATATAAGTATAATGATAATAAAAGTGATGAAAATGTTTTAGTTGGTAATAAAGAATTAATGTTGCAGGAATTTAAATATAAAATGGATTGTTTGATATATAATTTAAAAAATGGTATAATTAATTATAAATATGATTATTTAAGGGAATGGAATTTAATTAATAGTATTAAGTGTAAATATAAAAACTTGGTATTTTTAAGAGGTGATAAAACAACTAGTATGATTATTATGGAAAAATATGAATATGATATAAAAATGAATAAATTATTAGAGGGTAATTATTTTAAAAAAATTAATAAAAGGGAGTATTTTGATAAAATAAAAAGTATTAATGAAATAGTTACTGTTTTATATAATATGAACTATATTGGTAATATAGATATGATGAGTTTTAAAAAAATGGATTATAAAGATGCCTTTATTTATGGCATACCTAAGGTACATAAAATAGATATACCATTGAGACCTATTATTAGTGGAGTTGAAGCATATTATGATAGTTTGTCAAAATGGTTATATAATAAGATTTTTAAAAAATATGGATATAATGAGAGTTATCATAATGTTAAAAATTCTAAGGAATTTGTGATTAAATTAAATGAGTTTTTAAATACAAGTAATAAATATAAGAATATATATTTTATTAAATTAGATATTGAAAGTATGTATACCAATATTGAACCAGAAAGAGCTTTAGATATAATATTAAAAATGTATAGTGAAGATAGAGAGAAAAGTTTTAACATTGAATATAGTTTACTAATTAAAATTTTTGATGCATGTTGTAAAGACATTGTTTTTAAATACAAAGATAATTTTTACAAACAAAATAGTGGTTTAAGCATGGGGAATAGTCTTAGTGGTTTAATGGCTAATTTATATATGAGCAATTTTGAAAATTTATATTTTGAAGAGACTAAATTTAAAGCTATTTGGTGGGTAAGATATATAGATGATTATTTTCTTATTTTTAATGGAAATAATAGTAAAGGAGTGAATTTCTGTAGATATATTAATTCAATTGAAGATAATATTAAATTTACTATACAAAAAGAAGATAATAATATGATTAATTACATGGATGTAAATATAAAAAAATATTATGATAATGGATTTACAAAAATTGACACAGTAGTATTTAGAAAAAATACTTTTCATGGGTTGCTTAGTAATTGGTATTCAGATTTTGAATATGAGCATAAGATTAATATTATAAATAATAGAATTAATAGAGCAGTTAATTTGTGTTCTAATAATGTAGGTTTGAATAATGAATTAAATAAAATTAAAATAGAATTTTTAAAGAATGAATATCCGGAAAAAATTATTTATAATTTATTTAATAAGAAAAATATTAGTAAAATAATAAGGAAAAATTGTAATAATCATTATATAATAGGAAAAAATAATTATAATAAAAATATTAGTCATAATATAGATAATAAAGTAATTTATAATAGTTATAATGTATCAAAAGAGGTTTTTAAAGAAATTAAAAAAATTATGAAAAATATTAATTTAAAATATAAATATAAGATTGATTTATTAGTTAAACCTGTATATAAGAAAAAAATGTAGTTTGGGGAATTTAATAAATAATAATGGTATAAAGAGTGAACTAGATAAAATGAATGGGATATATATTATTGTCTGTGAAAATTGTAAAAAAGAAGGAAATAATGTATCATATGTGGGAACAACTAAGAATACATTAAGAACTAGATTTAAACAACATTTAAAAGATAAGAATTCTAGTGTTTTTATTCATAGAGAAAAATATAGCCATAGGAATTTTAGCATTAAAATGATAGAAAAGGTTAGGAATTATAAAGAAAGAATAATTAAAGAATGTAATTATATAAAAAAATTAAATCCAGTGTTAAATAAAATAAATGGTATATAGAGGTGTTAAAAGGAATGTATTAAACAATGTGTTTAAAAGTACTATGAAAGTATTTAAATAAGGGTATATTTAAATGATTTAAGGTATTTATTTGGAATGGAATTGGTAAAATGGAATTGGTAAAAAATAAAATATAATGTGATATAAATAAAATAGAAGTTTATAGGTAATGTTTAAATTGTTTTATTGGTTATTTTTATTATTGTTTATAGTATTGATTTGTAATAGGAGTTATTTTAAAAAATTGGATAAGATAATAGAATGTAAATGTATTATTTAATGGTATAATTTGTATGATTATTTATTTTTAAATTATTATAATACAATTTTTGGTATTTATGTAGAGTTATAAGATGTATTTGTATATTTATTTATTCAATTATTTCTGTGTATTTTGTAGTTTTGCCTTGAAAATGATTGTAATTAAAAACAATCGAAACGTTGGAATATGAAGAATTTGAAAGGATTTTAAATATATATGATGAAAATAAAAGTTTTTAAAAAGATTATGGTGAAGATTTATTGATTAATGAATGATATGTATTGACTATATATTTTTTAAAAAGAATGGTGGAAGATTTTTATTTGTTATGAATAATTTATTACTGATTCCAATATTATAATTTTTTTTCTTTTGTATATATTGTTGAAATACTTCAAGCTTATAATTCTTGTTTATTCCAGTGAATTCATTAATTTCAATTCGGTCGCTAACTTATTAAATCGATTTTGTATTTGCTCATTAATCTATAGCCACAAATGTACACACACATAGTTATTAAAGAACCAAAGACACCAAAATGTATAGGCACTGAATTGAGTTCAGACCTATATAAGATAATGAGCTTGGATTGAAAATATTGTTTTCAATTTGTCTCACTTTAGTAGTTATTAGAGATAAAAAATGGCTGTTGGAGAGTTGCATTAGATCCTAAGATCTAGGTGTAGTGCTCTCAGATCCAAGCCTCCTCACTGACAAAGACCACAAGCCAGAAACTAGTCTGGGGATATTGGATGAGTAGGCAGTAGATGGGAATTTTATGCACAAGCCTTCTGGTATCCATTGACTACTCTGGCTTGCACTGAGTGGCAATATGTATATATAGAGTTGCCTGTTTTAATAACAGTTAAGAGCAAGCATAAGACATGGTGATCATGTGATGTTAATTGAAATTTTGTTGGTTGATTATTAGTCTCATCATATTAATTGAAACCTATATAGAAGTACACTAGTCATCAGCTGGCATTGGTGCATCTCTCTTAAGAGAGTCAAATTTGAATTCTCCCTGGGTTTGAATTCTGGGAATAATGGAACTGAAAGAGGGGTTAAGGTATGAATGAACTGACCCAAATTGCATTTGAGTTTAACTGATGAGTATTAAACTGGTCTATTAAAAGTAGGTGCAATCATGGGTCATATACTTCATCGTGTTATCTCCAACATCCTATCCGAAGACCCAAGGTCCGAGAGAAGTCAGATGCAACTCTTTCTACATCATCGGTTGGACTGTTACATTTTGCACCCATACTTTAGGGGTATGAACATACATCTTGCCCATACTTAGTTTCAAAGGAGGTCCAGTCATTAGACTGGTAAATAAATAAATAAATAAAATTTTCAAACTTCTATAGTCTGAAATCTCCATTGTAATTATGCACCTGGCGAACAATTAGTATATCCAATTATGACGAGTAAATATCATAGATCTCAAACCAATTGGAAATAAGTATGTAATTAAGGAATTACATATGAGGCAGTGAATACAGATTTAATAACCTTAGACCAAAATAAAAAACTAATAAATAAAGCTAAAATAGGTGAGTTAGGCAAATAAAATTTAAGTTAAACAGTAGGCATAATAAAAATCGATAAAAAAGAGAAAAGTTAATTATACACATAAAATGCTTCAAAACAGCATGAAAACCTATGATATATACTTAACTTTAAAAGAAATTAACTTTATATTCATCTAGTAAAGAAAATATTAGGAATGATAACTAGAAGTGGAAGAAAAGTAGTGATTATGGAAATAAAAAGTTCTGAAAGAACATTAATTAGTAGCAATAGTGAAGTGGAAGATGATATTAGTAGTGAGCAAGGATCTTTGTGTATCCAGATTCCTGGGGGGTTGGTAGAAGAACTCAAACACCCTACACAATTGCACAAGGCATATCAGATGTTATCACAAATCTGAGAAGCACCTGAAACTAGAATGATGCAAGTTCAAGGGAGTGAGATGAACATGGCCCAGCTGATCCAAATGATCATGGGAATAGAAGTACAAATGAGACAATGCAAGTAGTTTAAAAAAAGAATAGAATGATATGGTAGCAAGTTTGAAAACAGATATTAGTATATGGAGGCAAAGATGAATACTAAGATTGATAGTATGAAGGCTACTATGGTAACCAGAACTGATGGATATGACATGGAGATAAAATTAAAAGAAAGTATAACTTCACTGAAAGAAGGTATAAAAAGAGATATAAATGAGATAAAAATTAATATATTAGAAATTAAGGATATTGAAATCATGTCAAAGGATATGGGACAACTATCTTCAGAATTAAAGAATGTTGAAAAGAAACACAGTGAGTGAAATGAGTTGAATGAAAGAAACTTACAATGTCAAAAATGTTTCAAAGACTTTAGTTATAGTATAAGCAATCAATTTGAACTCAAGTTTCAAGAGATCTACCAAAATCACGAAGCTTTAGGAACGAAGCCCATGCAAACCAAGAAAGACACCAGGAAAAGATTCAAGAGGAAATCCAAGACATTCACATTAAAGTAGATCAACTTTTGGTAAAACAGAATAATGAACTAGAAACAAGGGTAAAACTTAATGAGACCATGAATCAAAATCTAAAGCAATTGAAAGATAAAATGCTTTCAAATGAAGCATACATAGCTATAACAAAAAGGTTTTAAAAAAGATAATAGAAAGTACAAATAGAACAGCATCATATTAGTAGCTTAGATGAAGCCATCAGCAGAAGACTCAAAAGTATTGAGTCCTAGCTATACCCTAAGACAGTAGCTCTTGAAATGCAAGCTGAGATAAACCAAAAGATACAGATTGATAATGAGAAAAAGAATGAAATAGGGAACAACCTGGAGATTACTGCTTGCGATCTCAACAAGACATGTGATGCCTATCCAGAATCCACCTTTCCACTTCAAATAATGTCCGAGATAGAGGATTATACTATGTTCAAACATCAACTACACAAGTACTGATCCAGCTAATATACTCCATCCACAAGATCAAGCAGAGAGCTTAAACCACTCAATCAACCTACATGTGGATAATAAAGAATTCAAATTAATTTATGAATCTCAAGCATTAGAACAATCAGATAATACTCTCAAATGTCAAATGAGATGAAGCTCCCAAGATGATTCAAATGATGAATCTGTGAGAATCAAGGCAATCGCATCGTCTACAGACATCATGGCAAAAATACGTGAATGAACGTGATGTGATGGTAAATAAATTGGGTATGTATTTGAAATCATACTTACGCATTCATATCTACCATTGAAACAAAATTAAAATATTTTTTAGACATAATGTTAATGAACTGAATGACAGTCATCAAACTGGAATATTACTAACTCTAGTGACTGCTACAAAAGATGGTTACACTAAAATGGCAAATCCCAAAGGCACAGATAAGATCGGTAGATTTTAGAGTCTTAAATGTGTATTATGGCACTCAAGATATTTCCATAACTAAATGGATGATCAAGGTACAAAAAGTTATCAAATAATAATGGAGATAACTATAATACAAGCCAAGAAACAAAAAGGTTATCATTTCCATAAGTTGTGCAATACGAAGGTCCCTTTGCATTCATTGAACATGTTAATGGAAGTGCTTAAAAAGAGAAGCACTTATAAAAGAAGGGACTTGAAGGATTGCGACCTTTGGAATGTGACAATGGACCTTTGACAATGATTGAATCCCAATATGATTCTCCAAATGGAGAATAAATATATACATATATATGAAACAACTGATCATTACATAGATATCAATGGACTTTCTGAAACAAATGAACCCACTAGACTTCTCATAAGAGAATAAGTGTATGTACATGTTAGATAAGTAACCATGACACAGACACTGAAAGAAAATATTTAAAGTCAACCAAGGCATGAGGGAAGACATCTATATGTTCACTGGGATACAACTTACAGCCAACCAACACAATATTAGGTATAGATCAATTAAGCAATGTAATAATGCAATGACATGCTGACACTATATGCAGAACAATAAAATACAAACCCACTGTTGCATATTCTGAAATAGATACAGAAAAGTATAGAATAAAAGGCTATGAGCAAATCATGAATAGAGGTAATCAGAGGAATAAAAGTGCAAAAGAAAATCCACATAACTTTAAAGTAGGAGATCAGGTTTTTATAAAGATTCCTCACCTCAAGAAAACAAATGTCAGAAATTTTACATCAGTATGAAGGGCCTTATACTATCACAAAACAGACAGCTCCTAATGCATTCTGAGTACATGTAAAAGAAGAGATCAGGTGTACTTATAATGCTTGGATCTTGAATCCTTATTTTGGCCAATCAAAATAACCATATGATTACCACATCACACTTATGTATAAACTAAGAGATAAAAAAAAGGATAGGTGAGTTAAGTAAGGATAAAGGGAATTTACATCTAATATATATGTATATATATATATATCAATGAAAAAAGTATTAATTTTCTTTGATGAAGGTATATCCTATCAAGTGATTAAAAAGTCTTTGGGGTACCTGAAAACTAAACCAGTTTAAGAGTAATCCATGCTGAATGCTCATACTTAAGTAGCTCACAAAGGAGTCCAGTAAAAGAAGAGGACACATACACCATCTGCAAAAGTGACACATTATAATAAAACCATCAAAGGAAGAAGAAAAAAAAGATAGGAAAAAAGAAGAAACCCTATATAAATGAATCTACTTCTTGGGTGAATGTTGTTTAATAAAAATAAAGGGGAAATGGTTAGAAAATAGTACAGATAATAAGGATTTATAAAAATAAAAAAGGTAAACTCTCTAACCATGCATCTAGAGAATTAAAATGCCCAGCTTGAAATGCAGTCCTTAAGTATTAAAAATTTAATTGTAAAATAAAAATTTTAATTGTGTAAGGGAAGGCGTGTTGTGAGGGCAGCTTCCAAGCCTGACCAAACCAGTCCATAACTACTTATAACACTAATTGTGTCCATCTCAAATATTAAAATTAACTTAAATAATAAATTTTAATTAATACACAAATAATATAAATATATGTTAATAAGGCACTTGTCTCTCTCGTCTTATGTATTACTAAACCAAATACGAAATGACAGGGACTGACAATTTTTTACAGTGTTAAGTAATGAAACGAATAAATGTCAAAGCAATCTTTATACAAACAAATATGAGAATAAAATGATACTTTATTTCATAACATTTTTAAATCAATTATCATGATATCCACAACAATAAACAATTATGGCAACAAAAAGCAAATGAAGATTTGGATATGATAAACAATAGAAATTACGAGATATATAAATATAACATTTTTACTTACATGATCTTCACGAATTACTTGTGCTAAAAAAGACAAGATAAAAAAAAAGCAAAAAACGTTTTTAGAATATAAGAGAAAATGGATGTTGTTGCAGAAAATTGCTATTTTCAGACATAATTATCATATGTCACTGCAATAAGTAAAAAGTTTTTGAAGTGAAATAGAATAATTTAGACTAGTCAGAAACTCATTTGATATGTATATTGTATCAAATAATTATCTCTATTCTAGTCAAACATAAAGTGAAGAACATTAAAGATCACCACTATTTGAAGTAGAATTTTAATTAATCATCCACTGTGACTTATTTAAAAATAGTATATATAATTAGTCACTATAAAATGTTTTTAGCTAAATTGACAATGTCATAGGTGGATTGCTGTTTTCCTTGCCATGGAAGTGTGATATTTTTCTTTATCCATTCTTGAAATGCCAAAGGAACATCTTTAGCCTCATATGGAATGCTTAATAATGAATCTATGGAAAGAACGAACGAGGACCAAGACATAACTGTTTCAAATGCATAATGAACAGATGACAACAGATAACCTGTGCCTCATTCAAGAATAATCATCTGTAATGCATGAACTATACTAACCAGATTGATATCCGATTCAATGGTTTTATTACAAAATAAAAAAACTTAATTTTCGTTAAGTTTCTAATGTTAAAAAAAAAGTTTAATTATTTAAAAAGAGTATGTGTATTAAAACACACTCATTTATATTTAAATAGATTTTAATTTTTTTTTATATAATTGATAAAAAGTTTTCTTTCACTGCTTGTTTTTAATCAGTTCTAATTTAATTCTAAAAGTGGAGATTTAATTTTGTGTTGTTTTAGTTAAAATAATCCCTGGTTGGAATTCTTAAATAGATTGAGTGGGAGATTAAGATTTGCCCTGCCCTCAGGGGTAGAATTCAAAAACAGGACAAGTTTTCATGGGAAATTGAGTGTGGGTATAAATAATGCCAAAAATTTCATGGATTATTCTAGAGAACCTTGACCAAGCCAATACTCCGTCAAAGTGATTTGTTCAGCTTCTATTTCTAATATTCATTCTGATTAACCTCATTCAACATTCGTACCATCAGCAGAGACATTTAATTTCTTCAAAAGCAAAATTTGCAGTTATTAAAATAATTTTGCTTTATAGCATGTCAAAATATACTACTCTGTTTTGTCATTAAGATGTTATGCTAACTTAACCAAAGGGTGAATCCCTAACTTCCAACTCTCCTTCAGTCATGCCATGAATATCTAAAAGAAGCTAGATCCCCAATGCCTCTATCTTGCTGCTGTCAAAGTACCTGAAATATGAATATAAAAGTGCGTACTTGAAAATACGTGAACTTTGCTTTACCATAAGGTAAATATTTCTTTTATTCTTGTCAGGGTAAATTCTTTTAGTTAAATTTCCATTCAATCTTAAACATAAATCTGTATTCTTAATCAATATTTAACCTCATATTTAGTATTTGCGGTTTTTTTTATATTGTATTTTGTAGTGTCTTAGAATCTTAGTTTTAAGATTTCAAGTTTGCTTTCAATTTTGTTTATTGTAATGACTAGTGAGTTTGTATTATATGCTTAACCTTTTTTAAATGCTTTAGCAATATTGTGTAATTTTAAATACTCACCTGTAATTATTTTATTAGCTAATAATTGATTTAAAATGCTGTGTTTGTGCTTATGCAAATTGAAAAATCTTTTGGATGGCAATTTTGTTGTGTTCATTGTTCTAGTTTCCATATTTGGAGATTTCTTTTCTTATGTCTTTGAAATAGGAAACTGGAATTGTTGTTCTGTGTAATTTTATAAATTGCCAGCAGGAAGATATTTATCTTCTTGTAAATTACAGGTGGAAGAGCACTTCTTTCCGCTAAAGTATTTAATGCTTTAATATTTTCTGCTCATATACACTCTCTGATAAACTAACTTATATAAAAACCTAGGAACGTTTATATTTTAGCTTGCTAGATTTATTTTGATCTTTTACGTGTGACTAAATTTTATGAGAGCATGTACTCAGAACTTTGTAGATTTGTAATTATTAGTTTCTTGAAATGCTTGGGCAGACAGAATTGCTTTTCTAATTATTTACTTGTGTCCTATTGAGCTCTTTAATTATTATTAGTTTTGGCCACTCGTTTGGTTAGGGATTCGCCTGTTTTCCTTTCATCTTAAATCATATTTTTCATTTGTTCTTGGGTAAATCAATCACCTTTGCTTTAGTTTCAGCTTCTACTGGCATATGTCATTCTTCATTCCGACGCATTTTCTGGGCCTAGAAAAGCTTGCTATTTCATTTATTTATTTCAAGAACATATTACTTTCATATCTGTGAATGGGAAAACCAATGTTTAGGTGAATTCTCTGCTGAAAGTAATTTGCTTCCTCCCTGTATAGTTCTCTATTAGAAGATCAGTCTGTCTGCCAGAGCATTGAATTTTAGTCTTTCTGGTACATGCCTGAGTTAACCCTATTTGTTATATTATAAACTTTTTCTTATAATTTATATTCTCGTAATAAAATTTTAAAATTTGTTTAAACTTAATTTGGCTGACGTGTCTTAGTGCTTTTATTTAGTCGGCACAAACCATCATCATTATCCATTCTGATCACAGTAAATAAATTTTTCCAGGTATGTAGCAACCTGGTAGCACCCTCTGTGATCAGGATAGATTGAGTGTCCGGTACAATACATATGAAGGACTTTATCCAATTCACAAATTTTAACTTAATCAATTTAAAGGGATTGTAAAATCTTGATTACGTAATTTGAATTTTTAATTCTTGCAAATATTTTTTTTTTGTTTCATTTTTTTTTTATACTTGGAAATATGAACTTTTTATGATTTAAAAATGTTTCTTTGGGAAAGCTTATTTCAAATAGAAGTTGAAAAGAGAATGATGATTAATTTTAGTTAAAAGGTTCTTTTGTAAATAAAATCTGAATCTATGGAAAAAATGAGTGAGAATCAAGACATAACTGTTTTGAATACACAATGACATATGCCAGCAGATAACCTATACCTTATTCAAGGATAATCATCTGTAATGCATGGACTATATATATGTGAAGACTTTTCCCAACTCAATACATTTTAACTAAATCGATTTAAAGGGATTGTAAAATCTTGATTATGTAATTTGAATTTTTAACTCTTGTAAATATTTTTTTTTGTTCTTTTTTTTTTATATTTGGAAATATGAACTTTCTATGATTTAAAAATGTTTCCTTGGGAAAGTTCATTTCAAATAGAAATTGAAAATAAAAGAATGGTTAATTTTAGTTAAAAGGTTCTTTTGTAAATAAAATCTATATTAGCCTTTCTCCAATCATAGTGACTGGCATATGACTATTTACCACATGATAATAGGATAATACTATTATTATACTACATTGAATACATACATTTTATTAAAACATAATTTATCTTGTTTGTTATATATTAAAAAAGTTGTTATATCTGTTATTCTGTATAAATGATTAACCCTTTTGCTAAATGACTTTTACTATCATATGATAAATTGTACATAGATTTAGGAAGAGGTCATGAGGAAGTCAAACACCAACCAAAGTATAAAAACTATGATAGTAATAGATATGACAATGTAAAAATATAAATTCATTATTTAGACTTACATTTATGATGAATCACTATTTTTTATTTTATCATTGATGGAATATTGTAGATAATTGATGTCATCAACATAGATTTCTATCTAGGGATTATGGGTATAGTGATATAAACTTGTTACATTAAAGATATGAAAGAAATTCATTACTGACTCCAATAATATTTAATTATTTTTTCTTTTATATATATATATTGCTGAAATATTTCGAGCTTATAATTCTTATGTTTGTTTCATAATAAATGTTGGTGAATTTATTAATTTCAATTCGGTCTCTAATTTATTAAATCGATTTTTCATTCATTAATCTATAGCCTCAAATGTACACGCAGACATATGATATATAATAGAACCTAAATTTTGTTGGTTGATTACTAGACTCATAATATTAATTGTAATGTATATAGAGGTACAGTAGTTGTCAACTGTCATTGGTGCAACTCTGTTAAAAGAGTCAAATTCGAATTCTCCCTGGTTTGAATTCCAGGAATAATGGAACCGAGAGGGGTTAAGGTATGGATGAACTGACCCAAATTGCATTTGAATTTAACTGATGAATATTGAATTGGTCCATTAAAAGTAGGTGCAATCATGGGTCATGTACTTCATTGCGTTATTTCCAACATTCTACCTGAAGACCCAAGGTCCGAGAGTAGTCAGTTGCAACCCTTCTTTCTACATCATCGGTTGGATCGTTACAGTATAGAGAATGAAAATTTTAGTTATATATATGCACATATAAAAAAAGGATTGTTTATAATAAAAAATCAAACAAATTACTCTATATCATTTAAATATTGAGGTTAATGTTAGTTGATGTTCATTTAAAATAAATTTTACAAATAATTTCTTTAAAAGTTCATTCAACAATTATAGTTTAACTTATAAAGCAATAAGAAAAATACCTACATTGTTTATTTAAATTAGGAATTCAATATTTTTTTTTCCTTTACATTTTTTTTTATCTATAATCTGGGTTTCTCAGTCTTTCTCACTTTTAGAAGTTAAAACGAAGTATGATCTTCTGTTCTCATTTTACACAGACACAAAAAAACCCAGTACCATGTAGCAAAAAGAACTAAAAAATTGCCTACAGCCCAGATCCCAATGAGAGTGCAATGATAACTTTTAAGTCATAGTTTAATACAAATAGGTTGTTTTGCAAAAGATGATCAGATTAATTATTACTAATTCTTGCAATTTAAAATAAATTCAAATTTTATATTTTTTTCTTCAAAATATCAGTTCTTAAAACTCAAAGTTGGTAATTTTTTTTTTTGGGAAGGGGGGCTTATCCTACTACATGAAGTAATAAGTATGGATAAATTCACACCACATTATAATACAATTTTTTTGCTAAATCAATTTGTTAAGCAGTGAAATAAATACCAAATCTTGATCTCAACTCTACAGTTATTCATAATATTTTCAAGTACATTTACATTTTTGATATATTTTCCTCAGAAAGAAAGTGCTATATATCATATCTGAAGATAATGGTATAAAAGAAGGATTATTATTGAGATAAATTGTTAATTTCTCATCACAAGACAATTTGCAGATAATGACAACAAACTTAAAAAGATGGTAAACAATTTCTTTTCGAATAAATGTTTAATTCATAAAGGCATTTTAAATTTATAAACTGAGAAGTAGTTATAACTATAAAAATATGAATTCATAAAACATTTTATCCATTTTAATGATTTTTAGAATTTGAATGTTGAAATGAAAAAAAACAAAAAAACAAAAACAAGATATTGTAAAACTTAAATTTATTGCTTTGTTCATAATGTTTGAAGTAATTAAATGTATAATCTAGACTTTTATATACAAAATAAACCAAATTTATATATATATGTTTTTCAGATCTTCCACAATAAACACTTTGCTTTTATATCTATATTTAATCCTGTTCGCTTTTGATATCCCAGTAAAAATTACAATATATAGTTGTAACATTTGAATATTTTTTATTGGAATTTCAAAAACAATATTTACAATTATTTTGTGTATTACTGCTCAATAAAATAAACTGTTTTCACTTAGCCCCATCATATATAATTTGGGTGAGTGGGAGGTGAAATATCGATAAAACAAAAGTTGAACAATGATCAAAGTTTACCATATCCATAAATTTTATTTTTTAAAGCAATTTTGTAATTATCATTATAAGTAACTAGTTGCTTATAATATATATATATGTAATTGATAATAGTATATTATGATATAGAATCTAAAAATAAAAATTGGATGCCCAGTTGTCAATCTAAAATAAAAAAATAAACCTTAAAATGCTTATTTAATAATTTTAATATATAGATATATTTACAAAACAAAACGATTTTTTAAAAAAAATTAAAAATGAAGCTTGATATGTGCATGTATGAATCTATTTGTTTATGTAAGTGGAAGTATGGCTTTAAAGCTCTTTTGAATAAATATGGAGATATGCATGGTTTGGCTAGTTTATGAGAATGGCATATTCAAAAGCTATATGTTCCAAGAGCTATTCCCAATTGAAGAATGTACTAAAAAAATTCAGTTTGGTTAACTGAATGGAACTAATATGCTCAGACTTTTTTTGTGTGTGGTTTAATTAAGGTCTCATAATCTGTTAAACAACAAATTAATTTAATATATAGTAAGAACAAAACTGAAATTGCATATTGCTAATTTATTTAAAATTTGATATATTTTTAAAATTATGTTTCAGTTAGAAAGAAAAATGTCAGTTACTATTTTAAGTCACTACTTGAGATAATCTATTAATTCACAAAAAAGTTTTGCTCAATAGTATCACAGAAAAAAAAAAGTGATTGCAAAAATAAATAAATCACTAAATATGCCATAAAAAAAAGATAAGTTTTAAAGAGAACTTTTTATAGTTCAAAATAAAAATGCATTCAGATAAAAATTTGTTTCAATGTACATCTTTTTATACTTAGAAATTTAAATGAAGTAGCTTAAATGGAGGATTCATTGTTGTTAAATGTAAATTATTAAAACACCACGACTATCTTTTTATATGCTGATACATACTATTAAAACAATTGCTCTATACAATAGTGCCACCTAATGCAACCTATAGTAATCAATAAATAATAGAAAGTTGCACGTTTTAATTCCTATGTAGTGCGTTCTTATCCAATATCCTTGACTCATTTCTAGCTAATAGCTTTACTTAGCAAATTAACTTGGATTGAAAAAGTGTTTCAATTTGAGCTGATAGCTTTATATGCTGGAGAGTACATTAGATCCAGGTTCATTGTTCCCAGATCCACTGATGAAACAAGTCAGGTGATATTAGATGAGAAGGCATTGGATAGTGATCAAATTGCGTAATCTTCTAACATCTACTGATAACTATAGCTTGACCCCTATTGTGTGAAATTTTTACTGTTTTAAATATAAATTATATATTCTTAACAATATTCTTTAGTGCCAATCTGGTCACCAAATCTACTATTATAAGAACTTAACATAAAACAATAAAAATAACTGAATGCATAATTGTTCAGAAATGGTAACTTTTGAGCATAGAAATAGTAGATTGAATTTTGACCAATTATATTAAATACATAATGCAATGTATACATATATCACCAATATTCCTCAGTTTTTTCTTTATATATATAAAATTAGAGTTTCAGGTTGACATCTTTTTCCTGTGAAGAATGTTCGTTTCAACATATGTATATATATGTGATCAAAAATAATTAAACAAATTATGTTAAATAAATTTATTAAAATTTTGAAAACACAGGAATGCAATGTTGGAACAGAAAGTGTGAAGAATGTCTTGAAGAGAAAATAAATTACAGAATGAAGCTTGGAAAGAATTAAAAGTGTTAACATTTGATAATCTTAATTGGAAATTATAAAATATCCAAATGTAACATTTTCCCTTCTGCATTTAAATTTCTTCTTTTTTAAAAATTTTATTATTATTATTCATATTTAAAATAATGTTTGTAATTTGGAATTTTTTGAAATATAATAGTGTAAAGTGAATAAATTTATACATCATTATTATTTCAAAGCTGTGAAAAATGAAATATCTGCAATGAACATTACTTAATGTTATTTAGATGGTTAGATGATATATCTTAAGATTCATAGCTACTACTTATAACATTTTTATTTTGGGAACACATTCTTTTAATAAAGCATTCATTTATGGATATAGATTAACCTTTTACTGCATTGATTATATATATGAAGTATGTATATATATATATATTGGATTTAACCATTAATAAATTTACAAATTACAAAATATTCCATTTAATCAATAGTCAGAGTTGACATAATTTTCATTTTTTTTTTTACAATACATAAATTCATATCCAGTAATTACTTTGCAAGTTTTTTATTCTTACAAAAATATTTATTCATTAATGGTTTTCTATATAAATAACAATAGGAAACAATTATTTCCCAACTATTAAACAATTAATTATTCGATTTATAACTGTTCAAACATTATATAAAAACCTATTAAAATAAATTATAAAATTTACAAATATTACATCATATAGGACAGTAAGAAAGTTAATGAAAGTACTTATGTCAATATCATTAAAATTTATTTTGATTATATGATTTTTATATAAATATATTTTACCAGAAATATATAAAAGGGTTTTTCAAACAAAAGGAAATTTATTACATTGATTTTTGCACAAGTGAATCTTTATTTGATATGTACATATATTGAAAGGATAGGTGAGTGGATATATAAAATTCAATTTCCATTATATCTTTAAAACAATACACCTTTTAAAATTATTTCAAAATATAAAAAATAACTTCTATATATCATAAAAAATTAACAACTAATAATAATTACATAAATTAAAACTCAAAAATTATCTGTTGCTTATTAATCTATCAAGTCATATAAAATTGATTTATTTATATAATTATTATTTAATATCTTCATTTTCAATCTTTCTAGTTTTCTCTGTAATCTCTTTTTGTAGTTAATTCTAAAGATGGTTTGTCCAAAACATTATTGTGGATACATTTTTTCATTGATAATACAAAAATAAATACAGTGATTTGTCTTTATACTTAACAAATTTATGATTATTTGCTAATGGAAAAACACAACAGATTTTACAGATAAAAATTGTTTTGCATTTTATATATAGATATATAAATATACACACATGGGCACATATACAATATTCTTATGTATAAAAAAATATTTATAAAATCTAAAAATATTAAGAATATATGCAATTTAATTCTTAAAAAACAATATATACTTTTTCCTTTATTATGAAATAAATATTGAAATTGCAATTATTTTAATATGTTAACTTTTAAATCTTAAAACTATAACTACTCAATGTTTATTAAAAACCACATAATATATTTTGTATGACTAACTGAAAGCAAAGAACGATAGTAAATATGTATACTCAATATGTATGTATAAATAATGAACACACACAACATGTTTAGTAACTAACAATTTTAAAATTCATTGGAATTTAAATATGGTGTGTGATTGTATAAAATATACATCTTGTTTAACCTTTCTGCTTGAAGTTAGATGAGATAATTAGACTATAAAATATTATCATCAAGCAATAAAACTTAAATCATTGCAGTTTAATATTTTGCCTTTCATCTTTTAACAAGTTTATTCTAGTATCTTAATATTGAGAGCTTTAATAAAATATTCGCATCATGGAGACACATATTTACAAAGAAAAGTAATCAATATTTCCAGAAAAAAATTTTTTTGACTCATAATAATATAATTACATATATTAATAATACTTTTATTCATTACAATGCTATTCAATTTCTTGTAGTTATTTAAATCATTAAAATTTTAATGATTTTCAACTGATATAACTATTTTCATGTAAAAAGTAAGAAAATAAAATAGGTTTTAAATAAAAGTTAGGAAAAAAAAGATAAATTAGTCTTTAAATAGTGTACTGCAGGATAAAAAAGCATCTTCAACAATTCCTCTTAGAGGACCAGTCAAGAAGGGGTTGCCCAGCAGACTTACCAATTGCTGAATGATGAGGGTTTGAGCAGTTTTTCGTCCTTATTTATCCTCTATCTAAGAATAGCTACAAAAAGTTATTTATTGGTGATTATTTATCTTTTCAACATGTGTGTGATCAGGTGGGTCAGCAATATGAGATGGCACTGAGAGTAGTGGGTCGTGTGAAAGTCTGAGTTTGAATCCCGCATATATTACATATATAAATGCAGGTTTAAGCCTGTACAAGGTATTAAAAAGTTATTTAATAACTCTAACTAACATTATATGATTATCTTGGTTATCTAAAGACCAGACTATCTGAAAAAAAAATGTAAACCTCTTGGAAAAAATTTTCAGTTTTTCAGCCTAGGTTTAAATTCAGATTGTAGGCATGGCAGATAGATGCACTACCATAGCACTATTAAGGCCATTTCATTTTACTGATGTAGAATTCATCAGTTTGTGATGAATTCTACAATTGAAATACTAAATTAGCAAATATAAACAATAGGATGATTACTAATACTACTTTGAGAGAATATGTTCTACAATTTTATTATCCATCTATCATATTGCCAGAAAAAAAAACACAAATGTCTTCTTTTACAATAAAATAAGATCACTATTTTTATTTAGTACTGTAATTCAAATATTTTTGATAGTTATCTGTCAATCTATTTTGCTTAGAAATAACAAATCAAGAAAAAAAAAAAAACTTAAATTTTGTTACATTTTCAAAATATATAAAATTTAAAATTCAAAAAATGAAAGTGAATAGGGATTAAATTTAATTCCCATCTCCTTTTAATCTTCTATTTCCAGAATTAATATATTGTAAAATTGTTAGCATTTGAAACCCCACCAAATATAAAAGCAGTATCTTTGTATTATATAAGATTTAATAGTGACTTTTTTCCCTAAAAAAAATTAGTTTATCGCTCTTATTCTATATTCGTGAAATTTTTAATGTGTAAATAAACAATTTTAAATATCATTTGCAAATGATATGAAATTTTAATTTAATTAAATTATATTTTATAAAAATTACTTGGCATTTATTACTAAAAAATAATTTCATTCATATTTAAACATTTTCTGCAATTTAATTTATTTTTGCTTACAGATGGAAGCAAAATATTCTTTATAAATTTAACATATGTGAACGAATTTATAAATGATTACAAATAAAACTTTCTTAAGCAATCCACACTCCATTAAATATTATTTAAAAATGAATAAATAAAAATAATTTAAAAACAAACTAAATGACCACTAGCCAAGAATTTGAGATGATGAAGATTAAAACAATTTACCAATATTAATGCTTCCTATCCCATCTTTTCACTTTATAGAAATAAAAGAAAATTTCTATTTAGTGATACTTCAGAGTTGTCTCATTTATTTATTTACAATTATTGATTCCAGTAATGATCCTATTTTGAACTCAGCAATTTCTGATAAACATAACCTACTCACAATGATAAAACATTATTGCTTGATTATAGTATTCTGTGCCCAATTACTTTATCAATCTTAAAGCAGAGAAATTAACATATATATATAATTGAAAATGATGACAATGGTTTTTCAATCATTTGGAAATTTCAAGTATAATACGGTTTTGAATCCATTCTCTTTCATATATATATATTTAAAAGCATTTCATAGATTATCACATTTTATACAGGTAAAAATCATACAAGTGAATATTTGTAAGTGGGAAAGTAGTAGAAAAAAATAAATAAATATCAAAATAAATATGATTATTCAATTGCATACATTCTACAAAGATTATATATATAGTTAATATAGCCATTTTTCTTGCTGTGATTTCAGCAATCATATAGTACAATCTAATTTACATAATTACTTACCATTAAGCAAAAAAAAAAAAAACAATTGATAAAAATTAAAATGACTACATTTATTCTTGAATTTATGACTACAAGTATATAGTAAATAAAACAAAAGAGAAGATAGTTCATGAACAAAATATATATTAAATGAAAAAAAAAAGAAACATATAGCCTATGATGATAATTACATTAAATGAAATATAAAAAAAACAAATCAAATACAGGTAATGCAAAAACCATATGAAATGAAATTTCAAAAACAATTATTATTGATAGATAAAAACATTAAACTGAATTATATTTCAGCAAGTAAAAAAAAAAAAGTTATCACTGAAAATGGAATTTGACACCATAAAACTTGGAGTTGATAAATAATAAAAAGCATAGATTTATTGTTGAATTTATGACTATAAAAGTATATTAAATATTAATCTTTTGCTTATATTTATTTCATACATATTTTCTGGGTGTAATATTTTTTGTTTTATATTATTTAATACTTTTTTTTTATTGCAAAATATATTATTTTCTTTATTTTATTTAATATAAACTTAACACTGTAAACTCAAAAATAAATGTGGACATTTTATTTTTTATTGAATGGTTTTTATTTTACCAGACATAAATTGTATATTACATGAGCATTTCAAATTCTTTCTTAATAAGTTTGTAGTTAAATAACAAACAAAGATAATAGTTTTAATTTTAGATTCCAAATTCAATCTACATTTCATCCATTTAATGCTTGAATAAATTGAAATAATTTAATATAATTTTCAATAAAATCTATATTATTATTAAAAAGATTTTCTAGCACTAAATCACTTTATCTGATCACCGAAAGAAATACATTCAGACAGTATATGAAATGCTTTTCTTTCTAGCATTTATTTAGATCCAATTCTAAAAAATAAAATATTGTTCCTATTTAATAATTTTGCTTTTAAAATATTTTTAAAATAAGACATATACAAAATATTTTAAAAAACTTTTATTTAACAAGTAAAAAATACTTTTTTTTTTAATCATTAATTTTGATTGTTATATGGAACTTTAAATAAAATTGTGGGATATCTATAAATTAAATAATTCAAGCAATAATAGAGTATTTATGTAGTTCACAAACTGTATTGATTGAATTAAGTAATTTATGAATGCTGCACAAGTTTATTTAAAGTTCCATATAACAATCAAAATTGTGGTTCAAGAAATAAATTATTTTTTTGCTTTTTAGTGCATTAGTCGTAAATTAAGTAAAAACATTTTTTTTTAAAAAAAAAAAAAAAAATTATATATATTATTTTTTAATGTTTGCAAAATAAAATAAAAAACATTAAAATTTCATGCTTCATTTTTTAAATTTGAATTAACTGCAAGCATCAGTAAAATTTCAATACTTTGGTTTTTTTTTTTTTACTGGTCAATTGATATTGAATAAGTGTATAAAATTTAAAGAAAATCTGTTTAGTAAAAATAATCATTTAAAATTGGTCACAAGATTTTTATTTGATGAAGGCAGACAAAAAATTAAGATTTCATCTTTCATTTCTTTTTCTTTCTATTTTAATTTAATTGTAAATGCCCATAAAATTTCTTCCAAAGCTTTTCTTTTTTTAAAAACATTTTGTTAAGAAGTTTTATGTGAATTAAATTAATGACTGCACCATTTATTGATAACGATTCAAAATTCATCGAACCAATTCAAATGGGGTTTGAAATGTAGTCTGTTAATTCGGTTAGACAAACAATCGTAAAATATTGCATTATCATCGATACTAAACATATGCATAAAATTTGGAAATCAATTTGCTAGTTAGGTTTAAACTTGGTTATAAGATTTGATCCTAACAAACAGAAGGGAAAAGTTAAAAACATTTAAAAAGGCAACAAATTTTGATACTTATAAATGCCAAAAATATTAATATTAAAGGATAAAGACGCTCTAATTTGTAATAAAAAATGACTACAGTATTTTTCAATTTTTTCTTTGATTCTTAAAAAGTTTTATTTAAAAAAAACTTTCTAATAATTTTGTCAGAGATAAATAGTTAAAAAAAAACAACTGAGCAGTTGATTTTTAAAAAATCAGTGGTTAATAAAGAAAACTGTCCCGAATAGTTTAGAGCAGTGATAGAATGGCAGATAATGGGATTTAAGATCCACTGATCACAACCCAGACCTAATTTTTAGAATCTCATAATGTAAATTCATTGCAACAATTTACATTGAATTGAACAGATATCTTAAAGTTTCTGTTTCTGTTAATATGAGAAACCAATTATTTTTCTGTTTTTAATTTTTAAAATAACAATGAAAAAAAAACTATTAGTTATTTGTTTTAAATATTATAAATAAAATAGTCATCAATGTAAATATTTAATTAAATTTTAAAAAATCAATGCAAGAAAGCCACCTAATTTTACATTAATTTTAGAAAAATCCTAACTTTAATGAAAGTTATTTAGTGTAGACTAGATTATTAACTATGCAAAATCTTCAAGGACTACTTCTCATTAGAAAAGAAAAAAAAATCACTTGCCCAAAATTATTTTGACCATATGTATCCACAAAACTTATCAAATTAATACATTATTAGCAAATCATATAAATAAATAAAATAAATTATTTAACAAACTACACAAACAAATTAACCAAAATCCTTACTACAAGCTGTACAACTAAATAATAAGTTAAATTTATAGTCACTTACTAATAAATATCATATAATTAAATAAACATTAAAGACAGTTTTATAAATTCATCTAAATTTCAAAGCCCTGAAATTCAAGATATAGATGTGAGTCATGCTGATCAATAGGACAATAAATACATAAAATACCATTGAATAAATTATTAAGAACTATACAATTATTAAGTTTCAAAAACCTTGCTCCTGTCTCATTCTCACGCATATAACTCTATATGTATCCAACAGATTTATTCAATATTTTTTTAATAAAACCTGTAAGTATTTTGTTCTTTTTGAATTTATTTTACTGAACAATATTTCTATTACCAAGCACATTTCTGAAATATTGCTCTGTTATTAGTATAATAATTATAACTAATGACAATGGAGTTAAAAGGATTAGGAAAATTGTGAAAATTTATCAATTTTTCATTTTCAAGAATTCAAAATTAATTTAAATATTACTTGATATTTGTTAATTATTATCATTCATTAGAAAACATGTAGAAAATATTAATATGATTTTTTAAAAACTTTATCATTTAAGATTTATGCAGTTCCAATTTTTTTTTGTTTAAGATATGCATTCAAAATTAGTGAAATTATTAACACAATAGAAATATATATATATAATTTTCAAAAAAACTCTAATAAAATAATATATATACAAATAATGAAAAAATACCATTTTTTAATATAAAAAATGCAAATATAAAGGCTTTGTACCAACTTCCAATATTATATACAGTAAAGAGTGAAAATCATCTTAATGAAGTTGTTCTGATATCACTGAGAATATAGCAATCACTGTTGAATTAATATTTATAATTCCTTTGTTTTTATTATCCAAACAAACAAACAAACAAACAAACAAACAAAAAAAGTGTAAAAATAGAAATTTGCTTTTTGAAGTTGAAAAAAAGAATTTTTTTTTCCTTTTTTTTTGTTATGGATGAGTAAATATGCAAAAAATTAATAGAAAACAAAGTCCGTATAAACTTCACATAATTTTCAGCTTGTTTCATATTTGGTTGCTTCAAATATTCCCTTTTGAAAAAATTGTGCAACTTCACATAACAAATTTTTGCTCAATGACTGCTCATTTTCTACACACAATGGACAATCTTTGATTTTTGTGCAAGTTTCAATAAGTTTTCTCAAATATTCCTAAAATCAGAAAAAAAAGTTATCAAATATACACAACTAGATGCATAATAAAATAAAATTTAAAAAAATGTAAATACTAAACAGAATTATGTGTATTCACCGATATAGCAAAATTGACAGTTTTCATTTCATATAATTTGAAATATCATCAAATAAATCACAATGCTTTTAATTATATTTATAATAAATAGACTTATGGGTATTCCATATAATGCCAATTTTGTGTTGGTAAGTACACATGATTCTATTTATTATAATCATCTCTCCATATCTGCATATTCAACATCCACAGTTTCAATCAACTAAGTTTTTAAAAATCAATGGGAGGTTGGGAAAAAAAAACAATTTTCAAAATTTAAAATTTCTCAGTTCACTTTTTAAGTGATGCATTTTTTTTCATTAAAATGTATTAAATTTTCTAATTAAATATTATTTACATTTTACACTTCATCAATAATTTTTATCATAAGAATGAAGATTTTTTTTTTTTGAGAGAATCTACTTTAAAATTATTTGTACTGTACAAAATCACTAAAAAAGAGAATAAGGAATAAATGCTCTTATCTAATTTTATAGTATTCATCTTTTTAAAAAAATAAAAGAATATCATCTCATCTTTAATTAACTTACTTATCCATTTAAAGAAAAAAAAGGAGAGATATCCTTTCATTTATTAACAGAAAATGATAAAAAGGACTTTACTTTTTTTAAATATTTTTTTAAAAAAGATAAATATTAATTTCATTAATTTTAACATTTCTATTATAATTCTACTTTTATTAATTATTTTTTGATGTGTTAGTGGATATAATTGTAAATAAAATGGAAACATAAGTATGTATAATTACTGTAAATATATGTTGAAAGAATATGTGCTAAAATGCATATTAGATATATTGCAATACTATCTGTGAATTTCAGCATCCATTCAGAAGCTTAGAACTACTGCATACACATATATCTAAATCCTTTCATTATTTATACATTATTAAATTAGAGTAATACGAATTAAATAATGATTGGATTATTTTGTACTACCATAAGAATGTGTGTGGTTATATATATGATTTTCATTACTATTTATAATCTATTTCTGTAAACTACAATTTAAATAATGCTGCAAACATAGTTTTTTGATAAACTATGGAATATATTGGGAAGTCAAAATCAGAATGATGTATTTGTATTGTAGAATGTTTATCATACTTTTCATTTTAGTTAATAAATTTATTAATTATTATTTTAAACTATTCAAATGAAGTTATTTAATACTAGAATAGATTGTATGCATTTTCTCTTGTTCATAGACACTATAATCCCTGTGATCCTAAAACTAGTTTGGGCCAACAATATATGGGATATGTGTGCGTGCATGGACATCATATAATTCTCTTTAAAATTATATCAACTTTTAAAATCCTTTCACTTTATGTATATGTTTTACAATGATAATGACTAGTTAATTGATGGCCAGTATGCTCATAATACCTGCTGATGCAAGGCATTGATAACAATTAACAATGATCTAATGATTAAAACATTTTTTGATATATGTTTAATTTTATAGTTATTTTGGCTCTTATGTTTATACATGCAATAAAAAATACTGATGATTGCTGTTTAATAATATGCCCCAAGTTTGGCACTGGCTTCATATTTAGACTAAAATTTTATATTATAATTCTTTTAAATCAAGTCACAAATAATGACTTGATAATTAAGTTGCTGCTAATGCACTGTTCTGATGATTAACTGCTGCAACTATTATGTTATATTTAACGTGGTTACTTTTACTGATTGATTTCTTTTCTTTTATTCAGTAAAAACAGTGATGCTTATTAGTATTTCAATATGACAAACCATACAATATATATATACAGACACACACACAAAATAAACACAAAATCCCTAATGTCAATGGGTGAATAAGAAAATATTTATTCTATCAAACATTCACATGTTTAATGCTTAGTATCTGATTATAGTGTAGAAATTAAACTTGATAAAAATATATTAACACTATATTTATATTAATAGACTTTTATAGTTACCATTTAGAAAAAAAAAGTAATAAGAATAGAAAACAAATATTACTAAATCCACCACTTCCTTTATTTTGTTGTAATATCTTATATAAATCCAATTTATCCACTTTATTTTGAATACTTTTTAGCAAAAAATTTTTTTATTGTATATATGGTGCATACAATCTTATGTTTCGACTGTCCTGCAGTCTTCTTCAGAACTATAATGTAATTACAAATAAAATAAATAACTATATAAATAATACCATAAAAAATGTAACAAAAAAAAAAATTATAAAGAAAAACAACATAATATTGTGTGTACATATATACAATGAATTTTTTTTGCTATAAAGTATTCAAAGTAAGGTGGATAAATTGAATTTATATAAGAATAAAAAACAACAACGTGAATACTAATGTGTATATATATATATGATACATTTAAAAAAAAAAAAAACTAAACAAATAAATACAATAGTCCTCATAGACCTATAACATTTAATTCCCACATTGGCAAGAAGAATAACAAACCACGCATACACATATCTATATAGATGTGAATACATTCTATATATATACACTGTGAACTAAAAAATAAAAATGTAAAAAAGAAATTGGATTTTGTTTTACTAATTTCTAAGTTATTTAATATTGTTTGCATTTCAGATAATTGGAACTGAAGATATGAAAATAAAGAATAAAAGTGGAGATGTGAGTCAGCTATATAAAAATAAATTCAAAGGTCACCAAAAATCCTATAAGGCAAAGTTTAATCTTAGTGATATCTCACCTCCAACTGTGGCCTCCTCTGACTGACAACTCTTTCAGACCTGTTGAATAATTTCCTAGGAGGAAAATTTATCAGTGCAACCTAAAATTAAAATAATTTCATTAATATATAAGCCAAAATTTATTTAATTTTTAGGAAAATGCATCAATGTATTTAAAAATATGCTTTACTTGAGAAAAAATAAATAAAAATTGAGATACATCAGACAACTTATTGCTATTTGAAACCTTAATTAAATAACAGATTATTATGACTTGAAAAACAAAATTTATTACAGAGAAATAAAGTAATCTAACCTAATATGATTATCTACTGAAAATATTAATATCAAATGTAATTCACAATTAAATGTAGCATTTCTAACATTTTTTTTTGAGATTCCAGAAATTATTTATAAAACTGGAGATTAGACTGTCGGTGCATGTATAATATATATACATGAATGTAAATAAAGATTATTTTACTATGAAAATATATACAGATAGTGCATGAATAAATTGTTTCACTATTATTATTAAACTATTCTAGAAAATCTGCATAAGCCAATCATATTAATTATGAAAATGAACAATTATGCATAAATGGACTCTTGTATAAAAACTCCTACTAGAATTTAAGAAGGTGCTAAGTGTGTAATGAAGGGAAATAAAGTGCAATGAAGATGAAATGAAGTATAATGAACTGTAAGAAAGGATAATAAATGTATGATTTACATATTATGACAGTAAGTGATTGGTGGTATAATTTATAATTGATTTCTGTCCCTAATATAAATATATGTATATATTGCAGTTATACCCAAATGGATGCAAAAAGGATTTTCTTCAATTAAGATGTACTGAAATAGATTATATTCATCTAGTGAGCATGTGTAGACACTGATACACACATACCCACACAAGGCTTACTAATATATTTTTGTAAAGATTTCTAATGAAATTTCTAATTACACAGAGACAAAACTCTTCATACAATAGCACCAACTCAGTGCAAGCCAGAGTAATCAATGGATGCAGGAAGGTTCATGCATAAAATCCCTATCTAGTGCCTATTCATCCAATACAGTTTCTAGCTTGTAGCTTTTACCAGTGAGGAGTCTTAGATCTGAGAGTACTGCACCCAGATGTTAGGATTCAATGTAACTCTCCAGCAGCCACCTTTAACCTTATTAGCTAACTGTAAAGATTTGAATCCAAAATGAAAACACAATAATGTTTTCAATTCAAGCTCATTAACTTGTAAAGTCATATAGATGTGAACTCAGTTCAGCATCCATACTTTTTGGTGTCTTTGGTTCTTTAAACATTGGGCGGCATTGGTATTAACCCACCAAAAATCACATGATCACTATTCTTTATGCTTACACAAGCTGTTTGCATAGAAACAAAACTCTCCATACAGTAAGCATAAAGAATGATGATCATGTGATGCTTGGTGGTTTAATATCAAACCACCAAATATCATGTGATCACCATTCTTTATGCTTACACAAGCTGTTTGCATAGAAACAAAACTCTCCATACAGTAAGTATAAAAAATGATGATTGCAATAAAACTATATCGAATTATAGTGCTTTGTATTCACATGTAACAAATTAAATAAATAAAGAGAATTTTACTACAAATAGAATACAGCAATTTATTTATATTTTAGTTTATAACAATTTTGAGTTCATAACACATATAAGAAATTATATACATAATCGTGTGTCCGATTTCCCCACTAACAGTTCTATTCTAAGATGGCCAGTTTGCCAAAACCTCTTCTTAAAGTCTATTAATATTTTAATTATTCCGTATTCTAAAATTAGCCATTTTAGGCATACAAAAATAATAATAAGATCAAGAAGATCTGTAATTACCTATACGGATCTTGGAACCTTCAGACTCCGCTAGTTCTGGGTTATACCTCCATTGTTCATATATCCCTTTCTCTATATAAAGATTCCCACTCCGGTCACACAGCAAGCTGGAAATATTCTGTGTTTTAAAATTACCCGGCTTCGCTTTCTTTTTCTCCTTTGTTCTGCTTTCGCTTGATCCTTATCAGTCCTTTTAATTAATTAATTGTACTTTCGTTTTTAATTAGAAATCGTTACTTTACTTCAATTAGTAAATCCTTATTTTAGACTTTAATTAGTGAATGTTTGATTTAGATTTTAATTAATGAATGTTATCATATAAAACAATCTATCTTATTTCCATATTTTAATCAAAACCCCCATAACGTTTTTTACTTGTATTTTTAAAATCTGCCTTTTTATTTTTACTTCTGGAGTACACTATTATTATTATTATTATTATTCCAAATACTATAATTCCTCCCCTTACTCCAGAAATATAAATGTCACTTACACATAATCTTTAAACCTTTCCGGTTTCCTTTTAATTCTAAGCAGCCTGGGTGATTTTCTCTTCCGTGCTTCTGGTTGAAGTTCTTCCGTTATAACGTCTTTGTGTTCCTCCCCTACGTATTGTTTTTCTGATTTCTTTTCTATATTTCTTTCATTTTCCTCTGTCTCGTTGCTGTTCAAATTCTGCCAAAACTCCAGTGGGACTTGATCTAATTCTCGTTTTCTTAAGTGGTTGATGTGCCTTCTATATTTGTTACCATTTTCCCCTTCCACTACATATATTTGTGTCGATATATTTTGTCCAATCGTTCCTTTAATCCATGTTTTCTGTATGACATCTCGAACCCAGACTGGTTCTCCCATTTTAAAGTTTTTATACGATTGCACATCTCATGTATATTTCATTTCAGTTGGTTTCAGAACTGCTAATTGTATTCATAATTTCTGTCCAAACATCAATTCTGCTGGCATTTTTCCTGTAATCGTCGATGGAGTAGTATGCTGGGTTAACATAAATCCCTGTAATTTTTCCTGTAAATCAATATTAGTAGTGTTCATTTTCTTCAGAAACGTCTTCACTTGCCGAACTGCATTCTCCACCAATCCATTTGATTGCGGGTGATATGCTGGTGAGTATAAGTGACGGATGCCCCCAGCATCAAAAAACTGTCTAAGTTCATTGCTTGCAAAAACAGTTCCATTGTCCGTTACGATAACTTCTGGCAGGCCATGAATTGAACATGTTGACTTAAGACATTTAATCGTCTCAGCCGCACTGGTATTCCTTACTATATGGCACTCAATCCATTTTGAGAATGCATCAGCTAATATCAGTAGCATCTTGTTGTTCACTGGCCCTGCATGATCCATATGCACTCTTTCCCATGGCTTAGTTGCTTCCTTCCACTGCGACAATATTTTACTTGGCAACTGCACTTCAGTTTGACATGCATCACAGCGCTTCATGTAATTTTCAATATCTTCATTTATTTTAGGCCACCAGACATAGCTATATGCCAAAGCTTTCACTCGCACTATGCCCGGATGCCCTTCATGTATAAGTTTTAATGTGTTTTTCTCCCTTCCGGAGGTATCACTACTCTTTCACCCATAATAATACACTTATTACTAACTGAAAGATTAAACCTGTTTGTCCAAAACCCCATGGCTAAGTAATTCGGTTTGGATTTAGGCCAGCCATTCTTAATCCACTGAATCAGGCATTCGTATCTTTTTTCATTCTCTGTCCATTTTCTGACCATGTTAGAATTTAATACGCCTGAGTTCATATAATCTATGTAATTTATTTCTATTTCCATTTTGCTTTTTTCCCTCCTATCTGGAAAACATGATAACGCGTCAGCGTGTGGTATTTCCTTCCCCTTTTTATAAACTAGTTTATAATCATACGCGGTGAGTATATTTCTCCACCGCAGCATACGCGGGCATAAATGCTCTGGAGTGGCCCGATCGTTACTTAATATTCCCAATAATGGTTTGTGATCTGTAACAATTTCAAAACTACGACCAAACACATATTGATGATATTTTTTTATTGCAAAAATAATTGCAAGCACCTCTTTATCTATTTGACTATAGTTGACCTCTGCTTCCGACATAATTCTGGATGCAAATGCCACTGGCCATTCTTTATCTCCTATGGGATGGTCTAATACTGCTCCCACTCCCCAGTCCGATGCGTCCGTAGTAATCCTTACCTCCAGATTACTATCAAAATGCATTAATAGAATATCTGATGTTAATAATTCTTTTATTTCATGAAATGCTTTATCTTGAATTTCTGTCCAGATCCATTTTTTTTTCTTTCTTAATAACTCGTACATAGGTTTCACTACCATCGCTTTATTTTTCAAGAATGGTTCAAAAAAATTCACGAGTCCTAGAAACGCCTGAAGTTGTTTTATGTTTCTAGGTTTTTCCGCATTTCTGATTGCTCTGCTTTTATTTTCCAGCGGTCTTTTTCCTTTATCACTTATAGTATGGCCTAAAAATTCTAATTCCTGAGTTATCCACACACATTTTTCTTTATTCAACTTCACTCCTGCTTGATTTAAGTTAAAACATACGTCGGCAATTTTTTCCCTTAAAGTTTCACTAGATGTTGCCGTTATTAAGATATCGTCGTAGTATGGGGTTACTCCTTTTAACCCTTGCAACAATAAGTTTAATTTAGCCTGAAAAATGTTCAGCGCTGTTGTTATCCCAAAAGGAAGCCTATTGCATTTGTACAGCCCAAAAGGCATGGTTAACGTCAACATACGTGCTGTATTTTTGGTAACTTTCAACTGGTGAAATGCTGAATTAAGATCAAGCTTCGCGAAATATTTTGCATTAGCTAAATTCGCCAAAATTTCTCTCACATTAGGAACTGGATATGCTCCTTTATTTAAAAACTTATTAACTGTGCAATGATAATCCCCACACATTCTGATCTGTCCATCAGGTTTCGTTATTATAACTATGGGCGTAGCCCATTCTACATCTTCTACTGCTGTTAGAACGCCTTTATTTACTAGTTTTTTCAATTTCTCCTCAACTTTATCTCTCTGGGCAAAAGGAATCTTTCTAGGTTTACATACTATTGGACGAGCGTTGTCCAATAGTTCTACGTCTACTGGATTAGTTTTAATCAAGCCTAACTCTTCCGAAAATAAGTCTGGATATTTTTCCATTACTTCTTTTTCCACCGTAACTTTTTTAATTATATTTATTGAGATTCCTAATTCTCGAAACCATTCTCTCCCGATTATCGGGGTTAGTTCATTTTTTACAATATATAACGGTAATTCACACTTTTTTTTTCCGTAACTAACTGGGACTTTAGTCACTCCCACTAGTTCTATTGACTGCCCGGTTATACCTTTTATTTTTATGTTTGACTTTTTTATTTCTAGCGACTGGGCTTTTACATGTATTTCTTTCCAAATTTTTTCTGAAATTAAAGAAATACCAGATCCACTGTCGACTTCCATTACTACTTCCTTCTTCCCTATTATAACTGTTAGTACATACTGGCTTTTGTCTTGCCATGTATTGTCCGATGTGCTATTAACTTGCTCGTACTTCATTTCTCTTCGGTTTCCTGTATCTAGTTTCTCTTTTTGTTTTGGTTTCTTACAAACCTTCGCTAAGTGACCTTTATTCCAACAGTTATAACAATTTTCCTTCCACCATTGACAGTACTTGGCTACATGCCGTTTTTCCACAACAATAACATTTCCATACATCATTTTTTTCTCTGTCTGCCTTCAGGGTTGTACGCGTAAAACTATTTTCCGTTTTATATATAGTCGCTCTATTTTCTACTTTGGTCTTATTTCTAAATGCTGCAGCCTGTTCTAAAACTGCTTCAAAAGCATAACCCTTTTTGATCGCCAATTCATAAGTCAAATCTGATTCTGTTAATAGGTTGTCTTAACCTTTCATCTGCCATTCCCCAAAGCAACTGATCTAATAAAGCTTGGTCACCATAATTTACATATTGACAGTCTTTTATCAACTGCCTTAATGCTATGTCATACTCTTTTATTTTTTCACTGTTTGCTTGCCTTCTGTTACGCAATGCCAATCTTGCTATGAATTTAGACGGTTGTGGGTTGAAATAATCTGTTATTTTCTGTACTATTTCTTCATATTCGACTGAGTCTGAAATAGGTCCCTCAAATAACTTATTTACTATTCCTATTAATCTCGTCCCTGACAAACATAATAAAGCTGCCACTTTTCTACTATTGTCCGTAATTTCGTTCAACTTAAAAAAATTCTGCAACTGAATTCTATATAATGGCCATTCCCCTGGATTTTCTACATTAAATTCAGATATTGACCTCTGTCCAATCGACATTTTCTTATCTACAAGTTCGTTCAACCGACTGCACCAATTTGCTTTGTATTCACATGTAACAAATTAAATAAATAAAGAGAATTTTACTACAAATAGAATACAGCAATTTATTTATATTTTAGTTTATAACAATTTTGAGTTCATAACACATATAAGAAATTATATACATAATCGTGTGTCCGATTTCCCCACTAACAGTTCTATTCTAAGATGGCCAGTTTGCCAAAACCTCTTCTTAAAGTCTATTAATATTTTAATTATTCCGTATTCTAAAATTAGCCATTTTAGGCATACAAAAATAATAATAAGATCAAGAAGATCTGTAATTACCTATACGGATCTTGGAACCTTCAGACTCCGCTAGTTCTGGGTTGTACCTCCATTGTTCATATATCCCTTTCTCTATATAAAGATTCCCACTCCGGTCACACAGCAAGCTGGAAATATTCTGTGTTTTAAAATTACCCGGCTTCGCTTTCTTTTTCTCCTTTGTTCTGCTTTCGCTTGATCCTTATCAGTCCTTTTAATTAATTAATTGTACTTTCGTTTTTAATAAGAAATCGTTACTTTACTTCAATTAGTAAATCCTTGTTTTAGATTTTAATTAGTGAATGTTTGATTTACATTTTAATTAATGAATGTTATCATATAAAACAATCTATCTTATTTCCGTATTTTAATCAAAACCCCCATAATGTTTATTACTTGTATTTTTAAAATCTGCCTTTTTATTTTTACTTCTGGAGTACACTATTATTATTATTATTATTATTCCAAATACTATATATAGCACAACTCACAAATATAAATTATGATCAGAATAATTAAACATAATCTAAATAACATTATTCACTAATCTAAATTATGATAAAAAAATCCCAAGCCTGTTTAAAAAATTTTCCCATTTATTTATCCAAAATTCCAAGATAGATGCGACATAACATTGAGAAATCTATGTTAACAACAATATCCTATTTTGTCATTTCACACATATAATTATTTGTATCACTCTATTTTATAATTATCTCAAATTCATTTATAATTTTAAAGAAATAGGCCTGTTCACACTAATATATTAATAACGTAAAAAAATAAACAATATTTAGAAAAAACTGTTAAAAGGATGACAAGCAATATTAAATTACCACCCACAATCAAGTGTTACAGATTGGCCATAATATTTATTGTTTAAATTACTCCGTATATTTATTAGATTACAGAATTTAAACATATATAATATACCACTAACGAATATGTGATTTGAGATCACACATACTCTGCATTACAAGAGGAATCATTTATTATTAAATGATCAAATTAAATTTAAAAATAAATAATTAAGTCTTAATAAAAGTGAAATATAAAATGTTTAAAATACAAACTTGCAAAAGTAAAGTGTTGCATCAAACAAAATAAAAGACAGTTTAGTAATAAAGAACAAATGGGAACGGGGAATTAATTCTGAGTAAAAGGTTAAAAATTAACTCACTTTTTATAAATTAAATAATTAAAAAAAAAAACAAATGTAAAAATGAAAATTGGACTAAAATATAATATGTAAAAAAGAAAATTGTCAAATTTGCGAATCATTTAAAGATTGTTTGGCTAATAAAGAAAAGAAATAATAACTTCCATTGCATTAATTAAAGAAACAAAGGAAAGGACTATGAACATCTCATCAAATATTAGATTAATCTAAGCAAGAATTTAGATTAAAACATAACAGAAAATTAAATAAGGAAATATCAATTAATTAAATCAGATTGTAGAATGATAACTAAAAAACAATAAGGGAGAAGCATATAAAAGGACAGAGAAATTCATTCCATTATTATATTATATTACTATTTTCATTATCACTTAGCATTACTGTATTATAAGAGAAGAAGGCAAAAACCTAGCAGCATTAACAGTGTGCAGGGATAGACAGCAACCAAAGTATGTGACTCGCTTTCAATCTCAGTCCGTCATAACATCAGTTACTCTCCATCTAGTCATGTTCACCTCTTGATCTGAAAACTATAAAAAATCTTTCTCCTTCATTGAAATGTGGAAAATCAGCAAAAAGCCAAACCATCGATGGGAAAAGGAAAGGCCAACTGCTTGGTGATCAACAATGAATTGTGTCCATGAACAGAGCAATGTGTTATCCACAAAAATCCTAGGTAAATATATTCTTTACTATCCCAAACTAAAGATTTGAACATTTGTTTGAATGAAAGACTTTAATGAACTTTGATATTACAGCCATAGTAATCTTTAAATGTCGCTTCCTTAAAATTTTATCATATCACATGACTATATGTATGCATATAATAATTCATTATAATGTGCTTTAATTATGAGTATATATAAATTTTTAATATTGCTTCTATAAGTTAGCATATTGTATTTTAAAGGTTTGCGCTTATATTTGAATTGTGTTATGTTTAAATATGAATATATGTGAATAAATTATTTGTTTGCTTAATTATTGCCTGATTAGTTCTCTCTCTTATAACTGTTTCATCAATAGATTGTTACAGTTAATTATAAGGGTATTAAAGTTTTTCCTCCTTCTCCCAATTAAGAAAATGAGCTAGCTTGGGATATATCAAACATTAGATTGTATACCTGTCATCTGGGCATGCTGATTATATAACTTATGATTAGCTGGTGCCCGAGGTCTTATCTCAAAACAAATAAAAGTGCTTTGGATGGCAGGGATTTGAATTTAGCAGCCAAGGAGTTCTATAGCCTGGAAATGTGATCGAAGATTATACTTTGTATAGTCTCAGTCTGGTTATAGGTGCCGTTGTTCTCATCTACCTGTGGCATTATACTCCTCTGCTTGAAGGGCCGGTCTGTTGCAATAGTGAAAGTACAGCTGGAGTTAAGATTGAGATTTCTAAATATAGATAATCATAGCGATTTTCTCCCACCCGGTTCAATATATATATATATATATTATATTTAATGTGGTTATACAATGTAAATAAAGTAGTTTTTGGGTTAAACCATGTGTTATTTTTGCTTATTTCCCAATGTTTTGATGAAATAGCATCCACAAAGTTCAAAGAAGAATCATTAGGTCTCGAATAGTAATAAGATTGAGAGTGAGGTAAAGCAATGAAATTGAGCATGAGGTAGTCAAGCATTCAGAATATGTGAATTAACAAAATGTTTATTTTCTTCAGTCTCACCACTAATTCTTTTCAAGTTTATATTAGAAGAGATAAAATAAGTGGCTTCCATAAGGCTGGATTACATTGTACTTCATCAGCTCTATTTAAACCAGTTGGTCTTTTTAACATTTCTATAGAAATTGGTCACAAACCTGATTCAGATAATGCAAAAATACTTGCTAATTTGAGAAAGTATAAATTGAGAACCATGAGGGGAGTCAATTGAAATATTATAAAGACCAACTGCTTTAAATAGAGACGGTGAAGCACAACATATTCCAGCCTTATGGAAAACATTTATTTTATCTCTTTCTTCTAATGTAAACTTGAAAACAATTAATGGTGGAAATTGAAGAAAATCAACATTTTGTTAATTCACATATGCTAAATACTCAACTACTTCACACTCAAATCTCATTCTTTACCGCACACTCAATCTCGTTATTATTTGAGATCTAACAGTTTGTCTTTGAAAAGGTAACCTTGACAATGGCAGATGCCATATCTTCGAAATGTTGGGAAGTAAGCAAAAAAACACATGGTTTAACCCCAAAACAACTTTATTTATATATATATAAATCTGTAAACATTAATTTATTTTAATCTATATCACCAATAGATGAATAAATATAAAATCATTATATGAATTTATTCCTTATACAAAACTTGCAGCAACAAAATATATTCAAAATAAAGATTACCTCTTTGTATTTTTTTTTCATGAACATATGAAGCTCCCGGAAACGTTTATACCTCCTATATATTGTCCAACTTTCATGAAAAACAGAAATCTGTTCAAAAATAAATAAAAATAAACTTTATAAGCTATTAATAAAATTTAAGTAATATGGTTAATTAAAAATGTAAAATTTAATTATAAACTCAGTACATTCACACACATATGGTGCTTGGTATAACAATTCCCTATTAAAAAGGAAAGAAATAGAATGATATGCAAATGAAACAAATGTGAGCCAATAAATGAACAGATATATCATCAAAATTGGCCCAATAATATATCAGATGCAAGATAATGGTAAAACAGGATTTTTATAATCATTTAGTGTGATGTTCTTAATGCTAAACTGAAACTAAGTCATATAATATTGGTAACAGGCATGATCACAAGTCTACAGTTTATTGACTCATGCAGGTGAATAAAAAAATTATTAAATATACATAGTTACAGCATTTAAAAAAAGCAGTTATCATAGAAGAATTGGTGGAGTTAGATCAAAATCTGTTTAATCACTATCAGCAATTACATAACTATATGCTACCTCAAATGACCCTTGACAAATGGCATCAATGATAATAAAAATCCTTCACCAGAACTCCAGAATGTCTCCATAATTTAAATTGACAACACAATTATTTTTGGATTTAAAAAATATGAAGCACTAGCAAATCTGTATGGCAAAAGAATAACACATCAAATATAATAATGAGTCAGTTTTGTATAGATACTGATCACTGTTGCATCCAGGTCTTTGCATGACAAGATCACAAGGTTGACTCATTTATTATGTATAAGTAAGTGTATGTGAATGAATACTTTACTAGCATATTGACAACTAAAGAATATAGCTAAAATTTTATAGCAAGATACCTTTGACAATTTTTGTTAAAATCATATTAAAATAATTCCTATCCAGGGCCTTAGCTATATATTTGTATCATTCTTATAATAACTGTGCTATCACTAAATTAGTATAATAAATAAAATTATTAGTTTTATTATCTCTGAAGAATTTTCATTTTTGTATGTAGCCTTAAGTGTTAACTAAATAAAACCTTTTAATAATAATTAATAAGAATTATTATATGCTTTATTATTATTATTATTATTTTTTTTTACACAGAGGATAAACTTTCAATACAGTACTGCCACTCAGCACAAGCCAGAGTAATCAATGGATGCAATAAGGTTTGGGCATAAAATTAGCATCTAGTGCCTATTCTTCCAATATCCCCAGACTAGTTTTTAGTTTGCGTTTTTATCAATGAGGAGCCTTGGATCTGAGAGCTGCACCTCAGATCCAAGGTTCTTCATTGATAAAAGCCACAAACTAGAAACTAGTCTGAAGATATTGGAAGAATAGGCATTAGATGGAAATTTTATGCCCAAACCTTATTGCATCCATTGATTACTCTGGCTTGCCTGAGTGGTGCTACTGTATGGATAATTTAATCTCTGTGTAAACAGCTTGTGTAAGTATAAAGAATGGTGATCATGTGATATTTGGCCTTTTTTATTGAGGATATAGATACCAGCTATATCATAGTAGCATAACTATGTCATAGCTATACTCTAAATAAAATTAGTGCCATTTATGATTAATGCTATGCAATAGTAGAATGGTAGATCCAAGAGTAAAAGATAAAACTGATTCCCAGTACACAAAGCATAAAAAATATCCCATTTCAATCATTAAATAATATTTTAAGCAACTGATCATATATTAAATTATGATTAGTGTCTTCTATTTGACAATGAAACTATAAAATTCTATGGCATTAAACAATCAAAAATCTGTTTAACTATGTAGAATATTGATTTCTAATTTGGAGTATACATATCCTCAGGGATATGCAAAAAATAATGGAAAAAAAAATACATACATCAACAGTAGAAAACTCTCCATACAATAATGCCCCCACCAGTGCAAGCTTTAGTAATCAATGGGTGCAAGAAGTTTTATGCATAAAATCCCTATCTAGTGCCTACTGGGTAGAGATTTATGTATAAACTTTATTGCATCCATTTGTTACTAAGTCTTGCACTAGGTGGCACTATTATATGAAAAGTTTGCTACAGCAGTCTACAAGATGGGTGAGAAAAATAATGTGATATGCAGAAGATTTGGATAAAGAATTTATGTCAGTATACTTATACAAAAGGAGGGATGATGGTGTTAGGAGAATTGTTGAGTATTATAGTGTTAAGGAATGGGGTAGAAGAATCGATGCATTAATAAAGAATAGGGAGTTAGAGGGATGGATAACTAGTATGGAGAGTAAAAAGAGTTTAAATATAGAAGTAAACAGAATATTGGGTGTGAGTTAATTTATAATAATAGCAAGAAAAGTAGTTTACTGTTTAAGGCTCGAATGGGATCTTTAGCAACAAGAGAATATACCCATAAATGGGAAAAATATGGGTGATTTAGTCTGTAAGTTGTGTAAGGAAGGCATAGAAAATATTAGGCATCTGTTAATTGAATGTAAATGCCTGAAAGCAGAAACAGTACAAATAATGAAGTTGTGGAAAAATAATTATAAAACAAAGTGATTATACAAAAAGTAGGTTTTTGGTTTTTATGCTGGGTTTGGGAAAAGATAAGGTGGATTTACATATAAAGGCCATGAAGTTGACAAAAATTATGCTGTGGAAATGGGATGGAGCAGGATAGAGAAGAATATGGAAAAACATAGGGTGGGAAATGGAAAGGGAAGTTAAAGTGACGAACGGGTTTCTCTGGGCATAGTTGCTGAAAGATTCCTGACTCTGTATAAGAAGTCATAGTGCATCACATCACATCCTCTTTTAACAGCTTGTGTAAACATAGAAATAGTCATTATGTCAAGTTTTAGTGATTTTATACAATTATCAATTATGTAAAACAAGATAGAATCAAAAGTCAGTATTAATTAAAATTACTGGTTTCACTTCTCAAAACCTTTCAATCTCTAGAAATTGACTGCTTTATTATTTTTGAACATCACACAATTACATTTCAAATTTGAAACAATAAACTTTATTCTCTCTATGTGCATACTTTAATTAAATTTAAAAATAAAATATATCATATAAACAATTACTTGTACATTTTTTTCATTCATGTATCCTCTATAAAACAATTATTTTTAAATTAACAATATGAATATTCATATTTACTTCCATAAACAATCATTGAAAGAGACTACTATAGAAAAACATGTCATACAAGCAATCTGCATTTTTCTAAGATCTTTGGCTGATTGTTTTTGAAGTTAAGACTAAGCATTAACATATTTAATTTTAAACAAGTCAAAAGTTATGAAATTAATTAAATATTGTAATGGGTGGCAAGTGGGTTTCTTTCATTTTTTAACTTTGAGAAAAGTCTTATTCCCTCACATTGTTATTTTTGTAGAAAATTCCTTCTTAAACAATGTGTTGTAGTGCACAAGTTAATGGCAGGCTCTTCTTCACTTTGTAAACATTTGAATGCTGTCTTACCATGTATATATAAGTTGACATCTCATTCAGTCTATGACAGTATTCAATAAGATAATTTTTCCATTGGTTAAAGATCAAGATAACATAATCATTTTACCAATTTATTGAAGTTATGATGCAACTCTAAAATTTAAATGTTAAAATAATTTATATTAAGAGGCTGTTAAATATTAGCAAACTGTAATTTATAATGATTGAGTGTTGCAATGGATCTTAGTATTCTGTTGCTTAGTTATTCCATCTTCCATCACCAAAAAAATTTAATAACCATATATATTATAATTATGTTTTCAAAGCATAAACGTTTTTGAGAAAACTTTTATATAACAAAAAATAAAAATTAGGAATGCTGTAGATGAAAGAGAAAGCAGGCAGAACAAAAGAAAATTAATAAAATACTGTTATATTTTGTAAAAAATATATATATTGTGTTAGTAACCGTATGGATATAAGCCATAAAGCTAGTTTGGATTCCAGAGAAAAAAAGGAATGGAAATTTAATAATAGATAGAGATAGTAAGTTTTATAAGCAATAAAAAAGATCGCAAATAGATGTAAAAAAGATATTTAATTTTCTAAAAGCAATGGAAAATAAAGAAAACTCTATTTTAGATAGATTAGTTTTAGTTTAAAAGCAATGAAGAAAGATTGCATTGTTGATAAAATAAACTTAAATCAGAGAGAGAATGCAGGTTAAAAGAAATGCACAAAAGAATGCTGAAAGATAAACTAAGTAGTGAATTATAATGCCAGATACGCTTAATGAATTTTTTAAATACAGAAAAAACTGTTACTGTTTAAATTTCAACATTAAGTTAAATTTTAACAAATTAAATAAAGGAATAAATACTTAAAACACTAACTGCAAGAGAAAGAAATGTGAATGTATGCTAATTAAATGCCAGATAACAATTGTTGTAAAGACACATTAGTCTAATAGATTGCTGCTATCGTACTGAAATAATTAGTCTAATAGATTACTTCTACCCTTTTGTTTCGTCTAATGGATTTTGCCATTACCCATTAGAATGTTAATAATTATATTAATGGATATTAAGCTGGAGGTAAAAAAGTATAAATAGTGTGTGCTGAAAAGAGCAAGTGTCTTTTTGAGCAGCCTTTTCTTTAATCATTGTAATGCTGTTGTGGCTGCTGTCTTGTGAATTAACCTAAAAAAAACTGAGGAAAAAGTGTACAAACTTTTCTGAATCGAAGGATGTGTCCCAGAGTTTGTGCCTCTGGGGGTGAAAGACAGCTGGATAGGATATTATTTGCATATGCCTGATAAGGCTGAAATAGGATTGGGCATGAAGGAACTGTGAGTATAAACTTTAGTTATTTTCTTAGGTCCACCACTAGTAGAATGGAAGTTGCAGTTTAGTTCGTGGTTATATTAGCATTAAAGGTTGAGAACTTAAAGTCAAGGACTCAACTGATTATGTTTGTAAATTAAGCAATGCCAGAACCAGTAGTGAATTAAACCAGTTAACTATGTGTATATATTTGTGAATACATATTGTTTAATCTTTATTTAACAATGTTTTTCTTAGTCAATAAGTTTTGTTAATTGCTGGCATTCAGCATTAAAGTTGACTACACAACAAACTTGATGCAGTCACAGTCATATTCAAACCCTGGTCTAAAGTAAGAATTTCATATAACAGAGATTAGTAGAAGTAGGTTTGTTTAGGTCAATAATTAAATAAAGTGAAAAAAAATGTTGTTAGGACAGTCTGTAAGAGCTGAATTTGATGTTAGTGATGCTGGAGAATGGCCTCTTTACGTTACTCAGGTTGAAAATTTTTTCTTGTTCAATGAGATTTAGGACAAGAAAAGAAAGATAGCAGCATTAATGTGCTTATCAGGAAGAAGGGTAATTAATATAATAAATAAGTATTTGACTTACCCATAAAGGATTCGGTAGTGCATGAGGATATAGTTAAAAAATTAAGTGAACATTTTAGCTCCTATCAGTCTAAACATAGCCAGGTTGTCTCTAAGAAATAGAAGACAAGATATGAGAGAATCTGTAAAAGAGTATGGTTTGGCATTGAGATAATTAACAAAAGATTGCTTATATGGAAATTATGTTGCCGAGATATTGTTAGATCAGCTATTATGGGGTCTACTTGATGATAGCCCAAGGAAAAATCTGCTGTCTGATACAGATTTAAATTTTAAATCAGCTATCAAGAAGGGTGTAGCCACAAGCTAATATTAATACAGCAGCCTGTTTTAAAAATAAAAGTGAAAAGGAGGAAATAGCTGTGTGGAAAACTGATCAGAAAAAAGGGGATAAATACAGTAGCAAAAATATTATGTGTTTTTGCTGTGGATAAAAGGGAAACATACAAAGCCAGTGTAAATTTCTAGATGAAAGGTGGCATAAGTGTAACGTAAAAGGGCATTTGAAAAAAGAGTGTAGGGCAAAAGCCAGCCAACAGTGGCAACATAATATAAAATCTAATGTAATTGTAACAGATGATATCATGAGCATCAATAATATGGGAGTAAGGCTAGAAAATAAATATATCCTACAGTTAGAAATTTGTAATAAAGATTGAGATGGAAATAGATAGTAGGTCTGGCATTTCACTGATCTCAGAAAAGCTATGGAAACATATTGATGGAAAATGCAGATATACCAATTAGACAGACAACTATAAGAGTCATAGATGAATTGAAAATGCTAGGCTATGCCATAGTGCTTACAAAGCACAAAAACAAGAGTGAAAAATTACCATTAGACATGGTGAAATCAGTCCATTAATAGCACAGAACTGGTATCATAAGTTAGACATAACCATCAATGCAAATGCTGTCAAGCATACCAGTAGAAAGAGCAAAACCTATGACCGGCAAGGCCAAGTGATGGCCGCAGACACACAAAAAAAAAGAAGGATAGTTTTGTGATGTGATAAATAAAACTTGGTTCAAAGAGGCAGTTGAAAAGATTCTGTCAAACCAAGTAGTAGTTATTGGGGGTGAAAATTATGGCATAAAAAGATGCCAGAAAAACCTCATTAGAGAGTGTGAAAGTTCAGACACAACCCTAGGCAGAGAATCATGAAACAAAAAATGATTACATCATTGAAAAAAAATAGGAAGAAAAATGAAAGCCTGCAAACATTTTCAGAACAGGAAGAAATGAAAAAAAGCAGTGGTAGAAAAAAAATCACCCAGACCTATTTGGGAAAAGCACAAACCATATAGATTCTGAGATTATGTTAGTAAAGTAAATAGGGGTTTTCTCGGGAGTGGAAGGAGGTGTTATATTTTGTAAAAATATATATACATTGTGTTAGTAATGGTATGGATATAAGCTATAAAGCTAGTTTGGACTCCAGAGAAAAATAGTAATGGAAATTTAATAATAGTTAGAGATAGTAAGTTTATAAGCAATAAAAAAGATTGCAAATAGATGTAAAAAGATATTGAATTTTCTAAAAGCAATGAAAATAAGCATTTATTTTATATAGCGCATGTTTATAAATTGTAATACATATGTTTAAGTTTCATTTGAGAATGACGTTTAGTAAATTCTAGATAATTTCGCCGACGTCATTCATTCAGACATCGTAGGCAATTAATTTAAAGTGAGTGGTCTATCCTCATGCTTTCGCTTCCAGTGCTTAAGATTTGCCCATATATAAACATTTGGGTTGTGTTATATCCGCCAGTCTGATTGTGCAAATGTTATATCCGCAAGTATGACTGTGCAGTCAGCAAATAACTATGTTCAATTCCCACGATGTTCTCTTGCAACAAATGCTCTGCTGCGGATGCTCTCCAAGGGATGGTCTGCAATGAATGCTCTGAATACACTCTGTATTCTCTGCAACGGATGCTCTCCAAACGACTGGTCTGCAATGAATGCACTACCACGTATGCTCTCCAATGAATGGTCTGCAAACGGATGCTCTCCAACGAATGGTCTGCAACTAATGTTCTGCAACAAATGCTCTCAATATCTCCGCTGCGGTTTCCCCATCTCTGTGGGCTCTTTCAGCTACACCCGTGGATTACATTTCCACTGGGCGCTGGTCATTAACCGCAAACACTGATGCGAGATATCTCTACTGAATACTGCCTCTAATACTGCATGACTGCTCTCTCCTGCCCTGCGTAGTTGTTACCCAGTCTTCTTATTGCTTTCTGATAACTGCAACAATCAATCAATACACTGTCCAATAAGGTAACATCTCTTATCCAGAAATATTTGCAATCAGCAAATATTTCTTGGAATTGTCGATCACCATTACGTCAATGCCTTAATTAAATTCCACAGTCATCAGCGTGCGATCTAAAAAAAACCTCTCGAATACAATCTAGTTTTTCCGGAGTGCACAAACATGTCTGCCATTTTTACAAAACACTACAGGTTGGATAGAATAAGTGGATTCATTTTATTCTTTCCTAAATACTATATCTTGTGTTGGGAGTCAAAGTATTCATTTATTATTAACACTCGTAAAAAGCGCATGCACAATAGCTTGACAGGCTGATTTTTAATGTATTAAAAGCAATGAAAAATAAAGGAACCTTTATTTTAGATAGATTAGTTTTAATTTAAAAGTAATGAAGAAAAATTGCAATGGTGATAAAATAAACTTAAAATTAGATAGAGATTGCAGGTTAAAAGAAATGCACAAAAGATTGCTGAAAGATGAACTGAGTTGTGAATTATAATGTGGATACACTTAATGGATTTTTTAAATACAGAAAAAACTCTTACTGTTTTAAATTTAAACATTAAGCTAAATTTTAACGAATCAAATTAAATGAATAAATATCTAAAGCACTAATTACAAGAGAAAGGAATGTGAACGTATGCAAATTAAATGCCAGATAATAATCAGTGTAAAGATGCATGCTGCTATTCTATTGAAATAATTAGTCTAATGGATTGCTTCTACTCTATTGTTTCAACTAATGGATTTTACCATTAACCATTGAAATGTTAATAATTATATTAATGGATATTAAGCTGGAGGAAAAAAGTATAAATAGTGTGTACTGAAAAGAGCAAGCAGTGAAAGACAGCCGGATAGGAAACTTTACAGACCATACTGATCTTATATTATTTGCGTACATCTGATAAGGCCCAAATAGGATTGTGTGTGAAGGAACTGTGGGTATAAATTTTAGTTATTCACTTAGGTCCACCATTAGTAGAGTAGAAGTGCAGTTTAGTTCATGGTTATATTGGCATTGAAGGTTTAGAACTTAAAGTCAAGGACACAACTGATTATGTTTGTAAATTTACCAATGCTGGAACCGGTACTGAATTAAATCAGTTAACTGTATATATATATAATAATATGTATATATTTTGTAAATAAATATTGTTTAATCTTTATTTAACAATGTTTTTCTTAGTTAATAAGTTTTGTTAATTGTTGGCATTCAGCATCATAGTTGAATACACAACAAATACCATTAATAATAAAGCATTAATTTGATTGAATTTTGTTTTATAAGTCATATAAAAAATTGATGTCAAATAGAAAGATAAAACTAGAATAAAATATCTAATAACTTCCAATTATTGAGATTTTTTCTCCTAAATACTCAGCCACACCTAATTTGAATAACTGTACAATTCTTATTCAGTAAATAAGTATCTAGCATATCTTAGCTAGTGATTAAAAAGAGAAAAACCTATACTTCTTTATCCATAACAAGCTTAGAAAATAATGTTTTTGTTTTTAATGTTTATAAAAGTGTTTACAAGGCCTTTATCCTAAAATAGGTTACACACAAAACTTTATATTATAATCACAGTTCTCTTTGCTCTATACCAGAGCCATCTACTAAAAAAATTTATTTATCAATGAGAAATAGATAGTAGCACTATTTTATCCATATCTTGATATGATGTCATGAAATGTTTTGCAGGTAATAAATACTTTTTTATATATATATAAATAGATGGAGAAGATTTCAGTCATTATTAAAAACAAATAATTGAAAATGAAATAGTTTTCAAACAAACTATGATCTAAATCATAATCTTACCTTAATTTCATATTCATAATGAGTATTACTACCAGCACCTCTAAGAATGTATTTAGGAATACTAATATGAATCGGTTCATGATCTAATGAATGAACTGAAAAGTAGCGCTGCAAAGATATATATAAAAGAGAAAGCAAAGATTAAAAATTATTATTTTTACAAATATAATGTTATAAATTTTCATGGTATAATACAGAATTTAGTATAAAAGATTTAGATGATTTATTAAATATTATAATATTAGATAATATAATTGACCTGTATTCTCTTATCAACCAAAAAATATAATAAGAACAAAACAAATAGGCATTAAAAATGAGATAGTGTAAAAAATATGTGGATATGTGTCCTCTAGAGACTACTTATAACTGGAATAAGCTGGCCCCAATTAGAAGTGATAACAGTTATTATAGTAATTGATTCTTATCCAATTAGTATACCTATCAAATAATATATACAAAACCCTCACAAACCATTTAAATCTTTTATAATAACCACTAAAAAATGTGAAATCATTACCATAAAAAAATAACTGCTTAAATTATTTAATTTGCCATGATTTTATTATTAAAAACTATTTTAGCACGTAAGTTTCCATTTTCTCAATAAAAACACACACATAGATACAAAACAATCATTTTATTACTTGAAAATATCTATATATTTTTAAGATAAATTTATACTAAAAATATATTTGTAAAAAAATATTTGCATTTTGTATAGTTGACGTGCAACAAGCTGATGAAAATAGTGCAGATGACCGCATAAAAGTGCAAAATTAAAAGCAATACAAAGATGGCCAAAACCACATGAAATAATTTATTAAATTAACTTATGCTGCTGACACCACCGTAAGCAAACTAATAGCTTATAGTGATATATTATATAAGAAATAATAACCTCTAAATGTTTTTGTGGTACTTCTCCTTCATGGTTTTCACTTAAATTCTGAAAATAAATTAACACAAAATTAAAAATTTATAAGAATACTTATAAATAAATGAAAATCCATTCTTGATCATATAAAAGTACTATTTGTTGCTTACTGAAGTCATAAAGAAAAGTAATTTTGAAAAAAATTTAAAGTCATTGGTTTTCATCTGAAGAAGACATTTATAAAAATTGCATATCCATTAGTTATTAAATACATATTATCTAACAAGTAATAATTGTATTTTTTCTCTATTTTTTTTTTTTCTATATGTAATAGCATTGGCCGGGAGGCGAACCTACAACAACCGTCTGCAACCAACTGCTTGCTTGCAAGGCTGCTGCGCTGACCTCTCACCTAACAATGCTTGACATTTTTCCCTATTAAAACTGATAATTAAGGTTTTAGAATAATTAATAATTTTTTTTTCTATTACATTTGTATCATCACACCGCTTGATTTTTTAACTTATTATATTATAATGTAAACAAAAACAGTTCATCACTCTAGACTCATGCATTGAAAGATTAAATAATCAATAATAAATACAAAAACAAAAAACCAGCTTAGTGAAGGGAATTATAATGTATTACCATCTAATAATCACTACTTAATCAATTTTGAAATACACATATTGCTAAAGTAACATTGCTTCTGTTCACATTATATTTATTAAATTCTTTCATAAAATTACTTAAAGAAAATGTAATAATTTTAATTTTATTATAAAACATACAATGTAAAGTCTTATTCAATTAGTAGTGCTACATCTTTAATAATTGTTAATTCTTGCAGTAAGCTTCACTATAAAGATTTAGGTTTGCCACCATTTTTAATTTATGCAAATATAAAATCCAACAATCAAAAGATTATTATAATTCCTCTGTTCTCTCGTCCATTCTTCACATAACTAATTTAATGCTTATAAGATATTTGATCATTTGTTTTAGCTATGTCACATCTCAAAGTCAAAGAATAAGAAAAGAGTTCACAACTAACAATCAACTGTTAGCATTAAACCCAGCCCTCAGAAAGGTCTTGTTTTATTTGCAGAAAAGATAAAAAGCATTAGAAATTTCACAAAGAAAATATCAAGTATTGTTTTATTCAAAAACTAAGTTATATTAACAAACGTATTTACATATTTACAAGTCCATTGGGTGTATGTATTATGTAACAGTCAGTTAATAACTGATGTTTTATAGCTTGGAAGTTCATTAAAAAATTCAAGCACCAGTAATGACAAACTGAGCATGATCCATAGACCTTAAACTCCCAAGTTTGTCATTCTGGTGCAATGGTAGTGATGAACTCTAGAACTCAAGACTCATGGATGATAGCCTGGGTATGTCTTCTGGAGCTTAAACTTCTTATGAACTTCTGATTAATAAATCATTTCAAATATTTATTTTTATTTAGTTGGTTAATAACACTCATAGTAATAAGTCAAATGTAAATTTATAGATAGCTGTTATAATGAACGATATTACAAACATCATGTAAAGCAAATGAATCATAGTGAAATAGACCAACTCTAATATGTGATTTTGCAATGATCAAAAAAGTGTTCATCATTTTGGCATCTATTTATTATTCACTCATCCACTAGCAGTCACTCATAAATGAGTAAAAATAGTTTAATTCTAGAAGAAAAAAAAGATTGGAATCAAAATTACTATCTTTATTATTTAAACGGAAATATGAATGCACAAAATACATAATCTTACGGTCATAATACAGAGATAACTGATGTGATAAAAGACTCAGCATGACCTAGCTCTGCACTAATTTAAGTGATTAAGATCAATAAATGAAGAGTGATTTTAAAAAAAGACGGAGAATAACCTCCATTTATTTTTCATTCAAATAATATATACAATTCTATTATGTATATATTTTAAAAATTTAACTCTATATAGACTTATTTATTCACACACATTTAATAATGAATAAAATTACTTGTATGTGAAACTACTATCTTTAATATTTCAATTAGAAGACTGTATTTCTTTCTGATGAAAAGCAGACGTTTGGTTGAAATATTAAAGATAGCAGTTTCATAAGTAATTTTGTTTCCTTTTTTTTTTCATATATTTCCTTTAGTTAATTTATATATATATAAGAAATTCAAATATAAGTATATTGTCTATACTAAACTTAATGTAATTAGAAGGAACTTGAACTCAGGCTTTCAAGCTCTCTATAGCTATCCACTTCATCTTATACAACCAATACACATGACCACATACATGATAAATATATAGAGAGTAAGAGAAAATAAAGGAACAGTATCATGATGGAGAAGATAAAGAATATTATAATTAAGAATCTGAGATCATATTATTATTCATCTTTAAGAATTAATCAACAAATATAGTATTAAATATGTATAAAAAGAATTTTATACAAGTTGAATTTTTATTCTAAAACACTAGTTCTTGCCCCATTTTAGATTTCAACATTTTACAAATTCGAATAAATTCAATTGCCTATTATATAAGAAGCTAGTAATAATAATAATTAATAAAACCTTCTTAGGGTAGGAAATAAATGAGTTTGGTAGTCTATAATTGACAAAATTGAAATAACAATTTTTTTCAATGTTAAATTTGTCAATAATATTATTTTAAATTTTATATTTGCAAGGAAAAAAAAAAGATGATAAAACTTGAGCTCAATACACATAGAAAATCCATTTTCTGATAAGAGTGAAGAAGGCATTGTATTATAATCATGAATTCTTGTTTTATGGTCAACACATTGATGTTAACTGTTCAGTCAGGGTCTTTACTTTTTTACTAATACTAGTATGTAGAAACTCATTTATAAATTAATACTGGATGGTTAGTTGGATTGTCTATAGGCCAATTATCTGGTAGAAAAAATACTATGTTTATTTGTAACTTGAAAAATGTTTTAAAAGTTTGAAAAATATTTCAAAAGTTTCACCTTGTTAGGCTTGAACCCAGAATGTAGGTATGGAAAGTGATAATATTAATAATTATAACAAGCTCTCCTAATATATATAAAATAAAACATTGAACAAAAAGACAGAACGTAATTAAATCTACTCAATTCTGAAAATGAAGATTTACTATAATGAGAAAAACAATAAGAAAACTACTATATTTCATATTCTTAGAAATACATCTCTAAAACTATCATTTCATTTTAATTCATTTTAAATGTAATTATATAAATATAATTATTAAAGGATTATAAATAATTACAATAATTAAATCTCTAATATATAATTTTTAAAAATTCTATATTATTGCTTATTTATTCATATATATACAGTATTTGCAAATTTAAAAGTATATGGTGTAATAACAAGTTCAGATTTGGAATTCGAACCTGGGTAAAACTTGAAATTTTTTCAGATAGCTAAGGATTTCTATTTAAGATTTTTTTTTTCAGATTGAAGGCATAACAATCCAATTATTAGTCAGTTATATATTAATAGCTGTAAGATCAAACAGAAAAAAAGTATAAATTCTCATCATCTAGAATTTGTCTAGCTTGTTGAGTTCTATCTTCTCTACCACTGCATCACTTGCTGCAGAGGTTTCCACCCTGCTGTGAGTTCTTTAAAGTTTTACTATTTCATCATGTAATTTTGTGTATTATTTTTTTAGAAGATTATATTTTTTGTTTATTAATAACTATTAATTTCTCATGATATACCATATCAAAAGCCTGGCTTAGCAAAGTAATAAAATTTATTACCATAATAGTTGATAATTATCTACATACTCTTGAATTATTTATTTTATTACATATTATCTGTGGTATATATATATATTGTATCAATATCATATTGGTACCTATAATAATTTTGTCTAAAAATTATTAAAATTAGAAAATTCTCACAAAAACAACGTAACATTTCAATGTGATTAATAAATAGTTAAAAATTTAATAAAGGGAAGTTTAATATAAAAGTTTGGAGTTTTTCAAAATAAAGAAAGAAAAAAATACTGTTAGCCCAGGGGGAAATTAAACCCTGCATCATTCATAAAGAAGTTTTACGAAGTAATTTAAAAGTAATTCGGGGGAGAGAATTTGGCTTAGAAAGGGTTAAAACTATAGTGATTTAAATGAACTATAGCGATTTAAAAGAATATTTTACATGAAATAAAAATCTCTCTCTCTTCGTTTAAAACATTTTAAAAAAAAGTAGTTGATTTTCAAATAATTAAAAATATAAATCTCTTTTATTTAAGTTAAAGGGAAAAAAAAGCCATCTTAAAAACTAAATAGTAAATTGATCTTAAATTATATATGTACGTAAATGACGAATTAATGTGAGCTTGTTGGTAAAATATATATGTGCAATTGTAAACATAGCATAAATATGTGCATGTTAAAATAAAATAAATGAAAGTTAAAAAATTAAAAACACTCAGCAATGGCTACTAAGTTAAAAATCTATAAACAACAAGTTTTGCGACGGCTATTAAGTTAAACAAAAAAACAACAACAATACGTTTGCGGTGGCTACTAAATAAAAACACCTAATTAAAAGCTTATCAGAGAAATGCAATTAAAAACAAGGAAGGAATTTCGACAATAGATATTGCTGGTGGACATCAAAACGACAACAGGCCTTAAATATAAATAGTCCAGTTTTTCATCGGACAATCAGTTGAGTTGGGTTGAGATAACAGTTGAGAAAGAGTTCAGTTCAGAAGATCACATCAAATTAAATCAATCAATCGATCAGCTGATAATGCAGTGTTAAAACCTCGGAAACATACGACTTTCTCTAGCCTGAATCCAGTGAAACAGCAACCTGCCCAGAATAGAAAAATGCCTGCATAACAACTTGAAGAATCGCCAGGAATATTTAGCTGTCTCCGAGAATAGTGCCAATGAATAAGAATTAAACCTCCTCAGGGAAACATCGAATCCAGCCGGCTGGAAATATTCTCAATTGAAGCAGCAACCAGGAAGAAAACAAAGTTCTAAGTCCACGTTCAAAATCCTAGGTAATAACATTTTTCTATTTTCATTTCTAAAATAGCCACCACATTAGTTTGAAGCCTCCCAGAGTCAATAATAATGAACTCTATAGCATACATAGACGAACTATTGATGTGTGTGTTTTTAAAATGTCAAATATTATTCAATGCTTTGTTATATGATATTCTAGTGTGTGAATTACGAAGGTACATGATCATTATACCAGTGTTATGTTAGTAAAATAAGATTTATAAAAGTATTTAAAATTAGTATAATAAATGTTAGTTAAAATAAATTGTCTTTTAAGTTTAAAGCTTAATCTGTCTGTCAATTCTTTTACCACTAATTAAAACAATAATTTGTGAATGTATTACAATAGACTGAGCTAGTTATGGGATTTTTCGAGCGCTAGATTATGGGCCTACTGTCTAAACATGTTAGTTCTGAAACTATCTGGCACCTGGGGTTTATTCCAAAACAAATAAAGTGTTTGGATAGTAGGGGTTTGAATCTAACAGTCGAGGTGGGCCATGATCTGGAAATGTGATCGTGCTATGCGTTGCATATCTCGGTCTGATCGTGGGTATTGTTGACAGCTTTGCTATCAATAATATTCTCCACTCTTCTCGGACGGGCAGGTTCGTTCACATAATATTTATAACATAAGATTATAAATTTATTATAAATAAGGTTTAAGCTAGTTAAACCCAGCAAGTAGAGTATGTGGGATCATAAACGGTTCGAACCTGGCACAATATATAATTTATTCTTAAATTACAAATTTATATTTTTGTCTTCTAGCAAGCAATTAGATAAATTCTTTCTTCTAATATAAATTATAAATAGTAATGATGATTGTATATCAACATTAGCAGATATAAAACTCAATCAAAGTGAAGCTCATCACATTTCAATTATATTTTTCTTTCTGGTCAACACAACTGCACTCAATTGAGTAAAAGATGTGGGATTAACTTCCTGTCTTATTAAAAATATAAATTGATATTACTTGACTAACAACAACAACAACAAAACAAAAAAAGCTCCCCTCTGTATTTGAATCATTTTTGATGAGTTTATAAGCACATCTCTGTTTTTTTTTTATGTGTATATATATAAGAAAATAAATATTCGAAGACAATTTGCTCTTTCACTCTTCTTCATCCAATCACAGTTAGCATTTACATATTATTTTTATTATTTATTTTCCAAAATTTGAGATGATGTTATTCTTTTTTATTTTTTTAAAAAGTACAGTAAGGGTATTGATTCATTAAATTTTGTAATAATAAATTAATTGTTCAAGAATAATTAGAAGAGAAAAAAAAACAAAAATAAAATAAAAGTTTGAAGTGGCTGTTGGACATAAATTAATGAGCTCTTAAATTACTGATAAATTGTTCAAATGAGAATAGAAATAATAATAATAATAATAATAATAATAAAGAGTATAAACTGCATTGGCTAAACAAATTTAAAAAGAATTGATTTTTCTGCAGTTTTTTGAATTTAGACTACCAAAAACCCTTGATGTTTTATATAATGTAGAAATTTGAACAACAGAAAAAACAAAGAAAAGAAATTGAGTTTAGAGATTTGGAGAATGGGAAAGATAATTTGAAAGAATAAGGTTTGAAATGTTGTAAAAATGTTGGTAAAAATAAAAAGGGAAGGAGGGGGGGGTATTTATTAAAATATGAAAAAAAAAATTGGATTTATTATTTAGAAATAATAAAATTATGAAGATAATGTTGGGAAAAAGTGAAAGATAAGAGTAAGAGATATAGTGGAAGGAAGAAATTGATATGCAATTTTAAGAAAGTCGTAAACTTTAAAAGAGGAAAGCAAGTAATAGAAAATTCAGAGAAAATTGTCAGAGATGTGTGTGAAATATGAATTTTAGCAGATAAATAATGATTAAAACAAATTTTAAATTAAAAAAAATTTTTTTTAATAATTCAGAGCCAATATTTTTAGTTTAAAAAAAGTTATTACTTGTATATTGTTATATTTTCCTTCCATATGTCATAATATCGGCCGGGAATCAAACCTGCAACAACAGTCTGCAAACAACTGCTTGCTTGCAAGGCTGCTGCACTAACCTCTCGGCTAACAAGTATTAGAAGATTTTTAATTGACATATAGATAAAAGCAAGACCTTTAAATATCTACATAAGACAAACACTTCTCCAACAAACCTTTGAAAATAATCACTGAAGTAAAAAATATTACTATGTATCAACTGCCAAATAGTATTTTACATCTAACTTAAAATAACAAGACATCCATTCTTCAACTGACAAAGATAGTAACCCAGATAAGAAATTATTGCCTGAGGGTAATATAAAAATTCAAAGTTTAGTAGTCTAAATTTAAACTCAGGTCATGGGCACAACAGATAAATGTGCTATTATTACATTAGCATACCAGTTATTATTAACTACAATACTTTGGAGCAATTTCGGATATTTCACCATTGACATTTGGTTTAAAAATCATTAAAATTTACAAAAATTTACATTTTAATTCATTATATAAATATATATGTTAATCTTAAATAATTACTTACTGGTGTGGAACAAAATTGATTTCTTTTTGACATCTTATGATCTCTACAAAATACATATATATGTTTTATAAATATGTACACAAAACTAATAAATATAATGGTAATTAACTATTATATACATATAATTATAGAATAATAATTATAAATACATAATTTATACAAAATACAAATATCTTGACATGAATATGAGATACTTCAATAATATTTAAGAGTATTTATACTCACATCTGTAAAGTTTTTAATTAACATTGCAATATTTGCTTATATTAAGAGATGAAAATGAATACTGATGAAATTTATTTTATGACTAGACCGTATGGATTAAATTTTTTTTCTACAATATCTCTTTAACAATCTTTGGCTAATGGCCCACTTTATTATGCTCAAAATCTAATAAACTAATGTATACTCATCACAGATAAATAGATTTAAAAGTCTCTAATAATGATTATATTCCCAACTTCTTTAACTAGAGATGTGAATTAAGCATTGAGAAATAAATTCATTAACATCATTGACATTGTACAAATCTACAGTCTATATTAATTATTAAAGGTAAACTTATAATCTACTAGTTAAATTTATTTATATGCTGTAACAATTTATACATATATCTTAAAATATTAAAACAGGCAAAAGGCTCCATACGTATTGCCACTCAGTGCAAGCCAGAGTAATCAATGGATGCCAGAAGGCTTGGCATAAAATCTCCATCTAGTCTCTACTCATCCAATATCCCCAGACTAGTTTCTGGCCTGTGGCCTTCATCAGTGAGGAGCCTTGAATCTGAGAGTACTGCATCTAGATCTTAGGATCTAATGCATATGTGGATATATATATAAATCATGTTTATAAGTTAGATTATACAAAATATAAATTAGCCTAATCCAACTGAGAAAGAATTGTCATATCATTAATTTGCTTATTAAAATAAATGTCGTTAGCATTTTGTAACATTGTATTTTTATAAATGTCGAAGTTGTCATAGAAGATTATTATTTCATATACATATAAAAAACTAATCAAAATTATCCCAAATTCATAACTCAATCAGACTAGGCAAAAAATAAACTCTAAAACACAACCAATGGTTTTACTGCTACAAGCAAACTTCTCAAGGGTAAAGAACTATAAAATAATAACATATTTAAACTAAACATTACTCACAATTCCACTTACTTTTCATACACCCTAAGTTAATTATTTCAGAATCTTAAATTTTCAATAATAAAGATTCTTTAATTCTTCTTTTTATTTTATTTCTCAAAAGAAGACTTAATAGTGTGGCCTGAATGTTATTTACGGATATATAAAGCAGATCTAAGATATTTATTTCTAATCCTACTTTTATG